>OY282588.1:13223430-16060430 GCA_958298965.1 Chrysolina haemoptera
CTTATCCATAACCTGCATATATGTTTAATAACACGATTGTGAATTGCAAACCTCAAGCTTGAAATCACATACTTCATTTTTCATGTAGGATGTGTATGAGAGATTATTTTCAACATTTACTGAAGAAATCACCGGGATTATGGGTGAGTTGAAAACTGAGACAGGAGTAAAACCCTGCGTCATGTTACGTCTCTTGCCTCTGTATCTATATTATTTTTCTCTTGTTTCTTCAACATGATGTAATGAAAATACACTTCAAGAATTTATTTGAAACGATTTCTACAAGTAATTTATCTGGTAACTGATGTTTATGCTAATTTGGCTAATTCCCCTTGGTTCGCTGCTCGCTTGTTATTTATATCCATAGTCGTAAACTCTTGATAGTTCTAGAGTTCCTAGAAAGTTCTCGTTGTGTCGAACGGATGGCATAATACGTTTTGATTAATTATGGCTTTGATATTTTGACTTCACGAGTAACGATGCCCAAGCTGGCTTCAGGGTCATTGCAATATTTTGTTTCACTTCCTGGTCATGAAGAATCAGGAATATGAGAAATCCAGCAGACTGGATTCGACAAGAGTACCTGGATTATTACGTGAAGGTACTAGAAAATTTTAAGCTTCTCTTTGGTCTGAATCACATTGTGTTTTGAACCGAATTGCACGTTATACTTACATATATTTGTAAGGAGGTGAGGATAGTCTATGTGAATAAAAAGACATAGTAGCCTATGAAGCTAAAATACACCTGAAAGTATGGATAAGCTTCTCCACCCCATCAGATCCCTGATAGAACGAAAGCTGTTTTTTATGTCAGGGCACGAAAAATTTCAGCTGATAATGGAGAAACTATAACCTATCAGACGAATCAGCCCTTTTCCGACAATAGCCTGATTCATTACTAATCAAACCAAGTCTACAGAATCTGATGAACTTTTTTCGAATTTGCACGTTTATCATCTACAGTTTCACAATTTCGAACTCCAAGATATACAACTCCCAATATTACATTATACAACATAAAATGTGGCCATTTTAATCATGTACCTACTGAAATAAATGTATTATAGTTAATAATAATGAAGCATATTTCATCATCCACTTCATTTAATTACAAACAATAGGAATCAGTAGGAACTCAATTTATCAGTACAATTATCAAAAATGACAACTATCAGTATAACTGGAAGAAACGCCAAGACCAGAGACCCTCTCAACGATCTCATCACTCTCCTTACAACTACGCCCTCCCCATCTATCGGAGAATCCTCAGGGAGAGAGATTTTTCTTTCACCCAGACAATTCATGGAATCATTATAACAAATGACGCATTTATTACAACCACTCCATACTAAATGCGAAAGTCATCAATTTGAGAAAGCGCGCAAAATCCTCGGCCATGGTATGTTAATGAGGAAGAATTCGTGCTTCCGATTCTGGATGATTGATGATCTCTCCAACACCAATGACGTCAGGAACAATCGATTCTCTCTGACCCTCAAGGACTTCGTTATTTCCACGTAGAATATTGTTAGCAAGAAGGGTTATTCAGTAGGAGTTGTGTCTGAAGAATATTGAGAACCTGATTATCAATAACAATTATATTATATTCCTTGTAATTGAGAAACTAGAGTAGTTTATTAGGATGACAATTTCACTCACGATATGAAAGTCGCGTCTCCTGCGATATGCAGACAAATCAGAATGGGATTTCGCGAAAGTACACGCTTCCTTTCTTTCCGATCCGGAAAGACCACGTCGTCAAGTCAACGACAAATATAAACAGCAATGATACATCTTGTAATCTAATATGACATAAACGTCAGGTTGACAGACTTCATGTTTATAATTCATTCACTATTGAAGAATTCACTTTGTTTACTCGATCAAATTCAAATAATAACTTGGTTGGTTCGTGAAATTATCTCAATAAATACGACTCGTGCTCACAATACAATCGATAATTCTGTCAGAAATCTTTAACTCGATCAAATTGCTTTGAGGTAACACCACGAGTCCCGTAGGGACGAGTGGTGTTACCAAGCAATTTGATTTCGTTGATTTCTGACAGAATTATCGATAGTATTGCGACCACTCGTGGTATTACCCCCGATAATTCAACTCATGTATAAAATCGTCCATAAGAAACGTCAGTTTTGGCAGTTTGATATCGGATAAATAGAAACGTAACTTTTTGCAAGTGGATAAACTGTTATTTACCTTCACCACGGCAACAACTAATAATTGTCGTATGACTTTATTGAATCCGACGCTGTACCCAAGGACGCGTTGCTATCAACAAAGCCAAATTTTCATACTTCTTGTTACAAAGTGTTGTTTTTAATTTCAAATGAGCGTTAACGTTAGATTTGACAGTGCAACTACACAAATAATAAATTCTGCAATAGGCAACGCAACTCCCAAAAACACCAAAAAAAACCAAATCATCAATTTGGAGGCAGTTTCAATTATTTTGTCGAGAAAAGGGGTATGAACTATTACCTTCAACGTCGCAGCCGGAAATCTCAAGCATATATATAATATGAAGAAATCAGACGAAAATAACTACAAGGAGTACGTAGTTAAAACAATGTGAAATACTGTAGCCAAAATTGTGCAAGAAAAATATTACATGGATTATAAGATTATGTTTGACCCATTCAAAGATGTGACATTTCAAGCCGCTAAAAACGCTAAAAATGCTAAACGCAAGCAACTGAAGAGCAATTTAGATAAAAGGAGACAAGGTTCTATAGCATCGAGTAAAGAAGAAGTTATAAAAATGGCAGAGCAGTGGGATGCAGTGGGATGCAAATACTCCAATGGGAAAATCTTTTTCATATCGCCGCTTCTGAATTAGCCTGGAGAGGTGGTGAAAGTGCGCAGTGTAAAATTTATTATTTTAAAGCCGAAAAATACAATAATGGAACATTGACAGGTAGAGTGGAGTACAACACGGTCTTTTCTAAAACAGCTCAAGGTGGAGATGAAAGGTGCAGTGAAAGTTAGTGGTCGACTACAAATAAAGAAAATCCGTACGTGTGTCCTGTAAGATTGTTGAAAATGCTTCTAGAAAAACGAAAAAAACATATTTCTTCAGATAGATTGTTTCTTACACAAAATTCGTTTTGAAAAAATGAAAATGTCAAGGGATGGTACAAAAATGTGCCCATTGGTGTTAACGAAATTTCAAAGTGGACCAGAATTTCTGCAGAAAAAATTGGTCTAGATCTGAAAAATAAAGCAGTAGTAGCAGAGTATCAGAACAACAAATTATCAAGCTGACCGGACATTCGAACGCCAATTCTCTGAAGCCATACCTTCAGTTAGACTCACACCATCATTCCACTTTAGTGACAAATCTAAGAGACGAAAATAATCAAATTCAGCAATCTTCTTCGGGTAGGATTGACCTTATGTCGTACAGGGCGATGAGTAGAAAATTTAAAAAAAAAATTAAAAAATAAACTGGTCACAGGTGGCTATGATTCAAAAATCTGGATCAACGTTGGATTCTGAACAATATTTCCCCTCGACTTGTAATTCTACCGTGAAAAATAAAGTGAACGGAACATTTTTTTTTTGAAAATAAGCATGTTTGTGATGAAGCAGAGGTTTTTATCAAGAATTACTTTTTTTAACAAATCAATAGTAAAAATGTTTTTCATATGCTGCGAACTTTATTCCGGACAATGTATATTTTCGGATTTGTCTTAAAATAATGCATTCAATAGTGCTATGAAAGTGATAAAGTTGCATGTTTTTTTAATTAAAACTAAAAATGTAATTTTACCTACAACTTTACAGCATTTATTTAGGTTGAATAATATGGATAACAATCTTTTTACAATTTTATGTGAGTAGATAAGCAATGTAGAGAAATTTTAGGATTAGGAAGTTTTAGAATCCATTTAAAAATTATGAATTCGGATGTACAATGATTCAAAGAATTCGAAAAACAAACATTATACAGGGATTCCCATATGAATTTGGAAAGTAGAGGTCATTTCCGGTGAAACTTGAAGTTGTAAAAATTTATCATTATGTCAGAAACATCAAATTCATTTCGAATATCAACCCTACCAAATTGATTTTCCACGGTAAAAAAATAAAAAAATGGCAGCCCGAAAGTGATCTCGTTGTCACCCGGTATAGCTTAGAATCAGTACAATTCTCATTGGCAGGGTTGTCCAGTCACTCCTGGAGAAATGTCGGAAATATGCCATACTTATATTGTACAGTGCGACGCTGAATAATGGAATGAATTCATTACTTCTAAATTTTGAAAAAATCTTCGAATAGGTCGATTTTTTTTTACGATGGGCCAATTTTTGAACCCCCCCCCAAAATATTTAGGTTTATTCGCATTCGAGTTAAATTGACTTTGGTGATATTTTTAAATGGGACACCCAGTATATTTTTCCATATCTGGTTAGGGATCGTTATTACGAATCCAGTGATACCAGGTTTGATGGAATTATGCGGAGATGTGGGCAAAAAACATCTTCATATGTCTAATGAGTATGACTGAGACACCATTCAGAGGTTAAAAGTCTCTGTCGCACTCATTGGCATATGGAGAAGCTTTTTGTCCACAGATGTTTGACATAACCTCATCAAACCTCGTGTCACTGGATTCGTAATGACCATCCTTAACCAAATATGGAAAAAAATACTGGTTGTCCCATTTAAAAATATCACCAACATCATTTTTACTCAAATGCGGATAACCCTATATATTTTGGGTGGGATTTAAGAATTGGCCCATCGGCTTTTCGACTTTTCCGAGGATTTCTTCAAAATATCTTTATATTCCGAAATAATGAATTTATTCCATAATTAAGCGTCGAACTGTATGTATTTGAGGTCCTACACTATGTGTAAATATAATTGATGAATACATTTTAATGATTTGAATATTCTGGTTGAATAATCAGTGCCTTTTTTTACATATTCAGTTGATAATGTCGTGCAGGAGAGTATGCAATTAATTTTTCAGAAAAACCACTTTTGCATACATTTGAAAAATCGTTAAATAATATATAACTTTTCAGTGAATGTGAATTTGATTGATCGTGCTTTCGCATGCGAGGAGTCTAAAGGTGCGTATTGACTAGAGCATTCGTTCCGCATGAGCACCGAATGAGCATCGAACGAGCAAATGCTCGGATAGTGTGGACGCTGATTTGAGCACGAACAGAATGCAAGTTTACAACGCAGCATGACGCAGCCTGAGCTTGAACCGAGCAGCAAATGTGCTCATGCGGAACGAATGCTCTAGTGACAACGCACCTTAATTAATCGAAACAAATCTAAATAGTTTAGTGGATAAATAAAAAAACCCTTCTCTTTTATTTCTTCCAAACCTTGACCATGAACTATAAAAAAGTTTGACTATGGCACTGTGACGAAAGTGAAAGACTCCTGACGCACCCCGTAGAAGAGATTTCCGTGGCCTGATTTCATTTTACACGCGAACCGGTCGGTCGACCTCGAAGGTCGGGGTAAATTTAGAAATGGCGATCATTCCGGTAATTGAAATGTCTTTTGGTAATGACGTGATATTATCACGAATAAAAATCGATGCCTTGAAAGCAGCAATTTACTTTTGTGTTTAATAATAGAATAACCCGTCGGTAATATACAAGCCGTTACATAATTCAAAATTCAACAATTTCTTGTTTGTCCATTAGTCATTATGTTGAAGTATCATTGTCACTGTTGTTTTCGTTGTCCAACAACACAAGCATAAGTGAAGTGACATGCAGATATACAGTGTCCGGCCTAAAGGTCGCAGCATATGGAAAACTTTCTTATTATTGATTTCTGAAAAAAAAAAATCGTTCGCGATAAAAACCTCTGCTTCATCCCAAAATTGAATTTCAAACACGAAAATTATTGTTTTTACGACCTTATACGGGGGAGATTAAAGAACATGCTTTGTTTTTGAAAAAAAATTATCCTATTACTTCACGGTAGAAGTAACATTCTGGGGAAATATTGTTCAGAATCGAATGTTGATCTAGAAATTTAAATAATAGCCATCTTAGATCAATTTAATATGTCAACTTTTTTCCCCATTTTCTTCTCATCGCCCTGTACAACATTAGAAATACTTTGCTGAGCGGATGGTATGTTGTTAGATATGATGATCTTAATTTGTGGATGTTCTCTCCTTGCTCCTTTCAATCGTAAAATACATTATTTGAAATATGTGACGAAATTCCACAAAATCGTGCTGCAATAGTTATTTACCTAACAAGTGCGGAAAGTAGTACTTTTCCGCACGCGACGGCAGTTGCATGAACGACGCGGAGCAGAGTTCGGGCAAGCTGTTGAGGGCGGAGGAAAAGACATTTTCCGTAAGAGTTAGGTACAATATTTTTCCTACTAGTGTTTTTGTCCATCTTATTAATGAAAAAACAAGGTTTTTAATAAAAAAGTTTTTATAATAATGCTACAAAATGACTAATGAGACAGGATAGTTACAAAGATCACTTAGTTAGTCCTAAATATCCTCATTTTCAACAATACAAAAATCGTGCGGAAAAGTAAAAATCGTACGGAAAAGTAAAAATCATGCGGAAAAGTAACTTTTCCGCACGATTTTAAATCGTACAGAAAAGTACAACTTTCAAAACGAAAAATCGTGCGGAAAATTAACTTTTTCCCACGCTCGTAGGAAAATAGTATTGTCTACAAGGTATGATAACAGAAGATGAAATTATTTTCACACTACGAGTAAAATTTTTTGATATAAATATGGCCCATTATTCTATTGATTTTCATTCTGGTATCATATCTTGGAGATAATTCAGTTTCATTTACTATTTGCAGCAAGATTTTGCGAAACTTATACACACATATTTTAATAATGACACTGAGGTAAAATGTGTGTTTTACTTCAGTGTCATAACTATGGATTTCCATCAAGTAACGGCCAAAATTTTAATAAATGTAATTTGCGATGGGAGGGAGAACAGAGAGAACAACCAGAGTGATATCATCATACCTAAGAATAGACCTTCCGTGTAGCATAGTATTCCTTTTGTCGTACAGGGCGATGAGGAGAAAATGGGAAAAAAACTAGAAAAATTTAATTGATCTTAGGGGGCTATGATTTGAATGTCTGGGTCAATATTCGATTCTGAACAATATTTCCCTTTGACTTTTAATTCTACCGTGAAAAATAAAGTGATGGGATCATACAGTGTAACCCATCTAAGATGGAAGAACCCTTATAAAACTTACAATTTTCAACTGATTGGAATGATGAATTTTTTCTTTAGTTAGACCATCAAAAAGTCCACCAAATTTCATGATTAAATCTCCATTTCCAGTGCCACTAATCTTATTTTTGAAAGTAAAAAATTAGTAGCGATTTTTTTAGAAAAATTCTGACTACTCCACTGGATTTGCGATATTTCAAATGGTTCATATGTGAATAACGTTGAAATTCGTCAATCATTGAAAAAGTTATAGAGGAATGAAATTTGAAAAATATGCCGTTTAATCAACCCACCAATTCAGTTTCAAAACTTTCATCAAATTTCGGAATACATAACTATATTCAATAAATTTATCTTCTGCCTCACAACGTAGACCTAGATTAGTGAATGAAACACTCAATATATCCTTCACCATTTTTCATTTTGTAAAAGTGTCAGAAATGACCTGGTAAATACGTTCAAAGTAACTTTAAGTATTACTAACATCCTGAGAGTTAACAAGAATCTTAAAAATTTACCGTAAACTATTGATCTATTATTTCTGTTTGAAAGCTTTACACAATTTGTCTCATCAGAATGTTCTTGATTTTCCTGATCGAAATACAAATACTGAACAAATCTAATATAAACTCAAGCTTGTTTCTCGTGAAATTCCCGATTGAGTACTTCCCTCATGATGTTGTAATTCTGTCAATCGAACCAGAGTTCCCCTTTTCACAAACTGGTGATTTCGCTTTTTCCACTCATTCGCCTTTCCAGTCGAAAAGAAAAATATATTTCCGCTGACACAGCTGCCAGCTTTTTATCAACCAGGTGAGGACTTATACCAATAAAACGGTGAATAACATGTTCAAGTGATCGATGCCAGGAAAATATAGGAAAAAGCATGTTTCTGTCTACCGTAAGAAATATTGCAAAAATTGAAACTCTCTTTAGCTTTCAATTCAGATGTAATCATTTCAGATATATTCTTCAGACTAGAAATGCATTCACTGATAAATTGAACCAATACGTCATTGCATGAAAAAAATTACATTATTTTGTAATCGTCCAAATTTTTTTGCGTTCATTGGTCGTAAATTTGGATACATTTTCTTGCTTGCTTATGTAATTTGACCATCGAACCATTTGTCATTGAACATAAATATTAACAGTTTCATCAAAAATTAATTTCAATGTAGTTATTTTAATATAGTTACTTTAATATAGTTACAGCGTTCCGTTTCGAATCGAAAGGTAATCTTTGTCTAACGGCGATGTATTACTCTAAATGCACAAATAGCCATCAATTTTGTCAGTTCCATTCTGTAAAGTTATAACGTCTTAAACTTTAGACCCTGAAAGCAGATTTTTCATCAAAATTCCAGTTTTCAGACAGTCACCAAAGTTTGCGGGGGCCACAAAAGCCAACCCCTTATCCAGAATTTTAATAAATAATTTATTCGACTCTGCGTGAAGAAAACACCCTGTATAGTTATAAAGTGAAATAAAAGACCTTTCAAAAGTGAAATAAAAAGCCTTTCAAACCATATACTCCTCGATACCTAGTATTTCTTGTTTAAAATATCGTCGATCCCGTCCTCACTCCAACAAAAGTTGTGTATCCTCATTCACATATAAATTGGGAAATTAATACTTGAGGTTTAAAATCGACCAGCTCCAGAAATTTTACACACCACTTCCATCTGATATTTCACAAGCAATGTAGATTCCTGAGTTCGGTATGTTTGTTAATTATCTGTTCTGCAAGACAATACCGTCGAAACTATGATGTAGGAAAACTTTCCAGACTGCTTCAATCATAAACTTAGACTCAGAGAAACACCCATTGCTGTATCGTGCCCCTCCTCTCTCGATTGTCATTTATTTGTTCTCATTATGTCATCGAAGTGGGCGACGAAACTGAAACAAGTGTTCGATATGAGAAGTAAACAGAATAAAATCATATTTTCTTTTTTGGCGCGGGTTCATTATATATTGCTTTTTCAAAGCGTATTCCTGGCTCGAGCAAGAAAGGGTTTCCATTTTTCAAACATGTGGTGCCAATTATTCACGGGGTGGCAGAGGCCTTCGACCATGGTCTCAACACAGTAATGAATCTGTTAGATCTTTGATACGGTCTGGGTTGAAGGTCTCATCGACAATTTCCCTCATATTTTATAAGGCAATCAACTGCCATCATTTTCTCATTTCAAACCAATGAGAACAGAACTTATTTTCAAAAATTTACCACCACTTTCGTAATTACTGTTGATTATCAGTTCAGACGGATCAACTGACACTACTCAGTTACCCGTATGTACCCGCCGATATCCAGAACTTTGCAAGTGAGCATGAAAAACAATTTATTCATTCGACTTTTCAACCGAGAGGTCCAGCTATCAGTCATTACAAATTCATGTGGCATTTGTCATGAATATTGATTTTTCCATTTGTTTTTTTAAACTTTTTTGGCAGAATAACAGGCATAACTGACACTTCTGCTACTTGCAGTTTATAAAATAGTCCTAACCATTTGTCAACCCTAAATTCTGAAAAACTGATTCATCATACAATATTGAAAACGTGATTTCAACATGTTGTATAAATTCAAACGCTCCTTGGCTGTAACGTCAGTGACTTCTTGTCATATGAATGGCTGCGTCTGATCGTTTGAATTCGGTAGTTCAGTTAGGCGTTCTCAATAATTTTTAAATCGATAAATTGATGAAATAAAAAATTAAGATCTGGATACGAGTTACGTGAGAAATGCAGTATTTCGAAATATATTTTTTCTGATAATTACTGGAAAGGCCCGTTCTCTGGAAATAATTCATCCGGACGCAATAAAAATAATTAACGTGTTGGTTGCATAACAAAAAAATCCAAAGTAGAGACTGCATACCAAGTTGTACAACCAATTCCTGAAAAAAATTATCTCGAAGGTCATAGAAAATCCTATCAAAATAATGAAATATTTGTAACTGACAGTAATAATAAACGATCGAAAATATGGTTTCTAGAGATCAACCGGTTACCTGCTTGGTTATATCTTATATATGAAACAGCTTCGATGTCAACATGCTTTCTTTCAGACAGACAGATGTAGTAGTCGATGGGATTTATCTGAACATAAACGAGAAATGCTGATGTCAGACAGAATACATTCTAGAAACAATATTATTTCTATTTCCCATTAACATTTTGTGATAATCCTCATATCTAGCACATATTTTTGCAGATGGCATATCCCTTTGATCCGATATTTTTTCCAGTGCTCCAATGAAACCAGAAATGAACGGAGCAGGAATATAAAAAAATGAACCTGGTGATAATTTTAGAATGGGACTCCAATAATTTCATTGACTTCAATGCAAACAAGTATGTCAGTCAATTAATTTCTCCTGAAAACTACGTGAGGAATTTTCCACAATTTTTCTGTCTAGTGCTATTTTACTTCCCGTCAATTACTCTTTATCTCGAAGGAATATAACAACACATACCTAACCAACAAATTTGGAGTTACCAACCCACCACATGTAAAATGATAAAAATATCCAAATTTGTTGGTTATGTGTTGTCCTAAGAAAGGGAGGATTTTTTGTGAAAAAATAATGTTTTCAGTGCTTGCAATTGTGAAATGTGGGTTGATTAGTGTGTAAAGAAATGGCCTATCAAAATAAGGAAAAATTTTGAGTGATTTTTTACCGAAAAATTCGTGTTTGAAAACGGTCAATTTTCAATGTTTGGAGAGCCATATCTCGGAAAGAAGTAGAGAGCGCCGCAAAATATTCTCAGATTTGTGTTGAGGAGACACCTTTACCGTTTTGTCTGCTACTATTTTTCTGGTTGCAAAAATCGCCTCTATCTGAGCGAACCATATTTATTACAGGGTCTTTGTGCCAAAATTATGGTAGTTTAAAATTCATGACTGCCGAAACTTCTACAGTTGATTCTTCCCGTGTATTTGTCATAGTTGAACGTCGAGGTCACCAATTTATAGAGAATATTCGATTTATATTGGAAATTCTCTATAAGAAATGAAAAGAAATGAAATAAAAAAAATGTCGAATGTCCTAGTAACAATTCAATTATGATAAATTTACCTACAGCATGTAAACAAAATGTGAGATACTACACAGGGCTCGTTTTATCAACAAAAAGTTGAGGTTGGGGCTATTTTATCAAGTTCCATACATATGGCATCCATATCAAGATCACTGATCAGTGTTAAAATTATTTCATTTCTTGTGGATAGAACCAAGATGAAAAACTTTGAATTTAAAATGCTTGGGAATCACTTCCTTTTAGTATTCTCAATCTATAGAACCTTCCTGTTGAGATATTATTTGATATAATGTCCTCTTAGTTTTTCATCGCATGTTTAGATAATATCATAGTATTAACAGTCATCAATAAATGTTGTAGAGGCAGATGATGTTCTGTCTAATAACCCCAATTTAATTTATTCCAACCAACCCTTCCCTGCCACTAATCCAAAATTTCTATAGATACTATTTCAATAAACTTCCTACATTCATGCAAACTCAGCCCGAGGTAAAATATCAATAATTCAATCGTCTTGGTTTGTTTTGAGACCTTCAACAACTGGAACAGTCTTAGTTTCAATCTCAAGCGAATCGCATGGCTCTACGAGCAGAAAATTCATTGAAATTGGAAAATAAGTGCACTGTTGCGGTGGTGGAATGTTTGAACTCTTTGTGGGAAATGAAATAAAAGGATTCAAGACAATTTGGTATCTCCGAAGACATTGAGTGTAAGTTTCTATCATGTTAGCTTGAAATAATTGTTTTGCAGTCAGACAGAAGTTGCTTGAATTAATAATAGTAATAATAAATATATTCACAAATTACATGAAAATACAGAAGATATAAATAATAAAAGAACAGTTGAATGAGTACACAACGAAAAAAGGAAATCCTTTCCATGGCACTGATGGTCGGGTTTTGAAGAACTTACATGAAGGCTTCTTCACTTGGACCCTTTGTGCACCCACGGGTCTGGAATCAGCTGTCATACCAGCTTTCCTGGCGTTATTGACCTTATCAATTAGACGCCATGTTTGGATGCGACCTGTTCTGTGTACCATATGGTTCTATTGTCGACAGATAAGATCAATTCAGCAGCTTTCTCAGCTCTAGGTTCGGTATTCTTCTTCAAACACTGCCTTCCTCTGATGCAACAATGCGGGATCTTCTATGAGAAGGGTTTACTAAGATTATTTATGATCACAATTAGGGCAATATATCTATTTGGGAGATTGTTTCCTGTTAGGATCCCTGTCGCTAGTTTGAGATCTCTTCTCCTAAGAGCAGGATTTTTCTTTTGAGTCTTTTCGCGGGCCCGGCTGTATGAAGCTTCAATTGTTTCATGCCAGGTATATCCTGGCATATTTTTAAAACTGTTTTTGTAACAGTTCTTCCATTGCATCAACAGCTAAGCTGTTGGAGATTCCTAGGATGGGTTCTGTTCAAATTGGTGGTTTTTCTGCTCGTCTGCCTACTTGTTTCCGTGTACACCTGAGGGACCCATGTGAATTTGCCATTTCTTTGTTTTGCCAGGTTTAACAAAAGATTTCCACACTAGGACACCAGCTTGGATGTAAGCTTGTGTGATCTTGTTTGATCGCAGTGCCAGTATTGCTGCTTTACTATCCAAGCAGATTGCAATCGGCTTTCGACATCTTTTGTCGAGATGTTTTGCAGGTTGGTGAGTGTGTCATATACTTCAGCCTGGAACAGCGTATTCGCCCGTAGTAATAGAGTTTTTTTTCTAGACGCTGAGTAGTCTGTACACCAGACATCGATGTCGGCATGTTACTTGATTATTCCCTCGTGGGATGACTATGTTAGGGCCTTTTATGAAACTCAGAACTAGCAGGGTGTTTCCATCAGTAGGATAGGACTTGTTCCAGATGAGGGAGTGTGCATGGTTCGTTTCTCCTCCAAACTATTGGCTTGAACTTTCGAGTCTGTTGGCGGTACGCGTGGCTTCATTTTCAAGTTCAAGTAGAACCTCGAAACCCTTAGTTGGAGACGTTCTCATAGTCCCTTTCATCACCAAGCAGCCAGATCCTAAACATGGTCTAGTTCATTTCTGGCATTGCTCTTCAGCGTACCTGGCGGCACCATGCAATGGTTCTGTCTGCACGTATTGATTCCAATACGAGCATGTGGCCTTTTTGGAGCCATGTGAGGTCTATTGTGAAAATGTCTCTTGAAAACTTGGTTTTCTGTTCCGTGCCAAGAGGTATTTCACGTCTTGTCATCTTATTATAATTTATAAGGCACAGATCCGACCTGTATTCCGTTTTGTTTTTCACCGAAAAGCAAAGCTTTCTGGAACTACTTTCTCTTATTTTTCTTTTCCTTTTCGTGGAAACAAAAACTCAACAAAAAAATAATTATAAAATGTGACAATGTCAAATATTCAATCTAATTGACCGTACTCTCACTTAGATTTGTCAAAAAGTAATGTTGTTTCGAAACACAAAATTATGTATTTTGCAAATAATTCATTGAACATAATATTACTCTATGGACACGGTTCAACAGACTACGTCGACATTTAACTAGCTGAGTTCAGTTCAGAAAATGTTCGAAATGGTTGTTTGTAACTGTTTGACATAAGAACAGCCAATCCGATATTTCACGCCGAACATTTCCGAACACAGTAATGTCTATATTCCTACAAATACTTATTCTTCTCTGCCGTATATCCAATATTGAAGCAGGTTCAATTTCGTACACGTTCTGCGTCTAATAGCCCCATAAAAAAAGTCTAAACGTGTTAAATCTGGCGAGCCAACGACTGGGGAAAATATCCAAAATGTTTCTTACTTGTCTGGAGTAATGTGGTGGTGCTCCATCTTTTCCTGGATATTGAGTATGAGTTTCCCCAAAAACGTGAGGGTTGATATGAATATTGTCGTTGAGAAAAAATGTACATTCGTCACTGAAACGAATGTTGTCGAGATATGTAGAATTATGTTCTTCGATCAGGGTCATCTTCAGTTAACTGGTCTATGATTTTGATTTTGTATGGATGATACTTATTTCTCTTCAAAAGTCACCACACAGTAGCAGGACACACCTCACGAATATTCGCGACGGAGGAAGTAGACTGTTTTGTTCTGTACACTACCGGTAGTTGTAAATTTGGATAAAAGTCCCCTTAAATATTTTCTATAGATAGGACGATTCGGGAAACGATCATTGAAAATTCTTTCGGTTTCGTGAATAAAAATTGCCTCGATTTTGTCTTTCAATGGACGAGAATTGACCATTTTAGGGATAGGTCACGTGGTACTAGTAAAACCGAAAACTAAAAGAGAAAATATCAACTGAACAATGATGTTTGTTGTCGTACTAACACTTTTTGTCTTTTTTCAACAAGAAATAAGCTATCAAACCTTATCGGGTTGTTGGGATTGCCATATGGCTGAGAAAAACAAATATTTCTAAAAATATCGATATTAATGTGTTTGTATTCAGGTAATTATTAAATGTTCCGCCATTTTGTAGTAGGTGAAGATATCGACTTTATATTCTACGGCTGTGAAGTATTCGTCAGGAGCTTCAAAATGATGTATCACAAGACCCTTTCCACTTAATATTTTTCCACATATGGCGCCCAGTCACCATATTGAAAGTTTCATCTGTCAATTTCAGTCGAAAATATAGTATTCATTCATCAATTTCATCATTCCAAGTTTCAATTACTAAAAGGTAGGATCACAAAGGAAAGCACTATGTAAAAGATAGAATTGAAGTTGTTGGTTTGTGTTGCTAAAAAAAATATATCTGCTAGTGAATCTTCCGGCGAGAATACAACATACAAGGATGTAGATAGTTGATAGTCGAACTAGATATTCACGAAAACAGTTGACAATGAAAAGCACCAATCATATCTAGTAGGTAATAACGGAGATATAGAAGTGGACATTTTAAAATAGATTGCAATACCGGATCATCATTCATTATCATAAATGCCTTGGGCATTGCGTGATGCAACAACCAGTATTTCAGAATTTTACATAATCACAAATTTCATCCTCATAAATTAAATTAGTTCATGAACAGTGAACTGCAGGATGACGATTTTGACTGTCATCTAGAGTTTCGTGAAGTACTTTGGCAGGAGGATTTTTTGATGAATTATCATCATTTACCAGTATTTGGGTGATTTTTGAAACTGTTTCTCTGAGTAACTCCAAATGGTCCAACAATGTTAGCACATAAAATACCACACCTGACGTTCAACATTCGTGGTGTTTAAGTATCAAACTATCTCATCACATCTGGGTCACTCTCAGTACAGTAACTGTAGATTTTTTCTTTAGCTCCATTTCTTTTTCTTTTTCCTCAGCTCTTTCTTTCGTTTTCTCCCGGTGTCGCCGTTCCATCTTCTTCACAAAGTCAGCTTACGCTTTGCAAATGTACTTAATTTTGGTCGATTGTTATACTCTTTCTACCATGACTGTACTAGACTAGCCGCTAATTCTGACGATGATTGTCAGAAATTATTTGGAATTGAGACCTATATCCAGTGACTTCTGCATCCATTACAAATTGTCATGATATGCTTGGATTCTCCCAAATATCCTTGTCAATTTAAGTTAGGTGAAACCAACCCCAACATTATTATAAGATTTACAAGAAGATCAAAATCAATTAAAATGAAGTGGACCGTTTTTTAGAATGCTTCCATTGAAATATCTGATCATCAAGTGGTTTTATTCAACCTGAATTCAATTGGTCAATAAACCACTTTTGAAATGAAAATCAATGTCAAAATTCCGTTCATTTCCTATGTCTTCATAACTATTATCCGTTCAAATTTACTTCGATTCGAATAATAAACGAATGAGTATATTTTTGGTATAGTGAATCTATCAAAGTCAGCTAAATTTATCACTTGAGAGAATATACAGGGTGTAACATAAGTACGTTAAAATATTCAAGTGATGTATTCCTGAGACAATTTTAAGAAAAAAAGTCTATATAAACTTGTATCCGGAAATGCTTCGTTTCGGACATACAGGGTGTTGAAATTGAATTTTTTTTTCGCTTTTTGAAAATAACTTTTGCAAGAAATAAGTTATTTGCACGAAATTTGGTATCCGGGGTTTTTTTGCGTGGGAAATCATAATATCGCATAAATTTTCATGTAACATCCAGAGGGCGCTGCGTACGCTGTCATTATTCATTTCAAATCGCCCTAACATTTTTGACAGTTAACTTTTGGTACTTTTCATGAAAAAACCTCATTCCCACACCTTTTCCAAGTAAAAAAGGTATACTTTCTCAACAATGCCGGAGGTGATCGTTTTCGAGATATTTGTAATTTTCTATATTGCATGCATGTTACTTAGCTCCTAGGGCGCTAAGAGAAGTTGCTGAGAACATTCCAAAAACTAAGTATGTGGTAGATCTCGTCAAAATAAACAACATTTTTCCTATAAAATGTTTATCGGAAAATGATTCGTTTTCGAAATACAGATTGTTGAAATTTTTCTAAGCAACTTCACTTAGCGCCCTAGGAGCTAAGTAACATGCATTGATATAGATAATTGTAAATATCTCGAAAAAGATTACCTCCAGCGTTGTTGAGGAAGTATACCTTTTCATGAAAAGTACCAAAAGTTTACTGTCAAAAATGTTAGGGCAATTTGAAATATATAATGACAGCGTACGCAGCGCCCTCTAGATGTTACATGAAAAATAATACGAAATTATGATTTCCCACGTCAAAAAAAACCCGGGTACCAAATTTCGTGCAAATAACTTAATTTTTGCAAAATTTATTTTTAAAAAGCGTACAAAAATATTCAATTTCAACGCCCTGTATGTCCGAAACGAAGCATTTCCAGACACAAGTTTAATTAAACTTTTTTCTTAAAATTGTCTCAGGAATACGACACTTGAATATTATAACGTACTTAGGTTACACCCTGTATTTGGTTCATTTGTGAAATCAGGTGGAAATGTCACTTGAGTAGATGAGAAAAAATAATAGTCCTAGCTGAGAACCCTGAGGTACTATTGACGTTACGGACTATGTGAGGAGGCAATTTGTAACCAATCATAAGTACTACTTGTGTTTCATTTGAGGAAGATAATTTGGATATATTACTGTTTTTATTCCAATCCAAAGTTTGGCAATTGCTCAATCAATATGTTTTTCTGAAAACCCAAACTTTCAATGTCCACTTCTTGAAAGATTCAATACTTCAGGAGAGATAATTTCGTTGAGGAAATTGGAGACGGTAACTTTTCCAGTAACATACTCAACAGTGTACTCAGCGGATACATACTTAGCTTTCATGGGGGTCCCATCGGGACAACCTTGAGAGCTAAAGTAGTAATTTTTTCAGCACAAAACAAATCCCTTCTGGATATTCTGAATCTGTAAACTGAATGTATTTTTAACGAAGTGCAGAGCTTCCTATACAGAGACAAGCTCGTCGTGTTCCAATTCGGAAATATATCAGCAGGAGATTTCTGAAATGCGTTATTTTGTTTCGATGTGTATATTTTCAGGATTTATATGAAGAACAATTCAATTCATAGGTACAGTTCTACTCACGAAGCAATATATCCAATGACAAGGCACCCAACATCAACGTACGCGCAATTTCACATATTCAGCTAGGTTTATCGAACTGTATTTCAAAGCATTGTTAAACTTCCACGTGCAAGATAATTTTTTTTTTTACTCTCCCATTATTTTTTTGAAGCTATCACTAAAACCTTGAAATTCACCGAACATGCATTGAAATGAAATAGGTTCAATACAAATTACCTAAACAGGCTAGATAATTTTCCTTTCAAGAAAATCATTTATACAGCTATCAGTCATGATTTCTTCAAACGCTTTCTCCGTCAAGTAATGAATTTCAATTCGGATATTTAAATTATTATTGTTATTGTTATAGTTATAGTTGATACACCCATTATTACACCTTAGAAATAAACCGCCTGTACCGTCTACGAATGTTATAGTACTACCCACCATACTCGTACCGTATAGACGAGATACCAGTGTTGCCTAACGTTCAGGGTATATTGAGCTCATTGTGGAAAATGAGGAGTGCCAAATTGTTGAAATTACTCATTTTCCACCATCAGACAAATACAAGCCAACAAGCCTGATGTAGTCCTTGACCTGTCAACAAGTGCGTGTATTTAGATTTGCAGAAATAAAAAGGGTTACTCAAGTTAAAAATTTTCCAGACCGTTTTGGATACGGGAAAGTTCGTTGTCACTGTTTGTTTATTGTTGAGACGCGGACAAAGCTGTTTGAATTACTAGGGAGGAAAGTGCCACTTTTCCTCCCGCAGGATGTAGTATACTACCCGACGCGAAGGGAAGAAAATGTACTTTACTCCCATGTAATACAAATGGTTTCTTCTCCTACCCACTTAATGAACCTTTTTTTGTAAATTTAAAACGCATCTCAACTGCTTGTGTCTAAAACGGACCTGTACTTGTATGATGGAAAGTATAGACAATACAGTCATATCCAACTGAGAATCTGAGGTGGTGCGATGGCTAGAGTCTTGGGTCTGTAATCCGAAGGTTCTGGGTTCAGCTCCTGGCAATTGCAACTTTTTTTAAGAACGTTATTTTATTTTTTTCCTGTTAGTGATTTGAATTAATGAACATTTAGATAGCTTATACATTTCGGATCGCTATTGAGTGATTTTCTCATAAGTAATATTATGTGCCTATTTGAATGAAGTGTCGATTATTTTTTTTTTTTTAAGAGCTGCGCTTGTAGAAAAAATAATATGTCTATTTCGGCACAAAGTGTCATTGTCGTTCCCCAAAGATTAATCTTCTTGTCGAGTGACAATCAATCAAAAATTGTTATGCATATATAAAATTTCTTAATTCATGATAAGGTTGACTGCGATTTCAGAAAAAATAGTATGTGTACCTCGTAGAAAAAGCACATTCTCAGACTTCAATGCTTGTTGGCCTCGGCTTAATGGCTAGGCCAACAATTAACATTGTCGTCCGAGAATGTAATGCTTTCACTACTAGATCAAAAATATTCTGAGCGACTGCATGCTCATCCCACATTAGTTTGGTTAACATGGACTTATTTTAAAATATGATATTTTTTAATACGCATCGCCCATGTGGTGTTTACTTTATTTAAAAATCACTAGAGTCTATACTTTGAAAACGAAAGTTCTTCTCATTGGAGCAACCAGATTGCTTTATTTCATTTTATAAGCTCATTAATAAATGACAGTTGCGCGTCCAAAACATAAATATAACGCGGAATGTCTTCCATGTGATGTCACAGTCGGTTTCCTAATCTTATTTTTGTTCTTTCTGAAATGAGTGAGGAGTCATCCAAATATTGTAGTCGATAGGATATATTTAGTTCATCTGTAAAGGAGGATAGATGAGATGAGGTGTTTTCTCCACAATCACAAATTTTCACAAAAGTCAACGAAAAATTATTTTGACATTTCAATCCACATCTTGTCACTATGATACCAGTCAAGGTTAAAGTTATCATTGCTACAAATGCATTAGAATATTCATTCCTCACCAAGTGACGGAATGAAATACATACAAAATGCATAAGACAGCAAATGTTGTAGAATATTTGTTCAATATCAAGAGCAATAAAGTTACCATTCTATTATCAAATTCAATTTCAGAATTGGCAAGTTCTGTAACGGTTGTGGAGAAACATGATTTCCATATGTAACTGTTTTAGTCCCAATTCAAAAAGTTGGCAACTACTCAATCACTGTGTTATTCTGACAACTCAAATGCTTGTATTATCAAGGTTTAAAGCAGCACCCATACTTATCTTTCTAAGCTCTTTCGGTGGAAAATGTCTACCTCTTGAAAGATTCAGTACTCCACGAAAGATAATCTCGTTGAGGAAATTGAAGACGGTAACTTCTTTGGTAAAATACTCCCACCTTTCAACAGTCGTGTACTCGGCGGATACATTGGGTTTTCATGGGGGATCCCATCGGGACTGGATAGCGAATCCGCCAAACAACCTTGTGAGCTAAAATAGGAATTTTTTCGGCACGAAACGAATCCCTTCCGGACCTTCCGAATCTGTAATCTGAATGTATTTTTAACGAAGTGCAGAGCCTCCTACACACAGACAAGCTCTTCGTTTTCCAATTCAAAAATGTATCAGCAGGAGATTTCTCAAATGCCCCACTTCGTTTCGTTGCGTATATTTTCAGGATATGACGTGGGTAATGTGGTTAGAAAATCCCAGGAAGACCTTAGGAAAATTTCAGTGAGCGATGGCCAAATTCCGTTGATTGTCATAGCGTATGTTGATGTTTGATGTAATGTGTTTACATGAGCTGATTTATCCGGAAAACACTTCAATTCATATGTATTGCTGAATTTACTTTCCCAGTATTTTTTGTAGCTATCAAAACAAATTGGAATTCCAGCGAACATGAATTGAAAAGAAATAGGCTTAATACAAAAGTCCAAGTCTTGAAGAAAAATTCACACATGTTAATTTTACTGGATTTTTGGTATGTGGTATAATATGAAATCTCGAACAAAAGTGTCCATAGGCCCAACCCAATCCTATGGCTAATTTTCTTCAAAGGAATACTGCTTTCAGGAAAACTTACTAACCTACTTCCTGGCACTAGTGGGTGGATTTTGAAGCCCGCATGTTGATGGACTAATTCTAACAACTCGTATCTCATATTGACTAGACTTTACAGGAGAGGCAATAAACCTTAGGAAATAAGTCATAACCCATATATTGCAGAAATAAAATTTAATACTTCTAGTAAATCGTATGAACCAAATTCATTTCACGTGGTGATTCCGTTACAATACAGTTGAATAAATCATCTCTACTAACAATATTAAGCATGATAATGAAATGTATAACATTCCTTACCAGATTTAACACTTTTTCATGAATCTATTAGGAAAGTCATAAACGTTGTGCTGCACTATTGCTAATCAAATTGCTTATGCATGGTTTACGACAATGTGCTTCTATGAGTTCTGGCCAATGTGGATGTTTAAAATGGAAAAATAAAATATTTCTATTGGTGTATGGGATACTACCTTTTAGAATTAGGTGCGAATGTGGTGGACTGATATTAAAACGTCGAAACCCCAATATCGTTAAAATTGTTGGATACGACATGTTAGACTTAAGCCATCGATGTACTCTAAATTCAAATGATGAAAATGAATAAGTATTATTATTATTCACACTGCAATGTTTTCCAAAATATATTCATTAGAACTTGGATATGGAGTGTATTTAATTTTGGACGATATATTATAAAAACCTGGTTCGCATACATAGAAAAATTGTCCTATTTAACATTTTTTTTGAAAAATCTAAAGTGTTACTGGAAACCCTATATTCCATTGTATTCTGCTCTACACTACAGTATTTGTTGGTGGATATCTAAGAAATCACAAAGCAAATTGTATTTTCAAATAAAATCAATTTAAATGCCAATTATCTCAAAACAATGAAATTGTAGATAGGACCTTTCATGTTAATAGGGCAGCAACTAATTTCAGCTTCATTGCATACCTACAAACAGATTATGATTTTATATTTTTAAGCAAAACGATTCAAATCAAACTGAAAAAAAATTTAAGAAAAAATAGGAGAAATCATTCCTTAGCAGTTCGCTAGACAAATTCGAGAATCTGGATACAAAGTTTACATGAACAATTCGAAATACCTAAATTTCATATCTTAAGAGGCCATGAGCGAGATTACGTTTGGGACGCTTTCAAGAGTTAATGAGTAAAAGAGGGTAAAAGAGTCAACTGATAACTCAAAAACGGTTCGTCGATTTCAAACAAGGACAATCTTATAGAGGAAGTTTGATTCTACCTACGTGCTGTAATGGAAATTTAATTTTTAATCCACTTTTCCACAAAAAAAAATCCCAAAAATGGAGTAACTTTGAAGCAATTTTTCGGGTAGATGAACAAATAATTTCAAAAAAACATCACAGCACGTACATAGATCAACGTTTTACCTTTCTTCTTATACCAAATTCATTTCGATCGAATAAAGATTGCTTCAAATTTTAATGGAAGAGAAATACCATTGCAGCTACTTCGACTATCGATGAAAAGGATCTTGAGGTGCTTCCGCAGTCATAGTAACATAGAATCAAACTTCCTCTAGAAGCCTATCCTTGTTTGAAATCGATACGACGAACCGTTTTTGAGTTATCGACTCTTTCACCCTGAAAAACGACAAAAAGGTGATCGCGCTCATAGCCTCTTAACCTTTTAACAATTTTCCTTAGAATAACCCGGCCGCTGGGACTGCCGGACTTCACCTCTATTGTTCAATTATCACGACTTATAAAATGACAACACAAAGTACGCTGCTAGCCATTTTTTTTTGTCGTTGTTCTATGGTCAAGGTTGAATGACAGAGAGTACTTGTCTGATTCCTTGAGGTTCTGACAAGAGCTAAATCTGCCTTTGGGTCAATAAAAACTTATAATTATTTTTATTTTTATTGATTTCAACCGAATCTGGTACTCAAACTGGGTCACCATGAAGTGTAGTAGTAACTCCTTCAATAGGGTTCACACTATCAAAGATTATTATCCTTTTTCCATTCACCTCACGTGAGCTTATAATACTATCGATTGTGTCCCTGTTCATTAGGACCATGGGAGGACGCGCATGAGTGACACTTCATCCTGCTTCCGCTAGAGAGATCAAGGCGAAGTGACAGGACCATCCGGAGCACCCCTTACACGGCTCAGTTTGAAAGGATCTCATGGATATTCATCGGAATTGGGACGAGAGGAGACGTCTGGCACTACACCTCCAAAGGAAATGAACGAGTTACGCTCGATGGCACAGAAGCTGGCTTGCAAAAATATTTTCCTGATGAAGGTAAATAAAAAAGTTCAATTACGGCTTTCAATTCACTGTACCTTTATAGGAAACTCAATATTTTCTGTTATTGCGATAAAGTTCGAAAACAACTTCAACTCGTGTTCGGGTTTATTCAACGTTATTGGTTTTTATATTGGTATTATGAAACGGAATCATACAGAGGGTTATACCGAAGCAACTGAAAATCCACATACCTCAACTTATTTTCAATCGACTCAATATTATAGAGTTCAACAGAAAACACCAAGATTATGTTAGGTTGAAAATTATAACGAGAAGCTATACCTTCTTTTGGAAGTTGTACAAATAATATATCAGGAATAAAATTCTCTGATTCGGATTCTAGCTCTAACATATTTCTCTGTGTCTTATACCGGGTAACAACAAAATTATTGGCCAGAGCGTCATTGAGATTTTTCTAAGTAAGACTTTTGACTTTTGGACCGATGATATAGTTTCCAAGAACTTTCATGAGGAAACAATTGAATATTACTTGAACCTAGATCTAGGTCAGCAATCTTGACACTTGAAAGGAACCCTTTAGATAATTTCACGCCATTCAATAATAGTTATTTATGCAACAAGTGCAAAAGTAGATGTTTATCTCCTCCAACGGAAAATTTCACGTCGAGTGCAATAAACTCTTTTTGCACCAGTTTCATACAATATTTTTTCTACGTTCATGCGAAAACCAGAAAATGTTTCATTTAGGTGGCACTAAACTGTAAGGAAGACATTGTTTGTTTAAATCTATCTGCTAAAAGTAATTCAAAAACATTTTGTGTAATTCAGATGATATTCGAAGGAAATAATTTTATTTTTAACAAATTGCATTTTCTAGTAATTTCATAGTCCATTATATAATGAATTTGATGAAACATGCAACTATTTTAAACGTAATACAATCTCACAGAAAATCTGCAAAATTTGGCGTCGATTTGAAAGTTTATGTCTGTCATGATGACAGAACGCTATAGTAGAATGACAGATGACTGCAATAAAGTCTTTATTGCACTCAATGCAATAAAGAGACAGTTTTTCCATCAAATATAGTTCAATAAAGTTTTGTTTTTTGCATGAACGTTGAAAAAGTAATATATTTCCTCTTCAATGACATATCACAAGTAGATATTTAAAATTACGGCGCATAAGAATTTCTACTAAAATCAATATGGCGGTACTGTGACGTCATCGAGCAACCTAATAAAAAATAAAAATATTTTTTTTTAACACGCTTATATTTAAATGCATTAAAAAGGGAAAAATGTTATCTTCATGATTATCCAAAAATGAAGGGTATGAGTGAAAGCGTAAAGCGCCAAGAAAATAGATTCCGCAATGATAATCAAGCCCTCCACGCTTTTACTCATTCCCTTAATTTTTGGATAACCATGAAAAAAAAATAATTTCCCCTTTTTAGTGCATTTGAATATAAGAGGGGTTAAAAAAATATAATATTTTTTATTTTCTACTTATCTTATCTTATCATATCTTGTATCGATTTCAAATGCTATTTCATCACATTAAAGTATGTTGTATGTTGAAACATTGTAGCATACTAACACTCCATTGAATGAAAAAAGTTAGTCTTTGCAGTTTATCTTTGGACCTTACCTTTTAGAGTGCGAGAACACTAGGTCAAGTTTTTTTAATATCACGTTTTTTTAATGTCTACTATAACCATAACACAAAATTCGTTTGCTGGGGAATTTTGGTGTACATGTCTTGGGTATTAGTGGCATTACTGGGCATTAGTCGGGAATTAGTGGCATTACTCGGGTATTAGTAGGAAATTGGAAGAATCAGAAGTGAGAGAAAAATTATAATCAGTGATACAAAAAAAAATATTCTTCAAAACTGGGAATTGGAATTGTCTGAAAAATTACAGAAATCTGAATTGTGCAATGAAAAAATGCCAACAAAAGTAACATTAAGACACAATTTTAATAGTTTTCTTACTCTTCTGATGTGCATTACTGGCATTACTTGAGGGGTATTACTCGGGAGTTACTGGGTGTCGCTCGGGAATTACTTGGGTATTAGTGGCATTTCTTACTATTTTTTGGGAATTAGTGTGCACAATACTCTCAGCGGTTTCCGCCTCGGTCGAACCAGTTTCCGAAATATTGTTTGTCCAGTTTCAGATTTAAAAAAATTGTGAAATTTTGTAAAATGATCTTTTTTTTGAAGATTTTCCGGATTTTATTAGATGAAGATGCACCGATCCAGTCATACGAAAAACTATTTTGTAGGTTTAATTATTCTCTACAAAAGTTCCAGTAACTGTAAAACGAGTCATTCAATAGTTTTGGGAATATTTGCAAAAAACCAAAGAAGTTGTAATTTTTTCACTATTTCTTGTTTGAAAAATTCCACAAAGCGATTTTGCTGGGGCGAAAACCGGGATTTTCATTAACGAACTATCTTATATAAGCCATTTGCGTTTTTTATTTTGTGGGTGAAAAAAACTTATATAGCTTGGTCTAATATGTATAACGAAGGATAATGAACAAAATGGCCACTACGCATATTGTTATCAATGCACGAACCTTGTCATTTTTCGACGTTTGCAGAAAAAAAAATTTTTTGATTGGCTAAAAAAGCGAGGTTAAATTTTCGACAAAATTCAAGAGAAGGAATGTAATTCGAAATAATCCCTTAAAAAAATTCTGAGTGGCGATGAATAAATTTTTTTTCATGTTTATTCAAAATTTTATCAAAGTGCTTCGTTTATTTTCTAATTTAATAAGTTGCTGGATGAAAATTCGATCGATGCCGTCACAATGCCGCCATATTGATTGAGAAAGTGCTAGAAATCGCACACTGAAAGGTAAGACCTCGTTAATCATTGGCTCACACAAGTTTCGACTTTTGAGGGCCGCCGTTTGTGAAGGACAACAACTGGTTAACGGAAAAAACAATTTTAAACATTTTTTTTTCAATATAATGTTTCACTTTGTATATCATACTGATAGTAAATTCAAGTTTTCCTAAATAGTGAGGTGACAATTTTTATTAACCTAATAAAAAACAATTTTCATTTCGCGAAATAATATAACAAAACGGTTAATCATAAATCAATAATGTTAATAATGAATGTTCAAAATGACCAACAGAGGTTTCCAAAAATTTTGAAATCCGGGGACTTTTTCAAATCACCCCACACTTATGAATAAAGTGGCTTGAGGTCGAAGTTGGGTGAGATCTCACAGGCCAATTCAACGGCCCTAAACGTCTAAACCAGCGATCCTTGAAAATCTGGAACTTTCCCATTGCAATGAGCCAGTGCCATATCCAATTGAAACCGTCAGCTAAGATACTGCTCGATTAAGAGCATGTTCCAGAAATAGTTTACCACTGACCTTAGGATTTCGGCATATTTCTTAAAATGTAACGGTTCAAGATATATGAGAAATCTGAATTGGTAATCTTCAAAAATGAAAAACATTGAGACTGAGCTTTTCCTGAAATCCAATTGACTCAATGAAAAGTGGATTCTTGTCAACCTTGAAATTTTTGTTCCTCATATTGAAATGCCTTCTCTGAAAAATTCAGCTTAGTTCACCCAAATTTATTTTTAAGAAAATTAGGTTCTTCTTGGGTGCAGATCAGTATGGTTTCTCAAAATCAATCAGAAATGTGTATTATCCTATTTTGATTATATTCTAATTTCAATGCTTAAATATTTGTAAACCTGTATGGGTTCTCATAATTATGAGCGATCCTGTGAACAGAAGCATGGGTAAATCTTTGTCTGCACTTTTGATGAAAGACTGGTGATATGCGTGAACATAATATGGTAATGATGTTAGCTTCTTTTGAAGTCTGTAAATTCGTTTTTGCTTTCAGTAGAGGGGGAATCCGCTGAGAATATCCCAAAAATCGTAAGTAATACCTCTAATACCCAAGTAATCACCGAGGATTTCCCAGTAATTCCCGAGTAATACCCCTCAAGTAATTCCAGTAATGCCCCTCAGAAAAGTAAGAAAAAGAGACAATTCCAATTCCCATGTTTTGATGACCTTTTTTTGCTCTTCACTGATTATTATTGTGCAATAATTGTTCTCTCACTTCCGAATAATTTCTGTAATACCCATATAATGCTCGAGTAATACCTCCTTTTCCCGTGTAAGGCCCAATACTTCCTAGCTAATTCCTGTAATCCCCGAGTAATACACCAGTAGTACCAGTAATGCCCCTTATTCCCAACTAATACCCGAGTAATCCCCTTATTCCCGACTAATACCCGAGTAATGCCACTAATACCCACGACAAGTACACCAAAATTCCCAACGGTTTCCACTTCGCTTTCAGTTTCGACCTATAACGATGAAATTATTTTGTAACATAACAAATTTCCTCCCGTTCATCAGTAAATTGGGATACACTTCATTGAAGCTTCTGCATAATTCGATCACGTTGACCATGAAGAATAAATAATTTCATCAAAATTTCATTTGAATAATAATTGCCTTCCATTTCAATTTTTATAATCAAATAATTAATGGAAGCGCAAACAATTTATTATTGATGCACTAATTGTCATTATGACATATTCCATGAACTTATATCAAATACGTTAAAATAATGTGATTTTTAGAAACTTGCTTTGATTTCGAACACCTGATTATTTAGGTAGGAACCTCATACATCATTTGAAAAGAACTTGATGTATCTTCCAGGATAATCGATAATATACAGGATGAAATTTCTTTATCTATCGTTGATTCTTTTTACTTTGAACGACTCTATATTTTTGAGACCAAATTTCCCCAAACGTAACTAATAAATAGGCCATTTGTAAATAATATCCGGAATTTCAGCCATCTGAGTATCCAGAAAAAGCAGTAATAAATATGTATTTCACTGGGAAAGGTATAGGAATGTTTCATATAAAAATAATGGGAAAGCAATAGTGAAGCGAAATATACAGGGTCTCTCATTTACAATATCAAAGTTGTTGCTATTCACCAATACAGTGCCACATATACCACTTGCAAGGCTTAAATAGGCGATAAAATACTACTTTTTTATGAAAAAATCGCAGCTAAAAGTTTCGGAATGGCAGCTGAGCGCCATCTTCAATAATTCTTTTAAATAGAACACCCGGTATATAATTGCATGATCGGTTAGGGATGATCATAAGGAATCCAACAATACCAAGTTTGATGCTGTTTTCTCCAAAGACTACGGAAATATCACCTATTTACTTCATTCATAAACTCAATGAGTGTGAGAGATAATTTATTGACCCGCCAGAAAAAGTTTATCTCTCCTACTCATTGTGTTTATGAATAAATTGAAGATGGCGCTCAGCTATCATTCCGCAACTAATAGCTGTGATTCTTTCATGAAAAAGTAGGATTTTATCTTCTATTTAAGCCTTCCAAATTTCGTTGCAATATACCAGGTGGTTCAAAAATTAGTAGGGGGGAACGGACTTTAAACGGACACTGTATAAGCGGTAACGCCACAGCGCTGAATATATTTTATATCGATAGAGCAGAACTAATTACCCATATAACCAAATTTTTTAAATAATCCAAGTCTCCGTTCTCCCTAAACGTCTAACATACCTTCGACTGTGAGTGGGCCTGTATAGATTGGAACGATGTTTCCCGGATTTTCAGAAAGTACTTTTTAGATCGAATAATAGCCACGTGCGACAGATCATTTATAAATATGGAGTTTTTACTCATTTCAAGCTGTCAAGAACATAATTTTCAAAAGTTCCCCTTTGACAATGGTTTTGCAGTTGCGAAAGGAGTAAATGCGATTTTTTCAGCAATTATGAAAGTGGCAAATGTACCTACTAAATGAAACGCGTGCAGATGAATATTTTTAAATTCTGTAGATGTCGTGAAATAACGCCACAAAAGCTTAACTTGAATTGAAAAAATTTCAAACAAATTTTTTAATTATTGTACGGAAGTCTGCGGTAAGCATGCAATTCCAACATTTGATTCGTCTACTCAAATGGGATTGGGGATTCTTTCAAATAATGTACTTTCCGAAAATGGAATTAATCCATTCGTCAGTTTTCTTTAAAATCATTCCTGGAAAGGCGTCTTTTATTTTTGTAATTTGAGACACTCTCAAAAGTCAATATCAGGTAAAGTTGAAGAACAATAATATGATAATGGAAAATGGATTACACAGTGACCGCCAAAATATTGGAACCATATGAGAAACTTGTTTCAATAGTTTCTTAGAAAATTTTATTCCTGATGAAAGTTGGTGCATTCAATTAAACTGAATTGACTATGAAGAGAGTTGTTTGTAATTAGAAGATGTTTCCATTTATCCAGTTTAAGCATAATTTAAATGGTTATATTGTGGTTTATCAACTTTTCACCAAATATTTTTTCCCGCTGCTGACACTGTAATTAGTCCATACATACAAAACAGCTAAATCTTGACAACTGAATGTGAATTGTGCCATTAACATGCCTAGGGTAATAATGACTTTGACTTTGACAAGTAATACCTTCAGCTTCATTTATATCAATTTTTAGGTTATGAGACTTTTTAAATATCATTGTTGTCTGTTTATTCGGTTACTCAGTGACGCGCACAAGCAACTTAGAATGAAATAGCGGAAGCTATCATGAAAGAAGGGTAAGAAAACAAACTTCAATCCAGGCAAATTTTGAAAAGTGCAGCGGGATAAACGTAATAAGTAACACGGAATGTATCGACTGTTAACATCCTCGGCAAGCGACAAGCCTCGGCTTTGCCTCTGCTCGTACTCGCTCACCTCGAATGTTCCTTGTTACTTGAATAACTATTCTTATAAATATTGCCATATTTTTAAGAGTCCTGTTTTAATTTCATTATCATTCCATTTCTGTTTTCTTGGACTTATCTTCAAGATTTTGTTAGATCGCTAAATTGCTTTGACAGATAATTCATGCTAATTTACTTCAAGTTTTAATTACTGAATATCGATGAAACCATGTTTTTCTTTGAGAAAATGAGGAAACTATTTCAAATTTCTGTTTTGTTTGATGCAAAGTTGATGTACCTTCAAGCATACCTATACGATAGAAATTAATTTTAATTGATTTTTGTCAGTACTAAAGTGATACCAAACTCATTAACCAAAAAATCGTATCCAACCAAATTTCAGGACCTTTTACACGACAAATTTCGAGGGATTGCATTTTTTCAAAATAATACCTTAAGATTTGTTGTGTGGGAGGTCCTGAAAGGTTAGATAATTAAAGTAGTTCCTTGTTTTTTGATTGATGAGTTTGGTTTCATTTTGGTACTGACAAAAATCGATTAAACTAAATTTCTATCGTGTATGATTGAAGATACATCAACTTTGAATCAAACAAACAAAAAATTGAAATGGTTTTCTCATTTCCCTATAGAAAATATGGTTTCATCGATATTCAGAAAAAAACTTTAAAGCATGATGAACACAGTGGTATAAAATAGTTTTGCAAAAGTGACAATTTTCTATGTATATAAAATTCGAACAAAAATGCCTATTTTCTGCAATTATTTTGAAAAAAAATTACTTGTGACAGACAGCGAAAGTCACGTGACCCTGTCCGATTAGGCCATTTTTAATTATTTTCAAAGCACCATTCAAGGGCCAAGTTGAATTCCATAATGAATTATCATTGAAAGTTTTTCCCAAATGATGCATATCCTATGAAGGATACTGTATATAGCAATTCCTGTTTTGGATGATTCGATTGCATAACTGAAAGATAGGTTCGTGAACAACAAAAATATACTTTTCCTACGAGCGTGCGGAAAAGTAACTTTTCCACACGATTTTTCGTTTTGAAAGTTGTACTTTCCGTACGATATTAAAATCGTGAGATAAAGTTACTTTTCCGCACTAGTGCTGAAAAAACTCTCCGCTCCGCGTGATTCGTGCAACTGCCGTCGCGAAAGTAGTAAATAACTAATTTTCTACGACCACTGAAAACTGCCAAATTCGCACTTCATCCATTTATGGAATTTTCAACAGTTACCCTGATTAGTATAATTTCGTTCTCACAATTTCATTTTTGGTATATGTTTTTTTTCTCTAATGTAGTAATTTTATTTATAAAACTACTGCACCTCCCCACTCTATCGAATATCTGATAGGCTACCAATGTCAGTAATCAATACAATACACACATTTCCGTATATTACGGTCATTCTGGGGTTACTCCATCCAGCAATACTTTAGACATATCTGAACAACTGCTATAAATAAAATTCTTAGTTCGCTTCCTTTCGGACAATACCGCTTCTGATAGCTTCTATTATTCAAAATGTACACTCGGGTGATTCATTCGAGTATGCACACAAAAGAGTTCTATTTTTAACGTTGATTTATCCGAATATGGAGAACTTCAATAGGTATATGATTTTTTTATATTGTTGACTCAAGCATGTTGGTGATCGCTGATGAAAATGAACAATGTTGTTATTAAAGCTTTCATTGCCAGTGTAGATTAGAGTAACTATTGAGCATAGAGTGAAGGCTTTCACGGCCGGAAGTGAAATCGTGAAGAATGGTTTCCGGGCTTTGAGGCCGTGGTCGGTTCACCTCCCTGGAGGCGGTTTCTTTGGACGTTTCGCTCACAACTGCGGTGAGCATCTTCAGCATAGGTTTAGTCTTCTTGAAGAACGACGTAAAACTGATACAACGGTTGGTAATTGTTCGTAATTTATAGTTGCAGCCTGGTTAATTAGTTTTGCTTGGGGTGACTGGGGTACCTGGCTTTGTTGAGCTTTAGGGATTCTTCCTTTCTGTTGAAATTGTTTTTATGTTTGTATATTTCTATGGCTTCTCTATTAAGGCGGGCATGATAGTGTTTCGCGGTTGAGAGCACTTCTGTATTATCAAACCGGATATCATGGGCACTTTCTCCGTAGGCGTGCAATGCCACAGCAGACTTCTCCATCTGGGCTAGCCTACATTGTCTGTGATGTTCGGAGAGCCGGGTTTTTACGCTGCGGAGGGTGGTACCGATGTATACCGACCCGCACGAGCACGGTATTCGGTATACACCGGGAGTGGCGAGGTGGTCTCGTGGATCTTTGGCTGAACGGAGCAATGAACCAATTTGCCTGGTTGGTTTATAAATGGTTTTGACATCGTGTTTAGCCAAAATTTTACCAATCCGGTCGGTGACCCTCTTGATAATACAGAAGTGCTCTCAATCGCGAAACACTATCATGCCCGCCTTAATAGAGAAGCCATAGAAATATACAAACATAAAAACAATTTCAACAGAAAGGAAGAATCCCTAAAGCTCAACAAAGCCTGGTACCCAGCCTTGAAACACACAAAAACAAAACAATTAAACAACACAATCAAGCAGGTAGGAAGGGGCAATCACGACTCACTAATTAGGCAGGTAGACAATGGCTACATTCCACCCGGTCAGGTACCCCAGTCACCCCAAGCAAAATTAATTAACCAGGCTGCAACTATAAATTACGAATAATTTCCAACCGTTGTATCAGTTTTACGTCGTTCTTCGAGAAGACTAAACCTATGCTGAAGATGCTCACCGCAGTTGTGAGCGAAACGTTCAAAGAAACCGCTTCCAGGGAGGTGAATCGACCACGGCCTCAAAGCCCGGAAGCCATTCTTCACCAGAGTAACTATTCATCAGGTTTTGAGGACATAGTGAGTTTGAATCCCTTCGTAACTATGCTACTCTATCTTTAATGTTGGTAGTAAACTGGTTTGATTGCTGGCAGTAAATTGGTATAGGGGCAGGACTATATTGGATTGGTATTGGTATTGGTAGGTATGGATGGTGATTGATGCGCTGCGACCTAATTAGATCTATTGTGCTTCATGTTCTTCTGCTACCACAAGGTGTTCTTGTTTGCAGCAGCTCTTCAAGCCTCAATTCCTTCAGGAATTTTAGGATTTTGAGGGGGTCTACTCGTGGTACTCAATTCAATATTTTATGATGTACAGCGTAACACTCCATCAATATATATCGGGGTGTTTCTGGATGTTCCCCAAAGAATCTGCAGGTGCTATCCTCCTCTAAGCCTAGCTTCCTTAGATGTTCTTTGAATCTACAATGCCCCGTTAGAAATCCCGTGATTGTCTTAAGACTAGTTTTGCTGAGATTAATCAGTGTCTTCGATCTTGCTCGGTTGAAATTTGCCGAGGAGATCTTTGGCCTGCCTCAGCCCTGGAAGTCTTAGCCAGTATGTTGCTCTCAGTGCTTCTCCAGTTTTCTTGAGTTCTTCTCGGAAGTAAGATTTTCCAAGTCCGCAGAATGGTTCCGGCCTAATCAATGGCGTTGATGCGCCTTTTCGTGCCAGGTTGTCTGCTTGTTCATTGCCCTCAACACCGACGTGCCCCGGCACCCAGAGTAGGATCACCTTGTTGTTCCTGCCTAGATCATTGAGTTTGTCTAGGCATTCCCAAACCAACTTCGAGTTGATGTTAGAAGAGCTCAACGCTATATTGGATAGTACAGCTTGTGGTGACTGATTGTCCAGCATGTTGTTTTATCTCCACTTTTTCTTGTACAAGACATATCCCGATCCCATTTAGTTTCTCTAATACGCCTTCAATGTATAGTAGGAGGACACATGGCATAGCTGTTAATCCTATTGCCTTGTTTCATAAGGTCTTCGAAGAGTCAGTATACAATTTATTACGATCGGAGATACTGAACCGATTGAAATATGCTCATAGTAACAATCCAGAAAATGGAAGCCAGCAGTAAAATAATCAAGTCTTACCATTGTCGATTTGTCAGAAAATTTTATCCTCCACAAAAATTGGTGCATTGCAGAATATTTGCATATGAGTTGTCAAAATCTCGAAATTTCCAAACAGGGGGGAACAAAAAATATAATTTGGATCAAAAGTAAACTACGCTGGCTGTAATTCCAAATTTCAATAGTGCTTTCAATCCTTGAATGAACTTTTGGATAATGTCAATAATGAGAGGTGTTTTACCCTTCAAAATTCCTCTTTTTTGTTCCCCCTGTACACCGCCAGTTTGCCAACTCATATACAAGTATTCTGCAATGCACTAATTTTTATGAAGAATAAAATTTTCTGACAAATTGATAATAGAAAAGTTTTCGATATGATGCAAATTTTTGAAACTCATAAGAAGTATGTTTCATCCTATTATCAGAACGGTGAAGGTCGACCTCTTTTCGGATCAAGTACTATATTGCTAGATCTAGCGAATGTGAAGAGGAAGAAACTTTTTCGGCAACCGTCCGGAAAGTACCTACTTCCCGGACGATTTTTCTTTGAGAAAGTATCATTTCCCGGACTAGTCTGGGAAGTACGTACTTTCCGGACTAGTCTGGAAAATATTCGAATTTCGATATAAATATTTATATAAATAAGAATTAGAATGTTTCTGTTAGTACCTATCTTCTGTTCACATTTAGATATTTAATACAAATAAAAATTAAAATGTTCGAAATTCTTCTACAAAGAAATATAAAAAATAAATGTGTCTCAATTTGTTATTCTACACGGTTGGCGAAAAAATTGTGTACGCAACACGTCCGAAAACAGTTTTTTTTAGACTCGCAGACTTCCAGGACTCGCTACGCTCGTCCTAGAATCTTGTCCACTCGTCCAAAAAAACAGTGTTTTCCGGACTTGTTACATAAATTACTATTATCTCCCTTCTCTGGAAAGTGTGAGGCGTATGGGACGTTAGATTAGGTTGAAAAAATCCGATAAGAGGAACTAATTTTCTTTGGACGGACATAGTCAACTTCATAGGACAATCACGAACGATCCAAAATCAAGATTATGAGAAGTAATGTAAATATGTAGAGTACAGAGGATAGCAAAGAAGGTCTAGGGGAGCCTACTTGCTGGGTTGTGGCAGAGGCCTCTCCATAGTTACAGCTACATATATAAAATGGAATCGTGACCCAGCTGATTTCTTAATTTTTTAAATATTTGGTGTACGCGCAATATAATTTACGGAAATGATGCTTAATTGATCCAGGCGCAGCCACCAAATAATATATAATTTTATCACCCTAGTTTCACGTGGTCTAAATCTGGAAAAACACGAACTAAGAAAAGGCAAACTAAGTTAGAAACTGCACATCTTGAAAATTATGATCGTATTAACAAAAACCCTGTGCCAATTAATAGAGGATTTTTTCGTACCAAAAATACGATTAGGAAACCTACTATGCCATCACACTGAAGACTTCTGAGGGCTGCCGTTCGTAGGGGTGCTACAGCAGGTTAACGGAAAACACACACACAATTTTTTTTAACAGTCTGTAGTTATATTTTTTATGGTTTGTCATTTACTAATTTGTTATAAACATTCAAATTTTTTAGTGTTCAGCTTATAAAATGAAAAGTAATACAGCAATCTGGTTGCTCTAATAAAAAGAATTGTAGAGATTTGAAGTACAAACAAAATTAGGTTTTTTACAACCCGATTGGATAATTATTAGCGAAGAAAAACTAGAAAAACGCGGAAAAATTACGATTTTTTTAAAAATTCACAACTCCGCCACTTTTCAATTCATAAGGTTGGGTCTATTCACGAAAGAAATGAATCGTGTGTAATTCGTTTGTGCGCAGAACAGGTGCTGTCGGACTATTAGTTTTGGCACAATTATAATTTGATTTTTTTTTTGCAGCGTGCCTGGATGCTCTAGTGATAGTCCAATTTCAATTCCTCAAACCTAGTTTGGAAGTAAAAGTATAGTACTACGAAACGTATATTCTCATTTTTCGCTAAAATGACGCCAATTAGGTGGAAAATGCTTGCAAACATGACTGAAAACGGCCGAGTCCACCAAAGCGGTCGCGTAGAAGGAGATACCAGGAGTTGAGGGAAGGCGTATTGTAAAGGGATTATCACGTCCCCTCATTTCCCGGCCTCTCCTACTACTCTACCGCATAGGCGGGCTCGGCCGTTTTTAGTTATGTTTGTATGTTGCGGCATTGTGGCGAGAAACGATAATATACATTCTATAGTACTATACTTCTACTTTAAAAATATGTTTGAGAAATTGGAATCCAGCACCTGTTTCGGACACAAATGAAGTACACATTATTCACTACTTTCTTGAAAAGGGCCAACCCTATAAATTGAAAAATGTCAAAGTTGTCAATTTTTTATAAAATCATATAATTCTCCAGTTTTTCTCCGTTACTAATGATCCAACCAGGTTGTACAACACCTCTTTTTGTTCGTATATCAATTCAATACAATTCTTCCCATTGGATCAACCACATTAATGAAAGAGTTTTCATTTTATAAGCTAAACAATGCGTTTTTTGTATTTATATGTTTATAACAAATTGATAAATGACAGTTGAGAGTCCAAAACTTAACAAAATATAACTACGGACTGTCTCCTAATTGTAGTTTTTTTAAATCACTTATTTTTTACTCTATTGATTATTATACTGAGATTTCAGAACTCACCATATCCCAATTAGAAATATATTTTAAACTGCATTGAAAATATTGAAAAATCGTTTTGGATGTGTAACAAAGTATTCAGTTTGGTATTTATCGTTGAAATTGGTGGGATATATAGAGTGACCCAGGGTTAAACCGCCGAACCTTCAGAATCGGTTTTTCAGGTGAAAATAAATGTTTTTCCTCATATAAGCATGAGTCTTAACTTGCTTCGTTCTCGAGATAAAAGGTGCAAAGTGTTTAGAAAAAAAATAGTTTTGTATTCGTTACTCAAAAACCTTTTTGGCCGATTTATATAAAAATTGGCATGCTTATTTGCGATTGAAAAATAATCATTTTAACGTACTTGAAATTTAATATAAAACTGACTTTTATAAATATTTTGACACCCTGTATCTTGAGTAAGTTGAGAAATGTGCTTGTAAAAAAATATTATTTTCACCTAAAAACCGTTTAACCCTGGTTCGCTCTGAATTGAAGACTCCTTTTAATTTTTTTTATTTTAATGGCAAATTCAGACATGTGATAAAATCTATAAGACTACATAAAACTACATTTATTTTTTATTGGTTGTAACCCAAGAAACGTACAGTTGTGTGTATAAAAAAGTCCTACAGCAGAAAAAGTCGCACAGCAGTTATAGGCTACTGTGAGTCAGGCTTGTCAATATTAATTAAACTCCTTATCGACTTTGACAAGTAGTGTTAAAAGTCAAACTATTTTTGTCCGTAACGCGCCTTTAACATTTTTCTAGTGCTATTAGTGTTTTGCCTCAGCTAGATACCATACAAATCTTGTACGATTTTTTTATGCTCACAACTGTACCTAAACTATACTGTCAAAATGTCTATTTTCTCATTATTTGCATTCACAAACTCTGCTATGAAAGGACTCATTCGAAGAAATTTCGGAATGGTTTGGAAGTTTAAATTTTGGGAAAATGTCTCATTTTTATAGTTCTATAACTGTGCAAAATCCTATGGAAGGGAGCATGGGAACTAGAAAAGCATACCCTGCTCCACCGCAGTCCAGTTTTACTTATTTTCAATGGGTTATTTTTGATAACAATTAGCACTTGCAATTGTTTCCTCTTAGAGGAACATTTCACAAATAGATGTCAGATGTAATGCAATGTTCGTAGGGGGAATTAGTTGTTCTCTTCGCCCCAAATCTTCCACGAGAAGAAGATTTTGACTTCGTCGAATTTTTTTTTAAATTTATTTCTCGACTGATATCATGACTTATGTTGTAAGAAAATTTTTGTCTGTTTAACAACTATCATCCTAAATTTAATGAATAACGCAAAAACGAAACCAGAATCATATGACAATACCCTTCATATCCTAATGCTCCGGAAAATAATGAGTTGGCCTTTCGTGTTATCTGAAATCAAAATCGACACGACCATACTGAAACGTCGAATGAACAATGAAGAGGGTCAGATCCTCGGGGTCATATTCACCAACGACGACTAATGAAGTAGAAACAGTATCTGGACAGTTCCCCCTTTGAAGTGTGGTATCCCATTACAATTGCCATGAAGTTACTCGCTAACCAGTATCATGTAATTCCATGTCATTGTTAATCCGTCGACGCTAGTTAGTGTTAGATAGGTTGTTACGAATTGTTCTCCATCACCATGATTTCCAGTTACTAATTACCAGTAAGCAAGAATTTCTCACCACAGTTCTCTTTGATGAATTAAAGAAAGGTACTAAACTTTTATAAATATTGTTTAATAGAAATAACGACTGGAAACATCGAGTATATGTGACAAATAATGTAGTAATTACAAAATTGAACATCAACTTATCCAACTATTTTTAGAATTGATTCAAAAGTTGCCAAAATCACCCTGATGAACATTCTCCATGAAAATTGAAAAAATGAAAAATGTGATTTATTTGTAATACCTAACAGAAAACAACTACTTCCCCGGCACAAGCCACGCTAGACATTGAACTACATCTGATAGATATTGTGAAAAGACTCTAACTGAAAAGGAAAGAAAAAATCTGAAAGTGAAAATTTGCATTTTCATTCAGATAGCTGACTTTTTTAATTCTTTCTAGTTTTCCTTAAAAAAATCATTAAATAAATTAGATAAGGAGAATGTTATTAAAAAAATATCACTCGCAGAAATCGTTCATTTCATTGAAGCAAGGTCCGCTTCTCTCGCATTTAATTTCCAATACATTTTGGTCGACAAAAATCTATTTCGCTTTGAATTTACTATTCGTATTTTCGAACTAAGATAATGAGTGTATTATTTCAACATAAATATCAAAGATAATTCATCACAAAAAAAAATTTTTGGTTACAGTTTACCAAAAAATCAATGTCGAACATTCTCCATCAAAATTGAAAAATGAAAAATGTCCAGCGTGGCTTTAGCCGGGGAAGTAGTTGTTTTCTGTTAGATAACAAATAAATCACAATTTTCATTTTTCAACTTTCATGGAGAATGAATACCTCCCAAGAAATTATCTTGAACGATGAAAAATAGCGTCTAAAGTTTGTCTTTCAGTCGCAGATGATTCCACAACAGATTTTATGAATATCTCTTTCATAATTTCGAACAAAAATCAAAATGCAATGCCCATGACAGGTCTACGTCAAAAAATAACTTTCAAAGTGTCACCGCAGAAGAAATATTTCCATCAATTTCCATCCTTGATGTGTATAATTGCTTCTGAAGAGCCTGCTTTCCAATTATATCAATCTCCCTGATGAGCTTGGCAAAGCAAAATAGATTTTCGTCGACCAAAATGTATTGGGGATTGATTGCGAGAAAAGCGATTCTTGCTTTAATGAAATGAACGATTTCTGTGAGTGATATTTTTCAAGAACATTCTCCATATCTAATTTATTAACGAATTTTCAATGAAATCTAGAGAAAATTATAAAAAAAATCAACTATCTGAATGAAAATGCGAATTTTCACTTTCAGATTTTTCTTTTTAGTTAGAGTCTTTTCACAATATCTATCAGATGTAGTTGTTCTCTGTTAGGTATCACAAATAAATCACATTTTTTAATTTTTTATTTTCATGGAGACTGTGCCCCTTTTTCAACATGAATACCACCTAAGAAATTATCTTGAACGATGGAAAATAGCGACTAAAGTTTGTTTTTCAGCCGCAGATGATTCCACAACAGATTTTATGAATATCTCATTCATAATTTCTTAAAAATTTCTCGGAAACTATGCAAGCAAGGATGAACAATCGAATTGTGTTTTGAAGGTAATGAAAAATTCTTGTATCTTTGCCATTTTCAATGGTCACATACTTGTCTAAGTATGTAATAGAAACTAAATTTTGATTCATAATCGGCAAATCCATTATGAAGCATTTGGGCGATATGAATTTGTATATTTCTGTACATATTTAATGACCTCATGTATTCCTTTTCCACACTGAAGTAAATTAATGAAGCCTTGCGAGATCCTTGAATGCAAACGTGTGTCAAAACTAACTTCGTACAGACTGTAATTATCAAATGATATTTCGTGTTGATAATTGCATTCAGCACTATGAAAAATAAAAGGCGTCAATATGATTCATAAATGGGTTGAGTCGTAGTCGAAAGGGTATTAGTTTAATGCGCAAAAGGTGAACAAATAAAAAAATTCCTTCTTGAAAAAATTGCCATAATTTTAAAATTTGCTTACTTTGCTAATTTATTTATTTCTCACTGAAATGTTGAAAAATATAGGGAAAATTAATTTAGTATTTTATATACAGTGTGACCCATTTAAGATGGAAGTACCCTTATAAAACTTACATTCTTCAACCGATAGAAATCTACTAGGACACCAAATTTCATGAATAAATCTCCATTTCCAGGGCCAACTAATTTTATTTTTCATGGTCAAAAATCTAGAAAAATTACTAGCGATTTTTTCAGAAAAAAATCTGACTCCAACACTGGATTCGCGACATTTTCAAATGGTTCATATGCAAATTACGTTGGAATGCGTCAATGAATAAAAAAGTTATAAGGGAATGAAATTTGAAAAATATGCCGTTTAATTAACCCAACAATTCAATTTCAGAACTATAATCAAAACTTTGACTACACCACTGGATTGAGGGTGTGTCGAATTATCACTGACTATAATTTCATTGAAATATGTCGATACATACAAATTATGAGATAAAATGACATTTTCCTGAAAATCCATTAATATATTTTTCAAATTTTATTATCTTATTATTTTTTTATTTATGAACAGATTCCGATGAAATTTTGACTAGTGATATATCGATACCTCCTCAATGCAGTGGTGTTTTCCGAATTTTGATTAAAGTTCTGAAATTGAATTGGTTGGTTGAATACACGGCATAGTTTTCAAATTTCATTTCCTTGTAACTTTTTTGTTGATTGACGCATTTTAACGTAATTCATATATGAACCATTTGAAAATGTCGCGAATCCAGTGGTGCAGTCAGATTTTTTCTAAAAAAATCGCTAGTAAATTTTTCAGTTTTTTTACCTTGAAAAATAAGATTAGTTGGCCCTGGAAATGGAGATTTAATCATGAAATTTAGTGTCCTAGTAGATTTTTTGAATGTCTACCTAACAAAAACAAATCATTTTAATCGGTTGAAAAATGTAAGTTTCATAAGGGTGCTTCCATCTTAAATGGGTCACACTGTATATAAAATAGATTGCGTGGAAAAAATGAAGAATATTTTTAAAAACTTGGCAAAAGAGGATATGCTTTTCTGGGCCAACTGCTCCCGTTCATAAGATTTTGCACACTTTCAGGTCTATAAAAAAGAAATATTTTCCCAAAATTTCAACTTCCAAACCATTTTGAAACATCTTCAAAAGAGTTCTTTTAGAGCAGAGTTTGTGAAGGCACAATATGATAGAATAGACATTTTGGCAACAAAGCGTGTGTATTTATGCTGGATTTCCATGTACAATGAATGGAAAATGTGAGTTCTGACAATTAGGTATTGAATTGATTCAAGAGCATGTTGCCAGGCAGTAGGCAGTAGGATCTAGATCATTTTTTATAATCGACCACCGTGAGGAATGCCGCACAAGAATATTTTTTCGTAAAAGCGCACCATCAGATGGAAAATTATTATTATCATCATAGTCACCTGTACCTGCACCTATTTTTCCATATAGCAGCATCGTTCTGAATATAATTCATGCTTGACTTTCAAAATGTACATACGATGGGCTTGTAGTCCAGAACGAGTGGGACATATTCATTTTGAAAGATGCAACTTGACCTTGCAACCATTCGATCACAAGTGGGATTAGACGCATTTGATCCAATACAACACAAAACAGAATTTCGCAGTTGCCCAATAGTTTAGTTTGTGTTAAAACACAAACAATTCAGTTGCTCAACTTTTCAGTTCCATATTAGTTCCAAGTGTGCGCGGAGTAATATAAATGCAAAGTACTCATTTCTGCGACTGAATTGTGGCACAACTAAAAATTGCATGTCGGCGACGGGCCATACAGTTTGGGCATCAAACTAACACATTTATAAATTACTTTCAATCCTTTTTCGAAGGTATGTATGCAGTTATGAACACGAAATATCAGTGGGAAATTATTATAATAATTATGTTTCATAACATACAAATGCATACCTATGACCATTAAAAATGCCAAGGACTGCAAGCATTTTTCATCACCTCCAAAATCCAATTCGATTTTTCATCCTAGATTGCGTAGTTTTCGAGCAATTAGTTCTTATCCATAAATATACAGTTGATGTCCAATGGCATGTATAGTCTATACAAACTCAATTGAGACAGTACAAAATCAAGCAATCATACTATGTTATATCAATATACTAATTGCCGCTGATAATTTGCATAGGCATAATTAACACGTTATTCTCTAACCGCTCCTCGTCTCATCTCGACCAGCAATCAACGTGGACTCTGTCACATAAAACGGGAGGGCGAAATGACAATCGAACGTCTTATATATCGTATTTGGTTGTCTTGATTAAATTGATTATCTGTGTGGTATGACATTCTGGAGACCTTTCGATGTTGATGTCCCATAGATAGTTTATTTATCTTCAAGATCACAATAGTGACATCTCAGATAAGTCATAAAATACAAATGGTATAAAAGCATCACCAGTAACATTTAGATCACATTAAACATATTATATTCATCAAAAAATTCAAAATCACTATCGTTTCGTATCAAGGGATACATATTCGTTAATATTATGGTATCTTCCTTCAACGAGAAACATTCTCAGTTTCCTTTTTAGTGCAAAAAAGTGTCTTCTTCGTGAACATCTTTCGGTAAATGGTTATAGTTTTATGCCCATATAAAATGGGCTTTTTCATATAAACTTGGATATGTGCTTTTGAATCTGCAGTAAATTGGAAATTTTAGTTAACTGATCATGATGATTATTAGAATTTCTTAGTTATTAACAGAATTTTTTTCACATATAGTATGGTATAAGTATACTGAGTAGAAAGTCATAATATAATTATAATTCTTGACATGATTTTTTGGGTTTATGACCTTCCACAATCTGAAAATGAAAAAAAAAAAATTTTAATCCAAAGAAATCTGTACAAGTGTAGAAGGGCAAATTAATTAATTTGCCCGATAACTTACTGCGTTCACAAGACTGCTGTCTTGAAAGAAATTAATTTTTGTCAGTAACGTACCCTACACTGAATTTGCCTATTTTTTCATTTTCAGATTGTGGAAGGTCATAAACCCAAAAAATCATGTCAAGAACTGGATTTCCTCCACAAAATCAAACTTTCAATTAATATAATTATAATAATATGGCTTGCAGGTGTCCGTTGGTTTCAAATTGAAAATTAGTCTCATTTATCTTTTCTGAAACATGAAAATTCGAATTGCATTTGTGGCGCATTCCCATAATATTATGTTGTATGAAATATGAGAGTAAACAGTAGCATTATATACATTCAATAATTGAGGTAAACTGAAAATATTTCTCAGTTGAAGGAGAGCATATTAGCCACTGTTTATTTTTTCACACACATGATCGATAAATAGTGTCCAGCTCATATCAGAATTGATGTAGGTACCTAAAAACTTTGTAAAATCAGGCATTTCAATATCTTTTCCTTTAACATTAATATGCATTAGAGAAGTAACCTGAATAAAAATAGTTTTATTGGGATTAACAATTAAAAAATTTTGGAACCCCAGTTTGTGAATTCTTGTGATATTATATTAAGTTTTTCTTTCAATTTTTCATAGTTTTCATAGTTTTTAAAGGAACAATCATCGGCAAATATAACAGTGCATTCTATAATTATGTATGCTGGCATAACATTTATAAAAAACAGAAAGGTCAAAGGTCCCAATATGAACCCCTGGGGATCTCCTAGGTTAACGTCATGAAAATCTGAGGTCTCATTTTTAAGTTTCACATGAATTTGTTTATTTACAAGATATGACATTATCCAGGATAGAAAGTTGTCCGTAAATCCTAGATTATATAATTTTTATAATAGAGTAATACAAAGTATCAAATGCTTTTGATAAATCGAAGAAGAGTTATCCAACGTATCTATTGTTCTCGAGGTATGTATACACATATTCTAATAAATCACAGAAAGCACTCTCCGTCGATTTTACCTTGTCGAAAGCCATTTTGGTGATCAGTGATGATTTTATATTTCGTAGTAGATATTATTTTATTGTACATAATTCTTCCAATTACCTTACTCAGTATGGATGGAACAGTAATGGGTCAATAATTATTGATAGCAGTGGTATCTTTGCTTTCAAAAACTGGTGTTACAGTTTTAAATTTTAATTCTTATAGGAACAACTTCTGCGTCGCAAAACTGAGTTCGCATAAACTATAACTTTGAAATGTAATTTATTATTATTTAATTTATCTTATAATGAATATTTTTGTAAATAAATTATTATTATTGAGTATTGATCCTTAAAAAAATAGAGATGAGAAATCTGCTCGCATGATACATAAATCCGGCCAGTTTACCAACGGAAGTAGTAGATTCTACTTGAACCCTTTTTTGTACGAACGATAGGATGAAATAACAAAATATGCCACTCCGAAATACCCCAAAAACTCGCATATATTGTAGACCAGTTTCAACATTCATCTTGCTCTCCAGCTCACGTCAGAACTTTCTTGGAAACTTCCAGCGAATTTCGTTCACTTCCTTTGGGCTTGATCCACGATTTCCAATTTACCAGTTACACTCTGGTAAGTGGGATCGCTCGAGAAATATTATTCGATAATACCCGCATATATACCAAACCTCCAACTCGTATCGATTAGTGGAAAGTATGAGAATTACATTAGCCTACATTCACACCGAATTTCCTCGAAGAAGAAATTGAATTCTGTGTCACAAAACCGAGATTGAAACGAGATTTAACGTGAGACGGTTGAAAAAAGCTGGAAGGGTGTGTTGCGAGAGATAACTGTAGAAAAGGTCTATTTACGTGACATTTTCAATGATTGATGTTCCGTCACGTAGGATTTGCTGTAATGCTTTCGACAAAAGATGAAGGTCTTCCAAAGAGCTATCGTACCGGGTGGGTATGAATATATTGATGGCAATGGAATATTGTATGGAGGATTCTCTTCTACTTATCTCATTCAGAAAATCTCAACGAAGTCGTCAAAATGTTGTTTTGGTACTTCCTTGTCAATGAGGTAAATTACAATCTTGTGATTATTGAAAAATTTAATGACAACAGGATCAAATAAATCAAAGTTCGAGAGGTCTCACAATCTGTGCAGAGAGGGATATTTCGACTTTGTCAAAATTGTTCGTTTCATTTAACTATACAGGGTGTTCCTTAACATCTTCATCAGTACATCTGAAAGGCAGAAATTCCTTGGCTTATTTATGAAAGTTAAAAATAGGCCCGCAAATGCCTCGTTACCTGATACTGTTCAAAATTCAATTTGTTTTGTTTTTTCTTTATGGAGCCTGCAGTTTTTGAGAATTGTGGAATACAATATTTCAAATATTTATCTGCTAGGTCTCCAGAAACGTAAAATAGCTAAAGGTTATGGAGTTTGGAATACCCTGTATATTAATCATTCTTTGTACAATCAGTTCATCATCTTATCAGTCACACACTTCAATATACATGTTTTACATGTTCTTCCTAGCGTTCTTCCTATAAGTAATTTGATCACTCTTACCGTGAAGAATAAAGAATTTCGTCAAAACTTGATTTGAATGAATAGTCTTTAACTTTGATTCTTTTCTAACCAAATTTACTTTAATGAAAGCTCAAACGTTTTATCGTTGATTGTCGAATTTTCATAATGACATGTTTCATTTCATTCATTTCATAGCTACCTAATACAAAATATGGCAAAATAATCCAAGTTTTATGGAAACTTGGTTTTATTTCGGAAACCTGACTATTTAGGTATAGGAACATACACATCATTTGAAAAAAAATTTAATTGTTTTTCAGGATATTCGACAATATACAGGGTGTTCCATTTGAAAAACTGCAGTTTTCACCACTTTTGTATCTATCGGTAAAATCACAAATTTTGAAGGACCCTGTATAATGGAGGACGAATTCCCTTAGACATAACTAATACACAGGACATTGTCAAACTACATCCCCAATTTGGGCTTCCTACGAATCCAAATACTGTTGTAATAAACAATTAATCAAAGCTATGTTTCGCACAAAAAATTAGGAAATAAATGAATTTCTCGAAAACCATCAGAGATAGGTAAAAGAAAGTATTATACAAAAATGATCGAAAAGTATTAGCGAAGCGAGAAATGCAATAATATACAGGGTGTCCCATTTGAAATATCAAAGTTGTTGCTACTTTTTAATAGAAGTGGCAACACCGCAGAGCCGAAAATATTTCAGATCAATAGAACAAAACCAATTACCTAAAAAACCTAATTTTCAGAGTAATCCCATGTTCCGTTCTTCTTCAGAAACGTCTAATAGGCAATCGAGTTTGGAACACCCTGTATAAGAAACACACAAACACACAAACATAAATGGATAGTTTCGAATTATGCTAGTACCGTACTTTGGCGATAATAAAATTTTCAACTGTAAGTATAGCGATTGGATCCTCTCATAAATACACTTACTCTATATAAATATGATATAATATAAAAATGCAGACTTCATTCTGTGATAACAATTCAAATTTATACTGATAAAGTTCTCTACGAGTAAAGGAGAATATTAGAAAAGATACAAAATAAGATTCCGTCCAATTCGTTTAATAGCAGAACATGTTTGCGCAGACGCGCATTTAGACCGACAAAATTTCATCTGATCCGTACTTTTTCAGAATAAATTTCTTCATACTTGTAGAAATTCAGAATACACAGTGATGAACAAGCTGTGAAATGCCAACCTTGCGTTGCGGCGTTGCCAAGCTCCACAGTAATAATTTCTTGTATGTTTTTAAGTGAATTCCTTTGATGATGCAAGTCGGGTAATGGACTGGTATAAAATTAAACTGATTGAATTGAATATTTACGCTACGCAGCAGGTAGCAGGTGGATTATCTATGTAGGATTTGCCTGAAATTTTTATATTGTTAAGAGGAGTCTTCGTGAATAAAAGTTACCATTGCGCTAAAGTCCATAAACCAATATGTCGGATATGAAAATATTGAAAAAACGCTCGATCTCCACTGCTTTTTTGAAAACGAACCTATTCTTGCATGATAGAAAGTATACATAATAAATTCAGAATATTCTCAATAACTCTGATGGCGCTGAGCAGTGCTGAAGTTAGCGTTGCAGCCTCGACTATCGGTAATCTTTTTTTTATTTATTTTTTTGTAGTTATTTTCCAGTAAATATTATTGGACAATATCTAAGAATATCTAGGAATACTTTCTCTAAACAATATCCAATTCCCACATAGATCACTCTTCCATAAGGTTTGAGCGTTTTTCGCATTTTGACTGATAATGTGCTATTTTACTAAATTCAGAATCGTTCAATGAAGTGGCATTTTACCACAAGGAACTGTCACTTTACTGCATAGTAATAAATCATAATAATCATTTGCTTATATCTATGATTATTTGTTTATAATTACTAACACAAAATGCGAAAAATAGTAAACGAACCTCGTAAAAAACTCAGCAGGCTGTGCACTTTGGGGGGGGGGGCGATTGTTGGGGACGGTGAGTTGGCGACCACTAAACAAAACACAACCCCGCTGCATGCAGCCTTGCAGGTTGTCGAAAAAGTATAGAGTACAACTCATGAGGAAACTGGAAATTGCATATCCTTTTTTCCGCACTAGTTGCACGATATACTATTTTCATCGAAACAAATATATAGATAGGTAGAATATCACAAGAAATTTTCTTTGCCAATTCGACAATAAGATATCAAGATGTAGGTCGCAGATAGAGCAATGCCAGGAATATGTGAACCTGCAGCGGTTGGCTTTTGCTACTTTAATATGAATGTATTCGGTATGCAGTGTAATAGGGCATGAAATAGGATTTTCTATTTCGTTCCATAGATTTTATTTGCATCGTTCAGGCATTTACGTATTGGAATATGTATGTAAAACGTGATTGAAATGTATTTTGTGAGTAAAAGCTCATATCAGCTACAATTCTGAAACGTTTTGGCACTCAAATTGCTTGTGAAAATCACCGCATTATTAATTTATTATACAGTGACCGCCAAAAAAGTATGCACCATATTGGAAAAAAGTTTATTATTAGAATATTGGAAAAAAGATTCTTGGAAAAAGTTTGTGCATGTCCGATAACCTAAAAATCGATTATTTTGACGCATGTCACGTGATCGGTGGTATGGCGGCAAATTGAAAAAAAAAATACTATGAATAGGCAAAAAGTCGGGTAAAATGGCAAGATATCGAAAAAAGTTATTTGAAAAAGTTGCTTAGAATTCAATTTTATACACATATACAAAAACTAATGTGAGAAAATTGAAAATAATAATTTTTTTAAATATTTTCTTAGCTGTATAAAAATATCAAATTATTTTCTCATGAATAGCTTGACCATACTGAAATATTTGTATTTCAATAATAATAACAAAACTTTCTCATTTTCTCTACACTAGAGAGCACTAAATTTAAAAATATTAATTTTGTCAGAACCCTTGCTGTTACATTGGTTCGTATCTAACAGTTATATCAGAATTCCACGATTATTGCGATGGAAGGGAAATCCAAAAATATCGTGTTTCGTCTTCAAATGAATAATAAAAAATTAAATATACTGTCTTAAATGTGTGTATGCAACTCATTCACCAATTTTAGAGATCCTTGAAACTCGACCAGGACAAGATATTGACATAATATCGGAACAAGTTGCATACACTTTTTCTTTGAGAAAACCACATAAGGAAGAGTCCATTGGAATTGGACCGTTAGTATCCAAACAACTTCTCCCAAGTTATTAAGGAAAGTAGTTCGTTTCAGCTCTTGTGTAATGTACGAGAGCGCCATCTTGTTGGAAGATGGTTCCATCATTCACGTTTTAATGGAAGTCTTCCCAAAAAACTTTCAATTTGGTTTTTAAGAAATACTATCCACCATTCAATGGTCTGTAAAAAAATTGGACCGACGACATTAGATCGTAGTACACCCAACCAAATATTCACTGCTCTTAAACCTTTTCTTACCAGTCGTTGATTTTCTCTCGCCCAATAGCGACTTTTTCGTCTGTTGAACATACCGAGATTGGTAAATCTAGATTTTTGATGATGAAATGCTTTGCTCTGTATGTATGTCCATAATAACTATCAGTATGATTTTATGAAAGGACATTATTGAATAAATCAATTGATCATTGGCAAACGATTAAATAGTACAAATCTGCAACTTTACGATTACTTCAATAAAAAAAAAATTAAAATATCCATTTTTTATGATTGAAGTGATCGTAAAGTTGTAATTAATTGATTTTTTCAATTATTTCCTTCCATAAAATCATACTGATAGTTATTATGGACAGATATACATGCAGAGTGATAATCAAATTTGCACCAAAAAACTAGTAAAAATTCAAACAATTTTCAATAAACATCGATATTCTAGTAAAAATGATAAATGTATCAAATTTCTCATTGAAATATCATTGTCGAAATATGACTAAGGCGCCTAAGGTGCATATGAGATACTAGTACTCTTTATGAGGCTAGAAAAATTAGGGAAACAAATTGTTGCATAGGTGACTGTGATTTAAAATCTCAATATTGTTTTCGATTTTGAACAACTTTTCTAAATAAACTTCTTCGATAATATCAAAAATAAGGGTAGGTTACTCTTGATCATAATTCCTATTTTTTGTTCTCTCATTGGATATTCAGACATTTGATAACTCAAATACAAGTTTTTTCGACGCACCAACTTTTATGAGGAATAAAATGGTCTGACAAATGCATAATAAAAAAGTTTTCCATATGGTGCAAACTTTTTGAAACTCACTGTATATATATCCAGTGAAATTTTATTTTGTTAGTGGGGAATGGGAACCCCATGAGCAAAATAAAATCACTTTTAACAAATGTATCATACACATTTTTTGTAAAACAGTTACTGCTGGTAAGAAAAAAACAAACAAAAATTAAGATCCACAAGGATTCGAACACACGATCTTTGGACCACAAAGAGGATCCAACTATAAAACCCCAACGCACATTATTTATGAATGTCAATAATTGTCAGTGATGAAGGACCTTCTACAGTTGGACTGAATACTACTTCGTTTGTAACTTCAAAAGGAATTAGTATTACGAATTGCACAAACGGCCAAATACATGTGCGAACTTTTATAAATGATACCTTTCGAGTAGGTGTTCTGATTATAATATCTGATTGAAGTATTTCTATTAGAGAGATCTATATTACTGAGTAGCCATCATCTCATCTGTCATTTTACTTTTAACACTAGTGTTAAAAGTGATTTTGTGAAAAATTCAGTTTTTAGTTCATATGTTATAGAATTAAAAACGTCATTTTTAATGACTGTTGTACAAAAATAAGTTTTTTGGATTAAAAATATTGAAAAAGTCTGAAATTATCTAAAAACCCATACGTGGTCCGATATTCACTACGATTTTTTTTTATTTCTCATTTTCAATTTTTCTGGGGTAATTTGATTCTCCAAGCTTTCGTGATTTAATCAACCATATTACCTTTGATCACTGCCCGTGATGATGCTGAAAAATTTTCTGATGAAGTAGAAACCTAATATCTTAAATAATTAGAGAAAAGAAAGGTTTCATGGCAAAACTTAGTTGATTCATATCATATTATTATTCCTTTGACTGATTTTGGATTTATTCTACAATTTGTTTTAAGATTTAAGAACTGTCATCCGGCTGCACCCTTACGAGCAACCCTGAGATGTCTTCAGAAGACATGTGCGAGCTGATATAACGAGAGCCCAACCTTTTAACATACGATCTCAAGCACGGTCGAGAATATCTACTGAAAATGTCCGTCTAAGTGTGACAGTAATCCTTCAAAACAGTCCCTAGGTTGATTGGCTTTCTGATCGACACCACTCGACTTTTTCATTGCAACTGTCCCAAACCATAGTGCTTAGTGCTCGTAAAAGAACACTTTTGTGCTCCTAAGCACTGCGCTCCCGAGCACTTTCCTTATTCAGTACTAAGTGTTTAGTGCTACGAAGCATTCAACGAAAAAGCTTGGGTAGCACTTTTCATGATTATTAACTACTAAGACTTTCTATATAAATGAATCTTGTATCTTGTCGAAACATGAAATCTAGGCATATGATACCCAGTGGCACCCAACCAAAAAAAAAACTTCAGGTTCACGTCCTTATGCAACATTTCTTTGGTGGAAATCAAAATAAATCTGCCAAAAACTTCGTTGGTATGACATTTGCTATCTTTATACAGGAAATGTGCCGTATGTCAATCACCATTCTGATATGTCTCACTTCTTATCTCTGTGAAGAGGAAACCATGTACGGCCTAATTCGATTTGATTTTGATCCACATATTTTCAATTTTGAACTGTGGGAGGTCAAGCACCCAAAAAACGATGTCAAAAAACCACAAAACCAAACAGTTAATCAGTATTCACATTGTATTCGAATCAAATTATTGACTTATTGACTCAGTAACGAGTATTTCAATCACGAGTAACACCGTAGCAGAACGAATGTTTAATGAACAAATATATCGAGGAGTTCATAAAAGCTTCACGATATCTTTTTTATCATAACAGTTGAAATTGACAGGCCAAGACCTACCCTGTCAGCAGCGGTTTTAACCAGTGAAATCAAACAGTAACCCCAGCGATATATTTATGAAATGGACTTGCTATTGTAATGATTTTTTAAAAAATCTTCAGGTACATATTGTGAATCTGTGATAATAGCGCGGTACGCTGAATGCCATTTCAGTTAAGGAAATCCATTGCACTTCTCAGACATCAAGAAACGTAAGTTACTATAACTTGATTAAACACGAAAAGATTTCAACAAATTATATTACATCGCGACATATTCCGCTTCACTGTCGCTAAACATCCTATGAGTATGAAATATCGTAACTTCTCTACTCACTCCTTTCTTTTCTCTCTTTCTCGCCAGTTCTCTGACTTCTACCACCTTCTACGCGAGAATAGAAAAAAATAAGCAAAGTATATGACATAGTGATCCAATATTCCATTTATAGCGTCATATACTTCGTGCGATAAGTGAAAAAGCTGTCATACGAACCGATGTATTTAGATCACTCGATTCAATTTCCAGAAAGTTGGTTCAATTAAAGTTCAACTTCGCTTGTGTTTGACAGTTGGATTATTCCAAGAAGTTTCACGTACCAAATTCTCAATTCGGAATGAACAACGTAAACAGGAGTAGCCAGGTACCTAACAATTAAAGGGACGGAACGTTATTTATACTGACATGATAATTAATTAGTTAACTGAGAGGTAATTCATTAGAAGTTGTATAAAGTATGGTCTTATTTACCTCGCAAACTCTGTACTTCACATCCTGTGTGATAATAAAACGGAGATGAGGAACAATATGGGCCCGGAGATGAATTTTAGGAGTCAGTGAAGTCAGAGGTTTGAGATGGAAACACACTGGCTCTCACATACAGGGTGTTAATTATGTACGTTTACAAAGTTCGGAAGGTGATTCATTGAACGTTTTCAGGATGAAAAGTTCATATAAACATATGTCCCAAACGGCTTGGTTTTTGATATACAGGGTGATGTCAATAAACAGAATACGTATTTAGGTGGTCTCATTAGTGTGTTGGCGGTGATGCGAAGAGGAAAAAATGAGGATCAAACTAGGTACAACACAGATTCCTTTGTCTACCGAGTTCTTGTACTAACAGATGAAAGTGTTGCCCGTGATGTGAGAGTGTGCTTGAAAGCTTCCATGAGCATGCATGGTATCTCGGAAGACAAAGTGAGGTACATTCGAAAATCTCTTGTTGAAACGGGAAAACCACCTACGGATCAGCGCGGCAAACATTCAAATAGACCCCACAAGCTAACAGAAGACACTAATGGAAAAATCCACACATTTTTGAAGTCACTGAAAGGAAGATAGTCTCTGAAGAAAACGGGAAAAACTTTACTTACCTGAAGAACTCAACATTGCAACGCTTCTCCTTCGGCTATCCTCGCAAGGATACTTGCAGTACGTGTGACTTCCTGAAGTCTGAGATTTCCATGTTGGAAGCAAAAGACCCTTCCAGAACAGGCCCCCAGTTGGCTGTGAAGATACAAAAAAGGGAACTACACCTAAAGAAAAGTGTGCGTTTCTATGAATTGAAGAGACATTGCCGAAAGAAGGCTTTGAAGTCGACAACTTTTGAAGCTATAGCCATGGATTTCCAAAAAAATCTACCTTGTCCAAACATCACTACTAATGACGTCTACTAGAGGCCACAACTTAACGTCATCAGATTCAACATTCATGTCCTTTCAACTCAACAGGCGGTTTTCTACACGTACGTCGAGTCTATAGCAAAAAAAGGAGCCGACGAGGTTTGCTCTATGTTCCATCATTTCGTATGCAACATTTTGTCTCCAACAGTAAAGGAACTTACGATATTTTGGGACTCTTGTGGAGGGCAAAATAAAAATTTCACATTAATAAAGTTTTTGCACAATTTGGTAACCCAAAAAGAGAAGTTGGAAAACATCAAGGTTATTTTCCCGATTCGAGGCCACTCCTACTTGGAGTGCGACCGAGACATGAGTATTATCAAACAAAATTCTTATACTGAAACTACTGAGGATAGGAGCGATGTTTTCAGGAACGCCCGTGTGAAAACGACTCCTTTCCAACTGGTAGATTGTGGCCAGGACCTGGATATTTTCTATAATTGGACTGAACTATAGTCCATTTACCTTAAAAAGACGTGTCTTTTCCCCACCAGACCAATAAGAGTGCTAAAAGTAAGTGCCACCAGCAAGAATTTGGTTTACCACCAAGCAACATCTTCTGGCCTATACAGAAGTTCTCCATCATTGGTTTCACTGCCGCGTACAAACACTTTGACGAAGACTACGAAAAAAAAAAAACTTCCGAAGCCAGTCGTGGAACTGAAGAGCTCATACGATGGGACCCTCCCTATTAAGCCGCCAAACTCAAAAATCTCCTTCACCAATTTTTGGAAAAACCTGAAGCGAGGAGTTTTTACCAAAGCTTGAGGTCGGATGAAATTTCCTCAGACGGCGACGATTACATCGACGACCCTCCCAGTGATGCTGCAAACCCAGACGAAGTGAATCTGCCAATATTTCAACTTCGGTGACTTTCACAATTTTTGGAACATTATTTTTCGTTGGTTAAAAAAATCTTTTTTCTTTCTTTAAATGTTGGGTAAATTTTTTGTAATGCTGTGTAAAAATTCTGCAAAGAAAATGTTTGTGTTAAGAACACCAATTTTGTGGGTATTAAAATACATTTTTGCATTCTTTAAAATATTTTCTTCTTTCAATTGTTTGGTTTTGGGGTAGAAGAGCGTTGAAACATATTGTGAATCTGCATAGTTGATGATTCAAATACAACATTTTTTGTATTTTTTAAATCGCTTTTTAAAGTTTCTGTTAGTTGGTAAACTTTAAAATTAATTTTTCTTGAAATCAGCTTTGAGTCAAGGACGTGGTTTTTCTCCTGGGCTCTTCAAATCGTATTCATAAGTGAATCATGATAAAATCAAACAGAAATTATTCAGATGAAGGTTCTCCAAACGAGGTAATGTATGTTGCTAGGTGGTAAGACTTTAGATGATAGTATGATTACGTGAAAAATCAAAATAAACTTCAATAACAATAATTCTTCATTCTGGCAATGCAGACAAACCATCATCTACTTCCGGAATCAATCGGATAATAATAGAATGAGGAACAAGCCTTCGATCAATAAGGACGATGAACTAACCAGTTCTATTTTTAAACAACTCAATATCTTATTAATAATCGACTCAACAAACAACATTGGCAATAAGAATGATAGTGCAAAATATACAGGGTGCTGACTAAGTACGTTGATAAACTTCGGGAAATTTTTTGAGAGTTTTCTCAGGAGTTTTTGAAGTTAACCACGACATTTTCGACAATAATCAGTTCAAATCAGGTAAGTTCAATCCATTCAATAGTACGCACGATACAAAATAATTAATTTCTCAAATAATTCACAGGGTCCTTCTTTTTTCAGAGTCAAGCCTTGTTCAGCCCTTCAGAATTTTTTTTCCCGCCGTCACTGACATTATGAGACAGGAATAATCAATGTTGTTTCATTTAACATCATTTTGTTTTCTTGTAGTTTTTCATTAACTTGTACGGTTCAGGAGCTACAATGAAAATATTAATGCGAACATTTTCCAGTAGGTATCGCATAACATTGAGAAGCTAATATTCTCACAAACTTCAAAGGGTGATTCTCTGAAAGTTTTTAGGGCGAAAAGTTCATATAAACATATTATGTCCCAAACGGCTTGGTAAAAATAGACAGGGTGATAAAAATAAATTTTATTCATGATTTTTTGGAGTAAACTTCGACAATAATTAGTTCGAATTAGGCAAGTACAATATATTTAATAGTACGCACGATACAAAATAATTCATTTCTCAAATAATTCACTCTTGTTCAACCATTCAACCTTTCGAATTTCCTAATGTTATGGGACACTGGAAAATGTTCGCATTTTACACGAGCGTAAAGTGTTTTTTCCGCACCCGATCTGCAATCGCTTTCCGCACTTGTTAGGTAAACCACTATTTATCACCATATATTTCGAAAACCAAGCCGTTTGGGACATATGTTTGTATGAACTTTTCGTCCTGAAAACTTTCGAAGAATCTCCTACCGAAGTTTGTCAACATACTTAATTAGCACCCTGTATATTTATCAATGAATGGATGATCGTTACTTCTTTCGGCTTCCTGAAAGGACGCTCTATCCATAGAACTTCATGATAGCGAGGTTAAATTACGGAAACTAGATGAAGCTGGGATGGGAATATCATAGTAATAGGAATTTTTGAATAGGCTTAGAAATTTTGTTGAGATGTCACATATCTTGTCCCAGTATCTGAATTTTTTTATTTTTTCTCCCGAGTCTTGGTACAATTAGAGTAGCTTCAAAAATCGAAGGAAAATAAACTACAGTAAATTCAAGTTAAACTCAATCCAGTAAACAATAGTGGTAAAGACGTGATCAACGCGTGCTTTGCTCGTGATCGAGGAAAGGCGGGCCGCTATTGGTCTATGTTTCTCAGGCAGGTTTGACTGGGAAACACGCCCTGCCTATTTCACCAATCCGACATCGATGATCACGAAGTAACAGCGTGCATTTGTTTTGATGCGGATTGACTTGGAGTTGTATAGACTATATACCTATTCTATTACCTAGAATAAAAAGTAAATAAAATATTATTGAAGTTCGAGGGTTGTTGTTCGATTCTGCTCTGAAGTGGACTGAAATGCTGAAACGCCTATAATGAATATTAACACGCACAAAAACTGGAATATACAGCGTGAAATCTGACCTCCTGCACTCCCGTGAAGGACGGGAGTTCTTTATGGGCCAAGGACCACAATGAAGTTAAAAAGTACTACTACCATAATGAAATTCAAATGTAAAGTTTCTGAATGTCTAGCATAAATGAACTTTATAAGGGAAAACGCAAAAAGGTGATTTCAAACAATTTAATACAAAACTTCATCCTCCAAATCGGAAGATAAAATATGATCAGAATCGTTCATTTTCACAGATTTTACTGTACATTTGATTTCACTCGAAAGCAGTGTATGTTTGACAGTGAATGAATAATTTGCCGTCGCATTTACAACGAAATGGAATTTTAAAATGATTTTTATTTTATACCTACCTATTTATTGATGCCAGCAGATAAAGTATTGTATGTAATTCGGATCATAAACAATCATTATGGTTCACGCCGTGTTGTTGGGCTCGGCTATTTGTGGCTACTACCATAATGAACGTCATTATGATCCTTTTAGCATAATTGAAGACATAAAAATTAGATTTTTGGGTATGGATAAAGGTTTCAAGTGAGTAGGATGTTTTCCCTACTAATTCCGTTCGTCTATTGTACAAAATAAGAAAGTTATATATTGATGAAAGATCTATGTTCACCTATGTTCTATCATTACCACTGGATGAAGGGTTCAAGTACATTGTATTTAATGAACATGAATCCTTCATCCATGATTATTTTATTTGTCGGGTACTTGAATCCTTCATCCGCTAAAAAGTTTTATAAATGGAGTTTTGTTTTACAACATCGATATCCAATCAAATCATTTGATTTTTTCTCAACAATACGTTTTTTCCTCATAAACCCTTTATCTACTTACCCATTCAAATTTGACTTGAACCTTTCTTCCAATTTCAATTTATGAAACTAACTCTGTTTATTTGAAGGATGAAGGAGTTTTTTTTGAAACTGTATCATATACCAATGTTAGATGTACTATGCAGAATTGTGTAATAGAGGTCTATTCAAACCAGCGATTATTTTTTTCATTTAATGGAATGCAAAAACTGCGGCATCAAAAACTTTAAACATCCTTAATTTTGTGTGACTTGAACCCTTTATCTACTTGAGTCTTCAATTATCTATTAGAGTAACTGGAAAGCTGTTAAAGAATGTTACACTCGTAACTTGTTTTTTTCTATCTACTAGATGGCGTTGCCTAACAAATTTCCATACCAATGAGATACACGAATGATTCAATTGAAGCTGTAAACAGATTGTATTGCATTTAATAATGGGCATTGCGAAGAATTCTTCAAAAGTTCTTTCTTCAAAAGTTTTCTTTTTATATGAACTTTCGTTTTCAGAAATTAACTCATTTTCAGGATATTTTGATAATTTCAAAAATGTATTTTACGGTGAAATTCCCTTCCATAAAATATTTACTAGCTACTTCGAATCCGCTGAGGGTGCTCGTCTTCCGTTATTGCATTATTCACTGTTTTACTTGTTAAAACTTTGCAATGAACTTCCAAAATGATCAACATGATTAAGATAATAGCTTTCAATAATCAATATTTCCATTATCCCGTACCGTTAATGTTGATAGTTCCGGAAATTGGTTTTTGATATTTTGATACCTGCACGGTTCGTTGTAGGGCAGCGAACATACATTTTCGAATTTTACTAGTATAGTTATAGTTTTAATAAGACTGTCGTATTTTAATTAATCTGTCGTATGCGAATTAGCTCAGATACAGCACAGTTGAACACGCAAATTTAGTAAGTTTGAAATGTGTTCGTTTTAACCGCGGTATTTTGGAACATGCGATATTGACAACTGGAAATAAAATTCCAACATGAAAATAATGACTACGACGGCTTGGAAGTGCCATTCTAGAAGGTATCTTTTTTTTCATATAATTTACAGTTGCAACTGTAAATTATCACTACCTAATTCACAGTTGCAACTGTAAATTAGCACTAATTCACATTTGCAATTGTAAATTGGCACTAATTCACATTTGCAACTGTAAATTGGCACTAATATACAGTTGCGTAAATTTGTGGTCGCAACTGTAAATCATTCTAATTTACAGTTGCAGCTGTAAATTGGTCTAATTTACATTTGCAGCTGTAAATTAGCACTAATTCACAGTTGCAACTGTAAATTGGGACTAATATACAGGTACAACTGTAAATTAGTCTGATTTACAGTTGCTACCACTAATTTACAGTTGCAACTGTGAATTAGACCAATTTACAGTTGCAACTGTAAATTATATGAAAAAAAAGATACCTTCTAGAATGGCAGTTCCAAGCCGCGTCTTAGGTTACTTCTATTGCGGACTTTCATTATCTGGATTTTCACTGTGAGCACGACGTTTCAATCGGTTCAATATCTCCGATCTTTATCATGTGGGTAATGACCGCCAGAAAATTAGATGAACTTTATATGTCTTGAGGGGAAATGGAGGTATAATTTATGAGAATTTTTATTTTTTTTGCCGAACCTGAATCCTCCTCACATTGTTGGCTTCGATATCTAGGAAGACGATATGGATTGGTAGTTGAACCTTGGTTTTCTGTTCCTGTCCTGTTGTTCTGAAAAAAGGCAACAGGAAAACCCAGGACCAACAAACAAGCCATGTTGTGAGAGAAACAAGATGTCCTGCAATACCCGGACCACGCTTATTGCCATAATCATATACAATAGGAATAATTGGGTCGAAAATCTAGGGACTACTTTCTGATGAATTTTCGAATTATTCCTATTGTGTAGGATTATGGCAATAAGCGTGGTCCTGGTATTGCAGAACATCTTGTTTCTCTCTTGACAAGCTTATTGTGAATAATGCAATGCAGATTTCTTCAATAAGCCATGATGTCTTCCTACCATACATAAAATGCGTATTGGAGTGCTAAGAAGAATCAAGGATAAGTGCAACGTCAGAAGTTGTTTCAGAATCGAAAACACATTGAGAAGCATTCTGACCATAACAGAGCCTCAGAATTCGAGAAAATTCGAAAAAATGCGTTTGCGAAATACCATGCGAATGCGGACAGAAAGACGTCAAATTTGGAATTCGGAGATTATGCTGGGACGGAACACCTCTGTATTCAGTGGAAAGATACCAACCTTCCAGAATGAAGAAATGAAGAACACTGGTGTGAGCGAGACTTCAAAGAGCCCCTAGATATCGAAGCCAACAATGTGAGGAGAATTCAGGTGACAAAAAAAATCTCATAAAATACCCCTCCAATATTAATTACCTCAAGACATATAAAGTTCATATAATTTACTCTAGCGGTCAGTACAAACTTGGTTAGAGATATTGAACCGATTGGAACGTCGTGCTCATAGTAAAAATCCAGATGATAGAAGTCCGCAATAAAAGTAACCACATTAGTTTCATGTTGGAATTGTATAGCCTGTTTTCAATATCGAATGTTCCGAAATACCACGGTTAAAACGAACACATTTCAAACTTACTGAATTTGCGTGTTCAACTATGATGTATTTGAGCAACTTCGCACATCACAGCCATACGACACCTAGGCTCATTAAAACTATACTAGTAAAATTCGAAAATGTATGTTCGCAGCGCTACAGCGAACCGTGCAGATATCAAAATATCAAATATCAATTTCTGGAACTATGAACATTAACGGTACGGTACGGGATAATGGAAATATTGGTTATTGAAAGTTTTAAAAAGTAAATAAGTGAATAATGAAATAACGGAAGACGAGAACTTTCAGCGGGTTCCAAGTAGCTGGTAAATATTTGATGTAAGGGAAAATACGCTTATAATGACCTGATTCCTGAAAACGAAAGCTCATATAAGAAGAAGGAACTTCTTCGCGATGCCAACTGCAATGCGATCTGATTACAGCTTCAATTAACTCATTTGTATATCTCATTGGTATGGCAATTTGTTGGCAACGCCATCTAGTAGATAGAAAAAAAACAAGTTACATGTATACTGTGATGTATCGAACTAGGCGGTGAATTGTTATGATGATTCAGTATATTGATAAGTCATGTAATATATAACCGAATGAGGAGGCGAGAAGAACGACAACATTGTGTGGTCATTCAGATACGGAGAGTGAACGAGAACGTACATGTAGACTGTGGATAATAAAAGTGTTGAACGAAATAGTGAACACCATAATTGGCGACGAGGATGAGACATCCAGAGAAAAATCTGTTTACTGTCAGATAGTCAAGCACTGAAAGTTCGGGAAACATACACCTGTGAAACCCATTTCATAGAAGAGTTTCAACGCTGGGTAACCGATGAAATTAAATCTCACTGGAATACATACAATTCCAGGACATACAGTGAGCGTATCAACAAGAAAAGCTGAACGTCTTCTCGAGCCGAACAAGAAGTTATAGAATATGGGTCTGGCACAAAAGATCTAATAGGTCGAAGTGTTTGTGAGGCCACATAGCCTTTACGACTAACTGCCTGCATGTAAATTCATTTAATTGAAATTTCAAATCACTTTTCAACGGACCAAAAAGTTCAATACCTGTAATCCCATTGTCCGAATCTGGCTCTCTGCGATTCATCTATCACGAGAACTTTGTCGCACGGTTTTCGTAAACAAAACTCACAGTTTGAATATATCTCGGAAACTGCTCAATCTATTTGTGAGAAATTTTGTATGTAGATAGGGTTTAACTTTTTGAGTTCATCTATATAGGTGTGTTTCTCGGAAAAACACGATTTTACTGATGATAATAATAATAATAATGATAATAATTTTTGATCTCTAAAACGGCTTCAACGATTTGGATCAAATTTTGTATATATCCTGTATGATCATCAAGGTTGTGAAAAATATATCCTTTATGATTCTGCAATATTGTTGGAAATAAAACTTAAAAAAAAACTAAATACAGAGCATCCCATTTGAAGAAATGAAGTACACTGTCATATCATGTCATTAAGTGGAAGAACATTCTCTGAAAATTTTTGATTTGTAGAAAATGAACTCCGCCCTTTATTTCCTAATAATTGAAAAGTGTCAACATTAATGCATTGCTATTTCATTCATATGGAAATAATAAAGACGATATTATTATTATTATTATTATCTCCAGACTTTTTTGGCATACAGTATTTGGCCGTAGGTAAAGTATAGTACGTAATGCGTGTTGTAAAGCAATTATGCTCTCATGGTTTCGTACTTAATATACTATTTCGTACACCTCGGCATAGAGCAACTGATTCCTAATTATGGTGGATTGCTATTCTTATAAAAGAAGTAATAAATAAACGGATTTTCAGACTTTTTTCAACAATATTCCAATTCATAAGTAGTCAGGTAAAATCAATATTCAATTCCTTGATTTTCCATCTAATTTAATAAAAAGCAAAAAGTTCAGAAAGTTAATCGTTTAAGCAAGCAATTAAAAACTCTTAATTGACGTAAATTTTCAAATAGTTGAAGGGATAGTTGATTGGGCCACTTTCTTTCGTTATCAGTTGATTACGTTCATTACTTTAATCGATATGTTTTTTTAAGACAAAGTCGTTAACATTCTTTATTTCGAAGATTATTCAAAGTCAACAATGTTGAAAATAATGAGCCGATGATAAACGAAATTGTATAGGATGTCCTTCAGGATCATTATACGTATATACCGGCTGATAATGCCTGGTATTCGCGGCACTGTAACTTTTTTATAAAAAAAAATATAATAACATTATTATTACAAGATATATAATGGAATGTGTTGAATAAAAATTATAAAGCTCACTTCGTTATTACAAAACTATTCAAAGATACTGAATAATACATTTCACATATAGCGGAGTTGTCAAATTATTGTAGAAAGAACGAAAACTTTATTAAAATAATTTGACCAGAAATAGATATCCGACATGTGCAACTTCAAGAGTAAGTTAAAATATTTTATGGACTGAAAACAACATTTCTCAAACCGTGGGTTTTGTACGTAATTTCACTGATATTTGAGGCGGTTATAGCTGCTGTCACAGCAAAATATCAAATAAATTTTTGATTCAAATTTTCGGCTTTTCTGATTCTAATTGAATGTGATTGTGAATAAAACGTTGTATTGCATTCGTGTTAGAGATACATTTTATTCGCTCAAGAAAATTGAAAATTGAACATTCTTAATTGCGCGAATATTATGGAAGCTAAAACACTTTTTTCTTCCTGTTTCACTAGCATCTACATCTATCTTTGATACACTCAATGTAATAAAACAATGTTTAAACAGCCCACCTGATTGTTTCTTAGCTCCTTTAGCACGCCCAAAGCCACAATTCTTACCGCGTTATAATGGTCTTTCCCATAATTATTTCCAGAATCCACCTTTGTATAGTGATCAGATGCTTCATGTGAAAGTTTGTTGCTACAATGAAAGCATAATACATATAACGAAATTTTGATAGATAACATCTCAGTTCCTTTTATTATGTTATTTAGATGAATATTCCATTTCAAGTTGCTATCTAGATGAAATATTTTACTATTTTGTCGTACCGAATTTGTAGTATCTCACGCTGATGATGGAATTCTACTTTATTATATAGGTGAATATATAAGTTTGCTTCAGATTAATAGTGAGTAAGGTAAATAGTGTTCGTGAGAATGACGAATACTTTTCGAACTCAAGGGGTATTCTTATCTGGTTGCGATATTTAGTTTCTACATCTTTGCACTTTTTACTTCGTTGAAGAGACAAAAGAAACTAATCATAAAATTGTGAAATAATACAAATCGAATGAATGAAAACGATAAGCAGATGTCCCAATTTTCGACACCTGAAAAAGATCAGCAACTAATTGCCGAAAGTATGAGTACCAATTTTCCAATCAATGACATATTTATATTTTTATTTATTGTGAGCAAAACAGTATAAAAAGAATCAATTTTTATTCATAATGAATAAAGAACACATAAAAGTTAAAAAAAAACAACTTAAATATAAATTCTCGAATAAACTTGAAAGGAAATCTTTGGTAAAGTATAAATTCCTAGAAACTATTTTCTCCAATTTAGCTACTTCATATACACAGTGCTGGCTTAAGGTAATTTGCCGCCTGGTACTATGACTGAGCGACCACCCTTATTGAAACTCACAAAGTCATACAAACTCACAACCACGACATAAAGAACAAAACAACTATACTCTGCTAATTCTGAAGTGAAACTGAATTACTGACTACTGTACTACTGATGAACAACTGATATATCTCATATCTCACTGTTTATTAGTTTTGGAATCGCCTTACCCGTGTATTTCTTTATTTTCTTCATGTAAACACGCCGCCAAATATTTTTTTCCATCGCAATGCGACCTGCGGACGCCGGACGCAGCGGCATCGACTTGACAAAGAGTCAAAGCAAAGCCGACCAGCCGACGTCGGCTTCCTCTCCAACAAGCCAGCTGGCGATATTGTATCTACTGATTTTTTTTTAATTAGATTCACATCGAAAATGCCCAACGATCTTTATTTTATTTCTATAGTTTTCTTTCGGCATCACCTTAAGTTGTAAATTTGTTTCAGCTTTTTAACATCAACTCGTTTTTCATAGAAATGAAAACAAAAACTAAATAGAAATGTCTTCCTATTCAAAATATCATACTTTGATAACATTTTGTGGATTTTGGGAAACATAAGGAAAGTGTGCGCTCTTACCATATCGGCAAGGAAAATAGTATTCACCCGACGACGACTGACACTCGACCAATTAGCACCAGTTATTGTGATGGGGATGCTTGGAAGAAATTGGTGGTGAATTTGAATATGTTCCGAAAACTATAAGCTACAAACTCGTCGAATACAAGTTTTCATTACATCCCTCTCCTTCTTGTTATATTGAAAATAAATGGGAATTGTCGATGATTGGGTCACTGCCGATAATTGGTACATTTAGCTTAGTTTACTACTAAAGTACGCGAGCACCAGAAGAAATTATTCCATAATTTTGTGTTCCAGATTGAACCAGTTTTTGTCGCTGAAGAATATGAAAGGTCCAAGGACGGTTTCCTGTGGCATATCGCTTAGTATATCTTCAAATGAATACTGAAGGTGCTGACGCGCTGAACGTTTTCCATTCGTCACGCGTTTACTAACATTGAAGGTCCAAATACTGAAGGTGCTAACGCTGAACGTTTTCAATTTGTCACACGTTCATTAACACTGAAGGTTCAAATACTGAAGGTGCTGATGCACTGAACGTTTTCGATTCATCACGCGTTTACTAAAACTGAAGGTTCAAAAAAATACTGAAGGTGCTGACGCGCTAAACGTTTTCGATTCATCGCGCGTTTACTAACACTGAAGCTTCAAATGAATGCTGAAGGTGCGAACGTGATGAACGTTTTCAGTTCATCACACGTTTACTAACACTGAAGGTCCAAATACGGAAGGTGCTAACGCTGTACGTTTTCAATTCGTCACGCGTTCATTAACACTGAAGGTTCAAATACTGAAGGTGCTGATGCACTGAACGTTTTCGATTCATCACGCGTTTACTAAAACTGAAGGTTCAAAAAAATACTGAAGGTGCTGACGCGCTAAACGTTTTCGATTCATCGCGCGTTTACTAACACTGAAGGTTCAAATGAATGCTGAAGGTGCGAACGTGATGAACGTTTTCAATTCATCACACGTTTACTAGCACTGAAGGTTTAAATACTGAAAGTGCTGACGCGCTGAAGGTTTTCAATTCGTTACGCGTTTACTAACACCGAAGGTTCAAATACTGAAGGTGCTAACGCGCTGAACGTTTTCGATTCATCACGCGTTTACTAGCATTGAAGGTTCAAATAAATACTGAATGTGCGAACGCGCTGAACGTTTCCAATTCGTCATGCGTTTACTAACACTGAAGGTTCAAATACTGAAGGTGCTGACGCGCTGAACGTTTTCGATTCATCACGCGTTTACTAACACTGACGGTTCAAATGATTGATGAAGGTGCGAACGCGCTAAACGTTTTCAATTCATAACACGTTTACTAACACTGAAGGTTTAAATACTGAAAGTGCTGACGCGCTGAAGGTTTTCAATTTGTTACGCGTTTACTAACACCGAAGGTTCAAATACTGAAGGTGCTAACGCGCTGAACGTTTTTGATTCATCACGCGTTTACTAACATTGAAGGTTCAAATGAATACTGAAGGTGCGAACGCGCTGAACGTTTCCAATTCGTCACGCGTCCATTAACACTGAAGGTTCAAATACTGAAGGTGCTGACGCGCTGAACGTTTTCGATTCATCACGCGTTTACTAACACTGAAGGTTCAAAAATATACTGAAGGTGCTGACGCGCTGAACGTTTTCAGTTCATCACACGTTCACTAACACTGAACATTCAAATACTGAAAGTGCTGACGCGCTGAAGGTTTTCAATTCATTACGCGTTTATTAACACCAAAGGTTCAAATACTGAAGGTGCTAAAGCGCTGAACGTTTTCAATTTGTCACGCGTTTACTAACACTGAAGGTTCAAATACTGAAGGTAATAACGCGCTGAACGTTTTCAATTCGTCACCCGTTCATTAACAGTGAAGGTTCAAATACTGAAGGTACTAACGCACTGAACGTTTTCAATTTGTCACGCGTTTACTAACGCTGAAGGTTCAAATAGTGAAGGTGCTAACGCACTGAACGTTTTCTATTCGTCACGCGTTTACTAACACTGAAGTTTCAAATACTGAAGGTACTAACGCGCTGAACGTTTTCAATTCGTCACCCGTTTATTAACACTGAAGGTTCAAATACTGAAGGTACTAACGCACTGAACGTTTTCAATTTCGCACGCGTTTACTAACAATGAAGGTTCAAATACTGAAAGTGCTAACGCGCGGAATGTTTTCATTTCGTCACGCGTTTACTAGCACTGAAGGTTCAAATACTGAAGATGCTAACGCGCTGAACGTTTTGGGTATGTCACGAGTTTACTAAGACTAACTTGCATTGAAATGACTCAGAGAACATTTTACCTTACCTGTACAAAAATATAAGCACCACCTAGTGTATAATCAGAACACCTTCTCAAGAGGAATCATTTATAAAAGTTCGTGCATGTATTTGGCCGTTTCTGCAATTGGTAATACTAATTCCTTTCAAAGTTACAAACGAAGTAGTATTCAGTCCAACTGTGGAAGGTCCTTCATCACTGATAAATGATGACATTCATAAATAAAGTACGTTGAGGTTTATTATAGTTGAAGCCTCTGCTTGTGTGCCTTGTATCCAAAGATCGTGTGTTCGAATCTTCATGGATCTTATATTTTTTTTGTTTTTTTCTTACTTGCACTAACTGTTTAACAAAAAAATGTGTATGATACATTCGTTAAAAGTGATTTCATTTAGCTCGTGGGGTTGCTCCACTCGCATATTCCCCACTCACAAAATAAAATGCCACTTTTAACACTTTTATCATAAATAACTATTTTGTACAACTGTCATTAAAATTGACGTTTTTAATTGACAGGCATATGAACTAAGAACTGACGTTTTTAAAATACTTTTAACACTAGTGACGGGTACTAATATAAATCTCTTCAATAAAAACACTTTAATCACATACTATAATATTCAGAACACCTACTTATGAGGAATTACTTATAAACACTCACATGTATTTGGCTCTTTGTACAATTCGTAATATTAATTCCCTGTAAAGGGCAGTGAAGATAAAATTTTCTAAACTAAATCATTAGACAGACTGATTTCGATTTTATCTCCACGAGATTCCACAATTCTTTTTGAGGAGAGAATCCGAGCCCCCTACGACGAAAAACTTATGAAACTATATCTACAACTCCTCGCCATTTTATACCTGAATGAAAATCCAACCTTCAACAGCACTCCAAAATTTTCAATTCATGCGTTCAAAGGTCCCTTTCGAAAATGACCCAATTCCAAAGGTATCAAACGTCAACCGTCTCAAAATAAACACGAACAAGGCCATTATCATAAGTCAAACCCATCATCCCATCAATCAGTCTGCTTCCGCTGTTCCACATATTCTCATGCCAAGGTTCGGAATAACTCGTGACCCACCTCCTTAACAAAATAACTTCCAGTCATTAATTTCGAGATCTCGAATCTCCCAGCAGCAGACAACAGAAATATTGATTGACCATTTCAGGCAGCTGGAAATCTTATGAACTCGTGCTAGTCTGAGAAAATCTCGTTCGAAATCTGACAGATGACTCTGTCTGTTGCTCCAATCGAATTCGCAAATAAGGTTCTCACGTACCAGATCGACACTGAGAATCCAAGACAAATCAGGGAGTCAGCTGAAAAACTCCCTCTTGTCAAGAAAAAAAAAGCTGAAAAAATAGTTAGCGACATGGAGAAAGGAATCATCGAACCATCCGACAACATTCCCTGGTCCTCTGCAGTCGTAGTAGTGAAGAAGAAAGATGGGTCAACACGTTTTTGTGTATACTATCGTCAATCAAACAACTTGGCGAAGAAGGACAGTTACTCTCTTCCGAAAATAGGTGACACACTAGTCAAGTTCGTCGGCTCTACGACAGTCTCGACCCCAAACAGCTTTGACCATCGGCTCAGGGTTATGGCAGTTGACGTTCATGCTATAATATTTATGTAGACGGTTCGATATGACACTCATGGAACACGTGTCTAGTATATTTCGATGATATTACTGTAGTCGGCAAAATTTTCGAGGACCTTGTGAAAACCCTGGAGGAGGTATTATTGCGACTGAGAAACTCCGGACTGAAACTGAGCCCAAAAGAATGCTATTCATTCCAAATAAAAGTACGATATCTCTGCCACGTTGTATCTGAAAAAGGAGTAGCAGTAGTTGAGCAGAAAATCAAAGCAATGAAAGAGTGACATACACTAGCTCCGGAGTGACCTAGGTTTATGCACTTACCATCAGCGCTATGGGCTTAGGTTCACCAATATCGCTGAATCGCTGACCAGACTCACAGATGGTAAAACAAAGTTCCAGTGGGCCGAGGGATACCAAGATTCGTTTAGGAAATTCATCTTGGACACAGATGCCAGCATCGTGGGACTTGGAGCCGTTCCATCTCAGATCCAATAAGGACAGGTGAAGGTTATTGGTCACTTCAGCAAAACCCTTAGTCAACCGAAGTGCCATTACTGTGTTACCATAAGGGAGTTGTTGACTGTTTCCAAGGGAGTAGAAAACTTTTACAAATACGTTTACGGGAGGGAAATAGACTTCGAAATCGAACATCGAGCAGGTAGTAGCCATGAGAACGAAATTATTATTCGACTGCCCGATGTTTTTACGGATTTTTCCGATCTACTTTTCGTGAGTTACCATAATTTCCTTAGAGTTGTAATTTTCCACGTCCGAACTCGTCGAAAAATTTTCCGAATACCCACGCGTTGTCTGACTAGCGTTCAGGGGGTCAGGAAGGAGGGGGTAATATTTTTAGAAATCGAATTAGTCGACGCTCTTATATTTTTCACAATTTTTTCAGATTTTATTAAGTTTTCGCAACTATTTTCGAAAAGGAAGAGGGTCCGACCCCACCGATTTTTATTGCCGTGATTTTCGACTTCCGAAAGCGTCGAAAAAACTTTTTATTTGAATTCTTTGAATCCATATGCGACCTCTATCTAGCTTTGAGCGAGCCAGTGGGGATAAAATTCTTTGAAAATAAAGTATTGAAAAGTCCGAAGTTTTCATCATTTTTTACAGGAGGTTTTACAATTTTTTTCGAGAAGGAGGGGGGTTGGAGCCCCACTGGGATAAAAATTTTCGTTGCTATAATTTACGACTCCTGAGGGAGTTAATTTTTTATATATATTTTTTTTATTCTTTGTATTTTAATAGGTTCATGATGAAAAATGTCAACTCAAGCATATGCCAACAAGTGCTTGAAAAATTAATTGCAAATTTTGAACCGGAAATACAGACAGAGAGGCAGACAAAACGACCGAACAGACAGACATGAATACAGTAAGTTGAATAGAATCTTGTAAAACCATATCTACAACTCCTTTTCATTGTAAACTTCAATAGAAATCCACCCCAATAGTATATCAATATTTTTATGCGTTCAAATTTTACCTTCGAAAATGACCCAATTCCAAAGGTATCGAAGGTCAACCGTCTCAAAATAAACACTCACCAGACCATTATTATCAGAAGTCAAACCCATCACTACATCAATCAGTCTGTTTCCGCCGTCCCACATATTCGCACGCCAAGGTTCGGAATAATTCGTGACCCACCTCCGTATCAAAACAACTTCCAGATCATTAATTTCGAGATCTAGAGTTTCCCAGCAGCAGACAACAGAAATATTGATTGTCGATTTCAGGCAGCTGGAAATCTTATGAACTCCTGCTAGTCTGAGAAAACCTCGTTCGAAATCTGACAGATGAATCTGTCTGTTGCCCGAATCGATATCGAATTCGCAGATAAGGTTCTCACGCTCGTTCTCCTAGAGCATAGAGGTTAGAAAGAAGATATTTTTCGATATATTAAAATCATTATTCTTTTTTGAATCGATGGAATTCCCTCTTACTTGAATCGATACGTTTTGAATATCCAGTCACGTTTTTTAGACTGGTTCATTCATTGGGTAATTATCCAATCATTTTTAAAAATCAAGAGACATTGAATGTGACCATTCCTTTTTCGAGGACCCTAATGAAGACATTGCACGTCGGGCCCGCCTGAGTTACTAATACCCCTGAACCTTTCCCTACCCCGAAATTAAACGTTCTGTAACCAGTTCGCAACGGTGATTTCATCACCCTTTACCAAATAAAGCTATTGTAACGTTACATAACCACAGTCACGAGATGCGAGAGATCCATCTGGACCAGCGTCCCACCCCCATATACTCACTGATTGTGGAAGTGTTGCACATATCCCCCGGGTCCTGACACCCGTCGATGTAAACTCCTGACAGACATAGGTCAGAACTGACTAGCATCTCCCCGCATTCACTTATGTTGTGTCACTCCCGTTGTACATAACGCGGGGGTTGTTGTTACGACCCCGTTACACCGCTGACTGGCGTCCGATAAGAGGATGCTTAAAGGCCGCCGGCGCATGCCCTCGAAGTGTGGCACAACCAACGCTGTCCTGCGATCATATGGTGGACGGCTGTGTGGGCGAATTTCAGACAAAGGAGCTACATTCGCTGATTCGTATAGATACTCTTTGTGGAAGTGGCTATACCGAAATAATCCACATAAAAAATCCATCTACCTCTAATTATCCAGTAACGACAGAAAAACTTGAACAAAAAGTGAAGAATGATATCTCGACATCATGTATTATTAGAAAAAAATTGTTTACCAAAAAATCAGGGGTGGAACCTAAAAAATTTCAATTAAAAAAAGTGTATTTTTTTTTGTTTCAGAAAATATAAGATTTATCAAAAAAAGATTTCGATAGGTAGAGAGATAATTCAATTCTCCACAAGAATGATTTTCAGTAATACCTTATGAAATACGGTCGTTTTCTCAGAAAACGTGGTATAACCCCGACGTCACATTTCATGCTCGCGTTAATCCGCCACTGCAAGTTCAGGCAGGGCCGAAAAATAGATTTGTCATAACTTTGCTAAAAATCGTAGTAGAAGGAAAATAAGAAGTGCATATCGTTCCTCATGCAAATATAACATGTGTTTTGCCACACTTCACATAACCCTTCTACGATATTTACGGAGGATCCGAAAGTCATAGATATTTTAGTTGATATGAAATAGTTACACTGAAGCAGGAATCAGTACCCTCTTTTGACCATATGCAACGATTTAAGACTAGTGAGACAAGTTTCACTTATACATGCCATAGAAAAAATTGAGTTTTACTCCTGCCTCTGTTTTCAACTACCAATAATCCCGGCAATTTCTTCAGTTGAAAATAATTGCTCATACACATCTTACATAAAAAATGAAGTACATATATGATTTCAAGCTTGAGGTGCACTTCACAATAGTGTTATTAAATATATATGCAGGATATGAATGAGCGATTATTTCAACATTTAGTGAAGAGAATGCCGATTTTATGGGTAAGTTGAAAATGAGGCAGGAGTAAAACAAAGTTGTTTTTTTGCATGTATAAGTGGGACCTGTCACACTAAAATTGTTGAGTATAGTCCAAAGAGGGTATGGGTTGCTGCTTCAGTATAATAATTCCATATTTACTAAATTATTCATGATTTTCGGATCATCCGCAATCATCTCCGTGAAGTGCGACAAAACACATTTTAGGTACTCAAATACTCGCAAATTATATTTGCATGAGAAGATAAGGAGTCTTCAGAAACCATATGAACTTTTCCTTTTTCTTCTCCGATCATTTTAAGCAGAGTTATGACCAATCAAATATTCGGCTCTGCCAGAACTTTCAGCAGGTGAACCTGAAATTTGATGTCGGCGTTCAATCACGTTTTCTGAGAAAACGACCGCATTTCATAAGAAATTACTGAGGATAATTTTTGTGGAAACATAAATTGTTTTTCACCCTGTTGAGTTGTTTTTCCGATAAATCACATACTTACCAAGATTACAGCCAAAATCTTTTTATATATTTTTAAATGGAAAAAAAATATGTTCCACACCTGGAATTTTGGTAAACATTTTTTTCTTGTTTATCATGGTTCCAACTACCAGCATACCAAGTTTGGTGGTGATACAATCGATTATTGTCTCCCAATCGTAATGGATTATGAATTTACCGGAGATTGACGAAATATGGACTAATAATTCGAACGACGAAATAATCTTCTGTACAATTAAACTTCTAGTACAGTGGCTGAAATTGAATACACATTATATTTACCTATATAGTAAATCGACTGAAATTTTCCCTTATAAATTGTAGAGATTCCATCCCAAATAGAACACTCATATTGGGACAAAATTGGTATAATATTGTGAAAATATTGGCAAACTACTGCGAAAATGTTGGCAAAATATTCAAATAACATTTCGCGATATTGGTCCAATATTTCGAAAATAATATTGGTGTAATATTCTTGGAGCAATATTGGCTTCAAAACATAAGGTGGAATTGGTACAACTTCGTGATAATAGTGGTACTATTTTTGACATGCTTTTTTGGGTTTGTAACCTTCCACAATCTGAAAATGAAAAAAAAATGTTGATTCAAAGGAATCTGTACAAGTGTAGAAGGGCAAATTAATTAATTTTCCCAATAAGTTACTGCGTTCACAAGACTGCTGTCTTGAATGAAATTAATTTTTGTCAGTAACGTATCCCACACTGAATTTGCCTATCTGAAAAAATTAGATCAAATTAACAAAAAAATACTTCTCTTTTTCGAAAAATGTTGACGTTTCGGAGACTGTTCCTGCCTCCGTTATCAAAACTTGCTGAAAAGACGCTGAAAATTGTATTTGAATTGCGGTTTGGAAGTAAAAAGATCTTTCTTTGACTATATTTTGAAAATATTAGCAAAATATTCATCGTGATATTGGTGGGATAAAATTTTAAATATTTCGCGATATTGGTCCAAGTTACGTTATATAAATAATATTGGTGAAATATCATGACAGGATGAAAAGGGAAACATTCTCCATGAAAATTGAAAAATAGAAAATGTTGTTTTTTGTAATATCTAACAGAGAATAACCACTTCCCCGGCTAAAGCCACGCTGGACATTGAACTACATCTGATAGATATTGTGGTGAGACTCTAACTGAAAAAAAAAATCTGATAGTGGAAATTCGCATTTTCATTCAGATAGTTGGTTTTTTTCAATTATCTCTAGCTGACAGGAATATTGACCTCAAAACATTTAGTGACATTGGTACAATATCAATTGAATCTATTGGTAAAATATTCGAAGAGAAATTATAGCTATGAAAACATTGATGAAGATTTAAAAAAAATGTCGAATATATAGAAACTTTTACAATTACATTCCTCCTTCAATTAATCAATGGGTAGATTGTTTCTTCAACATAATGTGAGAAGCGTTGTTTGATCATAATTCATTTCAATACTGTATATTGAATTTTTCTCCTGTATTCAAATTCCAATATTGGTAATAAATTATATTTCACGAAGGCGTAGAAGGCCCACAGTAAAAATTGTTCATAGTTCCGATTTTCTATCTCGGAATTCCAACTTTCTGAGTCAGAATTTGCTAATTCCGACACACTGTCTCAGAATTCCGACATAGCATCTTGGATTTGGGAGTTACCATTGAGTCTACAAATTCTCTAGCCAGTTGTGTAGGACGAGCGCGATTGTTCATTTGCATCGATCACAATCATTTTTTTTTTTCTTTGGTGTATTGGCTTCGAGTGCTATGGTCATTAGTCCACGTGTTCTGGATAGGCCTTGTTACTAACTCCATACGCCACCTTAGGAGCAGCACTGTTAATCATTAACGCAACAGCGAATCGCAGAGGATTATCCCCAGCCAGCAACAAAATTCAATCACTCAGATTTACATCTGAAACTGAAAAAAAGCTTGTCCTGACTGGAGATCGAGCCAGCGACCTTTTGATCACGAAGCTCCGACGCTAGCACTGCGCCAATCCCCGCCCGATAACAATAATTGTTAACATGATTATTCATTTCAACAGGGTGTAGTTCGTGAACAATCAAGACCATATCATAATTACCTTTCATATGAGATATCACAAGGATATTATGTTATTTCGGATTTTTAAGTTGCAGTTAAATCCCCTTTTCAAACAGAATCAAATTGTTTCATGGTTTTCTCCAAAAGTATTTTTCGGCAAGAATTAGAATGTTTCTGTTAGTACCTATCTTCTGTTCGCATTTCGATATTTAATACAAATAAGCATTAAAATGTTCGAAATTTTCTTCTACAAAGAAATATAAAATATAAATGTGACTCGATTTGTTATTATACACGGTTGCCGAAAAAATTGTGTACGCAACACGTCCGAAAACAGTTTTTTTGCACTCGCAGACTTCCAGGAATCTTGTCAATCGTCCAAAAAAACAGTGTTTTCCGGACTTGTTACATAAATTACTATTGTTGATATTGAGGTGGACATTTTTAATGGAAACTATTCGCACTGATTGATTTGAGAATACTTAGTTGATTTATTTTATATCAGAATTATGTTTGATTGTAGGTAAATATCTATTGTATTATACCATAACCAATTTTTATTTCTTCCTAAAATGAGACTGTTTGTATTTTATTGGTTTTGAGTCTTCATTTTGGGAAATATAAAAAACTGGGATATTTTGAAACTAGCCCAAAATAGGTGGAGTGTTTTTTTGTCTCAATTACCGATGTATAAACAGTATTTTGAATATTAGACATAATTGTTTTATTCATAATATTTACCAACCAACATTTAGAAATATCGATAAAAATTAATGAGGTGAACTACTACCGCATGGTTTGGTTATTATAAATGATGAACGGTAAGTTGGTAACTATTGGTGACGTTTCTGAAATTCTGAAATATACCTATTTTATGATTTTTTAACAGGGACCACTTGAATAATTATGAAAACATACTTGTTCAGCAAACAATAATATTATCCATTATTTTCTCTACCCCCACAGGCTATGCCACCAAAAGCAAATTTTATACATATTATAAATATCTGACCTGACTGCTATTTCAATGGAGTAGGTGTACAAGAAACATGAAGACTAACACCAGGAACATTTTCTTTGTTTTCAACAAAAAGTACTTCCAAGTTATCATTCATTTCAATACGTTAGGGATCTATATTTTGCATCGTATGGTCATGCAATTCTTGAAGAGTTCTTTAAAAAAAATTGTTAAGTAGTATTGTTTCGCATAATTTCAGATGTGGTTGTATAATTATCAATCAGAATTCCTTAAAAATGAAATCCTTTATAAAACTTACATCATGAATGAATGGAACAGATTTTAAAGATTTGAAAATTTTTACAGTTGTTTCTTGGGTGGAAATTTCATAATTTTTTCGTAAAAAAAGACTTGGAACTGCATTTCGTTTCAATAACATTCGACTATCCTTCATATATACATCGTTTGAAGAAAAATATTTGCTGCAAATGACATTTTTTTCAGTCAGATGCTCCACGGTAGGATCTCTTCCCAATGCTCTCATCCAAATGTCATGCCTTGCTCTCGTCAAGCTTAAAATGATTTATATAAGCCAAACGTAAAGAAAGGATTAATATTCTCAGTTTTATCAAAGATGGGAGTTATTTCTGCTCTATTTATGTTATTCATTAGATTTGCCATCAACAATTCATATTCAAGTAGGTACTTATACTAAAAGTAATGGATTCCAGGAATATTTCCTTTATTTCCACACCATAGAACCAAGCAAGTCAACATTGTCAAAATTAAAATTTCACTACAGAAAAACCCGAAAACCAATAACATACACACTACCGATGAATAATTGAAGTAAACAACAGTAATAAGAAAAGCACATCTAAATAAACACAATAACGTTAATGGTTAATTTCACAATGAACAAACAGTATGAACACAAATCGCCTAAACCACCAAACTAACCCAAACCAAACCGTTTCTGGCAAACTACCTGCCTTCCTCTGCGGCAATTGAAAACTGTTAACACTGTTGCACGATTCCAACAATTCAACGGGAATTTGAGTAGGCTTCATAGTAATGTTAGATTATTTTTGGCAGAATCTCGACTACAAAGATAAAATTTTCTGAAATTTGTCAACGCTGCAGAGCTAGGAGACTGTAGTATATATATTATAATTTCTATGGGTTGATATTAATGATTACTAATTCAATCTACACAGACAGCTGTTTAAATGGCAGGTGTAGAGAATTTATGCTAAGAGACGGTAACTCCTTATTCTGAGATAGTAAGTCGGAATTACATCATTCGGAGATAGAAAATCGGAATTAGTCAATTCTGACTAGTAAGTCGGAGTTTCGATATATTGTCAAAAATCTGGAAGCATGTGATAGATATATTCAACACCTTCATTACGTGTGGCACTACCGTCGCTGTCCTGCGATCATATGGTGGACGGCTGTGTGGGCGAATGTTGGACAAATGGGTCAGCATTTGCAAATCCGTACAGATACACTACGTGTCAATACTGAAATGTTCTTGTACAACTTTGATGAAGACCCACATTTTTTTTTAATGGCAAATTCTAGCAGATTGTTTTCTAGTTATAACGGATTGAGTGAAAATCAAAATTGATATTGCAGTATTCATCATCTATTTCTGTGAACAGTTTCTTGCTATGCTGTAATACAACACCTTTTGTGTGATATTATTTTCATTCAAATGAAGGGACTCATGATCTTGAAATTAGATGCAAAAAGGTTATTTCTGAAAAAGTTCAATTTCGAGTTAGAGTACGAGAATCAAATCGATGCATTATACCCAAAATAGCACCAAGGATACACAACAAAATCTACAACATATAAAATATTGACCAAAATTAGCCGAAAACCATTTTATGTAGTAAATGTGTGGGGTCCTTCATCATTACCAAACAATTAATAATACTCTACTCTCTAGACTATTTCCTTTCAAATCGATAGATCACTCAGAGCTTGATAAATTCGTTATTTTGAATAATTCTTGTGAGACTAGCGATATATACCCGTTTTTTTTGTAGGACACTGTATTATTCAGGTGAAAAATGCAGTAACCTTTCATGCCTTTGCAACCCCCTTCTTCGCTACTGCGAAAGAAGAGTCACTGTCCCGTTAGCTATGGTAGTCGGTGATGCACGTGGTCAGGGTCTGTTAGTCAATTATCGAACATAAAATAAAGTGAAGTGGGCGCCTCTCGGCTCTATAAAAAAATTAGTACTCAGGATCTCGTCCGATCCGAGAACACAAGACAGTATAATTGGTTGGAATTTAAAATAAAATTATTAAGAACACATGTTGTTATCAATTTTCAATTTGTCACCATGTTAGGTACATGTATTTAGTTGAGAAACACCTGAAGTAAAACACAACCTTACTTCAAACCAAATATATTAATAAAATTACCTTCACCCTGTATATTCTACAATTTTATACAATTTTTATGAAGATTATCGTTAAAAAGTTATTTCGCACCTCTGGATATGAGAAGTAATGCAGTGGTGATTCCACCTGGCATAGTAGGTGGATGAATTTACGATTGAGAAACAGTCATGAAAATACCAAATTTTAGCAAGAATATAGCTATAGCTTACGTTCAGTACTGTACATTAGCTTTACAGGTAACGCCTAAGATTTAATTTGTTGATACCAATAAGGTAAGAAGGTGATTCATAAAAAAAAATTAAATAGAAAATGTTTTAACAGGCCTTGTTCACCTAGTGTGCTAGGCAAAGTGGAGTCTTGATTCCCACGACGACTTCAAACAAACGAGATGATAGATGGACCATCTTCCCAATCACCATAGCCAGGTAGGAAGTGGAAAGACGACAAAAGGGTAAAATAGCCCATCCCTGGATTATAACCATCTGTACAGACATGCAGCAGACTAGATCATCCATCCTATGCATCCATGTGTTGGGGGGTTCTACACATCACATAAGGGAAGGGAACTCTCTCCAACAGATCAGAATAGTTTAGTGGGATCACCATAAAGAGAGCGAAAGCTCTAACTTGGCACCCTATTAAAAAAATTCATTAGATATTTTGTATCAGGAAGATTTTCGAACACTTACCTCACTCGGAGGGATACCAGTGGCAACGCCACGAAAATCTTTGTAATTCATCGTACTTAGTAGTTTAACAAATCAAAAAAAAAATCAAGATGCTTTCACTTCGACGTCTCGATCGAAAAGGACCCAGCACAAAATGGCTTTCCACGCGACCAGAAGTTGTTTTTTTTTGTTTTCCTGTCTCCTACTGCTTTCGAATTTAGGTAGGCTTTGATCAACTGTCAAACATGTCAAGCGAATGCCGTCTATCTGCTATCTCTCGAAAGACGACAAAGGAGAAACAAGTATGAGTATCTTTGTATTGAAATGATTTAATAAAAATGAAAACTGGGAGCAGTCTTCTTCTTCTTAAAGGTTTATCCACGCAATCAGTAAATTTACATTTCTATTCAGCTGTTTACCAGCTGTATGACCCATGCACACATAAGAATCCATTTGCGAAGTAAAATATTATTGTCATTAACAGTTGAACTTGATGAAAACTCAAGGCAATAGCCTATGCTAAATTACTAGTAAAAGTTACCTTTTTCTAAATGGAAATTCTTAACTAAAAAAAGTTTACTCAAACAAAAATTATTAATTTTAACACGATACGGCAATGGTGGCGCCATCTGGCATTGGAAGCCCAAACTTCTATGAGAATACTAATATTCATTTTCTGTTATGGGGTTCGGAAAGTTCAAACATGACACCTTAACATTGTCCTACAGTTACTATTTTTTTTTACAATGGAATTGACAATTTCACTGGGAACACCTACCATTCAATTCGTAGTACAATATGACCATTCAATTATACAAATATTAACCCAGCAACGGTAAAAAAATCCGTTGGTTACTAATGATTTCCTATGACCACGTCATTGGTACATGTTTGGAGTGGGGTACTCTTTATTACTACCATCCATTTTATAGGAAAAAAGCTTTTTCGAACAATTTGGCGAATTATCCCGACGCGCGACGTTCAACTGAAAAACTAACTGTTATTAATGACTTTCTTACACTCACCAAATCGACATGATTGACGCCTGCGCAGTTTATTAGCTACCACCATCGAGAAATTTTGTAGAGGAAAAAGACTGTTATTAATCATTTTTGAAAATAGGCGTGGGATCCTGGTCTAGATATGCGGCGCAAAGATAAAATTTGACTTTCAGGATGTCGCGCTGATAGTGCCTCTTGCAGTTTCAAAATATGGCGGAGTAGCCAGTTGAACCCTCAAAAATATGTAATAATGCATTCATAGTGTAATAAATTTACAACAATTCTCTTTACATGGTGGGAATGGATTACTCGTGCTTGAAATAAAATAATCAGATTATTGCCAATCGGTAGATAAATACACGAAAGTATGTTGTGATGGTGGACACATTAAAACTGAAATTGCAATGCTATTTGAAAATATGGCGGAGTTGTCAGTTCAACCCATATAGATCTGTAACTAATCCATTCATAGAGTAATGAAGATAAAATAATAGACCACAAGCTCAGGCACATTTTCAGGGGGTGAATTTATACACCACGAGTCATATAGAATGTTGAAGTATTGGTCGAGAAACACACGTTAGGCACTATGCCGTCAATTTTTCGCGGTACAGGTGAGTGTACAGGAGAATTGAAATGTCTTAAAAAAGGGGGTACTTTTTGATTACAGTATACATGACGGCACTATTCTCGTTAAAGAGGCAATGAAAAGAGAATGCTCTAAAACCCAGTGCCGTCAAAAAATAGCGGGACCGGGAGTCAGAATTTTTTAATGAAATCGGCCTTTTCTTATGAAACTATAATACATCTATGTCGTCAGAAAAGGGTGGTACATGGGGTCAGAAATCGCGAATCAAAACCCGATTTTTACCCCTTGTGGGGGTGGTCATTTTATACAACCTAAAATTTAGCTGTTTCAATGCTATATTCTTCAAAGATAACATATTTTAATATGCCATCAATTTTATATAGTAAAATACGCTGAAAAATGTGTTTTTCATGTCGAAATCAAGTCATTTCGACAATGCAGCTACTTACTATTAATTTTGGGGACATTTGGTTTAAACAGAATGGTTGTTCGAGTCACAATATCACGAGTCACGACCAGTAACACAATTTCTTTAAAACACTTTTCCTGATCGCTTAATATCTACATGTGGCATGATCATGTGGCCTCCCAGATCTTGATGAATAAGGGGCAAAATTATCCAACTTTGTGCCTACATTACGCCAAATCTTCTCCGTGATACGGAATTATCTCTGTATCACAGATTCTGCTATTGTTTGGCACAACAAGGTGTTTTTTTCCAACCTTTATTCCAATAGATTTTTTTTCTGTTAGTTGAATTTCAATTTATTTTTCAGAAGAAAGATTAATATTTTTTTGTAGAATGTATAGTTATTTATGCAATAAGTGCAAAAAGTAGGTGTTTATTGCACTCGACGTGAAATTGTCCAAAAAGGCCATCAGGCCGAGTTGGACAACACTCAGTGCAATAAAGAGATAGTTTTCCCACCAAATATAGTTCAATAAAGTTTTGTTTTTTGGATGAACTTAGAAAAAGCAGAACCTTGTTACACTTCTTGCAGCAAATAATTTCTTGCAGACAATGGAACGTTATAAACAAAATTCGTTTCCTGAGAAGCCAGACGTATCCCTCTTCTCTAATATTTTGATAGTCTCTCTAGGTCGCTAGAAGAGGGAACCATCCGTTGAAGAGTTAAATACTCGAATCTCCATCGCGTGTATTTAAAATTTTGATGATTAATACATTGTTCTTCAAATCCTTAATCACTCATTTTATAATATATTTTATCACATATCTGTGCATGAAAATTCGCTATTCGATTTTTGGACCGAAAACGAATATTACCATCAAGATTATCGTGAAAATTTTGAAATTCTCTTATTACGTAAAGTTTCCGTTCAATGTTGATGGCACCACAATTTTTAATTACTGTTTAAATGGTCAATATTATATTGTTAATGCCGTCTTGTAATTTTTGGCCAAAATTATGACCAAAATGGTAGGTAAAATAAGCCAAAAGTAGCAAGAGATTTCACGTCAAATGCATAAAATATAACAAGGAAAAATTGGAAAACATTGATATTTTGCTCTAAAATTTTAGTAATTTTTATTTATTTTTGCATGAACCATAATTTTTAACTCAAAGCTAGAAATCGGTGCCGTCAAATTTTGAATGACCACCCCCACCCCCCTTTGGACGGATGTATTATAGTTTTTTAAGGAAAGGCAAAGTTAACTGAATCAACGCCGTCAAGTATTCGATTGCAGTAGCCTACGGGTCTTCACAGTAACTTTTTCATCAAGTTCCTACTAACTCGACCAATTCCGCTGGTGACTTCAAAAACAGTGTAGCCAACATACCGACTCTGAGCACTCTACAAAAGTACGCTTTAATTTACTTGCCCTGTGGACCCTGTAACAATTAAATTTGTTGACAGACGTACTAGCTTACACAAAACGGATCTAGAACATTACCAGAACAAACTAAGGTCAAACGATGTCATAGTTATCATATCAACAGATAATACATTAATAATATTCATCCAAATCGTAACCTTACCGATAACGAACCTACCAAATACGTCACGTTGGACGTCATTTGCGAAGAGGGCTAAGACCAATTTGACTGGCGCGTCTGCAGCTGAATTTATACAGTATCGGAAAGTTTTCATCGGGGGTATGCTGGTTTCATACGAGCGTAAAGAATAACTTGCTATTATGTTGAGAGAGCATTACAATTTCTTCTCGACTCGCTCGAGGAAGGGATATCGACGTGGCTGTTAATTCGTCGGACGAGGTAGTAGGGGAGGCGTACAGTAATGCGTTTCTCTTATTTATGTGGTATTATCATATCATTACGTTCCTTGTTGCTCGCATAGATTTGTCTATACCCCCGATGAAAACTTTCCGATACTGTATAGGAATGAGCGGGGCAAAGCTATGGATCAGATGCAAATTCGTGACGTTGAAAATGACACGTTACACACTGAAAATTATGTTGGTGTTGAGCTCAAAAAATTAAAATTCAGCGTGTGCCAAAATTTTCGAAGTTAATAAATGTAAATAATTATTCATGACAACAATTTCCAGCTTAAATGAAATAGTTGTGGATAGTGGCAAACAAAGATTAGATATAGTGCTCATCAAAAAATATGCCTACAAGAACTATCGAGAAAATGCAAAAGAAAAAATTGGGTCCCTGATAGCATTTAAAGTTTTAGAGTAACATAAATTATTTTTCTTAATTATTTTGTTCTTAACTCATTACAATAATAAAAAAATGATTAATGCATTTTATTATACCGGTTGTTCACGAGAGTTGTCACGTCAGGCCATCTGGTTATTTCCGAAGATGGAAATTAAGGTTTTGTATATGTTGTTTTTGTATGGACGATATTTATTGAATACTGTCCATATTCGATTCCGTAACTGATATCAACTTTTAAATACTCCCAATGTTTTTTTCATCACTTAAATTTGTTGTTCCATTCTGAATCCAACCATTTGCGTTATGACTTTATGTTGATAAATAATTAGGTCAAATACAGTGTCTTTCAAAAAGTTGTCATAATATGGAAAAAACTTTTAATAATTCATTATAAAATTCGACTTTCGTTAAGCGTTGAAACAGATGAAAAAGAGCCTACTCGTACGAGGTCACAAGGCCTACTCGTTTCTGTCAAAAGTTAATTTTTTTCAAAATTATTGCAGAAATTAGGCTCATCGTTGAATTTAGAGAAATTTCAAAAAGAAAAGTCGTTTCTATTTCTATTTTACGCAGTTGTGTCAAATTCGAACGTTCTTTTCCAACTTACAGTTAATATTTACGAAATTTTTGATACGATAAAAACTTTCACTTCCATTTCATTCTTCGCCATGACCAAGAAAAATGGAGCATCAGCGACGACCGCCAAAGCAAGTATTTTTGCCATCATGTATGCTGCTGGGGAAACAACTCTGGAATGTCACTCCCGCTGACTGTCAAAATGAGAATTTCCTCTACAAAATGAAACTTCCAATCGAAACCAGAATACTGCGCTTTGCTGAGTATTAACATCAACAAAGTTGGTGAATCTGACGGAATTCCACCAAAAGTTCTCAAGAAATGTACTAACGAAGTTACATATAAAATATAATATCAGCCCGTGCAACCAGAAAAAAACCGTGTTAGGACCTGAACGATTTGAAAATGGACAGCTATTATAGAGAGCATAGCCTGTCTCATTCAGGGTGCTGATGCTATTTTGTTACTGCGATTACATCATCCATGAACTAAGAATTACTCTGAAGTGACTGATCTGACTAGGTTTACAATAAGACATGTGTCTCAATCATTTGTTCAAGGTCGTAGAAATTTCCATACTCTAATCATGCAATAAAACTGTTGGATACTGGTAGGTATCATTATTACAGCTAATTAACATATCTATAAAAATCACACAGTTAGGACAATGGAAACCCGTGAGATAATATATAATTTTGAAATATCTGTTTAAGCAGTCGCAAATATTTTTACAAATGATAAAGCTTTGAATTTCAAACTTACTTTCATTCTCAGTCTATTATTTAAAAATTTACTTATTGTCGTGAAGAAAGCTTCCATCATCTATATTCATTAACAACATTCATACATTGGGAAAAAATTATTGTTCACATCTGAGAATTGACTAAAATATATCACCATTGTTTTTAGAAGAGTATCACTCGAAGGAAAACATAATACAGTAAACTTCGAAGTCAATGATCTAGTTGGAACAAGGTTAACTGAGCTACTCACCCATAGAGGAACAAAAATATTGATTGGATGCAGGTGTTATAGAGTACAGCTCACATTAAATCTGGTGCCCGTTTTACGAACTCCATAATGGCTACATCAGTTATCTTAAGAGCTACGAGGCCGTATTGAAATGAACAAATTTAGTAGTCCATATTTTATTTTGTTGATTCACATGGAGATTTGTTTATATGTTTTAGGGGTTGTCAAAATTTATTGTTTTTGAAAACGTCTACAAAACTTAATTCAGCTTTTCAAATCGAAATATTCTAGACTCGAAATAGTATATTTCATCAGGCCGGTTAAATTTGATGTGTCATGTTTGTTTTTTCATTATTGAAAATAAACAGGCATTTGTAATTTTCGTCTTTATTTTTTCATACCAGAGTTACAACACTTAACTTCGGTTTTTCTTATGGGCGCCATATTTGATTTTTGCGTTTTTGAAAAGTATTTTTTTTTTCCTGATTACACGATATGATCGAATCTTTCATGTTGATCAAAATTAGAAAAAACACAGATACACTTTGCATCTAAAATGTGGTGCAATTTGTCGCCAGGAATTTCCTTCGAAAAAATTCCCTGTGGTAAAGAGGCAAGCAAGATAGCTTGCTCAAGTTAAGTTTGTATGTCAATTGCGAGTAAAAACCAAATTCACGCTAGTACAAAGTACACCACGTTTTAATCTGGATGGGCAAATTGCGCCGGTGTTTGGGCACAACCAATCAGGTTCTAGAATATATCTGCCGCTGACTGAAACGTGGTACGTTTTGCTTATATGCCTCCCGGTCATAAGATTTTGCACATTTTTAGGTCTATAAAAAAGAAAAATTTCGGAATTCCGGAACATCTTCAATCAACAGCAGATTCGTGAAGGCAAAAAATTATAAAATATATAAGTCCATTTTGGCAACAAAGCGTATGTGCTTATCCTGGGTTTCGAAATACAATAAATGGAAAATGTCAGTTCTGACAATTAGTTATTGAATTAATCCAAGAGCCACATTGAATATTTTGAAAATAATTGATTGGAATAGTTCAGAAGATTCAGGATTGAAAAAAATTAAAAATGCACTACTACATTACTCATTTCTAAGCATTTGAAAGAATTTAAATATTTTTCAGGAATAGCCCAAATTCCCCTATCAAAAGCATACCCTCCTTCAGGCGATCATGGTTCATTTCTAGATCCTAGACGAAGGTACAACGATATAGAGGAAGTAAATGAGATAGTAGTTTTGCAAGCGGTTCAAGATATAATCGTTCCGTTTCCATACGGGAAGTTGCAACGAATCTTGGTATATCACATCAAGTGGTGTGGATGATACTGAAGAAACACAAATATCGCCAATTTAAAATGCATTTCACCTAAGTTTCCATCCCGAAGATGCTGGTCGACGGGAAGAGTTTTGTTGATTTTTAATAAACCAGTTGGAGCAAAATCAAGTTTTTTTTGCGTTATGTAATATTCACGGATGAATGCAAATTTCATGAACATGGGCATGTTCTATCGATACAATGAACATATTATATGGTCCAATGAGAATCAACGTGCACATCAAAGGGTCGGTTTATTAGACGGCACAATAATTGGCCTACACTTATGAAGAAAATTTATATCATTATTCAAAGTTTCTGAGGACCTTTTTCATGGAATACGTTGACACAACATTCGTCTCAACCGGCTGAATGTTCCAGCAAGACGGCGCACCGCCGCATAAACCTACAAGAACAATGGAGACATACGTTGGCCAGCGATAAAATATCATCTTTTCCTAGATTCACTTGTTCCGAAGGAACACTTTTTCCTTCTTCATCTTGAAAATTCCTCCAAATGAATCTTTTCTCTCTACATTCCTCTGCTTCTTTCACCCACTTCTCAACAAATGATTCTTATTCACTCCTTCATTGTTTTCAGATCTTGTTGAATTTTCACTCAAAAATTCTTTCTCTTCGAGGATGGATTGTAATTATAATTGTATCAATTCCATTCTCAACTCTCTTTCTCTTCTGTTGGGCAAGCGCATCCTTTCGGTACTTTCTTTTGAAGCTTTACTCGATTCGGAATGTATAGTTCTATTCATTTTGGTGTAATCTGGTTATGGCTCTGCTCTGGGTTTCATAATTCAGTTCATTGAACCCGTATCTCATAGCAGGAACACCATTGTTGATTTTTGAACTTCTGCGAACATCACTCAGATTCGGTAATGACATCTTAATTTCTTCTGATTCTTGTAATAGCTCGAAGGATAATTCTCGAATTACCAACTTTGAGAATCGAAACAGTGTTTTAACTTTTTAGTAGTGTTAAAACTTATTTTTTATTCAAAATTGTTACAAAGTATGACAAGAACTTATGACAACTTGATTTTTTTCATTGACAACTATTCAACCTCAAATTATCGTATACAAAATGTTAAAATAATTTCAACAATCACAATTATGTAAAAATAGTTTTTAACGCCAGTTGATAAATGAATGATGAATTAACAATTCAAGTGATTAGTAACATGAGGAATGGCAATACCTTTTTTTAATTGAACATCGGGATTTCGTCATGTCCAGGTGAAGTCTTATTCTTCAGTTTGTTGAGAAAAGTGTTGAATAATTCTGTTTCCAAGTATGGATAAAAAAATTGTGATTTCATAGATGTATTGGAATTGTATTCACTCGATGGTAGTTCACGAACGATATCGTGTGGTAAAGATTGAAAATACGTATCGAACATTTCTATTACGCCTTTTGATTCATTAGTCAACGGACCTTACGAACAGTGGTAGCACATTTTTCGTTTCTCTTCAGCAAAGACAGGAACTACTGAAGCAAAAGGCATTTTGATGAAACCTCTCCAGGAATAATTTGATTTGATCCTGGAAAAGTACTAGGAACAGTTCCCCAATATTAATTTCTAAAAATTCTATTGAAAAATTGTGCATTGTGTATCTTATAGTAAAAGCATGACATTTCCGGACGACAATGTGAATTAAAACAAGCAATGAAGTTTGGGAATGTGCTTTTACTACAAGGTACACTTACTATTTTTTCTGAAATCGAAATCAACCTTAACATGAATTAAGAAATTTTCATAAATGTATAACAATTATTCAAGACTTTAGAGTATTTTAGTCGATCCTTATATCATTCTAAAACTTATAAACATAGTAACTCCTGAATATTTCGGGAAGATATAATAATAAAAATTCGATATATAGGATATATTAAGTGAATATTTTCTTGCCTATCCATCAAATTTATCAAAAACTATAAAAAAAATGGAAACATATCATCAAGAACAATTATAATTGTAATAAATCATTTGACAAATTTTATAGCATACTAAATTTATTTAATTTCTAACAGTTAACTTTGTCACAATCTTTGGCAACATTGTCGGTGTTTAGTTCAATTCACATAATTGCACAGCAAGAGAAGGAACAGCACTTAACTCTCTTATAAATAGTAGTAGGTGGAACTAAATGTAAATCATCCTCATCATCATCTCCTGATATGCTCATTTCTTCTATACTGAATGTGTCAGTCAGTTCGTGGTGGACCCTCGATTCTTTCCTAGCATGCGGGAAGAAATTGACTATATCTTCTTCGCTAAAAATAAAAAAGATGTTACTCGTACACAGGAACTACTTAATGGCGATCGTAAATCATAAAAATGCAGAATTTGGCTGATTCTGGAATTCAATAAAGAAAAAACGACTCCTTGTTGACTGAATAAAATTGAAAATCCTAAACACTTTTGCTTCAGAATATTACTTTTTCATCCAGGACAAAATCTATAGTTTTATTTTTATTCCAATGAAGGACATAGCAGACGAAATTGATAACATTAATGCAATAAATGTTCAGTGGTTCAGTTAATGGAGACTCAATGGTACTGGATATTTGAATATTCTTTTTTTAATTTTTTGGGTGTCTTCAATTTCCACAGTCGGAAAGAAGTCAAGTTTAGAAGGGAAAATTACTTAATTTGCCATGATAAGTTACTTTGTCTATCTGAAAAAAATTTGTTCAAATAACAATTTATCAAAAAGCGTTGACGTTTCGGAGATAAATCGACCACTCACTAATGACAAAACAAGGTTGTTAGCTAAGGGTAGACATTTCAGCATAACACCATCGACAATACCCACAGACTAAATCATCACGATCATAGAGGACGGAATTGAAAGACTACCTGCTGATGTTGAAGAAGAATTTTCTGAGAAAAGTCAAACTTCCAAAATGCAACATTTCAAGGGTTGAAAAAGTAGCCATAAAAAGGATCTACTGGCAAATGAAACGCAACAGTGGTTTTAAATATCTCGGACTACGAAAGCGAGCTCAATAACCTTGTCAGTCAAGAAACGTACAGAAGAATATCATGAGAAAGACTAATCAGCTAATAACAGAGTCTTCTTTAACACCAGAGACAAAGAAGGAACTCTGCAGATCAGAAGCAGTACCATCGAGGCTCTGTGTATAACCGAAGATTCACATACCCAAAACACGTTTATCTCTGCGTCTCGACTCGTTTGAGGTTTTGGGGCTGAGATTGTATAATGCACTTCCAGTGTTTTTGAAGGCCATAAACCAAGAACAAGTGTTCAAAAATAAAATAAAACAATTACTTTTGCAAATTAGCACCTATACAATTGATGAGTTCTACTCCCACTTGAATTAGTAAAATGTTTACTAACCTGATTGTTTTAATGATTTTTTATGTTTTAGAAGTATTTGTAACGCATATTTGTTTTTGATATGTACCTACTGACTTGTCCAATAGCTTTTTTAAGCTCGTCTTAATGGATTAATAAAGATATTTATTCATTATTCATTTATTTGTGTTACAATCGAACGGCTACAACGAAAAAGATATAATTCATGCTACACGTCCAAGCAAGAAGAGTAACTCCAAGAAACATTCTGAACAGGAAAAAATAAACACCCTCTTTAAACCAACGAAAAAATATAATATTTCAGCAAAAGATCCACTCAAATCACCAGGAGTTTACGGATTTCATGTAATTGTGCTAAGGTTTACAGCAGACAAACAAAAAGAAGCTTTGTTATCCGCCTAGTTTGGCAAAAAGGAAGTTGTAGATTGGGAAAAACCGAGAAGGCCGCAGTCGCCGAATATGCATTATCCGACGGAAAACATAACATCCTATTCGAAAACATCAAAAAGCTAGCAAAATCGAATCATCATCCAACCATAATGTATTTGGAAGTAAAAATATATAATATACATATTTATGTCTATACTTCAAACCGTTTGAAGGTTAACAGGGGGAACTATAAAAAGCCGCACTGTTAAAGATAGCCTCAATACCCGGCGTTGACCGGGTAAAAATAAAAATCTTAGATTTATAGTGGGTGGAAGAGGGTGGCGAAATAGTGTGATACCACGGAATTAATATATTAATAAGAATGTTCCAGTTTTTCCAAAATACTCTGGACAATCCATTCAGTGGTTCCCTATTTCCACAGTCTTCTCGAATTATTTTAGACTTTTCTACCTTAAATTCTACAAATTTCCGGAACAAAAGCATCGGAAACCTTCTACATTCTCTTATTTTAAATACTCCAAATTCCACTCATCATCTCCCTCACTGGTGGCCGAACTTTCGAGAACTCCACTCGAGTGTCGTTCCAGTAAGTTATCAAACTTTCCGGAGCCTCTGTCCTTGTTCATTCAACAGTTTTCTTGTATCTTCCAGCAACTTCGAAATCATTCTAGTTTTCTCTAGATATTCCCAGTAAATTCCAAAGCCCCGCCCTGGTTAGCTAACTTTCGAGAATTCCTCTCCAGTGTATTGTCAGTGCCAACCAGAACTTTCCGGAGCATCCGTTATGGTTCATTCCACGTTGTTTCCGAAGGCCTCAGAACCTCCCGAAAGCGTCAAGAACATTATGTAGATATTCATCTATTTTGATTGACATTTGCTAGTTGTCACAAGAAGCAAGATGCATTGCAAATGTTCTTGTAGAAAAACTTTGGCAAGTTTTGGGCAAAAGTGATTTGGTAGTCGTATGGGGCTGTTGGATTATTTTCTATTCGATGCTTGCCAACGAAACTCCTACAATAAGGGAAATTTACGAGAGGTTGGATTATTTATAATCTTTTTTCCTCAAGTACTCACGCCCAATTCTACATGCAAAACATATCATTTTCAGAACTGTTTTCAGAAGAATCCCATCCATGGATTAGTCTTTTATTTGAACTCCTCCCTTGGACAGTTGCCAGTTGATAGATAGATAGAATGGAGGTTTGTGGACGGACAGAACCATAAGCATGTGGAACTCTGAATCGGGCGCGTTATGCTAGCCGTCTTACCGATGCCTTTCTCACAGTCTTCGGGTTCTGAACTATGCTTCTGAAGTGCGCTTCCAGTATTGCTGCCACTGCTGGGCATTCTTTGAGGATGTGGGTGGCTGACTCCTCAAACCAACCCGGAAATGTGGGAGTGGTAGCGGAAATGGGATAAGCACAAGTACTATTCTACAGCGGGATATATACCGGTGCAATTATTCATATTCCCTGCATTTTGGAATAAATAATAAACGCACCGGAATTTATTTTTATGTATTCCGTTCTCCTACCACTTCCGCGTTCTCGCGTTGGTTTGAGCAGGCCTTGAGATGGCAGTGACACATCAAGAGCCACTTGAATTGTGTCTTGTGGTTAATTCGGTCCTGCACAAAAGTATTTCGGGGCAATATAAATACTAGTGGACATTCCTGACTCATGAATTATTTAAGTGCAAGTTTCATCTAGTTCACTAAGCACTAACCTGTCGTCAGTATCCCACTGAACCAGTGGTTGTTGGTCTTTGGCACCGGGTATTGGAAGCCTCTGTATGGGGATCAGTCCAGGTGTGGAGTTGTAGTCTTGGTGTAGTCTTTTAGCGTGTTCTATCCGAGCTTCAAGTTTTCTCTGTAGCAGCCGTGATGTGGACATAGAAGACACTCGTGGCAGGGATCTGCTGCTACCGGCACTACTTGATGTATCACTTCCCTGTGGGAATGAATTCAATGTTTAATTTCATGCAGATAATATATTTAAAGTGAAGCAGTAATCAAAACAGAATGACTCAAGGAATACTCTAACTCCTTGCACGAGGAAAATCTGACGCCGCCATCTTTTTTCTATTTGCGATGTTTTAAGGCGTCCTGTATTTATATTTTTCCTGAATGAAAAATGTGTGAGACGTCCCTGTACAATTATCATGATGTGCGTTGACCAATCAAACGCCGCCATGTTTTTTTTTTCTCTAAACGAGTGGCCATATTTTTTCTATTAGTGATGAGGTTCTTGAGACGACTTTTATCTCTTTTCCATGATAGTGAAATTTGAAACGCTCTGTGTATTTTTTGTCCTATATCTCCAGATGGCAGATGACTGAAGCGGCCCTGTTTTTTCTACAATTTTATTTTTTCATGCATCATTATTATTATTATCTCATCTTCATGCTTCAAATATTGCGTCTACCATCATTATTGTTTCCACATTATGAGCGCACTCGTTATGATGAACGGCCAGCGAAGGGGTATTCCGCAAGGATACCTTTTCACGTATCGAAATGAACAGAATGGACCTCCATAAGAAATAACAGGATTTTGGGCTAGAACTCTTGAAGGTACTCTACTATGTAATAATGTATCATGTATTAATCAGCCCCAATCAATATTTGACGTCTATAATTTTTACAACCTTGTCAAAATGAAAGAATAATTTTGACAAAGTCAAAATATCCGTCTCTGCACTCATTCCCATTACGGATTTTGAATTACTTCCATTTTTGCAAAAGAACTTAAGGTGGACACTTTCGAAATATTTCCGAATTTCTACGCTATCCTTCAAGGGGATATTTTTGTTATCAAATTATTTTGCGGTCTGAAGAATTTACTATTTTTACGGATTTTTTCGATTTCATTTTTGCAACTTTTTGAGAAGCCGACCAAAGTTATTAATAATTTTTTTTTTATTTTACAATTTTCATGGATTTTTGCGATTTAATTTTCGGCGGTTTTTGAAACTTTTTATAAGGTGAGCCGAGCCCCACGACCGACATTTTTGTTCGTCGTAATATTTCACGTCTGAAACCGTCGGAAATTTTTTGGAATTTCTGCACATTCCCATCAAGCTTGAGGAAGGTAAGGAGGGTGAAATATTTCAAAATTTAAGTATTGAAAGTTCCTATGATTGTCACTATGTTTACGAATTTTTCCGATTTTATTTTTAAAAGTTTTTTCAAGAAGTGGGTCCGAACTCCCCAACCGCCATTTTTCAATTCGCTACGATTTGCGACGTCAGAAACAGTTTGAGTTTCTACACATTTTCTATCTAGCCTTCGAGGGCTAAGAGAGGTAATTTTTTTTGAAATTATTGTATGGTCATCGGTTCAATCGGATAGGCCAGTAGAAATAGACAATCAATTTATAATAATTCCAAAAGTTTTAAAACTTTGGTCAAGTGAATGGTACATCGAAAAAGCAATACATACGTCTTCCGAAGTACGCAACATTGTCAAAATAGCAATTAACTTGAATTTCGCTGTATAGGTACTCGTTGAGAAAATTCCAAAAGTTCTGCAAACTTGGAGTAGTACTGAATATATTATTTCATATCACGAATCAAGTTTGCATCCAATTCAAATGTACGAAATTTTTTTTTATCGAAAACTAATGTGTATTTCTGCAAACTTGGAAGATACATCGGAAAATTATTCCGAACTGTTGTGCAGAATCGCAACCTTTCACGTTGACCGGAACATATATTTTTTCAATTCGTGGTAATTCTTTGATCAAGGTGGTATTGAAATAATTAAAAAAGTTTTGAAACTTTGTTGCAAATTTTGAAAACATCTATTCTGATGCATTCACGAATCTGCAACCTTGAACACGATCCGGAACTTCATGCAATTTGCAAAAATCGAATTTGTAAATTCATTAGATTTTCCAACGCTCGGCATCTCAGACAGAAAACATTTTATGGCCAATGTTCACATGAACACCTTGTCTTACAATTACAAAAAGAATAAGCTACCGATTTATCGAATACTTTTCTAAGGCCATGACCATTTTTTCAATCCAATCATCACAAAAAAAAGTGAAATCACTATACATCCTATTGAGTAGTAACCTGTACAACAGTTATTGGAATTAGAGATGACATAAAAGTTTCTATAGCTTCAATAATGAACACATTATTGGAAATCCGTAACCTAGTTTGAGGATCTAATTTGATTTTGGTGGAATTATCAGATATTTCATTGACATTTAAGCTTTCAAAGGTTATTATGTTAGTGAATGTCAGAGAATAGGTCAACAATAGCAAGCAAGCAATCTCGTTTATGCCCAAATTATTTTTCATGTCATTTTCCACTGTCGATGAATTCATACCAGATGATGACACCTAGAAAGCGATACATTGCATTAAAGGACATTTGATCCAGATTAACCATGTAGTAACATCAGCGCTCAACACACAATATACATACAATATTTTTTATATTCCGACGTGTCATAATGGCACTATCATGGATTTCATTGTTAGTGTCAAAATGACATACTTTATAGGACTGAGTACAATAATGATTCATTAGAGTACTGAGGACTATAAAGAAAAAAATTTTGATGTCAAAATTAGATTCTCTTCAGTACTGAGTACTATAATGATTAATTAGAGTACCAAAGACTATAATGAAAAAAAATATACACACAAAAACTCAAAAATGTATTCAAAACAAAATTGAACAAACAAATCCATTGTTATCTTATATTCCTACGCACATTACTGAAAGCTTAGTTTCACGTTCACATTACTGTAATGTAACAAAAAATCTATTTTTGAAGAAATCGTCGAAATATGAAATTTTGTATGAAATTCGGATCAGAAACAATCATTATGGTACTCGGCTGATACCTCTTCTAAAAATCTTCACAGCTAATAACATAATGATCGTCATTATTATCCTTATCTCATAAATATCTATTACGTCCCTAAGAAATGGGAGAAATGTACTTTTTTCCGGATTTATACACTGAGAAAATTGTTTTAAATTTACAATGTATTTTTAGCCCTAAGAGCTTAATTTTATCTCAGATTTATAGGACTCTTACTTCCATCGTTGACTTCTAAGTAATTGTACGTAATTGAAATATTATATAACTCAGTAGGTAAATTTTTCTTCTCAGGTTGAAAATAGTTTGACGTGTTCATTTCAATTGTCAGGATCACCTCTAGGAAAATAACAATACATCTCATTAAGTTATTATTAGATTGGAATATAAGTTGTAGGTAAATAAAAAACCCGCGATGCTATAATTGAGTCAACTCTTCCAAAGATTCCTTAGGAACAAAAATTAGGAAACGAAATTACGTTTTAACCACAAGAATCGAAGGAAAAACTCATTCGGAGTAATAAGTGTTTCAAACAGTTGTTTTTGTAAAATTAATATTTTTTTTCTACATTCATGCAAAACTTTATTAATAAAGTTTTTATTGCACTCATCTGTCATTCTACTTCAACGTGCTGTCATCATGACAAACATAAACGTTCAAACCTACTACTTATTAAGTAGATATTCTGTGAGATTGGCAATAAGTTTTAAACAGTTCCATATTTTAAATTATTTTGTATTAATGTTAGCAGCCAGACTTGAAAAAATAATATCTTCCCGAGAATAACTCCATAACCAAAACCGCTTTGTTCTAAACCGCCTACATGCATAAAGCAAACTGTCTGTACTATCACCACACCTCGTGATAACATAATACGCTCACGGCTACTATGATTTTGATTTTTATAATGCATCTGTAGTTACAGAAGCGTCAGTCAAAAATTGATTCTGACAATTTCAGAATTGAAAGTTTCAAAATGAGTAATACTAATGGAAAAATAGATGATAGTGATTTGTTTCAATGCAAATCGATAGTAATAATTAATTATTTGAGTTGCGATTTTCATTTTCCTACACCAAGTGCCGCACCTTAATAATTCATTATTTGCTTTTTTCATGAACGTAGAAAAAATGTTGTATGCAACTCGTGAAAAAATTGTTTGTTGCACTCGACATGTTTTCCAATTCGGCCTAACGGCCTAACAATTTCTCGTCGAGTGCAATAAACACCTACTTTTTGCACTTGTTGCATAAATAACTATCGTGTTATTCGTGATTGAAAGAACAGTTTTCCAACGAACAATTCAACGTTTTTAATCGGTTTTTCGCGAATTACTCATAAAATATGCATTTTATCACAAAAATTGTGGAGAGGAAAATTGTAGCCTATAAAAAATACTGATAAAATCTCACTATTATAATTCCTGAACGATCAACACGGACTCAGATACGGCTTGTTAATGGTTAGCTTTTGTTCGGCAAATGCTGAATTTAATTAAGAGTCAAATAGGAATAAACTGTGCATTTTACGACGAAAACTTAAGAAAGTTTTTTCAAAGTACATGAAAAGAGCTTTTTTACAAAAAAACAGAAGTGATAGCATCAAAATTGAGTAAGTTACGATGAAAATAAGGCCAATCCCTACATTTTTCTACGAAAAAATCAGCGAAAACAACCCCCTAATTACCACCCTGATTGAAATCTCCTGCGATTCTCTTTATTTATGTATTATCAATAGATCCTAGAAGTTTGACTAATTTGAAATGCTTAATTATTTTGGAAAAAAATTAAAACTTAAAATAGAATTGTAGCATTTTCGATTTTCCTTCGAATAGATTTTCTATACGATGAATATTTGGCGAGCCCGTTAAACTCACCCCATTTCAAAACTAAGGGATTCAAAGGAATTTGATTCATAGGCCGTGTAGAACTTAAAAAAAACCCACAAAATAGTACTTGGATGAACTTTTTATCATCAAAAGGGATTTATGTTTAAAAAACCACACTCAAATTTATTCCAAAATACAGGTGGAGAAACATCAGCACATGTGTCTACGTGTATCTCTCGTTGATTCCTTCGAAACAAAGAGCACGTGCGCTGACAATTTTTCAAGAGTTATTCAAATGTCTTTGTTTTATAAAAATAAATCGATGAGTGCATAAAAAAAAATCATGACCATATTTTTTATTTTAAATGTCTGAGATTTGCAATTCTTTTTTAAATGTGTCTATAATTTTAGGATTTATTCGTAAATTTTTTTGAGCTCAATAGGGGTTGATTTATGAGGGTTGAAAAGTTGTAAAATGAAATTAGGACATATTTTAAGCAACAACATTCTTAAATTAAAACACTGATAAATAATGAAATATTTTTGAGGGTAAGTAACTCTATTTTTATTTAAGCTACAATAGGGGTTGATTTGTGAGGGTTCAAAAGTTGCAAAATGAAATTAGTACATATTTTAAGTAACAGAATTCTTGAATTCAATAAATTTGATGAATTAATAATTCTTTAGGGTAAATATTTTTTTTTCATGAAGCTCTAACAAGGGTTGATTTTGAAGTGTGGAAATATTATGATATTGTGTTCTAAGGCATAAAACAATCATTATTTAACTAATTTTGTTGTTGTTTAAAATTGTTTTGTTTAGGGGAAGTTTTCACCCCTAAAAAATACACAGTGCTCATCGGCATGACATAGATTTTGAAGTAGAGGGTAAGATGCGCCTAATTCTAAATTTTTATGCAAATCGATGCAGGACGAAAAAATTGCGAGGTTTTGCAATTTGTTGAGCTCCATTTAATGGACTATTTTTGCTGTTTTGGTGTTAAAAGCGCAAAAGTATTTATATTGAATGATTACACACTTTTCGTACACAAATAACACAAAAAAAACACTTTTTTATCAATTGTAGAAAATGTGTCATAGAATATCCCAAATTAGGTTTGCTTACGAACATTTGCAGTATAAATTAACAAACATGTTTTGCACTAAAAATTTTGATATTTCAAAAATGTGTTCGTTTCATCATCTGGCTACACCCTTACAATCCCCAAACGTCTTCCGGAGACTTATGCGAGCTATGAATGACGAGGGTGATACCTTTTAACGTACGACTCCGACAACGAATGTTTTGTTTACATTTTCAGTCTCTAAGCTACTATCATTTTTTCTAACAATTACTAACATCAAGTTAAATTCATTAACATATACATACAGTTAGTAAGCTGATAGTATTACTCACATTTGGTTTACACATGGGATCACCATTGTGATCACCACTGTCTATTCCACTATCTTCCATCACAGCTTTCAAAAGTGTGTCCACCGAATGAATTCAAAACATACAGTGGATTACATATTGTTGGTGAAAGAGCGGAATTCACACTCCTTTCCACATCGGTATCAATAGAAATGGAGAACTCCGGTGCATTTGTTTATGTCAATTCACAAGGTATACCAGTATCACATTAGTTGTAACACGGGACTCGGTAAAGTAACTCCATCGATGCTTTGCTGTGAGATACGGCGTCGAAAAATCAATATTCCGCTTCCATTCCAACTAGACGTCCGATACGATAATACGAGGGCGGTGTGTTGAGTTTTTCTTAGTAGCAATGGGTAGCTACGGAGGCGAGAAAGGCCTTAAAAATGTTTTTTATTTGAAATCTGTACGTAAATCTCTGACCCACGACTTCAATATGGATCCCCCGACTTCAGTACCGGATCCTTGACTTCAAAGTCATTTCACTGACTTTAACCTCGGATCCTCAACCTTAAAGTCACCACTCAACTTTAATATCACACCCCCAGCTTCAATCTTGACTTTAGATTCGGCCGAACAACTTCAACCTCTGAAACTCAACTTTAAAGGCGGCCCACCAACTTTAATCTCGGACCCTCAATTTCAAAGTCGGACCTCCGAGAACTTTAATCTCGAACCCCCGTTTTCCTCGAGGTTCGACTTCAATTTTGAGCGTTCGACATCAATCTTCAATCAACTTTAATCTCCCAACTCACAGTATAATGCTTAGAACCAAGTCGTAAAGTTGTTAGGAAAATCATGTGTCTTGTGGGGAAAGTATTCCATATCAGGTTAGAAATGTGAAGAACCCTATTTTGATTCGAGTTCAGGCTACATGAAAATGTAAACTTTCGAGAACCACTTCAAGGTTCGAAGTCTGGCAAAACAGAATAGAATTAAACCCTTCTGGGTTCCAGGATACAAAAATGTGAAGCACTGCAGAAGCAGGCGACTGAGACAGCATATCGACTCCTAGAACATGAACTCCTACCGATTTATACCAAATGTTCACAAATTGTAAATCAACTGGGACACCGGATCGTGGAAGACTGACATACCTATTCCTCGACAGTTAACACATACACACCTATACACTACAGCGGAGCCTCGGATCGGAGGCCTGGCTGAGAACCAGCGTTCAAGAGAAGGAAAATTGAAGGAACTCGTGTCAGGAACTGGAAAACATGTCTCAAATGGGAGCAGAGAAGAGGCCTCGGACCAAGTGCTGTGGGACAGTTAGCCGGTAAAAGAATGGCACGCAGTAGCCGCACCACCCGACTGAGAACCAGCCCTACCGGTGCCTCACGAGGAGGCAGACGGACTGGAAAAATATGAGGAAAGCACATGCAATAGAAATCGTCCCATTCCCGATGTCGTTTGATTTGGTTGGAGAGCAGGAGATGGTAAGAAGCAAAAACAGTTCGTCCCTGAATGTAATTTTGGGAGTGTATCGATACCTGCACAATTTCCCATATCTGCACCATGGAGTTCGATGGAAGAAACACTCCACAGTCTTCACGCCGCTGAATCTAAATATCGTCTTCTGGTCCAGCACTGTATCTGCAGATTAGGAGTCTAGTGGCGCTCTTTCAATAATAATTGAATGTTTTCGTAGCTCGTGAAGACGACCAAACTTCACCACAGCGAAGATCTGCCACACAGTGAGCTAGCGCCTAGTCAGCAGGCACCTTGAAAATATCTCGTATTATGTACCATACAACAATTTAGGAACTGGACTATAGGTTTTTCTCGGGGTGTCTTATGGATTTGATAGACGAAGCCGTTCAGTCCGGACCTTCTCACGAGTTCCGCAACTTTGGTGATAGGCCACGACGGTGCTTGGAGCTATACAGCTAAACCAGTCCGAAATCCTCCAGTATCTGCCTTGATGTCATGGCCCTCTTCCATTGTTTCGCTGGCACTCTGGACTCGCTCATGCATGTTGTCCTTTCTCTGCCGAAGTTTGCTGACGTAGTACTCTTCCGCGGTGTCCTGTTCTGGTAGCGTTCCAAACCTGAGGTCATAGGAGAGTCGCAGCTTCCGTCCCATGATACTGCTTGCAGGAGTTTGGCTGATTGACTCACGCACTGCTGAACGATAGGCCATCAGGAACAAATGGAGGTGCTGGTTTCAATCTCCTTGGTGATCAGAGACTACCTTAGATAAGTGGCGGTTTATCGTCCTATTCATTCGCTTCACCATTCCATCGAACTACGGATATAGCATCTGACACATTTCCTGGAACAGTTTAGACTGAAGAAGTGCACTGCCACAATAATGTATTCTTCACCGTGGACATAACATACTTGGTGATTCATTTGACAAAAAAAATAAACTTTTGGATACTTGAAATTTGTTAATCCGTCTTTAATGAGAAAGAATATTTACAATATAACTTTTGTTTCAAAAAATGGGTGAAGATAAGTTTAATGGAAAAAAAAAATTAGTTTTGCCCCCTGAACACTATGCTTACCTTTACCAAAAATAATTGAAGTTTCTTATGATATCGTACTACCTCACACTAATGGGACCCCCTGTATATTGAAGCACGAGGCACATGTCATGCCATCCATAAAAACACCTTTGGAATATGAGTACACTCGGTAGAAAAGCTGAGCTTATTTTATCAATAAATACAGTTGCTTAGGAACGAACTATAATTGGTATATCCACGATTGACATTCAGTTTAATTAAAAAATTCATATATCTGTCATACTTTATTGAAATCAGACTACAATGCCTCCGGTTGCATCTGCAAAGAGAACTTCAGTGTCAAAACCTGGGGTAAATCATTGTGCTGCCCGAAAATTATGTTACCATGTTAAAATATCCAATGATTCCTTAAAAAGAGTATCCGACTTAAATACTATTTTACGTTTTTTGTTGTAGAAGAGGTTGGTTAAGCGAGATGTTGACGTAAATGATGATTTGGAAGATTGGAAAAAAGCAAAGCAACTCCTGAAACCCAAGGACCAGTTGGAATTGGCTGATATTGTAAGTAGCACAATCAGTATATTATTATGCCTTTAGACAGTAGGTAACTGTAAATTATAGATCATGCCTACCTTGCATACATTCCATTTATGACTGGTTCATAGACCAGACTTTTACTGTAAAGGTAAGTTTCGTGGACTTCTTCGAAAATTTAAAAGAAAAGTTATGTTACTTAGGTAGTTCCTTTCCTTACACGAATCTGAAAAAAAAATTTTGAGTGGTCTCAAATACTTTTCTAATTATGGTGCCATTCAGAATCTTGAAAATCGACCATTTTCAAATACGAATTAGTCGAATAAATGGAACGAATAATTTCGAAAATTTGAGGCAAATATATGTCCGAAAACAACTACCTCCCCTACGACCATTGCATTACATCCGACATCCATTTGTGCAATGTTCCTCCAGGAGGACACCATAACAAGTGCTAATTTCAATTATTAGTATTATTAATATGATTCCCATTATTGGTGGGAATGACCACCTGTAGGCATGACTTGTTTTGAGGTTAGTTTTGCACCCATCATTGCAAGGAGTTTTCTGAGAGATATTTGCCCCAAATTTTCCACTTTGTGGGATAGAGTACACTCGGATACACTTTTCGAACTTTGTTCGAATTATGAATGAACTCTTCAATCAATTGATTTGTTTGAATTCCGAATTTTTCAGGCAAAAGTCGTACAAAATGCATCCTTTTTTTTTCGTCAATCTATTTTCCAGTTTTTTTCGTTAATAATGATCCGATCGGGTGTTTATTTGGAGCAATCAAATTGCTATATTAGTTTTCATTTATTTTAAAGCAAACCTTTAAAAAAAAACACATTTTTTGTATTTAAATGTTTAATAAATAACAGATGGGTGTCCAAAACATAAAATAATATAACTTATTTTTTATTCAAAATTCTAAAAATATGTAGGTACAAAAACTTTGAAAAAAATAATCAACGATTCAATTATACTCGCGAAGTTAAAAACTTATTTATAGTTATGTTTTGTTGTAAGGTAAATTGACTGAGATAATTGAAGTGAAAGATATCATGAAATAAATTTTGAGGAGACTCTTGAATCCATGTTTTAATTTGATTTTTAAAAGATCCTAATGACTTGTTCATTTCTATATGTTTTGGAATCAAATCGTAGTAGAATGATAATAAGTATTTCAAATGATGGGACAATCGGTTTCTTCCTAGTATTTTTGTTGAAAAATCACTCAGCATCATGGATGATTTTGTAGAACATTACAATAATCTTAAGTTTTTCTTGGTGGGAATTTTAACCTTCAGTAGTACGCCACGTGTAAGTTTGGTAAACTAACTTTACGATCACATGGGATATTGGAATGAATGAAAGCTTTGAATAACATCATTAATCTAAATAAATTTCTGCAGGAACTCAAAGAAGTAATAACAAAAGTTCTTGTTACCACAAACCCCCAAACTCCTGAAGGTCTTGTAGAATTCAACTATGCGCAGGGTGCATTTGTATCTTTACCACCACAAGGCAACTTGGTGGTGGTATACGAAGCTCAGGGGACCATTCTCCACAAAGACTCGGAGGAAGCGCGTCTGCAGATGATAGAGCAGGGTATCGATCGTAAGTACATAAACAAGTAAAGTCATTATAGACCTAGAGTAAGATGCCTGAAAACCCTGGTGTAGCGACTCATACCTGTTAAACTGTGGAATGAAACGCGAGACATTTGCCAACTTTATTAATGCGAAAACAAATGAACTAGTGGTGTGCTTTCCGAATGTTCCGCAATACTTTCGTGTATCGCCACCGTCGATTTTCTTCTTAGGGTAAGTTTCCATGAATAGAAATTTCAAGTATTGCATACGACTATGAAGTAAAAAACAGCATAATAAGTAGAATCACAGGTAGTTTTAATTGATTCTGATATCAATTTTAGAAAAACTATATTAAATTTTTGTTGAAATACAACTAACTAGAATTACCTGTAATGCATTTTATATGGGAGTCTTCAAAATTAGGTACATAAAAAGTCAACTTTAGTACTGTCAACGACTGAATCCTATGAAGACGACATCTCTAGATCCAATCACATAAGCACACCACTAATCCAATTATTTTGTCTTCAAAATAATCCAAACAAAATCGAATCAGTCGATACACCGACCGTCCAGCTACAACCAAATTTCCAACACGTGTATCCTTATCGCACAACTCACACTGTATGATCGTTCTCGACCGTCTTTAACCGATTTGCAAAGACCATGTTTGAAATTCCAATCTGCTAGAAATTTTGGTCGGCCTCAGACTATCCTGACAAATAATGTGCATCATGAACTTTTCAATACAGTTTATGTAAATTTGTATATTTTTTGATCAAATCTTTTGCGGAGGCGATTAATTATTTCTAGTCATAAGATTCACCAGATCTTAAAAATTCAGTTACAAAGTTTTGCACCCCATTTTATCGGCCACGGCCAGCAAAATGCTCAAGAGTTTATAGGGTATCGCTGGAGGGTTTTCTAGAGGATGTTAACAAATCATCAGAGAAGCCTCTTGAAAGTCAGATGAAAGTTCCGGAAAATCCACACGAATGATTTTTTCAAGAATGACTGTTATTCATAGTCGAGACAGATATGAATAATTTGGGACAAGGTGATCCTGAAAATATCGTTATGTGACTGAATGAGAGAGCACAGAAAATTGAGAAAATCGCATTTTTTAGAATTTAGAGCACGTTTTACTCGAAAACAGTGCATTTTGGATCAACTTGTATATACCTTTTTTGTAGAGAATTTTATGCAGAATATTATGACGTTATTTGTTTCTGGAAAAAATGGATTTTTCGATGTCCCTCGGAAAATAATCCATAATTTCGGATGCTTTCACGGCTTATCACCTTCGAAATTCGGATTCAGCGGGTCAAAATACATGAGAATAATTCGGGTGATCCCGTCGCACTTCATCTGTTAACAGCAGTTTCAATTCTGAATAAATATCTATTTTTATGATTTGCAATAATTGAAAATGGTTGTTCAGGCTTGATAATAGTGAATGTATTTTGTTTCTCAATGCGTAATAGTCTAAGAACCGAAGAGAGGTCGACCTTCACCGTTCTGGTTAACGAATGAAACTTACTTCTTATGAAGTTTCATAAGTTTCATAAACTATAAAGAATAGGTGAAATTGCACAGCTTTGTACCTCAGGTCACTGATAGGTCGTGTACCTTGGACCGGACCAAGGTACAACTCATCAGATTATACATAATTAATAAAACAAATTACAAACAATAGCTCCAGAAGATAAAAGGCGAAAACGCGAAAGAGAGTTGCCAAATACGATACTGAGTCAAGTTCAAGTGATAACGAAACAATTGAGGCCGTAGTAGCTAGTAAGGAAATTTACTAGAGAAGACCAAAAAATATACGAATTAACCGAAAGGCGAGGGGTGTCTCACTTCGGAAATCTGGTGTACAACATGACCAGAAATCCTTGAAATCCATGTTGAATTCCAGAAATACAACCTGAAATCCAGAAATCCAATATGAAAACTTGAAATCCCTATGAAATCTCAGGTGAAATTGAGAAATCCTACAAGAAATCTTGAAATCCGAATGAAATTTTGAAATCTCAATAGAAATCTTGAAATTCTCAAGAAATCCAGAAATCCTAAGTGAAATCTTGAAATCTTCATGAAATCTTGAAATTCTTTTGAAATCGTAAAATCCAAGTGTAAATCCTGAAATTCTTGGTGAAATAATCAAATTTCTAATGAAATATGAAGCCGAGAACAGACATACGGTATTCGGCAAATCGCGATTATTCGCTGTTCGCCATTTGCTGTTTGATAGCAACTCGTCATTTGGCAAGCAGGGTGAACACACATGCGGCGTATTTGCCAAATAGTGCTCGATGTGGGAACAACGAATATTCGTTCATTAAAAAATAGAAAGTGAAACAATTGCTATACCGCTTTTACAGTGATGAGTTGTGCTTATATGCAGTAGAGAATCTTTTTTTTTTTTCTTTAACTCTGTAACAGAATATTTTCCACCCATGCTTCTCTCAATTCTTTTCCACGCGTCAAAACGAGATTTCTGTTTTTATGGTCATTGTGACATGCATTCCATATGATCGGTTCACCTTCATAAATATGCAAAAATTCCAGAACAGTTCCATTACCCCACTCCATTTTAAATTTTTAATTGATCACAAACGCACAAGTAGCTCACGAAGTTTGCACGCATGTGTGTATCGATAGCAATCCCAAATGTTTGTCTACTTTGAATCGGCTTAAAATACCGACAGACGATGGGAAACACCGAATTAACACCGAATAGCGAATATTCGCCATGTGAAACCCATACACACTAGTCGCTATTTGCGGAACAGCGAATAATTGGTAATCGGGATTTGCCGAATACCGCATGTCTGTTCCCGGCTTGAAAATCTTAAAAAAACTTCGCAAATACTCGGGGATTCCCGCATAAAGCCCCACCTGAAACCGGCAGAACCCGACAGAAACATGTTATTGTAGTAGGTATATGTGCCGGTAAAGTTTACCGCCTATAAACATTTTCTGTTAAAAAAGTTATTGTAATATTCGCCCTAGTTTCCACAGTAAAAATTACTCACGATTACAAGTTCCGATAAGGCACATGAGTTCTTATTATCGGAACATGTAAATCAAAATGACCATCGAATGAACTATAATGATACAATTATTTTAGACACTGAAAGTAATCAAACAAAAATAATTTCTCTGGAAATGATACATATCAACGAAAATAAAGAATCAATGAACAAAAAGACAGATTTAAACAATCTCAGTCAAATTTATACCTACCTTTTTAAATTGAATGAAAATATCAATATTTCACCCAGTAATCAGAATTTTCCTTCTTGATAAGTAATCAAATATAAATTGTCATCATCATTGTCATACATCTAACGTCATGTTTTTCTGTTCGTTTGGTTTCAATTTCATTTTAATTCTCACGTTAGTAAGTAACCATCTATTTTTATATGTATATGAAATCCTTAAATCCAATAGAAATCCTGATTTGATGTACAAATCTCGATACAAATATTACGGAAGTGAAACACCCCTCGTAGAAATCCTGATTTGGTATACAATTGTTAAACAAGTGAAACGCCCCCGATATCCACTTGATATCTAAAAAAATCGCATATGATACTGCTAAAAACAAATCACATCTCTCATTTACATTTGGTTGTCAACGAATGAAATAAAATTCTCCAAAAGCAATGAAATTTCGATGAACCTGCACCCGTATGCTTGAAAACATTACTGCTAACTGTATGTAGCATTTTTTTGACCTTGGAATCCTGAAAGAAATCTTGAAATCCGAATGAAATCCTGAAATCCCTTATGAAATCCAGAAATCTCCGGTGAAATCTTGAAATCCGAATGAAATCCTGAAATCCCTTATGAAATCCAGAAATCTCCGGTGAAATCTTGAAATCCGAATGAAATCCTGAAATCCCTTATGAAATCCAGAAATTTCCGGTGAAATTTTGAAATCCGAATGAAATCCTGAAATCCCTTATGAAATCCAGAAATCTCCGGTGAAATCTTGAAATCCGAATGAAATCCTTAAATCCCTTATGAAATCCAGAAATTTCCGGTGAAATCTTGAAATCCGAATGAAATCCTGAAATCCCTTATGAAATCCAGAAATCTCCAGTGAAATCTTGAAATCCGAATGAAATCTTGAAATCCGAATGAAATCTTGAAATCCGAATGAAATCTTGAAATACGAATGAAATCATGAAATCCATATGAAATGCAGAAATCTTTGGTGAAATGCAGAAAACCTAAAGGAAATCTTAAAATTTCTTATGAAATCCAGAAATCCGTACAAAAGTTCTGAATAGAGAAGTGAAGCCCCCCTCGCCGAAAGGGCTGAAATGAAAAAAGACTTTGTTTTAGTGAAAGTGGAGGCAAAAAAATCTTGTATTTATTATGGTACAGGAGCCGAAGAGAGGTCGACCTTCAGCGTTCTGTTTAACGGATGAAACATACTTCTTATGAAGTTTCAACAATAGACGAATACGCCTAAAATGGGTTGCCTATCAAAATGTGGTCCAGACTATATACCGTCAGTTTCAAAAATGTGCACCATATGGAAAACTTTTTATTATCGATTTGTCAGAAAATTTTATTCCTCATAAAAATTTGTGCATTGCAGAATACTTGCATATGAGTTATCAAAATTTCAAAATTTCAAAATTTCAAATTTCCAAACGGTGTACAGGGGATAATACAAAATAGAATTTTGATCAAGAGTAAACTACGCTGGGTGTGATTCCAAATTTGAATATTGTTTTCAATTTTGAACAACCTCCTTGAATATACTTTTTGATAATGTCAATAATAAGAGGTAGTTTACACTTGATCAAAATTCCTATTTTTTGTTCCCCGTGTAACCGTTTGGAAATTTGAAATTTTGACAAATCGATAATAAATTTTTTTTCCATATGGTGCAAATTTTTGAAACTCATTGTATATAGTCTGGACCACATTTTGATAGGTAACTCATTTCAGGAGTAATCGTCTATTTAAGAAACATAAGAAGTATGTTTCATCCGTGAAACAGAACGGTGAAGGTCGACCTCTCTTCGGCTCTTAGACTATTATTATACCAAAATAACAAACTGTGGAAATTATAACGAACTGAGATAAGTCCAATTGTAGTTTAATGTTCAGTTTAGTGTATATAATGTAAAATAAGTTTTTTTTTTTCGAAATTAAAATAGGATATTATTATAAAAGTATCACTTATTTTTTATCTCAAATAAAAATATTCACAATCTGTTCTAATTTTAATAACCGACCCAAGGTACAATAAAATAAAATAAATGATGGTCCAAGGTACATTACCAGTTTGTATCTTGGTCAACCTGCAAGAAGAAAGCTAAGAAAGTGTATAAAATAGTTATTTATGATACAAGTGTTAAAAGTGGCATTTTATTTTGTGAGTGGGGAATATTGCGAAACGAGCGTTAGCGAGTGGAGCAACCCCACGAGCAAAATAAAATCACTTTTAACAAATGTATCATACAAAATTTTTTGTTCAACAGTTACTGCTAGTAAGAAAAAAACAAAAAAAAATAAGATCCATAAGGATGCGAACACACGATCTTTGGATTACAAGTCAGATGCTCTACGGATCTAGCTACATGGACTTTATAATTGACAACCATATTTTGTATTTCAAATCTAAATTGCAAGCATGACAGGCAGGTAAAAAACAACTGCCTAATAATTGTTGTTTATTAGTTACCACAAATTAATAAACGATCCTAGCTTCTTTGTGTTCGTAGCTATTACTGTTGCAAATATAAATATAATGGAAGTTGGAATGGATGATTCAGATGATTTTCTTCCACCAGAAATTCAAGAAGCTGCAAACAGAGCAACTTTAGATCTGTTGCCTGAAAAATCACGGCAACAATATGATATTGCTTATAATGGATTCATCGAATGGAGTCAACTGAAGAAAGTTGAAGGCAAGTTCAGCGAAAGCGTACTTTTAGTTTATTTCGAAGAAAAATCGAAGTTATGGAAATCATCAACACTGTGGTCTAAATTCTCTATGATAAAAGCTGAACTGAAAATCAAGGAAAACGTGGATATAAGTAAATACCATAAATTAGTCGCATTTTTGAAACGAAAAAGTGTCGGATACTGTCCGAAAAAATCGAAAATTCTGACAAGGGAACAGATTGACAGATTTTTAAATGAAGCTCCCGATACCAAATATCTTATGATTAAAGTGGCAACCATTTTTGGATTATTTGGAGCGTGCCGTCGTGAAGAACTCTGCAAATTGAGCGTAGATGACATTGAAGAAACTATACAGTCATTACTAATTCATATTTCGGATACCAAAACCAACATTCAAAGAAGTTTTTGCATCGTTGGACACTACGTGAATTATTACCGTGAATATGCTGTATTACGCCCAACTTCTGTTACTCACCGTCGATTTTTCCTGAATTACTCTAACTACAAATGCACTATTCAACCAGTTGGAATAAATACTTTTGGGAAGATGCCTTCCACTATTGCTGAATTTCTGAAATTACCAGATCCGCAGCAGTTTACCGGCCATTGCTTTCGAAGATCTTCAGCATCTCTGTTAGCGAATTCAGGAGCAAATTTGACTACAATAAAACGACATGGCGGGTGGAAGTCCTCAACTGTAGCTGAGGGTTATAAGTTCTAGTTCTCTTCCAGCATTATTTGATCATCCCACTTCAATAATAGCACCATCATTGATTGGCGATGAAGCTTCTGCAGTTACTTCGTCAGTTAATATCACAAATTGTACAAATTGCCAAATACATATTTATAAGTAATTTTGATTCTGATTGTTATAATAGTATTAATATCTGATTAAAGTGTTTCTATTAGAGAGATCTATATTACTGAGTATCCATCATCTCATCTGTCATTTTACTTTTAACACTAGTGTTAAAAGTACTTTTAACACTAGTGTTAAAAGTGATTTTGTGAAAACGTCAGTTTTTAGTTCATGTGTCAATGAATTAAAAACGTCATTTTTAATGTCAGTTGTACAAAAACCAATGTATGTAGCGAAATATTTATCGTAACTAATGCGTTGGTGGAACTTTGCAAATATGTAAAATGATGAAAAAAAAAATGAGCCAAGTTACAACACTTTCCCATAAGGAAGTTATGTGGAGGAGCGGACTTTTGGTCCTCACTGTATTATAGTTTACATATATAATAGAATTAATAGTTATTTATGATACAAGTGTTAAAAGTGGCATTTTATTTTGTGAGTGGGGAATATTGCGAAACGAGCGTTAGCGAGTGGAGCAACCCCACGAGCAAAATAAAATCACTTTTAACAAATGTATCATACAAAATTTTTTGTTCAACAGTTACTGCTAGTAAGAAAAAAACAAAAAAAAATAAGATCCATAAGGATTCGAACACACGATCTTTGGATTACAAGGCTGACTGACAGATACTTCAAATATAATAAACCCCAACGCACTTTATTTATGAATGTCATTATTTGTCAGTGATGAAGGACATTCTACAGTTGGACTAAATACTACTTCGTTTGTAACTTCAAAAGGAATTAGTATTATCAATTGCGCAAACGACCAAATACATGTGTGAACTTTTATAAACGATTCCTCTTGAGTAGGTGTTCTGATTATAATATCTGATTGAAGTGTTTCTATTAGAGAGATCTATATTACTGAGTATCCATCATCTCATCTGTCATTTTACTTTTAACACTAGTGTTAAAAGTACTTTTAACACTAGTGTTAAAAGTGATTTTGTGAAAACGTCAGTTTTTAGTTCAAGTGTCAATGAATTAAAAACGTCATTTTTAATGTCAGTTGTACAAAAACCAATTTTTATTTTTCAACAACGAAGTTAATTTCTGAAATGCATAGAAAATTTAAAGTGGAATTACTTGAAAGAATACTATACACTGGATATGTTGTTTGACGTTTAAGAGATGATGCTTTTGTTGGAATTGGAAGGGGCAGCAAATGTAACCTTTTGCCTAGGGCGGCAGACTGCTTGCGCGGGCCTTGCATGAAACCAAAGACTTCCACAAGTCAAAATAAGGAGGAGGCCCAAACGGTTGCAAGTGCATACCTATCTCATATCCTAATCAATGACAAGTATAGGTACGAACCTAGATACTGTAATTAATGAGCAAGATTAATTGAGGCAGCATAAATAGCACTTGCGGAATATAATATTTTGAGAAATAGGTGAAATATCAAAGATGAACAGACCTCTGAAAAGTTAGTCACTCGCTAGCGCTAGCGAAACGTTAGGAAAAATTACAAAAAACAACGGTCTTTAAACTCTAATAAAAATAGTGAAAATAATTATTATAATTACCACTGAATTTAATTTCGAAGTTACTATTAATTTGACATCTCATTTTTGCAGCTCTCACCCTCGTTGATTCCGAAACAACCATAGAAGACGTAGAGGATCAGGCGTCCATATCTGAAGACACAAAAGAAACAGAGGACGAGGGAATCAAAGAGGAAGACTCAAAGGAAGACGACGAAGATGCTGAAACTAAAGTGGATGATAAACATGACGAAGAAGAGGAAGAAGGAGAGGGAGAAGCGGAAGTCAAAACTGAAAGCGCTAAACCTCCTGCCAAAGGTGGAAAACCTAGAAAGCTAACCAATCAATTCAATTTTTGCGAAAGAGCTGCTCTGACTTACAACAATCCTACAAGGGTATTTTTTCATAATTCTATAGATCACTAGGTCACTAATCAATTGTACGAACTACACAGAAAACGATAATTCATAAAGTAATGCACAAATGGATTGCAAAGCCACTTTTGCTACATTCCATGAAAGAATAAGTTTATCTGCAAGTATCCAACAGAAAACGATTAGGTTTTGATCTATACGACCATTGTATTATTCTGTAAGACACTCATGAAGAGCTTCTACAAGAATAACTCTGTCAGTGCAAAATCACTGAAAGATTTGTTTGCACCATCTTCTTTGTTACTTAATCATTTTGAGTTGCGTACAGTTCTTTGTCGGGACAGCCCCGACAGCAAAATCTTAACTTTCCGATCCGATATCAGGTAAGCCCCGACGGCGTCAGGTTCCGGTCCGTTGTCAGGTTAGCCCCGACACTAGCTTTGGCCGAAGTCGCTACTTTTTTGTTTTAGGTTTGGCCATGATTTTGTTTTCTGCGCATATTTTCAATAAGCTGTTTATCATTTCCTTGATTATGACAATATAATTCGACGGCAAAGGGTTAAACTGTAACTTTTGAATATTGCCTATTTCAAAATGTCAAGCAAATTTAAATTAGGTAAAACTTGAGACGAGAAAGTTCATGTCAACAAAATGTATTTCCATGGTCTTGTCGTTGGTCGGTCTATCTAAAGTTTTGCAAGTGTGTGACTATTTAATTTTTATTATTAAGTTACTGTAAACCTCCCGGGACTGTTTGCTTTGGCATGTACTTCGACGCCACATCTTCCCGCCAAGGGAAAATCCTTTGAATTGCCACTAATTTCCAATCGTTTTCATTCTTGTTACTTATACTGTTACTGATATTTTTGGCAGCTACCTCGTTTTTCCGGTACTTAAATGAATGTTACAATCGATCAGAACAATCAGAAAAAGAAACATGCATTACAATCCAGTACGATTCGGTTTTGAGACAAGAATCAATTGTAGCACCATCAAATTTGGTATGCTAGTAGTAGTTAACACGAAAAAAATGGTTTACCAAAATTCCAGGGGTGGAACATGTTTTTTTTTTCGTTTAAAAATAAATAAATAGATGTTTGCTGTAATCCTGGAAAGTATATGATTTATTGTGAAAACAACTCGACAGGCTGAAAAACAATTCAATTTTCCACAAAAATGTTTCCTAGTAATTTATTATGAAATGCGCTCGTTTTCTCAGAAAAGGTGATTGAACGCCGACATCAAATTTCAGGTTAACCCTTACCCGGCGCTGAAAGTTCTGGCGGAGCCGGATATTTGATTGGTCATAACTCTGCTAAAAATGATCGGAGAAGGAAAAGTTCATATCGTTTCTGAAGACTCCTACCTTCTCATGCAAATATAATATGCGAGTATTTGAGTACCTAAAATGTGTTTTGTCGCACTTCACGGAGATATTTACGGATGATCCCAAAATCATGAATAATTTAGTAAATATGGAATTATTATACTGAAGCAGCAACCCATACCCTCTTTGGACTATATGCAACAATTTTAAAGTAGTGTGACAGGTCCCACTTATACATGCCAAAAAAAAAACTTTGTTTTACTCCAGCCTCATTTTCAACTTACCCATAAAGTTGGCCATCTTTTTACTAAATGTTAAAAATAATCGCTTATTCATATCCTGCATATATATATATATATATATATATATATATATATATATATATATATATATGCCATCTTTTTACTAAATGTTAAAAATAATCGCTATTGTGAAGTGCAAACCTCAAGCTTGAAATCACATACTTAATTTTGTATGTAGGATGTGTATGAGCGATCATTTTCAACATTTACTTACTGAAGAAATTGCCTGGATTATGGGTCAGTTGAAAACTGAGGCAGGAGTAAAACCCAGTGTTTTCTCTGGCATGTGTAAGTGAGACTTGTATCGGTAGCCTTAAATCGTTGCATATGGTCCAAAGAGGGTACTGATTCCTGCTCCAGTATAATTATTTCATAACAACTAAAATATCCATGACTTTCGGATCCTCCGTAAATATCGTGTGAAGTGGGACAAAACACATTTTAGGTACTCAGATACTCATACGTTATATTTGCATGAGGAAGTAGAAGTCTTCACGAACGATATGAACTTTTTCTTTTCCTTCCACTGGAATTTTTAGCAAAGTTATGACAAATCTAATTTTCGGTCCTGCCTGAACTAGCAGTGGCGGGTTAGCGCGAGCATGAAATGTGACGTCGGCGTTAAACGACGTTTTTTGAGACATCGAGCGTATTTCATGATGTATTACTTAGAATCATTCTTGTGGAGAATTGAATTATCTCTCAACCTATCGAAATCATTTTTGATAAATCTTATATTTTCTGAAATAACAACTAAAAAAATTTAATTTTTTTGAAATGAAAAATGTTTTATGTTCCACCCCTGATTTTTTGGTAAACAATTTTTTTTCTAATAATACATGATGTCGAGATGTCATATGCCAAGTTTCAAAGTGCTACAATTCATTCTTCACTTTTTGCTCGAGTTTGTCTGTCGTTACTGGATTATTAGACCTACTCTGGTTCTTGCACTTGCAAAATTATTTTTATAGAATCTTTACAAAATTATGCTATTTTAAATCTATTTGTTCGTTATTCAAGAACATGAATGATTCTAGGATAACGTTGCATTACCAATGATTCAAATTGTGTGGTAGAGTTGTAAATCCCGATTTATCCATATAAATCACTGTTTTACTCCTTTCGGTCCATAAGCACTGTAATATCCGTTGTTTGCTACGATGCTAGTATATTGTACTGGAGACGATAGTTATTCCTTTAAGGGATTAAATCAATATGGTACTAGCTGAGAACTTTAAGTATATTCAATAATATTACAGACCAAGTATCTGACATTAGGTAATATATTCTGTCAACGTCTGACGACAGTTACTACTGTATGATCTGGAGATACATACATCACAAGCACCACCGTCTAATATTTCAATCAAGCCTACTTATTCATAGAACTCTGGTTTCCTTCAGGCTGTGCAGATTTTGATGGTCAACTGATTTTTTTAATGCTATCCAAATAAGTATGATAGTAGTAAAGTTCTGCCACACTTGGGCTTCATTGGGCCCCTCGAGAAGAAATGAAAAACTTCATTTCAATGTTTTTTTACAGTAGTCTTGTTTTCATCTTGCTTTTCACCTAGCATCAGCAAATGTCTTTCATTTCAGTCATATCAGCTATTACTGTCCTCCAAAATTCCTTCAATATCACCATTTCAATAATTTAACTCTTCCAACACCAATTGCCTTAAATTTCCTTGAGTCCCCCAAAATTTTCCTGTGAATTGCCTCTATCTAGTTCGAGCAGTGAATCTCAATATTTCGTCCATTTTTCCTTCTTTTTCTGGGCGATATTCGTTTAGCCAGGAACCAAACACTCTATTAGGAATATATGTATAGGGCAGATACATCTTTCCTGATGGTGAGATATAGTCCAATAGCCGGCATTTCTCATTCTTTACAATGGACCTAATGGAGCATAAGACAATAACGGTGTCTCGTCTATACCGTACGAATGTCGTAGATGGTATATAACATTCGTTGAGCCATGTTATGTCTGTGGATATAAGCTGGGGCCGCATTTGCAGGACATGAAAAATGCATTATGGTATCAGGTACCTCACGACAGGTACTGCTTCAAGTAGTTGAGATCTTGAGTCATTTGCCGTAGACCAAGGTGTTTGAAACACCATCCTCGCAGGCAATTATGAATTCCTCGGTTTCCGACTTCAGCCCATAGGAAGGCGTGCGTAGGTAAAGTTTTTGGATCCCCATGTATAGGCATATTCCTGTATGCAGCTGCAGCTGAACTGCATTTTCCTCAGTCATTTTGACTTTTCTCCGAACGAGTTCCAATTCGGTGATAGATTAATTAATAGAACGGGCTGCTGCGTTGCAGAAAAGTGGTTCCAAATTCCTAATGACTTTACAAGCTCAATGCAGTACCATTCTATAGTAAAAAGATCCCAAACTCCAAAGCCTCGGCTTTCTTGTTACCGAGGAAGGTAGAACCGATGAACGGACGATTTAAGATGTAAACTCCTGCAATGGTGTATCATCTTGAGCGTCTTCACGTCGAGTTGTCGCAGCTCCTTCTGAGTCCACTTCGTAACTCCGACGGAGTAGAGTGAGATTGGAATGGCTAGCATATTTGTTGTAGCAACTTTGTTTTTTGTTCTGATGATCATATCTGTCGGAGTATGCGAGTTTTCGACAGTGATTATTCGAATAAATTAATTTTTGGGAACCTTTGGTGTTAATACAATTCAAGGAATAGAAGCTACCCAAAACACCAAAACTACGTCACTTTCACTCGACGCGCGTTTCGCCAACAAAATTAGCATTCTCAGGAGCTAGTAAGCTTATAGCTCTTGGAAAAGAGCTAGTAAGTAATCATTTCTTGAGACGTTATTTCTCTCCCAAGTATACGTCTCTCCGATATCCAGATGCTTCCGTTTGCAAGCTAGACGTCTTCTTCATAATCCTCGCCTCGTCCTCTTTTGGGATGAAATGTTGCCGATAGACTGCGTGTACTCTTCCATCACCCTTAATGCCATGGGTTTTCTTGAGCGCAACAGACAATGACAAAAGTGAGATGCAGAAGAGAGAATCTTCTAAAACACCCCCCTCCTCAAGATAACATGGTATATTTAGACTCTAGCCTTAACTGCAAGGGTTTATGCAGATTTTCCTGTGAGACCCAGCGACACCCTTCTTTGACCATCTTTGCTTATATATTCGTTCGAACACCTAATCAAGAATAAGACAGCTTCAACGCCATATAATGAAAATCACGGAAAAATTGCAAAGTGTTCCATGGATCGATATTAGATGTTCGTATCTCTTCAAGAATGCTTGTATGGAAATTAAAGCGGAGAACCCGTGATTCAAGGGAGCGAGTGGAATCGCGCCGTGTCCGTCAATCACTTTGACGGTAGGCAATAAGATATTTGGAATACTGAGTGTTAATATTACGAGAAAATATGTTTTCGACGAGCTGAACTTTTTTGATTTGGGAATAATCCTAAAAGATTCCTCGTTTTTCATTCATAATCCTTGTTCATTCCCAGGGCCAGGAAACTCAGACTATTCCCCCTCCCATGGCCAACTTTTCTTCAAACGTGCTACAATGGATAATCTACGATGGATACCTACAGGACTACGAGGCGCAACAGTTGGAAAAAGAGTTAGAAAGGGAGAGAAGAGAAAAGGACAAAATGTCTGTAGGCAAGCCCGCGGCAGCCAAAAAGGTTTCTGGGCGAGCTCAGTTGAGTGAAGCTGTTCAAGGAAGAGTTACAGAATGTTGGAAAGTCTTGGAGCGGATGATCAATCAAAACACTTACGATGATATTGCTAAAGGTAATAATACAATGAATAGAGACAAAAAGCGGAGTTACCTTAAAACGGTCCGGTAGTACTAAATTTTTGATATGTTGTCTAGGATGGTTAAGTGTTTAAAATGCAAAATACACAATTCCCTTCTCCGCGCCCACCGCCATATTGAAAACCCCGAAAAAAATTGCACTTTCTTCAGATTTATCTTCAATGTTGTAGAAAATTAAATTGGAGCCCGTCAGGATGAGTAGGGACGCTGCTTCCCCAAACCTGCTCAATACCATCTCAGGCAGATGCAAAACCGGCTGTATGGAAGCGGGCCTAAATTGTTCGGCCCTTTGCAAATACTGTGCTGGCCAAGAAGGCAATAACAGAAATGAAGTCATCGTCGGCGACGAAGACGACGCCGATCTAGTAATTTCAGTTTTTGAAGAAAATGTAGACCACGACTCCATTAACTCACCCCCTACGAAACGAGCGAAGCGCATGTAATTTTCAATTCTTAGTTCAAATACTACCGATATTTGTATGATTATTACTGCCCTTTGTTTCTACTGTCTTTAAATATATGAATATTTTTAAAATGTATCTGTATTGGTGGTTTATTTGAAATTGAACATTTTTCCTTACCAGTAAGTATTCAAGTGGAATAGTACCTCCTGAAGGCATTGCTCTGTAAAATGTAAGAACTCAAGTAGTATTGGTATAAACTGCAAATTCAAGCCAAAACTGGAAAATAATTATTAAATTTTTCAGATATAACAACAACAATATGCCGTCGTTTTACCTTTAATTTTTATCCCCTACTCTTTAGGGTTGGGCAATATTTTTATTTCTTCAAAAAGTGCATATCTCCTTAACTATCTGTCATAGAAACAAAAACGTTAATTATAAGAACTTTTCTGAAGACAGTGCCGATTTTTTTCGGTTTTTTCAATATATTGACGGGCAGGGAAGGAGGGGGAGGGGTGGAATTGTGCAATTTGCATTTTAAACACTTAATAACCATCCTAGACAGCATATCAAAAATTTAGAACTACCGGACCGTTTGTAAGTTAACCCCCCTCTATTCACTGGATTATAGGTATAAATATTAATAATGATATGACTTCATTCAGAAATAAATTTAATTGGAATGAATACACTGAATAAAGGATCTTACCTACAGAGGAACTCTGTTATAAAAATGAATCCATTCGGAATATTCTAATACTCTCGGTTTAGAGTCAACAATAGTTTTATTTTTTATAACATTTTTCAAGGTTCTTCCCCACTTGCTAACGAAGACTATGCTCAGATTACAGGTACTGGGATGATCCATCTGATGAATTCCGAGAAGAAGAAGGTACACTTTTGCCACTCTGGAAGTTCACTTACGATAAAACTAAGAAAAATACCGTTACTGATATCGAATGGAACCCTTACTATTACGATATGTTTGCGGTGTGTTTTGGATTCTGTAAGTATATTTTTTTTATATCCAAACAGACCTACGGGTCCAACCAGGAAAAAATTCATTAAATATTTTCTTAACGGACTTGTCCTAGACAGGAATTTTAAAAGATTAGTCCATTAAAAATTTTCTTCGAAAGTATGAAATAAAATGTACGTCACACGTCCGGTAAACTTTTTCCTGTACTCGTTTTGGAATTCTAGACTCTAAACTTCAATTCATTACGTAGTCATTGGAATTTAGGTTGCAATAGATGAAGAAATATAACTATGAAGTTTTGATTTATTTGTTATTCGAGTAATCAGTTGACTTGCCGGTACGAACAGTCAAAAATAATTCCGTAAATTTCACCCAAACAAAAATTGCCATCCCTTCTATGATTATTACTTGATAATCCATAAAAATAATTCAAAATTATAAAATGAAAAAATAATGTATTATAATGCAAGTGTATAAGTGAGCTATTAAAGCATGTGCAACAAGTTCAACGACACGGAGCGGAGTAACCTCAACGTTGTAGCTTTACAGAAACTTTCTATTAATTATATCTCCATCCTAACTTTTAGTTCATTTGATAAGGATTATGATAACATATTGAAGTAATTCAGATTACTGAAATAAAAAAAAATAATTTCAAATCTCTGACACCACCAAAAACATGACAATGAAAAGGCGTTCTCTGAAGCTGTTGACATTGCCAGTTCATCCCTAACCAAACAACACAGGATGTTTCATAATTGAATTTCTAGATTGAAGGAGGTTCAACTTTTTGACACAAAAAGTTCATATAAACACAGGTCCGTTTTTGTTTTACCATTGTGATGAATATTTTTTGGAAAAATAGTTTTTTTTTAATTACTCCAAAAGTATATTACGCTATAATGTTCATAAACAAAGATTATAGAAACTAAAGTATTTCAGTTTGAACCAGTGACGTTCCAACTCATGTCATCTTGATTATATTGAATGGAAAACTGATACACCACTAGTTTGTTGAAAACACACGTTATTTTATTAATAATCCTTTATTTTTTCGATTCTTGAATTGTTTTTCAGTCGAAAATAAAAAACATTGATTTGTTAGTGACTTAACTAGAAGTAGATTATTAAAATTCTCTAATAAACTATCAATATGTTGTAATGGATGAAAATAAAAGTATTGAAGAACAAGCCACTATTGGAGTTTTCCAACGTTTACTACTGGCCCCAATTTTGTATTTGATCTGTGTGAATAGTATAACCAAAATAAAATTTATAGAGAACCATTTTGCAGATGATACTGTACTTTATTATTCAGCCAGAGATAAACTAAATCAGAAAACAATATCAAAAAAGATATTCTACAGTGAGTTTCAAATAGTCTGCACCATATGGAAAACTTGTTTATTATCCATTTGTCAGAAAATTGTATTCATCATAAAAATTGGTGCACTGCAGAAAACTTGCGTATAGGTTTTCAGAATTTTAAATTTCTAAACGGTATACAGGGAAGAACATTAAATAGGAAATTTTAACATGTGTAAACTACCCTTGTTTTTGACATTTTCGAAAAAGTTTATTTAGGAAAGTTGTTTTGAATCGAAACCAACATTCAAATTCAAAATCATAGCCAACTAGGCGGAAAAAATGGAAAAGTCACATTTTTTATGATTAAAGTGATTCGTGATTTGTATTATTTAATCGTTTACCAATAATTGATTCATTCAATTATATCGTTCCATAAAATCACACTGATAGTTATTATGGACATACATACCAGGTGAAATATCAAATTTGCACAAAAAAATAGTTAAAACACATATTTATCAGATATTTTGTGAGATTGTCAATACGTTTTAAACTTATTATTATTAAATATTACTTTGTATTAATGTTAACAGCCAGAGTTAAGCAAACAATGCCATCCCGAGAATAACTCCATAGTCAAAACTAATCCGCTTTGTTCTAAACCGTCTACCTACATGGAGCAAACTGTCTCTACTATGACCACAACTTGTGATAACATAGGCGCTCACGGCTACTATGATTTTGATTTTTATAATGTAAATGTGGTTATAGAAACGTCAGTCAAAAATTATTTCTGACAATTACAAAATTGAAAGTTTTAGAATGAGTATTATTAATAGAAAAATAGATGATAGTGATCTGTTTCAATGCAAATCGATAGTAATAATTATTTTTTATTCCTTACACCAGAACTTGTTCTGTCTGGAAGGTGTATTATCAATAAATAAGTAAACAATAATCAAGTTTAATGAATTTTAACTGTTCTCTAAAGGCAACTTGGATTCATTTATTTTGATAGTTTGAATATCTGTAGTTGCAGCGTTTTAAAACTAAGAGAAAATATTACTAATCAGGAGTTGGCAAATATTTTCAAACTTTACTTTACTTTACTTTATTTATTGATCCCAAGAAACAGATACTATCAGAAAAACTGACCCAATTGAAAGATGCCACTCACTAATCATGCTGAATTACATTCGTTCATCAAAATTTCGAATTAATGGTTATTTAACGAACAAGTGCATTAATAAAGGCGATTAACAATTGAGATATTTTAACGCGTGAGCGGAGCGAGCGCGTTAATGTTTGAGATTGTTAATCGCCATTTTAATTCACGAGTTTGCTACAAAACTTTTCCGTCGACCGTAGTTTTCAAAAATAGATTCAATGTTTATTTATTTAACGATACGATAAAAAACAATCCCTATTTCCTATTTATATTAACTTCATAGACAGTTTAATTTTCCTTCGTGGTAGTTTTATTTTATTTTTTCAAATTGAAATTGAAAAAAAAACAAAAAAAAAAACGCCTCTTTCGCAAACGATGTCTTGTTTTAAAATCATGCACAGAATAACCCCCTTCAACATTAACATTCAATTATATATTCGCGGTGAGTTAATGATATTCCCCTTTCCTAGAGTCGGTTTTCTAGTTTTATCCCTTTTTTATTATTATTTTTTTTAATTTCTAGTGGAATACGTCAAGCCAATTGCCGAAGGAGCGGTATGTCTCTTCACGTTGAAGAATCCTTCGTATCCGGACTACATCTGCATGACCGATTCCGGTGTCATGTGCGCCGATACTCACCCCAAGTATCCCTACATGGTCGTCATCGGTTTATACGACGGCAGCGTGCAAGTTTTCAACGTCCAAGCAACCTGCAGGGCGCCAGCGTACATGAGCAACAACGTGACGAACAAACATAGAGGTATAGTCTGGGAGGTACTTGATTTTCTATTTTTTTCATCTTCATAATCGTACAATGAGACTAGAATGTATAACGTTCAAATATGATATACATAATATACTTCTTGCTACAACCTAGGAAAAATTTGAAATTTTGATGTCAACCTCACAAAGCAAGAAACAAAATATGAGAATACCCTAATACTTTGATCTATTCAAGTTTTAACTAAAAAAACTGCTCAAAAGTCATTTTCTATTTACTTATTTTATTTATTGAAGAACTAACTTCCAGTCAGAACAAGTTCTGGTATAAGGAAGTTTGAATGTACATTTCAAATGTTTTCTGATAATTTATTAAAAGTTTCTATGGAGCTGAAAACTGAATTCGCTTTTCCTTTATTTGAATGAATATTATCTAAGTGGAAGTGATTCAAAAAGTTTGTCAAATATCACTCTCATTGCTTTATTCATTACTCTATAAATATTTTCTTGTTTTTGACTGCACGATGACCATACTGTAATCATATATCTGATTCGAGAGATATTATGTGCATTATACAGGGTGTTTCCGAAATTGGAGTAATGAATGAAATGGGGAGTAGAAAATGACAAAACAAAACGAAATAAAAGAAGAAATTTTTGTTGAGAAAAAATTATTTTGGGAGATATTGAATTTTAAAGTTTTCAAATTTTTTTTTGGTAATCATTGATCAGAGGTCTATGCAAACCGCGATGAAACACTGCCAGTGGGCAGACACGCTATGGCCTGGAGAATCAAACCAGTGTTTCCCAAACAAAGGTAACTAAAAGCGATTTCAAAAAATTTCAATAAAAAATTTCGCAAATTTTTAATTGCTTCAAAAACGAAAATTCTTGGTTGGCATTTATGGTTACATTATGTTCCAAATAACAACCCATTTTCTTAATTGCCCCAATTTCGGAAACACCCTGTATATTAATAATTGAATGTTTTTTCTCAATGCATGTCCGCCAAATGTCAGCTGACCAGAGCAGAGCCGCAATTATACTGGGACTGCCGGATGGAAGAAACTGTGTAATTTCGAACAGCGGTTTCCAAGATTTTCCGAATTTTTCAACAAAATTTAAAATTTTCAATTTTTTTCGAAATTTTCACACCTGCCATTCGTTATAAAATGACATTTTACACCCATCCTTCACGGGAGTGCAAGAGGTCAAATTATACCCTGTATATCATTTCAACTATTCAGTAATACACAGGTCTATATTCATAATTCTATATTCAATGTTTTTATTGATCACTTCCCATATTTTTTTTGGGTTTGCCCCAGCTTTTTCAAATTGTTTGTTTGAATTATACTTTTTGGAATTTTCACAGCAAGTATTCAATTCATTTTTTACTTTTTTATAAGTATCTTTCAATTCGTTACCTATTGAAGGGATCTTTTTTCAATCTCTTGTAATAACTTTCTCGAATTTTCATTTTGTTTATAATATTTTGATTCATCCAACTATTATTTTCTCTTGCTCTGAAGTTTTTGAATCCTGCTTACATCAACATCATCGGGGACGACTCACATGGTCCTCTTCTGGGTACCTTAGGAGTCGGTACTGCGAATGCAATTTCCTAACTCTAGGATATTCTCCCAAATCCCTGGCTCCCGAGACACTTTGGGATGTCATATTCGAGAGAATGAAATGTTATTATTCTGTAAAATGTAATTTTAAACTCGGAACGTTGAAATATAGTTCTTTATTATAGAAGAGAAAAAAGTACCAGATTTTAGCTCGAGGTTGTGTTGTCAACACAAAAAACCGAGAGCTAGAATCTATCATTTTTCCCGTGTATAATACACTATTTTTTTCTGTGACGGAAGAAACGACGATTTAATAGTGAAAAAAATCAATTGTCTACGGCTTAAGACCTTTCGGCTAGCGAGATCTTTCATATTTTCTCTTATGAACAACCATTTCATCTACATATACAAACACGGTTCATAGCCGCATCGATAGGATTGCGGCTTACTACCCCTTAGGTACGTGGTTTAAAGCGACATTTAGACTTTTTTTTTTTCATTTCATGAGCTTTTTTCGAATTTAGGAATAAAGGCCGGTTAGGTTAGTAGTGTGCAGGTTGAGTGATGATGGTAGGAGGTTGGATTAAAGCCCCGAGCTGAACATTGGATGCGTGCGAAATCAGCTTTTGCAATAGCAGATATCAACCTTATGAAAAAGAAATTTTAAATTTTATATATACTTTGGAAAAAATTTGTCCTGATCCAAATGGTTTGGTAACCAAACACATTTTTGAATTGAAACATATTTTAGCAAAACCTTTATAAAAATTATTACTTAATGCATATTTTTCAAGAGGAATATTTCCAGATGAATTGAAACACGCTTCAGTTAGAGCTATTTACAAAAATGGCGATCCTCAAAATCCAGGTAATTATAGACCCATAGCATTACTGAGCATTTTCTCAAAAATTATTGAAAACCTATTGAAAAAACGCATAGTTAATTTCATCAATGACAAATACGGTTTTGATGAAAACCAGTTTGGATTTCAAGAAAACAGTGGTACTCAATCAGCAGCATTACAAGTAATTGATAAAATTCGAGAAGGACTAGACAAAGGAAATCATGTGGTTGCGATATTCATGGACCTTAAAAAAGCATTTGATACTGTTGGTAACATAACACTTAAAACATTTGGAGTCTATGGGAATCAGAGGCATTGTAAATGATATCCTTAAATCATATCTATCTTATAGAACAATCAGCACTAAATCTTGTAACTTTGAAACTAACAAGCTTTTTATTAATAAAGGAGTTCCTCAGGATTCTGTTTTAGGTAATTTTATTTTTATTATATATTCAAAATATTTACAGAATGGGTTTAGAAGGTAAATACACCATTTATGCGGATGATACAGTGATTTTATATGAAAACTCTAATCCTTTAATTTTAGAAACCATGATCAACGAAGATATGAAAAAATAGGTGGCTTTATTCTAATCTTTTGTCATTGAATACAAATAAATCTGAATACATAATTTTTCAACAAAAAAATAAACAAAAAATTAATCTCAACTTGAAAATAAAAAATGATGTTTTGAAACAAACTCCACAAATAAAGTATCTAGGAATATAGATTGATGAAAAATTGAACTGGGAAAAACATATTGAAGTCCTTATGAAAAAAATGTCTTCCATAATTGGAGCCCTGAGAAGATGTCCCAAACTCAATCTAAAAGTTGCAGATACAATAAGTAGAATTACCTATCTCATAAACATTTGGGGAACATGTTTTGAAAATAATTTTAACAAAATTCCCAATTTATATAAAAAAGCCTTGAAAGTCTTGTATCGTCTTCCATATGATACACTAACAATTCAACTCTATATAATTACAGATAAATTTTCGTTAGAAGAACTCTATACAATAGAAACTTTCAAAATGTCTTTCAATATTGGGAATAAAATAGTTAAATCAAACTTCATATTAACTAGAAATTCTGAAATTCATAGTTATCATACTAGACAACATAATATGTTCCATATTGATCCTGCTAACTCAATTTTTGGACAAAAGAGATTCACACATTCAGCTCTGTCAAATTTTAATAGATTACCAATTACGATAAAAAATTCCAGGCACATCTTACAATTTAAAAATCGATTTAAAAAGTACATGCTTGCACAAAGAAATAAACCTAATTAATATTCATTTTCGGTATGTGATGTAATAAAGGCCTCCTCTATTTTGAAATTACCAACTACTGTTCTTTGTGTATCTGTATTTCTTTATTTATTATTATTATTATTTTTGATTTCCTGTTATTTTAATTTTTGTACTTCAAAGTATCTCACTAAAATTTACAGAAATTGTTTGAAATGTTCATGAACAGTCTCCATACCAGTTTTACGTAACTGTCTGACTGTTTTGTGATATTCTTTATAGAAATATTATTTTACTTCTGAATAATTTTTTATAGTCCTTGTATTTTGATGTATTATGTATTAATAAACCTGTATTTATATTTATTTTTTAATCAAAAAACAACAAACTCACAATAAACTAGCTTTGTAGGAATAAAAAAAAAACTTCGGAAAAAAGTTAATTTCATGAAAATCATATTTTAGTACCTGTCAACAAAGATAAAATGTCAAAATTTTTTCCCGTCAAAGAAAAAAAACTATTTTTGAGTGTTTTGTTTTTGTTTGTTTGGTCGATGAGCCACTACGCAAGGGTCCCGGGTTCAAATCTACCCAACTACAATTTTTTTATTTAGGTGTATATAGAGATTTTTACTCTCGAGTATTTAGACCCTTTTACATTTACAACTGCTTATTCAGGTTATGGGACCAGTCACAAACTAACTATATTCTTTGAAAAACTATTGTCTTCACCTAAACACGATCCTTTTTGATATTTCAACAGCCGAAACTAACTCATTTTTATATACTCTCTTTATTATCTTCAGGTGAAGTGGGCACCGGATTTACCAGATGGCGAACTGAACTTTTTTTCTGTTGCTGCGGATGGAAAAATCAATAATTGGGTTCTGATGCAAAACGATCTAGCAGTTACTACTATTATCACTTTATTTTTGGCTAAGGATGCTGTTCCTGGTCCTGATGGAACGTTACTGAAAGTTAAAGGTTACGTATATAGTCCGGTAGCAGGGAGGGTTTTCTGATGATGAAGTGCGACGGGATCAGCCAAGTTTTTCTTGTGTATCTTGAATTAGCCGGGAAAACATCCGGAAATTTTGTATAGATGATTTTCCGAGGAAATTCGGATAATCCATTCGTTTCCAAAAACATAGATGCTTTAATATGTTCCATAAAATTCTCTACAGAAAAGTTTTTCACAATTTTTTCTCTGAAATGCACCGTTTTCGAGTCCAAAGAAAGAAAAATGCGAATGCGAAATTGTGAATGTCGCAGTACATTTAGAAAAATATCCCTACTTCTCAGACAAATAGACGAGTGCAAAAATGAAGTTAACACTTTAAAACATGAAATAAATTAATTAAAAAACAGAAATGAGTCAATGAAAGAGAAAGTATTGAAACTAAAAAACAGAGAAGACAAAATGGAAATGGAAGAGTTTATGAATGAGATGGAAGAGAGAAAAACAAATAATGTGATGATCATAAATGTAAATATATCAATTGCTGAAAACAGAAATCATAGACTTGAGGATGAACAAATCACTCTGAAGCAACTATTGAGGAATATAGATAATAATATAGAGAATTTTAGAGTTACGAGAGTTGGAAAATATGATGGAGGAAGCTGTCCCATTAAAGTAATATTGGATTCAAATGAAACGTAATAGTAAAAAAATAATAGAGAAGGTACCTTCACTAAAAAAATTCCCGTCGCACTTCACGAAAACCCTTCCTGCCACTGGACTAATACATTTACACTTAATTAATTAATTGATTTGGAATAAAATATCCACTTTACTGGCTTTTTGTTTCGACGAAAATTATATTGAACTATATTTCAACACTGCGCTGCTGAATTAGTTTCTGTTCGATGCTTGTCGAAAAAACTCCTATAAATAGTAAAGAAATGGCTTTCCGTGAATTTGGCTGAATTTTTGGTATGTTGCAGTTCTTGATGAGCTGATCAAAAGTGTCCATAGCCACAAAACTCAAAAATTAGATTTTTCACTTCGAAAATGAAGACTAATTCAAGACATTTGGTGTCTTGGTGTATTTTTCACTTGCCTATCTTACGGAAAAAAACCTTCCCAGTAGGTTGAAAAATCTACGTCATATAAAGGTGCTTCAATTTAGATGGTTCACATTGTATAAGACGCTACTTAACTCTATAAATATTACTCACTTTCACTTACTAATTGAGGCTTCATTTCATCGGTATTCATTTCATCTCAGCATGTGCAGACTAATTACACTATATCTGTGTATATTAGTGATAAATAATGAAAGATCTACGGCATTCGTTATTTTACTTCTCTCATTAAAATATGTCATGTGTATGCCAAAATTCAGAAGGAAAATTACCAATTTTTGGTTTTAAAGGCTAATTATGGAAAAAGTCTTGTGTCTGTTGAACGGGCGTAACTTTGTCAGTATAGCTCCTTCTTTTTCCCATTAGTAAATTATATGTTCCTAAACGATTAACCGATCCTAACATGTTGAAAAAATCATGATTGGACATGAATTGTCACAAAAACGCTAGAGATATCATTTGTTTTTGTCTCCTCATTAATGGTGAAACATTATCCGTTAAAAGTTTAATTTTTTTAATTGTAAAATGAATCTCAAATCGAGATACCAACTAATTTTTCAAAATTTTTATAATTATATATATTTGTCTAAGTAAAGTAGAACACCATAAAATGGCTTCGTATTGTCTAAGTATTGTTTTAGGGTGTTGCCTCTTGTTTTGTTTTGTAGAGTTCAACAAGGCTTCTGTTTACTTTTCTTACTGATTTCACGAACAAGTGGAAATATCTTGGCATAGGAGAAGAACCTGACCATGCTTTTGAGTCATATGCAACTACTAGATATCAGTGTGTTTTTATTGAAGATGGAGATATCCAAGCTTTAAATACGGAATGCCTCAAGGGTCAGTCCTCGGGCCACTATAAATTATAAATGACCTTCTTTATTCTACTATCTTTTATATATGAATCATATATGCTAGTGAAACATTAACTATAAATTAAAATTAATTATTAGTGTACTGCCACCATTAAAGTCTGCATCATATGGCTATTTTCAATTGTTATTGAGTTATTGCTACGAAAATAATACGAGATGATGTTGACGATATTTAAAAACTATATAAAGTTAGGATATGTCACTAAATCTCGAAATTCGAAATATGGAGCTATGAAAATGAATTTTTTCAATTTTTTGGGATATTTGCTCTCATTTCTTGTTGGGATAGAATTTCAATATTCGATACCTAGAACCCGACTGAGAAATGGTCTTCCTGTTATATTAGGCACCGTTATCAAAAAAATTTCACACACTGCTCCACAGTGCCTATGGAATGAGGTTCAAATTCCACGATCTTCCATGACGCTAGAATAATTTATATTTTCGGAAAATGACATATTTCGGGTATTTTTTGAAGAGAAACGATAATAACCTATTCCAAATATATCTGATGTCCAATAATATCTAATATGTTTTCCAAAATGTTCATAACGAGGCCCAGCGATCTGAAAATGAAAAAATCTTAATCATGTATCATCAGAGATAACAATTGTTATCATTATTGATGTCATTTACATATTATATGTGATTTGTTTCTCACAAATCTCGATAATCTAACAAAGGGGTGCCAAGACATTTTCCTCAGAATGGCTCGAAATGGATAATAGCTCCTCACAGCCAAACGAATCGGTGAAAATGTCTGTATTTTTGATACGTGATAGTACTTTCCAGGTAGAATGGGGTGGTTCAGGTGTTGGAAGCAAACTATGAATGGAATATTGATTAAAAGTTTGATTTTGTGGAGGAAATCCAGTTCTTGACATTATTTTTTGGGTTTATCACCTTCCACAATCTGAAAATGAAAAAAATTTTAATCCAAAGAAATCTGTACAAGTGTAGAAGGGCAAATTAATTAATTTGCCCGATAAGTTACTGCGTTCACAAGACTGCTGTCTTGAAAGAAATTAATTTTTGTCAGTGTAGGGTACGTTACTGACAAAAATTAATTTCTTTCAAGACAGCAGTCTTGTGAACGCAGTAACTTATCGGGCAAATTAATTAATTTGCCCTTCTACACTTGTACAGATTTCTTTGGATTAAAAATTTTTTCATTTTCAGATTGTGGAAGGTGATAAACCCAAAAAATTATGTCAAGAATATGAATGGAACTTTCGACAGCGAAATTCTTGAAACCTCTATATTTTTTATAAATGTTACATTAAAGTTTACAAATATAAATAACTGTTTATTCATATGTTTGTTTACAAAATGAATCAACATCCATATATTAGTAAGAATAACATTCATACCAATAACAATAATGATAATAAAGAACATCAAAGAAAACAAAAAGCAGCCATTGGAAAAACTGCCAATTGAAAATCGCCAGGTTCTGACGACATAACCAATTTTTGGCTGAAAAAGCTTCATGCAGCACATAAGAATTAACAACAAAATGATTAACAAACAACCAAATCATTCTGCATTGGCTGACAAAGGAAAGAACATACCTAATACCCAAAAATAAAAACAAAGAAAGAAAGCAAAAATGCAGACATTTTCACGGATTCGTTTGGCTGTGAGATGCTATCATCCATTTCGAGCCATTCTGAGGAAAATGTCTTGGCACCCCATTGTCAGATTATCGGGATTTGTGAGAAATAAATGTCATATCATATATGAATGACATTAATAGTGATCACAATTTTTATTTCTTAGGATATATGATCACGATTTCTCCGTTTTCCTCCATTACAGCTCGCTGAGCCTCGTTATGAACATTTTGGAAAACTTGTTCGGTATTATTGGATATTACATATATTTGGAATCAAATATTACGGCATCTCTTCAAAAACTTCCCGAAATATGACATTTTGCGAAAATATTAATTATTATAACGTTATCTTGTAGCATGGAAAGATGTATGGAAGATCTTGGAATTTGTACCTCGTTCCATAGGCAGCGAACAGCAGTGTTTGGAAAATTTTCGAAAACGGTGCCTATTTTAACTGAAGAAGACCATTTCTCAGTCGGGTTCTAGGCATCGAATATTGAAATTCCATCCCAAGAAGAAATGAGAGGTCTTCGATGGATGAGAAAATACCCCAAAAAATTGAAAAAATCCATTTTCAAAGCTCCATATCTCGAAAACTACCCATTTTTGAGCTTTGTGGCTGTGAACACTTTTGATCAGCTCATCAAGAACTACAACATACCAAAAATTCAGCCAAATTCACGGAAAGCCATTTCTCATACGAAATGTGCGCGGTCCTTTGCAAAAGGATGTATTATTTATAATCTTGTTTCATTTTATACACTATATCATTCACAAAAATGATGATTATTTATAATATATCAATATCTTCCTCTATTCTCCACTTTCAGGGTGTGCCACATGTGTGCAAATCCATCCAAAAAAACCGCTAATATATCTCGTGGGGACTGAGGAAGGTTTAATTTATAAATGTAGCACAGCGTACAGCTCCATGTACCTACTGACATATCGTGCCCACCAAATGCCGATTTTCAGAATAGACTTTAACAGATACAATACGGACATTTTTATATCGTGCAGTGCTGATTGGAGAATAAAAGTCTGGGAGGATAATCGATTGTAAGTATACGTCCAAGAAAATTTAAGGGAAATAAAAAGCTGGTTCGACATAAATTTGTTTACTATAAATTTTGATAAAACGTATTGTCTTCCCTTCACTTGCTTTGAAAATTTGGGGCCACTTGAAATTGACAGTAACTTCAAAATTCATGAAACTGAATCTTTAAAATATCTAGGAATCAAATTTGGCACACATTGAGATGGAATCATCAAATTTTCTCCCTTGTTTAAAAAAATTGAGATGTTTTATACCCAAATTCAAGTTCTTGAAACAATTTCTTGCACTGAAATATCTTGAGATGTTATATTTTTCATTAATACAGTCTATTCTTGGTGGTATTCTTGGATACCATAGGTTAACTGAGACTGTATTAATGAAAAATATAACATCTCAAGATATTTCAGTGCAAGAAATTTTATATAATCGAAATTTTATATTTCCTTCTGATATCCTTTATAAAAAAAGTAGAAAATTTGATTATTCAATTGTTTGTATTGTATAGAATGTTGATTTATATTTTCAAAAACAAAAATTCTACCAACTTCAGTAATCATTCATGACACAAAATATAAAAATAATATAACTTTAAAAACTAAATCTAACAGAAATATTATAAAAAAAGTTTTTTAGTTCCAGAAGAAATAAAAAATCAAGATCTTTTTATTCATACAAAATTAAAGTGAAAGGTTGGATATTTACATAAATGTATGAATTTTCTCAATAATTTCATTTCAATAATTTTATTTTGAAAATTGTTCATTTCAATGTTTTTATATTTCGTTTGAATTTGTCACCTCACTACAAAGTCGAATTCCCCTTCTCTCCACACTATTCCACAAAGTGGAAAATTTGAGGCAAACATCTGTCAGAAAACAACTACTTCCCCCTACGAACATTTAGTTACATCTGACATCAATTGGGACAATGTTCCTCCAAGAGGACACCCAAGAGGACACAATTGTAAGTGATAATTGCAATTAGGAATTGAATACACCTCCATTGGTTGGGAATGACCACCTGCAGACATGACATGTTTCACAGTTTGTTTACCACCTATCAATGCAAGGATAGGTCGGACAACATTGGAGAGATATATATCCCAAATAATACATAAATAATAATAAATAATGGATAAATCGCTTAATTATTGGTAAACGATTAAATAATGCAATTATGCAACTTTACGATCACTTTAATCATAAAAAATTGTATATTTTCATTTTTTCATTAGATACATTTTCCGCCCGGAAAATTTTGTGATTTTTTTTCACACGTCCGATCGCTAAATTTTCATTTTTTTGAGCTCAACACTGGCATAATTTTCAGTGGTAAAAATCCCAGAAAAGAGAAAATGAGTCAGCAAAATCTGTCATTATCTGACGGTCTATATTTATACTGGCCCAGAAATAACTGTTGATAACTTTCATGTGGTTAGGAAAAGGAGAAACTTTGAAGGTTGCGGACAAATTTTAATTTAGCAATTTTCACGGACGAACAATCTGATCAGTTTTCCGTCAAAAATATGACGTTTGCCCACTCTCCTCATTGCTTTTAATTTCAAACCGTTGTTTCGTAAGCATTTGAACTAGAACGAACTATAATTCGATATAGACGTCACTGGTTTCAAGTCAAACCGCTTTGAACTCATTTGATCAAGAAAAATACTTTATGTATGAAGTGAGGAATGGGAATGAGAGGTGACAGATGACAGATGGCAAGTGACAAGAGACAGGATGAAGGGTAAATTAATCCATTTTCATAAGTTAATTTCAATCATTTATAACTGTTGTCTTCTATAACATAATAAAATTTTTGTCAGTAACGTATTGTACTCTGAATTTACCTATCTGAAAAAAATAAGTTTGTCCTTCTGATTGTGGAAGCTGAGATCACCCAAAAAACCATGTCAAGTGACAGTGTGGGGTTGTCACACAGATTGGCATGCTCTGATTGGGTGATAATTTTTTTTCAAACCGTTGTTCATTGGACGGGGAGTCACTTTGAGAGTTTCAAATTATCTTGAATTATCTTCAATTTAATTTTCATTTGTCATTAATTTCGTTACACGAATGTATTTTCCAGTGCATGTATTTAAAATATGTTCGTCAAGACAGTTATATATTTTTTCCGAGTAACCTACTAAAGGTGGATCTGCTCATTTTAATTTCAGAGAACCTCTGTTTGTTTTCGATGTTGGAGACAGGGTGGGAGACGTAAAATGGGCACCATATTCTTCCACGGTGTTTGCAGCGGTCACCACCGAAGGTAAAGTCTACGTTTTCGACTTGAACATCAACAAATACAAGCCAATTTGTATCCAGGCGATAGTTTCAAGAAGAAAGAACAAACTAACGAGAATCTCATTCAACTCTAAGCTGCCGATCATCGTCGTTGGTGATGACAAGTAAGTGTTTGTTTTTATATAAATGTCAACAAAAAATATGCTTTGGTTCAATATTTCGATATAAGGTAGGGTATTCATTATGATTCCAGGTTTATTGAATGAAATGTCATATTAAAAGGTTAGGTACTCTAAAAATAACTTTATATGCCAACGTCAAGAGTTTGGAGCCAGAAGGTTTCAGTGAGGTGTGTTTCAAGCTGGTTACACCAAACAAATAAGTTTTCTAATGCCTCCATCTTTCACCCAAAATGATCCGTTGTATAGCCAATTATTTAAGTTTCTATCTTTCTAACTGAACTTCTATACCAGGGCTAAAACGATTCTCAATGGTCGAATTCATAAAAAATTCTTAGCAGTATATGGATGGTCGATAAATTTAGGGTAAGTTATAAGTGAACTAAGAAAAATCAAGAAGACTCAGTAGAAGTTCCGGAAGGGGCGTAGGGGTAGCTAAATATACTTCTTGAGGGTTGCATCTTGTTTTTTTACGATTTGTTGCTGAAATATGCATTTTATCGGAAAAAATTGTGTTAAAAAGTTATAGATAATTGATAACGCTAAAACTTTTATGGAAGACCTCGAAATTAACGAGAAAACGCTAAAAGAAAAAGAAACCTATTTTTTAAGCTTTTCCACTTAGACAACACATACACGACAACTTGACAACCTGAAATAAATGAATATCATTTAATTTATTTTTATTTTCAGGGGTTGTGTTACAACATTAAAGCTATCTCCAAATCTGAGAATCCCCTGCAAAGCACCAAAGAAACAACAACACTTGGACCAGTGGACATTGCAGTGCATGAAGCTCGATAAGTTGTTGTCTTTGGTCAGAGAACCAGTAACTTTGACTCTTCCAGAAGATACAGCAGGATCTGAGGAGTCATAAAAGAACAAAAAATATATATGAAATATCGAATATTAATTTTATTAACTCTAAATAAAGATCTACAGATTTTTAAAACGAATTCAACAACAATTAATATATTTTGGCTTTTTGAATTTATTTACATATCATATGCTGTGTAAGTTCTGATAGTTACACCTACCATATTGAATAGACGAAATGAAAATAAATGACATGAAAATTATCCCAACTTAGTTATCTATGTCCTTTCCTATGTTCCAGAACTCAAGTTAATTTCATTCATTTTCTATAAACAAGCTAAAGCAAGAAGAGGACACCTGCATTGTTCAAAACTTTTCAAAAAACAAAAAAAAACGTTTAAAAAATATATATCACTTAAAAAACGAATTCATGATATTTTTTATAAAAAAATGTTAGTCCCCCGAAACACATACTGTTGTAACTCCTTCCGTCTAATATCTTATGGAATATTAGTTGAAGCTGTATCGTTCTTCCACATAAATATATATTGCAATTTTTTTTATATATATGTCAATACAAAACAAAAAACCAGCACAAAGTGGAGCTGCCCTCTTCTTGCACCGAGGTGTTCAAATATTTCATACAAGATTGATTGAGATGATTAAACATTATATAACAAAATTATAGTCTCGTTTCATCTATACAGGGTGTTAATTAAGTACGTTGACAAACTTCAGGAGGAGATTCTTTGAAAGTTTTCAGGACGAAAAGTTCATATAAACATATGTCCCAAACGGTTTGGATTTCGAGATACAGGATGATAAACATACATTTTTTTCAAAACTTTTTGGAGTAAACTTCGACATTTTCGACAATAATCAGTTCAAATTAGGCAAGTACAATGAAAATATTAATGCAAACATTTTCCAGTGTCCCATTAGAAACATTAGAAAAATTTGAAAATAAAACATTCTCAATTATTGTAAATTTGAAGAAAAAATCTACGATGAATAAAAATTATAAAATAAAAAATATAAAGACAAATGCACTGAAAATAAAATACCCACAGAAAAGTAGGACCCTGTGAATTATTAGGGAAATGAAGAATTTTGTATCGTGTGTACTATTGAATTTTACTCGCCTAATTTGAACTGATTATTGTCGAAAACGTCGAAGTCTACTCCAAAAAATATTGAAAAATTTTTATTTTTATCACTCTGTAGCTCGAAAACCAAGCCGTTTAGGATATATGTTTATATGAACTTTTCGTCCTAAAAACTATCAAAGAATCACCCTTCGAACTTTGTGAGAATATTTGCTTCTCAAATTTCTTTGTTATGCGATACTGGAAAATATTCGCATTAATATTTTCATTGTAGCTCCTGCACCGTACAAGTAAATAAAAAACTTTGAGAAAACAAACAGATGTTAAATGAAACAACATTGATCATTCCTGCCTCATAATATGTCAGTGTATCGTGCGTACTATTGAATGGATTGTACTTGCCCAATTTGAACTGATTATAGTCGAAGATGTCGAAGTTAACTCTAAAAAATCTTGAAAAAAATATATATATATATCACCCTGTTTCTCGAAAACCAAGCCGATTGGGACATATGTTTATATGAACTTTTCGTCCTGAAATCTTTCAAAGAATCACTTTCCAAAGTTTTTCAACGTACTTAATTAACACCCTGTATAATGGCTTTTTTCTGTATTTGGCATAATTGGAAAATTTCGGAACGTAGGGAACGATGAATTTCCTGCAAAAAAAATTATACCCCAATCGATCTTGCCAGTAATCATTGCTGCTACGACACCGGATATCTTATAAAAACGTACAATTTATGTTTAACTCACGTCGGAATATAGTCAGATCTAAGATATACTTTGAATATGAACTTATCCAAAAAGGATATGTCCATGATGTGATAAAATATGCCATTTCATATCCATTGAACATTGACAAGATATCCTTTGGATGAAATCTGTACGTCCATCAAATATCTGAATTGTATGGATTACTATTTGCCTACTAAATAGTCATAAGAAATCAATGAATTAAGAAACTGTATATTAAAACTTTCTAATTAATTGATTCATAATCCACATCGACAATAGGGAATTGGTACAATCTTTGGCACAATTACTATGTCTGAAAATGCAAACTTCCTAATACTGAAATATTAAACTAATTCCTGTATTGTAAAGCGATTAGTATAATAGTAAGAGAGCCGGTAAAACTATCGGGCATATGATCGTTCTGATCGACATGGATAGGTTGCTTCAGTTTAAATTGCCGGAAGGTTGTTTAAAAACATAATAATAATAATAATAATAATAATAATAATAATAATACTCTCGTAGAGTGTACCCAAAGGCATAGTCTGTGCGGGAAGAGGGCGGCTATTATTATTAATTGCCGTCGTGCTACGAGGCTACTTACGATTTTTTGATGGCGAATTTACTTTTTAGCTGTAGGAAAACCCGGAAATCCTATAGTACCACTTCAATGTTTTCATTAATATTTTAACCAACGTCAAGGAATAAGCTCTATTAAAAAAAGTGCACTGCCGTTTAAAGGGTTACCATCTTATGCAAGACCACCCCTCCGGTTGCCGGAACCCCTGGTTACCAGGCGCAAGAACCCCTATTTTTTCATCATATTATCGTTCCGATAGTTGAAAATTTGCCGATATCTTTTTGACAAAAACATACGATTGCCCAGGCCCGGACTGGCCAGGTCCGCAGGTCCGCGATGGCGGAGGGCTCCCGGCCCGAGAGGGCCCCACATGACGTACATAAAAATGTTTTTGTCTTGTTAGAAGTTATTTTGTGTCCTTGGTAATGATTTGTTTATATTTTCCAAAAGTAGAACACATCAAGTGTTTATATCTTGCTGTTCATACGAAAGATTTATACGAGCTTCTGTGTTATGAGTTGAGTTAAGTTGTGGTGTAATGCATCGTCTGCGTGGTGACGTATGTCCAGCAGACAACTGCACAAGTGCCAGCGATGCTCTACCAGATCAACTGATCAGTCAGTAGAGCCGCTCGAGCGCATATCGTCCTTCTCCTCCCTCTTCTCTTACATATAATAACATCCACCCCATACCTAAAAATACTACACTAAAATAATATATGAAGTAGCTTAAACAAGTGAGTTGCTTACAAAGAAGCTGCTATTTTAGGGCAAGAGGAGTAAAATGTCGAATCATCTCAGTTAAGTTAAGCCCCTTCTATTTAAGTATAACAACATTGTAAACTGTTAAATACACAAGAATTTAAAAAAAAAATCAAGTACTATTTTTCTAATCCCCAAAATCCGTTTGTCATTATTTTTATCACACGAATGATTTTGATATAATTCATTAATCTTTTGGTGCTAAAAAATACATAATAAAATACTGCACTTTATTTTGAACATGTGTTTTGTAGTATTGTGGTATTCTAAAAATACCGTGATTTTCTTATTTTAATGAATAATAAAGTCAATAAAAGTCAAAAATTATAATATTTGTATACAAACCCAGCTGAATTACTTCTTCATAAGTACCAAAATAGCGTAAAAAATCGTTATCATTGTTTTCTTGCGGCTCGCTCGGCGCGATTTGAAAAAAGTCGCTTGCGCTCGACCTTGGACGACGGCAATCGAAATTGAAGCAACCGCATGTTTTCCGTCAAGTAGCGTATTGAAGAAGATATCGGCAACAATGATAATATATGAATATAGGAAATTGAAAAAACTTACAGTCTAACTCCACCAAATATATTTTTGGTGGAGTTAGACTGTAAGTTTTTTCAATTTCCTATTGAATCTCACCTCCACTGTATGCAATGGATCGTCTCCGATGGATATATGATGATGACGAAAAAATAAGATTTGCTTACGCCCGTCAACTAGGGGTTCCGGCAACACGAGGGGTGGCAACCCTACGCCACTTGCATAAGATGGAAACCCTCTACACGGCAGTGCACTTTTTTCAATAACGTTGGTTAAAACATTAATAAAAACATTGAGGTGGTGCTGTAGGTTTTCCTAAAGCTGAAAAGTCAATACGCCACCAAAACTCAGTAAGTCGACTAGGAGCACCACGGCAAATAATAATAACCGTGCTCTACCCGCACAGGATATGCCTTTGGGTACACCCTGCAAGTGTTTATGAGGGAATATTATCATTATTGTTAAGTCATTAAACAACCTTCCGGCAATAACCGAACCGAAGCAACCTATTCGTTTCGTAAATAGGCGATTATAAACTATTGTTTTATGTGGATGGGATCCATCAGAACGATCATAGGCCTGGCATCATTACCGGCTCTTGTACTATAATCTATACCTAAATATAATTACATTATACTATATTCGAAGAACAGCTATTTTTTTATAAACAGTATTTGCATGCGAGTAATATAGTTTTTACATTCAGAAATGATCCCATAAGTATATCAACTTTATGCACTTGTGAAAAAAGTATAAACCATATAGTGAAAGAGCGCTATACTTTTATTTTAGAATCGGTCAAATCTACTCCAATTTTTTTTTTATGTTGATAATTGAAAATACTTTATTTTTCATATTTAAAAATATTATTGGAAAAATAACATTATCTACAGAGTGACCCATTTGAAAGCGGGCCACCTCTCTGAAACTGTTATTTATTATCCAATTCATAAGTTTTTTTTTTTTCAATAGGTAGAGCATTAATAGTTCTGATTGAGTGCCATGGATTCGAAATAAAAATAAAAATTTCAAGGCCTACTTCGAATTTTTTTCATACTAAAAAACATACTATCGCTTTTTAAATAGAATTTGGCGAAGCCACTGGATTCACGACATTTTCAAGTGGTTTATGTAAAAATTTCGTAGGAATACTTCCATCAATAAAAAAGTTATATGCGAATAAAATGTGAAAATTTTGTCAATAAATCAACCTACTACTTCAATTTCAGAACTTTTATCAAAATTCTGACAAAACCACTGGATTCAAAATATTTCGAAACATATTTGGTCAGAATTTCATCTGAATCTGTTAATAAATAAAAAAAATATGAAATAATAAAATAAAATTTTCCTAAAATTCCACTGATTTCAAATTTTATTATTTTCGATGAAATTCTGACCAAATGTATTTCGAAGTATTCTGAATCCAGTGGTGTAGTCAGAATTCTGATGAAAGTTCTCAAATTGAAGAGGTGGGTTGATTTATTGACATAATTTTCAAATTTCTTTCCCATATAACTTTTTTATTCATGGACACATTCCTACGTAATTTTCACATAAATCACTTGAGAATGTCGTGAATCCAGTGGCACCATCAAATTCTATCTAAAAAAATCGCTAGTATATTTTTTTGGATTTTTGACCTTGAAAAAAATTTGAAGTAGGCCTTAAAATGTTTATTTTCATTTCGAATTTATGTCACTTAACTAGAACTATTGATGCTCTATCTACTGAAAAATTAAACTTCTGAATCGGATAATAAATAACAGTTTTAGAGAGTTGGCCCGCTTTCAAATGGGGCACTCTGTATAAAAATATAATATTTTGAAAACGGTATCCAATAATAATGATAATGCAGAATGCCGTCGTCCACTTGGTTCACTTCGTATGCTCAAGGCACATGACCCAATAATCACTTCCTCCACTGAAGTGGGAAATGGTTATTTGGGTAAATGATCCAGTGCAACCTCTGGATGAGTCGGACTCCGGAGATACTGGTATATCCTCATCGGAAAAAATAATAATAATACTACTCCGTACCTATTATCGGATCTGAAGTAGTTCGGAATCCACTTGTAAGTAAGCTATAGGTCCCGAATTTCCCTTGCTTGCATAAGCTCTCCTCTGCTAGTTCCAACTGATCATTTCCTACTTTTTCAACGCATGATCATATTACAAAACCAAATAATATAAATTGCAGGAGTATATGAAACATGAACTAGCACATCATCCACCTATCTCTGTATACAGATGGAGGAATGAGAAAAACAATAGTCTAGTTTTTACAAACTATTCCATGGGTCATTGAAGAAGGTCAGTGATATTGATACCTACATTATCATAGTGTTTCATACGGATGGTGTTTATTGAAAAGGTACCAAATGCCATTTTGAGAAAACGAGCAATAACCAACTCAACGATGTAGCAAAATATCCAATTACATTTTAAACAAAGTTTCTCTATAAGAAATAATCATTGATTCTTATTTGTTGCAATTTGACTGTCATTAAATATAACATAGCAATTAAATTTCCTGTTTTTGGTTGTTGGCTTCTTTTCAATAAATGCCAAATTTAGTAATTATTTCTTACAAAAGAAACCAAACTGCATTTTTTTATTTGACGCACGTTTGGTTTCATTCACAAAAACAAATTTTATAATTTTTAAAATATCGTTATTCAAAATACACGTTACAAAAAATTAATAGATACAGAAATGTAAAAATTTATGAAGGCCATAAAAAAATAACTACGTTTTATTCTTCTCCAAAGTTTCCAATTCAAAACTGAGCGTATTTCCAAAAGCGTCTAAACCATTTTCAAAACTAGTTAGTTCTTCAATAAATGAGAAATAAATGAAAAAATGTGCTGTTTACATATGTTCGCCAGTGGTGATATATCATCTTTTACACCAAAGAAAAAATTAAATTGGCTCAAAAATCTGAACTATGCACAGTGTACAATACTCCTAAATCTGAGTTTGATTTGAATTTAAAATATTTAACATAAACAATAGTTGAAGATGATCGTATGCAGTTGGCTAAACCGTGCATAGCAGTTTCAACGATTGAACATCTGAAAAAAGTTTATTTATTTAAGTCCAGTCGTGGCTAGGTAATTTCATGTCACCAATTGAACGGGGATGGAAGTTTTAAAATTACTTAGACTTCACCCCATGAACCAGCCTCCTACCCTAGAGCAGACATTAAAGTGCAGGAAAACCGGGGTATTCTGCACGCAAGCTTGTTCAGAACGCCGTGACAATACTTGCAATAATTGCTCAACACCAAAGACTACAAATGATAAAGTATAAGAGAACTGAGAAGTCATTGAAATAATAAATTTATAAACTTATATACAAATTCTTCGCTTCATTCATTACTAACAAGTGTATTCAGCTTCCCGCATTCATTCATTAAAATTATTTTCAATAAATTACTCTTACAAATAACATGAAGTAGATTTTATTTGTTGGTTAATTTTAATTGGACATTAATATTTTTGTATAAACATATGACGATTTGATCTTCACAAACTTTTATTTAATCACGACATGTTTCGCTATCACAGTAGCTTGCTCAAGTGGCTATAAAATAAACTACACACATCCATTTATATACCCTAACATTAATTACAACTAAAAACACCCTTCACCAAACGGTTAATAACTATAATTACCAAGGGTATACCTACCCAACCTGCATTACTAAAATTATATCCAAGATTACAAAGGTAAAATTTCTACTCCTAAAATAACAATAATATGAAACGGTCCATGTATTCGTAATCAATCTGTTAAGTTATGCTATTATTATTTTTTTGAAGTAGAACTTTATAATTACCATTATTAATCTTAATTTTTTATATTATTGTTATTTTAGGAGTAGAATGTTTACCCCTTGTACCTCCTTGTACCCCCTTGTTAATTATAATTATTAACTCTGTAAATAATAAAATAATAGTTATTTATTGTATAAGTGTTTTAGATATCATTTTATTTGCGCAAGAATGTTTAAACGCGAGAGCGAAGCTCGAGCGTTTAAATTTCTTAAGCAAATAAAATGTATCTAAAACACGCATGCAATACAACGTTTTATTCACAATAACATTCATTTAGAATCAGAATCGCGGAAATTTTTCATCACAAAATGATTTGACGTTTTGCTCTAACAGCGGCTGTCACCTCCTCAAAAATCATTGAAATAACATTCAAAAATTATGATAAAACGAAGAACGAAATGTCTATTAATATAAATGTTGATGTTAATATTAATAATAAATAAGTAAAATGTGATTGATATTCAAGATTGTATTTTAAATTGTTCCACTAGTGGAATAAAGTAATTTCATTATTCCACTAGTAGATAAAGTGGTACTTTGTACGGTTCATAAGTGTGGATAAAACTTCAATTATAAGGTGATTGTGGATAATAATAATTTATTTCCCAAGAAACATACAGTTTATGAGAGGGAAAACAAAATTTAAATAATTCTACATAATGCAAGTAATATAAGGGTAAATAAAAAATTAATAAAATAATAATAATAAAATAAGAATTGGAAGGGATTCAAAGGAGTAAGTGTTTCTATTTTTGAATCGCAATTTACCATAAGTTTTTAAATAATTTGGAAGTTCATTGTAAAATTTCACACCATCAAAATAAATTGATTTCTTTCTTGATTTTATTGACATTTTGGGCTTGTCTGGTCAAGTGATTATGTTGGTCATTATTCATTTTGAAACTTAAATGGTGTGTTTAGTTGTAATTAATGTTAAGAGTATATAAATGGATGTATGTAGCTTATTGTATAGTCACTTTAGGTCTACTGTTATAGCGAAATATGTCGCGGTTAAATAAAATTTGGTGAAGATCAAATCGTTTCCTGTCTATACAATTACTATAGATCTTCATCAGGTAACGGCCGAATCAATTTGATTTTTTTTTAGCATTAAACTCATTATCTTGATTTTAATATAGGTATTCGTTCATAAAATAAATAAACTTTTTGACATATTTTATTACAATTTATTTTTAATCATTTGATGTAATCTATGAAGTTAAAGTACTTACAACTACCAACATTGAAATCGGAATAGTTTCGACCGGTTCAGAGATAACGCACTTCTTTTGTCTAAGGCTTCTCCACAAATAATAAATGGACATATATGATAGTTTTTTAAACATAGAGCTGGACGAAATGCTCACATTTCACACTATATAGATACTGAACCACTAGCTAGTGAAAAAAATACTCGATTTCATTACATTAAGAACAGTTACCGTGACAATGGGTAGAATGAATAAAACCTAGCAAAAGCTTTTACTATAGGTTTGTCTCTCTCATTAATTAACAAAATAGATAGATCTGTTTCAAGAAATCTAAGTAAAAGCAATTGCTTATGGTTTATTCATTAGACCCATTATTAATTTAAGGAAACTTCATTTTACTGGGATCCGGATATTCAGGATTCTCCACGACTCCCCTACTGAACTTGAGCTCTAGAAAGTCCCTAATATTATTTGGACTAGGCACGTTCCTACCTATAAAATCAATGCTGGACATGGGATGCAAAAAGTTTTCGGGAAATTCCATATTTTTGTGACTAGTGAACCAGGAATCTTTAACCATCGTCCCATTTCTTGAGTAGAACGGGAATAAGTTAACACGGATTTTATTTGTTTTGCTGAAGTGGACACGGTAAAAGTTCCCTTCTGTGGCTTTTTCCCAAAGAAACCCCTTAGGATCAACAACGGGTTTATCTTTGGCCTTGTTCAACCAAACGCACCTTTTTAAATCCTCTCTAATGAAACCTACATCTACATCATGATCCCAAGGTAAAATATCACCGCTTCGCATTGCACCCAGCAGACTGCCTGCTTCGAGCCAGTATCTTATTCCTGCTTCATCCAGGGCATTGAAAGCGTGGCGTGCAGTTTTTCTCAAGTTTGACAGGCAGCAGGGGGGAGTCCATTTGTTTTCGTATAAGTAGGAAGGCATTGATTCCAGAACGGGCCCAAAACATCTGGTGGTTTCTTTATTGCACCCGTACCACTCTGTAACACCTGTTTCTCGTATGACTTGTTTGATTTTGAATGAGTTGTAGAGAACCTTCTTCCTGGCCATTTCGGATTGTTTTTGTTTCCACTGAGCATGATGGGAGCGTAACACTGGTTTACCATCATGGAATACTAGTCCTTTGATTATTTTGACCTGAAAATACACGCTTCATTGAATACGAATTTTACCATTGATATAGAAAGAAGAATTAACAAAATAAAACAATCAAAACTACTTACGAAATGAAAGAGTAAAATCACTGACACTTAAAACGTTCAAAGTAATTATAGTCACATGCACTGAACCCATGATTCCTTGAATAAAATGAAAATATTAACGAAATTGGTACAACTAACTACAACATCAACTTGATAATATGAATAATAATGAGCTCATTCAAAATAAAAAGTACCTAAATGGGTTCATAAAGAAGGTTGAAAAAGCAGATTCCATTCCCAAAGCTTACTCTTATTGGGAGAAAATTATAGATTTGAAAATAGGAAATGAAATAATAGTAATCATAAAACATAAATTGTCCGACTTGATAAAAGTGATAAATACCACAAAAAATATTCAACAAGACTCTAATAGTATATTAAAGTATGAGTGGATAAAAAGGTCTTTCAAACACGCGCGATTTTTCGAAATAGAGCAATTGTTTGAAAGATCAGTTATCCACGAATATTTTAAGTTATTTTTACCAATTGGTGCACTTTGAAATCATAAATACTGGTTTCATTATTAAAAAATATTGGCAATAAGAACTTATGTGTAAAATGGTTGTATTCGTGTGAAGTGACGTCACTATAAAACTGAATAAAAGTTCTGCATTTGTTTGTAATATTTCATTTGACGTTACAAGGTACTACTGTCAGATCAATAATCATAAAATTGTCATTTAGACTTCACGGTTCTCGAGTTGTTGATGTAGCCATGGTAACTTAAAGAAACGCGCGTTTTTGAAAGTTCGATTTGCACACGCTGAGGCGTGCTTTAAATAAGTAAAAAGGGACACCAATTAAAAAAAGTCCATTTTTAACGGTGAGTTTTGAAAACTTAGGAGTCCAACCTTTCTCTCACTATAAATCTGGTTGTATGACATTCGGATACCAACTTGAAAATAAAATTTCAAGTTCGAATTGACATATAATTTTGAGTCCTTAATCTCTACAAATACTCACGATATCATTTTTTGTTGAAACAGAAATCTAACACAATATCAATACAACATCTATACCAGTCCCCTCACGTACTGCGAACGAAGTAAGCATCATCAAAAGTTACTATTTCTAACTACCTCATGCTACTCTACAAGGTTTTGCTCTCTATACTTCTATCGATCCATGGCAGAAAACAACCACTACTACTACCTTAACTAATATCGCAAGGGGTATTGTGCAATTATTCCTCATTGCAGAATGCACTATTAATTGCAATTGTTGTCTGTAAACACCTCGCAGAACTTTTTGATATGGCCTCAGTCTGTATTCGATTTCAATGATGAGAGGCAAAAACCTAGAAACTAGTCTGCAGTTGGTGCCCCTATCCGAATCAAAACAAAATTATGCCAGTTGATCTCAAGGAACGCTTGCAATATTGTCCTCTGCAGTGAGGAACATATTGCACCAATATCTGTTTGATGCATATCAATTTTGTTTTTGAGCGAGGAGCAGCAAGCACAAAACAGTTTTGCGATGTTCTGTTTTGGTAACATTAATTTGTAATGTGCCTTTTATATCACTTGTATGTTATTTATTTACATTTCTTTGTAATATATCTGTGACTTAAAGGACGTATTTTCGTGAAGCTTCTGCAGATTAAAAAGTGTTCTAATAATGTACTTTAACTCTTTCTTTCGCGGAGGTCGATAAAATGAACCACCTAATTCTTTCCTAGTGCATCATGGTGGTACTCGTATTGTATGAATCAATAAAATATTTTTTCCAAACATCTCAAAAGCACACGAACTGCATCACCATGACAAGTATGTATCATGGATTGTATACATTCGATTCATCCAAACATAAGTTCATTATGGGCAAGTTTTTAAATTCATCGATGGATCCATCGATGAGCACTGCATCCTTATTCAACTAATGGAAAATGACAATGACAGCACGAATGCGCATCAGCCATCAATGAATTTAAAAACTCGCCCTTTGCAACGGAAATCATTCGGTGGTGGCGATTTGAGGTTACAGTGCTTCATATTTCTGTACGGCAGAGAACATAAGTGTATTATCCACTATACAGTAAAGAAATTAACCAATATATTAGGACTATTCATTAAAAAAATATTCCTTCTACTCCTCCTACTTCCTGAGTAGACTTACAAGTTGGTGAGTGAGATATTTGCATTTTTAGTGTAATTTTTCATACAAATCAAGCGGTAATATATTAGTACCACTATGCCTCATGATTTCAAAGGCAAAATATTATTTTAGGAAAATGGAAAATATCTCGGTCAGGTTGAAAGGAGGGATATTGAAAGAATATCTGGAGGAATTTGAAAATCTTCCTTCTGATTTAGAATCAGTTGTAAGTGATTTAGGTGATGATGATGATGATGATGATGATGATGATGATGATGATGATGATGATGATATGGAAGAAGTGATTGGTGGTGTAGAACTCGTAGGTGGTGAGAACTCGTAGATGGTGTATTGGAGAATATTATTGATGAAGTATCAGACGATGATCCAGATTGGAATATTTCGCTAAGTGAACTGAGAATCAAATTAGTTGGTGCAACATGGGGCCAGATCGAGAAATTTGAGAAACCTTCATCTGGGAAAAAATTCAAACAGACAAATCCTACTGAAATGAAAGTCTTCTTGGGCATAAACCTACTGATGGATATGGAGTGTTTACCAAGCTACAAGGACTATTGGAGTTCAAGTACTGACCTACATGATACTTACATAAGCCCATTGATACCAGTAAATAGATTCAGTTCGCTCCTGAACCACATCCTTATAAATGAAAATAACTTGATACCAAATAGACAAGATCCAAATTTCGACAAATTGTATAAAGTGCGGCCATTGCTGACGACACTTTCGGAAAATTTTGAAGAATGTTTACATCCCAATAAGTGTATATGGCTGTTGACGAATTTATGATAAGATTCAAATGGAGGAGCTCCCACAAACAATATATGCCCAAAAAACCCATAAAACGGAGGTATATAATTTGGGCACTCGCAGATAAATCAGGCTATATATATATATATATCGGTTTCAAATATATACAGAAAAATCAATAGAATGGGAAGAGAAAAGCTTGGGTGCGAATGATGTAAAAACATTGACGCGAGGCCTTGTTTATTGATAATTACTTCAATTCGTATAAATTACTTGCTGAACAGAATAATAAAATCTGTATTCGCAATGAGCTTCTAATGGATACACTAGATGTCCGTAGGACCGCTCATTGCAAGTATCCCATACAATGGGAATATTTGGATCGAAAATACATCAGAAAACAACTACTTTCCTGGCTAATACCACGACGAACGTTGAATTATATCTGATGAAATTTCCGTGCAGAGTTCCTACAAGGCTATCTCTGCAATTGCTTGTTGCTTAGAAACGTTCATCGAAACATTCGGACTACCTATAGAAGATCGATTTCGGGGTTTTTGCCCACTCATCAGTATAGGGTAAGTCTAGCAGTCAATAACTAATGACTCCAACGAATATTTCAACCTCGCCTCTATTTCTAGACAGAAGGTGAAACAGCGCCGGTAGCGCGGATGAATCCACACTACGAGCGCCATCCCAACCTCAGTCTATCAACTAAGCAATATCCAGCGACACGACCGTAGGACCGCTCATTGCAAGTATCCCATACAATGGGAATATTTGGATCGAAAATACACTGACTGAGGTTGGGATGGCGCTCGTAGTGTGGATTCATCCGCGCTACCGGCGCTGTTTCACCTTCTGGCTAGAAATAGAGGCGAGGTTGAAATATACGTTGCAGTCATTAGTTATTGACTGCTAGACTTACCCTATACTGATGAGTGGGCAAAAACCCCGAAATCGATCTATAGGTAGTCCGAATGTTTCGATGAACGTTTCTATGCAACAAGCAATTGCAGAGATAGCCTTGTAGGAACTCTGCACGGAAATTTCATCAGATATAATTCAACGTTCGTCGTGGTATTAGCCAGGAAAGTAGTTGTTTTCTGATGTATTTTCGATCCAAATATTCCCATTGTATGGGATACTTGCAATGAGCGGTCCTACGGACATCTAGTGTATCAATTACTTGCTGACTTGAATAATAAAAAATTTCACACATATGGAACTGTCAATTCCAATCGACAAAATATTCCCAAAATGTTAGATGATAAAAAATTGAGAAGAGACGAATTTGACTAGAAGACAAGCGTATCAGGATTGTTAGTACTCAAGTGGAAAGATAACCGATGTACATCTGCTTTCAAACTAGCATTATCCCAACGAAACTGTTAAAAGCAAAGACGAAAATGTAGAAATCATTGAAATACCTTGTCCCAGAGTCCTTCTAGACTACAATGCCAATATGAATTTCACAAAAAGGTTTGATTAACTCAAATCTGCTTATGAAATAAATCGTAAAAGCCACAAATCGTGGTATTGTATATTTTTCTATTTACTGGAAACATGTGTAGTCAACGCATATGTTCTGTATCAGCTAAAACATAGATTCAATCTTTCTCAAACTGAAGAGAAAAATATTTCTACAACAAATGAATCTTATCTAACCCAAAAAGACATTCGTAGGAAGGTAGTCGATGGATTATTGTCAAAACAAAACAAATAGTGTCTCTGAAAAAAAAAGGCCATCACCCCCCTGCAAATGAAGAAACACAAACCAACTGTTCCAGACTAGAAAGCTCAGCTCATCAACCAATCCGAAGATCAAGAAGGGGATGTGCGAAGTGCACTACCTGTATGTGCTCAGTGTGCAGTCTGCCTCTCTGTTTTCCAGTAAGACAAGTTTCCAATAGTTTCACAACCAGTGAAAGTGGAAAATCATCCACTCTTGAAACACGGAGGTACGATCAATGTATCACCCCACCAGGAGTTCGTGGTGATGACGACGATGATCTCCATATTTTTATAATAATATATTTTTATGTTAAAACTTTTTAACAGATTGTATAGCCTGAAAATTTATTTTTCCATGACGCATGAGTAATTCATTTTGTTGATTTTCTTCGCCTGAAAGAGTTAAAAAGACAGTGTTGCCTTTTTTGAAAGTTTCATACACAATTATGTACCTAACTCAGAAATTTTCAAGGCCATTTCCGCGAAAATATTTTGCAGATAGTCACCTGTTTTCATTAACATTTGCTAGTATTCACAGGAAGCAATGCAAAGTGTTTTCCTGTAGAAAAGAGGAAATTTGCGAAAGTCTGAATTATTTATTTTCATTTTATCAAGTATTGCAGACTGAATACAAATTCCTCTCTAACTTGTAAAATTTCCCCATCGCCTGATATGTACCTTTATAGGTGTAATGAAGATATTTTTTCAGTGGTGTCTATTATAATAAATAAAATAAAAAGAAACTGTATTAGTGCTGTTAAAATGAAAATAGAGTTCTTCAGTATACCATAAGCTCCATAAGAATACTTGAGCTTCAAGTTCTGGATATCATTGAAAACATCAACTAATCCAATATTAATTTTGTTTATATCAACTGTATCTTTACAACTGTAGTTAGGAACCTTACAGTGAGTATAAAAATAAACTTTCAAAAAGTGTTGTGCAAACAAATTTCGACTACAAGTGGTCTGGTTCTCCAAATACATTGATTGAGAGAATGATGATACTTTTGTGTAAATTGTAGATATGTTTCCATAACGAGGTTGGGTTTCCATATTGGAAAAATTAATGATAAGAATGTTCATCATTTGTCCTTTTAAATTCTTTGTGTAATAGTTTTTTCCTGAAGATTACAGATTTTATTTCACAGATTAAGTACTAATAGAGCCCTTCATAATTTGTGAATTATGTCTAAACTTTTGTCTGAGTGAAATCCTTTTTGCCGCTTTGAATAACAGTGTTATAAACTACGGTTAGCTTCAAACAAGACGCTTTGCACCATTATCGCTAGTAAAATTGACACGTGATATATCGTTTTTATTCGTTGAACAGCAATCAAGTCCACGCAGACAGACGGTTTGTTGATTCATATTGGATATTATACGGTTAGTAAACACTTTTTTCTCTTTTTTTTACTCCTAGCATAACCGTGTTTTGCACTAAGCCTTCTTCCATTATGGTGAAATAAAAACTACAATACTCTATACTCTTAGATAAAAAACAATTAACTGTCTTCAAATAACAAACGGCGCGAGTGTCCTAGCTCGACTACGGAAGTAATAAGTAGGTAATTTGTGGTATAAATAGTGATCTCGCGTCATATGACGTCACAGGCGAGTCCGAGACCACAGAAGTTTCGCGCTAAAATACGCAAACCTAAATAATATATTTCTCAGTCGTTTATTGATGGATCTTAATTTTTTTTACTGCTTTATTAGTTTTGTTCTATATTTTAATTCCATCGCATTAAATATAGTATTAACAACATCACTGAACTTGTCCATTGGCTCGTTCGGTGCTCATGTGGTGCTCTAGTGAATACGCGGCTTTATGGGTACAAAAAGTTCAATACCGTTATATACAGGCCCGGACTGGTCAGGTCCACAGGTCCGCGATCGCGGAGGGCCCCCGTCCCGAGGGGGCCCCTACATAACGTACACAAAAAGCATTTTTCCTGTTAGAAGTTATTTTGTGTTCTTGGCAATGTTTTTTTTTACATTTTCCAAAAGTAAAACACGTCCAACAACTGCGTATATCTCACCATTTATACAAGAGCTTTTTTTATACGAGATACTGTGTTGTGAGTCGATTTTAATTTAGACCCAACTGAAGAAGCGGACAATTTACTGCTCTGAAAATAGACAATGTTTCCAATATGCTTTTTCTGTTCTCTTTGAACTTACTCAATCTGTACTGCTTACCAACCTGTATATTGCATATGACTTTGTTCTTATCATACTTGGTACCCAAGTCACATGTGAACAAGTTTTTTGTAAACTCAAAATACTTAGTCAAAAATCGACTTCGGTCGTCTTTAGGCCAAGGACCTTATGTCCAGTCTGCTTTTGTAGTGTTGTGGTATCCTAAAAATACTGTAAATTTCTTATTTTACTAAATAATAAAGTCAACAAAAGTCGAACAATATTCATATAAAAACCTAGCTGAGTTTCATCTTCCTTATAATTGCCAAAATAGCGTAAAAACGCGTTTTGATTGTTTTCAAGCACCTAATTTTCAAAAAATTTCCGTCGGAAGGCCCCCGTACTCCTTGTTTGCGGGGGGGTATTCCATACCCCCAGACCCCCCAGTAGAGGACCCCTTTACAGGTTTTAGCTGAGGGCCCCTAATAGTCCCAGTCCGAGCCTGGTTATATAAAACATTGTAGAAGAATTTAGTTGCTAGATTAGCAAACTTGTAATACACATTATTAGCTTTAATCTGGTTGTTAATATTTTTCCCCTACAACTCACGGTTTTCGAGATACTTATAAGCTAGAAAGCAACAAATAACTTTTTTCAAGTAGCTATTTTCACGGAAAAATATAAATTGTATCCAAGTAAACTGCAATTAGTACAAGCTATAGATAAATATAAGAGGCTCTTTTCACACAAAACATCGTGAGAGCCAAGGGAAAGTAGGTTGGAATTATAGTGTTCTTGAATTTGTGAAGACTGTATGCCTCAGGGAACACCTTCCGTGGCAGAGAGTTCCAAAGATGCCGTTCAGTGGAAAAACGAGCCCTGGGAAAAAGATATTCAACATGTCTCCAAAGTGACTGCATATGGATGTGAGGACGGAGTTCGACAGGTCAGACTCGATGGGACCGCTAAATGTGGAACAATTGATGATATTTCGGAATAGTATCGTCCATAAAAATATCTATAAAACCGAGATGGATCGCCAACCTTTCTGCAATGTTCCAGAGAAGTAAGCTAAATTGTGAGCAAAGTATCACTGACGAGACGATTGGATCTCTTTTGGACAGAATCTAAAAGTTTCAAGGTCAATTTGTGCCTTATAAATCATAATCAGTTGACGGGAAGTTTGATACTTCTTGGCGCAAAACAGAAAACTAAGTTTTTGAGAGGCACTCTTAGCAATGGACATCATATGGTTCTCCCATGAAAGGGTTCTGCTGATGGTAATACTGAGCATTGAAATGGAAGATTTCATTGGTATGAGATATGGATACTCCTGACATTTACACTTTGGTGAAGATATTCTAACTTTTGTTATCTATTTCCAAGTCACCCTATATTGCGATGAGGAGGAGGCCGTTTCCAGGGGGAAGAGAGGACTGTCAGGGGTTGACATTTTTTATTGATGATTTTTGAAAACTGAAAATTGTATTTCGCAATTTCTAGTAAAGTTCACTTTTATTCGTTTCTCAGTATAACTCTCGTTATTTCTTGAAACCCAAAAGCTATCCTGGGAGATATTAGTTGCAAATATTTCCAACATAATACAGAGCAACAAAAGGTTGAAAAGAGACACTGTTTTTATTGTAAAGTAGTTGGACATCTGAAAGCTGATTGTCCAAAACGTCGTCTAAAACGGTTGTAGCTAGTGATCCATCTCCACAGTCCAGCTCAGACACAACTTAGTCGTTGGTTTATCAGAGAAATGATGAGGATAATTCCATTTCAAAGTTCATAAAACAAATTTATTTGAACGATAATTTGTATGTTACAGCTTTCATTGATCCTGGTAGTGCCGTGTGCACAATTAAAAAGACAGTCGCTGAAAGAAATTGCCTAGATACTTATTCGGTGGACCAGAAGTTATTCGGTTTCGGGGATAATCGTCCAGTTTGTAGTACACAGGCAGTCAAAATCAAGATTAGCTTGGATGTGGTAGAAGCGGACATTGAAGCATTGGTAGTACCAGATAATGCACAACCACTGTTCGTGTTGGCGACAATCTACATTTTGGGTATAAAAATGAAGACCCATTTCGGAATATGCAGTTAGCAACAAACCCTAGGAAAAAGCAGGTTTTCGTAGAAAACAGCATGAAATTGGAACGAAACAGGATTAATTTTGTCCAGGTTCGTATTGGAGAGGAAGTTGGTCACTTGCCAATGGTAACACATGCAGATGTTGAGCTGAAAAAGGATGATCGTCTAGGAGAAACCAGAGGTAACATAGACATTACAGAAAATGAGGAATCCCCAGGTGAGAAAGAACCTATTACAATGAATTTATTGAAATTTGATGACTCAGTTGATATTTCCGATAGGGAAAAACTATTGAATTTGATTAATGAATTTCGAAACTGTTTTGCTTTGAATATTCATGAACTCGGGTGTACTGATTTGATGACCATTAATATTAAGGATAATAATAAATCCTTCAGATTTAGACCATATAGATGTAATTTCGAGGACCGAAAAGTCATAAAAGATATTGTAGAGGAATGGCGCGAATGCGGAATAGTGAGAGACACAAATTCTTCTTATGCATCTCCTGTTTTATTAGTCCCAAAAAGTCCTGGTGAAAAGAGACTGGTGATTGATTTCAGAAAATTAAATAGTCAAACTCAAGTGAAAAATTTTCCAATACCACATGTTGATGATTGTTTCGAAATTTTAACTGGTTCGACAATATTTTGCACTGTTGATTTGATATGGATATCTGCAAATACCTCTAGATGAAGAATCGAAAGAGAAAACTGCTTTCATTTATCCAGATGGCACGGCAGAATTCCAAAGGCTTTGTTTCGGATTAGTTAATGCTCCCTTTGAATTTTCGAAATTGATTTCATTGGTATTAGGACCGTTGAGGAATACAATTGCAGTGTCATATTTAGACGATATTCTGATTGGGGCTAAGGACTGGGCAGATATGTTGGAGAAATTGAGGAAAGTATTTTCTGCATTTTTGAAGGCAAAATTAACTTTCAAGTTGAGTAAATGTGAATTTGGAAAGAAAAGAGTTATGTTTTTGGGATTCCAATTAACTTCAGATGGATTATTCCCAGGTCCAGCAAAGCTGAGGGCAATCGAGGAGTTTCCAATTCCAAAAAACAAACACGAAGTCCGGAGATTCCTTGGACTGACAGGTTTTTTTCGTAGATTTGTTAAAAATTATGCCACAATCACTAGATCAATATCAGATTTGACAAGGGGTAATGTGGATTTTGTTTGGGGACAGAAGCAACAGGAAGAGTTTTGTGAGTTGAAAAACTGTTTGCAAAAAGCACCTGTTTTACAATTATATAATCCCAAGGCAAAAACAGAACTTCACTGTGATGCATCATCATTAGGGGTAGCAGGTTTATTGTTACAAGAAGGAACAAATAGAAAACTGCATTTAGTATACTGTGTTTCAAAGAAAACAAATGATGCTGAGAGATTGTATCATTCTTCAAAACTTGAACTTTTAGCCATTGTTTGGTGTTGTGAAAGATTGAGACCTATGTTACTAGGTATAAAATTCACAATTGTGAGTGACTGTCAAGCGCTTGTTTTTCTGAATGCTAAGAAAACTGTAATACCCCAGATTGCACATTGGTATTCGACTCTGTCTGAGTATGATTTTGAGATAAAACATAGACCAGGCGAGAAAATGGCACATGTAGATAGTCTGAGCAGAGCAGCGGTTGAAGAAGCAAGTCAAGAAGGAATGATTGAGGAAGTGTATGAAAGGAGATTGAATATGTTCACTATCATTTCAGAGGAAGACAGAATTTTGATGATTCAGAGAGGAGATGAAAAATTGAAGAAACTGAGTGAAATTCTTAGAAAGACTGAAAATGAAAGAACTAAAGAAGAAAGTAATTTAATGAAAGATTATGAACTAGATACAGGAAGAATATACAAGAAAGTCAAAGTCAATGGGGAATATAAATGGCTTTATGTTATTCCTGATTCAATGAGAAAAGCAACAGTTGTGAAGTTTCATGATCAAATGGGTCACTGGTCTTTAGATAGAACTGTTTCTAGTATACTTAGGAAATTTTGGTTCAGAGGGTTGCGTAGATATCTGAGAAAACACATTCAAGGGTGTTTTGAATGTATACTGACTACAATTCCGGGAGGAAAGAAACCAGGTAAACTCTGTAGTCCAAGAATGCCCGAGAGACCAATGATTAAGCTACATTTGGATCACCTAGGACCTTTTCCAAAAAGTAACTCAGGAAAAATGTACATTTTGGTTGTAGTCGATGCCTTTTCTAGGTTTGTCAAACTGTTTCTGACAAGGAGTACAACTACCAAAGAAACTGTTACACATATGGAATCATTCATAAATAATTATGGCACCCCAAAAAGTATTGTGAGTGATCAAGGAACTGCATTCACAGGAGAAAATTTTGAAACTTTTTGTAGGAAGTATGACATTGAGCATAAACTGATAGCAGCAAAATTTCCACAGGCAAATGGAATGGCAGAGGTGCGAATGAAATCCATCATTCCTGTAGTGGTAACATCCTTAGATTTCAAAAATGAAAAATGGGACAAAATGATATCTTCTGTTGAGAGAAAAATGAATTCAGCTGTGAACAAAACAACGGGAGCAACTCCGTTTGAAATGCTGTATGGATATCAACCAACTTTTGAGGAAGCAGCTATGGTGCATTTAACAGAAAGAGAGGAAGATATTCAAAGACATGAGACAATAAGAAATAAAGCCAAAGACAAAGTTCGAAAGATGCAAGAAAAGTCAAAAATCTACTATGACAAGAAGAGGTATGAAGGAGTCGAGTATGATATTGGAGATATTGTAGCTATAAAAACGACTCCAAAATCTACAGGAGAACCAACGAAAACTCAATTGAAATATTGTGGACCCTTTGCAGTAATCGAGAAACTACCCAGTCATACCTATAAACTCGAGAAGTTGAATAAGGAAGATGGAGGGAATTGTAAAGTAAGAATTGCACATATTTCACAGATGAAAATTTATAAAAATCATGATGAAGAAGATGATCTAGATGAGGAAGAAACAGAAGAAACTGTTTTTTTTGACATAGAGCTTGGCGATGAATCGGGTATTACTGAAACTGTGACTTCTGGGAAAAGTTCTGAGGCTTCAGACAGTGGCAGCCCTAGTGATGAAGACTGGATTCCAAGTGATGAGGATGTAGGAGAGATTCCCGAGAAGAAAGAGAGACCCAAACGAGAAATAAAGAAGCCAGCTAAATTAGAAGACTATGTTTGAGGACAAACATAATACAGGATGGCCGAATGTTATCTATTTCCAAGTCACCCTATATTGCGATGAGGAGGAGGCCGTTTCCAGGGGGAAGAGAGGACTGTCAGGGGTTGACATTTTTTATTGATGATTTTTGAAAACTGAAAATTGTATTTCGCAATTTCTAGTAAAGTTCACTTTTATTCGTTTCTCAGTAAAACTCTGTTATTTCTTGAAACCCAAAAGCTATCCTGGGAGATATTAGTTGCAAATATTTCCAACACTTTTTCTAGACCTGTCATCTGGATACACTGTGTAAATGTAAAAAAGCCACTTTTATCGCGTGGTATTTTTAAATGTATTAAAATTACTTAATTAAAATTCTTATAAAAACTTGAAAATCAATATTATTATTATAACTATCAAAAAAGCAAACTTTACATGGAATAAGGGTGTTTTTCTTTCGTTTTTGTGCATAATTGACCGAAACATCATGAAATAAACCTTAGGACAAAGAACAAAATTTTTTGTAGTCGTGTTATTATAGAGTTAGTAGGTGAAAAATTTTGAATTTTGAACCTTTACAAGACAATTATGTGCAAAACTGGCTATTTACAATTATTTGCAATTATATTATTTTTTTTAAACAAAGTTGTAAATATTTAAGTTCTAAATTCCAGTCTTAAAGACTTTAAGCAACATTTATAAATCATTTTATTTTGCGAAAACATCACTACTAAGCTGTTAAACGATTTTTTTTTTCATTTCCAAAAAAATGCTTTCAAGAAAATAGCAAATTTTGCCAATAACGGCCTCATATTACCTATTATTATTTTTGTCAATGTTATATGATTATGATATCAGAGTATGTAGCATCAAACAAACCTTCACATCCAGCGCCGCAGTCTGAACATATAATGAATGGGGAAACGGAAGAAGAAAGGCATTTGACAATCTCTTCAAAGTCTGAGTTTCCAGGAGCATCACATGCTTTCCAGCAACTCCATCACATTCCAGGTGTTTCACTAAACCAAATTTCAACGTCCATTCACGAATATTGACATTTATTCTCATACAGCCAACTTCTTTCTTTCGGTTGCTGACAGTGGCAACTACAATTCCTCCAGGTACTTTATCGAGTTCATTGATCATTACCTGTAGGCTCTGTCTGGACGAAGCTCTAGTTGAATCCGGTACAAAGAGAACATATTTTGTTTTGATTTGACCGAGAGGATACTGCTCTTCAATGCTATTCCTCAAACTTGGAGATAACTTCACCAACTTTACATTCGGAAGTGAGTTGTTAATAGAGGTAATATCCAGCGGAGGATAAGGAAGCTCATCGAATAATATGAATACTGGAATATTTGGGAAGAGGTTGATGAAAGAGTGAGCAGTTAGAGTTACGTCGTTTTCATACAGTTCAAATTCTCTTATAACAACTGTCAGTTGCTTACTGATGTGTTTTGGTGGTGGTTTGGACACCGGCTTTCTGGTGAAAGATATTTGGACTCTCGAGTCCCAACATATACTGTACAATACGAAGAATGTAACAAATACTTTAACGATCAGAAATGCAACAAAAATGGGCTGCTGTCTGAGTATTTTCAAATGCATAATCGTAGATATACGGAAGTAAAACAGTCAGCTACATTTCATTTAAACGGAAGTTTTTCTCTTAAAATTAATTTTTTCGCAACTAAAAATTTTTGGCATTAATTTAAGTTCAAAAGAAAAATACTTCAAGTAAAAACAACATTTCTATTTGAATTCAAAATATTGATATTTTGAATTGAAATTCACAGCCAATTTTAAAATCTTTTTCTTCTTTCTTCTTCTTAGTTTTAGTATTTATTCGCTGAATGCGTTCCCGCTAGGTGGCGCTAAAAAATTAGGCGCGAAACAATATTCAAATTTGATTAAAGTACTCGAGATGTCGAAAGTTGGAATGAGTTCATCAGGTATTTTTACCTACGACGAAATTGCCGTATCTGACAAAACTCTTTGTTTTTAATGGAAGATAAATGTAAAGAAACTTTGTGTTTTGGCGGATTTATGGTCAGGTTTTAGGTCGTAACTAATAAGTCGGAAGTTTTAAGTATTAGTCAGAAATTGTAAGGAAAAAAATGTTCATTCATGCCCAAGTCTTAAGACTGTCATATCATAAGGAAATGAGTGTATTATTGGTCACTTTCGCGCAGTCTGAGAATTTTATAATTAAACTAATGAACATCACAAAACAAATAACTTGTATTTAACAACAAATAACATTCAAAATTATTATTCTTCTTGACAGATGACAGAATTTAGCAGCTTGACGCATGCGTATTAAAAATTAGTCCCAAGTTTTATCGTAAAAGATGAAAGTTGGCCAACTTTCCTTACGACTTGAAACTTATGACTTTTGCATGAATGCTCCTATTGAAAGCCAATGATCGAACTTTTTACGACTTATTACTTAAAACTTCCGACTTATTACTTACGACCTAAAACTTGACCATAAATCCACCATTTGCTATTGTTGATAGTATATTCAGCAATGCGGCAATGTGCAAATATGCTCATAAATTGAACTTTTATGCCGCCATTTCAAGATTGATTCTGAAACTATGAACACCAAAGAATATCACTGAACTGAATTTATTTTCCGAAAATCGAATAACAATGCGAAAACAAATAAAATAGATAGACTACCGCTTATGGCAAGAAAGACCTAATCCACTTTTTATCAGTTCAACCAGATAATTATAGATGTCGCACCCTTTGCGCAGACTGTGAATCTCAGAGTGATGAAAGGCATAGAGATGCCCTGCCTATTGCCTATATACCTACACAAATGACTGTTTTGAAGTGAACATGAACTATCCTTTTCTATACAAATTGTGGGCGCGGGGGTGACGGGTGTTGAAATGTTATAGACAGTTTGTTTACATTTAGAGTAAGTAGGACCATAATACAAACGAAGAATGACAACTTGTTCCGAATGAAATGAAACTACCCGAATGGATACGGACTAAACAACATGTATATAGATTATAAATTATATATTAGGGACTTTCGTGCTACAAGCCTCTACACCGCGACCTTTTCAGATCTATTGTGTTTGTCCTCGAGGTCATTTAGAGTTCTTTGTCTATCCCTGTCTTCTTTACGAGACTCCACAGGCTAGTTTTCAGAACTCCCATGAATCTGGGAGCTCTTGGTTTTTCTTCTCCCAGCGTTAGAAACATTTGCCTTGACAAGCCCTCGCAGTGGCATAGTATGTGTACTGATGTTTCTTCTTCTTCCTGGCAGAACCTGCATAGCATTTCTTCTGCCAGGCCTATTGTACTCATATGTTTGTTGGGCCTACAGTGCCCTGTGAGAAGTCCTTCTACTATTCTAGTAGTGTTCCTCTTCTGGCTTAGTAGATAGTCTGTGAATGTTGGCTGCGGTTGTTTGATAAACTCTTTGGCCTGTCTCATCCCTGGTGCATTGTTCCACCATTCTTGAGACTTCTGTTGAATCCATGATTTGGTGTTTGTTTTTAATACGGCTTTTGCTATACCGCAATACGGTTATGGGCCATTCAAGGCCTTACTTGCTCCTTCTCGGGCTAGTGTATCGGCCTCTTCATTGCCTCTATAACCTGTGTGTGCTGGTACCCAAGCTAGTGTCAGTCTGTTCTGACTGCCCAGCTCTTTTAGGGCTTCTATGCAGTCCCAAACAAGTTTTGAGGTAACTTCCATTGAGTTGACTGCTTTTATCGCAGCTTGGCTATCTGAGTATATGGCAATGTTTTTTCGTGAAAAATCGTGCCTTATTAGCTCTTGTGCACAATGGTGTATTGCAACGATTTCCGCTTGAAATATCGTCGCATGTTTGCCCAAGCTCAGTGAGATTTTCATCTTCGGCTTGGTTCCGTAAATGCCGGCTCCTGCACCTTCATCCGTTTTGGAGCCGTCAGTGTAGACAGCGATTTCCGCATTGATGGGAGGCCCCCCCTTCCACGCATCCCTGTCCGTTATACTTGTCTTGAAAGTTTTGTCAAAGCTATATCTGGGAAGAATGCCATCTGATGGCATTCTTGTAACCGGGTCGTTATCCAACTCTTCATATAGCTTGTTGTAGTCTCTCCCGTGCATATTGCTAATGGGTGCTTGTCCTCTAAGCAATCTGCTCGTGACAGACCTGGCTTCGGCTTGGATGTATATGTGTAGTGGAGGTAGGTTGAGCAAGACCTCTAAGGCGGATGTTGGGGTGGTTCTCATGGCCCCGGTGGCACTCAGACATGCTTGTCTTTGTAGTCCTCCAAGCCGTCGAACCACTCCTGCCTGCTTGGTCTTGGCCACCATACCACCGACCCATACGTTATCATGGGTCTGATATAACTCTGGCGTAAAGCCATGTAGTCATTTGTGGTTGTAGCCCCCAATTTTTTCCGCACATTCTCCTGCACAGATTGAAGGCTACAGTACTTTTTTTATGGTTTTTTGTAGGTGTTGATTCCAGGTCAACTTATGGTCGAAGATGACTCCTAAGTATTTTGCCTCTTGGGCAAATGGAATTTCTATCCCGTTCAGTACCGGTGACCTAAGTCCTTCCAGTACTTTTTTTCGTGTGAATGTGACTATTGTGGTTTTATGAGGGTTTACTGTCAGCTCCTCCTCTTTACACCACCTCTGTCGACTATATCTAGGGCTGACTGTGTAAGCTCCGATACTGTCGTTGCAAATTTGCCTTTTGCAATAATTGCAAGGTCATCGGCATATCCTAGGCAATGAAAACCTCTGGAACCCAAACCAAATAAATTAGGAAGTGTTATCAAACTATTCTTCGGTGTTTTTGCCAAAAACTGACAATTAAGTTAATTAACAATGGAGAAAAATTATTTGATAGTTGACGTAAAGCGAAACGTTTTTCTGTCTCTGTGGTGTTAATTACACCACATTATACTGTAACTTGTTTTGCAAATCGAAGCGAAGTTAAACGAAGCACACGCTATTACTTTGTGAAGTGCCGGAAAGAGATGCGCCGATTGTTCGCTATGCGAAAAAGTTACAGAGTCCCACTGCAGAACTTTTGTCTACTCAGACTAAATAAAGGACAAAGAGAGGCCTTTTCCACCCTTGTCTTGAAGGCCACATAACTTTATTTGTTTACAAGCGAGGGCCTCAGTCAGGTAGTTTCATGTATACCCTCTCATTTCATTCGGATCAAGTTTTGTCATTCTTCGTTTTTATTATGGTCCGATTCATTCAAATGCAAACAAACTGTCCATAACGTCTCACCACTCGGTACCCCCCGCCAACAAATTGTATAGAAAAGATAGTTCATGTTCTCTTCAAAACAGGTGTTTGAATCATAGAAATTATAATATATATACTTATGTAAGTATGCCCTATGGCATCGCAAATGTCTTTCTCATTTTATTACTCAGAGCTTGTCTATGTTTGCGTTGGCAACAATGGCAATTCTATATGTCAACTTTATGCTCTGTGAAGACTAAAGAGTGACAAGTGACAAGATAAGGTGTTTTATGTTATTGTTTTATAAATTATAATTAGGAGAAGAAAACATTGAAAACATTGTGAATTTGTGAATATAAGACCTGAAATATTTCACTCCAAAAATTTGTTATTGAAAAATAAGCGAAATATCGAAGTCAAAATGACTTCAGTGCAAGATCGTCAAATAAAAAGGGACACCTTGGATAAGTGGTCCGTAAGAGAGCAGTTATGTCTTGCTTCAGCGGTGTCCCGTTGTGGAGACCAAAATTGGATGGCAGTGTCGAGAGCTCTTAAACCATTCAGTGAGCCAAGTAGGCCTGCCGATTGGTTTCATCAAAAAAATTGTGCAACCCAATATGGTCTACTACTTGGGAATGCAGAAATTCCCAAACGAAAGAAGAGAACATCTGGTGTGGACACTGCTTTAGACATATCTCCAGAGAATATATTACGAAGGTTGCACGCTGAAAGGCAGGCTGAACTGAAAAAGGTGCTTGCTGAAGAAAAAGCAGAGTATCTCAAATTGCAGGAAGATATGGCACTGTTACAATCAGGTAAAGTATCCGAAGAACAACTGGACAAATGGTGTAAGGAAATCGATGAAGAGGAAAACCAGAAGGAGCAAGAATCTACAGCTCATGCTCAATGGTTGAAGGAAAGAGAGCAGCGGAAACAAGAAATGGTATGGTGTTCTAACAAACCCGCTCCAATTGCTGGACAAAAACGTAAAAACTCAGATTCCCTTGACAGCCTTATAGAATCAGAACTTGCAGAGGAGGTACATCAACAGCAGCATCAGGTTTATCCACAAACACCAGAATCTGTCAAACCTGCTCCTTCTCCATTACTCACAAGCCTGTTGAAGTCTCCTTCACAAGTGCCGAATCCTTCAATATTACATACAGTCATAACAAACAGACATGCTACTCCCAGCTCAAATACCAATCCAATGATAGCTAGTCTTCTAAGTTCATCTCCTGGAGTGACGGTAACTTTTACTCATTTGTTTTGTCCATTTCAGTCATATGAAGTAGGTCTTTTGGATCCACTCAATGAATTAATTTCTCTCTGAATCAATTTCTTTCTGTTTCCTTGTTCATCCAAATTTAGTACCAAGAAACTTATCTCAAAGACATAATAGCTGAACTTATCAACATTTTCAAAAATCTAGGCTATTTTGTTCAATTTCTGACATAGCTAATACTCACAGGAATAAATAATTCAGGTAATTCAGTATGTCAATCAATGATATACAAATTAATTATTAATGTATATCAATATTATATTCCAGTACTAAGTGACCTGAAATATGAAGAATTTGAGGAATACTGCCATCCTAAGCAAAGCTGTTACTAAAAAATTCACTGGAAATTATATTTTATTATTATATTAGAAAACAATTACTTATTTTTGTTTCCTATTTTTTTCTTTATGAAGATAAGTTGAAATATTCAATACAAATGTAGGTATAGAATGGAGATTATCTTCATAAAAAAAAAAAATAGGATACACAAATAAGCAGTTCTTTTCATGTTTTGTATTTCAATATACATAGAAGTTTCTAACCTACAGAATAAGATTGAATGTTAGCATTTAAAAGAAATTAGTTACTTAATTGATGTTGAAAAATAAAGAAAAACAAAAATTGACAAAAATTGGGAAAATAGTTACATCTGCATACAAATCCTAGTGCGAAACATTTGACATTGGATTATTGCTACTAACATGCTATTGTTTCATCTTCCATGGCACACTTTCATAAAAATGTTCTGTTACGAGGGAAATCCAAAAAGTAGTTTTTTATAAAATCTCAAATATATCAGTAGTTTGTGAATTGGAAGTATGATTGTGATATATCATATTGTTGGAAAGGTAATTTTGTACAGAATCCTAATTTTCAAAAAAGAAATGTTACTTTCCATTTGAACTGAAGAAATTTGATGCATCATATTTGGTCTGAGATCTACTAAATTGTACATTTATGAAATCAAATAGTAGATGTACTGAATTTGAAACATCTTTAAAAAATAAGAGTTAAGAAATCCAGGGGGTAAATTGGTTCCAGATCACCCGGTCTTTAGATTGAAGAACTTAACTATTTGTGGAGACAACTTTGTGTTATTTTTCAAAAAAAACTTGTTCTTCCACTTTGAGTAGTACTTATTTATACTTTCGTATATGTTTATAAACATATTTTTGTATTTTCCTGGTATTTGTTTTTACATAAAAGTGCAAAGAAGTGAAGTAATCATTGAACCTTGGAGATTCATTATCAACAACAATACTTGTAAACAGTTTTGCAATGTCAGCTGGAGAGCAAATTGAAAAGTCAAGCAAAACATTGTAGGGTTATGGAGTTCTTGGAAATTATCTGAATATAAGAATTGAGGATGAGAGAAGACAAGGGCTCAAACAGCAAGTTTTTAAAGTTTTTTCATCAGATTTCATTAGATACACTATTGTATATAGTGACTCATAGGTTGTACGATTCATAATTCATATAAAGCATGAAAACCTGAAAATGTTCAATGAGTCACTATCTACAATTTACAAACTAGAGTATAGAGGCCATGTGACGACTTCAAGGATAAAATCCCAAAGATTTCTTAATGACAAAGTATGCCATTCCAAAACAATGTAGATAATCCAAGATGTACCTCCACCAGGAATACCAGAAGTTCTAAATCACTTTCCTTAACTCCATTTGCTTATAAGTTTATTTCAGTTCATTGAATTGAGAAAATGTCAAAAGTTTAAATGTGCTTGTGAGGCTGATGTAATAAAGGATGTTATTTAATTTTACCACAGTCGTGTACAGCTTGGCAAATCTAGCAAGGAATGTGAGATGCGTCAACGATAACCCAAGAGGGTAACTGTCCACTACCAACTTTTATTGAGAATGACAAAGACGCCGACCGGCTGGCCTACTGCGCACCCAATATTCACATTCCTTACGGGATTTACCAAGTTTTACTCTGTATTTTCCTGTTTATTGGTGAAAAAATAATTGTTATATCCATCATTTATCATGAAACAACTTTATTTCCTTACCAATAAATGTATTATTATTATTATATAGGGTACCAATTCTTTAATAACATAAAAACGTGATTACATGACTAACATACCGTTATGTTTCTGTTTCTTATTCATGTATCTAGGTATGTCTTTCAATTGAATTGAATGATATTACTTCAGAGATTTCAATCAACTAAAATATCAGCATATCATTTATCAGCAATAGGTATACCCAAATTCTTCATATATTTGATTTCAAGAATTTTTATCGATTTTAGAGTATAGAAAACAACGTTGGAAAGTTAGAGTCATTGCTCGATATTCAATTAATTATTATAAAGTTGTGGAAATTTCATGGCAGGTTTCACCTGGGCTTCAGCAACTGGTCAGCACTGCCATAGGCCAGGAAGCAAACACTGAAGAAGAGCAACCGATACGACATGATATTCTAGATGACGCAAATATGGCAAATATAAAAATTGATGATTTAGCAAACAGTATATTGGTACAAGATGGTCCTCTTCCTGAAATTAAGAAGGAGGAAGTAGACGATATCATCTCGGAGATAATAGAAAGTGCTCATGATATTGTCACCGATCCAGAACAGCATCTACAGCTGGACGGTAATGGAGATATCAACATCAATCTTGATCTTGATGATTTTGATGATGATGATGAAATACTCGGCGAAGTTGTGGAGTCTAAGGAAGACGCCCAAGAAGAGGAGAAAGCTGAAGAGAAACCTTCAGCCCCATTAGTTGTGGATCCCTTTGAGTTTCAAGAGGACCCTGTCATTCACCTAGAGCCTTCTGTTAAAGTTTCCAATTTGAATAAGCAAGACACCAAGCAGTATGTTCCTCAATATCAGCAGCAATCACAGCAGCAAGCACCGCAGCAACCACAGCAGGAACTGCAGCAACCACAGCAGGAACCTAAGCAAGAACCGAAGCAGGAACTAAAGCAGGAATCGCAGCAGGAACCACAACAGCAACTTCAGCAGCAACAATCTCCTCCTCAAGTGGTAGCAGAAGAAGTGAATGAAGACATTAAAGAAGAAACAACAGAAGAGAACAGAGAAGGTGGAATGCAAAAGGAGATTGAAGATGTTAAAGAAGAAGAAATTGATGAGGAATTGTCAGAAGAGAAAGAAGATGAACCAGAAGCGGTTGAAAAAGTAAGTTTTGATCAATATTTCTAACTAATTTAAATAAATTTATTTTTTCAACAAAATAACAAAATAAAAGTCTAGTGGTATTAATATCAATTACAAATGGTGAACATTCTAATATTTTATAGCAGATATCTTAGTTCTTTTTGCATTCAGAAGTTATGTTCGTGTTTCTAGTTTCGGCTTCATTTGCAAAATAAAAAGATTTATATTATTTGTCATTTGTCATATTTGTCATGTTATTTGTCAACTAGCTGAATGAGTCTATAGTTAGGGTGTTTGTCAACACTACTAGTCCATAATTATCTCACTTCCTAGTGAGTTATTGTGAATTTTGATGCGACACAGAGAGGCAGGTCATTGATATATTTCAGAAACAGAGTTTGACCTTAGGGGGCTATTGAAGAACTGAAATATGATTTTTTGAGATGAAAACGAACTCTGTTTGAGTTCCGGTTTCGCCGGAAATGGTCTTAGATTGAGTTTTCTAAATTCAATACCTTGTATATTTTCAGATTTTTGAAATCTTCAGCAAATTCTGAATATAATTTGATTTTTTTTGGAATTCATTGAAATATTTTGGAAGTTTTTGAAATGTACCATTACGTTATTCATACACTAAGCATTTGAAAGCATTTCAATATTTTTTCAGAAATAGCCCAAGTTTCACTATCAAAAGCATACCCTCCTTTGTTATCTGGGTTTTTAGTTTTAGTCCAGCTGCCATGCTACTTTTTGGTAACCTTTTTTATAAATAATAGTAATGTAAGTAACCTTTGCATCCTAGTAACAAGAATATAGCAGATTAACCTTTGTTGTAGAACTGTATAAATAAGGCTGAAGATGGATTCTTGCTGAATCCGAAACATGTACCCCTCCGAATTTGATAGTTCTCAGTTGAAATTTGTGAAGATGATTTTGTGATATTTCTTCGTTTAATAAATAATAGTAATAACTCTCGAAATAATTGACAGATATTAATAATTTTGCTATCATTTGTTTCGTCTCTTTAAAAAATATCTGCTATTCAGGGTGCGCCGTAGAGATGTCATTCGAAAAAACTAGATAACCGAACGAAAAAAAAGTTGATTTTGACACATTCAGACCCCAGCAATTTGCAAAGGACTGTAATCAAAATGCTATAATTTGATTTTATTGAACAACATTGCATTAAAAAAGAACGTTTTACATGTGAAAAATTAAATGAAAAATTTAGTTCATTATATTCAGAATTTGCTCTTTATTTCAATAATGTGAAACTATACAAGATGTTTTATTCTCAAAAAAATAGTTCCTCAAATGTCATGATTTGAATCGGATCATTTCTCTCCAAAATAGGGGTGCACCATCTCTCAGACTCACCTGGTATTCTATTATTCACATCTATTTGTTTAGATACAATATTTACCAGATGAATAGTAGCAGCAATAGTTAAAAGAGAACATGATATTCACAAAGCAGATGATATTGCAGTTTAAACAAAATTATCTTATTCATCTCTTTATGTTTTTGTGGCAGAACTTGACAGATAGTGAACAGTGGGTCTGGGTGTAGCCATTTCTAGTAATAATTTTTCAATTCAAGAGCAACCTGTGGTTATGAAATTAGTACCCATTCACATATTTCGAATTTGCAATGTTGAAATACTTTTATTAGGCTTCTGCAGCATCCCCACCATTTTCTGCTAATAGGTTATTCGCCCTTTTCTTCTTTGCTGTATTAATATTATTACAAATGTATAAGAAACCTTTATACACAAATACCACATTTTTGAAAGATATAGGATTTTATGTTTGTTAGGTTTGCAGCTACTAGTTTTTGAAATCGTGCCTTTGTTTCAGATAATAGAGAAACCCATATTAGATAATATCAAAGTGGAAGATAGTGCAGTTCCTGGTTCTGTAGAAATAGTTGAGGTAGTGGGCATAGAAGAAGAAGAAATAGATAAAGAACTTGATAAATCCCAGATACAGGATATTGTACATTCAGTAAAGTCTAATGATTCAGAAGATGTCAAGTCATCAACAGAGCTGGAAGAAGAAAAAATTAAACCTGAAACTGAGGAAAGCAGTCCACCTGAAAGTAAGGATACTGCATCAGTAGCAACCTTAGAAGAATCTTCAGAAGCTTCAGATATTACAAGTGATAACAAGAAAGATATACCTTTGATTTCTGAGGCGCAAGAAGTTGGGGAAACTTCAGTGCCTACTCCAGATTTTGCAGATGGGCTGTACGATGAAATGAATATGGAGGTGAAGGTGGACAAAAGTGGTAAAGCTAAAAGAGATTATTCAAGGACAAAGAAAAAAGAAGAAAAAGGTATGGTATGTTTTGGATATATGTATATAGTCTCACAGTTGAAATCAACATCGTATGAATGGAACATTTTATTATATAGCGAAGGGGTTTTATAATTTCAAAAATTCGAATGAGCCAAACATTTGTTGTCATAAACATGAAAAAAAAATCAAGGTTGACCAATCTGTCCAAATTTAGTAGGAGGAAACCTAGAAAAGAAGCAACTTTACATTAAACATTTTTCGAATTTTTTTTAAATGACCTACTATTTGAAAATAATTTCAGAATTTGTCAAATTTGGCGAAATAAGATGATTGCTAACAAAAATAGTCAAGATAGTTTTGCATTATGTTCAAAGCCAAACTGTTCATGAACTGTAAATTTGTATGAACTAGATAATATTAAAAAATGTCCTATATAATGCTGACTTCAATTATAAAACTGTATTGGATTATATTATTTTTCTACACAGATAATTAAATAGTAAATTCTTCAGCGAGCGTATAATGATAGCTAAATATTCCAAAACGAGCCGTAGACTATACGAAAATTTATAAATTTATGACGAAAGCTCAGTTTGAGGTACTTATAGGTATCTATCGAAATTATTGCCTTTATTACCAAAAAGTAGTATAAATTACAAAGCAATATAAGGAAGAATAACAATTTTACATGAAAAACTAAATGCTTGAGGGGAAAAATAAGAAAAAACTTCTACCAGTAGGATTCGAACTCTTATAACAACCTTTAACTTTTCCGCGGGTCCTACCACTGGACCACACAGGTACTCACAAAAATTTGTGCATGACATATGACTAAGATTTTATCAGGAGCTAAAGTTAAAACTAAGAAAGAAAATAGTCAATCTGACATTCACGGATGCCAAGCTGTGACAAGTCCAATGAAGCAAAGCCTTGAGAAATTTGTTTCATACATTTGATGTTTTGTAATTGGTCTAAACCTCTCAGTTACTGTGGATTCTGAAAATTCATAAATTTGACGTTTATAATTTAAATCATTATTTTCACTTGACAGATAGTAAAACAAAAACTAAGCAGGTTTATCACTGTGAAAATACAGCGACAAGCTATATTTTCACCGTAGTTCCGATTCTATTGGCTGAATTTCAAAATTTGAAATCTACTGATTGTTTGTTAAGCAAGGAAATATATTGTCCAGAAAATATATTGTTCACTATTCACTGGGGAGAAGGTATGGGGAAAATGTCACATGGTATCACGGTATGGTATATGGGACCTTGCTTTATGCCATAGGGTGGCATGAATTCCAGAAAACCCAATATTAATTGTCGACTTGTATTAAGTCTTTCAAGATTACAGTTGTATGACTGATAATGTCCAAATAGGACGAAACTGCAGTTACCCAAGTATTTCAAATATAAAGTGGTATTTATAAATCTTTATGAATTTTCATTCATTTGATCCATTTTGTCTCATGGAGTCTACAATTTTTAAGGTGTCTGTTCAATATTGTGTTGGTACATAGGTATATTCTAAAATGTTAGTCTTTTGTTCACTGGACATAATAATTTTGTCGCCAGTTCACCAAATTGAATGTGTCCATTGTAACAGATGTATAAGTACAATTTTTTGGATAAAGCCACCTATCTATCTACCTATCGATGTTTGAAGTCTCTACAAGAACAAAGAATTGTTCTTTAAATCACATCAATTTATATTATGTTTCAGGTTTCGATATGCTACTTGCTATTGAGAAGGCCCAACTCGAGGACAGCGAGTTGACGGAGGAGAACTTATCGGACAATACAACAGACAACGAAAAGAAAGATATAAAATTGAAAGTGAAATCGGAGAATGAGAGATCAAACAGCCCTTGGACGGAAGAAGACGACAGCGCAAGTCGCAGCAAAAGGAGGTACTCTACCCCTGCAACACCTAACGATTCTGTTCCAAACTCTCCAGCTTCGAGCTCTACATTTTACTATGAAGATGACAGGGACTACCGTAACTGGAAAAAATCTGTGATGTTGGTTTATAACCGCTTGGCTACGAATAAGTATGCCTCGCTGTTTCTCAAACACATAACGGATGATCAAGCACCAGGTTAGTACTAGATTTTCATCAAAATTCATGTATTCTCAATAATAAAAATAATAATAAACAAATTATATTTCAAGGAATATTGAGATAAGCATAGTTCTAAGGCAATGTTAACAATGTTAAAACAACAATCATCAATTGGGAATTCAACATAAGGGATACTCCCTCTGGTGTCAAGTTTTGAAACTATAGATAAGTACATTGAAATGATCGTTTTCGTGAAAATTCCCAAGAATTTAGCTATTCTTTATGTGCATTTTGTTGAACCTGTAATAATTATCGATAAGTGTCGAAATTCTGGTTCATATAAATGGTGACATAATGTACTTGAGAGTAATTCAATTTTTGCCACTTTGGATAGAAACTATAGTGTATTCTGGTGCTCCTCAGGGCAGTCAGATCCAGTGCTGTTTAACATTTTCATTAATGATACCAAAAATTAAATAAAACATAGTCAGTTCTTGTTATTTGCAGATGACCTGAAACTTAATACAAGAGTTTGTTCAGTAACAGTCTGTAAAATGCTTCAATCTAATTTGGACAATATTGCTAGGTGGTACACAAAAAACGTTTTATTCATAAAATGTGAAGAAATCTCTTTCTACAAATCACAGCATATGATATTTTTTAACTACTTCATTGGTAACGACCACGACCAATTACCAGACGTATACACTATTAGAGATCTGGGAGTATTAATGGAAAGTAAATTAAACTTTTGCCAACATCAGGATCATATCATTATCACAGCATTGGTTTCATAAATTGACACAGGAGGCGCATATATGTTGACTCAGGTCAACAAAATTGTCAAAAACTTGGTCACCAGTCCTTGCCTGCTCTTTAGATTAGCTCCTTATGTCCCAGCTCGGTCTACTAGGAGTGCAATTTAGACAATTGGCATATCTCAGTATTGATGTAATTATGTAAATTACTATCGTATTTCTCTTATGATCACTACATTGAATGAATGAATGAAAATCAGAATTATTCTAGATTGAGAAAAAAAATCAGCATAAATGAGAATGATAATTGGGTGATACAAAAGATTATAAACAAAATAAGAATTCGGTATAATCATTATGGAAGATTGAAAAGATCCTCATAATAGCAAATTGGAAGATACTTATAAAAAATTAAACAAATACCTTTTGCCAAAATTGAAAGATAAAAAAATGTGAAGTGATCATCAATAACATTGGAAATAATAATAAAGAACTGCAAATACCAATTAACCAAATTATGAGTAAGTCCAGCATACTGCTGGATAGAAAAAATTAATTATGTATCGAAATTTATCAATTCTTTTTCACAGAGATTGGTTTAACAATTTCTTAACAATTCAATCCTATATTAAAAACTATGGCACCATATAAAAAGTTTTTTTAAAGCCTCAGAAGAACTTTCCAAAATAATGGTAACTGTCAAATCCCATACAGTTGATCAAGTTTACCCCTATCCTTAGTTATTATTAAGTATTATTTTTCTAGACTCTTTGAAGAGAAAAATTTCAAAACCTATTTTTAACGGGAATATTTTAAAATACATTATCGTCCGTTTGCACTTATGAATATTTTTTCTAAAATTTTCTAACAAGTGATGAACATTTTATTAGTTGATGTCATAACCTCTAATATTGATACTGATACATTTCAGTATGCATTCCAATATTCCAATACAATTAATTAAAAAACTTTTGATACGGTCAATCATACAATTATAATTCTATTGCACATCTTAAAAAATATGGTTATTAAAGCACAATGAATATATTTCAAGTTTATTTTTGAAATCGTATACAATCCCTATCAATACATAAATTCCCCAAAATTTCAGTTATACATTTGAAACGGTTTTCTCCAACGGAAAGATTCAGGGGAAAATTAAACGTTACCATCGATTTTCCTTTAGAGGGTTTATACATGAGTAACTATGCCGCAGACAATCTAGGCCCTTTTCGCTACAGTCTGTATGCCTTATATAAACAAAGCGGGACTACATGCAGCGGGCACTACACGGCTTGCTGTCGACACCCGTATGCAGGCGCCTGGCATGAGTACGATGATTCTCGGGTGACACCAATTTCACCTGGATCCCTCGTAAGCGGAGAAGCCTATGTCCTCTTCTACGAGCAGGAACACACCAAATCGCACCTTTCAGATCATTTTTAGTTCTATTTTTATTTCCAACTTATATATTAAATATAATGTTCATATTGTAAAAAAAAAATCGAAATAAATCAAAATACAGGGTATTTCCGAAACTGGAGCGATAAATGAAGTAGGGCGTAGATGATAAAACAAAACTAAATGAAAATAAATTTTTGTCAAAAAAAAAATCATTTTGGCAGTTCTACAAAGTACGTAAACTGAGCTGAAACACTTCCAGAAGACAGATACGCTGTTGCCTGGAGAATCAAACCAGTGCCTACCAAACAAAGGTAACTAAAAGCGCCCATATTTTGAAAATTGCCATTTATTTTATTGTTACATTATATCCCGTTTTTGATTTGTTACTGTGTAGGTAATTGAAAAATCTTTCAACCTAACCAATGAAAGAACTTTTATTCCAGGTTACAGTAGTACAGTCTATCGTGCAATGGATCTTCAGACCATCAAAAAGAACATAGAAAATGGCACAATTAGAACAACCCTAGAATTCAAGAGAGACACAATGCTGATGTTCACAAACGCTCTGATGTACAACAGAACATATGGCACTATTTACAACATGGCCTTACAAATGCAACAGGAATCGCTAGAACCAATAGAAATTCTCATGGCGGCAGAAAAACAAAATGACGGTGCTCCACTACGAAGAGAAACAAGAACTAGTGAGTCAGGTACAAAGCGGAAGCGTACCATAACTGAAGAAACCTTGTTGAAACCAAAAAAACGGAAGGAAGACTAGTAGGATGATACATAACAACAGGATGTGTTTTGTTACTTTTGGAATTTCAGCCGAGGAAATGATTGAAAATGAAATGTGTGACTGATGTTTCAGTCATGTAGAAAGAGAATGCTGTGTTAATATGTATAGAAGAGTTTATGTGAATCAAATTTTATTTATAAAATTTCTTGTTTGCTTTGTTGATGAATTTTAAAATTTGTAGATTTTCAAATACAATATTTTCAATAAAGAATGCTCAATAAAACAAACAGTAAGGGAGATATTTCATAGATTGAAAATTATTATTTTTGGACAGAATTTCTCCATTCTGAAATCTAATTTGATAACATTTAGAAAAAATAAAGTAGTGGACAAAAAATCAAGTGGCCATCATCATTAGATCACTGCTGAGCTCAGAATTGAGCAGAATTATAACAGTGCTATCTGAGGGGAATAAATTATATAAAAATGACTTACATTTGGAGGAGAATTGAATGCTGAAACAGACTTATCAGAAAAAACTGGAACTTTCAAAGAAAATTTTTAATAATGACAGGAATCTGAAATACCTAATGAGGTAAAAGAAACGTGGAAAATTACCAAGGAAGCAAAAAATACAATGCCTTGTAATAGTGTACCCCTTATATGCAGTAATGATGAAGATTTTATTGATATCCAAATGATTCACTTCTCAAGTGTTACTAGAAATACAGTGTCGGAAAGTTTCCATCTTGGATATGGTGGCGTCTTGAGAGCGTAAAGAATAGCTAGCGTAAAGAATGCTATATGTTGAGAGAGCATTACAATTTCTCCTGTACTCGCTCGAGGAAGGGATATCGACGAGAGCTGTGCGTGGTGTGTCGCATCGCCACGTAGTCCGTTAATGTGTCGGGTGGGGTAACAGGGGAGGTGCACAGTAGTGTGTGTGTGTGTGTGTCTCTCTTATTTATGTGGTATTATCATATCATTGCGTTCCTTGTTGCTTGGGTAGATTTCTGTCTATACCCCAGATGAAAAGTTTCTGATAAGTACTGTATATCTAAACCTGATCCCGATAATATTAATTATATCCATCACCCAATGAATATGGATACTTATGAACTCGGTCATAAAATTATAAAGGCTATACTTGATCAATGAAAGTGTTTCAAAAAATGACTTTCCTAATTTATGTGGTTAGGTAACGGGACTATTTTCGAAACTCTTATAAACCCCTTAAAAAGCTCAAATAAAGCATTTATAGAGGTCACAAACCCTTCGTTTAGTAATGCTACATAGCTTTAAGTTTTGTTACCAAAAGAAACAGCTAGAAACGTTCTGGAAACCGCTATATAATTTCCTAAATAATCGCAGCTGAACTCCTTCAGTCACGTAATATACTGTTTTATGTGTTCTGGAAGACCTTATAAAACGTATTGGCTATATAGTGGTCTTCGTTATATTTTTGTTACCAACTGCTACTTCTTCCTGTCTCTTATGTCAATCCTGTCATATCTTAATGTGGTAGTAACTTTATATAAATTTTATTTTTATTTTCATATACATCTTAATCATTATATACCTTCTTCATCTTCATACAAACTTTTAATTCTTTATATATTTTTATCTTTATATACATATACAGGGTGTACTCCACTTTCCATGGCCTATTAGACGATTCTGGAGAACGGAACGACAGATCATCTCATAAGTTTGTGGACGCGGATAATCAAACCCTCACTCAATCTCACGTGGGCGAGGGAGAGAAAACAACTACTGCCCCCCACGAACATTGAATAATATCTGACATCAATTTGTGCAATGTTCCTCCAAGAAGAAACAATTGCGAGTGCTAATTGCAATGGAGAATTGAATATTATCCCCCATTAGTTGGGAATGACCACCTGTACACATGACATGTTCCACGGTTTGTTTAACACTTATCTTGTTTTTGAGTTTTGGGTGTTATCGTTCATTGGGTGGGCCATGATAACTCTAATGTTGTCCGACCCGACCTATCCTTTCATTGATAAATGGTAACAAACCGTGAAACATGTAATGTCAGCAGATGGTCATTCCCAATAACCAATGGGATGGAGGATAATATTCAATTCTTCATTGCAAATATCACTTGCATTGTGTCCTCTTGGAGGAACATTGCACAAACCCATGTCAGATGTGAATCAATGTTCGTAGGGGGAAGTAGATGTTTTCTGACAGATGTTTGCTTCAAATTTTCCACTTTGTGGGAAAGTGTTGAGAGATGGGAAATTCAAATTTTTCGAAAAATTTTCGTTTCTTTATTTGAATCTCTCCGGCACACTTTTCGGACTTTGTTCGAATTCATACTAAAATATGACTCAATTATAGCGAGGTTGAAGGAGCAGATGATTTTACTGAAAATTACATGTTGGTCCCAGTAGTCACTCTTGAGATCATACCGTGTAGAATTAATATTCTTTTACGAATTTTAGTAGTTCTTATTCAAGTATTTTTTTGTTTGATTTTCTCTTTGTGATGCTATGCTTATAGTTATTAGAAATCTTGAATGCTAGTCTTGAATTACAAAAATTATAAGATTTTTTTTTAATAAATCTAATGCAATCGAGCACAGATTAACTCAGTTACATTACAAATATGTATTTTGAAAAATCTCAAGTGTGGGGGAAGGAGAACGAGCAAAATCTCACGACATCTCACCAAGGGGAGAGAGGGGGTCGAGAAATCCCCAAAATTGTCTCGTAATGAATGGACGCCCGTATTATAAACACTTTTTTCATAGAAGGACCTTCCCAGACATCTTGAAGCTCTCAGAAATTATACCCATATATAAGAATAAAGGATCATGCATAACTCTACTCGACAAATTTTTCAAGATTATGGAGTACATTTTATAATAGACTATATAATAGAGAGTAGTATAGAACAATTAAATCCACCATAAGTGCCATTGATCAACGTCTCAAACATGTACTAATTCTGTTGGATGAAAATCAATGCAGCTTTATGGAATTCGCGGATCTGCATTGAACTGGGTTAATTCCTACCTTCCAGACCGAAAACGATTGGTGTCAATGGTAAGTGTTCTGAAGTTTAAAGTGTATCGTTGGGAGTACCACAAGGCTCAGTCTTGGGACCAACTCTCTTCCTCATTTTCTTCAATATGATGAGATAAAATAATCTCCAAATGTCAGTGCATTTAAAAATAAACTAAGGTTATTTCTGTTGAAGAAGCATATACTACTTCAAGATTCATAATTTGATGTGATATTTATTTAAATATATATGTAATGAAACTATTATTTATTTTCTAATAACATATTATTACTTATATATGTTTTACTCTATTGGGTGACTCTTTTTATTATTTATTTTTGCGTTCTGTCTTTTTGACGTGTGGGCTATGTCTTTGGGTACACCCTACGAGTGTTTATGAGGGGATTATTATTATTATTATGATTATTATTATTATTATTATTATTATTATAGTATATAAGTATTTTGCAATTTTGTTAGGTTTGACCTAGGGCCGGTCTTTCCATCTCACAATAAAGTCTCTGATAAGCTATCTATCGGATGAACTTCTCAGGTTTACAAATCCTTATCTGATAGATATAATTATCTGGGACTTATCTATAGGTGGAAAAACCGGCCCTTAACTTATTGATTAATTTGTTACGCGCTGTTTTATTAATTTTGTAACGCGCTATATCATTGCAGAACCCCTTTCTTAGTATGAATGATATACTTGTATATGTATCTGGTTTATATATTTGAGAATATTTCTTTACAGTTAAAATATAAGTAAACAATAATACACCTACTTAGTTCTTAATATGTTTTATTTCACGTTTCTTTATCCACTACATGAAATGTACATATACACATTGCTGGTAACCAATGAAATCACGCCTATCTCGTAAGCTATGACTTCAATTCCCATCTAGGAATTTTCTGAAACTTGCCTTGAATTTTTGTTGAGGATCGAATTTCCTACTTATTTTGTTCCAGTCTTGTGGTCGTTCTCTCTCGATGAATCTTGATGTCTTTCTGATGATTTTTTTTTGGGGTTCTGAGCACTTTGCGCAGCTGTTGGTTATAGCTTCAGGTATGTGTCCTGGAAATAAAAGATTCAAAATTGGTAAGGTTACGTCTTTTATTTTTTCATTGCATTATTCAACAAAAACGAGATCCGATAGAAGAGGAATAAAATACCTACACTTCCCAAATAGCACACATATATTGCGGAATAATATATCATGAAAATATTGGCAAATTATTCAAACTTAATATTGGTGAAAAAGATTGGTCCATTTCTCTAAATATTAACATTTTTTTTACACCAATATTACGTTCGAATATTTTGCCAATGTTTTCACAATAATCTATTAATATTATCAAAATACTATACCAATATCATCACAATATTGTACCAATATTATCACAATATAAGTGTGCTACTTCTGATTGTATGAATATTTCATTGTAATGAAAAACAATCGAGGATGATGTGACCACATATCTCAATTATCTTCACAAGAGTGTCCATCTGAGAGGCACAAAAAATATGTGAATTTGTGAAGCTCTTAGCTGGTACGTTACATTTAAACAATTGTGAGTAACATTTGGCATCACATTGTGATACCTTTTCCCGGTCAAGAGGGCCCCAAATAGAAGTTAATCAGATTGTAATGTGAGTAACAATTCACTTCTCATGTGATTTGAAACTTGAATGTGAAGCACTGTCTTTGAGACCATTTTGTATTAACTGATGGGTTCTGCTAAGATTTCTGCTGCACCACGGCAAGCCGGTATTATTTCAAGATTAGAGAGCAGCGTGTCCATCATTCCATCATGTACCTCTATAATCAGGACCACCATTCCAACATAAGCGCAGGGTTCAAGTTTGTCGCCACACTTGTACTCGCTAAATACGTATGACTTTCCTCAGTGCGAGAGACCGGATATGGGCACGGCGATATATGCCGATGATACCGCCATATTTGCCCATTCCTTCTCGAGCGTCGCTGCCCAATATAGGATCCAAGTTCACTTGGATAGGAAGGTCATACCCTATTTGGCTGAGAACAAGATCGTGGTGAATCCGGCGAAGTCGGAGACCATCAACTTCACGAAAAAGTACACATACTCAAAACTTTACCGGAAGTTGGTGATCAACGGCGAAGCTGTTGAAAACGTGAACACTGCGCGATACCTGGGAGTACAGCTGGACAAGCGTCTCAATTTTGGCAGGCATATAACCTTGGCTATTCAGAGGGCTGGGGCGGCGCTAAAGCGCACCTACCCCCTGGTAGCCAGATGCTCTAAAATGAGTCTAGACAATAAATTGCTTGTTTACAAGCAGATCATAAGACCCGCGATGACGTACGCTTGTCCAGTGTTCTGCAGTCTGAAAACCACCCCACTTATGCGGCTGGATAGGATGCAGAACAAGGTGCTCCGTATTATCACTAATAGTAGGAGGTACCTTCGGTTGGAAACTTTAAGGGAGCTTGCTGGCGTCGACTCAGTTCCGACATACATAAAGAACTTGTCTTACAAGTTCTATAAGTACTTCATCCATAACAGTCCTCTCACCAAGGACATTACCAAGCTTAGGGTATATGATAATGAGCCCCGCAAGCATGGCGGTTTTTTGCCTCAGCCTTTTCCGGGGTTTGTCATCGAAATAACCAACATCACAAACGCATTACAAGGATTATCTACATGGAATAAAATTACACCACACGCATAAGCAATGCAGGAGGCGTGTTTCTTATCAGTCGCCGCCGCAATTTCATGAAATGTCCGGTCATTCCGTTAACATCAGCGGGGCCGGGCATCAGCGCCCCCCTCTTGGGGGTCTCTGTGCCCGACTTGGCAGGGCGCCCTTCTAGCTCCCCTGAAAAGGAGCGGAAGGGTCGCTACTTCTGCGCCTTTTTTCCCATCCTCCCCTGACCCCCCTGGGTTAAGAAGCGTGGGGCATAAAAATGTGACATGTTATGATTTGTGAATTTTTAATTGTTAACTTTGAAATAAAAACCCTATTTATTTATTTATTTATTTATTTATTCCAACATAATGGCTTTGGTAGAGCTTGCGGAGTTCAAAGAGTAAATCTTTAGTCTTTTTTTTTTTCACTTTTCGTGCGATATTCGTTTCGCCAGAAGTCGAAGACTCTATGCCGAAAATTGTCCTACTTTGATGGTCGAGGAGGACTACATCAGGCTTATTTGCTTGTATTTGCCTGAGGATGGGGAATGAGTAGTTCCAATGGATTCGGCATTTCTCATTCTCCGCAATGGACTCAATATCGCCTGGATCATAAAGCAACTTCGGTGTCTCGTCTATACCGTACGAGTGTCGTAGATGGTAGTACAACACTCGTAGCGCCGCGTTATGTCTGTGGATATAGGCTGAGACCGCATGAGTTTGACACTCAGGAGTCCCACGACACGCTCTGCATCTAGTGTCCGGGCTCTATACCCATCATGACACTTTGGTACACCAGAGTGTTGAGACGAATCTATAAAACAAAATCGGAAAAAAACTTAGTAATTATTTAGTCTGATCTAGAAAAATCATTTAGTCTGATCTAACCAGAACGAACAAACCTTACATAGAAATTTGAGTGCGTGGAAATTTAATACATATATTTTGCGAGGAGTAATTATTTGGTCAGATCTAACCAGAACGAACTTATCTTAGTAGACATTTGAGTGCGTGGACTTTTAATACATACATTTTGCGAGGAGTAATTATTCAGTTTGATCTAACCAGAACGAACTAACCTTACGTAGACATTGGAGTGCGTAGAAATTTTATTATTCTTCGAAGGTTTTTTTTCCCGGGGGTATTTTTACAGTTATTGTTGGAGACACCATTCTGACAGGCCCTTATTCTCCCCTCTGTCTCCGACTTCAGCCCACTTGACATGAGAAACGCAAATTTTTAGATAAGTCAAGGTCTTTGATGTTCTTGAACTCTTGGTACTGGACCATGCAGAGAAGGGGTCTGAACTCCTGGTAACTTTACAGACTCCATCCAGTACCATTCTCTTATGTAGACTCCAAACTAAAAGCCCTCGGCCTCCCTGTTGTCTGGAAAAGTACAACCGTGGAACGGACTATTTAGGATGCAAAATCCTATAAAGATGCGTCATTTTTTTCATCACTTCAACGTAGTAGAGAGTAGTATCGGAACGGCAAGTATATTAGTCGATGACCAAATCTGTCGAAGTTTGTGTTTGCCAAGGAGAGAGTTTCTAACTGCGGTTACCTCAGGGAAGATGCGTTGTTCCACTTCTATGTAAGTATACGTCTCTCCGACATCAAGATGATGTAGGATGCTTCCATCTACGTGCTGCACATTCCTAACTCGCTACCGATAGCATGCGTGTACTCTTGCACCGCTCTCAAGGATTGATGTAGATCCTTCTTTCCGAAGGCATATAGTTTCTAGTCATCTATGTAAAATAGCAAAATATATGAGTGACCTTGTGCTGGGGGTGCCGCAGTTGCAACCACGAGTGTTTCTGAGGGCAACACGGACAATAGCAAAAGTGAGATGCACAAAAAAAAGAAAGGCTGAGGAAGTCTCCCTGAAATACGCCCCTTCTAAAGATTACCTTTTGAATTATTATTATCATCATTATTATTATTACGCCATGTGTATACTCAAGATCCTCGAGACAGGTATTGTACAAGTGATCCTCTCGAAGCCTTGGATAATTTATGCAATGATATCTTATTAGACATAATTATTCATCATAGGTGTTTCATTCTAAGAACAGAATTAAATTTTCATCGCGTATTCATTCACAAACCTTCGACATATGTACTTGTAATGTCAAGATATTATACAACGACCCATATAAACTAGTTGGTAATGCACGTGTGTTTCTGATTAATTCTTTCTCAACGTGTTTTTGCAATTTAGAGCTTGAATGAAGGTGTTCAGGATATTAAAAAAAAAAAATTGTAATTGCCATTAGCGCACTGAGGATTTTCCTTCGAGGGATGTTCCAAATTATGTTTATCAATTCAACTATAGGGTTCATACTATTTCAATCAAAATGAACATTGAAAATATTTTCAGTAATAAACAGCAATAAACTATTATTTATAAATTATTACAATAAAAAGTAAAATATTATCTTTAGTGTGTTAAAAACAAAGTTTAAAATATTTTTTGAAAGCTTGAGGTATTATTTCAAGTGTAATTACGTGAAGACAATATTTAAAGTTTTAAAAGTTTCAGATTTTCATTTTACGGATTTTTCTGATTTTAATTTCGCGAGTTTTCGCAACTTTCTTCGAGAAGGAGGAGGGAATCGGAGCCCCCTACCGACATTATATTCCCGTTATTTTCCATCAAAAATCGTCGGAAATTTTTCCAAATATCTATAAGTTCTATATCTAGCCTTCAGAGAGGCAGTGGTTAATATTTTTTGACAATATTGTATTATCATCGAAACTGAACCAATTCCAATTCAGCTTGCAAGATTTGACCTAAATTAACTAACTAACTCACTTACAATTGCAAGTTATTAATAGTATGTTATTATAATACAATAACGTTACGATGTACCGTAATATTGCCAGTGCTTTAAAAGCACTTATACACGTATATATAGTACACTATTTTTTTGACATAATTTTTTGGGTTTATCACCTTCCACAATTTCTCTTTTTTTGAAAACTGTTGACGTTTCGGAGGCTGTATCTGCCTCCGTTATCAAAACTTCTTAGAAAGACGCTGAGAAAACTGAATTTGAATTGCGATTTTGGTAATAAGACCTTTCTTTGACAGAGTCAAATGAAATCTGTCATACATTCTTTTGATTGACATTTGGTATCTTGATACATAGGGTGTTCGGTATCAATCAATCACCATTCTATTAGTTCTTATTTCATCTCTGAGGAGGGGTAACCAGGTGCGGTCCATTTCGATGGAATTGGTTGAGAAGCAGTTGTTCGATAAAAGAATGCACGCAGTTTCCTTCAACTTCCTTTTTTCTTGATTTGATTCTCTCAATAAAATTTTGGTATTATTCCATTCCATCATATGATCGCCATCAGATGTTAGAATATGTTCGGATATTTTCGAACCCGTTATTTTTCGATTTCTGATGTAACTTTTATGTTCTTCCTGGCGCACAATCAATGGTCTTGATGTTTCACCTATATAACTCTTACCACACGAACAAGGTATGTTGTAAACACAATTTTTTGAACATTCACCAGTGTTTTTGGGTTTTGTATGTGTGAGTATTGATCTCAATGTATTGGTTGTTTTAAATGTTGTTCTTACATCATACCTATGGCCAATCCGTTTTATCTTTTCAGACAGTCCAGGGACATAAGGTATAATATTGTTTGTTGGATATGTATGGATATGTCGCATGTCTGTGTGTTGTGTTGTTCGATTGTAAAGTGTAGTACTATTTTCAATTTCATTAATGGTTTTTTCCACGAATTCATTTGGATAAGCATTTTCCCTGAGAACGGACTTTATAAAATTCAATTCTTCTTTCAGATTTTGTGTTGAATTGCAAACCACTTGTGCCCTGTTGTAAAGACATTTGACAATTCCCCTCTTCACGCTGGTGTGGTGATTTGAGTTATAATGGAGATATCTATTGGTATGTGTTTTCTTTCTATAAACAGTTGTGTTAACTCGAGATGTTGATTTTTTTATCAAAACATCTAAGAAAGGAAGTTCATCATCTTTTTCTGTTTCTAATGTGAATGTTATCGTTGGTTCTTGTTTATTAATGTAATCTAAGAACACTTTCAAGTCATCTCTACTCTGATTCCAAACAGCAAACACATCATCAACATACCTCCACCATACTCTGGGTCCATTCTGGTACGTTTCAACGAAAAATTCTTCAAAATATTCCATGAATATATTACTCAAAATGGGTGATAATGGAGAACCCATTGCCATACCAAATTCTTGTTGATAAAATTCATCTTTAAATTGGAAATACGTTTTTTCAATACAGAGTTTTATGAGTTCAATAATAGAATCGACATTCAATTTTGTTCTATTATTCAATGATATATCTCTTTCTAATTTAGATTTGACAATTTCTAGAGTTTTTTTAATTGGAACATTTGTGAATAAGCTTTCAACATCAAAACTAACCAGAATATCTGTATCATTAATTTGTAATTCATTTAGTTTTTCTAAGAAATGTGGAGTGTTTTTTATAAAACTATTTCCATTACCAGATATCGGTTTTAAAATATTGAGTAGGTATCTTGCAAGTTTTTGGCATGGAGAACCAATGGAACTAACAATGGGTCTCAAGGGATGCGTTGGTTTGTGAATTTTTGGTAATCCATAGAAATGTGGGGGTTTACTGTGGTGAGAAATAAGGTTTGTGCGCTCTCCTTTTGAGAGCATATCTTTGTATTTTGCAAGGGTTCGATATGTTTTGCTCTCTATGGATGAAGTTGGGTCACCATTCAGTTTTTTGTATACATTTTTCACTGAAGAAGTGTTGTCTTCATTTAGTATTTTATAAGTGGTGTTAGAGATCATTTGTGTTAGTTTGTGTTCGTAATCTTCTGTATTCATGACGACTGTGGCATTTCCTTTATCAGCCGGAAGTATTTTAATTTTATCATCTGATCGAAGAGATGTTATTGCACTCTTCTCATAAGTATTTAAATTACTTCTAGAATGATAAGGTTTTGTCAGTGCATTTTTGCAGTCAGATCTGTAATCGCCAGCTATTTCAGCTGGTAAACGCTGGGCTGTTGCCTCTATGGCAGTGACCATTTCAAGAGTTGGTATAACTTTGGGAGTAACAGCAAAGTTCAATCCCTTCGCTAAAACAAGTTTCTCATGTGTATTTAAAGTTCTAGAGGATAAATTGATTACAGTTCTTTCAGCAAAAGTTTTGGTGTTTCTTGTGTTATTTTGGTATTGTTCTTGTTTCTTTTGTAATAGTTTTGTGAATTTTTCTTTGTGTATTTTAATTTTGTTTCGATTGAATGAATTATAGGAATTTTGAATACAGTGACTCATATAATTGAAATCATTTTGGATCATATCTTGTTTCATGATTTGCTCCAAGTTATTAATTGAATATTCTAAATTTACCTTGTTCTTTCTGTGGAATTGAATTCTTTCTCTTACCATTGCGTGGCCTGCCCTTTCAATTATTCTTCTACATTGTTGACTATCATATGGCATTTTCAAAATAAAACTTCTAGGAATGATCTTATTACCTCGACATCTACATAAAAAGGTTAAACTACTGTGAGAACTTGCAAATTTTTGGTACAGATTTTCCAGTTTCTTGAAATTCCTAACATACTGCGGCCCATACCGTCCTTGTAAATATTGATTAAAAGTTTGATAAAATTAAAATACTTCCGGCTGATAAAGGAAATGCCACAGTCGTCATGAATACAGAAGATTACGAACACAAACTAACACAAATGATCTCTAACACCACTTATAAAATACTAAATGAAGACAACACTTCTTCAGTGAAAAATGTATACAAAAAACTGAATGGTGACCCAACTTCATCCATAGAGAGCAAAACATATCGAACCCTTGCAAAATACAAAGATATGCTCTCAAAAGGAGAGCGCACAAACCTTATTTCTCACCACAGTAAACCCCCACATTTCTATGGATTACCAAAAATTCACAAACCAACGCATCCCTTGAGACCCATTGTTAGTTCCATTGGTTCTCCATGCCAAAAACTTGCAAGATACCTACTCAATATTTTAAAACCGATATCTGGTAATGGAAATAGTTTTATAAAAAACACTCCACATTTCTTAGAAAAACTAAATGAATTACAAATTAATGATACAGATATTCTGGTTAGTTTTGATGTTGAAAGCTTATTCACAAATGTTCCAATTAAAAAAACTCTAGAAATTGTCAAATCTAAATTAGAAAAAGATATATCATTGAATAATAGAACAAAATTGAATGTCGATTCTATTATTGAACTCATAAAACTCTGTATTGAAAAAACGTATTTCCAATTTAAAGATGAATTTTATCAACAAGAATTTGGTATGGCAATGGGTTCTCCATTATCACCCATTTTGAGTAATATATTCATGGAATATTTTGAAGAATTTTTCGTTGAAACGTACCAGAATGGACCCAGAGTATGGTGGAGGTATGTTGATGAAGTGTTTGCTGTTTGGAATCAGAGTAGAGATGACTTGAAAGTGTTCTTAGATTACATTAATAAACAAGAACCAACGATAACATTCACATTAGAAACAGAAAAAGATGATGAACTTCCTTTCTTAGATGTTTTGATAAAAAAATCAACATCTCGAGTTGACACAACTGTTTATAGAAAGAAAACACATACCAATAGATATCTCCATTATAACTCAAATCACCACACCAGCGTGAAGAGGGGAATTGTCAAATGTCTTTACAACAGGGCACAAGTGGTTTGCAATTCAACACAAAATCTGAAAGAAGAATTGAATTTTATAAAGTCCGTTCTCAGGGAAAATGCTTATCCAAATGAATTCGTGGAAAAAACCATTAATGAAATTGAAAAAAGTACTACACTTTACAATCGAACAACACAACACACAGACATGCGACATATCCATACATATCCAACAAACAATATTATACCTTATGTCCCTGGACTGTCTGAAAAGATAAAACGGATTGTCCATAGGTATGATGTAAGAACAACATTTAAAACAACCAATACATTGAGATCAATACTCACACATACAAAACCCAAAAACACTGGTGAATGTTCAAAAAATTGTGTTTACAACATACCTTGTTCGTGTGGTAAGAGTTATATAGGTGAAACATCAAGACCATTGATTGTGCGCCAGGAAGAACATAAAAGTTACATCAGAAATCGAAAAATAACGGGTTCGAAAATATCCGAACATATTCTAACATCTGATGGCGATCATATGATGGAATGGAATAATACCAAAATTTTATTGAGAGAATCAAATCAAGAAAAAAGGAAGTTGAAGGAAACTGCGTGCATTCTTTTATCGAACAACTGCTTCTCAACCAATTCCATCGAAATGGACCGCACCTGGTTACCCCTCCTCAGAGATGAAATAAGAACTAATAGAATGGTGATTGATTGATACCGAACACCCTATGTATCAAGATACCAAATGTCAATCAAAAGAATGTATGACAGATTTCATTTGACTCTGTCAAAGAAAGGTCTTATTACCAAAATCGCAATTCAAATTCAGTTTTCTCAGCGTCTTTCTAAGAAGTTTTGATAACGGAGGCAGATACAGCCTCCGAAACGTCAACAGTTTTCAAAAAAAGAGAAATTGTGGAAGGTGATAAACCCAAAAAATTATGTCAAGAACTGGATTTCCTCCACAAAATCAAACTTTTAATCAACACTATTTTTTATTATGCCTGCATCGTAACTACAGAAACAATAACGGAAATGAATTTTAGAACAGGATAATATCCCTCAGCGGCGCAGCCAGGGAGGCGCCATGGGGCTGCAGCCCCTTTCCCAAGTCATGATACCGCTAGTGTGTTGGCATATTAACACATTCGATTGACTGACCCTAAACTAAAATCCTGGCTGCACCACTGATTCCTCTTATTTTATCAAGTAGTTTATCGACCTCTCGTGTCACGCATTAGTGACATATATAATCCAGTAACGACAGACAAACTCGAGCAAAAAGTGAAGAATGAATTGTAGCTCTCTGAAACTCGGCATATAACATCTCGACATCATGCATTAGTAGAAACCAAATTGTTTACCAAAAATCAGGGGTGGAACCTAAAAAAAATTCATTTAAAATTTTTTTATTTTTTTTGTTGTTATTTCAGAAAATATGAGATTTATCAAAAAACAATTTCGATAGGTTGGGAGATAATTCAATTCTCCACAAGAATGATATTCAGTAATACCTTATGAAATACTCTCGTTTTCTCAGAAAACGTGGTTTAACGCCGTCGTCGCATTTCATGCTCGCGTTAACCGCCACTGCAAGTTCAGGCAGGGCCGAAAATTAGATTTGTCATAACTTTGCTAAAAATTATAGTAGAAGGAAAAGAAAGAGTGCATATCGTCCCTGAAGACTTCTACTTCCTCATGCAAATATAACATGTGAGTATCTGAGTACCTAAAATTTGTTTTGTCCCACTTCACATAACCCATCTACGATATTTCATGGATATTTTAGTTGATATGACATAATTATACTGAAGCAGGAATTAGTACACTCTTTGGACTATACGCAACGATTCAAGACTAGTGAGACACGTCTCACTTATACATGCCGAAAAAAAAGGAGTTTTACTCCTGCCTCAGTTTTCAACTCACCCATAATCCCGGCAATTTCTTCAGTAAATGTTGAAAATAATCGCTCATACACATCCTACATAAAAAATGAAGTAAGTGATTTCAAGCTTGAGGTTTGCACTTCAGAACAGTGTTACTAAATATATATACATGGAGGATATGAATAAGCGATTATTTTCAACATTTAGTGAAGAGAATGCCGATTTTATGGGTAAGTTGAAAATGAGGCAGGAGTAAAACAATTTTTTTTTTTAATTGTTGCATATAGTCCAAAGAGGGTATGGGTTGCTGCTTTAGTATAATAATTCCATATTTAGTAAATTATTCATGATTTTCGGATCATCCGCAAACATTTCAGGGAAGTGCGACAAAAACATTTTTGGTACACAAATACTCGCATATTATGTTTGCATGAGAAGGTAGGAGTCTTTAGAAACGATTTGAACTTTTCCTTTTTTTTTCCGATCATTTTTAGCAGAGTTATAACCAATCAAATATTCGGCTCCGCCAGAATTTTCAGCGGCGAGTAAGGGTGAACCTGAAATTTGATGTCGGCGTTCAATCACATTTTCTGAGAAAACGAGCGCATTTCATAAAAAATTACTAGGAGTCATTTTTGTGGATTTATCTTCCACACTGTTGAGTTGTTTTTTCGATAAATCATATACGTTCCAAGATTACAGCAAAGATTTATTTATTTATTTTCAAACGAATAAAAAAATATGGTCCACCCCTGGAATTTTGGTAAACAATTTTTTTTCGTATTTACCATGGTTCCAACTAGTAGCATAGCAAGTTTGATGGTGCTACAATCGATTCTCGTCTCAAAACCCAATCGTACTAGATTAATAGAGGCTTATTGTTTGATATTTCATAAAACTGAGAACGTGGCGGTCTTACTTAGTACCAAACCTGTATAGCACCGCTCGTTATATTCTTGAAAATTTCGTTTTTTAGTGCATTTGACAAGAATAATGATAAAGGTATAATGAACAAATTGGTCAATGGAATTTTTTTAAATAAAACTCCTGTTTGTATTTCTCATATTTCATATAATGTTCTTCCTCCAGGTAGTAACGGCTACGTAGATCTTTTATTTTTATTTTTTTCAAAGTCAGGTGTAGGTGGAAAAAGGTAGTGAATTTTTTCACAAAAACCGAAAATATGAGTGACCTATGGTTTATGAGGATTTTGAATGAATGCCAATTTGATCCTTTTTACAAGATTTTATTTATGACTAATATATAATGTATTATACTTGTAGTTTTTGCAGTTTAATGCCATATATTAATCCCTTAGGGAATAATGACGAGGGATTAATACAAATTAGGAAACCTATTCACAAAGCTCTTGATGAAATTTTTCTGTCGCATAAATTCACCTCATGAAAAATAATTTTGTATATAAAGTAGACTATACTACTCGCAGTACTATTATTCTATCGGAATGTTACCTACTCCCTCGCCGCTAACGCGGCTCAGTTCTTAAAAATTCATCGAGAATAATATTGACTTGTTGTATAATCTACTATTATTTAAATTGATTGAAAAATTTCAATCCATTTTTCAAGCACTTGCCGATGACAATCTATTTCAAATGAATTGATCATCACTGAAAAAATTGACAACGATTGTGCCGGAATGATACCAGACAGTTATTTGAACCAACCATCCACTTCTAAAATGAATATACTTGTTCTTGTATCGATGCAGATACTGTAACGAAGATTTCAATATGTAATCATTATGGTCTAGAGGATATTCCATCTTCAACATCAATAACTAAACCAACTTAATTTTCAATGTTCAGGCTTATGACTTTTAGTTACATGTTGAAAAAAATGTCGATTATGAAGAAATATTAGGAATAATATTTTTCTATTGAACTGAAATAATTCTGATTCGTGAAATGATGTGTAAATATAGACAATTTGAGAATTTTGTCCATTTTACGGCCCGCGGGCAAAGTGCCACTTCACGCTCGCTGAACCGTAGTGCATAAAAAATCTTTTTAAAACATAATATTCTCAAGAAAATGCCGATGAATATTCAAAAAATCATCCTGAAACCTCAGAATCAAAATTTTGTGAAATATTTGAATTTTACATATTTATATAATAATGACATGTTAACATGTTAAACTTCGCGTGATAAGTTGAGGTTGGGTTATCATCCATTATATCTGAGACAACAACATTCGAAAAACTTTTATTTTAATTAACGAATTTTCTGTATGATATGAATTTATTTTACGAAATAACTTGGCTACTCATTTCAAGAATGATGAAGAAAACCCAAATATGTCTCAATGATGAGAAGGGAAACTGAAAATTGAAAAATGTGATTTTTTGTAATATATTTGACATAAAACAACTACTTCCCCGGCTGAAACAACGCTGGACATCTACTCTGATAAATATAAAAATAAGTTTGATTTTTCAATTATCCAGAATCATGAAAACCTCCCAAGAGGTTATCTTGAACAATTGAAAATAGCGACTGAAGTTTGTCTTTCAGTCGCAGATGATTCCACAACTAATTTCATGAACATTCTGTCCATATTTTCAAATAAAAATCTAAATTTGAGATGATATTGATAATTTCCATATGAACTTACTTCTGAATTCTCTGCCGTCTGGTGTACAAGGCCCTTCGTCCAAGATGCATTTTATATAATTTGCTAGGACTCGCTTACTTGCTAAAATAGAATCAACGTCTATTTGGTCGTACTTGGTATTATATGTATCACAAAAAGCCACGGTAACTATCACAAACATACACAATAAATTAGTGAAACCCATTTTCATTCGGTGTACGAAAAAAAAGGAGAGGAGCTTTTTTCAGACACTCAAATGTAGTCTTATATACTCTTTGAGTAATTGCGGGGAAGTCAAATAGAATAACGTATTCTTGGGAAGACTTTGTCAACACATTTATTGATTCTCTATATGGAATTGCCCAAGGAAAGACCAACGAGTTATTCCTTGAATACAAATCAATGCGATTTGCATTAATTAGCAACTTGGTTTTCTTTTTGACTAGAATTCACACACCAAACTTCAATCTAGTGTTGACGAAGCTGGAATCGAACTGCATACACGGTGAAATAACTCTGTAATTGATTTGCATCTAGACATTTTTATGAATCTGACGAATGAAATGTTCAATGTAGTTCAACGCGATGCGTTCTCCCTGAGAGTAATATCACTAGTTTTTTTTTTACTTCATTGAACATTGTGCAAGCGAGGACTAAAAAGGAAAAGATCTGGAGGTCGGAGGACTCTAGGAATACCTCTTTCAGTAATGAATTAAGGAGCTTTGCCCTTCGGTACCACCTTTACCATTCGCAAAACCGTCAATTTGGCAAAAATAATGAAGTATAAAAAGTAAGAAAAACTCGGACACAGTGCAAATCGTTGACACGTATTTCGAGCATATATAGCTTTGTTTTTCATTGCTCCCCTCGATATTTCATATTTTTATTTATGATTTTTCGTTTTTTTTTAAAACCTGTGTTTTCTAGAGAACATTGTAAGAACCGAGGGAAAGAAGTGGGTAGAAATACGTATTCTTCTTGAATTTGTGAAGGCTGTATGCCTCAAGTAACACTTCCCGAGGCAGTGAGTTCCAAGACCTTGCAGTTCGTTGGAAGAACGATCCATGGGAAGAGATGTTCGGCATGCGGTTCCAATGTGATGGCATATGGATACAAGGACGGGTCAGCGTCGATGGAACTCGCCAACGGCGGGACGATTGATGATATTTCGGAAGAGTATCGCCCATAAAATATCTTTGAAACAGACACAGATCGACAACATTTCTGCGGTGTTCCAGAAAAGTGAGGAAGCAGGAAGCAGTATTCCAGGACATGTCGGATTTGTACCTTATAAATGAGTTGATAGGACGTGAAATACTTCTTGGCACGAAACAGAAAATCCTGACATGGTTTTCTCATGAAAGGGTACTGCTGATGATGATAACGAACATTGAAATGGAAGATATTATTGGTATGGATACTCTTAACATAGTTATCACATCATATTGTCGATCGTTTATAATTCCTGAGCCTTCCAGACACTTCATGAGCTCGATTTTGATAGGTTTTTCCAGCAAAAAATTTCCAACAAACATGCTGTCAAGATATTAGCTTTGTCCTGAGCGTTCGTTGCCAGTGTTCTGTCTTGATTAGGGAAAAAAATGAGCTGAAAGTGAAATTTCCCCCCACGACGTTGGCAAATGACCAAATAGAGCGGGACCTGTTGGGACACTCAATGAGCTTTGATCGAATCTTGATGTCCTCTTTCGAGGATTCGATTGTCAGGTCCCTGATTTTTCAAACATCGATGGTATGCTGACTGCTTGAAAGCGACACCTTTGGAGCAGTTTCCGCTAAATCAGAAGATGAACGTCTTGTATGTTTGTTTGCATTCCCAGCATTTTATATATGGTAAAGATTATCGACTCTCACCTGGTCAATAGATAGGGCTTTAGACTAAGCCGATCAAAGCCGGTGTACCGCAGGGGACGTGCTTGTCCCCGCTCTTGTTTGTACTTGCTATGACTTCCCCATGTCTAACCTGGTGGACACGGCCATGTACGCTGATGACACAGATCTATACACGCATTCAGAGCATAGCGTTGTGGCCGCGTCCAGGTAGAGAACAAACCTGGAGAGAGCAGTCGTGCCGTATATGGCGAGAAACAAAATTGAGTTAAATCCAGATAAAACAAAACTTATAACCTTCTCGAGGAGAGCGTTCTGGGAAACCGGATAGACGAGTCCGACTCCGTGCGGTACCTGGAAGTACAGGGGGTGTACTGTTCCTACATTAACATGTCATCATGGCGGTCCAGCGGGGAGCGGAGGCGCTCAAAAGGGTGTATCCGCTTATCGCTAGGGCCTCCAGGCTGAGCATGGAGAATGAAATACTTTTATATAAACAGGTCATAAGGCCAGCATTGACCTATGCCTGTCCAGTGTTCTGCGGAGCCTCCAAAACTCAAATGGGATGTTTGGAGGTGATGCAGAACAAAGTACTACGTATTGTCACGGATAGTGATAGATACATTCTGTTGGCCGATTTGCGTGATCTGGCCAAAATACCAAAAATTGAAGAATGTATAAGGAAACAAGCCGACAAATTCTGTCGGCACTTCATCTGTAAGGAAGCACCACGATATCTCTTGGCGATATGAGGGCTATATATACCAAACCCTGCATATATTCCGTGAGATTCTTGAAGACGAGTAGTTACTCGTAGATACTTATAGACCGAGGCACGATGTACATAACCGGTTTTTTCGTTGCTTTTCCAGGAACTAATCAGATCTTCAAACGATGATGAATTCAGTCGCCTGATGTCTCTCGATGAAAACACTATTCCCCTGCATAGTTAGTCAGGAGGCAGAGACATAAGCAGAGTGGTAACAGAGCCCATTCTCATGGTAGTGCCCATATCACAACGTGGGACCTGCCCTTCGGGCATTTTATTACCTAATTCACGTTACTTTTTGAATATATCTTCAAGCGAAAATAAGAATTTATATATAACCAGAAAATCAAGATTCATTGTTCCTGAGTACACATCATGGTCGACAAAATAGTGCTCCTCTGAAATACAACTTCGATATTTTTTTTTTTTAATCAGTCATATTGACTTTGCAATTGTACACTTTTGGCGCATTATATGAAAAACTGCGGGTGAAGACATCAGAATAGTATTTGGGGATTACAAGTACTTTAGTTTCACAAATCGCAAATATGTTGATACTAAAAAACGTTTTTGATCTTTGGGGTTTATATAGACCGAGGGACAGCAACAAAAAACACGTATGATAAGCTTAAGCTAAACTTTTTGATTAGATGGGTCAGGTCGCCAAGTGGTTAAGACCGACGTGTCCAGCCGTTTATGCTGCTGCATGCTGCATTTATGTTAATCGTCAGGTATCGGCGTTGCGCTGCGCAATTATTTGAATGTGTCAAGAATAGCTATGCCCTTGGGGAATCTGAGCAAGCTAATTTTTGTAATACAATATATATACATCATATATCCAAAGTATGAAGAAGGTTTACCGATACGGCGCCGGCGTTTCAAACTATAGCCACCAAATTGAATTAAAAGTGTAATTTTTTTAGCCCTCTTTAAATACAAACTTAAAGCTGATTTTTTCTCCAAAAGTAGAGAAAGAGTCTCATCATCCATGACCCTGACATACTGTTTCGGTGTCCCAAAGTACATGCCATACTGATTTGAAGCTACGCAGCGCAACACCGACACCTAAGGACCGCCATACTTGCACTGCCCAGTTATTTATAACACTGATGGCTAACTTCTCAGAAAGTTTGAGGTTTTTCATGTGAGTGTTTTTTCTCTCGGTCTATTATGAGAAGTTAATAACGTGTGCATGTTTCTGAAAGTTTTCAATCTCACTTAACCAGAGCTGTTCATTTTGGTACAGAGATATAATTGTATTTCCAGATACTTACCATAGCAAAACAGATTTCGAAGAATTTCAGTTCAGTGAAAAATATGCCTTTCAATCAACCCACCAATTCAATTTCAAAACTTTTATCAGAACTTTGACTACACCACTGGATTCAGGGAGTCTCGGAATATCACTGACCGTAAGTTCATTGAAATCTGTTGATAAATAAAAAAAATAAGAAATTATGAGTAAAATGACGTTTTCCTGAATTCCATTAACATATTGAAAAGGGGAACATTCTCCATAAAAATTGAAAAATGAAAAATGTTACTTATTTGTAATATCTAACAGAAAACATATATCATGAATTTTATTATCTCATGATTTTTTTATTTATGAACAGATTTCGATGAAATTTTGGCCAGTCATATATCGAGACTTGAATGGTGAGTTGAATATATAAGCGGCATATTTTTCAAGTTTCATTCCCTTCTTTTTTTTATTGATTGATGCATGTCAACGTAATTTAGAACTATTTGATATGACTATTTGTCGCGAATCCAGTGGTGTAGTTGGAATTTTTCAAAAAACTCGCTAGTAATTTTTATAGATTATTGACCTAGTAGACCTAGTAGACTTTTTCAATGTCTACTTAGGTCTAAATAAAAAAAAAATCATTCCAATCGGTTGGGAAAGGTAGATTTTATAAGGGTGCTCCGGTCTTAAGTAGGTCACACTGTATATATTTTTCTCTGCAAATTGAAAGTTTTCATTACCTCTATTCATCAGTAATTTTTTTATTGAATCATATTTTCATCACTTCCACCTGAACATAATAAACAATATGGACTCTCCTCCAAAGAGGACGACTTTCCCAAACGAACTGACAAAATTTGTCTTTCAGTTTAAGAGTAAAATTAAAATCTGTTTCACTGTAGCTGAGGAACGGCCTCAATATAAATCATCAGACTTGGAAATGAACTACTGAAATTGATTTTTCATTTAAGAGGCTATACAGTAGGTACATACTTTTATTGTTTTTTTTTTATAATAATAATAATCAATAAAGTTTCAAATATAATAATCAGTTGTAGCACTTCGTCGTGTGCTTTTGTACATCTATATCAACACCCTGGACCAATAACTCATTTCGATATTGCGTTCTGTAAATGCCCTTGGGATCATAGATTTCCTCGAGCTGCCTCCACGATTCTTCTTTACAGTCGATCAAATAATTGGCAACTCTTAGCGCCATCTTTTTCTGATGCTCATTGCATTTATCGCATTTTGTTAGAAGAGCGTTAGGAAGAATACCTGAAAAAAAAATCAAATTATGAGCAGGAGATATAGGTAGATTTTTGTTTCAACGAAGGAGTAATTCAACTTAGACACATTACACAAGGTTTCATCCAAAATATTGTTCATATTTTATGCCCTGTGATTCAAGCCCCCTCATGACAGAATATTGAATTTTCAGATGAAAGACTATATGAAAAGAAATACACAAAAAGTAAACATTTCTTAGACAAGATTAGAGTTACTGGGAAGTACCAGGAATCAAAAATCATCCACACGCTATTCCGAATCGAATGACATCTCGTTTATATTTTTCGGAGGCAGCGAAAAAAGTTTGACCTGTGAGGCACTTGATCAGACTATATTCTGTCGAGTACCGTATACAAAAGGATATCTGCAAATTTTTACATGTAGAAACGATGCTATAATTATGACGAAAAAATAAGGGTTGCTTACTGCCGGCAACCAGGGGTTCCTGCAACGGGAAGGGTGGCAACCCTATGCCTTCAGTCTATTTCCACTGAACATCTCATATTTGAATAATTTCTTTAGCATAAATTTGAAAATACTTATGAGGTAAATATCTGTCATAAAACAACTAATTCTCCCTACGAACATTTAAATACATCTGGCATCCATTTGTGCAATGTTCTTCCAGGAAAACGTAATTGCAAGTACTTATTGCAATCAAGCATTGAATATTATCCCCAATTGGTTGGGAATGCGGCCGCATCTGCAGACATGGCATGTTTCACGGTTTGTTTCCCTTTACTCGAACTATATCACAGTTTTATCTTTGTTATTATTCATGTCTTAATTTTTGTTCCTCCTAAGATACAATTTACTCATTATTTTAGCATATTTCAATTTTCAAATTTCAAATTTATTTCCTTCAAATTATACAACATATTCCTCTAAATATTACTTGTTTGGAGTAATATTTCGAAATCGAAACACACTAGCTTAGGCATAATTGCCTGTCTGCCATGTGGTCGATCAGAGAAATTTTAAACGATATGATTCATCGGAAAAACAACTCAACAGGGTGAAAAACAATTCAATTTTCCACAAAAATTATCCCTTGTAATTTTTTATGTAATGCGCCCGTTTTCTCAGAAAACGTGATTGAACGCCGACATCAAATTTCAGATTCACGCATACCCTTGCTGAAAGTTCTGGCGGAGCCGAATATTTGATTGGTCATAACTCTGCTAAAAATGATCAGAGATGCAAATATAATATGCGAGTATTTGAGTACCTAAAATGTGTTTTGTAGCAACCATCTTTGGACTATATGCAACACTTTTAAAGTAGTGTGACAGGTCCCACTTATACATGCAAAAAAAAATTTTTTTTACTCCTGCCTCATTTTCACCTTACCCATAAAATCGGCATTTCCTTCATTAAATGTTGAAAATAATCGCTTATTCATATCCTGCATATATATATATATATATATATATATATATATATATATATACGTTTCGGCTCCGATTTTGGAGCCATCAAGAAAAAAGGATAAAATGATTGAAAGGGTGTGAAGTTAGGTCTCAATCTGCCTATTCCTCAGGTATCATCAGGATTTTGTAACTTGACGCCGGGGTCTCAATCTGCCTACTCCCCAGGTCTCGTCACTTGTTCTCTCTAAGGTCTCAATCTGCCTACTCCGTCGGGAGAACTGAACATTTGTCGGTTGTGCAGCTGTATTTGTACTTGTCATGGCGGCCATATTGGGCGTGCGTGGTGATTCCGAGTCTGGACTTGCGCGATGTGGTGCGAAGATTGCGCTGAGAAATGAGTGGTTTCCAAGTAATAGGAAGTCTACGTCCATCATCACGGGTATTAAGGCAGTCAATCACATACTTAATTTTTTATGTAGGATGTGTATGAGCGATTATTTTCAACATTTACTGAAGGAATTGCCGGTATTATGGGTGAGTTGAAAACTGAGGCAGCAGTAAAATCCAGTTTTTTCTTCGGCATGTATCAGTGAGACGTGTCTCACTAGTCTTAAATCGTTGCGTATAGTCCAAAGAGTGTACTAATTCCTGCTTCAGTATAATTATGTCATATCAACTAAAATATCCATGACTTTCGGATCCTCCGTAAATATCGTAGATGGGTTATGTGAAGTGGGACAAAACAAATTTTAGGTACTCAGATACTCACATGTTATATTTGCATGAGGAAGTAGAAGTCTTCAGGAACGATATGCACTTTTTCTTTTCCTTCCACTATAATTTTTAGCAAAGTTATGACAAATCTAATTTTCGGCCCTGCCTGAACTTGCAGTGGCGGGACTATCGCGAGCATGAAATGTGACGTCGCCGTTAAACCACGTTTTCTGAGAAAACGAGCATACTTCATAAGTTATTACTGAAAATCATTCTTGTGGAGAATTAAATTATCTCTCAACCTATCGAAATCGTTTTTTGATAAATCTTATATTTTCTGATATAACAAAAAAAATATTATATTTTCTATAAATGAAAAATTTTTTAGGTTCCAGCCCTGATTATTGGTAAACAATTTTTTTTCCAATGTTACATGATGTCGAGATGTCATGTGTCGAGCTTTAGAAAGTTACAATTTGAATGCTCAATGGATGTGATGAGATTAATGGTGATCCACGGTTTTTGTAGGATTTATTTTTGTTTAGTTTTCACTTCAGTTGATTCGATAATGTATTCATTCAATTCATCAATAAAGAGTTGATATGCTAATTGTGACTTATTTGATTGAAAGGCGTTTTCCCATTTTTCACCCCCTAAAATATTTTTCAATTTCTCATAGTTTATGTTACTTGTTTTATAAGTGTTTTTTTCTTTGGTGATTCTATATTCAGGTAAGTAAATGTACCTATAATAATAATAAAAATAATAATCGTCTTTATTATTTTCAAATAAATATACAAAAATAATGATAACTAGCCTAAATGTTATTGAAAATATAAGTAAGGTGCGTAGTGGTCTATCATATCAGTATGAATCATATCAGATTCAATTTTGATTTCATTTTTTAAGTTAGTAATTTTTTAAGATATTTTGAATTTAGGCGAAAACATGGTCGAGCGTAGATTTTGTGCCTTTTATAACTCTTGTTGGTTTGTTTATGTACGATATGTAACCGTTTGAATTCAAAATATTTAAATAATTGTTAGTATCGTTAGATTCTGTTTTCAAAATATCAATATTTATATCAACTATACACCTCAAGGTTCTGTTTATGTAGACTATTTAAGTTTGCGTCTAGATCTTCCATATACCTTTTGGGGTCTGTTGCTGGTGGTCTATGGTATACAGTAAAACCTATATTAACTTTTTTCAGATTGTGTCCTACACAGCAAGTTTACCAATTTTTTTGACCATTTTGTTTCACGGTTTTTACTTCTGCTGCTAATTTGATTTCAGTTTATACAATAACACATTTATTGATAATAGATTCATTATAATGTATAATATAATTGAGGACAGGAAAGTCATCGACGTTTTCAATATTTCCCTTTTCCGACAATACAATTATATCTAAGAAATCTTATGCTTTGTCAATATATAACAATAGTTCGTCATAGTGCTTTCGTAAACTTCCAATATTAAAGTGGATAATTCCTATAATAATAATTCTCGGCTTGTTTTTATCAGTTCTCAGAAATGAATTGAACATACAACTGAGTTGAGAGACAATTCATGTAAACTGTTGATGAAACTGGTTTCTATTATCGTCAATGACCTAAAAGTGACAGTCACAAATAAACGATGTGAATTACTAGAAACAGATAAACTAATATGCGATTCTAGTGGAAAAATTAACCTCGGACATCTCAATATTATATAGATAATAAATTCCTAATTACTATTCTTACTTATTGTTCTTTTAGTATTTCGGCCTTCGATTTTCTTATTGAGCAATAAATTTTAAATTATTAGTCATGCAAATATTATATGCGATTGTTCAAAGAACAAACATTGTGATTTGTATTCGTTGAAAAAAATGCAGTACTGATAGACAGGTTGCTTCAAATATGAATATATTATATATCTCTAAAGACGGACACACCGCCAACTTTTCTGCGATATTCCAGATGAATAAGCGAGTTCGTGAACAAGACATCACCAATGAGACGGATTTGCTTTTTTAGAAAGGTTCAGTATGGTTCAACCTCAAACTATTTATTTTGGAAGGATTTTACTGACAACCATGAGGTCTTTATTTGTTTTAGTTAATTTCAATCAAACTGTAGACGTAGCCATAGCCGTATAATAGCCCAATTGAAAGTACATACACGAGTCTGTAGATAAAAATGATACATCAATTCTAATGATATTCCATTATTCTAATGCATTCGGTACTGCTATCAGTTTTTTGTCTCATTTAAAGAAACTTATAATAGACAATAGAACACAGTTAGTACGTCATCTTGAAATTATTTCTGGAGTAATACATTCAGAAATTAAATTATATGTATATGAAAGATAGTATACCTACAGAGTAAATATTGAACAACACTCAATAAAATACTATTTTTTCTCCCTTGACGAGAGGCAGGAAGAGGGGGAGTTTCGCGTATGCAGGGTGATTGGGATTTAATCCTGCCCTCCCTATATATATATATATATATATATATATATATATATATATATATATATATATATATAGATCGGTGGGCGCGCGCCTCTCGAGATCTTCTCCACCTCCTTCCATTCTTCTTCTTCTTCTGGCACAGATGGGTGGGCTTTGAATCTTATGCAAGTAGGTCTTTCTATTTGGACCCGTTGTACATTCATATGTTTTGGAAGGAACCTGTGTAGGTTTCTCCAGGCGTAGTTTCCCTGTTGAGTTGTGTTTTTGGGGTACCCTCGGATGCCTGGTTTCCTTTTCCGGGGTGCCGACCTCCGTACCTACGTTTGCCGTCTCCTAGAGACGGACCATTTCTTTGGCCACCCTTCTCTCTAGATTTATCAGTACTCTACTTTTTTCATTTAGGGTATAAAAAAAAATTAAGTACCATAGAAGGCTGTAATGTATTGAATTAAGACTTCGTTTGATAGTCTCAGTAACGATTCAATATGAAAAGCGACACATCAAGAATTAGTATTGAGATGTGAAAAACGTCTGAAAGTTGAAGGGCGTCAATTAGAAATTCGAACATTCACTCACCAAATGATTTTTGTATATCTCTCAATATCGTTAATTCTTGGATGGTTTTTAAGAATTCATTTAACTACATTTTTGTAAAGGCTGATCGAATGTTTTTGGAGTTTCTCAAAATTCGTTTACCAGTGTTTTATGACTGTTTCTGTTTTTGCGGATACCGAATAGCAATTGTATGTTCCTGAGATTGTAAACGGTAAAAATCCCCCCGAAAAAAAAAGGTTACACACCACCGGGAAGGAAACCCTCGGAAATAATAACCCCCGAAAAAAAAAAAAATGGAATAAACATCCATAGAAAAAAAAACAGGAAAAAATTTCCACGCACTAAAATGTCTACGTAAGGTTAAGTCAAACTAAATAATAACTCCTTGTTCCTTTTTTATTTCGGAGAGTTTTTATTCCGGTGTGTTTTCTATCCGTAGGTTTCTTTTCTGGAGGTTTTATTTACTTTCATCTAATAATAATGTATGTGAAAGAGAGGTGCTTTATAGGCTAGATTATCATATAATATTTTTAATTCAACTTTTGTAGTAAGCTTTCAGGTTGGGTTTCAGATTCTTAAGGGGGTGTAAGCGCGTTTGCAGTGATACTTTCCAATATTCGTATCTCTACTTACCTGTAAGACTTACTTTTCATAATTATTGAATATTTTTCGTTCTTACAGCAGTAAACTTTTAAAAGCGAAGTAAAATCGTTGAGTTTATATTGTTTCACGCATTTGCTAAGCACAGCATGTTATTTAAGAGATGGGAGTGAATGAGATTTTGGGAATTCAAAATTTAAAAAAATCTCACAAAACATAATTTTACTAGTTCAAACTAGTTATTCACACAGTTAATCAGAAACATCCCAAAGAATACATAAAAAAATTGAGTGCAATTGGATATTGAAATATTTTCTCGCGTTTCAAAGTTGTACTAATGGAAAAAGTGGTCGCACTTGCCCTATATCATCTGTCTGTCTGTATGTCTGGCGAATGCCCTGTATAACTCTTAACGAATTTATATCATAATTCTGCTGAATTTGGTCCTCTTCTACAAGTACTTCAATACACTATCAAGAATCCATAATCCTATGCAGAAATAAAAAAATTGATATTTTTGTATCTAGAATGCGAAATGATACTTTTGCGTTCGAGAATTGAAGTTATTTTCAGCGAAACAAAATAACCATTCGAGAACGCAAAAGTATTTTGCATTCGAGATGCAAACAATATTTTTTTCGAAAACTGCACTACAACTGATATGAGAATGAAAAATTAATAACATAGTATCTGTCATTATTACTTGACATTTTGTGACATTTCGTGTTTGAACCAAAAAGAATGATCGAGGTGATACTGTTTGCATGATTATCCTACGGTAGCAACGTGGATAAAAAGTGGATAAAAAGGTCTTTCCAACGCTCTAAATAGGGTAAGTGTTTCAAAAATCAGTTATCCACGAATACTTTATATTATTTTTTCAATTGAATGTAAAATGGTTGAATTCGTGATGCAACATCAGTATATAGTCCGGTGGGTTTTCGTAGCCGATGAAGTGCGACGGGATCACTCAACTTATTCTTATGTATTTTGACTCGCTGGATCCGAATTTTGAGAGTGACAAGCCGTGAAAGCATCCGGAAAATTGTTATGGAAGAAAATCGAAAAATCCAATCGAAAAACAAATGACGCCATAATATATTCCATAAAATTCTCTACGAAAAAAGTCGAAACAAATTTTACTTAAAAATGCACCATTTTCGAGTAAAACACGCTCGAAAGTCGGAAAAATGCGATTTTCTCAATTTTTAAGCTCTCTTTCAGTCACATAATGATATTTTCAGGATCACCTTGCTCTAAATTATTTGTCTCGACTATGAATAACAAAAGAGACATTCCTGAAGAAATCAATAGTGTGGATTTTCCAGCACTGAATTTCCCGATACTTTTACCTTGCATGGAAGCGGCATTTTTTCATTTGCGAAGCTCACGACGTGGATGAATTTCTTATAGTGTCAATTAAAACGGGTTCAGCACATATTTTATAAAGATTGCAAAGCATTTCAGTAGCGGAAAAACGGAAAAACGCATGTATTCCAGAAACAACGTTTGCCAGTACAATTCGTTACCAATTCTGTACTTGGGGGGATCAAAATGTCAACCCTTTGCGGTTTAGGCATAGAGTCTCCTTCAATAAACCTGAAATCCAATGAGTTAAAAAGAAAAATACTCTATTAGCGAAATGAAACTAAGAAAAGTACATGACAGCGCAGCGCAACAAGTGAAAATACGTCTAAACAAAAGAGCTCGCATTAGAAGCGCGCACTGTGTTTCATAGTCGAGACATATATGAATAATTTAGGACAAGGGGATCCTGAAAATATCATTATGTGATGAGAGAGCACAGAAAATTGAGAAAATCACATTTTTTCGAATTTCGAGCACGTTTTACTCGAAAACGGTGCATTTTCGAGAAAAGCGTAAATACTTTTTTGGTAAAGAATTCTATGCAAAATATTATGACTTCATTTGTTTTTGGAAAAAATGGATTTTTCGATTTCTTTCGGAAAATCGTCCATAACAATTTTCCGGATGCCTTCACCACTACATTCATACACCGAAAGTGCTACATTCTTAAAAATTATGAAGCTTGCTGACCCCGATCAACTGTAGTAAACCAAATCTTCAAATTTGGCTAACTTATTATTTTTCATATACTTAACAATGAACTTTCAGAGAAAAACCCTTAAATTCCTATGCGGTGAAGTACCAGTTCAACGAATTATTTTCTTTTGAAACAAAAAAAAAATAATCAGTTTTATAATTTCTTTTCAGAATTGATAACGCTTTTTAAAATAGACAGATGACACTATTTGTAGGAGCTGTATCTCAATTTCAAAAAGTTTATAAAAGAAATAAAGAAAAAATCAAAACCAAAAATACCTTTCAAGGTCAATCCGTCTCTGCTGCAAGTTTTTGGTGTACCCAGAAGGCAGTTCACATATCTCTCCAGCAACCTATGAGTTCTGAGAATTTGTTCCACATCTACCTTGTCGTACTTTGTTGTGTAATCAGCCACACAAACACTCAGTACAGCAAAGAGAATTATCGCTCTCATTTTCACCACTAATTTTAGGTTCTTCAGAGAAACCCGAACCACAATAAAGAAGTTTTTTCTTTTGGTCTACATTTTATATAATTACATGAAATTACGAAAAGACGGGTGTTTCCATCACATCAAATTGTAATAATATGGGTTACTGGAAAAATCACCGATATTAGCTTGATTGAAATCAGTCTGGTTGATGGTCATTTAGAAGAGATTACCACTCATCACTTGTATACAGTAGTATTTTACATAATGAGCTAATGTCCGTTAATCATGGAGAAAACATATTGGATTGGAATTGTTACCACGGGGTGTTCAATAAACATGCAGCAAAAATTCAAGAGGTTATTCCCTGGAAATACTAATAATACGTTTTTGTTTGTTTCCAGGTTTTTGCCGTGATCTTTGGTTGAAATCTCCAAACGTTTCAACTGCAACTGCGGCAGTCATCTTCAGTGCTGTGGTCGAAGTACTCTTCTTGCCGTGAAAGCCTACATTCCTATATACTAAGAATGAATTGTCCTTTGACTATTTTTAAAAAACTTTCAAACTGCCGAACACTTTTAAAAACACCAGGATCGTTGCCTATTTTGTTTCACCCAACACTTATCTGATTTCGCAAGTTTTTGACATTTTGAACTAGAGTATCGTAATCTAACAACTCAACATGGCGATATAGAAAATAATCCATGGGGTTTAAGTCCAGGGACCGACCAGGTCATCGAACAAGGACCCTCAATTGGACCGCATATCTTGACTAAGTGACAAAACGTCTTCTTTAAAAGAGTGTCATAAATCTATCAGTCCATTAAAAATCAATGTCAGTATTTAGATATAATGTTTTTTAAGGAACAGAAATAGACAATAAAAATCAAGTGAATGAGTAAAATTGACAACCCGTGTGCACGTATTAATATAATTGAATGAAGCAGAGCGCTTTCGACTAAAAAGTCATCATCAGTGCTTGATCTTATTTTAAAATATTGCATGAAATTACGGATCGCCTACAAGGTTGACAATTTGTGAATGCATAAGAATAGATGTTTCCAAAATTTGCAAGAAAGTTTCAAGAATCTTGTAATTATTCCGAGACCACATTGATCAAAACAATAACCACGAATTAAAAAAAATATATACAAATAACGTAACGCAAAAGGTTGCAAATCTGAACAACTGTTCGGAATATTTTTCCGATGTATCTGTCAAATTTGAAGAATTTTTTAGATTTTTTTCTGGCGGTATATTAAAGAAAAACATTAGTTTTTGATTTAAAAAAATTGTTCCATCCACGTAAATTGGTTACAAACTTGATTCGTGATATAAAATAATATATTCAGTACTACTCTGAGTTTGCAAAATTTTTGAAATTGTTCCAACGAGTATTTAGTAAAATTCAAGTTAATTACAATTTTGAGAATGTTCCGGACTTTGGAACAGGTTGCAAACTGAGATTTATTGCTTTCTCGATGTTCCATTTACTTCACCAAAGTTTGAAAACTTCTGGAATTATTGTTAAATTTTCCATTTTTAATGTCTATCTCCACTGGCCTAAGATGCATATCCGGGCATTTTAGCAGTTCAGATTCTGTTGACATATATTATCGATAACAAAAAATGTATTACATAACTAGTGATGTAATAAAACAGTTATGAAAAATTTAACGTTTCAAAACGTTGGAAGTGCATTTAAAATTTCACATTCCTCAGCTGGTTCTGAAATTTTTTTCACATTTTGGAACTAGACTGAACCTGAAAGAACAAGGACATGATTAATTTCTCCACATCTTTACCAAAATACATCAGATTTTCTTGGAATGGAAGTAAATTTGAGGGAAAAGGTTGAGTAGTAAAAAATTTAAAATAATTTTCATTTAAACATTATAAAATTTATTAACTAGAAGAATAATAAAGTAAAGTGAGATTACGTCTTGAATTTTCAATCCTAAAGAAATAAGTGCATGAAACTTATTAAAAGTCTACTCTTCTGGCTCTCTTTCTAGCGAAATCGTCTTTAATACCATATATCAAGCTTCTTGCTAAGTCGGACTCCATTGCATGACAAGATGCTGAGATCGTTCAACCTATCTTGCTTCACTGTTGGCAGATTTTCACCCTTGATTTTTTTCATGATGCTGAAACTCCTCTCTCATTGACTCACTGATACAGGTAGGTATGCAGCAGAACAACCTAACTTCGATGGATATATTTAGAAAAAGACAATCCACTTTGTTTTCCTAAACGCATTCAAAAGTTGTAGCGGTTGTAGTTTAGTTTCACCTGAGTGGCTCTTATGTATCGATTTTAAGTGTAAAATCTCATTACAAATTCCAGAGTTAATGTCATCTTTGTACTTTTGATACAAATTTACACAATTTTCTACATCATCTGGTTAATCGAGATATGTCCAATGACATTGAAAAAGTTCATAAGCCTTTTGGGAAAATTCAAATCTTTGTAAAAGGAATCTGCAATTTTTAACAATGAGCTTTGTCCTTTCACATGATTTACATGATTTTCGAAAACATGCAATTTGGGTATTGTTGGTTGGGCTGAGGTGGCGCTCGTGGTTTAGTGAACGCTGCACTACGCGTTCTTAGGTTTTGCCTTGACATGGAGATTTAATTGAATCATTTGTTGGAGACATTAGTTAATGTCTGCAGAGACCTACCCTATACTGATGAGGGAAAAACCCAGAAATCGATCTATAGGTGGTCCAAATGTTTCAATTCACATTTCCATGCAACTAGCAATTGCGGAATTCTGCACGGAAATTCATTGGATGTAATTCAAAGTTCGTCGTGGTATTAGCCAGGAAAGTAGTTATTTTCTGATGGATTTTCGACCCAATGTTTCCTATTGTATAGGATTATGGCAATGAGCCCTGGTAGGGCAGACACCTTGTTTCCTTTTTCAACCTTTGCGTAAGATCTCCTATGATGGAATCAATTAGTTCAGAGTACACATTGATCCTGAAGTTCTCCTCCTCATGTTTCACGTGAAGACCAAATTCATTATTGCTTGATGATATTTCCCTATCTTGAACCTCTTCATGGAAAGTTTTTCTCTTCTTGATTATGTTTCCTTTGAAATGTTTTTCACATTCCATATGTTCTTCCATGTTCTCAGCCACAAGTTTTGCTTCAGTGTAAAGATTTATCCACTTATTACGCAAATCTGTCAGTTCTTCAATCAGATCACCGATGTTTTTTGCCTCTGCATCAAGGGTTGCAGATCTGGCTTGCGAAACTTAATTTTTTTGATCAATAGTCACAAATACCTTGAGCCATATTGTGGAAAGTGGCAAGTGTTTGATCTGTTTGTAATTAAGAGTATACTTTCAGAAAATCCAAGCATTCAAGTGTGCAAATTACTATCTGAAATGTTAAACAAATTAGGTTTGTTTATAACAGCGAATTCCTAAATATTTGTCGAAACTGAATAATAATTCAAAAGGATAACCTATTTAAATTTGAAATGTTGGTGTAGGGGAAAAACCCTACAAATGACCACAGAATGACAAAGATATAAAAACTTTTACTAATACTTTCTTTATGGGTCTATTTTATCATTTTTTATATTTGATTTGAATGTTAAAACAAAATGTAATTTTAAGACTTTTTACTTTTTGTTAAAAACAATTTTTTGCACGGGCCCCTGGGCAATTGCTCTAGTTCCGCCTCTGTCTCTGGCCCTGCTTTATATGTATAAAAAAAATCTTCTGTTTGTGTGTAAGTCATTGAACTCCTCCTAAAAGGCTGGACCGATTTTGATGAAATTTTTTGTGTGTGTTCAAGTGGATTCAAGAATAGTTTAGATTCACAATTCGGTCGGCTATAAAATGTTTTTTCAGTAAATTTTGTATTTATAAGTTGCATGTAGCAGTTGCCACCCGCGACTTTGTCATTAAATAAGTTCGACAATAACATTAATAAGGAATCGGCGACACAGAAATATTCACATCGATATACAGGACATCTGCCGGGAACGCTAGTTGTTTATAAATATACAAATCCGAAAATGCTGGCCACTTTAAAAGTATTGAGAACAAGAATCGATCTTCACTGATACTGATATGTCATTGTTGTAATAAGCATATTTCCGTGATATTTATTCAGTATTCGAATTTTCCTTAGCACATCAGTACGATTTGTTAGTACGTCACTGATATCTGCTTCTTCATATGAATTTGTTTCCTAATGACTGAATACACTAATTCACATTGAAATTGATACGGAGAAAATGAATAAAGATATTTTATATTAGACTACAAGCCCATAAAAAAATTTTGGGGGGTCCTTTGTTCCCGCATGAAACATATTCAGAATGATATCGCTATATGAAAGAATAACTTTAGACACTATGCCGTCAATTCACAGTGGTGCATTTGACTATAATAATAATAATTTTTCATCTGAAGATGAGGTTTCACGACAAAATATTCTTGTATGGCAAACTCACGTTGGTAGATTATGAGATAATGATGTCCTAGAATCTACTGCCATACAAAAATAATGAGACCGGAAGCCAGTTTTTTTTTTAATTTTCGGAAATTGAAAATGACTCCTTGCTTCCGGTCTCATTATTTTTGTACGACAGTAGATTCTAGGACATTATTATTATTATTATTAATATTTTATAATCTACCAATGTGAGTTATGCCGTACAAGAATATTTTGTCGTAAAAGCTTATCTTCAGATGAAAAATTATTATTATTATTATTATTATTATTATTATTATAGTCAGATGCGTTCTCATTATTTTTGTACGGCAGTAGGTTCTAGGAGACTATTATTCCATTATCTACCAACGTGAGTTATGCTGTAAGAATATTTAAAAATAGAAGAAATCTATTTAACAATGAGCTAATCAAGTTCAACACTAGATGTCCTGCCATACCAGGATGCTCACTGCAATAATCCTATACTATAGAAGTATTCGGGTCAAAAATCCATCAAAAAACAACTACTTTCCTGGCTAATACCACGACGAACGTTGAATTACATCCAATGAATTCCCGTGCAGAGTTCCTACAAGGCTATCTCCGCAATTGCTAAATGCATGGAAATGTTAATCGAAACATTTGGACCACCTATAGATCGATTTCTGGGTTCTTGCCCTCATCAGTATAGGGTAGGTCTCTGCAGACAATAACTAATGTCTGTAACAAATGATTCGATTATCAATCCATTTATGGCAGGACATCTAGTGTTGAACTTGATTAGCTCATTGTTAAATAGATTTCTTCTATTTTTGATATATTGGCTTTGCGAAGTACTGGGTATTGCTTAGGGTGGCTAGTGGGTGGGATGGCGCTCGTAGTTTGGTTAAACACCGATCTGCGGGTGGTATCTCAGCTTCTGCCTTGAAATGGATTGATAATCGAATCATTTGTTGCAGACATTAGTTATTGTCTGCAGAGATCTACCCTATACTGATGAGGGCAAGAACCCAGAAATCGATCTATAGGTGGTCCAAATGTATTGATTGAATTTCCATGCATTTAGCAATTGCGGAGCCTTGTAGGAATTCTGCACGGAAATTCATTGGATGTAATTCAACGTTCGTCGTGGTATCAGCCAGGAAAGTAGTTGTTTTCTGATGGATTTTTGACCCGAATACTCCTATAGTATAGGATTATTGCAGTGAGCATCCTGGTATGGCAGGACATCTAGTGTTGAGTAAGAATATTTTGGTAGAAAAGCATGAGCTTTTCCAACAAAAGATGAAAAATTATTATTATTATAGTAAAATGCACCAATGAGAATTGACGGCATAGTGTCTAAAGTTATTCTTTTATATAGCAGCATCGTTCAGAATATGTTTCATGCTGGGTCAAATGACCCCTCAAAATTGTAATATTTGCTTGTAGTCTACAGTATCGGAAACTTTTCATCTGGAGTATAGACAGAAATCTACGCGAGCAACAATGACATGAATGATATGATAATACCAGATAAATAAGAGAGACGCACTACTGTGCGCCTATCCTGTTATCCCACCCGACGAATCAACAGCTCACGTCGATATCCCTTCCTTGAGCGAGTAGAGGAGAAATAGATATGCTCTCTCAACATATAGCAAGCTATTCTTTACGCTCTCATGAAACCACTATCATACCCAAGATGAAACCTTTCCGATACTGTATATACACTGTGTTCATTCGAAAACTCACAAACCTACCTACCAATCCCTATAATCTGAAAACCAGAATGGTATATTATGTTGTCCTTGTAGTGAACGGATGTAAAATGGTAATCTCTTTACCTGCATTTCGAAAAGGGTCGCTAATAATGACGTGTAAATTCTTCACCAGCGTTTTCTTGGGTACCAAACTTCCCTCCTACTATGTGGGAGGAAGAAGGTGAATTTAATTCTATTTAATTCTTTCTTTTACCCAACACATCCCTCCATATAATATGTCTTCCTTGAAAGGTTGAAAGAATGTTCCGATATAAAAACCCGGCTACCAATTTAAATGAACCTTCAAATTCCGGAGACCAATTTACATGTCAGATTAGTGGACCAGGTAATTTTGGCGATGAGTTTACCACCGCCGCTTGCAGTAAGCGTAGCGGATGAGTGTTTATAAACGCTTTACCTAATTTCTCTACGAATTGAAATGATAAAAGGGTATTTTTCAGCTGATTTTTCTCATATCATCATTCAATTGACAGACCAAGGGCTAGTATGTCTTGCGCATTTCAAACCATACTGGATCAAAACAGTAACCATAGTGATGTATCCATTTATAGAAGAGGTACAATGGTAGTTTTTTTTTAAATAGTTGGATCAATTGGTATTGGTATTGGTAAGTATGGATGGTGACTGATGCGCTGCGACCTGATTAGATATATTGTGTCCCATCTTCTTCTGCTATCACAAGGTTTTCTTGTTTACAGCAGCCCTTCAAGCCTCAATTCCTTCAGAAATTTTAGGATTTTGAGGGGGTCTACTAGTGGTATTTCTTTCACAGTCGGCTGGTGTGATCCCAGTATATTCAATATTTTACGATGTATAGCGTAACACTCCAAACCTAGCTTCCTCAGGTGTTCTTTAAGTCTGCAATGCAATAGAAATCTCGTGATTGTCTTCAGACTAGTTTTGCTGAGGTTGATCAGTGTCTTCGATCTTGCTCGGTTGAAATTGCCGAGAAGGTCTTTGGCCTGCCTTAGCCCTGGAAGTCTTAGCCAGTATGTTGCTCTCATTGCTTCTTCAGCTTTATTGAGTTCTTCTCCGAGTCCGCAGAATAGTTCTGGCCCGATCAATGGCGTTGATGCGCCTTTCTGTGTCTTGGGGTTTGCTTGTTCATTGCCCTCCACTCCGACGTGCCCCGGCACCCAGAGGAGGGTCACCTTATTGTTCCTGCCTAGATCATTAAGTTTGTCTAGGCATTCCCAAACCATCTTCGAGTTGATGTTAGAGGAGCTCAACGCTTTGATGGCTGCTTAACTATCGGAGAGGATCACGATTTCCTTGTTCCGGTATTTCCTGTTGAGGTTGAACTGAATGCACCTTTCCATGCTCTAGTTCCCTCGGGAGTTTTGGACCCGTCCGTGTACCATGTTATGGTATTCTTCCCCAGTGCTCGAATGGATTCTATGTTCCATTCTCGTTTGGTGTTGAGTTCCGCTCGAAAGAATTTCTCGAAACTGAATTTCGTCAGTTGGGAGATCGGCAAGGTGTGCACAGTCGGTGGGGGTTCAGCCCCTTACACCGTGTGCTTTCCCTTTGATAATGATTAAAGGGTATTTTTCAGCTGATTTTTCTTATATCATCATTCAATTGACAGACCAAGGGCTAGTATGTCTGGCTTATTTTAAAGCATACTGGATCAAAACAATAACCATAGTGATGTACCCATTTATAGAATAGAATTTATAGAAGAGGTACAATGGTAATTTTTTACAAAAAGTTGGATCAAACACATATTAATGATTAATTGATCATTTACTGCTGTACATCCGTGTGCTAAATGCATTATGTGAGTTTTAACAAAAATTGAAATGAAGAATTTCAAAATATGTGAAATGAAAAATCAACGACTTTTTAAGCAACGTAAAGAATTTGAATGCGATTAAGTGATTCAATACTTTATAGTTCCTATTTTTGATGCATGAATTCATTTTTGTATATTGATTTACAGACAACATATAAATAAAACGATAACTATGGCATCTTTATAGGTTTAAGACTGTTACAATGGCAACAAAAAATTCTACTTCTGAAAACAAGAAACAACTGGCAGTGTTTTTGAAACGTGATTATGTACTCGATTTGGTCACTATCGCTCAATGGAAGGAAGCATATACTTAAGTTTCATATGTCAGTGAGTTTTTTCTGCTCATTCAAACAAATTGAGTATCACTCTTTCAGGTATGCTAATTAGTTGTTTCAAATGAAGGTTAATAATTATGGGACAGTGAGAAAATATAATAGAATCGACTCAGGTGATTATTCATTTGATTTATCTTGTTCAATTCTGATTATACATTTGAATCAAGCCTTCACTGACATATTCGATTTAGCTGAGGTCGATTCCTTCTTTCTTCGCTTCTTCTTCATACTCCTTTCGGTAAATACCATCAGGATCATAGACTGCCTCTAATTCATTCCACCAAGGTCTTTTTTCTTTTATGAGATATCGACAGATCTTCTTGGCACCATTCTTCTGCTTTTCATTGCACTTGGAACATTTGGTTTTGAGAGCGTCTGGGAGAACCTCTGAAAAAAAAAAAAATCGACTAATGTAGAAATAATACAACATCGTGATCATGAGAAAGCGTCTAAGGACCAAATCGTTTTTTTTTATTTTTCAGACTTCAAACACGGAATTTCCGACTTTGAAGTCCGAATTTTATTTTTCCGACTTGAAAGTCGGAATTTCATTGGGCTGGAGCAAGACGACTCTGATGTTGTCCGGCCTACCCTGTCACGGATGAGAGGCAAGAACCCCAAAACTCATCTGCAGGTAGTCTTCCTCAGACAAATGAAGGATAATCTACTGTTTAATTAGAATAAGCATTGCACAAATATCTGTCAGTTGTAGTTCACTGTCCGTCGCGGTATTAGCTAGGGAAGTAGTTGTTTTCTGTCAGATGTTTGCCTCATATTTTCCACATGGTGGAAATATTTGAAGATATGGGTACTTCGACAACGTCGATTTTACCATTTCAACATGTAACCAAAACAAAATTCTGCTAGTTGGTTATATTGGTTATATCACTTGTAATTGTGATCTCTGCAATGAGGAACATTGCACAAGTATCTGTTAGATATAATGCGATACCCGTAGTTGTATCAGTCAGGGGGGTAGTTGTATTTGCCATAATAAGCTTACGTCGGCGTCGGTATATTTTGGAGTGAAAAGGGGGAAACATCGGTCGGAAATGACTATCGTTCTAGATTGTTCATACTCAGTAAACCAGCTTTCGTCACACTGAATTGTATGAAGCAAAAGAACTGAAATATCGAATTAAAACTCCAAAATTCCTACTTTCAAGTCGCAAAAATAAAATCCGAAAACTCCATAAAAATATTAAAAAACATGGGACCACCGAACGATTTATTAAAAAAAAATGAGTTTTCCCTCTGACAACCAGATCGAGAACGCACAGGAATTTGAAAGGATGTCCAATTGTTTCGGATGTGGAAAATTATGAAAAAAGCAATGTTGGTTGGAGGGGACGGACCCCTTAAGAAAGAAGGTGCGAAAACTCATGAAAATAAAATTGAAGAAACTCTCAAAAATTCTGAAAAACATTGGCACGTCAAGGAATCTAGTTTAAAATATCTTACTCCCCTGCCTTCCTGCACGTTATACCGGATGTCCTGATGTCCACGGAAAGTGTCTCGCACAAATTTTTTGGTTTAGCAGATATTGGAATGTTATTTGGAGGATCTGTTTGAGACAATAAAACTGCAATTTTGGACAATTTACTCAGCTTCATGCAACTTTCGATTTTTAAATATATGACACCTAGTATATTTTCACTCCTTTTGTCACCATTTAACATTCTGAATACAACCATGTGTCACTTCTCACTTTTTGCAATCAAACTCTTTTTTTTTTAAATTCGTTTTCTACTCTAGCGGTCTATGGATATGTACAAATCATTAATTCAAGTTCTAATATTTTTGTAGAATATTGTTTTCAGTCGGAATGTTTCTGCCTCGGTTTCTGCTAGGCACAATTCAATTTTCAGAATTTGTATTACTAATTTTTTTAAATGACAACATTGTGCATTTCATTACGATTATGTTGATACCTACGGATTCGCTGTTAGCTTTCAAACTCCTTCCTTAAAATAAAACACCATTTCAGATTAAAATGAGATTAAAATGCATTGGTAACCTGTAACCTACATATCTGATTGAACAATGTAATTAAGATGTATTGAAAAAAAAAATATAGGTATTATTTGTCGATATTTTATCTTACCTCACTTCTGCAAACGTAAATTGAGAAACTATTGTGTTCGCTATTGATTGAAAAATATGTTAATAATATCACTTTTGTAAGAAGATTATATTATTTTTTGGATTGACGGTATTGTTATATCCTATGTGTTGGTCACAGGTTACTCGATGAATTTTAATATTATATAATATTTTCAAGTTTGTTGTCGAAAGTTTGTTTGAGACCTAATAGTGTGCGGTATCAAATGAATCGTATTGAAATGCTCTTTTTTTCTGATCCGCCGACCCCCTAAATTGCCTATCGAAAAAAATAAAAAATTGTAATAATAATTCACAAATTAAATTTTACACAGCAGGTGCATTTTAACCAAAAAAAATTATTCAAAATTTATTACAAAAAATAAGAAGTGATTCATGGTTGTATTCAGAATGTCATATGGAGGCAGAAAAAGTCAAAATATATCGAGTGTCTCATTCAAAAATCGAAAGTTCATATCACTTTCCAATATCTCCAAAAACAAAAAGTTTGTTGTGGGGGTGAGCCACCTTCCGTGGACACCCGGTATAGAAAACGCGTGGGAATTCGGAAACATGTCAATTGAAAAATTTCGTTAAAATTGTTAGCTTGGTCTATATGTGTCCATTGAGGTAAGGTACGTGCCTAGAAGCTGGATGGCAAGGAATATCAAACATACACATGCCACTGCGGTACCAACCTCTGGGTACCTAGCGCACCAAGTTAGACAGATAATCATCCAGTTTTGATGCTATAAAATTAACGTAAAAAATATTTTCAAAAATAAGCTGTTATTCATAAACTATTGAACTAAAAAGTAAAAAAATAATAATTTGTGTATGAAAACAAAAGACTTGAAAATTTAAATATTTTCTTGAATGCTTGAGGCTTCATTTGAAGTATAATGACATTGCACGACTTGAGCTTCTGAGAAAATACTTTTAGTTTTCTTTGTTTTCATACACTAAATATTTTTTTCTGCTTTTTTTGTTCAATAGTTTATAATTAAAGCTTGTTTTCAAAAAAGTTTTTCACGTTTATTTTATTTTACTCTGCAAACACAAAAACTTGAAACCATTCTTTATGCGAGGAAACTTAGGAATATCAATAATTTCAACGTATTTTAAAGGACTTTCCCATCTTGAGGAGTGGCAAAATTGGACGGGCAAATCTTTTTCCGTTCTTATATATGTTTTTCAGGAAGAAAATAGACCAGCAACTTTGAGCCGATGAGAGAGTTGTAAAAGTTTTTTTTCGATTACAAACTTTGACATTGCATGCAGATTCGGTTTCTAGATGATTACAGTTCCAAAATAGATTTTATAAATTTCCTATTCATATTTTCGAACTAAAATATTCGGGTATTGTGCCAAAAATATAGAATTGAATGAAGCGAAATTTGTATTTCGTGCAGAAATATATTTATAAAATCGTAGCAGAGCGCTTTCCACTAAATAGTCATCATCAGTGCTTACTTCATAAGATGAAGTAATTACTTCATTTTATAAGACATTCAAACAGACATGGTTCTAGTAAATTTTTTTCATCCGGGTTAATCCTGGCTCAGCTCTTTCAATCTGTAATTGTTCTGAAATGTCCTAATTTTAAATTACTTCCATCGTCCTTTGGACGATGGCTTGTGGATCTTACACTTGACGAGTAAGCACTATTGATGACTTTTCAGTCGAAAGCGCTCTGTTATGATTTCATGAATATATTTCTGCACTAAATACAAATTTTGCTTCATTCAATTATACTGATACGTGCACACAGGTTGACAATTTCAAAAATATAGAAATCTAAAAGGTGGTGAATTATTCATTTAGACCTAACGCTTGTTCCCATTGTCTCTTGAAGATGTAGCCTGTTTGAAGAATATTTTTTCTCATATCGGACAATGCCCTATCAACATTATTAACGTGAGCTAAAACGAGGGATCAAGATACTTACACCATATATTTTGGTTAGTACTATTGCCACAAAAATTTGATATCTAGAAATACAAATCAACTTACTTTTCAATTCCTCTCCATCCTTCGTGCAGCCTTTTTTGCCCAAAAGGCAGTCCACGTAACCGCGTAGAAGCCTATCGTTTTTGATGATCTCGTCCAAATCTATGTTGTCATACTTGGTGGTATATTTGTCGTCTGGTCTGGCGTTTACGAATATACAGAAAGTGACCAAAACACAAAAAATTAGTGTAACTTTCATTTTCAAAGTGATGATTTCAACGCACTTCAGAAAAGTATTGGAAAAACGACACTTTATGTATTTATATGAAATTACAGAAACAATAGATATTAAACACTACTATTTATTGTGGAAGGGGAATACGTAGAACAAATATATCGATCATACTGGAAAAAACTGATTGGACTCGATCGATGTATAAAATCAACATTTTGAAGTGATTAATTTTTTCCTCAGACTATTTTCTTTGAATTGACATCCACCTCATAATCTCGGTAATAAGTGTCTTCAAATACAAGGACTGATTCATATATCAGTAAATCTATATGTGGTTTTTGCAAAAAGCTTTCTATACTATTGTTGTGAAACTGGAATTCAGAAAAAATAATCTCCAGATATTCTGGAAATAGTAAGTAGTGAGAAAGTAGGTAATTTATTGGCCTCAATTCACATACATGGTACAAGAGGCATGTTCAAACAATACATTTCTGTTCAACCGCTGCCAAGTTCAACATACACAGTCCTATATGAAAATTATATAATGAAATATCAATTTATTGAATTGTCAATCAAAAGGAACATTGGTATTGGTATTGGTAGGTATGGATAGTGACTGATGCGCTGCGACCTGATTAGATCTATTGTACCTCATCTTCTTCTGCTATCACAAGGTGTTCTTGTTTACGGCAGCATTTCAAGCCTCAATTCCTTCAGGAATTTTAGGATTTTGAGGGGGTCTACTCGTGGTATTTCTCCCATAGTCAGCTGGTATGATCCCAGTATATTCAATCTTTTATGATGTACAGCGTAACACTCCATCAATATATGGTGGGGTGTTTCTGGATGTTCCCCACAGAATCTGCAGGTGCTGTCCTCCTCTTAGCCTAGTTTCCTTAGGTGTTCTTTGAGTCTGCAACGCCCCGTAAGAAATCCCGTGGTTGTCTTGTTTTACTGAGGTTAATCAGTGTCTTCGATCTTGCTCGGTTGAAATTGCCGAGGAGATCTTTGGCCTGCCTCAGCCGGAAGTCTTAGCCAGTATATTGCTCTCAGTGCTTCTTCAGATGTTTTGTCCGCAGAATGGTTCCGGCCCGATCAATTGCGTTGATGCACCTTTTCGTGACAGGGTGTCTGCTTGTTCATTGTCCTCCACTCCGACGTACCCCGTCATCCAGAGGAGGGTCACTTTGTTGTTCCTGCCTAGATCATTAAATTTGTCTGGGCATTCCCAAACCATCTTCGAGTTGATGTTAGAAGAGCTCAAAGCTTTCATTGCTGCTTGACTATCGGATAGGATCACGATTTCCTTGTTCCGGTATTTCCTGTTGAGGTTGAACTGAATGCACCTTTCTATGACGTAAATTTCCGCTTGAAAAATGCTGGGGACAAGGACAAGGACAAGGAACATTACTGGCTGACAAATATTCTGTTATAGAGTAAAAGCTGTTTGGTAATTAAAATATTTCAAAAAAGTTTCCCTTGAAATCACCATACAAAGTATCTTCTGTAATATGTACGGGAAGAGCATTGAATATAATAATAATAACAATGATACTCCCTCATAACCACTCGTAAAGTATACCCAAAGGCATAACGTGTGCGGGTAGAGGACGGCTATTATTATTTGTATTTGCCGTAGCGCTCCGGGGCGACTTACTCATTTTTGGTGATGTATTCACCAAACCTACAACCTACAACACCTCCTTGGGTGGTCGGTGCGCACTCCAAGCTAGTACTAGACGGAAGTGTCACAAAACACTACTTGCTTTTCAACGAGACAGGAATAATGCTATTCATTTGTAATTTGGGGAGGTTCAGGAAGTAGAAGTTTTGTGTTTCGGTATTTTTAATACTCTTGCTAGCTCTTGTTTCATAACCATAGCTTTTCTTGAAAATGTGTCAACAACTTTGGAGGAAGCCAAGGTTGATGTCTTTCTTTGTGATTCATTTCTGGGATATAATTACTCTGTTTAGGCTAGGCACTAAACATTCAAGTGGGTTCGACTTTGTTGGGAAAATAGCATGAACAGCTTTGTTAAAATTTTCACAGACTTGATTCATACAGTGCCCGTCTAAAGTTCGTTCACTCACTCGACACGACATTTGGAAGGCTTGAATAGGAGATAAAAACCTACTTTTTCATGAAAAAATCACATCTAAAAGTTTCGAAATGGCAGCTGAGCGCCACTTTCAATATTTTTTTTAAATATAGAACAGCCGGTATATTATTGCATAATCGGAATAGGAATCTAACAATGTCAAGTTTGATTCTGTTATCTCCAAAACTACGGAGATATTGCCTATTATTTTATTCATAAGCTCAATGGGCGTGAGAGAGAATTTATTATCAAGTGATGTGATTTTTTCATGAAAAAGTATGTTTTTATCTCCTATTTAAGTGTTACAAATTTTGTTGCGATATACCAGGTGGTTCAAAAATTATTGGGGGAGAACGGGCTTTAGACGGGCACTATATGTTTTGAAAAGGTTAGTGTCCAGACAAGTTCAAAGAAATTTTGAATGAGACTTTTAATTAAAAATTCATAGAATTCTGTGGTTCGATTTTTTCATCTAAAATGTCAAACACACTCTTCAAATCTTGTTGAGGATTAATGTATTACTCCGAAACAAAAACTATATGTCATCAAATTTCTGTCTTACGTTTTCTTGTAGTTCCCCAAAAGTTTTCGCATTGTAGTGTCGTTATATTGATATAGTCTTTTTCATTTTTTATGTAACGGTATAAGTCATACAATAAAAATGATAGTAGTCCCAAACCAGGACCTTGTAGAACTCCCAGAGATACAGGGTGTAGACATTTGATTTTCAATCGTACCAACCATGCTACGGTGAGAAAGATAAGATGTTATCCAATCTAAAAGTATACTTACCTTTTCCGAGTTTTGATAACTTTTCTATAATACTACTACTACTCAAGGGTTCAAAAGCCTCAGAAATATCAAATTAGAGTAAAATTACATAGTTTCCCTTATGTTTAATTTGCTAAACATATTCAAACAGTCGAGCCGACTCTACAGACTCTTCTTCTCTGAAGCCAAGTTGGCTTAAACTCATCAGTAAATATTTTTCTGCAAAATCAGTTATTATAAAGGAGAACAGAGAATATTTTTTTTAACAACATGTTTTAGCATTTTTTGTAATAGTTCATCCATACAACATTTTTTGTTTTTCATTCAGTTGAATAGGTATATTCATTTGAAATATTATGCTGAGAAACATAAGGAACAAAAATTGAATTTTGTAAATGGGTTGACGTTGACCAACGTGATAAATGAGTTTTACCTGACATAAAGTTGAAAAGTGTGATGCGAGAGAACAGTTATAACATGGCTATCTTCTTTCAGCGAAATATATATCTAGTTTTTGTTCTTCCTTCCCACCTAAATTTTCATTCATCATTTTCCAAGATCCATGCAGTCTTTTTGCGCAGAATCTATTTTATTTTTTATAAATATTTTGTTAAGACCTCAGATTTTAATAATTTTTTTACCTTGAGTATTTTAGAAGTTCATTTCAGTAGAATTCGGTATCAACATTTAATAGTGCAGTACTTGAAGGCGTTTGTGGATCAATGTAGCGTCTTATTTATTTACCTACTTCCTGGCACCGGTGGGCGGGTTTTGAAGCTGTGCATGCCAGCTTTCCTAGCTAAATCTTTTTGACGTCTTCTGGGTTCAGTGTACTGCTCCCAATACTGCCTTCCTCTGAAGCACCCGTGCAGGGCATTCTGTGAGGAGACGTGACGTCTTCTTCCTGGTACCACCTACAAAGCGGATCATCTTTGATCCCAGTGAAGGCCATGTGCCTGTTGAGGTGATCGTATCACCTCAGTTATATCTTGCATACCCCTGCTCCCAGCTCTGAACATACCTCCTGTCTTGAGCTGTCTGTGTACCAGACTATGCTGTCAGCAGGGGGGACATTCGATGCTATGTTGTTCTCCTCTCGTGACTATGGCAACCTTTCCTGAAGTTCAGAACGGACGGAGTTGTACTCTTTTCATTAGTAGTGTGGGACAGTTCTCTTGTGCCTTCTTCTAGTTTTAGTTCTAGAGTTCTAGTAGAACTTCAAGAGATCTAGTTGGTGCCGTTCTCATAGCACCTGTGAATAATTGCCGAAGAATTTTTGGTATCAGATCCACGTTCTTCCGAATATGCTCTTCTGCATGTCCAGTACGAGCATGTGGCCTTCTTGGTGAGATGAGCAATTGGATCGTTCCAGGTCAGCATGGCGTCTATTATGATTTCAAGATATTTTGTTGATCTTTTGTATTGAAGACACGTTCCTGAGAGGAAGATTTCTGGATGGGTGTATAATTTGCGGTGTTGAGCCACGATAACTACGTCATCTGCGTATGCATGCGTGTACATCCCTGAATGATTTAGTTTCGCAAGAAGTTCGTCGAATACCAACCACAATAAGAGGGGGGATATCTTCTTCATACAATTTTTGTACCATCGATGGTATACTGCTTGCTTGATGGCGACAGCCCTGGATCAGTTTCTGCTCAACCAGAATTTGTCTTGACCTGTTTGTTATATATTTTTGCATATATCCAGTATTATGATCTCATAAATTGTCTCTGTGCATTGTGTTAGATTTCCAGAAGAGAAACACACTCTTTTCTATAGAAATGTTGAGAAAAATATACGAAGACCATACGGTTGGTTGAATTGTAGTGCCATATGAGATAGAGTAGCGTCGTGCTGCTCGATTGTGTCGAAAAAGACTAATGAGTTGAGATTATGTTGTCGGATTTTCCAGGTGGAGCACAAACTTGGATACTGTAACGATCAGTATTAGTAGTCAGAAAACGATCAAGTGTATTAGCATGGTTGCGTGTGGGTAGATGATAGTTTTTTGTGAATCATCAGTGAACATTATGAGTAGGTGGATGAGATATATTTACAATTGGACTATTTCCAGAGATTCCAACAAAATCATCAATTTCATGGACATTAAAATGAATTATTACTCTTCATCATTCTATTTCAAAACCAACTGATACTAAATATATAAACCTATCCTTATATGTCACGTGTACTCGAGAAATTAAGTTACTCTCTCAATTATCTTGTACAATCACAGGTACCTCTCATTTATAAACTGTTGAATAGGTACAAGGACGAAAGGAGGTGTACCTAGTACATAAATAGTTTACGTATGGAGACAAAGTGCATTTCAAACTATGGAAACCTACAATTGAAGACATTAATTGATAGAGTAACTGTTGTATGAATTATGTCTTGCGATGGATTATGAGCTCCATAATATTTTTTATCAAGATTAACTATTCAGAATGCATGGTTGCCTGATTGGATTAGATATACTCACTTACAGTGTAGCAAATATACAAAATCTTTTTTTATTATTATTTTTTAATTTTCAGGTTTTCATACTGAGGAAAATCCCGCAATGTTTGAAGATACATTTGGGTGGTAGGGAAAATAAACTACTTAATGGAGTGTACTGTAACCAATTAACCTATCAACAAAATCTCCCTAGACAATGGGCTCGAAAGTTTTTCAATTTGTTGAAAGGTAACAAATTTTGAATTGATGTGTTGTAGGTATAATAGACGATCGAGAGAACAATGGAAAGAGTGATCTGCCCTAATGTTCAAGTTCAATATACAAAAAATAGTAAAAATTATATGAATAGTTTGAAATAGGTATCAGAATTTTTTCTATGTATCAGAAGTTCAAAGTGACATAATTACTAGTTTTTATTTGCGTAACAAGTTGTTTTTGCATTAGTTTTTTTAGAATATTACGGAGTTATTGCCACAAAACATATCAATTTAAATTATAATTGATTGGGAAATTATCTACACTCAATAAACTTTGATCGCCACATGAATCATTCACCCAGTAAGTAAAAATTTCCTACTTATGTCAAACAAAATAAAATCTAATTTTTTATCTACATCACCCACCTGAAATGATTACTCTAAATAGTGTTGAAAAATTAAAGTTTTAAACACAGTTAGGACACCCGCTTTTATAATTATATGAACTGAAAAGTAAATAACAACCATCTAAAATTGTTTTCCATTTTAGAAAACGTGTAGTACTTGACATCAGTTATCTATATGGCTGTATAATTGTATTTCACACCGTTTTATTCATTATGATATGACCCTGTATAAGAACTTTTCGTTGCTCTTAGCGACATGCGATGTTGATTATATTCTTGCTGTTTTTTTTATGTATGTAATGTCAATAAAGAAAAAACTTTAAAACGAACACGAATCCATTCAATCCAATAAATTCATACACCTTCTTTGGTTAAAATCTCCAACGTTTCTACTGCAACTGCGGCTGTCATCTTCAGTGCTGAGTGAGGGAACGGTCGGGTTGTGCGGATAGTGGGTATGAGGGTTCAAATCCCAAATATATACCACCTTCTTTTTTATGAAATCGATTAGTGTTCGATTTTTATTATAATTTTCAATATTTTTATCTTCAATTCCTTTTTTAGGTTGTATATATTATGGGAATTATGACGCAGAAAAGTTCATGATGAAAAGTATTATTGAAAATATTACAGATTTATGATTCAGATGGTCGTAAAAGTATAGTGTACGTACAATATACTATTTCAGGATTTTTGTTTCAATTATATGGAAATTTGGTTTTATGGACTATTGAGGCAGAATATATTGCTACGTCTCCCGCTGCCTGTGAAGAAATTTGGTTGCGAAATTTAACAGCTAATTTGAAAATAGATTTTTTCAGTCCCATCCAAGTATTTGAAGATAACCAGGGATGTATACAACAAAAAAAAATCCCGAAACTAAATGATCAAAGCATATTTATATCAAACATCTCTTCATTTGGGAGAAGGTTGCCAGTGGGACAAGCAAATTATGTTATGAGACATCAGAAAAACAAGATCGTCTAACTAAAGGACTGGCCGGAGACACATTTTAGATTTCAAAGATTGAATGATAGACTTTCCCTTCAAAAAGGGTGTTGAAGAATGAATATCAAGTCATCAACTTATACATAGTTTCCTTGTTTTAATTATGGTTGTTTAAAAATAGTTATTTATTATACACTATTTTTTTTCTGTGACGGGGAAAACGACGATTTATTCAAATATCTACCTTAACCTATGTGTATATATATCCGGGAAAAAAGTACTCACTTTTTTCCCGTGGGCAAAAAGTACTAACTTTTTTTCCCGGTTCTCGGGGAAAAAAGTAATTTCATAAAAAGTTATATTTTATTACCTGTCAACAGGGGAAAAATGCCAAACTTTTTTCCCGTCACAGAAAAAAAATATGTATGTATCAATATCTGTCTAGGGTTCAGTACTTTCGTGAATTACTAGTAAAATACAAAAATACAGGCAGACAGAAGTTCGCTGGTACTTTCTTCCATACTATATAAAGATATATTTCATAAAAATATGTAAAATCAGAATAGATAGTTTACTGGCAAAATTAAATAATCTCAACGCAGTGAATTTTGGGGTGAATTAATTCATTTGCCTTTCTACTTGTATTTAATTGATTTAACATATTTCATTTCCAGTGTGTGGAAGGTTGAAATTCCATAAAATGTTTTCCTCAAAATATTGAAACTCTTGTGAACAACAATGATCCGATGAAAAAACTTCAATCGTTGTAAATTTCTTTAATTTAATTTAATTATTTATATTAAACAGTATTTTTTTGTTCATTCGGGTTTCAAGCACAGGAAGTCAACAAACCGCTTAAATTTAATGTTAGGCATAACGATTGATTCTACTTACCCAAATTGATTTCTAATTGTTGTTTGAATTCAATATATAGTGTTGTTGATATCCTTTGAAACGGTACCAGAATGAAATAGGAACGGAGCAATAAACTATTCAATACATACCGAGAAGTCCAAATTATTTTTCAGGATCTCAACTATCCTTTTTCACTCAAATGTCTTCCAAACAATGCACATCAATGAGAAAGCTGTTCGAAACGTACGAAACGAATGAAGGGGGTGAAGTGTATGAAAATACCTATACGCATATTACCACTACTTACTACTTAGCTACAGTTAGGAATGTGTTCAACCGAAAGGATTTTTTTTTGAGAAACTCAACCTTCGAGAGGAATATTTGGAAGAAATGAACTACGAAAGTGGCATCCTATTATGGCTAATTTTACCTGGATATTCACTGATGAAATGTTTCACACATTGCAACAGCGGACGTATATGATCAATTAGAAAAAAGTTGAAGTTTGGTTTTCTTACTACTATAGCTTCGTACAAATTGGAAATATGAAGTCTTCAGGAAAAGAACGTGCTATGTCACTTTGGCAATAATTTTCAGGAGTGCGTTTTTAGGTTCAGACTACTCACGTTTATTTCCTGTACATGGTTTACAAAAGTTATAATATCTCCTGACCCGATAAGTTCTTCCCCAGTATAAATATGCCATTTGATAGCAGCCAAAAGCTGACATGGAAATCGCGATTCCAGACATAATGTGACTCAAAACGTTCTTTTCCTGAGCATGAATTATTCAGACCACAAACTTGTAGACCAGAATAGCAATTTCACTCATATTTCGAGGTGTCCGTCTTTATCTTTAGAAAACAAAATCAAACCTTTCTTCAGATGTTTGTAGCACTGAAGAGGGGTACGCATCACAGGGTATCAACTTAAGAAAGTTTTTCTGACAGTTCATATCTTCTCATGGAAAATATCACAAACATTGGATAGGTATTGATTTGTAATGAAATCAAATATAATAATACAACAAACTCCAACAGAGCAAACTTCTCCACCACATGCTTTAATAGCAATTTCACTCATATTTCGAGGTGTCCGTCTTTATCTTTAGAAAACAAAATCAAACCTTTCTTCAGATGTTTGTAGCACTAAAGAGGGGTACGCATCACAGGGTATCAACTTAAGAAAGTTTTTCTGACAGTTCATATCTTCTCATGGAAAATATCACAAACACTGGATAGGTATTGATTTTTAATGAAATCAAATATAATAATACAACAAACTCCAACAGAGCAAACTTCTCCACCACATGCTTTAATAGCAATTTCACTCATATTTCGAGGTGTCCGTCTTTATCTTTAGAAAACAAAATCAAACCTTTCTTCAGATGTTTGTAGCACTGAAGAGGGGTACGCATCACAGGGTATCAACTTAAGAAAGTTTTTCTCATGGAAAATATCACAAACATTGGATAGGTATTAATTTTTAATGAAATCAAATATAATAATACAACAAACTCCAACAGAGTAAACTTCTCCACCACATGATTTGTTCTTGTTCTTGAAAATGCAAACATGTGTGAGACAAAAATTGATCTGGCTAATTGGTTCCTGCCAAAGCCATAGAACTAATTAAAAAAAACATGTGTGAGGAGATAATTGAATGCTCTCGAATTCTCGAAAGAGGCTAACAACAACAAGATACCATCAAAACGAGTCATTTATCAACACGCACAAAAAAGCTGTAAAAAGAATTTCCACTTCCAGCTCATTCCCTTCTCTAACCAAGGAAGATGAAACACAAGCAACGAACGCCCAGAAAAAATCAATTTTTTTTTACAACATGATTGCTACAAATTCTGCACTGGATTCAATGAAAAAACGACTCGAGAACATCAGTTTCATTTACAGACATATGCTAGATTATCTTCCGTCAACAAAATATCAGAAGCACTTTGCTGGGTTTTTAACACTCCCATCAGATAGTGGATCTGACGAAGTGTGCTTCCATTGTATTATTCAATCTCTCTTACGGTTTAGGCTCATTTCCGTCCAATTGAAAAATTGCAAGAGATCAACCAGTCCCGTAAAAACGGAAAAATCTTATATCTTGTCGTGCGTCAAAATTTCCTATTCGTGAAAAAAGTATTACTTTATTCACTTGATACATAAATAACCATTATTGATGTAAAAATTCTGAAAAAATTCTAGCCTCAAGGACTCTGATTTTTTCGAATATTCTTTTTTATATACGATCCTGTGGGCCAATCGTCATGAGAAAACATTTCGAATCGACCAATAGTATCAAAATTATACTGACAATTTCACTCACTATATGAAAGTCGCGTCTCCTGCGATATGAGGACTAATCAGAATGGGATTTCGCGAAAGTACACGCTTCCTTTCGCTTCCTTTCTTTCCCATCCGGAAAGACCACGTCGTCAAGTCAACCACAAATATAAACAGCAATGATACATCTTGTAATCTAATATAACATAAACGTTAGGTTAGGTTGGACTTCATGTTTATTATTCATTAGATGCAACTGTTGAAGAATTCACTTTGTTTACTCGATCAAATTTCAAATAATAACTTGGTTGGTTCGTAAAATTATCTCAATAAATACGACTCGTGCTCACAATACAATCGATAATTCTGTCAGAAATCTTTAACTCGATCAAATTGCTTTGATACCAAGCAATTTGATCTCGTTGATCTCTGACAGAATTATCGATAGTATTGCGACCACTCATGGTATTACCCCCGATAATTTGTTAGTAGCAATTTACAGAGACTATTTCATTCATACATGTCTGCACCAATAACATTACGTGATTGAAGTCACATGATATGCAATATGAGCGGATATTCATGTAAACACGCGATAATTTAGGTAAACACCGATATTTAGGTAAACAAACAAAGGGAAGTGTCAATTTCGACACAACTCAAAATAAAAATGTCTCGTTTTCGGTTATCTTCTACTACGAAAATTAGAGAACATATAAACTGATCCATACCAGAAAACACCAAAAAGGAATGAATAGTCTGTCTAGAGAGAATTTATGTATTTTTTGGATCGTATGTGAGTGTGCATAATATGAATGATTTCATGCTGTTCATGAAATAGTCTTCCTAAATATTACTCGACCATGACAAATAGAGACTATTATTTTCTTCAATTCATCTCGAGTAACTTGTATTTTCAGACAATTCAATTCGACCATATGAACATTAATAATCATAAAATAACTCTCTCCAGCTAAAGCTGTCGTGAGTTATCCTAATTATTATTGCTCATATGGTCTCATTTAATCGTCAAAATACAAAGTACTCTTGATAGAATTATGAAGAAAATAATAGTCGGCTATTTGTCATGGTCTTGTGATATCACCTACGATAATTTTTTCACGTTGTTTGATTGGTTCTTTGTTCAAAGTGAATGCATAAGAAAGTTAGCCAATGACGTTGGTTTTCAAGATGACACTGACAGATGTCCACTAAAAAAATAATAAAGCCGAATTACATTCGTGGTAATAATTTTTTGAAATAATTTTAATTAGATTAATACTCGTCTTTGTTGTAACAAAGATTCGTGTATCTAATTAAAATTACCAAAAAATGATCAACACTTGTGTAATTACTGTTGACAATTTTTTTCCTTGAATTGCGCAGCAACACAATCCCCATTGAAGTGTCACTTCGACAAAAAAAAACTTTTGTGTAATTAATACTGAAAATTAAATGCATCCGATGAATAACAAAACAAACTATGAAAAATGATTTATTGATATTTATATTTTTTGATAAATTTCTAACATTGTAACTACCAAAGATCAAAGGCTATTTAGCTGTTTGGCTATTCTTTAGCGTCCTCTAATTCTTTCAAATATTTCTTCTTGTATGTACCATCTTTGTCGTATTTTTCTTCGAGCTGCTTATACCATTCAGGTTTGTTGTCAATTAAATGCCGAATAATTTTCTTGCTGCCTCTTTTCTGCACATCGCTGCATTTGGAGCAATCTGTCAACAGTGCATCGGGAAGTAATTCTGAAAATTTAAAATATTACTTGGTTTCTCAAATAACTGGTAACATCTGAAATAAAACAGAGGCTGCATCAAAATAGCTATGTATATAAAGTCGTCCTTCCTGATCAATGATTCGAAACGAGTACCCCATATTCCAAGACAGGACGACGTATCGGAGGCTCGATACGCATTTTCAACTAAGTTACCTCCTTGTCTTGAGACACATTCGAAAAAGTACCCTGTGGTGACTCAGTTTGTCTTTTTCTTGTCTTTCATTTCAAAGATTTTAGTTTGGCTTTTAGTAGCTTGTAAGCATCGAGCGTACGATAGACCGAGTGTTCGTCGGACTACCGTATGCTTGATGGTGACAAGACATATCGTAACGCGACAGTTCGTAACTCCACAAATGGTAACGTACAATTCGTAACGCCATCAATTCGTAACGATCAAAAATAAAAACGATTTTGTAAACAATTTTCTTCAGCATACAGTTTTCACGATTTTTATAATCAGAAAAGTTATAAAACTACTAGCAGTCATCACATCCTGGTTTTATTATATTATATAAATTCAAAGAGCGGTACCACAAACACAATTCGTGACGAAAATTCAATTTCTTCGCACTCAAATGTCTACATAAGGTTAGTTTGTTCTGGTTAGATCAGACTAAATCCTCTCACAATGTATGTATTAAATTCAAATGCACTCAAATGTCTACGTAAGATTATTTCTTTCTGGTTAGACTAAATAAAATATGTATCTATTCAATTTCCACGCACTCAACTGTATACATAAGGTTAGTTCGTTCTGGTTACATCACATCCTGGTTGTTCATTTTTATACCACTTTAGACAAACGGATAGATAGACAGATAGATTTATTTCTCATAACAATGACAGCAAAATACATACATATTTACACGTCAAAGTCAGTTCCTAAGAACGTATGAGATAACAGTAGAGAAAATTAATAATTTGTATTATTATGCACATGAATTTAAAATAATTTGTATTGTTTACACATTGATTTGAAATAATATTGTACAGGAGAGAAAAAACAAAAAAATAAAAATATATACATATATAAACTTATATCTAGTATAAATTTTTGGTACTTTTCGGCAACTATAAGACTGGTAATCTTGGAAGGAAGGTAATATCGCAGTCATATCTGTCTATGTACATATGAAATCAGTTAGAAAGCGTTAACCTGTATGAAAAAAATTTATAAAAATAAAATATTTTGTTTATTATAAACGTGTAGTGTATTATGGATTGGTGGAGAAAAATTCTTCCAAGGTATAATAAACATTTGAGAGAAGATAATGTCTATAAGTGATATTTTGAAATGATTAAATGAAGAGTTTTCTAATAGTGACTTTGGAAGGTGATTTAGAATTTTTATACCCATGTAAGACGGACCTCTCGTGGATATCTGAGTTTTTTGAAATTATTTTTTCTTTTGTATGCGTCAATCGCTACTCTGTAAATGTACAGGTTGGTTAGTGTGAAAAGCTTCAGCTTAGCATGAGTCACGACTCTTCAATCCAACCAAAACTCGAATTGCTTTTTTTTAAGAATGAATGTGGTGTATGAGTTCACAGAATTTCCCTAGAATTCCACCCCGTAGTTTAGAACGCTGTAAAAGTAAGCAAAATAAACAGTTTTGGCAGCAGCAGGGCCAATGTTTTTTCTTATTGTGGTTATTGCATAAATTGCACTAGCCAATTTATTGTTGATGTAGGATATGTGAGATTTCCAGTCTAGCTTATCATCAATTATAAAGCCAAGGAATTTAGTATGCGAGACTGACTGTATGTTTCCATTAATAGTTGGGATATCTATCGGGGCTATTTGTTTATTTGGTTGGATAATCATATTTAGTGTTTTTTCCAGGTTGATAATGAGTTTGTTTGCCTTGAACCAGTCAATCATATTATTTAGGTTATCTTGTGTTGCTATTTTAAGATCTGTTAAATTTGAACTACTATTCAGGATGCTGGTATCATCAGCGAATAGGTAAAATTTTGAGATGGGAAAGTTTTCTACCAGGTCATTAATGTAGAGCAAAAACAGGGTTGGCCCCAATATGGATCCTTGGGGTACTCCGCATTTTAGGGTGTCCCCATTTGATCGTACATTTGTAATTTCATTGTTAGAATGGGAATGGACTTCGACGTATATATTTCTATTCTCCAGGTATGATTTTAGCCACTGGTGTGGAATACCTCTAAATCCGTAGTTATACAATTTATTCAATAAAATACCGTGGTTAACACAATCAAACGCCTTACTCAAGTCACAAAATACTGCTAATGGTATTGATTTGTTTTCAATGTTGATATTGATTTGTTCTACGAGAGCATACGCTGCGTCCCCTGTATTTTTTCCTTTGCGAAATCCGTATTGTTGGTTAGTGAATATGTTAAATTTTTCTACAAAATTTGTATTTGCTCTTTCACTATTGCTTCTATGATTTTTGAGAGAATGTCGCCTTTCTTAAAAAGAGGTTCAACTATTGTAATTTTTAGAATATCAGGAAAAACGCCATTTTGTAAGGAGAGATTTACTAGATGAGTTAATACTGATTTGACGTTATTCAAGACGGTCTGAATCCAGTAATGCTAAACTAAAAAACACTTGATGATTGCCTTACGAATTATACCGATACCAAGAGCTGTAGGCATGGGCTGTTGATGTTACGAAGTGTTGCGGTTACGAATTATCGGCGTTACAAATTGTCCGTTACCGTTTGTGGGGTTACGAACTGTCACGTTAAAATATGTCATGGAACCATGCTCGAAATACCGAAAATAACTATCTCAGAACACAACAAAATAATTTTAATGTGGGTTTCAGGACACTGTGGCATCGAGGGTGATGAAAAAGCTGATGAACTATTCAGAGAGGGCTCATCAACTCTATATACTGGCCCAGAACCAGCACTCGGGATTACTAGATTTGAAATTCGAGGGTGCATGCGAGACTGGGGGTCAAACAAAAACAGAGAGAGAGTGGTGGAAGGAAGCCGCTCTCATGCACCACAGGAAAATATTCATTAAAGAACCGCCAAAACACAAAACTAAAGAACTACTCAAGTTGATTAGGAATCAAGTTGGAACTATAACGGGCCTTCTCACTGGTCATAGTCCAATGACCAGGACACTGGGCTCATTAACTCTATATATTGGCCCAGAACCAGCACTTCGAGACTGGGTCAAACAAAAGGAACAGCTCTCATGCATCACAGGAAAATATTCATTGAAGAATCATCAAAACACAAAGCTAAAGAACTACTCAAGTTGAGCAGGAATGGAGTTAGAACAATAACGGGCCTTCTCACTGGTCACAGTCCAATGAGAAAACACCTGCACAAAATGAGAATGTACAACTGAGAACTTTTCTGCAAACAATGTGCATGGTAAAAGGACAGAAACAGCCAAACACGTCATGCCAGAATGCGAGGCATTAGACAATAAGAGACAGGCAATATTCGGGAAACCCAGGCTAACTCCTGAAGAATACAACAGTCAACCGGTGAAGAACCTGTATAGACTGGTACAGGGGACTAGAGTTATGGAGTGGGTGCTGTGAAACTAACCCGAAAAGCACAAAAAGCCCAAGAGGTTCAGGTTTAGCTGGCGATAGAACCAGCATCCGACAAAAAAAAATTCAAGAGATGTAAAGGTGGGCATGCTATTGATCTATGAATGCAGCAGAATTCGAGGAACGCAGCTACTTTCCATGCTGAAGGCCATTCCAAAGAACATCATCAAACTCAGACCAGAAACTCCCAACCATAAAGCTTTTATTACTTTAGATGCAAAATGAAAATTCTTCTAAAATATCAAGTGTGTGAATTTTTTTTTTTCAAAACTTTTTGATCGTACGGAGAATCGTGCCTAGAATCCAAAAACGTTAAAAATATAGGGTGACCATTTTAAATTTCCAAGTTGGGGTCGTTTCCAGTAAAACTTGGATTTATAGGGGAGTATGGAGTATTGAAATTTTTTCAAATTCTTGAATCCAATGCCCCTGCCAAATATGAATCTCATACTCTTGAAACTCTGGAAACTATGGCTGGTCTAACGAATACGTTAACACCCGGTCTAACCCATCACCCCCGAAATCTTCTCACTGCGATGATGAAACTATGAGGAAACTTTTTCCCAGAATATAAAAAAGTGATCTTTGGATACTTGTTCTGTTATGGTACAAATTACTGATGACTCTGTAACTGACAACTTGGCGCCATAATATTAAAATAAAATAGCAATATATTATATTGCTGTTTATTGGCAAAGAAATTAAAAACCATTTAACAAACATGCTTTTTATAATGTTATACCCTGTTGTGTCAACCTCTACGCGAAGGTTAAGGCTGTGAATGTTTCACAATCATCATAACTGATTATTCAATATTTTATCTCTCTGAAACAAACTGACCGCGAAAATAATTTATACACACTTTCAATCCATATGTATTTCGCTGATTGTAGGTGGACGTTATTCGTATTTTTTTTTGAAAAATTTACGACCCTATAACTTTTTTATTTCTGAAGATTTCGAAATGAAGTTTGAAGGATCTGTATACGAGTATATATATACAAATATACGAAAATAAATATTCAGATATGAATTATTAATAGTATTGTTTCTAAAATAGAAATATACAATATCAATATTTAAATATAATGTATAAATTAGAGCCAGTTGACTGAATAAACAAACGAGTCGCCCATTTAAACCAGTCTTGGTTTGTTCATGGGTTGTGTAATAAATTGATCACGAAGCTAGTGTATAGAAGTCTTCGAGAAGAGAAGACTTCGAGAAAGGATTAAGCCCCTATCAATTGTTCTACTGGATCGGATTCAATATTAAATACAGTGTGACCCACTCAAGACCGGAGCACCCTTAGATAATCTACATTTTCTAACCGATTGGAATGATTTTTTTTTTCATTAGGTAGACATCCAAAAAGTCTAGTAGGACACCAAATTTCATAAATGAATCTCCATTTCCATACCAACTAATCTGATTTTTCAATGTCAAAAGTCGAAAAAAATTACTAGCGATTTTTTTAGAAAAATTCGAACTACTCCGCGACATTTTCAAATTATTCATAAATAAATTACGTTGAAATACGTCAATCGATAAAAAATATATAAGGGAATGAAATTGGAAAAATATGCCGTTTAAACAACCCATAACATGATTCAGGAAGACACGAAATATCACTGACTGTAATTTCATCGAAGTCTGTTGATAAATAAAGAAAATAAAAAATTGTTAGATAAAATGACATTTTCCTGGAATTCCATTAACATATTTTTCAAATTTTATTATCTTATGATTTTCTCATTTATGAACAGATTTCGATGAAATTTTGGCTATATAATAACTGTCGTAAAGGGCTTTTTTGTACAAACTTCACGCTCATACAAAAAAGTCCTACTTCACGAACTTGTATCATAAATAGCTATTTGTACATGTTTGGTACATTATTGTATAATCTAGGTGATATATAAGTAAAACATCGCTGTCCTACTCTTTAATTTGCTAAATGTATCCGTACATTCTCCCTATTACGATATCTAGTAGAGTATTGGTGTTTTATGTTTTTGGGACATCCTTTATTCCTATTCATATATTTGCCAACGTTGAACAAATAGAGTTGTCTAATATTATGCCTTGGCAAAGAGGGATTTTGTTGGGTAAATATATTTTTTACCATAAATTATTTTAAGATTGTTTTTCTAAAGTATTTCTAATTTTTTCAGATGTGTTTGAAGAATTCCTGCCCAACTCAGAAAAGAGTAATGTAAGCGCGATTCTACTAGAGCAAAATATATAACTTTCAGGTTAGTTGGATCCAGCATAGAGCGTAGACATTTGAATTTGGATAGCAAATAAATCTCAACGTCTTAGCTCTACCCCTTTTCCATGTTTAAGTGAGAGTCGATAGCGATTCCTAGATATTTTGTAAATATCTCAGATTGTATGTCAAAGGATACTCCTTGATTGTCCACTGACAATGCGCGGAATATTGGTAGGGATAACAAAAGGTACAAAATACGTTTTTTCACGGTTTACTGTTAGTTGCATATGATTAAATCAATCAATTATTTTCGAAAGATCATTCTCAGCCTTGTTTATCAATTCTTCCCAGGTTGTTGCAGAATAAATGACTACAGTATTTTTTTTCAATCCGAACTGATTCTTTAAAATAAGATTGTATTTCGTGAAAAACTTGTCTAGGTGGTTAGCGAAGGCTTTTTCGAATATCTTGTTTAACGTTGTTATTAATGAGATTGAGCGGTAATTGTTCCTGCTATTTTTGTCATTTTTTTAATATAGGTGAAACAATAGTTTTCTTGAAATCATCAGGACAGTATCCAGTATCGAAAATGTCTTTTACAAGGTGTGATATTGGCAAAGCTATCTCATTTACAATAAATTTTAAAAGTTCCGCTCGTATTCCGTCTATCCCAGGAGATTTATTTTTCTCTAGTTCTTTAATGATATTTTTTATTTCTTCTTCTGATGTAGGGATCATTGATATTGAGTTTTCTATAATATTCCTTCATGGTTTCTGGGATTTGGGCATTTTTATTCTTTGTGCCAGTGCGTTCCCGATATTTGAAAACAATTTATTGAATCCATTTTCCATCTCTGGTGGCTGTATTCTATGTCATTTTGATCTTTGATTTTTTCAATTTCTCTGGATGTTTTTATTGTATTGATACCATTAACAATTTTCCATGAATTTTTTGAATTTCCTTAATTTTTGATAATTTTCTTTCTGTAATAATTAGTTTTTGCAATTTTTATCAGTCTATGAATCATAAGACTGCATTTTTTGACATGCAGTTCCCGGTTTCAGTGGAAGTGATTTAAAACATTATATTTATGAATAAGACACCTGGTATATTTCCAATTCTTTTGTTTCTATTGGAAATTCTGAATTCAACCAATTTTTTTTTCAATTTGAAATTTATTTTTAATTCTAAATGACTATAGATACGTTCAAATTATTGATTTCAGTTCTGAAGTTTTGGAAAAAATACAATTTTACGGTTTTTGGTCAAATTGCATCTGCCGTGTGAAATTTAATTTTGAAATTGTTATTTTTTTTTCTGCAACGTAGTGGCTTGTGGCTTGTCAGCTCAGGGGCATTCATTACGATTAGTTTGATATCGCACACTATTATTATTATTATCTCAAACAAACTTTGTCAACAAACTTAAATATATTATGTTCGATCTGTGCTTTTCAGTTTGAAATAATATTTAACACGTTGAAGGACAGGGCCGCTGATCAGCGTCTTTTTCTGAATTTGTGATATAACACAACGCTGATCTGCGTCGTCAGGTGGAGGTTCAAGACTGACAGAACGTCGTTCATCGTTTGCGTTCACCATACAGTATAATAAGCATTCAATCGGCACTATCACAATACATTCGAACATAAGCGACGGGCAAGTTTTCAAATTCATCGATGGATCCATCCTTATTTAACTAATGGAAAATGACAATGACAGCACGAATGCGAATGCGCATTAACCATCAAGACAACTGATTCAACAAAACCATCAATCCAAAAACTAATAACATACCCCCTTGCATAATAGTTATTTATGCAACAAGTGCAAAAAGTAAGTGTTTATTGCACTCGACGTGAAATTGTGAAATTGGCCGTTAGGTTAGGTTAGGTCACGTCGAGTGAAATAAAGAATTTTTGCACGAGTTGCATACAATTTTTTTTCTACGCAACTTAAATAATTGATTATTACTATCGATTTGCATTGAAACAGATCACTATCATCTATTTTCCATTAATAAAACTCATTTTAAAACTTTCAATTCTGTAATTGTCAGAATTAATTTTGACTGACGTTTCTATAACCACAGTTGCGTTAAAATCATAGTAGCCGTGAGCGAGTCTGTTATCACCAGGTCTGATCATATTACAGACAGTTTGCTCTATTCAGGTAGACGGTTTAGAACAAAGTGGATCAGTTTTGATTATGGAGTTTTTCTCGGGAAGGCATTGTTTGTTTAGCTCTGGCTGCTAACATTAATGCAAAATAATATAAAATATGTTTTAAACGTATTGCCAATCTCACAGAATATGTAGTGGGTTTGGACTTTTATATGTTTGTCATGATGACATCACGTTGATGTTGAATGACAGATGAGTGCAATAAAAACTTTAATGCACTAGTTTAAAGTTTTGCTCTTTGCGTGAATGTAGAAAATATGCAATAAGTGCAAAAAGTAGGTGTTTATTGCACTCGACGTGAAATTGTTCGACGAGGCCATCAGGCCAAGTTGTACAACACAAATGTTTCATTTAGGTGGCACTAAACTGTAAGGAAGACATTGTTTGTTTAAATCTATCTGTTAAAAGTAATTCATAAACATGTTGTGTAATTCAGTGGATATTCGAAGGAAATAATTTTATTTTTAACAAATTGCATTTTCTAGTAATTTCATAGTCCATTATGCAATGAATATAATGAAACATGCAACTGTTTAAAACGTAATACAATATCACAGAAAATGGTCTAAATTTGGCGTCAATTTGAAAGTTTATGTCTGTCATGATGACAGAACGCTACAGTACAATGACAGATGAGTGCAATAAAGTACCAGTTTCTCCACCGAATATAGTTCAATAAAGTTTTGTTTTTTGCATGAACGTAGAAAAATTATATTATTAATTTGTTTTCAATCAATAACGTACACAATAGTACACAATTCACTTTCGCAGAAGCGAGGTGCGATAGGTAAGATATGGCCAAATAATGTTTTTCTTTCAATACACCCAATTATTTTGTTTTATCATTTGTGTAGGTCACAGGTTACTCAATGCATTTGAATCTCAATTTAATCGCAGTTGGAACTTCTTGAGTAATCTTTCCAAGTTTTTTTACGAAAAGATTGTATGAAACCTAGAAGTGCGCGGTATTAAATCGTAATAAAATGCACAATATTGCCATTTGAAAAAATTAGCAATACGAATTCTCAAATTGAATTGAACACAGCAGAAATGTTTCGACTGAAAACAGTATTCTGAAAAATTTGAATTATTTATTTGATCATATCCATACACCTCTTGATTGACAAAAACAAAAAAAAAATTAAGTTTGGTTACAAAAAGTTTCAATTGACACATGGTTGTATTCAGAATGTCAAATGGAGACAAAATATATCTGATGTTCCATTTTAAATCACTTCCGGTGGGACCGAAAGTTGCCTGAAGCTGAATCACTTGTGAAAAAATACAGTTTTAGGTCCCCTAATTTAAGTTTTTAACCCAAAAAAAAAAATAACAAATTAATAATTTTTTTGGCGAAAATATAAAGTTAGATAATTCAGTATTAAAATTTCTGGTTTGCCCTAGTTACGCACATTGTAATCCAATACGAAGAAAATTAAACATATTTGACTAACATAAACGATGTTTTGAAAAAACTAAGTGAATCCTTGCAGTCTTCGAGTTTGAAGTTTTTCTCTATCCTTATGTACGTAATACTTCTTCAATCACCACAAAAAAGACGAAGGGAAAACGAAAAATCAGATAACTGCACTTGTTTTCGAGAAAATGTAATGTATGAATATTTTCCTAGGTTCACGTTTGCACAATGACTTCTTTTGCAAACTATTTACTGCAATACGAACCATTTTTTCTTTCTGTGTACACTTAGTTTAAGCGCTGTCTTAGGAAAATATTATTCTTTGTTGAGTTGTTTGAAATTAAATAATGAAATATTGAAGGACTGCAACCGTGAAAGTTCACAATTTCATCCTGAGTTGAAATAATTTTTCTTTAATTGGCCCTAACTCGGTCATACTTACTTTTCAATTCAGCTCCATCTGGTGTACATTTTCCTTCGTCCAGTAAACAACTCACATAATTCTTCAACAAGCGATCACTTTTGATGATCGTGTCAATGTCAACGTTGTCGTATTTGGTAGTGTATTTATCTGCAAGAACAAACCCGACAAAGGCAACAAAGAAAACTGCACAAGTTTTCATTGTCATTGCGATCAAGTCTTCACTGAAAACAATGTCTAGGAAGTTAATTAAAGGGTTCGTATTTATACGATTATGCAAAACCTTGCGTGGGGGCAATTATAGATTGTTACATATTTTAATATTTCTTACAGAATCCAATCACCAGAGATAATTACGTGAATAATACGCATACAATTCAATCCTTTTGTTGTGATTTTTATTTTATTATAATTGGTTTCCTATGCAAATACTTCGCACTCTGCAAGTACACCTTTATCCTAGAGATATCTGAAAGTTGAGAACAGAAGCATATTCAAGAGGATGCTTCTACAGGGTGTGAAAATAAGACCGACAAACTCCGACTATAGATTCCTCACCTCATTTCGAGGTGAAAAGTTTCTATGAAGGTAAATCTTAATATGCATCCCCACGGAAATGCAGGGTGTAAAAGTACAAAAAAAAAATTATAATCAATTTGTTTTTCTACGAAACTTCTGGATGAAAAAATATCTAATTGAGTACAATTATCCAGGTTTATCAACGTGATAATTTTACAACTTATAATTTTCGATTCTCGTTAACCAGTGGCGTAGTTATATTTTCTTTGAACGAGTGAATGGTCAAATAATGAGCGTTTGTTATCAGTTAGGTTTATCTATACTCGACCTTAAAGTCATAACATTCCATGTGCCTATAGTCTAGTTCCTAAATTGTAGATAGTGACTCATAGGATGTACGGTTCATAATTCATATAGAAGCAGGGCAAGAAATGGAACAGAAATCAGCTAGGCACTTAGGTTTTAAATCAAGTTGACTTTGCCAGTTCCTCACACCCCCCCGCACTTTCAAATCTCGTAAAAACCTGAAAATGTACGATGAGTCTCTATCTAAAATTTAGAAACTAGACTATAATGGTGGAGCTTTCTGGATTAATTGAGCAAAACTGAATATTTGTCCTGAGTAGCAACTTAATTTCATATGTGCAATAATTGCATAATGCTAATTTCTTATAACATATCGGAATATTGTCAACCTCCTGAACATTTTTCAATATTGGAAGAATCAAAAATATAGTACTGGTGAGTCAGAATTAGACCGACAACTCCATTTTCTCATTCATCATATTATTTGTTCAAATCGATGTCGTGGAATCACTGAGTTAGGACTTATCGTTCTGTTTTCTTTTCACCCTACATTGAAAATGTTCAGGTGATTGACAAATAATCCAATATATTGTGAGAAATTATAGTGTTATGCGTACGGAGAAAATTATGTTGGGGGTTGAGACATATCTTCAGTTTTTCTCAATAATCTCAGAAACCTCCACTTTTAGGTTCATGGAAAGTTATGACTTGAGCTTCTCGTTTCATACACCATGCAACCACTTCGACGTCCCAAAGGGTTTAGGTGCCAGATAGTGCAAAGAGTAATCCTTTAGAACGATCTAACCAGAACGAACTAACCTTACGTAGATATTCGAGTGCGTGGAAATTGAACACATACATTTTGCGAAAAGTAATACTTTAGTCTGATCTAACCAGAACGAACATCGCAGTGGTCGATGTACAAAACAAGAAACACAAAAGTCAATAATTAATTCAAGGCACGAAAGAAGAATATTCAGGTGCTTTTTCAAAGTGTACGAAACAAGAAAACACCTTTTCAATGTACCATATTCTTACAAGTGTTTCACTAACATTCAACTTTCTAGGTTACCGATTCATCTCATATAGGCTACGCATATTAGGAAAGAAAACGGGGTTGAGAGGAAAGCTTTGCTATAGTTTTGATTTTCTCGCCCTCGATGTTTTTTGGGTCGCTGAACATGAATTTGAAGTTTGCAGGCAAACATTTTGCCCGATATTTTTTTTTGCAGTTTATGAACCGTACATCCTATGAGTCACTATCTACAATGAACTAGGCTATAGTTTTCATTCCAGTATTTTACTGTTCAAAACTTGCTGAAATGTTTTCACCAATTTTACGTTTTATTCTTTTTTGTATTCAGAACATTCTGTGTGTGGTCCCAATATAGGTTTTATAAAATCTGTGATATTTTGTTCAGCTTCACTATTATAGTATCTGAACTTGAAAATACTCGAGATCCTATTATAAATATCGTATTTTGATTCAACAGCATATAAACAATTAATATAATTGCAAAATAAACAAGTTGTTTATGTTACGACATGTGAAAAAAAGTTTTTAACGATTGATTTTCCATAATCTACTTCAATTGAGTACAAGTTTTTGTAGACTTCTGTTCAATGTCATCGGAAGATCATACTATAATATGTATTTTTTTTATTATCTATCTACTGGTTCTCACGAAATCATGTAATGTCCAGAGAACATCGTGAGAGTCGAAGAAAAGTAGAAAGGAATTCGTGTTCCTGAATTTCTGCAGGCTGTATGCCCCAGGGAACACCTCCCGGGGCAATGAGTTCCGAAGCTTCGCCGTCCATTGGAAGAACAAGCACTGGGAAAGGAATGTTTGGCATTGTCTTCAGAGGATTGAGTTCGAGGAATCATTCGGGAAAAATGGTTTTCAATATCCAGTTTATTGAAAAGACTTGTTTCCCAGCGCTATATAATAATGCATCATTTATTAGCAAGCCCGAAAAGATACACGTTCTATATGTATTTTTTTCAAAAATCATCCATCGATGGTGCCCTAATATCGATAAAGATGCCATCTTCTGTATTATTAATGGAGTAAATACCACTCTGGTACTATAGTTACATTATCTCTGATTCAGTAGATGTATTCTATCAGCCATATCCCGATGTTTATCTCATTCTGAACTGAGAACTGAGATTGAAAGAAGAATTATAAAATGGAGGTCATGAATACAATGTATAGCCAAGCATGGTAATTTTGAATATCCGACATAAAAACCTTAAAATTCCAAATGAAATGCGTTCAATAGCGATAAAATGAAATTTAACTAGTTTCATTGCTATTGAACGCATTCCATTGGGAATTTTAACGTTGTTACGTTGGAATACAAAATTAACAAACATGACGTCATGCTCATCTTAATGCGAATAACCTATAGTTCATCATGATGGATTTTCAGTAAATTAGTAAAATTTAAAATTTGTATATTTTTCAAATAATATATATATATATATATATATATATATATATATATGTGCTCGATTATTCGCCCGAATTATGTTTTTCAATATCCACCTCTTCTTCAAACTTCTGCTTGGAACTTTGATCCAGGTCATATTTCTCAGCTAATTGATTCCACCAATCTTTATGGTGTTCTATGAGGAACCGAATGACTTCTCTTGATACCTTCTCCTGATGATCGCTGCATTTTCCACATTCGGTTTCAAGAGCTTCATGTAGGACAGCTGTGAAAATAAATAGTGTTATTGCTATATTGAAAGAAATTGCAAGGTGGTATTCTTGTCACTAAAGAATACCATAGTCGAGTCATGTCCCTGTCTCTAACATGAATTCCACCATGACGACATTCTCTCACTTATTCTATGGAAAGTAGAATTCTATGGTACACTGAATCCCACCCCAGTTCGCATATGAGTGTACTATGAATAACTACCAAGATTTGTAGAGAAAAACAAAAACATGTAATCCATACTATATCCCTTAGACATTATTTTTCAATACTCAAAACCGAAAAAGGACCGTCAAATGTAATGTTATGTTTTTTCAGTTATGAATTGATGGAATTTGTAAACCAATTATTGTATTCCAATTCTTCGATTGAAGAAATGAACAAATAAATTCAAACTGTACTTTAGCTACTTCCTACAAAAGACAGTCAATCGGCAAGTATCTTATACAGAAAACAACTACTGTTCCTTCAATCACTGAAAAACTTTTTTTATACATTTGAGCAGAGGCCCAACAAAACTAACTATACACGCAAGTATTTTCTCTAAGGTATTCAAGTAGACTCGATTGTTACTATATGTTATAGGAAGCACTTGCAGAGTTATTTTTGTAAAACCTCTTCACGAGTATGTGACAAATATGGTAATTGTAGAATATCGGTTTTCTGGAAGACACTTGGTCTTGAAATTTATGCCATATAGGATGTGGATGATTAGATTTAAATAAACGTATTCAGTAGTAGAAGTGGAACTAGTCATACCAGAAGATCATCAAACCATGGTCACCTATGGTGGCTAAAGATGCAATAAACTTCAGTCAAGCTACAGAAAGTGCTACGGCTAGCTTGTCTGGAAATCACAGGTGCGATATTTCCGTGCCCTGCTGCTGCTAATATATATAATACTAAACCTCTCATCATTGCACCTATTCATAATGAAAAAAGCAACAGTCAGTGACTTCACGCACTGTGCCAGACAGTGAACTCAGGAGATTTTTGGACACATTTCCCTAGAAGCCATGTCTGAATCGACAGATTACATGATAGTTAGGAACGACTTCAAAACGCAGTTTAAAATGACAATAAACAACCGCCAAAGTTGCACAGAGAATCGACTTCAACTGAAAAATGATGCATCAGTGTTTCAGGTTCTCAAAACCCGTTGGTGATATCCTAACCATGTTTCAAGCAGAGGTACATGCTACAGAGATATGTGGCCAGGATTGCCTTAAAAGGGACGGTAAGAGGGGAGAAATTTATATACTATCAGATATCCAAGCAGCACCGGAAGCTTTGGATAATTTTCCGGACCATAACCTTTCTCTGGACTCTCCAAAGCCTACTGCCGCTAGGTAATCTATTAAATTAAATCCTGAATCTACTGGAATAAAAACAAGCGAAAAGGCTTGTGAGTTTATCAACAAGCTGGATGAGGAAAATTTGAAACTGGTAACGGTATTATTCACTGGACACAGCCCTCTGACGTATAACCCAAAAAAAAAATCAGAAAATGATAGATACCGCTACTGCGAGAACTTCGCTGAACCTACAAAACAATTAGATCCCAGGAAATTTATAAGAATTTTCGGAATCCCGGGCCTCAAATGAATTGAGGGTCATGCACAAAAATTTAATAGTTAAAAGTGCTTGTGAGGCCAATTAACATGTACAAGTCTCCTACAATCCATATCTACCGTATCAGAAATCAAGTATAGTCTCGGAGCGCATGCAAAGCGCTCTAAACATCGTTGACAGGTGGTGCAGAGAAGAGCAACTCTCCATCAATGCACAAAAAACCACAGTGGCAATATTCACAAATAAAAGAACACTGGTAGGCCTGAAACCACCAATGATGAACGATGTAGAGATCCCGTTTGTTAAAGAGGCCAAGTACCTTGGAGTAACTTCCGACCAAAGACTAACGTGGAACTCTCACGTCCAAAAAATCGCGCATAAAGCCACCATTGCACTCGGAATGTGTGGCAGAATGTGTGGAAAAAACTGCAGGCATGCCTGACGGTGACAGGAGCCATGAGAACAACTCCTACGGCTGCTATGGAGGTCATACTGGACCTGCCACCACTACACATACACGTCCAAGGAGAAGCAAGGTCCGTGACACACAGACTAATGCAGGGTCAAGCTCCAATAAGCCAGAAGCACGGGGCTGACTACCGGAAGCTACAGGAACTGAGGGCAGACCCAGTAATGGGAATGCCAACGGACGTGATGGTTCCCAAATACAGCTTCAAAAAGAACTTCAAAATACTGATACCAGACAGAAAGGACTGGGAGAATGGGCCACCCGTGAATGCAAGATCAGTCTGGTATACAGACGGGTCAAAGACAGATAACGGAGTCGGCGCTGGAGTTTACGGGGCAAAGCCAAGGATTAACATCCAGCTTGGCCTTGGAAAATACGCCACAGTGTTTCAGGCAGAGGTAACGGCTATACAACACTGTGTCGGAGAAATACTGAGACGAGAGATAAGGAACAAAACAGTGGCCATCTACTCCGACAGTCAAGCTGCGCTCAAGGCAATCGGTTCCCACCAAGTCAAATCAAGACTGGTTTGGGACTGTTTGTGTGATCTGACCGAGATGGGTAGTCGTAACAATGTGACCCTAGCTTGGGTGCCAGGCCACGAGGGACACTTGGGCAATGAGCGGGCCGACACACTAGCCAGAGAAGGCTCTTCGGCAGCGCTCATTGGGCCGGAACCCTTCTGCGGCGTAGCAAAATCCACCACAAAAGTCCACACCAAACAATGGGTACAAAACAAATCTCAAGAGTGGTGGGAAACCCGACCAGGATTGAGACAGGCCAAGGCCATCAAAAGACGCTCGCCAAAATTCACGACGGAACTCCTCAGTTATAAAACGAGGATCGTCAGACAAGTAGTAGGTCTGCTGACAGGCCATTGTAGGCTTAACAGACATATGAATATTATAGGTCTGGCGGAAGAAGCAATCTGCAGGTTCTGCCAGGAAGAAGAGGAAACCGCAATACATGTAATGTGCCAGTGCGAAGGACTAGCAAGGGTGCGGTTTCTACAACTTGGAGATGAAAAGCCAAGAGCGGAAAGCTATCTCGAAAGGCCATTATCAAATCTGCTCAGTCTGATGAAATGGACGAAGCTAGATGATGTGCTATAAGCAATCGGAGCCTCCACAATAGATCTGAAAAGGTCGCAGTGGATTAGGCCAAGGGGCCAGCTCCCTTGTAACATCTAACATCTAACATCAGAAATCATAGAAATTCAAATATAATCTCATTTATGATCATACTACCTACAAAAACTCATTTTCATAAGCTGTCATATGCATGTAACATAAAATCACTCGAATTTTTGTTTGCACCATCTACTTTGCTACAAAATTCATTATAAATTATTTCATATGATAATCGCAACTTTTGAAAGTTTTGAATATTTCATAGTTAAAATGCTAACTAAATTTAAATTCGATGAAAAGCGCATCTTCGAATGACGTCGAAATCGATGTCAACAAAATGCATTACGAAGGTTTCGTCTTGTTGTTGATCGGTCTATAACGAGTATTGCAAGTGTTTAACAATGATCTCTTCATCATTAACTTATTGTAGACCTTCTGACACTATGTTCACTTTGGATAATGTTGCAGTGAAGTTGTTGAATTTGTAGGTACCTCAATGTGAAAGTCGTGGTTGGTCCCCAGGTTTTTCCGTGGTTTCAACGTTTCAACTGCGGCAGTAATCTTCAGTTTCGTGGTTGGAGTACTCTTTTTGACTAATCAACTGAAACTGGAGCCCTCGTTCCTAGAACGTCATTTATAATGCCGTTTTGGCGATATCTTAGTCTTTCCAACATGTTTCTGTAGACGTACTCACTCCACTGAACAAGTAAACTGTACAACAGATACTGCTAGTAAGAAAAAACAAAAAAAATATAAGATCCACAAGGATTCGAACACACGATCTTTGGATTACAAAGAGGCTCCAACTATAATAAACCCCAGCGCACTTTATTTATCAATGTCATAATTGGTCAGTGATGAAGGACCTTCTACAGTTGGACTGAATACTACTTCGTTTGTAACTTTAAAAGGAATTAGAATTACCCATTGCACAAACGGCCAAATACATGTACGAACTTTTATAAATGATTGAGTAGGTGTTCTGATTATAATATCCGATTGAAGTTTTTCTATTACAGAGATCTATATTACTGAGTATCCATAATCTCATCTGTCGTTTTACTTTTAACACAAAAGTGTTAAAAGTATTTTTAACACTAGTGTTAAAAGTGATTTTGTGAAAACGTCAGTTTTTAGTTCATATGTAAATACGCGTTTTCGTTCGTGAGATTGCCACAATCCGCTCCCCTTCGCTCGTGGACAAACTCCCACCTCACGAAAAAAACACTATTTTCATCTCTTAAATAAAATATAAATATACTATTTTATTTGCATTTGATTTTATAACAAATTTTTCTTGTGTTTTTTATACGTAACGTATGAACCTTAACTTGAATACATATGAACCAATTTCATGATAGCAGCTAATGAAAAATGATAAAAAATGTTTATATAGGTACTTTCTCAGAAGGCCCAATACACTGACGTAAATATTATAGATATAATCCCAACAAGATTATGTATTTTATATACTCATATACTTACGAACTCCCAACATAACAAGCTCATGATTTATGTGGTATTAGTGTATGCAAAGGGCGGCAAAAATTATCTTTGCCCAGAGCGGCTAAATAGCAAGATGGGTCCTGCTACCAGAATATACCAGAAGCCAATAAAATATATAAACATTAGGAAAGTTTCAATAGAAAAAAAAGTGAACATATTCACAAAAGATCTGGCACACAGCAGTGAAAGGCGCCAAAACGTAGCCATGTCAACCAAATGGAGCGGACCACCATTGCAGAAAGTGCGCGCCAAAACAGCATTATAAATGACGTACTAGGAACGAGAGCTCCAGTTTCAGTTGATACGTCAAGAATAGTACCTCGACCATGGAAGATGACTGCCGCAGTTTACGCCAGCCGTAGAAGTCTACATTCCTATACTCAATTCGAAATATGAGGTTTTTGAAATGCTGATCTATCGCTGAATAATGATAATCTTCTATCCTCGAAGAAGAAAGGTTTTATAATACCGGAAAATAAAGGAACAATATTGTTTCTGAAATGAATGCACATTTTAAGAATTCTGAATGTAATTTTCAGTGTATCGCCTCTGAAACAACAGTACCTACATGAGTAGGCATTGCATATTTTTCATCATCTATTTGTTATTTGTTAGGAACGATGATTGAAAACTCACCTCTCAGTTCTTTTCCGTCAGGTGAGCATGGTCCTTTATCTAAAAGACAGTTCACATAATTCTTCAACAATCTTTCACTGTGTAAAATTTGCTCATAATCGATGTTGTCATATCTAGTCGAGTATTTTTCATCAGAGTTCACGAATACCACCAAGAGTAAGAAGCTGATGCCAATAGATATATTCATCATGGTAGTAGTATCTTACGTGGAACTCACAGTGAGTATATATTCATAGATTAGGACAAATAAAAGGGAAGTTCAGTAAGCGTTAAATTGCTACGTATGCCAAAGCTAATTGGTCCATTATTGATCGGTAGGGTATAATTTCTTTGAAAATACAAACCCAGACGTATAATCATCAGAATTGATGGATAGGATGAATTATATACATTTTGGCATTTTGTAAACTTCTGATTGCTGACCGGAAATAAATAATTTTCGAACAGTGTCTTACTTCTTTTTCATTTGCGTCTAGTTCAAATATGGTGTTGGAAATGGTAGGTATTTGGACAATAAAATGAAGCTTAATATGAGGAAAGGAATGTTCTCCTTCTTCAGACTTATAGTTATTACATAATATATAATATTAATTATGATATACTAACACAGCTTTTGCATCCTGAATCGTAGGCTCCACGGTAATACTTCTCTAAACAACATGCAGGCCGTGTAAAATCATAAGTAGTTCAGATCCCCTCACTTCATGGTCCGTGATCATGAAGAAGCAGGGATTGGAGCATTTTCCTTCAAGGCAATAGACCATTCCAGAATACGTGACTTTGACAGGTCGGCCATCTTTTCATGAGGGTCAAGCTATATTTGTTTACGGTTCAAGGTTCAGTTGTATCATTATTTTCGTTTAGTCAACATCAGTTTTGTATCTCAAGTGCTATAGTTTTCGAGAAAAGTTGGTACATTCAAAGTTTATATTGTATTTAGTAATAACAGAAAGAGACTGCTTGTCGCGGAGTACATATTTTGCTACACTATCAGGAGATGTTCTTGCAAGATATTCAAAAGAAGGTAAGGTGAAGAGATAAATAACGAATAGAGAATGTTTGACGTTTATGTTTCTGCATTATGACGTTTACCAGATAATGCATTCAAATAACTTTCTCGATTTGTTGAAACGGCAGCAGGAATTCTAAAAAATTATACCCTGTCTCTTTTAGCTCGCAAACAGCATTTCAGAACCGAACAAAACGCAGCCATGTTCAATGATATTACAGATTATTTTGTTGGACTATAAAACTTTCAAGAAAATTTGTTTGGCAAACACAAATACAATCCAACCGGATATAACACTTCATTTTACTTATCACTAAATACCATCAATCACGAAAGTCAAACCTATCACCAATTCTCAAAAACTACAGGACAGAAACTTAAAAATTGATATAAAACAACAAAACAAATGAAACAAAAACAAACTTTGTTTGTCCCTCAAGTAAAGATGACCGACCTGTCACTGACGTCATTCTGGAATGGTCTATTGCCTGATGGATTTTCAAAACCATGTTTTGCTCATACTGGAGAAATATTATTCCTCTGTTCAGCTTTAAATAGTTGTCACAGCTGTCAAGAACTATCATACTTATAGATGTTTATTAAATTCTTATGGTAGTTTTATTCGTGTTTTGAAAAAGAAGTAAACTATTTTCAGGATTTATTTCGCTTTTTTTCTCGAAAAAACATAGATTTTTGTAGTCGGTTTAAAGATTCTATTTCAAATTCTGTTAGATAGAATTTGATAAAGAGTACAAAGGGCTCCATGGCGTAATGGAATGTCAATCAGCGTGTTATTAAGTCATTTTCAAATCAATTATTCGACTGTTGAGAGGTAGATACTTTATTGCTATTTCAGTTTTTCTAAAAATAAAAATAAATATTGAGTTACAATATTTGTATTCTTCAAATATGTGCAGTTGTAGAGAAAGTATATCCACGATCCTGAAAATTCATGGATACGTTCCTATATATCAAATCGTCCTTTCTTCGTCTCTGTCGAAAATAATTTTTCTGACATTTTCTATAACAACCTTGGAACTCCTCAAGGTGGAGTATTAGGACCCTTACTGTTCCTTTTGTACGTTAATGATATGCCAGAGTACTTTAGCTGTCAACAAGATGTTTTTATTTATGCCGATGATACGACAATGATAATGTCCGCAGTCACCCGAGAAGAGGCCATTGAAAAGGTTAAACAAATAATCGCTTCGTTCAACAAATGGTGTGATCGAAATGGGTTGGTCCTGAATCTAGAAAAAACAATATTTCTCCAATTCTCATACGGCGGTAGCAGAATAGAACAAAGGACTATTGACATAAAAGTAGAAGACAAAAACCTATCAATAAACTCAGTCTGGCATACACGATTTCTTGGAACATTCATCGACTGTAATCTAAATTTCAGGGAACACATAGAACATATTTGCAAAAAATTAAACAAAACATACTTTATGCTACATTCTCTAAAAAATGACATGTCAATAAAATCCTTGATAGAAATCTACTATGCTCAAGTTTACTCAATTCTGAGTCAAAGCATTATCGTCTGGGGCCAAGCATCAGAAAGCTCTCGAATATTTACAATGCAAAAACGCATACTTAGACTCATCTTTGATATAGGCTACAGAGTCAGTTGTCGTAACACATTTAAAAATAACAAGATTCTAACCCTATCGTCAATATGTGTGTAAAAGCTCTTATCGTTCATTTTCGGAAAAACAAATATTTTATTGGAAAATAATGAAATACATAGCTATAACACTCGAAATGCCCAGAATTTACATCAAACACAGTACAATCATGCAAACTATAAAAAATCACCTGTCTATGCTGATTCCTTGATCTATAATAAATTACCCCCACACTTTAAAAATCACGGTACACTGAAGAGTTTCCAAACATACCTAAAGCGATATTTGGTTAATAATGTTTTCTATTCAATAGACGAATTCATGGAGCACGTGTCCACTAAGTGATATATGGAATTTCTCTTGATATTTTATTGATATTTTATTTAGATTATCAACTTTTATATGACTATCATTTTATGTAATTTGTTGTATTGTATATCACACTGTAGATAATTATTTGTTATTTATTTATTTCAACTCACCATGCGAACTGACATACCTTATTCATATGTATATGGCAAACAAAGGTGAATAAATATTATTCTTATTATTATTATTATTATTATTATAGTGTCCAACATGTGAGGAAAGTTACTTTCCCCACTTGCTGCACAATATCCTATTACACCAAGTTGGAACCAGCAGAGAACTCACATTGAAGGTGCTCTAGCAGATACATAAGGATAAACAAGGCATTGGGGTCTTCTTTAAGAAAATTGTAGCTATGGGTACAGGCATATAACGTGGCGTTACGAGTATTGTAATACCATCCACGACACTCATATGGTATAGACGAGACACTAGTGTTGCCTTATGCTCCAGAGGATATTGAGTCTGTTGTGGAGAAATGATAAATTGTGAATCTATTGAAACTATTCATTCACAGCACCCTCAGACAAATACAAACGAATGAACCCTGGACATCGAAGACAATTATTTCATAAGTGAAATTGTCAAGCTGTGTGCACGCTTCAATATACTTGAAGGAAGAAACTTTGTATTTCGTGCAAAATATTTTTATTTTAAAAATTGTAGCAAAGCGCTTTCGTCTGTTAAGTCATCATCAGTGCGTACCTGCAAGTAAGTAATGATTGAAAATTTTATCAAATTCATTTTCAATCATTACTTACTTGCAGGTACGCACTGATGATGACTTAACAGTCGAAAGCGCTTTGCTACAATTTTTAAAATAAAAATATTTTGCACGAAATACAAAGTTTCTTCCTTCAAATTATTTCATAGGCGAAACGAACATGGTTCGAAAAGAGGAAAAAAAAAACTAAATATCGACATTGAGAACAAACATTACCCTTAATGAAACGGGAATCGGTTTGAGCGTTCAGTTTTTAATCCAGTAACGACAGACAAACTCGAGCAAAAAGAGAAGAATGAATTGTAGCACTCTCTGAAACTCGGCACATGACATCTCGACCAAAAAATCAGGGGTGGAACCTACAAAATTTTTCATTTAAAAAAATACAATATTTTTTTGTTGTTATTTCAGAAAATATAAGATTTATCATAAAACGATTTCGATAGATCGATTCAATTCTCCACAAGAATGATTTTCAGTGATACCTTATGAAATACGCTCGTTTTCTCAGAAAACGTGGTTTAACGCTGACGTTACATTTTATGCTCGCGCTAACCCGCCACTGCAAGTTCAGGCATGGCCGATAACATTAGATTTGTCATAACTTGGCTGAAAATTATAGTAGAAGGAAAAGAAAAAGTGCATATCGTTCCTGGAGACTTCTACTTACTCATGCAAATATAACATGTGAGTATCTGAGTACCTAACATTTTTTTTGTCCAGAAAGTCATGGTAATTTTAGTTGATATGAAATAATTATACTGAAGCAGGAATCAGTAGCCTCTTTGGACCACATGCAACGATTTAAGACTATTGAGACAAGTCTCACTTATACATGCCAAAGAAAAAACTGGATTTTACTCCTGCCTTAGTTTTCAACTCACCCATAATCCCGGCAATTTCTTCAGTAAATGTTGAAAATACGCATCCTACATAAAAAATTAAGTATGTGATTTTAAGCTTGAGGTTTGCACTTCACAATAGTGTTATTGAATATATATATATGCAGGATATGAATGAGCCATTATTTTCAACATTCAATGAAGAGAGTGCCGATTTTATGGGTAAGTTAAAAACAAAGTTTTTTTCTGGCATGTATAAGTGGGACCTGTCTACCTACCTACCTGTCTACTACTTTTGAAATGTTGCATGTATAGTCCAAAGAGGGTATGGGTTGCTGCTTCAGTATAATAATTCCATATTTACTAAATTAAGCTTCTGCCTTTACATGGAGAGTTTGCTCAATCATTTGTTGCAGACATTAGTTATTGTCTGCAGAGACCTACCCTATACTGATGAGGGCAAGAACCCAGAAATCGATCTATAGGTGGTCTTAATGTTTCAATGGACATTTCCATGCAACTAGCAATTGCGGAGATATCCTTGTAGTACTCTACACGGAAATTCATTAGATGTAATTCAACGTTCGTCGTGGTGTAAACCAGGAAAGTAGTTGTTTTCTGACTGATTTCTGACCCAATTTTTTCTATTGTATAGGTTTATGGCAATAAGCGTTGTCCTGGTAGGGCAGGACCAGGGACGCGCCGTCCATATGGGCAAGGTCGTGCGGCGCACGACGGCGCCAAGGCCTTAAAGGCGCCTACGGTCGTTAAATTTTCAACACAATTGCATTATTCACCAATACCAACCGCCGATCGGCGACCAGTACCTGTGGTGAAATGTTTCTACTCCTATTCCTGTGGGAGCGCAATGCTATTTCTGTTATACATTTTTTTTCAACTGTTCAAGAAGGGCAAAACCCAGAAATCGATCTGTAGGTGGTAAAATGTTTCAATGAACATTTCCATGCAACTAGCAATTGCGGAGACATCCTTGTAGGATTCTGCACGGAAATTCATTAGATGTAATTCAACGTTCGTCGTGGTATTAGCCACGAAAGTAGTTGTTTTCTGATGGATTTTCGACCCAATTATTCCTATTGTATAGGATTATGGCAATAAGCGTGGTCCTGGTATTGCAGGACATCTTGTTTTTCTCTGTTCAAGAATTATATAATTTTTTTCCTGCCTTAACCAATCCGAGGTCTGTTTTGAAGAGTAACATTTCAAGTCTGACGTTAAAGCCTTTGTCAGACACTAGATGGTCTACCCAAATTGATGCAATAACCCCTCTAAGATTTCAGTTGGGCGAAATTTACGATGCTCTCTTAGAAATTTTGACAATGCTACAAAACATCAAGCTACCTCCTTAGGTAAAAAAACAATATTCTATAAATATTTTTAGTGTACTCTTCGTTTGTCACAAATAAATATAGACATAATATAGTCATCAGTACCAAAAAGTATAGAGTTTTCTTTTCAAAAATTTCGACAGTGAACGATGATAGAAGGATGGTAATTTTAGGTCAATATTATGATATTGGTGAAGGCGCCTATCATTATTCCGCACGACGGTGCTGAAAATACTTGGCGCGTCCCTGGGCAGGACATCTTGTTTCTCTCCTTACTTGTATTCACTGTCTTATATTATAAGAAGAATTATTAAAAAACATGAGCAAGAGAGCACGCCACCCGTAAAAGTTATTCGACTACAATTATTTGTTTGGAGATTCAATTTGGAGACTTCAACGGCGGAGTCGAACAGGAACCTTCCTCTTGTGAAATAAACAACAAAATTTGAAGCATTGTATTTTTGTAGACACAAGCCTATTGTAATATTTTGAAGGGGTCAAATGACCCAGCATATAATATGTTCAACGATGCTGATGCTATATGAAAAAATTGCTTTGGGCACTAAACCGTCAATTATGGGCACACAGTAAAAAGTGGATGGAAAAATACATCCAATATATATATATATATATAAAAAACTCTTTAAATTAAGATATTCTCAACCTGATGAGTAAGAATATCCTTGGGGATGCAGTCAGGAATAAAAGGCCTCGTTGAAGTAACACTCTGGTGTTAAATAGTCAAGCTTTCAAAATTTTTTAATTTCTTTATCAAGACATCTGAAAATATTAATGGTGTAAACATAACACTAAAAATATGACAATATGAAAAACAACTTACTAACGTGAGGATATAGTTTGAAGAAAATAGCATGTGCTTTTCCCTTGGTCATTGTATACACAATAGGTTTTACGGAGAAGATATGAAAAATATGCACTGGTTTATAAAATCAGAAAAATTAAAAAGTGACACAGTGTGCATTTTGTCTCGATCGAGAGAAAAGCAAACGTAATACATTAAAACTGAAATCTTTTTAATTTTTCCGATTTTATAAACCAGTGCATATTTTTCATATCTTCTCCATAAAACCTATTTTGTATACAATGACCAAGGGAAAAGCACATGCTATTTTCTTCAAACTATATATCCTCACGTTAGTAAGTTGTTTTTCATATTGTAATATTTTTAGTGTTATGTTTACACCATTAATATTTTCAGATGTCTTGATAAAGAAATTAAAAAATTTTGAATGCTTGACTATTTAACACCAGAGTGTTACTTCAACGAGGCCTTTTATTCCTGACTGCATCCCCAAGGATATTCTTACTCATCAGGTTGAGAATATCTTAATTTAAAGAGTTTTTTTCAACTAGTCCAGTCAAGAGACTACCCTTCTCTATATATATATACAAAAGAGAAAATTAGTGGGTAAACCCTCATAATGCAACCGTAGATCCGTTTCGGACTCATTAGACCTCTTCAGTGCGGTATTATGAGGTCTAATGAGTCCGAAACGGATCCGTCTACGGACTCATTAGACCTCATAATACCGCACTGAAGAGTCTAATGAGTCCGAAACTGATCTACGGTTGCATTATGAGGGTTTACCCACTAATTTTCTCTTTTGTATTTATTATTCCCCTCACGAAGCCATTCTATGGTTTTTTACTTTATATTATATTATATATATACTCTTCCTAGTATTATGACTTCACCGCACAAGTAACTTTAAATTTTAATGTGAAAGCAGATAAACTTCCCACATTTCTCCTGTGTTTCACAGTGAGCATGTAGTTTAATGCTTTATACATGTAATTTCCTCTGGTTTACATGATGACTGTAAATGAAGGGAATAATTGATAATACGACGTATTCTTACAGCGGAATGACTCCAATTTACATAATATTCCAGGTAGTGTGTAAATTTTCTTTTAGTTGAATGTAATTTTCCATGACGCTGCGCTGTCGCTATGCGCACCTGCCGCGGTGGCATTCAGCCAAATCCTAATAATTCTCATTCAGAGTTCATGATGGTAGGGTGAACATCGTTCGGCATCTGGAGTGGGTAGGTAGTTTATAAAAACAAAGAGGCCATCTTGTGCATTTTGTGTAAGTGAGTAAGCGGGTGCCAAATTGTCATCGGATTATATACCTATATATCAGATGAGTGAATAGAAATTGACGAAAAAAATCATTCTGTCACAGTTCATTATATATTTCATAGGGCGATGATCCGAAAATCTAAATGAAGTATACCTTAACTCTAGTGTTAAAAGTAATCTAACAGATGAGATGATGGATACTCATTAATCTAGATCTCTCTAATACAAACACTTTAATCAGATATTATAATCAGAACACCCATTCAAGAGGAATCAGTTCACATATGCATTGTGCAATTGGTAATAAGTATTCCCTTTGAAGTTACAAACGAAGTAGTATTCAGTCCAACTGTAGAATGTCCTTCATCACTGACAAGTAATGACATTCATAAATAAAGTGCATTGGGGTTTATTATAAGTTGGAGCCTCTGCCAGTCTACCTTGTAATCCAAAGATCGTGTGTTCGAATCCTTAAGGATCTTATTTTTTTTTTCTTTTTTTCTTACTAGCAGTAACTGTTGTACAAAAAAATGTGTATGATACATTTGTTAAAAGTGATTTTATTTTGCTCGTGAGGTTGCCACTTTTAACACTTGTATCATAACTTCTGTATATAGTAGCCTGCAACGTAAAGAGTACAGAGAATCTAACTCCTTCGAAGCTCGATGTTGAAGTTTATAAATAGTATCAACGTCATTCAGAATGAAAAAATATATAGCTTTTATCTTAGCAATCAAACAATCATGCAAATGACATATTAGTTCTCATTACCGCTAATGAATTGTACTGAGACATGAATAATCATCAGAGAGAATTACCGTAATCAGTTGAAAAATATGAGATGAATTTAGAAAGGAATTCTTTAGAAATGGAATGTGACGTCTGTTTGTTCCATCCAAGTCTCTTATTTTTCACATTATAGTCTTTTCGGTAACAGTCATAAACGTCAAAGAAGCACTCAATTTGGGAAAAGTATTTGTATAATATCAGCTGTGGATAAAATGTTTCATTGCATTCTATGATTATTTTTTCAAGTTCTAGTTTCCACGGAAAAGAAAATCGTAAGAGTCGTAGAAAAATAGGCAGCAATTGGTGTTCTTCTTGAATTTCTGTATGCTATATGAATTAAACGACTAGCGCAGATATTTAATGCAACGGCAAGAGTTTCGCCTTATTTTTCAATAGATTGCTGCCAAACATGTGAGAAAAAGCAAGCAGGTCAACAGTTGATCTCTGATGCTGGGAATCATTGATAATTCCTGGTCGTTCTAGATATTTCATGAGCTCGATGTTGACCGCTTCTTCCATGACCTTGAAAGTCAACGGATAGCAGTGCGATGAGTCTGTAGTTACTAGGTAGGGTCTTTATGCCTTATTGGGGACTGGCTGTACTCTTGTAATTTTCCAGTTTCAACTGGAGAGGTTAAATAACTTGCAAAGAACTGGTGTTATTTTTGGAACACATTCGTTGAGAACGATCGGCGAAATTTCGTTAGTTACACTATAGTCTTTTTGGTCTTAAGATCAAGCAAAATGTATCTAATGGTTTGTTGGCAGAAGATAATCTCAGGCATCAATGGGAATGATGTTTTGGGGTTGTTTACCCAATGAATTCAGCGTAGTATTTGCAACAAACATGTAAACAACGATATTGGTTGTTTCCTGAGCGTTCCTTGGTAGTGTTCCATAATTCTTGGTCATGGGAGGGTATGAGCTGGAAATGAAATTTCTTCCCACGGCTTTGGCAAGTGACCAAAATAAAAGCGGGACCCGTTAGGACTCTCAACGATCTTTGATCGTATCTTGGCGTTGTAAGCCTCTTTCGAGAATTCAATTGCCTTCTTGCAAATGGCGACAGCTCTGGGGCAGTTTTGACTGAACCAGGATTTATCAGATGGGCCGGCATTGTGCTGCTCGATGGTGCAGAAAAAGAGCAAAGTGTCGAAGGTCCCAAGTGGAGCACAAGCTTTTTTACTGTATGGATCAGGATTCGCGGTGAGAAAAAAATCAAGTGTAATGCCATACTGGTTGTTGATATCAGGAACGTGTGTCCAGTTGCTCTAGACCATAAAGTGATAATAATAGGAATAATAATAATAATAATAATAACAGGACTTTATTCACCATCTTAAATGTTGTACAAAAAACGTTTAATACGAATGATCAATGGGCGGGGTTCAGCTATTGAAGCTTTCAAACTCAACCTTGGACGAAAACACTTAATTCTACAAAAAATAACGTCAATATGTAAGTGTATATACAGTGTGACCCATTTAAGATGGAAGCACCCTTATAAAACTTACATTATTCAAAAGATTGAAATAATTTTTTTTTTCGTTAGGTACACTTTCAAAAAGTCTACTACGACACCAAATTTCATGAATAAATTTCTTATTCCAGGGCCAACTAATCTTATTTGTAAGTAGTACTTTTCCGCACGCGATGGCAGTTGCATGAACGACGCGGAGCGGAGTTCGGGCAAGCCGTTAAGGGCGGAAAAGACATTTTCCGTAAGAGTTAGGTACAATATTTTACCTACGATTATTTTTGTCCATCTTATTTATGAAAAAACAAGGTTTTTAATAAACAAGTTTCTATAATAATGCTACAAAATGACTAATAAGACAGATTAGTTACATAGATCATTTAGTTAGTCCTAAATATCCTCATTTTCAACAATACAAAAATCGTGCAGAAAAGTAAAAATCGTACGGAAAAGTAAAAATCGCACGGAAAAGTAATAATCGTGCGAAAAAGCACGATTTTTATTTTTCAGCGCTATATTCGATTGTTGAAAATGAGGATATTTAGGACTAACTAAATGATCTATGTAACTATTCTGTCTTATTAGTCATTTTGAAGCATTATTATAAAAACTTGTATATTAAAAACCTTGTTTTTTCATAAATAAGATGGACAAAAACACTAGTAGGAAAAATATTGTACCTAACTCTTATGGAAAATGTATTTTCCGCACTTGTTAGGTAAATAACAATTCACATCATAATTTTTATTTTTCAACAGATTTCAATGAAATTATAGTCAGTGATATTTCAAGACACCCTTAATCCAGTGGTGTAGTCAAAGTTTTGATTGAAGGTCTGAAATTGAATTTGTGGGTTAATTAAACGGCACATTTTTCAAATTTCATGCCCTTATAACTTACATATGAACCTTTTGAAAATGTCGCGAATCCAGTGGTGTAGTCAGGTTTTTCTAAAGAAATCGCTAGCAATCATTTTATATTTTTGACTTTGAAAAATAAAATTAGTTGGCCCTGGAAATGGTTATTCATGAAATTTTGTGTGCAAGTAGATTTTTTGAATGACTACCTAACGAAAAAAAATCATTCCATTCTGTTGAAAAATGTACGTTTTATAAGGGTGCTTCCATCTTAAATGGGTCACACTGAATATACAGGGTGTCCCAAACTCGATGGCCTATTAGACGTTTCTGGAGAACGGAACGTAGGTTCATTTTGAAAATTGAGTTTTGTTAGGTAATTGGTTTTTGGTCTATCGATCTAAAATATTTTCAGCACTGCGGTGTTGCCGCTTCTATTGAAAAGTAACAACAATTTTGGTAACCCTGTCAGTATTCTGCCTCGTTTATTTTGTGTGTTTGTTGTGTACGTTGAAATCTTCTGTTATAATGACTCCAGCGGTGGTTTTGCTGTATAAAGTCTAATTTTAGTGATAAATCAGTTCCTGTAGAAAGAAACCTATTTAAATATGAAGTCTGAGTCATTTTGAAAGCGATGAAAAGGATGCACCTTTTTTATAATAGTAATTTGCTTAAGAAGTCGGGAATATACTGTTTTTTTGGAATGGACAAAATTCTTGGAATTCTTGGAAGACCACGAGTCCACAAAAACTGTTTTCGGACGTGTTGCGTGCACTATTTTTTCGGAACCGTGCAGAAGAACAAATCAATGAGACACTTTTAGTCTAAGAGACGGAGAGAGGTCGAGCTTCACCCATCTCTTAACCGAATGAAACATACTTTTTATGAAGTTTCATAAATATACAAATATACTTATAATGGCTTGCCAATCAAAATGCGGTCCAAACTATACACAGTGAGTTTCGAAAATTTGCACCATATGGAAAACTTTTTTATTATCGATTTGTCAGAAATTTTTATTTTTTATAAAAATTGGTGTATTGCGGAATACTTGTGTTCGAGTTATCCAAATTCTAAATATCCAAACAGTGTACATGGGGGAGCCCTTTGTGTGATTCCAAATTTGAATATTGTTTTCAATTCTAAACAACCTCTTTGAATGACTTTTTGTTAATATCAAAGGTAAATGATAGTTTACACCTGATCAAAATTTGTCCTGACCAAGTTGGAAACGTATGGGATTTCTGAAAATCTGCTCAAATGGATAGAGAGTTATCTGACAGATCATTCACAAAGAGTGAAAGCATTGTATCAGAGCCTCTTTTTGTGACTTCTGGTGTCCAGGGGTCCCACTGTGGCCCACTTCTTTTAAATCTTTTTGTTAACGATATATCTCTCCTAATTAAAAAAATTAAATACTTGTTATTTGCGGATGACCTTAAAATATTCAACAAAATTGAAAATTGCCAAGATGCGATGAATCTGCAAACAAAATTTCTTCATTTTATGAATGGTTTAAAGCTAACGATTGATTCTATCCGCACATTAGAGACATGAAATCCCAAAGTTTTCCACACAACTTTATGCACCATTAACTACGTATAAAATTCAAAATTTGAAAAAGTTGCCTCGAACAAAACTCTGTTTTCTCTACGATTTTAATGTGTTTGTAGCTGTCCTTTTATTAATTTCAACGTGTACTTTTTTTAATCATTTCGACATTTCTATTTTGATCAACTCTCATATTAATTTAGTATCAGTAGGTTAAGTTATTGATTTTATGTTTTTTACTATATTATGTAAAAATAGGGTTTACCCGTTGATTATAAATGAACTTCGTTAATATTTCTATCACCTTTCAATATAATAGATTATAAATATTCCATGAAAATTACACAACCTCATTTAAATAATTCTTGAGCAAATAAAGTTATAGTGGAAATAATTGATTTGTTCTGGGCAGTTAATTATACATCACCTGATTTATTTGTACTTCAACCCAAGAAAGACAAGGTCCGCATCATGAGTTGTTGGTATTTACTTATTATTGCTACGAGCGATGTACTGGCACTGGTGAGTCAATATTGATACGTATGCAAATTTCCACTTATGAAATTGAAAATTCATTTGCACAGTTTGTTATCATCATGGAAAATCCATTATAAAATAATAATAATAATGTACAGTTGATTTATGGATTTTTATACAGTTCTATATGGTTACTGCTTTTTATTAACGTAATTTATTATGTTTATGGTAATGGTTTTAGAATCGCAGTATCGAAAATGGCAATTAATCCAGTAACGACAGACAAACTCGAGCCAAAAGTGAAGAATGAATTGTAGCACTCTGAAACTCATGTATTATTAAAAAAAAATTGTTTACCATAAAATCAGGGGTGGAACCTAAAAAATTTTTCATTAAAAAAAATATAATATTTTTTTTGTTATTATTTCAGAAAATATAAGATTTATCAAAAAACGATTTCGATAGGTTGAGAGATAATTCAATAATCCACAAGAATGATTGATAGTAATACCTTATGAAATACGCTCGTTTTCACAGAAAACGTAGTTTAACGCAGCCAACACATTTCAGGCTCGCGCTAACCCGCCACTGCAAGTTCAGGCAGGGCCGAATATTAGATTTGTCATAACTTTGCTGAAAATTATAGTAGAAAGAAATGAAAAAGTGTATATGTTCCTGAAGACTTCTACTTCCTCTTGCAAATATAACATCCCAGATAGCACTGGACGTCCCGAGGATGTCCATTTCATGTCCCATTTAGGTCCGAACGTCCCAGAATATGGACATCCTGGGGACTTACGACTTGGAACGTTTTTGGGACGTCCCCAGAACGTCCAAACTCAGGCCAAATTCATATTACCGACTAACAACATTATTTTCGTGTCTTGTGCCTTTTTCAAACATTTAAAAAGTGTTTTTCTTTAATTTTCCTTCATAAATTTCATACATTTTCCACTGAGCTTATTTAGCTCAGTGAGTTTCCTCATTTATCACCAGTACTAGATGAATAGTCGTTATATCGTTATCAATTTTGCATGGTTATTCTGTTCGCGCTAGATTAGTCAGGTCAGGTAAGGTTTGCTATTAATTCACGCATTTTCAACTCAATTTTCCTCATTCTTATCTTTTCGTATAAACTTCCCGCCATTGCAGTGACCAATCACAGAGCGCTTATTGCGTTCCTTTTATTGTCGTCTATATTTCAGTGAGCTCACAGTCACGAGTCGTTGGGATGGCGACTTAAATCACACTCTTGATTGTTTATTATTTTTATGTCAAACCTGTGAAGTCTGTGATTTGTGCCATTTGTGGTCCTGTGCTGTGTCTTATCTCTTGCCTTGTGGTTTCTTAACCTAACTTATAAACATAATTTCTGGTTGTGGCTGAATTTGAAGTTATTTTTACAATCAAAAGAATACGTTGATCTGAGAAAATATAATATCCTGTATTTATTGCTGTTGTGGGCCGACTTCTATACTGTTCTATAGGTATTATGTTTTGTAATTGTGAATGTAAATGTTTGTGTCAGAATTTGAAATAATTTATAAATGTTTTTTCGAAAATCACTTTCCATCATTATCCTTTTCACTTTTTCTAGTCGGTATGTCACTTTCTGTTGACTAGGATCATGGGGTAAAGAAAACCTTGAAAATTGATATCCTAAAAACATCCTTAGGATGTCCAAGGGACGTCCATGGAAGACCTTACAGGGACACATAATGGACGTTCCCAGAACGTTTCAATTTGTAACATCGGATGTCCCCAGGACATCCTAAGGACGTCTTATGTCCAGTAATGGACGGCTTCAGGACGTCTTGAATGTCTTAGATTTATGTCCTGTGGACGTACCGAGGACGTCTTTGTGTTATCTGGGATGTGAGTATCTGAATACCTAAAATGTGTTTTGTCTCACTTCACATAACCCTTCTATGATATTTACGGAGGATCCGAAAGTCATGGATATTTTAGTTAATATGAAATAAATATACTGAAGCAGGAATCAGTATCCTCTTTGGACCATATGCAATTTTAGACCAGTGAGACAAGTCTCATTTATACATGCCAAAGAAAACACTGGGTTTTACTCCTGCCTCAGTTTTCAACTCACCCATAATCCCGGTAGTTTCTTCAGTAAATGTTGAAAATAATCACTCATACACATCCTACATAAAAAATGAAGTATGTGATTTCAAGCTTGAGGTTTGCACTTCACAACAGTGTTATCAAACATATACGCAGGATATGAATAAGCGATTATTTTCAACATTTACTGAAGAGAATGCCGATTTTATGGGAAAGTTGAATATGAGGCATGAGTAAAACAAAGTATTTTTCTAGCATGTATAAGTGGGACCTGGCACACTACTTTAAAATCGTTGCATATAGTACAAAGAGGGTATGGGTTGCTGCTTCAGTATGATAATTCCATATTTACTGAATTATTCATGATTTTTGGATCATCCGAAAACATCTCCGTGAAGTGCGACAAAACACATTTTAGGTACTCAAATACTCGCATATTATATTGCCATGAGAAGGTAGGAGTCTTCAGAAACGATATGAACTTTTCTTTTTCCTTCTCCGATCATTTTTAGCAGAGTTATGATCAATCAAATATTCGGCTCCGCCAGAACTTTCAGCGGCGCGGCGCCGGCGGTAAGCGTGAACGTGAAAGTTGATGTCGGCGTTCAAACACGATTTCTGAGAAAACGAGAGCATTTCATAAGAAATTACTAAAAATCATTCCTGTGGAGATTTGAATTGTCTTTCACCGAGTCGAGTTGTTTTTCCGATAAATCATATACTTTCCAAGATTGCAGCCGAATCAATTTTTATATGTTCAAACGAAAAAAAAAAAAAATGTTCCACCGCTGGAATTTTGCCCAGTGAATTCGCATCGAAGAGAAATTGAGATACTCTCAGTAGGTGATAAGTCTAGTATAACTACATGTGAGATAAATTATAACCTACAAAATCATTCATATATGCGAATAAAGCATCATCGACTGAGTGAGACATATATAGGAGAATCAGGAAGTGAAGCACATTTTCAAATATGCCCAGTCCATTCAATTTCACATTGTTTCATCGAAATGGTCTTGATGTGCATTCGATTCCGAAGTATAAATGGCATGTCACGTTGGGACTAACGGGGCAACGAATAGGCGTTTATGCAATGTCACATTGCGATCTGAAACATGAATGTGAACCCCACTACCATCTCTGAGACCATTCCTTGTCGACTGGGCGGTATGGATCGATTGTTCTGGATTTTGAGGTAAAGCTCCTCCATGACTGCTTGATATTTGTTTTTCTGGTTTCTATTTGCTATTAGGCATAAATGAAAAATGGTAATTTTCACTGTAAACAAAATAAAAAATTTAACTTTTAACTGGGTAATAAGTTCTACGGTCTTAGCTTGAATAGTTGGGTTATACTTAATATATTTGGTATTTGAGATCAAAAATTATGTGAATGCAGTAAAAATACTGTGATTGATCAACCAAAGATATTCAAATTATAGTTTAACTATTCATTTATAGTAAAGTAGGCATCATTACCCTATCATAGTAAAATAGAGCCAACTTGCGACGTTTTTTAATGTTTTTAATCTAGTTTTTGTTTATGGTAACAGTATTCATCTTTTGTTTATATTTCGTAGAAAATCTTCGGACATAATGATTAATATTAAAACCCTTTGGGGTCCTTTGTAGGGACAGCCCTGACAGTAAAATTTTATCGTTCCGGTTCGATTTCAGGCAATCCCCGACAGTATCACGTTCCGGTACGATGTCGGGTTAGCCCCGACACTGGCTTTGGTCGAAGTCGCTACTTGTTTGTTTTAGGTTTGCCTCTGTTTTTTTCCTTTACATATTTTAAATAGACCGTTTTTTATTTCCTTGATTATGACAATATAATTGGACCACAAAGGGTTAAAACTGGGCGATTAAGCTGGATATTTTTCATTTTATTATCAGTTATCCCTTAGACCTTGGACCCATACCAATATTAAGTTATTTAACGAATCCTACGGTTTCAGTTATTGACATTACATCCACATGTATATGTTTTATCATCATTGAATATCGTGCGGGAATTTCTAGAGTTGTTTATTGATAACTATTACAATTTTTTATTGTTTTAAAATGTTGATGTAATACAGTATTCATCATAAATTAAGAAACATATAACTGCAATTGTTTTAAAAAAAATTCCTTATTGTGGAGTGACCAGATACTCCGTTTTGAAGAAATATCGGGTGGTGTCGAATACCAAGTAGGAGTCATAGATGGTTCGAATTGAATAAGCCTCAAAATTCAAAAATAAATCGAAATTGAAGGTTACTAGATTGGAGATTGACAACCAGCATTATACAAGAGCGGACACAGTATTTTGTTCAGGGCGGGGGGATTTTTTCAGATTTCATCCGGGAAGGAGTCAATTTTATTTGTTATATCCAATTTTGCTTCGATTTCAAAAAATATTCCAAACGTTTCGGAAACCTCCCAGATGTTCAAATGAGAATTTTTGTTTTGAAAAGGGGAACATTCTCCATGAAAATTGAAACATGAAAAATTAGCATTTTTATTCAGATAATTGATTTCATTTTCAATTTTCTATAGTTTTCATTGAAAATTCATTGAATTTAGATAGGAAGAATGTTATTAAACAATATCACTCAAAGAAATCGTTCATTTAATTGAAGCGAGGGTCGCTTCTCTCGCATTTAAAATCCCCAATACATTTTGGTCGACGAAAACCTATTTCGCTTTGCCAAGCTCATCAGGGAGATTGATAAAATTGGAAAGCAGGGTCTTCTGAAGCAGTTATACACATCAAGGATGGAATTTATGGAAATATTTCTTCTTAGGTAACACTCTGAATGTTAATTTTGACATAGACCTGTCATGGGCATTGCATTTCGATTTGATTATTCGCTATATTCCAACGTTCAAGATAACCTCTTGGCTTTTACGGGGAAGTAGTTGTTTTCTTTTAGATATTACGAATAAATCACATTTTTCATTTTTCAACTTTCATGGAAAATGTTCCCCTTTTCAACATAAATACCTCCCAAGAGGTTATCTTGAACGATGGGAAAAGTTTATCTTTCAGCCGCAGATGATTCCAAAACAGATTTTATGAATATCCTATTCATATTTTCGAACGAAAATCAGAATATTGTTATCATTTACCGAAACAAAGTAACTGGATATAACAAGTGACATAAGTTGTAAGATTAAAATATAGAAGTTTCATCAACTTTATGTGGTCACTACGTATGTTTAGGGTGATGCGAAAGTAGAATGTGGCCTCTTTCTCAGTGAGGACCATTATTATATAAATAATCGATCTCAAGTGCCATGAAATTAATTTAAACATAAATTGAGTCCTTTTGGTTCATGGACGACTTTAATATCCGATTAAAGCAATTTAATGTACTTAACTAAGAGAATTCGTGCAAAAAATTCATTTGACATTGTCGAAAGTAATAAGTCAAAGAGATCCGATTGCCTCATATAAAAGAATATTGTTTGGTGTTTCAATTCAGTTTTACATCAGAACGAAAAAAAGTGAGTATCAGGTGAATTCCAAGTAGTTTTGGTCCGTAAGTTTAAACTTTAATATTTTAATTCTCAATTGATATACCAGTTAACAATATAATAGTATGAAAATAATTCATTTGTGCATGACTAAACCAAGTTCAATAATTGAGATGACGGTATATAATTGTTGCACCTGAAAACTGGTTTCAAGTTTATTGCCTCTACTCAGTGTCAGAGTAGGTCAGATATAGGTCTATTGCATTAAACAATGTTTACTCTCCTTATTGTTTACTTATTTTTTGATTTAATCCATATACTTGGATATTTACTTAGTTGATTTTTTATTCTCATCACGACATTCTATAGCAGGTATGGTCCCATTTCATCTTAGTTGAGTGGTAGAATACTTGGGTGAGTGGAAGAATACCCCAGGAAAATTCCGTCAAGATAAATAAAGGCCATTTATTATAATTATAACAAGGTGTCAGAATCGATTAATTTTTAAAGTTCGAAAATCTACTTGGGTTGCTGAATATCCGTTCGCATATGCTATTTTCTTTAAAACTGTGACATACTACAGATGAAAAGTGTGGAAAATCAAAGCAACACGCTTCTGGATTTATTAGTTTCACCACCTGAGTATGCTTCTGAAGTGAATTCCGATGGTCATATAGTACCTATTGTCCTGCTCTATTGATCGACTTTTCTACAAGGACTGGTCAAGTGCATAATTTCATTTCTGATCTGAAACGCTATATGATTTTCGTCGTATTGATGCAAACAAATGTCCATATCTGTTGATAGTGTGTGCGAGTCTTCTGTCAGTTAAAAATGGCATGTTCCCGCCAAAAATGTCTCATAGAAATTGATAAAAAAAATTAGAAGAGAATTTATAAGATCCAAGTTGAATAGTGAAACATCAGTATTTGAAAGACATTACAGACACATATTCCCTTAATTTCTAATGGCATTTCCTAACGTAAATCTACGATACTTGAATATGTTTTTAGACATAACTGTTATCCGTTTCTATCAGCGATTCTTGGGATGAAACCTATACATGTTTCTATGAGGTCATCCAGTTTCAAAATGAATGAGAACATATGACATATAGCAGTCACATGATTATTTAATAGTGTATAGTTGGGTATTAGTCGGGAAATAGAGGAAATGATTGGGTATCGGAAGTTAGAATTAGAAAACATGATTTCCGTGTTGAAAGTAAATGTTCCACCATAACAGTTTCTGTCTTGACAGATGTACATATAAAACTCAGCTTAAAACAACAAACACGACATTAAAACACGTTAAAATTTAAATAAAATAATGACTGATATGCAGTCGAAGTGAAACTGATGAAATGCCAGTATTGTACGTTTATAAAATTATGGAAATAAAAACATAAATATTATTTATACACGGTGTCAGCATGTCAGTTGACCATTTTGAACAAAGAAGACTCATAGTCTAATATTTTTGTGTTAGTGAACTCAAACTGGTGATCGATTGAAGTACAATATTCAACCAATGATAAAGGGTTTCCTAATGTTAATTTATTTTTCATGTCTCTCTCATGTTCTTTGTAGGCGTGTTTTTAAGTATATTTTGGTCGGACCTACGTAACTTTTTTCACAGTCATGGCAACAGATTTTGTAAATTACATTTGACCTGCACTCCAGAGGAGTTTTTTCTTTTGTCCTACTGAAAAAATGCTTTCTCAGTTTTCATTTTTGAAAGTTATATATATATATATATATATATATATATATATATATATATATCTGGAGAGAGAAGAGAGGTAGTCTATTGCTGACTAGTTAGAAACAAATCTTGACAATTTTTTTGGGGCAGCAGCAAAACGCAAGTGTACTCTTATAACATTATATTTCCAATCTTACTGTCATCATGATGATGACAGTAACCACTGTCGAAATATTGGAAATATAATGTTATAAGAGTACACTTGCGTTTTGCTGCTGCCCCAAAAAAATTGTCAAGATTTATATATATATATATTTCTGTTACTATTCACAAAATTGTAAATCATCCCCATTTATCTTACCGAGCCCTAAAGCTATCAAAATAAATTGACGAAACTTTGACTTTCAAGAAATATTGTTTTCTTTAATGTGGGACCTAAATCCTAAAAACAACTTCACAGTCTCTTAAAATAATATTGCTCACGGACTATTTACTAATTTTACTTGACTCAAGAATAATTTTTTGCTTTTTTTTTAGAACATGTTTTACCCTTTGGTAACATTATCCTGTTTGGTAACAGTTGTTTTGTCCGCAATACCCGAAAAGACGAAGTATACCACAAAATACGACAACGTTAACCTGGAAGAGATCATAAAAAATGACAGACTTTTGAAAAACTACGTGAACTGTCTTTTGGAAAAAGGAAAGTGTACACCTGATGGATTGGAACTGAAGAGTAAGAACCATTCATTTCTTAGATTCGTCCTCTTTGTTACCCAGGGTAGCATATGGTGCCAGGGTGACGACGAAATGTTGTAGTAGCCCCCATTTCTTTAGAACTGAATAGTATTGATTCATATTTATTGATTTTTTTTTGTATTTTTCGGTTTCATTGTTATTTGTTTCACCAGGAAGTCTTCTGAGAGGTTCTCATCTTTTGTTTTTGCTGAAACCGATTGAATAAATTAGCGTTAATGAAGTATAATTACACATGCCGATGAACTTGATTTATAATGGTCTTTGAATGGGTTTTTTCCATATAAAAACTCGGATTATCATAATTCTAATTGTAAGGCTATTGGACATGAATATATGGTTGTATCTGTAATTTTTTAAATTTTTTATTCAAGCTGATAAATTAGCTACTTGGGTCGATGAAAATCCACTAAAAGAATTACTCTAAAAACTCTCAATAACCAAATAGTTGGGAATGAATTCAAGTTCATGGAACACCCGAATGAACTCGGACAAGGATTCCAACCATATTTCACTTTGATGAGTTAATGAGGCAAAAAACCACTTTATAGACTGCAGTGGTAGATCAAATATACCATGTGGTTTTTCAAATTGGTGTAGTGGAAGACCAGAAATTGCTTTCCATATTTCGGCTACGAAGAAAAATATTATTATTATTATGGAAATATTCCAGTCGGGCTCTGTTTCTGGTGTCCCAGTATATCCGGAGGGCATGCTGGCTTCATTTACCCAGATAGGCACTCCCCACTCCTACAAAAGTTTCTTGACAAGCTCATCGTTAAAAGATTCCTTTCACATGTTACTGTGATTTTGAATCACTCAATCACTGGTTGGTTGAGGTTGAGATGGCGCTCGAGGTTTACTGAACGCTGCACTACGATCGCTGTCTCAGCTTTTGCCTTGAAATGGAGATTTAATTGAATCATTTGTTGTAGACATTAGTTATTGTCTGCAGAGACCTACCCTATGCTGATGAGGGCAAAACCCAGAAATCAGTCTATAGGTGTTCCAAATGTTTCAATTAACATTTCCATACAACTAACAATTGCAGAGTGGTAGCCTTGTAGGAACTCTGCACGGAAATTCACTGGATGTATTTCAACGTTCGTCGTAGTATTAGCCAGGAAAGTTGTTGTTTTCTGATGGATTTTCGACCCAATTTTTTTCTATTGTATAGGATTATGGCAATGAGCCCGTTCTGGTACGGCAGGACACCTTGTATCTTTTTTCACAAGCTCATTGTCAAAAATTGCAGATTCCTTTCACAAGAATCATGTGCCCTGAATGGATGGAGGGAACCAAGAATGGCGGCCTTCTGCATTCGTTCAGATTCCTGCTGCATCACGGCAGTCCAGTGTAACGTTCAGAGAGCAGCGAGCTCATCATTCTATCAAGTACCCCTATGGTCCAGAACCACCATTTCAACAGATTGGCTTGGGTGAAGATTACGGAATTCAAAGAATAAGTCTCGATATTCAGTCCGTTTTTATCGTTTTGGACGATGTTGGTTTCGCTAGGAGACGAAAACTCTTTGACGAAAATCGTCTTATTATTATTATTATTCTGATGGAGATTTGGGAACGATACTGTTCAGCTGTCTTTGGTGAGAGCGGTAGGGATATTATTTCTCTTGGTGAAATATTTATTGGCGATAAAGAAAATGCGAAATCGCGAAATTGAAGAGAATGAAATATTATTTAAATCAGGTTCGAAAACTGTTCGGTACTTCTTGGATCCCTTAGTACATCCCGTGGCACATATTTTTTATTCAACTGAATAAAAAATTGCGAAAACAAGAAAAACTGTCTGGGTTAGAATAAATATTAAAACCTGTATTACTTTTGAATAGTAATATACGAGTAAAATCAATGAAATGTGCATTAATTAACGTTAAATGGACATGTTTTACTTTCCTGCACTAGTGCGAGAAAGGATCACTTTCAGAACTAAAATGAGTGCGGGAAAGTGGGGTATAACGCACGATTGTAGAAAAATTATATTTTCTGTTTCAGAAAATATGCCAGATGCCATAGAGACTGACTGCAGCAAATGTAGCGAGAAACAAAGGGAAGGGTCTGAAATCATTATGAGATATCTAATTGACAATAAACCTGACTATTGGAATCCTTTACAGGAAAAGTACGATCCTTCAGGAAGCTATAAGAAGAGGTATCTGGATGCCAAGAAGACAGAAGTTAACGTTGAACCTATTGTCAAGTCATAGGTTGGAATAACAGCCTTAGAAATATGTAGTATTTATTAGACGAACGAATGTATTTATATTAGAATAAAGAAAGAATTCTTCAAAAAAATTTATTGAACCGGAAATTACATTTTCAATTTTCTAGAAATTTCTCTAAAGAGCACAACACGTTCAGATTACTCAGACTCATGGGTAAAAAGGGAACACAATAAAACTCTTCAATTGTATAGCCTCTACAGTCAAATCTTTGAACAGACCAATGAAGCGAAAAATCGTAGCAATGTACTACACAAGAGCAAGCTGAAGAGTACTCATAATTTCGAAAATGAAGGTGATGTCACAAAGGGTTACGAACGAACATCACAAAAAAATCTATTCGAAAATTGAATGTGCTGAGAGTTCTTAGTATCTGCTTTTTTGTAGATCTTCTCGTATGTCCATTATATTTTGCATCGCAGTCCTCACATTAAATTTGATATATTCATTCGCGCCTATTATTTCTCAATTATTACCTATACATACGTTTATTCTTAAACTGAACTTTTTCTGTATTCATGACGCACAGTTCATTATTATTATTTTTTGAATAATTTTCTGAACGCAATGAATATCCCAGAGTTGATATGATGAAAGTTTATTGGACCCAGAAAATACTTCTATTTATAAAGTGAGGAACAAAAGTCCGTTGACCCCCCGTAACTTCTTTATTTTACATATTACAAAAAAATGTTGAATACATAATTTGTAGGGTTTCATTCGATTTTTTTAATGGTTCAAACCTAATTTATACAGAGTATCTCAAAAAAGCGCAGTGACTTATAAGTTGCTTTTTTTGGATAGTACTCCCTGTACATGATCGGTTAGGGATGATCATGAGAAATCCAATAATGCCAATTTTGATGCTGTTATCTCCAAAGACTATGGAGATATTTCCTATTATTTTATCCATAAGCCCAGTGAGAGGGAAAAACGTTTTCTGGCGGGTCAATAAATTCTCTCTCACGGTCATTAAGCTTATGAATAAAATAATAGGCGATATCTCCGTAGTCTTTGGAGATAACAGCATCAAATCGATATACAGGTTGTCCTATTGAAAAAAATAAACTTCCAAGTGCACACTCTGTGTAATTGAATCTTAAACCATTAAAGAGATTGAATAGAACCCTACAAGTTGTGTTTTCAACTTTTTTTGGGGTGGGGCGACGGATTTCTGGTCCTCACTGTATATTGAATGACACATAAAAAATGTTGATTTGAAAGGATTTTCCGTTGACATTTCCGAATGATATCCGAGTACTTACCATCATTGTATAAAGAAAGCTACCTTTATGATACCAATTGAAAAAAATGAGTTTTTGGGAAAAAAACGTTTTGGTTTACTGTTTTTCTTCTTATTCCGAAACACGACACATTTTCAGATAAAACTGTGCTAGATTGGCATTATTTTGATCACTTGAAATAATTTTAGGATAATTGTAGGGGACTCATGTGGCTTCCTACATTGAAAAAAAAAATTTGCGGTTTGACAATTGAATTATCAAATACTTACGGGCTATCATTGGAAACAACAAAAAATGATGTTTTTCTACATTCATGCAAAAAGCAAAACTTTATTGAACTATATTCAGTGGAAAAAGAAGTTCTTTATTGCACTAGTGCAATAAAGTTTTTATTGCACTCATCTGTCATTCTACTTCAACGTGCTGTCATCATGACAAACATGAACGTTCAAACCTACTACCTATTTAGTAGATATTCTGTGAGAAGTTTTGAATAGTTACATATTTCATATTATTTTGCATTAATGTTAGCAGCCAGACTTGAAAAAATAATGTCTTCCCGAGAATAAATCCAAAATCAAAACTGATCCGCTTTGTTCTAAACCGCCTACATGCATAGAGCAAACTGTCTGTACTATGACCACACCTCGTGATAACATACGCGCTCAGGGCTACTATGATTTTGATTTTTATAATGCAACTGTGGTTATAGAAACGTCAGTCAAAAATTAATTCTGACAATTACAGAATTGAAAGTTTCAAATTGAGTAATAGTAATGGAAAAATATATGATAGTAATTTGTTTCGATGCAAATCGATAGTAATAATTAATTATTTAAGTTGCGATTTTTATTTTCCTATACCTAGTGTCGCACCTTAATAATTCATTTTTTGCTTTTTGCATGAACGTAGAAAAAATGTTGTATGTAACTCGTGCAAAAATTGTTTATTGCACTCGACGTGTTGTCCAACTCGGCCTAGCGGCCTCGTCGAACAATTTCACGTCGAGTGAAATAAATACTTACTTTTTGCACTAGTTGCATAAATAACTATTATTTCAAAAATGTAATGATATGAAGTGTTGATCTCATTACCGCAAAAAGGAAAGGATGAGAACTCTCTCATTTTTGGAAAAGAAATGGAATAAAATAAACGAGACAAGGGTTGTAACATAAGTCTGTGTCGCGTGGTATAGTGTCCCTACATCTTGAGGAACATACAACATAAGTGCATTTCAATGTGTCTATGGAAAAGTAATTCATGTCTGTGCCATGTACCCAATTTTGTAGAATTTTCGAAAAGTAGGATAGAGTTCCTAAAAGTTATCAGTTTCCGGCAAATTCCACTAAAAACAATTCAAATTTGCATGAAATAAAGACTAAAGCATTAAGTTGGATTGTTTCGAAACTATATATATATATATATTTGGTTCAAAAATATCACATTACATTTATACTGAAATCAAAAAGCAATCGTCATCGACACAGTGTTTTCAATTGCAAAGTGAAGCGATCAATTCGTTTTTTTCGGCTAAGCTTCGTCGATGAACTTTTGATATTTTTCTCTGTTTTTTTTCTCAGGGTCAAAATGATCTAAGAGCTCCTGCCACCATTCAGGTTTGTCCTTGTACACTTTTCTTGCCACCTTCTTTATCGTTTTTTTCTGTGCATCACTGCAATTTTCACATTCGTCTTTTATAGCGTCGCTAAAATGTCCTGGAAAATAATGAACCTGTAAAGTTTCAAAACGTATGGAATTAAAGACTACAAAAAAAATGGAAAATGTTTGCTCCCATTTGGGTTTGAACCTGCGACCTCGCGACTATCAGTCCTTCTTCATACCACTTGACTACGTGGCTTCCGAATAAACCTACTGACAACTGTGAAGTTTTTCTGAAATTTGATTTCAGAATTTGCAAATTCTGCGATGATCGTGGAGAAAATATTTTCAAACACATCCGAAGCATCTAGTAAATATATAAATATAAAAATTATCTCCTTTCATTTGAAAAATAAAATTCCATTTGTACATAAAAGCAAAATATCAACTATCACATGTTAAATATTTTACAGAAAAATTTCCATTTATTAATTTCGCCCAGGGTACCCTGGACGATGAAAATTTCCGGAAGAAATTTTTTTTTTTAAACAATAACGAATTTTTTGATTAGCTGAAAAAGTGAGCTGTGGAATTTTCAAAATTATTTCTTAATATTTATTGAAAACTTATTCACATTCTGGATGTTGAACATGAAATTAACTTTGAGCTGCATCCAAATCAGCCAAATCAGTAATACTATAGAAGAAATTATGACTTATTGAAATTCAACCCAATTTTTGGAATAATGAAAGAATTTATTATTTTTCCCTTCCAAATGTTGTGGAAAAATACTCAATTTTCAGATAATTTATGAATGCTTGCTGATTTTGCAAATAGACCACTGAGTTTTTCTTGAAAAATGTTAATTGAAAAAATCAATATTTCTTATTACCCACTCTGTAGTCCTTGTAATTTTTCAAAACATACAAACCTTCCCCTACAAATTGAAATGATAGCATAAATAGTAAATTAAAAAATGAGAAATAAAACTTTTTGTGTACCATATAGAAATTCATCGATTTATTTCTAGAGATCCTAAAAGAATGAATGCTCTGCCACTCACTTTTCAGTTCTTCCAATTCAGGACCACATTTTTTCTTTTCCAAGTAACAGTCGAGGTAACTCCTCAATATTCTGTCATTTTTCAGAACTGCATCTAAAAGTTTACTATCGAATTTCGTAATAAACTTGTCTCCATCTGCTAACACAACCGCCCAAACACCTAGCATCAAAAACGAAAACAAATGATTCATGATGCTACTTTTCAAGAACTGTATCTTCTGAAGAAAACACCTTATGAGGCCAAAATAACACCGTGGCACTTTTATAGGTGCAAATATTTGATAATGAAGGTAATTAATTTTGGTATAACAAAAGTTATATTACTTGTTTAAAAATAAAAAAAAAACAGGTTGTATACTAACGGATACTTACCGATTTTATAATTTTCTCATGGAACTTGAAGGACACAAGCACAAATTCAGTGGTGCAGAGAAAATCATTGGCGAAGACATAGATGAAGGTGAAGTTGATAAACATCATAACTTTAAAGATGTAATCATTAGTAGAACTAAAATGGAATTGATTAGTTGAAAAAAAAAACAGCTAGTAACAAGGTAACGCAATCATGTAATCAACTGTATACGTAAAAAAATTCAAAGTAAATTGTTGAGAACAAAATAAATCACTGATTCGAAGGAAACCACAGATAATGACGTGAATTCTAACTTAGATTCTGTCGGAACGTGTTTTTATGGCACTACTAAGAAAAAAGAAGCGATTGATTAATTTTGTCATAACGACGCTCTCACTCAAATGTTGCAAATCAAAAATAGTAGGTTGAAAATAATGCGGCATTGAATTATCTAAAAGCGAAGATTTACTCAATAATTATTTTAAAAATTACTCAAAGGCACAATTAAAAAAATAATAATAATGTGGCGACGCTGAGACGACTGTGGAATTCGTAACCGACGAAACAATTAAATCAAACGGAATGCAGCCAACCCCTGAACAAGAGATTTCTCGTGTAGTAGAATTCGTGAACATCCCAGTTCTAAATTGTGACGGATTATGTAACCGGTTCGGTATTCGAGGCTTTTCTAGGAAAATACTGGGTTATTCGCAAATTATACGATGCGGCTATACCGGGTGTCCACGGAAAGTTGGTTTGGCTTGTCACCGGCGTTTGAAGACTTTCATCCGGGAAGTGTGTTCATGGATTGTTGGAGAATAAATGATGATGTCCATATAGACTAAACATCGCTCATTCTGAATACCGAGTAGAATGTTGTCCATCACTCTTTGGAAACTTGGTGCGTTCTTGAGTCGGAATTCGTTATGACCATTCTCAACGGTGAAAGCGGTTTTTTATTTTGATCTGGTGGAAACCTGATGCGACGTCGAGGGTAGAAATGTATTGGCATCTGACAAAATGATCTAGTAGGTCTAATATCATAGGTATTTGTCATCGATGCTGAGCTCATTCAGCTTTCGGTAGTCGACAACGATACGCCACTTCTGTTTTCCTGAAGCGTCGATTTTTTTCGGAACCACCCACATAAGCGAAGACCATGACCATAGCGATATGATTCCGTGAAAACGGGTTTGGCGTCCTTCTTTTTAGGTTTTGCATATATCGAAAAGAAATTTGGATGACCTGTATGAGACAGATCCTCCAAATTTCATTTCTATATCTTCAAAAACAAAAAAGTTATAGGGGCGAGCCTCCTTCCGTGGACACCCGGTATAATGGTATAATTAGATCAGTTATCAGATAATTCTAAAATATAATTTTGCATTAGCAGTCCCATATAAATTTTAGAAAACGTATAAAATGAATCTGTTGGACAGTGTTATAATAATAATAATAATAATAATAACGTTTATTCAGGATTGTACATAAAAATTACACTTTTACTGATATATATATATATATATATATATATATATATATATATATATATATATATATGAATACATAAAAGCCCGAACAAACATTGAGAAACCACAAAAGCCGGAGCTGCGCGTGGTGCATTCATTGCTGTAAAAAGCTTTAAAGTGATGGAAAGATAATATATAGCTAAACAAAAATATATATATAAGTAGATGTAAAAATAATAATTTAGTTAAGGATTATGAATAATATACATAATATATGGGTAACGAGTTGATGTGGGCACATTTATGTTGATAAGTAGGTATGCAAATAGTATACTTATACTTTTTTTTTTTCTTTTTTTTTTCTTACATATTACTCGCCTGGAGAAAGGAAAAAAAGGAAAGGAAATCGTGTCGAGAAGACAATAATATCATGCAAGTAATTTATTGATAGTGCCTAGTTTCATTCTAAGAATAAATCCCTTCAATTTTTTCCTTAGTAAACTTTTAGAATTAATTGTAAGAATATAATTTTTATGTTCTTTAGGGAGAAAATTGAACGATTTCAATGCTAAATATCTGTAACATCTTTGTCCAATTTTTTTCGTTAAGAGAGGTGTTTTTACATCTTCATCCCAACATATTCCCAAAAAGTGGAAAACATCCGGCATTACACACTTTATATTGGAGAGGGTTATTTCGACTTCGTCAAAATTATACGTTCCATTCATTTGAAACTCTCTGGCACATATTTCGGACTTTGTTCAAATTCATCTTTCATCTCCTGGGGCCCGATTCTCAAATGACGACTACCCTATGTCGCAAGCGACAAAATATCTCTATCTCTTTTCAATGCTTGGTCGAGAAAAGTGATAGAAATATATATTGTCGCATGCGCATGCGCATCGGTATTCGACATTTGAAAATCGGGCTCCTGATGAGAGGAAAGGACCTTGAAATATGTCATGTATGTGTTAGTAGAAAAACTCTTTTGCTCGACCTCCCTTTTGAATTTAAGTTTCATCTGAGAAGATCTCAAAGTTTATATTGTTTATATTGTATATAAATGATAGATATTACCTACTCCTCCACATAAGTAGCACTCTTTTTGCCGACGATACAAGGTTATTGAGCGAAACACCGATTTACGATCATATTGTTGAGTTTGCCGAAAGTTCGTTTTCCTTATTAAACAAAGTCACGTTCAACGCTGAGAAAACACGTCTTATTATATCGACAAATGCTACAATTTCTGAAGGAAAAAATGTGAAATTACTTAAATTTAATATTGATGACAAACTCAACTGGTCGTGTCGTTGACTAAAATACATGTTTGGCATTTGTACCCTCAATTCTAGCTATTTTTGTCTTCTATATATCCCTATGATATATGGTCTTATTTCAATGGGTAGTTTTTGTTATGCAAGCAGAATAATAATTTTTCAGAAAAGGGATGCATTAGGTGCCGACTTCAGTGACTATTTTTCGTGTGCGTCGAAATTTAAAAAAATAGAGCAAACTTCCAAATATAGAAATTCAGCCTCACCCAACGAGGTTAGGTAACTTACTAAGAACGTCAAAATACAGGCTAGAGGTATCTAAAAGAAATTCCTTAAACTAGGATTATTATAACAAACTGTCTACTGAAATGAAACAATTCAATGGATTTCAAAGTATGAAATGATTTCGGTACGTTACATTTTGGCGACGAGGATGGGGTAGTCAGGTGAGATCAGTCAACAAATAACCGTTGTGGTTTTGCAATATAAAAATTACTTCCCTAGGAAGCATCGAACATTTCAACGTGAACAACCCCTCGGGTTGGAGGCTTACCAGGAAAGAATCGACTTCTACCTGACGGCAACAGTGATGAAAAAAAGCAGTATTCTTGAGTTTGTGCGGGCCCGAGACATACGGGATCTTACGTTTGTTAATTGTTGAAGAGCTAACAAAAACATTGGCAGGGTCATATCAAATTGTATCATTATTTTGAATGTTTTATATTACGAATTATCATCGTATGATGACTTCCGAGTTATAGTTGACGCAAAATTCTGTATTTTTCGAAAATCTATAAATGTATGATCAGTGTGTAAAAATTTACTTTTCCTACGAGCGTGCGGAAAAGTAACTTTTCCGCACGATTTTTCGTTTTGAAAGTTGTACTTTTCAGTACGATTTAAAATCGTTCGGAAAAGTTACTTTTCCGCACGATTTTTACTTTTCCGCACGATTTTTGTATTTTTGAAAATGATGATATTTAGGACTAACTAAATAATCTATGTAACTATTCTGTCTTATTAGTCATTGTGTAGCATTATTATAAAAACTTGTTTATTAAAAACCTTGTTTTTTCATTAATAAGATGGATAAAAACACTCGTAGGAAAAATATTGTACCTAACTTTTACGGAAAATGTCTTTTTTTAACGGCTTGCCCGAACTCCGCTCCGCGTCGTTCATGCAACTGCCGTCGTGTGCGGAAAAGTACTACTTTCCGCACTTGTTAGGTAAATAACTTTTACGTACAGGTATTTTTTTACGTACTTATGCGCAAAAGTGTCACTTTTCGCATTCATCCAAAACAAAATGGCGGTATATTACGTTAGAGCTCTGCTATGAGGATCCTTTATTATTATCAATAATGTATATTAATTTCAGGTACATAGAAATTTTGTAGAAGAATACCTTGAAAGATTCCATGATTTTACTGTAACTTCTTAGAATTCGAAACGATCCTCAAAGCAGTGACGTTATGCACTCCATTTTGTTTTTTTTTTTTCAATTCAATTCAATTTATTCAAAAAAGTAAGTAATACAGTTTTGGATGAAAATTTCTGTCTGAAATTTAAATCGTATAGAAAATTGAAAGACGATTAAAATGAGGTACCATTCGACCCACAATTCCTGACGCCATTTTTATAGTAAGAAATTTTTTTATTGCAAAAAGTTGTTTATAATCTATCACTGAACCAAATAAAATATCAAACTAGAATTCCAATCTGTTCAAAAGTTAACAAAGGTTACTCAATAAGAGTTCTAATTTTATGTACTGCCATTTTATTTCAAATGTACATTTTTGTTCGAAATTTCGCAGTCATATGGAGAATTGAAAGACGTTTCGAATGAGGTATCACTCGACCCACCATGTCGTTTAAAAAACCTTCAAAATGGCGGCTAGACACCATTTAGCAACCATTTAATTTTTTTAAATGAATTCCTATCCGTTCAAGTTAACAGGGGGGTGGTATTTTATAGACACACTGTATATATGGAAAAGTAATTTACTTCTGTACTATATTTGCCACATAAAAAACCACGATTAAGGTGGTTATTTAATTGTTTTCATCACAAACTGGAATCGCAATATATTCAATTTTTTAGATATGGGAAATCTGTCAAGTTTGGTTTTTCCATGCCCTAAAATTCACATTTGAGGAGATTTTTTCAAAAATATTTTTTTTGATAAATGCAGAAACCTCATAGATGATCTCTGATTTTTTCAGATTTTTCATTTGAAATCTAACTGATTAAAAAAATATGTTATTGGAAGGAACCTACACAAAATGTACCAAACTCAGGTAGTTTGGCACATTCTGTGTGGTTTCTGCACTTATCAGTAAAAAAAGTTGAAAAGAACCTCCCGAAATGTGAATTTTAGGGCATGAAATAACCAAACTTGATAGATTTTCCATATCTAAGAAATTGAATATTTTGCTATTCCACTTTGTGATGAAAAAATTGAAATAACCACATTAATCGTCGTTCTTTTCTCTAAAAATGTATTCTCTTATGTTTTTTTCCTAGTTTTTCGAATAAGCCGAGAAATTCACATTGAAGAATTAACGAGTAGGACATCAAATTGCTATTATCCATAGTAATAAGACCATTAGGTATGTTTTGAAATGAACATGAATTAAATAAAAAAATTGAGTTCCTGAAACTTATAACTTTCCTCATAAAGTGCATTTTGATTTCACGACGAAGTAATGATCAACTATTTGAATTGGAATGATTCAAAACTTTATTTGGTCGAAAACTATCACAATACATTTATATTTATATCGAAAAATGATCATCATCAATACACTGTCCTCCATTGCAAACTGAAGCAATCTAATCGTCTTTTTCGGCTAAAGCTTCGTCGATGAACTTTTGATATTTTTCCCTGTATTTTTTCTCAGGGTCAAAATGATCGCAGAGCTCCTGCCACCATTCAGGCTTGTCCTTGTATATTTTTCTTCCCACCTTCTTTATCGCTTTTTTCTGCTTGTCATTGCATTTTTTACATCCGTCTTCTATAGCTTCCTTAAAATGACCTAAAAAATAATGTAGAAATATAATTTTGAAACGTATTGAATTTTCAGGGGGAGTTATGCACCTTGCTTTTACTTTAATTTATATCTTCGCGTTCATTAATATTTTTCACTGAGATGTTGAAATTGTGTACTTTCCATAGCTCCATTTACGCATTTTAATTATAGCTTTTATCTTTCTTTGCCTGTTCTTCAAGAGATAACCATCTTTTATCTCTTAAGAAAAATAAATAAAAATATAAATTGCGCAGGCTCAAATCTGTGGTGACAATAATATTGTTTCTTCAATTTCCATTGCACACTTTGAAATAGAATAAAACTCACCGATGTAACGATCAATTGGACTGAAAAAGTTCTCAGATATAATTACTATGAGTTATTGTCAAAGTAAGAAAACAAAACAATCGTAATATAGTTATTTATGTATCAAGTGCGTAAAGTAGACGTTTATGGCATTCGGCGTGGATAATGGCCCGATGGCAGCACGAATCACAAATATTGACTAGATTATAACATTTCATACGATCTATACAATAATCAAGAGTAACATCATCTGAAGAACATGTAACTATAGCTAACAGCTATTATATAAAAGAATCTATTTCAAATAAATCAATCATCACTAAAAAAATATCCAACGATTGTGCCGGAATGAAACCAGATAGTAATTTGAACCAAGAATCCACTTTAATGAATACTTGTTCTAGCAGCAACGCGAATGCTGTAACACAGCTTTCAATAATAGCGAGAGGTGGTTTATTTGTTGGAAAATTGCATTTTTCATAAGAATTGGTATGTTGCGAAAAACTTGTATTAAAGTTATCAAAATTCTGAATTTCCAAATAGCGTACAGGAAATTACAAAAAATAGGAGTTTTGATCAAGAGTAAACCACCCTTATTTTTGATCTTATGAAAAAAGTTCAATTAGAAAAGTTGTTTAATATTGAAAACAATTATAAGATTTAGAATCACAGCCATCTACGCAACAAAATATTTTTTCGCATATTTTATGGTTCTAGACTCATAAAAAGTACTAGTATCCCATATACACCTTAGGCGGCGGCTCCTTCATATTTCAATGATGACAAGTCAATACGAATTTTGGACCAATTTATTATTTGTATTGAAATATCGACGTTTGTTGGAAATGGTTCGACTTTTAACTAGGTTTTTGTTGCAAATTTGATATTTCATTTTTATGTATGTCCATAATAACTATCAGTAAGATTTTATAGCACTAAATTATTGAATAAATCGAACAATTGATGCTAGATAATCGAATAATACAAATCTGCGAATTTACGATCACTTTAAAAATAAAAAATGGGAAAAAATATTTTGCAGAAGAGGAGGCTGTGATTTCAAATTCAATTATTGTTTTTAATTCTAAACAACTTTTCTTACTGGATTTTCTTGATAATATCAAAAATGACGGTAGTTTACTCCTGATGAAAATTCCTATTTTTTGTTATTCCCTGTATAGTGTTTGGAAATTTGGAATTTTGATAAATCTAATACGAGTTTTCAGCAATGCACCAATTTTTATGAAAAATACAATTTTCTGACAAATGAATTATAAAAAAGACCCACATGATGCAAAATTTTCAAACTCACTGATTAACATAGACAAAAATTTGACATCTTTACAAAGAAAAATGCGTTCTTTTTGAAGGTATTATCAAATTAGAGTATTGCCATGTGAAAAAATAACAATGTCGTCATAACTCGAACAGTAATGACGTCATCAACAATATGAGTAGATCAAAAAATGCGAAACTTAAAAAAAATGAGGTATCTGAACTTTTTTTCCAATAGCCATATCAAGCTTTCAACGAATTTGTTCCAACATATATCTGCCAAGTTTGCAGAACTTTTGTTATATTTTCTTGTGGTATCTCAATGAAAAACATTAGTTCTTTCCACTTATATTGCATTCAAACTTGATATAAAATAATATATTATTAAATAATACCCCAAGTTTAAAAAAAACATTTAAATTTTTTCAACGACAATGTTCCGGACTTCGGAGCAGGTTGCAAAATTTCATAGTAAGTTTTTAAACCTTTTTCGACCTTCTGTTGAAGTTTGAAAAAACTTTTGGAGTTATTGTGAATAGATTGTCTATATCTACTGGCCTACTCAGACCACCCAAGGTGGTGCTGTAGCTTTTCCGGGTTTTCCCACCAAAAATCAGAGTTTAGCCCCAGAGCGCCACGGCAAATAATAATGATAGCCGTCCTCCACCAGCACAGGCTATACCTTTGGGAACACTCTACGAGTGTTTATGAGGTAGTATTATTATTATTATCATTATCATATTATAACCTAAGAGAATTATGAATGTTGTACTCACTTTTCAGTTCTTCCCCTTCAGGATTACACTTTTTCTTTCCCAAACAGCAGTCGATATAATTCCTCAAAATTCTATCATTTTTCAGAACTGCATTCAAATCAATAGTATCGTATTTTGAGGTATACTTGTCTCCATCTGCTAACACAACCGCCAAAACACCTAACATAAAAAACGAAAACAGTAAACGATTCATGGTGCCACTTTTCAAGAACTGTGATGTCTTCTGAAGAACAAACTTTATGAGACCAAACTAAGAATGTGGAACTTTTATAGTTGCAAATCTTTGATGATGACGAACATACGAAATTAATTTTGGTAAAGGAACAGTCATTGAACCAGTTTTTATGTAAAACATGTAAACTTCCCAGCGGCAACTTTTTTTATGGAACTAAAGATGACAGGCATAATTTCAATGGTGCAAAGGAAATCATTAGCGAATATATAGATATTCATGATGGAATCTTTACGAACGTTATCATTAGCAAAACCGAAATTGAAAAGGTTACATAAAATTAGCCAGTAAGAAAGGAATAGAATTATCAGGGGTGGAATGACTATTACTGATTATTTTTTTCATATGTCAAAATCTGACATTTTGGTGGTTTCAACTAATAGCAATGCATTATTCTAGCCAATCATTCAGTATTATACTGACAATTTCACTCACTATATGAAAGTCGCGTCTCCTGCGATATGAGGACCAATCAGAATGGGATTTCGCGAAAGTACACGCTTCCTTTCGCTTCCTTTCTTTCCGATCCGGAAAGACCACGTCGTCAAGTCAACCACAAATATAAACAGCAATGATACATCTTGTAATCTAATATGACGTAAACGTGAGGTTGACAGACTTCATGTTTATTATTCATTAGTTGCAACTATTGAAGAATTCACTTTGTTTACTCGATCAAATTTCAAATAATAACTTGGTTGGTTCGTGAAATTATCGGGGGTAATACCACGAGTGGTCGCAATACTATCGATAATTCTGTCAGAAATCAACGAGATCAAATTGCTTGGTAACGAGTCCCGTAGGGACGAGTGGTGTTACCTCAAAGCAATTTGATCGAGGAAGCGAAAGGAAGCGTGTACTTTCGCGAAATCCCATTCTGATTGGTCCTCATATCGCAGGAGACGCGACTTTCATATAGTGAGTGAAATTGTCTCAATAAATACGACTCGTGCTCACAATACAATCGATAAATCTGAATTATCGATAGTATTGCGACCACTCGTGGTATTACCCCCGATAAAACTGCTTCTTCATCAATAATACCTTGTTTACATAGAAACGTCAAAATTTTACTCTGAATTTGTCATGATTGAGTGCTTGAAAAATTAACACAAACAGATTCAGTGCCATCACCCAAGAGAATATTGAAGATTTAATACAAAATTCCACTCCACAAAACACAATCAAATCCATAAAATGTATATGGAATTGCAAAAGTTCTGGAAGACTGGGCAGCAAATATGAAAAAATGTAACGGCGAAGATTATAAAGAGTATACGTTGAAAACTATTTGGAATGTAACACCCAAGTTGATACAGGAAAAATACTACCTAGAATTTAATATAAGCTTCAATCCACTTCAAGAAAGAGCGAGAGAAAGAAATTGCAAAGTTTTATAGAAAAAAGAAAGCAAAGTGCAACAGCACTAGAAGAAGAAGAATATATGAGTATGAATTAGCATGGAGCGGAGGCGAAGGTGTTGATTGCCTTATCCATTATATCAGGAAAGAATTAAATAATGCAGGTGAAAAAAAAACGATGATTAGAATATAATCCTATATTTAGTAAAACTTGCCAGGGTGGGAATAAAAAATGCACTGACACAAAATGGTTGACACCAAACTTAGAGAATCCTGAACGGTGCCCCATAAGATTGTATAATAAGCTTGTGGATAAACGCGGTAAAAATATCAAGAAGAGACATCTGTTCTTGCTGGCCAAACTCTTTACGAAAACTGTGTATTCAATAACTGCAATTTTTCAAATAATTTATTCTTTCTCTTGTTGAAAAAGTTATTATCTTATGTATTCTTTGAGTTCAATAAAATAATAAAATAAAAAAGATAAAGCAAAATCCTTTTAAATTGCTGAAAAAAATAATCTTCCCAAATACAACTCGTTCTCAAAATTTTATCAGATAATCGATATCAGATATCGATATCGAATTTAGATAAAATCACTCGTCCTGACGGACTCGTGATTTTATCCATCGGTTTGTTTTCATATTTTTGCCAAATAAACAAGTTTTCGTGGAAAAGAAAAAAATTTCGATAAAATTTGAAGTACTCGTACTCGTACTCGTACCTTTGAAAATTTTTTGGAATATTAATGAATTGCAATCCCCAAGCTGAATTGCATTGAGATGGCCAATGAATTGATATTCCTGAAAATTATAGGTTATTAATCATACCACGAATTATATTTAGGTTGACAATATATCGATTTGAAATGAAGAAAAATCGCCTGGTAATTGATGCTTTTCTTCTAGCCGTATTCAACGGAATACCCTTTTCCACGGCCTCATCTATGATACCAATGGACATTTGTCCCCAACGATCGCTCATATCGATAAATAAAGATAACTAGCCAAAACACATAAATTTGACATTTATAATTTAAATCATTATTACCAAGTCACCAGAGCCAAACCGATGTCCAATACATGATTCATAAAAAATTATTTGCAACAGGTGGGTGGTCAAAGAATTCAGGTTAACTTATAGGTGAATCAAGATAAATCAAGACGACTCAGTAAATGTTCCGAAAGGGGTGTGTTGGTTTTTTTAATTCAACGAGAAATAATCTAACAGTTTTTTTCGTTTGTAATTTTCATCTCCTCCAAAAAAAATTATCAAACTTGATGGAAACTTTTTTGTGTAAAATAAGCTATTTACGAAAGCGTCGCGGGGTTACATAAATAAAATACAATTATTTTTTCCAAAAAATCCAATATATTGGATTAATTTTCAATATATTGAATTTTTTTATTATATTGTTTTTTTTTTCAATATATTGTATTAATTTCCAAAATATTGGATTCCTTCTCAATATATTGGATTTTCTTTCAATATATTGGATTTCTTTCAAATATATTAGATTTTTTCAATTACTGCAGTTATACAATCTATCCATAAAGTAACCCCCCCTGTTAACTTTTGAACGGAAAGGAATTTTTCTCTGCAATTTTTTTTTCGTTGAATTGTAGTTCATAAGCTACTTCTTGACAATGATAAAAAAAATCTATCTTTCAAAATGGCGGTACATTGTTTTAGAACTCTCACAAGAGGATCCTTTCGAATAAATGGCTATTGAAGAGCTTTAGCGCAATGATAAAATATTTTTTGTTTCTGCAAGAGCTTCTTGTCACTTGAAATGGCAAATGTGTGCAATATTAGAAAAAAACTCAAATAAGTAGATAAGTAGTGTAATACCTCGTTTTATTGAATCTCAGCAAATCTCAGAAATCATGTTCCATATGCAATTCTGAGGGATAAAAAACATTTGTAGATATAAAAAAAAAATTCATTTCAATTGAGGTCGTTTAAAGCCATTCATTCAAAGAAATCGCGTATGAAAGTTCTAACACAAAGTGCCGCTATTTGCTTGAATAATGATTGGATGAATATTTCAAATCAAAAAAGACAATTTGAATGATGTATCTATCACTTGACCCTCCATGCCATTCAAAAAATTCTTTCAAAATAGCGCCTGGCCGCTATTTGAAGAGTAGACAGTTTTTATTGCTGTCAAAGAGTAGCTTTCAATCAAAAAAGTATTTAGCAAATTTTCAATTCTTCAACTTTATCAGTGCTTATTTTCTTTGTTGACGCCTCAACTTGACGGTAAGAAAAAATAGTAATTTATGTATCAAGTGAGTAAATAGGCGGAGTGCGGCAATTCCTACAAGTAAAAAAACACTTTACTCACGAGTTTCATACAGTATTTTTTTTACAACTGTCAAAACACACAACCAATTCAGATTTTTTTGCAAAAATGAAATGGATTTGGCATATTTATTTTATTCATAATTCCAACAAAGTTCGAAGAGTATGCCGGAGAGTTGAGTTTCAAACAAATGAAACGAATAATTTTGACAGAGTCGAAATACCTTTCTCTTCACACTATCCCCGCAAAACGGAAAATTTTAATCGAATATTAAAATAACATATTCTTCGAGGTCAATATTATCATTACTGTTTACTTGACTTTCGTATAACTAGTCCATCAGAAGTAACTTTTCATTTTTTAGATTTAACTTCAAAATAATCAAACAATACTCGTGAAGCTACGAATACATTTTTCTTTCTTCGCACTATGTCAAGGAAATCTCATATTTGCACTATCCACGATTTTCTCCGTTAATTCTTCATCACTTTTCATTTCTACTTAAATCAAATTCATAGTTATCAAGAATTCGTTATCTGAATATATGCCTAATTTCACAAATTTCATTAATTATTAATGTCAACTAGTTTTTGACGGCCAAACAGCCACATCTATCTCCAATAGTTCATATACTATTATTGTGAATATATTCGCCGTGATTGTTTGGAATTTTGATAACACTCATTTAATAGTAAGAACGCTAAGAATATCATTCGTGAAACATTTGTATATCAGATGTATATAGGTAATTAGTTGCCAAAGAAAATGAGAACTGGCTTTATGACAGGATTTCGTTATTATTCGGATCTGTCAATGTTGTTGCATGAAACTGTCGGTCGCCTAGCAACAGACGTTAAAAAAAGTGCACTTTTTTTACGCTTTTCCGTTTAATAATGAAATCGTATGTTGATAGTGAAATTTTGTAATACTTCACGCACACAAACCACACAAAAAAAGTGGACTTTTTTTGACAGTTGTAGAAAAATATATTTTTTGTAATAAATATCGTTTAGTTGCACAAAAACGACTTCTTTATAATCGATTATTCAGTAATTTCTTATTGCAGATAAGCATTGGAATTGTTGAAAAAGATCGATTTTTTTACAATTTTACCAAAGTTAGTTCCTTTATTAGTAGGTACATCCATCCTCACACAACTTGATGATATCAGCGTTGTTTGATATGCATTATCAAACAACGATATCAGAATAAACTAGCCAGAGGTGTAAGTGAATACAAAAGTTTCATGTTGAATGTAGTGTAGTAACCACAGGTAGAAGCGATAAGAGAAATTCTCATGATTACTGAAAAATCACCAAAGAAAAAGTCGTTTTTTTAGTTTTTTTCAATTAAATTCGTATAAAATCGAAAAATACTTATTTTGCTTCTGGAAAATCCCAGCTCATTCAAAACACAAAAAAAATTCACCAAATTTCATGAAGAAAGTATTTTTTGCGGGAGATAAAAATAAAAAATAAAAAAAAATGGTTTTTAGCGTTTTTCTCGTTGATTTTGAAATTATGTTGAATAAAATGAGTAAAAAAAAAGTTTCAAGTTAAACGGTTTTATTGTGAAAAAACATGATACCTAATATAAGGTTACAGGAAATATACTGATAGCTAAAAAATAATTATGTGAGTATACCAAGTACCAGTCAGCACCCCACTCTCCTTATCAATCTAGGGCATTGATCAGACTCCAATAAAATCGTGAGGCATGATATGAGTGGTTGAATGTGGATTATAAGATTAATGAGAAGAGTGGTGTGAGGATTGGTACCTAGTACCAACCTAATTATTTACTAGCTTCCATTTATTTACCAGTCAGCACCCCACTCTCCTTAATAATCTAGGGCATTGATCAGACTCCAATAAAATCGTGGGGCATGATATGAGTGGTTGAATGTGGATTATAAGATTAATGAGAAGAGTGGTGTGAGGATTGGTACCTAGTAGCAACCTAATTATTAACTAGCTTCCATTTATTTTGTTGTTACATTCTATTACTTCATATTTCTCATTGTATTCAGTTTATTCAGTACCCCATTATAACAAGTTTTCTTTCCTGTCATTTGTTGGGTGTAGGATTCATGCAAGAATAACACTTCTGAGTTGAAAAAGTCCTTTGTTTTGATTAGATACGTAGATTTAGGTTTTAATGTATCGAGTGTTTACACTCTATGATCCGATATTTTGTTTTCGACTCCATCTTGGATTTGTAATTGTTTCATGGTACTGTTTTCTACTGATCAAGTTCTTTTATTTGATACATATATTCAAGGGGTTGAAACAAAAATTTCTAACCCGCCATTTTGGCTATCGTGGATTTGGAATGTTTTCATTGTGTACTATTTTCTACTACGCAAGCACTTCCATTTGAAACCCATATTGAGGAGATGAAAAAAAAATGTATTCACCATTTTGTAGCAGCGGCCTTCTTGGATTTAAAATAATTCTAAATACACATAATTATATTGTCATCAAAACCCACGGTGAGTCACAAATTTCAGACCAATCGATCAACAGGAAGTTGATAAAATTTCAATTACTACTTTTTGATTTTTGTTCGAAAATATGAATAGAATATTCATAAAACTGTGGAGTCATCTGCGGCTGAAACACAAACTTGAGTCGCTATTTTCCATCGTTCAGCCGCAGATGATTCCACAACAGATTTCAATTACTACGGTTGTACCAAAACACAACAAACAGGGCAAGCCAAATAAAACCGTTTACTTAAAAAAATCTTTGATACGAAAGTTTTATATTTTTTCCGATGATTATTCCATGCACAAATCATGAAAAACCAATATCCAACCCTCAAAACGTATAGTTAACTACCCCCACGTTTACTGAGTCGTCTTGATTTACTTCTGATTTACCCTGAATTTTCTGTCTTTTCACATACTGCTTAATTTTTTTAATTATTGGTCCTCTTCTAACAGCATTAATATTATACATTGTATTCTCCAATCAAGTAGCTGTTCGTATAGGGTCGGACTAAGAATAGCCCCGAAGATTCATCTTACCTGTCGTAAGAGGTGACAAAAAGGATAACCATGGTAACTAGGTGGTTAATGGTTTTCACCATCGCTCGGTGATATACCACCATATCGACTATAATATTATGTGCTGTTGAATGGATTATTCCATGTTTCAGTTTTTGGTCGATAACTTCCGGTCATCTTTTTCCTTCTGCCTCAAATTATCAGGTCTTATTTTGAACAGTCATGATTATAAACTCTCCTCGATTAGGATACTACGGGAGCAAAATACTTCTCCATTAATATTTCTCGGCGAGAAGTACTCGAGGTTACACACCATCGAAAATTTCGAATATTAGTCAGGGAAGTAGTTGTTTTCTGTTAGATGTTTGCCTCAGATTTTTTACTTCGGATTCTGGTTCAGAACATGCTTAAACCTCCATATCTCACTAAAATATACAGGATGTCTTAGAGACTAGCAACATTTTTTATTTTTATTTTTACGTAATGTTTGGTTGATTTTGAAAATTTTGTCACCAGTAACAAATTACCTTTATTCAATGACTGCTATAGAAAATAACCCAAAAATACTTTTTGATGGCTTGCTATGACCAGCTCAGAAGTGGAAAAATGGGGAAAACATATTAAGGATACTTTTGGAACAAAAGGTTTCTCGATCAGAACACCCTAAAAACCCCACCTTGATCTAAGAATATGCAGGGTGTCATCTGCAGCTGGCAAATTAAATTATTCTCCAATCACAAAGTATCCAAAATATTCGATTGATGCTGTGGAAAATAACGAAATATTATACTTTCATGGCTGGATATAAGTGGGAAACATTTCAGGGCTTGTTCTAATTACAAAACCAGATTCTGGTGGAGAAAATCAATTGAACGTTTTTGGGTACTTTATGACTGGAGAATTTTTTTTTTAAATCAACGAAAAGCTACGGATGAACAAGTGTTATCAATTATAAATACAGCCTGTATATCTTTATGATTCAAGAGCTAAGGTCTAGGGATTTTAGGTAGTTCCGAACCAGAATCCGCTTTTATGTTTGTGCTACAAAAATCCTTGATGTGTTTTCTCCACTTTTCGACAGGTCATAGCTAGCCATGAAAAAGTAATATTGGAGTATTTTCTACGGCATTATTACGAACGAATAAAAATCAATATTGTTAGTTACAAATGACACTCTGTATATTTTAATTAATCAAGCACTGCTATCTGTGGGTTTCTGAGTACCCTGAAACAGAATTTAGTATTATTTTTGCAATAAAAAAATCCCTACTAGGTTTTTAGGTACTTAGTGACTAAGGAAAAAAAAAATCGAAATCAACCAAACATTACGAATGAATAACAATCAAAAATAGTGTTGGACACAGATGACACCCTGTATATTTTAATGAATAAGCACAGAGATTTGGAGGTTTTAGCGTGTTCTAAATCAGAATCTGTTGTTATTTTTGCAATAAAATAATGCCTAGTATCTTTTTCCCAATTTTTCACTTTTCAATTGGTCGTATGTAGCTGTGGCAAATGAATATACGAATATTTCATCAACCTGAAAGTAGATTTTTCTGAGTATTATGTTATGAAAAACAAATTTTGAAATAACTTTACTGTCAAGAAAATACGAGGGTGTGGCTGCCCAAAGTGGGACACACTGTATTATAGGAGATAAGTTACACAAGATTGAAAAAAATAAAAATATACTACCCACTACATTACTCATTTCTGAGCATTTCGAATAATTAAAATATTTTGTCAAAAATAGCCAAAATTTCTCTATCAAAAGCATATCCTCTTTTGCAACAAAGTTTCAAAACGTTTGTAATTATTTCGAGACCACTTTGATCAAAAAAATTACAACGAATTAAAAAAATATATGTTCTGGTCAACGTAAAAGGTTGTAAAACTTTTCGGAATATTTTTTCGATGTATATGTCAAGTTTGCATAACTTTTGGAATTTTTTCTTATAAAAAAAAACATGAGTTTTTGATAAAAAAAAAGTTCCGCATACTTCAATTGGTTGCAAACTGATTCGTGATAGGAAATAATTTATTTAATACTACTCCAAGTTTGCAGAAATTTTGAAATTTTTTCAACGAGTTACAGCAAAATTCATTTTATTTAAAATTTGGACAATGTTGCGGACTTCGGAACAGGTTGAAAAATTTTATAGTTTAATTTCGAACCTTTTTTGAGCTTGTATTGAAGTTTCAAATTTCTTTGAATCATTATGAATTGTCTATTTCTACTGGCCTAGTTGGACTCTGAAATATACGATCTTTTTACTAATGCAATTTTTTATTGAAGAATTGCCCTTGCCATAACCTCATATAGACACGCGCCTGATTATTTTATATTTGCATTTTTCATATATTTTTCCGTTCCCAATGTTACCACATAGTTGATATAAACTACCTTGAAACTAACTTTTATTGAAACCAAGAAAATACCTTTATTATGTTCGCATGGGTTACACAAAAAAAAATATTTGGAATGATTTTCCATTGGGAATTTCAAATGGAATTAGTGGACCATTATGGTACCATTCGAATAAAAAAAATACATATTGGAATATTTCTAGTTATTTTCAACCACAAGACTCAGAAAAAAATGCGGCAGATTACAATTATTTTGATCTCTTGGAATAATTATGGGGGGTTTATGGCTCGATAGATCAAAAATTGAAATTTTAATAACAGGATATTATTGGAATAAAAAAATTAGGTAAATTTAAAACATATTACGATATAGAGAGCGTTCTATCGATAGTTGATGTCATTTCCGGAAAAACCAAAAGATGAGAACTCTCTTAATTTGGTTAATAGTGGCTCTCAATAAGCGTATGCAATGTTCAAAATGTCAGAAAAATATCTGGAATTATAAAGGAGGCAAGGGGTGTAACGTGATTATGTACAGTCTGGTAGTGTACCCACTATGAGCAAATGCTTTTACTCGGATTTCCTGGAATAGACCCATTATTTTTTTTTTTCATTTATTTATTTACTTAGTATAAGCATTTGCTCACTTTTATGAATACAACCCATTGGGCCATTTGAATAAATCTTGAGCAAATGCTTTTGATGGAATTTCTTAAAATAGACTTATTCATTTTGTTTAGTTATGAGGGAGACGAACTTAAAGAATAAGCATTTCCTAGCTATTATTCATACCCCCCATTGTGTTTTTCAGACAGTGCATTTTTTTCTATAAGATATTTGCCACGTGCCCAAATTTTTGGGATTGTCGGAAAGAAAGACAATCTCAGTTCCTAAAGTTCATCACTCTCAGGAAACTTTTTTGGAGAGTATTTTGATTTCAGGGTGGAATAATGATGAAAAGTTGGAATGTTTCAAAATTATATTTGGTTGAATACTGTCACATTACACTTATATTGAAATCGAAAAACATTCGTAATCAACACACTGTTTTCCATCGCAAACTAAAATAATCTAATCATCCTTTTCTGCTAAAGCTTCGTCGATGAACTTTTGATATTTTGCCCTGAATTTTTTTTCAGGATCGAAATGATCGCAGAGCTCCTGCCACCATTCAGGTTTGTCCTTGTATATTTTTTTCCCCACCTTCTTAATAGCCTTTTTCTGTACGTCACTGCACTTTTTACATCCGTCTTCTATAGCTTCCTGTAAGTGACCTGGAAAATAATGTCGATGTATAGTTTCAAAATGTATGGAATGTAGGATTACCACCAAAATTTCAATATATTATTGAATGCTTGGATGATGTAAAAAATAAGTCAATAAAAGTTATTATGGAGTGAACGGAAAACTTATGAACATCCCAAGCCAGTGAACAGAAAAACTTTCGAGTTGAGATATTATTTATTATTATCATTCATGGTGAATCCTGACATCTTAAAGATCATTCTTGCATTTTCAGAAATTTCTGATTCAAGTTACCTTTTTTCTAAAGCTTGAAATGTTTGTACAAACTCATATTTACTGAATGCATTCTAGATGTACCTTTTGTAAGACGTTTTAACGTACCATTTTCAAGTTCATGGGTGATGTGAAACACTCATTATCATCAAAACTTTACTAGGTATAATCAGTAGTGATACCACGAGTGACTGAATTTTCGCGATACGTCTATGAATTTATTTCCCGAGTCCGGAGGGCGAGTGGTGTTTTCTCAAAATAATTCAGTTGAGTTCAGAAATAAATGACAGATTCATGAGAGAAATTCAATAACGAGTGGAATTGTATTCGACTATTTCACGAATAAATGTTCTTTATTATAAATACGAGCAATGTATTACAATCATAAATTAATATTAATGTTCATATGGTCGAATTGAATTGTCTTACAAGTTACTCACGATGAATTAAAGAAAATCATATTCTCTATTTGTCATGGTCGAGTGATATTTAGGAAGACTATTCATGAACAGCGTGAATTCATTCATATTCTCGCTCAAATATGTTTCAAAAAAGACATACATTTTCTCAAGACAGATTCTGTACTGCTTTTCGGTGTTTTTTGGGGTGGATTAGCTTATATGTTCACAGATTTCCGTAGTAGAAGATAACCGAAAACGAGAGAAATAGACATTTTAATTTTGAGTCATGTCAAACTTGACAATTTTGTTTACGTAAATATCCGCGTGTTTACCTAAATCATCGTGTTTATTTGAATTTCCGCTCATATTGCATGTCATGTGACTTCAATCACGTAATATCATAGGTGCAGCCATGTGTGAATGAAATAGTCGCTGTTTTCCAGCGGCAATTGCACACCTCTTATGGACGTTTTCAACAATGTAGGAAATTTCCGCGACAACACAAGTTGTCTTTAGTTTGCGATTGGTCAGATTAAGTGACAATTTTAAGATGAGTGACATACTTAGAAAAACACCATGTTTTTAGAGTGCCATGCCATCACAATAGTCGTGGAATTCTGATATAACGATACGAACGAATATAACAAAGGCGTTCAGGTGTGGAGAAAATGAGAAAGTTTTGTTATTATCACAAAAATACGGTGGTTAATCTAGAGCCAAGAACAAAATTTGATATTTTTAAAAGATCGAAAAATATTCTAAAAAAGTATATTAAAGTATAAGTGGATAAAAAGGTCTTTCAAACACGCTCGAAATAGACCAAGTGTTGAAATATCAGTTATCCACGAATACTTTACGTTATTTGCACACGCTGAGGCGTGCTTTAAATGTTTTTTTTTTAATTATAAACAGTTCAAAACTCTGCATATGAGTATAGAATTGAATTCTAATCAACTCTTTTCTATTGACAATCGGTTTTCAGGTTGACGGAAATGCACAATCAATTACTAATGACATTTTTTCAATACTTCGACCATAGTGGTATATTAAATAACAAGTTTAGAAAAGCAAGCTTTACTAAATGAGCACAGCTTTTGAGTGCGAGCGAGTAACTTAACAGCTTTACGAGTTTAGTGAGACTGCTTTTTTTAAGGTTTGTTTATACTATTTTTCTGCATTTTGTGTTAGTAATTATAAACAAATAATCATGGATTTAAAATCATTACAAAGTTATTAATTTAAGAAAATTTATAGTAGGTACCTGTGTAGAATTTCCGTATCTTGACGCGGTTTTTTTTATTTTCAATTTCGAAACAATGTCAATAAAACGTTTTTACCATGTAGTACATGGCGGGCACTGTATAACCCAATTTTTGCAATTTAATGAAATCACAAGAAAAGCAATAATTGAAATGTTACGAAATATACTCAGTTTTGGATATTATGTATTTTTTTACACTTTGATTTTTGTTCGAAACTAGGAATAAATTATTCATAAAATCTGTTGTGGAATCATTTGCGGCTGAAAGACAATCTTTAGTCGCTATTTTACATCGTTCAATTGTTTCCATTTGATTAGTTGTAAAATTTGTGATACTCGTATTTCCTCACGCTCTAATTGACATTCTAACCTTGTTACAGATGAAGTCATCCATCAATTTATATCTAGTGAACCTAAAAGAGTTCCGAATGTTGTGATACTCACTTTTCAGTTCTTCTCCTTCAGTATTACACTTTTTCTTTCCCAAACAACAGTCTATGTAATTCCTCAATATTCTGTCATTTTTCAGAATTGCATCCAAATTGATATTATCGTATTTCGTAGTATACTTGTCTCCATCTGCTAACACAACCGTAAAAACACCTAACATCAAAAACGAAAACAAATGATTCATGATGCTACTTTTCAAGAATTGTTATCTTCTGAAGAATACACTTGTCTTTATGAGACCAAAGTAACAACGTGGCACTTTTATAGGTGCAAATATTTGGTAATGACGGATAAAAGGTACAAAAAAGTGGATACTTCCTGGTTTTGAATTTTTTTCATGGAATTTGAAGGAGATGAGCAGAATTTCAATGCTGCAGAGGAAATCATTAGCGAAACGTAGATATTCATGAAGTTGAAGTTGTAAACATCATAATTTTATTAAACGTTTCATTAATAAAACTAAAATTGAAATTGTTACGTGAAGGAAACGGGCTTTGGAAAATAACACGGTGTATAGCTACAAAATATCAAAATAAATTGTTGACAACAAATTACTGATTCGAAGAATACTGCGAATAACAATGTGAATTCTTATTGTTTCAGCAGAAAACATGCAGATTATGTTGGATCATATTTTGCTGGTACTAATAAGGAAAAAGCAGTTGTCATATCTAATGAATTGAATGGATTCATTCATACGCCAAATACCCAGTCACTGAAATCAGAGTATACTGATTAGTAAATGAATATAAAAAAATGAAATTATTTCATTGTATTCCTGGAACATTTTTCATACCAAACAATATTATAATATGATAACTCTCGAAATGAATGACACATATTCGAAATTTTACCATTATTCGATTCGTCTCTTTCAAATCTATCTGATATATAGGGTGCACCACGGAGAAACTATTTGAAAAAAATTTGGTAAATGTTAAAACTGATACAAAATTGCATCGGAAAAGAATGTTCAATATGTGAACATGTGCTCTAGATTTGAAAAATATGAAAATATTATAGGTGTTCTATTTGAAAGACTCAAACCAAGACCATTTCCGCCAAAATCGGATGTACTACAGAATGCATTTTCTTCTTAATATTTCAGTTATTCGATAGGGGTTCGTCATCTCTCAGACTCACCCGGTATACACCAAATGTCCAAATTTTATGTGACAGGCAATATCTCAATGAAAAAGTAAAATCGACAATGTCGAAGAACACTGGCTAATACCACAACGGACATTGAATTTCCTCTGACAGATATTTGTGCAACGCCAAACGCGTCTGCAGGTGGTCTTCCCCAGCTAAATGAAGGATAATGTGCCGTATAATTACAATAAGCAATTGCAACTGGGTTTTCTTGGAAGAACAAATATCTGTCAGATGTAATTCAATGTCGGTTGTGGTATGATCCAGGGAAGTAGTTGTTTTCTGTCAGATGTTTGCCTCACATTTTCCACATGGTGGAAATATTTAAAGAGAATGGTACTTCGACATTGCCGATTTTACTGTTCCATTGAGATATTACCTATCACATAAAATTTGGACATTTGGTGTATACCGGGTGAGTCTGAGAGATGACGAACCCCTATCGAATAACTGAAATATGGAGAAAAAAATGCATTCATTTTGCCGGAAATGGTCTTGGTTTGATTCTTTCAAATAAAACACCTAGAATATTTTCATATTTTTCAAATCTAGAGCAAATATTTTTTTCAGTGATGGTAATTTTTCACATGTTAAACATTCTCTTTCGATGCAATATTGTATCAATTTTAATCATTTACCAAATTTTTTTCAAATGGTATCTCCGTGGTGCCCCCTATATATCAGATAGTTTTGAAGGAGACGAATCGAATGAGTAAAATTTCGAATATGTGTAATTTATTTCGAGAGTTATCAATAATTAAAGAAATATTAAAAATATTGTTTGGTTATGTCAGTATACTCTGCTTTAAGTGACTGGGTATTTTGCATATGAATGAATCCATTCAATTCATTAGATATGACAACTGCTTTTTCCTTATTAGTACCAGTAAAATAGGATCCAACATCACCTGCATGTTTTCTGTTGAAACAACAAGAATTTACATTGTTATTCGCAGTATTCTTCGAATCAGTAATTTGTTGTCAACAATTTATTTTGATATTTTGTAGCTATACACCGTGTTATTTTCCAAAGCCCGTTTCCTTCACGTAACAATTTCAATTTTAGTTTTATTAATGAAACGTTTAATAAAATTATGATGTTTACAACTTCAACTTCATGAATATCTACGTTTCGCTAATGATTTCCTCTGCAGCATTGAAATTCTGCTTCTCCTTCAAATTCCATGAAAAAAATTCAAAACCGGGAAGTATCCACTTTTTTGTCCGTTTTATCCGTCATTATCAAATATTTGCACCTATAAAAGTGCCACGTTGTTACTTTGGTCTCATAAAGACAAGTGTATTCTTCAGAAGATAACAATTCTTGAAAAGTAGCATCATGAATCATTTGTTTTCGTTTTTGATGTTAGGTGTTTGTGCGGTTGTGTTAGCAGATGGAGACAAGTATACTACGAAATACGATAATATCGATTTGGATGCAATTCTGAAAAATGACAGAATATTGAGGAATTACATAGACTGTTGTTTGGGAAAGAAAAAGTGTAATACTGAAGGAGAAGAACTAAAAAGTGAGTATCACAACATTCGTAACTCTTTTAGGTTCACTAGATATAAATTGATGGATGACTTCATGATAGAAATAATATATTCTGTAGCAAGGTTAGAAGGTCAATTAGAGCGAGGAACTACGAGTATCGCGAATTTCATTCTAAGCGAGTAACAGACTGTGCTTTCTCCATAATCACAAATTTTACAACTAATCAAATGGAAAGCATACGAAAAATTATGTTGACATTTCAATTAATTTCTTGTCACTATGATGACAGTTAAGGCTAACCTTATTATTGCTACAACAGTGTTAGCGTTGAAAAGGGGGAACATTCTCCATAAAAATTGAAAAATGTAATTTGTTTGTAATATCTAACAAAAAACAAAGCCACGCTGGACATTGAACATTTTCTCACAGATATAACAAAAAAAAACACATTTTTCATTTTTCAATTTTCATACAGAAAGTTCTCCTTTTCAACATGAATATCTCCCAAGAGGTTATCTTGAACTATGTAAAATAGCAACTAAAGTTTGTCTTTCAGCCGCAAAAGATTCGAAGTGCAAAAAAATACATAATATCCAAAACTGACTATATTTCGTAACATTTGAATTAGGTATTGCTTTTTCTGGTGATTTCATTAAATTGCAAAAATTGGGTTATACAGTGCCCGCCATGTACTACATGGTAAAAAATGTTTTATTGGCATTGTTTCGAAATTGATGATAAAAAAACCGCGTCAAGATACGGAAATTCTACACAGGTACCTACTATGAATTTTCTTAAATTAATAACTTTGTAATGCTTTTAAATCTATGATTATTTGTTTATAATTACTAACACAAAATGCGGAAAAATAGTATGAACAAACTTAAAAAAAAGGCAGTGTCACTAAACTAGTAAAGCTGTTAAGCTAGTCGCTCGCACTCAAAAGCTTTTCTAAACTTGTTATTTAAAATACCGTTATGGTCGAAGTATTGAAAAAATTTCATAGGTAATCGATTGTGCATTTTCGACAACCTGAAAACCGATTGTGAATAGAAAAGAGTTGATTAGAATTCAATTTTATACTCATATGCAGAGTTTCGAACAGTTTATAAAAAAATAACTGATAATAATATTTTTTCAATTTGTTCCCATATTTACCCATTTAAAGCACGTCTCAGCGTGTGCAAATAAAGTGAAGTATTCGTGGATAACTGATATTTCAACACTTGCTCTATTTCGAGCGTGATTGAAAGACCTTTTTATCCACTTATACTTTAATATACTATTTTTAGAATATTTTCCGATATCTTAAAAATATCAAATTTTGTTCTTGGCTCTAGATTAACCACTGTATTTTCATGATAATAACAAAACTTTCTCATTTTCTCCACACCAGAACGCTCTTTGTTCGTATCGTTATATCAGAATTCCACGACTATTGTGATGGCATGGCAATCTAAAAACATGGTATTTTTCTAAGTATTTCACTCATCATAAAATTGTCACGTAATCTGACCAATCGCAAACCAAAGACAACTTGTGTTGTCGCGAAAATTTCCTACATGTGTAAAAACGTTACCGCTGGAAAACAGCGACTATTTCATTCACACGTGGCTGCACCTATGAAATTACGTGGTTGAAGTCACATGACATGCAATATGAGCGGATATTCAAATAAACACGATAAGTTTGGTAAACACGCGGATATTCACGTAAACAAAAGTGTCAAGTTTGACATGACTCAAAATTGAAATGTCTTTTTCTCTCGTTTTCGGTTATCTTCCACTACGGAAATCTGTGAACATATAAGCTAATCCACCCCAAAACACACCAAAAAGCAGTACAGAGTCTGTCTTGAGAAAATGTATGTATTTTTTGAAACATATTTGAACGAGAATATGAATGATTTCACGCTGTTCATGGATAGTCTTCCTAAATATCACTCGACCATGACAAATAGAGAATATGATTTTCTTTAATTCATCTTGAGTAACTTATAAGACAATTCAATTCGACCATATGAACATTAATATTAATCCATGATTGTAATACATTGCTCGTATTTATGATAAAGAAAATTAATTCGTAAAATAGTCAAATAAAATTCCACTCGTTATTGAATTTATCTCATAATTCTGTCATTTATTTCTGCACTCAACTGAATTCTTTTGAGAAAACACCACTCGCCCTCCGGACTCATGAAATAAATCCACATATCGCGAAAATTCAGTCACTCGTGGTATTATTACTGATTATACCTAGTCAAGTTTTGATGATAATGAGTGTTTCACATCACCCATGAACTTGATATTCAATATATTAAACTTTTGGTAATCCTACATTCCATATATTTTGAAACTATACATCGACATTATTTTCCAGGTCACTTACAGGAAGCTATAGTAGATGGATGTAAAAAATGCAGTGACATACAGAAAAAAGCTATTAAGAAGGTGGGGAAAAAAATATACAAGGACAAACCTGAATGGTGGCAGGAGCTCTGCGATCATTTCGATCCTGAAAAAAAATTCAGAGCAAAATATCAAAAGTTCATCGACGAAGCTTTAGCAGAAAAGGATGATTAGATTATTTTAGTTTGCGATGGAGAACAGTGTGTTGATTACGAATGTTTTTCGATTTCAAGATAAGTGTAATGTGATAGTATTCAACCAAATATAATTTTGAAACATTCTAACTTTTTATCATTATTCCATCCTAAAATCACAATACTCTTCATAAAAGTTTCCTGAGAGTGATAAACTTCAGGATCTGAGATTGTCCTTCTTTCCGACAATCTCAAAAATTTGGGAACCTGGAAAATATCTTACAGAGAAAAATGCAATTCCTAAAAGACACAATGGGTAGTATGAATAAAAGCTAAGAAATGCTTATTCTTTAAGTTTGTCTCCCTTATAACTAAACAAAATGAATAAGCCTGTTTTGAGAAATTCCAAAAAAATATTTGCTCAAGGTTCATTCATATGGCCCAATGGGTTGTATTCATAAAAGTGAGCAAATGCTTATTCTAGGGGTTTTTCTCTCTCATAAATGAAGAAAAATAATGGGTCTATTCCAGGAAATCCTAGTAAAAGCATTTGCTCATAGTGGGTACGCTACATTTTGAACATTGTATACGCTTATTGAGAGCGACTATTTACCAAATTGAGAGGGCTCTCATCTTTTGGTTTTTCGGGATATGACAACTATCGATAGAACGCTCTCCATATCGTGATATGTTTTAAATTTATCTAATTTTTTTATTCCAATAATATCCTGTTATTAAAATTTCAATTTTTGATGTATCGAGCCATAAACCCCCCATAATTATTCCAAAAGATCAATATAATGGTAGTCTGCCGCATTTTTTTCTGAGTCTTGTAGTTGAAAATAACTAGAAATACCCTAATATGTATTTTATCTGCAACTCATTTTTTTTTATTCGAATGGTACGATAATGGTACACTAATTCCATTTGAAATCCTTCCAAATATTTTTTTTTGTGTAACCCATGCGAACATAATAAAGGTATTTTCTGGGTTTCAATAAAAGTTAGTTTCAAGGTAGTTTATATCAACTATGTGGTAACATTGGGAACGGAAAAATATATGAAAATTGCAAATATGTAATAATCAGGCGCGTGTCTATATGAGGTTATGGCAAAATCAATTCTTCAATAAAAAATTGCATTAGTAAAAAGATCGTATATTTTAGAGTCCAACTAGGCCAGTAGAAATAGACAATCAATTCATAATAATTCCAAAAATTCAATACAAGCTCGGAAAAGGTTCGAAATTAAACTATAAAATTTTGCAACCTGTTCCGAAGTCCACAAATATCTGTCAGACGTATTTCAATGTCCGTCGTGGTATTAGCCAGGGAAGTAGTTATTTTCTGTCAGATGTTTTCCCCATTTTTTCCACATGGTGAAAATATTTCGAGAGGAGGGTACTTCAACGTTGTCGATTTTACTCTTATATTTATTTTATATTCTCCAGCAAATACTCTCGAACAGGAAGGCAATATCTCGATTGCTAGATGAGATAGACGAAAATATTTTGTATACTGAAGTTTCAGAATCAAATCTTGATATAATTTCAAATTGTACAGGTGTTTGGTGTAGCTGCTACATTCCAAAATAGAATTTTTCCTATATCATCACATATTTAGATATCAAGTTGAATTCTGGATATGATGGAATGCGTTAACATGACATATCTTATAAATGAATCATCGCTGTATTATAATGAAATTATAGGAGAAATCTTCAAAAAATGCATCAGGTCACATGAAAATTAGTAAAATAGTTATTTATGCAACAAGTGCAAAAAGTAGGTGTTTATTGCACTCGACGTGAAATTGTCCAACGAGGCCATCAGGCCGAGTTGGCAATAAAACGAGGGCAAAAAACTCTTTTTGCACGAGTTTCATACAATATTTTTTCTACGTTCATGCAAAAACCAGAAAATGTTTCATTTAGGTGGCACTAAACTGTAAGGAATACATTGTTTGTTTAAATCTATCTGCTAAAAGTAATTCAAAAACATTTTGTGTAATTCAGATGATATTCGAAGAAAATAATTTTATTTTTAACAAATTGCATTTTCTAGTAATTTCATAGTCCATTATGCAACTATTTAAAACGTAATACATACAATCTCACAGAAAATGGGCTGAATTTGGCGTCGACTTGAGAGTTTATGTTTGTCATGATGACAGATGAAGAATGTGCAATAAAGTCTTTATTGCACTCAGTGCAATGAAGAGACAGTTTTTCCACCAAATATAGTTCAATAAAGTTTTGTTTTTTGCATGAACGTAGAAAAATATATAAATTGCAGCTTCAGTTTTGTTTTGCTATGGGATTCAGTGACTGAGAAATTATTTTGAGTATAAAACAATTGCGAAATTGAATGAAGTGTACTCATTCATAAACTTACAACAATGTATATTCATAAGAATAATGCTTACACACAATGGCGCAGCCATGATTTCAGTTTTGGGGGGGGGGGGCTGAACATACGATTTATCAGTTACCAGAGATTTTTTTTTCGTCAGCCCTCTGGCTGCTCCAATGCCTACATACACTGCTGTCAAATAATATTGGATATGTAGGGGAATCTTTGAAAATGGGTGATTTTGATGATAGTTTACCTTCGATTGGAAGCTGAAGTTTTGTATTTTGAATGAAATTGTTTGATAGTGCCTAGTCTAGTTCCTAAATTGTAGATAGTGACTCATCGTACATTTTCAGGTTTTTACGGGATTTGAAAGTGCGGGGGGATGTGAGAAAGTGGCAAAGTAAAACTTCATTTAAAACCTAAGTACCTAGCTAATTTTTGTTCCATTTCGTGCCGTGCTTCATATAAATTATGAACCCCACGACCTATGAGTCACTATCTACAATTTATGAACTAGACTATACTTACATTTTTGTTATGAATTTCATTATTGCTAATCATTCAGAAACTTAAAATTTGAATTTGATTATAGTACTGGAACATCTTGAACTTTATTATGGTATTAGGAGCATGATACACTTCATTATGTCAATAAGTTATTTACCTAACAAATGCGGAAATTAGTACTTTTCCGCACGCGACGGCAGTTGCTCGAACAACGCAGAGCGGAGTTCGGGCAAGCCGTTAAGGGCGGAAAAGACATTTTCCGTAAGAGTTAGGTACAATATTTTTCCTACGAATGTTTTTGTCCATCTTATTTATGAAAAAACAAGGTTTTTAATAAACAAGGTTTTTAATAAACAAGTTTTTACAATAATGCTACAAAATGACTAATAAGACAGAATAGTTACATAGATCATTTGGTTAGTCCCAAATATCCTCATTTTCAACAATACAAAAATCGTGCGGAAAAGTAAACGTACGGAAAAGTAAAAATAATGCGGAAAAGTACAACTTTCAAAAGGAAAAATCGTGCGGAAAAGTTACTTTTCCGCACGCTCATAGGAAAAAATAAAATGTCATAACGTCATTATGATATGCCAGAGCAGTTGGATGAAGTTTCATGTTATATCTTTGATTATCTGATCAAGAGTGTTAGGTAATTAAATGAAATGTATCGAAATCGAAATATATGTACAGTGAGTCCCAGATGAGGTTGTTCACGACGGGAATATCTGATACAGTTTTGATTGAATGAAAAAAAAGTTGCGTAAAAAAAATACACTTTTTTCTTGTGATGATATCAGTTGTACAGCCCCACATTCCGTTATCGAACTACTATTATCAACTTAATTTCTTTAAATATGGCCAGGTTTGAAAAAATACATTTTTTTTGGTATTTTTCTTCCTGAATTGAATCACTTGTGCTGGTTTCAGATCCTTCAAGGCTATCATAACGAATTTTTGAATATATTTTCACCAATCAATCAACACATCAACCCAAACTTTTGTTTTCTTCAGTTCTAGGATGTCTAATTTCACATTTTTTTACCCCAATCAGGCCTTCACTACTTGAAAATTTCTTCAGAAATTCGTGAAGATCGGAAACATAATGAAAATGCCAAGTGTGAGGCCATCATTGAATTTGAAATGAAAATCTGTATTTTTTTTAAACAGAACCGTACTAAAAAAAAGTTGACAATGTTGCCCCAATAACGAAACTTCGGACAGTAACACAGATAGTACAAGTCATTTAAAATTTGTAATCCCAGAAGGACCTATCACGTTCATAAACCTTTATCGGTGTACCAAGTTTCCTTCAGGAGTTTTGGAAAAAAAAATCAAAATTTTTTCCGTACTTTTGACATCCTGTATTTCAGAGGGGATGCATTTCAGGACATACCTTGATAGGAACTTTTCACCTCGAAATGTCTTATTCTGACTTACCCTGTCTATGAGTTCCATTACGGATTAATATCATATTGCGATAATAATGTATATGGTCCCACTCTCATTTTGAATGATTCCCCAAGATTTTCTTTTCGAATTACAATCGATCATATAATACACACCACTAAAATTAGGCAAAGAGCTTTGCACTAAAACTAGTGCAAACGCACAAAGTTTTGATTTCTGATATACCGATTAACTCCTCAACAAAATCAAAAAGTCTTTTGGTCCATTATAAAAAAAAAATTCTAGTTATTCCAAAACTCAAGAACACAATTTCAATTTGTTGTTTATCCTACAATAATGCTCCAAGCCGGTATAAAAAAGAAGTTGGAGATTATGTCCACTCAATGATTTTGAATGAATTTATCTCTATTATGGCTCACCATATTATTATTAACGTGATTTATCAATAAATAAATGCAGCGTCAAGAATAAGATGTAAAACATAAACGCATATTTGGCACTAATTCTGGAATTATGAATTGAGACACCAACAAAAAAAAATCTATTTTGTATATTCTTCTTTGTTGAATTGTTTTTATTCTAGTACTTTAAATTATGAAGGAACCTTTGAATTCTCATAAAAAAATTAAAATTTTACTTTTCAGTTTCAAAAATATGCCAGATGCCATAGAGACTGACTGAGGTGAATGTAGAAATTATCATAAGATTCTTATTGGAATTAAACCTATCTATTGGATTCCTTTAGAGGAGAAGTATACGATTCTTTAGGAAGCTACAAGTCACCGTTGAACCTATTGTCAAATCATATATTGGAAGAAATCTGTAGTAATCATTAGATGAACGAATGTATTTATATTGAGATAAATTTTGTAGTATTGAAAAACTTCTAGAACAACCACTGCCTGATACAAACTCGTATGACATATACTCGGGTACCTATGCTTATAAATTATATCTACTCATAAATCCTCATAGAATCTTCTTAAAATTGTATGTGCCAGGGTTACGTACTTCTAGGTTACAGACTTTCCACGTAGATCCTTATAAATTCTCATAATTAGTGTATATTTTTTCATGAGATTTCATATGACATTTTTGACAGGCATATGTAGTGGTTTACACACGATTTTTTATCATACACAATAATTGTTGGTAATATTTTTTCTACAATTTTTTTTTCATTGAAAAACTGATAAGTTAACTTCAAACAAATATCAAATACGACAACTTATGATTTAATGAATTTCAGACATTGACAACTGCTAACAATTTATTTTTATACTGACATTTAATGGCGTCGCCATCAAGTGTGAAAATGTGAAATTTATTTATTCGGCTAGCCGTAGAAAAGGTAACTTTCTCCTCTCCGTAGAGTCGGTAAAATTGAACTTTCTCACAGTGTAGTATAACATTGTTTTTTGTTTCTGTATGACATTTGCCAAGTACCCAACTTTGTAGGATTATCAGAAAGAAAGAAAATTCAAGTTCATAAAATGTATTACTTTCCGGAAATTTTCATAACTTTGATTTCTGGATGGAATAATGACCAAAACACTGAGTGGGATTGTTTAAAACTATATACTTATTTGATTCAAAAGTATCACATTAAATTTATATTGAAATAAAAAACAATCATCAACACATTCTAAACTGAAGAAATCTAATCGTCTTTTTCGGCTAGAGCTCCGTCGATGAACTTTTGATATTTTGCCCTGAATTTTTTCTCAGGATCGAAATGATCGCAGAGCTCTTGCCACCATTCAGGCTTGTCCTTGTATATCTTTCTTCCCACCTTCTTTATAGCTTTTTTCTGTACGTCACTGCATTTTTTACATTCGTCTTCTATAGCTTCCTTGAAATGACCTGAAAAATAATGTAAATGTACCGTAAAATGGGATGAAAAGAAACAGTTTTAGAGTTTTTGGACTTGGTTGCTTCGCATTCCCTTTATCAACAAGGAAAAAATTGGAAAATGTATGTCACGGCTGATAGAAAAGATGTCATATAACGCAATTCAAAAAAATTTATGAGTTTTTTGTCAAAAAATTTAACTGTTGTGATTTTCTATTCACTCTCCAAGCGGGGTGAATAGAAACAATGATTGCTTTGGCACGTAATTCGCTACTAAACCATGCGGGAGGCCAAAAGAAACAATTTAAAAAAAAAGTAAGGTATTTGGTTATTTCCACATTTGAAAAAAATACAAAATAACCACCAAAAGAAACAACACGTGAAAAGGTGCATAGAAAGTGACTTTCGTTTTCTACCGAAAATATCTTTTGAAAACTACTAGATATGTTATAATTTTTCATGCAATTACGTTGATGGGATATATTGAGCTATGTCTGGACTAGTTTGCTAGCTTGCTAGCTTGCTACTTGATATTTTCTTATCTTAGCACATAAAGTTTATACTGAAGTTCAACTGAAATAACGTACACACCAGTGTTAATAATGGTAAATCAGTGAAATGTCGCTGATTTTATATTGTGAAATATATATATATATAACCCCCCCCCCTGTTAATTAAAATAAATAAAAAATAATTCATCTATCTTTCAAAATGGCGTCGGGTCGCCATTTTGATTTTGAGTTTTTTAAATGGAATGATGGGTCGAGTGATATCTCATTTGAAGCGTATTAAAATTATCTTTATGATAGCAGAATTTAAAATGTCGGCACATAATGTTAGAACTCTTATTGAGTATAACCTCATTCTCCTGTTAACTTTTGAACGAATTGGAATTTTTATTTGAAATTGCATATCGAATTGGGAGTTGAATGATACCTCTATTGAATTGTTTTTCAATTTTCTATGTGATAACGAAATTTTAAACAAACATTGATTGAAAGTTTGATTTTGTGGAGGAAATCCAGTTCTTGACATGATTTTTTGGGTTTATGACCTTCCACAATCTGAAAATGAAAAAAAAAATTTAATCCAAAGAAATCTGTAAATTTTCATCCAAAACAAAATGGTGGTACAAAACGTTAGACCTCTGCTATGAGGATCCTTTTAAATCAAATCTCTTAAATTACTCTTCAACAAAAGTTCTGTGTACCTGAAATTGACTTATTATTATCAGCAGACAGATAACCAAGCAAACTTAATATTATAGTAATACTATAGAAGAAATTATGACTTATTGATATACAGGGTCTTTCCAAAATACGATAGATAAATGAAGTGGGAAGTAGATATTGGCAAAAACAAATCGAAATGAAAATATACATTTTAGTCTGAAAAAAAATGGGGGATATGGAATTTTAAAGTTTTCAAATTTTTTTGGTAATCACTGATCAGATGTCTACAGCCTGCGCAAACCACGCTGAAACACTGCCAGCGAGCAAACACGCTGTGGCCTGGAGAATTAAACCAGTGCCTCCCAACCTAAGGTACCTGTAGAGATAATTTAATAATTATAATAATAATAATAATAAATGATTTTATTGAGTAGACATACAGAGCATAATACATAAATGAAATTATGTCGATATGACACTCAAATGGCAGAGTTCAATTCAACTGATTTCGAAAATTCTTTATTGTTTCAAAAAAGAATATTCTTGCCATTTATTGTTACATTATGTTTCATGTAACAATCCATTTTCCTAATTGCTCCAATTTCGGAAACACCCTGTATAATCCAATTTTTGCACACGAAATAATGAGAAAATTTAATAATTGTCACTTCCAAATGTAAGTGAAAAAAACTCAATTTTTGGATATTATTTTGAAATTGCCTACTAATTTTGCATTCAGACCAGTGAATTAGCGTTGATATTATGAACATAAATAAGTACTAACAAAATTAATATTTTTCGCTATCGACGCTGTAGTCCTTGTAATTTTTCTAAATATACCAACTTTGAACTAATTTTCCATCATCAATTTATATCCAGTGAACTTAGTAGAATAATGAATGTTGGCTACTCACTTTTCAGTTCTTCTCCTTCAGGATTGCATTTCTTTTTTCCTAAACAACAGTCGATGTAATTCCTCAATATTCTGTCATTTTTCATAATTGCATCCAAATCTATTTTATCGTATTTTGTAGTATACTTGTCTCCGTCTGCTAACACAACGGACAAAACTCCTAACATCGAGAGCGAAAACAAATGATTCATGATGTTACTTTTCAAGAACTACTAATCTTCTGAAGAACAAACTTTATGAGACCAAAATGACACCGTGGCACTTTTATATGTGCAAATATTTGATGAATAATACTAACGTCTGAAAAAAGAACAGAAAAAAATGGATAATTTCTGGTTTTAAATTTTATTCTTGGAAGTTATTGGGTACAAGCACAATTTCAATGCTGCAGAGGAAATCATTAGCGAAGATATGGATATTCATGAGTATGAAGTTGTTAAACATTATAATTCCATAAACGTACCATTGATAAAATAATATTGAAATAATTACATAAGGAAAACGGACTTCAGCTTAACATTCTTACTTTAGATTTGAATGTTATTATGGTACTAGGACTTTTAGAAATATAATAATAGTAGATGCTACCTCGAGTCAATAATGATGGCTATTATTCTCGAGGTAAATTTTCGCGTTAGCGGCGATGGAGTAATATTCCGAGAGAATAATTGCCATTATTGCGGGTAGTAAACTCTACTTCATCTACGACTAATGTAATAGAAAAAAAATTAAAGTTTCCGATTTCTTCGCTTCGTATCCTTCAGATTTTCTATTCAAGAAAGTACGCAGTTTTCCATAAATTACTTTATTCACATTGTGATTTATCACTAAAACAGCTTTCATCATTGAATAATAGGACCTCAATGAAGAAGATTTATATTTTCCCCCAATGCAGCAAAATATGCCAACATTACGTTTTCCGAAAACGAAGTTGTCTTGTTCTGCATTCTCCAGTCCATAAAGCTTCTGTAAGCTTTGTCGTATAAACGTTTCGACTTTTGTGGTAGTAATGCAGAAATTGTTGCTTCAGAAAATATCTACTTCCCTGGCTAAAGCCAAGCTTGACGTTGAATAGCATCTGATAGATATTTAAAAAGACTCTAACTGAAAAGTAAAAATCTACAGAATCGAAAATATAAATGTGGTGGAAAACAACAAAATGAATATTTTGTTGATTGTCGACAATATATTTAGGCACTGTGATTCTATTACTGTAGTACTTTTCATTTCTTGGGTTGCACTTGCTCTTGAGCTTGTTTTGCATAATAATCTGGTTTTTGGGAAATATTGAGGAATCCTCGATGCAGAAACTTTTTTCTAACACCTCTTATGGAAATTGACACTTACTTTCAAGTTTAGGGTAAGTGGCACTTTTCCTCCCAGATAATTAAGTGAAGTTCCACATAAATACATATTTTCTTTTAGTTCATTAAATTTTATTATTCAACAAGTACATCAATAAAAATTAATAATTTTAGGACCTGAAAAAATTAAATGTACAGTTTGAAACATTACTTAACTTGAAAAGAAACGACGATGATCCGTTTTCGCTGATCTCAGAGCTGCATACTTTGTGATGATGTCAAGGATGTTGACTTTGCCAATGTTATTGTTTGTAACAAATATTCCCTTTGTATCTCCGTTTTGGTGTCTGACAGTACTATTAAAATAATATTACCCCATCTTCAACAGTCATATTATATATTTTCTCTCATCGGCACATGCACCACAGATCGCAACCCACAAAAAATAACCAATTAGTAACCTATGACTCAAATATGTCTTCATTATTAAGTACTGGTCATCTGGTGCTTCGACAATAACGTCATTAATCTCATCGCTGGAAAACAGCTTTCTTGGCCTCATACCTTGCCCTGAATTTTTTAAAAAAACCTATTTACTTGGGTTTCTCTATATCTCTGTTTCTTTATTAATCTTGTAGAACGGAACATTGAATATTTTCAGGGGTAATATAATAAGTGGTATGATTATTACCGATAATTTTTTGGAATATTAATGAATTGCAATCCCAAAGCTGAAAATATGTATTTTCTTGCATTGGGATTGCCAATGAATTGATATTCCAAAAAATTATGGGTTTTTAATCATACCACGAATTATATTTAAGACGACAATATATCGATTTGAAATAAAGAAAAATCGTGTCACCTGGTAACTGATGCTTTACTTCTAGCCGTATTCAACGGAATATACTCTTTTCCACGGCCTCATCTATGATACCAATGTACATTTGTCCCCAACGATCGCTCATATTGATAAATAAAGATAACTAGTCAAAACACATAAACTTGACGTTTATAATTCAAATCATTCACATGACAGATAGTAAAACAAAAACTAAGCAGGTTTATCACCGTGAAAATACAGCGACAAGCTATATTTTCACTGTAGTTCCGATTCTATTGGCTGAATTTCAAAATTTGAAATCCACTGATTGGTTGTTAAGCAAGGAAATATATTGTCATCATAATGTGGGAAGTGAAAGGTCTTTGAGGGTTTTATAGATAATACGCCAAAATAACATATTCACTAATTTTTATCACGTTTTTTCCCTCATCCAATTTAGCAGAATATGATCATACTTGTGGATTATTGTTCGAAAGTATGAATAGAATATTCATAAAATTTGTTGTGGAATCATCTGCGGCTGAAAGACAAACTTTAGTCGCTAGTTTCTGTCGTTCACGATAACCTCTTGGGAGGTATTCATGTTGAAAAGAGGAATATTCTCCATGAAAATTGAAAAAGGAAAAATGGGCTCTTTTGTAATATCTAACAGAAAACAACTACTTCCCTTGCTAAAGCCACGCTGGACATTGACTACATCTGATAGATATTGTGAAAAGATTTTAACTGAAAGGAAAAAGTCTGAAAGTGAAAATTCGCATTTTCTTTTATCAATTTCCATGGAGAATATTCCCCCTTTCAACATGATCATACTCTTTTTCATACCAGAATCTTGATTGATAATAAAGACACTTTCCCACATTTTTCATCTTCCTGTATGTCGTTGGTTATAATTTTTTTTTCGTATTCATTGAATTCGTCCATATTTATATCTAAATTTTTTTTTCATACGTAACTACAGATACGAATTAAATGTCTTGTTACAACTAGATTTACTGGGTTTGAATTCAATTTTTTTTTTATCCAATGTATTTAACTGGGCGCCTACCTCCTTTTCTTTTCTATCTATACCATCAGTTTTCGAAGTTTGATGCAATCGGTCAAAAATGAATTATTTGTTTTTTTTTATTTAAATTTATTAACATAAATGTAAACTCTTATAACTATAAAATGTATGAATAGTACATTAATATTTTCAACAATAAAATACCTAATTTTTTAAAACAAATTCGCATTTCTGACTTTTCTGGATAAAAAATTATTTATTATTTTTTCAAAATTCAGCTGCTGCTTAGCAATAATAATCATTATGTTTCAAGAGGACTCCGGCCCCCCTGACTTCTTGGACCATGGGATAATTGCCTGCCCTGACCTCCTACCTCCACGCCTGATTTTAGATTTATTAGTGGGTGTTTAAAAAAAAATGGCTTATTCATTGTATTTTTTGAAAAATATAAAATTGCTCAATATATTTGAAACACTGTAAGTATTCTTTTTCAGTTATTGGTGGTTTTATGCTGTAGGTGTCATAAAAAATCATAAGCCACCTGCAAACCTCCTATACGTAAGGAGAAGTAACACTTATTAAATAGCTATTCACAGGCACGAATGATTTCATCTATGATTGGGTGATATTTGAGGAAAGTTGCACAAAAATATTTAAGATGTAGTTCCATGTCCGTCGTGAAATTAGCCAGGAAAGTACTTATTTTCTGGCTGTTTTCCTCATATTTTTCACCTACTACAAATATTTGGAGAGAAGGGTACTTCGACATTCTTCGGCAAAAATTTCCGAATTTGATTTTGAAATACTGATTAACTTATTAACAAATTCCGAGTTTTCTGGTACTTGAAAAAGAAGAACTCTTGAAAACATAAAACCAAAATTTCAATTCATTGTTATTCATACAGCGGTATAATTTCATCACCAATGAATTTATATCCTACACCCCTATAAATTTAAATAAAAAGAGATTGGGAAATATTTACTCAATAATACCGACTACTATCAGTAAGTACAATATTTAGCAACTGATTTCTTAATCCAGTAACGACAGACAAACTCGAGCAAAAAGTAATGAATGAATTGTTGCACTCTGAAACGCGGCACATGACATCTCGACATCATGTATTATATAAAAAAAAATTGTTTACCAAAAAATCAGGGGTGGACACTAAAGAATTTTTCATTTAAAAAAAATATATTTTTTGTAATTATTTCAGAAAATATAAGATTCATTTAAAAACGATTTCGATAGGTTGAGAGATAATTTAATTATCTACAAGAATGATTTTCCGTAATACCTCATGAAATACGCTCGTTTTCTCAAAAAACGTGGTTTAACGCCGACGTCACATTTCATGCTCGCGCCACTGCAAGTTCAGGCAGGGCTGAAAATTAGATTTGTCATAACTTTGCTAAAAATTATAGTAGAAGGAAAAGAAAAAGTGCATATCGTTCCTGAAGACTTCTATTTCCTCATGCAAATATAACATGTGAGTATCTGAGTACCTAAAATGTGTTTTGTCCTACTTCACATAACCCTTCTACGATATTTACGGAGGATCCGAAAGTCATGGATATTTTAGTTGTTATGAAATAATTATACTGGAGCAGGAATCAGTACCCTCTTTGGACCATATGCAACGATTTAAGGCTAATGAGACAAGTCTCACTTATACATGCCAGAGAAAACACTGGGTTTTACTCCTGCCTCAGTTTTCAACTGACCCATAATCCAGGGAATTTCTTCAGTAAATGTTGAAAATGATCGCTCATACACAGCCTACATACAATTAAGTATGTGCTTTCAAGCTTGAGGTTTGCACTTCTCAATAGTGTTATTAAATATATATATACAGGATATGAATAAGCGATTATTTTTAACATTTAGTAAAAAGATGGCCAACTTTATGGGTAAGTTGAAAATGAGGCAGGAGTAAAACAAAGTTTTTTTTTGGCATGTATAAGTGGGACCTGTCACACTACTTTAAAATTGTTGCATATAGTCCAAAGAGGGTATGGGTTGCTGCTTCAGTATAAAAATTCCATATTTACTAAATTATTCATAATTTTCGGATCATCGCCGCAAACATCTCCGTGCGACAAAACACATTTTAGGCACTCAAATACTCGCATTTTATATTTGCATGAGAAGGTAGGATATAATTTTTGTGGAAAATTGAATTGTTTTTCACCCTGTTGACTTGTTTTTCCGATAAATCATATACTTTCCAAGATTACAGCAAGACTCTATTTACATAGTTTTTAACGAAAAAAAGAAATATATGTTCCACCCCTGGAATTTTGGTGTTTATCATGGTTCCAACTACTAGCATACTAAGTTTGGTGGTGCTTCAATCGATTCTTGTCTCAACACCCAATCGTACTGATTGATGTTATTATAATACATTGCTGCCAAATGGCATATACAAAATTATTGTATTTAATTGATGGTGTTAAAATGCAAATATATGTATATTTTGAGTAAATTAAATGTTTTTTATGAAGAAAATGATGTAAAAAAATTGGTTACCCGCATTGGTCAGCCGCAACCTCTAGACTACATACCTAATCGTATTGTTGATTATTTGCACTCATAACGTGCTTTTTTATAAATTTGATACTAATTAGTTTGAGTTTTTATATACACGGGAATACATAGTTGCCTGTAAAAAAATTGCAGCAATTAGTGGTTGCCATCATTTGAAACCATTACTCTCGCTCTAGATGAGTGAGAGCAACTACTACCTCCCCGGCACAAGCCACGCTGGACATTGAACTACATCTGATATATATTGTGAAAAGACTCTAACTGAAAAGGAAAGAAAAAATCTGAAGGTGAAAATTCACATTTTCATTCAGATAGCTGATTTTTTGAATTTTTTCAGTTAGAGTCTTTTCACAATATCTATCAGATTTAGTTCAATCTTCAGCGTGGCATGTGCCGGGGAAGTAGTTGTTTTCTGTTAGATATTACAAATAAATCACATTTTTCATTTTTCAATTTTCATGGAGAATGTTCCCCTTTTCAACATGAATACCTCCCAAGAGGTTATCTTGAACGATGGAAAATAGCGACTATGTCTTTCATTCGCAGATAATTCCACAACAGATTTTATGAATGTCTTATTCATATTTTCGAACTAAAATCAAAATGCTCAAGACAGGTTTATGTCAAAAAATTATTTTCAAAGTGTCACCGCAGAAGAAATATTTCCCTCATATCCATCCTCTTCAGAAGCATACATCTGAAGAGCCTGTTTCATTTCAATCCTCTATATCAATCCTCCTGAAAAGCTTGGCAAAGCGAAATAGATTTTCGTCGACCAACATGTATTGGGGATTAAATGCGAGAGAAGCGAAATGAACGATTTCTGTGAATGATTTCAATAACATTCTCCCTATCAGATTTATTCAATGAATTTTCAATGAAAAAAATCAGCTATCTGGATGTAAATGCGAATTTTCACTTTCAGATTTTTTCTTTCCTTTTCAGTTAGAGTCTTTTCACAATATCTATCAGATGTAGTTCAATGTCCAGCGTGGCTTGTGCTGGGGAAGTAATTGTTTCTGTTAAATATAACAAATAAATCTCATTTTTCATTTTTCAATTTTCATGGAGAATGTTCCCCTTTTCGACATGAATACCTCCCAAGAGGTTATCTTGAACCATGGAAAATAGCGACTAAAGTTTGTCTTTCAGTCGCAGATGATTCCACAACAGATTTTATGAATGTCCTATTCATATTTTTAAACTAAAATCAAAACTGACTATGATGTCCTACAATTTTTATCTCCCATTGTTTAAAGCATTTTTATTATCAAAAGATAATTTTTTGAGGTTTTAACTTTTCAACTACGTAAATTTTTAATGAAAAATTGAGAAATACAGTTTTTTCAATTTTTCCATACAGGAATCTATTATGGAGCCTTTCAAGAATAACTTCATAGAAGAAAAACAATCTCAGATTTATAGTTAAACAATTCATTCGTCAATTTTCATATTTATTATGTTTCAATGAATTTTCTGGTAAAAGTATCCGAAGTTGGGGTAGTTTGCGTAATCGAGAATTGTCGTTTTCGGCCGTATTTTTTTATAAATTATAAATATTGGTCCTACAGTTCCGAGAGTAGAGAATTTTTACGGAAATTTTCTCGTCTCTTTGAACATTTTTTCAGATTCCTAAAACTTTCATTGATTTTTGAGATATTTGCAAAAACCAAACCACTTTTTTTCTTTTCACCAAATTGTTTATAACTTTTGCATTTTTTTTGAACGGAACTTAATTTATTTCAAAAATGATCTAGACTCTATTCCGAATCGAATAAAATTTTCAGAGATCTACTCCAATAATTGCCAAAGTTACTGGGGTGTTTCCATTATCAGTTTACTAACTCCTTCTCAGAGTTGTATCCATCCGAGTATCCACTCTTAACTCAAAATTCGTTTTTAATGAGTTACGAGAGTCTTGGAGAACATATACCTATACGTTTTAGTTTATTTCCTTTATGCATCAAACAAAATCATTTCCAAATTGAATGCTGCTTTTATGAACAAAAAGAAACTATCAGCAAGTCCATGTCCCCATACTTGGCTGATGTATTCAAAAGTATATTCAAAATGGAAGCCAAAGGAAAATCACAGTGTTTCCCAAGGATATTGTTAAAATCGTTTTTTCCGTCGAAACTTGTGCGAGCTAAGGATTAATCTCGAAAGAAGGAGGTTGTCCGTGAAGTCTCCATCCAAACCACAACTTTGCATCGCGTTGCTTGGCTCTACGCACTCCACCGTTCCAGCTGTCCTCACGGATATGGCTGAGTTATGTGAATGATGTTTTTGTAGTATTCTATAATCACATGAGAAATAGAGAATAAGAAACAACTACCATTCCTATAGACGTGCGGATGATGCGAAATTCCTCAGATGGAATGCTCTGATGTGCATTATTACATTTTAGAGTTTATTTTCTGATCCAAATGTTACCCCATAGTTGATATGAATCCCCTTGAAACTAAAATATGATTGATTTGATTTTAGTTCGAAAATATGAACCAGAAAAGTAACCATTGAACCAGAAAAGTAATTCTATTGTGTTCGTATAGGTTACGCACAAAAAACAATTTTCCATTGGTAATGGTTATTTATTATGCAAGGGAAAAAAGTATTAGATTTTAGCTCGAGAGCTAAAATCTATTATTTTTCCCGTGTATAATACACTATTTTTATCTGTGACGGGAAAAACGACGATTTAATAGTGAAAAAAATCAATTAAGACCTCAGAAGAGAGATCGATCTTCACCATTCTGTTTAACGGATGAAACATACTTCTTATGAAGCTTCATAATTATATACCGTGAGTTTCAAAAATTTGTACCATACGGTAACTTTTTCGTTATCGATTTGACAGAAAATTTTATTTCACAAAAATTAGTGCATTGCAGAATACTTGCATATGAGTTGTCAAAATTTTAAATTTCCAAACGGTGTACAAGGGGGAACAAAAAATAGAATCTTGATCAAGAGTAAACTACGCTGGCTGTGACACCAAATTTTATTATTATTTTCAATTCTGAACAACCTCTTTGAGTTTGAATGAACGTTTTGATAATGTCAATAATAAGGGGTATTTTACACTTGATCAAAATTTCAATTTTTGTTCCCCTTGTACACCATTTGGAAATTTGAAATTTTGACAACTTGTATGCAAGTATTCTGTAATGCGCTAATTTTTATGAAGAACAAAATTTTTTGACAGATCGATAATGAAAAAGTTTTCCACAATTTCTTAAACTCGCTGATATATAGTCTGGATCACATTTTTATAGGCAACTCATTTTATGTGTATTCGTCTATTTATGAAACATGATGAGAAGTATGTTTCATCCGTTAAACAGAAAGGTGAAGGCTGGTTAGGTTAGTAGTCTGCAGGTTGAGTGATGAAGGTAGTAGGTTAGATTAGAGCCCCGAGCTGAACATCGAATGCGTGCGAGATAAACTTTTGCAATAGCAGATATCTACCTTTACCTATGCATATATCCGGGAAAAAAGTGCTCACATTTTTCCCGGGGAAAAAATTAATTTGAAAAGTCATATTTTAGTACCTGTCAACAGAGATAAAATGTCAAACTTTTTTCCCGTCACAGAAAAAATGTTGTTTCTTCTTATTGTGAAGATTGTTTTCAGAAAAAAATGCGTAGATTGCCATTATATTGATCAATTGGATTGACTTTTTGGTGTTTATGGCTCCCCATATCGAACATTTCAAATTTGCGATCTGACAATTAGAATAAATATATCATATACATTTCTGAAATATATTAACGATATGAAGAGTGTTCTATGAAAAGTTTTGTCATTGCCAGAAAAAAAGGGATGGAAACTCTCTCAGTTTGAAAAAGAGTGCCTCTCAGTGAGCATATCCAATTTTCCAAATGCCAGAAAAATTGCTTAAATAATAAAATATGAAAGGGGTGTAACGTGTAAGTGTGTGTCGCACGGTACAATGTACCTACCTACCTCTCTCTTACTTTTCAGTGTGTTCATAAAAGAGATTTTTTTTTATAACGTATTTGCCAAGTAGCCTATATTGTAGGATAAGGCATCGAAAAGAAGGACATTTTCTGTTCCTTACATTCATTTATTACTTTCCGGCAAATTTCAGGTCAGGTATTTTAATTTCTGGATGGAATAAGTTTGAATATTTCAGAACTATATTTGGTTGAAAACTATCACATTACATTTATATTGAAATCGAAAATCATTCATCATCAATACACTATTCCACATTGCAAAATGAAGCAATCTAATCGTCTTTTTCGGCTAAAGCTTCGTCGATGAACTTTTGATATTTTTCCCTGTATTTTTTCTCAGGGTCAAAATGATCGCAGAGCTCCTTCCACCATTCAGGCTTGTCCTGGTATAACTTTCTTCCCACCTTCTTTATCGCTTTTTTCTGTGCGTCACTGCATTTTTTACATTCGTTGTCCATAGCTTCCTTGAAATGACCTGGAAAAATAATGTAGAGGTATAGTTTCGAAACGTATGAAGTTAAAGACTACTGCTCCTAATACTTTGCTAACAATACTTCTGGAACATACATCGAAGAGTACACGTGAAACATCCCTAGCGATTAAATAGAAATATTTGTTTTTGACACTCATCAGAACTGAAATGTTCTATTTTTCAGTTGTCATATCAGTGTGAAAAATGTCAGTGTGAGTGAGGCAACCCTACGAGCAAAATAAAGTCACTTGTAAAAAATGTATCATACAATTTTTTTTAAACGGAAATATAATTAAAAATATTCAGACGAAATTTCAGCGTACTTGGTATTACTATTTTACTTTTCACACTGGCGATTCACTTTTCGCATTGTTGTTTTATAGTGATGTTTTTCACATTGTGATGATAACTGAAAAATATCATATTTTAGTTGTCAGTGTCAAAAAATACTTTTTGTACAACTGTCATTGAAATTGACGTTTCTAATTGACAAGCATACGAAATAAAAACTCAGTGTCAAATAGTTATTTATGATACAAATGTTAAAAGTGGCATTTTATTTTGTGAGTAGGGAATATTGCGAAACAAGCGTTAGCGAGCGATGAGCAGAATAAAATCACTTTCAACGAATGTATCTCACACATTTTGTTGTACAACAATTAGGTAACGATAGTAAGAGAAAATAAAAAAGTTCATTATGATCCATAGGATTCGAACTCACGATCTCTGGATTAGAAGGTCAGTAGAGGCTCCAACTATACGTACTAATGCACTTCATTTGGTAGTATCATGGGTTAGTGATGAAGAACCTACAGTTTGACTGAATACTTCGTCAGTAACTCCACAAGGAATTGATTACTTGTGATACTTGTTAGCATTTATAAGTAATTCCTTCTTATTAAGGTCCGATTATTATAGTATCTGATTAAAGTGTTTCTATTGAAAAGCTTATATTATTGAGCATGCATCATCTCATTTTACTTTTAATACTAGTGTTGAAAGTGATTTTGTCACATGTGAAAACGATAGTTTTCAGTTCGTATGCTTGTCAATTAAAAACATCATTTTTAATGACATTTGTACAAAAAGTATATTTTGACACTGACAAATAAAATATGCTATTTTTCAGTTTTCATTACAATGTGAAAAACGTCACTATAAAACAACAATGCGAAAAGTGAATCACCAGTGTGGAAATAGTTATTTTCCTAACAAGTGCGCAAAGTGTTACTTTTCCACACGCAAATACAGTTAGGCGAACTACGCGAAGCCGAGTTCGTATAAATTTTTGCGTGCGGAAAAGGCACTTTGCGCGCGTGTTTTGAAGACCTTTTTATCCACTTATACTTTAATATACAATTTTTGTATTAAGCCGAAATACAAATATCGGGAAATACGATTGAAATGTAAATGGGAATACACTTGCAACGGCTTCTCATATTGCATAAAATAGTCTACAGCAACTAAAATAAATATAAATTTTCCATACCAGTGAGATTTTTGAGAAGTTTTCCTTATCCGCATGGCGTGCGGAAAAGTGTAACTTTTCGAACGCCAATGTATATAGAATAATGTTACTTTTCGCACGCTCGTAGAAAAATAAAATAATAATACCAAGTACGCTGAAATTTCGTCTGAATATTTTTAAGTATAGTTTCGTGTCAAAAAATATTTTATGATACATTCGTTAAAAGTGATTTTGGTGTGAACTGCGGTAGTCACTACACTCGTGTTTCAAACATTCACACCCGTTGTTCAAATAAATAGTTTTCACACTTCTTGTTTCATGAATATCTTAAAAAGCATACATGCATTTTACAGAAATAAATCACTCAAATTTATTTCTTTATAGTGAAAAGTTTATTGAAGACATTTGAGTTGTTCATTTTTCTCTGAATATCACAGAATTTAAAATTTGTAGTAACTCTTGAACTTTCTACAATCATTCCTTACTATTTTGTCAAAAGTCATTTACGCATCCTGAACGTTGATCGTAACATGAGATTGACGAGCTGCTTCAAATCAGTCAGTTCAGTAATCCTCTAGATGAAATTGTGACTTAATTTTACAATTTGATGGAATGATGAGGAAAATTGATAATTATTGTCACCTCAAATGTCGTGAAAAATGTATAATTTATGGAAAATTTGCAATTGCTTGCAATGTTAACGGTAAGAAAATTAATATTTTCCAATAACAACGCTCTAGTCCTAATGTTTCCAAGCATTGAAACTTTTTGCTAAGAAGTGATATAATAACACATCTAGTGAATGAAAAAATGAGACATTAAACTGATTTCCCTTATAGTGAACTTTAGATGTGAAAGTTGTACTACTCACTTTTCAGTTCTTCTCCTTCAGCATTACATTTTTTCTTTCCCAAACAACAGTCGATGTAATTCCTCAATATTCTGTCATTTTTCAGAACTGCATCCACATCTACATTATCGTATTTTGTAGTATACTTATCTTCATCTGCTAACACAACCGCCAAAACACCTAACATAAAAAACGAAAACAATAAACGATTCATGGTGCTCAAGAACTGTGTTAACTTCTGAAGAACGAACTTTATGAGGCCAAAGTAACACTGTGGCACTTTTATAGGTACAAGTATTGGATAGTGACGAATAATACGTAATTAATTTCGGTACAAGAAAAGTCATTAAACCTGTTTTTATGTTAAAAATGTATTGTTATCGTAATGGATACTTCCCGGTTGCAATTTTTTTTTTATGGAACTGGGACAATGGTGCAGAGAACATCATTAGCAAAGACATAGATGATCATGAAGGTTGAGATGATAAATATCATTACTTTATAAATGTTATCATTAGTAAAATTAAAATTGAAATTGTTACGTAAAGAGCACAGACTTTGGCCAGTAACAAGGTAACACAATTACAGAAACAACTGTATATCTACAAAAATACCACAATATTGTTGAAAACAAAATACTGGCGCGAAGGAAACCACGAGTACCTATATATGTGAATTCTTACTAAGAGAGGCTTGATTCAGCAGGCTCTTCGAAATATCTTAATGTAGTTGTAGGTTCCAAACATGTATGTACTGTTGGAACCTATTCTTCTAGTATTGATAGAAAAAAACGAGTGGATGGTCAAACTGGGTTGAATGGTTTTATTTCAATTCCAAGTGAATTGCTAGTCAATGGCACGTATTCTCGCAAGCTTAAATTAGTGGACACTGCTGCCAGTGGAGGTGCTGTTGGTATTGTCAAAAAGTGTAAGTTGGTGCTTTTAGGAATTTGAGAACGTATAGTTTTCATTTATAATCATGCCTCAGAATGATTTTGTTTTAGAGTACCTAACCTAACCTAACCTAACCTAACCTAACCTAACTCTTTCGGAAAATGTCTTTTCCGCCCTTAACGGCTTGCCCAAACTCCGCTCTGCGTCGTTCGTGCAACTGCCGTCGCGTGCGGAAAAGTACTACTTTCCGCACTTGTTAGGTAAATAACTATTCCGCTCTTTCTTCAGCTGCTCCAGTAAATATGGTGGCTTTTAAATGTCCCTTCCCAGCTCTGCGAAACGTAGCCTGGTGCCATTGCACAATCTCGGTATATCAAGATAACGCATCAGAACTGGGACGCCAAATTAGCTCTAGTTTATGGGAAGGCACGCCTGTTAATTGAGAATGAGAAAGAGAAAGAGAAAGAGAAAGAGAAAGAGAAAGAGAAAGAGAAAGAGAAAGAGAAAGAGAAAGAGAAAGAGAAAGAGAAAGAGAAAGAGAAAGAGAAAGAGAAAGAGAAAGAGAAAGAGAAAGAGAAAGAGAAAGAGAAAGAGAAAGAGAAAGAGAAAGAGAAAGAGAAAGAGAAAGAGAGAGAGAGAGAGAGAGAGGTAGAACTTGTCAAAAGATCCTATAACTATGAACATCATGTAATTAAAAATGTCGATTATATAAAATCTTAGGTACCTATTTTTGAATATAAATATATATAAATTCAAGTATGGAAATTTGTAACATATATGTTAAAAAGCTAAATACAAATGTAATAGTATAAATATAATAAATACTATCAAATACAAATAGTAGGTACATACACTAATAAATAAAACACTATTTGGTCAATAATATGCTATTAAATGAATATCATTTAAAGGCAGGTAATGCATTTTTAAATGTCACAGACTTTCTATTTTGTTTCGAAAATATTCTTCAATGCCATAAAATGCATTTGCAATCAAAAACGTTTTGAGTCTTTTCTTAATCTCACCATTTTCCATTTGCATTATGTGTTCAGGAACCTTATTCCTTATCTTTATCAAGGTGTGCTGTACATTTCTTTGGATATATGAGTAGTTGACTCTATCTATATACGAGAGGATAGCTCGAACGGTAGAGCGCGTGGGTCATCGATATCAAAGCCAAGCAACGTGATGCGAAGTTATGGTTTGGATAGAGACTTACGGACGACCTCCTTTCGAGATCTATTCTCTCGGGTTGTGCTAGGAATCACACGTTAAAAGGTAAGACCTCGTTGATCCTTAGCTCGCACAAGTTCAACTTCTGAGGGCTGCCGTTCGTAGGGGGACGACAGTAGGTAACACAATTTTAACACACACACACTCACAATTTTCAGTTTTCCCAGAATGTGATACCAAAACGTAATTTCATTTGTACATAAGCATGATAGTATATATAAAACATAGGAGTATTTCGATAAATATCGAGTTAATTGGTCTATATGAGTTTTCTAGTCCAGTCGTTGATCTCTGATTACTCCTAAGAAGGATATTCTGGTTGATTCGTCTATCAAATTGCATGATTTGTAATGCAGTCATATTCAATAAAAGATTATTTTCAGAAAACCAATCGTTTGGTTTTTACATGACTACATTGACCAATACTTTAGCTAATTTGTGATTTTTTTCATTTATCATTAGTGACGTATCATCTGCGTACACTATAGCATATTGTTCGATTATTTCATTCGTATTTGAGATATATAAAAGAAGGGCCAGTATGGATCCTTGCGGTGCCCCTTTTTCAATTATTGCCATTTTTGATCAAATGAGATTTCCTGAGTCATCTTTCTCCACCCCAAATAGTTGCCGATTTGATAAATAGGATTTGATCAGTGTCTTAGCCATACCTCGTATTCCATATTTTTCCAGTTTCTCTAATAGAATTTTATGTTCAACACTATCAAAAGCTTTTGATAGATCTAAACACACTGCTAGTGTGCAATTGCCTTCATAAAGAGCTTGGTAAATTGCCAAAGTTCCTTTTCGGAAACCGTTTTAATATTCTGTTATGATCTTAACTAAGAAGTTGTTCAAATGTTTATAAATAATTTCCTCAAAAATTTTTCTTGTAGTAGGCAGAAGCGATATAGTTCGGTAGTTTTTGAAGTTCGTTTTTCTTTCACCCTCTTTGTGTATGGCTTTAACATAAGCAATCTTCATCTGTTCTGGGAATTTTCATGTTTCGAAACAAATGGTTAGTATTTCACCAGTACCACTGCTATTTCATCATATCCTGACTTTTCATTTTTCAAATTCTTTATGCATTCTACAATTTCTGAAGTAGTAACTTCCTCTAGATAGATGTAGTAGGAATTTAATTTTATTGTTGTTGGGAACTAATTTTTTTGTTTGTCTGTACATCTGGGCATGCGCTGAAAACAAAAGAGTTTGCTTGATCTAGTACACTTTTTTTATAGTATTAAAAATTATTGAAGATGTTTTTCGTAGATTTCTATCTTGTTACATCATTTGTTAAACGCCAGATGGCCTTTCCTTTGTTTTTAGACATTTCGATTATCTTTATACTATTCTTACTTTTTGTTGCTCTAATCATATTTTTCATAGTATTCCTTGTTAACTAAGCCTCTTTTTTATTACTACATTATTCTTTTATTTTACACCACTTGTTATCCATGACCCGGAATTTTGTGTATTAGGAGAATGTTTTTTTTTTGGGCATGATTTTATTCATTACTCCCTGTAAGATAATTGAGAATGAGCAGTCTGCCTCGTTTACATCAGCCGTTTCCAGCACTTCTTTCCAGTCTTAAGACTGCAGCTCCTGCCTATAATATTTTGATCTAGTTGTGGAAAAAATTGTTTTCTTTTAGTAGTTAACTTCTTGTAGGAAATTAATATTAATATTTTCTTCATTTGACCATGATGGTCAGACAAGACCACTTCACTGGTGGAATATGCAATACTCAATTTACAAAAATATCATCGATAAGAGTTTTTGTTTTTTTTTCTATATTCTTGATTGGCCGACTAACCCTTCCAATAATTAACGTTATTGACGGACTTATGTTTTGGCGAAGTCGCGGATAATAGCTAGTTTTAACATGAATTGATAACAGCCGTTAAACCATATCATGTACCGGGATGAAATGTATTATATTTGTTGATCCAGTTAGGTTAGGCCCAATAAAAATTATATATTTTGCTCAAAATTGTTTTTCGCGTTTGGCATTTTGGCCCCCCTTGAATGAGTATGAAGCTTACAGTAAAAAATGACGAAGAGATGACCCGCCTATACCTTCACAAATAATTGTTTTGAAGTGAACATGAACTATCCTTATCTATACAAATTGTGGGCGAGAAGGGTGACGGGTGGTGAAACGTTGTGGATAGTTTGTATACATTTAGAGTAAGAAGGAGCTAAGAAGGAGCATAAGACAAACGAAGAATGACAACTTGATCTGAATGAAATGAGCGGGCATACACGAAACTACCCGATTGAATACGGACTTACCTGTAAAAGCCCCTCGCTTGTAAACAAAGTTATGTTGCCTTTAACACAAGGATAGAAAAGGCATCTCTATGGTATTTTATTACTCTGAAGTTTATATTCAGCAAGAGAGGGATTCAGTGTATTTCAACAAGCGAAGTGGCCGTGGTGCCAGAACATTTGCCCCTCACGCAGACGGTCTGGGTTCAATACCACCGTCACGGACCTAAAGTGGTTCGGAATCCACTTTTACGTAAATTGTAGGTCCCGGTTCTCCCTTTCAGATGAAATTCTGAGAAAACCTGGAAGATTAGTAAAATAACAAATAAGATACTGTAGATGCTGCCACGATTACTGCAGCAGGAAAACAATTGTATGGTGCCATTAGGAATGAGTCTTGGTGGCCCACAGGTTGTGTTCTCGCTTGCTATGACAAGGTACGCGGGTTCGAATCGCCGCGCCTATATGCCGACCTCGTGCATGGCTTCACATGTTGAAAGGTAAAGGCTGCGTCTTCCCTAGCTCGCACAAGTCTCTCGAAGACTTCTGAGGGTTGCTCGTAAGGGAACAGCCGGTTGATGAAAAAAAATATATATATATATACAGTGTGTTACACTTCTCATGGAAACACCCTCGTATCTTCCGTAATTTTTGACGCAGAATCATGAAATTTTCAGGATCGATAGATACAATAGAAATGAACTCACTGCACAAAAAGGGTCAACCTACGTGATATACACTGCACGCCAACAGCGATGGAACCACCCATTTTTACGGTAAAACATACTAGGGGGCAAAATTCGCTCAAAATTCTTCCAGATTCGTGATCAGCACCCCCAAATTACTATAAATACAACTGTCTCCTGAAAAAAATTCAGTCCTGAAAAATTAAAATTTGTTTCACTTCTCATGGAAACGCCCCCGTATCATCCGTAGGTTTTGACGTAGGGCCATGAAATTTTCAGGATTGATGAATACACTAGAAATGAACTAACTGCACTAAAAGGGTCAACATATACACTGCACGCCGGATTCGTGTTCAGGATCTCCAAATTACTACTGATTCACCTGTCTTCTGAATAATTTTCATCCTGAAAAATTCTGATATGTCTGACTCTTCATGGAAACGCTACCATCCTTCAGTTATTATCGAGTTATAATGATGAAACTCTTAGGATTGATATCCCAGAAATGCAGCCATTGCCTCAATACATTGTCGCCAGTCGTTAACTATCAATTTTTTCGAAAAAATATATTGTTGTTGAAATTTCCAGTGTCGATGGAGATTTTCAAAATATACATAGATTTTGTCAAACTAAGAAACGAAAGCAGCTCCCAATTAGTCTCATATAAGAAAATTACTCGATGACTCTTGTGTGCAGCTAACAACGACTTATGAGGAAGTGGCAATATTGTATGCATAAGTACCTATTGCACAGTATTTTTTTTACTACGCACTGTTGACAGTGCATAAAGTGATACTTTTTCGCACAATTATTTCATTATCATCTTATGCATTACTGAAAATAGATATTTTTCATGAACTATCCGTAATTCATTTGAAATTTGATATTGCTGGAATCCAAGTTCAAAGTTATAAAAACATATTCTGGCCCGCGCAGAAAAATTTAATGATATATTCAAATTATTGTTATTGATAATCATAGTTTTACGTCGAAAATTACGGAAGATACGGGGGCGTTTCCATGAGAAATGTAACAAATTCGAATTTTTTCAAGACCGAAAATTGTTCAGTGGATAGTTGTATTTATAGTAGATCACGAATCTGAAGAAATTTCAAGCCAATTTTGCCCCCTAGTATGTTTTACCGTAAAATGGGTGGTTCCATCGCTGCTGGCGTGCAGTGTATATCACGTAGGTTGACCCTCTTTGTACAGTGAGTTCATTTCTAGTGTATCTATCGATCCTGAAAATTTCATGGTTCTTCGTCAAAAATTACGGAAGATACGAGGGTGTTTCCATGAGAAGTGTAACACACTGTATATATACAAATACAAAGGAGAAAGCCATTATATATATATATAGAGAGAGAGAAAAGGGTAGTCTTGTTTGCTGACTAGTTAGGAAATGAGTTTTTTAATATTTGGGATATGCAGCAGGCCAATAAAAGTACTCTAATAGACAGATTGCAAGCTTTCAACAATTTTTTATTTCTGGGCTTCTGCTTCTGCTTCTGCGGATACCGAATAGCAAATATATCACATGTTCTTGAGATAACCCTATTACATTCGCCATAAATAATAAATAGATTTAAGTAATCTTCATTCGAATAATTCAAACGAGCCGGCATGATTGATTACAATGACATTTCCATGGCAGGTGATTGTTTCCAACGCAACCGCGGGCGCCATGGCCAACTAAGAATAAGTAAACTCAAGGATACGAGATTTCCTGGAACTGAGACATGTTAATTCGCCAATATTTCGAAAACTGTCTAGGCATAGATAACCTTATTCAAAGTTAGCTTCATTTTCGATGTCGAATCGAATAAGAATATAAAATTGGGGGGTTCCATTTGAAAAAATGGACTTACAATAATTTTTTCAACCAGTTCTATATCATTTTCTAGCGAACGTCCTGTATAACTCTAATCGAATTGATATCAAAATTCTGCTGAACTGGGTCCTCTCCTACGAATAAATCGATACGCAATCGAAAATAGATGATCATGTCCAGAAATAAAAAAAAAAAATTTTCGTTCTGCAAACGCCATTTTCAACTTAAAATTTGAAATATTTCGAAAACGGTTAGACTTGGGTATAGGACATTATACATGAAACATGTTCAGAATCAAGCATAAAATCTAAAACTTTGAAAATATACAGGGTGTCCCATTTAAAATAACAAAGTTGGGGTCCACTTCCGGCACAACGGGAAGTGCCACATTCTTGAAAATATTTTAGCCAGATAGCCCTCATCAACAATAGTGAACTCTCAAATTTTCAAATTTGGCCCACCTATGGTTTTCTATATATTGATCGATGCAGTTCCCGGAGGGACGCAATGTATATATATCGTAAAATAGGAGGTCGACATCTGAACTTGTACCTACTAAAAATAGAAAGAAATGTCTGACGATTTATAATAAAATAAGAAGTCGAATATTGTGAGAATGAACAAATTTTAGTACTAATCGAAAAGCAATGTGATTGGTCTTGTGCTTTGCTTCTTTACCACCTACAACGTTAGCAGCACGCTAGCATTCCTTCCGAATTAATCATTAGATACAATCTTGGTGTGGTGTTTAAAATAATCCTGAAGAATGGTGATGGAAGAGAAGCAAGGCTGGACTTACTCAACTTACCAATGACACAAGTGCCTGCTTCTGGGACTTAATTCCTCTGCTGCAAATGCAAAAAAGAACGCGGCTCTTCATGAGGTTGCAGGAAGGCAGGTCTCAAATGTTCTTTCATTTCCATGGAATGAATAGAACTTTGCCAACGTTGGTGAGATAAATAAATTCAATTTCAGGTAATAAAAGGGCATTCAGACAGTCATTATAAATACACTATACATAAGATGGCACTCAACTCTGAAACCATTCATTTCACTGGAAAATATTTATTATATTCACAATTATAATTTAAATATAATTTTTTATTATTTTTTTTCTGTGATATACCGAACTGAAGTTATGAAAAAATCTGATTTTGGGCTCCATTTCTTAAGATGGCGGCGAGAGCTCAAGAATCGCAAACCTAGTATGTTATTCAGAATATTAAAATATTTCATCTCTTCTCTTTTTTTTTTTTTCAGGTTATTAATTTCAAACGTTCTTCAACCTGTATATCCTATAGGGGCTAGATGTATCGAAATGTTTACTTTTTTAGTCTTTCATTTTATTATATGAACGAAATCCATTACAAATATTTTTTCACATGCCACAATGCCCACAATCTGACATTTTGGTGATTTCAACCTATAGCAATGCATCACCTTGCATATATTTTGGAGTGACAATATATTTCTTTGCTTAACAACCAATCAGTGGATTTCAAATTTTGAAATTCTGCCAATAGAATCGGAACTACAGTGAAAATATAGCTTGTCGTTGTATTTTCACGGTGATAAACCTGCTTAGTTTTCGTTTTACTATCTGTCAAGTGAAAATAATGATTTAAATTATAAACGTCAGATTTATGTGTTTTGACTAGTTATCTTTATTTTTTATCAATATGAGCGATCGTTGGGGACAAATGTCCATTGGTATCATAGATGAGGCCGTGGAAAAGAGTATTCCATTGAATACGGCTAGAAGTAATGCATCAATTACCAGGTGACTCGATTTTTCTTTATTTCAAATCGATATATTGTCGTCCTAAATATAATTCGTGGTATGAATAAGAACCTATAATCATACCACTTATTATATTACCCTTGAAAATACAAAAGGGAAGGGCAGTACAAGGTGTAGTCTAACAACCTCTTGCATTCCTCTGAATGGCGGGTGTGGAATACAATTTCATAACTAATTACAGTAGTTGAGAAATTTAAAAAAATCAGTAAATAATTTAATTAATTAATTTTAAAAATTAATTAAATTAATTAAATTGAAAATGTTGGAAATCGCTATTCGCCGAACCTGAGCTGCCTAGATCAGAGAGGAACTGGTTTTTAAGGCACAGTCAGATAAGGTTCGGCAGAGAGCGTTTCACAAATATTGGCGAATTTTAAAAACCAAAATTATTATTTCCAGATTTTTTTTCGAATTTTTAACCACTGCAATTCATTTTGAAAGAGTATTCTACACCCCTCTTGCAAGGGAATGCAAGAGGTTATATTATACCATATTATTAAGGTAAGTAGGTAAAGTTTTCTGTTTTCGTCTGAAATGTATTTCCAACTCAACCTGGCATTGCCTTTAACCTCCTTCACATAGTGTTGACAGTATACAATCGTCTACCCTCACACACAAAATAGAAAAAACACAAGCATACGTTAAAAAAATACTGGGTTATTTCTTGTTGGTGAATGTTTCTATAATTATTTGAGAGTATCTGAGTAATTTCAATATGTAAATGTCATGTAATATAATGCTTAAATTTGAATTTGAAGAAAAAAAGATTATCTGGACGGTATTGTCATTTGTTTGGTGGGAAATAATATGAATTTCAATTATTTCATTGTTTATTTGGTTGTTGTATAATACTGAAACTTAATTACGGTTTTTTTTAACAATTATTGATTTTTTTAATCAATCTTTTTCAGCTAAAGCTTCGTCGATGAACTTTTGATATCTCGTCCTGTATTTCCTATCAGGGTCGAAGTGATCACATAGTTCTTTCCACCATTCTGGCTTGTCCTTGTATATCTTCTTTCCTACTTTCTTCATCGCTCTTTTCTGTGCATCATTGCATTTATCACAATTATTTTCCATAGCATCCCTTATATGACCTAAAAAAAAACACATTAGTAAAATTTGATGGACTCATATTATATCATTATGACGATGGCAATATTTTGTTTAGACTTTAAATGACAAATGTACAGTGTTTAATTTTTTGTGGATTAGATTAGTTTCAATAGAACACCAAAGCAATATTTCTAATACCTCGACATATCTTCCACTGGAGGAAGAATAATAGCCTGGGAGGTACTGTCACTTTGGAATACGTCATAGTATGCACGCTCAATTTTTTACCGTTGGTAGATCATGTGATACTCATCACGAAATCAATCGTCAGACCCTTGAGTAGCGGTGGGTTGCACAGATACAGGGTGTTGAATATGAAAAATTAAATCTATTTTTTATTCATAACTTCCACAGTTTTGGAAATATTACAGTTTAATTCGAATAAATATATTTGTTCAATAAGAGCTTTATTTTTAGTTTTTATGTTGGTCCCTTTCCTCCCCTATTTTTTACGCCACTGGTAAAATCAGGAAAACTATCATTCTTTGATTTCTTCATTCAATTCTAAGTAAAAAATGTAGAATTGTTTGAAATCGGAAAAATTAATCGTTTTCAAGATAACTGCGCTTTTATGAATTCATACTAATAATGAAAAAATTGTTTTGCCGAAGTGAATTGTGTAATCCAAATCACTGCTTCAAATTTGTACTGGATATTCTACCAAAAATATCAATGCTACTTCCACATGCATTTTTTCACAAAGCTGGTTTATTGCAGAAATATAGGGTGTTGAAACTGGAAAATTATAAAGCATTTTTCTCCTAACTAACATAGTGTATCTCACTTTTCATGGAATGACCCCCCTATCTTCCGTAATTATTGGAGTGGAACTCTGTAAGTAAATGTCCGGATCGGTAGATGTGCAAGCGATGAGTCTGAATCTTGCCTGAAGTTGATCTGAGTGAAATACACTGCTCGCCAGGAGCGATGGACTTACCCAGCTCGAGTCAAAATGGGACTCATTAGGACCGATGAGGTTGAGTTTTGATCGTGTCTTATTACAGGTTTATAAGATTATATATGAACAAAGCATTGCAGTGAGGTATGGCGATAAGAATGTTTCTTTAATTTTTTATACAGTACCAGCACTTGAATTGTTGATATGACGTTTATAATAATACAAAATTGACTTATTTTATTGTTTTCACGAGTTATTTTACATTATTTTGGTATGTGGCTTATTTTTCTTGCAGTCTGCTAAATTAATTTTCACTGCAGGTTAACTCACTTTACTGAGATATTTCACAAAGCTCAACAAAATACTCTGATCACTAGAGAAAGCAGGGAAGGTGGGACACAAGAAAACAATTTTCTGTATAAAATGCCTTTCGGCAAATTTTTCTGAAATTTTGATGTTTTAGATCAGTTCCTGGTATCGTTATTGTATAGTCCAATTTGGAGATCGATTCTAATATTACCAGTTTTTCAGCTACAAGGTGACAAATAAGCAATTTTTGCCGTTCAGTGTATTTTGCATCCATTTGGTTTTTGTGCATTATTTCGACAACATTCTGTCTTAGTCATTACTAAGACACTTCATTAAGTGATCACGTCTAAGTTGAAGCTCTTGAATTTTTCAATTTGAATACAAAATAATATCTCACAAAGGGTGTTGCATTTCAGCATAGTGTCATCACAGTTGAAAAGGGGAACATTCTCCATGAAAATTGAAAAATAAAAAATGTGACTTATTTGTAATATCTAAAAGAAAACAACTACTTCCCCGCCACAAGCCACGCTGGACATTGAACTACATCTGATAGATATTATGAGAAGACTCACAATCTGATAGATATTGTGACAAGACTCACAAGATTGATACCGAACACCCTATGTATCAAGATACCAAATGTCAATCAAAAGAATGTATGACAGATTTCATTTGACTCTGTCAAAGAAAGATCTTATTTCTAAAACCGCAATTCAAATTCAGTTTCTTCAGCGTCTTTCCAAGAACTTTTGATAACGGAGGCAGATACAGCCGAAACGTCAACAATTTTCAAAAAAAGAGAAGTATTCTTTGTTAATTCGATCTCATTTTTTCAGATAGACAAATTCAGTATAGGGTACGTTACTGACAAAAATTAATTTCTTTCAAGACAGCAGTCTTGTGAACGCAGTAACTTATCGGGCAAATTAATTGATTTGCCCTTCTACAATTGTACAGATTTCTTTGGATTAAATTTTTTTCATTTTCAGATTGTGGAAGGTCATAAACCCAAAAAATCATGTCAAGAATTGGATTTCCTCCACAAAATCAAACTTTCAATCAATATTTACACTGACAACGTGTGTAAGCTAGTTTGAGTCAAATATTGCGAGCTGAATTAAAGAGCATGTTTTTTGTGGTCGGGCTACAATATAGTGGATGAATGGTGGACCAGAAAACTTAATTTTTCATGAAATATACCACATATCAACTTGGTGGTATTATTGTGGTAAAATCATACTTTACAACTGAAACTGACGTTTGAAATTTGAATAAAAACAAAAATATGTATTCTTCTATATTAGTAGTGAAACAATGTTCTAAATCATCTTCCTCCTCTGAATCAAGTTCATTCGACGATTAAATAATTTTGCGATTTTATGATACCTTAAAAAAATACGTAAAACCAATTACTTCAAAACAATAAGTCCGAGATATAGTGACATGGATTTCAAATCTCATTTCCGATATTCAGAATCTGGCGTTGAAGAAATTTTGATAGAATTAACTCTGCGTTCATAAACATAACCTAACTAATAATCCATCCACTAAACTTACCACCTTTCCAGCCGGTGGAAAATTCAGGAATTGGTGGATCATCCTGATGAATTAAAAACCGAAAATGGTTTGTCCTTCACTTCGACCACAATAATATAAAAACGACTTTCGGGTCCTCTTATCCTGAGCTTCCAGACGTTAAAAATTAGGTCGACAAAAAATGTCGGTGCACTCGAAAAAATTTGCGAAACTCCCGAAAATAAACTCGAAAAAATCCATATTTATAAGAAAAATCTCTTACTGCCGAATAATATGGTTTCTCCATTTCTTGAAGAAAGTTGAGAAAAAAGTATCCAACCTTTGAATAATATAGTTTGGAGAACTCTCGCCACTTCGTCCCATCTCAGAGGCTAGATAGAGAACGCACAGAAATTCGAAGAAAATTCGGATATGGAAAATAAAAACGAAAGAAAAAGTTTTGGTCATGGGCCTCGAAAAAATCCGTGAAACAGATATCTGACTGTCGAATCATTCAGTTTGTGGGAAAGTTACCCTGCCCCCCTCGAAGACTAAATATAGAAAGCGTAGGGACTCCATGAACGGAAAAAATACGCATTTTTTTATTATTTCTTCAGAAAGAATTGCTATGGCTCGTCAATTTCCTAATAAGCCCCATGCACAGTCAAACCAACCAGAAAAACAATAGTGATGAATCTCTTTTGTTGCTCTGTTTTATGTTCGAAATATAATTATTAGTAGGTACCACAGGAGATCATTTTTATAAGCTATTCAGGTAGGGGTTTCTATTTTGATTAAGGAAAAATCAAACGATTATATTATTAACGTGACATCTTTTTCGAATCTTGTGTTAGATCCTAAGCAAGATTGGTGACCAGATAATTCAGTTGGGAAACTTTACGGGAGTGATGAATATCGTCTTACTTACTTTTCAGTTCCTCTCCGTCTGGAGTACACTTCCTCTTATCCAAACAGCAGTCAATGTAATTTCTCAAAATTCTATCGTTTCTCAGAATCGCATCTATATCTACATTATCGTATTTCGTTGTATACTTTGATTCCTTCGATCTGTCCTTTTTGTCATCTGCGAACACAAGCGCCAGAGCACCCAGCATCAAACACGAAAACAACAAACGGTTCATGGTCACAGCTTCCAAACACTATGTCCACTTCTTTTCTAGACCAATGTTTATACAATCTGTGAATCCGGAGGCTCTTATATATGTTAAACTGTTTGGCAACTGCGAACCATGCGCAATTAATTTAAGTGTCAATAAAAGGCATTAAACCCGTTTATTATCATATGTTCAAAGTGTTTTTTATTGTAATAGACTCTTCTCGGTCACGCTTCATTGTTTTCGGGGAACTCGAAATGGACATGAATAATTTCCATGATGCAGAGAAGATGTTTACCGGAGAGATAGATATATGAAGGTTGAGGTGATTATCGGCGTGTATGAATTGCCAAAAAAATTAGTGATACCAAAAATAAAATTAATTACGCACGAGAATGATTACGTAAAGAAGAGAGTTTTTTTCCCGGCAACAAAATGATCAGGGTAATTACTTGGATTGAAAAGTAGATATTTAGTAAGTAGCCATAGTCCGTAGTCATTCATACCTACCAGTTTATCAAGAGCATTCTTCATTATTTTATTCGTACAGATTGCATCAGAACCTCATACCAACTTCCTTGTTTCAATAAAACCCTATATTTCTGCATAGATTTTGTTCGCTTTCCGTTCTGAGTTACGGGAATTTGTATTTTTCATTTTTTTTCTATTCGTTTTTACAAATCTAAGTGATGTGAACTAATGTTTCATAGTTTTTAATATACATATCTCGTGCATTCAAAGAAACCAGCCTCTGATGCAGTTAACTGAAAAAGTTTACCTAGCAAACCATGTCATATAACGAGACAAAATTTTATTTCTATTCTAGGAATCATTTTTGCTTCACCTTCTACACGTACAGTTGTGGGAATAAAAAAGTCATACAGCAGTTGAAGGCTATTGAGAGCCAGACTTGTCAATCTTAATTAAATTATCGACTTTGACCAGTAAAGTCAAAATTCAAACTAATTTTGTCAGTAACGCGCTTTCAAAAATTTTTTAGTTCAATTATTTAGTGCAATACTCTTACCGTTGTTTGATAATACAGAAGATAGTTAGACAGTCACTGTAGAAAGAGTGTTTGATGCAATCGCGCGTGACATCTAGGTTCTTTTAATAGAACCTTGCAAAAATTGCACAATTTATGGCACTGTACTAATACGCCCCCTGGATGGAATGTGAAACTTATAAGGAATTTCTGGAATTTCTTCCAGTTTTCGTTAACCATCTCATAATTTAATATTTTGTGGAACCTTGGACGATTTGCTCGGACAGGGTCAGACTTATGTATTTGTAACAAAATATATTTCAAAGTTATAGTAATACAAGAAAGTTGTACTGGTGACCGATCGTTCATAAGTTTTACGAACTTATTTTGGTAAATATTTGTGTTACTGGAAATCCGTTAAAAAAAATGAACATCGCGATTTTGTGCCATTAGGCAATTCTTGTTTTGCGAAAACGGTCTGTTTGCCAAGTTGGTCATTTCGGATTACTGGAAATCTGATGTAAAGATGAATCAAAGTGGACATTATCCTATTCAATATGGCGGTTCTTGCTGTGACCTCAGAGCAATAATTTGCTCTGAGGCTGTGACACTGGGCGGACTGGGCCTATAACCTATTAGTCGATGTAGGTGACTTTGCGGAAATGCCTGTTGTCAAGTTAGGGGAGCGTTATAAAAGTTTTGATTTTATAAATATAAATCTTCAACCAATTCTAAAGGCGTTTACAATTTTTGTTTTGCAGAAATGCTCTGTTGTCAAGTTGGTCACTTCTGATTACTAGATATCAGATATAAAGATGGATCGAAGTGGACATCAGGCGGTTCTTGCTATGGCATTTTGACTTTGAAGAAATGCGATGTTGCCAAGTTAGGGGAGCAGAAAACCATTAGGAAGAGCTTTATAAAAGTTTTGATTGGAGAATATATTAATATATATCTTCAGCCAATTCTGACGGTTTCTACAATTTTTCTTTTGCGGAAGGGCGTTGTTGCCAGTTGGTCACTTTGGATTACTCAATATATGTAATGATAATGAATCGAAGGGTGCAATATCTTTTTCAATCAAGTGATCTTGATTATGAAATTTTGAATTCGCGGAAATGCGCTGTTGCCAAGTTATAGGGAAGCGGCATATCATTAAGAAGAGAATTATAAAAGTTTCGATTGAAGTATATTAATATATATCTTCGCCAATTCCAATAATATTTATAATTTTTGTTTTGCGGAAATACGTTGTTGCCAAGTTGGTCACTTCGGATTGCTAGAAATCTGATATGGAGATGGATATCGAAGTGGACATTATTCCATTCAATCGGGTGGTTCTTGCTATGATATTGTGACTGTACGGGAATGCGCTGTTGCCAAGTTACGGAAGCGAAGAATCATTAAGAAGATGTTTATCACAATTTGGAAAATTCGTAATCTCCGACCTCGAAAACTCCCATGCACATAACAATTTAGAATCGAATCGGACCATAATCACAAAACTCGTCCGCCATCTTGGAGCCGCCATTTTTAATTTATGAGTTTTGACAACACCGACTCCGAATATCCCCACATAGATATTTTGAATAGAATCCGACCATAATCACAACCTGACCCCCATATTAAATGTTTGAATTTTGACAAAGAATTCATAACCCCGACCCCGAAAACCGCCACATACCAATTTAGAATTGAATTGGACCATAATCATAAAACTCATCCGCCATCTTGGAGCCGCCATAGTTACCTCATGATTTTTGACAGAAAATTCATAATCTTCGACAAAGAAAATCCTACATACCAATTTAAAATCGAATCGCACCATAATCACAAAACTAGTCCGCCATATTGGGGACGATATTTTTTTTCTCCATCAAAAATGTCTGTTTTATGTTCACCTATATTCTAAACCTCGACTAAATTTTTTATTTAAGAGCACAAATTTCAAGATTTTCGTACCATCAATAAATTAAAATATCCACTCAAAGATAGTTAGTAATCTGCAAAATAGTGATCTTATAGAGGGAGAGACAGCAACGTATTTCAAGTTGTCATTTCAAAATCTGAAATTTGACATTAATTTCAATTTATGTTTCAGTGTCGTAATAGAGTAACAGTGTCGTAATGAAGTTCCAGTATCGTAATAAACACATATATAAACTCTTCGAGATACTTTTTTATTGAACACTCGTTCCGGTACGCTGCACTTGTGATTACAATAATAGTTACTGAAAGAACGTTTATGACACTAGTTACACAATATACTATTTTGAAACAAAATTGCTGAAATCAACAATTTGATTCAAATACCATATATAGGAATATTGATTAAATGTCTGAATTGTGGTTCTCTCGTTTTTTGGGTGTTTTACCTACCTCAGTTTGAAAATGAAAATATGTAAATCAAAATCGAATCTAAGGTTATAGTCCGTATATCGCCAAACATTTCAGATCGGTGAGTAGCGATTTCTGAGTTTTCAAGCAACCGGCTGCACATATACGGACTACTTGTCACTTGTCTTCAGTAAACAATTCTAAATAAATTTGTTGAAAGTATAATTTTTTCCTCAAAAAACAATTAAATGTAATGCTTTCACACCCAAAGACCTTTTTTGAGATAAATATTAGATTTTTAATCCAAAGTTTCAAATCTGGCACTCAATAAAATGATTCCAATTGACAAATGACAAGCGGTTCCCAAGTTACCGAGGTAAAAGTACGGTTGCTCTGGAGAAGCGATTTTGTATTTTAGTTTTCCACTTGAAAAAAAGAACTGATTTGTTTCCCCCCACTACCTTACGAGATATGACGACATCGATATTTAAAAATATTAAAGGGTGTATTTTTATACCAAGAATTGAAAGTCCATATTTTTCTGAGTTCAACCATACCACATATATGTTACACTTCAAGTTACCGTATATTGAGAATGAAGAAAACCAATGTTATTATTTCTCAACATTTTTTCATTATTTATTTTGCAATAAACTGAGCTCCTTTTGTTAGTTAAGTTACAATAGTTTCTTTAATATTCGGTATACCGTAAGTGTTACATATGTGGTATACTTACTAAGAAAAATATGGGCTTTCAATTCTTGATATTAAAATATACCATTTCAATTTGAAAGAATATCGATGACGTCATCTCTCGTAAGGTGGTTGTAGGAAAAATCATGGAGCGTTTCCACACTTTATGAATGCACTATAAATATTGTGTGTTTTATCGAATGTCGGGAAATCTTCAGACATGTGATTAGGTATATCCTAAAATTTGATACCTTCCATTTGATACTTCACAAGTGGTGAAGGTGCCAGAAAACAGTTGATGCACTCATTCTTCTTTTTTTTTGCCGGAACAGATTTTTCGAAAATAAATATCAATTTCCACCTTCAATAGAACTGGACAAATTAATTATTCATCAGTCACCCAATTGGGTTTCTTGTGTGGTTGATTTACTCGCTACAGAAAATTAAATACGCATATCTAAAGATATGCAGCAAGTTTCCTATTTCCACTGAAAATATCAAGTATATTTTTGAGGGTGAGATTTTGACAAATTCCATGCCGAACTGTGTTTTATTTTGAATTAGTGGGGTCTTATTCGATGATAAAATACCAGTTTTTACTGTAATAGGTTAACTGAACGAACAACCAAGAAATTTCATAACGGCCAATCGATAGTTTATTGACATTTTTTTGTTGGGTATTTTAAAATAATTGTAAAACAATTCCACTGAAGTTTACACTTTATAAATTGATAATTTTTTCTATCACGACAAAATAAAAATTCAACTCCAAGTAATCTATTAATCTTTTTCAGCGAGAGCATCATCGATGAATTTTTGATATTTGGTTCTGTATTTATGGTCAGGGTCGAAATGGTCGCAAAGTTCCTTCCACCATTCGGGCTTCTCCTTATACAATTTTTTGCCAACTTTCTTCATCGTTTTCTTATGCAGTTCGCTGCATTTATCACAATTGTGTTCCATAGCATCTCGTATATGACCTGAAAAAATAGTTTAGAATAAAATGTGAACAATACAAATGAAGAAATATCAGCAAACCAGGGTCATTGAAAACTCGTGCAATGAGACAAACAGATGAAACCGTGAAAATATACCTGCCAATGATGCGCATTTGTCGTACAACGGACTATAGTCCGTAAGAGTCCGTAATATATTAATTTTTTGTTAACAATGTAGCTGACGGAGTGAAGCTTTCGAAAAATTGACCACTAGGAAGAAAGTTGTGGGGGGTTAACTTCCTGGGAATATCTGTAAAAGAAAATAAGCGAAAAAATCGAGAATATTCTCGAAGCGACTGCGAAGTGCCGGGAAATTTTAGAAAACCATGGCTTTGACGAACTTTCCATAGTTACAATTGAAAAAATGCTTTAATCAAACCGTCAACTCATCTCATGAATCAATCTGTCATACAAGGGTTTTTCCCAGAAGTTATGAAAAAAGCTCTTATCCATATTTATAAAAAAGGTAATAAATATCACCGAAGTTGACAACTATAGGCAAATATCCCTGTTCTGCACCATTTCCAAACTATTTGAAGATGTCGTGATCATTTGGAAAACAATAACGTACTCTGTAAATCTCAACAATCAGCATCTTATCACTTGTTGACCTATATTCATATTGAAATTGATAACAACAAATATGTTATATCGCTGTTCTTCGACCTATCGAAAGCATTCGATACAGTTGTTCCCAAATTTCTAATCCATAAACTATCAAACTTTGGTTTTCCTAATAATATAGTAAAATGGACGAAACTTGATGTGCCGCAAGGTCCGGACTAGGATCCTTACTATTTTCACTATATGTAAATGATTTACCTCAACATATTGTCGGAGGCTATGTTACAATGTTTGTTGACGACACCACCATAACCATATCTGGTGAAAATGCTAAGCAAATCATGAGTAAATCAAAAAGTATAGTTGAACAGTTCAGTGTATGGTGTCAAAAAAACAAGTTGCTTCTGAACACTTCTAAATCAATTTCTGTGAGATTTCACTTCAGGAGAAATATCCCAGATGATATTTCTAAAATAGACGAAATCCAAATTCCCCAAGAAGTTAAATTTTTAGGTACATACCTAGATTCGAACTTAAATTGGGAAAAAGAAGTGGATTAAATATGTACAAAGTTAAATAAAGCATATTATGTCATAAAGCAAATGAACGAACATTTGGACGAATCTGGAATACTGAGTATTTATTATGCTATGGTCTACTCCCACATCAGCTTGAATATTATGGCTTGTGGAAGAGCAAGAGATTTTTCAAAAGTCCTTTATTATAGCTCAGAAAACAATTATAAGACTCATATTCAACATGAACTTTCGAGACAGCTGTCGACCTATTTTGGTAAAAAAAATTGTTGATCAATCTTTATTCTGAAATGTATTGTGTTTTTAAAGCATAACTACTCCGAAATATATTCGAAAAAACACCAGAGCAGACCAAACTTTCATATTTGATAGTCAATACTTTCGTAATAGTAGGAGTAAAAGTAGGTCCAAATTGATGGAACAGATTTTGAGATATTGAATAAAAACATTGTAAATGACCTAAAAAAAATCAAACGCACCCTGTATGAAAGGTAATATTGAACAACTAAATTCACCAAAGAATTCCCTTATCTTTTGTTCAAGCAACAGTGGCAATAAATAATTTTTTTGTATTAAAAAATGATCTGTCAGTTGTCAGTTCTTTTCAGTATACCTATTCAATATATTAAAAATTCATGTTTCAAACAGAGAGAGAGTCATCAAGGAACAAAACATGTTTTTATCGCCTAGAATAGACTGAAAATATGACATTCTACCAAAATATAATTTTTTAACAGAATAAATTTTTTTTTTGAGCGAAAGCCAATTTTACATGTGTTTTCGTGCGGGGTCCTTTCTAGAAATAAGCATATATGCATTCTCGAAAAAGTATTAAAAAGTCTGGTATATCATATCATCTTTAACCGTTTGACAAAGGTAATTATGTAAAAAACAACACCCAGTATATCTATAATCATATAGATGAGCGAGTTCGGGGTAGATTCCATTTACACCGATTTTAGCAAATAAGCGTTAGACAAAAAAGATAATATATTTTTTGCTGTCAGTATGTACATGGAGAACTTCTGCGTTGGTTCGTTTCGTATCCGTCTTTTCTTATCACAAATATTTTTTTTTATTCTGAATTCATATTCATATTTAAAGCTTTCACTGCTACGTCGGTAAGGCCCCTCACACCTAGGCCATCTGCTTTTCCAATATTTATCAATAAAAAAAACGAATACTTCAAAGTCAGAAAATTCGTACTTTACGCAGACGATTTGTTTTTCTTTTTTTATCAGAAAAATAGACTGTTAAATTTCTGAATTTGAACAAATGTTCCACTATTTCTTTTACAAAACCCACAGAAATTTTAATTCAATTGAAAGTTATCCGATACTGCTCTCATATTAATTTACCTAACAAGTGCGAAAAGTAGTACTTTTCCGCACGCGACGGCAGTTGCACGAACGACGCGGAGCGGAGTTCCGGCAAGCCGTTAAGGGCGGAAAATACATTTTCCGTAAGAGTTAGGTACAATATATAGTAAAATAATATTTTTACAAAACAAGTTTCTATAATAATGCTACAAAATTAAGACAGAATAGTTACATGGATCATTTAATTAGTCCTAAATATCCTCATTTTCAACAATACAAAAATCGTGCGGAAAATTAAAAATCGTACGGAAATGTAAAAATCGTGCGGAAAAGTAAGTTTTCCGCACGATCGTAGGAAAAAATAATACACGAAACCAATGATTGAGGACTAATTTTATCTTTGTCAAAAACTTTGATTATATTATCAGGGGTAATATAATAAGTGGTATGATTATTACCGATAATTTTTTGGAATATTAATAAATTGCAATCCCAAAGCTGAAAATACAACGAGTCCGCAGGACTGCCAATGAATTGATATTCCAAAAAATTATAGGTTTTTAATCATACCACGAATTATATTTAGGACGACAATATATCGATTTGAAATAAAGAAAAATCGTGTCACCTGGTAATTGATGTTTTACTTCTAGCAGTATTCAACGGAATACTCTTTTCCACGGCCTCATCTATGATACCAATGGACATTTGTCCCCAACGATCGCTCATATTGATAAGTAGAGATAACTAGTCAAAACACATAGATTTGACGTTTGTAATTTAAATCATTATTTTCACTTGACAGTAAAACAAAAACTAAGCAGGTTTATCACCGTGAATACAGCGACAAGCTATATTTTCACTGTAGTTCCGATTTTATTGGCTAAAATTTGAAATCCACTGATTGGTTGTTGAGCAAGGAAATATATTGTCACTAAATGCGATTAAATGTTGAGCAAAAAAATCTTATCTCAGAAATCACTGAAATCTCACATTTGAAGTTGTTCATAGACGATTTCATTTTGCTAGTGTAATTTTGAACCGATGTCTCAAGGATACAAAAATACTACCCACGTTCCTAATGAACTGAATACAGTATTTTGTTTGAAAGATATTATACAGTGACCGGCAGATTTATGGCACCAAATGGAAAAAAGTTTATTTCAAATTTCACAGAAAATTTTATTCTTCATAAAGGTACCAGCATCCTCCCAAACTCAAATTGCACTATCCACATTTCGATTGTATCCTTTCGTATACGAGGGGGGTGAAAAAAATTGAAAGTGGCCCAAGAGTAAAGTACCTTTATTTTTCAAAAAACACAAAAAAGTTATTCAAAGCAAAGACTTAAAATTTAGAGGTGTTCCAAATTTGAATTCACAGCCTCCTATTCCGAAAACAAGGTTTCACTGATTTTCTCCTTTTTTTTATCTCACCCGCCCTATGTATTATGAGGATTTGTAATATCAGAGTAGACTCATCATTGAATATTATCTAGACGACCGGATAAACTTAAGTTTCGCCCAAATGTCATCTAGAAAATTGCATTAATCGTACTTGGTGCTGACAAAACCTCATTTATTGTGGCCATTCAGAAAAAAACAAGTATTTTTCGAAATCAGCTACAACAAACGACATCTGCAGTTCAAAATCAATTGAAAGCAATCCAACTGTATTGTAACCAACGTGAAAACATGTCTTCCAAATGAATGGTAACCGTAAATGATCGTTTATTATCAAAACGAAGCTCTACAGTGTACAGAAAATTGGTATAATACGCAAAGTTGGCTTTGAAAAGCATTGGTAAAATAGTAGGTAAACATTATCTTGACATTTCATTTCTGTGTTGTTACAATGGCTGCACAGCTTAATCTCCAAGAAAGAATTGAAATAGTTTTAATACACGGCGACAACTATCGAACTTGTCGCAAAACTTCAAATATATTCAATGAGAGGCATCCAAATAGAAATCTCCATTATGCAACGGTGGCAAAAATTGTAAAAAAGTTCAAGAATTCTGGGTCAGTTGAGAACAAACATAAAATACCACACCAAGGAAATGTTATTGTAGATGAAGACGCTGCCCTGAATATTGTTTTATCTGTTGTGGAGGATCCGAAACTTCCGTTATCTCAAAGGCAAAAAAAGATTGGCTTCTCCGAACAGTCAATTAGAAGAGTCTTGAAAACGAACAAATTCAGACCATACAAACCGAAGTTCGTTCATACACTCAAAGAAAGAGACTTTGATGCACGTTTGTATTTTGCTTTCTGGTTCCAAGGCGAAGTTGAAGAAGATAATAATTTCTCCACAAAAATAATGTACTCTGATGAAGCAACTTTCACACACACATCGAATGGTACAGTAAGTTCACAAAATTGTAGATGGTGGGCAGATGAAAATCCACATTTCAGAATCGAATGTAAGGATCAATTTAATTTCAAAATAAACGTCTGGTGTGGAATTTTGGATGAAAAGATTGTGGGTCCAGTGTTTTTTCGACAAAATTTGAATGCAGAAAGGTATTTGGAAATGTTAAACACGTTTTTATCCGATTACCTTGACATCCTCCCATTACGTGTCAGAGCCAACATGTTTTTTCAACAGGATGGTGCATCTATCCACTCAACTCAAAGTGTTAGAACATGGCTGAATACGGAATTCCCATATAAGTGGATATGGTGATACTCAAACAATCCGTGGCCTGCTAGATCCCCGGACCTAACTCCTATGGATTTTTTATGTGGGGGTACCTCAAGGAGAAAGTCTATAGACAACGGCCATTTAGGGATATCGAACATTTGGAGGATATAATAAGAAATTGTTGTCTAATGATCACCCCGCAAATGCTCAGGAACGTACACTACGAAATGCATAGAAGAACCCTCAGGTGCATTCAAAATGAAGGACGATACATCGAGTGATACAATAGGAGCTCCGATTTTTATTATGTATAGTATGGAGTTTGCTTTCTGGATATTTCTTCATTAAAAGTGAATTAAAAATGAAGTTGCTCCGAGTTGCCTTCTAATCTTCACATATCATTGTATAGTCATATTTACAATTGTTACGACCTGTCTTTTCACGTTGATTACAATACAGTTGGATTGCTTTGAATTGATTTTGAACTGCAGATGTCGTTTGTTGTAGCTGATTTCGAAAAATACTTGTTTTTTTCTGAATGGCCACAATAAATGAGGTTTTGTCAGCACCAAGTACGATTAATGCAATTTTCTAGATGACAGTTGGGCGAAACTTAAGTTTATCCGGTCGTCTAGATAATATTCAATGATGAGTCTACTCTGATATTACAAATCCTCATAATCCATAGGGCGGGTGAGATAAAAAAAAGGAGAAAATCAGTGAAACCTTGTTTTCGGAATAGGAGGCAGTGAATTCAAATTTGGAACACTCTCTAAATTTTAAGTCTTTGCTTTGAATAATTTTTTTGTGTTTTTTGAAAAATAAAGGTACTTTACTCTTGGGCCACTTTCAATTTTTTTCACCTCTCTCGTATACGAAAGGATACAATCGAAATGTGGATAGTGCAATTTGAGTTTGGGAGGATGCTGGTACCTTTATGAAGAATAAAATTTTCTGTGAAATTTGAAATAAACTTTTCTTCCATTTGTTGCCATAAATCTGCCGGTCACTGTATATCGCTAAACTTTTGGTGTATAGGAAAGCCTTTATGGCCCATTCAACCACGATTATTTTGAAACAGGTTCTGAAATACATGATATACATATATTTGGAGATTTTAAAATGACTATCAAACACGTTTTGTGACCGTATTCAAGGTGAACTTCCTTGATGGACGTTATTTGTTTGTTATTCACCCTTGATCTAATTGAAGAAGCTGAATGTCAACTACAATTTGATAAAAAAGTGGATTTATCACCTTATTCATAAATAACAAGTTCCCAGTATTATAGCCATATGAGTTTTGACTTACAGTGACAAAAAGATTTGTTGATACACATGGAAAACATCTCAATTGAGATTAGTCCATGAAACATTTTGTTTGCGAAAATCACTACATCTTTTCCATCTCAAATCCACCATGTCAATTCTGATATTAACATATACCTATGAGGGTTCAAAAATATGGAAATGTCACAAGAGTTGAGTAGATGATCTTATTTGTCCTGAACTATTGCATAAATTATTTATCATGCAATTGTTTCCCATGCTTTATGGTATCCATTAAATACTGGTGAATTCTTTTTTTTATCCATTTCATATTTTCATTGAAAATCAGTTGTAGACTGTGTGAAACTCGTGAGTTGAGTATTTTTAAGACACTGACAACTGAGATATTCTATTTTTCAGTTGCCATTTGAATGTGAAAATAGTTATTTATGCAACAAGTGCAAAAAGTAGGTGTTTATTGCACTCGACGTGAAATTGTCAACGAGGCCATTAGGCCGAGTTGGACAACACGTCGAGTGCAATAAACTCTTTTTGCACGAGTTTCATACAATATTTTTTCTACGTTCATGCAAAAACCAGAAAATGTTTCATTCAGGTGGCACTAAACTGTAAGGAAGACATTGTTTGTTTAAATCTATCTGCCAAAAGTAATTCAAAAACATTTTGTGTAATTCAGTTGATATTCGAAGGAAATAATTTTTTTTTAACAAATTGCATTTTCTAGTAATTTCATAGTTCATTATGTAATGAATATTATGAAACATGCAACTATTTAAAACTTAAAACGTATTACAATCTCACAGAAAATGGGCTAAAATTGGCGTCAATTTGAAAGTTTGTCTGTCATGATGACAGAACCCTATACTAGAATGACAGATGAGTGCAATAAAGTCTTTATTGCACTCAGTGCAATAAAGTACCAGTTTTTCCACCAAATATAGTTCAATAAAGTTTTGTTTTTTGCATGAACGTAGAAAAAGTCACTTTTAAACAACAATACGAGAATGAATCACCAATAAAATAGTAATAACAAGTAGGTACGTTGAAATTTCCTCTGAACTTTTTCAATTTATTATACTTCCGTGTCAAGAAATAATTATATTGTTTGATAATTTGTTGAAAGTGATTTTATTTTGCTCGTGGGGTTGCTCCACTCGCTAACGCTCGTTTCGCAATATTCCCCACTCTCAAAATAAAATGTCACTTTCAACACTTGTATCATAAATAACTTTTTTCAACTCGTTGGAATCGCCGTATACCACCTACTGTCAACATCTCCTACTCGTGAAAAAAGTATCACCCTTGAAAAAAAAACGAGATATGTTGAAACTTTTTTAGAAATTGGATAGAAATAGTACGGAAAAGCACAAATTTATTTTGAATTATATCCGAGAAGATACCAGAGGAATAGAACATTATTCAGAATTTTGGATAAACTTTTCTGATTACGTGCGTTTCAAACACCAAGAATGGAGTGTTGAATGGAAATAAGAATAAAAAAAGGTTGAATTCCTGATGTGACATCAGTATACCATTCGTTAATGTTTGAATGAAAGTTTTGCAATATTTTATTTGACGTTACAAGGTACTCCTGTCAAATCAATAATTATAAAATTGTCATTTAGACTTCACGGTTCTCGAGTTGTTGATGGCGCGTTTTTGAAAGTTCGATTTGCACACTCTGAGGCGTGCTTTAAATAAGTAAAGAGGGACACCAATTGAAATAAATTATTGTTTTTTTGCATATTCGAAGAAATATCATTATTTTTGGCAGTTTTTTAAATAAATGCAAATCCTTCTTAATCAACTAATCAAGTCTCGTCAGAAATGGATATGCTACAAACGAGAGTTGTTTGAAATTCTACATCACATACAGAGTGAGTGAAAATAAGACCAACCATTCCCGAATACAACTTTTTGGAGTATTTGTCAACTTCCTGAACATTTTTTTTATGTTGGGAGAATCGGAGACATAGCACGGTTGATTCAGAATAAGATCGACAACTCCATTTTTACATTTATCATATTATTTGATCGAATGGATGTTGTGGATTCACTGATAAGTTACCACACTTTCTTGCGTGTGATTTTTTTGACTGATCAACTGACAAACAAACCCCCTGACCTTCAAATTCACTCAGACAAAAGTTAAGATCTGAGATAACTCTCGCGAAGAACTGAATTTGTTGAATTTTATGTTATGGTATCATTTTTAGAGCATTTTTTGACTAATTTATCTATGAGAATATTATTCAATCAGCATAAAAAATGAACAAAACTTTTCATTGCTGATTTTCATTAAAAACATGCCGATAATTCAAGGAAAGGCCGTGAATATGATACTCTTACCTAAAATACAACATATTAAGAATACTTATTTTCAAATTTTCACAAAAATTATTTCAGAGGCATCTGAGTAGAATAATATGAATTTGAGGTTGGGTTTGTTCATCAGTTGATCTGTCAAAACAATTATATATGCAAGAATTTGATTTGATTTTCCCGGTCCGTTTCGATACGGGAAGGTTCGTTGCGTAGCAACAGACTAAAATACCATATTAACGTATAACTTGGAGTGAAAAAAATCGACGATACAAGTTGGGTTTCTTTAGTTCTGTATGAAGGAAACGTGAGTTTATATAGCCTTTTTTTCTGTGACGGGAAAAAGTTAGACATTTTATCTCTGGTGACGAAATTACTTCTTTTCTCGAGTACCGAGAAAACAGTTCGACATTATGGTAATAGAATTTTTTTTTTGCTAACTGTGATGAAACATTTTTGAAAGTCATAAGGATTTTAGTATTGAATTCACTTGATTTCATATCATCATCTCATTTCTATTCCATCATTTTTGCACATTGTATAAACAAATGTTACTTACTTTTTAGTTCTTGGGCTTCTGGAGTGCACGGTTTTTTATCCAGGCAACAGTCGATGTAATTCTTGAAAATCCTGTCGTTTTTCAAGATTGCGTCAATATCTACATGATCGTATTTCGAAGTATATTGTGGTACATTCGCCCTATTTTTCTTATCGTGTGCAAGCACAACCACTATAACACCAAGCAGTAGAAAAGAAATTAATAAACGATTCATTTTTTTTAGTGTGGCACTTCTTCAATACCAATTACTTATGTGCATCTGAAATCGCCAACTACCTTTTATATAGTATCGAGATGACGAGTGCATCAGATCTGCTTGCAACCCAAAAAAATAAAAACCTAAACTTGTTTGTGTGACGTAAATACATAATTCCCGTTCAATCTCAGGACGTGCATTCATTTGTTTTTTGGTATAAATTTCTTCAATAGGTTAAATAAGTGAATTTGGCAAAATTTTCATGGTATAGACAGGTTCGGAATTATCAACATTTTTGGTCAACACATAAAAAAAACCTACCACTTATTCATGTTTACTTACAATATCACGGCCCGGCTATAAACAGTGCCTTCTTACTATAAAATCAAAATGAATTACTTCGAACAAAAAAATTAATATGAAATCAAGAAAGCCAAACAAAATAGCTGCAGAAACAGAATAGATTCCGAGCCAAATGAAGTAACAAAATCTTGGAAAATAACAAATGAAAAATTGGGTAGGAAACAGTAGCAAAAAACTGATGTATCTGTAAGAGTCGATGATAAAATCATCAATGGAAGCAATGGGCTTTGCAATACGTTTGCAAGTCATTTCGCAAATATCTATCGAAATTAAACTCTTTGGTCAAAATGTTGCACTAGTGCGGAAAAGTGTTTTCCGCACTCTTTCTAGTGCGGACAAAACATTTTAGTGCGGAAAAGCAGATTTGTTTAGTTTTTGCGGATTATACTGATATTTAAATATTGCGTCGCAGAAGGTTAAAATAGAAAGCTTACCAAGTATGGTTGTAGAGTTTAATATATATTTAATAATAAATGTTCTTTATGTTAACTTTTCGGTATTTTTTCCGCTAGTAGAAAAAATAGTGCACCTAACAAGTGCGGAAAGTGATACTTTTCTGCACGCGATTGCAGATGGCCGAACGACACGTGAACGAGAACACCCAAAACTCATAAACAAGAAGTACTCCTCGGTAGCACAGGCTCCGAGTGACCATTGTTGAGTTTCAGGGAGTAGAAAAGCCGAGAAAAATTAGACACCTAGCATGAGTGTATTGTTGAATTGGTTTTTTCTTACTGTTGTGTACCGAGGAGATTCCAAAAACTTCACTCAATCTTTCTATTTACTTTATTAACTCCATTCATTCCCAAACGGAAAAAAAATGTGTATACAATCGCTAGATAGCAGAGTCAGAAACATAATAATATCGCATCTCATTCTCAATTGCGAACAAAGGAAAAAAATGTTATCCAAGCAAAATGCATTTCTGCTCGAGATGCGATTTGAATTCTACTGGAGTTAGGTTGAAAACATTTCCTTTGAATTAACATTGCGAAAGAAATATTATCTATATACTGAATGTTCGTAATTATAATGGTCTTTTCAAGGGTACATAACATTACCTGTCAAAAGAAATGACTCCCTGACATTTCTCTTGCTATTTTCGCGACGTCGGGGGATTAGAGATTTGACAAGTCTATTCTAAATTGTTATTGTTCGGTGCACTCAATGAATCGATGCTTATTTTCGTGTGATACTTATGTGAAATGGATACGTTTACGAATGATTTGGTAGCAGATCAAATATTCAATTATGAAGAAAATGCTCATGAACAAGCTGCGGGTCCCAGGATATCTTGTAGGAGATAAAATACATTCAATTTGTCAGATTCACAGTTCAAAAAGATATTCAGGTTTTCAAAACCAATGGTTAGAAGTTAGAAACCTGAAACCTTGTAGAAGTTCTGCCTCAACTAATCAGACACCCCGTTGAATCTACTAAGAATACCACCAAATACTCCAATAGGAAGATTTTATGATTTATAACACGTAGAAAGATGCAATGTACAAATCAGTAAAACGCAAAGTCGTCTCCACAATTTAATTTCCCATCTAGTTCAAAAGGAAGTTGAAACGGTGAATGACCGCTATCAATCAGATAGCCATCAAAAAGTAGAAGTAGAACATGTTTCGGTCCTATATAGAACCATCATCAGCTATTCAAGAAAATTCTACAATAAAAGAAAGACTATGTACTAAAGACAACAGGCTAATATAAGGCTATACTTACATGGAGAAGAAAATAAAGTAGTGTGATATAAAATGTTAAAATATTATGTAATTAAATAATTTTTAAAAAACCACATTGTTAATTATTGTGTTGAAGTGAACTAATAAGTAACAAAAAATATTTTTATGTTGGGGAGGCTATGAAGCCTTGAGCCCCTTAGTCTTATAGGAGAATTAGGTAGTTTAGACATCGAGCAGAAAAAAGTTTGAAATTGGATCAATGCACGTGATTGTTGACTGTACAGACGGATATGAATTATAAGATGAACTGACAGGGTGACAACTGACAGCAAAGCCGGAACCACTGTCATGATTACTCTTATGTCAAAATTGACACAGAACAGTGGCGCGAGACTACCGCTCACAGAACAAAAGAAGGAAATGATTCCACCAATACTATTCCGAGCCTGAGGATCTCAAGTCACACAACTGTGCCAACAACAAGCAGAGTAATCAGTACAATAGGGACAAATCATGAAACTAAAGATACAATATTAGTTAGTTTTATTTTATTTTTGTGGAGGACCAAGGCAGGAACAAATCTAGTTTTTTAGAAAATTAAGAGAATTGAAGAACTTTTTGCAATCGAACTGTGTTTGTTCATTGAGGGAAACAATATTGGGATTATTGATGGCGGAGTTGATTTCCAAAATTTCAAGAAAATTAAGCAAGGCACCTTTTTGGCAAACATGTAAAATATCTAAATCTGTATTTATGTCAAAATTATGGTTGTAGTTAAGGATATGGTTAGAGAAAGCACTTTTTGTATTATATTCAACTATATGTGGGTTTCTAGAGCTCTCAATGAGTTTGACATGTTCCAGAACTCTTGTTTTTACTTTTCTACCACTTTGTCCTACATATTGGGCGGGACAATTTGGTTGAGAGCAAGAGATTCTGTAAACACCTGACTTGTGGGTAATAGGTACTTTATCTTTAGTATTGACTAACACTTTGGAAATAGAATCTGTAGTATAAAACGAGACATTAATGTCATTACCGAACCTTTTAAAAATATTTGAAATATCAAGTGAGACTTTTCCTAAGTAGGGAATAGAGCAATATTTGTTAGAATTCGAAATAGGAGTTAAACTACGGTTAAGGGATTTTAAACTATGTTTATTGTAGATACTATTAATTAAATGAAAAGGGAAACCATTATTATGGCCTATTTGCCTAATAATGTTCAGTTCCTTGTTGAAATTTTCGGGTGACATAGGAATGTTAAATAGTCTATGAAAAAGAGAGTTAAATGCTGCGAATTTGTGTGAGTAAGGATGAAACGAAGAAAAGGGGATGACTGAGTCTGTGTGGGTAGGTTTTCTGTAAATTGAAAAATCGAGTTTAGAATCTTTAATGCTAATTAATAAATCCAAGAAAGGAATTGAATTATCTTTCGATAACTCCATAGTAAAACGTATCGACGGGTGTAAGGAATTTAGGAAATCTAATAAAAGGTTTACTTCATGAGTGTTGCCATTGAAAAGTACAATGCAATCGTCAACATATCTGTACCAAAACAAGATTTGTTTGAAAAGTGGGAAAGTTTTGAGGTTATGTTCTATATCAGCCATGAAAATTTCTGCAAGAAGAGGAGATAAATTGCTACCCATAGCTAGGCCAGAAATTTGTGAATAGAAATCATTATTAAATTGGAAAAAATTCTGTTGCAAAACCGTGTTCAGTAGAGAACATATATTGAGGACATGGAAAGATAAAACATCTGATTTGAATAATAGGTCCCTTACTAACCTAATACAGTCTTCAGGGGGAATACTCGGGAACAAATTGACAACGTCAAAAGACAACAAAAGGGAATTGGGTGGCACAACCACGTCTTTGATTTTTTGAGTGAGATCAAAAGAATTTAACAATGCGAGAGGGTTATTGAAATTGGTAATGTTTTTGATAATTGAATTTAACCAAGAAGCTAACTTGGAAGCAGGGGAGTTGCAATAAGAGACAACGGGTCTGATAGGAATATCATCTTTGTGAATTTTGGGTAAACCATAAAGCAATGGGGTAGCCGGGTTCATAGGAGTGAGTTTATATTTGGAAGAATTATAAAATTTGATAGTATCGATACAATTATTCAAAGTAGACTTCATGTTATTGAAAAATCTATTGGTGTGATCAAAAGTTAATTTAGAGAAACTATCTGTATTTAAAAAATTCACAACTTTATTAATGTAATCAGTTCTATCAAGAATAACTATGCAATTACCTTTGTCAGCCTTGGTAACCACAAGTTGATTCTCGGATATTTTTCTGTTGATAATTTTGGAAATTTTGATATCAGAGTTAAGTTTAGTAGTATTATTTAATAAAGAAAAATTGTTATTGAGAGATCTGGAAAGCTCACTTCTAATTAGATCCTTGTTGTGAAAATTCTGTGTCTCAATGACCTTTTCACATTCAGCTGCTAAAAGTTTGAAATTTTTCTTATTGTCCTGTTTATTAATATTATATTTGAGTCCCCAATTAAGAAAAGACTTTTCATTTTCAGAAAAATCATCAAAAGACGAAAGATTTAAAACTCTAGTGTGAAAGATATGATTGGAAAATTTTTTGTTATTATGAGAGTGAGAATAAGTGTCATGAAAATTTTGATAAGAATATAAACGGTTGAGTTTATTTTTGAGGATAATAAATTTATTCCTACCTTGATCCTCCACAAAGTACATTATGGAAGAATGAAGACAATCAATTTCTAGACTATGGAGATGGCAGGTGAGTTTACTATATAACCAAAAAAGTTTAATGTTAATGTCTGCAAGTTTGACGTAGTGTCGTTTGATTTCAAGTTTTATCCAGGTACGTTGTGCAGCTCTAACAGCTGATCTCGAAGAATTGCTGTGTGAATTAGACCTGACGACTACATACCCTGGGATCAAGTAGCGCTGAAGGCATTCACGATTGAACCATATGTCCAAGCTCGTTGTCTTCCTTTGGAGTAGAAGTGTCTTGTAGAAATGGACAAGTGTTGCTCGACTAGCATTCATTAACCTGTGGTAGAAGTCCATTATGTCTCAAAGTGGAGTGGTATGGATATACAAATCAGTAAAACGCAAAGTCGTCTCCACAATTTAATTTCCCATCTAGTTCAAAAGGAAGTTGAAACGGTGAATGACCGCTATCAATCAGATAGCCATCAAAAAGTAGAAGTAGAACATGTTTCGGTCCTATATAGAACCATCATCAGCTATTCAAGAAAATTCTACAATAAAAGAAAGACTATGTACTAAAGACAACAGGCTAATATAAGGCTATACTTACATGGAGAAGAAAATAAAGTAGTGTGATATAAAATGTTAAAATATTATGTAATTAAATAATTTTTAAAAAACCACATTGTTAATTATTGTGTTGAAGTGAACTAATAAGTAACAAAAAATATTTTTATGTTGGGGAGGCTATGAAGCCTTGAGCCCCTTAGTCTTATAGGAGAATTAGGTAGTTTAGACATCGAGCAGAAAAAAAGTTTGAAATTGGATCAATGCACGTGATTGTTGACTGTACAGACGGATATGAATTATAAGATGAACTGACAGGGTGACAACTGACAGCAAAGCCGGAACCACTGTCATGATTACTCTTATGTCAAAATTGACACAGAACAGTGGCGCGAGACTACCGCTCACAGAACAAAAGAAGGAAATGATTCCACCAATACTATTCCGAGCCTGAGGATCTCAAGTCACACAACTGTGCCAACAACAAGCAGAGTAATCAGTACAATAGGGACAAATCATGAAACTAAAGATACAATATTAGTTAGTTTTATTTTATTTTTGTGGAGGACCAAGGCAGGAACAAATCTAGTTTTTTAGAAAATTAAGAGAATTGAAGAACTTTTTGCAATCGAACTGTGTTTGTTCATTGAGGGAAACAATATTGGGATTATTGATGGCGGAGTTGATTTCCAAAATTTCAAGAAAATTAAGCAAGGCACCTTTTTGGCAAACATGTAAAATATCTAAATCTGTATTTATGTCAAAATTATGGTTGTAGTTAAGGATATGGTTAGAGAAAGCACTTTTTGTATTATATTCAACTATATGTGGGTTTCTAGAGCTCTCAATGAGTTTGACATGTTCCAGAACTCTTGTTTTTACTTTTCTACCACTTTGTCCTACATATTGGGCGGGACAATTTGGTTGAGAGCAAGAGATTCTGTAAACACCTGACTTGTGGGTAATAGGTACTTTATCTTTAGTATTGACTAACACTTTGGAAATAGAATCTGTAGTATAAAACGAGACATTAATGTCATTACCGAACCTTTTAAAAATATTTGAAATATCAAGTGAGACTTTTCCTAAGTAGGGAATAGAGCAATATTTGTTAGAATTCGAAATAGGAGTTAAACTACGGTTAAGGGATTTTAAACTATGTTTATTGTAGATACTATTAATTAAATGAAAAGGGAAACCATTATTATGGCCTATTTGCCTAATAATGTTCAGTTCCTTGTTGAAATTTTCGGGTGACATAGGAATGTTAAATAGTCTATGAAAAAGAGAGTTAAATGCTGCGAATTTGTGTGAGTAAGGATGAAACGAAGAAAAGGGGATGACTGAGTCTGTGTGGGTAGGTTTTCTGTAAATTGAAAAATCGAGTTTAGAATCTTTAATGCTAATTAATAAATCCAAGAAAGGAATTGAATTATCTTTCGATAACTCCATAGTAAAACGTATCGACGGGTGTAAGGAATTTAGGAAATCTAATAAAAGGTTTACTTCATGAGTGTTGCCATTGAAAAGTACAATGCAATCGTCAACATATCTGTACCAAAACAAGATTTGTTTGAAAAGTGGGAAAGTTTTGAGGTTATGTTCTATATCAGCCATGAAAATTTCTGCAAGAAGAGGAGATAAATTGCTACCCATAGCTAGGCCAGAAATTTGTGAATAGAAATCATTATTAAATTGGAAAAAATTCTGTTGCAAAACCGTGTTCAGTAGAGAACATATATTGAGGACATGGAAAGATAAAACATCTGATTTGAATAATAGGTCCCTTACTAACCTAATACAGTCTTCAGGGGGAATACTCGGGAACAAATTGACAACGTCAAAAGACAACAAAAGGGAATTGGGTGGCACAACCACGTCTTTGATTTTTTGAGTGAGATCAAAAGAATTTAACAATGCGAGAGGGTTATTGAAATTGGTAATGTTTTTGATAATTGAATTTAACCAAGAAGCTAACTTGGAAGCAGGGGAGTTGCAATAAGAGACAACGGGTCTGATAGGAATATCATCTTTGTGAATTTTGGGTAAACCATAAAGCAATGGGGTAGCCGGGTTCATAGGAGTGAGTTTATATTTGGAAGAATTATAAAATTTGATAGTATCGATACAATTATTCAAAGTAGACTTCATGTTATTGAAAAATCTATTGGTGTGATCAAAAGTTAATTTAGAGAAACTATCTGTATTTAAAAAATTCACAACTTTATTAATGTAATCAGTTCTATCAAGAATAACTATGCAATTACCTTTGTCAGCCTTGGTAACCACAAGTTGATTCTCGGATATTTTTCTGTTGATAATTTTGGAAATTTTGATATCAGAGTTAAGTTTAGTAGTATTATTTAATAAAGAAAAATTGTTATTGAGAGATCTGGAAAGCTCACTTCTAATTAGATCCTTGTTGTGAAAATTCTGTGTCTCAATGACCTTTTCACATTCAGCTGCTAAAAGTTTGAAATTTTTCTTATTGTCCTGTTTATTAATATTATATTTGAGTCCCCAATTAAGAAAAGACTTTTCATTTTCAGAAAAATCATCAAAAGACGAAAGATTTAAAACTCTAGTGTGAAAGATATGATTGGAAAATTTTTTGTTATTATGAGAGTGAGAATAAGTGTCATGAAAATTTTGATAAGAATATAAACGGTTGAGTTTATTTTTGAGGATAATAAATTTATTCCTACCTTGATCCTCCACAAAGTACATTATGGAAGAATGAAGACAATCAATTTCTAGACTATGGAGATGGCAGGTGAGTTTACTATATAACCAAAAAAGTTTAATGTTAATGTCTGCAAGTTTGACGTAGTGTCGTTTGATTTCAAGTTTTATCCAGGTACGTTGTGCAGCTCTAACAGCTGATCTCGAAGAATTGCTGTGTGAATTAGACCTGACGACTACATACCCTGGGATCAAGTAGCGCTGAAGGCATTCACGATTGAACCATATGTCCAAGCTCGTTGTCTTCCTTTGGAGTAGAAGTGTCTTGTAGAAATGGACAAGTGTTGCTCGACTAGCATTCATTAACCTGTGGTAGAAGTCCATTATGTCTCAAAGTGGAGTGGTATGGATATACAAATCAGTAAAACGCAAAGTCGTCTCCACAATTTAATTTCCCATCTAGTTCAAAAGGAAGTTGAAACGGTGAATGACCGCTATCAATCAGATAGCCATCAAAAAGTAGAAGTAGAACATGTTTCGGTCCTATATAGAACCATCATCAGCTATTCAAGAAAATTCTACAATAAAAGAAAGACTATGTACTAAAGACAACAGGCTAATATAAGGCTATACTTACATGGAGAAGAAAATAAAGTAGTGTGATATAAAATGTTAAAATATTATGTAATTAAATAATTTTTAAAAAACCACATTGTTAATTATTGTGTTGAAGTGAACTAATAAGTAACAAAAAATATTTTTATGTTGGGGAGGCTATGAAGCCTTGAGCCCCTTAGTCTTATAGGAGAATTAGGTAGTTTAGACATCGAGCAGAAAAAAAGTTTGAAATTGGATCAATGCACGTGATTGTTGACTGTACAGACGGATATGAATTATAAGATGAACTGACAGGGTGACAACTGACAGCAAAGCCGGAACCACTGTCATGATTACTCTTATGTCAAAATTGACACAGAACAGTGGCGCGAGACTACCGCTCACAGAACAAAAGAAGGAAATGATTCCACCAATACTATTCCGAGCCTGAGGATCTCAAGTCACACAACTGTGCCAACAACAAGCAGAGTAATCAGTACAATAGGGACAAATCATGAAACTAAAGATACAATATTAGTTAGTTTTATTTTATTTTTGTGGAGGACCAAGGCAGGAACAAATCTAGTTTTTTAGAAAATTAAGAGAATTGAAGAACTTTTTGCAATCGAACTGTGTTTGTTCATTGAGGGAAACAATATTGGGATTATTGATGGCGGAGTTGATTTCCAAAATTTCAAGAAAATTAAGCAAGGCACCTTTTTGGCAAACATGTAAAATATCTAAATCTGTATTTATGTCAAAATTATGGTTGTAGTTAAGGATATGGTTAGAGAAAGCACTTTTTGTATTATATTCAACTATATGTGGGTTTCTAGAGCTCTCAATGAGTTTGACATGTTCCAGAACTCTTGTTTTTACTTTTCTACCACTTTGTCCTACATATTGGGCGGGACAATTTGGTTGAGAGCAAGAGATTCTGTAAACACCTGACTTGTGGGTAATAGGTACTTTATCTTTAGTATTGACTAACACTTTGGAAATAGAATCTGTAGTATAAAACGAGACATTAATGTCATTACCGAACCTTTTAAAAATATTTGAAATATCAAGTGAGACTTTTCCTAAGTAGGGAATAGAGCAATATTTGTTAGAATTCGAAATAGGAGTTAAACTACGGTTAAGGGATTTTAAACTATGTTTATTGTAGATACTATTAATTAAATGAAAAGGGAAACCATTATTATGGCCTATTTGCCTAATAATGTTCAGTTCCTTGTTGAAATTTTCGGGTGACATAGGAATGTTAAATAGTCTATGAAAAAGAGAGTTAAATGCTGCGAATTTGTGTGAGTAAGGATGAAACGAAGAAAAGGGGATGACTGAGTCTGTGTGGGTAGGTTTTCTGTAAATTGAAAAATCGAGTTTAGAATCTTTAATGCTAATTAATAAATCCAAGAAAGGAATTGAATTATCTTTCGATAACTCCATAGTAAAACGTATCGACGGGTGTAAGGAATTTAGGAAATCTAATAAAAGGTTTACTTCATGAGTGTTGCCATTGAAAAGTACAATGCAATCGTCAACATATCTGTACCAAAACAAGATTTGTTTGAAAAGTGGGAAAGTTTTGAGGTTATGTTCTATATCAGCCATGAAAATTTCTGCAAGAAGAGGAGATAAATTGCTACCCATAGCTAGGCCAGAAATTTGTGAATAGAAATCATTATTAAATTGGAAAAAATTCTGTTGCAAAACCGTGTTCAGTAGAGAACATATATTGAGGACATGGAAAGATAAAACATCTGATTTGAATAATAGGTCCCTTACTAACCTAATACAGTCTTCAGGGGGAATACTCGGGAACAAATTGACAACGTCAAAAGACAACAAAAGGGAATTGGGTGGCACAACCACGTCTTTGATTTTTTGAGTGAGATCAAAAGAATTTAACAATGCGAGAGGGTTATTGAAATTGGTAATGTTTTTGATAATTGAATTTAACCAAGAAGCTAACTTGGAAGCAGGGGAGTTGCAATAAGAGACAACGGGTCTGATAGGAATATCATCTTTGTGAATTTTGGGTAAACCATAAAGCAATGGGGTAGCCGGGTTCATAGGAGTGAGTTTATATTTGGAAGAATTATAAAATTTGATAGTATCGATACAATTATTCAAAGTAGACTTCATGTTATTGAAAAATCTATTGGTGTGATCAAAAGTTAATTTAGAGAAACTATCTGTATTTAAAAAATTCACAACTTTATTAATGTAATCAGTTCTATCAAGAATAACTATGCAATTACCTTTGTCAGCCTTGGTAACCACAAGTTGATTCTCGGATATTTTTCTGTTGATAATTTTGGAAATTTTGATATCAGAGTTAAGTTTAGTAGTATTATTTAATAAAGAAAAATTGTTATTGAGAGATCTGGAAAGCTCACTTCTAATTAGATCCTTGTTGTGAAAATTCTGTGTCTCAATGACCTTTTCACATTCAGCTGCTAAAAGTTTGAAATTTTTCTTATTGTCCTGTTTATTAATATTATATTTGAGTCCCCAATTAAGAAAAGACTTTTCATTTTCAGAAAAATCATCAAAAGACGAAAGATTTAAAACTCTAGTGTGAAAGATATGATTGGAAATTTTTTTGTTATTATGAGAGTGAGAATAAGTGTCATGAAAATTTTGACAATAACAGGACAATAAGAAAAATTTCAAACTTTTAGCAGCTGAATGTGAAAAGGTCATTGAGACACAGAATTTTCACAACAAGGATCTAATTAGAAGTGAGCTTTCCAGATCTCTCAATAACAATTTTTCTTTATTAAATAATACTACTAAACTTAACTCTGATATCAAAATTTCCAAAATTATCAACAGAAAAATATCCGAGAATCAACTTGTGGTTACCAAGGCTGACAAAGGTAATTGCATAGTTATTCTTGATAGAACTGATTACATTAATAAAGTTGTGAATTTTTTAAATACAGATAGTTTCTCTAAATTAACTTTTGATCACACCAATAGATTTTTCAATAACATGAAGTCTACTTTGAATAATTGTATCGATACTATCAAATTTTATAATTCTTCCAAATATAAACTCACTCCTATGAACCCGGCTACCCCATTGCTTTATGGTTTACCCAAAATTCACAAAGATGATATTCCTATCAGACCCGTTGTCTCTTATTGCAACTCCCCTGCTTCCAAGTTAGCTTCTTGGTTAAATTCAATTATCAAAAACATTACCAATTTCAATAACCCTCTCGCATTGTTAAATTCTTTTGATCTCACTCAAAAAATCAAAGACGTGGTTGTGCCACCCAATTCCCTTTTGTTGTCTTTTGACGTTGTCAATTTGTTCCCGAGTATTCCCCCTGAAGACTGTATTAGGTTAGTAAGGGACCTATTATTCAAATCAGATGTTTTATCTTTCCATGTCCTCAATATATGTTCTCTACTGAACACGGTTTTGCAACAGAATTTTTTCCAATTTAATAATGATTTCTATTCACAAATTTCTGGCCTAGCTATGGGTAGCAATTTATCTCCTCTTCTTGCAGAAATTTTCATGGCTGATATAGAACATAACCTCAAAACTTTCCCACTTTTCAAACAAATCTTGTTTTGGTACAGATATGTTGACGATTGCATTGTACTTTTCAATGGCAACACTCATGAAGTAAACCTTTTATTAGATTTCCTAAATTCCTTACACCCGTCGATACGTTTTACTATGGAGTTATCGAAAGATAATTCAATTCCTTTCTTGGATTTATTAATTAGCATTAAAGATTCTAAACTCGATTTTTCAATTTACAGAAAACCTACCCACACAGACTCAGTCATCCCCTTTTCTTCGTTTCATCCTTACTCACACAAATTCGCAGCATTTAACTCTCTTTTTCATAGACTATTTAACATTCCTATGTCACCCGAAAATTTCAACAAGGAACTGAACATTATTAGGCAAATAGGCCATAATAATGGTTTCCCTTTTCATTTAATTAATAGTATCTACAATAAACATAGTTTAAAATCCCTTAACCGTAGTTTAACTCCTATTTCGAATTCTAACAAATATTGCTCTATTCCCTACTTAGGAAAAGTCTCACTTGATATTTCAAATATTTTTAAAAGGTTCGGTAATGACATTAATGTCTCGTTTTATACTACAGATTCTATTTCCAAAGTGTTAGTCAATACTAAAGATAAAGTACCTATTACCCACAAGTCAGGTGTTTACAGAATCTCTTGCTCTCAACCAAATTGTCCCGCCCAATATGTAGGACAAAGTGGTAGAAAAGTAAAAACAAGAGTTCTGGAACATGTCAAACTCATTGAGAGCTCTAGAAACCCACATATAGTTGAATATAATACAAAAAGTGCTTTCTCTAACCATATCCTTAACTACAACCATAATTTTGACATAAATACAGATTTAGATATTTTACATGTTTGCCAAAAAGGTGCCTTGCTTAATTTTCTTGAAATTTTGGAAATCAACTCCGCCATCAATAATCCCAATATTGTTTCCCTCAATGAACAAACACAGTTCGATTGCAAAAAGTTCTTCAATTCTCTTAATTTTCTAAAAAACTAGATTTGTTCCTGCCTTGGTCCTCCACAAAAATAAAATAAAACTAACTAATATTGTATCTTTAGTTTCATGATTTGTCCCTATTGTACTGATTACTCTGCTTGTTGTTGGCACAGTTGTGTGACTTGAGATCCTCAGGCTCGGAATAGTATTGGTGGAATCATTTCCTTCTTTTGTTCTGTGAGCGGTAGTCTCGCGCCACTGTTCTGTGTCAATTTTGACATAAGAGTAATCATGACAGTGGTTCCGGCTTTGCTGTCAGTTGTCACCCTGTCAGTTCATCTTATAATTCATATCCGTCTGTACAGTCAACAATCACGTGCATTGATCCAATTTCAAACTTTTTTCTGCTCGATGTCTAAACTACCTAATTCTCCTATAAGACTAAGGGGCTCAAGGCTTCATAGCCTCCCCAACATAAAAATATTTTTTGTTACTTATTAGTTCACTTCAACACAATAATTAACAATGTGGTTTTTTAAAAATTATTTAATTACATAATATTTTAACATTTTATATCACACTACTTTATTTTCTTCTCCATGTAAGTATAGCCTTATATTAGCCTGTTGTCTTTAGTACATAGTCTTTCTTTTATTGTAGAATTTTCTTGAATAGCTGATGATGGTTCTATATAGGACCGAAACATGTTCTACTTCTACTTTTTGATGGCTATCTGATTGATAGCGGTCATTCACCGTTTCAACTTCCTTTTGAACTAGATGGGAAATTAAATTGTGGAGACGACTTTGCGTTTTACTGATTTGTATATCCATACCACTCCACTTTGAGACATAATGGACTTCTACCACAGGTTAAGATGCAATGTGTTTTGAAGCAAAAACAGATTTTGCTGTTTGCTAAACCATCGCGTATTGTATTATCTACCAGATAAATGTGGATCAATCATTAATGCATGTTGGGTATTTTACAAAATGTATACCTATAGAGATCAATTAACTTACTTACAGATAACCTGGAAATTGTGGATTATGGCTCATTGAACCAAGACAATTTATAAAGTGTGAAGAGTAACTTTTGTATAGGGTGGACCCAGATTTACCAAATGTCAGAAGACTACAAAGCAATATAACTAAAAACCATTTCATTTGAAAAACAAAAAAATCGAAGTATTCCTACCAAAAAAATACCAAAGAATCTAATTGCTTTTTTTTAAATTTTGCGTATACCTCATACATTATTATATGTTAAAATGAGGTTTACCCGACTGAACAAAAAAAAAACACTTTATACAAATATATGTAGTATGCTTATGAATTGAGGTTCGCGAGTTTCTGTTGAGCCCTTTTAGAAAGATCCCCTCGAAATCTCTCCCAAATCAGTTGAATATATTTTATTAGATGTGGATTGTAATGATAAAAATCAGAAAATCCCATTAATTTCAATTGCCAGAAAAATCAAATTATATTTTTATGACTAAGTACCTAACAAAAAATTCAAAAAATCAATGGAAATTAAACTACATCATGATTTTATAGTGACTTAATCTCTTTCAGTTCCTCCAAAAAAAATTTTTTTAGCTATCCTCTCATTACGATATTTTCCATATTTTTCAAATCTTTTTCCATTGATTTAAAATGTTTGGTATAATATTCCTCCTATTATTTGTTTCACAGAATGGTCTAGTCAGGCCACTTCAGTCAATTTTCTTTTTTTTTCTTCAACATCAACCGTCGGTTCTGAAGACGAACTCATATCTTCCATATTATTATCTATCTCTGCAATGATATAATCCTGTAAGGGAAACTGATATCAATAAAAATGAGGTTAAGGTAAGTTTATAAGTTTCCTAAGAGAAATTGAAGAGCAAGAGATTGTTTTACCTCTTATCCGAAAAAAAAAAATCGAGGGACTCTCAAGCACTTTTCGAGTTATGCCCTTCTGAATCTTGAAAATGGTCGATTTTCAGTAAAAAATTGCACACAATGCTTCTATTTATGTACGTTTTTCGCCGAAGCTAATAAACTGATACCTATTTCAAAAATTCAAACCCCAAATAATCGACCTTCTCATAACCATATCTTATAATAATAATAATGATTCAATTAACACTTGGCAAACATATGAAACCGACAATTTCGACTTCGTCGAAATTCTCCACACATCCCACAAAGTGGAAGTATTGAGGCAAATATCTGTCAGAAAATAACTAACTACCTTTTCCTACCAACATTTAATTACATATGACATCCATTTGTGCAATTTTGACGTAACTCAATGTTCGTAGGGGGAAGTAGTTGTTTTCTGACAGTTAATTGCCTCAATTTTCCACTTTTTGAATTTTGACTTCGTCAAAATTGTTCGTTTTATTTATTGACTCACCTGTTTATACCTGCCAACCCAGTAGTTACGCCAGGCAAAAAATAGACAAGATAGTGAGGAGATAAGAGGATTTCGACTTCGTCGTATATTATGTAGCCTTCAAAGGTTCTTTCGATTGGAATAAAATTTGTTCGTTAAATTAATAGGTGAAATGTTTAAAAAAAATTTAATTAATTTATTTATCATGTAACAGTTGAATACCTGACCTTCAGATTCTCTATTATTCAGTACAACATATTTACACGTTATTGTGTTAAAGAAAATCATTACAATTTGTTGATTTATTCAACCAAAATCAGTAGATTCGGGATCACCAGCGCATCATCACAAAAGTCAAATTTCATCATTGCGCCGCACATCTTAGGTGTGTGCGGATATATTTTTCAAGAGTGCCAAGAGCGCCAATAAGGTAGATAGCTCCTAATCGTAGTTTCGGATTTGCGTAAAAACTAATGATTTTATAAATTTTTCTTCTTCTGGTTCTATAACTTCCTTAAGAATGGGGGAATCTATCTATTTTTTTCATTTGTCAAACAATAATTTTTTTTCAGAATCATCAAAACCAAAAATCAGTTAATTTTCCGAATTCTTACAAACAAATTGAATCATTTGTAACAACAAAATTTTCGCAAAAAACTAAAACTGAACGCTCAAAACCGATACTCGTTTCATCAAAGGTATTGCTTGCTCTTAAGATCCTACATTTCATATACCGGGTGACCACGAGATATACGCCCCCCAATTTTTCTATAGTTTTAAAGACACAGATTTCAAATTTGGTATGTCGCTATAGTACTTGAATACGCATATTTAGACGGAAATACTGAAAATTCAGCGGAATTAACCGGAAGTGACCCCAAACTTTTTTTTCAAATAACACCCTTTACATAATATATTTCTTCATTATCCGAAAGAGCACGCAATTTGTGATAGCACTGATCTTCAAAATTGAAAATCGGTTGAAAAATGGTTAAGATACAGTTGATTGTTCAATCAAATAAAGTTGGCAATGAAATGCAAACTGAAATCATTACAGGTGACAAACGACATCAGAAGTTACCAAAGAAAGCTTCAAAGTGCAATACAGTTGAAAACGGAGGTTCTCATGTAATTGCAGCTACTATATATTCCAACAATTATCAAAAATTACCTAAAAATGGAATAGTACTCATAAAAAATTGCTCACAACTGCCATATCAAATGGCAACATGTGATTTTCACTTCGTCATGATGAAAAATGGATAAGATTACTCGTGTGAAAAGTTTTTGAGAATTCCGAAAGAAATAAAACAAGATGTTTTATCATGATTGTTCTGAAAATTTAATATTCTTCAACAAACCACAAAAAAGCGAAACAAAAAGCAACATTAATTAAATAAGTAGAACAAACGTATCTTCGTTGGAATAAAATGAGGTTTTTGTATGTTCTAAGCTGACTACATTGAATTGAATTTTAGAAACGCTCATCATGAAACCTGATTGTATCTTCGTTTCCTTTAGGAATTCTTCAAAACTTTTCACACGAGTAACCTGATAATTTATAATTTCTCATCATGACAAAGTGAAAAGTACATGTTGCCATTTGAGAAATGGCAGTTGTGAGCAATTTTTTATGGGTACTATTCCGTTTTCAGGTAATTTTTGACCATTATTGTTGGAATATATGGGAGCTGCAATCACATGAGAACCTCAGTTTTCAACTGTATTGCACTTTGAAGCTTCCTCTGGTAACTTCTGAAGTCGTTTGTCAGTTGTGATAATTTAAGTTTGAATTTCATGGTCAACTTTGTTCGATTGAACAATCAGCTATATCTCCGCCATTTTTCAACCGATTTTCAATTTTGGAGATCAGTGTTATCACAAATTTTGGAAGGTGTCGGAGCCGGAATATATGGTATGAACCCAATAGTGAAACGCTCATTCAGTTTGGGTAAATTAGCTACGATATTCTAGGCAGAGGTATATGCCATTGAAATGTGTGCAAGGGAGCTGGAAAACCGACACCTCACACGAAAAACAATAAAAATATTTTCAGATAGTCAAGCAGCATTGAAAGCGCCTGAAACCAACTACTTTAAATCCAGAGCAGTATGGAACTGCAGAGACACCTTGAACCGACTAGCACAAGGCAACAACGTTACCCTAGTTTGGATACCAGGTCACACGGGCCTAGAAGAAAACGAAATAGCGGACGCCCTAGCGAAAGGGGGGGCCGAAACAACGTTCACTGGGCCAGAACCGGTCATCGGTTTAGCATATAGCACTGTCAAGAATGCTACAACCGCCTGGGCAGACAATAAAAGACTTGAGTATTGGCTCAGTCTACCAGGACTAGCCCATTCCAAAGCATTTATTGCTTGTACAAGAAAAAAACCGGACTCTGACAAACTTCTAGAACTCAGTAGAGCACATCTCAGAGTTATAGTAGGTTTGCTCACTGGCCACTGCAAACTCAAACACCACATGCATAAAATCGGACTTGCACATGATGCAGAGTGCCGTTTATACATGAAGGATGATGAAACGGCTAAATACATCCTGTGTACATGCCCTGCAGCGGCCAGAACCAGATTTTCAATATTTGGCAATACAAAAGTAAGGCCAGAAGATCTGGTAAAATGTTCTCCCAATATGTTACTCAATTTCGTTAAGAGATTGAATATACTGGGAGAAATATAACCATCCCTAATAACACAGGATCTTGCTGGTATATCCCGCTTAGGTCCTACATATGTCCCAATGTTTCAGACTTAGGTATGACATGGCAGAGATGTTTCTTTTGGAACATCGCTAAAATGTTTTCATTAAGATGTTCTAGAAACATCCTTTTTCATCTTATTTTTGCCTTCAGAAATGTACAATTAATTATGAAATTTGGCACCTACCTACATTGATATAGCAAAAACATCCAAATGCAAATAATTCTTATTGTATTTTTCAGATACCTATGTTTGTATATTGTCTACTTGATGGAAATAACAACTTTTTAACTTAGACATATTTTTATTCCCATCTACCTAATATTGAACAAATTGAAATAATTACGGAATATTTGCAATAAATTACACCTAGGTACATTACTTCATTGTTACATAAACAACTTTGATGGTTCCGAGTGTTATTATTTAAAATCGTAACTTTCGAAAATCCCGCCATTTTTAGCAACTGACCCGACAACACTTGGCGCGTTGGCGTTGACTGCCGACAAGTGCCGATTGCGTCATCTACTACAAAGTCATGATTTGTTAGCAACGGTGCCAGATGTTTGTTAAATTTATTTCAGTAGATCTGAAAATAGAATGAAATTAAAATGTGAATGCAATTTAAACTAGCACAAATTTCGGCAAAAGTATTTAAAGAAATGTTTCGGTTAAAAACTTAAAAGTTTAGTTATTTTCAAATTTTATGAGCTTTCGAACACTTCGTGGTGAGGCACTATATATGAAAAAAAAAAAAATCTGGCAACATTGCAGCAGCCGTGCGTTAGCTCGTCGCTCTGGAGTCCGGATTCGCGCCTCTCCGCTGCCATATTGGATATTTGTTTTTGGTGTTGATTGTTGATTGTTGCAGTGAAGTGAAGTGGTTGTATGGGTGCATTTGATTATTTTGAGGCAAGTACAAATTACAAAAGGTTTTTTATTTTTTATGATGGAGTCCCGAGAAAAAAGAAAGCTTTTAAATAAGTTCGAGCAACGATACAAACAGATTAAGGAAGGCGAAAGCTCTAAATCTAACCTAAAACCAAGTGGAGAAGCGGGAGAAGCCGCTTCTACATCGCATGCCTCAGTTTTTGGGGTCCCAGCACCAACCTACATTCCCGAACCTATGACGAGGTCTGATTCTGATCATTCAGATGAATCAGGTCATTGTTCAGACATCGTAAACAATAGCATATCTAGCTCTAATGAATGTGATTTTGAATTTGTTAATGTTGAAAGTAACCTCGAAAATGACCAACCTATTTTACCTAATAATACGTTAGCATCTTCTGTAGGAAACTGTGCTATAAAGCATAATATCAATCATTCGGCTGTATCTGATCTGTTGGACATTTTGAGGCAAAATAATCCTGAATTACCTATCAGAGTGCATAAAAAATTTGTTGGTTGAGTTTTTTAAACATAATACATTGAATACTAACATTCTCGAAATTTGTGTTTTTTGCATCACTAATGTATGTAAAATTGTTTTAGAAGCTGCACAGAAATCGGGACATGCTTCCAACTATAAGGACACCGAGCATAGAATTGGAGATTGGTTGAGACGAGCTAAAGAACGAAATCTAAGAGCACAACTGAAGAAGAAAGGGGATGCGAATTTGTAATAGGTGCATATTAGTTCATTTTAATTTTGTTTTTTTGGATTTGATTTTTTTATTCTTTTTGGTTAGACCATTAGACCAAGCTGTAGAGGTTTTATATACAACCGGATCGAAAAAGAGACCATTTTTCAAAAATTCACAATTTCTATAAATCTGAAGCTGGGAAAACAGGATGAGGGAAACTGATATATGGTAACATGTAGTACAACTGTGAGCAAGATGTTTTCTGTCTGATGGGTAGTGTTTGCACAATCGGGTTATAAACTTTCAAAGGGCTGATCTTGCAATGCACACCAATCTAAGGGAAATCGTATTCAAGTTCTGTGAACGGCATCTGGAAGTAGAGATCAATGTCTAAAACTTGTATATATTGGATTTTGTCTTGAGAGGTGGAAAATTTGTTGAAAATGTCACCGAAAGTTGCTCCATATGCTTCAAAGTGCTCCCGAAGTCGTTTGGAGCAATTTTCGGTGACAGTTTCAACACATTTTCCACCTCAGGTGAAAATACAAAATATACAAGTTGTAGATATTGAAGCTACTTCTAGATGCCATTAACAGAATTTGAATCCGATGATTTTCCTGAAATCGGTGTACCTTGCAAGATAAACCCTTAAACTGTTTATAACACGAATGTGCAAAAACTACACATTGGAAGAAACCATATTGCGTACAGTTAAACTACATGTTATTATCTATCCGTTTTCTCAATTTTGTTTGTCGATCTTCATATTTATGAAAGTTATGATTTTTTTAAAAAAATGGTCTCTTTTTCGAGGTTTTCCCCCATTTTCTCAGTGGAAAATGCATCGATCTGGTCGCATTTAAAACCATTTTGTAGGTGTTATAATTCTCTATTGACTGTAAAACGATTCCTTCAATACTTTTTGATATTTTTGAAAAAAAAAAAACAAAAAAGTTGTAACTTTTTTTCACTATTTCTTGTTTTAAAAAATTCACAAATCGATTTTCCTGGGGCGAAAACCAGAGTTTTCATTAACGAACCATCTTATATAAATTAGTATAGGTCATTTGCATCTTTTATTTTGTGTGAAAAGAGCCTCATATTTTTATCTATAGCTTGACCTACATGGGTGCGGCCTTGGTAATATATTGAATTGAATAGATTTTACTGAGAAAAATAAAACGGTTTTTCACATCACTTATGTAGGTATAATTGTTTTAGAAGCTGCATAGAATCAGATCATCTTCCAACAAGGATACTGAGCAAAGTATTTGGCTGAGAAGAGCAAAAGAAAGTGATTTTGTTTTACATTATTGAGGGTTTTTTGTATAAAGAATATTTTTGTTTATTAAACCCATTTGAAACAATTTAATGGTTTCCCAAGGACGTTTTATTTAAGTTCCCGAAATGTTTTCAGTACATCCCATGTCATCCTACAAAAAACATCCTAAAAGTATCTTGAGGATGTTTTACGCTAAGTATCTTGAATGTTTTTAGTACATCCCCTGTCATCCTACAAACATTCTGAAGGGATGTTTATGGGTCATCGCAAATGCTGACACGGGTGTTCCCAGCAACATCCCAATAATGTCGTAAGGAAAATAGGGATTTCCCAGAGATGTTTCTATTGTCCCATATGATTGTTTCTGAAATGTCTTACAGATGTTACTGTGTTATTAGGGATAGGGTGAGCCACAATAGGCCATTGGCCGCAGTGGAGGGCCTGATATGGGCTCACTCACATTTAAACCTAACCTAACCTATCACAAATTGCGTGTTCTTCCGGATAATGAAAAAATATCTACAGGGTGTCATTTGAAAAAAAAGTTTGGGGTCACTTCTTGTCAAACCGGAAGTGGTGAATTGTCAGTAATGGTGTCAAAATATGCGTATTCAAGTACTATAGCGACATATGAAATTTAAAATCTGTATCTTCAAAACTATAGAAAAATTGGGGGAGCGTACCACACCTCGTGGTCACCCGAAATATTTTTTGAACGTTTCATTAAGATCTTACATTTCATGATTCCTCAAAAATCTTTCATATTTTTCCTAGCTCTAGAAAATAGATCTAGAGATACCTAGTAACACAAAATTTCCGGTCATTTGTACAATGTATGGCATTAGCGTAATACCATACTTCTCCGGTGTGACTTACATCTTACATCCCGCCATACCGACGGGATGTAAGTTCTCAAAAGTTCATCGCTTTTGGTTCAAAAACATTTTCGTTACTATTGAAATGTTTATAAAGGAAAAAGAATTATATACCTCTCCGTTCTGACTGGGTCTGCACCAAAGTGTATTTCTGTCAATAAAAAATTGCTAGGTGTTGGGCAGAGATGATTTGACAGACGTATGGGCTGTTGGATTATTTTCTGTTCGATGATTAGCCACACACATTAAAGTTGATCCGCCAGTTTGAACTGCAACAGATAAGTCTGACAGCTTTAACCATCCCAGTTGAAACCGTTATCAACCACTAACGCACAAAAAAACCCTGCGGATCAATCTCAAACTGATGACCCTCCGTCATATAAAAAACTGCGTGTTGGTGGGCAAAACCTGCAGATAACTCCGCGTATCAAACTGAAAGGTTGGAATTACACTTTGGCCAAAGTTTTGTAATGCATGGACATTTTTCACTTGTGATGTAGACTGACAGACAAATCCCCCTTCTAACGGACAGATAAATATGCAGGTTTGATCCGTGCCGTTCCAAACCGGCAGATCAATCTCTGTGTGCATGTATAGCCACCTGTTTCCGACGAAACTTCCATGGTATAGAAAATTTGCTAAAGGCTAGATTATCACTAGATTATTTTCATTTTATTAAATTATGACCTTTTGCCAAGTGTGCTCAATTCCACATGTAAACTATTCATTAATTTCGAATGATGAAATGAACATATCTGCTATTCAAAGCATCAATGCAGGATATTCAATGCTTGGCTTTGCAGACAAAGAACTAGTGGAGTTCCTATCTTTTCTTAAGACTTAGCAATGCCATCTGCTCCGAATGACGAATCCAGAGGTCTCAATTTAGCAGTATCGGTAAATATGTTCTCAGATGGGATCTGCGCTTTCCGCTATTCTTCTGGACGCACTTCCATTTTCCTCTCATACTCTTCCACCAACTTTTCCACCGTCTCACGATATCTTCAACCTTTCCTCTGATTTCCTGGACTATTACAGTGGTATCATTCTGAAAGCACTGTTTACCTTGGCTGATTCATTGCAGAAGTTGACCTTGTTGTTCTCGTTCTTAATAGCTCTTGGTTTCATGTTCCTCAAGATGACAAAGAATATTTCACTGTTCATGCTGTCGTTAATCTTTTTGTTATTTCCAAAACTCAGATATTGTTGCTCTTGTCGTTTGATCGTCATATTTGTAAACCTGGTTATTTACCATGTATGTTCGATTGTTGATTGGTAATTTTCTGGAAATTCATGTTCAATTATTGATTGAAGAAAACTATAACTTCTCTTAAATTTCACTGGTTCAAGTGATAAGACAGGTCATTGAAAAAATTAGAAATGAGCCCTGAAAATAATTCTTAACAAAAATTACAACTATCCAAATAATGGACTCTTCAAAGAAGCACAAGTGATTCATATTCGGAAAACCTATTTTTTAATTTTGACAATTTATTGAAAACGAAATCGTTCAAAAAAACTAGTGCAACATATGTGAGATATTTTAAATTACTATTTAAGTCACTTGCGACCTGGCGTGAGCTACATTTCTTTCTCTCTCACATCAGAAATCGAAATATATAAAATATTTCTGTCAATCACATCAAAAGCTAGTGGTACCGATCAAATCAACATAACTATGTTATTGCATTCTTCCAGTTATTTGTCACATTTCAACTTTTGCATCGAGAGAATTTCCTTCTATCTGAAAAAAGTCATTTATTCTGTCATTGCCCAAAGTACAGTTGTGTGCACGAAAAAATAGTACCAGGCATTGCACTAATTGCATTGTATTACACTAACTAATTGAGCGAAAAAAAATTTGAGAGCGGTTTACTGACAAAATTAGTTTGAATTTTGACTCTACTTGTCAAAGTCGATAATTTAATTAAGATTGACAAGTCTGGCTATGCTAAAAGTTGACATACTGCAGAAGACCAAAATCAGTTGACAGTCATGATTATGCTAGATTACACAAAAGCATTAACTTCTGTTACCACTTTTGCATTTCATTACATTTTCTGCAAATGCAGTATCATTACTACACTGCTATTCATCTGAGAGAATGCAAGCAGTTAAGGTCAAAAGAGACATCTCAGAAATATTGACTGTTGAGAATGGGGTTCCACAGGGCTCGATTCTGGGCCCCCTGCTCTGCATTCTGTATACACATGAATTCTATAAGCAATCGTCACTTGCCGACGTCAAGCGGATTAAATTGTTTTCTCCAGAAACTGACTTGTTGGGAGCCAATACCCAACTGCACTCCGATTTAGAGTAAATTATTTCAATTTCAGAAAAATTTTGCCTTTCTATAAATCCTGGAAAATCTGTAGCGATGTTGTTCGGTAGGAAAGTGGCTCGTAACCGTTGTTCTGATGCCATGAATATCAAAATCAAAGATATATCAATTTTTCAAAATTTAGGGTTTCTCTTGGACTCGTCACTGAATTTCACCAAACACGTCAAATTAGTCATAAGACGAGCTTTCTGTAATTTGAAATTGATCTACACTAACAGAAAAATACTTGGACAAACATAGTAAAACCATCTTATGTGCATCACTTGTACCTAAACTATGGCGATATATATGGACGGCTAAACATCGAGAGGAGGAGAATATTGCATGCCTGTACCCAATTTCAAAAGAAATAAAAATTCAAAATCAATCTATTTATAGGAAAAGATCACTTTCCGCACTGACGTTCACAATACCAATGACCGGTTTGAATCCCGATTCACACCAGAGTCTCTGTTACGTACATGATCGCAAATCTATATGGTTTCCGGAAGCTCTGAAATAACCTAACATATGTACCTAAGAGGTTAATAAAGTATTATTATTATTATTATTTTGATCCGTCTGGATTATACCAGTCGGGCCCTGTTTCCTGAGCTCCGACACATCCAGAGGGCGCGCTGCTGCCATTTACCCAGATAACCACTCCCCACGTCCGTGGGGTGAGCAACTACTGGCTCCAAAAATCATGTGCCCTGAGCAGACGGAGTGAACTAAGGATGACCTTGGCCTTCTGCATTCGTCCAGCTATGATTTCTGCCGCATCACGGCAAGCCGGTATGATTTTCAGATTAGAGAGCAGCGTGTCCACCAAGGACCCCTATAATCAGAACCACCAATTTAACCGAATGGTTTGGGTACAGCCTGCTCGTGTTCCAATATCACTTCTGATGAAAAAAATACGCTCATTCTGCAACTTTTTATATAAATAGCTATTGTAGATTATTATCTTAGCATCGAAAACCATTACTCATTGTATGATTATCAATTATTGTGTCATTAAGGTTCAATGATATGTTTGATTTTCTCACGATGAGGATAGGTACATCATTTATGGAACTCCTCCAATATGTATTGCCTTACTAGTTCATAAGATACATTAAATGATTATCTTAACTGTATCTTAATGGGATACAAATATTGTTTATTTTCTCCTTCAGGTAGATGTATTCAAAATATGTAAACAAATTCGTATTGACTACTTTGCAGATACCTGTAAATTACCCATAGAGGTCTGACCTTTGTTACGGGTCAGTTTTATTCAATAGTAGTCAGTTATTAGCCATCAAAACAGTGTAAAACTCATAAATTATCGTTGGGAAGATGGAACGAAGTGGTAATCAATTGGAAGCGATTACTCCCAGTGCTGTAGAGCTCAGTGAAAAAATTCTGCGTTTGAGGTACATGAGCAATGTAGTAAAAACTACAAAAATGAAAGAATGATCGCCGCTCATTTAAAGAAAGTGAAGCAAGTTAGGGAGCAAGTCAAAATACGTTCTACTGAAACAGATTGTTTCATGTATGGCCCGCCATAACACCCGAGTATACAGTATCGGAAACTATTCATCTGGGGTTTGACAGAAATCTACGCGACCAACAAGGAACGCAATGATATGATAATACCACATAAATGAGAGAGACGCACTACTGCGCGCCTCTTCTGTTATCTCGACCGACGAATTAACAGCTCCCTTCCTCGAGCGAGTAGAGGAGAAATTGTAATGCTTTCTCAACATTATAGCGAGCTAAAATGTCAAGGTGTTAGGAATGTAAATTCAATATATATGTATCCTACAGATGAACAAGAAGTTAAAATATTGATAAAGGAGTTGAAAGCGAATAAAGCTCCTGGGCTGGATAGTATTGGAGCGAACTTGTTGAAAGAATGTGTCGAATACATTGTAAAACCGCTGGTTTATATAATAAATAATTCTCTCCAAACAGGTACATTCCCGGAATCTCTAAAAATTGCAGTCATCAAACCACTTCACAAGTCTGGTGATAGACGTGACGTTTCGAACTATAGACCCATATCGCTTCTCTCGAATATAGCAAAAATTCTAGAAAAAATCATTAAGTCCAGGATGGTAGGATTCATAAGAAAATATAACCTGATATCAGAGAAGCAGTTTGGGTTTATGGAGGGCAGGTCAACTCAAGACGCTATAGCGGAGTTATCAGGGTATATAAAGCTTTGGATGCAAGAAACCCTGCTATATGTCTTTTCGTTGATTTAGCTAAAGCGTTTGATACGGTCAGCCATCCAAACTTGTTAGAAACTCTCGAACAGGTTGGATTCCGAGGTAATGCGTATCATTTAATTAAAAGTTATTTGAAAGATCGAAAACAATGCGTCAATATAGATAATGAAGTAAGTAATACAAGAATAATCAAATATGGAGTTCCGCAGGGAACGGTGCTCGGTCCTATCTTGTTCATTCTTTATGTGAATTCATTGTTCGACTTACTGGTACCTGCTGAAATAACAAGCTTTGCTGATGACACAGTCTTCTTCTTCGAAGATAAAAATTGGATGGACCTGAAACAAAAAATAGTTACTGCATTTCCCCTAATCGTAGAATACTTCAATAGTAAATTACTTACAATCAACTTCAAAAAAACAGTTTTTCTTCCTTTCACTAGCTATGAATCTAATCTTCCCAGTTATTCTGCTCTTGATATTCCAATTAACGGCGACAACATTAAAATAATATCCTCAAAAACTGTAAAATATTTAGGTATTACGTTGGACAGTAATCTAAAATGGAATGAGCACATGAAGAATCTGACTCAAAAAATTAGATTCTTGGTATTTAAATTCAAGTACCTAAAAAATATCCTCGGCCTCAAACACCTAAAAATGGTTTATCATGCCCTGGTTCAGACGCATCTGTCTTATGGTATAATCGCTTGGGGAGGAGTCACTAACAATCACCTAAAGAATTTAGAAACTGTACAGAAGTGGATACTGAAAATCATATTGAAAAAGCCATATACCTACCCAAGCGATGATCTGTATAAGGAGGCACTGATAATGGACATTCGACAAGTTTTCACTTTAACGCTATTGGTGTACCAGCGCAAGAATATAAAACAATCAAAAAGTACTGAACATGAATATAACACCAGATCTAGATTAAATTCAATTGAAATACCAAGAATGTTGAAGACTATTTGACCACGAAGCTATTCATATCTGGCTCCAAAGCTATATGGCGTTATTCCTTCCTATCTCAAAGTAATAAACTCGTTATCGCTGTTTAAATCCAGAATAAAAACATGGATAATGGATACACCCAGAAAACAAATACATCAACTAATTGATGTAAAAAATAATTGAATAATGTATTGTTCCTGCGTTTGTTTTCTCAATATTGGTTCAGAAAATGTTTGTCTGTTGTGTTTTCCTGTAAAAAAAAAAAATTAAATAATTCTTGTGATAATTACTGTTACAAAATGTATCACTTATTTAATTCTTTTTTTATTTAACAATCCCATTTTACAATTTTACAACTTTATATATTGAAAACCATTTTATCAAATTTATATCTAATCTCCACGTACAGGCTATGCCTTTGTGGATTTTGTTATTTATTTGCCTTAATGGTTACAATTGCTGTCTTTATTATATTATTATATTGTGTAAATTATATTGTACTTTTGGTAAATAAATATTATTATATTATTATTATATTATTATTCTCCACGCTCTCACAAAACCACCATACCCAAGATGAAAACTTTCCGATACTGTATAGAACAACAACAAAACAAGGAAACCAATCACAGTATTGTTCATCAGGCTCAAGTTGCGAAAGTGAAAGAAACTATCATGTGAAAGCAGAAGAACGTGGTGATGATCATGGACTACCCATCAAACATAGTCAGTGGTTTATGCAAGAGAAAACTCAGGAGAAGGAAAAAGCGGTCCATTCACTAATGATGTTGAAGCAATCGCAAATGATGTTGAAGTAGCAATGGACGATGACTACACTTATTTCGAGAATAGTGATGGAGAGTGCCGGTTTTTGTTCGACGATTTGATCAAGAATGATTATCGTCCTGAAAAAAAAAAGAGTGCTAAACCTGATCTTCTCAAAAATATGGAAGCGATATAATAATTAACTTTTCTCCGAACAAAAAGCCGTGTGTATGTTCCAAAAATACAGGCTATAAAACTCTGAATGATGCTTGGTAGCAGTAACTGTTCTGAAATGAACTCGAGAAACGACTCCAGATTGATTGAAAGTTTGATTTTGTGAAGGAAATTCGATATTTGACGAATCATATCAAGACTCCACATTGCTCAGATGGCTGCTGCAATTATTGTTAAAGATATTCCGAGCCAGGTTCATAAGACAGAACAGTACTCAGTAACAGTTTTTGAAGGGACATGGGGAACTCATTCATGAAACCCTCTGTACATTCATAGAAATAGTTGTAATAAACAAAAACCGTTGGGGCCATGAAATTCGATATTTGACGAATCATATCAAGACTCCAGATTGTTCAGATGGAAGCTGCAATTATTGTTAAAGATATTCCGAGCCAGGTTCATAAGACAGAACAGTACTCAGTAACAGTTTTTGAAGGGACATGGGGAACTCATTCATGAAACCCCCTGTACATTCATAGAAATAGTTGTAATAAACAAAAACCGTTGGGGCCATGAAATTCGATATTTGACGAATCATATCAAGACTCCAGATTGTTCAGATGGAAGCTGCAATTATTATTAAAGATATTCCGAGCCAGGTTCATAAGACAGAACAGTACTCAGTAACAGTTTTTGAAGGGACATGGGGAACTCATTCATGAAACCCTCTGTACATTCATAGAAATAGTTGTAATAAACAAAAACCGTTGGGGCCATGAAATTCGATATTTGACGAATCATATCAAGACTCCAGATTGTTCAGATGGAAGCTGCAATTATTGTTAAAGATATTCCGAGCCAGGTTCATAAGACAGAACAGTACTCAGTAACAGTTTTTGAAGGGACATGGGGAACTCATTCATGAAACCCCCTGTACATTCATAGAAATAGTTGTAATAAACAAAAACCGTTGGGGCCATGAAATTCGATATTTGACGAATCATATCAAGACTCCAGATTGTTCAGATGGAAGCTGCAATTATTGTTAAAGATATTCCGAGCCAGGTTCATAAGACAGAACAGTACTCAGTAACAGTTTTTGAAGGGACATGGGGAACTCATTCATGAAACCCCCTGTACATTCATAGAAATAGTTGTAATAAACAAAAACCGTTGGGGCCATGAAATTCGATATTTGACGAATCATATCAAGACTCCAGATTGTTCAGATGGAAGCTGCAATTATTGTTAAAGATATTCCGAGCCAGGTTCATAAGACAGAACAGTACTCAGTAACAGTTTTTGAAGGGACATGGGGAACTCATTCATGAAACCCCCTGTACATTCATAGAAATAGTTGTAATAAACAAAAACCGTTGGGGCCATGAAATTCGATATTTGACGAATCATATCAAGACTCCAGATTGTTCAGATGGAAGCTGCAATTATTGTTAAAGATATTCCGAGCCAGGTTCATAAGACAGAACAGTACTCAGTAACAGTTTTTGAAGGGACATGGGGAACTCATTCATGAAACCCCCTGTACATTCATAGAAATAGTTGTAATAAACAAAAACCGTTGGGGCCATGAAATTCGATATTTGACGAATCATATCAAGACTCCAGATTGTTCAGATGGAAGCTGCAATTATTGTTAAAGATATTCCGAGCCAGGTTCATAAGACAGAACAGTACTCAGTAACAGTTTTTGAAGGGACATGGGGAACTCATTCATGAAACCCTCTGTACATTCATAGAAATAGTTGTAATAAACAAAAACCGTTGGGGCCATGAAATTCGATATTTGACGAATCATATCAAGACTCCAGATTGTTCAGATGGAAGCTGCAATTATTGTTAAAGATATTCCGAGCCAGGTTCATAAGACAGAACAGTACTCAGTAACAGTTTTTGAAGGGACATGGGGAACTCATTCATGAAACCCTCTGTACATTCATAGAAATAGTTGTAATAAACAAAAACCGTTGGGGCCATGAAATTCGATATTTGACGAATCATATCAAGACTCCAGATTGTTCAGATGGAAGCTGCAATTATTGTTAAAGATATTCCGAGCCAGGTTCATAAGACAGAACAGTACTCAGTAACAGTTTTTGAAGGGACATGGGGAACTCATTCATGAAACCCTCTGTACATTCATAGAAATAGTTGTAATAAACAAAAACCGTTGGGGCCATGAAATTCGATATTTGACGAATCATATCAAGACTCCAGATTGTTCAGATGGAAGCTGCAATTATTGTTAAAGATATTCCGAGCCAGGTTCATAAGACAGAACAGTACTCAGTAACAGTTTTTGAAGGGACATGGGGAACTCATTCATGAAACCCTCTGTACATTCATAGAAATAGTTGTAATAAACAAAAACCGTTGGGGCCATGAAATTCGATATTTGACGAATCATATCAAGACTCCAGATTGTTCAGATGGAAGCTGCAATTATTGTTAAAGATATTCCGAGCCAGGTTCATAAGACAGAACAGTACTCAGTAACAGTTTTTGAAGGGACATGGGGAACTCATTCATGAAACCCTCTGTACATTCATAGAAATAGTTGTAATAAACAAAAACCGTTGGGGCCATGAAATTCGATATTTGACGAATCATATCAAGACTCCAGATTGTTCAGATGGAAGCTGCAATTATTGTTAAAGATATTCCGAGCCAGGTTCATAAGACAGAACAGTACCCAGTAACAGTTTTTGAAGGGACATGGGGAACTCATTCATGAAACCCTCTGTACATTCATAGAAATAGTTGTAATAAACAAAAACCGTTGGGGCCATGAAATTCGATATTTGACGAATCATATCAAGACTCCTGATTGTTCAGATGGAAGCTGCAATTATTGTTAAAGATATTCCGAGCCAGGTTCATAAGACAGAACAGTACCCAGTAACAGTTTTTGAAGGGACATGGGGAACTCATTCATGAAACCCTCTGTACATTCATAGAAATAGTTGTAATAAACAAAAACCGTTGGGGCCATGAAATTCGATATTTGACGAATCATATCAAGACTCCAGATTGTTCAGATGGAAGCTGCAATTATTGTTAAAGATATTCCGAGCCAGGTTCATAAGACAGAACAGTACCCAGTAACAGTTTTTGAAGGGACATGGGGAACTCATTCATGAAACCCTCTGTACATTCATAGAAATAGTTGTAATAAACAAAAACCGTTGGGGCCATGAAATTCGATATTTGACGAATCATATCAAGACTCCAGATTGTTCAGATGGAAGCTGCAATTATTGTTAAAGATATTCCGAGCCAGGTTCATAAGACAGAACAGTACCCAGTAACAGTTTTTGAAGGGACATGGGGAACTCATTCATGAAACCCTCTGTACATTCATAGAAATAGTTGTAATAAACAAAAACCGTTGGGGCCATGAAATTCGATATTTGACGAATCATATCAAGACTCCAGATTGTTCAGATGGAAGCTGCAATTATTGTTAAAGATATTCCGAGCCAGGTTCATAAGACAGAACAGTACCCAGTAACAGTTTTTGAAGGGACATGGGGAACTCATTCATGAAACCCTCTGTACATTCATAGAAATAGTTGTAATAAACAAAAACCGTTGGGGCCATGAAATTCGATATTTGACGAATCATATCAAGACTCCAGATTGTTCAGATGGAAGCTGCAATTGTTGTTAAAGATATTCCGAGCCAGGTTCATAAGACAGAACAGTACCCAGTAACAGTTTTTGAAGGGACATGGGGAACTCATTCATGAAACCCTCTGTACATTCATAGAAATAGTTGTAATAAACAAAAACCATTGGGGCCATGAAATTCGATATTTGACGAATCATATCAAGACTCCAGATTGTTCAGATGGAAGCTGCAATTGTTGTTAAAGATATTCCGAGCCAGGTTCATAAGACAGAACAGTACCCAGTAACAGTTTTTGAAGGGACATGGGGAACTCATTCATGAAACCCTCTGTACATTCATAGAAATAATTGTAATGAACAAAAAACGTTGGGGCCATGATATGTGGAAGAAGAAGATCACATCGCTGGCAGCAGATCATTCGTTTCACCAATCCTCGTAGGGTTAGCAGTGTTTCTCTATAAGAATAACGCATCGAGGAAATTAGTCGATGTGCTTTCCTCATTGCGGTTTTGTTCATCCTGCACAGAAGCTGTTCACCTGGAAGCATTAGCAATCAACGGTGATACGCTGACACCTAACTCGTGCTTTTCACAGAAGGTTTACGATATGCTGATTTTAATGTATTACACCAAAAAATGCAGTAGCCCCAATCAATTAATTTCTCGGCTGAAAATCAGAACTTCACCTAAGGTTTCTAGAAATTATGGAGCTGTTCAACTGATCCATTTTGAATAGACGGAAAGGTTTGTCTGAAATCAAGATAAATGATCTCAAGAAAATGCGTATAGCACCTGAAACTGCGATTCCATCTGGGTATAATCTTTTATGGTTCTTCGAAGGGTGATTCTTTGAAAGTTTTCAGGACAAAAAATTCATATAAACATATGTCCTAAACGGCTTGGTTTTCGAGATACAGGGTGTTACAAATTTTTTTCAATATTTTTTGGAGTAGATTTCGACATTTTCGACAATAACCATTTCAAATCAGGAGAGTACAATTCAATGGATCACACGATACAAAATAATTCATTTCTAAAATAATTCACAGGGTCCTACTTTTCTGTGGGTTTAGATTAAATATCTTCCTGTACAAAATTATATTCGGTATCCGCGGAAGTTTTTTTGTGTTTGTTACTCACAGAATAACCTAGATCAAACAATGAAAGAAATTAGTTTTTAATTTTTAGTGCATTTGTATGAAAACTTGTCTTTATTATATTTTTTATTTTATAATTTTTATTCATTGTAGATTTTTCTAATTCTACGAGATTTCTACATTCTACAAGTTTTTTTTCATACATTATATCAAAATTTTCAACCCCTTCCAAGTTATTGATGGAAAACCAGTTTTCCGTGTTTTACAGGGAATTTTTCCCCACTTATCATGGGTGTTCGCATGCAGAACAATTTTTTTTCTTGAAGTTCCCTTCAAGAACTACCCCTGTGCCAAAAATCATTTCCAATGGATTCATTGTCAAGTTAAAACTCCTGGATCTTGTGCTAAATATGGAATACAGTTTATTATTGACTGAATGGGTACCTATCCCTTTCATATTATGATAGTGTTTTCTCTATATGAAGGATATCTAGATTGTATATATTTTTCACAAAAGATCCAGCTAGGTCGAGGTAACCCGCGAGTTGTTTGTTATCTCATTTAACTAATCTACCCTTCATCAAAGGCATGGTTCAACTTGTTCAATAAAATTATTTTGTTATTCCAGAAATAAATACTTCAATTGAATATACAGCTAAAGCAAATGCATCTTTATGAACCTGAATGAAGTATCACTTGTCTTAGCCAATTACTTGATCCAAAGTTATTCTTAGAATTTTTATAATTAAGGTAGAACATCCTGTAGCTCGTGCAATCTGAATTATTGTTATTCATCACTGCGAATCAGTTTTGCAGGTGTTGTCCACCTTGAAATTCGCCCTCTTGGAGCAAAAACTCGAGACATTCACAATTCAGTTCGAAAATAGTGTTCATATATCGCACTCAAACATATCATTATTGTTATTCTCCCATCAATACTGAATTTATAATGCAGATATTATATCAATCAATTGTTTATGTGATGGTTTTTTCACTGGTGTTGGAAGATGAAAATTTTGTGACAGCCACGCCCCTGCAGAGGTTCAGGAGAGCTTTGGAAAAGTACTCGAGTAAATATGACAAGTTTGATGTAGCCGGAGTTCTAGCTAGCGCCAGATTGGTGAAGAGGTATGGAGACTGTCTGATGGAAAGGGGGGTTTGTCCACCAGAAGGAAGATTTCTCAAAGGTAACTAGTGAATTGTTTTGTGACTCCCGAGTCCTCACTTGTTTTTTGTAGGGAGTTGGAGGGGGGATAGCATTAGGTCACTTTTTGCCGCAGGCAATATGAGTATTGATTGAGTGTTGGCATTGTATAGACAAATTTTCCTCGTATTCTGCCTTCATTTAGTTATTTCAAACCAATGACAACAAGACTTTTTGAAAATTCAATAAATAGAAACAGAACACCAAAACTATGTCAATTTCACTCGACGCGCGTTCCGACAAAAATGTTGGCATCCTCAGGAGCTGAAAGCTCACTAAAATAAAATGTTATATCGATTCTATTTACCAATTGCACTCATTATCATTTTAGAATTCACCTGCTGTACTACTTTTCCCCGCCTACCTCAAATTGTCTACTAAAATAGTGTTTTTAATGAATAGGAGTTTCCTGCTATAATAGTAATTTATGTATCAAGCGAGTAAAGTGATAGGCACTTTTTTTTACGAGTAGGAAATGTTGACGCACGACGCCGTAGGCGGAGTGCGGCATTCCTACGAGTAAAAAAAACACTTTACTCACGAGTTTCATACAGTATTTTTTCTACAACTGTCAAAAAAATAACCAATTCATATTTTTTTGCAAATATGAAATGAATTTGGCATATTTTTATTGATTCATTATCCGAACAAAGTTTCAAGAGTATGCCGGAGAGTTGAGTTTCAAACAAATAAAACGAATAATTTCGACAGAGTCGAAATCCCTTTCTCTTCACACTATCCCGCAAAATGGAAAATTTGAAGCGAATATTAAAATAACATATTCATCGAGGTCAATATTATTATTATTATTATTGTTGACTTGACTTTCGAATAACGAGTCCATCGAAGTATCTTTTCATTTTCTTAGATTTGTATTCAAAATAAATAAACAGTCCTCGTGAAGCAACGAATACCTTTTTCTTTCTTTGAACTATGTCAAGAAAATCTCATATTTGCACTATCCACGATTTTCTCCGTTCAATCTTCATCACTTTTCATTTCTACTTAAATTGAATTTATAGTTATTGAGAATTCGTTATCTGGATAGATGCCCAATTTCACAAATTTCATTAATAATTATTGTTGTCATCTAGTTTCTGACGGCCAAACAGCCATCTACCTTGGATTACCTAGTGTAGATTATGTCCAATAGTTCCTTAGAGGTATATGCTATTATATATGTATTTTTTGAGACCTAAAGATGTCGCTGCATATTTTTAAGTTCTGGTTCCCACGAAAAGGAAAATCCTCTAATGTTCAGAAAACATCGTGAGAGCCGAGGTAAAGTAGGTAAGAATTGGTGTTCTTCCTGGATTTCTGCAGGCAGTATGCCTCAGGGAACACCTCCTTAGGCAGTGAGTTCCAAAGCTATCCCGTTTGTTGAAGGAACGAACCCTGGTAAAGAGCTGTTCGACGTGTCTCTAAGGAAACGACAAATGGATGTGAGGTCTGAGCTTGACGACTCATCCTCAATGGGACCGCTAACGGTGGAACGATTGATGATATTTGAGACAATAAAAACAGAGACAGAATGTTCAACTTTCTGCGATGTTCTAGGGAAGTTAGCGATCTTGTCACCTGGACGGATAGTTCTTTTTATTCAATTTTTTTTCTTTGGACAGAATCTAAAGGTGTCAGTGTGTTTGGGGGCTGCACTCCATATGTATATGGGAATTGTATTCCAGAACAGGTAAGATCTGTGTGAAATAGAAACAGCTCTTGACAAGAAACAGTTGATCAAATTTAGAGAGACACTGTGAGATCAAACTTTTTTTTCGTTTCGTATTATACCAAGTCGTTGGATCCTCATTCTAGAATTTTGTTCCCTTTCCGTTCTTTTCTGGGGTCCCGGGCTGCTATCGGAACTTTGGAAGAACAAAGCTATACAAAAAATTGTCGATGTGGAGAAGAAACGATGTTGGTGCTAAAATGAATCCTTGCAGAATAGGTAGAGTGTCAGATGGAATTCAATCAACCACCATGTGTAGAGATCTGTTTGAGAGAAAGCTGAAAACTGGTGAGAAAAGATAAGATTGAAACTTGGCAAGGAATCCCTAGTACCAAACGTGATCATGCACATTGGAGAGATTCACTATAGTTTTCGAAAGATTGCTGCCATATATGTGCAAGCAGTTTACCAGTTGATCTCTGATGATGGCAACGATATTGTCGATCAATCATAATTCCTGAGCGTTTTAGATATTTCCATGACCTTCAGAATACCATATGTAGCAGGACGATAGGTATGTAGTTGCTTGTAGAGTGTTTTAGCCCTTTTTGGGGTTGGTTGGACCCTTGCAATTTTCCGTTCGGAAGGAAATGGAAATACATTCAAATTGTAAAAGAGGTTGAATAACTTGTGAAGAAATGAAGTATATAATTTCAAGCTTGAGGTTTGCACTTCACAATAGTGTTATTAAATATGTATTTATGCAGAATATGAATAAGCGATTATTTTCAACATTCAGTAAAGAGAATGCTGATTTTATGGAAAGGTTGAAAATGAGGCAGGAGTAAAATAAAGTTTTTTTTTTGGCATGTATAAGTGGGACCTGTCACATTACTTTAAAATTGTTGCATGTATAGTCCAAAGAGGGTATGGGTTGCTGCTTCAGTATAATAATTCCATATTTACTAAATTATTCATGATTTTCGCAAACATCTCCGTAAAGTGCGACAAAACACATTTTAGATACTCAAATACTCGCATATTATATTTACATTAGAAGGTAGGAGTCTTCAGAAACGATATGAACTTTTCCCTTTTATTTCCCTTTTCTTCTTCCTTTTTAGCAGAGATATGGCCAATCAAATATTTGGCTCCGTCAGAACTTTCAGCGGCGGGTAAGGGTGAACCTGAAATTTGATGTCGGCGTTCAATCACGTTTTCTGGGAAAACGAGTGCATTTCATAAGAAATTACTGGGAATAATTTTCGTGGAAAATTGAATTGTTTTTTACCATGTTGAGTTAATTTTCCGATAAATCATATACTTTCGAAGATTACAGCAAAAATCTATTTATATATGTTTAAACGAAAAACAAAAATATGTTCCACCCCAGGAATTTTGGTAAACCATTCTTTTCGTGTTTATCATGGTTCCAACTACTAGCATACCAAGTTTGGTGGTGCTACAATCGATTCTTGTCTCAAAACCCAATCGTACTGGATTAATAAATACTCGATTCAATCTGAAATCCACCATTACACCACTCACCATGGTGATATCATTTCAACTCCTAGGTTCAGACTCCAGATATCGTAAAAGAATTCCGTAAACCTACATTCATATAACAGACTACCTACAAGGATAAAGAGTCCAGGTTTCTTTCAATTCAAGACGAAAATCAAAACGTTTCTATTGAAAAAATGCTTCTTTTGTATAAATAGTATCTTGATTTAAACAAAAATGAATTTGAAGGTATGTGATGGACACTCCACACCTGTGCTACAAGCAATTCAAATTATATTTATATTGTTATGTTTATATGCACTGTGACTTTTTATATTATTTTTGTAATATGTATTTTTATCATGTTATGTTTTTTGTTTTGACTTTCTCAAATTACTATTGTATATTGTAGCGAAATAAATACTTCTACTTCTACTTCTGCTACTACTTCTACTACAGGCCTAGAAAAATTTGTCTTATAATTCTTTGTCGAAAGGTAAAGTCAAGCATATGACTGTTAATGGGGCTGATTCTCTAGGGTTGTTTTCTCAATGAACCCAGTATATAATTTGCAGCCAAACATGTTGGCAAAAATATTAGATTTTTCCTAGGCAAAATTCAAGGGCCTTTTCCTGCTATTTCCATTCGGAATAGTTTTTCAGAAGCAAGTTTCACTGCGGTCCGTGTCTTTTTAATAACTGTAGTTATCTTCACATGAAAATCATCAATTAGACAAACGTGAAGGTCAATTCCTTGACCTGTTCAAAACGGAAATATTTCGTGTATTGTTGACTGTTGCTTCACCTCGAAATAAAAATCATAGTAATAATTCATCTCTTATTTGAATATTATCAGAAACCACTCACAATCCACCAATTAGTCGAAAGAAGTGATTATTCTTGAGATGTTCAGCCGGCGTCATTTGATTCTCGGCAAGTGAAGGTTAACCGGTTCCAAAAGTAATCTAATTTTTTTTTCGGAATAGTTTGACGTCATTGGGAAACCTGATGAACTGATATATATTGTAAACAAGTATGATTGGCAGTGTCAAAGAATTTTATGGAAAATTTTCCACTGAAAACCAAATCGATATACAGGGTGTTTCCGAAATTGGAGCAATGAAAAAAATGGGTTGTTATTTGGAACATAATGTAACCATAAATGGAAAGAATTTTCGTTTTTGAAGCAGTGAAGTGGGGTAAATGTGATATACTTTTTGAGTAGTTCAACTTTCAATCAGTATAAAGCTGCAAGTAAACGTTTAAGAAATTTAAGAAAAAAACAATATACTTTTTGAACGGTTTTGTTTTCATTGTTTACGAGAAAGTTAAATAATGTTTAATGTGGTTATTGTTGCGAGATGTTTTTTTGAATCATACCATATATCACATTTACCCCGGGAGCTGAGGCAAATGTTACGAAAGTTTATATTTTTGTAATAAATAGTATATTCCATAGTCTGGGGAAATTGAATAAAAATTCAATTCAAGCTCTCTATTCGTGTATTTTTTTTTTCAATATAAAAAATGTGAACTTCTAGAAAACATCAGACATTGCAGTATTGAGATCAGCTGCCGAATATTTTTTATCATTTGAAGATTTTCTTTTGTATCAGCCAACCATGATATCTATAACAATTAGAGCTTGTAAAACTTGCTATACAACTGTTTATATATTAACTGTTTGAGTAATCCGATTTTGAATCCAAGAAGTTATACAAACGTGGTAATTCTGATATACTATGTCACATTTGACCCAACCTGTACTATTACATTTACCCCTAAAAAAAAATTTCAAGCGGAAAATGTGTTATACCAACATTTTGAGGTTGATATTGCATTTTTATTTAAACAACATATACACCATATGCTTTCCCAAATCAGTATGAACTACTAAGTATACAAAAATTAGATTAATATTCCTACTTATCAAAAAAATTATATTTTATTTTACCAACGGGGTAAATGTAAAACAAAATATGTGTGAAAGTAAAACGCACTCTTCTCTTAACTGAACCCAAATTGAATCCATGTTTGGATTTCGACGGGTTATAGTGAGCCATCTCATTAGACTAGCATTTCGGGCTTCGGCTAATAGGTGGCACAAGTATATTCATTCAACGTAACCTACTATCGCAATTGCCCCATTATCACATATACTTCTTCACCTCAATCAAAAATTTTCAATTTTTTGTAAAATTTTATGAAATCTCTTTCAAACCTTTATTTGGGAGGCACTGGTTTAATTCTCCAGACCACAGCGTATCCGCTGGCGGTGTTTCAGCACGGTTTGAGCAGGCTGTAGACCACTGATCAGTGATCACCAAAAAAAATTTGAAACTCCAAAATTCAACATCTCCCATTTTTTTTTAATGTATTCCTTCATTTTGTTTTGTTTTGTCATCTTCTACTTCCCATTTCATTTATCGCTCCAATTTTGGAAACACCCTGTATTTTTAGTCAATACCTACTATTTTAGTATAAATATATCTATAAATAGGTATAATGAATGGGATTCACTTGAACAAACAAATTAGCGTCAAACTGATAGGCGCCTACTAGATGTTGATCAGTTTTTCGACTTTCCTGCAGAGATTATTCCATGGGACCCAATTTTTGAAATTGTAGTGACGTCGTTCCCTCGCAATACGTGATTTTAAATCACGTATCGAGAAAAATTGACGTATATTTCTCTTGAGAATCTTTTCCTAAATTTTCAAAAATTGGGTCCCTAGAACCATTTATTGCGAATTTGTCTCGAAAATGAAGAATGAGGCGTTGTTTCTGTTTGAGCAAGATTTCAGATGAGGGTTGATTCATTCTCATTTTGAAAATGAAGAATATGGTACTTTCCATTAGAAAAAAAAAAACGAGATACGTACACTTTTTTCAACAACTTCTCAGTTGCTCTGAATAAATGCACCGTTTTTTTTTGTATCGGTGGATGATCATCGATTCTACTTAATTCCCACCATGAATTGAGCATATTTCTCATTCCCAAAGCCTACTTGACCTATGCCCTTTTTTAATGTGTCTTTCTCGAACACTTTATATTCAACTTTCTTTCAAATTGTGGCGTCAAATTGATAATTAATAAAATCGTGTAGCATATCATTGAATTCAGAAAAAAAATAAGGGCGTTCATATACACAACAAAGAAAGAGCTTTCAAAATCAAAAGAGTTCTTAACTTGGTAGGGTGAGCTTCATCCACAAAAACCAACCCTAATACGCACTGCGGAGATTTTTGTCGTTTTTCTCAGAAAATATTGGTCGCTACAAAAAAAATACTGTAACTTGTTTTATGTTTTTCAATGCATTTCGAGTGAAAAAAAGGGGTAGAAACGATCACAGGTCGCCTTCTTAAGTATAGTCCCCCAAAGTGGTTTAACGTTCAAAATATACACGCGACAGATATAATGCTGCAAAATAAAGACAGAAAAATGTATTTTGGGTCATATTCTGTTCCTGTTAATTTTCATCCACATATGTCAGTAGACAGTACATATATTATTTTATAGGCAAGACATTAATATAATGCATATTTATTTTACACTTATTTTTCCAAAAAATTCACTAGTTTATACAAGCAGTTTTTCAATAGCTATAGCGTTCTAGCTTCTGGTAATTCAGAAAAATGTGGTTGCGAAACTATGTTTCAATGCCCACATTGCCAGTTGGGGACTGAATGTTATATTATGTTCAGGAAGGATGAGAATTCCGAATTGATGCTTGATCAACAGCATCATCAGATTTGTTCAGGTCCTCGTCAAAACTTCAGAAGTGTCTGACCGATGAGAGGTTAGATCCCTATGAATCAGAATTGGGTTGGGTTTCTACACACACGGTTTGTTTGTGGAAAAAAAACATTTTTTTCCCAATGCTCTCTATTTATTCAAAAGTTGTCTTCTAGAGCTCATGCTGTACCTTTTATTGTTCGTTTCAAACAGGTACAAGCCGGTAATGAGTATAAGTACTTACTTTATCTGTTATTCTTTGTTGAAGATATAGAGAAATGATTAAAACACAAGAGTTTTACCACTGCACAAACCACTATAATGTCCATAATAAATTCAAATTATCAAACTAACCAGCAGACTTCATATGTCCATCTCATCATATCAAAGACGCCAAAAAACAATGCATAGAGAATACCTAACCTCACATTTTCTTCTTTTCCAACTACATTCATGTGCATGAATTGGATGTCCAATGGATGTTAACTATTGGACGTCCATTGGTTGTTTACTACTGGACGTCCGATGGATGTTCACTATTGGACGTCCAATGGATGTACAATACATAAGATCCATCGAACGTCCGTGTCGTTCATTCTATGTCTATGGACGTTTGGACTGTAGCTGGTCGTGCTATACAAATGACATAAGATTAATTAAAAACAGAAAAAAAAAATTTTAATAAAAGAAATTGAACATTTACTAACAAAGAAGTATTGTTAAAACCGATAAGATATGTAGGTAGATGTACTAACCATGGTACAGGTACAAATGTATATATGGCACGTCATAATATTCAAAATGAAGTGAATAGCGTCTGGATAAAAATATAAATGAATCGAGGCGCGTTCAGACAAATTAAATTCCAGATTGCTAGTCCGTGTTCTAACCAACTGAGCTATCGAGGACACACGTTCGCATCTGCCTATCGGGATACCACTTTTGATTTTCAAATTTGGCTCAATTAACATTGTTCAATCCACACCTGAATCTTGCTAAAATCACGCATATGTTGATGAGGGTAGATAGAAGGAGAATTGGATTGATGATTATTGATAATGAATGAGTACCTACTGACATCCTAACTCACCAACATCTTGAAAACTGCGGATGCTGCGATTCATTTATATGTCCTAAAATTCAGTTGCAATAACTCAGAAAATATTAAACAAATGTCATACAAAATTGAATGACATACAAGCATTTTTAAAATCTAAACAGATAACTGGGTATCATCTAAATATTCAGATACACTATAAAACCAATAATTTATGAGAACTTTTTTCGCATTGAGTCTCTCAGGAATTTGCCTAATTTTTAGTGGGAGCTCATTATGTAATTTGATAACATTATAATGGTGTGAATCTATCGGTAGATTGGTTTTACTGTACCTCACTCTCAGAAACCTTGATGTTGAATTTACTCAATTTTGTTTTACAAAAAAGCTTTTGTTTTTCAAAAATATTTACATCATGCTAGTTTCTTATATTATTCGTTCCTCAAAATAACTTTTGTTGGCCAAAAATACTAACTAACATAAGTTGCATGAGTCTAGTAAGAACAGGTAGGTCATAACTACCTTAATTGATAAGAAGGGTATTCAAATTTGTTTTCAATGAAAAATAATTTTGTGTACTAATCGCTTGAGAAAGCTTCCAAGAGGCAGTGCCGGTTCATCCTATAAGCGGAGTAAGCGGCCGCTTAGTGCCCGGACCCCGATTGTGGCACGCCATGTTTAAAACTGTAGTGTACTCGGACAATTTTAACCATGTTTTCTTCCTCTATTTTCAATTCGGTGTAGATCTTTCTTTATTCAAAAGAGATTTAACTTGATGAAGGACATTTTTATAAAGTTTTGGATGGTTTACCCAAAAGTGATAAACTCAAGGATAGAGAAAAACTGTACAAAGATAATCATCAAACCTAGTTCAGAAGTTTAAATGAGTCTCTCTTCTACCGTTCAAAATCAACCGGACGTAGTGAAAATAAATGGTTTATGACTCTTGAGTCGATATCAATCATTTTGTTAACCATTTAAATTGTTCTATGAAGAAAATAGGATTTTTAGTTCTAAATATGGATACAGTAATTTTCTAAAATCATTGAATCACTTGAATTGCTGAAAAATCATATTGTATCTACTCTAGCTATGAAGTTATCAGCGGCAAAAACAATTGAGAGCAGGTTGAAGAGTGGAGAATCAAATCACATCAAAATATGCTTTATTGTCTGAAGAATACTAGATCTTATTGACAAAGTCTTTGAAAATATATATAAATAACTCTATGTATAAATAAGGGTACAAAAATTAATAAGTATAAAAAATGTCACATATAAGGCACACAAGTCATAAAATGAAATAAAATTTGGTGTATATACAAGCAAGGATCACAATTACATACACAATTACTGTGCTGGTCAGCAGCTAAACCGAAAATTTAGCTCTTATAAACACCACCTTTATCGCCACCTTTATCACAGTGAAAACTAATTCTACACAAAATTGTTGAGTTTGAAATCTGAATTTGAATAAAGGCTTTCAGCATAGAAGTCTTCTAATGAATAAAAAGCTTTTTTCAGTAATAGCTTTCTTAAGGAATTTTTGAATTTTTTTTATTTTCTATGAAGGAATATGAATATTGGAGGAAATTACTGAAACGTATCATAGCCATAATAGAGTTTTTATGTTCTCAAGGTTTAGATTTCAGAGGAATAGATGAGAATATAAATAGGCAACATAGCTGAAACTATTTGAGCTGTTTGGTGTACCTTGCAGAATTTGATAGTTTTTTAGCTGCACATTTGCACAAATATGCAAATAAGGGCAACGAAACAGTTAGCTACTTATCACATCAGATATGCGACGAGTTCATGCTATTTTATTTATTGTTATTTCGTTATATTTGTACCTATGTTCCTATGTACAAATCAAGATAAATATATATTTTTTATCATATAGTATAGTATAATAAAAAATGGTTCCATATCGGTTTATCGTTTGTTTTATTCAACAGAATATATTTTTTTAATTCACATTTTTTTTTTCAATGATTTTGGTTACTCAGAAGGGGGCCCAAAAAGTTTAAAAAAGTTGAGCGCTTAGTGCCTGTAAGCTCCCAAAACCGGCTGTGCTATGAACCGAAACATGTCGCGAATATAATAAAACCTGTTCGCCTTAGTAGAGAGTTCTATAATATATTTCCATCAAGTAACGGCCAAGTACATTAAAAAAATGTAACGATACAAACTTTCAACGATTTTTGTTGGTTGCCGATAAATACTTCCAATAAAACTTTATGACTGTTCAGGGAATCATAGAAACTGTTGGTAGAAAATGTTCGGCCCGACCCGCACAAATTATAGTCCCTCAGAAAACATGACAGTCATCGTCAAAACACGTGGACTAGTTCACATAAGGTTCATTTCTAGGGATTATGTTCTGGCCTTTGGCAGCCAACTTTAATTAAGCTCAATAGAGCACTCGTTTTTAGTGGGTAATTGCAATTTTTATAAATCACTTTTCGGAGAAAATTGACCAGAAAGATTCACGTAGCTTGCACGTAGCCTTATGCAAAATGGGTTCAATGGGTTTGTTTTTGTTCAGTTTGGTTTGTTTGTCCCTCTATGACATTGTTCCGCAACTGTCATATTACGTCACTGACAGTGATCTATATCGTTAATCTGAGTATTTCACACACCACAATTTTGAAATCTGATGGTATTTATTTCTTACAGAAATAATTCCCGATGCCATAACAACGGAGTGTAAGAAATGCAGTGACATCCAGAAAAAGCAGGCAGGTCTTATGCTCCAACATCTACTCCTGCATTACAGACCTCTATTTTTGGAACTGTGTGATAAGTACGATCCATCTGGTAAAGCAAGGAAGAAGTATGAATTCGACCAGAATGAAACCGAAGACTATGAGAATTATGATGAAGCCTGAGAGCTGGTTCAAGAAAGGAAGTTATTGGAGTTATTGTTGGAGCTTGTCGTAGTAAAATACTCCAAAACTTCATGAGTGTGGCGTACTTGACTATACATATAATTATCTGCGTGATTCTGGAAATACACAATATTTTAAGGTAGTTTCACGAATATTGAAAAAGTTCGTCACAACTCTAAAATAGTTCAATTTCGATAGTGTACTTAACACAGTTATTATTCAGATAATATTATGTTCTTTTGACTATTTTCACATATCAACAATAAATTGGTTAAAAAAAATGTTGTTAACAATTCTTCAGTATTTATTTTTAAATATATTGGGTATAATCTAACCTCTTGCACGTTTGTAAATGACTGATGTATAATGACGTTGTTCGTTTACTGTAAGAATGTCTGGTGTAATGATATTCGATGTATCATTATTGGGTTCTTTTTCTATGTTTCATCATGGTCAGGGTCAGTTCCAAATAAACATAAAAAAAACATAAACAATAATGGTATATCACATTGTGACTTTGTGATGTTATTCATATATTCAGTGACCGCCAAAAAGTATACCATATCGATGGTTGAAGTACAACACCTCGTTTAGTCGATTTTGTACCGTTTATGCATTTTTGGGAGGGAAATATGAAAATAGCGGATTCCTTGAACTACCAAGTCTCGTTTTTTATTCAAAGACTGGCAATTGACTTACAAGACTTTGCAGGATTCTGCCATTTGCAAATTTTTCCGTCTAGAAACGCAACTGATACAAAAACGACTTAAGATATAGAAAAAAAGTCCCATCGATATGGGAAAAATGTTTGTAGTTATAGTATTGAAAAAAAAAATCTGAGAAAAAATTGTGCATGTCCGATAACATAAAAATCGATTTTGTCATATGTTTGCTAGTGTGGCGGCGAATTGAAAAAAATTTACTATGAAAAGGCGAAAAGTGGATTAAGATGGCAAGATTTTGAAAAACGTTATTTGAAGACAAATTTAATAAAATAGCAAATACTATTGAAAAAAAAAATAGATTCATCACTGAATTGATGATTATGGTCTCTCGTCACTACCCCTTCCTCTTTGGTCTCTGCTTTTCAAACGGGAGTCAAGATATATGCAGTGCAAAACACCCCGGACAACCGATTTCCGGCACTGGATGTGGATAATCTCTGCAGCAGCGGAAATAGCATATAAGCAGAACGTACCACGTTTTAGTCAGCGCCAGATATTCTGGCTCTCTGATTGGTTGTGACCAAACACAGGTGCATTTCGCCCATCCAGACTGAAACATGGTGCATTTGGCACTAGCGTGAATAAGTTTTTTGCTCGCCTGAGCAAGCTGAGCTAGCTTGCCTGTTCACCACAGGGAATTTTTTCGAATAAACTTCCGGGCGACAAAGTGCACCACGTTTTAGTCTGGATGGCAAAGTGCGCCTGTGTTTGGTCACAACCAATCAGAGAGCTAGAATATCTTCCATTGACTGAAACGTGGTACGTTTTGCTTATATGCAGCCGGGAACTTCAACGCGAAGAGTCCCCAGTGGAACCGTGGCAGTGAAAACAATCAAATGGGAAGGACGCTTTGGGAATATTACCTAAACAACATTGTCGTCGTCGTTTTTCCAAACACACCAACCCATTTCCCCTGGAACGGCACTAACCCCACCACTATCGAACTGGTAGTGAATGAAAACGCTTCAAACATCATAGAGCTGAGATCAGTCCGTGAGTTTATTTCAGATCATAAGCCGGGGTTCTTCTTGCTCACAGAAAGAGGATATTATACGACTACTTCACCATTGATTGGAAAGATTACTGGAGGGTGATGAAAGAAATAACAGTCCTCACCCCGGATATCTCCAAGGGGAGACTGGAGGAGTAAACTCAGAGGCTGATCGGAAACATCCAAGCAGCACGAGACGCCACTTCCAGGAAGAAGGCAGTGGGGGAGAAAAAGGAAAAAATGGCAAAATATGATAAATCAAATGCATGAAGACAACATGCTGAATCTGAGCAGAGAAATAAGCGACTCGATCCAAAAGAGATTTAAGGACATGCCAGCCCTGGGAAATGGCCGTGCACAAGTAATGACGGAAAAGGGGTGAGCAAATATGTTCGGGAAATATTTTCAGAGTGCTTTCCATACTGGTGCTCAAATCACCTAAATGTAAGAAAAGGACCTTCTCGAAGTTGATGACCGACTTCGAAGAGGTTCAGGGCACGATAAAAAGGCTCCTTGGAACAAGGCACCTGGCATAGATGGAATTGACGCGGTTCTACTGAGGAACCTCCCGAAGAAATCCTTGGTCCAATTGTTATACATCATCGGTTCATTTCATTCTGTTGAATGATCGAGTGGCAGCCCTACGCGCAAGGCCTAAAGCAAGCGGAGATTATTCCCATCCTAAAACCGGGAAGGGTCGAGAGTTACCGACCGATCTCGCTACTGAGCATAGTCGCGAAGCTGGTAGATATAATCCTACTCAAGAGGTTTGTCAAACTTGATGAGAGGCTCAACCTCATCCCGGAGAAACAGTTTGGCTTCCGAAGAGGACACTCCACGTCCCCCCCGGTGGCCAGAATTGTCCACGAGATGAGGAGGGGCTTTCAGCAAGGGCATAACACGCTTATCGTCCTGTTGGATATCAAAATAGCTTTTGATACCGTCTGGACAGAGGGCATGATCATGAAGATGTTGAGAGCAGGCACGCCTGCTCATATGGTAAAACTTACCGACTCCCACCTGGTCAGTAGGGCTTTCCGGGTGAGAGTCAACAACACTAGCTCATCGATGAAGCCAGCCGGAGTGCCGGAGTGCCGCACGAGTTCTGCTTCTCTCCGCTTTTGTACTCGTTATATACGTACGACTTCCCATGTCCAACCTAGTGGACACGGCCATCTACGCCAATGATGTTATATACGCATTCAGATTATAGTGTGATGGATGGGTCCAGGATGACGGCACACCTGGAGAGGTCGGTCGTACCGTATATGACGAGGGACAAAATTGAGTTAAAACAGAACTCATGGTCTTCTCGAGAAGATTGAAGAAGGAGAATATAAAACTTCCCGAGGGTTTCAGGGTTCTGGGAAACTGGATAGACGAGTCCGATGCTGTGTGGTACCTGGGGGTCCAGGTGGACAGGTGTCTGTTCCTCCACAAACATGCCAACTGGGCGGTCCAGCGGGGGGCGCTGTGCTCAAAAGAGTGTATCCGCTCATTGCTGGGACCTCCAGGTTGAGCATGGAAAATAAGGTACTCCTATACAACCAGGTCATAAGGCCAGCGGTGACCTACGCCTGCCCAGTGTTTTGCGGAGTCTCCAAAACTGAAATGGGACGATTAAAAGTGATGCTGAACAAAGCACTACGTATCGCCACAGACAGTGACAGATAAATTTTGCTGGTAGACTTGCGTGAGCTAGCGAAGGTCACGAAAATGGAACACTTCATTGAGAAGCAGGCCGACAAGTTCTATTGGCACCTCATCCAAGGAAGCTACTTGACCAGGGGAATCACAGCCGTGAGAGAGCACCACAATATCCCATGGCGATATGGGGGCTATATATACCCTGGATATTTTTCGTGAGTTCCCTAAAGACTAGTAGACATCATGACCGAGGCTGATGCACGTAAACGGTTTTTTCGTTTTTTTTTTTTTTCGAAAGCTAATTAGATCTTCAAGCGATGATGAATCCAATCGCAAGCGAGATCCCCTGCATGTCAAGTTAGGAGGCGAGAATACCAAGAGAGCGTTAACAAAGCCCGTATTGGTGGAAGTGGCCCATATAACATCATGGGGCCTGTCCTCAGGCAGGTGAGTTACGATTGAGCCTGGTCGCTGTATTCCCAGTGAGGCAGGTGAAAACCTCGCTCCCAGGGTGAAACAATAACAAAACTCCATCCCTTACCTTTACCCTGTGGTATCACGATAGTTTCAATTGTTTTATGTTGCATTTGATATTTTTTCTTGTTATATGTGAGCGGCCGTATTTTATCTACATTTATCATAAACATTTTTTGCTTTGCTTTTGCTTTGCTTTTCAAATCTTATCCAATCCATTACAGTATGTTCATACTATGCGTCTTTTATAGATTCTGAAGATATAGTCAATATAGTTACTGAAAACTCAAACTATCCCCGATGATATATTTTCAAAATATGTCAGAATATATGATAACTAGTAAGTGATTATAAAATTATCCCCAAATTCTCCCAAATTTACTTCTAATTGCTATGAATTTATAGTCATATAAGTTGTATGAAGAATTATTCCGTACAAGCTGTGTAACGGTAGTTGTGCATATTTTTGTGTATTTTTCGGTAATACAGAAGTGTTCAAATACTATAAAAATTCAACTGTGGCTTGAACATGTTTCTCCATCTATGAGGTTTCATAAGAACTACTGTCAGGTGAAGTAGTTTTTTTTTTATTTTGACATAAATCGGTATATTCGCAAGTATCACAAAGGATGCTATGATGAACTGATGAAGAGAATATCTCTACTGCGATATCCTTGTTTAACTTTTTTGACATTGATGGTCTATTTTTGTAATACAAGTTGAGTTTTGCAATATTCATTAGTGTTCATAATCTCAGAATGAGTTACCTACTGGCAGCAGAAGTGAAAAATTCCATTATTAGGAGTATATGCTCAGCTCTCCACACTATTCCACTAATTGGAAAATTTGAGGCAAATATCTGTCAGAAAACAATTACTCTCCTATACGAACATCGAATTACATCTGATATACATTTGTGCAATGTTCCTTCTGGAAGAATTGCAAGTGCTAATTGTAATCAAACATTCAATATTATCTTCCATCTGGTTGGGTATGACCACCTGTAGACTTTACCTCTCTTTCCCTCTCCCTCTCATTCAAACAGACCATATGTTTTCTAGTAGATGAATATAAAAATTTTATGAATTTTAATTTTTTGCTTGGTGAGAAATTGAGGAATAATTTGTACTATAGTTGATATCCAGAAAAAAACATCGAATTCTGAAAAAAAAAAATAACCAGATAATTTATATTTTTTACATAGTAAAAATAGAAGAAATAATTCGAAATACAGTTGATAACATAAAAAAATATATATTTCGGAAAACAGCCCAAGTAGCACACCCATATTGGGACAATATTGTAAAAATATTGGCAAAATATTCAAATAATAATAATAATGGCGAGAAAAAAAAAATGTGAATAATCGGCGATATTGGTCCAATATTTGAAAACAATATTGGTGTAATATTCTCGAAGCAATATTGGCTTCAAAATGTTAAACGATATTGGTACAATATCGCTATAGCACACTTACATTGGAATAATAATGGTAAAATATTGGAAAAATATTTGAACGTAATATTGGCGAGATAAAATTATAATCATTTCGGGATATTTGTACAATATTACTTGGATATTACACAAATAATATTGGTGAAATATTGTGGAAGCAATATTGGCCCCAAAATATTTAGGGATACCTATTGTTAAAATATTCAAAGTGGATATGTTGCCTTGGAAACATTGATGAAATATTTCCAGAAAAATGTCGAATAATTTGAAAATTCTACAATTTCATTTCTACTTCAATTAACCACTGAGTAGGTTGATTTGTACACGTATTGTATGCGAAGTTAATATATGTTACTATGATTCAGCTGTCGTTCCATATGTGGGGTCACCTAGCGGTTTCTTACCCAAGTTTGATCATAATTCATTTCAATACTGTTTATTGAACATTCGACCAATATTCAAATTTCAGTGATAGTGATAAATTTATTTTGTAATATTATATCAATATTGTCTTTCAAATATTGGAGTGAGGTTTTCGTAACAATCTCAATCAATATATTGAATATAGATTAAATAATATTCCACCAATGTACTATCAAACTTAGATATACAATATTTTTTTTTATCTCTAAAATCGATATGGGAGTAATATTTAAATCGCAATATTGAAGCTAGATGCTGGAAACAATATGTAGGTAGGCAATATCACTCTATCGATTTGACCAAATATTTTCTGAAACAATATACATTCAGAATAGGTTGAGCCAATATTCCACCAATATTATAAATGAAATATTTATTATTATATTATTATTATATTTCCAATATGCACACATATTGGTTCAATATTATTTTTACATTTACAATATATCCATATTGACCCAATATGAAAACAAGACTCAGCCAACATGAGGTGCTACCTGGGAGATGCTGATCATCCATTATGGATTCGAACTCACATTACCTCACTAAAAAAAATTGTGTGCCGGCTACATATCCAACTGGGCCAAGAGTTTTGCTATGTTGAGTTATGAACATTCTCTATCACCTTTATTTTGTAAAACTGTTGAGTAACGCATCTACTTGTCACTGATTGTCCAATACCCGTGTGTCATGATTCATTATACAAGGAGCGAAGCCTACTGTGTGCGATCCATCCTATTATTCGACAGTCATAAAAAATTGCTTTACCCAATGATATCAAGACATCTGACCCAACTCAGGGTGAGTATGTGATTGACGTGAGATCAAAACCTATTGAAATTAATGAAAATGCACCCGAGAAAAAGTGACAAAATTACTGCATCAACGTACTGATAATAAATTAAATAAAATATTTCTATTTCAATGCCGACATGTTTTGTATGTTATCATACCTAGTTTATTTTACAAAATTTTAAATTGTTCAAAATAGTGGTCAACAGAGGTCAACATTTTGCCATATCGGTCCAATATTTATAATATAAATAATATTTGTGCAATATTTTCCAGGCTACATTGGCCTCAAAACATTAAACGACATCGGTACCATATCGCTGTATGACATTGATATTGTGGTGATATTGAAACAAAATTATGAATATATTGGCGAATGTGAATCATAAATATTTCGCGATATTGGTTCAGTAATAATTGAATATCATACAAATAATATTGGTGAAATATCATGGAAGTAATGTGGCCTCAACACATTCAGCGATATTGGTACAATATCATTTGAATATATTGGTGAAATATACAAAGTGGTTGCCAATATTATTGATGTAATTTTGTCTTTACAATATTCATTCACCCATATTGACTGAATATTGTTTTTACATTCACAGTACATATACAGGGTTTTTCACGACGAGCGTTCGTTAGGAACGATTCAAAATAAAAACTTGAAATATTGTAGTAGTGGGTTTTACAAAATGGCGTTCCCAACTGAAATATTTTCAGTTATACCGGAAATTGAGGGCAACTTCCTAATTTCGATTGGAACACCCTGTATTTCATCACATTTTTTAATTTCTCAGCACATTTTAGGCACACTTGGATAACAATGCCTATACCCAAATTTGTCTGTTTTCGAGATATTAATTTTTTTTCAGAAAAATTTGACAGTTACAGCACCGCTCCTTAAAAATCATAACTCATAGACAGTAACAGTTGAAAATGTGAAATTTCACAGAAACACACCTTAAGCATCAAGTCATGAACAGGTCCATTGAATTTTCGAAAATAATTTACGGGGTGGTTGAAATTTCTACCTAAAACATAACATCGAGAAAACTGATGAAACACGATTTTTTCAAATTGAAACCATACACTATTGGCGCTGTAGCTGTCAAATTTTTCTGAAAATAATTAATATCTCGAAAACTAACAAATTTGGGTATAGGCATTGTCATATAAAGTGGGCCTAAAATGTGTGAGAAATTCAAAAATGTAATAAAATACAGGGTTTTGCATATGAAATGAGGAAGTTGCCCTCAACTTCCGGTATAACGGAAAGAGACCAGAAGTTGGAAATATTTCAGTGGAGAAGGCCATTTTGTAAAACCCATTACCACAATATTTCAAGTTTTATTTTGAATCGTTCTCCATATATTCCCAACGAACGCTCGTCGATATTGATTCCATATGAAATAAATATTTTGCCAATATGAGGCCGGAAGTGCTTGAAGGGCACATCAACATTCTCTCATTTTTCAAATTTGAAACTGATATAGTGTTTCAGCACAGCAATCATTCTTTTTTCGTATTCTTCTTCGTTAATGGAATTATCAAACATATCCTCTTTGCTTTCTTCAGTTTCTTCTTCTCCTAGAATGATCCTCAAAAATGGTATTATCCAAACAACTGGGAATATGGAATACTTATACCAATGTTCTTTGAGCTTGGAGAAAGGGAATAATTTCTCTGGATCACTTCCAAGTTCTCTCAGGTATTTTGAAAATGCAGAATAGTAGAAAGTGATGAGTTCCTCGGCGTGGAACAATTCTTCTTTGGAAGATACGGTGTATATGAATAGAGACAAATCCAAAACTGGTGAATGCATTGATGAGAGCTGCCAATCAATTATGGCAAGTTCGGACGGTTGTAACTCATTTTCCTAAAAAAAATAAGTGTAGTTAATTCAAACAAACAATTGAAGTCGTAGCAAGAATAAGAAAGACTCTTCGATTAAAAATTTATATTGAGACCTCAGATGCATATTGTCAGGACCGACAAGATATGAAATCAATTTTTCAAACTGTCCTGACAATCCAGTACGATTGGGTTTTGAGACAAGAATCGATTGTAGCACAAACCAAACTTGGTATGCTAGTAGTTGGAACCATGATAAGTACGAAAAAAATTTTTTACCAAAATTCCAGGGGTGGAACAACTCAACAGGGTGAAAAACAATTAGTAATTTCTAATGAAATCCGCTCGTTTGCAGAAAACGTGATTGAACGCCGACATCAAATTTCAGGTTCACTCCTACCGCCGCTGAAAGTTCTGGCGGAGCCGAATATCTGATTGGTCATAAATCTGCTAAAATGATCGGAGAAGGGAAAGGAAAAGTTCATATCGTTTCTGAAGACTCCTACTTTTTCATGCCAATATATTATGTGAGTATTTGAGATGATTGCAGATGATCCGAAAATCATGAATAATTTAGTAAATATGGAATTATTATACTGAAGCAGCAACCCATACCCTCTTTGGACTATAAGCAACAATTTTAAAGTAGTGTGACAGGTCTCACTTATACATGCCAAAAAAAATCTATGTTTTACTGCTGCCTCATTTTCAACTTACCCATAAAATCGGCATTCTCTTCAGGAAATGTTGAAAATATTCGCTTATTCGTATCCTGCGTATATGTTTAATAACATTGTTGTGAAGTGCAAACCTCAAGCTTGAACTCACATACTTCATTTCTCATGTAGGATGTGTATGACCGATTATTTTCAACATTTACTGAAGAAATTGCCGGGATTATGGGTGAGTTGAAAACTGAGGAAGAAGTAAAACCCAGTTTTTTCTTCGGCATGTATAAGTGAGACGTGTCTCACTAGTCCTTAATCCTTGCATATAGTCTACAGAGTGTACTGATTTCTGCTTCAGTATAATTATTTCATATCAACTAAAATATCCATGACTTTCGGATCATCCGTAAATATCGTAGAAGGGTTATGTGAAGTGAGACAAAATTCATTTCATAAGAAACTGTGGAGAGCTATTTTATCGCGCCGGCGTCTAAAAAACGATCATAAAAGCGGTTCAAAATCAGTCGCTGTTGCTGGTCGCAAGTCTGGCCACCTGCATAACAAGCAATACATCACTGCGACCTGGTCGCAACGTTCGTGTTGCACCGACCAGACGCAAGCATGGCCGTACACGTACTTCCTGATAAGAACATAATTTTAAAATCAACTCTTCTGTTTGGTATCAATAATAATCATCCGATATTTATCAATTGTAGCAATAAATATTATTTTGCGTTATTTACATATTACATTTCACATTTTACATTTCAAGTGTTACTAATATACAAAAACGTGAAGTCTCATATATTTATAAATTTGATCTATTTTATGTCGTCAAGAGATGGCGCAATCGACGCCTTCGTTTGACTCACAAATAGGTTCACTGAATTTAGAACGCCATGCCATTCATACTTTCTTAGTGTTCTGTGTTCTGTTCTTACTTCTTACCGGCACGGCTTTCTAGATTCAGATTCAGTGAGCCTACTCAAATCATTATTTAAAGGAAGAGAATGAAGAGAGAATATTTCTCGTTTGCAAACATTAAACAATTCCTACTGCCACAGCCGACTTAATCTCCCGAACCGTGGTGAGAAAATTGGCAACACCGCATGGAAGGCAATTTGACGTCCTACCATAGAAATTACAAAATTGTCAAAATTGATAATATTTCGGAAGAGCATCGTTCATGGAAATATCTATAAAACACAGACAGATCGCCAACCTTTTCAGAGGAGTGAGCTAGCTTGTGAGTGAAGTTGTTGGATCACCATGCCATGTCATGCCTTTTGCTCTCGTCAAGCTTAAAATGATTTATATAAGCCAAACGTAAAGAAAGGATTAATATTCTCAGTTTTATCAAAGATGGGAGTTATTTCTGCACTATTTATGTTATTTATTAGATTTGCCATCAACAATTCATATTCAAGTAGGTACTTACTAAAAATAATGGATTGCAGGAATAAATATTTCCTTTATTTCCACACCATAGAACCAATGCTTTTTTTTTTCAATGCTTTTTCTGATAAGTGCCGAAACCACATAGATGATTTTTTTCAGATTTTTCATTTGAAATCTGACTGATGAAAATAATACGTTATTGGAAGGTGCCCCAAACTACCTGTGTTTGGTACATTCTGTATAATGTACCTCTGTCAATAAAATATTATTTTCATTAGTCAGATTTCAAATAAAAAATCAGAAAAAAATCAGGGATTATCTATGTAGTTTTTGCACTTATCAGAAAAAAAAGTTGAGAAAAATCTCTCGAAATGGTAAATTTCAGGGCATGGAAAAACCAAACTTGACAGATTTCTCATATCTAAGTAAGTGAATATATTGCTATTCCAGTTTGTGATGAAAAAAATTGAATAACCACATTAATCGTCGTTCTTTTCTCTAAAAATTCAATTTCTTATGTTTTTTTCCTAGTTTTCCGAATAAGCCGAGAAATTCACATTAAAGAATTAATGAGTAGGACGTCAAATTGCTTTCTTTGGGGTGTTGCCGATTTTCTCATCACGGCTCGGGAGATTAAGTCGGCTGTGCTACTGCCTGTGCTCATGCCTAGTTGCCATGTTGCAACATGCTCGAGCTTGGACAAATTGCGTCGGTTGCAGTGTTGCCAGACCCGAAAATTCCGTTATAGCAGATTCATTTGAAAATTATAGCATATTTAAAATGTAAAATAGCATTTTGTTTTCAATCAACTTTACCAGCTTTCTGGGCAGTTGATGTCGCGGTGGAGAAAAAAAGTATAGTTTCTCTCAATTATTTTTAATTGATTATAAAAAAATGGGGATTTAGGTGGTATTGGTTTAGTGCATAACTGACAGCTCTGGAGGTAAAACTGGGTAGAACAAACTCTCTTTCTAAATTTTTAATTTTTTTTTGGATTGACGTGGCCGTTACTTGATGGAAATCCAATTAATGTACTACATTCGCTTGAAAAAGATACTGTGTATCGAAACATGACAATAAATTTTGTGGAAATTTTAATCGTTTTTTACCTTAGTGTCAAAACTCTTTCTCCCATTATCCTTCGGAAAAGACGAAGAAAGAACATTTCTATTTCGTTTTGTTATGTTATATTTCAGTGCTTTGTTAACGTTGGAGAATTCAACATTTTCACCGACTAGTTAGTCACTTTGATTAATGCTGAATTCGTAAATGATCGTACCTTCGTATTGTGCTGTTATAAAATGCCTTAAAAATGAGAGCGAGGTTTTGGTTATACGTCAGCTCCAGAGCTGTCAATTGTGCGCCAAACAAAAAATAGGTACACAGATTTGGGAAAAATGTTAAAAAAACGGGAACATGTAAAATAAAACAACTCGACTTCTACTGTCACCGTTCGCATTGGTGCCAACTAATAAAAATTTCCGTTATACCTAGACCTAGTTACCACCTACCTATAATGATTTATAGCAAATTCAAGATTCATTATAGCAAGAAGAAAATTACAGCACGGTTGTCAACGCTGGTCGGTTGCGACATCTCTTGATGACATAAAATAGATGGAATTTATAAATATATGGAAGTTAACGTTTTTATACAGTGCGGCTTTTTATAGTCCCCCCCCTGTTAACTTTTGAACGATTTGACGTAGAGAGATAAAAAAAAAACAGTTTCGAGGGTTTCACCGATACTACTTTTTGAAATATAACGCATTGTGATTGCTCGATAGATGGCGCGGGGGGGCACAAAAACCTAATTTTTTTAAATGGCATGGGGGGTCGAGTGACACATCGTTAAAAAGAGAATTCGATTCTCATTTCAACCATCTAATTTTTTTTTAATTTCGTTGACACATTTTTTCACAATAAGCATTTGAAGTGTCAAGTGTAAGAGCGGATCTGAATTCGTTTCCTTACCTTACCTCAATAACTTTTGAAGGTTTTGATGTGAAATAATGGGACGGAAAATATTTTGGGTGGTATTAAAATAATAATGTTTGAAGAAAAATACCGTAATTGTTCTAGTGATTCACAATTGCAATCAATACCACGAAATACGGTCAATAAAGACAATTCACAACATTAATAATTATTCATTTTGAATTCCTTTCAAAGCTTAATTAGGTATTAGGATATCGAAATTATACCCATTTCATTTATTTTTAATGACAAAAGTAATAACAGGTACTACGAAAGGACTATTTATTGAATTTGTTTAAATGACAATAATTAATTACTTACATATAAAAGTACAATGGATTGATGAATTATTGTATTCATATTCACTGAGGAGTTTTGTCTACTTATAATTATTATTTACTTTGAATATTTGATATCATCATGGTTCGTATACGTCCTTTCGAAGAAAAAATTGAAGCAATTTATTATTTTGGTGAGGCCCATCGGAACTACCACGAAGCGGAGAGAATTTTTAATGAAAAATTTCCTGAACATCCTATAACTCGGAAATATTTGAGGGAACTAGTTGAAAAATTCAACAGAACTGGCAGTGTTCATAGGAAAGGTGGAGCTGGTCGAAAATCAATTCCGGAAGAGACAAAGGTTTCGATAATTGCCGAAATGGTGGTAAATCCGCAACAAAGTACCTCTCGTGTAGCAAGTACGATTGGGGTCTCAACAGCTACAGTAAAAAAATATTTGAAGAAACACAAGTTCCATCCATACAAATTAGTAATGTTACACCAACTCACAGAAGACGACCCAGACCGAAGAATGGAATTTTGTGAAATTAGGAAAAGATAGCTAGGAACACCAATTACATTAGGAATATTTGTTTTTCAGATGAAAGTACCTTTTTTTTGAACGGAAATGTGAATACACAAAATGTGCGATACTGGAGTCATATAAATCCCCATATCTTTCGAGAAGGTCACACACAGTTCCCACAGAAAGTAAATGTGTGGGCTGGAATTCTGGGAGATCATATTTTAGGTCCCTTATTTCTGGAAGAAAACTTAAACGGTAATTTGTACCTGGATTTACTAAGAGATACGGTTGAACCACTCATACTTGGAATATTAGAAGAAAATGAGAACGAATTTCATGAACACATCACCTTCCAGCAAGATGGGGCCCCTCCTCACTTCCAACGTCAAGTTCGAGAGTATTTGGATGTAACATACCCTATGAGATGGATTGGACGTCGTGGACCAATCGAATGGCCGGCACGATCACCAAACCTTACACCTTGTGACTTCTTTCTGTGGGGATACGTCAAATCCAAAGTGTATGAGGAACAATCCAACTCTTTGGAAGAACTTAAAGAACGAATAACACGGGTTTGTGCTGGTATAACTGCAGACATGTTGAATAATGTTCGGCAGGAATTTGTGAATCGAATTTTTTATTGTCAAGGCGTATTAGGTGGACATTTCGAACACCTGCTTCGTTAATTGACAACAATTTTGCTTCTAATTATTTAAATACTACGTCATAATAGTTTGTTTTCTTTTTGTTACATTGAAACTTCAAATGCTTATTGTGAAAAAACATATTAACGAAATAAAAAAAAATTTAGATGGTTGAAAATAGAATCCAATTCTCTTTTCAACGATGTGTCACTCGACCCCCCATGCCATTTGAAAAAATTAAGTTTTTGTGCCCCCCCGCGCCATCTATCGAGCAATCACAATGCGTTATATTTCAAAAGGTAGTATTGGTGAAACCCTCGAAACGGTTTTTTTTATCGCTCTACGTCAAACCGTTCAAAAGTTAACAGGGGGGGGGACTATAAAAAGCCGCACTGTATATTTGTAATGCATAGAAAGTAAATATATTGTGTTTCATCGAAAATAAATATATCGGAAAGCAAAATGAAAATATTTGCTACAACTAATACATAGGAATATTGACACAAAATTAAATATATTTGCAAAAACAGTTTTTACCCGAACGGCGCCTCATAGCATGATATGAAATCATAATATTTTATTATTCTTCTTTCCACCAGCACCCAACGTCAGATGTCCACGCAATCACGTATACTCTTTTACGTATGTTGAGTTGCCGACTCTTGCAAGCCTCATGAATCGAATTTTGATTCATTAAAACTTTCTGCCATCATCTCAATATAATATTTATTTTATATAATAATGATAATAATAGGAGGTTATATGAAGCTGTTCACCATAGGTTAACTTGATAACTCTTGTTTCTGACGCCTGGTTTTCACCACGTTTTGATTTACTGTATCTACAATCGTCATTAGATCGTTAGATGAATACTGACATGCTCAGATGCTGCATATCAGTAAATTAGTATGTACAGGGGAATGACGTGAGAATATGAACAATACTGATCCGTTCAATAATGAATGAAGAATAAAACAAACGAATGATGATTTAATATTATGTGTGTATTCCGCATGGTAATCTATAAGAGCTTGACAGCGCCTTGGCATACTTTCAATGTCCTGCAATATTTTGGTTTGAGAAATAATTAGATTCGCTAATTAGTTTCGTTCGTTGGGGGGGTCATTTTTTTATCATCACTTATCCCTTGGATATATTTTTTTATTTTTACCAACATTTGTTGGCAACTAGTTCATATCTAGTTCATTAACGTTGAGTATAAAGTATAAAGATGGTAAAAGAAAAAAATCAATATCATGCTCTATGGAAAACGCATAAGAATGACATGGACCACCTCACATTCAAAGTTCTACGAGGGCGTACAGAATACTTACTTTCTTAAGTCTCCAAAAAGTATTGTGTTATGTGAGAATAAAATTGCCTCTGAAACAAAACAATCCTAGCAGTGGATGAAAAATGGTAAAAAAACCTCTAGTCAAATCATTGGTCTAATCACCTCTATATGTCACGATGATAACACAGTTTTACTGATGGTCAAGAAATTTGCAATTTATTATCAGATCACTTCTCATCGACTTTAAATCAACCCTTTTCATCAATTTTCTTATTCTTATTCCCTATTGAACAACAAGGGTTAATTAAAAAAGATCGGTGGAATCGAACCTATTTAGCTAGTGCTTCATCGGAGAAGTTAAGATATGGTTTGGACCCGAACCATTTTTCAAAAAATATCCGATATGGACCCGAACCATTTTTCAAAATATATCCGATATATCGTGATTTTTATTTAATCATAGTGTGTATGAATAACAGCACTGAATGTATATCAAGTTCGACTGAATTTTTCATTTATGTTGTATGATGTTGTACCAAAGGTTTTTTTCGTCCATCTCTACAAAATATGACATTTTACGTACTAATTTCCGGATGAAAAATGGACCATTTTCGAAAGTAAGTATTTTTCGTCCGCAGACACTCTTCGTCCGCAAACGCTTTTCGTCCGCTGTAGTCACTATGCCGTATCATAGTGACCACAGCGGACGAAAAGCGTTTGCGTTTGCGAAAAGTGTCTGCAGACGAAAAATACTTGATAGTCGATTACTGATTCGGAAAGCGGAAATTAGAACGTAAATTGTAGAGGTCGACGAAAAAATGTAATATGAACCTCGACAAAAAACTGCCTATTGTCTCGCCTGCACCTCAGCTATCAATTTGCAGGCTCGACTATAATAGATAGTGTTCGTTAGTACATAAATAACTATTTCTCTGCGACATACAATTTGTTTATATGAGGTCAATTTCATTTAAAAAAACAAAAATCGAAGATCTGTTGACTGAATATGTGAGCGTAACTGATAGGGCTGGAGCCATTCTGGAGGCTCGCCTTGAAAAGTGCACCAGCAATGGAAACGAGAGGATATTCGAGCTCCACCTTCATGATGTGGAAATTGGACATAGAATTGCACTAGGGAAGACACTTTTGCTTGTTATTGAATAAGTGTCACTAACGGTTATGAATGTCAATCACTATCCACCGGCACTGTAGAAAGGTATGAATTCAAGGTTCTGCTCAATTTCCTCTTCGATTGGAAGTATACGTGGTACTGTTAGTCAAGCCAGCAACTTGCCCGCAGACTTGAAAAACTGGTAACCATATAGGACCGGCCCCACTCAAACTGATTGGTTCAGTAACAAAATACCAAAACATACTCGATGCTGGACAAGCAAGAGGAGGTAGATGGAAGGTACTTTAGCACATGATCGACAATGGAAATGCCTGACCAATCCAGCAGTCAGCTAGAAGACTTTCTTTTGCCAAGAAGGTAGAAACTTTTAAAATAGGCAGCGATATGGGGAAAAATAAGTTATCGAACCATCTGATGATACCTGGTTCTCTCCTGTGGTGCTGGTGAAGAAGAAAGACGGATCAATACGCTTTCGCACAGAATTTCGTCTCGTCCCTAGACTTGTTGTTCTACGATTTTTTTGACCGTAGATTTGAAGAGATTGGTGGAGACGGTGTTGAAAGGACTCTCCTAGAAAACGTGTCTGGTATACTTCTTCCACATCATCGTAGTCGGACAATCGTTCGAGGATCATGTGAAAAACTTGTACGGATTGGAACTGAGCCCCAAAAAATGCCATCTGCCCCAGAAAGTAATAAGATATTTTGGCCACGCCTGGAAAATGATTAGCAGTAGATTAACAGAAAATCAAATAAGTAAGGAAGTGGCCGATTTCAGTAAACCCCTACGGCAACTCTCAGAAGTCTTCGAGATACTTGTTACTGTACGACCGGTGAATGCAATGGGATTCGAAATCACGCTCCACGGATGATTTGGCAGAGAACCATTGCACCAACGCAATGAATTCCTAGAATAAATCCTCTATATGTAACCGAAATATATCACTTTTATTACTTGAGGTACAAATTTGATAGCAATCCAAAACTGGCATGAAGCAGATGGTAGATTAAGTTTTCAGGTATTGAAACATCAAGAAGCCACCAGATGATCAAAACTACATTCCTGTACTGATATATAAATATATTGCCAAATGAAATATTCCTTTGGTATTGAGAATATAACTCTGAATAATAATGAGAATGTATTTATTTTGGGAGAATAAAGGGATGTGAGTTATTTGATTCCTTTTTTCTATTTGTTTCATTTGAAAATTTACCATCTTTAATAAAAAACAAAAATAAGTGAAAAAATCCATACGAAAGCAAATCCTTTTCTTAATATTTTATGTCACTATCAAGATATTTCATTACTTCATTCATTCAGTTGTATGTATTTTAAGACATACCTCCTTGTACGTGAACATGAAGTTGTTATTCCAGGAATCTCCATGGGTGAAAACACAATCATCCACATCAGCATTGAGAACTTTATTGAGGATAATTTCGGTAGGACCAATTTCAAGAATCCTTACAAGTTTCTCTATCAATTCCGTTTCATTTCTTCTCACCATAATGTCCCGAGCATACCTAGTATATTTCATCATCACTTTCCTGGTGGAGTCTTCTTGGAAATATAATTTTGCGACATTCGGAAGACTCAGTGAAAGCTTTTGGAACTCTTCATACTTTTGGTCACGTAGAGCGAAGGATACTGCATGCAGCTTGGCATACTCTCCAAGAACCAACTTTTGGTGTGGCAAGTCCATGGGTTTCATCCTGTTGTACAGTCGGAAGCCTCTCTTTCTCAAATTTTCCAAGATGATGACTGCTTGGTCACTGGACGAAATTGTTTGGTAGCATTTGGGCACAAAACAGAATAGTTCAGGAACATTTTTATCCAGCTGAAACTTTTTGATTGTTGGAAATAGTTTTTCGTATATGAATATTTCGTGTTCAAAGGCCAACTTCAAAAAATCCGTACTCGGAATACTGTTATACTTCACAACAATACACACTTCTTTGTTCTGGTTGTCTTTTGTAGTTCCAATAAGCCTGGCACAAATTATGTTCCCAAGGTGTCCCCCAAGACTTCCTTCGTTTTCAATTTCAATCCGATGTTCTTGAAACTTTTCTCTTTTCACAATTTCTGCAACCCATGAGGTGACGTTTTGTTCTTCAGTAATTTTTTTTGGCATATTTGCTGGTTTGGAAACAGTCTTTCATCTATCACGAAAGTATCTTATGATCGATAGATCCAATGAGTGCTGTCTGCTGACTGTGAAACAATAATCATAAAGTGAATAAGCAGATTCAACTGAGACTCATGGACGGTGAGTCGTGTATAACAGTATAACGAGTATAGCATTAAAATGGCAATTTACTTCGATAGCTAGCAGAGTTCATGATACGCATTGAAAATAAATATAAATATGGGAATCAGCTGCAATAATGATAATATTTAAAAAACAACATCCTCTTTCATTATGTTCAAGTACAGAGCTGTATTGAGGGATGAGGATATTCGCGGATTAGTGGTAAGCTTTATGTTAATTCTCACACATTTAACTTAATTATCTTACCCATCAAAATAATTAATAAAAACTATATATTTCAATATGTTTAATAATTAATATGCAGCTGCTTACATCGATATCAAACCATACTTTCAGATACATATTTTTCACTGAATAGTATCTAAAAAGTATCACATAATATAATTTCTCTAATCCTCATGAAGGAAAAACCATTTTTTCTGAATTATCCAGAAAATCCATACTTAGCAACTTTTGATAGCTGTTGAAGTACTTGTAAGAATAATAATAATAATAATAATAATAATATAAACTTTATTCAGTGACATAAGACAAAAGAGTATATAAAAATACATGCACTGTAAATAAAGTTAAAATATCGATAAGTGCAAAACACTTGTTTCGATTTGAAAAACATGACAAAAAAACATACATAAAAACATATAACCATATGATAGAATTCATTGCAATAATAATAATAATAATAATAATAATAATAAATAATATAATAATACAATTTCTAAGGACAATATGTATAATATAAGAAGTGAAAAAATTTAATGAAATATAAAATATTAAATAAATATACTAAATGAATATGTCTGTATTTTTTTTTGTTACTTGGTATCAGTAATTCTCGATTAGATTAATAAAAAATTGCCTATCATTAAACAGAACAATTTTTTTTAATTGATTTTTGAATGTTACATAATTTTTTTTGATTTTTTATCCTCTGAAATGGTATTGTACATCTTGGGTGCAATATGTTGAAATTAGCAAATTTTTGAGATATTGACTTTTTGACAAGCGGGTGAGTGTGCAATATTTTTTGTCTGGTGTTGTAATGATGAGCTGGAAAAGGGCTTTTGTTGTTGCCGAAATGGTATTTAACACAAGAGTTATAGTAAAATAGTTGTCGAAGGTCCATAATTTCAGCTTCTTGGTATAAGTCATCTGAAGAGTATGTGTGGCGTTTCGCCATTATAATTTTCAGAAATATTTTTTGGCATATTTCAAGGTGGTTTAGATGTGTAAGCCGGGCTGCTCTTCAAACAGGTATACCGTATCGGAGATGGCTTTCCACCAGTGTTATGTATAAAGTCTTCAGATCTTTGTAGGGTAGGTACTGTTTGAGATGTTTGAATTTATAAATGATTTTTTGTAATTTTTTAACATTATAATTTATGTGAATATCCCATTTCAAATGTCTGTCAATGTATATACCTAGGTATTTAATTTTTTTCTCAGCTTGTATATTGTAATGGTTTCCATTTATTTCAATTTCAAGAAATTGCATATTTGTCATATTTGTCACATTACAACTGAATGGTAAAAATTTAGTTTTGTTTAAGTTGATAGTAAGGAGTTTGTGATCGAACCATTCTTTTACTACTCTGATGTCATTTTCTACCATAGTTTTCAAGTTTTCCCATGTATCTGATTCATAAAATATGGCAGTGTCATCAGCGTATCCTATTATGTTCCCTGTCGTGTTTAACTTAAATAAGTTATTTATGTATAGGTTAAATAATATGGGACCAAGGACAGTACTTTGTGGCACGAGTTATACACTCGAGCCACCCTGTATGACCCGACATGACCGGAGCAGAGCTCCGACGAAATGCTGACATAGACTTTTGTGGATTCAATGAACCTTGCGGAATCGCAGAATGCTATTCAATTGATTTATGTGTAATTACTTTTATTCAGTCTTGACGAACTACTGATATTGTTCAGACGTATCTATTTTATATTTTTGTAACTTTGATTTCTGAAAATAAACTTTTTAAAAACAGTCTTCGACGTTCCAAGTATTTAAGTGGCGCAGTCGGTAGGATATTTTGTGGATATCCATCGCGGAAAATCTGTGAGTTTTAACTCTTAAACAAAATATCCGAACTTTATATACAGTGTGTCTCCCGAGATTCCATCCAGGATACCAGGAAGAGTACACATGGTTCCGAACGTCGCAATACTGATGCTGTAAGTTGATTTTCTTTAGTTCATGTCAGACTCCTCTTCATCCAGTGATTCCTTCAGCGAAAACACTCAAGATTTAGAGTTCAATCCCTCTCGTGCTTCCTTTTGCGAAAACACTGAAGAATTAGTATTAGTTAAAATATTTGACAATTTAAAAATTACTAATATAGAATTAAATATGGCTCCTCCAGCATTAGATATTAAAAATCTATCAATAATTCCAAATTTTGATGGAAACCCAAATAAACTTCATAGATTCATCAGTGCTTCCGAATCCATTCTCAATCATTACTGGGACACAGTAAATATTAATAATTTTCAAAATACACTTTTGTTGAACGGAATTATGAATAAACTTGAAGGAAGGGCTGAAGAAGTTGTTGCCATCTATGGAATCAAAAGTTGGGCCGATATTAAATCAGCCTTGACCCAAAATTTTGGCGATCAAAGGGATGAAAACTGTTTGAATCAGGACTTGGTTAATTTAAGGCAGAAGCCAAATGAATCTCCTTCTCAGTTTCATGAAAATGTTTTGCATTTATTAAATACAATTTGCAATCATATTGACCTAAATGTAGAAGAAGCTTTTGAACGTGAAAGTAAGAGAGAATTCTTTAAAAAACAGGCACTCAAAACATTTTTAGCGGGTTTGAAAGATCCATTAGGCCCAATTATACGTGCTATGAGACCTAACTCACTCGCACGATCTTTGCAATTTATAATCGAAGAGGATAATATTAAATATTTTCAAAAATCAAATCAATCTAATCATGCCAATACTACTAAACCAAGTAATCATTCTCAATTCTCATACCAACATCCCCAAAATAATTTTATTCAGCGACCTTCGACTTCACAATACAGACCAATGAACTTTACCTTGCCGCAACCGTCCCAATTTCCAAGAGGACCAATAAATTTACCGAGGCACCCGAATCCGCCTACCCAAAGATTCCCTACAAATTCCCAAGTTTTCGGAAAACCCCGAAATGCATGGAAACCATCCCAGAATGTTCCCCAAAATACACCTACACCAATGAGTACATCGACCCGAATCACAACACCTCAGTACAGGAGACAGAGTCAAAATAATTTTTTCCAAAATAATGGCCAACGACCCAATATAATTTCGGAAGAATTGTTTAATACTGAACATTTTGACGAACAAACGGAACCCAATTACGAAGAGAACCCTACGAACTTTGAATTTGAAAACTATGACGACACATACCATGAGGAACACCATGAAAATTTTTTAGAGGACCGGACACCAAACGAAGAGACGTGATAGAATATCATTTATCAACCGACAAAAAAGAACTCCCCTACATCCGAATTCTGCACCCCCCTTTGAAACTTCTTATCGATACCGGTTCCACGAAATCCTTCATCAACCCCGAATTAGCCTCCAAATATTACAAGGATAAAATATTTTTCGAGCCTTTCATAGTATCTACAATTTTTCAAACATCATCTCACGATTACTGTGCAGAGATCCCAATATTCCCAGAACTCAAAAAAAATGATAGCCTCAAGTTTTACCTATTCAATTTCCACAATATTTTTGACGGTCTTATCGGACTCGATAATTTGAAACTCCTGAATGCCCAACTCGATTTCGTCAATTCCAAATTATCCACTCCCACTTGTGTTATTCCGATACACTATCAACCATCACTTCAAAGTATCAAGTACAAGGTGACAATCAAACCCCATACAAAACTGATAACCAAAATTCCAGTTGATAGAAAAAATGGTCACGTCATCATACCAAGACAAAATATTCAAAATTGCGAAATTCCCGAAACCCTTTCCACAGCAGAAAATGGTCTAGCTTCAGCTGAAATTTCCAATAAAACTAATCAAGAAATAACGTTGTCCCTATCGAATCCAATCAAATCTATACATTTTGAAGAAAATAATTACGAAATTTATCACGTTGATGTAACCCCAAAAAATGACATCTCAAAATTCGATATTGACCAATTGATTCGAACCTCCCACATGAACGAAGAGGAAAAACGTGAAATACTTCGATTATGTAGAAAATTTTCCGACATATTTCATTCAGAAAATAGACCACTGACTTTTACCAACCAAGTGAAACATTGCATAAAGACCAAAGACGAAATACCTGTTTTTACGAAATCGTATCGTTACCCCTTCATCCACAAACCCGAAGTTGAAAGACAAGTCAAATCGATGCTGGATCAGGGTATTATTCGTCCAAGTAGTTCGCCATGGTCATCACCGATATGGATTGTACCAAAAAAGGTGGACGCATCTGGAAAAAAGAAGTGGAGAATAGTCGTTGACTACAGGAAGGTCAACGAAAAAACTATAGACGACCGATATCCGCTTCCAAATATAACGGATGTCCTCGACAAACTCGGGAAGTGCAATTATTTCACTACTTTAGATCTAGCCAGCGGATTCCACCAGATAGAGATGAATTCCGAAGATATTCCGAAAACAGCTTTCAACGTTGAAAATGGGCACTACGAATACTTGCGTATGCCGTTCGGGCTCAAGAATGCTCCAGGGACGTTCCAGAGAGTCATGGACAACATTCTACGAGGTCTCCAGAATGAAATTTGCCTAGTCTATCTTGATGACATCATCATCTATTCGACTTCCCTTCAAGAACACCTTGTTAGTCTGACCAAAGTCTTTCAACGACTCAGGGACACCAACTTCAAGATACAACTCGATAAATCGGAATTTCTCAAGAAAGAAGTAGCTTACCTGGGCCATATCGTTACACCAGAAGGAGTCAGACCGAATCCGGACAAAATCGCCGCGATCAAGAAATATCCAATTCCACGAACAACCAAAGAAATTAAAGGATTTCTTGGCCTACTCGGTTACTACCGAAAATTCATCAAGGACTTCGCCCGAATCACCAAACCCCTAACTCTATGCTTGAAGAAAGACGCCAAAATCGAACATACACCTCAGTTCATAAAATGTTTCGAAGATTGTAAAACCCTATTGACTAATGAACCTATCCTACAGTACCCTGATTTTTCCAAAGACTTTAATTTGACCACAGACGCAAGTAACTTTGCCATAGGGGCCATTTTATCACAGGGGCCTGTTGGAAAAGACAAACCAGTGGCGTACGCCTCCAGGACGCTCAATGAGTCTGAGCAAAATTATAGTACGATCGAGAAAGAGCTATTAGCAATAATATGGTCTACGAAATACTTTAGGCCATACCTGTACGGCCGAAAGTTCAAGATAGTAACTGACCACAAACCACTAAAATGGATGATGTCACTCAAAGAACCAAATTCGAGACTGGTAAGGTGGCGTTTGAAACTTGAAGAGTTCGAGTATGACGTAGAGTACAAAAAAGGAAAAAATAACACCAACGCAGATGCACTTTCCCGTATCGAGATACACACAAAAGAATTTTTTCGATACGTAGATGAATTCAACCAATCATTTGCTGGAACCAGCAATCGGAAACCAATACCTGATGACAACGAAGACAACCTCTCTACCACAGGAAATATAAGTGACCCACCAATAATGACAGATGTGAGGGAACAACAACATTCCTCCGAGGAATCTGCCTCGACTGAAGAAAATGAAGAAACAGACGGAGATACAATACATACCAGCCACGAAGAACCAATACTGGAAATGAAAACCTCCGAAAAATCACTCAACACCTATGACCACCAGTTAATGGTAAAATTCGTTCTACATTCGCCAACAAAACCAAAAATAGAAAAAATATTTCCAACAAAAAAACGCATCCTTTGCCAAATATCGATCAGCAACCTCGAACATGACATAATCAATCTCTTTAAAAATTATATTGATCCAAAATTCACATATGCAATTTACTACGAAAACGACACATATACCCCTCGTATTATCACCACCCTACAAACAACCTTCAAAAACTCTGCATATAAATTGATAAAATGTAACTCAGTTCTAGAAGACGTTACAACAGAAGACAGACAGACAGAATTAATAAAAAACTATCATGAGGGCAAGACAAACCATCGCGGAATTGTTGAAACTGAAACTAGAATCAAAAGGTCATATTATTGGCCAGGACTAAAAAATGACGTAACCAAGTATATAAATTTATGCGAAATTTGTCAAGTCAATAAATACGATAGAAATCCACCAAACCAAAAGCTTATGATAACGCCCACACCCTCGAAACCTTTCGAAGTAGTACATATCGACACTTTTCAAGCACAAAGTCAAAAATTTTTAACAATAATCGACACCTTTTCCAAATATGCTCAGGCATACCCCCTTTCAGGAATTTCAGGAATAGAAGTCGTGAAAGCATTTTTAATTTTCATCACCCATCACGGTATCCCCGCTCTTGTGATAATGGATAATGGATCAGAATTAAAAAATTCTGTTGTGAAAGAATTTTTCAAAATACATCAAATCAATATTCATTATATTACAGTCAATAATTCTCAATCGAACGGTGCAATTGAAAGGTTCCATTCAACTCTAATCGAACACTTGCGAATTATTAGATCCAAAGACAAGAATAAAATCGATATTCTGAACCAAATGCCATATGCTATCCTAGGTTATAATCACTCGATTCATACATCTACAAAACAAAGACCAATCGATATCATAAATGGACATTTGAATACGAAAGATCCATTTGACATTGACATTAACGAACAACTTATGAACAATTACATTCATGAACATCGCGAAATGACAAAAGAAATATACAGAAATCTAAACGAACAAATGACAAAACACAAAAAGAAAACTATTGATAGACACAATCAAAATCGAGAAGAACCATTAGAATACACCCCAGACACTGACCTCTATCGAAAAATAAAATCGAATACGAGAAATAAACTTTCACCAAAATTCACGAAAGCAAAAGTTGTCACAAACAAAAACATTAAGGTCATTGCCCTTCATAAACAAAATTTAAAAAGACCTAATACTAATAAGAAAAAAATGTTACAGGTGCCACCTACTGGTACCAGCAGTACCGCAGGAGGTAACAATAACCAACCTGAATAAGAATCCAGGGATTCTGCCGTTCAAGCTAGGAACGACCAGAATAAAAATCAAAACCCATACTTTCATCCACTATTATGACCTGAAACCTATCGAACACCAAATTCAATCGATAAAAAATTTATATAAAAACATAACAGTCGCCATTCATAGGAAAGAAAATATCTCCGATATGTCCGAACTCGTAAGCCTTGACCGAGCACTTTTGTATCGAATAAATTCTGCAGAACAGAAATTCAATTCATTGAGTCCAAATGGACGAGTGAAGAGAGGACTCATAGACGGGTTAGGATCGATTATAAAAAGTATTTCCGGAAATCTAGATGCTAATGATGCTGCTCACTATGACGAGGCAATCAATGATCTAGAAACCAATCAACAAAAAATCGTTAAAAAACTGAACAAAGATATTTCTCTTACTACCGATATGATCGAAAATTTCAATAAAACAATATCAATACTTGATCAGAATCAGAAGGCAATAACTTCCACCCTGAACAAATTGAGCACCAAATTGAACCAGTTAATCTTAAATATTGATGAATACTGGGAGATTCGAGACGTACTGAACCAAATCAATATATCACTCGAAATCATCTTGCAATTATTGATGGATATTGAAAACGCAATTACATTCGCCAGGCTCAAAACAACTCATAGCAGTATAATAAAAATTGATGAACTTCAGTCCATAGTTGAAACGATTTTGAGTTATTACTCTCCTGATCAATTGATTTTCCCAAACGATCCAAAATATACTTATAGATATTATGAGGTTTTAGAAATCGAAGCATATCATTCAAATAGTAAGATTGTTTTTGTGCTCCACTTTCCTATTGTCCATCCAGAAATCTTCCTTCTATATCACCTGTATTCCATCCCTACTGCCAATTCAACAATGATCGTTCCACCCAGTACCTATCTGATAATGAACGAGAACTTCTACCAATACACATCATTTGCCTGCATCGAACTGCGACCAAACTACTATTGTCCTAATAACAACCTTGTTGATGGCCTGAGACAACCAGACTGTGTATTTCAACTACTCCAATTGTCGTCCACCCACGTATCCTGCCAACAGACACCAGTAAGGACCACAACCAATTTGATAGAGCAGATCGATGAATCCCACTATATTGCGATACTTCCAAATCAAACCAAAATCCAAACCACCTGCAAACGAAGTGATTTTACAACACTTCGAGGGAACTATTTGATTGAACTACCAACTGGCTGTCGATTTGAAACTGATGAACACAAATTCATCAACGAAAAAACCGTAAACCACGGACAGCCAATGCTCCTCCCAGAAATCGTCGTACCACACAGTCCACCCAGGGAAAACATCTCCGAAATCATCATCAAAAATATTCCTCTGGACAAGATACATGAACTTCAAAAGCAACAGCACAACCTAGGACCGATCCACACTTTTCATACAGAAAATCCGTCAACCACCCACTGGATCATTCCCATCTACATTACAATGATTATTGTAGGGGCCTACTACATCTTCCACTTCATTCGTACAAAACGAAAAACGAATCCACCAGGGCCAACGGACGAACAACCCCCGACGAGCACCTCAGCATTTTTCACTCCATGAAATATGCTTCCATTCGGCGATGGAGAAGTTATACACTCGAGCCACCCTGTATGACCCGACATGACCGGAGCAGAGCTCCGACGAAATGCTGACATAGACTTTTGTGGATTCAATGAACCTTGCGGAATCGCAGAATGCTATTCAATTGATTTATGTGTAATTACTTTTATTCAGTCTTGACGAACTACTGATATTGTTCAGACGTATCTATTTTATATTTTTGTAACTTTGATTTCTGAAAATAAACTTTTTAAAAACAGTCTTCGACGTTCCAAGTATTTAAGTCACGCCGTATTCTATGAATTTCTCGCAACTTTTCTTGCCATTCACTTTCACCGTTTGTTTTCTTCCATTTAAATAACTTTCGAAAATTTGCAATACATTGCCACGTATACCTGCATCATCAAGGGTTTTTAGCAAAAGTTCGTGATTTACAGTATCGAATGCTTTAGACAAATCAGTAAACAAACACAATGATGGTTTGCCTTGTTCTAGTGACCTATGTTTTTTTCTTTAAATACTGTTTTTCAGATAACAACCCATATTTTGCTATGAAAATAGTTAATCTGTTCTTGATCAATTTTTCAAAATTTTTTGATAGATGGCTCATAAGTGAGAATGGAAACAAAAAACATGGGGCGTATGCAGCAGATATAGTTGATGCAGTAATAGCTCAGCTAAAAATGTTATTGCACCAAAAATAATGTGAACCGATGATTAGGTTGTTTTATTGATAGCTACTCTCTTTATATATTGCATATTCCCCATGTTTTTCGTTTCCAATCTTACAAGTATTTTAATAGCTATCAAAAGTTGCTAAGTATGAATTTTCCGGATAATTTAGAAAAGTTAGAAATCTGTATGTGGTTTGAACCTTCATGAGGATTTGAGAAATTATTTTATACTTTTTAATCCGTTATAAAAACATGGTACATTAAAAAAAATTATTTCATTATTATTTTCTGCTCTTTAGGGTTATGTGAATGGAATTCTGAAATTGATTTTGAATGCTTTAATGACATCATTACAGAGACACACGAAAAATTTCAGATTTATTTCAATCGTTTTTCTTCTATCTTTTCGGACGATGTTCGTTTCACCAGGAGCCAAAAACTCTGATGGAAATCGTCCCACTATGATGGTCTGGAAGAATTACATCAGGCTTATTTGCTTGCAATTCATTATATAAATATTAATCTTATTATTCTTATTCAATCAATAAAAAAAATGACATGTTCCAAACTCCACTGAAGTACCCTGATAATATTATTTTGAAAAACCAATACGATCAATACAAAAATATGGTAACGAATCAGTTACAAAAAACAAAATATAATTATTATAAAAATAAAATAGAAAATAAAAAACAAAGTACCAAACAGTTTTGGGAAATAGTAAAAGAACTCACTGGGACAAGTTCAATACCCAGTAATATTAAAACTATCAAAACAGATTGTGGAAAAATATTGGAAAAAAAGGAAGATATAGCTAATGAATTTAATGACAAATTCATAAGTTTTGGCAAAAATTTGGCTAGTAAAATTTAAAAAAATCCCAATTATATTCCAACAAACAATAGGCTACCCAATTCCCTAGTTTTAACACCAACTGATAAAAAAGAACTCAGCTCCCTGATTGGTGAATTAAAGAATAATAAATCGGTTGGTATTGACGAAATTAGAGCAGAAGTACTGAAATCCATCTCATCCTACATTCTGGACCCCCTAGTATTTATCATAAATAAATCCATATCAACTGGTATATGGCCCGACTGTTTCAAAATCACTATAGTTACCCCGATACATAAAAAAGGAGACAAAACAGACACAAATAACTACAGGCCCATTTCCCTAATCACTCATCTCTCAAAAATTTTTGAAAAACTATTGAAAAATAGACTAATATCTTTTGTCAATAAATATGAGCTCATTTCACGAAAACAGTTTGGATTTAAAGAAAAAACCTCCACCGAAGATGCTATTTTGGAACTAACAGAACAGATTCACAAATCCCTAGAAAAAGGTAGACCCTCATTATGCCTGTTTATAGATCTAACGAAGGCTTTTGATACTGTCGATCATCAGTTACTCTTGAAAACCCTAGAAATAAATGGCATCAGAGGAAGTTGCTTGAACATTTTTGAAAGCTATTTACAAAACAGACAGCAAATAGTGAGGGTAGCTGATGTCAAAAGTGATCGAAGGCAAATTGAGTGTGGTGTGCCTCAAGGCACAGTATTAGGTCCGATATTATTCAATATGTATATTAATGATTTATTCAAACTGAACAGCGTTGGTAACATAATTGGATTTGCAGACGATACTGCAATATTTTATGAAGCGGAAACTTGGACCGCTCTTAAAAACAAAGTAGAGACAGATTTTCAACTAGTCAAGCAATGGTTCGACCACAGGCTTTTAACAGTAAATTTATCAAAAACCAACTTTCTGCCATTCAGCTGTAATATATCCGGTGTCTGCCCGTTCAGAGAACTTGATATCGGCATACAAGGAAATACTTTGACTATCCATTCTCTGAAAGAAATAAAATACCTAGGAATATATTTAGACAGTAATATGAAATGGGATTCCCATATTCGATACACTATAAAAAAGCTCCGAATGGTCCTCTACAGATTCCGCTGTCTGAAAAAGTGCCTACCAGTCAGAGACCACCTCAAACTTTTATATTTCGCCCTCGTTGAAAGCCATCTGAGATATGGCATCACTGCTTGGGATGCAGCTTTACGAACACATCTAAACGCAATAGAAGTTATACAAAGAAGATTTCTTAAATTGATTCTATCTAAAAGTTCGCGGTTCTCGTCAGATAGCTTATATAAAGAAAGTAGAATAATGGACCTGAGACAACTATATTATTATTGTACTAACATGAAATACCATTTTAGTAAAAATAAAGCAAAATCTAGGAACCATCAATACAACAAACGTCACCATACGCAACTTACTTTTCCAACTATATTAAAAAAGTCTATATCTCAAAGGGCATACTCCTACTCTGCAGTTAAGTTTTATAATACATTACCAGACAACATGAAAAACATAACTTCTAGACCAATGTTCAAGAATAAATTGAAACTATTTATCTTTGAAAAAGAAAGGCAATTCGTAATAAATCTACTTGAATGAATATCCTAAACTAATACTAACTTTATATATTTCATATAATCGTTGAATTTGATATATCTATATGTATATACTTTTATATCCCTATCTTTATGAATTTTTTATCTAAGTTATTATAAATTTGTCCAATAGCTTATACATTTTCTTTATTAATATTTTCTTGAACATTTTTTGTGTAAATATGTTCATCCATTTTGCATTAATACATATATATATATATATATATATATATATATATATATATACATAGTACTTTTCAATTTTTTTAACATTTTGAACACTACTGTTATTTTATTGCAACTTATGATGAGTATGTATGTTCATCCATTTATCATTAATACTTTTTTTATACAGTGTGATTTTAGCGGCTATGCGGAAGAATGTACTAAGTACTGCATAACTTGAAAATTAATTTTTAATTTTCTGTTATTCTAGAATACACTTCTTGTAACCTACACTCAAATGAATGATTTTGAAGGAATATTATCCACAAATCCAGTGGCGTAGTCAGATTTTTATTACAAAACGCTTGCACTACAAATCTCTCACATCACCATATTTTCAGGAGTTATAACTGTAGAACGGATTGAGCTATTGACTTCGGATTTTCACTGTACAAATTCACTGGTGTTCTACTTGGTGATGACAGTGTTGTCAGATCTCAAATATGTCTATAATCTGAATAAAAATTACAAACAAATACTTTGTTTCCAAAATTGAAGTTGTTGTAACTTCGTTGTTAACAAATATTTTTTAATGAAAATTTGACAGTTTTCATTTATAACGACTACGAATCCACTGGTGTAGTCAAATTTGAAAACAAAAATTGCCTAATAAACTTTTGCCGTTTTTGACAAACAAAAAAACCATAGAGTGCCTTGGAAATGAAACTAAAATTGTGAAAGTTAGTGTCAAGAAACAGTTTTTCATGCTTAATATTTCAATAAAAAAAATTGAGATTGATTGAAAAATGCACATTCTACAGGGGTGGTTCCATTTTAAATGGGTCACACTGTATATAATTTTCTACATTTAATGTATTATTATTAATATTTCATGCATTTATACCAATATTTGAATACATTTTCAAAACTATTGTAATTTTAATGCACCTAATGATGCATGCGCATGAAAATAATTCATTTTAATTATATTGACCGCCTTTTATTCATAAAACATTAAGTTTCTAGTTTAATTTCAGCAATATTATTGTATTTTTGTATAATGCTACAGTTAGGTAATTTCCTTGTTTATTTAGATTATTAATTATTTCCTAACTCTGTTTTTCTTTTCTTGCGAAACAAGTACAACAGTACTTATCGTAATTCAACTTTGTTCACATTGTTTTGTATATGAATAAAGTTTATTACTATTATTATTATCATTATTATTATCATTACATCAATATTATGAAATTCTTGTATTGTCGTCGGCTCTGGAAAAGTGTGCCCAATTTAGATTATTCGGGGGATTAGTAGAGGGTTAAAGTTGAATTGAAATTCTCATTATTATTTTTATCATTATCATCATTATATCACTGATCAGTCTTGGTCTTGGTCTCGCAAAGCCCTAGCTACATCCATACTTTCGTTCAGTATATTTTTTATCTTCAAGTTCAAAAAGACCAATTCTATATTCGAATAATAAAAGAAAAATAAGTTATTTTGTCAAGCTTCACCGATGAATTCGAACAAATAACCATTTGAGAACGCAAAAGTATTTCACATTAGAAATGCAGACAATATTTTTTAGAAAACTGCATTAAAACTAATATGAGAATGAAAAATTATTAAATAAATATGTCATTGTCAATTGACATTTCGTGACATTTCGTGTTTGAACCAAAACAAACGATCTCGATGATATTGTTTGCACGACTATCGTAATGAAAGCAACGCGTAATATATAATAAACAGGACTCAAAAAGTAGGTATATGAAATTTTGTACATATACCTACGAGTGGGAAATGGGTCATTTCATGCAAATTGTACACTATACTTTTTCTACGACAATCTGAATCATAAACAAATCTGTAATATTTTTAATAACACTTTTTATTATAAACTTGCCTGTCGCCATGATTCCCATATTATATACAACCTAAAAAAGGAATTGAAGATACAAATATTGAAAATTATAATAAAAATCGAACACTGATCGAGTTAAAAAATAAATAAAACTGTGGGTTAGGTGGGATTTGAAACCTCACCCCAGTATCCAAAACCTGAACGTTCCTTTACTCTTCACTCGCTGCTACGAGGTCATACACTATCGGAAACTTTTCATCTGAGGTATAGACCGACATCTACGCGAGCAACAAGGAACGCAATGATATCATAATACCACATAAATAAGAAAGACGCACTACTGTGCGCCTCTCCTGTTACCACACCCGACGAATTAACAACTCACGTTGATATCCCGTCCTTGAGCGAGTAGAGAAGAAATTGTAATGGTCTCCCAACTTATAGCAAGTTATTCTTCACGCTATCATGAAACCTCCATACCCCAGATGAAAACTTTCAGATACTGTATAATAATATGATGAAATTAACTGCTATAGAAACTTCGTGCCAACTATTCGAAAATATAGAATTCAATCTTTATATTGAAATTAGCGGTGTCAATGTCAAATATTAGAACGTTAACAAACTTGAATCGATCTTATATCTTATATTATTTATGATCAAAAAATGACAGTCTTGTAGTTCATGAAAGTCGTGGGAAATGAAATATCACAGTACAGTTCGCCATGGAGAAATGAAATAGTAATTATTTATGTATCAAGTGAGTAAAGTGATAGTTTTTTTTACGAGTAGGAAATGTTGACGCACGACGCCATAGGCGGAGTGCACCAATTCCTACAAGTAAAAAAAACACTTTACTCACGAGTTTCATAGAGTATTTTTTCTACCACTGTCAAAAAAAACCAATTCATATTTTTTTGCAAATATGAAATGAATTTGGTATTTTTATTGATTCATTATTCAAACAAAGTTCGAACAGTATGCCGGAGAGTTGAGTTTCAAACAAATGAAACGAATAATTTCGACAGAGTCGAAATCTCTTTCTTTTCACACTATCCCGCAAAATAGAAAATTTGAAGTGAATATTAAAATAACATATTCATCGAGGTCAATATTATTATTATTAATGTTGACTTGACTTTCGAATAACTAGTCCATCGAAGTAACTTTTCATTTTCTTAGATTTGTATTCAAAATAAATAAACAATCCTCGTGAAGCAACGAATACCTTTTTCTTTCTTTGAACTATGTCAAGGAAATCTAATATTTGCACTATCCACGATTTTCTCCGTTCAATTTGCATCACTTCATTTCTACTTAAATTAAATTTTTTATAGTTATCAAGAATTCGTTATCTGGATAGATGCCCAATTTCACAAATTTCATTAATTATTGTTGTCAACTAGTTTCTGACGGCCAAACAGCCATAGCTACCTTGGATTACCTAGTGTAGATTAGGTCCAATAGTTCCTTAGAGGTGTATGCTATTATTTTGAATATATTCGCCGCGATATTTTGGAATTTTGATAATAGTAAGAATGCTAAGAATATTATTGGTGAAACATTTGTATATCAGATATTTATAGGTTATTAGTTGCGAAAGATAATGAGAACTGGCTTTATGACAGGATTTCGTTATTATTCGGATCTGTCACTGTTGTTGCATGAAACTGTCGGTTGCCTAGCAACAGCCATTAAAATAAGTGCACATCTTTACGCTTTGCCGTTTAATAATGAAATCGTATGTTGATAGTGAAATATTGTAATACTTTACGCACACAAACCACACAAAAAAAGTGGACTTTTTTTGACAGTTGTAGAAAAAAGTATTTTACAATCGGCCTACTTTCTTGATCGATGAAGCGCATAAAATGGGCATATTTCTATGTGGTCGTAGAAAAAGTCTAATCTACCGACATAAACCCTTGCGTTCATGTTGAGTGTCTTAACATGTACAACGTTGGGCTGGTTTAACTGTGGGTACGGTGCTACTACATTCGATTGAATCAAAGATATCCTTTTGAAATAATGATTTCTTCTCCAATGAGAAAGTTGAGTTTTTACACTGGTTTTTATTGTTTGTTGTTTCAAGCAATAAATAGTTATTTGTTTTACTAGGCATAAAAGCACAAGATTTAATGCCGAGCGAGGCTATGAAACCAGCCAAGGCATTAAATCTGCTTTTCTGCCGTGTGAAACATATAATTTTTTCTTCAAATTTGTTCCAATTCCACGCAAAATCGACTTTTTCATATTTAAATTGCGTTTCATTATCAATATCCAAATAACTAAATTATGTCAACAAAGGTAACTGGGCCCTGCGTTACTATGTTTACCGCTGATGACGTTTGTTGAATTTGTTTGTTTACTGTTTACTTTGTCATTGTCAATTTTGAAAAGTTGTCATTTTAGAAATGGATTTACTAAGTGAGGATGAATTGATGCAATCAACACCACCTGAGATCAAGAACTGTATATGAACTCACATACAGCAGATTCATGGAATATAGAGAGAAGAAAAATATAGGATCTTTCTCTGAAAATGTGCTGATTGTCCATTTTTCCAATCTTTCGAAGAAAATGAAGCCTTCAACGTTATGGTCTACCTATTCGATGTTGAAAGCTACCCTGAACATAAAAAATAACATTGATTTGGCAAAATACCTGAAGTTACGGGCTTTTTTGAAACGCCAGTCAGACGGTTTCCATGCAAAAAAATCCCGAGTTTTTCAAATAGAAGAAATCGAGGAATTTTTATCAGATGCCCCAGATGAACTGTATTTGTGTACGAAGGTAGGAATATATTAAAAATGATCTATTATGGATTAAAGAACTAATTTTCAATTTATATTTTAGGTTGTACTTATTGTTGCAGTCGCTGGGGCTTGTAGATGTGATGAGCTTTTGCAAATGAAAACAGATGATATAAATGATATGGGCGACAAATTGCTAATTATGCTACCAAATACTAAGACCAAAAGATCAAGATCTTTTGTAGAAACGGAATATTTAAGCGTTTACAGAAAATATGCAGCCTCCAGACCCTCGAATTTAAATAATCGGCGTGTCTTCTATAAGTACTTATGCGAACGGTAAAGCACATCATCAATTCATTTTCATTCACAAATTCGGTAAAATGCCAGAAGAAATTGCTACTTTTCTGGGACTATCCCATGCGAAAGAGTATACCGGGCACTGCTTTCGCAGAACTTCGGCCACGTTGCTGGTGCATTCTGGTGGGGACATAACAATGTTGAAGCAACATGGAGGATGGAAGTCTTCCGCTGTCGCGGAAGGCTATATTGAGGACTCGCTAGCCAATAAGTCGAACATCGGCAATTTGAATTTTCTAAGATTATGTGAGGTTTTCAGTAGGTAATTATCATTAAATAGAAGCTTCGCCTTCTTTGATAACTATGCATATACTAATTTTAATGACAAATTATTGGGTAAATGTTTATTTGAACTGAAATCTCATTATTTGAGATTCAGTATTTTTCATCAACTTTAGTAGTCTTATATAACTAGAAACGATCACTTATGATATCCTAAATGTGAAATTTAATGCTGCCGAATGATAATCTCAAAATATACATACATCACTTATACTTATTGTTAGTCCAACACTCTACGAATATGTTTAGTCACTCCGCGAAAACAAAGACCTTCGAATATATTTTCGTTCTTATCAATAGCATTGATAGTCGACCGATAGGTATAACAACTTATAGATAACCTCAACAATGAAGTGTGAACGAAAAAAAAAATAGTATAATTAAGTATTTCGAAAACCAAAACAAAATTCACAACGAACCATACTGTGTGTACATGATTTGAAAAACCTTAGTTTAAAGGTAATTTTTGTGGCACAAATATCTTAATTCAGCTGTTTCTTTTGTTCATATTCCAAAATCTGGAAGTCTACTTGAAAAACGTCACTGTCAGATGCAGTTCAATGACCGTCGTGGTATTAGCTAGGAAAGAAATATCTCTGCCAGATACCAGCCTCATATATTTTTTTTACGAAATATATGAAGATTAGTCAATATTACCTCGTCTGAATAAGATTTTTTTTTATTGCCGATGATGTATAGAAAATAAGAAGGGGTAACAGAATGTATGAGATGGTTGGTTGATGGTGAAAGCTACGCGTCGTATATTACAACACAATTGGTGTAGAGGAGTTGTATTGATTTCATTCACATATTTTTCATTTACTTACGTTTAGCAACTCGCTGAATAAAAGGAACTAAATGAAACGTATTGAAAAACTGAAAGATGTAAACTATGAGAATCCATATATCGAACGCACATAATGTTAGTTTATTGGCATCCTGAATCTCAAAAATGTGTTAGCGAGCTTAAATAAGTTTAACAAAAGAACAGCATACTTGTGGTTTCCTCATGGCACACCACTTGTCACCTGATATCTTGGAAAAAACCTTGGCTCAAAAACATGGCGATTTCTGGTCAATCATCATTTTTCGAAAAAATATTGCTCATCTCAGACAAATGTACCAATACAAAAAATTCTTGCTCTCGTGGTGTTACCAGGCAATTTGCTGAATTGCTTGTTGAAACATTGTCTTTTTGCGAGCTCGTTTATCCAATTTGTTTCAGCATTTATAAATTAAAATTCTCTAGATCAGCTTTATACATCTCAATTTTCTACTGTAGTTTTTGTAAAATTTTAACTGTATTCACAACTTTTGTGTAAGATTTAAAATTTTCCGTTCCATCATAATATAAAGAGCGTGAATTTTGATCAAAATGAATGAATGATATGATAAAATTTGAATCTACACTTGATTACTTTTGGTTCAGTCATATATATCTTTATTTCAACGCAGAGGAAACTAACTTCGTGAGATACTTTTTAAAATATAGTGTAAATATCAAACAACATTTTTTTACAGTTAGGAATCGCACCTTCAAAGGTAAGACCTCGTTGATCTTTGGCTCGCACAAGTTTCGACTTCTGAGGGCTGCCGTTCGTAGTGGGTGACAGTTGGTTGAAAAAATTGTTTGCACAACAACAAAAAAACAACAATTTTTGAATAAAGAAGTTGTAGAATTTTCTATCAAATCAAATCAAATTTATTGGGTAACATTTCAGTAAATGAGTTAATAGATTATGGTTTCAGATATGATTAGGTTATCTTGAAAGGAGATTTTTACTACCTCAGCAGTTCAAGTTTTTTGTGTTTATGGGAAATAGAAACTTCAAGCATAAAATATTCAATATAAATTTTCAATAATAAGTTGATTGTAGAGTACAAATGATTTTAAGCTAAAATCAATCATAATGAAATAAGTGACTCTGAAAATATTTTATTCTTTGGGATTTTTGTAGTCAGTGATCAGTGATATAAGTTGATAATTAAATATAAAAGCTGTTTCCAAACAGTAAAACATTGGGTATTACGCTATTTTTCTGCCGAAAATTCTTTTTAAGACGACTCAGTTAAAAAAAAAAACATTTATGTTTATTTTTAATTTTACTATCAAGCATGTAGATTGATAATATGGATATTATACTGATGTAAACTGTCAATTTTATGTTTTGTTTATATAAGGTATACGATCTCAAAGGATCCAATAAATTATTATTATTTTTATTAATATGCCGTCACAGGTATACGTTGGTTTGGAAATTTAAAAACAATGAAAACGGTAAACTGGACGACTGTTGCTAATGTGAGTCTAGCGATATACCTATAAGAATAGGGTGATTCGGTAAGACTGTTGGTCTCACCAAAAATCATTTAAATTTAGAATCTAAAAATAACCACCTACTTTAGGACAATTCACAAAACTCACATCCAGGCCCGACTATAAACGTCACACAAACTAGACGTAAAAAATGATATCAGTCCGTTAAATGTGTTAGCTGAATGTTGGACTGGGAGTCGTAACCGAAAACAAACAAATAATTTTCGATAGATACGTGACTGTTTATTTAATCTGGGTTCACGTTGGTTTGTTTATTGAAAAATTGTTTGAGTCATTGAAGTGCTGTGGCCGAATTTAGGTTGTAGTGAATTTGTAGTTACTATAAAATATAATTTTATAAATATAAAATAATGTATGTCTAGAATTAATCGTTAGTTCGATGAAGGTGTGAAAGACTTTTTCCTACGAGCGTGCGGAAAAGTTACTTTTCCGCACGATTTTTCGTTTTGAAAGTTGTACTTTTCCGTACGATTTAAAATAGTGCGGAAAAGATACTTTTCCGCACGATTTTTGTATTGTTGAAAATGAGGATATTTAGGACTAACTAAATGATCTATGTAACTATTCTGTCTTATTAGTCATTATTATAAGAACTTGTCCATTGAAAACCTTGTTTTTTCAAAAATAAAATAAACAAAAACACTCGTAGGAAAAATATTGTACCTAACTCTTACGGAAAACGTCTTTTCCGCCTTTAACGGCCGTCGCGTACTACTTTCCGCACTTGTTAGGTAAATAACTATTGATTGAGTCTATCAACAGTACAGAAAAATATGGTGAAACTCTGGCCGTTGCACTAGATATCTCCAATTACTCATACCCATCTTATGACTTGCCTCCCCAGTTGTACTCCTTTCTCTCTAGCTTTCTCTGGGACTGTCTCTCCCCGTGGTGGTCGATGGAGTATCATCTGATACTCTACCAATAAATGCTGGTGTTCCGCAGGGATCCATTCTAGCACCAACACTGTTCCTTCTTCACATCAATGATTTATTGGGAGCTACATGTCCAGTGAACAGCTTTGCAGATGATAGTACCCTTCATACCGCTTTCTCTTCCAAAGCTTCGATAAGTGCCAGTGAATTCAGAAATGAACGGGGAAGAATCGTGAATGAAATAAATGTGGACTAAAATTCTAGAATGGTTATCCAACAATTTGGTGGAATTCCATGCGAGTAAAACCCAAGCATGTCTTTTTTCTAGAAAGGCCGATCTCACAGTAGCCAGCGTTACTATGTCAGGAGAATCGATACCAATGAAATCTTCCTTTTCAATGCTCGGTATTATCATCAGCAGTGCCCTCTCATGGGAGAACCATGCGAGGTCCATTGCCAAGAGTGCCTTTCAGAAACTCGGTTTTCTGTTTTGCGCCAAGAAGTATTTTAGTTCTCGTGAACTGATTATGATTCATAAGGCACAGATTCGACCTGTTTTGGAATAATGTTTTCAAATATGGAGTGCAGCACCCAAACACACATTGAAACTTTTAGATTCGGTCCAAAAGAGGGTCATTCGTCTCGTCGGTGATAACTCGCTCACATGCTCACTCACTTCTTTGAAAAATCGCAGAAAGGTTGGCGATCTGTCTCTGTTTTATAGATATTTTCATGGACGATGATCTTCCGCAATATCATCAGTCGTTTCACCGTTAGCGGTCTCATCGAGATTGACCCATCGGGCTCAGTTCTCATATCCATATGCCGTCACTTTGGAGATATGCCGCACATATCTGCTTCCCAGGGCTTGTTTTTCCACAGAACGGTAAAGCTTTGAAACTCGCTGCCTCGGGACGTGTTCCCTGAGGCATACAGCCTTCAGAAATTCAGAAAAAACACCAATCCCTACCCACCTTCCCTCCTCTCTCACGATGTTGTTTGAACAATACAGGATTTTCTTTTTTGTGGCAACCAAGAAAACCAGCAAGAAACTATTGAGTAAAATAGAAGATAAAGATGCATACAATTCACTGGAAACCTATAATATAACTTGAGTATCATCAGCTCATAAATGCATCTGACAAAAGTAGTAAGTGAGAGAGAGAGAGCGAGCGAGAGAGAGAAGTTACTGCAATTTGCGACAATTATCTGTAGCGGGGCGTTTCTTTGTTTAGGGACCCGGCAAACTTTTGGAACTGTCGGACAAGTGGAATGTCCCAAACAATTTGTCCGACAATATTTCTACTAAATTTCCCATATTTTTGCTAACTAATTCTGAAAAATTATATGTGGGGTAATCACTTTTATGACGTCATAAACATAGTCGATCGGCCATATTATGACATCATAAAATGTATTACCTCACATCTCATATTTTTCAGAATCGTTTGATAAAAATATGGAAAATTCAGTGGTAATATTTTTTTTTAATTTAGTGCTTTCTGGTGTGGAGAAAATGAAAAAAATTTGTTATTATCCTTGAAACACAAATATTTCAGTATGGTAAGATATTCATAAGAAAATAATTTGATATTTTTATACAGCTAGGAAAATATTAAAAAAAATTGCAATTTTCCTACATTATTTTTTCAAACTCTGTATATGTTTATAATTTTTTTTCCAATACTCTAATAATAAACTTTATTTTTGGCGGTCAATGTACATGTTTCCGCGGTCAGATATTTGGAAACTGGAAGTTCGGGTTGAACCGCGTCTAGAATTTGTTGGAATTCGACGTTTCGGCTCCGATTTTGGAGCCATTTTCAAGAAAAAAGGATAAAATGATTGAATGGGTGTGAAGTTAGATTCTACACTGAGGTCTCAATCTGCCTACTCCTCAGGTATCATCAGGATTTTGTAACTTGACGCCGGGGTCTCAATCTGCCTACTCCCCAGGTCTCGTCACTTGTTCTCTCTAAGGTCTCAATCTGCCTACTCCGTCGAGAGAACTGTTCTCTCGATATTCATCGTCTCGTAGAAATAAAAAACTTACAAGTCTATCAATAACCATATTTTTAGCTATATATAATATAAAACATTCAGTGCCTTTTACCAAAGTTAGTGTGGGATGATTCAATGATGTCATCTGGTGGACTCCACCATTTTGTACTAGTTGGGTACGCGAAGTCACAATAATGTTCTACAACAGCAATCACCCTTTCGTCACATAAATCCCTCCATTCCGAATTCAACTTGGTATCTTCCTCATACCACTCTTCTCCATCTACTTTTTCATTATCTGCATTTTCCTCATAAATGGCTGACAGAGCAGCGATAGCAAAAACCAAAGCATATGCTGAATATTTTTTCCAGTGTTCTATCAGTGCGGAAAATGGAAACTCTGTTTTTACGTCACAATCTAAGCCCGAGGTAAAGAAAGTCAGCCATTCATAATAAAAATCCAAGAGCTCTCTGAAATGTGACAGTTCGTTTCTTGAGCTGAAGGAGTAGAGTGCTAGGGATAGATCTAGTACAGGCGAATGGGGGGTAGCATACTGCCAGTTCACAATTTTCATCTTCGTGGGCTCGTCTCTATTGTCCCCCTGAAACAAAAAAAAAAAAAAATATTGAATTAATCAATCAACGGTATACATCCCAGTGTGTTGTTTCTTAGTAGTGAATACTGTCTTATTCAAGTATATCAATGATCAACGTGACATTTCCCTCCTTTACTGTGCCACATGACACAGTATTATATCCGATACTGTTTTCGGTACACATCAATCGTATAATTAACATCAACAATTTCGAAGCTCGTTCAATTTTTATACTGACGACAAAATTCTAGTTCATAGGGGAAACATCTTGCAACAAGTGTATAATAATATTCTTTTCAATAAGTATAATTTAATTTTTTTATCCGTAAGGAGTATCCCAGTCGGGCCCTGTCTCCGCATACCTGATACATCCGGAGGGCGCATTGGTATCATTTACCCAGATAGTCACTTCCCACGTCCGTAGGGTGAGTGATTACTGGGTCCGAGAATCGTGTGCCCTGAGTACGAATATGATCGAATCTCGTTTCTATAAGTACGTTATGAACTTATGTAAATTATGATAAAGTACGTTCTGCGGCTTTACGATGAGATTTAATACGATTATTCTCTGCATTACGTATTCTGTATAATACGATTATGATCCAATTCGCATTATCATTATTTTCGTTTCTCCATAGGATTATTCCAGTCGGATTTTGTCTCCGGAACTCCGATACTTCCGGAGGGTGTGCTCAATATTTCGTCCGTTTTTCCTCCTCTTTTGGGACGATGTTCGTTTCGCCAGGAGCAAAAATTCTATGACGTAAATCGTTCTAATTTGATGGTCAAGGAAGGATACATCAGGCTCATTTATTTTCTTGTATTTGCCTGAGGGTGGGGACTGAGAAGTTTCAATGGATTCGGATTTTCTCATTCTTCACAACGGACTCACTCAATATGGCCCAGAGCATGAAACAACAGTGTCCCGTCTATACCGTACGACTGTCGTGAATTGTAGTACAACACTCGTAGTGTCGCCACAGTTTCATCTCACTCAACCCCGAAACAAATCTGACGATTAGGGATATTGTAATTCCTAACGGGGAACCAGTGGAAAAGTTTTAAATCGGTGAGTTCCTTGAATTGTTGTATTTCCCAGGGCTCGTTCTTCCAATGAACGGCAGAGCGCTGATATCGGAGCTTTGGAAGAGAAAGCGGTAAGAAGGGTACTATCATCCGCAAAAGCTGTACACTGAGCATCAGGTAGCTCCCAACAAGTCATTGATCCCTGCGGAACACCAGGATTTATTGGTAGAGTATCAAATAATACTTCATCGACCGCATCGTGAAGAGATTGATCTGAGAGAAAGCTAGGTGGCAAGGAACACAACAAGGGAAGCAAGCCATTAGATGGAAGTTTGGCAAGGACTCCCTGATGCCACACGTGATCAAATGCCCTTAAGATATCTAACGCAACGGTCAGAGTTTCACCATATCTTTCGATAGATTGCTGCCTAATATGTGAAACAAAAGCAAGAAGGTTACCAGTTGATCTCTGATGCCTGTTCTAAATATTTCATGAGCTCGATGTTGATGGCTTTTTCCATGAACTCCAAAATAACAATTTTTTTGGTCTGGTTGTACTCTTGTAATTTTCCAGTTGGACGAAAATAACCCCAAATTATAAGAGAGGTCGAATAACTGGTGTTAGTTCGGGAGCACATTCCTTGAGAACGATTGACGGATCCACTAGCTTTGTTGGTGTTGATAATCTTAGGCATATTACTGTCAATGGGAATTGCCCCTAGGGTCCACCATGTGCCTCGGGGTGGGGTGTCGGGCGCTCCTGGTGATTCCAGTCGTAAGGCGCCCAGGTCTGGTTGAAAACCGAGACTCCATGCCTCGGGGTGCTGGGTACTCCCTATGATTCCAGTCGGAGGCCTTTGCGGATGGTAAATGCTGAGGAGTTCATGTCCAATCAACATGGTAGTGTCCAAGTGGCATGGACGGTTATTCATCGTAGAACAAACGACTGTGAACGACCGTTCACCCATTCAACGTTGTCGAAGATATCTGGCAGACATAGGTACCTGGGGGAATGAAGGCAGCCACACTGCGGTTGGCCTCCAGGGGGCGGTGGTTTTGTGAGATCATTGGGAATACTGTTCTACGGTAGGGATGACCGGTGATCTGCTCTTTTGGGTTGGGAGTGGAAAACTCTGATTATCTCGTCGGGTAAGCAGCGCTTAATTTGCTCGTGTACTGACACCGCAGAGCTAGTAGTAGCTGATTACGCGTCAAGTAGCGTTGATCCGGCGTGTCCGAAATCTGTTCCAAGCCTATCCCTGGAATGTCGGTTAGGGAACCAGGTCTCTGGAAACAGGGTGAGTTGCATAGGCGTAGCACTCCGACAAGTGCCTGTTCCTCCGTTCATGTCAATAGGAATTATATTCTGCGGTTGTTTTTCCAATGAATCCAGGAAATATGTTGGCAATGATATTGGGTGTTATGAATAAAAGCTAGCAAAAGCTTTTACTATAGGTTTGTCTCTCTCATTAATTAATGAAATGGATTGGTCTGTTTCAAGAAATCTGAGTAAAAGCATTTGCTTAAGGTTTATTCATTAGACCCATTGACTTTTTCCTGAGCGTTCGTTGTTAGTGTTTCGTCTTCCTTGGTTAGGGGAGGGAATGAGCTGGAAGTGAAATTTCTTCCCATGTCATAGTAGGATGAATTGTAGTGCCATATGAGACGGGGCAGTCTTGTGCTGCCGGTTGGTGTAGTAAAAAGCCAAAGAGTGGAGATGATGCTGTGGTTGGAGTTTCCAACTTCTTTCAACTTCAACTTCTTTACTGTAGGGATCAGGATTGGTCGTGAGAAGAAAATCATGTGCATTGGCATACTGATTGTTGACATCAGGAATGCGTATGGGTAGCTCGACCAGTTGCTCTAGACCATACCGGAAAGCCAGGTAAAGTTGTTTACATTGAAGTCTTCCAGCTGTGGGATGCTTTTGATACAGGATGGTTCATTACATAACGTCAAAGTCTTTCGATTCCAAACCGTCTTCGCGTTAGCATGAAAGATTAGTCTCAGAGAGAAGACACCACTTTCGAATCTGAACCGAGAATGAACTTCGTAGCGAGGGCAAAGCATGTGGACCTTTTTGGTGGATGAGTTCACTTATGTTAGAGTCAGAATATCAGGTTTTTCCGCCTGTAGGTGATTGTGGGGTGAACTTAAATTTTTTCGATGGTGTGTCACCTCTAGTACACCCTGCCCAGAAATCCGAATGGAGAAGTTTTTTTCTTCCGGAGCATTTTACTCGAGGAGACTTCATTATCATAACTGAAAAGACCTGAAAATTGAAGAGAAAAGAAAAAGGGACCCGAAAGTTATCGACCAATCAATGAAACATGGAATAATGCTTGATGAAAAGGGGAACATTCTCAATGAAAATTGAAAAATGAAAAATGTGGTTTATTTGTTATATCTAACAGAAACCAACTACTTCCCCGGCTAAAGCCATGCTGGACATTGAGCTACATCTGATAGATATTGTGAAAAGACTCTAACTGAAAAGAGAGAATAGAGAGTTGATTTTTTTATAATTTTCTCTAGTTTTCATTAAAAATTCATTAAATAAATTGGATAGGGAGAATATTTTTAAAAAAATATCACCCACAGAAATCGTTCATTTCATTGAAGCAAGGTTCGCTTCTCTCGCATTTAATCTCCAATAAATTTTGGTCTACAAAAATATATTTTGTTGTAGAGAATTGAAATAAGAACAAAATAATGAGATTTTGTACAACCCGATCGGATCTTTAGTAACGGAGGAAAACTGGAAAGACTGGAAAATTTTGCGAATTTTTAAAAAATTCACAATTTCGTCATTTTTCAATTTGTAGGATTGGCCCTTTTCACGAGAGTAGTGAATCATATGTACTTTATTTTTGCGCAAAACAGGCGCTGTCGGACTATTAGTTTTGGCACGGCCGTTTTCAGTCATGTTTGCAGGCTTTTTCTCACCCATTTCGCGATATTATAGCGAGACATGAGAATGAAATACTTTTACTTCCAAAATCTGTTTGAGAAATTGAAATTGGATTGTGAAATTGCGATTGTGCCAAAACGAATGGTCCGACAGCGCCTGTTTTCCGCAAAAATGAAGTAGGTACACATGATTCACAACTTTCGTGAAATTTTTGAAATATATCGCAAAATTTTTCGTTATTTCCAGTTTTTCTCCGTTACAAATCAATTCCAATTCTCTACAATTCTTTTCATTGAAAAAATTATATTGCTGTATTAGTTTTCATTTTATAAGAAAAACACTTTAAAAAATATGTTTTATGTATTTAAATGTTTATAACAAATCAATAAATGACAGTTACGAGTCCAAAATATAACTACGGTCTGTCTTCCATGTGATGGCATAGTCAGTTTCCTAATCGTGTTTTTGTTAAGAAATCGCTCACTTTATGCTCTATTGATTGATGTAATGGGGTTATCCTAAATCCGACCCAATACAGATCAGATGGTGTTTTGCCATCAAAAACTATGGTCATTAGTCACGTGTTCAGGGTAGGCTGTGTTACTAACTCCTTGCGCCACTTTGGGAGCAGCTCTGTTGATTTTTAACGCAACAGTGAATCGTGGAGGATTATTCCCAGCCGGTAACGCGATCAATCATTCAAAAAAATTGAATTAGCTCGCCCCAGCTGGGAACCGAACCCGGAACCTCTCGGTATCCAAGAGCGAGCGCTAACCACTGCGCTAAACCCCGCCCCCAGATCAGTTGTTATATTATCGTTCAGCGAATTATCAAATCCAAGACTGTCAAGTGCCACACTCACCTCGTACTTGAAAATAAAACTGTCATTCCAACAATCTCCATGGGTAAGGACCCATTCCTTCGGGACCTCCGATAGAACATCATCAATTATTCCAATGGCACCTTTCTGTGTCACACTGATGAATTTTTCCCTGAGCTCATTGGCACCCATTTTAGCAAGAATATTGCAAGCACTTGTGATGCTTTTTTTGAACAGTTTTGAAACTTTTTGTCCTTTGAAAGTACTACTAGTAAGCGATTGGAAATTTGACATTATTCTTTGGAATTCAGGCTTCCGTTTACGAAGAGCAAAGAAAACACCATGCAGTTTAGCATAATTGTAGAACATCATTTTCATGTGTGCCAGATTCATCGGAACTTTTTTTTCATGATGATGGTAGCCTGCCTGCCTGAGATCATTGAAGACAAGAACTTCTAGCTCAGGGGTCGCTATTGTATGATAGCATGACGGCAGACAATCAATTTGCGCTCTTTTATGATCGTAAAGCAATTTTTCCACAAGAGGAAATATGTTATTATGATAATATATGTCTCGTCTGAATGCCTCTCTGCGTTGTTTGGTTTTTCTGTCCCTCGGTCCCATCATTTTTACCACTAAATCTAACGTCTTCACAAATTTGTTGTGGTCTACACCTTCCACCCGAACAAAAACTATAAGCCCTGCACTGCAAGTCGTGACTTCCTTCAGATTGATCATGTAATTGAAGAAATTTTCTTCTTCCAGAGACTGTTCCACATAGGAAAATATTTCATTTGCGTTCACCTCGTCGAACATTTTGATAACAACTTCCCAAATTCGCGTAATTCAGTTGTAGTATACGTAATCTTATCTATTCATATCAGATCTATGGATAAAGAAAAACATCTGTTACGTCGACTCTTATTTGAATTGGTGATAATAACTGAATGTGGAATGAAAATTGATGACTGGTATAAAATCCAAATTCAATTTTATTTATATAACTTTGTATAAAGACAAATAATGCAAAACAACCTAGCTGAACAAATGAAATTGCGCGTACGTTCATGTTGCGTGACTTATCACTGGATATATTACGAACTAGAGTCTATTGTCCGACGAGTACGTGTTTTAAGCTAAGTAAAGTTTATTCCACTCATGCTTTTGATTGGTTGAAACGTTTGCGTTGCCTCTTCATTGGTTGTTCTATATCATGACTTCATCAAGATGTCAGAATATTTTCCTGTTTCGGCAAAGACACAACACCAAACTTTGACAAAAACTGTGATATGCACTCACTATTGATTCATATCACGATATCACCTTCATAAATTTCGACGAATTACGGATAATGTTGATTGATAAATAAAAAAAAAAACAATCTGAGGAATGACCTCATCTAAAATTGGATAATTTTTTACCGCAACTGCTTGCAGGTTTCTGCCTGAAATAGTGTGCGTTTGTTGAACTGAGAAGTGGTTGGTGGCAGGGTGTGAATTGAAGGAAACCGCAAAGAATGTTGATTCAAAATTATATCATAATTGGGATATTGTACACCTGTGGTGTCACTCAACGAGAACAAGCAGTATTTTTCCCTTTACCACACAAGTAATCAAATTCCTAGATGCGCATTTCGATAACCAAGTTACCTTCATCAGTATATAGGCATTACTATACTGAAGTGAATATTCAAACTGTCTTATTTATACCCTGCAATCAATTACTGTTAGTGTAACCCGGGAGTAACACAAGCAAGCATAACAGTAACAGGTAATTATTCCTTTATCGGTATCAACTCAAGTAATGTAGAATTTAATGGTCTTTTACCATTATTGAGCAAAGATTTAAGCTATACTTTCATAATAATCTAATTTTCTATAATCATTGACTGGTTCAACTAATTTTAAATTTTGACTGTTAATTTTATGGTGGGTTTCTACTAAATGATCAGCAACACTCGATTTATTTTCTCGGAAATATTTAGCATTGGCTAAATGTCAATGTCAATTTGTATTATGGCCAGACAAAAAGATCCACGAATAATAATAATAATAATAATATTTTTTATTACCATCAATCACAAGCAATATTACTAATAATTTTCATGGAACAGTTTCATGAATGAGGCAAAGGGTAGTTCGGTTCAGTTTCCGGCCAAGGCCGAATCTGGTCTTCCACCGACACCACTAAAACTAACTAAACTAGAGTATAAGAAAAAAAAAATTTCAGAGACCTAGGTGTTAGAAAATGTATGCGCTTATACAGAAAAGAGAGAGACGGCGTAAGGGAGAAGTGTATGTTAGAGAAAGAGATAGAGAAAGAAAGAGAGAGAGAGATAGAAAAAGAAGAAAAGGAAGTAAATGAATCAAATGTATATCACTGAATGCTCAGCAAATATTCTTTAAACTTCCACTTGAATGACATACCACCTATATCAAAATATGTTCCATTTATTTTGAAGATATTATTAATGCAAACTGCTGACGTATAGGTGAAGCTCTTTTTAAACATTCATTCATTCCGTAAATCGACTGTTGCTGATCATTTATTAGAAAATCATTATAAAATCAACATCCAAAATTTAAAATTAGTTAAATCATTCAATGAATATAGAAAATTAGATTTTTATGAAAGTATTGCTTTTCACGGAAACGAATTCAAATCTTTGCTCAATAATGATAAAGGACCATTAAATTCTACACTACTTGAGTTGATACTTCGGTTGATGCCGATAAAGGAATAATCACCTGTTATTGTTATGCTTGGTTGTGTGAGCTTTTGCGTAGGATTTGGAGAGGAGGTATGCGCGACGCCCTGTAGAAGGACAGAAGTTATTCAGTCTACCTTAAAAAATGCTTGAACACGAAACACTCGACTAAAAAATAACAGAATTCTGCTATTTAATTACATTGGAGCACAGTCAATTGTTCCCTCTGCAATGAGGTACATTGCACAAGTATCTGTACCTGATTGAATGCCGCGGTATTACCCAGAGAGGTAGTTGTTTGACAGGTACGACTATCGTTACAATAAACGATTGATTTTGAATTGGGCCTATTCTGAAATAGGATAATAAATTCCACGCTTTGTGAGGACTAATTGCCTTACTTACTATGTCACGTACTATATACTTTTGCTACGACCACTTTTTTCGTCCAGTTAAACCAACCTATCTGAAAATGTGAAAATGTGATATGTACTCGTAGCGCAACGGATAATAGTCCGTAATATATCCACTGATAAGGAACATGAACGTGCGCGCAATTTAAAATGTTCAGATAGTTTGGTTTTCTGTCTGTCTTGAAATTATACCATCTCCGAGCATGTTTTCGTAACTTTTGATCGAGCAATGTCAGAAATAGAGGTTAATTGAGAAGTTTCGATAAAATTCAAAATACATTTTTGACAACTTTGAAATTACTTCGTATCCTATAAGATAGGGTACACAGCAAACAGAAAACAACTATATCCATAGCCAACAAATATTTAGGTATGTCTAATCAATACCTTTGCTGTGTTAAATTGCCACAAACAATCTAACTGCAATAAATAAACAGCAGACACAGGTTCTATTAGATTCAATCTTCGGGCGGGCTCACTGCTATCGTAGCAATCCAGAAAACTATCCTTCAATTTATCTGTCCACTCGAAGCGTCCTTCTACGATGCAGTCGTCTCGTGATGGTGAATCCTCGTTTACACTTTTCGATTTCGACTCCTACACGTGAACCTGCAGTGCACTTGGTCCTTCTACGATGCAGTCGTCTCATGATGGTGAGGCGAGTCCTCGTTTACGACACTTTTCGATTTTGACTCCTACACGTGAAACTGCATTGCACTTGGTGAGTTGCAGCAGCTCAATTTGCAGACGGAGTACGTATGTTCACATTGGAAGTGATAGGTTGAATCCACGACCTCTACTAGTGACCTTTCGGTGCCCGACCCTGACTTGGTCTGGGCGGTCCGGGGAGGTCAGGCGAGTTCTGAGGGGCTCTGACATAGCCTCGTCTCCGAAAATGAGATACTTAATTTCTACTATTGAATCACCAAGATATTTTTGATTACTTCATCGATGAGTTTTCAATGATTAAATCCCCGAAGAAAGAAAATGAGTCAGCAAAATATGTCATTATCAACGGTCTATAACGGTTAACCTCAGATTAATTATGAGCCTGACGTATAAACCTAAACTAAATCATACTGTAAACATTTTATTCTTCGTGATTTTAACTTTCTCCACGCACTTATCATATTTTGACTATCCATCGAGTCACAAAGATCTGTTTCAGATTTAGTTAACATGAGCGAATCTTTCGTTCTTTGCAACCGAATATCCTGCAGCGAAAATAAGCTGACACAGTCGGAAGTGAAAGAAAAAAAAATCGTTATTGTTAAAATTGTTTTTTTCGTTAACCAGCTGTCGACCCCTTATAAACGGCAGCCATCAAAAGTCGAAATTTGTGCGAGACAAGAATCAACGAACGAGGTCTTACCTTTCAACGTGCGATACCTCTCAGGTCACCAGGAAAATATACGGTATCGGAAACTTTACATCTGGGGTATAGACAGAAATCTACGCGAGCAACAAGGAACGCAATGATATGATAATATCACATAAATAACAGAGACGCAATACTGTGCGCCTATCCTGTTACACTACCCGACGAATTAACAACTCACGTCGATATCCCTTCCTCGAGCGAGTAGAGGAATTGTAATGCTCTCTCAACATATAGCAAGCTATTCTTTACGCTTTCATGAAACCACCATACCCAAGATGAAAACTTTCCGATAGTGTATGTAGTCGCTAGGATTTGAACCTACACGACCAGCAGCATTAATGGCTTTGAACGCGACAGTCTTAACCACTGAGCTACCTAACCATATGATTGTTGATGGTTGTTATATGGAACATAATGAAACAATAAATGGCAAGAATTTTCGTGTTTGAAGCAATCAAAAATTCTCGAAATGTTTATGAAATTATTGGTTCTTTTGGTATTCATCAATCTCCCAACTCACAGTTGATTGGGGGAGAGAGTCCCCCATTCTTCTTATATGCGAGCAACCTTCAGAAGTCCTCGAGAGATTTGTACGAGCTAGGGAAGAAAATCAATACAATCAATAATAAACATTATTAATAAATTGAGCGATACGGTAGTAGGAGATAATGGACTCAATTAGAATATGTTTTCCGCTTATTACGAATTTTTTGTTGCATGTAGTAAATTGCAGTATTTTAGAATGTTATTTTCCAAATTCTTGAAGTAGAAAAGTGTCACTCCCCTTCCCAAAACTAAAATGGTTGAGAAATATAAGGATTTCAGACCTACATTTCGAAAGTTCATCGTCTTAATGTTTGAAAGATTTCTACCTCTTTCAGTTTTTCACTACGTTTCAATTGCTTGAGTCCGCAATCGTCTTCAGATGAATACTGATGAATTAAGAAGCTACACGCGATTTTTTATAGATATGTCGGTGTATTGTAATTACGGTGGAATTACGCGCGGTCTTGTGGTGCGCGTGGTTCTTCCTCCAAAACAGTCCATGAGCGGTCTCCATACGTTTTAAATATCAACGATCGATTGAGTGAAGGCACCATTAGCTTCGATATAAGCGGTTTCAATAAATTTGCCTTTGAACCAATGCTCTTCTATTTGAAGAACACTAGCCCTATTCCGAATTCGATGGTGCTCTGTCTAGACGAGGTCAGCAATTCCTGATTCAGATGTTTTTCCCTCGTTGAGTCCACTTTTCACAGCTTTATATTAGCTTTACTTGTATGTTTGTTTGTATGTTTGTATGCTTGTAACTGACTACTTAGAGCGTGATTTTCACCCATTTCCAGACGTCCTGATGATTTTAAATTTGGCAAGTGTTTATAGTTCCGGTGACAATGCAATATGACATTTTTTTTTGTTATAAAAAAACGAAATGGCGGCTCCAAGATGGCGGACGAGATTTGTGATAATGGTCCTATTCCATTCAAACTTGGTATATAAGGGTTTTCGGAGTCAGAGATTATGATTTTTCCATCAAAATTCAAGAATTCAAAATGGCGGCTCCAAGATGGCGGACGATATTTGTGATAATGATCAGATTTGATTCAAAATTGGTATGTGAGGTTTTTTTAGTTCATATATTTCGAATTTTCTGTCAAAATTCATAAATTAAAGATAGTGGCTCCAAGATGTCATTATGGTCTGATTGGATTCAAAATTAGTGTGTGAGGAATTTCAGGGTCAGAGATTATGAATTTTTCGTAAAAATTTAGGAATTTAGGATGGCGGCCCAATATGATGGACGAGTATTGTGCATCCACGATTTTTTTACATTTGAGAAATTAAATTGTCAATTATTTTTTACTTTTCAGTCCATGCGAAGTAAAGCTTGTTCTTTAGTTTTTTTTTAAACTATTATTTTGTGTTTGATTATTCTTACGGATAATGGCTTCTTGGTCTCTCCAATGTAAGAATCTTCACATTCACGTGGGCGAATATAAATAGTTTGGGTCCTTGTAGGTACGGTAATTTGTAATCGTTTAAGAAATTTCGCCACATTTCACTGAATACAACTTGAAAAATGCCACACCAATTCATAAAAAAATATTATTGTGGACAAAGCACAAACCAGAGAACTTTGACTTGTTTAAGAAGCCTTGAGCGCGATCATATTTGGGACGCTTTTCAGGATGAAAGAGTCAATTGATAACTCAAAAACGGTTCGTGGTATTGATTTGAAACAAAAACAGGTTTCTAGAGGACGTTTCATTCTATGTACTTGCTGTAATGGAAATTGAAATTTCAATACACTTTTTCACAAAAAAAAATCTCAAATAAGTTCTAAAAATGCAGTTATTTTGAAGCAATTTTTTGGGTAGATGAACAGATAATTTCAAAAAACATTACAGCGCGTACATAAATCAACGTTTTACCTTTCTTTTGATACCAAATTCATTTCGATTGGATAAAGATTGCTTCAAATTTTAATGGAGAAAATCCACTTCAGCTACCTCGATTATCTGTGGCAAGCATCGGCAGGAGCAGCCGCACAATACATGCACTTTACTGTATTGCTTGTTGTCTACCTTTGACGAATCATAATACGATCGTGATTCCCGTAAGCCATACAAGATGGCGATACCAATCTCGTTGGTACATACACGATACACGACAAGAATTTTGAAACCATGGTGGTTTTGGTCTTGCTCTCTAAATTAAAGTGTCACTACGTGTAGGATTTCTTTAACGGTTTTTACTTATAGTAGTTCATAAATGAACTAGACTAAAATAATAGAATTATAAAAATATTTCATGAAATGTCATTATGTACAAAAAAAACAAATTTCAGGTAAGTAAAATTCACTTTTCTCTACGAACTAGGAAGCCAATGTTGTCCAGGCTCTGTAGACAAAAAATTACTAAAACCTGACAATAAAACCAATAGAAATGATTTTTGGTAAACGGGCAGTACCTAATTTTAGAAAATTTCGATAAACATAACTTATAAATACAAACTTGTAGAACGTAAAAATCTCCATGAAAAAGGTATCCACATGTTTTTTAGAAGACTCTCAACTAAAATCCCTATATCTCCCTTGTTTCGGTCGAAAATTCATCAATAATAGTATATTGTACAATGAGCATAAAATGGCATAAGTACATTTCCCACGAGTAGGAAATTGGTCATTTCATGCAAATTGTACACCATACTTTTTCTACGACCATCTGAATCAAAAACAAATTTGTAATACTTTTAATAACACTTTTTACCATAAACTTTCCTGCCGTCATGATTCCCATAATACATACAACCTAAAAAAGGAATTGAAGATACAAATATTGAAAATTATAATAAAAATCGAACACTAATCGATTTCATAAAAGAAAAAAAATAGATCTGGTTTAGTTCGGATTTGAACCCTCACCCTCACTATCCGAAATCCGAATATTCGCTCACTCTGCACTCGCGGCTACGAGCTCACATGATAATATGATGAAATTAACGGCTATAGAAATTTCCTGCCAACTATTCGAAAATATAGAATTCGATGGTCATCAATCTTTATATTGAAATTAGCGGTGTCAATGTCAAATCATCCTCACTAATACTTCTCTTTTTTGAATACTTATTTTTTTAACGAATTTTGTAAATACTGATGTGAAATGTCAAATTATTAGAACGTTACCAAACTTAATTCGATCATATATTATTTATGAAAGTCATGGGAAATATCCTGTACTGAAATGATCATTACAGTACCGCTTGCGATGGAGAAATGAAAAAGTGTTCACAATCGGCCCACTTCCTTGATCGATAATGTGCATAAAATGGGCATATATCCATGTGGTCGTAAAAAAACGGTATTGTAAAGGAAAATCCTTCAACGATTATGAGATATATTTGGTGGTTGTCAGTAGAAGTGGTTGTATTCGATATTCGAAGGTGAAATGATGATCTTTGACAAATAAACAATGAAATTTTACTAATTTTTTATGTTTCTCTATCGAATTTGCTTGACAAGCTTAGTTTGCTCTAGGATTCAGTAGGTCAAATTTGAGCAAATCAGATATAACATTCATTCCCAATTCTGTGGCTTGGAACAAGAACAACCAATGTCAAACATTGTTTGTTCTTCAGTAGGATTCTTCTCAAATTGACATTGTGCTCTTCGATTCCAGCATTCTTGGGGTTTAGGAAATACTGATGACATTGGGTACTATTGCATTCAAAAGATTATTTTGAATACCTTCCTTCGAACAACGAAAAAATTATCGTAAAAATTGACATTGGCTGTTCTTGTTAACCACAGAATTTATCTTGGGCCTAACTAAATCAAGTTTTTCTCTAGGTACTTTATCTTGATATTTTCGGATTGAGGAATTCAATAACCAATGTCTACGATTTATTCAAATTGTATTTAAGCCTGGAATAATTTGTATTATCCAGACCCAAATTTCATTCAGACAGACACACACACACACACAACACACAAACCTTTTTCTCTACAACCGTTACAGAATTTGACAATTCTGAAATGGAATTTGATAACAGAATGGTAACATTCTCGCTCTTGTGCCTTTTGCGTGTATTTGATTTCATCACTTGTTAAGGAATAGTATATTCTGTAACAAGGGTAGAATGAAAAATTCGATGCGAGTGGGAAGTTTTGAGCGCGAGCTGAAAGCGAGCTCGAGGAACCACGAGAATAACGAATTTTCATTCTAAACGAGTAACGGACCGTGCTTTCTCCACAACCACAAATTTCACATATAATCAAATGGAGAGCAAACGAAAAATTATTTTGACATTATTTCACATCTTGTCACTATGATGCCAAGGCTAATTTATTATTGCTACAATGTCAGAATCTTCATTATTATACACGTGATTGAATGAAATACACGCAAAATGCATAAGACAGCAAGTGTTTTAGAATATTTATTCAATATCAAGAGCGTGAATGTTACCATTCTGTTATCAAATATTATTTCAGAATTGGCAAATTCTGTGAAGGTTGTGGATAATGAATTTTCTAACACTGTTGTAGGAATAATAACATTAGCCTTGACAGGCATTATAGTGACAAGATGTTAATTGAAATATCAAAATAATTCTTCGTTGACTTTTCATTCGATTATAATATGAAACATTTGTGATTGTGTAGAAAGCACAGTGAGTTACTAGGTTAGATTGAAAATTCGCGATGCTTGTGGTTCTTCACGCTCGCCTCTGGCTCGCGCTTGGAACTTCCCACTCCCCTCGAAATTTGGCTTACAATTGTTGGTGATCCAGAATTTTTCTCAGTGAAATATATTCCATTTGTTACTTTCTCCTAACAAATTTTATGGCAATGACTGGAAAGATTCAACGTTTGGAAGAGAACTATAAAACAAAGTTAGCTGAACATGCCATATTTTTTCTCAGATGGTGTTTTTGGTGCATAAAACGATATCAGAGGATAGCCACATTATTCCTTCATTCGAATTGAATGTTCCTATCAGACCACTTCGTTTGATCAATAACTTATGGAACACCCTATATAGTTGGATTGCATTTTTTTAGCGGAAAACTATGTGAAATATAATGTAGAAAAACATACAAGTTCAATTTCAGATACAATACGAAAAAAGTAGAGGTGTAGAAAATTAAAATAAAATTTGAAATTTTTCTTTGGTTGCAGAGATAATAAAAATCATCTGATTTCAGAGTAAGACATAACATGAAAACAACCGTAAGTGTTCATCAAATCAGAGTTTACAAAAATGGTTGATGACCGCTACAAGTCTGCTTTTATACATTTCTTCATCAGAAATTTTCAAATTCAAAAAGAGATCTCCCATTCCAGTGCCTCCACTGAAATCATTAGCAGATGGTGCGTCTTTCTCTTCGCACATCATGGTATCCAACAGAGAAACCACCCATATAGCAGCAAATGCCCCATATTTTTTCCAGTGGGTCAGCAATGTGGAGTATGACATTATTTTTTCTGGATCGCTTCCCAAATCTCTCAGAAATACAGAAAGATGCGCGTGATAGTACTGCATGAGATCATCAAATTTATCGAGTTCTTCTTTCGAGCTGACTGCGTAAATGAAATAGGATAAGTCCATTACAGGAGAATGGAGTGAAGAAAATTGCCAGTCTAGAATGAAGATATCAGCTGGAGAGTGTTTATCAGAATCCTGCAAATGAAAATACGTCATTAGGCTATCTTCCTGCTCATTTATGAGATGAAAAAAGGTAAAATAGTAAGCAATGCGCAAGCATTTGTATATTTCCAAACTTCGTATACATTTTAACTGATATTCATCAGCAAGTATCGTGAATGAAACAAGAAAATAGCAGTGAAAAGGACCCTGCATCGAACCTTGAGGAAAGTGACTAACTCTGAAATTGTCTAAAATTTTAGAATATTGCAGATATCGGTGTCCAAAAATCTGTGAGTTATTACATACGCCATGAAGAGATCGATTCTTCAAAAATTCTATATTCCCGAAACTCAATGAAACCTCCCCCCAGAGGATTTTTTCAGGCTAACAATTAGAAAATTGTGGTCCGAATATGGTCCCCAAAAAGACCCATTGTTTGATATTTCCGAAACTTGATCAAACCTTGGCCAAGGAATTTTAGTTCGAAAATATGAATAGGAAATTCATAAAATCTTTTGTGGAATCATCTGCGACTGAAAGACAAACTTTAGTCGCTATTTTCCATCGTTCAAAAAATCTGAAAGTGAAAATTTGCATTTTCATTCAGATAGCTGACTTTTTTAATTCTTTCTAGTTTTCCTTGAAAAAATCATTAAATAAATTAGATTAGGAGAATGTTATTAAAAAAATATCACTCACAGAAATCGTTCATATCATTGAAGCAAGGTTCACTTCTCTCGCATTTAATACCCAATACATTTTGGTCGACAAAAATCTATTTCGCTTTGCCAAGCTCTTCAGGAGGATTGATATAGGATTGGAATAAAACAGGCTCTTCAGAAGCATACACATTTTTTCTGCGGTGACACTTTGAAAATTATTTTTATTTTATTTTAAGTTTTTGGGGTCACTAGTGCAAGGAGAAAAAAGGTCCAAATGCACTCAGGCGCGTGCCTGAGGGGGGGGGGTAATTACCCCATTACCCCCCCTCCCATGACGACCTTAAAGAGATCAAAATTTAACTTTTTTGAACGTAAATGATATCTTTATTGTGAATAATGTGCACGAAAACAGTGATTACCCCCCCCATGGAGAAGATTACCCCTCCCATGGAATGACCCTAGGCACGCGCCTGAATGCACTAGTGCACTTGACACTATTTTAATAATAGCAATACATTTTTTACTTATGAACTCTCAAGTGGAGTATTTGCTGCAAATGAAAAAAGAACCCTGACAATTATCAAACTATCCATAATTCAATCAACGGTCGCACTAAGTACAAATAACTTGCTCCCTGTCATAACTAAAGATATGTAATTGGAGTGTCATTGATAGTCATACATGAACAGAGTTTTAGTTACCATTAGTCGTAGTTTTATTATAAGCATACAGTTTAATTAGGAAGACCACGGGCATGCGCAAACTTATCACCAACGGCCAATAGTATCGCTTCCCGCGTTTGTCTTACGTGTATCTACGGTTGCATTTTGCATTGCACATCAATTTTTAGATAGATACACAGAAGGAGGCGTCTTTATCCGAATATATTACTGGTGAATTATGAATATCGTGAACTATGTGATTAAAATCCCGAAATTACTGAAAGTTTGGGTATTATCAATATCTTTCGTTAGTTTCGAAGGTGAGTACAAATTATTTTATCAGGAAAGTTTTCAACGAAGTTTTAGGCTTACCTACTATCATTTATTCACATACAATATTTCTTGTTGTATAGGTATAACAGTTATCAATTCAGTTTGTTGACATGCAGTATTTTATACATGAAGTTAGATATTTCACATACAAAATTATATACTATTTTATTAACTTATATACAATAAGAAATTTCCTATATGGATTGAAGATGGTAAGCTTATAAAGTTCGATTAAAGCTTTTCTGATGCAATAACTTGTACTCTGTAACGAAGCATATTTTTTATACTCTGCCTGGGGTGATTTCCCCTATGTTTACTGTCCGCTTCACACATAAGGCCTTCAGCTGACGATGCTTCGTTGGAACACCCTGTAGTCTTCCAAAACATACTTACTTTATGGCTTCACCATCAGGGTATTTTCTTGAAATTTGTATTTACTATAGAGCTAAGAAAGATTGTTATCGAGGTGACAAGTTCTGAAGTAATTATTCTTTAACCACACTTTCGGTTTGTGTACAATTTCAATTCAATTCCTTTCTATACAACTCCGGTTTCATTGCTTCCTTGCTTTACTACAAATTGCCATCCTTCTGTTTTTCGGGGCTTGATTAGTTTTTGTGTAGTGTTAAAAATTTTAACTTTTGCATAGTTTTCCAGCTCCGGTTTTTTATAGGTCATGTTTTTGATATTTTAAGAAGTCAGAGCAGATTTTTTTCCGTTTTTCATTCATTTTGCTACGCCGCACTACGAAGGTCACCGCCTTACTATAAATACACCCACTCCTCTTCGGAGAGGATCAGTTGCGTATTATTAGTCCACCCGTTGATGAGTTGCTTATTATTAGTCCACCCGTTGATCAGTTGATTATTATTAGTTCGTCCGTTCATTAGTTGATATTACTTTCGTTATTCAGGTTTGATCCGTTAATCAGATCAGTTGATTATTATTAGTTTATCCGTTCATGAGTTGATTATTATTAGTTCATTCATTCATCAGTCCGAGTGTGAATAATTAGTAATCCGTCCGTGTTACTGGATTATTAGTGTTACCTATTATATACGTAAGAATTCCGAAATGTATTCCCCTTGAAAGTCTGATCTCGTATACAGGTCATTATATGTTTCAATCAGGAGCGATTATCATTTCTTTTCGTAATTGACAGTATTTGGAGTATCCGTTAGGCTATAATCTTAACTTCTTTCTATAATCGTGTACGATATCCGAACTGATCTCTCTATCCGCCGCCTTCAGCGTAACACTCCACAGCTCTTCTCAAAGGCGTTTGTTTGCCCGTCGGCAGGAAGAGTTATTACGTGAGTGCAGTTATTATCAGTCTCCCTAAGGCGTTTGTTTGCCCGTCGGCAGGAAACTGATCGCGAGGATATCCGAAAAACGGATTACCCGTGTGGAAAGTTTTGAAGAATAAAAAAGTGGAACAAAAAAGTAGCATTAAGCTTGCCGCCCACTTGTCTGGCACAGCACAGCACGGTCCGTCAAAATACGGAGAGGATTGAAACAATGCAAATAAGTGGACAACCGCCCACTAGCCCGGCACGGCACAGCAAAGAGCGCCCATCGCCGGAAAAGTACAGCTCTCCGATCCTTTCCAGCAAACAACGGTACGTGTGCTGTGCTGGACTGTCTACCGTCGACATCAGGCGACGGACAGCGCTGTGCCGTGCTGTACCGGACAAGTGGGCAGCAAGCTTTAATCAAATAAGTAGAATAAACTGTAACTTCGTTGAAATACGATGAACTTTTGTGTATTACTTTCTCAATTACATTAAAGAACCTTCAAATTTAGGAACACTCATGTAACCTGATTGTATCTTCGTTTCCTTTAGGAATTCTCCAAAACTTTTCACACGAGTGAAATGAAAATTTATAATTTTTTCATCATGACAATGTGAAAAGTACCTGTTGCCATTTGAGAAATGGCAGTTGTGAGCATTTCTTTATAGGTATCATTCCGTTTTTAGGTTATTTTTGATAATTGTTGGAATACTTCAACTGTATAGCACTTTGAAGCTTCCTCTGGTAACTTCTGGTGTCATTTGTCAGTTGTGATGATTTAGGTTTGAATTTCATGGCCAACTATGGTCGATTGAACAATCAACTATAGCTCCGCCATTTTTCAACCAATTTTCAAATTTGAAGATCAGTGTTATCACAAATTGCGTACTGTTCTGGTTATAAAAAAAAAAATCAACAGGTTGACATTTGAGAAAAAAAAAAGTTAGTGGTCACTTCCGATTAAACCAAAAGTTGTGAATTTTCAGTAGTAACGTCAAAATATGTGTATTCAAGTACTAGTCATACCAAATATAAAATTTGTTTCTTCTAAACTATAGAAAAATTGGGGGGCGTACCTCATCTCGTGGTAACCCGGTATAACAAACTGCCCGAATCATTGAATATTTAAGCCGCAGTATACCTATGACAACCTTTCATATTCTGTATGTTTGATTTAATTTCACTTCCAGTATTATTTTAAGCACGTACAAAATGCAGAGACAGTTCTATTTGACTTATCCTGTAACTTCGTGGGTTCTACAGGTTTCAGGGTCGCTGATAACGAGTCTGAAAAACGAATATTCCACTACAGTCAAGCAATGCAGATGAAAAAAAATTGATATTTGTCAAAAAATCAGAAAGTATTTAAAAGTTGCAATTTTCAGTTTTTTTAACTATTGATTGAAACTCCATATATGAGTATGATAAAAATTAATTCGAAGGAACTGTAACAAAGAAGTTTTTCGATATTTGCCATCTCACCCTCTTCATAGTAATCTTTTCCAATTTGCCGCCATACCAGTGATTACATGTCTGTGGATTATTCTGTACCCGTCGTGGTATTAGCCAGGGGGTGACTGATTTTTTTCCGGCATTTGTCACAATGAGCATACATTGTAGGTATATATGGGACTAATATAGGGCAAAACATCGGTCGGCAACGACTATCTTTAATACATTTTTTTCCCATATGGTAAATATTCTACGACTGTCACTGAATAGGTACGTCACTCAAAATAATATCGTATCTTGGCCTGTATTCAGAGTTATCAAGAACGACTTTCAGCACGAGGCTACAAATATAACCGATGGCTAATGAAAAATAAGAATTACCTCATATCTGAACATAAAATTGTTTATCCAATTATCTCCGTGTAGAATAACTGACTCTTTGACATCACTTTGCACTATTTCGTCCATGATGACACATGGATCGTTATTATTCAATTTTGCTTCCAACATATCTGCTATATCACTTGCGTTTCTTTCTCTTAAGAAACAACATGCTTTACTCACACCCTTTCGGAAGACGTTTCTAAAACTGGCATCTGAGGTTAGGAGCTCCATCATCGAGTTGAAATTCAACGTTAACTCATCGAACTGGCTTTTGTTTTGATCTCGAAATGCATAGGATAAAGCATGTAGCTTGGCGAAATTTCTAAGCACTAATTTCATGTGACACAAATTCATTGATTTGGAACCCAACAGCTCGTATCCCAATGATTTGCAATTTTCTAGAACCACTACTTCAGTGTCTTCGGATACCATGGTTTTGAAGCACTTTACATAACAATTGAATGGGTTTTTGATTTTCTTCTCCTCTTGAAATCTTGTGAACAATGGCAAAACTTTGTTGTATATATACATTTCTCTTTGGAAATAAGTTCTGATTGGGAATATTTTTCTGAGCTCTGTGTTTGTTTTGCCCTGTTTGATGACTAGATGCAGATCTTTCTTTCGCCCTTGGTTATCAGCTCCAGATACTTCAGCAAAAAAGATATCTCCCACATATCCTTCACTCTTTCCGGTCGTTCCCTTCAAATTTATTTGGTACTCGGTTACATCTTCATTCTTCAAAGCCTCCTGGATCCAAGAATGTACTCGATCTTGCGAAACCATCATCACTTTGATTTTACGTAAATAAAACTGAGTGCATTCCACGAAACTTCGAACTATTAAATCCACGAGCTGCGAACTCAAGGTCACTATTTTTTTTCATTATGCACTATCATAAAGTCAATAATTAAGTTTATAATTTGCGATAGTTTTACAGGAGGACGCGGATTAAATAACATATTTTGCCAATTCAAATTATTTCATCATAACTATAGTACCATTGTTCTATTTTATCTTTCAAGAGTATGAAATATGTGGAAGCAGTTATCTATAAACCCATCCTTAGATGAACTTCTGATAACTTTACGGTCTCCATTCAATACTATTCTACGAATGCGTAGAAGGGTCACGGTTTTTCGTTTTTTTTTTTTAAATTTCGACTTCTATCTCAGGATCTCGGGACCCCGACTCAGAAAAATTTTGGGGCCGGCAAAAATTCCAAAAATTGCAACAATTGAGTAAACACAAAAATGTTGGCTCAGTTTTTCGCAGATATTTCCAAAGTTATTTGAGATAACCAAGATTTGAAAAAAGGATCCTTAAAGAGCAGGAAATTTCCTAGAAAAAGTTTTGCCTCTCCGTACTGTACCGAAAATATTTATGATTTCAATTCAGAGTTGAGATTAAAATGAATGGTGGTCTGATTCAGAAGCATGATGGAAGAAATACCTATCAAATATGAATATTAAGGAATACAAATAATTTCATACAATCTAAATATATAAATAAGCAATCCGTCAAAAAAAAATTTTACCCCAATTTTTTGATTAATTTTTTTTACTCCTTGGAGCTATTCGTGAAAAGATTTTGAAAAGATCTCCGTTTGAAAAATCAAAACTTTCTATTTTTCTAAAATATAAGGCATTGAAAACAGAAAATCGTAAATTGGGCAATCAGAAAAAAATTGATTTTTCAATCATCATCATAATTAAAAAAAATCAAATTCCATTTTTCAATAATTGTTATAAACATATACATTGTTAATAAGATTAAAAAATCTTTGGCAATCTAATTATTTTTGTTGGTGAATATTAATAGTGGGAAACCATTTTCTTATCATGATTTATCACATTCTCTCATATATAAAAAAAATTACTTTTCAACAAATAAGTGTTTGTGCTATTTTTTTTAATACTAAAAAATACTGTATACAATATGAGAGAATGTGATGAATCGTGTTAAAGAACTGGTTCCTCAACATAAACATGTAGCAACAAAAATCAATTGTTGATTGGCAAGTTCGTTGCGTTTTTCAGCAATTATTTTTTTAAGAAACGATTTTTTTCTTATAAATCATTATTCTCATCAAGGATAAGAGTCTCGAAGACTTTTTTGAAAATTTTATTAACAATGCATTTGTTTTTAACAATGGAAGTTAAAAATGTTTCAAAATTTTTGTTATGTAGCTTTTCACGATAAAGAAAGAAAATAATGAAAAAGTGAAAAATCAAAATATCTTAATTTTTCCACCTAGTGGAGAGGCATATTTAGTAAAAGATGTAAAATTACAAAACTGGCTCACCCTGAAACGTAACCAGCAACCACAATGCTAGATTTTATATTACGGTAGTACCACAGCCTACTTAATCTTCCGAGCTGTGGTGAGAAAATTGGCAACACTGCATGGAAAGCAATTTGACGTCCTACTCATTAATTCTTTAATGTGAATTTCTTGGCTTATTCGAAAAACTAGGAAAAAAACATAAGAGACGAATTTTTAGAGAAAAAAACGACGATTGATGTAGTTATTTAATTTCTTTCAACACAAACTGGAATCACAATATATTATATTTCTTAGATATGAGAAATCTGTCAAGTTTGGATTTCACATGCCCTAAAATTTTCTTAATTTTTTTTTTTTTTGATAAGTGCAGAAACCACATAGATGATCTCTGATTTTTTTCAGATTTTTGATAACTGATGTACTTGCACATGAGTGTGCACCAATTTTAATGAAGATTGAAATTTTTTGTCAAATCGATAATAAAAAAGCTTTCCGTATGGTGCAATTTTTTTTTAACTCACTGGATATAGTCTGGAACACATTTTGACAGGCAAGCTGTTATAGACGAATTCGTCTAATTATGAAACTTCATAAAAAGTATGTTTCATCCGGTTAACAGATGAGTGAAAGTCGACCTCTATTCCGTCTCTCAGACTAATTTATTTACTATATTTCTTTTTAGAACATTTTAGTTCTTATTTGTATTAAATATTGAAATTCGAAAAGAAGATAGGTACTAACAGAAACATTCTAATTATTATTTATATTAAAATTCGAGCACTTCTGGCCTAGTCCGGGAAGTACGTTCTTCCCGGACTACTATTTCAAAGAAAGAACTACTTTTTCAAAGAAAAGCGTCCGGGAAGTAATCACTTCCGTTTGGGCGGGCTCGGCCATTTTCAGTTATGTTTGCAAGCGAGAAATGAGAATATACGTTTTATAGTACTATACTTTAACTTTCAAAATCTGTTTGAGAATTTGAAATTGGACTATCACTAGAGCATCCATGCACGCTGCAAGATGGTGCAAAACAAAATTCAAATTGCAATTGTACCAAAACTAATAATCCGACAGCGCCTATTTTGTGAACAATTAATGAAGTACACATGATTCACTATTTTCATGAAAAGCACCGACACTATAAACTGAAAAATTACGGAGTTGTGAATTTTTTAAAAAATTGCAAAATTTCCGGTTTTTCCAGTTTTTCTCCGTTACTATAATCCGATCGGGTCGTACTAAGTCTCAATTTTTTCGCATTTCAATTATAGTAACCATATTGCTGAATTAGTCTTCATTTTATAAGCAAAACAATAAAAAAAATATTTTTTTTTATTTTAAATGTATATTATTATTAACAAATTGAATATATCAAAATGTAACTACGGTCTTTGATATGTATTGTAATATGTATGTGATGGCATAGTCGGTTTCCTAATCGTAGTTTTGTTACGAAAGAATCCTATATTGATTGGCCTATTTGGAATTTGGCACAATTGAATACCAAAATTTCATAAAATAAAAATGGATTATCAATAATCTATGCTTGACGACAAAACATTACAGAATAGTCCTTTTTGTGGGAACCTTGAATATACAAAAATACTGAAATTTTCTTTGGCACCAGATTGAAGTTCAGCCGAAGTCGAAATGCTTTTTTTATCGTACGAATATTTAATAAAAGCAAATATATGTCGATTGAAGGATAATGTATTTAGATCGTACTTTCACTAATAATCGGCAGAACTGTAAAACTAGTCTGCAGATAGTCAAATGTTTAATAAACATTTGTTAGATGTTACATGAAGCATTACAAAGTGTGTTCTTGCAGAAAAACTCCATCGGATATTGGGCAGAGGTGATTGAGTAGTCAAAATGATATATTTAAATTTTACTCATCTATATAGTATATACAGTGACCGCCAAAAAGTATGTACCATATGGGAAAAAAGTTTATTATTGGAGTATTCGAAAAAAGATTCTTGGGAAAAGTTTGTGCATGTCCGATAACCTGAAAATCGATTTTGACACATATCAAGTGATCGCTGGTATGACGGCAAATTGAAAAAAATTATTATGAATAGGCAAAAAGTCGAGTAAAATGGCAAGATATCGAAAAAAAATTATTTGAAAAAGTTGCTTAGAATTCAATTTTATACACATATACAAAGTTTGAGAAAATTATGTGGGAATATTGAAAACAGCAATTTTTTTTAAATAGTTTTCTAGCTGTAGAAAAATATCAAATTATTCTCTTATGAATTGCTTGGCCATACTGAACTATGATAATAACAAAACTTTCTCATTTTCTCCACACCAGAGAGCACTAAATTGAAAAAATTGAATTTTGTCAGAACCCTTGCTGTTACATTGGTTCGTATCTAATAGATATATCACAATTCCACTATTATTGCGATGATAGGGAGGTCCAAAAATATCGTGTTTTTCAAATTATAATCAATTTTTGATGATAATCGTGCACGAACGTTTCACTTCGCACATAATCTTAAAAATAGTCAAATTAAAGAGTCTAGAGTATTCAGAATTGCATGCGAAGTGAAATGCTCTGGCACGATTATCATCGAAACTTGATTATAATCTGAAAAACACCATGTTTCTGGAGAGTCATGTCATCACAATGGTCGTGGAATTCTGATATAACTGTTAGATACTAACCAATGTAACAGCCAGGGTTTTGACAAAATCCAATTTTTTTTCATTTAGTGCTCACTGGTGTGGAGAAAATGAGAAAATTTTGCAATTCTCATTGAAATACATATCTGAAACATTTGGTCAAGCTATTCATAAGAAAATAATTTGATATTTTCATACAGCTAGGAACATATTTAAAAAAAAAATTGCAATTTTCAATTTTCTCTCATTACCTTTTCAAACTTTGTATATGTGTTTAAAATTCAATTCTAAGCAACTTTTTGAAATAACTTTTTTGATATCTTGCCATTTTACCCCCCTTTTTACCGTTTCATAGTAATTTTTTTCAATTTGCCGTCATACCAGCGATCACGTGACATGTGTCAAAATCGATTTTTGGGTTATCGGACATGCACAAACTTTTCCCAAGAATCTTTTTTCTAATACTCTAATAATAAACTTTTTTCCCATATGGAACATACTTTTTGGCGGTATTATTTATGAAGAGAATATTATTTTTTTCCATTTTAACTACAAGTAAAGTTTTTTTTGGAGGTCAGATATCTGTATTTAGTTGAATTTGCTTGAAAACAATGGTCTGTGAAAAATGCATTTGTGTGATTGCTTTCATATGTTGAAAACAGGATATTTTAACGAAAGCCATCACACAATTGCATTTTTCACAGACCATTGTTATTTCACAGCGTATCAAAATATATTCGTAGCCTTCAATGCACTTAATGATATTTCAATTAACACTCTTGTAAGCGTTCTTGGAAATTCAACCAATTCGATTGTTTATATCTTTTTATTCAGAATTGAATCAGTATCATACCATTATCTATTTTAATTCTTGAATACTTCCTTATATCTACAGGGTGTTTTCGAAACTGGAGCAATAAAAAAATTGGTTGTTGTATAAAAGACAATCTATCAATAAATGACAAGAATTTTCGTTTTTGAAGCAATAAAAATTGTCGAAAATTTATATGATATTTTATAAAATCGATTTCAGTCACCTTTGTTTGGGAGGCACTGGTTTGATTCTCTAGGCCACAAAGTGTCTGCCAGCTTGCAGTGTTTCAGTACGGTTTGCGCAGGCCGTAGACCTCTCATCAGTGATTACCAAAAATAGTCACAAAAACTTTAAAATTCAATATCTTCCAATTTTTTTTTTCGACAAAAAACTATTCTTTCATTTTGTTTTATTTTGTCATCTTCTACTTCCCATTTCATTCATTACTCCAATTTCGGAAACACCCTGTATAATAGAATATGAAGAACATGACATTGTTGAAGAAGAGTGAGACTCCTTCAACCTCGAAAATAGCCTTCTTTCTCTGACTGATTCCACAAGATAGGATATGAGGCAAATATCTAATCTAAAACAGTGTTTTTTTCCCGCTAATAACACGGAGGACACTGAACTACACTCTGTCAAATTATATATGGGGAGAGGTTTTCTTTATTTTAAAAACTAACTGTTCCTCCTTTGAGTAAATGAATTATTTTTTCTAGAGGACTGTAATTGAATTGAAATACGAATAGTAATATGAATACAAATTATTGAATAACATGAACATTATCTGAACGCGTCTTGTCAGCCGAAGTGCTCGAAATAGAGTAAGTGTTTGAAAGATCAGTTATCCACGAATACTTTACGCCATTTTTTTTTTTTTTTTGGTGCACTTTGAAGTCATAAATACTGGTTTCATTATTACAAATAATGGAAATAAGAACTTATAATGTGAAATGGTTGAATTCGTGATCAGTATACCTTTCGTTAAAGTTTGAATAAAAGTTTTGCATGTGTTTGTAATATTTCACTTGACGTTACAATGTACTCCTGTCAGGTTAATAATCATAACATTGTCATTCAGACTTCACTGTTCTCGAGTTGTTGATGTATCGATAGTAGCTTAAAAAAATGCGCGTTTTTGAGAGTTCGATTTGCTTTAAATAGGTAAAAAGGGGTAGGTACCAATTGAAAAAAAATTTATACAGTATTGTGCATTCTGAATTTCAATTTTTTCCACAGAACTGTATTAAAAACAAAACGTTGTGTAAAATAATAACACAATATTGTGTATTTTTTAATTACATAGTAATTGTACAAAAAAAAAACTAAAATGTCTGTAACATTTATACACAACGGTGTTGTTAACCAATTCAAACAATATTGTGTAAAAAGTGGATTTAAAGAAATATACACAATGTCGATATATTAATACAACAAATTAAGATGAACAACAGTGTGCGAAATTTCTACACAAAATAGTTTCTGTAACCATTCCAGAAACAATTTGTTTGAGAATTTCAAACAATTGTGGAAAAAAACCACACACATTTTTTATCCGTGCAGAGTGAACCATAAGAGATACTCCGTAGAGTTCTAGAACTACAGTAGAGACTACCCAATGAAATTTTCGAAAACTATCATATATTTTGTAAGTCTTTGTAAGTCTACTACCAGTTACTTGAAAGAGGCAACGGTAGAGTTTTTTTTATTCTTTGACATAAAGTGAAATTCCACAAGATGGATAAATCATCAATTGAACAAATTAATTGCATGTTAATCATTATCCTTTGCAATTTGTTTTCGTTCTTGTTTGGAAATGGGATGTCAATGAATCTCAGTATGATTTAAAAAAAATTGCAGTTTTCTTTATTCTTCAATTCAACATGAATTTCCACAAAATAAATAAATCACCAATCAACAAATCAATCGTTATTGATTGCAACTTGTTTTTGTTGAGGTAAGTTATTGTTGGGAAATGCATGGAATGTCAATCAATCTATGCATAATGTTATTATGTTTTATGCAAGTCGCGAGAATGTTAACATTGACTTATTTTTTTAAAGTTTTTTCATACAATACAATATTTGAATCAAATTACCGAGGTGGAAAATTACTTGAAGACTTATTTTTGAATAATAATTTGAAACCTCAGAGGGGTCAACTGTTCCTCCACCTCTTCGTCTTCGCTCTTAGAATAATAGTGTTGCGAGTTAGTTTGTCCCGTTCACCGATCGCGCAAGCACAAGCACACCGTGCCGTACCGCGAGTACTGAAATGGTACAGTTACTTCCTGTTTATGTCGCCAGTTTGTTTGGGTTAGTAGTGGCAGTTCCTATAGATCACTATGCTACCAAGTACGACCACATCGACATCGAGATGATCCTGAACAACCGGAGGATGGTCAACCACTACGCGGCGTGTCTTCTCGGCAAAGGACCTTGTCCTCCGGAAGGACTGGAGTTCAAGAGTGAGTAACGGCACTGATGTTTTGGATGTGCTCAGGGGGGTGGCAGTGGTAATAATCCTCTTATCACTCTTTTGGTAAAGCAAGTGATGAATTTTGATTTTTGTTCGAAAATATGAATAGAATATTCATAAAATCTCTTGTGGAATCATCTGCGGCTGAAAGATAAATTTTAGTCGCTATTTTCCAACGTTCAAGATAACCTCTTGGGAGGTATTTATGTTGAAAAGGGGAACATTCTCCATGAAAATTGAAAAATGTGATTTAATAATAATAATAATAATAATAATAATAATAGCGTCTTTATTTTCCATTTACATTGGGTGACAATGATTTTTTTTGTACAGTTAACATTTTTCTTGGCATAATAGGCGAAGTTCAGCTCATAATTTTTGGACCGAAAATAAAAAAGATACACAATTTGTTAAATTTAGCTGCTCTTCAACTTAACCTAGAAACGTACCACATAATAGAAGTAACATTGAAACTAAATATACTATATATATATACATATATATCTAAAAAAAATAAAAAATAAAAAAAAAATAAATAATAAAAAAAAATAAGGTAGAAGAAAAGGTAAGATTTATTTTATGAGCGCGTAGGGGCGGGGTTTTGTATAGTTAGCAAACGTTTTTTGTGTCTTTTGAAGTTATTGTGTTTCATCTCTTTCAAGTAATTTGGGATATCATTATAAATCTTCGAAATTTGATACCGGTAGGAGCGTTTTAATTGTTCAGTTCTATGAATAGGAGGTGAAAGCAGCCCTTTAAATCTCAAGTTCAATGTGTGCACATCACTTCGAAAAGTTATTTTATTATAAAGATACTCTGGTGTTTTATTTATAATAATGTTGTGATATAAACAAGCAGTGTGCAGTTTCCTTTGACCATTCATGTTCAACCAATTGAGAATTTCTAGGGTATGAGAAATGCGATCCCTTTTACGGATTCCAAAAATGAGCCGCAGGCATGAATTTTGTATTTTCTGGATTCTTTGTTTTTGAAAAACACGGATTACTGGATCATAAAGGAAGTCTGCAAAATTGAAAATTGATAGTACCAAGCTATCACAAAGCATGACTTTTGTTTCTCTGGATAAAAATTTTCGGCTATTATAAATCAGCTTCAGGGAACAAAATGCTTTTTGTATCAGTGTATTGATGTGTTTTTCAAAACGTAGATTTTCATCAAGAATAACTCCCAGATTTTTTGCATATTCTACTACTTCTAATGTGTTCTGACCAATCTTGACATTAACATGATTTTTAACATAATACCTACTGAATTTTGGACCAAAAACCATCACATTGGATTTATTTGTATTAATTTGGAGTTGATGGTCTGCTGAAGAATCTACAAATGTATTAATGTCGCTATTTATACGCTCACATGCATTACCGACCTCTTCAGGATCAAACGAGAGATACAATTGTGTATCGTCCGCATAGAGGTGTATTTGACAGTGTTTTATTAATTTTATAATTTGACTTGTATAGATAGTAAAAAGCATCGGCCCAAGAATGGACCCTTGGGGAACCCCTGATTTTAAAACAAGGTAGTCGGAGTAATTTTGTTCGATGCGTACCATTTGTTTTCTGTTTGTTAAGTAAGATTCAAAAAGAGAAACGGCGTTCTCGTTCAGCCCCAAGTGAAGTAATATTGACAGTAAAAGCTGGACATTGAACTACATCTGATAGATATTGTGAAAAGACTTTAACTGAAAACAAAAGAAAAAATCTGAAAGTGAAAATTCGCAATTTCATTCGGATAGTTGAATTTTTTTATTTTCTATAGTTTTCATTGAAAATTCATTAAATAAGATAGGGAGAATGTTATTAAAAAATATCACTCACAGACATCATTCATTACATTGAAGCAAGGTTCGCTTGTTTCGCATTCAATCACCGATACGTTTTGGTCGACGAAAATGTATTTCGCTTTGCCAAGCTCATCAGGGAGATTGATAAAATTGGAATGCAGGCTCTTTAGAATCAATTGTACAAATCAAGGATGGAATTGTTGGAAATATTTCTTCGGCGGTAACAGTTTTTTGACATAGACCTGTCATGGGCGTTGCATTTTGATTTTTGTTCGAAAATATGAATGGGACATTCATAAAATCTGCGGCTGAAAGACAAACTTTAGTCGCTATTTTCCATCGTTCAAGATAACCTCTTGGGAGGTATTCACGTTGAAAAGGGGAACATTCTCAATGAAAATTGAATTCTATGATACACGGATGTCTCTCCCATGAATTCAACTATCATGTCATCTCACTCTTTCTGTCGACAATTGAATTCTATGGTAAACGGAATACCAACGCAAAAATTAAGGAAAACTACCAATTTCTACTTATTTTCCCTTGGTTCTTTACGTTACTGGATTTTACTTTACATGGGAATCGGAAAATCAAGAAAATGTGAACGTTTTTGTATCATAATATGAGTGCTGTACCACTTCACATAATAAGAAATCAGATATGACTATATCGACTGCATAATCTAGAACATGTGGACCGGATTGCAATTAGAGGTAGATGAACGCAATTCACTCAATGCACACAATGTACACAATGCTCTCAATCAGAAGCCGCTTTGTTTTTCAATAATAAATTATCCGAAATGGTGCCACAAATTCGCGATTTTGCACGATATTTCCATAAACCCCCATTTATGTATTTGGTACTTCAACCATTTTTTTGCATCCCAAATATGTGATCTATCATACTATCTGATAGACTTGAACACTATTTTCAGGATTTTTTTTTATGCAAGGAAATCATGCTAGCTAATATGTTTGGGAAGTTGTCACCTATTTTAATTAGTGATAGCTTCCATGGTTTTACAATTACAAGCTTTTATTTACTCTTACACTTTTAGCTGTCCGATCAATTTAAAATTTGGCAGGTGTTCATAATGCATTATGGAATTTTTGTTATAAAAAAAAAATAGCGGCTTCAAGATGAAGAAATAAATTTATGGTTACGGTCCACTTTCATCCCAAATTGGTATGTAGGGATTTTTGAGATCGGAGAATTTTTGTTGAAAATCATAAATTAAATATGACGTATCTGAGATGACGGACGATTTCTGTGATTGTGGATCGATACGATTCAAAATCTGAACTGGAAGGTTCTTGGAATCCAAGATTAAGAATTTGTTGTTAAATTTATAAATTCGAAATGACGGCTCCAAGATGGCGGACGGGTATGGTCCGATTCGATCCAAAATTAGAATTTGGCGGTTTTCGGTTCCGAAGGTTATGAATTCATTGTCGAAATTCATAATTTCAATATGGAGGACGATTGTCGTAATTGGGGTTCGATTTTATTTAAATTTAGTTCAAGTTGAAGGCTATAGGATGGTGGATCAATTAATTTTAAGATGGCCTCCTCATTGATAGATAGCTCCAATAACTCACATGAAACAGTCCTTGTAATTAACATAATTGAAAAGTATAAAATAAAATAACTAAAAATAAAATTTTTCAAAATTGTCCCCATTTGCTCAGTTGGCACAGAGGTTTTCTCTTAGAGACTACACGCGTCAATTTTTTTTTTATAATTTATTATTGCTTCATTTGGCAACTGTTATGTAAACGATTTTTGGTAAATTAACTTCTATTCACGAGTTCTACATGCTGTTGAAATAAATGACACAACTTTGAGATCATCCTGTATAGTTTTCTATTCGTAACACTTTGAATCTGTTTGGCTAATACTATGTTAGTATTTTTTCGAAATCAATTTTACGGACCTTCATATTACACGATACCATTCATGCAAAGTACCGTTCATTCATCGATAATTGGTACTCAACCAATGTACCTACTACTTGTATTGACATAGTAATATTTACGGAATGCAGTTTTCCTATTTATCTTTGTTCGTAGAACTGACCACTGGTTGGAAGGGGAAGAAATACTTCAAAGAATAGTTTTTGTAATACCCCGAGTTTGCTTATTTACTTCACTATAATTATTGTCCTTATTCGTTTATAGAATCACACCCATCGTAATGGGACATTTTCGTTTGATCTATACAAATTATGTTTTACTTTTATCATCATATCTCTATTTTTTAATGCTTCTGGGAATTCTAAATTGTGTTTACCAGTTTTCCCGTATTTTCCAAGTTGGGAGGACTTTGGTACATTTTTAGTACAAAAATTCCTTTACTACCGACAGGAAGAAAGCTTGTCGATAATAAGGTCATCAAAAAGTTCGGTGTACTTACCTACTTCATTGAAATATAGGCCAGTAGAGATAGACATGAAAAATCGAAAATTTAACAAAAATTTCAAAAGTTTTCAAACTTTGTTCAAGTGAATAGTACATCGAAGAAGTAACAAATCTCAGTTCGCAACCTCTTCCGAAGTACGCAACATTGTAAAAATTCCAAAAATTCTGCAGACTTAGAGTAATATTGAATATATTATTTCATATCACGAATCAAGTTTGCAACCAATTCAAGTGTATGGAACATTTTTTTATCGACCTATAATGTAGTTCTTTGATATAACATAAATTTCCAAAAAATAAAATTACAAAAGTTCTGCAAACTTGACAGATATATCGGGAAAATATTCCAAACAGTTGTGTAGATTTGCAATATTATACGTTGACCGGAATATATATTTTCTTAATTCGTGGTAATTTTTTTTTATGAAGGTGGTCTCGAAATAATTGAAAAAGTTTTGAAACTATTTTGCAAATTTTGAAACCATCTATTCTGATGCATTCACAAATTTGCAACCTTGTACACGATCCGGAACTTCATGCAAGTTTAAATAATCAAATTAATTTACAAATTAGATTTTTGCAAGTTGGAAAAATCTCATTCATTCATTAATTGTATTTTTGCAAATTGCATGTAGTTCCGGATCGTGTACAATGGTGTAAATTTGTTAATGCATCAGATTAGGTGTTTTCAAAATTTGCAACAAAGTTTCAGAACTTTTGTAATTATTTCGAGACCACCTTGATCAAAGAATTACCACGAATTTACGAAATATATGTTCCGGTCAACGTAAAAGGTTGCAAAACTGCACAACTGTTCGGAATACTTTTCCGATGTATCTGCCAAGTTGCAGAACTTTTGGAATTTTTTCTTATGGTATATCAAAGAAAAACATTAGTTTTCGATAAGAAAAAATGTTCCTTATACTTGATTTGGTTGCAAACTTGATTCGTGATATGAATTACTACTACTCCAAGTTTGCAGAACTTTTGGAATTGCCTCAACGAATATACAGTGAAATTCAAACTAATTGCATTTTGACAATGTTGCGTACTTCGGAAGCGGTTGCAAACTGAGATTTATTGCTATCTCAATGTTCCAAAGTTTGAAAACTTTTGAGAATTATCATGAGTTGATTGTCTATTTCTACTGGCCTAATAGTTGATATGTCGAAAACGATATTGAACGTTAATATATATTTTACACTAGTGAAGATTTCTTTGAATTAAATTTTTTTCGTTTCCTAATTGTGGAAGGTAAAATCAAACGTAGGTTATACCATGAGTGCTTCAATGTATCAGATAATCAGACTGTAATCTTTGAACTGAAGTTATTCTCAATTAAATATTTGTCTGGCTTCTGTAAAATCAAAGAAAATTAGTATTCATTGGCGATAGGGGCGTGATACCTGTAGTGATAATTTACTGTACTTTACTGAAGGTCAGTTCATTGGGGGACAAGTTAACAATTGAATTCGCTCGTACAAGAAAAGAAATTATTCACGAACGTCATAACTCTAATTACTTTCACTTTCAATAAATATTCATAAAATTCGGGTCATCATATTAACATTTATCCATTATTAAATACACTTTTCGGCACTTCCGGCCAGCCAGTCGAAACTTATTACGTCAATGGAAATACTAGGTTACTGAAATTATAAATCACTGAACTAATAATTTTCTTATATAATGTAATGAATATTGGGAATCTTCGTCTAATAAGTATCCCATGTTTGAAAAAATCGTCAATATGCATTTAAGAAATTATCTTGATATGTCATGAGAATATATTAGGAGCAATAAAAAAAGCAGAAACACAGTCAAACTAAGTCACGAAAAAACAAAAATGAGTCCATGGGTAACAAAAACGATAATGAATTCTAGGATACATGGAGATAAAATTTAGAAAAAATTAATAAAAACCCTTCGAACTAACTAATTATAGCTATTAATGTAACAAGATTATTATGCGATTTATAAGAATGGAGGATGTTGCCAGGCGACGAGGTGATCTGCGCCAAGTCGTCTATGCAACTTCCGAGATTCAAATTACATAATAATCAAGTTACATCCAAAGCTTTATCGTATCATTGGCAACGATGATGTGAAAATAAAATCAACAACTTTGGTTATCTCACGTTATTGTCATCTCAGCGTGCCATTTGGTATCTAGTGTACTATAAAGTAACTAACGTATTATATTGTAACCAATATATTATGTGTTGTTATAATGTTTAATTTGTAATGAAGATTCAATTTAAAGGAAGCTTTGTATTCAATTATACGATAATAGAACTAAAGATACAAAAAATCTATATATAATAAGTTTTCTATATAAATATATTTCGTTTTGTACTTTAATAAGGGTTTGTTTATCAAGTTCATCTATGCATCTTTCCTTAAAAAAAACGCCATTTCACACAAAAAAAAACATCTTTACCTGCTCTCATTGTTACAATGTCATATAACACAATCTCCTGAATTTTTTAGGTATTTGCTTTATTGCTATCAGATGTTAGCCTACTGATGGTACCTCAAAACTTTGTGAGATAGCGAGAAACTTATTTGGTTTATTCAAAATGTGTATTCGTAGCCAACCAATGCACTTAAAAATGTCCAGGAAACCTTTCGAGAAAACAATTCAAAAGAGCTCTCATTAACGGATAAGAGCTCAGGCCCAAAAAACTGAAGAAAAAACTGTAGATCAATATCGACATTATATGTTGAAATAATCGTAAGAACAATGTAAACAATGTATACTAAAAATTATAACCAGTAGCAGGCAGTTTGGTTTCAAAAACAGATATCAAAGAGGACCCAATTGCGTATGTGAGAACTCCAATCTATAAAGCAATAGAAAAAAGAAAAAAAACTATAGGTATTTTTCTAGATATTGTGAATTTGATACCATAAGTCATAGCAGCTCTTGGACGAATTAAATAACTTGGGTTATTGAGGACTGGTGAAATATTCAATAAAAAGCTACTTGAGTGACCGGAAACAGCAAGTAATATTATATAACTGTATCAACGAGAAGAAAACCTTCAAATATAGTGTACCCCAAGGTACCGCCCACGGCCCACTACTATTTGCTTTTTACATCAATGATCTTAATTCTATAGATGTGAAGAGGGAAGTTGTTAGTTTTGCTGATGATGCCGATAATTTGAATATTGGAAAATTATAGAAAATAATATGGAAACATTCAAAAACTGCTCATCAGAGATCATCAGTACACGGTAAATTTCACTTGAAATATTGTCACCCATATCATTTGGGAAAATTGAAAACAATAGAGGAGCTGTGTTGCTTGCTTGAAGTGAAGTGTGCCGCTGGTAGGAGCAAATGGGAACGATTCTCGACCTCTGTACTCTACGATGAGAAAACGTTTTTCCAAATAACAACATATAAGGTTCAACAACTGTGTTTCAAATCCATGAAAATGTAATTAGTTAATGAGAATCATTATATGGTGATCCAATTTATCGAAGGTCTTCTAGAAATCTGTGTAGATAGTGTAAATTTGTAAATTCTCATCGTACGCCTTGCTTCTTGTTTGTGTAAAGCACATTTAGTCAGTTGATATAGATCGTTTGTTGAAGAATCGTACACAGAACAAATACATTTTTGTTTTGTGATACCCCTAAGGGTGAGTTATACAATATAAGTTCAACAACGGTTCAAGTGGACCAAGTTCAGTTGCTAAGGAACTGAAAATGTCATTGGCTAATCTCTAGCAACTAAACTTGATCAAGTGAACCAAGTTCAGTTGCTAAGGAACTGAAAATGTCATTGGCCAACCCTCAGCAACTAAACTTGGTTCACTTAAACTAATGTTTAACTTGTCTTGTACAACTCGCCCCAAGTTGACACCCTAGACACTGACGATGTATATTTTCGTCAACAATTCGCTACAATCTGTTTCTAATCTGAAGAATTATTCTACTAACCTGCAAGACCGGTTCAAACATCCAATAAATTGTTAATGAAATTTCATAATTGAACGCTTTGGTGTAGTCTATCCCATAATTACAGTAGATATACGCGCATGTGCTGGTCAAGAATTCTTCGGCTTCAAAAACCTCATAAGGAAATTAATACCAAAATAGTCTATTCACGATGAAGAAACAAATGTTGACCTACTCAAAAAACAAAGAACTGACAAAATAAAATAGTTGACTACAACCAACCTAAAGACCAAATACAAGCATCAACAATTATAGTAGTACCGTCCCTGGAGGAAGTAGAGTTGTTATTCTCTGATAAGAGCAGGTTTTAAAAGTACATCCGTGAAGATCCTCCAGAATTACGCCATCCAAACACCTGAGAAGTCGACTTGACTACATAATAGCCGAAATGCTAATGAAGAAGGAAAACTTGAAAAAAAAAAACAAAGATATTGCATAACACTTGTGGCTGGGACCCAATACAAACAGGATGCTGAAAGAAAACAAAACAAAATTATGAATGTTATATTGAGATTATCACAGCCAAAGGCCATCAATTTTATGTTTTCAAATTCTTCTGAATCAAATTAATTATCTATTCGAATAAATATAAGGAAGTTGTTAGCATACGTACTGATTATTCGGTTCCTTATTATTTTCGCACGGTTCAGTAATATATATTTATGAGATTTATCAACATTCTAAAAGACTTCTGGTAATGCATCTTTTATTTTTTGGTTTTTATAGTGAGTTTTTATAACTACTGCCATTTTATTACCACATTTTTGTTAACTCGCTTTCTTGTATGTCTGTCCGGGTGGAATTTTATAATTGATTTTATACTAACTTCCCGATGAGCTGGATACTTGAAATTTGGACCATATCTCAGAAGTGGATGACAATGCATGAAAATATTAAAAAAACGCGGTTTCACTACTAGTAATAATAATAATAATATAAATAAGGATTTGCTTCTTGAGTCCATCTATATAGTTGTCTTTCCTAAAAAAAATGGTAATTTACCTATAATAATAATAATAATGTGTATTTTTGGATCTCAGAAAAGCTTCAACGATTTGGATAAAATTTTGTATTCAGATAAGGTTTTGCTTTTTAAGTTCATTATTATTATTAATTTCAGAATGTTGATTTAATAATGATAATAATAATAACGAGAATTTTAAATTCAACTTTTACCCTCTACCAATCATCCGAATAATCTAAAACACATTTCCAGAACCGACGACAATGCAAGAATTTCATAATATTTATTTAATGATGATAATAAGAATAATAATTATAATGATATAATGAAATACAAGCAAATTAGCCTGAAGTAGTTCTCCTCGACCATAATAGGACGATTTTTGTCAGAATTTTCGTCTCCCGGTGAAACGAACATCGTCCGAAAAGATAGAAGAAATGTATGTCTTTGTAATGAGGCCATCAAAGTATTAAAAATCAATTCCAAAATTTCATTCACGCATAACTACGGAGGCGTTGGATTATACATTGAGTTTCAAAAAGTTTGCACCATATGGAAAACTTGTTTATTATCCATTTGTCAGTAAATTTTATTCTTCATAAAATTGGTGCATATAAGTTGTCAGAATTTTAAATTTCCAAACGTTATACAGGGGAGAACAAAATTAGGAAATTTTATAAATTATCTAGCGCCATCTCTAGGTTAGAAAAAAATGGAGCTGATATATACTCGAGTATTCCCAAACAAATGATGAAGTTATTTTTCGATTTAATCGGGAACTAGCCTTCGCTGATGATTGGGAAGTACCATGAAACCGGTACGCAGGTGTTTACCATTTAAATTGAGAATAGTAATTTACGTAACAAGTCCGGAAAATACTGTTTTTTGGACGAGTGGACAAGATTCTAGGACGAGCGTAGCGAGTCCTGGAAGTCTGCGAGTCCAAAAAAATCGTGTAGAATAACAAATCGAGACACATTTATTTATTATATTTCTTTGTACAAGAAAATTTCGAAAATTTTAATTCTTATTTGTATTAAATATTGAAATTCGAACAGAAGATAGGTACTAACAGAAACATTCTAATTCTTTTTTATATTAATAATTATATTAAAATTCGAGCATTTTCCGGACTAGTCCGGGAAGTATGTACTTAAAACATTAATGTACTATGTTTTTATAACGGAATAAAAAGAATAAAATAATAAAATAACTTTTCTAATCCTTATGAAGGATAAAACGACATTAAGATTTCTAACTTTTTCTAACTTATCCTGAAAATTCATATTTGGCGACTTTTGATAGCTATTAAAATACTTGTAAGATTGGAAACTAAAATCATGGAACACATGCAATTTATAACTATAAAGAGTGTAGAGGGAAGTTATCAATAAAAGAACCTAAATAACCGTTCACATAAAATTGTTGGTTGAGCTATTAATGCATCAATTATCTGATGCGTGCGCCCCATGTTTTTCGTTTCCAATCTTACAAGTATTTTAATAGCTATCAAAAGTTGCCAAGTATGAACTTCCAGGATAACTTAGAAAAAGTTAAAAGTCTGTATGTGGTTTTATCCCTCATAAGAATCAAAGAAATTATAATTTAATTTTTTTAGTCCGTTATATATTATTTCATTTTATTTTATTATTTTTATCTTTGGTTCGGATTTTTCATTTATTGTTGAAGGTTCGGATTTTTTATTTATTGTTGAAGTGCGCTTTTTTTCCTCTTATAGCTGTAATATTCCTCAAGGTTTTGTAACATCGTGGATGTTCAGGACTATCAAGTGATCGAGGTGTTAGAGCGTTGGCTCCCACCCAGGCGGCTCAGATTCGATCCGCACCGTCATCACGGAGCTAAAGTGGTTCGGAATCCACTTTTTAAGCTGTAGGTCCCGGATCTCCCTTGCTCGCACAAGCTCTGCTTTTGAGGGGTTTTATACGAAAACCTGGGAGATTCCTAATAACAAATTTTAACAAAAAAATCAGTAGTTTTAAACGAAGTGTATTTCAAGTAAAAAAAAAAACGCAAAACTTATCTATTTTCATTTGATTCAAAGTCACAGGTCTATGAATGTGATTGTCAGATCATGAGAAAAATGCACTCCTGAAGGCAATAAAAACTACGACTTTTATCACGAAATTTCAACTTTTATGTCGAAATTTCGACTTTTATCTCAAAATTTCGACTTTTATTTCGAAATGTCGACATTTATGTAGGAATTTCGACTTTTTACATCATCGTAAAAGTTTATTTAGAAAAGTTGTTTTCAATGAAGACCAACATTCAAATTCGAAATCATAGCCACGTACGCGAAAAAAATTAATATAATATTTTTTATCATTAAAGTGATCCTAAAAATGCAGATTTGTATTATTGAATCGTTTACCAATAATTAATTGATTCATTCAATAATTTCTCTCCATAAAATCCCACTGGTAAATATTATGGACATACATACAGAGTGAAATATCAAATTTGCATGAAAAAAACTAATAAAAATTCAAACAATTTCAAACAAACGTCGATATTCTAGTAAAAATAATAAATTAGACCAAAGTTTAAGGTACATATGAGATACTAGTTTTCTTTATGAGGATGGAACAAAAAAAAAATGGGGAAAAAATTTTTTGTTGCGTATTTGGCTGTGATTTCAAATCTGAATATTGTTTTTTATTTTAAACAACTTTTCTAATTGAACTTTTTTGATATTATCGAAAATAAGGGTAGTTTACACTTGATTAAAATTCCTATTTTGTGTTCTCCCCTATACTTCAGGAATTTCCGAATTTTGATAACTCACATAAAAAAATTCCGTAATTCACTTCAATGAATTATGTAATTTCCTGACAAATTCATAATAAAAAGTTTCCCATATGGTGCAAACTTTTTGAAACTCAAACTCACTGTATAATCCAACCTTCCGCAAAAAAACCCATACATTAGATAATTAATCGGCAAATATCCATCAGAAAACAACTACTACCCCGTACGACCTTTGAATTATATCTTTCTGATACTTGGCAAAGAACTACTTTGAGTTGTTGAAAAGGGGAACATTCTCCATGAAAATTGGAAACTGAAATCATGGGACACATGCAATTTATAACTATAAAGAGTGTAGAGGGAAGTTATCAATAAAAAAACCTAAATAACCGTGCGGTACATAAAATTGTTGGTTGAGCTATTAATGCATCAATTATCTAATTTATTTAATGATTTTGTCAATGAAAACTAGAGAGAATTCAAAAAAAAGCTATCTGGATGAAAATGCGAATTTTCACTTTCAGATTTTTTCTTTCATTTTCAGTTAGAGTCTTTTCACAATATCTATCAGATGTAGTTCAATGTCCAGCTTGGCTTGTGCCGGGAAGTAGTTGTTTTCTGTTAGATATTACAAATAAATCACATTTTTCATTTTTCAATTTTCATGGAGAATGTTCCCTTTTCAACATGAATATCTTCCAAGAGGTTATCTTGAAGGATGGAAAATAGCGACTAAAGTTTGTCTTACAGTCGCAGATGATTCCACAACAGATTTTATGAATGTCTTATTCATATTTTCGAACTAAAATCAAAATACTTTGAGTTGCTTTTTATATTAATACCTAAATTTATTTTTCAATTTAAATAATGCGTAACACCTACCCTATCGAAAAATAACCTTATCATTTGTTCGAGAATTTTTACCGGAGGGTATCAAATAAATGAAATAGTAAATTCGACAATGTCGAAGTGCCCTTCTCTCCAAATATTTATTTGATACTCTCCAGCAAAAATTCTTCGCTACCGAGGATTTCCCAGCTGGTGGCGCTGCGACTGACTTCTTCTGTAAGTCGCTGATTTATTTGTGGGGAAATATTACTTATACAGAGGATTATAATTCATTGGGCTGGGGCAGGACGACTTTAATGTTGTCCGACCTACCCTGTCACTGACGAGCGGCAAGAACCGCGAAACGCGTCTGCAGGTGGTCTTCCCTAACATTTGAAATTGGGTCTTCTTGGAAGAACGTTGCACAAATATCTGTCGGATGTAATCCAATGTCCGTCGTGGTATTAGCCAGGGAAGTAGTTGTTTTCAGATTGCCTCATATTTCCACATGGCGGAAACATTTGAAGTGACGGGTACATCGACTTTGTCGTATTTACTATTTCATTTTTTAACTTCATCATTTGTTGGGAATTCCTAAGATAGATACTGAAGTAGGTATCCATGTCTCCGAATAGAAGCATTCCAGCTATGATGTTGATTTCAATAAGAAGCCAAACAAATTTATGAAGAGTTGACGGCACTACATTACGGAAGATGACCATTATATTGATACCCCTTATTTTACGTAGTGCTGTGTGCAGTAGTTATGAACAAAAGATATCAGTGAGATTATAGAATCCCATCTTCTACAAAAAAAAAACTATACAATAGGTAATTCGTCGACAAGTATCCAACAGAAAACAACTACTGCCCCCTACGACCATTGAATTATATCTGTTTGATACTCGGCAACATTCTCTACAAGAACAACTTTGCAATACCTTTTAAATACATAGCTCAATATATTTTTCATTTCACATGGGTCACACCTACGTACCGGTTTCATGGTTTTTGCCAATCATCAGCAAAGGCTAGTTTCCGATCAAATCGAAAAATAACTTCATCAATTGTTTGGGAATTCCTAAGATAGATACTCAAGTATGCACAACTGGCAACTTTACTTATATGCAAGTTTTCTGCAATGCACCAACTTTATGAAGAATAAAGTTTTGTGACAAATGGATAATAAACAAGTTTTCCATAAAAGTCAATATCAAAAAGACAAAATTTCCAGATAAAAGTCGAAATTATGGAACATAAAAAAACGTGGCCCTTCTACGCCTTCGTAAAAAACTGATTATATGTGAAGAAATATTAAATCAATAATATTTTCGATATTCTCCACCTCCTTGTTGAATCATGCTTGTGTTTTGTCGGATTTTTTCGGAATGTTCTATTAGAAATTATTAACTTCTGGACGTTATTTAAGTCATACCAGTGCGTGAATTCATCTCGCGCAATCGCCAGGTTGTTACAGTGAAAGTAAAAAAAAAACAGGTATACGTACGATACAAATAGTCAACCTTCGCATACAATCAAGTCATTAGACGAATGAATCATAGAAAGAATGAGCCAATATCACAAAACTAAAACACGGAAGAGAACGGAAATACGTTTCTACAAAGGGCAGTCTATGAGTCCATGGTGTACATACGGATTCACGACGTAATTTTTGAAAAATGACTCTAGAATTACTACGTGCCTTTTCATTGTTTTTCATCATTAGTGATTCAAATAGTTTTGAGATTATTAAAATCTTGCCTCATTGATATTTCAATGGGTAATACATCAACACTGGTAAGGTTAAATTTCAAGATAAACTTGAAAATATTGTAAAATCATTATGAGAAGAATCAATTCACTTTAGTTTTGGGTTCTTGAAACCCAAATAGGTTCATAGAAAAGGAAGATCATACAAATTTGGAATTCGTGAAAACAAAGGTTTGGAAAGAAAAAATGATAGGAATTGCTATTATTTTTCAATTTTTGAATGTTGTATCTCAACCCTCTTAAACTTCCTTGGTTTTTAGAAATATTCATGTGGTGTCCAACCCGTACAAGGCACATTGTCTGTTTTCTTTACAAGCTTACATTAATTTTCCTTTTTCTACAACTGTCAAAAAAAAGTCCACTTTTGTGTTGTTTGTGTGCGTAAAGTTTTACAATATTTCACTATCAACAAACGATTCCATTATTAAACGGAAAAGCATAAAAAAGTGCAATTTTTTTAACGGCTGTTGCTAGGCAACCAACAGTTTCATGCAACAACAGTGACAGTTCCGAATAATAACGAAATCCTGTCATAAAGGCAGTTCTCATTTTCTTTGGCAACTAATAACCTATAAATATCTAATAAACAAATGTTTCACCAATAATATTCTTAGCATTCTTACTATTAAATAAGTATTATCAAAATTCCAAACTATCGCGGCGAATATTCAGGAGTAATACCACGAGTGATTGAATTTTCGCGATAAGTCTCTCGATTTATTTCTGAACAAAACTGAATTGCTTCGTGAAAACAAAACCGAAGCTGATCCTCCAATCAGAATTGAAAGACAGCTGGTGTTATCGCGATAACACGAGTTGTCTTTGGCTTCCGATTGGTCAGATTAGATGAAAATTGAATTGAAATAGTCAAAATAATAGCATATACCTACTATTGGACCTAATCTACACTAGGTAATCCAAGGTAGCTATGGCTGTTTGGCCGTCAGAAACTAGTTGACAACAATAATTAATGAAATTTGTGAAATTGGGCATCTATCCAGATAACGAATTCTTAATAACTATAAAGTTAATTTAAGTAGAAATGAGAAGTGATGAAAATTGAACGGAGAAAATCGTGGATAGTGCAAATATGAGATTTCCTTGACATAGTTCAAAGAAAGAAAAATGTATTCGTTGCTTCACGAGGATTGTTTATTTATTTTGAATACAAATCTAAGAAAAGCTACTTCGATGGACTAGTTATTCGAAAGTCAAGTCAACATTAATAATAATAATATTGACCTCGATGAATATGTTATTTTGATATTCGCTTCAAATTTTCCATTTTTGCGGGATAGTGTGAAGAGAAAGGGATTTCGACTCTGTCGAAATTATTCGTTTCATTTGTTCGAAACTCAACTCTCCGGCATGAATCAATAAAAATATGCCAAATTCATTTCATATTTGCAAAAAAATATGAATTGGTTATTTTTTTTGAGAGTTGTAAAAAAAATACTGCAAGAAACTCGTGAGTAAAGTGTTTTTTTTACTCCTACGAATGCCGCACTCCGCCTACAGTCGTGCGTCAACATTTCCTAAAATAAAGTATCACTTTACTCACTTGATACATAAATCACTATTCTTTCACAATTTTCAATATCTCTTTTGTTTTTATACTCTTACCAGTAACTGTTATTTTTATTGCTATAACATCTAGTCCCATTTTCTGTTATTATATAGACCGGCCGGTAATGATACAATTTTTGCAACGTTTTTTCAATGCATGCCTTTTTCGAGTCATGATTATTATAGGTTTTTAAATGTTCTCACCAAATATCTAAGATTGCTCGCTAACAGCGGTATCACCGATCAAATTGTATTAATCATGGGAAATCATAAATCTCCGAACGATTTTTTAATGCATGCAAAGTGGTTTTTCTGAAAGTTTGCAATGTAAACCCACAAAAAAAAGCAAAATCCCCAAAATTATGAACTGAACATGTGAAAAGAAAGAGAAGGTTTTCAAGAACGAGTATTTAACGTCTGCTTTTCCACAAGCTTACTTTTCTATATGGACTACGAAAATGAATTTGCACATCTCTGGCATAGAAAGCACTGAAATTATTTCATAAACAAAATTTTCGCTCAAAATTATTGAAACGATTTCTACATGAGAAAAGCATACAGTGACCGGCAGAAAGTACGCATCATATGGGAAATTTTTTTATTAATAAATTTTGACAAATCGATATGTGCAATCGCTTCTGCATCAGAAGAAATCCCTATAGACGTCGTACAGTGCAGTTCATCTTTTCATGTTTGTATCAATTTACCGCCAAACACGAAAAGATGAACGGCACTGTATGTCTTCAGGGGTTTCTTTTGATGCAGAAGCGATTAAGCATATCGATAATTGTCAAAATTTATGAAAAAAAAAATTCTGCGGTTTCCAAGATTTTCCGAATTTTCCAACAAAATAAAAAAATTCCACAACTTTTTTTTCGAACCTTCACGGGAGTGCAAGAGGCTAGATTAAACCCTGTATACAAATTTATTTTGTTGATCTATACAACATCAAATACATATAAGCCCACCGACATTGCGAAATGTATTTTTCCTCCTACCCCTATAGAAATTACACACGTTCCTCATACTTTTCCTCCCCCTCATTTCAAGTAAGTTGTAAACAATGAAACTTGTGAATCTATTATAATCAAATAGTTTCCGTTATTTCTAGAACATTTTATATATCCTGTACTTCTAATTCAGTTCTTTAGTAGCTATTTGTGTATTTAGAGTGCAAAGTGATTGATTGTCGCTCGACAAAAAGATCAATCTTTGGAGAACGACAATGACACTTTGTGCTCGAAATACACACATTATTTTTTTCTACAAGTACAGCTCTTAGAAAAAAAATAATCGACACTTCATTCAAACAAACAAAAGCAGTTGAGATACGTTTTAAATTCACAAAAAAATGTTCATTGAGTGGGTATGAAGAAAAGACTGCATCAATCACTCGAGCCGACGCATCTTCTGACAGTTCCTTGATCACCTCGGCAAAAGTTTCGATTATAGCTCCATTTTTGTTAGAGATACTGTAGTTATATCCCCTGTGTAGTCATCATTCTTCAAATACTCTAACAACCATCTAATATTCGACAAACATTGGATAACACTATTCATAAAGCAAGTTACCAATATTTTTCAATCCAAGACCAAGTGTTTTGGCAGTACTATGTATTATAGGCATGTTGGTGCTATTCTCGCTGCATTGACCGCTATCATCTCCTCCTGAGTAGTCCAAGTTTGATCATCTTCTGGCTCTAGAAAGGTTTGAGGCTGGAAAATTTACATTTTTTGGAGTAGTTCCTGAAGTACAGAAAGTATTTTTGATGTTTGTCCTGAAATTATTGTTTTCAAATTCCTGAAGACCTTGTTTTTGAATAAGATGTTGAACTTCAAGCCATCGCCCACAAGCAACGATGCGAGATCAAGTTCTCCAAGCCCAAGAACAGAACAAGCTGTTTTTCACACCAGAGCAGGAAGACTTTGAATGCCTGAGAGAAGACTCTCTACCAACCAGAAAAACAATGAAGACTCCAGGAAAAATCGAATATTTTTCCTTTATAATAATTCTTTCACCTTATCAGTTCACTCTGTGATGTAAATCATCACATTAATTGTTGCTTAACTGCTTCATAACTTCAAGACTCATAGTGAATTATCTAATCTTACTTAGTATTATGTTATTATTAAATACAACTGCGAAATTCTGATAAATTTTATTTACAGACATGATCAAATCATAATCACACTGAAACTGAATTTTCTGTATTTCAACTCCACCATTTTTTACACATAGATTGGTTTTAATATGATGAAAGATTGAGGACGACAAAAATCCAATCACCATACTACACTGTGCAAAACTCTTCTTTGTATCGTTAATCAACACAGGAACGTGTGTTAATTTCAATAGTTTTCATGTGACATCATGACATGAATAATGCAATACCTAATCATTTCTAAAAAAAAAATTTCTTGGATTTATGAACAATATTTACAAATATTATGTCACGGAATGGGACAACAAATTGCAGTTCATTACGTATTTCAACAGAATCTCATACAGTAATGAAGAGTGAGAATATTTCTTGACAACAATCGAGTTGCAATCAGATTGCATTTTTTTGCCTACAGATTCAATAGTAGTTGATAGTAATTTGTTGAGCAGGGGGTGAAGTCTGTCAAGACACATTTGTATCGCATTGTCGGTGAGCAAATAATGACATATGAGGAGTTCTATACTCTTTTGACGCAAATCGAATCATTATTGAATTCTCGTCCTTTGTACCCACTTAGTTCGGATCCGAATAATTTTTCGGTGCTAACGCTGGGACACTTTCTAACACTTGAGCCACTCAGTTCAATTCCTGATCCTGACTTGACACAGTTGAAAATCAATAAACTCAATCGATGGCAGCTGATACAGCGGCTCCATCAACATTTTTGGAAACGGTGGAGTAATGAGTATTTGCATACTCTCCAACAGAGAGGCAAGTGGCTTGATGCCTAACGTCCAGTATCTGAAGGAACAATGGTCCTAATAAAAAATGAGTCAACTTCACCACTTAAATGGCCTCTAGGCCGAATAGAAAAACTCTATTACGGTACGGACGGTATAGCACGTGTAGCGGATGTCCGTACCAAACAATGTACTATCAAAAGAGCATTGGTGAAGCTGTGTCCTTTACCAAATGCTCATAGTTCTGATTAAAAATTATTATATAATTTTTAGTGGGGGGAGAAAATGTTCGATCTACTCCACTAATTTAGTTAAGTTAGTAAAATCCTGTTATAGATGTTTTGACCACTTAAGAGAAAATTTATTTAATTCGCTCATTTCATTTCCAAAATTATATTTATATTTTCGCGAAATATTGAGTTGAGGTATGCACATATGGAGCATGCTGAGATGAAGGAGTTTGTTTACCAAGGTAAACAAAGTGACGGATCGAATATATTCTTACGTCAGTGTGACAACAAATTTAATTTCAATCGTATCAACCGCCATCGCAATAAAAACCAGAAAAACAGTCCATTTCGCAAGTTTGAAGGAGTTCCCACCATAAACTACAGTCTGGAAGGATTTGGTGAGTGCTACTTCAACTTTAAACGCTATTTTTTGTCTATTCAATTTCGCTAACATCAAACATTTGGTAAGTTTAAGCCTTGGGCAAAAGCCAATCCAGTCAATTGCTTGCAAATGATTGTCCAATTTCCATTGCATATATAAAGGAAGACATCTTCCTCTGTTGTCCAAGAGAAAAGCTACATTCCACAGTTGGTCATTCAACATTTATTTTTCAAACAAAATATTATGTTTTTAAGATCCAATTAATTTATAGTGGACAAGCAGGCCAATTTGTTGGCTTTCAGTGATCAACAGGAATATGTACATCTCCTTTCTAACGGAAAATGCCTTGAGTTTTAAGAAGGTCCAACAAACAAAAATAGAAGTCATTATGTTATTAAAATATTCAAATCATATCGGTTGTTATCACAAAAAACGTTAGTTTCATAATTTGAAGCTAATTATAGTTGGAAATACGAAACAATTAGGATAATATTTCACCTTGAAGTCAGATTATGCAGAGATTGGATCTTTCCTTATTCAATATTTAATGAGAAGGTGGTATAAGAAACGTAAATGGGATATAAATGTATTAAATATTGAGGGTTTGGAAGAATGAAAGAGTTAAAGAGTGGTTAAAAAACATAAAAATTGAATAAGTTCTAAGAGTAGAAAGATTTCAATAAACAGTCATCATAATTCGAATAATTTCTTTCATCCGAATACACTTTTGTTGTCCTGTCCTAAATGTGTTTTTAGTTATTAAGCTTGTTGATTAGTTGATTCAAGACTGACGGGGAAGATACCAGGATTACCCTTGTGGGATCCCTCAATACTGTTATCTACTGGAGTCTATTGTATTGTTCTGTTGACAGTAGTTTCGAGGTGAATGAGCCGGTCTCAGTGGTCTATTTACTAGGAATTTCGAATTCATCCATATTTCTAGATGAATCTGTCTTAGTGTTCTGTTGCACCTGTTGTGCAGTGCGTCTCGTTCATAAATGATTTGAGGTACTGTTTCCTCCTCGTCACAATAAAGTGTACATTTCACGGTTCCTATACTCATTCCCAATTTTCTTAGGCCGCAGTGTCCGATTAGTGAGTCGTTAACTGTGCGTATTTAGGTTCTGTTTAGGTTAAGGTACTCGGTCGTCAGTGTTTGTTTCACCAGGTGCCTCTCCATATGTGCTGTGTCAGTTCCCTTCGATTTGTTTCCAATATGTTCGGTGTTTTGTTTTCTTCCACTGATTTATTAAGTTTCCACATCGGGTTTTGCTACCTCCAGTACCGGCTCTGGGCCTCTGAATCGTGATTCAGATGCTTCTTTGATATGCTTTCTCATTGCCATGTTATGTTTTGACATTATCTGTTCTGAATTCAGATATTGTATGGCGTTCTGGCTGTGCATGAGATATAATGTATATATATTTTGTTCTATACCCGCTGTTTATATTCATCTGTATCCATATCCTTATGGCATGTGTCTCAGTTGGAATATTGTCGAGTTTTTGCCAAGTAATATCAGCCCCACTCCATATATTCCTGCTCCTGTTCTTACATCTGTTTTCAGATGAAAGTGAATCTTCTCCCGAGTCTTATTCATTCCACTTGAGCTGTGTTCTCAATGGTTTTTCGGTATATTCCAGTGCAATGATATTGACTTTTGAAGGTGGAAGGTTTAGGATAGCAGCGGTTGGACTGCTATCCATAGCGGTTGTAATACACAGATTATGTTACGTTTTGCATGTCTATGTTTAATTTTTGGCCACCATAAAAGTGAGCCTTATGTGATTCTGGGTCCTATGATCGCGGTGTATAGCCAGTGCATGACTTTCGGTTTCAGTCCTCACATTTTTCCAAAAGCTCTTCTGCACATCATGTATACATTACTTGTCTCAGATGCATGCTTCAGGTCAGTTTTTTGTCTAAGAACAGCCCTAGACATGATCGGTAACTTGTAGTATTAGGCTAAAGAATTTGGGTAGTTTCATGTCTTTCAGATTTATTTTGCGTGTGAAGGGTATAAGAATGATATTTCTGAGATTTGCCCTGTCCTCTTTATTTGAGCATACTTTCCCTGTACGTGGACTACTATATCTTAAGCGTATCTTTTGAAGCATACCTGATTATTTTAAAATTCCAGGGCAGTTTGTCTACTACCATGATCCATAGGGGATACTATCACTTCTTGTGCATGGGTTTCCTCTGACAATTTCCAGCTGCGCGGACTCTTCAAACATTTTGGTCTGGGCCTGTCGACTTTGGAGCATTGAGATTATACACCTGCAGGTGGTTTAATCATCGCTTCTCTTCATCTAGCCGCCCTTACTCGATTGTGTAGATAATCTCACATTTGCATTCGATGGATAATCTATTCTCTACGATATGTCAAAACATCTCGGGTATAATACAACAAAACAGAACATTTATTATCGTGTGTTAGATACATTAAGGAAATTGTCAATCAGAAAGATGCAGTGTATTAATGATAATAATAATACTCTTAAACTTTCCTTTCTTTTCGCAGAACAAGCAATGATCTCTTAAAGAGTTAAGAGATATTAAATTAGCACAGGTAACATAAATTGTAATGATCATTTAGTATCATTTCGAGTACCTACTTTCAACTAGAAATTATGATATTTTCACTGTCCCTAATTACCAGACTCAGAATTGAATAGCTCACTATCTATGACATCAATTTACATACTCATATTTATATGTTCACATGTATATATGTATATATATATATATACATAGTAGAGGAAGGGTAGTCGTTGCTGACTAGTTAGGTATGGAACTAGTAAATAGTGGGGCTTTGCAGCAAAATCAAAGAGTACTACTTTAAAGTTTGTCCAAGCTTTCGGAAATTTAATAAATCATTTCCATCATCAGTGATACTACAAATTGCATGTGTAAGTAATATAAAAAAAATATATGTATTGTTAACTTACATCTTTGTTGAGATTGTGAGACGCGATGTTATTCAACAATAAGTGACACATTGTGCAAGATGAAAGTTGATATAAAACATGTAAAATTGGAAGGATGTCTTAAAATTTTTTTATAAAATACGTTACATTTAAAATTGTTAAAATTACTTTTATTTTGACCACACCAGGCCAAATCAATGCTCTTGGTTAGGAGAAGACAGACAGTTGACATGACATACGACTCAGTCAGTGGTACCAATTTACAGTTACCAACCTATGTTGGAATCCGTAAATCCGATTTTTAATTGGTAAGGCGACACCTAGTGAGCTAGAATGAAACCTGAATTGAGTACATTTGGCATGTAAATAAATGTCTTTAGTAGAATCAAAATTTTGGACGAAAAGGAGTTGAGTTAAATGTATATAATTATTTGTCAAGGTCATAAAATATTTATTGATCAATTTTCAATGTTAATGGGTGATGGATTCTTATCCATATATATATATATATATATATATATATATATATATATATATATATATATATATCTATATATATATCTATATATATATATATCTATATATATATATGCAGGTTATGAATAAGCGATTATTTTCAACATTTACTGAAGAGAATGCTGATTTTATGGGTAAGTTGAAGATGACGCAGGAGTAAAATAAAGTTTTTTTTGGCATGTATAAGTAGGACTTGTCACACTACTTTAAAATTGTTGCATAAAGTCCAAAGAGTGTATGGGTTGCTGCATCAGTTAAATAACTTCATATTTACTAAATTATTCGTGATTTTCGGATCATCCGCAATTATATCCGTGAAGTGCAACAAAACACATTTCAGGTACTCAAATACTCGCATTTTATACTTGCATGAGAAGGTAGGAGTCTTCATAAACGATATAAACTTTTCCTTTTTTTTCTCCGATCATTTCTAGCACATTTAAATATTCAGCTCCGCCAGAAATTTCAGCGGCGGGTGAGGGTGAACCTGAAATTTGATGTCGGCGTTCAATCACATTTTCTGAGAAAATGTGAGCATTTCATAAGAAACCCTGTTAAGCTGTTTTTCCGATAAATCATATACTTTTCAAGATTACAGCAAAAATCTATGTATATATTTTTAAACGGAAAAAAAAAGTTACATCCCTGGAATTTTGATAAACAATTTTTTTCTTGTTTATCATGGTTCCAACTACTGATATATCAAGTTTGGTGGTGCTACAATCGATTCTTGTCTCAAAACCCAATCGTACTGGATTACATCGTATTAGTAGTAGTTCCCTACTAAAGTATTGGGTATATGAGATGTATGTTTACAAAAATTATACTTCAATGACGTCCCGAACATGGCGGATTCGACGACCGTGTCTCTATCGTCCGTGACCAAGCATGGCTTATTTTTAATTCTTCTTTGAACATCCATTTTTGGTTCTTTCATTTACGATAGCGAAGTGAGACAATGAGAAACGGCATTTTTCATGAACTGATGAAAGTAGAAGACATTTTAGTGCGTTCACTTGGCACATTAACTTTCTTCTCGCAATTTCACTCCAGTGTAAAAAAGTGTTTATCTTATCCATTATCAACGTGTCGCAGAATTGCATAGAAACTAACAAAACCTTGAATATGATCAAGTATGCGAAAAATAGATAATTTTATTTTTAACGTATTCGAGTCACAGAGTGAAAATGAAAAATCACATATATTGATAAGATGCAATTTTTGTTTGATTGGAAATCGACTGGAGGCGTACAGGAAATGACAAAATATTCCAGAAAACACTTTCTGATGTGTACCAATACCTACTACATTATCGGGAAAGGAGGAAAAAATCCTTCTGGCTCCTAATCCAGTACGATTGGCTTTTGAGACGAGGATCGATTGTAGCACCACCAAACTTGGTATGCTAGTAGTTAGAACCACAATAAACACGAAAAAAATTGTTTACCAAAATTGCAGTGGTGGAACATTTTTTTTTTTCGTTTAAAAATAGATAAACAGATTCTTGCTGCAATCTTGGAAAGCATATGAATTATCGAAAAAACAACTCAACTAGGTTAAAGGACAACTCAATTCTCCACAGAAATTATTCCTAGTGTTTTCACCCTTACCCGCGGAACCGAATATTTGATTGGTCATAACTCTGCTAAAAATGATCGGAGATAAAAAAAGAAAACTTCATATATTTTCTTCCTACCTTCTCATGCAAACATATAATATGCGAGTATTTGTGTAATTAAAATGGGTTTTGTCGCACTTCATGGAAATGTTGGCGGATGATCCGAAAATCATGAATAATTTAGTGAATATGGAATTATTATACTGAAGCAGCAACCCATACCCTCTGTGGACTATATGCAACAATTTCAAAGTAGCGTGACAGGTCCTACTTATACATGCCAAAAAATATATATATATATATATTTTTAAAATTATTTGGGTAGCAGTCAGTTGACCAGTTTAGTTATATATTCTTCGTTTTTTAAATCGAGCTTTCGAAAATCTTTATTTTCTTTGTCTTTTCTTTGTTATATTTGCATGAGGAAGTACAAATCTTCAGGAACGATATACACTTTTTCTTTTCCCTCTACTATAATTTTTAGCAAAGTTATGACAAATCTAATTTTCGGCCCTGCCGGAAATTGCAGTGGCGGTTTAAGGCAAACCTGAAATTTTATATCGGAACTCAATCAAGTTTTCGAAACGAGTGCTTTTTGTGAAAAATTAAGTATATTTCTTGAGGGCAATTGAATAATCTTTCGCCTTGTTGAAATTGTTTTTTAATAAATCTTATACTTTCCGAAACAACAGCCAAAAAAATTAATTTTTTTTTGGCTTTTTTGGGTTCCACACCTGATTTTTTTGGTAAACAAATTTTTTTCTAATAATACATGATCTCAAAAAGTCATGTGCCGAGTTTCAAAGTGCTACTATTCATTCTTCACTTATAGCTTACATTTGTCTGTGGTTTACTGTACTATCCCTAGAAGGTCTCCATTCCATAGTCACAAACTGAAAAATACGAAAAGAGGTGGAATTTCATTGAAACAGTTACTATAGAAATTTAAAGTTCAATTTCATACGTAACAAAATCGCCACTGAAAATGCATTCGGTTTGTAATTGAATCCAAGCACGTGAAACGAGTTGTAAACAAGAAAACAACAGATTTATCACCAGTGAGCAATCGAGGTCGGATTGGCGAACTTTCTACAAGTAAAGTGCAACAGCATTCATGCACAAAATCTTTCACTCATAATAACTGTCGAAAGCAGGGCCGATCGCCGCCCGCGTGCAAAGACCTAATGTGATGCCCCTCTAAATGTTTTTTCGTATTTTGACTAATACTTAACGTTGACGTTTCAAACTCATCTTATGTTTAATTCAAAGCTATCACTCCAACCGATGTCACTGTATTGTCCTAGAAGAAACTAGTTCCAGTGCAATGCCATTACCTCGAGGAGTTCCCCAGGGCTCAATACTACTCCCGCTCTTGTTTTTACTGTACACTATGGATCTGAAAGAATTCTCTGGTGAATGTTATATACATCAATTTTCTGACTACACTCAAGTGTATAAACGTTTCAATCAAGATAATGCTGATATAGTCATTACAATAAAAATCACAAATGATATATTTGATAGAGTTTATGCCACAGATGAAGTGGTAATGAGTGGTGTGAATAGTGAGCCCTGTAGAACAATAAAAAAATTGGGAAGGACTACTCGTTGACGATAATTTACGGTTTAAAACACATATTAAACAAATATTTATTGAGAAATCTTTACCGTAACAGGATAATTCTAAACAAAGATTTGATGAAACAGTTATAGGAAACTTTAATTTTGAATCACTGAAACTATGGTCATTTGATTTATGGACCGTGCCTCGATATTCGAGCATCGACTAGAATTCAAAACTCATATATATTCGTTTCACTTGTTTTTTGAGAATACAAGACCACGTAACTCCATTTATAGCGGAACAAGGATGACTTAATATGCTGGACCGAAGGAATTTTCACTTTGCATGTTTTGCCCATAAAGTTTTAGAAAAAGGAACTCCCGGAACTCCTTTGTATATTACAAAAAAATGACATATCGGTCGTTTGTACATGATGTAAATACCAGAAATAGGAATCTTCTTGTAATACACAGGCATACAACTGCTTGTTCAATTGTATATGTAGACAATTTTTTATATGTAACTGGTACTATTTTATTATTAATATTATTATCTGCCTGTATAATAGTAAAAAGTGAAACATTAAAAAAAATGACACTAAGGTAAAACGCGATTATAAAAAATGCAAATAAAAATAATAAAAATTTTTCGAAAAATTTGATATTTATCGAAAACAGTTAGGTACCTCTAGCGCTGTTGAAGAAGTAGGTTTACCATTATTTTTTTTTTCTTTGGTGTGTTGACATCGACTACTATGGTCATTAGCCACATTTACCATTATAATTATGTTTTTTGTTTAGAAAAGTGAGATTATGGGTTATTCATCTCTATTCCTGTTAAAAATGTTAGAACAAATTATATAAAATAAATAATGACTCTTAGCGCTGGGTAAAAATGAAAACCTTAAAAAACGCTCAGAAACACCCTGTACAACATTTCAATCACAAATCTAATCAAAAGCTTTTTTTTCACTAATTCTTAATATTTCTTCACACTTATCATTATTTTATTACCAGTATGATTGTGTAATGTGTATTATCTTAAATCAAAATTGAATGAACATATTGAAATGATAGTAGTTTTTCTCATATCCCTTATATATACTGGTAAAGTAACAGAAAAAAATATGCCGATGCCGCATCCCTTCAACAAAGGAGACCACTAAAGTTTGTTTTGACCATTGAACTGCGTGCTGTGTGCCGATCGTGAACTATATGCGGCCTGCGGCCGCCCCTTGTTTGTCGCGCCTTCGTGCGGGGCACGCACTGCACACCTTCTAGGATCGGCCCTGGTCGAAAGTATTGATTCATTGACTCATCTAATGAAGAATTTGTTGTACGCAGGAAATTTTATATACTTTTTAGGTATGGTAGTCCAAACTTCTTCACGTGGATATCGAAATAAATTATCTCGAAGATAACTTATCTGATTCTGAAACTATCTCATATATCTTTAAACGAGCATATCTTGTATATATAAGGTGACCTACGACTAGTGAAATTTGGAAATCTAGATAAAACAATTACCAAACTATGTTTGGGTAAATAATAACTATAAGGGCTGCGTTCATAAACTTACTCAGAGTATAAGGACTGCTCACTCTGAATCGTTCGTAACCAAGCGTCTAGCCGTACCATTCTACTTTTGATCCCGCAGTTCCGCATGCGCACTTGTTTATGCTAGAAGCGGGGTGAACCGTCAAATATGGCTGCTCGACGCCTGTTCTTTCTGAGTTTTGGATAAATAGTAGAATTTTGTATTGTTATTAGGTCTAGGTAAGGATAGTCAGGTCAGGTACGTTTGGCGAGTAATTTACGCATTTTCTACTCGGTTTGTATGCAAACTAATTCAATAATTTTCGACTGACTCGCTAGGTTAGATTGCTCAGGTAAGGTTTGTGTGTCAATTGCGAGCGAAAAAACAAATTCACGCAGTTTCAACTCAGTTTGCCTTCTTGATTTGTCATCTAAACACCCCGCCACACCGGCATTAAATGACCCACTTGGTTAATTATATTATTTTAATTCGAGTTGTGCGCATGCAGAACTGCGGGATCAAAAGTAGAATTGGTACGGCTAGAAGCTTGTCGTTCCTAAACGTACTGTAGCTTTATGGAGTAATCGCTCAGAAACATACTTATAGTAAATTCGGCGTACTCAGCTTTTGAAAAGAGAAGTGATACACTCTGACAGTGACAGAGAACTTATATAGTTTGTGTTTGTTGTTGTTTGTATGTTCAAGTTTCAACGTACTTTCGGAGTGAAAATTTTTAAAAATACTGAAGTTTTGACAACTTATAATATATAGATTGTAGTCCCATCATATGTATTTTCATGTAGTATCAATTGGCAGGGATACTGTTACTCTTGCAAATAAAGGTATGTTAACAATAATATTTGTCTCCTTTGAAAACTTGATAACCAAAGTGAGGCAAATAATATAAACTTACTTTCGGGACTAATTACTCGTATATTCTAGAAAAGAAGCCCTTAATAAGTTATGCAGAATTTTGTTTATTGATGATTGTATGTATATGTATACAGATAATTCGTATTAACCAAAAACGGTTAAAATCTTAACAAAACCATGATTAAAATATATGTATATATATACGTATTTATATTTGAAAGAATTTTCTTGAATTTTTTTCGTTGAGATATCTTGGGGTATTGGATTCGATGATAATTATTGACACATATTTATATTGTAAAAAGACGTTTCGGCCCTGGTCTGGGTTTGTGTTCATTTTTATACATCTACAATATAAATTAAAATGTTATGAAACATTTTTTTATAATTATTATTTTTATTCATTTTTTCAGCCATTAATAATATAATCAACATGGCTTTTTAAAATATAAATATGTGTCAATAATTATCATCGAATCCAATACCCCAAGATATCCCAAGGAAAAATATATATATACAGTGACCGCCAAAAATATGTACCATATGGAAAAAAAGTTTATTATTAGAATATTGGAAAAAAGATTCTGGGGAAAAGCTTGTGCATGTCCGATAACCTGAAAATCGCTTTTGACACATGTCACGTGATCGATGGTATGGCGGCAAATTGAAAAAAATTACTTTGAATAGGCAAAAAGTCGGGCAAAATGGCAAGATATCGAAAAAAGTAGCTTAGAATTCAATTTTATACACACATACGAAGTTTCAGAAAATATTGTGGGAATATTGAAAATGGCAATTTTTTTAAAATATTTTTCTAGCTATACAAAAATATCAAATTATTTTCTTATGAATAGTTTGACTATACTGAAATATTTGTATTCCGATGATAATAACAAAACTTTCCCAATTTCTCCACATCAGAGGGCACTAATTTAAAAAAATTGAATTTTGTCAGAACCCTTGCTGTTACAATGGTTCGTATCTAACAGTTATATCAGAATTTCACGATTATTGCGATGATGGAGAAATCCAAAAATATCGTGTTTTTCCGATTGTAATCAATTTTTGATGATAATCGTGCACGAACGTTTCACTTCGCACATAATCTTAAAAATGTGCGTCAATTTAAAGAGGCTAGAGTTTTCAACATTGCATGCGAAGTGAAACGCTCTGGCACGATTATCATCGAAACATGATTATAATCTGAAAACACCATGTTTCTAGAGTGTCATGTCATCACAATGGTCGTGGAATTCTGATATAACTGTAAGATACGAACCAATGTAACAGCCAGGGTTTTAACAAAATCCAATTTTTTTAATTTAGTGCTCACTGGTGTAGAGAAAATGAGAAAGTTTTGTCATTATCATTGAAATACAAATGTTCCGGTATGGTCAAGCTATTCATAGGATAATAATATGATATTTTTATACAGCTAGGAAAATATTTAAAAAAAATTGCTATTTTCAATTTTCTCTCATTATCTTTTCAAACTTTGTATATGTGAATAAAATTTATTTCTAAGCAACTTTTTCAAATAACTTTTTTTGATATCTTGCCATTTTACCCCACTTTTTGCCTTTTCATAGTAATTTTTTTCAATTTGCCGCCATACCAGCGATCATGTGACATGTGACAAAATCTATTTTTAGGTTATCGGACATGCACAAACTTTTCCCAAAAATATTTTTTCTAATACTCTAATAATAAACTTTTTTCCCATATGGTACATACTTTTTGGCGGTCACTGTATATATAAAGTAGAAAACCACTAATTTTCTCATTTGTATATAGATATATCTATATATAACAAAACTTCAAAACTTTACAAAATTCTAACGAAGAATCAAATAGTTTTTGAAATGAATGATAGATGAAAACTGATAATTCTCCGCAGTGAAAATCCTCAACATTTTCAGCCGTCAGTCCTATGCAAGTTTTGTGGAACCAAATTTCATATTTTACCCACATTCTAACCGAGCCATTGGGTCTTATTACGTGATCGTTGGTTGGGCCTTTTTACCATGCGAGCACTTTTACTTAAACGATTCTTTTTATTTTTCTCTCACTGCAAAAGATAGTACGAATGTTACAGTAAAGGATGGAGCGCAGTATTAATTTTTTTAAGTAAAATTGTTCGAATTGAAAAACAAGTCTCACCTGCTTGCGAATTTAAAATCTGTGCGGCCTAAAACTACCTATACACCTAATAGTGTTGTTAATATCTCAAATATCTTCAACAATCGGATGATGCAACTAACCATGATACCGTTTAAAAAAGTTACCAGTCTCCAAGAAAAAGCCCGGTGGGCCTAATTAACTACCGGGCCTTTTTCCTCAATTCTACCTTATTGAAAATATTTACTTATTTCATATTTTCTGTAAATAACGTATTAGATGATCACTTTTTTTCATCCTCTGGAGCTTCCACACTCAGCAATAAGAATAAACAAACGATTGAATTAAAAAACAGTCGGAATGTTTCTAAACAATGAAAAGTGTAAGTGATAATACTGTAAAACTTCCTGTGTTTGAAACACCATGACTGGCAATGAATCTTAAGATTCATTTTATATTCACTACAAGATCACTCTCATTAAAATGTAATGCACGTATTTTCTTGTGAGCATTATCATATTCGTGAAATCTGATATGCCAGATTCAAGGTCATGTGGGCAAAACCTAAACAACCAGTAGGGAGAGTAGCCAGAGTAGTCAGCTATTTTGCATTTTGAGATCAAGATGAAGAATAAAACTTCCAGGAAACTTACTGAAATTTCTTCACAATCAATTGTCTGAAATGTTTTAAATTATTCAGACACTCTAGTTTTCTTCAATTCGTTATACACAAAAATTGATATTGAACTTTTTCTGAAATAACTCGAAATATCCTAGCCATTAAGATTCTTATTTCACCCACGATGCATCTAGTTGTCAGCCACGATTACTAAAGGGTAGAATGAATGATATTTTATTTGGATGAACCTCCATTTATTTAAACATTTGCATTGAAAAAAATATATATGAGGAAATATACTTATATTAACAAAAATATAAAATCCAGATAACTGTTGTAAACCTGGAACACATAAAAAATATTCACTAATGAAATTGCTATTATGAATCTTACATTCAAAAAATATAGGAAAACATTAGCAAACAATCGAATCCTAGGTAACTTCTCATAACTTTCACTATTCTCAATGTTACAAATGAATCCTTGCAATATATTCGTAAGTACATAAGTACATTTCTACGAAGGCGTAGAAGAGCCAACAACAAAATATTTTTCGAAACATTTGGAATTGCCACTTTGAACTGACAATTGACACTTTGAACTGGCAATTGCCACTTGGAACTGACAATTGTCACTTTGAACTGGCAATTGCCACTTTGAACTGGCAATTGTCACCTCGAACTGGCAATTGCCATTTTGAACTGACAATTGTCACTTTGAACTGGCAATTGTCACTTCGAACTGGCAATTGTCACTTTTAACTGGCAATTGCCACTTTGAACTGGCAATTGTCACTTCGAACTGATAATTTTCACTTTGAACTGACAATTGTCACTTTGAACTGGCAATTGTAACTTTGAACTGGCAGTTGTTAATTGCAAAATAAACAATATTTATGCATACAGTCGGCAATAAATATCATTTTTGAGTAACAATTTACAGTTCAAAGTGACAATTGCCAGTTCAAAGTGACAATTGTCAGTTCGAAGTGGCAATTGCCAGTTCAAAGTGACAATTGTCAGTTGAAAGTGGCAATTGCCAGTTCAAAATGACAATTGCCAGTTCAAAGTGACAACTGCCATTTCAAAGTGGCAAATGCCAGTTCAAAGTGACGATTGCCAGTTCAAAGTGACAATTGTCAGTTCAAAATGGCAATTGCCAGTTCGAGGTGACAATTACCAGTTCAAAGTGGCAATTGCCAATTGAAAGTGGCAATTGTCAGTTCAAAGTGACAATTGTCAGTTCAAAGTGGCAATTCCAAATGTTTCTAAAAATATTTTTTTGTTGGCCCTTCTACGACTTCGTACATTTCAAATGGCAACTTTTGGGAAAAATGTCACAGCCAATATTTGTTTCATCAATAAATCGCTTGAGCCCATTGGTGATATATTTAGAGCATTCAACCACTCTCTGATCGACCTATGCATAATTCTGGTTTGGTCTACTTTGATTTGGTTACAGGAATCACTTGCAATCGTTTCCTCTGCAATGGGGTACATTGCACAAGTATCTGTTAGATATAATCAATACCCCTCGTGGTATTAGCCAGGAAAGTAGTTGTTTTCTGACAGGTATTTGCCACTATAAGCCTACGTGGTTGGTGTATAAGAGAGTAAATACATCTGTGCACACGCAGAGTTTATCAAGCACGTGCGATTTACAAGCATAAGCATTTTTAGCCCGTGTGCCTGAAAACTGCAAGACTATTTACATACGTGCCTTTCTCGTGCGTTTCTATCACAAGGTCATATTTTCTGTGGTTCTGTATTAATTGGGTTTTTCAAATTATCCCGTCGTATATTTCACTAAATCTTTCATTATGTGAACTAGAACTTGTTCTAATTCCGTGCGTGCTCACCCCGCGTTTTTTATGCACGCCGACAGGCACATGTGTGAACGTCGATGGGTATGCATTTCTCATGCAGGGTCATAAATGCGGGATGGGCACCGATGTATCTGAATCGGCCTTTAAGGTTTATCACCTAATAGTCAGCCAACACAGCACAGCATATTTCATACACACGTCATTACTATATTTTTATGGCTATATTTAAATCATAAACGAGGTTACCGCCAAAAAGGTGGCTGAGTTCAGGAAGTTCAAAATGAACTTTTTCATGTTTTTCATTCAACTTTGAATCAGAATGTATGGAATGCTGACCACTGGAAGTGACTGGGATTAGGTGCATTTACCCTAGTTTAAATTCTATTCTTGGTGACGTTTTCGAATTTTTTCACTGGATCGACATCCTTTTTAGCTGAAAATATTAAAACATTTGAAAGCTTTTGTTTTTCAGGATGCTATCGTTAGTGTCATATTAGCTATACCCCTTGCCGTTCAGCTTCTCGGCACTGAATACATATACAGTGTGAGCCATAACGTTTGCAGCATATGGGAATTTTTTTTATTATAAGAGTTACCTAAATTGCGTTATAGGAGATCGTTTCTGCATATTGGAAAACCTAATAATCGATTTTGATATATGACACGTGACTACCAATATGGCGGCAATTTGTAAAGATAGCAAAAAGAGTTATTTGAGAAAGTTGTTTATAATTTAAGGCCCACATGCGGAATTTGAATATCTATTTGAAAAAATTGAAAATTGCAAATTTTTTCTAAATAGATATTTTTTTATTGATTGAAAAACGCTGCTTTTTTGGTCTCAACTAATTTTTAGGGATCATTATAAACTTATGTAATTATTAAAATGGAACTTTTTTGGTTTGTTCCCAAATGATAGGACCAAATTTCAAAAATTAGTTTTTACTATGACTCTTGCTGTTGCAATGGTTCATATCTTAATTTTTTCATACGTTTGTGAATTTAAAGAGTCCACATAGAAAACTTTTCTCGACCGCAAGTTGTGTGGAAAAGAAAGTAAAACAATCTGTCTCTTTTGAGAAAAAAAAATTGAAGTAGAAAATCTCAAGTTGTAGTGTGGAATACATATCGTTTTCCTTCTTTCTCCACAAAACTTAATTGCGGTCGAGAAAAGTGTTCTATGTGGACTCTGCAAATTCAAAAATGTTTGAAAAAATCAGACGAATTTGAAAAATATGAATGACAATTGCAACAAGTGCCATAGTGAAAACAAGTTTTTCAAATAGATATTTCAAATTCCGCATGCGGGACTAAAATTAACAGCTAAGTATCTCAAATAACTTTTTTTCCACCTCTACAAATAGCCCCACTTTTGGCAGTTTCCAAATTGCCGCCATATTGGTAGTCATGTGACGTATGTCAAAATTGATTATTAGGTTGTCTAATTTGCAGAAACGATCGCATATAACGTATTTTTTGTAACTCCCATAATAGATATAGTTCTGGTATGCTGCAAACGTTATGGCCCACACTGTATATACACGCTAAACTATGACTATTTTTTCAGGTCCAATGTTTTTTACTATTAACACGGATTTTCCAATTTTATTTTCCTGAGTTCCTGCAATTTTTTTCGAAACCGCGTTGGTTTCTTTTCCAAATTTCTACTTCCTCTCTTACTAGGCTCAGGAGGATGGATAGAACGGAAATTTTTGCAATCGATGTATTCAACACTTCACTACTTTTCACTATTTATAGGGATTTTGCAATTTTATCACCCTTTTTTATTTTCGCAACTTTTTCGGTAAGGAGAAGGGTCAAAGCCGCCAATCGATATTTATTTCACGTACTTTTCCACGTACGAAACTATATAAAAAGAAATCGAATTCCTACGTTTTCGTTATAAACCTTTCAGAGGGACGGAGTGTAAAATATTTGAAATCAAATTATTCGATGGTCCGATATTTTTCACAATTTTTAAGGATTTTTTGAGAAGGAGGGGGGTCCGAATTTTCTGACCAACATTAATTTCGCGGTTATTTTCGATGTAATTTTTCCGAATTCATATACATTCTCTATACATAAAGTGTCCATGGGAGAAGGATGGTACGAATTTACTAAATAGAAATTTGGAAAAGAAACCAACGGTTTCGAAAATAATTGCAGGAACTCACGAAAAGAAAATTTGAAAATCCGGAAAATAGGAAGAACTGTGAATTATAGAAAATTGTATCTGGTTTATTTCATAAGGAGAATAATGTTCGTCATGTTATAGGAACAAATAAAGAAATATTTTTTGGCAAACGCAGAGCCGTATTCAGCAGATGGTTTAGTTCCTTGGGAGTTCCCCTGCTGATTTGTGTTCCGGGGATACCTTCGTTTCTCTGGTTTCGCAGCTATGGTTGCCTCCTTTAGAGGCACTTGCGCGTGTTCTCATGGCTAGCGCACCCAGAGTGATTTGCTTGGCTCTCCCTGAGTCGTTTCCATTGGGTTTTGTTCCGTTTCCTTTGTGGGTGTGTGGCCTTTCTTCATCTTTTCTGTCTAGTAACAAGTCCCCAAGAGAATTAGGAATTATCATTTTCTTCTATGAACTTTAAGAGGTTTCTCATATAAACTTTTGTATGTTACAGGAATCCTGCCAGAAGCCCTACGAACCAACTGCATGAAATGCACCGAAAAGCAGAAAACAGTCACCTACCGCAGCATAAAACGTCTGAAAAAAGAGTATCCAAAGGTATGGGCTCAGCTACAAAATGAGTGGGATCCAGATGGTAGTCTTACAGCAAAGTTCGAGGCAACTCATGCCGGTCGACAAACAGGACCAGTTCCAGCAGTATCACTGCAACTGTTGAACCGATTTGGTACCGATAGCGACGCAACAATAAACGACAATACAGTTATCAAGGAACTACCCAGCACAAGCACAATAACATCATTTCCAACTTCAGCTAAAAAGGATGTCGATCCAGTGAAAAAATTCGAAAACGTCTCAACAAAAGACAGTAGCATAGTTATCAAAGAAATAACTAGTACAAGTACATCAATTCCAACGACCGCTAAAGTAGCCGTTGTACTTACCAAAAAATCGGGTATCAAAAGTGAAAAACCTAGTTCAGTTACGAAAAAGGTCATCACTTCTACAGAAAGAGTCGTGATAGTTAATAAAATCGCCACTAATGCTCCCATTGTAACCAGCACATTCACTAATTATTATTTTGCCCCTCCGAATCGGTTCAGGCCACTGGCTAATATTGGAGCTGGAATTGAAGCCACGGTAAGTTTGGGAACCAACATTGTCGGAAACCTAGTAAGGGGTATTGGAGCTTTAGGAGATAGAGTGGTAGAAACAGGGGCTGAAATTGCAGGTGTTGTACTCAAAAGTATCACAAGGCCTCTTTAAGAAAAATACTTTCCTGTTATTGGCTATATGTTAGGAAGATAGATGGGGTAAATGAGTAACTCCATTGCGTTTTCTTTATCTCCAGTTTTGTTTTGCTTTCAAGATAATTTGCTGATCCAAACACATGTCAAGTTGTGAACTCCATCGTTGATTTCGTTGATTTTATAAACCTGTTTGTCTTTATCCTGGGTGAATTTTGATATCGAGGCTATTTACTGTCAATTAAATGCCAATTTCGATATATTTTTTCGAAATCTATGTCCTGTATATAGCTTGGATGGAATCCGCATATAGAGTAATCATTTCCTGTATACATACCAGTTGGCAATAACAGAAATGAATATAAAACGTGTTTTAAATGTTACTGAAACCAATATATCACTTTTATTTTTTTATGAATATATAATGATAGCATAGTTATTATAGTTTCCCCGAAACTGGTAGTGTCTGTTTGTTCTCAAGTGATTTCAAGATTTTATGAACTTTGTAAAAACGGGCGAGGGTTAGCTTCTAACTTATTTCATTAACTCCTGTTGGAATAGAATCATTCATTGCTTATCATTAATCGCTCTCATTCTCTTCCATGAAGAATATCAATCATTTTGAAAACGAAATATTTAGTACGTTTCACTATTTGTTCATTTTGATTCACAGTATAACATTTTGATTTGAAATGCAAGAAATTCTCTTTTATTGTTCAGATTAAGTATTCAATTCCTAATAAATGAACAATATGTTGAATGACCTAATTCATTGTTGCAATCATGTCATAATTTGGAAAAAAAACAGTATTCATTTTACTGCCAAACTAAAAAGTGGGCATTGAAAACGAAACTGAAACATGGGGCTATTAGTTAATGCATAAAATATTAGTTATTTAGTTTCATTCAAATGAAGAGGGGCCCATGTACTTTGAGTTTGAAATGATGTGAAGTTTTTTCACCGTGTGAGATAGTATTTATTCCCAAATTATGACTATTAAACAATCTATAACTTCATGTATCATATTCTCAGATAAAAAATGGATACTCAGTTTGAATAATCAACAGAATCATGAAAATCCAAAATATAATGTGGACTCGAAGATCATTCGTTGAGATTCAGGTTTTAACAGAAGAAATAAAAGTAATGAAAGTAGTGATAAAACTTGAAAACTTCATTTTGAAATCGTTGCAGTACCTTTATCAGTGATTTCATTTTCTCAAGATGTTGATAAAATGGAGATCTTGACAACGTTCGCGTGCACTGGAAGGTTCTTGGAAATGTCCAGGTAGCTCAGACTTTTCCTCCCAGATACAGCAAAGTCGCAAAATTTGTTTGATTTGGAACTTCTTGGAATTATTTCGGTTTAAAAACCGACTGGAACTTCGGTTGCTCTAATATTGCCTTGAAAAAGGCTAGAACCGAAGAGTGTGTGTTTTAAACACGAATTCTTTTAGAAAATTGTTTTGTTTTCCAAAACTTTTTACTGTATCAAAAGCCAGGCCGAAGATTTCACTAAAAACCCGAAATACTAATGACTTATCAACAAACGAAGAGCTCCAGGAAATTAACCACTAGGAGAACTCGTTTTCTCCCCAAAGGAACGGTATTCCTCAGTGGCTCCTGGAGAATAAAAATCGAAAACGATATCTGAGCCCACGGAGGCTATCAGATAACTCCACACCAAACCAAGCCACGGCTGCGGTGAGAGTGATGATAAATATCACACCATGCACCCCCTAAGGTTGAGGCCCGGAGAAAAGAAAGCCCTAGTATTGATATATACTCGGACACTCCCCTCTCCTTTCCACCACCCCCGCTCTTAGAGCGGATCCTCATCCTGATAATTGGCGATCAGCAGAATAAAATCTGACCGTGTGATATAGAGTGCTCAGCCTTTACGCTCCTGAAGCTCCCAATCATAAATATAACACAATGGCTTATATTTATACAAAAGCCGTACATTTACGTCGGCCAATAGGAGGCCGAGCCACCAGTGGGCGGGGCCTATCGGAAAGTACATCTTGGATATACTCCACTGAAATAAGAAAAATTGGGAAATTGCAATTCTTCTTATTGGTATTTCGGAGAGAAGATGACAATCTAGAGAGAAGCGATGACATTTTTGGGATGATTGTTTTATTTTTTATTTTTAAGAAATCTAGTCTCAACAGCCTTTCAATTCACCATTGGAGAAACGATTGGAACGACATCTTTCGTAATTTTTTTGCAATTTATTCAACCAGAACTCATTATTTCTCTTTCAGCTTTATAGTCGCATATCATATTCATTAATATTCATCAACTTCTTCTTTCAGGTTAAAATGGTGAAGTCGGTCGAAAAAAATATTTGGCGATTAGCAAAGGATAAAATCAGACGTTTCAACAATTTCTTCATTTGTTGAATCATTCAATACTGACTGAAAAAGCCGCCAGCGTGAATTATTTATTTCCATGACTGAAACTGATAGAAGAAGTGATACATTTTGGCAAACATAACTGCAAGTGTGAAATTCCCACTTCATGCACGAACAATATCACTTGATGTTCGTGTTCGTGCATATCTTCACACTTGTAGCTATGTTTGCCAACCGGTACATTTCAAGTCATTTTATTCACACTGCTTATTTTGTTTAGTTTTAGTTTGCATTAACTATGTATTGGGTGAAAAATCATTTTCATCAAAGGTTCATCGGAAACTCTGGTCATATTGGGAAACGAAGATGCTTCTTTTCATTACATGCCGAGCTTTGAATGGTCTATTAACGGAAACACCCATAGACTGAAATCCATTATTGCGACAAAACAAAAAGATGAAATAATCGAATAATTGGGAGTTTGAAATTGTTCAAAAAGCTTATTAAATTCAATTAATTTTAATAGCCCTTCAAATTTTATCAAAAATTTTTTGTGTTCCAAGAAAACTGTGTTTGAGTGTTGTTGCAAATTGAAAACTATGTGATATTTGAAGAATGAGTTGTTTCTCGTTATATCTTTTCACCAATTTGGATGGTGGCATATTAATATACCGGGTGTGTTCAATATATTCTTTAGACAGGTCATAATTTCTACAGTTCCAAAAATATGAAATTTAAACATGGCAGGGGTAGCAGGGGTATTGGATTCAAGAATTGGAAATTTTTCAGTAGTTCATACTCCCTATTCCTTACGTTTTCACCGAAAACGACTCCAACCTTGTAATTTAAAATGTAATACTCTGTATATTTTTACTTTAATGGATTCTAGGAACGTTTCTGAGTACGATCACGTTGTTTTAGAAACAAAAAAATCACACACTTGATGTTTCAGAAAAATTTTAATTTTTGCATCCAGAGTGCGCTGGACGCACTTATTCAATCAATATTCAATGTGATGAACATGAATGAAGAATTGAGTACCTACCTAGGCAGTTTAAAATTTGCAATACCACAGCCGAACATTTTTTGTGGTTGTTTTCGAATACTTATTGACAGTTCAATGTCAGAACGGATCGAGTTAAATTATTATTATATCATTAAGTAAGTATGAGAAAACCACCGTAAAAAATATCCTGCTGGATCTGAGCTCGCGTGGTATTTAGTAAGACGATCTCATGAATAGAAAACTCAGTTAAATTAAACTTCAATTAACAAACTAAACGAGCAATAAGTATAAGAATTTGTCCAATTCTTGAATGCAATAATGCCCATGTCAAATTTAAATACCGTACTCTTGAAACCTGATTTGTACAAAGAGTTCATTGACATTGGTATATTTTTCTATTGAAATTTATAGAAGATCATTGATCAAATTGATTCTGAATGTTCACTCATGATGTCATACGCAGGTAAATCTAAATTTTATTATTTGGACAGTTCGAAGTGAACAAAACATCACAATAACACCAAATTATTACTTAAAATAATGAATACATTTCTATTGGTTGAAATCACCAAAATGTCAGATGTTGACATATGAAAACATTAATCGAAGTAATGAGCCTTTTCACCACAACAATTTCTTTTTTCAATTGGTTCCCCTTTTTACCTATTTTTTCAATTGGTGCCCCTTTTTACATATTTAAAGCATACCACAGCTTGTGCAAATCGATCTTTCAAAAACGCGCGACGCGCGTTTTTTAGAGTTACCATGGATACATCAACAACTCAAGAACAGTGAAGTCTGAATGACAATGTTATGATTATTGATCGAACAGAAGTACCTTGTAACGTCAAATGGAATATCACAAACAAATGCAAAACTTTTATTCAAACGTTAACGAAAGGTATACTGATGTCACATCACGAATTCAACCATTTTACATTATAAGTTCTTATTTCCATCACTTGTAATAATGGAAGCAGTGTTTATGATTTCAAAGTGCACCAATTGAAAAAAATAACACAAAGTATTCGTGGATTTTTATCCACTTATACTTTAATATACTATTAAAGCACACCTCAGCGTGTGCAAATCGAACTTTCGAAAATGCGCGTTTTATTAAGTCTACATCAACAGCTCGAGAACCGTGAAGTCTAGTGTCATTCGTTGAGACATACTCTGATTGCTCGACTTGCTCGAAATTGATATTTTAAAAGAGAAAGAAAAATGAAGTAGTAGGTACAAGTGTAAGAGAGAGATAAACATATGTGAAAGTTTTTCATTATATTGAATTAGCTTCCTGCAACATTCCCAATCTCTATCTTATCCATTTTATAAATAATATCGATGATTCTTTAAACAAATCGAATTGCAATCAAAATCAACAGAAATAGAACAACATAGCTGCAGTAATTGAAAAAATTAATATTTGAAGGTAGGCATTGTCATTATTTTCCAATAACAAGTTATTCAAGGTTTTGCTCCAGAATTGATCCACCTATGTATTTGTTGTAACAAGAAAAATTTGAACATGAGTCATGAGATATCATTTGCATATTTAGTTGTCAATCCCACTCCATTGCTAGAAATCGAAAGCATGTATGGGGTCACCAATAAATTCGCATGTTTCACAATTATTCATACATTGGCATGTTAACAACATCGTTCACATCATCATGCAGGCATTGATTGGTGGGAAAGTTCAGATGCATCGTGTTGAATTGAGGTTAAACTATAAAGTGAACGACAACCCAGAGAATCGTTAAATTAAACTGTTTTACGTCATTATAGAACTGGCACACCTACCTAATAGCCTTATTGCATAGGTTATGTAATGAAAATGCCATTTTTTTTAAATCGTCTCCGTTGGCAGGTATAAACGAATTGTTATTTCATAAGGTGACTTTTGTCTTAACAACGACATCGACATGTTCTTTGATTCAACTGAACTTATTTGTGTGTATGAATTATTTTCTGGGGAAGAATTGAGAGTTGAAAACATTATTCAGTAGTATTATATTAAAGTGCTAGGAATCGCACGTTAAAAGGTAAGACCTCGTTAATCTTTGGCTCGTACAAGTTTCGACTTTTGAGGGCTTCTGTTCGTAAGGCGACAACAGCTGGTTAACGAAAAAAACAATTTTAACAATTTTTTAACAAATACCCAATCTGATGAGAAAATACCTATTTGTTTAAAACGATTCACCAGGCATTTTGCTATGTAATTTTTAATTTTACTACTTCTTTCGTATGAATTAATTAAATTTTGATCAAAACTCAATATTAGTCATACAGTGTGACCCACTAAAGACCGGAGTATCCTTATAAAATCTAAATTTTCCAACCGATTGAAATGATTTGTTTTTCATTAGGTATAGACATTCAAAAAGTCTACTAGGACACCAAATTTCATGAATGAATCTCAAGGTCCAGGGCCAACTGATCCGATTTTCAAGGTAAAAAATTTAAAAAAATACTAGCAATTTTTTTAGAAAAAATCTAACTACACCACTGAATTCGCGACATTTTCAAATGGATTAATTGTGAATTACGTTGCAATGCGTGAATCAATAAAAAAGTTATAAAGGAATGAAATTCGAAAAATATGTCGTTTAATCGACCCACCAATTCAATTCAATCATTGGTCAAAGTTTCATCGAAGTCTATTCATAAATAAAAAAATAATAGGATAATAAATTTTAAAAATATGATAATGATATTTCTAGGAAAATTGTCATTTTATATATGAAATTACAGTGATATTTCGAGGCTCCCTGAATCCAGTGGTGTAGTCAAAGTTCTGATAAAAGTTTTGAAATTGAGTTGGTGGTCTGATTAAACGGCATATTTTTCAAATTTAATTCACTTATAACTTTTTTATTGTTCGGCGCATTTCAACGTAATTCCCATATGAACCATTTGAAAATGTCGCGAATCCATTGGTGTAGTTAGAATTGTTCTAAAAAAATCGCTAATAATTTTTTTATATTTCAACACACAAAAAATAATAGTCTTGAAGGAAAGCAACCAGCTTCATTACAAAAAAAATCATTATTTTATACAGTGTCCTTCATAAAGTTCTCATCATATGGGAAAAACTTTCATGAATAATTTATTTTGAAATTCGATTTGAGTGTTAAGTTGTTCCTTAAAAATATGAAAAATGACCTACTCGGATGTGGATACGTGACTTTCGCTATCTGTCAAAATTAATATTTTATAGAGCACTGTCAGTGACGTAATATGACAGTGGCAGAACAATGTCAAAGGGGCACAAAGAAACCAAACTACGTGAATCTATCTGGTCAATTGTCTGCGAAAAGTTATTTCCTAGGAAAAAGTCATTGTGATAATTAATTCATCAAATGTCAAATGCTTTGTTTGTCCCCCAGCCATGTTGTGACGTCAGCTGATAGAATTACTGCTTAACATTCCTGTTATGTTTGATGCAAAGTTGTCGTATCTTCAAGCATGTAGAATACGAATTCATCTAAATGGATTTTTTTAATATTAAAATGACAACAAAGTCATAATTCAAAACATCATAAAACATCTTTACGTATCTAACCAAAGTTTACAACTTTTTACGGTACAAATATCAAATTGAATTGTTACTACTCCGGCTATGAAACTTTCATCAATTTTGTGAGGTAAGCTATGGAGGCAAATTAAATGGGTAATCTCTTATAAATATCAAATATATTTAAACAAACTTACAAAAAAAAATATTGTCAACCTCACTCAATTAAGTGTAAAGTCAAATAAAAAAAATTTAAACTTATTTAATAAAAAAAAAACACACATTACTTTTGAGTAAGAATTTTCTCAGCGTCATTCAACTTCACATTTCTGTATGTCGTTCTTTTCTTTTATGATTCTTCTGAGTACATCTTTTGCTGCATTTCTTCTGTATATACGCTACACACTCCCGAATGGTCTGCTCCAAATGGGCAATATCGTTAAATGACCGGTGCTTGTATACTTGCTGCTTCAGATAACGTCACATAAAAAAATCCAGTGGAGTTGAGTCAAGAGAACGAGGTGTCCAATGATTTTCTCAGTTATTGCCAATTATTTCACTTTAAACATTTCACCAAAAAAAATTCTTACTTCTGTGGAATTGTGAGCATGTGCATCATCCAACTGAAAACACAAATCTTGAATAGTTTTATTAAAATAATCCCATCGTAACTAATTAGATAAAATTTTGAATAGATGTATAGCCCATGAAAATCCATGTTAATATTTATAATAAAACTTTAAAGTTGATTTTCACAAACTTTTAGTTTCATATACTTCTGCTCGAAAGTTTGTGAAAATCAACATTAAAGTTTTATTATGAACGTTAATCATTCATATTGAACATTATTGATCCAACAAGATTTTTGCTAGAAAAGTGTAATGATTTTGATTAAAAACTTATATATAAGTAATGACTTTAACGAAAACCATATAGTACGTATTACTCATATAGGGTAGTTTATGGCCATTTTCCAGTATCTCTTATACATTTGGTACATTAATCTTCGTTATAATATCTGATCAATAATCAATTATTACAGTATTAAATGTAAAGAAACCACTTTGGTTTACCATTCTTGAATAAAATACTTTAAATTTAAGTATAAATAATTTAATTATATGGTTCCAGTGTGAAAAAAATGAAGGCCAATGATGACGAGTAATTTTTTCAATCATTCCTATGTCATATATCATGTAATGATCGTTTTCATCTTTCTCGAGATATGAAGATGAATAAAAAAAGTTTTCTAGAATGATCATGCGGATAAAAAAACTGGAATCAAAATTGATAATGTCTTTATTTCAACTCTTTCATAAAATCATGATATTTAAATATTCATCAACAAGGCAACAAGGCCACCATTTTTTCACTTCATTGAATTTAGTTTCGTCAAGCAGTGATTTGGATTTACCTAATCGATTAATAATTACATTTATGCGTCTATTAGAGTGTCAGAGGTCATAAAAATTAGAGCTTATTTTCAATAATGATTGGAGTGAAGTCAACGTAAAGCAAGGTATTGCCAAATCAATGTAAAAAACTTCAGGAGATTCCTTGTTGTGAATAATGGAGGTCCACCGCCATATGAAAAAAGTTTTGCAGCCCAACACATAAGAGATACGATATACATGGTGGCTATTTTTTTAATGGGATTGTATTGATAACCTTCAAATCATTCAATCAAGGTAGAAGGTCGTTAACCAAAAAACCGAAATGTTCGAGTTTTGATTTTCCGTCATATATCAAGAACCAGCCCTGATATTTTCGATCATTTACCACCACTAGATGATGGTTTCAGATAAACAACATCTAAATGGTATGGTTTGGAAGTTTCCAAAACAGTCAAATCAAAAAGTGGCCACTCTGTTCACATGAGTACATACATAGATATATTATATACATACCATATATTGAATGATATTTAATTTTTTTCTTCTATATGTTTTGTAAAAAAAACAGGAAACAAAAATTTTAACGAATGAACAAGAATTCTGAATATTTTTCATTCACAAAATTCAACCATATAAAATAGTTCTGGCGTAAAATATAATAATAGTCGTTGATTTCATATCCTCATAACATAATGATAATACTGAAAAAATACCCATATTCACCACATTACGAGTGTAGGTATGTATGTTCCAAAATTTGAAGTTTCAACATCAACTTCAGATTTGAAGAAAATCTTAAAAGCTCAATATTGGAGATATTTTAATATTGTTGTTGTTGTTTTTTCTGTTAACCAGCTGTCGTCCCCTTACGAACGGCAGCCCTCAAAAGTCGAAACTTGTTCGAGCCAAGGATTAACGAGGTCTTACCTTTTAACGTGCGATTCCTAGCACTTTCTCGGGCCATCAGATAAAAATTTGAAGTCGCTGAGGATTCGAAACTAGAGCCGGCCAGCAGCCAATGGTTTTGAACGCTTCAATCTCAACCACTGAGCTACTTGACCCTTTAGGAGATATATTACCCCTGAGATGACTGAAGTAGGTATTTCAGTCATCTCAAGGGTAATATCTCCAATATCTCCAATATTAGATGGATATTTTTTATTTTAAGTAATACTACTGAGAAATGTTTTCAACTGAACAAAAAACCGAACTTCAATCTACAGTGAAACACTCCTGATTTTTTGTTTTTTTTTTTATTGGTCAGGTATGACCAGAATTATAACATACTGAAAACTCAATCACTTTCTCAATTTTACAATTTTGCAGACGACATAGTGACTTGATTTCTTCGGTTTTGTATATCTACCATTTCAACGGGTTGAACGTAAATACTGTATTTACCTGGAGATGATTTCAGATACATGTAATCGAAACGTTGGAAAATCTTCATTTCAGAGTTCAAAATGTGAGTAAACAGTTCATGATATTTATTTTTCATACCATCTGAATTCTACTTACCTAATTTACTATAAATCTAAACGATTTTCTTAGCAAAAACGAAAAAAAAAACAGATGTGAAAGAGTTATATCGCATAAAATAATACCACCTTCAGTATCAACTCGAAGACTTTACCGATGATAGAAGCGATTAAAGAGGGGTTGTTCCATATCTAAAATCCAGACTATGGGTATGAATTGAACTCAGACAGCTTTACAGATTTAATAGTTTTAGTACGGTCATACCGGGCTGTAAGTAGTTCTGAATGCCCCTCATAAAAATTAAAATACTTCACTTTCAATCGTTTTCACATCTTCGTCCAAGATTAAACTGTATAAAACATTCATAATGCATCTGTTTCCTCAGGAATTATGATATCCATTAATCACTAATAAATAATGAGATCATTATGTACTGCTCTGGCAAATTTCCATATCTACTATTGTATATCGTTAGACATTGTCAGAATTATTACTTCCAGAAATTGAAAATGATTATTATCCATTCGTTAATTTTTTTTCATTGGTACCTATGTATTCATTGCTGTATAACAAATTGTAACTGAATATTATTTCGGTATATATTTGACGTAACATAGACTTGTAATATAATGAACAGTTACAGAGATGCGCATCTAGTGTAACTGATAGGATGTGATAAAGGGGTCAAGTGTATATTTTCTGTTTATACAGGGTGTCCCAGAATAAAGGGGACAAACTCCGAGGGTAGAATCCTCACTTCATTTTAAGGCTGAAAGTTCCAATAAACAAATACCCTAAAATGAGTATTAACCGAGTTACAGGGTGTTGAAAGTGAAACAAAAAATTAGATTTCCCAGAATAACTCCATAACGGCTTAACTTTTCTTAATGAAATTTGGTATGTCACTTGACAGCATTCAGTTTCATATTTCAAGGCAAATCATGTGTTTATAACTTTGAACAGGGGCGTACAGCAGGTGGGTACCCCTATTCGCCCCTCCACAACTTTCACGCCATTGGATTAATATCGATTTCGTCTTTTTTTTCTTAATCCCAATATTTTCTATACAAAAAAAAACGTTTCGTTTCACAAATATCAACGGTTTTCGAGATATTTGAAGTTGACTAAGTGCGTGTGTATCAAAATCTTTACTATTTTTGACGGTAACTATTTATAACATTATAACCAACATATTTCATATCTTGCAATGAGTTTACATTCAAATATTTCGAAGATGTTGGCATTTGCAGTTCACAAAAATTTCCCGATATTTAAAACTTACATAGCCACTAACTAAATAATCACTAATGAGTATCCGTATCACATACGCACCCACTTGTGAAACGAAACGTTTCCTTTTTTGTATAGGAAATATTGGGGATTAAGAAAAAGAAGACGAAATCGATATTAATCCAGTGGCGTGAAAGTTGAGGAGGGGCGAATAGGGGTACCCACCTGCCGTAGGTCCCTGTTTAAGAGTTACAAACACATGATTTGCCTTGAAATATGAAACTGAATGCTGTCAATTGACATACCAAATTTGAGCCGTTATAGAGTTATTCTGGAAAATATATTTTTTTGTGTCACTTTCAACACCCAGCAACTCGGTTAATACTCATTTTAGGGTATATGTTTATTGGAACTGCCAGCCTCAAAATGAAGTGAGGATTCTACCCTCGGAGTTTGTCCCCTTTATTCTGGGACACCCTGTATATACCATTGTCCTAACTATTTAGTACCTACTTAGAAAAAGCATACGATGGAGATGTTATATTTTATCTCAATTTTTTATCTGTGCTTTTACAATATGAAGGGTGTTTCCGAAATTGAAGCAATAAATGGAATGGGAAGTAGAATAAGACCAAACAAAACGAAATGAAAGAATACTTTTTTTTTCGAAAAAAATCCATTATGTGAGATATGTATTGAATTTTAAAATTTTCAATACTTTTTTGGTTATTACTGATAAAACGTCTACAGCCTGCGCAAACCGCGCTGAACCACTGCCAGCGGGCAGACACGCTGTATCCTGGAGAATCAAACCAGTGCCTCCCAAACAAAGGTAACTGAAAGCAATATCATAAAATTTCATGGAAATTTTCGACAATTTTTAACTGCTTCAAAAACGAACATTCTTGCCATTTATTAATACATTATGTTTCATACTACAACCCATTTTTTATTGCTCCAATTTCGGAAACACCCTGTATAATATTAGGCAGTTCTATGGAGAACCATAATAAAAGGCATGCAGAGAATTTTATAAAAGGCATGCAGAGAAGTTTGGGTAATACGTGTACTTCAAACTGGATTATTATAATGATGAAATCCAAAATTCAAAATCAAAATTTATGTTAACATCATAGTGACAAAATTGAAAATATTGTTATTGCATTGTTCAGTTGTGTGCATAAAAAAGTCGTACAGCAGTTAATGGATATTGTGAGCCAGACTTCAAACTGAAATAAGCTTCATTAATTCACAATGCATCTTACAATTAGGTGTTAAGTGATATGGAATTCAAACATTTTCATGGACGATTCATGAAAGCCGATTTTGAACAATAAAATGGGTGTTCAAAATTCATCTTCACACAAATTTAATGTAAATACAGTAAACGGTATTAGCTACAATTCGAGAAACCTAGCTGCATATGTTAAATTGCGCGTTCAATTTTCAAATTATTTCAAAAAACTGATTTTTTTGTTTCCTTATTTAATTGTTATCGTATGAGCTGGAACGGGATAAAAAATGGTTTTCAGGCTTTCTTGCGATTATATCAGTTCTACCGTCTGATATTTTATTATAGAACAACCATCATTACCTTAATTGTTTTTTGTACGGCACTATTTCAATAAATACAGCTTTATCAGGTATTTTCCATTTTGAATTCGATGATATATCACACGTATGGCAGTTTCATTATGTGTGAGATCAGAATTTTTGAGTACGGGCTTGAATTAAAAAAAAAATGTAATTATACATCACAAATCTGAGAATATCGAAAGTTTGGGTTGGCATGTTAAATGAATTGATGAAAATCTTTTGAAAAATTCGTTATTCTTACCTACTTAACGGCCGAAACGGATCTGAAACATATCGAAACCGGCATTAAAGGCACGTCGTTGAATAAAAAAAAGAAATTTCAAAAAACTCTATTCTTCGTAACAAAAAAAGTTGATGATGGTTGTTTAAAATAAAATATAGGGCAGTGCAACTGATATCATCCGATTCTAGCTCTGACGATAACAACAGAAAAAAATGAAATAAGAAACCAAAAAATTCAGTCTTTGCAAAGTAAATTGATAATCCAAAATATTATTTATAATTTAATACCACCATATAGATGGATCTTCTGTTACCCTCGTGGTGGACAACCTTATCTTGGACCCAATGTATACAGGGGTGAACTACAACCAATCACAGAAACGTATACGCTGTGCTTTCCCACAAAAAAAAGTGTAGGAAAGCGCCGTCCCTGGACATGACCAGTCAGACTCAGTATTTTTCCGTTGCTTCTCTGTCATCAAACGTGACCCTGATGCTGGTGATTTGAAATGCAGTTTTAGGAAGTCCTCTAACTGTTAATTGAACTCCACGGAGGTTGGCGTACGAATAAAATTATATGGTTCTTCACGGAATGCTCTAAAATTTCACAGGTGTGTTTCTATATGATAGACAGATATACCATTTTATTTTAGGTAATTGGTTCATAGTTTTCTCATGTATATTATCGGAAAAAAATATTTAACAAACTGTGGAATACATAAATTATATGACATGTACAATTTTCAAAATATGCGATATTGAACAAAATTATTTATGTAATTTGAAAGAAAAAATCACTTTAAGCTAGAAGGTTTGGACTGTGAGTCTAAAATTTATTCCAGATGCTGGTTATCTGGATATATACAGGGTGTTTCAGAATTCATTATCAAGATTTCAGGGGCGTGTTTCTTAGGTCAAAAAAAGACTTTCTTTCTGAGATACAGGATGTTGAAATTCAACAAAAAAATCAGTTCTTTTTCAATATCTCTAAACCACTTTGGCTTTTCTTTTTAATTTTGGTACATGCAAATTACACATAAAAATACATTTTTTGCATTTCGAACGTTTTTTAATTTTCATCAGTGGCGTCTCTGTAAACATGCTCTGTCATTTTTGATCAAAATAATGATACGCTACTGTTTTTTTTTTTGTCAAATTAGTATCATTTTCATAATTGTCTCCTATTTTTCCACAAACATGGTCTCTTGACTATTTCCCGTTCGACAGACGATTTTCGATTTAAAAAATAAAAGGTCGTCATTCGCTTGTACCTATGCAATTTTTTGTATGTCTCATTTTGCTTTTTAAATCGAAAACTGTTCTTCGTAGGGAAAAAAGTCAAGGGACCATTTTTATGAATAGATAGAGGACACTCATAAAAAATATAATATTCATTTAAAAAAAAACAGTAGCGTATCATTATCATTTTTGTTAAATTTCAACACCCTGTATCTTAGAAATTAAGCAGTTGCGGTCATATGTTTATGGGAAATAAAGTCTTATATTGACCTGAAATATACGCCCCCTAATTATTGATACTGAATTTTGAAACACCCTGTATATATATATATATATATATATATATATATATATATATAAATTGGTAGTATACAACCAATAACAATTACATGTTTGATTCAAATGCATTTCACTTGACGGAAATAATTATTTCGTTGATCCAATTAAATTTTTCAGAATCAAACAATATTTCCTCTTCGTCATATTAATACAGGAATTATTATAGAGCTGACTCTAACCGCGAGGAAATTTGTATCCGTAATGAAAAAGCATCATTGTCAAAATGTTTCTTTCAATTTCCATTGAGACATGGAGTGACGCTCAATGGGGTACTTGCCAAATATATTAGAAGAAACTGATTCACCTGTGTACATATTTTATTTTTATATTAATAATTATATTTTATTATTGTATAATAATATGCTAAGTCTTCCAAGTAGTTGTGATATTTCTCAATAAATATATTTACCACTAGCATTTTTTTTTATTCATGAAAATAATGAATCGACCCTTGAATCCCCCATCAATCCAGCTATAATTTCGGAATGAAATCAGAGATTCCTCACTATTTATACCAGTGAGTAAGTACCATGTAAACGAAATATTTGTTGCCCAATTAATATATGCAGGGTGTCACAGAATAAAGGAGACAAACTCCGTGGGTAGAATCCTCATTTCATTTTAAGGCTGAAAGTTCCAATAAACATACCCTGAAATGAGTATTAACCGAGTTACAGGGTGTTGAAAGTGAAACAAAAAAATAGATTTTCCAGAATAACTCCATAACGGCTTAACTTTTCTTAATGAAATTTGGTATGTCACTTGACAGCATTCAGTTTCATACTTCAAGGCAAATCATGTGTTTGTAACTCTGAACAGGGGCGTACGGCAGGTGGTATTCGCCCCTCCCCAACTTTCACGCCACTGGATTAATCTGAATCGATTTCATCTTTTTTTTCTCAATCCCTAATATTTCCTATACAAAAAAGGAATACGTTTCGTTTCACAAATATCAACGGTTTTCGAGATATTTGAAGTTGACTGAGTGCGTGCGTATCAAAATCTTTACTATTTTTGAAAGGAATGTGACGGTAGGTAACTATTTATAACATTATAACCAACATATTCCATACCTTGCAATGAGTATAAATTCAAATATTTCGAAGGTTGTTGGCATTTGCGAGGGATTTAGTTCACAAAAATTTCCCGATATTTAAAACTTACATAGCCACCAACAAAATAATCACTAATGAGTATCCGTATCACATACGCACCCACTTATTCAACTTCAAATATCTCGAAAACCGTTGATATTTGTGAAACGAAACGTATTCCTTTTTTGTATAGGAATTATTGGGGATTAAGAAAAAGAAGACGAAATCGATATTAATCCAGTGGCGTGAAAGTTGGGGAGGGGCGACTAGGGGTACCCACCTGCCGTACACCCCTGTTTAGACTTACAAACACATGATTTGCCTTGAAATATGAAACTGAATGCTGTCAAGTGACATATCAAATTTTATTACAAAAATTTAAGCCGTTATGGAGTTATTCTGGAAAATATATTTTTTTGTGTCACTTTCAACACCCTGTAACTCGGTTAATACTCATTTTAGGGTTTATGTTTATTGGAACTTTCAGCCTTAAAATGAAGTGAGGATTCTACCCTCGGAGTTTGTCCCCTTTATTCTGGGACACCCTGTATACAGGGTGCTAATATTAATAATATTAATTAATTAATATAGTAATATTAATTAATTAATATAGTAATAATACATGCTAATATTTGAGGGGGTGATTCTTTGACTTATTTTAAGGAAAAAACTTTCTATAAACGTATGTCCTAAAAGTCCTAACTTTTGAGATACAGGGTGATAAAGTTTTGAAAAAAAATCAGTTTTTTAATAATAACTGAGATAATATTGTAGACGTTTTTATAAAATTTGGTACATGTCTTCTATGCATCAAGGTGCATTTTTTAATGCACAAACATTTTCATTTTCTCAACCAGTGGCGTCCGTACGGGTTTTGCATTGAATATTTTTGGAGAAAAAAATACTACGCCACTGCTTTCTCCAAAAAAAAAATACTTTTGAGATCCTCATTCATTTTTGAGCAAATTTAATATCTTGAGTTTTCTTTGTCCGCCGCATGGTTTTCGCTTAAAAAAATAAAAATCGTTTTACTTCAGGATCAATTCCTCAAAAATTTGATGTGGTGTGGAAATGATTGTGCATCGACTTTAAGCAAATAAAGGGATCAGATTTGTTCCAAAATGAATGAGAATCAAAAAAATATGGATTTCAGCTTGTACAAAAACGAATTTTATTTTATTTTATAAAAGTAAGTTTAAATGAACGGATCAAATTCATTAATTATTGACAATACTAACACTGATTATAAAAATTGTTGGAAATGGCCACCTTCACTTAATAGGCATGCTTCCGCCCGTCTACGCATGGAATTACGCACACGTTGAAATATTCTCGGCGTATTTCGAATAGTTTCACACGAGGCAACTATTCGCTCTCTTAAATCTTCTAAAGTATTAACGGGAGTTTTATACACTAGAGTTTTAAGGTGACCCCATAAAAAGAAATCTAAACTGTTGAGATCAGGGGATCTTGCTGGCCATTGCTGAGGTCCTCTGCGACCTATCCAACGATTATGATAAACTGTATTTAAGATAGGTAGCTGAATTAATATCGTAAATCCATTTCAGGTAATAATTCAAGCACTTGGGAGATTATAAGTGAAAAGATTAAGAAGTGGTGAAAAGAAATATCAAATATAAAGAGGTAGCTAAATTACTATCGGACGATTTATTGTCAACAAAATGTTAGGTACCTACTGCGATATGAAGCAATTTCAATTTAATTATTTTAATCAAGAACCGAGCATCTCACAAGAATTACACATTTGTTTGGATTCTCATTCATTTTGGAACAAATCTGATCCCTCAATTTGCTTTCAGTCGATGCACAAACATTTCCACACCGCATCAGATTTTTGAAGAATTGATCCTGTTATGAAACGATTTTTATTTTTTTAAGCGAAAACCATGCGGCGGACAAAGAAAACTCTGGAGATCAAATTTGCTCAAAAATAAATGAGGATCTCAATTTTTTTTTTTTTTCAGGAGAAAGCAGTGGCGTAGTATTTTTTTCTCCAAAAATATTCAATGCAAAACCCGTACGGACGCCACTGGTTGAGAAAATGAAAATGTTTGTGCATTAAAAAATGCACCTTGATGCATAGAAGACATGTACCAAATTTTATAAAAACGTCTACAATATTATCTCAGTTATTATTAAAAAACTGATTTTTTTTTCAAAACTTTATCACCCTGTATCTCAAAAGTTAGGACTTTTAGGACATACGTTTATAGAAAGTTTTTTCCTTAAAATAAGTCAAAGAATCACCCCCTCAAATATTAGCATGTCTTTAAGGAACACCCTGTATAAGTCATGTGTAAGTAACATTCTGAATCATATCATTCTGTCTTGACATTTTTCGAATATATGAAACATTGCTATAACTAATCAGTATAGTGTTTTCCTATGCTTTTAGAATTTCCCATAAATAAGGAATAGAATCGCTGAGAACAATGTTCTTTTGTAAACCAAAAATGTCAGTGATTGCTTTTGTGAATAATCGAGGAATAATCTCTGCATTGCAGCGACCTCTTTGAGAGCATCCGTCAAGTTCCTTCACAAATTAAAGATATCATCGTTTTATTTGTTCGAAGAGAATTGCGATTAGTGTGTGGCAATTAGAATTTTAGATGACTATCCATTGAGGAGAAAGTCTCTCGTAACATGGTCCTTTTGTAAACAACAAATGTAAGTGTTTGCTTCCGTGTATATTATTTGCATTGCAGCGCCCTCTTTCAGTAGATCCATCAAGCTCAAAGTTCCAACTCAATAATAATACATTGTTTATTTCAGTCAATGATAATACTTCCTTATAATCATTCGTGGAGTGTTCCCAAAGGCTTCTCTGTGGGTAGAGGACACAGCTATTATTTTTATTCCTCAGAGCCCTCAGAGCAAAAAACCCGGAAAAATTGTTGTGGAAAATATTTTCAATGTTAGTATTTTTTTCACACAAAAGATAAAATCCTGCAATTCACAAAGAAAAATTAATTTGAACCGAGGCGACAAAATTTCATAAAAATAGAATATTCAATTGGAGTCAAAACAGTTAGCGAAAAATTCAAAAATAATTTCACATTCATTCTAATATTCAAGAGTCATGGTCGAAATTCTTGAGCATGGGAAACTCGATTATTGTGAATAACTTTGTTGGTCTGTTAAAATCTACATTGAAATGTACTTACTGTGGTCATAGCTCAGTCTCCTTTGATCCGTTCTGGGACCATTCCTTATCTATACCTCAAAGATCAGGCCAATTAGGATAATCACAACGTTTGGATTCCTTCAAAAAGGAAGAAACTTTAGACGAAGACGAGAAGCCGACATGTGCAAAGTGCAAGAAGAGAAGGAAGTGCATGAAATCTTAATCCATTCAAAAATTCCCGAAAATTTTAGTGTTCCATTTGAAACGTTTTTCTCAAACCGATAGATTTCGAGGAAAATTGAATGTTGTCATTGATTTTCCTTTAGACGGATTGGACATGAGTGATTATGTCGCAGACAACATAGCTCCTTTTCGTTATAGTCATATCTGAGACCTCCAAATTTTCCAATCCTTTTTTATCCTGTCATTCAGGCTTGATAATTAAACTAATTATATTTTTTTCCGCAAAGAAAAAAATTAATATTCTTTGGAACACATGGATAATTATTTCTGATTGAGTATGATAAAAACAGTTATTGTTGGAATATTTCATACAAGAGCATTATTTATTTTCGCAGGCAGGTCCGTCTCTAGCCCACAAATTGTATCAACTGAAATTAACTCATAGTAATTCTTCAGTAGACTGCAAAAAACACATTCACCATTGGTAACAGATATAGCAAACTAGTTACATATTTGGAAAATGAGAATTATTTATCACCCAAGAGTTGAAAAGTAAAATATCATTCTAGAGTGATATGTGGATCAAGATGCAGCATTAAAGAATTTTCGGCGTCCATCGGTTAGTTATTACTTGTTTGAGCTTTTTTTATTCATTCATCAATTTTTTGTGAAATTCTCAAGTTAAAGTGATCAAAAAGTAAATTGACTGGATATTGAAAAACATTTCGTATGAGATTGTGTAATAATCTGTGGTCGTACGAAAAAGAGTGTACATTATTACTTGTGTGAAAAGTGTCGATTGACCTCATGTATATCCTCAGGTTTTCATTATTTGATATGATAACCCTGGTCAAACCCAATGTGTATAACTGGATAAACTGAAAGGGTACAACCAGTCCCCAAAAAACGGAAAAAGATCCTTTCCAGCAACTACAGACCTATCGCACTGTTATCTCGAAGGTCATAGAAAAAGCTATCAACATCGAGCTCATGATATATCTAGAACGCTCAGAGATTATCAATGATCGACAACTATCGCACTAGGCAAGCGCCTCACTTTCTACAATAGTAATTAATACTCTCTAGAGTATTTCATTTTCAGATTCCACAGGCCAAAACCAATAATTCTCACTGAGGATGTCCTATACCTATCTCTCACTGTTCCGTTAATACTAATTTGAAATTTGGGGTTTCTGCTGAATCTCGTAGCTTTCGATGGTTTTTGACCATCATACCGAACACCATCACGCACAGTAATCCTGCCATTTTTTTAAATGTGTTTGTCCAACAGAAAAGACTGATCGGCACAGTCTCCGGATCCTTCCTCACTTGATTATATTCTTTAAGGCTATTTTAAATATTTACCTCATGATGACCTACCACACTCACTGGAAAAAACGCCTGCTCCTAATCAAGAAGTGAAATAATCATGAGTTGTATCAAATAACTGTTAATCTTTCTATTCAATTGTTTCATCATTAATTGGAATTTAAGACCGACTACACCCGACATTGACGGATTCAGAATAACACGATCTATTGAAACAGATAAAAAAAATACAGCAGGGTGATCCGTATAAAAAAAATATTTCGATGACGTCATCTATTGATAAATATGACCAATAACAGAAGCTTTATTGAATAGTGCATAAAATGCACTAACATTTTTATCTGAGTGAATGTTTAGTATGGCCCATAATTAAAAGGCATAACTCGCGTGTTGTGCCCATTTTGCCCCGTTCAAATCAATGAAATTATTTATTTCTAATATTTTGAACCAATTAGAAGTCAACAATAGCGTTTCAAATTATTTTAGTTATTGCTGTAGTGTTGTTGCTCCATTGTTTTCGTTTTTTTTTTTCATTTAAATCATGCCCCATATTGAGAAAAATATCTAATACCTTCGTATAATTCGATGTCCATTGCTTCCGCAGAATGATGTGTAGAAACCGAGAAAAATTAATCAATTTCTTGGACCACAAAGAGATGGTAAGTGCCCGCCCCTGTAACTTTTGAACGGTTTGACGTAGACATATGAAAAAAAAAACCGTTTCGAGGGTTTCACTAATACTACTTTCTGAAATAAAAAACATGGTGAAACAAGGGGCGCGGGGGTATAACGATAAGTTGCTCAAATAGAAAGCGTGTTGCCTAAAGTAGGTCAACACCAAGAAAACTTATAGCAGAGACTCTTCTCAGGTGGGTTAGACTGGATACCATTCATTCCTGGTGGACATTGCACTGCCGTTATTGAGACCTTACAATTTTCATTTATAAAAGGGCTTCACCACCAAGAATCAATAGTTAGAGAGAATTAAGCAAAACCTAGTATATAAAATTGTTAACATTTATTTTCACAAATAAAGTGAGCAGTTGTAACAGTTGGAACAATAATTGAATAATTTATGGAAGTGTAGAAAAATATGCACTTTGTATAAAGGTAGAGAATTTTTTGGCAGAAACACTGAGAGCACACAATATATGTACTTAGCTTGGAGAGGGCTGTTGCTTCAATCGATGAATCCTTAGGTGAGGGACTGCAGCTCAGGAAACACTATCCTGATCGATGAGTCCTTAGGTGAGGGACTGCAGCTCAGGAAACACTATCCTGAATCCTCAGTGTTGCATGGAACAGTGGTGGAAAGATTATCCTAAATCATCAGTGTTACCCAGGAGCTTTGCTGGAATTAACTCCAGGATAAAAAGGGACCTTTATTAATCCCTTTAGGAACCTGAAGGATCGGAAATCGTGAAAATCTTCAAATTATTAAATCATAAAGATGGCTTCTCGTGCACAGGCACAACAATTACGCCTCTAATTTGCCAAAAAGAATATGAAGCAAGGTGCTCACTAGTTTTATTAATGAGCACATAAAAAATGGTTTCCGGTCGACAATATATTTACATGGTTTTAATCGAAGAAATTCTGTGACAGATGACAGAACTACGATCAATAGTCGTTTATTGGCGAGTATTGAAATAGTTGTTTATTCGCGAGCATTAGGATAGGCATTTATTTGCGTCTCAAAGATAATTTATTTAAATATTTGTAGATAATTAAGAAAGAATTGTTGTGATGTGAGACTTTTAATGATTCAGAGGAGATATAACAATTTACTTGTTACAGGAGGGCTCATCAACTCAAAATTTTTAAATGTTCAAGTGTCACATCGTTGAAAAGATAATTCAATTGTCTTTAAAACTATCTAAATATTTTTGGATCTTGTTCTCAATTTCGATTTTTATGTCGAAATTTTTTAGTTAATGCCCCCTCCCAGCGCCATCTGTCGAGTAATTACAATGTTTTTTCTCTCAAAAAGCAGTATTGGTAATACCCTTCCAATAATTTTTGGTTTCATTGTTCTACATCAAACCGTTCAAATTTATCGATGTTTGAGTAGTATTCAGATCCGCATTTATATTTGATATTTCGATTTTGAATTGCAAAAAAATTTCAACGAAATTCAAAAAAATTTATATGATTGTGAAAAGGATAGAATTTCCTTTTCAACGATGTTTTTATTTCAAAAAGTAGTATTGGTGAAACCCTCGAAACAGTTTTTTTTTTCATGTTTCTACGTCGAAAGGTAACGGGGGGGGACTATTAAAAGCCGCACTGTATATTGATTTAAAAAAAAAATCTGCTTGTATCTGCCATTATTATCTGATGATGTTCAGCATCACTGACTCACTTAACTCGAGTAGTAGGCACTATGTGATTATATAAAATTATTTCATAACTGCAGAAAAGAATATGTAAATAATTCTAGGTTAGGCAATTAATAATATCAATGTTCGATTTATCTAGTTTTCTCGGAAAATATTCTGAAATAACACAGTATATCAATGGATAAACAACCATAATGCTGGGACCTTTAGACGAAACACTATAGATAACTCACTCAAAATATATATGCTCGATGCGACGTACAGTGGGGCAAGATACTCAAAACCTTGCCAAAAAATCAAAAAATCATAATCAGTTTTGGGGCCTTTTTTTTGTTTAGAATACATATTAAACCGTCCTATAGATCTGATAATATACCTATTTCCCGCACCGAACTTTTTTATAAGGTGCCAATAGGCTATGATTTATCAAAATAGTGTTTTGATGAGGTTCATTATTTACTCAAGTTTTGAATAGATAATTGGTTGTGATTTCGTAATAAATCTATAAAACCAAATATGGATGGTTCAACCTTAGGTAAGTGACGATAATCCTATTATTTGTATTTAACAGTATATTTAAATTAGGTAGGTGAATATTGCATAATTGCATAAATTAGATGTTAAAAGTGTTGAGATTTTTGCATGTCACGCATATATTTTTTCTTTGATATGTGCTATTCGTTGTTTGCCCTCTCAATACATCAATAATTGCATGAGTAATCTTGATACATAATAGTTATGCAACGTATCCCGCAACGGGGTCCAAACAATTAGCTGCTTATATTTCCTTCATTCAATTCATTTGTATGTATACGAATTGTATGGAATGAAAAAAAAATATTTGAACTAAATAATAATAATAATAATAATAATGTTTATTCACAATAAAAAGTACAATGAAAAGTACAATAATAATAACAACAATAATAATAATAATGATACTGACAATATAGACTTGAACAATGTACAAAAATTGCAATGTTCGAATAAACAAATAAACCACTAAGGCTAGGAAGCCAGCGCGTGGTTGTGGAGTGTTATTGAGCATTACAATGTAATAACTATCCGAAATACTAATTAAACAATACAACAAAATAAAAGGTTATAGATATAATGATAATATTCAATAATACCCAGTATTAGTAACAATATTTACAGTTTTCCTATCAATCAATACATATTAGTACAGGGAATTTTATGCGGGTCTATTAAATTATGTATTATTTTTCTCTCAGTTTCATGGAGGTACTGTTTGGGTTTTTTTTTGAATAACACTATAGAGTTCGAATCTTTGATATTCCTGGGAATGTTGTTAAATATTCTCGTGCTTAGATAAGTATATCCTCTCTGACCTATAGTTTTGGATGAATACTCAGTGCGTATAATAAAATAATAATACAACATCGCATGAGCTAATCATTTATTTGCTCAGAAGTCTTGCGGTGCCCGATCAAATAGTGAGATGCATTGAACAACTGATGCCGCTCTGGAGGACTCGCTTCGCCATAAGATCTGATCAAGTAAGAGTCCAAACACTTCAGAAGGGGCGTATTTCAGCGAGACTCACTCAGCCCTCTTCTCTTCTGCATGTCACTATTGCCATTGTCCGTTGCACTCAGGATAACCCGTGGATACAACTGCGGCATCCCCAGCAGCCGGAGGCATAAGGTCACTCGTTTATTTTATATGGATGACCTCAAACTGTATGCATCTAGGGAAAGGGACCTACATCAGTCCTTGAGAGTGGTGCTATTGGAGTTGGGGATTGACAAATGTGCCACGGTTCATCTCAAAAGAGGACGATGCGAGGGATACGGAGAGGATGTCCAGCTCGTAGACGGAAGCATCCTACATCATCTTGATGCCGGAGAGACGTAGACCTACTTGGGAGTGGAGCAACGCCGCTCCCAAGAGATAAACACAGTTAAAAACTCTCTCCGCGGCAAGTATCAGCACAAACTCTCAGATCTAGTCATCAGAACTGTCGGGGAAGAACAAAGTTGCTGAGACCAATAGGCACTCCGCTCCGATTCTACTCTACTCCTTTGGACTGAGGAGGAGCAGCGACAACTCGATGTTAAAACTCGATGATGCATCTTCCTAGAAGCTTGTATCCTAAATCGTCCGTCCACGGTTATACTTCCCCAGAAAACAGAGAGGCCGGGGATATTCGAGTTTTGAGTGTCTACATAACAGAATGATGCTGGATGGAGCCTGTAAAGTCATCAGGAGTTCAGATCCCCCTTTCTGCATGGTCCACGACCATGAAAAATCAGGGATTGGAGCAATTCTTTTCAAGACAGCAATCCGGGTAGCCGATGAACTTGGGTCTCGTATTCGACACTGAACGGGCGAACCCAAACTCTGTCACCGAGTTGGAACCCGTTCAGTAAAAAGCTGACATCTAAGCTGCGCGGAGACTAAGGTCCTCCTGCAGCCAATGCATGTGGTCTTTTTCAAGAACATTGAAGACCTTGGTTCAGCCAAAAATGTGACCTTTGCTTCCCTTAGGTCAAGTGAGCTAAAGTCAAGAGCGAGGGATGCATAATGGCCAGTCAGGATGGTATCTCCAACACCCTGGTCTACCATAGCCGCGTGATAGGTATAGATGCAGAGCATGTCGTGGGGTGCCTGGCCCGTATGCATTTGCTGTTAGCATGTCCAGCATATGCGGTCTCAGCCTATATCCACAGGCATAACGCGGCTCTACGATTTTTGTACTACCATCTACGACACTCGTATGATATAGACCAAACACTGGCGTTGCCTTATGCCCTGGAAGATATTGAGACCATTGTGGAGACTCAAAACTGCCGAGTATTTCGGAACTACTCATTTCCCACCTTCAGGCAAATACAAACCAATAAGCCTGATGTAGTCCTCCTCCAAAGTAAGACCATTTTCGTCATGGAGTTTTCGGCTCCTGACGAAACGAGCATCGTCCGAAAAGAGTAGGAGAAACGGACTAACTATCGAGAATTACCATTTGAACTCCGCAGGCTCTACCCAAACCATTCTGTTAAAATGGTGGTTCTTATTATAGGGGTCTTTGGTGGTATGATAGACACATTGCTCTCGAACTCAAAAATCATACCTGCTTGCCGTAATATGGCACAAATCTTAGCCGGACGAATGCAGAAAGCCGTCATCCTTGGTTCACTGCGTCTGCTCATGGCCCATGATTCTCAGACCCAGTAATCACTTACCCCACGGACGTGGGAGTGGTTATCTGGGTAAACGATCCAGCGCGCCCTCCGGATGTATCGGGGCTCCGGAGACAGGGCCTGACTAGAACATCCTTCCAGGAAAAATAATAATAATAATAATGACAATGATGTAGTCCTCTTCGACTATCAAAGTAGGACGATATTCGTCATAGAGTTTTCGGTTCCTAGCGAAACGAACATTGCCTGAAAAGGGCAGGAAAAACGGACCAAATATCGACTGTTACTCTTTGAACTCCGCAGGCTGTACCCAAACCATTCTGTTGAATTGGTGGTTCTGATTATAGGTGTTCTTGGTGGAATGATGAACAGACTGCTCTTTAATTTAAAAATCACACCGGCTTGCCGTGATGTAGCGGAAATTTCAGACGGACGAATGCAGAAGGATCCTTGGTTAACTCCGTCTGCTCAGGGCAAATGATTCTCGGAACCAGTAGTTGCTTACCCCACGGACGTGGGGAGAGGCTATCTGGGTAAATGGCACCAGCGCGCCTTTCGGTGTGTCGGAGTTCCGGAGACGGGGCCCGACTGGTATAATCCAAATGGATACGAATAATAATAGTAATAATAATAATAATAGGCACAAAATGTTGTCCCAAAAACAGTTTGAATTCCCACGAGAATTAAAATCCTGTATTGTTCAGAGAACATCGTGAGAGCCGATGGAAAGTAGGTATTTGTATCTTAAATCAGGGTATCCGAAACATTTATTTGATAGACCGCATGAAATGGAGTGTAGCACCCAATAAAATATTGAATATAGAGAGCCATTTGTTTCGTGGGAATGCTTTTAATTGAAATGATGGTCTCCAGTTTACACAACTGATAGTAAATCAAAAACTAATGAAAATATTTTAAACTTATTTTTATTTAGTAGCTATCCACTCATCACAAGCAGTGGAAGTGCTGAAGGTGTCATCTCCATTCGATTCATCATCATCAGAAGAAGAAGAGGAGGAAAAAGAAACTGATGATGACACCGATGCTGATTTCTGAATCGAAATATGTATTGGTGATGTTTTCTTATTGAGGAAAGTTATTCATTGAAATTCTCAATTCATTGGAACCCCGACTTTCCTTCAGATAACTTTGATTCTCTGCGGGTAATCAAACCTTTTCTGCTTTTTTACACTTTTATTTTTCATTCTCATAAGTGAATAAAAAAACATTTCCCAGATTAAATACCAATTTTTAATTTTTTTCCAACTTTTTGGTTATTTTGCCCCATTGCGACGGTTCGAATAGCAGGGAATAGGCGTGGTGGTGAAACTTTCTAGAAATTCATTTTGATGTTTTTACTTTGTTCTTTTTAGTTTCACTATGTTAATGAAGTTCTTACTTTTCCATTCTGGAATGTTCTAGAATTTCCTGGAAATTTTTAGACAATTCGAGATCCCCTGGTATAAACCAGAACGAAAGGTTTTAAAATGTATTGAAAAGACACGCAGTTCTGCAGTTCTCGAAAGTTCGGCCACCAGGAAGTTGGCGTTAAACTTTCAAAAGCATAAGGAAGGCAACCTTAGAATGTTCTTGGGGCGTCTGGAAAATTTGAGAACAACATAGATTTAACCATTGCAGAAGCTCCATCAAATTCTAGGCTCCCTGAAAACATCCAAGTGAAGTTCGCGAAAGTTCGGCCACTGGGGAGAAGGCGTTTTATTTGTAGTGGAACTTATTGAAAATTTCTAGAATGTGAGAAAAAAACTCGAATATTCTCAAAGCCTCTGGAAAATTCTAGATTTTCATGGAACGATCCCGAAAAGAGGCTGCGGAAGGTTCTAGAACGTAGTGAAACGACACCCAAATAAAGTTTCTGCAGGATAATTTGAGAACATTTCTGAATCTACCTAAAAAGAATCCCCAAAAAATTCTAGCCCATACTGAAAACACACGTGAGTAGAGTTCTCAAAAATTATGCCAGCAGGAAGGTGGCGTGTAAATTTCTGGAGTATAAGAATGTTCTCCAAGCTTCTGGGAAATTCCGGAAAATTCGATAAAAATCAGAATTAATCAGAACCAGAATTATCTTAAACCATATATTTCATTGTTTGGCGATGTTTATCCACGCTGATCATCGAAACCACTCAAACGATTTTGATGAAATATTGTAAATATGTATTGCTTGGTCCAACTTGAGATATAGGATAGCTCTCATCTTGATAGTTAAACCTAAATATTATTCATTGCAAATAGGACAAGTAGCTTCTGCTCGCGACTTCGCCATAAAATGACAATAACATTAGAAAAATATATTGGAAGGGTAAGAAGGCGAATCAAAAATATACACATGAAAAGACACCATGATGGTGCAGGAACACGTCTGTTGGTTCCTCTAGTATTTTATGAGGAACAATCTCTCATGTATTTATCTCAAGAAACAAGTCAAGAACTGAAACATACTATATATCGATATATCCAAGGTCATCCCACTTGAGTCAGTTTCGTGATTTTTAGTGATTTAACTGTTTGCATCATACTAATCAGTAGTTATTCAACGTTCTGGTCAAGAACCTCAGCTTCATTACCAAGAATTCTCTTATTTGATAACTATTTCAGTATTATGCATATATAGACGTAAAATCCCAAGACCACCTCTTTCCACGATATGAACCTAGTATTACCACAGCATTTCTACAGGTACCATGCGACATTTAATCTCTTTATAGTGGGTATGAAATCAGTGAACCTGCAAATAATCTAGTACGATTGGGCTGTGACAAGAATCGATTGTAGCACCACCAAACTTGGTGAGCTAGTAGTTGGAACCATGATAAACACGAAAAAAAATTGTTTACCAAAATTCCAGGGGTGGAACATATTTTTTTTTCGTTTAAAAATATATAAATAGATTTTTGCTGTAATTTTGGAAAGTATATGGTTTATCGGAAAAACAACTCAACAAAGTGAAAAACAATTCAATTTTCCACAAAAATTATTCCCGGTAATTTCTTATGAAATGCGCTAGTTTTCTCAAAAAACGTGATTGAATGCCGACATCAAATTTTAGGTTCACCCTTACTCGCCGCTGAAAGTTCTGGCGGAGCTGAATATTTGATTGGTCATAACTCTGCTAAAAATGATCGGAGAAGGAAAAGGAAAAGTTCATATCGTTTCTGGAGACTCCTACCACCTCATGCAAATATAATATGCGAGTGTTTGAGTACCGAAAATGTGTTTTGTAGCACTTCACGGAGATGTTTGCGGATGATACAAAAATCATGAATAATTTATTAAATATGGAATTATCATACTGAAGCAGCAACCCATACCCCCTTTGGACTATATGCAATACTAAAATATCCTTGACTTTCGGATCCTCCGTAAATATCGTAGAAGGGTTATGAGAAGTGGGATAAAACATATTTTGGGTACTCAGATACTCACATATTATATTTGCATGAGGAAGTAGAAGTCTTCCGGAACGATACACACTTTTTCTTTTCCTTCTACTATAATTTTTAGCACAGTTCTGACAAATTTAATTTTCGGCCCTGCCGGAAATGGCAGTGGCAGGTTATCGCGAGCCTGAAATTTGATATCGGAAGTGGTGGTCGGTGGTCTGGCGGTCTAAGGCGCAGGCCGTTCAGAACGGCCACAGTCCTTGTTGAAAGCAAGTGTGTTGTGTGTTGTCTAGATGTTAATCTCGGCTAGTGCTAGCTTGGAGTGCACGCCGGCCACCTGAGGTGGTGCTGTAGGTTTTCCGGATTTTCCTGCAGCTGAAACGTGAATACGCCACTAAAAATCAGTAAGTCGCCCCGGAGCGCCACGGCAAATAATAATAATAGCCGTCCTCTACCCGCACAGGCCATGCCTTTGGGTACACTCTACGAGTGTTTATGAGGGAGTATTATTATTATTATAATTCAATCAGGTTTTCTGAGAAAACGAACGCATTTCGTGAGAAATTACTAAGTACTTTTCTTGTGGAGAGTTGAATTATCCCCCACCTTGTTGAAATTGTGTCTTGATAAATATTATACTTTCCAAAACAACAGCAAAAAAATATATATAATTTTTTTTAATAAATTTTTTTTTTTGGGTTTCACTCCTAATTTTTTGGTAAACTTTTTTTTTTCTAACAAAACATTATGTCAAGAAGTCATGTTCCGAGTTTCGAAGCGCTACGATTCATTCTTCACGTGTTGCTTACATTTTTCTGTCGTTACTGTACAAATAACATTGCGAATTTTTATTTCCACTATTTCTTCACTTTTACAAAAAATCATTCATACTTGTTCATTTTCCTATTTCTACATTACCATTACCTAGGTACTTGTTCAGTTTACTATCAATCGAAAAGAACTTCCCATGAAACCCCTGTAACTACTTTTACTACTGATGCTAATATGTAGGTCAACCAATGCTTGACGTATTGGAATATTCTCGTTAACCAATCACGTGATACTCTTACTTTCTTAAGGTCCCCCTGGGCATTTATAAGATAGAATGAAACTAACGTAATAATTCATAAGTAACTTTCCAACAATGAATAGTGTGAGTGCACTGATACTGTTCTGCATTTTGGCAGTTGTCACTGGTCAGAATGCTTATAATGGCAAATATGATAATATTGATGTTGACAAAATTCTGAAAAATGAGAGGGTGTTGACCAATTATGTCAAGTGTTTAATGGAACTAGGTCCGTGTACAACAGAGGGAAGAGAATTGAAGAGTAAGTGATTTTGAACTACTGAGATGAATTTGGATTAATTTAAATTTGATAAGTAAGTTCCAAATTATCAAGCTGCATTTTAAGATGACGTCTTCCTAGATATGCAACATATTAAAGCAAAACTTCTCATTCATTGCACACATAAAAAATTGGATAACACATAATCGTGTCTGGATGTGATACTTTTGTATTGAGAAATCGAATGAACCATCTGTATTTTTCGTGTAAAATCAAATATATTTTAGAGAAGGATATCACAGGCGATAACTTGTTGGATCCTCTTGAGAAACTTTTTAATATGGGTTCATCCAGAATTTTTTCAAGATATCTGAAAACGTATTTTGTTTTCAATACAATTCAATACAATAAGGTTTCTTAATATTGTTAAAGGAATAACAATTTAATATTTGGAAGCAAAGTAAATTTTTAAATGAGTCATTTGTTAGTTGTTTGAATAAATGTATTCTGTCGTCCCAAAAAATGTAGGTACCTAATAATTGTTTATTTAAGTTCTGAGGATTACTGTAAAATGTTTTTGAGAATGTCTCTTCAGTTTCAATTTTTTTGGGAAATGTTTTTCTTAATCTTATCTGCAATGGTACTGAAATATTCATGGATTTCATTAACATTGATCTTCCCTGTAGAAAGTGAAAATGTGATATATTATCACACCTTATTTTATCTTACCTTACCTTATTTTATCATAAATGTGTCCATAAAGTTGCAAAATGACTACATCATATGATCTCTTTGAGGAGGGCACGTCAATGTTCTTTCAAACTTGAACAAATTTAACCTCCAATTTTTATGAATATTCCACTAAAATGAGATCGTAACAATATAACCCCGTCCTATAACGCTACGATTAAAAAAATGTATGTCGTCTGTTTGAAAGTAATTACTAATAATAATAATGAAGCAACAGTTCGACAAACTAGCTGAGAACGTGATGCGCACTCATTGGACAATAGACATTAGTCCGTAATATATCCAGTGATAAGGCACTGAACATGAACGTGTTCTGCCAGTTTGTTTTGCTGTACTCTATTGATCATTTCAATCTCTACACATGAAAGCAATGCAAAAATTCAATAATACAACTAAAAACTGATGATTGGAAGGTGTAGTGATAGCTGTTTTTCAACTCGACCATGCATGAGAAAGAAAAGAGAGAATGAACTAAAATAATTATGAAATATATAGGTAGATTATCACAAATCACCTACAAGAAATGAAAATCAAGGAATATTTTTATTTAATTCTGAATCAATATGCAAACCTTGGGTTGAGTAACAAGAGGCTTCTTTCTAAGCAGTTCGTCCTCTTTTCGAAATTCCCCAGTGCGTACAGTCTGAATTCGTTAGATAACTGGTTTTAATAATTGACAGCATTTTTTGGAAAACACTTTGCGAAAAGAACGTGTCCATTGGGTGTTCTGAGATCATCCATGACTGAAAACATCACGAGTTTCGTAGAATTATATTTGGGTGTTTTCGTCACTAGAACTTTGTGTGTATTAGAAAGCAGGTGGAGATTCATTGAATTCTGCACTTACATTGAAGATTGTCGAGTGGAGGGTCGTGAAGGCTATGCGGCCCCACAGAGCAATTCAATCCATTAGATTTTTTGTGCACGACACTTAATTTGTTCGAGCGCTGGATTTCGAGGGTTTGCAGTATTCTGGAAGATAAGTTCCTGACATCTGAATTAAGAAAGCCCCAGGAACGCCTTTTGTAGAAAAGCGCTGGACATTCGCAGAGTAAATGTTCTCGCAGTAGCGGCAACTATCACTGAATCTCATATTATTTGAGGTGATGCCCCATAATGTAGTGTCCAGTGAGGAGTACGGATACAATTTGAAATATTTCTCATCCAACTCGAGAAGCTTTTAAGCTTTTCTTTGCCATAGGCTCACTAGCCTTTTCGCTTGTCTTCGTCCTGGCACTCTATTCCAGTGAGATTTCATTCCAACGGTTAGCGTCGAAACTTTTTTTTATGGACTTTGGAGAGAACACAGAAGGATTCTGTTTCGTGAAATTGTGTGTTTGTCCCTTCTTTGGTGGGGTAGTCTGTTCCTATGTTGCCCTTAACACTTCTGTGGCCTGGCACCCATATAAAAGAGGGTGGGACTTATGTACTGTGGAATTATATTGTCAACTGTTACGTCTCTGTCTCTTCTATGTATTCAACCATCATGTCCTCTCACTTATCCTGTCGATAATATTATTCAATGGTACACAGAGTCCCACTGCTGGTTGTTTGCTGTCCGTTACCTCAGGGTTTGTTCGCAGTCCCAAGTCAGCTTAGACTCACCAATGTATGACTTTAGAGCTTTCAGTGCTGCTTTATCTGATTATATAAGGTGAAGTGGGGTGAACGTGATCTACTTTTTGAATAGTTCAACTTTCAATCAATATAAAGCTGCAAAGAAACTTTTTGAAATGTTTTGTTTCATTGTTTACGAAAAAGTTAAATAATGTTTGGTGTTGTTGATGGTACGTAAGGTTTTTTAAAATCATATAGATATACGAAAGTTTATATTGTTCTATTGAATAGTATATTTCGTAGTCTGTGGTAATTGTATAAAATTTCAAATCAAACTTTCTATTTGTGTAATTTTTAAATTTATTTTGTTGAGAAATACCAAAAATGTGAACTTTTAAAAAACAATGTCACAACGAAGGAAACAAAAAACGAATTAAATTCAACCTAAAACAGTTATAGATGTTTTAGAAATAATGTTGAATATATGAAGCTTGTAAAACAAACATATGTTCAAATTAACTGTTTGAGTAATTCAATTTCGAATCCAAGAAGTTATACAAACGGGGTGAACATGATATACTATGATACATTTGACCCATCCTGTGGTAACACATTTACCCCAATAACAAAATTCCAAGGGGCAAATGTCTTATAGCAACAGTTTGAGGTTAATATTGCGTTTTTATTTAAATAACATATATCTTATGTTTTTCCAACCTACTATGAACTACTAAGTATATAAAAATTAAATTAATTTTCCTACTTGTCGAAAAAATAATATGTTATTCCACCAACGGGGTAAATGTAAAACAAAATCTATGCAAAAGTGAAACGCGCTTTTCGCTTTTCTGAACTCAAATGGAATCTAAGTTTGGATTTCGACGACTTCTAGTGGTGGCTCGCTAAACCGGCATATTTCGAGCTCCGGCAATAGGTGGCACGACATTCAATAGCAAGTTTCAAACCTATACTATTGCAATTGCCCCATTATCACATTTAATCCACTTCACCTTAGATTTTTTCCCTCCAGACTCCCTTTTCACATTACTCCTGTACACATATCTATGCAGTTCTAGTCAAAAGTCCCTTCCCCCGTCCTATATTTTGAACGTCGTATACGTCATTTGAAAGAATTTTTTAAATAGCATTGGGGGTCGAGTATTACCTCATTTGAATCGTCTTTACATTTTCTATACGATAACAAAATTTCAGACAAAAATATGAATACAAAACAAAATAGCGGGACATAACGTTAGAGCTCTGCTATGAGGAACCTTCGTTATTTTTCAGTTTGCTATGTTATCTGTCTGCTGGTACAGAGAACTTTTTAACTGGAACTAGTTGGTTTCAACAGGATCCTCATATCCACCATTATATGCCGCCATTTGTTTTGATAGAATATTTTTGTCTGATAGTACATTGTCATATAGAAAAATCAGAGACGATTCAAATGAGGTATCACTCAATTCCCAATGCGATTTAAAGAAATCTTTCAACATGGCGAACTGACGGCATTTTGAAAAAGTGACCTTATTTTATTGTCAAAGAGTAGTCTATGAACTATCATTCAACAAAATGGAATTTCAAATAAAAATTTCCATCCGTTCAAAAATTAACAGGGATGGGGTTACTCAATAGAAGTTCTAATATTATATACCGCCATTTTGTTTCGAATGAATATTTTTGTTTTGAATTTTTTTGTCATATAGAAAATTGAAAGACATTTCGAATAAGGAATCACTCGACCCACCATGACATTTGAAAAAATCATTCAAAATGGCGGCCCGATGCCGAACTTGGGTTGATAACGCCCACTCATCCATCTTGAAGTAATCAGTATGCCATATTGGGAAGGGATGCTACCAGTTGAGGTCTGCTCTCTGTGCAGGTGGTTGTTTGTGACAACTTCAAACTGCATTTTGAAGACGTACATGATTCGCTGATTGGCATGTTTTCTGTCCCTTCAGTATGTAGACGGAGAGCCAGCAAGGTATTTCAAGTTGTCATTTCATAAGATGTGGTAATTTGAGTGCTAACATACTTATTAAACAATGAAAGTCCAATCTGGCAGTCCCCAGCGACCTATTTTTTTATTGAAAAATATCATCGAAAGGGCTAGATGAAAGTTTTAAATACCTAGTTCAGATTGCTCAAGTAAACATATCATTAAACAAACCTGAATTGGTCTCGCGTACTACTTTCACTCAATTCTTGCTGAATAAAGTGATCTGCGATCGAACTCGAAAATTGTGTGCAGTAGAGAGCTTGTAAAATTTATTCAAATCCCTGTTGGTAACCTAGTGCCTTGTTGATACTTGAACGATTAAAATAGGTAATATAGAAAAAAGATAATTGGTCCTCAAGTAGATCCTTGGGGACACCGTAGCCGATCAATAATGGATGCCGATAAATACTAGAATATATCTCTAAGCTGATAAAGATGATTGCCTTCCAGACCGAGAGTTGTGTTCAGAGTGAAATCATTTTAATAAATTGAGCTCAAGTTTTTGATTTGCTCTGGACGGAAGGAGTTTTATCCGGTGGATAAAGATAAGTCCTAGTTGATCAACACATCCTTGTAGAGTATTTCTACTTTATACTTTCTTAGAGTGGTTCGATTAATTATTTCAAATTACCTCATTTCAACTTGAATTCGATAAAATGGATGAACCTGTTACATACCAATGTGATAATTTTATATGAAACAGTTGACCCCACTAAATTTAATGGATTTCGCAGACGTAATACGATATGATACGAACCGAATAAACAACAACTCATCGTTATGTAACAGATTTTTCACAATTATAAAATACCTAGGTACAATAGAAAGTTGTTGGTTCGCCTCCTTCGCCTTTGTTATCGAGTTCAATTTATTGTATATACAGGGTTCTAATATCTGATTGTCTCAGAACAACTATTGAATTAGGTATATTTTTTGTCATAAAGCGTATGAGGGTTTTTTGTTCTAAGCTCTAGTGTATTCATTCGCATTATTGCTCGCTTTTTCGAAAACGAATTGAAAAAAGTGATATTCTTCAGTATCCATAGTTTAATCCAGTACGATTGGGTTTTGAGACAAGAATCGATTGTAGCACCACCAAACTTGGTATGCTAGCATTGATAATCACAAAAAAAAATTGTTTAACAAAATTCCAGGGGTGGAACATATTTTTGTTTTCGTTTAAAAACATATAAATGGATTTTTACTGTAATCTGGGAAAGTGGAAAGTATATGATTTATAGGAAAAACAACTCAACAAGGTCAAAAATAATTCAATTTTCCACAAAAATTTTTCCTAGCAATTTCTTATGAAATGCACTCGTTTTCTCAGAAAACGCTTATTCATATCCTGCAAATATTTATTCAATAACACTATGTAGGATATGTATGAGCGATAATTTTCAACATTTACTGAAGAAATCAAAAAGCAAAACAAATATATATTCATTCATATTGAATATATGTGGTATTCTTTTTGACTGATGTTCGATATAGAGAGCCTTTCTTGCGCCCCTCGAATAATAAATACTTATCCCTGATAAATTTTATGATGCCGTATGATATGAGATGATAATATTCCAAAAATTCCTAATATTTAACTATTCCACTAGTCTAGAGACACTCTGTATATATAGTTCTCTCAGAATTTAATTATATTATTGTTGTGGTTAAACTTGTTGGGTTACAATAGAATTACTTTCTTTCCTCTAACCAGAGACCTGACAATTTTTTCAGAAAAACACCAAGCTTTCACTCACTTTGTGAATGTTGTCACGAATGCTGGATCGTTGAACTAGCGAGGCGTCAATTATGGAGTTTAAGTATCCTTAGAGGAAAAAACAAACTTCAATAATGTGTTTTTCATCAGATCTTAAACCTCAATATAATATTGCGTTCATTTGAACTGAAATAATTTGAGTCCATGCACATATCGAACTGCTGTCTTTGTGTTAATCCAATTAGCCAGTTTCAGAGATAAAATTGATTTTTAAAAAATGTCCACCCTAATAGGGGAAAAAATTTCAATTTCACTGACAATTATTATTAGGAGAATTTTACTATGACAAAAAAATTGCTTGAAATTCCGATCCAGTATTGATTACACTTTTCCCGAAAACATGAGGGCCATCTGTTTTTGAGTTTGTAGTTTCTATTAAAACAATGCCACTAACTGTCTCAGCAACTCAGTTGGGGCGTAGATTCTATTACAAAATAGGTTTTGTTAATAGTAAATAGTATATTGTGTATCTAGTAGTGAAAACATCACACTTCCGAACGACAATGTAAATTGTTGGCCGAGGCGTTAAACCGAGGCCAACAAGCATTGAAGTTTGGGAATGTGCTTTTACCACGAGGTACACATACTATTTTTTCTGAAATCACAATCAACCTTATCATAAATTAAGAAATTTTTCTAAATGCATAACAATTTTTGATTAATTACATCTTATTGATTATTAAATCGTATCCTTGACAATCTCTGTTTTTCTGAAATCACTCAAGAATGCGTACTTTCTCTAGCTAATCTAGTATATTTCAGTGTTCTGCAATTAATCTCAACTATCTTTGTGTCCAATATCTACCAAGAAAGTAGCGCACAACAGAGCCATCTATAGGAATCACAATCAATTAAAGGATAACGGATACGAGCATTAGCTCTTCGTCCTCACCGGGCCTGTATTGAAGATTGGCAGATTCGTGAAACTAGAGTGTGCAGATAGTCACCTGTATTGATTACAATTTTATAGTTGTTACAGGAAGCATCGCAAAGTATCTACTTATGGCTAATAGATTATTTTCTGTTCAATGCTTCCCGACAAAACTTTTTTAATACAGGAAATTTGCGAAAGGGTGGATTATTAATTCATTTTCATTTTCTCAAATACTAGCCATTCGTCAATTCCACACAATATGATATATTCAATTATTTTAAATGATTAAATCAACTGCATAGTTTTTACATAAAAAATGCACACATTTATAGTAATCCAGTACGATTGGGTTTTGAGACAAGAATCGATTGTAGCACCACCAAAACTCGGTATGCTAGTAGTTGGAACCATGATAAACACGAAAAAATATTGTTTACTAAAATTCCAGGGGTGAAACAGATTTTTTTTTTTTGTTTAAAAATATATGAATAGATTATATGATTTATCGGAAAAACAACTCAACAGGGTGAAAAACAATTCAATTTTCCACAAAAATTATTCCTAGTAATTTCTTATGAAAAGCGCTCGTTTTCTCAGAAAACGTGATTGAACGCCGACATCAAATTTCAAGTTCACGTTTAGCCGCCTCTGAAAGTTCTGGTACAGCCGAATATTTGATTGGTCATAACTCTGCTAAAAATGATCGGAGAAGGAAAAGGAAAAGTTCATATCATTTCTGAAGACTCCTATACCTTCTCATGCACATATAATATGAGACTATTTGAGTACCTACAATGTGTTTTGTCGCACTTGACGGAGAAGTTTGCGGATGATCCGAAAATCATGAATAATTTAGCAAATATGGAATCATTATACTGAAGCAGCAACCCATAACCCATACCCTCTTTGGGCTATATGCAACAATTTTGAAGTAGTGTGACAGGTACCACTTATACATGCCAAAAAAAACTTTGTTTTACTCCAGCCTCATTTTCAACACACCCATAAAATCGGCATTCTCTTCACTAAATGTTGAAAATAATCGCTTATTCATATCCTGGATATATATATATATATATATTTAATAACACTATTGTGAAGTGCAAACCTCAAGCTTGAAATCACATACTTCATTTTTTATGTAGGCTGTGTATGAGCGATCATTTTCAACATTTACTGAAGAAATTGCCTGGATTATGGGTCAGTTGAAAACTGAGGCAGGAGTAAAAGCCAGCTTTTTCTTTGGCATGTGTAAGTGAGACTTGTCTCACTAGTCTTAAATCGTTGCATATGGTCCAAGGAGGGTACTGATTCCTGCTTCAGTATAATTTATTCATTTTAACTAAAATATCCATGACTTTCGGATCTTCAGTAAATATCGTAGAAGGGTTATGTGAAGTGGAACAAAACAAATTTTAGGTACTCAGATACACACATGTTATATTTGCATGAGGAAGTAGAAGTCTTCAGGAACGATATGCACTTTTTTTTTCCTTCTACAATAATTTTTAGCAAAGTTATGACAAATCTAATTTTCGGCCCTGCCTGAACTAGCAGTGGCGGCTTAGCGCGAGCATGGAATGTGACGTCGGCGTTAAACCACGTTTTCTGAGAAAACGAGCGTATTTAATAAGGTATTACTGAAAATCATTCTTATGGATAATTGAATTATCTCTCAACCTAACGAAATCGGTTTTTGATAAATCTTATATTTTCTGAAATAACAACAAAATTATATTTTTTTAAATGAATTATTTTTCAGGTTCCACCCTTGAATTTTTGGTAAACATTTTTTTTTTACTTTACTTTTACTTTTTGCTCGAGTTTGTCTGTCGTTACTGGATTATAGGTAATCTATACTTCGTTTCCATAAGATGTCAGAAGTTTCAGAATATCCGAATGTTTTTCTTAGTAGTGCAGCTAGTTGTAGCGGTAGCCATCTTCCATCAATTTTATCAAATCGAATTAGGAAATGGCGTAGTTGGTGCAAAAAGTAATTTCAACATTTTCGACAGTTTCAAATAGGTTCCAAAGTTATTTTCAGTTCATAATTCAGAGTTCTCACCCATCTGCGTCAAAATAAGTATTAAAGGGTGCGATTCTAGAAATGAAACGAAACATTGTACAATCTATCAGAAATATAATAGCAGCGGCCAAATTTCTTATTTTGTTTTACTGTTTTCAGAAACCCTTCCCGATGCTCTTAAGACTGGATGCGATAAGTGCAATCCGAACCAGAGAAGTACCGCAGAAAAAGTTATGAAACATCTAATGACGAATAGAGCCAACGACTGGGAGAAACTGACGAAGAAATATGACCCTCAAGGACTCTACAAGAAACGCTATCAACAACAATTGGACGAGGCTGCAAAAGTCTAAAAAATTAAACAATAGTATTTGTGTTACCAATTGTTTAGTCTAGAAGACTGTATCATTGTAAATATCATTAAATTTTTTATGTGTTAAAATAAATAAATTGTTTCTTGAAATTACTGATTTTTATGATGTTTGAATATTAAGGCAAAACGAGAAAAGATGTTCATCCTTCTGAGAGTTTTTTAACACAAGATCAGGTTAACCCCTAGTCTAGTACTAAACAGTAGACTATACTCTACATCTGAGCTAATTAAAAAAAGGATAAATCAAAAACCAAGCATTACTGTGCTCTTGTTATGTAACCTCGATAACAATATCTTTATGGAATTAATTTTTCAATGATTTTTTTTTCAATCACAACAAAGGTAAACTGTAGATGTCGTTATTTATTTATTGAAACAATTGTTAATTGTCTAACATAACTCTTTCTCAAAGTATAGGCTCTATGTGTCCACTGTTGCAATCAATTCATACTCTTGACATCCTAGTTTCTAGAATTTTGTACCCTCTGAAATACTACAAGAGTATTGATTGAAAATTTGATTTTGTGGAGGAAAAAAGAATAATGACTTCAAGAACTACAAGAGTATTTCGAATTATTCGAGAGTCAGCCTGGAGACGCTCAAAAAGTTGTACTGGGGTACTGGAACAGCGTAAACAAAACAAAATCAGATGTCATACAAAACTGAAATCTAAAGGATTGATATCTGGAGAACGAAATGGCCATTTTAATGGTCTTTACGTCCAATCGATATCAAATCAAAAGTATCATTTAGAGAATTCCTGAATGAGCCATTCAATAAAGGAACTTGGGTGGGCATCATGTTGCATTAACCAGAATTATCTGAATTTTCTTCAAAAGCATCGAACCTTTCAAACGAAAATACTACTCTTGTTCCAAGACGATAATTATTTAGTTTATGATTAAACGAGGAGCTTTTAAATGACATGAGAATAAATGTGGAGACGTTACGATTAGATTCTCATATATTTTGTGACAGTTTTGCTGCACTGCAGCTATCTCAAGCGATTGGTACCCTGAATTCTTGTACTGTGGTAGAAAAAAAAGTTATTGTACATATGCTCCGAAACGAATATTGACCAATTTAATGCCGAAAAAAATAAAATGAGCCCCACTCATGTTGTTGCATAAGAGGTACTGAAGGTGACCATATATATATTCGGATGCGTGGGATGTTAAAAAACATTTCCTTCTAGAGATAATGCACTTGCACGATGCCCTTTGGTATAGGGTTGTAGGATATTGATTACCTCTTTAGCAAATTCTTCAGGTAATTCTCTAAAAATATTCTAAATAGGTAATGTAGAGAAAAAATTACGAAATCATATGAATAAACTATTTGACTTAACCTATCAATTTCACAATTCATGAAATTGTCGCATCAAAACTTTGCAAAGGCGATATTTGAGAATAGTAACATTCAGATTTCGTTCGAAGTAGATATCTTGCATGTAAAAAAATATGTCACGTTTTGAGAATAGGGTACATGCCAATGGAAGTGAGATGAACATAGATATATTTTTTGAGACGCAGTGGTCTGAATACAAATTTAATTGGCACGTGAAGAAGACAGACTTGTAGATATGGAGTTTGTGTTGATGATTACGACTGTCACAGATTGTATGACTAGATTTCAGAACGAAACAAAGTTTGAAGATCGAGTAGCTGAATTCGCAAAGTATCAAAAGTCGTATCTCAAGTATGATGGAGTAGTTCGATGTTATCTTTAGCTTCGTACAGACCTGAATATTACACCAAACAACAACCAGAACTACGAACCGAACTGCAAACAGCAATGAGCCTGTTTGGATTTATAATCTTTATTATTCAATTTTCCAAAAATATTGTCTGGAATACCTTTAAAATCCTTTTCTTTTTTATTTTCAGAGTACTAATTGAAATAATACTATGACTTTCCTGTCAAAACAATGTCAACTCTTTTTTTACACGCTTTGTTTGTATGTTTGTAACTGACTCCTTAGGGCGTGATTTTCACCCATTTCAAGACGTCCGAATGATTTAAAATTTGGCAGGTGTTCCGGTGACAATGCAATTTGACAATTTTTTTGTTATAAAAAAACAAAATGGCTGCTCCAAGATGGCGGACGGGAATTGTGATAATGGTCCGATTCCATTTAAAATTGGTTATAAGGGTTTTCGGAGTCAGAGGTTATGATTTTTTTATCACAATTCATGAATTGGAAATGGCGGACGGGATTTGTGATTATGGTTGGATTCGATTCAAAATTGGTATGTGAGGTTTTTTAGGTCGTATATTTCAAATTTTCTGTCAAAAAAATCGAAGATGGCGGCTCCAATATGTCATTATGGTCTGATTCGATTCAAAATTAGTGTGTGAGAGTTTTCGGGGACAGAGATTATGAATTTTTCCAAAAAATTTATGAATTCAAGATGGCGGCCAAGATGATGGACCAGTATTGTGATTATGGTCAGATTCGATTCAAAATTGGTATGGTTTTCGGTGTCGGAGATTTCGATTTTTTAGTAAAAAAAATAATAGTTTGAAAAACCTAAGAACACGCTTTACTTCCCATGGACTGAAGAGTAAAAAATAATTGACAATTTAATTTCTCAAATGTAAAAAAAGCGTGGGGTGCTTGATAAAGTTCTCTTGAGCTCTTGAATGCTCTAAGAATATAGATCGAGAGCACCCACGCTTTCTTTTACATTTGAGAAATTAAATTGTCAATTATTTTTTACTTTTTCATCAAAATTCCTATTTTTTGTTCTCTCCTGTACACCGTTTGTAAATTTTGAATTTTATCAGCTGAAGTACAAGTTTTTTGCAGCGCACCAACTTTCATGAAGAATAACATTTTCTGTCAAATACATAATAAAAAAGTTTCTCATATGGTGCAAACTTTTTGAAACTCACTGTATAGTTATACATTCCCGTGACCATCAAAAATGAAAAGAAATGCAAGTGTTTTTCATCATCTTCAAAACTCAAACCAATTCTTCATCCTAGTTTGAGTAGTTTTCGAGCATTTAGTTCTTATTGATAAGCCGCTCTCGAATTAAATTAAATTAGCAAATTCGCGCACAAATTTATGTTGGGATTCTTCATAATTTTATCGTAAACTATAGCTTATATAGAAAAATTTGTAGAAAACTTTCTTTTGGAAATTTATCAGGCTTACTTTTTTGCAAACAATACTTTTCAATATTCTCAACGATTGACGAGTCTTTGGCAGAGGTGCATACGCCATTCTCCAATGCGCGAAGGAGAGCAATGGGTGAAACGTTGAAAATGCGCATAGCAACATCCTGTCCGACAGACAAAAAAATTAACGTTGGTCTCAGAAGGAAACTCAGCATTTGATGCTGTCCTTTACTGTCCAACGAAGAGGGGGCATTATTACCCATCATACCATGTTCGTGAATCATGGCCAGGAGATAACATAACAATAATTTGTTTATTGGCTCTTATTTAACTCTTATCACTGAAAAATCAGATGATTCTTCACCATAGTGATTGATTATGAATAAATAATATGACATTAATTAAAACTGATAAAGCTAGAATTCATATAAATAGGAGAATAGAAAAATGTAAGGTACAATTATGTTCCACTATCTAGTTGTACTGGGGGTCTTTACCTCTGCTTGGGCTATCCGTGAGTATGCAATTTGTCCTAAAACTTCCAAATGGCATTTTTCATCGAATCAAAGAATAGATTATAGAGTGAACATTTGCAATTCATTGTTGGGATGATTTACCCATATGAAATGGAAGCCAAAATATCACATCAGAAATTACATGAGCGTCGTCTTCAATTTTTTTCATGTAGACTTGAATTGAAATTTTTTCATCATCTCTGTTAATATATTTCAAATTGATAGTTTCGCTTTTATTTATTGATTGGTTACAAAATTCATTCAACTTCAAAGTTTGGTGAAAAACACTTATCTATTTAGTGGCGATTTTTATGGTTAATTTAAAAGATACTTAATTAAGATATTGAATAAAACAATAACAACGTAATAAATAAGTGTGCTCTTCAGAGGCGGCTTAAATAGTTTCGGTGGCGTATTGGCTTACACAACTCAAGAAAACCGAAAAAAAAAACTTGCAACACAACGTCATCTGAAGAGTTCAAATAAATTGAGTTGTAGGAAGCATACTACGCGTAATCCTAGAAGTGCGTAATTGTCTTATAAATCTAGTAGTGTACTGTACTTTTCCCATAAAAAATGTGTATCCCATTGAGTGAAAATATTTTAAATCAAATAATTGAATAACTACAAACAAAGATAATTCAACTATGATAAGTTACTATATCACTCAATGTAGTTTACTTGATTGTAATAATTCTTAATTGTGACTGTGCGATGGCGGAATGGTTGTCTGATTTTTTTTGTATTTTGAAAAATAATAACAATATTTTCTCTTACTGTAGCAGTATTACTATCGGCACATGTTGGCTATTATGTTTTTCACAGAATTATCTACATAGCTCTCGACCACTGTTGATAACCAACAATCACCGTGTTTCTGATGCTAGCATATCACCAGCATCTACAAGGAGAAAAGCGCCTAAAGCAATGGCATGTGTATTGTTTGGGGATTCGCTAAGACCAGATATTCTACCACATAGTATTTACAAATCGGATAAAAGAACTCGGAAATGACAAATTAATGATCGTTGCGTTTTGGTTTTTGAATCGTCAATATGAATAATCAGACATTTTCCTGTACCCTCGACGCCTTCAGGCTTTAAGTTGTGTAACTTCTGCTTTCTACAAGTACCAGTAATACCAAAAATTCAAATTACCTGGAATAAAAAAGTATCGATACTTCCTGTTAGTTTATTTAACTCGTGTATACCTTCGTATTGGTTGGTATTGGTTGGTATGGATGGTGACTGATGCGCTGCGACCTAGTTAGATCTATTGTGTCCCATCTTCTTCTGCTATCTCAAGGTGTTCTCGTTTACAGCATCCCCTCAAGCCTCAGTTCCTTCAGGAATTTTAGGATTTTGAGGGGGTCCATTTGTGGTATTTCTTCCACAGTCAGCTGGTGTGATCCCAGTATATTTAATCTTTTGTGGTGTACAGCATAACACTCCATCAATATGTGGTGAGGTGTTTCAGGATGTTCCCCACAGAATCTGCAGGTGTTGTCCTCCTCTAAGCCTAGCTTCCTTACCAATACCAATACCTTCGTAAGCAAATATCTGCTATCTGGAGCCTTTTGAAGAAAGACATTGATTTCTTTTGATGTCAACGTTTTTTATTTCTTACTCTTGAAACCATCAGATTTTCTCTTCAGCAAAGCCAACAGTTTAGGTTGAGTAGCAATGTTAATGTTATTGTGGTTAATGCTTATTATTGACCTTAGCATTGAATACATTGACCAATGTGACTTCATTTGGATACTTCTTCAAAATATGCTTACATAACATTTTCTGAAAATGGATCCTTGCGAGTTCGTAAATAAATGACAGAAATTCAGGACCATGACACCAAGAGTTTCAACAGCTATCGGATAAAAAACAGTTACTATACTCGAGTTCGTGAATTGTAGATGGTGGCTCATAGGTTGTATGGTAAATGATTTGTATAAAGCAGGTCAACAAATAGAACATAAATCAGCGCTTTTCAAATGAATATGAAGTTGCTTTTTCGTCAATACAAGATCTTTACTCATATAAGGTGTGCTTCAAGAATTAACCCCTCGTAAATAGAAAATCAACCAATCCAAGGAACTAGCAGAATATTCGCCAGCCGTTTAGTCCTACTGGGCCCAATGGAACTCCTTTACACTGGCCAACGGAGTTCTGAAGCGTGTGTTGGAATCCGAGGATGATGGGGAAGAAAGACGTCACACCCAGAAGCAGAAGACCGGAAATGCTTCGAGATATCAATGATGGGGTCACCGGAGGATATCTGGGAGTGACGAAGACTCTCCAGAAAATGAGACAACGGTTTAACTGGCCCAGTTGTCAAGCAGACGTTGAAGACTGGTACAGAAAATGTGCTGTATGCGCCGCAAGCAATGGACTTCGAACGAGACCCATGGTCCCAATGCGTCAGCGTCAACATTGGCAGCCCATTTGAAAGAATAATAATAATAGATTGTTTTAGATTTTATTGGTAGGAATAACAGTAACAGATTAAATGATAATATATAGAAAATAGAATATCCTATCAAATGGCATGATTCAATGTATGACCATGATAGAGTACCTACCATGATCATACCTTGCTCTTCCATCCAACCAATCGCTATTGATATCTGACCAAGGGAACAAATACATCTTCGTGACGATGGATTACTTGCATGTGGCTGCCCTGCCCAGCCAAGAAGCCAATAATCGTCGGCGACGTCTTGGTAAAGGAGTGGATTTGGCGATTTGGTGTCCCACTGGATCTGCATTCAGATCAAAGCAGAAATTTTGAATTCAACGTGTTCCAGGAAATGGGTCGAATGCTAAGCATCCCGTAAGTCGTGAACCACGGCTTTAAATCTGCATTCCGATGGAATGGTGAAGCGGATGAACAGGACGATGAACCGCCACTTATCCAAGGTAGTCTCTGACCACCAAAGAGACTGGGACCAGTGTCTTCATTCGTTCCTGATGGCTTATCGTTATGCAGTACACGAGTCGACCGGTCAAACCGCTGCTAATATCTGGGGCGAGAGCTGCGACTACCCTGTGACCTGAAGTTTGGGATGCTACAAGGACAAGACACTGCGGGAGAGGAATACGTTAACAAACTTCGGCAGAGAACGCGGAAGGCATCCACGAAAGAGTCAGTTTGAACATACAGAGTGCCAGCCACCGAATGAAAGAGACCTATGACATTAAGGCCGATGCCGGAGGATTTCAGGTTGGTGACCTGGTTTGGCTGTACCACCCCAAACGTCGTCGTGGCCTATCACCAGAGTTGCGGAACTCGTGGGAAGGTCCTTATAAGATCTTGAAAAGTATAAATGACGTTGTCTACCGAATTAAAAAGCCACCTAAAGGAAAATCTAGAGTCGTCCATTTCAATACGCCAGTCTGCACCCTCAAACCCACCGGAGGATGCGATGACGTTCCAAAAATGTATGTCGTGGTACTCAAACCGACAGAAAATTCAACATATGGTAACTCGAGAGGAACAACTAGAACTTTTTAAGGTGCCTGCTGATCACGCGCTAGCACACTGTGTGGCAGAAGATCTCCAAATATTCAAAGGAACTACAGCAACAAAACCCGGAAGTTGGAGGGGATTCTACAGTTACAAAAAGGCCAGAGAAGCTTTTTCTACCTAGTCACCAAGTAGCAGTCTCGAGATAAACCGTCCTATGAAGACGTATGAAACATCCTTAAGAAATTGAAGGACATAATGGTAGAGCAGAATCTCGTGGACAAGGCAATCCCAAAATTATCCTGCGGGATCGACGGACTGGACTGGATAAGGAGCATGTTGGAATTATAAGGTTTTGGTATGCTATAATCATCATCCTCGACCGAACGTGAAGTAAGTGGAGTGCTTCTTCCATTAAACAGCACGGTGCAGCTATGGATAATCTTGCAAGTATCGACACATTCCTAGGATGACATTTCGGTACGAAATATCTCTAGTAATGTGACAATTTCAAGGCCGGCCCTGAATCGACTCTCACTGCTGCGAGCGCACATTTCATTAACTTGAATACAATAAAACTTTTATATTGCACCATAGTCAGATCCAAACTAGATTATGCATCTCAAATCTGGTATGGAGAATACCAAACATCTCTAAAAGAAATTGAAAACAAATTCCTCAGGTATCTTTATTTCAAAAAGAATTTTGTAAGGCCAGATTTCACTATTATCAAATCTCTTCAATTGAGAAATTAATTTAAAATTATAACATTGCATAATAGACGTCAAATCAGCTTGATAGTTTCTTTATGACACAATCAACAAAATTGTGGATGCACCTGACATATAGCCCGGGACGTACTGTCACTTTGGAATACGTCATAGTATGCACGCTGAATTTTTTATCGTTGATATATCATGTGATACTCATCACGAACTTAATCGTCAGACTCTTGAGTAGCGGTGGGTTGCACAGATACAGGGTGTTGAGTATGAAAAATTAAATCTATTTTTCATTCATACCTTTCACAATTTTGGAAATTTTACAGATTGATTCGAAGAAATATTTTTGTTCAATAAGAGCTTTATTTTAAAAGAAAAATTACATTTTTAGTTGCCACCAGTGGCGTACAAAAGGGTATATCGGTCCGTTTCCTCTCCTATTTTTTACGCCACTGGTAAAATCAGGAAAATTATTATTTTTTAATTTCTTCATTCATAATTAAGTAAAACATATAGGTTGTTTGAAGATAATTGCGCTTTTATGAATTCATACTAATAGTGAAAAAATTGTTTTGCTGAAGTGAATTGGACAATCCAAATCACTGCTTCAGATTTTTACTGGATATTCTGTTAAAAATATCAATGCTACTTTCACAAAGCTGGTTTCTTTCAGAAATACAGGGTGTTGAAATGTTGAAAATGGAAAATTATAAAGCATTTTTCTCCTAACTAACATACAGTATATCTCACTTATCATGGAAACACCCCCGTATTTTCCGTAATTATTCGAGAAGAACAGTGCAAATCTCAGGATGAGTCTAAATCTTGCCTGTGGTTGATTTGAGTAAAAAACAATGCTCGCCAGGAGCGATGAACTCACCCAGTTTTTTGAAAAATTACATTGGGGGACAATATACTTAGGTTCAAAATTCCAACGGATTCGGAATCAGGACAACAATATTACTACCAGTACAGATTTTCGATGGAAAATTTTCAATTCTGAAAAACCCAGTTTGTCTCACTATTCATGGAAACACCCCCGTATCTTCCGTAACTATTGGAGTGGAACTCTGTTAATTCCGAATCAGGATATCAATTTCACTCCCAGTGCAGATTTTTGCTGAAAAATTTTCAGTTTTGAAAAACCAAATTTGTCTTAATTTTCATGGAAACTCCCCGCTATCGAGCAGTGTATGTCACTCAGATCAACTTCAGGCAAAATTCAGACTCATTGCCTGTATATCTACCAATCCCAAAATGTACATAGTTCCACTCCAATAGTTACGGAAGATGCGGCGGTGTTTCCATGAAAAGTGAGACATACTGGGTTTTTCAGAAGTGAATATTTTTCATCAAAAATCTGTACTGGTAGTGATATTGTTGTCCTGATTCCAAATCTGTTGAAATTTCGAACCCAAGTATATTGTCCTCTAACGTAATTTTTCGCGAAACTGGGTAAGTCCATCGATCCTGGTGAGCATTGTATTTAACTCAGACAGATACACTTCATTCAAATAGGTACATAACATTACTTATGAGAAAATCACTCAATAGCAATCCGAAATGTATAAGCTATCTAAATGTCCAATAACTCAAATCACTAATAACGTTCTTAAAAAAAAGTTGCAATTGCCAGGAGCTGAACCCGGGACCTTCGGATTAAAATAAAATAAATAGAGGTTTATTTTCCATAGTAAATCATTACATTTCACAATCAATGACATGCCATTTCATACAATTTCACATTTCCCAACCCAGAGGGGACAGGAAAGGGGTGAAAAGAAGGGCACAGAAGTAGCAACTCTCCTGCCCTCGTTCAGGAGAACAGGAGAGCGCCCTGCCAAACCGAACTTGGAACCTCCAAGAGAGAGAGAGCGCCGTTGCCCAGCCACGCTGGTAGTAACGTGGGGCCAGACATTTCATTACCTGCGGTAATATTCTGTAAGATACACGCCTCCTGCATAGCTAATGCGTGTGGTTAATTTTATTCAATGTAGAAAAATGCTAGCAGATGTTTTTGAGGCGGGACCTTCCGATTACAAGCTAGCCATTGCACCACCGCAGATTTCCAGATGGACATGACTGTATTGTCTATACTTTCCATCATGCAAGTATAGATCCGTTTTAGACAAAAGCATCTCAACGTGTTTTAAATTTACAAAAAAAGGTTTATTTAGTGGGTAGGAGGAAAGACCATATGTATTACATGGGAGTAAATTGTCTTTTCCTCCCTTGGATGTAAACTACATCCTGCAGGAAGAAAAGTGGCACAACCTCCTCCTAGTAATACAAATAACTATTTTCCGTTAACCAGATGTCGTCTCCCTGCGAACGGCAGCCCTCAGAAGTCGAAACATGTGCAAGCCGAGGATTAACGAAGCACTTTCTCGGGTCATCAGAAAAAGATTCTGCAGTGACGAGGCTTTGAACCCACGTGACCTGCAGCCAGAATAACTGAAAAGCTGTAATCCTAACTACTCGGCTGCCTGATCCTTCGGTCCTCTCCTCGAAAAAAGTTGCGGAGATTCACGAGAATTTTTTTTATCGGTAAAATGAGATTATCGAATTATTTTCGTAGCTTGACCTGTATGTATGTATCCGGTTAGGCATGGTCCATGTACCATGGGGTAGTAAACATATGCATACCACTAACGTATCATCATAGCTAAGCATCAAGCTTTAGTAATTAAAATTAAATAAAAAAAAAAATTAATTTATTTTTTTAAAGATTTTTTGATATTTGTACAATAAATTATTGTTTATAGATGAAAGCTTGTTTTTGAAAATACTTTCCACTTTTATTTCATTTCATTATATATGTGGTGTTTAAGGAAAAGGATGATTTGATTTGTAACTCGATATATTCAATGGATTCATTCTTAGCTTACTGTATCATCATCACTGTCAGCAAATGTAATCTACTTAATAGTTATCGATGCGTTATTCAGGGTAGTGGTTGTTTTCTCTTGAATACTTGCCAATGAAAATACATTTATATATCACAATGCAAAAACATCATATTGGTATATCCGTTTTGTTAGTTAATCAGAATATTGGCATTAAATTTGTTTCAGCTGAATGCCCAGCCGTAGATGGACCAAATGCCGTATATTTTCCTCATGAAACCGAGTGTTCTAAGTTCTACGAGTGTTCAAATGGCACCCCATATCTATTCACTTGTCCATCTGGTCTTGATTTCAACCCTGCTCTGAATGTTTGTGACTGGCCAGAGGCGGCTGGATGCAGAAATATCACGCCCAGTCCCAGTCCAACCAGGCAACCCTGTCCTACAAGAGAGACACAACCTACCACAAGTCCTCAACCTACTGGAAGACCCAAACCTACTGGAAGACCCCAACCTACTAGAAGACCCCAACCTACTGGAAGACCCCAACCTACTGGTAGACCCGAACCCACTAGAACACCCCAGCCTACTAGAAGACCTCAACCTACTGGAAGACCACAACCCACTAGAAGACCCCAACCTACTGGAAGACCCCAACCTACTGGAAGACCGCAACCTACTGGAAGACCGCAACCTACTGGTAGACCTCGTCCTACTGAAAGGCCCAATCCCACTAAAAGGCCCCATCCCACTAAAAGACCCCATCCCACTAAAAGACCATATCCTACTAAAAGACCCCTTCCTACAAAACGACCCCATCCCACTAAAAGACCATTTCCCACTAAAAGGCCCCTTCCTACTAAAAGACCCCTTCCTACTAAAAGACCCCATCCTACTAGATGGCCCTTTCCTACTAAATGGCCCCTTCCTACTAGAAGAACCCGTTCTACACAATGTCCAATCAATTTCATATACAACGCAGACATACATATATGTGTGAGAGATCAACAAAGAATCATTTCAAATTGTCTATAATTGTCTTGAAAAATAAATGAATAATAATTCTCAAATTTGTTTCGAAAATTGCATCTATACGACCACCCTCAGAAGTCCTCAAGAGACTTGTGCGAGCTAGGGAGGATGCAATTCTCACCTTTTAACGTGTTATGTCATTTGCATTATGTGCTAAGTATGCCAAATGTCCTAGAAAAAAAGTGCAGAATTATAATGATATTGGTGATAATAAAGGAAATGTTGGTCACCACGCATTATCATAATTTTGAGAATAAAAAATCAAGGAATATGTCGGAATATGTTAAAAAGTCTTGAAGAATTTAGTGTTTGGAGTAGGTTCTCCTAGCACTTAATTCAAATAAAAGTGGGGAAGGCGTTAATATATTTTTTTAAGGAATTAATAGTACTGTCTAAAAAAATAATTCAAGACGTGATAGATTTAGATTGAAAGGTAAAAAATTATACTTCTTTCAAGTGACAGCTGCCACATCAAACCATGGATCAGAAAACGAAGACTTGGGGATAGGACACAAATAAACTCACATTGTTCTGTGGTGAGTTAGAGAGGAACAAGACAGTTTGATGGATAATCACGCTGGAAAATTGTGAATGTATTTAGAAATGAAATGCTATATATTCGACCTGCTCATTAACATCAACATTGACATCTTCCAAAGATCAATTAATTGCGAATGTTTCAAGAATATTCGTCTAAGCATCTTTTTGACAAATACGTTGAACTTCATAGTCATAATTGGGGTCAACCTGATAGTTAGAATTTGAAATATGATAGTTGGAACTGTAAATTAGCACTAATTTACAGTTGCACCTGTAAATTGGGACTAATATTCAGTTGCAACTGTAAATTAGTGGTAGCAACTGTAATTCAGACTAATTTGCAGTTGTAACTGTATATTAGTCCCAATTTACAGTTGCGACCACTAATTTACGCCACTGTATGCCAATTTACAGTTGCAAATGTGAAATAGTGCTAATTTACAGTTGCAAATGTGAATTAGTGCTAATTTACAGTTGCAACTGTAAATTATATGAAAAAAAAGATACCTTCTAGAATGGCACTTCCAAGCCGTCGTATTCACCAACCAAATTTTTTGACAGGTTTAGCGGGCTACTGACGCGTGGTGTCCCAATATTCTGGTGACCGACTATGTACACATAGTTTTTTAGTTGTCTTGCTATCCACAGACCAATTTTCATGACCTAATATCAAAATATAGTCCAAATCGGTCTTATCGTGCGGGTTAGCGCCGCTGAAAATTATTATTATCAACACATCAGCTTTTCGCATGTGAAAATCGTATATGTCTAACTCATGTATCATTGGGATTTTATTTGAACGGGTATGATTCACACAAAGAAATGTGAGGAAACTAAATAAATTGTCGGTGACTAAGACTCACACCCACACGTTAAGACCGATTTTGAATATATCAGCCTTTATAAAACTGTTGCATTTTTGGTCCCTCAGCTCAAGAGTCAGTAATGTTATCAGTGGATACCAAAACACAAACGTTGTGGAGAAACATGTTTTTCATCATTATTAGTTCTAGAGTGTAGGAAAGGAGTCAAATGAATGCGACAAAATCAACTGTCGCATTCAACATATTCACAATTCATTCCTCAATAATTTTCACTTATAATCTCCCTAGTGCTTGAATTATTGGCGGAAATTTTTCGAGTACATGAATTTTTTGGAAATTACCCGAGTCGCGCAGCGACGAGGGTGATTTTCTTAAAAAATTCATGTACGAGATAAATTTCCAGCAATTATTTCAAGCACGCGGGGGATTCGGTAAGAAAATTTCACACCAAAATATATTAAATTAATGGTTAATTCAACTGACTTGTAGATTATTCTGAGAGAAAACAAGTTATAACATCAGTGGGCCATGAATGGTTTTTGTTGATATAATGACAGTTACGCGTTGGTATTAGTGGCGGTGTTTGTATGTGAGAAAGGAAAATTCATTTTGCGACATTATCAACCTAAAATTACATTGCACATCACGCAGAACTAAAATAGTTTTGACTGGTCCATGCGGATTGTCTATTGGGAAGTGATGTGGAAAGGAATTTTTGCAAATTTCAGCCGAGTATTCACGAAAAGATAAGTTGAATAAAATTTGTTTCAAATATTAAGTTCATGTAGTCAAGCATAGGTAGATTTGATTGATATACATTTTTTACCGATGGACCTATTCATCGTTGAAATGCAAGTTCTCAAAATATTTTCAGACACATTCGAAATATTTAGTGAATATATAATTATGAAATATTATCTCCTTTCATATGAAAAATAACATTCCATTTGTACATAAAAGCAAAATGTTAACTATCACATGTCAAATATTTGACAGAAAAATTTCCACTTATTAATTTCGCCCAGGGTACCCAGGAGGATAAAAATTTCCGGAAATTTTTTGGGTTGCCATGGCAACTAAATAAAAACCAATTTTTTGATTGGCTGAAAAAGTAAGGTGCGAAATTTTCACGAGAAAATCCCCAAAAACTTATACAGAGAGTCAGAATTTTTTATTTTTTTTTCATTATTCCTCACCATTCACTTTAATCAGTTCTAGAATCAGGTAAGATAGGTTTTCATCTACCCGGCAAAATATTTCACCAACAGGGATGAACATAAACGTGAAAAGCGCGACTTTATTGAACCATAGCGCCATTTTTCTTGCTAGAAATTTCGTCTTGTCAGTTTCACTCCGGTCTTGATTATTCTAAATTTCATGTATCCGTAGCCATACAATTTTCATTTATCAATTATTCCTAACCACATTATTACTTGAGAGATGTATATGTACACTGTACCTACTTGTAGATAATTTTTATCAGTTTGACTTTGAATTATTATGAACATTGACAATAAATAACAAACGATAAGGACTACCCAGAAAATCCATCCAGCAGCACCAAAATTTTTCCAATTTTAGAAATGGTTTCATTTGGATGTTCGAAGAACCATTTTTCTTTGTATTTTTTTTTCTATTTGCGGTTTATTTCCTCATGTGTATGTATGAAACTTAAAACGATGAGTACATTGAGGAAATAAATTTAGTAAAATTTTATCAATTTGGGTTTGAAAAGTATGATCTAACTATAAATATACCACGTTCACAGAATAATTGAATAATACTCAAAATTTTGTGTACAATATTTATTATAAAACAGAATTAAAATGTCTAAATTTCGTCAATTATTCATGAACTAATTAATTTTATTCGACGACTAACCCTTAGTAGATTAGCTTTAACGAAAATCGTGACCGGCTTTTTATACAGCGTGACTCACGGCCGATGGTAGGTTAGACGTTTTTGGTAAACGCAACACAGGATTTTTCTGAAAATTTCACATCTTACTATAAAATAATTTCTGCATTGCGACGTTGCTGCTTTTATCAAAAAGCCCTAGCAACTTTATTTTTTCAAATAGAACACCCCGTATATTAATAAATTTTTAGAATCGCTCTTTTATTGTAATACTTTTTTGTTGATAATGTCCTATACCTATCTCTATCGGTTTCGAGATAAAAAATAATTTGTGTTAAATATGGCCCTAATTGAACTTAAGTACATCAGTACTCGCAATTCATGAAAACTTGATTTTAGATTATAGTTTCGACAAACTCAAATATATAATTAACACGAAGAAATCGATACCATATCATACAGGGCGTGCTAAAATTACTATTATTTCCGTTATGCATACATTTTTTTCAAATGTATATCACTCGATAAATTGAAAGATAATGAAAAATGTTTTAAAATGACGTATCATGTTTTCTCAATAAAGCCGTTTTTGTGTAAAAAAAATATTTTTGAAGATATTCAAACGAAGTTCTGAAATTATTTATAAAACATGGACAGTGCGATCAAATTAAATAAATATCTGTAAACATTACTTTGAAGTGGAACATATACAGTCCTACATAAAAATTGTACAATAAAAGAATTAAACTGCTTAAAATTGTCAATTATAAGGAACATAACTGGAAGACAAATATTCCGTTATAGAGTAAAAACTGTTTGTTAATAAAAATCTTTTACTTTTCTCTTAAAAACACCACAAAGCTCCTTCTCTAATGTTGGCAGGGAGGGCATTGAATAACGATATGCAATTGTAATTTGGGTTGTTCTGAAAGTAGATATGTTTTGTTGAAAAGGGGAACATTCTCCAATAGTACAGAAACCACAGACAAATGTAAGCCACAAGAAGAATGAATCGTAGCACTTTGAAACTCGGCACATGACTTCGTGACATCATATATTGTTAGAAAAAGAAATTATCTACCAAAATATCGGGGGTAGAACCCAAAAAATTTTCATTAAAACAAATAATAATATTTTTGCTGTTGTTCCACAAGAAATATAATAGTAATTTCTCACAAAATGCGCTCGTTTTCTCAGAAAATCTGATGGAATTCCGATATCAAATTTCATGCTCGCGTTAATCCGCTACTGCCATTTCCGGCAGGGCCAAAAATTAGATTTGTAATAACTTTGCTAAAAATTATTGTAGAAGGAAAAGAACAAATGTATATCGTTCCTGAAGACTTCTACTTCCTCGTGCAAATATAACATGAGAGTATATGAGTACCCAAAATGTGTTTTGTCCCACTTCACAAAACGAGCGCATGTCCTGAGAAATTTCAGGAGGAATAATTGAATTGTCTTTGGCAACTCGCAAATTTTGAAAACAACTATTCTGATGCATTCAAAAATTTGCAACTTTGTACATGCATGCACAATTTACAAATTAGATTTTTGCAAATTGCATGAAATTCCGGATCGTGTACAAGGTTGCAAATAATACATCAGAATAGATGTTTTCAAAATTTTCAACAATGTTGCAAAACTTTTGTAATTATTTCGAGACCACCTTGATCAAAAAAATTACCAAGAATTAAAAAAATATATGTTCCGGTCAACGTAAAAGGTTGCAAATCTGCACAACTGTTCGGAATATTGTTCCGATGTATCTGCCAAATTTGCAGAACTTTTGGAATTTTCTCTTATGATATATCAAAGAAAAACATCATAGGTCGATAAAAAAAAATGTTCCGTACTGTTGGCTTGGTTGCAAACTTGATTGGTGATATGAAATAATATATTCAAAACTACTCCAAGTTTTCAGAACTTTTAGAATTTTCTCAACGAGTATACAGCAAAATTCAAGTTAATTGCCATTTTGACAATGCTGCGTAATTCGAAAGAGCTTGCAAACTGAGATTTATTGCTTTCTCGATCTACCATTCACTTGACCAAAATTTGAAAACCTTTGGAATTAATGTGAATTGATTGTCTATTTCTACTGGCCTATTATATAGATATAATAACTCGAGTGAAAATTAGGAATAGCTCTTTTCGCCGTAACACAAAGAAACTCTCTATAGTTTGCATTATTTTTAATCATATGTTATAGAAAACATATTTACAATTAATAATTTAATTTTTAGCAGCTTCCTCTTGCGCAAGGTTGGGTTTTCATGCTACCGTTGTTCATTAAAATTATTCCTTCTTCCTGATTAAAATGAAATCCAAATGGACATGAGAAGATCTCAGGGACTCCCATACTGCAAAGAACAAACTTGTTGCAATCGCAAATATGAGCTTTTTGGTAATACATATCGTCGTATTCACAGTAATTGTCTGGCAGAGGTACATTCTCGTCAAACTCGCATCGGCTCGTTGGTTGGTGAAAAAAAAGTGCGGAAGGACATGAGAAAGTGTATTTTTTGTTTCCAGTGCACATAATGAACCTTGAACAATTAGTACTGTCAGCTATTGGAGTGTCATCAGGTACTGAAGGTGGTAACGGGCAAACATCTGAAAAAAAAGAAAATAGTAAGAAGTGACTCAATGGTGCTAACAAAGAATCTGAAGTATTCGGTTTTAAACAGGAATTAATTTATATATGTATCATCAACTTATAACTGTCATGCAGCTATTGAAAATGAAAAACGTATTCAACTAACAAGGTTTCAAAAACAACAATTATTAAAAAAAAAATTGGAAATTACATACATACAAGATTAATTAAACACACGAATAAGAAAAGGATAGTGAAATTGAAAAAATATCTCATATCCACAATTTTTCTTTGATCATCAATATCTTTTATTAGAATATTTGATCCAAATTCGGATCCAGTTTTTCTCAGTTATTCACCAGGAAAAAAAATTTAATTCGACCTGTCGTTTCGTGACGAATTCAAATTGATTTGGAAGTCACGTAGTTGCACAGGTTTCGGTGTTGGCCCCATTCTCTTCAATGTATATGTCAACAGAAATGCAATATTCTACCAGATATGAAAGTCAGAACTTATGCTGGCGATAGAACCTTCGTACTTTCTGGTAAAAATAGCATCAGTCTAAAGAAAAAGTGTGAAACGTCTACGAATAAACTGAGTCAATGATTCTGAAATCACCATCTATAATTCCATACAGATAAACAGATTACTGCATTCTCACACAGCTCAAAAGTCTCCAGAGAGTATTGAAATATTCCACAACGCTGCAGTTATTGACTTCCATGAAAATGAGAGATGTTTGGGTCCCAATATCGATACCTTTTTGAACCGCACTAAATGTTCCAAAATATAATATCTATATTAGAAAAGCATCAACTAGTAATAGATATTTACGATATAAGTGTCGTAAAGATTCATATTACGATATGAGATGGAACATTTGTCAAACGAGGCCTTTAGGCCGAGTTTGATAACCCATCGATTATCGTAATATGTATTTACGACACAAATACTGTACAATATTTTACCTACCACCAATAATGTTAATTATTTACTCAAAATTAGTCAATATTCCTTAAATTAATGATTTTAGAATCATGCAACAAGCAAGCATTGCGCCCATTGTTGATTTATTTTGCGAACTGTCAACTTTGACACGTTCCTTCCAATTTAGTAAAATTTCATAGACATTAGTTCAGACCATTAGAGAATAGATTCAGATATAGAATCCACTACAAATAAAAAAATTCAAACCTTATTACTTGATAAATCCCGGGATAGATACTCAAATTTATAATAAATTAGTTCTTGTTATCCTTTTCTATTAAATAGAATGACATTTAAAAAGAGAAACAAATGAATTTTTCCTAGTGCGGTAAAGTATCTCATGACGAAACTCATATCAGTATCGTAATGTTTGATATTACATATTGGTGGTAGATAAAGTTGTTTTACGCAGAATAGGCCAGTAACTTTAGCAAAAATTGGGAAAAAAATACAAAACAGAAGTGAAATTCTCACAAACGTTGTATTTCAGTACTCCTTAAAACTATTGTTGCAAAATGCCCTACGCCACTGCAGGGTGAATTGCGTACATCGGTATCGTTCCGGCATAATTCCGAGAAATCAGCTGGCAAGGCCAGTTGGCGTAAGTTGGATTACGTCTCTACTGAACACAAGACAACAAATGACATGGACGACGATAAACTAACGCTGTCAGATGTGGTGGAGATAATAGAACGGCGATTTCAAATGGAGAAAGTAGAAAGAGTCAAAGAGTATGAAGAAAGAGACAAAGAGAAACAAGAACAGTAGAACGAAGGTGCATAGAGAAACAAGAAGAGGGAAAGAATGCGCAAAAACAAGGAAACAGGAAGGCGTGGAGACGAAGAAGAAGAGGAAGAACGAAGGCGCAAAGACAAAGAAGAAGAGGAAGAACGAAGGCGCAAAGACAAATAAGAAGAGTAAGCACGGAGAAAAGAAGAAAAAGAACCAAGGCGCAAAAAGGAAAAGGACGAAAGATTCAAAAGAAAGAAAAGGAAAAGGAAGAACAAAAAGCATTCCTCGGTCAAATCATCCAGAAAACCGGAAGGGACATTTCAGAGCTTGAAGAAAACGTTTATGAAATTCGCTGCGAAATCACCACTGTCTAGAAAAATCAATGCGGTACGAGAAGCAGCCAGAGAAGAAAATGCCATTGGTCAAAATACAAGACCGCAGTGACAGTGTCTTCCGTCGAGTAGTGTCGTCAATACTTCGTGTAAAAAACTTCAATTACTAGCCCTCAATAAATAATCAATGACGTTCATGAAATAGTTAGTTGTATTAAAATTGTTCAAAGTAATTTTTTTTTCAAATGAAAACAAGATTTGCAGCATGAAACGCAAGTTCACATGAAACAATTGCATCAAGCAACTTACGATACGTTATATACATTATTATTTCTAGCCCCTTTTCAAAAAATCTTCTCGGTAGAGAAATCTACTGCTGCTGCTGCTGAAAGCTACATGAAAAACAATTTTCGAAAGAAAATTTATATTGCTAAGAAAATCATTGAAAAGTGGTAGTATCCTATCGAGCAATTCCAGTCTACCTAGCTGAAGTACCATTGTCGGTACAGAAGATCAAAGTAAAGAACAGCTCAGATTTATTAAAATTCAAATGAAATAAGTGCTCAAAGAAACTCACCATTTCCTCCTGATAGAAATGGAACATAGTGTTACCAAAGGTCCATTGCCAAAAATTCCTCTCAAAAACTTGGTTTTCTGTTTCGAACCCAGAAGTATTCCATGTTTCTTCAGCTGATTATGATTTGTAAGGCGCAAGCCCGACCTGTCGTGGAATATTGTTCCAATATATGTAGTGTAGCACTCAAACACACATTTGAACTTTCAAATTCTGTCCATTAAAAAGAGCCATTCAACTCGACGGTGATGCTCCACTCACACGCTTTATCGCTTCTCTGGTACACCGCAGAAAGGTAAGTGATCTGTTTCTGTTTTAAAAATATTTTCATGAACGATGCACTTCCGAAATATCATTCCACCGTTATCAATCCCATCGAGACTGATCCGTCAAGCTCCGTCTCACACCCATATGCCGTCAAATTGGAGACATGCCGCACATCTCACTTCTGCAGAAACACAAGAAGAACACCAATTCCTACCTACTTTTCCTAGGTTCTCACGATGTTCTCTGAACAATAAAGGATTTTCCTTTTGATGAGAACCAGAACATAAAAAAAAACTTGCAGCAAACAACTACTTTCACCATTTTGAAGATGATCAATGGTGACTGAAACACGTGCCCAGGTTCTGAAAATAGTGGTTTGGTGTTGGGATAAAACCCCAGCTCATTCATTTATTATTAAAATTATTTATTAATTCATTCGCTACCACAGGTTCCAAATAGTCTAGCGCAATTACTTTTAACATCAAAATTATTGTTCAAAGATGAATTTTCGAAAGCGGGAATGGAAACAGTATTGTATACCTAGGCGGTGACGTGGTATTTTTTAGGCCGAAAGAAGATACGGACAGGCGAGTCGCAGCCGAGCCTGGCCACTTCTTGATTCTGATTATTATTATTATTATTATTGATTATAAAACAACTTTTGATTTCGTGAATTTGCAGACATTGACAACTGTTAACAATTTATTTTGATACCGATGTTTAATGGCGTCGCCACCTAGTGTGAAAAAGTAAAATTTATTTCCTCGGATAGCCGTAGGAAATGTAACTTTCTCCTCTCCGTAAAGCTAGTAAAATTCAACTTTCTCACAGCGTAGGATAAAAAATTATATATTTATATCATTTCAAACTTTGAAACATCAAACATTTACAGTTGGACAAAAAATTATCTTTTTTTCCATTTCACTTCATTGACTGAACATCATTTAGGTATTTTATATCTCCTTATACCGCTATTTTGTTCACAACCTACCTTCCGAATGAACTGCCACACAAAGAATTGCAAGGAAAAATGGAGAAGATGATAACATTGCCTTGCGAATCAGTCTACTGAGTATTCTAGCAGCCCGTAGAGACATATTTATAGGCATGAGGTATTAGGAAAGATTACTGTTTTATTGACTCCAAAGAAAGGGATTAACAAAAAGGAAACTAAAAAAACTAATTCTGCAAGACATATCTTATCTTGACTCAATGACAGAAACGATAAACAGGGGTACTTCCCAAACATCTACAGTGCGTCCCAAAAAATCGACATCATATGGTAATATGATTCCATGAATCATAAAGATATAACATTCTTGAAGTTTCGTGGAGTGTGATAAACTTCAATTATGGAAATCGGAAATAAGATCCAGAAATGTGCTTTTCTGCGATTTTTTGAATAACATGTAAAATGGGGGTAGCCGTAGCACCGCCGCAACCCCCGAGGAAGGGGGGCGAGCAAGCAACCAACAAAAATTCATACCAAATTATTACTAGAGCTCAAAATGACGAAAATTTAAATAAGTAAGTAAAATGAAATGTTTTCATTGCCTAAATTTAAGACTAACAACAGGCCTCTAGATAATTTATTGGAGACGCAAAGCGAATCATGACAAAATTGCTGATGATAATTTTAGATATTATCATTCTTGTATAGAATGTGATGACTGAGGCGCAAAATTAAATTTTTCGACCTCGGCAGCCTCCCGGATTACTTGTGGGAGGAGGGGTTAGGTTTGTTGGTTGGGGGGGAGGTCGCTATTAACAATCTGGCGACTGAAATTGAAAGACAAAATTTATTCAACAAACATTTGCATCAAGTGTATACAAAAAATTAATTGAATGTGTTCTCCTCTTCGAAGGGCCAGTGCCATATCCTGGATCTCCTGAAATAGAGTTGATCCTCGAAAATCATATATCCAGCGAGTTGGCTGACTGAATAGACGAGCAGCCTATTGCGATGTAAAAATCAAAATCAAATCGCATAAACTTGACTGTCAGGTGACAGACGGGTATTTGCCTCTAGCTTCAGTGGAGATGGGGGTGGTTCGTAAAAGTGTAACGGAAATAAAAGGATGTCAAGGAGGGTGCCAGGTACCCAGTGAATAAAATTATTAACCTCTAACCAACGAATGAAAATTAACAAAATTTTAAAAGTAATCCACGTCCGAGTAACTAGACATTTATTCCAGTGACACAAAAGTAGCCGGTAAACAGATACAATATAATGAAAGTTTACTGGAAATATTCTTTCAGATCCAAAGTAAGTACCCTAGAAGTATGTGGATTTATCTTTTACTAATAAATTGAGGGGCTGAAAGAAAATATTCACACGCGATTTGCAGATAGAACGGACGCAAAACACAAATTCCGGGGCGGTACGAGCTCAAGCTTGAGCGGCGTAGGCGGGGCGTGCGTTAAAAAAATAACCCGATATGCGATATTTCTTTCGGCCCTCAACAGGTAATGAAAAAAAATAATAGACAGCAAATAACCAGGATAACCAAAACGATTGTTATGTCTATCTTCGCAGCCTGGCAGCCAGAGTCCGGTCCCATTCCAAATGAACCCAGTCCTTCAGTAGCTTCATTCTTCAGGGGTTTCACACAACCAATACCCTTGGAAGAGAGCAGCAGCTCCCGGGTGCGTATCAGTGGGCTCGTTCAAGAGATTTAGCCCCGGCCAAAAAAACCCTTGGGAGGATCAAACAATTATTCACTAAATATAAAAAATACACACTCTAACTCTGTGCAGCCATATGTGCTTCGATACGTTTTACTTTCCACACGACCCGGTATAGAAGCATAAATTTTTATATAACCCTGTATAGTAATAAAATTATTTAAAAAACTTATTGGATACTTCCCGGTATAATATCCCGAATTTTTATATATTCCGTATAATAAAGAAATATAAACCGTCACACCGCCCAGTATAATTTTCCCAATATTTGTAAACCTTGTATAATAATAGAGATATAACATAAAAAGAGTAATTGTGAAATAACATAAAATTTTATTGCTACACTGAATAAACAAAAGTGGACGACCGCGCACCATCATGTAGGTGCCTGTATTTTTCATGTGTCTTCAACTAAACTCAAAAGGACACTGAAAAAAATGTGGTACCTTATATCAATAAAAACCGTTTTTTACCTCTCCGTTCATTGGCAAAATACATTTTTCATCGTGGCAATGAATAAATATTCACTGACTTTTGTAGGTATTTATTGATACAACAAATTCAAGTTTATTGAGATCAAAGATGATCGTTTCTTACATTTATGAACAGTTTTCGTTGCTCCTGCGGAAAAGTTTATTGAGGTGAGAAAAGGGGTACACTGAGATCAATGATGATCTAATTTCAGACCTATGAACATATTTCGCTACGACTTTGAAAAAGATTATTGAAATCAATGTATATTATTTCATGAAAAAAATGTGTTACATAATATCAATGAATACCGTTCATTACCTTCCCGTTCATTGGCACAATTAACTTTTCATCGTGATAATGATTAAACATTCACTGATGTACGAAGGTATTTATTGATACAATGAATTCAAGTTCATTGAGATCAAAGTTGATGGTTTTTTATTTTTATGAACAGGTTTCGTTGCTGCTATGGAAAGGTTTATTGAGGTGAGGAATGTGGTACACTGAAACAATTTGAAATTGTTCATCACATCAATGAACATAATTCATGGTCCGAGAGCAATGATGTATATATTTAAAAAAAATATGATACATTTTATTGATGAATACCTCTTCGTTTATTGGCACAATACATTTTTCGTCGAGTCAATGAATGACCATTCACTGAAATATGTATGTTTTTATTGTTACAATGAATTCAAGTTTATCGAGATCAATGATGATCTATTTTCAGACCTATTAACATGTTTCATTGCGGCTATGGAAAAGATCATTGAAATGAAGAAAGAAGTACATTGAAACAATGTATACTATTTTTAAAATATGGTACATTATATCAATGAATACCGTTTATTACATTTCCGTTCATTGGCACAATACATTTTTCATCGTGACAATGATTCAAGTGCATTGAGATCAAAGATGATCTTTTTTTACATTTATGAACAGGTTTCGTTGCTGGAAAAGTTTATTGAGGTAATGAAAGGGGTACACTGGATCCATTTGAAATTGTTCATCATATCAATGAACGTAATAATTGGTCCCAAAGATGATTTTATTGTTACAATGAATCCAAGTTTATCGAAATCAATGATAATCTATTTTCAGATCTACACACAGGTTTTACTGGGGCTATGGAAATATCATAGAAGGTGTAACGAAGTTACTAAGTCCCAGTTTTGTTAGGCAGATAGAAGCAACATTCCCATTCTATAACTCCGAAATTAATATGTTCATGAATATAATAATAAGCCTTATGTCGAACCAAGCCATCTCGTGTTTAAATATACTCATACATTTTGCCGGCATCTGTTCAGCCGAATCCTCGCATAGAAATCCCCGTTGCTGGCAAGTTAGCTTTAGCTGGTAGTACATAGCGCCTCCACTAGAGGGACCACTCCGCACGACTTCGTTATTTGCATAGAGCCGGTTAACTTAAGCAGACAGAAGCGATCGTTGAAGCATCTTCTCAGGTAGCACAGACTACAGGGAAATCCTAAGAGCTCCGAAAGGAGCCAGCCGAAATAAAAGATAACTTGGAGATACGCCTTCCAATCAGGATTGAGATGTTCTGATGAATGCATGTTAATTATTTTGCATATCTTTCGGAAACTCACTGTATGCTCAATAACAGTGGGAGACCTTCATTGCATTTACGAATGATATGCAATGATTGAATATATACCACTTATTCAAATAATAAACAAAATAATTAGTTCAATGTGTGAAAGCATCACGAGAATAAACTGAAACATAGATTTAATGTATATCAATTATTGAATCAAGGAATAACCGATACTTAATAATCACCGTTCATTGGATTGATGAAAAATATCCATTGTCGAACTAATCTGAATCATTATATCAATCATACAGCATTCATTCGAAGAATGGACAATAATAACTAATTTGATGAATACAGTTTCATCAGTTGAACGAATACAATTTATTGCTTGGGTGAACACTCTTCATTCGTTTGATGAATGGAATTCATTACCATAACGAACCTATTTAATGTTCTTGATCATGATATCAATGAAAGCATTCATTGATATTATTAAGATACGTATTCATATTATGGATAACCAGTGGTACATTGACATAACGATTGCGTTCATTGGAACAATATTGATAAAAATATTCATTGAGTTACTGAACTTTTTCATTGTATTCAGGTACCAATTTTTTTCTGTGGAGTTCAAAAGGAGCACCACACCGAAATAAACTGTTTCCCATATTAACTATATCTCAACGACTGTAGAAAGATGGAGGTAGCAGTATATATACCACCATCTCAGATGGAAATATCGAGCTCAAAATGAGCATATCAAATCAGTCGCCCTGTATGTTTCGTGACTTGGTGGCGGAATGGGCAATAAAATAAATTAACTCCTTTTATAATATTCGACGCAGCTCCCGCGTGTAATATAAAGAGAAAATAGAGACTTTCAACAAAAAAAAATTGGTACTATGACTCACCCTGGATAGTGGCTAAAGGGGCACAATTAATGTTATGAACTGACAAAGCCTCTTCAAAAAGTATCCCACTTGTACTCCTAAGAAAATAGGACTCATTATACATACAGGGTGTAATCTAACCTCTTGCACTCCCGTGAAGGACGGGTGTATAATGCCGTAGACATTTGATTTTTTCACTATTAAACCGTCGTTTTTCCCGTCACAGAAAGAAATTGTATATTATACCAGGGTAAAATAATAGATTTTAAAATCTAATACTTTTTCCCTTGTATAATAAATAACTATTTATAACGAATGGCAGGTGTGAAAAATTCGAAAAAAAAATTGGAAATTTTAAATTTTGTTGGAAAATTTGGAAAATCTTGGAAACCGCTGATTGAAATTACATAGTTTCTTCCATCAGGTAATTCCAGCTGACTTTCGGTGGATAGCGGTTCTCAAAATTTCGAATTTTTCAACACAATTTAAACTTTCCACAGTAATAGTGAAACCCAGTGGAAAGAAAAATACATGTATATGGAACCCCTAACACTGGATAGTCTTATACCCAATCTATGACAGGATATCGGCCAATGAAACGTAACCAATGATCAAGAATAATAGTAATACTAGCCAGTTTATCAATAATAATAATAATTCAACTAATTCTCATATTATTTCTAATTCACACACAGACTCAAGGGGTGGAAGTGGGGTTGGAAATAATAAAAAAAATTTATTGAAGAAGTTGACAATTTTTCAGAGCTTACAGCGTTCCGTTTTTCTGAAAATGAAGTATTGGAAGCAATTAAATCTTTCACTACTGGTTCAGCTGGTGGTTTAGATTCATTTCGTCCTAGTCATATACAAGATCTCGTCAGTCATAGCGAAGGAAATTCAGGGGTGGGATTCTGTGTGCTATAGAATTCTATTGTCGATAGAAAAAGTGAGATGACATTATGGTTGAATTTATGGGAGAGAAAGAGACAAAACTGTCGACAATAGAATTCTATGGTACACAGAATCCCACCCCAGGACTAAAACTTCTTTCGAGTGTTACCAAATCATGTAACTTCATTCTCACTTGTGAGGTTCCTCCAGACATTTGTTCAATACTTTTTGGTGCATCACTATGTGCTCTTCGGAAAAAAGATGGAGGAGTTCGTCCGATAGCTGTTGGTACTTTTTATCGTAGATTGGTAGCTAAACTATGTTTTATTTGAACAAAAGATGAACTAGGGTCGTTGTTACTCCCAAAACAGTTCGGTTTCGGTACGCCAGGTGGATGTGAAGCTGTTGCTCACGCTGCTCGCAGATATATCAATCTACTTTCAAATCCCGAAAAGAAAGTTTTCCCCAAATTGGATTTCAAATATACCTTCAATATGATTAATAGAAACATCATGCTCCATAAAGTTAAAGATTCTTTTCCTGAATTATATCGTTTTTTGAGTTGTCTGAGAGAGGTGTTCAACAAGGTGATCCATTAGGACCAGCACTTTTCTGTCTGGCCATTGATGAACCTTCCATTTTCAAGTATGTTGTTCCTCGTGGTATAATTGACTAGAAATATGGGGTGCCTTTGTTTGTCAGGCCGTCTAAGGGGGTAAAAATGTGGTTGAGAACTTGAAGAAAATCATTACTCGGAAAGTTGACTTGGTACACCTTCCATTTTCAAATATGTTTTCTTCCGTGGTCGAGTTGACTGGAAAAATGGGGTGCCTGAGTCTTTCAGGCTGTCTAAGGGGGTGAAAATGGGGTTAAGAACTTGAAGAAAAATTATAATTCGGAAAGTTGACTTTGTACACCTTCTATTTTCAAATATGTTGTCTCTTGTGATCAAATTGACTAGAAAAATGGGATGCCCCAGTTTGTCAGTCCGTCAAAGGGGGTGAAAATGCGGTTGAAAACATGAAGAAAAATAATATTCGGAAATTGTATTTGTACGCATTCCAATAGTGTGAAATGGCACTTTCCACACAAGTAATGTATACTATTTTCCGACGACCACAGATTAATGCATAATGGCAAAACAAATTAATATATTTTTATCCACAATCACCTTATAATTGAAGTTTTATCCACAGTTATGAACCGTATAAAGTACCACTTTATCCACTAGTGGAATAATGAAATTACTTTATTCCACTAGTGGAATAATGAAAAATACAATCTTGAATATCAATCACATTTTACTTATTTATTATTAATATTAACATTAATATTTATATTAATAGACATTTCGTTCTTCGTTTTATCATAATTCAACACCTCCCGATATTTTTGTATGTTATTTCAATGATTTTTGAGGAGGTGACAGCCGCTGTTAGAGCAAAACGTCAAATCATTTTGTGATGAAAAATTTCCGCGATTCTGATTCTAAATGGATGTGATTGTGAATAAAATGTTGTATTGCATGCGTGTTTTAGATACATTTTATTTGCTTAAGAAATTTAAACGCTCGAGCTTTGCTCTCGCGTTTAAACATTCTTGCGCAAAAAAAATGATATCTAAAACACTTATACAATAAATAATTATTATTTTACTTTGACAATTTGAGAATTTTACAAAGAAAAGTAATAATTGAACAAGATTAATGTTTAGAATTGTAGAAATTGAAAGTAATATTATTATAATTACAATTAGTAAATTGTAATGGACTTTTCAATGAGGAGTTTGTACACTATTAATCCAGTACGATTGGGTTTTGAAACAAGAATCGATTGTAACACCACCAAACTTGGTATGCTAGTAGTTGGAACCTTGATAAACACGAAATAAAAATGATTACCAAAATTCCAGGGGTGGATTTTTTTTTTTACGTTTAAAAATATATAAATAGGTTTTTGCTGAAATCTTGTAAAGTATATGATTTATCGAAAAAACAACTCAACAGAGTGAAAATCAATTCAATTTTCCACAAAAATTATTGCTAGTAATTTCTTATGAAATGCGCTCGACATCAAATTTCAGGTTTACCCTTACCCGCCGCTGAAAGTTCTAGCGGAGCAGAATATTTGATTGGTCATAACTCTGCTAAAAATGATCAAATGATCGGAGAAGGAAAAGGAAAAATTCATGTCGTTTCTGAAATCTAAAATGTGTTTTGTCGCACTTCACGGAGATATTTGCGGATGATCCGAAAATCATGAATAATTCAGTTAATATGGAATTATTATACTGAAGCAGCAACCCATACCCTCTTTGGACTATATGCAACAATTTTAAAGTAGTGTGACAGGTCCCACTTATACATGCCAAAAGAAAAACTTTGTTTTACTCCTGCCTCATTTTCAACTTTCCCATAAAATCGGCATTCTCTTCACTAAATGTTGGAAATAATTGCTTACTCATGTCCTGCATATACAGGGTGTTCCAAATTTAGTCGGCACCATTGCCAACTCAGTTATTATTGATGCTACGAATTCGGTTAAATGGGCAAACTAGTAGCATTTTCAATGGCCTTCCCGACGCCGAAAACAAAAATAAATTGACAGTCGCGTTTTCGAAATATTTCACAAAATGATATTTTTTGAATGGAACACTATATTTTATCATGCATTTTCAATAACAAACCTATTGTGAAGTGCAAACCTCAAGCTTGAAATGACATACTTCATTTTTCATGTAGAATGTGTATGAGCGATTATTTTTAACATTTACTGAAGAAATTGAAATAAAACATTTTTCAGGTACCACCCCTAATTTTTTAGTAAACAATTATTTTTCTAATAATTCATAATGTCGAGATGTCATGTGCCGAGTTTCAGAGTGCTACAATTCATTCTTCCCTTTTTGCTCGAGTTTCTCTGTCGTTACTGGATTATATAGGTTTAATAGTTTGAATCGAAGTGTAGCATTTTCCTACAACTTGATACAAACGAATAAACCTTCTGTCGAAGAGGCGGAGTGACGGCTTTCGACGTACTGCTGATGGCACCCATAAATTTATTGGCAATATTTAACCTGTTAGTAGCAGAATCGTCAACATATTCTTCTGCGACTTCGGACGATTTCCATGTCTTTTTCGAGAAGTTAGATCTCCTCCTGCATCTACTAATATAGTAGCAGGAGAACGGCGAAATGAGTGCCTCGTGTATTTTCCAGGATCCTTCAGATTTAAAAATTTAGTCACTACTCTAGGTGTATTTCCAATTTTGTTCCGGGCGGCTGCTGAGGTTGAAAACTTGGATTTTGCATCTCAGTCACATCCCATAACAAAAAAACGAAACCTACATCACCATTCGATGCAACTTAGGCCCAAGTCATAATATTTGCACGTCAATATAAGGGCGCCATCTTGTGAAATAATACTCGGTTGCTGATGCATTTTCTCGCTTATGGCAATCGATAGAATGAAATATGATATCGTTGGGAACCCGAAAAAAAATCCCACAAGCCGGTCAGCTGGTAAAGTAAATTTTCCGACCGGAATATTTTGAGAAATTTTTTTTCATATGCCTAGCATACGTCCGATCGTTAAATTTTGATTTTTTGAGCTCAACACTGACATTATTTTCAGTGGTTAAAATCACCGAAGAAAGAAAATGAGTCAACAAAATATGTCATTATCTGACGGTATATTTCCCAAAGTTATGTTGAAGCTGTCGCATGCATAGAATAAATAGAAATCACATATTTTTAGTTTGAATTCAATTGGAATGGTATGGATTTGTGATATTGTTGGTTGACTTTCTCTTCATCAGTTTTCCTTCGATGGAGTTGTTGGTTTCACTTTGGGTGTGGTAGTCCTGTCTCCACATTTGACTTGGGTGTCACACACCTCGTATTGGGGATCGAAATTTGTTCCAGCAGGGCATTTTATTTCTATTGGATATCCATTAGAGCATTCATAAAATACAAAACAATACTCTGTATCGGCGAAATAGACTGGTGTCGCTGGGTCGTCTTCAGGGCAGGTTCCAACTGAAATTCAAGAGAGCTTATTTTAGACATAGTTTACATGTTCAATGAATTGATGAGGCTCTGACATTAAATATTTGATTAATAATTGTACTTATTTTCAAAGATGTATATTTTCTTTCTCAATACTATAACTGAAATAGCTTGGATGAATACTCATCAGCAAGTGTATTACGGTGTACTTGGACTCTAACACCAGTAACACCCACATCCAACTAGAAACTAAATAATATTTGCAAACATTTTTATAGAATTTGAGAAAACCCATTATTCATATTGGTAGATAAATCAGTGCTGAGCTTCACCACACAGCTATAAAGGATTGACCTTCACTGTATTAAAAAATAGTACATTGTTTACCGGGTAGGAAAAGCTTAACATTCCTGGGCGAATGTGAAGATTGCTAAGTCGAGGCGCAAGCCGAGACTTAGCAACACAGAGTCCAGGAATGTGGCTTTTCCTACGAGGTAAACATACTATTTTTCCGCAAATCGTTTAAAATTCGACAGATATTGATTGATTTAAAAAAAAACGCGATAATTTTATTCCCAAATAAATGGTGCTTTGAAATTCCTAATAAAATTACTTGGGCTACTATGGAAACGTATTGAGGTTGAATTGTCAAACTTGACGTTTATAAATTTAATTGCTGGTGTTCTCGAAAGTAAAATGATAAGTGATGATGAAATTTCCATTCCTGGGACTCCTCCAGAGCTGGTTGAGGCAGTGAATACTGCTTCATTAGAATTATTGCCAAAGAAATCAAGAGAAAAGTACGAAAATGCATACAGACGTTTTATGGATTATCGCAAGAGTAAAAATACGAGTTCTTTCTCAGAAAATGTTGTAATGGCATACTTCCTAGACCTTTGTTTAAAGATGAAATCTTCAACATTATGGGCCAATTATTCAATGCTGAAGTCAACCCTTGCAATTAAACACAATGTAGATATATGTACATACTCAAAACTTCGTTCTTTATTGAAACGGCGAACTCAAGGTTATAGGGCAAAGAAATCTAAGATTTTAACGAAGGAAGAAATTGAAAAATTTATCCAGGAAGCTCCAGATAAAGAAAATTTAATGATTAAGGTAATTTACAAGGTTTTAATTTCTATTTAGATTATACCTTTATTTATTTTTTAGGTGGCTGTAGTATTTGGTATTTCTCGGGCCTGTAGAATGGATGAGTTAGTCCGAATGACTGTACACGACATAGAAGACCTAGAATATAAGCTTTTAATCAGCATACCTGATTCGAAAACCAACAAACCAAGATCATTTGTAATTAATCAGATCTACTTGAATGTTTATCGAAAGTATGTTTCGTTAAGACCAGAAAATATGAACAGTGACCGATTTTTCTTTAAATATCAAAGCGGAAAGGGTTGTAGACAAGTGGTAGGAATTCATCAATTTAGAAAAATGCCCAAAATAGTTGCTACTTATTTGAACTTGGTAAATCCGACAGAATATACTGGTCACTGCTTTCGTCGGTCTTCTGCAACAATATTGGTTGACTCTGGTGCCGACATAACTAGTTTAAAGAGGCATTGCGGATGGAAGTCATCAAACGTTGCTGAAGGATATATCGAAGAATCGCTTAACAATAAGGTTGAGGTGGCAAATAAAATTTTCACAGTACAAAATATTCAACAAAATAACCCTACCACCCCGCATGTTGTCCAAAATGTTTCTCATAGTTCTAACAGTGTTCCTCCAATGTTCAATAATTGTACTAACTGTCAAATTACTGTAAATATAACAAATTGATCTTAAAAATGTATTCAGCAATGACTTGATGTTTTCAAAATATAAATTAATTCCTTATAAGCAATGTGTTTTCAATCATTTATGTAGAACACTAACAACTGTACGGAAATATCATTTCCTTACAGTAAGGAAGTCCTGACTTTTTCTTCAAGAAATTTTGACAGGAATGTCAAAATTTCCTAGCGATTTGCGGAAAAATGCATTGTTTTTCAACGGTAGATAAGTTCCTCCTGCGAGTTGAATATGAAAAAATGTTGAAGAATGGTCCCATCATATATTCTTCTTGAACTGTAAGAACGGGAAATTCACAGTTGGGTACTAATGCAGCATCCAAATTCAATGATTTTATTTTATATTGTTTCAATGTCAAAGGGGCGATTCTGTGACAACTGATCCATGAATTACTGACTGACAACTGATCCATGAATTACTTACTGCCTTCTGATGGGTAGGTGACAGAACTTACCGATCATAGATTTGTAAATTATTCGTTTCGAAGGGTGTTTCATCAACAATTTCAAAGTTCAGTTCAGAACGAAGAAGCTTTCGAAATGTTCCACTAAAAAATTAAAGATATACAGGGTGTTCTATTTAAATTTCCCGGTGAAACCAGAAGTGATGAAGGAGTATAAAATATTGAAAATAAATCCAAGTCTTGGATCCAATACCCCTGCCAAGTTTAATTTTCTTACTCTTGAAACTCTAGAAACTATGGTTTGTCTACAGAATACGTTCACACCCTGTATAATGAAATTTAGAGGTTATTATTCCAAGAAAACAAGCAGTGTAATAACCAATTTAGTAAAATTGCACTATATAAAAACAAAAACAACTAGTAACCATCCCTCAGTCTGGCTTAAAGAAACAACTGTAAGAGTCGAATTTTGTAGTACGAGTGTAGCGAGTACTACGAGTGGGCTCTTCGGCAGCGCTCATTGGGCCGGAACCCTTCTGCGGCGTAGCAAAATCCACCACAAAAGCCCACATCAAATAGTGGGTACAAAACAAATCTCAAGGGTGGTGGGAAACCCGAACAGGATTGAGACAGGCCAAGGGGTTCATCAAAAGACGCTCGCCAAAATTCACGACGGAACTCCTCAGCTATAAAAGGAGGATCGTCAGACAACTAGTAGGTCTGCTGACAGGCCATTGTAGGCTTAACAGACATATGAATATTATAGGTCTGGCGGAAGAAGCAATTTGCAGGTTCTGCCAGGAAGAAGAGGAAATCGCAATACATGTAATGTGCCAGTGCGAAGGACTAGCAAGGGTGCGGTTTCTACAACTTGGAGATGAAAAACCAAGAGCGGAAAGCTATCTCGAGAGGCCATTATCAAATCTGCTCAGTCTGATGAAATGGACGAAGCAAGATGATGTGCTATAAGCAATCGGAGCCTCCACAATAGATCTGAAAAGGTCGCAGTGGATTAGAAGGGGCCAGCTCCCTTGTAACTACGCGTGGGAAATGGGTGATAGGTGACAAGGTTGAAATGAGGTTTCTTAGTTGTCATGAGCAAGCTCATAAAATCGTCAGCAACCATTAATAGGACAAGAGGGTTTTCAAAACCTTTGTTAGTGCTAAACGAGTTTTTATTATGCGTCATATTTGTCCTGTGTGCCTTTCAAATATCTAAGGCTCATGATTTCTAACCAACACATCATCAGCAGTCCATTTGTTGAATAATAACATCCTTCACAAACAGCAAAGTTTTATATACAGTATCGGAAAATTTTCATGTTGGGTATGGTGGTTTCATGAGAGCGTAAAGAATAGCTTGCTGTATGTTGAGAGAGCATTGCAATTTCTCCTCTACTCGCTCGAGAAAGGGATATCGACGTGAGTTCTGTGCGGTGTGTCGCATTTCCACGTGGTCCGTTAATGCGTTGGGCGGGGTAACAGGAGACGCGCGTCTCTCTTATTTATGTGGTATCATCATATCATCGCGTTCCTTGTTGCTCGCGTAGATTTCTGTCTATACGCCAGATGAAAAGTTTCCGATACTGTAGATCATATTTGAATGTTATGAAGTTGGTATATTACGTACTTATGGGTGGTACTTGCACTACATTGTTTGAAACCTTTGGTGTAGCATTGAATACAAACACCTAACCACTAATTTTAATACTTCGATACGTGTTTAGTCACTCTAGTGTATTCTTTATGGGTTGTAAAGAATGGAATGGAACTGAGAGGTCAAAAGAAACCTCAACTGAAAAGACTGATCGTATATATGAATAGGACTTCTGAAATTATTATTACAGAAGAGTTGAATGGTGACAGTTTCCAAAAATTGCAAGAGTACAACCAGTTCCCAAAAAGGGGATCAATGATCGACAACATAGTTTCCAGCATCAGAGATCAACTGGTGACCTGCTTGCTTATGTCGCACATATTCGGCAGCAATCTATCGAAAAATACGCTGAAACTCTGGGCGTTGCACATGGTGGTCGATGGAGTATCAACCGACACTCTACCAATAAATACTGGTGTTCCACAGGGATCTATTTTAGCACCAACACACCTTCTTCTCCACATCAATGATTTATTGGGAGCTACTTCATGTCCGGTGCACAGTTTTGTGGATGATTCTAACCTTCATACCGCTTTCTCTTCCAAAGGTCCGTTATCAGCCAATGAAAAAGCAGAAAATAACGGGGAAGAATGAACGAAATAAAAACAGACTTGGCAAAAATTCTAGAATGCGGATCGATTAACTTGGTAGAATTTAATGCGAATAAACTCTAAGAATGTATTTTCTCTAGAAAGGCTGATCTCACAGTGGCCAGCGAAAAAATGTCAGGAATATTCATTCCAATGATTTCAATGCTTGGTATTAGCATAGGTAGCATCCTTCCCCATTGGCCATTGCCAAATATTCCTCTCCAAAACTCGGTTTTTTGTTTCGTACCAAGAAGTATTTCACTTTCCCGTAGTGTTCCCAGATATTTTGGAGTGCAGCACTTAAACTTATATTGAAATTTTAGAATCTGTCCAAAACAGAGCAATGAAATTTTGTGTATTTTTTATGCTGATTGACTAATATTTTCGTCAGAAAAGGTTCTGTAGATGATACGCTAAAATAAAATTCAACAAATTAAGAACTTAACTTCAGTTTTTCGCAAAAATTATTTCAGGAGGTTTTTTTTAGTTGATATGGCAGAACAATCATATGCAATGTATGTATGTATGTTTACATATCAGTGGATCCATGACATTGATTAGATCATATAATATGTTGTGGGTCTCATTCTGACTCACCCGTACTATGTTTCCGATTCTCCCAACATTATAAGATTCTTCTCAAAAGGTTGACCAATCTTCGGATATGTTGTAATAAGTTAGCAAAATGCGATAATTGCATTTCTCAATCATCTCAGAAACCTCCACTTTTAGGAACATGGAATATTTTTATTTATTTTTAGATTTTGAATTTTTTCCATGAGTAGTTTTAAATAAAAAAAATAATTTCATACTTTTGACACCCTGTATCTCAGAGCTAGGGGATGCATTTCAAGACATACCTTGACACAAACTTTTTACCTCGAAATGAGGTGAGGAATCTGTATTCGGAATGTCTCGGTCTTATTCTGACTCGCCCTGTGTAATCCAAATTGACAATGCGTCGATTATTCATATGATAAGCCAGTGGAAATAGACAAACTTTTGTCAAGTGAATGGTATCCGGAAAATAATAAATCTCAGTTTGCAACCTCTTCCAAAGTACGCAACATTGTCAAAATGACAATTAACTTGAATTTTGCTGTATACTCGTTGATAAAATTTCCAAAGTTCTGCAAACTTGGCAGATACATCGGAAAAATATTCCGAAAAGTTGCGCAGATTTGCAACCTTGTACGTTGACCGGAAGATATGTTTTTTTTAATTTCTGGTCATTTCATTGATCAAGGTGGTCTCGAAATAATTACAAAAGTTTTGAAACTTAGTTATGTAAATTTTGAAAACATCTATTCTGATGCATTCCCAAATTTACAACCTTGTACACGATCCGGAACTTCATGCAATTTGCAAAAATCTAATTTGTAAATTAATTAGATAGAATAGATAGATCAATTAAATTAATCTCGCGCGTAACTACTTCAAAGAAATCGTCAGCAAAGTCCACTATTTTTGTTAGTCCCTGTATATTTTTTGTACCTGCAGAATCACCGGAGTGTTCCGAAATTTGGATATATCAACAAGCACAACGGGTGTGCCATCATAAGAAATAGATCATCTTTGTGTCTAATTCATGACATCATTAACTGAATTTGATCTCAGTATCATTCAAAATATCTGGAAATGAATGGAATTCCACTGCTCTATTATTCACAAATCATCAAAATTATTGCTACCTATATGTCGTGGATATGTGCAGGAAAAGTTATACTTAGACCCCGCACTTTTTATAGATAAAATGGTTCTCGGTAAAATTGTCTGAATTTTTAGTATATTGTGGTATTCGATGTACTGATTGAACGTGCAGAATCGCAAAGTTCGTTGATGTATAGCTTTTGAAATACATTTGTATTTAATTATTTTCTCAGGATATAAAAGTGCCAACTACATTTTTTTTCGCTCTTATCATCAACGTACCTTCATATCACTAAATATAATTCTGATGGTATCATTTTAGTAATGTCTGAAAATTGGATGTAATAATGAAATATTGATGAAATTATTTTATCCACAATCACATTATAATTGAAGTTTTAGCCACACTTATGAACCGTATAAAGTACCACTTTATCCACTAGTGGAATAATGAAATTACTTCATTCCACTAGTGGAATAATGAAAAATACAATCTTGAATATCAATCACATTTTACTTATTTATTATTAATATTAACATTAACATTTATATTAATAGACATTTCGTTCTTCGTTTTATCATAATTCAACACCTCCCGATATTTTTGTATGTTATTTCAATGATTTTTGAGGAGGTGACAGCCGCTGTTAGAGAGCAAAACGTCAAATCATTTTGTGATAAAAAATTTCCGCGATTCTGATTCTAAATGAATGTGATTGTGAATAAAACGTTGTATTGCATGCGTGTTTTAGATACATTTTATTTGCTTAAGAAATTTAAACGCTCGAGCTTTGCTCTCGCGTTTAAACATTTTTGCGCAAATAAAATGATATCTAAAACACTTATACAATAAATAACTATTGGCATGCAATATACTATTCTTATTTCATCATTAATTTCGTACAGGGTGATTTGAAAAATTGGTTAAATATATGACCGGTTCTTTCGTACACATCCTGTATATTCAAGTGAATTATCATGCTCCGAAGATAGCTAATACCGTATAAACATGATTTCGTTGGGATATATATGGTGGTCATGAATATTTTCGATGATAAAAATGACAAAATATTGTTACAGACCTGAAATTTGATAAAGACTTCTCGAATTGTTCGAGATCCTTCGATGAATTAGATGGAAAAATCTAGAAGCACTAACTTTTGTTCTGGATCAATCGTCGAACATTCTATTTGTGTTCTATTGATTTCTTAAGTTTTCTAGAACTTTATTTGTATATAAAAGCGATGCATTTGTTAGATGAGGGAAGTTAGTTAGGAAGTTACTTTGAGTTACCTTGGATACAAGTATTTTGACAGTGACTTGTCTTGTATCACAGTGTTGTCAAGTGAAGTTTGAATAATAAAGGCGAGTTCATACCAGTGTACACTTATTTTTGAACCCGAAGACGCAACAATATCAACGTTTCAGAAATCACCCTGTAATTCACGATTAACTAGGTGAAATTCCTTTATCATTATTTAATATATTCATCATTCTCTTCTCAACACTGTCCCAAAAATTCAGTTTCCTACTATGACTAGTTTCAGTTATTAATTGAGAAACTTATTACCATTTGCATGACTTCACAAATAGTGAAAGGTGAGAATGTGGAGATCAAAATAAATGTAAAAGAGGGTGAAGATTAGAGATAACAATCACATGAGATATATGAATTAAATAATATAAGGTACAGATTGTTAAGTGAATTTTGTTGGTTTAAGCTTTGTCGGAATAGAAAACGAACCATCTGGGAAAAGTGAGAATGATTAATAGAACGGTTTTATTTCTAACAGGAGAATTGAATCTGGGCAGCGGCGGTTTTTTTCTAATTGGTGTTCCCCTTGGATAGAAGTTTCCATGATTTTTATATTCGCTGGATATCAATAGAAGCATATAGACATCTATTATATTTCATTAATATAGGTAATTCAATACTAAATGTAAGTACTAAGGGAGGCATGAATAGAAATAATTATACTATACTGGGTGTTTCCGAAATTGGAGCGATAAATATGATGGGGGTGTTGTATGGGACGCAAGAATTTTGTTTTTTAGTTTTTTAAAAATGTATGCTCTCACTCTACCACATCTTTGAACTATTATTGAACGTCTGGCAACATTGTAAAAGTCTTTGGTATTCCTGGTGCTTTTGACCTCGTCGAAAGCAAACGCTTTGGTTTTGTTGTTAACCTTTTATCGATGATTTACATAAATTCCAGGCCAAATTCAATATTTCTCAAAATATTTTTGTGCAAAAATGTACTTTAATGTCGTTATTTATTTTTTTGTCTTCCATTACCCACTTCATTTATCGCTTTATTCAATTGATTGTAGGGTGATTATTTTCATTATTTCTAACATTTATGCGCGGATTCCTCTTGAACATTTTATAATTTAATATATTTAATAAACCAATTGAACCAATTCTTGTAATGCCTTAGAACAGCTGCAACTGCCAATAACAATGCGAAGGACTATCAAAATATAATTAGTTTTTCCGATAAAATAATTGAGTAAAAATTACTGATTTTTAACTTGAAAGCCCTGTATTTCAAAATCTATCAATCATCGATTTTTGCGATTCTGCATGTTCAATCATTACATCGAATACTACAATATACTAAAAATTCAAACAATTCCACCGAGAACCATTTTACCTATGAAAAGTGCGGGGTCCTTTACCGAAAGCAAACTTCCCATTGAAACGGTGCGAGGTCGTTTGTCTTCAATGCCGTTAAATACTTTATTTTGAATAACTAGTTACCATCTTTTATCAATTCAGAAATAGTGTATAAAACAATTCTTACCCGGGTCTGCCACTGTATATGCTACTGCGCATAGGACTAAAAAAAGTACGATTTTCATTTCGATTTGTGATATTCTGTTCAATCAGCACCTCAGGGATAATCTGGAGAATGATTAGAGCTCAACTGAGGTCTTTATATAAACCATTTCTGGTGGGAGCGCCCTTGATCTTGATAAAACTGGGAATGAAACAAGTACCTGATACCGACGCAAATAATATTCGAAATATAAAAAAAGAAACTTATCAAAACTTTATTTTTGATTAGATCAGTTAATCAGGGAAATGTTTAGTTTGGTTCGATGTGCAATCGATAAGGTAGATATTCATTTCATACTTGAAATTGATTGATCTAATAAAACGATATATTCCTTACTTCTTTTTAATACGCTTTTTATTACACGCTTTATATTAGCTTCATTTGTATGTTTGTTTGTATGTTTGTTTGTATGTTTGTTTGTATGTTTGTTTGTATGTTTGTTTGTATGTTTGTTTGTATGTTGTTTGTATGTTTGTTTGTATGTTTGTTTGTATGTTTGTTTGTATGTTTGTTTGTATGTTTGTTGCTGACTACTAGGGCGTGATTTTCACCCATTTCCAGACGTCCGAATGATTTGAAATTTGGCAGATAGATGTTCATTGTTCCGGGCACAATGCAAAATGACTTTTTTTTTTTTGTTATAAAAACAAAACAAAAACAAAATGGCGGTTCCAAGATTGCGAACAAGATTTCTGATTATGGTCAGATTCGATTCAAAATTGGTATATGAGGTTTTATTAGGTCGTATATATTTCGAATTTGCTGTCAAAATTCATAAAGATGTCATTATGGTCTGATTCGATTCAAAATTAGTGTGTGAGGGTTTTAGGGGTCAGAGATTATGATTTTTTCGTAAAAATTTATGAATTCAAGATGGCGGCCCAAGATGATGGACGAGTATTGTGATTATGGTCAGATTCGATTCAAAATTGACATACTAAAGAGCATGCTTTACTTACTATGGACTAAAAAGTGAAAAATAATTGACAATTGAATTTCTCAAATGTGAAACAAGCGTGGGGTGCTTGATAAAGTTCTCTTGAGCTCTTGACCGCTCATTGTTAAATTAAACTAAAAAATAGAAGAATATAGATCGAAAGCACCTACGCTTTTTTTACATTTGAGAAATTAAATAGTCAATTATTTTTTAGTTTTTAGTCCATGGGAAGTAAAGCGTGTTCTCTAGTTTTTTTAAACTATTATTTTTTAAGAAGCCATTACACGGCGTGTGGAGTGTCGCGCCTGGCATGTGAATTGACACTCCACGCGGCGAGAGAATGGTGCGGCGTGCCAAGTTTCCTCTTTACCGACTTCAATGGAAGATATTCTAGCTCTTTGATTGGTTGTGACCAAACACAGGTGCACTTTGCCATCGAGACTAAAACGTGGTGCACTTTGACGCCCGGAAATTTATTCGAAAAAATTCCCTGTGGTGAACAGGCAAGCTAGGTCAGCTTGCTCAGGTTAGGTTTGTGTGAAGATCGCGAGCGAAAAACTAATTGACACATTTTCGACTCGCAAGCTGAGTTAGCTTGCTCAGGTTAGGTTTGTGTGTCAATTGCGAGCAAAAAACTAATTCACGCTAGTGCAAAATGCACCACATTTCAGTCTGGATGGGCAAAATGCAGCTGTGTAAGGTCACAACCAATCAGAGAGCCAGAATATCTGCCGCTAACTGAAACGTGGTACGTTCTACTTATATGGCGACGGGACCTGACACTCCGGCGTGGCACTCCGCAGTTCACATGCCAGGCGTGTCACTACCCACGCCGTGTAATGGCTTCACTTGTATAGTCGGAGTAAACAATATTGTGCACAATTAAACGACGCACTCTCGAAGGTAAAAAACCAAGTCGTAAAAATGAACCGGCTGAGATCTTGTCGACGTGGCATGGCCCCCACATTCGATTGCGGGCCCTGGACCCAGGATCTCGTTACGGGCTCTAGACCCAGGATATCATTCACGACCAACTCACCCATACTCTTTTTAGACTGTAATTTAACCTGAAAATACAACTAAACTTCATTTATAAAATTATTTTTAATCAAAAATCACCGGTTCCGACAGACGTTGTCCTGTTTATCGATGTGTATTGATGCACGGAAAAAAAATCCCTTTCTCTTTTCACGTTTCCCTTTTCATGTTTCCCGTTTCATGTTTTCCGTTTTCCGTTTCCCTTTTCAAGTTTTATGTTTCATGTTTCATGTTTCATGTTTCATGTTTCGTGTTTCATGTTTCATGTTTCATGTTTCATGTTTCATGTTTCATGTTTCATGTTTCATGTTTCCCGTTTCATGTTTCATGTTTTCCGTTTCATGTTTCATGTTTCAATGTTGAAATGAGTGAGTACTAACAAGACCAAAGCAACTTTCAACCTCTGTTCCATTCGCAGAAATTCCTTTCCACATGACTTCCCAACAGGCAATCCGCATGGACCAATCAAAAATATTTTAGTTGCGCCTACGTGATGTGCAACGTAATTTTAGGTCGGAAATCTAGCAAATGAATTTTCCTTCCTCACATACACATCGCACATCACGCAGGCGCAACTAAAATAATAGTTTTGATTGGTCCATGCGGATTGCCTATTGGAAAGTGATGTGGAAAGGAAGTCTTGCATTCCATTCAGTCCCGACCGGTTAAGAAGGAAGGGATAGCTGGAGAACTATGAAGCAGTGAGAGAGTATTTTGAATTTATAATTTATATTCCCTAACAGCTACTTTGAGCCTTGTGTGAAATTCTGACATAGTATTGTGCATTCCGAATTTCAATTTTGAACACAGAACTGAAATAAAAACAAAATTTTGTGTGAAATAACACAATATTGTGTATTCTTCAATTATATAGTCAACAGAATTGTACAAAAAAAATAAAAAGTCTTTTAAACAATATTGTGTAAAATATGGATTCAAGGAAATATACACAATGTGGATATATTATTAAAACAAATTAGGATAAACAATAGTGTGCGAAATTTCTACACAAAATTGTTTCTGTTTACATTCCAGACACAATTTGTTTAAAAATTTCAAATGATTGTGGATGTAGATCACCTAATATATCACCATGTAGACTACTTTTCAGACAATAAAAATAGCTTATACTTCTGTATGGAATTGAATGGTTCACAATTCGAACGTTTCATATGATGATAACATTAAAATAGATGCCAGTTGCATGTAGTACAATGTTCGTGAGGGGAAGTAGTTATCGACTGACAAATATTTGCATCAGTCTTCATTTTGTGAAAATCACTTTGAAACGACTGCAGATTTTAGCAGTTGAAACGTGATTTGGTAATCGTAGAGAATTAGTTTTCTGTTTTTTGGTTATTTAATGTTTTCGGCAATGAAAAGTCCCTCACAACCTTTAGTCTATAATAGTAGTCATATTGAATATTCTGAAGTAGGGGGTGCTGAGAATAAGAGGGGTGACAGCACAATGATTTTGGTGTATTTGGTGGCTTTTCAGTTTTTTTCTACAACTTTGGAGATAAGGGGCGTAGCAAGTTATTAGCTGGGACACACTGTGTAGCATTCAAGTTGTATCTAAGGTAAATCTTGATCGAAAAGGAACAAAGAACAATAAATATTCTTAAAAATTTGTCAGAGAAACGTGTATTGTTCTGTAAGTTATCAGATTTCTTTTTCTAAGAAACATTCAATCGATCATTTTCCATATCCCAGTTGACAATGTAGAATTCAGCTGATGTATCAATTACTTTTATCACTGAATTTTTATTGGAGATTAACAATTAATAATTGGGCTATCAGCGGAACAAACAGCTCATTATTTGATCATGTAAATGTTATCAATTTCAAGTGTCATACAGTGTCTGTCATAAAGTTCGCAGCATATGAAAAACTCTTTTAAATTTAAAAGCATGTTTTCGAAGAAATATGTCTCATCACTTTTCTCACGGTAGAATTAACAATCGAGGGAAAAAAGTTCAGAATCGAATGTTAATTCAGATATTCGAATCATATTCACCTATGACAATTCAATTTTTAAATTTTCTCTCTCATTTTCTTTTCATCTTATGTTATCTTATGTTAGACCAATGGTATATTGTCACATAGACAGTTTGTATTCAGAGATGGACATTCAAGACAAGATGCCACGGCATATGTCACAAAAAAGATTTTTGAATCCTTGGATAAAAGTGGAATTCAGATATATGCATTTCTATAGATAAATACGGTATATTAAAGTCTGGCTACATAGCACGCCAAGAACAGTCAACATTCTTATTTGTAATGGCAAAAATTCTTTGATCTCTCGATCTTTGGATTATTGTCAATACCATATATTATAATATTTTACATAGATCTCGTGTTATTTCAAGTAGTTATATTTTTTTTTCTGTGACGAGAAAAAAGTTTGATATTTTATCTCTGTTAACAGGTAATAAAATATAACTTTTTATGAATTCACTTTTCTCCCCGAGTACTGGAAACAAGTTAATACTTTTTTACCGGATTTATACAGGGTGTCCCAGGTTCAAACCGCCAAACGTTCAGTATCGGTTTTTAGGTGAAAATAAGATTTTTTCTTCATACAAGCATGAGTCGAAACTTGATTCGTTCTCAAGATACAGGGTGTCAAAGTTAAAAAATAATTCGAGAGCTACAGCATAGTAAGCGTATAGCTCTTGAGAATGCTAACTTTGTTAGCGAAACGCGCGTCGAGTGAAAGTGACGTAGTTTTGGTGTTTTGGGTAGCTTCTATTTCTTGAATTGTATTCACACCAAAGGATACGTCAATACAGTCAGATAAAATTGAAATTGAAATTGAAATTGAAATTGAATTCCATAATGAAAATAAATGGTATATACAAATTCTCCATACTTACACAAAACGTTACATTTAAACAACGAAACATGTTAAAAACCAAATTAAAAGAGGTGTATTGAACATCTGACAAATTGAACAATCAGTTGAGTTAGAATTAGATTGAACTCATCCACCAAGATATTCACCAACACTGTAAAAATAACTGTTGAGTAGAAATTCTTTGAGTTTAGTTTTAAAACTTTTTTCTGTTGCTTCATCTCTTATATCTCCAGGAAGACTATTGAAAAATGTCACCCCTGCATGAGACGGACAATTTTCAAACGATTTGGTTTTATGTTTTTGGGCTCTTACGATTGTTCCGTGTGATTTTCACCCATTTCCAGACGTCAGAATGATTTGAAATTTGGCAGATAGATGTTCATAGTTCCGGTGACAATACAATATGACATTTTTTTTTTTGTTATAAAAACAAAACAAAAACAAAATGGCGGTTCCAAGATTGCGGACGAGATTTGTGATTATGGTCAGATTCGATTCAAAATTGACATACTGAAGAGCACGCTTTACTTCCCATGGACTAAAAAGTAAAAAATAATTGACAATTGAATTTCTCAAATGTGAAACAAGCGTGGGGTGCTTGATAAAGTTCTCTTGAGCATGACAATTTTCAAACGATTTGGTTTTATGTTTTTGGGCTCTTACGATTGTTCCGTGTGATTTTCACCCATTTCCAGACGTCCGAATGATTTGAAATTTGGCAGATAGATGTTCATAGTTCCGGTGACAATGCAATATGACATTTTTTTTTTGTTATAAAAACAAAACAAAAACAAAATGGCGGTTCCAAGATTGCGGACGAGATTTGTGATTATGGTCAGATTCGATTCAAAATTGACATACTGAAGAGCACGCTTTACTTCCCATGGACTAAAAAGTAAAAAATAATTCACAATTGAATTTCTCAAATGTGAAACAAGCGTGGGGTGCTTGATAAAGTTCTCTTGAGCATGACAATTTTCAAACGATTTGGTTTTATGTTTTTGGGCTCTTACGATTGTTCCGTGTCTAGTGGAATAAGTATGCATATCTGAGTTTCGATTATAATTATTGATATTTTTTTTCATTGACAGTACACATTTGTATATATAAATACAGGGTAATTCCGTATTCTATAAAATATGGTTTACAAGAATCTCTATAGGCCAGGTTGAATGAATATCAAGCGTATGGCCCTTTTTTGTGAAACAAATATTTTATTTACACTAGTAGAGCAACCCCACAAAGCGATGTTGTATGAGATATGAGAATGTACAATTACATAATATACGTTGAGGAGTTGATCTGTACTCACTATTGACTTCAATTGTCTCAATACGTAGTATCCACTATCGACATTTTTACGTATTTGGCTTATACTAGATTCGAACGACATCCTACTATCAACATAGGTACCAAAAAATCTGGTGCTGTTTGACGATTCGATATACCCTTTGCCTACTTTCACTCGGAAGTTATTGATTTTTCTTTCATTTCTGAATGAAAACTGCATAAGCACCATTTTACTGGAATTTACGATCAGAGAGATCAGGACCAGGACGTAAATTCATGAGACGGCACACTTAGCTTTTCTTGCCGTTCCACAAGACTGTCAGAATTAGCTGCCAGTATAGTATCATCAGCATATAAAACAATATGAGCTGTGCTCACATAATTTGGCATATCGTTGATGAAGAGGAGGAAAATAAGTGGGCCCAGTATGAAACCTTGTGGGACTCCTAGATCCATGTTGAATGGTGAAGACTGACAGTCTTCTAATTTTACACGTATTTTCCTCTGCGACAAGTATAGCACAACCCACGAAATGAAATTACTCCTGAAACCTATTGAGTACAGCTTACTTTGAATAATTTTGGGATCAATGATGTCGAATGCTTTCGATAAGTTGAAAAAAAGTGCAATAACGTATCTTCCCCTATCAAGTGATTCGTAAACATAATTGAAGAAGACCTATGCTACACTCTCCGTCGACTTACCAGGGCAGAATCCGTGTTGCACTTGAAAGATGATGTTGAATTGATCCAAAAATGAAAGCATTTTTATATAAATACATTGCAGTTGGAACGTCTTTCTTATCACTTTGTAACGGAACAGAACCAGCAGAACGCAGAACCTTAACAAGGATGTCTCCGCAATTGCTAGTTGCATGGAAATGTTCATTGAAACATTTGGACCACCTATCGATCGATTTCTGGGTTCTTGCCCTCATCAGTATAGGTTAGGTCTCTGCAGACAATAACTAATGTCTGCAACAAACGATTCAACAAAATCTCCATGTAAAGGCAGAAACTGAGACACCGCCCGCAGTCTAGCGTTCACTAAACCACGGGCGCCATCTGAACTCCAGCCCCTCAACCAAAGTAATACCAGAACTTGCGTGATTAATTCAACCACAAATACAAATTAAAGAAATCTTTAGAGTTCTGATCTTTTCAACAACTTTTGTAGGTATGCAATCTACTCCCATAGAATTTGTGTTTTTTAGTGATAAAATAATCTCACAAATATCATTTGGATGAACAGGTACAGTCTGAGGTACATCCATAGTTGTGAAATCTTTGAAGGATGTAGAGCCGAAAAATGAGTTTATTGCATGAGGTGCTATGGTTGAAAAACGTTAACAATTTTATTTCAATCTCTAATATCGTTTAGCAACTCGTATTACGTGTAGTTTTGCCTGTTTTATCACCAATCAAGTTTAATTTTTTTTTTTTTTGTTTTTGTAGTGAGGTTTTATTTTGAAGACAGTATTGGTGAAATATGTATTTAGTTTCGTGTAATTTACGTCTATACAATTTTTTTGAGGTATTATAATGCTCTTGGAGGTTGCTGTTTTCTACAGTAGTTGTTAGCCAAAATAGTTGTTTCAAATTAGTCCCCATGGAAATTATTTCTTGTGTAATCCATTGTTTATTTCGTTTCATTCCAAATCAAAAGTTATTTTCACAGTGGGCACGTACAGTTATTTCATTAATTCAATGAAATAACTGAGTACGTTGGAGAATGACTCGTATGCAGAGTTGATATTATCACAACTTCCATAAACTGGCAGAAAAGTTTCTTTTTCAAGTAAATCTGGAGCTGAGTGATATTTTCAATGCTCATATTCAAATAGCGTATTTTTTCTTGTATCTAACCTTCGGTTGGTAGAGAAAGATAACTACGCAGGCAAAGGCGGTCTGATAGGTTTATATTCAGAATTTCTTCACTATATAATGATTCATAAATATTTGTTAGGGAATAATCAATTTTTGAAGGGCTCATTCTACCATCAGAGTTGGTAAAAAGTCTTGTGGTTTTAGGTTTTTACAAGTAAGGTTGACGTAACCTAACTTATTTTGCTTTGTTTTTTCGAAATTCTCGCAGTATTCAAAAAAGTACTAAGTATTCTTCCTTTATTTATTGCCATTGTCTTAGTGTGATACAACATGTAACATTCCATGCAATAAATATTATTGTTATTAATATATTATGTATGTATATTCATTCAGCTCCGAAATCGAGTTCGAGGAAATATATAAAAATTGTCGTTACACCTAGTGATCAATAGCTTACATTCTAACGCTCGATATTAGAGCATGGATAAATATATAACGAAATAACTAATGAGTAATATCCAAAACCGTCTATAAAAATGATAAGTAATGGTTCTATTTGGAATAATATGTGATAACTAAAATTTATATTTTCACTGTGGGGGTATAGGTTTTACGAATAGAACTCTGTTCAGATTGTTTCATAATGGGTTAGACTTCTAACCGTGAGATTGTCTACGACTACTGATTTGGATTTGATTTTTTTTTTATTTTGACTGTTTCACGTACCTTACTCTTTTGCTTTTTTGTGGTACTTGATTACACTATTGCCAATTCCGTTATTATGAGGCTACAAATGTGATTGATATTGTTTGCATCTCGAATGCGAAATACTTTTTCATTCTCGAATGAAAGACAGTCTGACGGATAACTTAATCGTGACAACTTTTCAACCGAAGGTTAGATTCAGGCAGTGTCTCCGCTGCCGTCTACCCGGCAACATATACAGAACCATCATTCGAGACTCGTGTTATGTAATTCAATAAAATGTAGCTATATTGCCTTATGCCCGTTTTCAGTGTAATCCATTATATTATATGAATAAAGATTCCATTAAATCACAAAAAGTCTTGTATACAACACATTAATATATGGATTGATATATTGGTTCCTTTTCGAAGAATATATGCCATGAAATCATATGACAATCACATACTACAGAAGTGATACATACGATATATCAAACTTGCTACATACAGTGTGTCCCTAGTCCAATGGGACAGTTGTATACCTCTTATTGACATATTATTATCATTTCATATTGCGAGTAAAATCATCATTATTATTGCGAGCATTCGTGGTATTACATCTGTTAGTACGATTTGTCTTTGGTTTACAATTGGTCAGATTATGTGAGATTTAAGATGATCTTAATAATTAAAATGACATGAGGTAGCTTATCTCAACTGAACTTCCTGATTTGTTGATAATTATAGGAAAAAAATCACCTACACTATTATAATTCTTGGTTGTTTCCTAGATGAGTCGGAATTTTTATGAAAACTTCACAAGTAAGTATGTGGTGTTATTTGCATTAACCGATATTGTTAATATCAAACCAAACACAAACAACGGAGTGGGGATAAGTTTTGAAAAAAAAACACTTTTTTTTTATTTGTCGAGTATAATTCGTCCTCAACGATTTCTAAAATAATTTCAGAGCTATCGCATGCAGATAATGAATATACACTATTTTGCATTCAAATTATGATAATATTGTTGTTGACTTTCTACCCATCACTCTGGTCGCGGTGAAGGTTTAGGTGTAGTGTACCCTTTAGGTGTTGTGTTTTTGTCGCCGCATTTGATTCGAGTAGCACACACATCTTTAACTTCATCGTAATAAGTTCCTGGGGAGCAATAGAATTGTATTGCCTCTCCGTTCGCGCATTCGTAAAATGTGAAACAGTCTTCTGTATCAGGATAATAGATAGGTGGTTTATTGGGGTCTTCTTCTTCAGGGCACACTCCATCTGAAATGTAATAGTGCGTATATCAGTTTACTTCTTCAAGGATCATACGATATTTTGTATAACGGTCTCCATTAAAATTTTTGATTAATATAAATGTAGATTGAATCGATAATATGATGAATATTTTATGTACATAATTTTTTTTTCACTGTATGATTGAATGATAACCACAACATATCTATAATCCAGTACGACTGGGTTTTGAGACAAGAATCGATTGTAGCACCACCAAACTTGTTATGCTAGTAGCAGTGTTTTTTTTTTCCTTTGAAAATATATAAATATATTTTTGCCGTAATCCTGGAAAGTATATGATTTATCAACAACTCAACATGGTGAAAAACAATTCAAGTTTTCAAAAAAATTATTGCCAGTAACGCTTACCCGCCGCTGGAAGTTCTGGAGGAGCCGATTATTTGATTGGTCATAACTCTGCTAAAAATGATCGAAGAAGGAGAAGGAAAAGTTCACATCGTTTCTGAAGACTCCTACCTTCTCATGCAAATATAATATGCGAGTATTTGAGTACCTAAAATGTGTTTTGACGGATGATCCGGAAATCATGGATAAATTTAGTTATTATGGAATTATTATACTGAAGCAGCAACCTATATATCCTCTTTGGGCTATATGCAACAATTTTAAAGTAGTGCGACAGGTCCCACATGCCAAAAAAAATACTTTGTTTTACTCCTGCATCAATTTCAACTTACCCTTAAAATCGGCATTCTCTCAGGATTTTGTAGAGAGAACTGTTCTCTCGACTCTCGACGGAGTAGGCAGATTGAGACCTTAGAGAGAACAAGTGACGAGACCTGGGGAGTAGGCAGATTGAGAACCCGGCGTCAAGTTACAAAATCCTGATGATACCTGAGAAATAGGCAGATTGAGACCTAACTTCACACCCTTTCAATCATTTTATCCTTTTTTCTTGAAAATGGCTCCAAAATCGGAGCCGAAACGTCGAATTTCAACAAATTCTAGACGCGGTTCAACCCGAACTTCCAGTTTTCAAATATCTGACCGCGAAAACCTATCCGAACACACACATATATAAATGAAGATATCTATAAGGAAATAAGTAAATATTACAGTAAACTTTACAGAGAAAAATTAAGTTGTGCAAGAAAAGAGTATCATGACTATCAAATTTTGAAATCGGATAACAAATCAAAAACTACTTGGCAGACTGTTAAACATAATGATGTTGATATTGGAGAAAAAGAATTAGCTAATGAGTTCAATGAGAATTTCACTAAGCGATTGATTGAAAACAGGTGCTACGATTTAAATTTCCTTGTACAAAATATACCAATGAATTCAAATAGTTTTTTCCTATCTTCAGTTTGTGAGAGTGACGTCTTAGAGCTCATTTCTCAACTGAAAAATTCAAATGCTTCTGGTCATGATTTTATCTGAAAAACTGCCGCCATGAACTATGTCGTCCCTTGACATATTTGATAAATTTGTCCTCTGTAAACTGTAAATGGAATTTTTCCAGCAAATTTGAAGCTTGCAACAGTATGCCCATTATTTGAAAGAGGTGATGTGAATGACCTAGATAATTATAGAGCAATAAGCCTACTGTCAAGTCTCTCCAAGATATTTGAGTTGAATTAAAAAAAAACAGTTGACTATGTTTTATGAGCGAAACAAATTATTGTCAACCTCACGGCATGGTTTCACTAAATCCAAGAGTACAGAGTCAGCCCTATGTGAATTCCAGTCAAGAATTGTTAATGCTCTCGACAAGAAAAAATGTGTTACGGGCATTTTTATAGATTTCTCACGTGCATTTGATTGTGTGGACAATGAACTGTTACCATCTAAGCTCTTTAGATTAGGTGTAAGAGGGGTACCACATGATTTGATTAGATCTTATCCTATAGGTAGGAGGCAAAAAGTAAGAATTGGTCAATGCATAGGCGATGACTGTGATATTATGCAGGGAGTTCCCCAGGGTTCGAATTTAGGCCCCTCCTTTTTCTTGTTATTTGCCAATGATCTGATTTCATTCATAAGCAAGACAAACTCGGCATTCGTCACAAGTTATGCTGACGACACAAATATTTTGATTGTTGAAGACAACATGGATGCACTCCAAAAAACTGCTGAGGATATATATGATAAAATCATATTGTGGGCTGAAAAAAACAATTTGAAACCCAACAAGTCTAAAACTAACACGATATTCTTTAGCAGACGCGGTCAAAGGGAATCGAATGTGATACTCTATGAAAACAGTGAAAAATCAATTAGTCCAGTAGAAACTGTAAATATGCTAGGAATTGTTTTAGACAAAAAAATAATATGGAATCATCATATTGATGCATTGTGTACTAAACTGAAGAGAAGCTGCTATTCTATTAGATTCATGTCAAATCACTGCAGCCCTAGTATACTCTTAACATTGTACCATGCTAATTTCCATTCACACCTTCGATATGGTATACTAAACTGGGGTATGAGTGCCTCTGTCCAAAGGATATTTCTCCTCCAGAAATACGTTTTTAGAATAATTGCCAAGCTAGGGTACCGAGACTCATGTAGAGATGCTTTCAAACAGCTGAAAATTCTTACAGTTGTCAGCACTTATACAATATAGAGGCTAGTGCATACGTTTTCAAAAATAAATCCATTTTTCATTCCCATCGTCCATCACATAACCACAATACTCGTTCTAGAGACCTAATCTTAACAAACGCTCATAGAACTTCCTTGTATGAAAAAAGTGTAGAGTACAGTGGGTGTAAATTATACAATATGCTTCCAATAACTCTTAAGAATTCTCCAAATATTCATGTATTCAAAAGTCAGCTGAAAAAAATGTTACTTCAAAGGACTTGTTACACCATTCAAGAATTCACTAATCGACTAACATGAGATCTTCAGCTTTAGCAGATTTGGTTGTACTGTTCACTCCTAAGTGTTGTGTTCTGAATCACCGAATACTCTGGCGTTACATTTTTTTTTTTTGTATATTTTTTTATTTTTTTTTTGACTGTCTTCTTGTAATGAGAAATTGTGTGTTGTTTGCTGTCTTTTCTTTTGACATTTTCTTTGTTTATTGGACCAATCAAAGCTATTATTTTAGTTGCACCTGCGTGATGTGTGATGTAATTTTAGGTTCGGAATGTCGCAAGTGAATTTTCATTCCTCACATTAATTTTTCCAATGATCTAATAATGATATTAGGATAATCCCTATTTAAACGAATACAGAATTTGTGTTTCCAATATTATGTTTGTTGTGAAAACAAATAGTGTACGTGAGGAAGGAAAATTCATATGCGACATTTCCAACCTAAAATTACATTGCACATCACGCAGGCGCAACAAAAATAGTTTTGATGGATCCATGCGGATTGCCTATTGGGAAGTGATGTGAAAAGGAATTCTTGCTCCTTGCTCGTCAGGGTGGCTTTATGGAGTTTCTTGGAATTAAATCGAATACACTGAAATAGTTGGGCACTAACACAAAGAAGAATAAGGTGAAGAATAGCTTCTGACATCGACAGTTCAATAGCGGAAACTTAATTTGGAAACGAACCCTAGACCAAAGACAGATGATCATCTGCCACAATGACAGGCCGACAACTGTTTTGTTATACTGACCAACCTAAGGTTCCATAAAGTTTCTAGTGCGTTAGGAGGAACGCAAAGACAGTGTAAAGGTGATACAGATATAGGTGCAGAGAAAGAGTTTTCGATTTAATTCACAAGAGGTCCACCATCCACCGACAGCTAACTTTATGGAACCTTAGGTTGGTCAGTATAACTAAACAGTTGTCGGTCTGTCATTGTAGCAGATGATCATCTGTCTTTGGTCAAGGGATATCAACTGAGCTGTTAATTCGTCGGGCGAGGCAACAGGAGAGGCGCGCAATAGTGAGTCTGTCTTATTTATGTGATATTATCATATCATTGCGATCCTTGTTGCTCGCGTAGATTTCAGTCTATACCCCAGATGAAAAGTTTCCGATACTGTATATTTAATAACACTATTGTGAAGTGCAAACCTCGAGTTTGAAATCGCATACTTAATTTTTTATATAGGATGTGTATGAGCGATTATTTTCAACATTTACTGAAGAAATTGCCGGAATTATGGGGGAGTTGAAAACTGAGGCAGGACTGGCAGGAGTTAAACCCAGTTTTTTCTTTGGCATGTATAAGTCTCACTAGTCTTAAATCGTTGCATATGGTCCAAAGAGGGTACTGGGGGTACTGTATAATTATTTCATATCAACTAAAATATCCTCCGTAAATATCGTAGAAGGGTTATGTGAAGTGGGGTAAACCATGTTTTAGGTACTCAGATACTCACATGTTATATTTGCATGAGGAAGTAGAAGTCTTCAGGAACAAAATGCACTTTTTTTTCCTTCTACTACAATTTTTAACAAAGTCATGACAAATCTAATTTTCAACCCTGCCTGAACTTGCAGTGGCGGTTTGGGCGCGCATCAAATGTGACGTCGGCGTTTACCACGTTTTCTGAGAAAACGAGCGTATTTCATAAGGTATTACTGAAGATCATTCTTGTGGAGAGTTGAATTATCTCTCAACCTATCGAAATCGTTTTTTGATAAATATTATATTATCTGAAATAACAACAAAAAAAAATATATTTTTAGGTTCCACCCCTGATTTTTTGGTAAACAATTTTTTTGCTAATAATACATGAGTTTCAGACTGCTACAATTCATTCGTTACTTTTTGCTCGAGTTTGTCTGTCGTTACTGGATTATCAGTAGATATGTGAATAATGTTTTTGGGTCCGTCCTGTTTATATTCTCGTTTGTGAGAAACAAAATAGTTTCATAACTGTGAACATATCATTTCGGTAGCAATCGATTGACCAGATCAGTTAATCTTCATACTCTGAATAAAACTTTCTAAAATAATAATTTCTTTCTCTTACTAAAATGACATATGGATAATTGCATATGTACATAGCAATTGGGCAATTGAAAGAAGAAATCGACAAAGAAGAAGACGTCGAATGTTATGATGTAAAACAATGCATTGAAATATTACATTTTGTGTCTAACCTACTGTAACTGTATTGTATTATACATCATTTAGTCCATCAACTGGATAACTCCCAAATCTTTAAAAGTGCCATCTTTTCATTTTTCAATTTTTTTTATTAATCTGCTGTAGCTTTGATTGACTCTTGATAAATTGAGTCTCACACAACTGATGCATATTCTAGTTTTATTCTTGCTAGTTTGACTGTTGAAATGCTTTTATATCTTTTGTGCTAGAATAAATAAACCCTATAATTTCCAATTGCTCCAACTAAAAATTTGTCTACATTTTCATTAAAGTTTATAAAATCTATATTATTAAAACACCTATATGTATGTAAAAATGTCTTACTTATTTAATTTCATTTAATTTTTGTTGTAAACTTTGTCTCAAAACACATACAGTGTGTCCATAAAGTAACCCCCCCCCGTTAACTTTTGAACGGATTGGAATTTTCGGATGAATTTTTTTTTCTGGAATGGCAGTTCATAAGCTTCTTTTTAACAACTACAAAAAATGTCTATCTTTCAAAATGGCGGCCATTTTTCGAATAGCTTGGGGGGTTGAAAGATGCCTCTTTCAAAACGTCTTACAATTCTCTATACGTCCACAAAATTTCAAACAAAAATATCCATCCAAAACAAAATGGGGGTACATAATGTAAGAAGTCTCTTAGAGTAACCCCACCCCTGTTAACTTTTGAACGGATTGGAATTCTGTGTTGAATTTTTTCTGATTGAATGGTAGTTTATAAACTTCTTTTTGACAAAAATTTTGTTTTTTCAAAATGACGTCGGTCCACCATTGTGATTTTTTTTAAATGGCTATGGGGAGTCGAGTGATATATATCGTTTAAATTGTATTTCAATTCTCTATACGACAACAAAATTTGAAACAAAAAATATTCATACAAAACAAAATGGCGGTACATAATGTTAGAGCTCTGCTATGAGGATCCTTCGGATACTTTAGTTCTAAAAAAATTATCAAATTTTCTAAGATACCTTTCTACAAAAAATTTCTGTAGTTGATTTATTATCAACAAACAGATTATAAAGCAAAATTGGAAGACTCTCATTTTGTTTATTTGTTACATCGAAACACCAAACTGGAAAAATTAGTCCTGTATTCAGACGTGTTGTGTACACTATTTTTTCGGCAGTGTAGAAAATAAATGAGACATCTTTGTAGAACAAAATTTAGAAATTTAGAAATTTTAAATTATTTGTATCAAATATTAAAATTCGAACAGAAGATAGGTACTAACAGGAACATCATGATTCTAATTTATTCGGTTTCCAGGAAGTACATAAGTACTTATCGGAAAAGCGACCAGAAGTGAGTACTTTCCGGACGGTGGTCGAAAAGATAGCTTTGTAGGAATAATTTCGAATTAATTCATAAAACACTTACCCGGTGCTGCCACAGTATAGGCTACTGCGCAGAGAACTAAAAAAAGTACGATTTTCATTTGGATATGTGATATTTGCTCGATAAACAGCTTCGAAAAAAATCAAGAGAATGATGCTGAACTTTGAGATCTTTTTATAGTCACCTTGATGTAACTGATAATGGATCAAGTACCTGTTATTGATGGGAATAACATTTAATTTTTCAAAGAAATGGAGAAAAATATCACGACTAGTTTGATTAGATCAGTTAATCCGGAGAGAAGTGTTCGCATTTTTGTTCGTTATTCAATCGAAATGACTATCTAGGTATTTCATATTTGATATTTGCCATAAGATGAACTTTATCGGGTGGCCACGAGGTTTTTTCGTTGCGCTACTTGATTATTTTCAATTTTAAATTTTCGATTTAATGTCGATATTCGAAAGTGAAATGACATCAACTTTGAACTTTCAGTGACATACCCCCAAATTTTTTCATCATTTAAAGTAATTCCATTATGAAGCCAACCATATGCTATATTATGAATGTCGATATGATTACAAAATTTGAAATGAAAATCTGACATCAGGCAAGGAACTGACATCAGGCAAGGAACTGACATCAGGCAAGGGACTGGAACGGCACTTCGTCAGTGGGATCTAACCAAACATGAATTAGTGCTATAGTATGAGCTGTATTTAAGGCTTCAATTTAGAAAATCAATAACATTTCTTCTTTTGGAGATTGTTCTTTGAGTGTAATTCGAATGGCTGTTTTTACGGACTTCACAAGCCTCTTCCAACATCGCCCCATGCGTGAGGAGCCAGAAGACTGTAAAATCCAATCGATTTATTTTGTAGTTATTCCTTCGATCATTATTTTCTGGTTCATCTGCTCTAGTACAGTAACCACAGACAAATGTAAGCCACAAGTGAAGAATGAATCGTAGCACTTTGAAACTCGACTTCTTGACATCATGTATCGTTGAAAAAAAAAATGTTTACCAAAATATCAGGGGTGGAACCCAAAAAAAAATTTCTTTTAAAAAATTATAATTTTTTTTGCTTTTGTTTCGGAAAGTATAGGATTCATCAAGAAACAATTTCAATAAGGCGAAAGATCATTCAATTCTCCACAAGAAATTATACTTGGTGATTTCTCACAAAATGCACTCGTTTTTTCAGAAAACCTGATTGAATTCCGATATGAAATTTCAGGCTCACCTAAGCTGCCACTGCAATTTCTGGCAAGGCAAAAATTTAGATTTGTCATAACTTTGCTAAAAATTATAGTAGAAGGAAAAAAGTGTATATCGTTCCTGAAGACTTGCACTTTCTCATGCAAATATAACATGTGAGTATCTGAGTACTAAAAATGTGTTTTGTCCCACCGATAACTCTTCTACGATATTTACGGTGGATCCAAAAGTCATGGATATTATAGTTGATATCTAATAGTTATACTGCAGAAGGAATCAGTACCCTCTTTGGACCATATGCAACGATTGTAGACTAGTGAGACACGTCTCACTCAGACATGCCAAAGAAAAAACTGATGGGTTTTACTCCTGCCTCAGTTTTCAACTCGCCCATAATCCCGGTAATTTCTTCAGTAAATGTTGAAAATAATCTCTCATACACATCCTACATGAAAAATGAAGTATGTGATCTCAAGCTTGAGGTTTGCACAATAGTCTTGTTAAACATATATGCAATAATACATATACATACATATAAGCGATAATTTTCAATATTTACTGAAGGGAATGCCGATTTTAAGGGTGAGTAAGAGTGAGAAAAAAATATGTTCCACCCCTGGAATTTTGGTTAACAATTTTTTTTCGTGCTTATCATGGTTCCATCTACTAGCACACCAAGTTTGGTGGTGCTACAATCGATCCTCTTCTCAAAATCCAATCGTACTGTAATTACACCAAAGCATCTATTATTTCTCTAGCTGCACCCCTCATATTGGAGCCATTGTCAGAATGCGTTGCGGAGATCTAAGAGACGGAATAAAGGTCGACCTTCACCCACCTGTTAACCGGATGAAATACTTTTTGTACAACTGTCATTAAAAAAAAATGATGATGAATGAATTCGTTGACATATGAACTAATAACTGACGTTTTCACAAAATCACTTTTAACACTAGAGTTAAAAATACTTTTAAAATTAGTGTTAAAAGTAAAATGACAGACGAGATACTCAGTAATATAGATTTCTCTGATAGAAACACTTCAATCAGATATTATAATCAGAATACCTACTCAAGAGAAATCATTTATAAAGGTTTACACATGCATTTGACCGTTTGTGCAATTGGTAATACTAATTTCTTTTGAAGTTACAAACGAAGTAGTATTCAGTCCAACTGTAGAAGGTCCTTCATCACTGACAAATAATGACATTCATAAATAACGTGCGTTGGGGTCACTTCAATGAAATGAACGATTTCTGTGAGTGATATTTTCAAATAACATTCTCCCTGTCTAATTTATTTAATGATTTTTTCAATGAAAACTAGAGAAGATTTTTAAAAATCAACTATCTGAATGAAAATGCGAATTTTCACTTTCAGATTTTTCTTTTCTTTTCAGTTAGAGTCTTTTCACAATATCTATCAGATGTAGTTAAATGTCCAGCGTGGCTTTTGCCGGGGAAGTAGTTGTTTTCTGTTAGATATCACAAATAAATCATTTTTCCCGTTTTCAACGTGAATACCTCCCAACAGGTTATCTTGAGCGATAGAAAATAGCGACTAAAGTTTGTCTTTCAGCCGCAGATGGTTCCAAAACAGATCTTATGAATATCCTATTCATATTTTCAAACATAAATCAAAATGAAAAGTAATCTTGTGAAATAATTTTTGGGCTCAAGAATAGTGGGATACTTCACACTATCATCAATATCTACTGATGCCTTGAGTCTGCCATGGATTTTCAAAATCCCTTCGTCATCTAAAATAGGATAATTTATATAACTTCAATTGATTGATCGAAAAGTTTACTTTGAGAAAAATTTCTCAAGAATCCAAGAGGATCGAATAGAGACAATGAGTTTTACTACTCCCCTTTTAAAAAAAATTAAAATGGTGAAAAAAAAAGATTTTGTTTGTTGTCAAAAAGAAGCTTATGAACTACCATTCAACCAAAAAAAAATTCCAAGCAGAATTCCAATCGACGTTTCACATGAGGTATCACTCGACCCCCTATGCCATCTAAAATATTCAAAATGGCGTCGGGCCACCATTCTGAAAGATAGACTTTTTTTGTTGTCAAAAAGTAGCTTTTGAACTGCCATTCCACCAAAAAATATTTCATCCAAAAATTCCAATCCGTTCAAAAGTTAATAGGGGGGGGGGTTACTTTATGGACACACTGTATATTAACAGCCGTATGCATAGTGATTCGCCAGCGACTCTTCAGAGGTGCGCCGTTCGCTACACAAATTTTAATGCATAGGCCAGCGAACGGCGCACTTCTGAAGAGTCTCTGGCGAATCTATGCATACGGCTGTAAGTATCAAGAACGGTAAGCACATTTAACCGATCGAAGGCGATTGTTTGGAGTAGGAGCGTAGCGACGAATTACGACCAGATATTGCAGATTCATAGTGGGTATAAGTGGGTGGTGAAAGTGTGTGATATTTTGAAATTTTCTGTTATCAAACCTTCTAGAACTTGCCGTAACTTCTGATCTGATTGATTCCACAGTTTTCTTAAAGTTTCTAGATCTCTCCAGGAGTTTCGAGATTATTCTAGACTTTTCTATCTAATATTCTGAAAATTTCCAGGAGAGTATCATCAAGAACATTCTACATTTTTTTATCTGGTATTCTAGAAATTCCGAGAACTTCACTCTACACCTTTTTCATATGTAATTCAGAAAGTGTAACTTGTAATTCAGATTATTAAAATGTAATTCAGAAAATGTTACTTGTAATTCAGAATTGTTAATTGTAATTCAGAAAGTATAATTTGAAATTCAGATTTGTTAATTGAATTTCAGAAACCGTAACATGTAATTCAGATTAGCAAATTGTATTTCAGAAAGTGTAACTTGAATTTCAGATTAGTAAATTGTAATTCAGAAAGCGTCAATTGTAATTTAGAAACGATCACTTGTAATTCAGAAACGATCAAAGATCTGATAAGTAAGAGTAGGGAATATAAGAACAAGGAATTATTTTGGACCATATATTGTTTCAATTGGGTTAAGCATTGGGGGGTATGGACACAAACGAAGAAGGCATGCTTCAGTTCCACCCAGAACGGATTCAAACCTGGAATGGCAAGGTGCATTATCACACACAAGGACAACGTCATAAAATTGATTTCCTTGCTCTTGCCATAGCTGCAATAATATTGCCATCCATGCATTGGCTAAATCGGCTTTAAAAGAACCTCTTCTTCTTTCAAAGCTCACTACACCTGCTGCCGATATTGCTCCATTCAAATAAACGTTGGTCCCCTTGCAGATGGAAGCTGCTGTATGGCTCTATTTCCCTTTCGAGCGCGTCCTCGTGTACGACGGCAAAACAGGTTGAAATTCGTTTCATCCAGCCAGATAATCTGTTTGCCTTCACGAATTTATTCATTCAGTATTCGGACATACTGCTCTCGTTTATTTTTATTTTCATCATTATTCATTGTTATTACTTCATTGTGAAACTGTTTTACAGTGAACCTACCATCCAAATAGTTTCCTATAGTAGTAACTGATATATCTTTCTGAAAGTGTTCGTGTATTTTAGTTTTTAATTGTTTTAATGTGGAGTCCTCATCACATTCTACCCAAGAGAACAATATCTATTTCTTCATCTGTGAGGATTCTAGGTTTGATACCTCCCTTTCGAAGCATTGTATCACGTTCAGAGCATACCCAATGAAATGCAGTCTTGTATTGTACCCCCAACGACTCAGCCAAAGCTATCCAATCATCACCTCTGTTGGCACATGCTACTATTCTTCTATCCACCATATTATGCTGCTTATACCTAAAATAATTGATTTCCTTCAGTTTCTTCAAATGGAATTCTAATAATCACACCTACCTTTTCCTTTCAAGTACAACATTTTCAGTTATGACCATTCTGCAGAGTGGACAGATCGCATCTGGTACATTTCTTAATGGTTGAGTACATTTTTCGTGGAAAAGATGTCGACACGGTTCAGTTCTGATAACTTTACCTCGAGTCATCAAAGTTCGACAAATCACACAAATGTCTTTGAAATTCATATTTTTTTTGGTACGTAATAAAACAACACAAACACGTTCGGGTAGCTAGGAGAATGCATACGGGTTTTTCTTGATTACTGAATTACAGTTGACACTTTCTGAATAATAACTTACTCTTTCTGAATTACATGTTACACTTTCTGATTAACAACTCACTAATCTGAATTACAAGTAACAGGTTCTGAATTTCATTTCACCAATCTGAAATTCATTTAACGTTTTCTGAATTACAATTTACTATTCTGAATTACAAATTATACTTTCTGAAATACATGTTATAGTTTCTGAATTACAATTGAAAAAGGTGTAGAGTCGTTCCAGGATAGGCCAGTAGAAATACTAGTAGAAAACTTTTGTCATGTAGATAACGCATCGAGAAAGCAATAAATCTCAGTTTGCAACCTCTTCCCAAATACGCAACATTGTCAAAATAGCAAATAACTTGAATTTTGCTGTATACTCGTTGAGATAATTCCAATACTTCTACAAATTTGAAGAGGTATTTTGTACGAAAGCGTCTAAGGACCACATAGTTTTTTTTCAATTTTTCCGACTTCAAACACGGAAGTTCCGACTTTAAAATCGGAATTTTATTCTTCCGACTTTAAAGTCGGAAATTCCGACTGTGAAGTCGCAATTTTGGAGTTTAACTAGATATTTCAGTTCTTTTGCTTCATACAAGTCACGAATTGTTAATCTTCTTCAGTGTGACAAAAGCTATTTTTGTGTACCGAGTATCAACAATATAATTGAACGATAGTCGTTGTCGACCAATGTTTCACGATTTTTACTCTAAAATACACAACGATGTAGCCTTATTATTATATTATATCTAACATATACTTATGCAATGTCCCTCACTGCAGAGGAGAAAATTACAAGTGCTGCCTGCAACAAACCAACAGAATTTTGTTTCGAGTCGTACAGGGACACCACCTGCAGATTAGTTTCTCTTATCAATGCTAGTGGTCAGAGACAGCTTTGAAGCCATCTGTTCCCTGTTCGAATCAACTTATCATTCCGACTATTTGGCTGCTCTGGTCTCGCGCTATGAAACTGGCAAACATCTGACAGAAAACAACTACTTCCCTATTTCATACCACGACGGACATTGAACTACATCTAACAAATATTTGTGCAATGCTTAATGTAATTAAACAGTAGATTATCCTTCATTTGGCTGGGGAAGACCACCTGCAGATGCGTTACGAGGTTCTTACCTCTCATCAGTGACGTAGATCGGACAACATTAGAGTCGTCCTGCCCCAGCCCAATGAATTGTAATCCACTGCAAAACTAATATTTCCTCATAAATGAAGCAGCGAATTACAGTAAAGTCAGTCGCAGTGCCACCCGCGGGGAAGATCCAAAAAGCACTCTCCGGTAGCAGAGTCCAGGAAGTGAACAGAGTTCAACAATTTTTGCCGTAGAGTATCAATCAAATGAAATAGTAAAATCGACAATGTCGAAGTTCCCTTCTTTCCAAATATTTCCACTATGTGGAAAATATGAAGCCAACATCTGACAGAAAACAACAACTTCTGCAGACGCGTTTCGATGTTCTTGACTCTCGTCAGTGTCAGGGTAGGTCAGACAGCATAAGAGTGGTCCTGTCCAGCCCAATGAATTATAATCCTCTGTAAAACTAATATTTTCTCACAAATGAAGCAGCCATTCACAGTGAAGTCAGTCACAGGGCCACCCGCGGGGAAAAAACAAAAATTCACTTCTCTGATTCCAGGAAGTGAGCGAAGTTCAAGAATTTTTGCCGAAGAGTAAGTATCAAATAAATGAAATAGGTATTTGCCATAATAAGCCTACGTCGCATCGTAGGTGTATATGGGAGTAAAAAGGGGAAACCATCGGTCCGAAACGATCATCGTTCAATTGGATTATTAATACTCAGTAAACAAAAATAGCTTTCGTCACACTGAAGAAGATTAACAATGTGTGACTTGCATGAAGCAAAATAACTGAAATATCTAGTCACAGCTCCAAAATTCCAACTTTGAAGTCGAAAAAATAAAATTCCGAAGTCGGAATTTCCGAGTATACAGTGGGAATTTTCGGCCCTTTACGTTGACCGGAACACTATCAGGCCATCGTTGAAAAATGCGGGGCAATGAAAAAGGCAGCAGTTCTGTGGAAACCATAAACAATGAAAATATAGTTCCAGGGGCGCCAAGAGAAAACTTAGGGTATAATGTTACTTATATACAATAATTGTACTAAAACATTATACAGTATCTCGGAGGTATGCTGGTTTGATACGAGCGTAAAGAATGGCTTGCTATTATGTTGAAAAAGCATTAAAATTTCTCCTCGACTCGCTCGAGGAAGGGATATCGACGTGGCTGTTAATTCGTCGGACGAGGTAGTAGGGTATTTATGTGGTATTATCATATCATTGCGTTCCTTGTTGCTCGCATAGATTTGTCTATACCCCCGATGAAAACTTTCCGATACTGTATAATGCAAATGCATTGTTAGTACAGTAACCACAGACAAATGCAATCCACAAGTGAAGAATGAATTGTAGCACTTTTAAAAAAATTGTTCACCAAAAAATTAGGGGTGGAACCCAAATAAATTTTTATTTAAAAAAATTATAATTTTTTTTGCTGTTGTTTCGGAAAGTATAAGATTTATCAAAAAACAATTTCAACAAGTCGAAAAATAATTCAATTCTCCACAAGAAATATACTTAGTAATTTCTCAAAAATGCGCTCATTTTCTTAGAAAACCTGATTGAATTCCGCTATCAAATTTCAGGCTCGCGTTAACTCGCCACTGGCATTTCTGGCATGGTCGAAAATTAGATTTGTCATAACTTTGCTAAAAATTATAGTACAAGGAAAAGAAGAAGTGCATGTCGTTCCTGAAGACTTTTACTTCCTCATGCAAATATAACATGTGAGTATCTGAGTACCCAAAATATGTTTTATCCCACTTCACATAACCCTTTTACGATATTTACGGAGGATCCAAAAGTCATGGATGTTTTAGTTGATATGAAATAATTATACTGAAGCAGGAATCAGTACCCTCTTTGAAATATATGCAACGATTTAAGACTAGTGAGACAAGTCTCACTTATACATGCCAAAGAAAAAACTAGGTCAAGCTTGAGGTTTTCACTTCACAATAGTATTATTAAACATATATACAGGATATGAATAAGCGATTATTTTCAACATTTACTGAAGAGAATGCCGGTTTTATGGGTAAGTTGAAAATGAGGCAAAAGAAAAACAAAGTTTTTTTTGGCATGTATAAGTGGGACCTGTCAAACTACTCTAAACTTGTTGGGTTCTACCCCTATTTTCATATAAACCAATATTAATAAAAATTATACCATGTTCCCGTAGTTCGTATAATTATAGTTTTTACTATTTTTTCTCTCCACACATTCTTTTCTCTTTTGTACGAAACTGATGATGATATATGTTCGAAACATGTCTTTTATAAGATAGGATTTCTATCCTCTTTTATTAATACATTTTTCAAAAAAAAAATCTATTTATATATTTTTAAACGAAAAAAAATATATGTTCCACCCCTGGAATTTCGGTATGTAATTTTTTTTCGTGATTATCATGGTTCCAACATCTAGCATACCAAGTATGGTGGTGCTACAATCGATCGTCGCCGTCATCTCCAAACGTATGTGCATTCTTGAAATTTTCTACGGAATACGATTTATGCTTTGAAAGTTAACCAGATAATACTGAAAAAACATGATTTTTTGTGAAAAACCGCACTAGGTTATTTTTTTTTGTAGTTTTCAAAAAATTGCCCTCCTCCTTCGGAAAAACACATTTTTTCAGACTTATCGGTAATTTTCAGTGCACTTATGGTATTATACCCGATAATTTTTTCACGTTATTTGATTGAATCTTTGTTTGGATGAATACATAAGAAAGTTAGCCGATGACTGTGAAAAATGTCCGGTAAAAAAATAATCAAGCTGAATTACATTCGTGGTTATAATTTTTTTGAGATAATTTAAACAAATCGTAATTTAACAACTCGTGGACTCCGTCCACTCGTGAGATTTCAATAGCAATCTAAGTAGTTAAAATTATCAAAACATTACCACCACTTGTGTAATCACTGTTCAAAATTCAATCAGAAATCAAATTGCTTTGAGGTAACGCCACTCATCCTAGTAGGATTTTTTTTTGAGAAACTCACCAGTATGTGTGCGGTGTTAATATACGAAATTATATTGTTAATATCAAACCAAACACAAACACCGGAAGTGGGCATAAGTTGTGACACCAACTGCCAGGCGCATAGGAAAATCAAATAAAGTAGAATTTTCCATTAATTTAGTGAATATAATTGAATAATTTGTCCTCCATGTTTTCTGAAATGATTTCAAAGCTGTCGCATTTATATAATGAATAGAAGACATATACATTATTTTCAAATAAATTCAAATTGTAATAATATGGAATCATCATGTTGATGGTGGAGGTATTGGTGGAGTTGTTGGTTCCCAATTGGTTATTGGATCAGGTGTAATAAAACCTTTGGGTGTAGTGGCTTTGTCGCCACATTTGACTCGAGTAGCGCAAACATTAGTATCTTCATCGTAATAAGTTCCTGGTGAGCAGAAAAATTGGTTCGGTACTCCATTAGAGCATTCATAAAATGCGTAACAGTTGTCAGTATCGGGCAAATAAACTGCATCTTTTTCTGGGTCTTCCTCGGGACATGTTCCATCTGAAATCAATTATCAAACATAATTTACATGTTCAAGATTTTTAATAACTTTCTCTATTGAATTTTTGGTGAATATATATATATATATATATATATATATATATATATATATATATATATATATATATATATATATATATATATATATCACTGTATATATATATATGTATATATATATGTATATATATATGTATATATATATATATATATATACAGTGACCGCCAAAAAGTATGTACCATATGGGAAAAAAGTTTATTATTAGAGTATTCGAAAAAAGATTCTTGGGAAAAGTTTGTGCATGTCCGATAACCTAAAAATCGATTTTGACACATGTCACGTGGTCGCTGGTATGGCGGCAAATTGAAAAAAATTACGATGAAAAGGCAAAAAGTGGGTAAAATGGCAAGATATCAAAAAAAGTTAATTCAAAAAGTTGCTTAGAATTGAATTTTATACACATATGAGAAGTTTGACAGAATAATGTGGGAAAATTGAAAATATCAATTTTTTTTAAATATTTTCTCAGCTTTATAAAAATATCAAATTATTTTCCTATGAATAGCTCGACCATACTGAAATATTCGTATTTCAATGATAATAACAAACTTTCTCATTTTCACCACACCGCCGCACGCCAAAAAGTATGTACCATATGGGAAAAAAAGTTTAGTATTAGATTATTGGAAAAGAGATCCTTGGGAAGAGTTTGTGCATGTCCGATAACCTGAAAACCGATTTTGACACATGTCACGTGATCGCTGGTATGGCGGCAAATTGAAAAAAGTTACTATGAAAAGGCAAAAAGTAGGGTAAAATCGCAAGATATCAAAAAAAGTTATTTCAAAAAGTTGCTTAGAATTGAATTTGAAACACATATACAAAGTTTGAAAAGATAATGAGACAAAATTGAAAATAGCTATTTTTTTAAATATTTTCCTAGCTGTATGAACATATCAAATTATTATCTTATGAATAGCTTGGGCATACTGACACATTTGTATTTCGATGAGAATGACAAAATTTTCTCATTTTCTCCACACCAGTGAGCACTAAATTAAAAAAATTGGATTTTGTCAAAACCCTGGCTGTTACATTGGTTCGTATCTAACAATTATATCAGAATACCACGACCACTGGGATGACATGACACCCCAGAAACATGGTGTTTTCCAGATTATAATCAAGTTTCGATGATAATCGTGCCAGAGCGTTTCACTTTGCATTCAATGTTGAAAACTCTAACCTCTTTAATTTGACGCACTATTTTTAAGATTATGTGCGAAGTGAAATGTTCGTGTACGATTTCATCAAAAATTGATTATAATCGGAAAAACACGATATTTTTGGATTTCTCCATTATCACAATAATCGTGGAATTCTGATATAACTGTTAGATATTATCATTGAAACACAAACATTCCAGTATGGTCAAGCTATTCATAAGGAAATAATTTGATATTTTTATAAAGCTAGGAAAATATTTATATATAAAATTAAATTCTAAGCAACTTTTTCAAATAACTTTCTATATCTTGCTATTTTACTCGACTTTTTGCCTATTCATCGTAATTTTTTTAATTTGCCGCCATACGTGACTTGTGTCAAAATCGATTTTTAGGTTATAGGACATGCACAAAATTTTCCCAAGAACCTTTTTTCGAATACTCTAATAAACTTTTTTTCCATATGGTACATACTTTTTGGCGGTCACTGCATATATATATAAAATAACTTGTGACATCTACAGTCACTAATTGAAACATAATTTGAAACGAACCACGGAATCCAAAGTTAGAAATTGTTCTGCTCAGTGGCAGGCAGTCAACAATTTTGTTGTTCTGGCCAACCCAAAGTTCAAATAATTTTCTCATGCGTGAAATGGAACGCAAACAGAATCTGAAGTGGAGAGAGTGTTTTCGGGGGTAATACCACGAGTGGTCGCAATACTATCGATAATTCTGTCAGAAATCAACGAGATCAAATTGCTTGGTAACACCACGAGTCCCGTAGGAACGAGTGGTGTTACCTCAAAGCAATTTGATCAAGTTGAAGATTTCTGACAGAATTATCGATTGTATTGTGAGCACGAGTCGTATTTATTGAGATAATTTCACGAACCAACCAAGTTATTATTTGAAATTTGATCGAGTAAACAAAGTGAATTCTTCAATAGTTGCAACTAATGAATAATAAACATGAAGTCTGTCAACCTGACGTTTATGTCATATTAGATTACAAGATGTATCATTGCTGTTTATATTTGTGGTTGACTTGACGACATGGTCTTTCCGGATCGGAAAGAAAGGAAGCGTGTACTTTTGCCAAATCCCATTCTGATTGGTCCTCATATCGCAGGAGACGCGACTTTCATATAGTGAGTGAAATTGTCGATTTAATTCCGAGAGTTCCACCATCTGCCGACGACGTCGTTTCGTTGTTAACAACTCGTCAGGGCAGCTTTATGGAGCTCCCGAAATAAAAACGAAATCACTCTGAATTAATACCTTACGACAAAGACAATGATAATGAAAAATAACTTCTGACATCTACAGTCACTAGTTGAAACTTGATTTGAAACGAACCACGGAATCCAAAGTTAGAAATTTTTCTACCTATTGGTAACAGCAGATTTGTGAAGCCAAAAATGGATAAAATATATACATTTTGGCAACAAAGCTTATGTGTTTATCCCGGGTTTCGATATAATAAATGTCAATTCATTCAATTGTCAGTTCTGACAATTATTTATTGAATTAATTCAAGAGCAATGTTGCCAGTTTGAATTTTTTTTAATAATTGATAGGAACATAGGAAGCCAGAAGATAACTTAATTAGATTGAAAAGAATAAGAATGTACTACTATTACATTACTATTTCTAAGCATTTGAAAGAATTCAAATATTTTTCCAGGAATAACCCAAATTTCCTTATGAAAAGCATACCCTCCTTTGCATATATTCCTACAAAGCTTTTTTTTAGTTTATTGTTTCGATGTAACAAGTAAACAAAATGAGAGTCTAAAACCCCATGATGTTGCGTTCACATACACAGTGAGTTTCAAAAAGCTTGCACCGTATGGAAAATTGTTTATTATCGATTTGTCAGAAATTGTAATTCTTCATAAAAATTGGTGCATTGCGAAATATTTGTATTTTAGTTATAAAAATTAAGAATTTTCAAATGGTTACAGGGAAGAACAATAATATAATGTTGATCAAGAGTAAACTATCCTTATTTTTGACCTTATCAAAAATGTGCATCCAAAAAATTTGGTTAGAATTAAAAATAATATTTGAATTTGAAATCACAGCCACCTACGCAACAACCCTTTGTTTTTCACGGTTTGTATCCTCTTAAAGAGTGCTAGTATACTATCTCATATGCACCTTAGGCGCCTACCTTATCTTCCTATAATTAGTGTGCGATAATTCATCCCTGTAGGAAAACTGTTTTTATGTATCAAGGGTGTAAAGTAGGCGTTTATAGCCTGCGGCGGGAAAATTATATACGCCGAATGCCCTAAACGTATTTTACGCACGTGATACATTCAACATCTTATGCACTAGCGGTATTATAGCATGAATCACAAATACTGAGTTGATTTTCAATGATCTACACGTTTCATACTTTATGCATACAGCAATCAAAAGTAACATAGTCTTAGGAATTTGTAACTATAGTAGCTGACAGGTATATAGAAAAATCTATTTCAAATAAAATGATCATTACCCAAAAAATTGCCAACGATTATGCCGGAATGATAGCAGATAGTTATTTGAATCAAAACCATCCACTTCTTAAATAAATATGAAATATCCCATCCTCAACATACCAAACTACATTTTCAATATTCAGGCTCATAACTTAAGTACATGTTATTTATAGATGAATTCCAACAAAGTACGAAAAGTGTGCAGGAAAGTCGAACTCCCATTCTCTCCACACTATTCCACAAAGTGGAAAATTTAAGGCAAATACAAATATCTGTCAGAAAACAACAACTTTCCTCTACGAACATTGAATTACATCTGACATTAATTTGTACAACTTTGTCGAAATTTTTCGTTTATTTGAAATTCTCCAGCACATTTTTCGGACTTCGTTCGATTTCATGCACTAACTCTTCCCGAAGTGTGTGCTACAGAGGAGTGATTCTTGTTTTTGAGTTTTGGGTGTTATCGTTCATTGGGTGGGCCAGAATGACTGTTATGTTGTCAGACCTATCCTTGCACCGAGGAGTGGAAAACAAACCGTGAAACTTGTCATGTCTGTAGGTGGTCATTCCCAACCGATGCAATCAGCAAATGTAAGTCAATGTTCGTAGGGGAAAGTAGTTATTTTCTGACAGATATTTGCCTCAAATTTTCCACTTTGTGGGATAGTGTGAATTGAAGGGGAATTCGACTTTGTCGAAATTTTTCGTTTCATTTATTTGACTTTTGACTTTTCGGACAATATAGAATTCATGCCTTTACTCTTCTCGGAGTCTGTGCTACCGAGCAGTGCTTCTAGTTTTTGAGTTATGGGTGTTATCGTACATTGGGTGGGCAAGGATGATTTTAATGTTGTCCGACCTATCCTTGCACTGATGAGTCAATGGGGGATAATATTCAATTCTTCATTGCAATTAGTTAGCACTTGCAATAATTGTGATTTGCCTGAATTTTTCTCTTTGTGGGATAGTGTGGAGAGAAGAGGAATTCGATTTTGTCGACATTTTTTGTTTGTTAGTTTGACCTAGAGCCAATTTCCGGTAAGGTCCTTTCTTCAGGAATATCCAAATTTTCCATTATTCTCATTTCAAAGCGCAAAATTACTCATTTTATAAACGAACCCTCGCCCTCGTGGCCACAGTAATATAAACTTGATCCCAACAAAATATTTTTTTTTGTATTTTTTTTTAAGAATTTCCCAGGTTTTCATAGAAAACCCATGAAAAGCAGAACTCAACATACTACAAAAGTTTTATATAACATTACTATTATGAAACAGCATACAATCAGTGTTGGATAAAATTATTCCGCCAGGACAGTTGGAAAGATTTTATCTGAAATAACTAATATGCAAACAATGATTTTTATCAATTGGTACCCCTTTTTACCTATTTAAAGCACACCTCAGCGTGTGCAAATCGAACTTTCAAAAACTCGCGTTTTTTAAAGTTACCATGGCTACTTCATCAACTCGGGATCCGAGAAGTCTAAATGACAATTTTATGATTAATGATCTGACAGGAGTACTTTTTGTAACGTCAGATAAAATATTACAAACAAATGCAAAACCTTTACGATTATTTATAATAATGAAACCAGTATTCATGATTTCAAAGTGCACCAAATTCCCCTATTGAAAAAAATAACTCAAAGTATTCATGGATAACTTATCTTACAAACACTTGCTCTGAATCGCGCGTGTTTGAAATACCTTTTTATCCACTCATACTTTAAAATACCATAAACTCAAATAAAAACAGTTATAGTGAAAACTCCGACAGCGAAAGCTTTGCCATTTTATATTTTGTTATCAGAATTCAAATATAATAATAATAATAAAGGCTTTTATTGACAAGATATTTTTACTTTTTTTACAAGTTTCCATAAAACATTTGTATCTTATCAAATAAAAAGGCACAGTTCAAACTACTTGTTTTGACGCAAGTGTTTGCTCTTCCACCCAACCATGAAAGACCCGTTTTTTGACTTGCAAATGAACGAGTCCAGGTGATCAATAATGATATAATCAAGGAAACAATAAACTTATTTATGTATAAATACACATATGAAATATTGTGATCGTTTTATGCAATCCATGCCAAGAGCTGGTTCAAAAGATCATGTTATTTTTTTCATGTTTGAAAGTGTCATTTTTTTGTATGTATCAGGAAACCAGTTGTAAAGCTTTGTCAGGTGAAATGAAAATAAGTACTCGTATAAAGAGGTTTGTGTTGAGGAGGAGTGAGTCGATTCCTAAAACGAATACTCAAGTTATGTACATCAGTTCTGAATCTGATTTTATTGTACAAATAATAAAGCTTTCCGGTAATAATAATTTTGTGGTAAAGAGTACACGCATGTAAAAGTCTTATACCGTCTATATTCAGCCATCCAATATATTTGATAAATTGGGACGTTGAAGAACCTGTCTTCAATCCATATACTAAACGTGCACAACAGTTTTGTACCCGTTGAACTCTTAACCAATCTCTCTTCAGTAGATTTGGTCCATAAAGTGTATCTGTGTAGTTGAGATAAGATAGAACCAGTGTTTCACAGAAAATTGTTTTTATTTTCCTGTTAAGTAGTGATCTATTGCTGTACATAAGTTTCAAGTTATGAAAAGCTCTTCGCAGTATCATGGTCACATGTGAAGAATATCTCAAGTCATTGTCTAAGAAGACCCCAAGGTTTTTTGTGCTGTCTGTCAGTTCGATTGTGTCTTGATTTACTTCAATATGAATACTGTGACTGCATCTTTTTCTTGCAGCCGATCGGTCAAAGAGAAGTGCATTTGGTTTTGCGTTGATAGAAAGTCAAAAGTTTTCAGATATGGACAACATGGATTCAAGGTCATCATTGGTAAGTGAACAAGCTTTTACTGTATCCTTTTCCTCAAAACTGTAATAAACGTGTGTACCATCTGCATAGAAATGCGAAGAGCAGTGTAGCAGACTTATGAAATTCGTGTGTGTATGAAGAGTAGTGGTCTCAGTATGGATCCTTATAGAACACCACTCTCTACGAGCATGTATTGTGATAGTTTTTTGTCATACGCCACTGCCTGCACGCAGCTGAACAGATAATTCTTCATCAAGTCAACTGCAGTATCAGCAAAACCTATATAGTGCAAGATAGAAGAAAGCAGCTGGTGGTTAATGCGATCGAAGGCTTTGCTGTAATTCAACAAAACCAGGATGCAGGATGCACAATTTATTTTCATCGAGGGCGGTGTGGATGTCATCGGTAACTTTGAGCAATGCTGTAGTACAACTATGTTATTATCATCCAGTTGTTTTTTTTTATTTGACAGTTCAAAATTTTCTCAAAAGCTTTCGATATGGTGCACAGTATGCTTATAGGTCTCAGATCTTAATATTCTTCTGGACCTGTAACTTTATAGGTGAAGGAATTACATGTATGCTCTTCCATAAAGTTGGAAATCTATTATTTTCTATGCAAAAATTAAAAATGTGCGTGATGCATGGTAATATAAAAGGACAGATCAATTCCTATTTCATCGGCACCAACTGCTTTCGATTTGATGGATAACAACTTAGAAAATACTTAATCATCATTGATGAGTGAGAAACTGAAGTTTTCTATTTCCTGAATGGAGTTCTGACCATAATATTGTACTGTGCCATTGTCGACTTCAAACTCACTTTTCAATGAAATAAAGATTTATGTCATTACCATTTTTCAAGGGTTCAAGAATTATTGTATTCTTTCGTTTCGCATGTATATCTAAATCTTTTAAATCTTTCCATATTGTTTTACTGTGTCTATGTCAGTAAATTCCAACGAAGGGGGTTGACGATAAGAAAAACTGTAGAAATTTTAAAAAATAACCATAAAATGAATAAATACAGCCGTGTGTTATGTCAAAACTAATCACATGTGAGTATACAATCTGAGTAATTTCAGTAAATCAGTATATCTTTTTAAATACGGCACTTATGTTTGCAAGACTATCAAGTAATAATTACCGACTGATTATCAGCATCCTTGGGTAAATCTTTATCTATATTCATTATCAGGAATGCACGTGCATTGTCTTTCATCCCTACCTAAGCTCCGTTGTTGTTTGATAATCTGCATTATCAAACAACGGCTCCGTTGAAACGGCTCAATCAGATAAAAACTGCATTTTATTTGTTCCATTCCAGAAGCAGTTTAGGAATAGATTGAAATATGACAATCAAATAAAACGACACAAATAACATGAAAGACAGATAAATGACAGGAATACCTGTCATTCATGTTGTTTTATTTGTATATTTTTATAAAGACTACGTTTATCTCACAACTTTGGATCCGCTCAAGATGGGTATGACTTGACTGGATCCGATCCATCTGATCGATATATACAGTTTCTGGATTGGATTGAACCGCTCAAGTCAATTCTATTAAATATAGAATTGGACCCAACCGATCGCCTTGAATAGAAGTGAAATTACGAGATAAACGAGTTTGAAGTTGACAGATGTCAGGTAAAAGTAGCCGAATTCAGATGGGTTGTTTAACTTAAATAGTCTGTAATCGGATGAGTTTCTCTTTCTCACAATGGAGAACAAATTAATACTAAAGAAAAAGAACGTACTGTCCAAAGGAGAGAGCAGTTTTTTCATTTAACTGATTAAGGAAAAACGTTTTTTGGAATGCATGGATGAGGAAAGGATTAGGGTTTCGCATATTTTCAACAACGATTCGTAAATTAATTCGCAGAACACAAGAAATTTTACGTTACGAAATTCGACATATTGCTGTGAAGTTAGGTTTTTTTTTCAATCGGATTGTAGCATAGGATTCTTCGATCCACTTATATATTGCGACATAAACTGAACGGTGGTTTAATTTGACTCAATGCTATCGAATTTGAAGCGGATAGAGACCGTCGAGATAAACGTAGTCATTGAATGATTGATGAATGTAAATGATGATGATGATGATGAAATTAAATGATATATAAATATATACTGGACACGGCTACCGAAATGATAGAATAAAACGCACCCAGAAAACAAAGTACACGAGAAGAGACGAAGAGGATGACAAGAGAAAATAGATGGATCCGAAGATTATAAAGATTTAAAAAAAGTTGAAATTTCGACATTAAGGTGGATTTTTCGACATAAAAGTCGAAAATCACATCTGCAGGTGGTAATTCCTAACCAATGGAAGATAAACTTTACAATAGTTAAAAATAAATCCAAGTAAGTCGTATGCATTACTTTTCAGCAAAGATACCGCTCGCGAATCTATACTGTATACTTTACAATTGCAAATTGGGAATGAAATAATTCCATTCCTTAAATATGGAAAAAGTCTGGGTCTTATTATCGATAGTAAACTCAAGTCTAAGCAGCACATCTCAAAAAAACTGCAATGAGCCTACTGTACCCTGAAAATGATTTATAGTCACAGGTTATCACTGGATCGAGATTTAAAAAAAATGCTGTGTGAATCTCTGGTTTTATTTCATTTGGATCATTGTGACGTCGTCTATGGTTCCTGTCTTGATAGTGTGGATATAAACGTTGTTTGATAATACAGAAGAATTATCAAACAACGATATAAAACGTATACAAAAATTACAAAACTCATGTCCCCGATTTATATATGGCATAAAGCGCAGTCACAGGATTTCTCATAAATTAACTGAATGTCATTGGCTTGATATGTTTAACCGCAGTATATTACATTTTGCGTGCCTTTGCTTCAAATTACTAAAGTTCAAGTGCACCCTTTACCTACATAAAAAATTAAGCTATCGTACCGATGTTTATAATTTGAATATTAGACGCCAAAATATTCTCACCATACCCTCTCACCATAAAGAAGTATTTAAGAGTTCTTTTTCCTACAAAAGCGCTAAAATCGTAAATGAGCTGACTAAACTTCACTTTTTCAGTTTCAATTTGACTCCAAATGCTTTCAAATACAAATTTAAGCAGTATCTATTTGTCATGCAGAGTAATTAGATAGTTCACGTGTGTATAAATTCTCCCCCTTCTCTTCTCTTTCTCTCTCCCTCCACTCCTCTATCTTTCTATCTCTCTCTTTCTCTCTCTCTTTCTCTCGCTCTCTCTCGTTCGCTCTCATAGAATTTTTTATTGTTAAAAATTGTTGGCTTTGGTGGAAGAACAGACTCAGAGGTTTATCCTCTGATTCTGAACCATATTGCCATTTATATGCCTACCTAATTGCCAAATTATGTATGAATTTTTTTTTCTTCTTTTAATTTTGTATTGATATGTGGGTGTATAATAAACGTATTTATTATTATTATTATTATTATTTTTATTATTATTATTATTAACTCGTGTATTTTTGATCCATGTTTTACATGCATGTAATGTTGTCTTGTTTTTAAATTTGTAGCTCCCTGATGATGACAGTATTCACTGTCGAAATATTGGAAATATAATGTTATAATAGTTCACTTGCGTTTTGCTGCTTTCCCAAATAGTTTTCGAGCTTTACATATATACAGGGTGAGCCAGGGTTAAACCGCCAAAAGTTCAGTGTTGATTTTTTTGGTGAAAATAAAACATTTTTTTCATATAAGCATATGTCCCAACTTGCTTCGTTTTGGAAATACGGGGTGTCAAAGTTTTTAGAAAAAATCAGTCTTTTATTCATTACTCAAAAACATTTCGGATAATTCTGATGAAACTCTGCATGCCCATTTGCGGTAATGAGGATTTTATTTTAATGTAGGTACTCAGAATGAATATATTTCATAAAAAACTATTTTTTTTGAAAACTTTGACAACCAGTGTCTCAAAAACGTAGCAAGTTGGTACGCATGCTTGTATGAAAAAAAAGGCTTACTTTTATATTACTATATATTATTTCCAACGTCAAGAATCAATATTGCGATACCAATATTTCCCTCATATCGATTCTAGAGATTGAAAACAATATTGTATATCCAAGTATGTTGAAACATTGGTTGAACATTAATTCATCAATATTCAACCATTTTAATCTATATTACTTGAAATTTTAATCGGTTTAAAAATTATTTGAAAAGAATTCTTACCCGGATCTGCCACTGTATACGCGACTGCGCAGATAACCAAAAATAGTACGATTTTCATTTTGATTTGTGATATTCTAGTCAATCAGCAACTTCTGAAAAATCTAGAGAATGATTTGAGCTCAAGTTTGAAATCTTTATATACTCCTCTCATTTCTGGTGAGAGAGTACTTGACCCTGATAAAACTGATATGAATCAAGTACCTGATATTGATGAAACTATTATTTGATTTTTCAGAAAAATGGAGGAAAATATCTAAACCAGTTCGATCAAATCAGTTAATCAGGACAGAAATGATTAGTTTTGTTCGTATATTCAATTGAAATAGGTATTCACTTCATACTTCGTCAGGGTTCGACAACACTGAACTATCAGCAGGATGAAATATATGAGAGTTTTATAAAATTGCGAAATACCCTACGCCACTGCATGGTGAGTTGCGCATCGATAAACAGTTCCGATAAGTCAGCAAATAAAATCCTACACCTAGAATCATCAGTCGCAGATGCCAAAAAACAGAAAACAATCAAATAGTTGAATTAGAGTTTGTTGAGAAAAATTAAGAAGTGGAATCCAAAACAAAATATTATAATACCATAATAGAAGATCCATCTCTATGGCCCGAAAGAGACGAAGAGTTCATTGATTACATAACGAAAAATGCACCTTTCCAAGATTTAAATGCCATAGATTTTAAAACAAGTAAGAAATGCTATGGAAATCAAAATCGTTATGCATCGAACGATCTATTCTTTACCACATTGGTTAATGGCGAAAATGTCCTTCTATGATGGCTCTTATATTCAAACTCCACCTTCTCTGTTATCTGCATACAATGTAAATTATTCTATACAAAAAACATCTAATGGATCATTTCAATGATTGGAAAAATGCTGACAGAATCAATCTGCATGACAGCTTTCATAAGCAGATCAAATGTTTTTAACAAAATTGACACAGACCTACACAAGCAGTATCTGGTAGAGAAGGACTATTGGATTAATGTGCTCAAACGAATAGTTGCTACTATAAAATATTTGTCAAGACAAGTACTGGCCTTCAAAGGAAAAAATCAAACTTTAGGAGATAAACATTGTGGAAATTATCTAGCGACTCTTGAGCTCTTGTCACAGTTCGATCCCTTTTTGAAGAATCATTTAAATAAAAAATGCGACAAAGGAAAAGGAACTGTTTCCTATTTTAGTGCGACCATATGTGATGAATTTATCGAAGTTATAGGGAAGGAAGTTAGAGAATATATAATAAAAGAGGTCAATTCCACTAAATACTTTTCAATAAGTGTAGATTCAACTCCTGACGTCTCAATTAACTTATAATATATAATAAGATACACCCTTGAGGGATACCAGTGGAACAATTTCTTGGATTTATAAGCAAAGTTGGATATAAATCTGCAGAAATGGAGAAAGCAGTATTAACGGGACTTCAGGATATGGCTTTAGATATACAAAAGTGTCGTGGACAGACATACTACAATGCGAACAATATGTTTGGTAAATTTACAGGACTACAAAAATGTTAACAAAATCATAACAAATTATTTTTATTTGTTCCATGCGCTGCGCATTCACTCAATTTAGTGGGAAAGTCTGCTGCAGAATGTTGTAATTTGGCTGTCAATTTCTTCACGTTTGTGGAAGAACTGTATACTTTTTTCAGTGCATCTACCCATAGATGGGAAGTAATGAGAAACTGTTTAGGCAAGAATCAGGTACCAAAAAAATTATCTGTTACCAGATGGTCGGTAAAAGCGGATGCCGTCAAAGCTTTGTTTAATGGTTATGTGTGTAACAGGCATCATGCTCAGATATTCTCACAGAGTTTGACAAGGTCAATAAATCACTTCAAAGTTCTACCATGAATGTATTGTTGGCCGTTCGTCTGTATGACTCCTTATTAAAATATATCGACTTCGTGCGTAACAATTATGATTCGTTTGTGATGTTCCCAGAATTGTTTCAGTAGTTTTCCGTTCAAGATGGAAAAGAGTAGCAGCAGCTAAACAAAATTGTGTTCGTCACCACATTGTTGTTTTTTTCGCCGAATAATTTTTAGCCTCAGGTGCCTGTAACCCTTAAAACGCCCCTGGACCCGTCCAAACCTGCGAACGCATTCGCGAGCATTTTCTTTGATGTCGGAGTGAAAACCGACAAATGATGGGAACGCCACCAACCATTCGCCGAACGGCCAGGATTTGCGAAGCTTTAAGCTTCGTACAGACCTGAACATTTCGCCGAACAACAAACAAAACAATGAACCGAACGCCAAACAGAACGGCGAATTGACGTATTCGATTTCAACGAGACGAACAACAAACGGAACTTTTGAGTTGTTCTCAACCCACAAGTGATGGGAACGCTGCGAAGCGTTCGCGGAACGGCCAGGATTTGTGAAACTGCAAACGCGTTCGCAGCCCCGTCCAAATTAGTGTTCTGTTCGCCGTTCGGTTCGTTGTTCTGTTTGTTGTTCGTCATAATGTCCAGGTCTGTACGAAGGTTTACAATAATATCGGACTAACATATTAGTACGTTCGATGAAGTAAAATACATAATATCAACTCGATGAATCGGTGTTTTTTTCAACGCCCTGTATCTCAGAAACGAAGCAACTCCGGACATATGTTCACAGGAACTATTTTTCTTGAAACAACCTAACGAATCATCATCTGTAGTTTCGTACCGTAGTTGGGAAACACGAGGGAAATACATAAAAAAAAAACGAAAAAAGTCACAGAGGAAAATGGTGGTAGACTTGGTACAAAGAAACAAAAAGTTTGGAGAGAGTACCTATCAGTAAAATTTTTGCCAATGGACTATCTTACTACAATATAAATGAATGGGTAGAATGAAAGTAATACTTCACAAAGATTTTTTACACAATACTAACATTTAATGCTAACAGCTGTTTCGACACACTGTGTCATCTTCTGAGCCAGTTTATAACTGAGCCAGTTTATAACTGGCTCAGAAGATGACACAGTGTGTCGAAACAGCTGTTAGCATTAAATGTTAGTATTGTGTAAAAAATCTTTGTGAAGTATTACTTTCACTCTACCCATTCATTTAAAATGAATTTACACACATTGAACGCCGAAACCGTAGAACATTACTACAATATTTTGTTCAGGAATTAGTGGGACTTCTTGGTTGGATAATATAGGAATTAGATAAAAATAATTAAAATAATCAATTACATACACCTTTCTTGTTGGTGATGTTGATCACCTGTGAGTAAGGGGAGTCACTTGACTCTCATTTTCCATAACTGCACCAATGAGAAAAAAATTGAAAATAAAAAACCTATGAATTTCTGACGTCATCTAAATTATACATCACTACTATTGATGTCTGGCCAAATGCATGTGAATATTTTAATCAAAAAAATTCACACTTACCTTCAATTTTGATGAAAAATTTCACGGGTGGAACGCGAAATCCAAACACAGCCATTTCTTCGAAGCCTACTGGCGCCAGCCGTCCAACACAGTACCGAGGGGCACGGGTAGAGGGCGACAGATCGTTTACGCGATATTCGCATGTAATACAGTTGCATAGATATGTGAGTGACTCCCATTACCCGTACTACCCCTGTACCTAATGAATAATAAACATGAAGTCTGTCAGCCTGATATTTATGTCATATTAGGACAAAAAGATATATCATTGTTGTTTGTATAAGTGGTTGAACATTGACTACGTGGTCTTACCGCCTCGAAAAGAAGGAACAGTGTTCTACCGAGACACACCGTTTTGATTGGCTGTTATATCGAAGGAGATGCGAGTGTCATATCGCCAGTGAAATTATCCAAATGATTTCTCGAAAACTACTACGCAAGCTCGGATGGAAATTCGAATTGGGTTTTGGAAGGTTATAACGAATACTTGCAGTCTTTATCATTTTCAGTAGTCTTAGGTATGTATAAGTATATGGGTGGTCGGTAGCTTGGCGGTCTAAGGCGCAAGCCGTTCGAAACTTCAGTATAGCGATAGTCGGTTCGAGCCCGATGATGTATGTACCAGGGATTTTTCCTGAAGTACTCAATATCGGAATCGATAGACGACCACAGTCCTTGTTGAAAGCAAGTGTATTGTGTGTTGTCTAGATGCCAATCTCGTCTAGTGCTAGCTTGGAGTGCACGCCGGCCACCCGAGGTGGTGCTGTAGGTTTTCTGGGTTTTCCTGCAGCTGAAAAGTGAATACGCCACCAAAAATCAGTAAGTGGCCCCGGAGCGCCACGGCAAAATAATAATAATAATAGCCGTTCTCTACCCGCACAGGCTATGCCTTTGGGTACACTCTACGAGTGTTTATGCGGGAGTATTATTATTATTATTATATTATATAATAAAAAATAATAAGTCTATTTATTCACCAATATCTCTTGTTCATAACTACTGCACGCAGCCCTACGGAAAGAAAGGGGCATCAATATAATTTATAAATGTAGGAAAGCGTAGAAGGACCACAGTAATAATTTTTTATAATTCCGACTTACTCGGAATTAACTAATTCTGACTACTAAGTCGGAATTACCCAAATTCCGACTTACTAAGTCGGAATTACTGTCTCGGAAATTGGCTAATTCCGACTTACTAAGTTACTATGCAGGTTAGATTTGTTCATAAATGAACCTTTGTTCAATAGACGTAGGTACTAGTTGTAGTAGTTGTAGTAGTTGTAGTAGTTGTAGTAGTTGTAGTAGTTGTAGGGAGGCCGCTACGGCAGCCATGCAAGTGGGACCTCGTGGGCCCTTTTTGCCATCGCTTGTTCTAATTCCGACTTAGTAATTCTAAATTAGTTAATTCCGACTTACTAAGTCGGAAGAAGTCAAATTCCGAGATAGTAAGTGGGAATTATAAAAAATTAATTACTGTGGCCCTTCTACGCCTTTGTATAAATGTGCTCAGTCATAGTTGAATGCTTAGAGTAATAATAAGACATATAGATGTCCTCCCTATACCTACACAAATACTTGTTTTGAAGTGAACATAAACTATCCTTTTCTATACAATTTGTGGGCGAGGAGGGTGGTGAAACGCTATGGATTGTTTGTTTACATTTACAGTAAGAACATGTATAAGGCCCTCGCTTGTAAACAAAGATATGTTGCCCTCAAGACAAGGATGGAAAATGCATCTCTATGGTATTTTATTACTTTGAGGTTGAATGGTATTAGTTTGATACACAAAAGGAGAAAAATGAAACTTATTTTTTCTGAAGAAAACACCAGCATCTTGAAATTTGCTAAAGTTTCGCTGATTGATACTAAAATCCGAAAAAATCAAGTATTTTTTCTATGTATAAAATATATCAATCTACAACATATGATGTGGAAAAAAATACCAAATAAATTTTCCCTATTTTTGTATTTTTTTAACATTTTACTAAAAAATAAACACTCAGCAAAAACTTGACAGATTTTGAGATGCAGGTAATTTTTTCAAAAGGAATAGTTTCATTATTTACATTTTGTATCAATGCATCCTCGTATGTTTCAATTTACATGATTTCATAGGATTTCAATCAGTCTATTTCATAATAAATTACCTGTTCCTCTTGACGATTCTCTATAGCATCGTATAAGTCACTGCTTCCAATTGGGTGCATCTTATCCATTTTTGCCATTATTTACTGAGTTCATAATTACAGAGTTCATTTTCTAAATGCTCAAGTCTAATACTTCTGAAGATTAAGATTACACTGTTCAAATGAAGGAATTCATTTCTGTTTGCCAAATAAGATCTCAGATTGTGCCAAGATCTGAAAGAGAGGTGAAAACTCCGTGAAGATTTGAATCTTAAATTTTCCATAAGATTTGTATCACTTGGAAGCGTGATATGTGGTGGGAGTGTATTGGAAAATGCATGTTCTCTATATTATTATCATATTCTTTATTTTATTTGTGCGATCATGTATTCTATGATTTCGTTCATTAATATCAAAAGTGATATCTGATGATTATTACACTGATTGATTGGCATTCTAGTAATTAAAAAAGTAAAGCTTTTCACAGATATCATCCACGATTCTTTTTTACAATATTAATTTATATTTCTTGGGAAAAATGATTTTTATTAATATTAGGTACTCGACTCACTATCAGATTCACCAAGGCTAAGTAATCTACTATCAGATAGAAAATGAGTTTATAAGTGGCTTAAGTAGAATCACATCATCAAAATGAAAATCGAATTTACTTTGCTCCTCTGTGCAATTGTCTATGCAGTGGCCGATCCAGGTTAGATTTTTTCATACATTATTTCCGAATTCATTATAATCAACCTTTATTCAATAGTAGTAGGTAGTAGTTGTAATAGTTGAAGTAGTTGTCGAATATATAACACGAAAGTCGATATCTAAGTCGGAATTACGAAATATTAGTAGCAAACATTTTGGAAATAAAAATAATAAAAGTTTTAGAGTCCCTTCTACGCTTTCCAATACTCTTCACTTGTTTCTCAAAAACGACAAGAAACAGTTGAGAAAGTACGATTGAGAAGCTTCATTGACTCATTTGTGAGGCTTCCAAGAAATGCCTTCCCTAGAGTCAACCCTTCAAATACGAATATTTTTGGAAGTGAGAAGATTCAGACTTATACAATATGTATTAATTTATTGTTGTTAATACTGAGCAATCTTGAAATATCTATATGTATTTATGAGACTCACTGTAGACATATCGTCACTTCAGAATAAGATGGATTCATCTGCACACGCCATGGTTTCGAGAAACAGAGGCCTGAAGTTTCTGACAGGTGTTCATAGTACTCTAATACTGATCAATTGAAGTTGAATCTGAGGCAGTATGATGAGATATAATAATACTTCAAACGAGTGAATGAATAAAGTTGGTAATTGCCTACATTACGTCAATATCTCTATCCAAAGTATCCAATCTACACAGATGGAACCTTGTTAGTTTAATTTTGAGTTAAATATCAAAAGAGGCAAGGTTGTTTTGACAGATTTTTATAATTTTTAATTTTCGAGACTCCATTATTTTATTCTCATGATGTATCTATCCTATGATTCACTCTGATCGTCTCTTAATCATTGTCTGATATGAGTTATTATCAAGTTATGATCATGAAAGTTCATAGTATAACAAAGGTGTATCTATGTCCATTTCCACAGCTGATAATGACAGAGTTCTATCTGCACGCAGTAAGAACTCTGTTATGCGAACCTCTCGTAGATAGAACTGTGTTATGAGCAAGCACTGTATTGTGGTTGTTAGATAGAACCATTTGACATATTCTTTTCACTAATATGATAAGAGATGGCAGTGAAATTAGGTTTGAGCAAAGATAATGGAAGATATAACAATGTAACACTAAAATCTTAATTTTGGCGAAGAATGCACATAGAACCATGTTATTCTAAGGTGACGATATATCGAAATTTTTTGTGGACCATTTTTGGACATCATTCCCCATTCCTGAAAATGTTCAGAAGCATATGATACGAGACCTATTCAATTTCAGATGGTTCGTGTGCTGATCAAAAACCTGATGAACCAACATATCTTGCCGATACAGAAGAGTGCGCAGTATTTTACGAATGTGCTAATGGCGAGCCAGTCCGTATAGTTTGCCCTCCAGAAACTTATTACAATCCAAAGATTGAGGTCTGTGATAGACATGTGGATTGCGGAAGTAGGCAAACAACGCCCAAAGCAACTACAACTGCTTCGACAACGAAAACCCAATGAAATGAATGGATGAAAATTCAGCTAGTCTCAAGAACAGCTTCGGCGATTCATTCTCATCATTTCAGAAAGTAAATTTTTACCCCAAGGAAGCTGCGTTTCATTCAAATCATTATTTTCCCAAAAATCAGTTGCTTACCATATACAGAGTGTTTACGAAATTGGAGCAATATATGAAAGAGGAATTAAAGAAATCTGCATTCACTGTTCACAATAAGCTTGTCAAGAGAGAAACAAGATGTCCTGAACTACCAGGACGACGCTTATTGCCATAATCCTATACAATAGGAATAATTGGGTCGAAAATCCATCAGAAAATAACTACTTTCCTGGCTAATACCACGACGAACGTTGAATTACATCTAATGACTATGGCAATGAATTATGGCAATAAGCGTCGTCCTGGTAGTGCAGGACATCTTGTTTCTCTCTTGACAAGCTTATTGTGAACAATGCATGCAGATTTCTTTAATTTGTATTTGTGGTTGAATTAATAACTCAAGTTCTGGGTATTGCTTTGTTCAGATGGCGCCCGTAGTTTAGTGAACGCTAGGCTGCGAGCGGTGTCTCAGGTTCTGCCTTTACATGGAGATTTTGTTGCAGACATTAGTTATTGTCTGCAGAGACCTACCCTATACTGATGAGGGCAAGAACCCAGAAATCGACCTATAGGTGGTCCAAATGTTTCAATGAACATTTCCATGCAACTATCAATTGCGGAGGCATCCTTGTAGGACTCTGCACGGAAATTCATTAGATGTAATTCAACGTTCGTCGTGGTATTAGCCAGGAAAGTAGTTGTTTTCTGATGGATTTTTGACTCAATTATTCCTATTGTATAGGATTATGGCAATAAGCGTCGTCCTGGTAGTGCAGGACATCTTGTTTCTCTCTTATGAAATAGGAATTAGAAGATGACAAAACAAAACGAAATGATAGAATACTTTATTGTAGAAAAAAAATTATTTTGGGTGATATTCAATTTTAAAGTTTTCAAGCCTTTTTTGGTAATCACTGATATAAGAGGTCTTCAGCCTGCGCAAACCACGCTGAAACACTGCCAGTGGTCAGACACACTGTGGCCTGGAGATTCAAACCAGTGCCTATCAAACAAAGGTAACTTAAAGCGATTTCATAAAATTTCATTAACTTTTTCGGACATTTTTGACTGCTTCAGAAACGAAAATTCTTGCCATTTCTGATACATTATGTTCCATATAACAGCCCATTTTCTTAGTTGCCCCAATTTCGGAAACACCCTGTAGACAATACAATACAATTCACTACAATACTTATATATCGTCAAATACAAATACAAGAATAGATAAAATTACAGTTTACAAGTACAAATACAAAAACAGATAAAATAATTACAGTAAAGTCGTAAAATTTAATATAATAATTCAATGGGAATCATGTAAGAATTAATAAGCATTAAAATAGTAAAAAGCACACAAGCAAAACATTCAGGATGTCAAAGTTGTCTGATCGGTTTGTACGTATCGATTCATCTAGCTAATAAAAGGCATTTTTGTAAAGAAGGTTTTTCACTCTATTTTTGAATTCATTGAGATTGCAATCTTGTTTAATTAATGTTGGAAGTTGAAATTTTGTCTCAGATTATAGCCGGAGGCAAGACGGGGGTGGTATCTCTCTCCTGAAACTTGTGGTAATGTAGGTGATAAAGAAATTGTCGTTGGAGGACAAATAATGAACTTCCTATTTATTAGCCAACGTTTTGTTTTATTGAGTTAAACTTCGTCGGGGCCTGAAAGGGCTAAATATATATAAAAAAACAGAGTTAAAATGTATGTGAAAACACAATATATCGCGATTCAAAGTTTTGTTAAAATTATATGATATACAGATGGAAAAATTATAACACAATGGTAAACACATCTAAACACCCAGTATATAAAAAAGATCAATTAGATAACATTGAAGCTTGGCTAATGGCAAAAAGAGACGAAAGACAACAAAAAACAATAATAAAAATGGGAAGATGTACATACCTCAACAACTAAGGTCATACATAAATATCCAGTAAGTACATATCCTGTATGTCAATAAGATCATTCGTATAACACATAGGGCGTGATTTTACAAAAACATATTTTTCGGGGCATTCGTATTAACATTTCAAGAAGCTTGGGGCGAGACGCCTCATGGTTGTTGAGAAGAGATGTCTTCAATTCAAGATGGAGCCAGAGCATCATATAAGGCGAGATGCCTACTATTGCGGGGGCTAGAGGCCTCATGCTCAAGTGAAAGATTCTTGTAAAGAGTTTTTACAAGAATTTGTCAGTTTGACAAATATCGACATAACTTTGGGTATTTCAAGAGAGTTTCTTGCAAGGGTTTGTTCACAAAGTTCTCAGCGGACATAAAAAAGAATCGGTAATACAAGACATCATCATAGATTAATTAATCTATGGATACCACCAATACATAAATAAAACGTAGGCAGTTGCCGGAGTTAATCGAAACATATTATGTATAATTGTCAGAGTGGCCTACCAGGTTAGTAATACCCAATAATGGTAAAAATTATCATAAAACAAATTATAGTTATGGTGTCCATCAAATACAACCAGAGTTTGGTTAAAAATATGTATAATTATTGTCAGAGTTGCCCAGGAGGTCACCAATATTCACTGGTGAAGTTAGAAAAATAAATTATAGTTATGATGTCCATCAAATACATCAGCAAGAGTTTAGCGGAAAAATATCTATGATTGTCAGAGTTGACTAAAAGGCCACTTATATTCAATACTGGTGAAGTTTATCAGAAAATAAATTATTAAATTTATAGTTTGGCGTGGTCACGTGGCAGTGCTGCCGCTGGTCACTAATCAAAAGGATCACATGGCCGTATCAAAATCCGCGCATTTTACTCCCAAAACTTTGAAAATCCTCACAAAATCCTGGCAATATTTTTCCAGAAACTGACACAATGGTTATGATTGTTATGAATAAAATGATATGGATTTGTTTAAAAAAAATGCATAATGGTACTAATCTTCTAAAAAAACGTAATCGTAATGAAGTGAAGTGTCAAGTGTCACTTGTCATCTGTCAGTATAACTCATTTAAAATATACCGCCCAAAACTAAAAAGTGAAAAACTAGCATAAAAATCATAAATTATCAGTCAGAACAGAAGTTCTATCTTATACTTCATGTTCCGTGATCCACCCAAATTTAATTACAGAAACTTCGGTCTTCTTTTAAATTTTATTCAATGATTCTATATGACCCATCAAAATCCTCACAAATCCTCACAAATATCCAATTACTCCGCTTTTACTCCGCAGCGTTGAAAATACTTACAAAAGGAGTAATTACTCACAAAACGGCAGCACTGTCACGTGGTGTCCATCAAATTGAAGCTGGGGTTACAAACAACTTGACAGAGGTGGATACATAGAATGACAGGAATTCTCGACAGCTGACATATTGGGATACAAGAGGTGCGTTCGGATAGTCCTTGCATTCGGTTCTGTGAAATCGAGCGCAGTACCACGTGATCACCGAATTAACTGAGTGAATGGTAATGAACAAATGAACGAACGCTCCATAGGGCAGATCATAATCTATGAATCTGTCATTTGGCTAAATCAGTCACATTCACAAAGTGAGTGAAATACGCTAAGGAGCATAAAAATATGTCATATCTGTGTAGTATGTGTGTACTTGACGTCTAAATTCGGAGCGAACCAATTATATGGTTCTGTTTGCCCCGCTCTAATACGCCAGTCGCCGAAAAGGCAAACGGAGCAGAAACATTGAAGTAACAGAACGTGTGTTCTATGAGTGAAGCGAGTCGAGCCACAGTAGCTTCATTCGTTTGCATCGAGGTGCAGCACTTTTTGGTGTAATTTACACCACATTTTGAATCGAGTGTAGCTGAGTGCAGTTCAAACAAAGGAATGTGTCAAACTAAGATGCAAACGAATTAACCTAGTATAAAGCTTGAATACTGTGGTCGAGCTGTCAGACATGATGTTCAATGGTTGACATTTGAACGTTTGTTTTTTTCTACACAAAACTATATCAATGCATTATTAAATCTGTTCAGACTTCTTATCGCCAGAGAACTTGGCACAAGACAGAACGAAATGAAATAACGATATTCCTATATTCCCGGCAATCGTTTCACAAGTATTGGGAAAGTAACCCACTAAGGTTAAAATGTACTGGAGGGGTTATTCATGAGATATCACGTCGAGATAGACATCCTTTTCACAGAATGCCTTAGTTGGTGAGGCCAGATCTAGTTTGATCAAAGGATGATCCCGCTATTTCCAATTGTCAACCAATGGAAACTTCAAAATCATATCACGAGGGAATCCTCCTTGATTTAATTAGTGTGACGACGAACGCTGGTGGATATACAAAACCAAATTATGCTATCATTAGGGCTATAGCCCAGACTCTCACTATGTTGGTTGGTGAAAAAAAAAGAAAAAAGAAGGGGGAAAGTAACTTACAGTTGATAAAACTGGTGAATAGGTTGGACATACATTAGCAGACCATCATTTACTGAAACTGGCAGAATTTTCTCTCATATTTCCACTTGGTGGAAATGTGCGGAGAGAATGATATGACTGTGTCAAAAATTATTCAGTTCATTGAATAAAAATCTCCGAACTCGGTTCGATTTCATACTGAAACAGAAGTAATTGTCACTCCTCGTGAGATATGGCTTGGGTAAAAACTCAACACCAGGGACGCTGATGCCCTAGAAAAAGCGGTTAGAGTTAAAAGACTTCTGAGACCTTTAAAAATCCAACAAATTCGGTTAGGAAGCAAAGAGGTAGAATATTCTACTTTGACTAAACGAATCAATTAACAATGAGACAATGAGGGCTGTACTCCCAAACCAAGACCAGTTACTGGTCCAGAATATTTTAGCCCCAAAACCAGATAGTCCCTTTCGTTTTATACGAAAAATATTAAAACTCTCAGCAGCTTTACTGACACGGAATACATTTCAAGTCAGATGACAAAAATATAGCAATGAAACAATTTCAAAAACATGACTGTTTATAATTAAGTATATGATGCACATTTCCTTATACCTGTTCATAGGAAAGACAGAAGATATCTGAGTTTATCCTGTAATAGTGCTGGTTTGAGCTCACATACAAGTATACATTTTGAGATTTTCCACAACACATTACCTTTTTACTAAAATCATGATATCTGTGATATCCCAGTTTACAGGAAATTGGTTTTCTTTCGTAAGTGGAGGATATGTTTCTAATAGAAAATACATATAATCAGTTCAGAAAGTATAGCTTTCACAGTTAACTTAAAGGAAAGCCAGTTAACCCCAAAGACAAAAGTGCAAGTAATGGGATTTATTTTCAATTCAGAGGCAATACAGGCGATACTTTACAGAGTCTGCTCATTATGTTGGCATTGTGGTTTATACTCCCTAGGAGGGGAGTTTTCTTGGGTGTATCTCAAGCGTTTTGGAAAAGAGGATGTTAAGTCCTTCAGAGAGCAGGAAATAATTATGAAAAATTCATGATGATTCCTATCAATCAGGAAAAGGAATCGTTCTCGATGTATCCACTACAGGGTGAACTGATTTTGTGTGAAGTAGAGGGTTCCCATTGGTTCAAATTGAGATATCGGAATCAAACCTCTGGGAAGAATAAATACCAGCCACTCCTAGAGCTTTCAATGTTTTGAGAAAAATCAAATATGTGTTGCGAGCACATTAGACTATTACACAAAGAAAACTTCTTCATTCAAAGCTGACATTCCCAAGTTAATTTCAACTTATAAGAATATGGAACAGGTCTTTGTCAAAGCATTAGTAGATGAAAAAAGCTTGTACTACACAGCGGTATTGATAAAAACTTTTTCATCCGCTGCCAAGTTGAATGTCAACTTTGATATGATAAGGCGTACCGCAGGCAGGACAGAAAAATCTAACACCGCTGTAAAGTTCTATAATCTTCCATATAAGGCAAAAATAACTTTGCAAATAAGATTTTGAATCTTGGTCTATAATAGGTTAATTGATACTAGAAGTGCTTAATTATTACAATGTATCCCTAGGCGTGAAATATAATTATAAGATCAAACGAACTTACCTTAAGTGAAGTTCGATCTAAATTATATGAAACGCCATGTTCGAAGATGATCAGTCCCGCCCATATCCAATGGCGAAATGATTTCTTATAGTAGGAATCGAATAATAAGATTCCTGTACCAAACCAGGCTTGTATCCTTCAAAAACCATGCATGATATAATTATTTGGAAGAAACTACCCACTGGTGTCAGTGGTCAGTGGTTAGGATCCCGATCATCATTTGAGACGAAATAGCTTTAAAATTAAAAGTGATTAAACTTAGGTTAGCAATGTTAGCATAGAGCCACAGACACGACGGTACAGAGATGGGTGCGTTCTGTTGGCCTGAAGTAACACAGTTTCTTTAAAAATTTGCGTGTTCACACGGAAAACAAGGGGTACTACATTTGATCATCTTCGAACAAGGCGTTTCATAAAATTAAGATCGAACTTCACTTAAGGTAAGTTCGTTTGATCTTATAATAAGAGTGTAATTTGTGGGTAATAATTTGCTGGCAGTAGAGATGACTTGATAACGAACTGAATCGATACATCATATCAACAGCTGGATCTTGAATCTGCCAGATACACTCTATTAAATATTCTTGAGTAGAAAAATAAAACGTTACAAAGTCATGTGCCGAGTTTCAAACTGCTACGATTCATTCTTCACTTGTGGCTTACGTTTGTCTGTGGTTACTGTACTAACTGGAAATATTTGGATATCTACCGTGATTTTGGTTGGAATTGGAACTTATTTTATATTACCTGGTCTCGACTGATGCAGTTATCCAATTTGATCTATAGAATTTCGAATTAATATGGACTTCAATTAAATATTTTCTTATAATTTGGAATTATCTCGTCCATTGGAGATTATCGAACTTAATGAATGAGTATTCTAGAAATTACTTATATGTATTATCTTCGATTAAAAATGTGTGATAAGGGATTCGCTGGTTAATATACATATGTGTTCAATTAATCAAGATTTCCATTGAATTTGATAACATAATTCAGATACTCGAGTTCAAATTGTAAGGTTGTCATTTCGAGTGTTGAGTCTGAAGGGAACACTTAGGATGGAGAGTGAACTAAAGAATTATGAATATTCCTATTTAAAAAAAACTGCAACTGCACGTGGGACTTCTCCATGAACCTGAGCTAATTTTTTCACAAATTCAAATGTCTAGCTCATGATGGAATGCAATAAGTATCAGAGAGTATTCAGGAGTTCCATTGTCTAGAAACAAAGAAAATTATTTCTCTGTGTGTGTTTGGTCACGACCTTTCAACAGTTAAATCTGTTGTCGTTATAAAGTGTGTAAATGCGTATACTTATCATATGTACATGCTTTGTGGGTAATAATGCTTTGCGTGTAGACCAGTAGAGATAGACATTAAAAATCGAATATTTAACAATAATTGCATACGTTTTCAAACTTTGGTCAAGTGAATGGTACATCTAGAAAGAACTAAATCTCAGTTTGCAACCTGTTCCAAATCCCGCAACTTTGTCATTAGATGCATGCATGCATGCATAGTATTTCGGAACGGGCAAAACGGGCACGCTAACACATTAATCAACATTGATAAACTGAGAGCCCCACTAGGCTAGTAGAAATAGGCAATCAATTCATAATAATTCCAAAAGTTTTTCAAGCTTTGCTACAAGGTTCTGAAGTCCTAGAGTGGGATTCTATGTACCATAAAATTCTATTGTCGATAGAAAAAGTCAGATGACATTATGGTTGAAATCATGGGAGAGGAAGAGACAAAACTGTCGACAATAGAATTCTATGGTACACAGAATCCCACCCTAGAACATTGTCAAAATTACAATTCACTTGAATTTTTCCAAAAATTCAAAAAGTTCTGCAAACTTGGAGTAGTATTGAATGTATTATTTCATATTATGAATCAAGTTTGCAACCAATTTACGTGTACGGAAATTTTTTTTAATCAAAGACTAATGTTTTTCTTCGATATACCATGAGAAAAAATTCCAAAAGTTCTGCAAACTTGACAGATACATCGGAAAAATATTCCGAACAGTTGTACAGATTTGCAACCTTTTACGTTGATTGGAACATATATTTGTTTAATTCGAGGTAATTTTTATAATCAAGGTGGTCTCGAAATAATTACAAGAGTTTTGAAACATTATTGCAAATTTTTAAATAATTTATTCTAATGCATTCACAAATTTACAACCTTGTACACGATCCGGAACTTCGTGCAATTTGAAAAAATCTAGTTTTAGAATAATTAGTTTCTTCCAAATCGCATGAAGTTCTGGATCGTTGACAAAGTTGCAACTTTGTGAATGCATCAGAATAGATATGTGCAAAATTTGCAACAAAGTTTTAATATTTCGAGATCACCTTGAACAAAAAAATTAGCATGAATTAAAAAATAGTATATTATGATACAAGTTTTATAAGACACCATTTTGTCGCACGCGTTGCTCCAAGAGAACACGTACGACAATGGGTGTTATGAATAAAAACTAGCAAAAGCTTTTACTATAGGTTTGTCTCTCTCATTAGTTAATAAAATAGATAGGTCTGTTTCAAGAAATCTAAGTAAAAGCATTTGCTTAAGGTTTATTCATTAGACCCATTGTGTCTTATAAAACGTGTTTCATATACTATTTTTTCTATTTGGAATTTTTTTCAGTTTTTTCATTGGAAAAAATTAAATTTAATATTAATAAATAACATCAGAAATATCGGGTTGGTAACATTGATAAAATATTTAAAATTTGAAGGAGGCTGATAGGTAATTCATTTGTTCACATAAATTATTCAAATTTTGAATGTAAATATCAGTAAATTGCCTTTTTTGAAATGACTGATGGAGTAAACTCAAGTCCCATCCCTCTTGTCTGACGTTCATCTGACAGTTGATGTTACCAATCTCGAAAAAATTTAAAATGCGTATCGAAATAGAAGCCAGAAAAATATAATAGTATGTTTCGGTCAACATAAAAGGTTTCAAATCTGTACAACTGATCAAAATATTTATCCGATGTATCTGTCAAGTTTGCAGAACTTTTGGAATTTTTTTTTGTGGTATATCAAAGAAATTCATTAGTTTTAGATGAAGAAAATATTCCGTACAATGATTACAAAATTGATTCGTGATGTGAAATAATATATTCAAATTTACTCCAATTTTGCAGAACTGTTGAAATTTTCTCAACGAGTATCAACAAAATTCAAGTTAATTGCAATGTTGTCAAAGTTGCGGGATTCGGAACTGAGATTTAGTTCTTTCGAAATGTACCATTCACTTGACAAAGTTTGAAAACTTTTGGAAATATTGTAAAATTTTCGATTTTCAATGTCTATCTCTACTAGTCTACACGCAGAGCATTATTACCCATATAGCATGTACATATGTTGCATGGTTGCATGGTTATTATAATAAGTACTTATGCGATATATCTTGACGCTTTCACACACTTGATAACGACAGTAGCTGTTAACTGTTAAACTTCGTTACCAAACACACACAAAGAGTTGCTGTTCTTTGTTTCAAGACAATGGAAGTCCAGAAGAATTCTACTCACAAGAAGCAGAGACATATTCGTTTATCTATTTATCTATATTCTGCATCATTTTAGAATATATAATATACTTTTTCTTCATGCAAAAAACAAAACTTTATTGAACTATATTAGGTGGAAAAACTGTCTCTCTATTGCACTGAGTGCAATAAAGACTTTATTGCACTCATCTGTCATTCTACTATAGCGTTGTCATCATGACAGGCATAAACATTCAAATCGACGCCAAATTTAGCCCATTTTCTGTGAGATTGTATAACGTTTTAAATAGTTGCATGTTTCATCATATTCATTATATAATGGACTATGAAATTACTAGAAAATGCAATTTGTTAAAAATAAAATTATTTCCTTCGAATATCATCTGAATTACACAAAATGTTTTTGAATTACTTTTAGCAGATAGATTTAAACAAACAATGTCTTCCTTACAGTTTAGTGCCACCAAAATGAAACATTTTCTGGTTTTTGCATGAACGTAGAAAAAATATTGTATGAAACTCGTGCAAAAAGAGTTTATTGCACTCGACGTGTTGTCCAACTCGGCCTAATGGCCTTGTTGGACAATTACACGTCGTGTGCAATAAACACCTACTTTTTGGACTTGTTGCATAAATAACTATTATGAGAATTGCATAATTCTACACATTCAAAAATGATTCCATAGTTCTGATAGTGCGGGAGGTACTGTCACTTTGGAATACGTCATAGTCTGCACGATGGAATTTAGTTGTTATTATAGTATACATACCACTTATTACTAAACCAAGATTGAGACCGCGCGACTGCGGTGGATGGGGTGGCTGTGCAAGTTGTCAAAAAAAGTTGAAAAAAAAGTAATAGTATGCACGCTGAATTTTTTATCGTGTTTTATCATGTGATACTCATCACTAAATCAATCGTCAGACCCTTGAGTAGCGGTGGGTTGCACAGATACACAGTGTTGAATATTAAAAATTAAATCTATTTTTTATTCATAACTTCCACAGTTTTGGAAATTTTACACTTTAATTCGAAAAAATATTTTTGGTCGATGAAAGCTTTATTTGAAAAGAAAAATTACATTTTTAGTTGCCACCAGTGGCGTACAAAAATGGTATATTGGTCCCTTTCGTCCCACTATTTTTTACGCCACTGGTAAAATCAGGAATATTATTATTCTTTGATTTCTGGCATTTAAACAAATATAAATATATCAGCATAGATACTAAAATTCCTACAAAAGTGAATCATATACGAGACATGAACAATAATGAGAGTTTGCCTATTTTTACACCATTTGCATTTGCCGAAGAATTACTTACTTCAGATTACTGTTGCGATGTTGAGGTTCGTGGCTACAGACAAATGCCGAACAGTTATGACTCGTTTATTCACAGCTCCAAAATAATAATAAATGACATTTTTCGTTTCATCAAAATTTATAATTTCAAAATGGCGGACGAAATTTGTAATTATGGTCAATGAAAATTGTATGTAGGGGTTTTTCAGGTCGTGGATTTCGAATTTTTCATCAAAATTCATAAATTGAAGATGGCGGCTCCAATATGGCGGACGAGATTTGTTATTATGGTACGATTCGATTCAAAATATATGTGTGTGACAATTTTCGGGGTCAAAAAATATGAATTTTTGTACAAAATTTTTGAATTCAAGATGGCGGTCCAAAATTGGGGATGAGTTTTGTGGTTATGGTCTGATTCGATTCAAAATTGGTATGAGGGGGTTTTCAGGGTCGGAGATTTCGATTTTTCAGTCATAAAGAAAATAGTTCAAAAAACTGAAGAACACGCTTTACTTCCAACATGAACTGAAAAGTAAAAAATTATTGACAAAGATCCCTTGAGCTATTGAACGCTCAGTATTGTTAATTTAAAATAAAAAATATGTGATTATAGATCAAAAGCACCCACATTTTTTTTACATTTGAATAATTACATTCTCAATAATTTTCCACTTTATAGTCCATGTTGGAAGTACAGCGTGTTCTTTAGATTTTTTTGAAAGATTATCTTAAATTGAATAAATCCCAAATTCCAAACTATCTATGGACGAAATTGAAGAAAATTAGTGAGATTCATAACCTACACACAAGACTCAGAGACTTGTTCTGTGTGCCAAAACATAATTATGCCCAGTATCAAAAAGCTTCTCCTACATATCACCTAAAACATTCAATGAAATTCCTGAGAAGATAAAAACGCTAACAATCTATTTTCTTTTCGCAAACAAGTCAAAGAGCTGATCATGTCCAAGAAATAATTGCTCATTTCTTTCTCGTTATTTTTTATATATTTTTTGTTCTTTTTTTTAGTTCAGTTAGATTCGATTTTTTACCCAATTGCGAATTGTAATCATTATATTTATTATTTTAATTGATCGATATAATGTGTCGCTCTTCCATGTGAGCGACAAAGACACATATTTTTATTATTATTATTATTATTGTTCATTCACAATTCCTGAGCGTTTCAGACATTTCATGATGTTCATGGTTTTTTTCTATGACCTTAATGACAGTTGTACAAAAAGAATATTTTCCTTTTTGGGAAAGTGGTTGTTCTCTTGCATTCTTCCTGTTGGAAGGAAATACTTCGAATTATAATAGATGTTAAATAACTCGCAAAGAGCTGTGAGTTCTTGAGAAAGGTAGTTGAAATTCAGTCAGATACACTAGCTTTGTTGGTGTTGAGACCTTTTTTAGCTTTGAATAAAAGACGTCTTTGTTTTTCAATTGATTGTAAATTTTTGTTTCTGTTAAATTCTTTTTTGGTATAAATATTTCTGGGAATTTGATTTCTAGCCTTTTCTCTAACCAGTCCCTTTTTTCTTGTTAAAATTATTTTCAATAATTCTAAAAATGCCTCTATTATCTTATCTTATCACATTTGATTGGATTTGCAAGGTAATCGACGCCTTTGCAGACATATTTTGCAGTTTGATTTTTTTTCCAGCACTTATCTGATATGAAATATCGATGGAAAACTTTACAGTCTGCCACAACCTTACTAATACTGTTACATAACTCGCACTTATATTATTGATTCTCGTCTGGCGCCTGTTAATTCATACTTATTAGTTTTAGGATTAAAAATGTTGGGAGTATCATTTTGACACTATTTTCTTATTTCGCTCAGTGAAAAATATAAGAACATATATTTATAGCTATATTCTGAACGAAAATGATAGCATTCCATAGGTTTATACAGTGAGTTTCAAAAAGTTTGCACCATATGCGAAAAAATTTTATTTTGCATTTGTCAGAAAATTTTATTCTACATAAGAGTCGGTGCATCGCGAAAAACTTGTATTTGAGTTATCATAATTCTGAATTTTCAATCGGTATACAGGGGAGAAACAAAATAGGAAGTTTATTCAGAATAGTTGTTCAGAATCGAAAACAAAATTAAGATTGGGAATCACAGCCACCTACGCAACGAAAATGTTCTTCCTAATTTTTTATAGTTCCAGCCCCATAAAGAGTATAAGGTCTCAAAAGGACCGTAGGCGCTACAACAATATTTAAATGCGAAATTTGGTCCAATTTATCAGTTGTACTAGAATATCGACGATTTTAAAAATTGTTTGAATTTTTACGAGTTTTTTGGTGCAAAATATTACATATCTCTCTGTATGTATGTCCATAATAACTATCAGTATGATTTTATGAAAAAAAATTATTGAATTAATAAATTGATAAACGATTAAATAATATAATTCTGCAGCTTTATTAAAAAAAAAATGAAAATATACAATTTTTGTGATTGAAGTGATCGTAAAGTTCCAGAATTGTATTATTCCATCGTTTACCATTGATTAATTGATTAATTCAATAATTTCTTGTTGAAAAGGGGAACATTCTCCATGAAAATTGAAAAATGAAAAATGTGATTTACTTGTAATATCTAACAGAAAACAACTACTTCCCCGGCACAAGCCACGCTGGACATTGAACTACATCTGATAGATATTGTGAAAAGACTCTAACTGAAAAGAAAAGAAAAAATCTGATAGGGAAAATTCGCATTTTCATTCAGATAGCTGATTTTTTTAATTCTCTCTGGTTTTCATTGAAAAAATCATTAAATAAATAAATTAATAATTTCCTTTCACAAAATAATAATGACAGTTATTATGGACATACATACAGAGTGATATATCAAATTTGCACCAAAAACTACTAAAATTTCAAACAATTTTCAAAAAACGTCGATATTCTAGTAAAAATGATAAATTGTAATTGAAATATCGTTGTAGGAATATAAGGGGGGCGATCAAGGTTCATATGAGATACTAGTAGTCTTTATGAGGCTAGAACTATAAAAAATTGGGATTTTTTTGTTGTGTAGGTGGCTGTCCAAATATTAATATTGTTTTCGAAACAACTCTTAATGAAATTTTTCGATATAAAATATAAAGGTAGATTACTCTTAATCAAAATTCTTATTTTTTGTTTTCCCCTGAACACCGTTTGGAAATTCAGAATTTTGATGATTCAAATAAAAGTTTTACGCGAAGCGCCAACTTTTTTGAAGAATACAATTTTTTGACAGATGCATAATACTTTTTTTCCACATGGTGCAAACTTTTGGAAACTCACCGTATGATATGAGAGAAATTGCCAGTAATGATGGGCGAGTTTTTAAATTCATCGATGGAGAATGCGCATTCGTGCTGTTATTGTCATTTTTCATTAGTTAAATAAGGATGCAATGCTCATCGAATATCCCGACAAAATGCAGAATTTTCAAAAAACGCGTTCACCTTGGAGAACTGTGGTGACCATTCTCGAACAATTTTCATGATGAAATATAAAACTGCGCCAGTTTCAATAAATGTTACACTCTTGAAACGTATGACATCTCCCTTCATAGCAAGAAATCAAATTATGAATTTTTTATTCAACAATCGTTCTGATGATAGCCTCAGTTATCGCTTACGATCTACGAAGAAAAGATTCATTGATCAAAATGTTTGATGTAGCTCACTCCTGCATTATCAGAGCAAATATCAGAAATGATCGATTCATTGTTTATCATAAAATGAATCTGATGGCTTAAGGCTTCCACACGTTTCTCTGACTTATTTCCAGAAATTTTATTCTACGTCATTGATCATCGATCATGAATTATCCTACTTTTTAAGAATTTTTGTAGAAGAAAAATCAATATTTCATACATTCTTCTTAGTTCGACAGAGTTGTTGGTTACTATATTTTATTTAAAAAAAGGGCAAAATTAGGTCTGATACACATATCTCACTTTCTTACCACGAATTTTGACATAGAACAGAATGATTGAATCGGAATGGTTAGTTTTTTAGTTTTTTATTGATGTTCGCAGACCATTTTAACGAGGACTAACACGCTAATAGGCGAACGTAGATAAGAGATACGCCTCCTACCGTTGACTAATATAACTAACGTATGGGCCTCAGAATGTTTTGTTTACATTAAATCACGTGTGAGATTTTATTGTTTAATTTTGTTTAGGAACTTTTAATAAAGTGAGGAAATATGATTCGCCATTGTTGTGTACCTTACTGTTCACCTTGGGCTCAAAAAATCCCGAATATGGCTTCTATACCTTTCCAAAAGCAGGAAAATTCAGGGTTATATTCCAAATAAAGTTAGGAAACAATGAATTGGTGTATAGAAGAAAGGTGTGGAGAAATAACTTGAAAATTGGAAAAAAAAGTATCTAAACACATGAGAATGTGTTCTTTACACTTTACTGGGAGTAATTACTCTTTTACAAGGGTGAGTTAATGTTTATATCCATGTACCTGATGCTTATTCCAACTGATGATATGCAATTTTCAGCTAACCGACAATGTAGAGCGCTGAAGTAACAACCTCAACTTTTGCCGAATACTTATGAGGAGAACAGTGGGGTAAATTGTAGGAAGTACTGATTTTCCCAACTGACATAGTTTTTTCGTCGTAATTTTCAATTCCCGAAACCGATGAAAGTTTTCAATGATATCTACTCGTTCTATATCATACTTTTGGGGTGAGAGGAAGGTACTTTTTCGAATTATTGTATTGTTTCCTCGTGTGCAAAATTACAGCTCAATCGGATACCAGAAAGTACTTGAAAAATGGATTGCAAGTTTCACACCTGAAATACAGAATTTAGAAAATACCAAAAGAGTAAGTTAAATGAAGGCTTGTAATAATGAAGATGACGATCTATTCAAATCAAAAATCTCTATGTATAAATACTACTTTCGGCAACCGTCCGGGAAGTAGCACTTCCCGGTCTAGTCCAGGAAGTACGTACTTCCCCGGAAAGTGCTCAAATTTCAATATGAATATTAATATAAATAAGAATTAGAATGTTTCTGTTATCTTCTGGTAGATGGCTTAAATGGCATGGTGGGTCGAGTGATACCTCATTCGAATTGTCTTTTGATTTTCTATACGATTGCAAAATTTTAGACAAAAATATTCATGGCGGCACATTATGTTAGAACGTTTATACGAGATTTCTTCGAATAAATGGCTTTAAACGAGCTCAATTGAAATGAAAAAGTATTTTTTGATATGTACATATGTTTTCTGTCGCTCAGAATTGCATATGGGACATGATTTCTGAGATTTGATGAGATTCAATAAAACGAGGTATTACACTACTTATCTACTTATTTGAATTTTTTTCTAATATGGCACCCATCTGCCATTTTGAGTGAAGCTCTTGCAGAAATAGAAACATTTTATCATTGCACTAGAGCTCATTTATTCGAGAGGATCCTCTTGTGAGAGTTCTAAAATAATATACCGCCATTTTGTTTTGGACCAATATTTTTGTTTGAAATTTTGCTGTAGAGAATTGAAAGACGATTCGAATGAGGCATCACTCGATCCCCCAGCTTTTTAAAAAAATCTTTCAAAATGGCGGCCAGGCGCCATTTTTTTATCATTGTCAAAAAGTAGCTAATGAACTACCATTTAACCAAAAAATTCCTCTTCGTTCTAAAGTTTACAGGGGGTTACTTTATGGACACACTGTATAATAATAATACTCCCTCATAAACACTCGTAGGGTGTACCAAGTACCCAGTGGTAGAGAAAGGCTATAATTATTATTTTGCCGTGGCGCTCCGAGGCGACTTACTGATTTTTGGTGGCGTATTCACTTGTCAGCTCCAGGAAAACCCAGAAAACCTACAGCACCACTTCGGGTGGCCGGCGTGTACTCCAAGCTAGCACGAGATTGGCATCTAGACAACACACAATACACTTGCTTTCAACAAGGACTGTGGTCGTCTATCGATTCCGATATTGAGTACCTACTTGAGAAAAAATCCCTCATACATACATCGGGCTCGAACGGACTACCGCTATACTGAAGTTCGAACGGCCTGCGCCTTAGACCGCCAAGCTATACCGGCGTTATAAAATAAAAGGTAAATATTGCTTCTGCCTTCCTAACAAACCTAGGATCTTCGTACCAGGTGTATTTGTCTATTTATGAAACTTCATAAATAGTACATTTTATCCGGTTACCAGGTGGGTGAAGGTTGACCTCTCTTCGTCTCTTAGACTAAATGTGTCTCATTGATTTGGTATTCTACATGGTTGCCGAAAATATAGAGTACACAACACGTCCGAAAACAGTTTTTTGGAGTCGCAGACTACCAGAACTCGCCTACGGCTCGCCATAGAATCCACTCGTCCACTCGTCAAAAAAAAACAGCATTTTCTGGACTTGTTTCAAAAATTACTATTTTCAAATGATACAATTCGCAAAATTCAATCTAAATATTAATTTTATGTGTAATATCACATTTTACAATAAATAATAATACTAGGTGGCAAATCACATTTGAACATAATATAGTAAACATTAAAGCGTCGTTCTTATGATTAACGCTTCATTCATGCAGCAATGCATTCAGCTTTCTTAGGCCAATCACACACGTTCAAGGCAGAATTGAAATGTAGACCATCTGGACAATCGTACAGATAAGGTATTCCGTTTGAACACTGACAGAATTTGGTGCAATCTGGCAAAGCTCCAAAGACTGGGTGTACTCCATCCACTCTGGGGCATTCTGAAATGAAAAATTCAAATATAATTCATGCTCTGTCGATTTTTTTTCTCAATTTACCTATGCCATGTCGGAGGCATATGTTGTTACCAGGATCTTCATCTGTATCGTTGTTCAAAGGGGTGCATCCAGCTTTCTTGGGCCAATCACACACGTTCGAGGCAGAATTGAAATGTAGACCATCTGGACAATCGTGCAGATAAGGTATTCCGTTTGAACACTGACAGAATTTAGTGCAATCTGGCAAAGCTCCAAAGACTGGGTGTACTCCATCCACTCTGGGGCATTCTGAAATGAAAAATTTAAATATAATTCAATGCACTGTCGATTTTTTTTCCCAATTTACCTATGCCATGTCGGAGGCATATGTTGTTACCAGGATCTTCATCTGTATCGTTGTTCAAAGGGGTGCATCCAGCTTTCTTGGGCCAATCACACACGTTCGAGGCAGAATTGAAATGTAGACCATCTGGACAATCGTGCAGATAAGGTATTCCGTTTGAACACTGACAGAATTTAGTGCAATCTGGCAAAGCTCCAAAGACTGGGTGTACTCCATCCACTCTGGGGCATTCTGAAATGAAAAATTCAAATATAATTCATGCTCTGTCGATTTTTTTCTCAATTTACCTATGCCATGTCGTAGGCATATGTTGTTACCAGGATCTTGATCTGTGTCATTGTTCACAGAGGCACATCCAGCTTTCTTAGGACAATCACACACGTTCGAGGCAGAATTGAAATGTAGACCATCTGGACAATCGTACAGATAAGGTATTCCGTTTGAACACTGACAGAATTTGGTGCAATCTGGCAAAGCTCCAAAGACTGGGTGTACTCCATCCACTCTGGGGCATTCTGAAATGAAAAATTTAAATATAATTCAATGCACTGTCGATTTTTTTTCTCAATCTACCTATGCCATGTTGGAGGCAAATTTCGTTACCAGGATCTTCATATGTATTATTTTTCACTGGGGTACATCCAGCTTTATTCGGCCAATCACATAAGTTTGAGGCAAAATTGAAATGTAAACCAGGTGGACAATCGTGCAGATAAGGTTTTCCATTGGAGCACTGACAAAATTTAGTGCAATACGGCAAAGCTTCATAGACTGGGTGTACTCCATCAACTTTGGGGCATTCTGAAATAAAAAATTCAAAAATAATCCAACGCTCTGAAGATTTTTTTCTTAATCTACCTATGCCATGTCGAATGCAAGTGTTCTTTCCAGCTTCTTCATCGGTATCATTCCTCGCAGCGGTGCAATCAACTCTTTCGGGCCAGTCGCACACGTTCAAAACTGAATTGTAATGTAAACCCTCTGGGCATTCATGTAATAGTAATTTTCCATTAGAGCATTGCCAAAACTTTGAACAATCTTCATGATGAGTAAAATATTCTGGGAAACTTCCATCGATTTCTGGACAGACTGGAACTGAAACGAGTAGAGATTATTATAATCGTAGTGAAACTGTTTATTTATTACTGTATCTAGTATCAATATATCCCCAGGAATCAAAGGGACCATTGACTCTGAATATTCTTGTTGTGATACTGGGAATATAACATGAAAACGTATCTTGTCGAAACAAGAAATTTGGCCTAGTGTCCAGTACCAGTTTCAAACATGTTTTCAACCTCGCTTTTAGTGAAAACGTCTTAGAGCCATTTTTCAAGTTGTCGGATGCAAACAAACAGTGACGCGTATTGTGTAACAACACTTCATCGAAATAATACATTCACAAAATTGAGGCGATATTTAAGCACTTTCTGAAGATTGTTAACATTCCTCTGTAACGAAGCATATTTTTTATACTCTGCCTGGGGTGATTTCCCCTATGTTTATTGTCCGCTTCACACATAAGGCCTTCAGCTGACGATGCTTCGTTGAACCACCCTGTAGTCTTCCAAGACATACTTACTTTATGGCTTCACCATCAGGGTATTTTCTTCAAATTTGTATTTACTATAGAGCTAAGAAAGATTGTTATCGAGGTGACAAGTTCTGAAGTAATTATTCTTTAACCACACTTTCGGTTTGTTTACAATTTCAATTCAATTCCTTTCTATACGACTACGGTTTCATTGCTTCCTTGCTTTACTACAAATTGCCATCCTTCTGTTTTTCGGGGCTTGATTAGTTTTTGTGTAGTGTTAAAAATTTTAACTTTTGCATAGTTTTCCAGCTCCGGTTTTTATAGGTCATATTTTTGATACCTTAAAAAGTTAGAGCAGACTTTTTTTCCGTTTTTCATTCATTTTGCTACGCCGCACATACATACACCCACTGCTCTTCGGAGAGGATCAGTTGCGTATTATTAGTCCACCCGTTGAGGAGTTGCTTATTTTTAGTCCACCCTTTCATCAGTTGATTAATTCGTCCACTCATTAGTTGATATATTATTAGTTCATCCGTTCATCAGTCCGAGTGTGAATAATTAGTAATCCGTCTGTGTTACTGGATTATCAGTATTACCTATTATATACGTAAGAATTCCGAAACTTAGTCCCCTTGAAAGTCTGATCTCGTATACAGGTCATTATATGTTTCAATCAGGAGCGATTATCATTTCTTTTTGTAATTGACCGCATTTGGAGTATCCGTTAGGCTATAATCTTAACTTCTTTCTATAATTTAATCGTGTACGATATCCGAACTGATCTCTCTATCCGTCGCCTTCAGCGTAACACTCCACAGCTCTTCCCAAAGGCGTTTGTTTGCCCGTCGGCAGGAAGAGTTGGTACGTGGGTGCAGTTATTATCAGTCTCCCTAAGGCGTTTGTTTGCCCGTCGGCAGGAAACTAATCGCGACGATACCCGAAAAACAGTGGAGAGATCATTTTGTGCGAATTTGTTGGTATCAGAGAATAGTGCTCGATTAGGGATTCCCAACCGATCTTCCATCGTGCTGTGCGACGCGCTACGCTAAGATACCAAAAGTACCAGAGGAATCTGTGCCTGGCTGGATTAGCGCTTCGCTTAAAGAAAAGACAACTTAGTCAAAGTGTTCCTAAGGCGTTTGTTTGCCCGTCGGCGGAACACTCGTGAATCCGTTAGATTGGGAAGTCCTGCCGTTTTATTGTAACCCTCTTTTTTCCTTAACAGGACAAAAAGGCCGGGCGTTACTATGGCGCGGCGGTTGTTGAGCTTACTCTGTTCTCTCTAACAAGAAACGACTCAAAACTCAACAAGTGCCTCGGGCGCCAGCTTATTTAAAGTGGTATGCTCCACTTCTCACTAATTCAATTCGGAGGGAGGCCCAGGGCAGCTTCGTAGATGGAGATACGGTATTCCAGGGGTCAAATAAGGTGTCTTAAGACCAAAAGCGGTCAAGTGGTTGCAGGCTTTAATTGCAACACTTGAATTTCATGAAATACCGGCTGCTTTGCTTACTTGCTTACTTTCAGATGTCTAGTAAACATATTAGTTGAAAATAAAAGAGGTGATACGGTAACAAAGGCAACATTTATTGTTGAAGAACCGAAGGACACATTCAATTCAAATGTTAGACATCTACGGAGACAGGTATGGATATTGATAACTTAAGTTTAACTAACGTAAAGAAAAGGGTTTTTCAAGGAGACAAGTTCTGTACGGTTGGCGGGTGTCTGCACTTTGCAGGTGTGTCCGGTTTGTAGAGAGACGGAACGGGTGTTTCAATCAGGCTGACTAGTGTCCGGAGTGATTTAATCAATTTACCAAAACACACGGTATATGACTGGGGCTTCGGAATATCGGTAACTGAGACGAATGTGCTCCGACTAAACCATTTCACAAATAAACAGTATTATTTGTTGCAGGCAAATTTCGGACAGGATGATTCCCTCACCGTTTTCATAAATTCTCGCGTTCGATGTCCGTCCGGTGGGCAAACAACGCCTTAGGGACACGGAAATAAACAAAACTCGCTTAACACCTTCTCCTGCCAGCGGGAAAACAACACCTTGGGGAGAAGATTGAGTTTTAATGAAAACGACGGTGTAAGGAATCTACCCTGTTTGTATACGCGGTTTCATTAACAAGAAAATACACAGATATCCCAAATATACTAATTATTCAATAATACTATCATTCCTGATTTGAAACACGTAGTAAATCTCAAAAGTTCAAAACAATACGGGAGAATATATTTCAATTGCTTACGGTTTTATGTACGATGCTACGGCTTGCGGGTCGATTCGAAAACACCCGGCGGACTATATGGAATTGTCGGGATCACTTCGAAGTTAAACGGTGCACTTAGCAAAACGGATTTTAAACATCAATTCGATACAAAATCAGAAACGCGAAAAGACAAGCGGAGACAGAGACTCGGTCTGGATGATCAATTTCAAAAAGCCCCGTGGCCAAAGGTATTTATAGTTTTCTGGTCGCCTACGCAGTATGACGTAGATAATGGGATGAAAAACAAAAAAAAATCTGCTCTCACTTTTTAAGATATCAAAAACATGAGCTACAAGAAACCGGAGTTGGAAAACTATATAAAAGTTAAAATTTTTAACACACCACAAAAACTAATCAGGTCGCGAAAAAACAATGGGACGGGAATTCTTGGTGAAGCCAAGAGGCAATGTTTCGTACAGAAAAGAATTGAATTGAACGGAGATTTTTAAATAAATCTACAGGGCGGGTAGAGATTGTACGAATAACGATTTCAGAACTTGTCACCCTGATAACAACGTTTCCTAACTTACTTAACATAATAACAATAAGAATATTAGACTGTAATAATACGAATAATTCTAGGAAGGTTACAGGGTGACCCAATGAATCAGTCTCAGCTGAAGGCCTTATATAATAATACGGACAATAAAGTGGTTCAATGCACCCCATATATAAAAATATGCTTCGTCACATTATACATTACAACCACCTATTCATTCCGGAATTTGATATTGCGCGAGATCTACGTTTTCTGGGAACTGAAATTTTCAGTTGTTCAGGGACTAGCCGCCGTGGCTAATGTGCCGTGGACCGTGAATGAAAGTATCTGTAGAGACAAATATACTGAGTATTTGTCCCAGCAGTAAATTCGAGCACTTTCAACTCATTTGGTGATACTCCAAATTTTAGATTTATACCGGGGAAAAGTTAGTTAAAGCTAGTTAGTTAAAGACCGAATATAAATCATCCTGATTGGGATATCTGTGTGACCCCCCCGCGTTAAGCCCGGAACATCCGAACCACCCCAAAACCCGTTGACTATTCAGAACTTGTTTCCCCGACCGATATTCGAATACGTGTTTAGGTAGTTATCAGTGTCTGTTCTTTGCTTAAAAAAATCTCGTCTATTTTTAATTTAACAATAAAGACCGAACTAGTAGCCGTATCTTATCTTTTATTTATGCTCTATCAATAATCTGATTTTCTTTTGCTGCTCGAAGTCCGAGAACGAGCAACGCAGCCGGTATCACAGAAGCTGCACGAGTTGCACTTAAAGCCTGCAACTACTTGCCCACTTTGGTCTTGTAAACAACACACCAGACCCCTTGGGATACCGTATCTCCATCTGAGGCTGCCTGGGCCTCCCTCCGACTTGCTGTGGGGGAGAGTGGAGCATACCACTTTAAATCAGCTGGCGCCCGAGGCACCGGTTGGGTTTGGAAGTTGTTCTCGTTGGAGAGAATAATAAAGCTCAACCACCGACACGCCATAGTGACGTACGCCTTTTGTCCTGGTAAGGAAAAAAGGGGCGTTACACCTCCCCAACATTTTGAAATATCAATGAGAATACCTTGCATATACATCTTTTTAATAGTTATGAACTGATAATATGAACATAAATTCGAATTTACAGATACACTTATGCCCCAATGTTTGCCTATCTCAACGATATGACACGCACACTAAACGAGCGTATTGAAATAAATACCTTTTCTTAACGTGGTCAAATACTAATTCTGCCCATAAAAGTCAACAGAGTATCTCTAATCTACTACACTATTTTCGAACCCGAATACCTAATTATTCCTATGCACTACGTGTCAACAATATCTATATCAATATCATCAAAATTGACAAAAAACTCAGCCTTCATTGCTTTAAAATTATTTAATTGTTCATCTCACTATTTATGTTATCTCATTCATTGCAACGTTAGAAATATTAAAAACCACCCCTTATTACAAAATGTGCAAAAAATTCACATCATGAAACTTTTGTAATGCATTCATTATGTACTAAAACTCCGGACCTGTTTTTCTGATACATTACAACTTCTTAACCTCCAGAAATTGCCTTGTAGGTAAAATTAACTACCATGTTTCCTTACAAATAATAACTTTAATTATTAAATGAGTATATAGAAAGAATAGAATAGGCGAGAACACGAAATATTGAAAACATTTTTAATGGATTCTGCAGATTGTGAAATAGTTATTTATGCAACAAGTGCAAAAAGTAGGTGTAAACTATTTTTGCACGAGTTTCATAAAATATTTTTTCTACGTTCATGCAAAAACCAGAAAATGTTTCATTTAGGTGGCACTAATCTATAAGGAAAACATTGTTTGTTTAAATCTATCTGCTAAAAGTAATTCAAAAACATTTTGTGTAATTCAGTTGATATTCGACGGAAATACTTTTATTTTTAACAAATTGCATTTTCTAGTAATTTCATAGTCCATTATGTAATGAATATGATGAAACATGCAACTATTTAAAACGTAATACAATCTCACAGAAAATGGCCTAAATTTGGCGTCAATTTGAAAGTTTATGTCTGTCATGATGACGCTATAGTAGAATGACAGATGTGTGCAATAAAGTCTTTATTGCACTCAGTGCAATAAAGTACCAGTTTTTCCACCAAATATAGTTCAATAAAATTTTGTTTTTTGCATGAACGTAGAAAAAAAATTTTGGCAATTTGCTGATTTTCAGAAACGAATGGGAACGGCTGTAATTGGAATCTGAATCCAAAAAACAATTCATTTAATGCGTTGTATATTGTAGCGATAATATTTTTTCGTTTCCTCGGATAGTGTATCGTACTTTAAAATATTGTACTTTATCGAAATACTACACATCATCCCAATAAGTATCAAAGTATCATCACTATCGACCTCATGGATAAAAAAATGTGTGTTTGGATGTAAGTATTTATAAACTGTGGAGACTACGAAATTCGCGTGCTCCAAAATTTTCAGTTTTTTTTTTTTTTTTCGGAAACTTCTTCGATATCTTATGAAAAATAAAAAAAAAAATAAGTTTTGGAGGCAATATGAAAAAGACATAAGATTTTTTCTAAATTTTCAAAAATCAGTTCAAATTTGACTTTTCCTTATCCAAGCATTCTAAACCGTTCAAACTTCTAGAACATATTGTTAGAGCCTAAATAGCGATTACATATAATTTCATTCTTGCGGATTATTTCAATTCTAGCAGATAAGTGGCTTTTTCCAGAATTATTATTATTATTATTATTATTATCTATGCTCCTAAATCGACATGCCCAGACCAGAATGTTTGAAGATTCCGCGTAGCGGGAAATTGCCAGAAGAACCCCACAGGGCGGAATACTGTCACCCTGCCTGTGGGACATGGTAGTAGACAAACTGCTGGAATCTTTTATTAATCAGAAATTCCACAACCACGGATATGCGGAAAATATAGTACTACAAGTATTACAAGTAGTACAAGAACTACCAACATAGCAACTGCAACTACATCAAAATTTGTGCACCTTGAAAAGCATTGTAAATCATTTGAAAAGAAAGAGATATATTCGGAAAATTGCATTTTCGGTCATGCAGCATGTCATCCTTCACTTGCATGAAAGTATACCCAAATTATTCGGCATAAAAAACTACCCTGGAAAATGCATCTGCAAAGTGTGATCAACAAAAGCAAATCATCGTTCCTTATATGGAAAAGAGCTTTTGGAAAAACCGAAAGTCATTCACTGGCGATACCTACACCCCGATCGTAAAACCCAGAATCACTTATATATATGGCTTACTTTCGTGGTGGCCTATATCAAAAAAGCGAAAACCATCTTTGGCGAAGTCGAGCGACTTGCGTGTATGAATGGTTCACGGAAGCAGAATCAATATCATATGGCAAAGAAATGGCTCAAAAACAAATGTGGGAACATGAACAAGAAAATATGGAGTATGGACAAAACGGAAAGTTAAAGTTCCAGTTGGCAAAAACACCACTGTATTCCAAGCTGAGACACATGCCATAGAGACATGCATACAGATTAATATAGACAGGGGGTCTAAAAGAAACACATCTGAATTATATCCGCCAGCCAGAGAGCAATAAAAGCTCTGAATTCAGTACAGTCAAAGATGAACAAACAAGTTTTGGAATGCCTTCAGATCCTCATAGAACTAGCAAACAAAACAAGGATACATTTTTGTTGTTGCCTGGACAAAATGCAATGAAAAAGCAGACCAACCTGGAAGGCAAGCATCTGAATCACCATTCACCGACCCAGACCAAATCGAAGGGCATCGACAAAGCACAACTATGGTGAGTCACCTAAATCAATACACATGCCTATTCAACTAGGAACCACTGACAACAGAGCAATAAATATCCCAGTAAATATCAGATATCTGGCTCATCAGCCTTAAACCAACCTACCTAGATAAGACTTGAATGGAACAGAAATAACGATAGTGTTGGATTTCAACTCGAAGAAAACTCGAAAAGTAAAAAATTAAGATATTAGACTATAATCGTACTTTTCCATAACAAATACCTACCCATTTCTACTTACCATGTGTTGCTTCTACATGAAACGCATGGAGAATTATCAAACACAACACGAACAGTAACATTTTTTGATATATACTCAATAATGGGATACAATATAATCGATCATAGAAAAATGAATGATTGAATTGGATGTATAGAATCTGCTATTTATATTATTCAAAGGAACGAATCCTGGAAGAGATAACATGTTATTGATTAACGACTGAATCATAAATGTATCAGAAATGTATTGAAACTTACGAAACATATCATTAGTTTTCGAAATATCCCCAGCTAAAAAAATGTCTTCATATACAGGACGTCAATTTCAAAAATAGGTTGCTATAAAAAATATTATAAAAGTGAATGCTTGATGCTGTAAAATATAAAGCAGAGTTCAACACTGAACTTGTTTCACTTATTTGCGATTTGTTTTGTTCAAAATTTGTTATTTTTGTCAACCACTCAGAGAGACTTATTTGAGATAGGAACTGAAATACTGCACTATACAGTAAAGGGAAGTTCACGAATTGTGGTAGTATGAGAAACGATGATATAAGAAGATGCATAAAAATTAACTACCATAATCAAACCTGCTAGAAATTTGAACATTCATTTCTTCAGAATTCAAAATAACCGTGTTTCCTGGAACCAACAGAAACTCAAGTTAACTCCTCCATGGAGTCGACTATATGGCCACTGACCCTTTCAGAAAAAAATAGGCAAACTTTTTTAGAAGATATTTCCAATCATGTGTAAAGTTAATTATAAATCTGTTACGTATAATTTTAATTATTGCTGATAACCCATTGGTTTTAATAATGCTCATTCAGATGCTCTTTTCGAGCAATTTGAAAAATATTAATTTTTCAACGTTGAAATGTTCCAATTCATTTTGATTTTAGTTCGAAAATATGATTAGGACATTCATAAAATCTGTTGTGGAATCATCTGCGACTAAAAGACAAATTTTAGTCGCAGTACATCGTTCAAGAAAACCTCTTGGGAGGTATTAATTTGAAAAAGGGAACATTCTCCATGAAAATTGAAAAATGAAAAATGTGATTAATTTGTAATATGTAACAGAAAACAACTACTTCCCCGGCACAAGCTACGCTGGACATTGAACTACATCTGATACATATTGTGAAAAGACTCTAACTGAAAAGAAAAGAAAAAATCTGAAAGTGAAAATTCGCATTTTCATTCAGATAGCTGATTTTTTTTTTAATTCTCTAGTTTTCATTGGAAAAATCATTAAAAAAATTAGATAAAGAGAATGTTATTAAATTTTCATTGAAGTAATGCAATGCTCATGAGAAATCTATGTCAAAAAATAATCAGATGTAGTTCAATGTCCAGCGTGGCTTGTGCCGGGGAAGTAGTTGTTTTCTGTTACACATTACAAATAAATCACATTTTTTATTTTTCAATTTTCATGGAGAATATTTCCGTTCCAATTCAGTTTTTGGCGTGTATGTATGGACCTTCACAGAACGTTTCGTTATTGTTCTCACAGGTTGTCTCATATCAATAATTATCCGAAATTTATACTTATTGCAAGAGAGGTTTGTATTTTACCAAACGTGAAGCGTTTTTAGGTTGACAATTTTTCGAGTCAAATTGCTAAAGGAAACAGTTTATAATTTTGAACAACACAAATTTACCCGATATCAATACAAACATCGAGTGTAATTCGGCGGAATAATTTAATGAATGAAAAGTTTAGAAACATATCAATGTCAAACTATTTATGTTGGCAGCTAACTCTTTTACCGCTATCAAAGTGACAATTGCACTGTGGCATATGCGATGTTTTATACATGAGTTAAATTGTCACCTCAAAATATTTATCTTGGTTTTACGATATGACGTATGTTTCAATTCTTCGTGATAATGCAGAAACAACATGCCAACCACAATTTCATCTCTGCCTGATGGTTTGTACCATAAACTACATCTGCATACCGGATTCTACTATTCACTCTCAGAATACCATGAGTATGTAAAAATATAACATAGATGGTGTGCTTGATTCGTTATTCTTCTTATTTCAAAGAACTAATTTCTGTTTCTAAAAACTTTCCGTAAAAATCTACATTTTGTCCAGGCTGATTTCCACTTATCTTGACATTATCACAAAATCTTAATATCCAAGAACTTCTGATACATTTCATCAGCCATTTGGATAATCGATGAGGATCTGGTAAAGGAGTAAGAGCCTTCTTCAGAAGGACATGGATTTGTTGATATATATCAGTATTCTATCCCATTTTTTCCACGAAAAATATTCCCCCTGACAAAAGAAAGAATGAATGTTTGATATTCACAGAGGAGGGTCAGGTAGCTCAGTGGTTAAGACCGTCGCGTTGAAAGCCAGTGATGCTGCTGGTCGTGTAGGTTCAAATCTTATCGACTACAGATTTTTATTGTGATGGCCCTAAAAAGTGCTATAAATTGGCACGTTAAAAGGTAAGAACTCGGTAATCCTTGGCTCGCACAATTTTCGACTTTTGAGGGCTGCCGTTCGTAAGGGGACGACAGCTGGTTAACGAAAAAAACAATTTTAACAACAAAACAACAAATGGAAAACTGCAGGCTCTGTAAGATATCCACATAGATTGGGAGATTGTAGAACATTTTTGAGTATGGACATTACATAAAGGAGAGAATATGCAAAAGACAGTCGCCCATGTTTTCAATGTTTGATATTTGGTCATGCTGCGGCAAAATGTTTCAGAAAAGTATGTAATATTTGAGGTTGTTGGGGAAGACACTGCAGTACTGCTTCATCTAGAACCCGACGAATTAGACACTGCAATTAATAGATACTGAAACTGCAGAACGCCAGGTGAAGGATATTAATAATTTTACGGGCGTGGTAGGAAGAGGTTCTTAACTTCTTAAAATCGGTAAAGTCAGAGTATATAAAGCTAAAAATTGTATATATACATTTGCATTACCGGTTGAAGGATCAACGGTAGCGTTGATCGGATCACATCTTGCAAATTCAGTCAATTATTTCCAGCATGTTTGCAGTGAAAAAGACTCAAAATTGGTTGATTTTGATATTTCTCCACTAACTAGTCAGCAATAAAAATAAATATAAAGTAAGAAATGCTCAACCAATACGAAATACGAAAAAAATACCTATTTTGATGTGAGTGGAATTCTTCTGGAATTCCATGGTCTAGAAACAAAGAACAATGGAAGTCTAGGAGAATTCTACTCGCACTAATACATTGTCAACCACTTTGAAACAATAGAAGGACAAAAGTGACAGTACTCAGATTCTCAACTTTGGGACTCGAAACTATTTTTTAACTGTTCAATTGTGATCAAATTATTTTTGTTCAAATTTTTTTTACAAAATATGACAAGACCTTATAACAACTTGTTTTTCATAAACAACTTTTTAAAATGTAATTTTTCGAATAAAACATTTTCGAATACAGCTGCGGCCCTCGGCCACCGCCTCACTTTTTTTAGCCTCTACGTCATGAGGTTGCCGGGGAGTCCCGTCTTCAGACTCCCTCTTGAATACCATCTGTATGATAAAAATTATAGAGACACCTATGATGATATGAACAAAATATCTACGAATCGATATGCTGACATTTTCTCCCCGAATAATCCATTGCGAAATTACTGAGTAATTTAATAAAGATAATAACCCTGTTATCGTTACTTATTCTAATTTAACGGGATTTACAACAAAAAATAGTTCTGTGATATTTAGAGATTATCATCAGAGCCAAGAGTGGGGAGGAGAACGGAATATGGAATATTCTTTTTGCGACCTTTATTGAGATTTCTTTTAGCCTGACCGAGTAACTGATTCTGCATTCACATGGTATCTGACAGAAACAGTCCTTCGATTTTTTGCTTGGATTTTCCTGTTTGGTTTTGGGTAGACAAACACGAAAGCGAGACTTAAAGAGACGGACGTCAAAGTCGAAAATTGCAAAAATCACGCTGGGATAGTCAAAAGATGCCAACGTGCTAGGTAGAAAAGAAAATTCAAGGAATCTATATACAGTGTGACCAAGATGAGGATAAATATCCTGGGATATCGGTGACTGTAAGAGTTACACAGTATAGGTTAAATTAGCAAAATGTTGTGCTATTAAAGGCGGATTTAGCGGAGGCATACGCATATTTTAGTCACTAATTCACAATTCAGACATATTGAAACTTGATTAATTGTTTTTGTTGTTGTTGTTAAAATTGTTTTTTCCGTTAACGGCAGCCCTCAAAAGTCGGAACTTGTGCGAGCCAAGGATTAACGAGGTCTTACCACTTTCTCGGGCCATCAGATAAAAATCTGTAGTCGCTAGGATTCGAACCTAGCCGACCAGCACTCAATGGTTTTGAACGCAATAGTCTCAACCACTGAGCTACTTGGGCCTTTATTAATGAAAAAGAGATTAGAAAAATGAGGTTTACTACTTCTTCAATTCATAAGCATAAGTACTCGACAGGTGACAGTTTACAATTTCCATTAAAAACCATCTACTATATCAACCTGTAGTAGAAGTCCATTGTATCTCAAAGTGTAGTGGTACAGATTTGCTATGCAGAAAAACAAGTCATCCCCACAATTTAATACCACCATCAAATGTTATGTAATGGTAGAACGGTTGAAAATCATCGATCAGTTAAGCAGTATCATAGTAGTAGTAGTACATGTTACTGCTTAACTGATCGATGGTTTTTGATCGTTCTACTATTACATAACCTTTAATGGAGGTATTCAATTGTGGAGATGACTTTGAGTTTTTCTGCACTGAGGAAAAATTTTACTAACCCCAGCTAGAAATCGAATTACCCCAGCAAGAAACTCTAATAGCATAGGGGACAAGCGAGTTCTCACCTGTGGTTATAAAGTCGACTTTGCTGATTACAACTCACTTGGGATTATTAGGTATTGCCGAATAACTTATAGTCTCAAACTTTGCTACCGCTAGGGAGTGCATCTACCTATGGCTATTAGACAACGTTTCTGCTACCGCAAGTGAGTGCACCTACTTATGACTACAAGACATTCTTGCAGTTGTAGGTATCTGACTTTGCTACTGCTAATGAGTGAATCTACCTATAACTATAGTTGTAGGTAGGTTACTTTGCTACCACTAGGAAGTGCACCTACTTATGACTACAAGGCAGTCTTGCAGTTATAGGTATGTGACTTTGTTACTGCTAGTGAGTGCATCTACCTATAACTATAGTTGTAGGTATGTTATTTTGCTATTGCTAGTGAGTTCATCTACCTTTGACTATTAGTAATTTGTAGGTTTCCAACTTTGCTACCGCTAACGAGTGCGCCTACCTGAAAATATTAGGCAGTGCCACAGGCGCAGGTGGAATATTTTGCTAATGTAGGTGTGGAGTACACCAATGGTTGCAATATTTTTTGATGCACTTAAAAAATTAAGTTCATTAATTTCAACCACTTTTGTAGAATTCATGAACAACAGTTTTTTATAATTATTTTCTGTTGTGAATCCTTGAATCTTTTGCGATAAAAGTGGCCAATAAATTTAGCACCTGATAGGTTCACAGTGGCTGGTGCCGCGAGATATATTTCTGTAACCATAGTTTTTCATGAAAAAACATTGAAAAAAATTATTTTTCTTTATGAGTTCTAAAAGTGGTTGAGAATGATGTACTGATTTGGGGAAATCAGGTCCTTCTGAATAACTTTTCACTGAATCGAGGATTGGAGAATTTGTAGAAGGATATAAATAAAGAATCAGATCAAATGAAACAATTTTTATTCACTGGACGGAACACAATAGGTATGATAATGAGATCATGAAAGGAACATAGTTTCTTGTTTGAAAATTAAACAACTATGAAAAAATAAAAATATTAATGTGCAACTTTTACACACAACAAATGTATACATGAGTATTTAAAAAAAACAACAATTAAATATTTCATTGGCACTACTTTGACTCACATACCTTTGAGTAGATTAGCCGGTAACACACACAAATAGCACAATGGCATGCAGTATGTATGCACCTGCACATTCAAGATAGGTCGTGACTCGTGGTCGTATAGACAAGTGACGAACAACGGCGACGTGCAGAATGTTTCTGTTTCTTTGTTTTCGGCGAAATCTTTTCGCACTAAACGATCTTTGGGTTCGTGGAGGGGGTTTTCTGTACAAAGACCGATCTCACAGTTGCCAGCGTAACTCTGTCAGTAGTATCCATACCAATAAAATCATCCATTTCAATGCTAGGTATTATCATCAGCAGTACCCTTTCATGGTGAAACGATGTCCATTGCCAGAAGTGTGTCAAAAACTTGATTTTCTGTTTCGTACCAAGAAGTAGATATTTCACTTCTCAACTAATTATAGGGGAGCCCAGGATGCTAAATCGGAATTTACTCGAGCGTCGAAGAGACCTATTGGATTGCGAAGCTTAGATGATAAGAAGAAAAAAATGTCATATAATATATACACTTTCATCGGTGGGGGGAGCGGCTATAAATTTTCAAAAATGTAAAAAAAAACAGTTGCATGGACATACTCGAGCGCGTCAGATATTAATAGCATCCATGTCCTACGTTTTTTTGAAAACATACGTATGTTAATCTGATTGTTTCCATGATGGGGGTGGTCGCGCGTAAGGGTTGAAAACGGAAAAAAAAATTTAATCGAGCGCGTCAGATTTTCAAAGGGGATGTTAAGTGAACCTAAAAGAAGGCTCTTATATAATAATCTGACGATTTGGATGTGACCTAAACTCGCGGCCATTATTAGAATGTGCAAAAAAAAATCGCCATTTTGAAATACTCGAGCGCGTCAGATTAAGATATATAGGTTCATTTATATACCTTAAACGTGCTGTCTCATAATCTGACGATTATCTGGAGGGATTCGCCTAACCTGACAATGGAAAGAATTTTTTTTTGTATTTTTTCAAATCTTTTAACTTAACAAATTAAAGAGCTGAAAAAATAGCATGCAAATAAAACAGTATATATTCTTTGAAGTACAAAACTTTTATTTATGAGAAAATAAGTATAAAAAAATATAAATTTTTTTGAGAATTTTTATTTTAATCATCATCTTCGTCGGTAAAATCATCTTCCTCTTCTGGCTCGATTTCATCCTCAGATTCTCTATCTGTCTTATACTGTGCCCAAAGTGGGGACGGAGTGAGAGAGTCATAGATAGAGAAAGAGTGAGAGAGGAATAGAAACGCGAGAAGGGGAATATCCACGCTCGAGAAAGTCGAGATGACGTTTTTTTTTACAAGTTTGTAACCCACCTACTTCTTATCGTCAATCGAAAATTGTCAGATTAGTGGAATATACACTTTTTAGCATATAACTAACTTACCTTAATCTGACGCGCTCGAGAATTTCAGATGATCAATTTTTTTTTACTAATCTGATCCTTTATCCTTGACGCGCGGCCACATATACGGGGCTAATACTTGGTGGAGGTATTTAATGGGGTACTAGGTTCCTCCCTGTATGTTAATCTGCCGCGCTTTAGTAAATCCCAAAATCCCCTCTTGGGCTCCCCTACTATAAGGCAGAAATCCGACCAGTCCTGAGATACCGTTTCCATATATGGAGTGCAGCACCCTAACACACATTAAAACTTTTAGATTCTGTCCCAAAAAGACCAATTCGTCTGGTCGGTAATACTCCGCTCACAAGCTCGGTCACTTCTCTAGAACACCCTAGAAAGGTTGGCGATCTTTCTCTGTCTTATAGATATTTTCATGGACGATGCTCTTCCGAAATATCATCAAAAGGTCCCATCGAGACTAACCCGTCAAGCTCAATCCGTACATCTATATCCCGTCACTTTGGAGACATGCCGAACATCTCTTTCCCAGGGCTCGTTCTTTCAACGAACGGCAAAGGTTTGAAACTCTCTGCCTTGGGAGGTGTTCCTTGAGGCATACAGCCATCAGAAATTCAAGAATAACAGCAATTACTACCTACTTTCCCTCGGCTCTCACGATGTTCTTTGAAAGAACAAAAAAAATGATTTGTGCATTATGAATCCGGTAAATTCGCCTACAGCGTTCAATAGTTAGAAGTTAAGAAATCCCAAAAATGTTGTTTACTTCCGGAGATATTCGACAAAAACTACACTTAGTCTAATCGTTATAAGTTTTTTCCTCTAACCGGGACCAATGTTCCGAGAAAATCAAATTCAAAAAATACCAAAATTGAAAAATACCATTAAATTCTATAATCGCGACGAGGGTAGTTTTATGCGTTACCTATATATGCACCTGTAGATGGTATCATTTCAACCAAAAAAATAAAATTACTTTCAGGTGGTTGTGAGAAAGTCAATGATAGAGAGGTGGATCAAGTTCACTTAAATATTTGAAAAAATGTAAGAAACATGCATTCCAGAAAAAAAGCACTCGAGCTGTATATTTTTCTTAGTTTGTCCTGCAGAGTTCCTAATAATTTATTTTTGAAACTCTGTCGTCTATTATATTACTCGTTTTTAAATAATTTTCTTATTATAGAACTAGAGCGCTAATAGTCTGACGCGCAGTATTGCACAACCATGTATTTTATAAGTCTTAGTTTAACATTTTTGGCCATCTAGCTAATTATATTGAAAGTTCTTCAACTTGAATTACAGAAACCTGTAAAAATAAATCAGAAGAGTTAGGTATATACAGTTCAGCTACTTTCAGGAAGATGGCGGGGTTGAAAATAATTTCAAGCGAAAAACACTCCGATTGTCCCCGATATCCTATATGAAACGGCAACCTGATCGGGTTTTGTTTTATTGTGAAAAATAGTTATATACCCGATAATTTTGAAATTTATTTTATGGCATTGCATTATTGCATATACAGATTTATTTCTCTATAAGTTGAGCAATGAAATGGTAATGTGGAAACTATCCTATATCTGACATCTAGGTTATTGTTACAGAAGTTGTTTGCTCCAAAAGTATGAAAACACTGTAACGGGCTCTACATGCCAGTGTTTCATGTTCTGGATTACAGATGGCTGATTCATTCATTACTGCGTTGTATTACTTGTATTATCAAACAACGGTCACTGGATCCAGAAGCCAAACTGGATCCAGTGACTCTATCATTCATAGGCGTAGAAAACAGTGATGTTTTTGGAGAAAATGAGTTTGTAATAGAATTTTTTTCTAAATTGTTACTGATTGTAATAGATTTGGTGAAGTTAAAAATAAAGCGCCCCAATCAAATTTTTTTAAAAATCTATTATGATTGTAACGAATTTTCACAATTTCGTTATAATTTTTGTTACCTACATAGTTTCTACATTTTTATTTTATTATTAGAGAAATATTGTAAGACCAAGCAGTATTTGATGAGCATACAGGGTTTATTTCGGGATTTTCTGTTGAATTCTTGCCACTCTGACCTCACCGACTTCAAATCGGGCGGAGTTTAATTCCCATAACTTCACTAACTGCATTCCTTCGAAAATTCTTATAAATCAAATATATCAGATAATATCTAATGAATATCAAGAAATAAATAACACATCAATAAATAACATACACACTTGTCACTTGAGTTGATGGAATGTGGGACACGCTACGTGATGCGTGATAGGCGATAGGTAATAGGTCACTATTAGTCAAACTATTAGCCAAACCTAACGACCTAACTAACCTTACGTAGACAGAGAGTAACTATACAAAAATGTTAGGAAATAAATACTATTCATCCACATTAGTTATGGTTGGAGCGCGTCAGTCGTACATTTTACTGTATGGCTGAATATTCGTCCGAGACAAATATGTCATCTGAATACATCCATAGGCTCGAACGCTTCAACATCCTTGGGCTGTCACTGAAGGAACTATTCTGGAACAATCATAGCGCAAATACTCGAGCCTAATAATGTTCTTATGGCGTAGGCGACACATTTAGGATGACCTCAGGTACGAAATCCTCAGCATCCTGAGGCTGTCACTGAAAGGACTAATCTGGAACAATTACGGCGCAGATGCTGAGCCTCAAAATGTTCTTAGTTTGTGGAAAATAGAACGTCCTCTTCAGGCTTTTGGCCTTAGGCGAATGTGTGCTATCTGGGGTGTATCTTAAGTAATGTCATTAATTCCAGGAGGTGATTCCTTGTCACATGTTATGAAAAAATAGTATATTAAAGTATAAGTGGATAAGAAGGTCTTTCAAATACGCGCGAATTTTCGAGCACGACGGCGATAAAGAGATAAGTCGATAAAGGTAACAAAGTAGTAATTCTGGATAAATCCGACTAGTACGAAAGGGTTAATACTCTCATCGGTAACGGATCGTATGTAAAATTATCCAGCAACCCATTACCAAAGATGACTGCCGAAATAAAAGAAATAAAAGTCGATGAGGTTTTGATGAGGGTTGCATTGATTGAATGAAAATTTGTTAACCTCTACTTTTTTTCAACTTTCAATTCGTACACAATCATAAAGTGAATATTATACTCTGAGAAAGTTAGAGTTTATTTAAAACACTAGAAAGAATATCTCAGCCAGAAATCGTAAAAAAAACAATATTCAACCCTGAAAAACTATATTTAGACCCTAACACCCCTTCCAGAACTTTTACTGAATCGTCTTGATTTTTCTATGTTTACTTATAGCTTACCCAAAATTTTCTGACCATCTACATACTGCTAAGAATTTTTTTGTTTCAAAAATTATTGGACCTGGTCTATTAGCCCGGGAGGTACTGTCACTTTGGAATACGTCATATAGTATATGCACGCTGAATTTTTTATCGTTGGTAGGTCATGTGATACTCATCACGAAATCAGTCTTCAGACCCTTGAGTTGCAGTGGGTTGCACAGATACAGGGTGTTGAATATGAAAAATTAAATCTATTTTTTATTCATAACTTCCACAGTTTTGGAAATTTTACAGTTTAATCGAATACATATTTTTGTTCAATAAGAGCTTTATTTTACAAGAAAAATTTCATTTTTAGTTACCACCAGTGGCGTATAAAAAGGGTATATTGGTCCCTTTCCTCCCCTATTTTTTAAGCCACTGGTAAAATCATCAGGAAAATTATTATTCATTGACTTCTTCATTCAATTTTAATTTAAAAATGTAAAATTGTTGGAATCCGGAAAAATCAATCGTTTTCAAGATAATTGCGCTTTTATGAATACATACTAATAAAGAATCAGTCACTATAAAGAACTGCATGAGCGGTAAATTTGTTCTTGTGAAAAACTTATTGTGATTTGGTGGAGTAAAACTTAATTTTGATACGTCAAGAAGAGTACTTCAACCACTCCACTGAAGATGACTGCCGCAGCTGCAGTTGAAACGTATGCCCATGCCCATGATGCTCATTAGTCGTACGACGGACTCTAGTCCTAATATATCCAATGATAAAAGGCACTCAACATGAACGTTCACGCAATAATTGGACATTTCACCTTTTCAGCTATGTGTGCCGAACTAGACTTTCATTTATTGAATTTCCCTGATGATTATATTCCAGCACGCTTTCGACTTATTGGCAGAGTTTATATTCATCATAAGCTCGTTTTTTTTTGTTGTAATAGTTCAAAATGAGTTTTCTTCATTTGTTCATAAAGGAGGGTATGCTTATCTGGGCCAAGTGCTCCATAAGATTTTGCATACTTTTAGGTCTATAAAAAATAATTTTTTTTCTAAAATTTCAGCTTCCAAACCATTCCGCAATATCTTCAAATAAGTTCTTTTAGAGCAGAATTTGTAAGGCAAAATATGATAAAATATTCATTTTGGCAACAAAGCATGTGTTTATCCGGTTTCAATGTACAGTAAATGGAAAATGTCAGTTTTAAAATAGCTATATTTGTATTACTAGGGAGGAAAGTGCCACTTTTCCTCCCGCAGGAAGGAAAAGGCACTTGAACTTCACTCCCATGTAATACATATGATTTTTCTTCCTACCCACTTAATCAACCTTTTTTTGTAAATTTAATTTAAAACGGACCTATATTTGCATGATGGAAAGTATAGACAATACAGTCATGTCTATCTGAGAATCTGCGGTGGTGCAATGGCGTCTTGGGCTTGTAACCGGAGGTCCCGGGTTCAGCTCCTGCCAATTGCAACTTTTTTTTTAAGAACGTTATTTTACTTTTTTCTTGTTACTTAGTGATTTGAATTATTGGACATTTAGATAGCTTATACATTTCGGATTGCTATTGAGTGATTTTCTCATAAGTAATGTTATGTGCTTATTTGGATGAAGTGTCGATCATTTTGTTTTTCTAACAATGACACAAAGTGTCATTGTCGTTCTCCAAAGATTAATCTTTTTGTCGAGCGACAATCAATCACATTGCGCTCTAAATACACAAATAGCTATTAATGAACTAAAGTAGAAGTAACATTCATGTTTGATTTTTACCAGAATACAGGATATATAAGATGTTCTAGAAATTACGGAAACAATTTGATTATAATAGATTCACAAGTTTCATCGTTTACAACTTACTTGAAATGAGGGGAAAGAAAAGTACTTTCCTTCCTAGGGAGGAAAAGTATGAGTTTCCTCCCTGGTTTGAGGGAGGAAAGTGTATACTTTCTATAGGGGTAGGAGAAAAATTAGTTATTGAAATGATTCAAGAGCAATATTGCCACTTTGCATTCTTTGAAAATACTTCATAAGGACATATTATAGAAGATAACTTATTCTAGATTTATAAAAATCAAAATGTACTACTATATTACTCATTGCTAACCATTTGAGAGAATTGAAATATTTTTTCAAGAATAGCCCAAATTTCCCTATCAAAAGCATAGCCTCCTTTCAAAATTTTTATTGCAACCAGACACCAGGTTATTTTTATTTTTTGGCTCCTCTCATTTTTTTCTTTATAGAACATGAATGCCTGAGGATGAAATTTCATAGATTATTAATATTCTAATCAGGAGAATCAAGGGATACCCCAATCTACACAGAAGGTGATGTTTAGAATTTCCCAAATTCTTTTTTTGTATAGCAAATTCTGGATATAGCATCAATTTGGTATGGTATGGTGGACTGCGATGAGATCTTATCATTGATTGAGTTGAATGCTAATAGACAGACCAGAGTCAGTAATGCGACATTTAAATTACCTTTCCATTAAATTAATTATGGTTATTTTTCTCCAATAACTCGACTGCTTAGAAACGGAAACAAATTTCAACAAGTTGCAGTTATTCTGCAATTCAAAAAGTGTCATAAAAACAGAACAGAATCGTTTGTTGTCATAAAATTGAATATTTTAAATTGTTTGTTAATATTAATGATGTACTTATATTTATATTTTATATTTTATATTATTTTAATTTAGGTTTTAAGTACTTTTAGGATACATTACTGTCTTATTGTATTGAATATATTGTAATTGGGACTACCGTTTATGAATAAATAAATAAAAAAAATTAATTTGCTGATCTATAGGTTTATTGGTGGAAATTGTCTGTTATGGTTTGACAGGCATGGTTCTAAGATTCCTAATTCACTGGTGTGTATATTCAGATTTGAAGTTATATTGTCATATACACAAGTGATGCCTTATTATTACTAGTATAAGACATTCGTAATTTTTAATGTATTTACATGTACTTTTCACACTATTATTAGGTTCAACAAAGTTAAAACACTGTAATTTTTCTTGCAGATACCACACTCATACTTCAAATGTGAACTTTTATTTGTAGGAAACGTGTTTTTTTTCAGACGCTTGGTATCAATGTGATGCATAATTTTTTCATAGCTAATTATTCTAAAACACAAATTTAATGTGATTATTACGAAAATTAAACTTTCACAGCAGATTCAAAAAGATATTTGCTATGGTACACTTGCATAGTGAAAGTTTTAGGCAAAACACTCCTTCGCTTTAGAGTATATCTAATCTACATTCCTGGAAGTATATAGAAAAAGCCTAGTATCTAAACATCATGCTCAAGAATTTCTATTTTTTGTTCCGGGAGATGTAGACTAATATTTGATTTCAGTTGGGTATCATATCTTTGGAAAGTTTGTGTACTGATAACTCATCCATTATCCCATAGAATTCGTGTGTTAAAATGACATTCTGTGCATCTTCATTGAGGTATAACAGGTCATCTGAGAATTATGTCATGTCTTCTAAATTCTCTGGTCCTACTGTGATTACTTATTAATTCAGTTCAATAACCCAAATTGTGACATTTTGTGATCTATTTTGAAATTGTTTCTCAATTTTGAAGGTACGATATGCCGATGTTTTTGTTAAGAACCTATTTGAATATAACATTACTTTTATTCATCTTCATATTATATTAAATTGAGGTAGCCATTTTTTGTTAAATTATTCATATCTGATTGAGAGTTCTCTAAATTCGCAAGTGAAGGTTGTTGTTTTGGTTTCAAAAATGAACAAATTTCCCAGACCTGCAGTTTTTATTAACAACTAGCATATATATATACTTACATTTCTTTGTTATAAAATTCTGTCTTACTGAGACCGTCAATATTTTCCTTTAGTGTACAGTTGGTTGTAGTGACATTACTTATTGAATACAGTTTTCACCTATCTACCCTAAATTTAAATATCAATCGATCTATAGTAACATTTTTGACAGTTACAATTTTGTCAGAGTCCATAAAGTGAATTTTTTGGAGACACACAAGGAAACAGCAAACATCCAATCATACCAATCTACAGGATATCTGTTCATTACCAGTGCATAGGAATAGATAGGTAGAATGGTTTTATCAATAGGCACAATACTTCCAAAATGCAATAACTGCATGGTCTGATTTTTTATTTTTATTACCAAAAACAAGTTTCAAAAGATATCCTGTAGCTGTTATTAATGGCATTCATTCTTTACTTAATTTTCAAATTAGTATTATATCACTCATCTTAAGTACCATTAACACTCTGCCATTAAAATATCTATCACACTGAATGTAATGTGAAATTAATCAAGAAAAAATCTGAATTTATAAAAATAATAATTAAAATAAATTATTCAAATATTATTGTCCAGACTTTTGGCTATTACACGGCAAATATATTTAAAAAAATAACCTAGTTGAAGATATACAACCACATCAACTGAAACATCTGAGATATGGTCAGAAAACAGTTCATAAAGTTATTGCGCTAACACTTGGATGAAGTGATAGAAAATAAGAGAAAATAATTATGCTGAAGAAGTCAAGTTTGTTAAGAAGAACCAAGGACATATTCAATGATCACCCTAAGGAAAAAATCAGTATTTGCATATTACCACAAAAAAAGATTGATCTTAAACCTTATAAAATGCCTGTAGCACTATTTACATGTTCTTACAGCATTGTTTCTTGAAAAAATTTCAAAAAAATACCCTTCATACAAAAATTCTGATTACGTCCTTGATTGTAACAACCAGACATGGCTGAAATTTAAAAACTACTGTTGAATCTGAACAAAGCCAGAGAGGTAAAAAAAAATAGTCAGTAGTACAAGAAATTATTCTTGAATTTTTATTTTATATCCAAAACTTTCTTCAAATATATACATTGAAGTTCACCAGACAGTGATGCCAAAAGAGCCAATTACTTAGAGTTAGTTTAATTATTGTGTATCATCATATATTAAAATCAATATCTGACGGTCAGATTTGTGTCCATATTCTGGAAGCTACTCTAAAATATCTACTTGTTAGGAAGATGGGACAGATGTCAAAAAATATGTACCTATATACATTAACCAAAAAAACACGGCAAAACCAGACTAATCCTAAGGTCAAAGTGTGTAATGGCATTTAAAAATCTACACATAATATGTAATTTATTTGATAATTGTCTCTTAACTCAATATGCTACAGTATGCTGCAATTTATATGTGATACATTTCAATTTTGCAGCATGACACTTGATTGAATGCTCAAGTGTTATGAAGTTCACTGAGATGGATATTTCTGAACATTACTACTATACATAACGGGTACATTTGGTTGCTGACCTGGCTGTCCCGACCATTGTCCCTGTTGGGGCATTACGCAATATTGCTGACCTCCAGGATACTGCTGATATTGTTGGTAAGGCTGGTAGCCCTGCACATATCCTCCTCCACTATATCCCTGTGGGTATCCCCAGTATCCTCCATATCCATATGAGTAAGGTGGACCAGCTGATTGCTGAACTCCTGCACCAGGCGGCAAAGATCCAGAATCGGGTCCCAAACCTCCGTTCTCTTTGCCCCAAAAACATTTAACATTCTGACCATTTATTTCAGTATTATGGATATTTTCAATTGCATGTGTGGCACTTTCCTTCGTTACGAATTTAATGAATGCATATCCCTTATCCTTGAACACACGAATATCTTGGATGGCCCCAAAAGGAGCAAAGGTTTTGTGAACCATTTCATCTGAAATACCATTTGTGAAACCTCCGCAGTAAACAGTAGTATTGGTTGGAGACGTCTGATTATAAACCTCGTCGAATGTGGGTTGTTTAGTTCGCTGTTGTGGCTTCTCTGTTCTTGGCGGTGGTGGCTTCCTAGTAGACCAGTTTGTACGAATGGAACGAGATCCTAACCACTGCCCATTCATTGCCTGTATGGCATTTTCTGCTTCGGCTTTTTTAACAAACGATACGAAAGCATAACCCTTGGATTTGAGTGTTTGTGGATCTCTAACTATTCTGCAGTTAGATATTTCTCCGAAGGGAGCGAAGGCCTCTCTCAATGTATCAGTCTCTATTTCAGGGGATAAATCACCAACAAAAATGTGATGGTGGTTAGAAGTATCTTGTTTGGGTTGATTACCAGGACTTGTTGCCCAATTGACTTTCATTTCCTTATCTAAAAACAACCTCTTGTTCATGGCAGCCAAAGCAGTGGATGCTGACTGGTGATTTGTGAATTCAACAAAAGCATATGGATCGTTTCCAGGCTCCCGTATGATTTTGCATCCTTTAACGGGGCCTATTTGTGAAAACAGCGTGCACAACAGGTCCTCTGACACTGACACGTCCAAATTGCCTACATACAATGTTTTTGGATGACTCTCGTCCGACATGGTGACGCCGGCACTATTATTTAGACCAAAAAGTCTCAGCACAAATTAATAACACCTTTATTGCACATAAATAACTCTACTATATTTTGGACGTGATAAGCTTTCACAATAATATCCTACACCAAGCTGAAGCTAATGACTTGATAATGACGAACACTGGCCAACTTCTTTTTTCTGGAAAACCAGCTGTCATTATCGAAAAACGGTCAAAAATCCCTAACACGGCTTGCGTTTCCGTTTATTAGTTGCTAACTTCTCTTCTCATGGGGACAAACTGCTATCAGTGTAGCCAACAAAAATTTTCAACTGTCTGACAAATAACGACTGGTTTTTTCACCCACAGATATCCAGAAATAAAAAAGGTTTATTCGTTTGTATCGAAGTTTACCACTTTCCTACACCTGGTGTAATGCACACTCGATTTTTGTATTTGTTTGCTGATTAATTTGACATATTCCTTTGTTTGAACTGCACTCAGCTACACTCCATTCAAAATGCGGTGTAACACCTTGATACAAACGAATAAACCTATTACAAATCTAAAAAAGTTAAAGATTTTAAAATGATAGAATTTAACCATACGTTTGGAACATTGTCCGTAGTATAGGTATGCATATTGCTGAAATAAGCCATTTTCTTTCAAACATACCGGAAATCAGTAACAAAATTTTGTAATGGTCATGCACAGAGCAACAACACATTAATGAACTCTGCAAGCATGACATTATGCTCATTAATTTTAAGCCCATAAGGAATTATTGATTTATCATTTTGCATAATTACGTCGACAATTAAGGAAAATTTATATTATTTTCAATAAAGACTCAGTCAGTTGGAAGTTGTAACCTTTTGCCAAAAAAAATGCAACGTTTGGAAAGGTTTACCCAGTTTCAGTTACTTTGACGTCACACTTAGGTAGTCTATTCTTGCAAATATTGTACCCCTTGTACATGATTCCTACACTCAGTGCACCGACTATTTGTTTATGGGCATTGCACTCAGTGTGCATTTGCTCATATAGGGTGGGAGCATGGGTGAGAGGATGAATCTCAGAGTAATAAAAGACCATTAAGTTGCCTTCTCCATCCTTGTCTTGAAGTCAACATAACTTTTTGTTTGTTTACAAGCGAGGGCCTTATACATGTTAAGTCGGTATTTATCCGGGTAGTTTCGTGCATGCCCGCTCATTTCATTCGGATCAAGTTGTCATTCTTCGTTTGTATTATGGTCCTTCATACTCCAAATGTAAACAAACTGTCCATAATAACATTTCCCTACCCGCCAAGAGACTGTATAGAAAAGGATAGTTCATGTTCACTTGAAAACAGCTATTTTTGTAGGTATAGGCAGGGCATCATCTCTATGTCTTTTATTACTCTGAGGTTGTACCTGCGTATTCTGATTGGCGAATTGTTTACACGATTCACCAATTTGCTCAGAATGCGTAGAGAAGGCGTGACACGTGATGCGGAAAGCAAAAGCGGTGCATTGGGAACTCACCCTAATCCCAAAAATTACAGTCACAGAACACCTTACGTATGTATATGGTGTTCTATTCTATTGTAGGGTGTAGGTCAGGGGTGGTATTCTGTGTACCATAGAATTCTATTGTCGATAGTTTTGTCTCTTTCTCTCCCATAATTTTAACCATAATGTCATCTCACTTTTTCTATCGACATTAGAATTCTATTGTACACAGAATCCCACTCCAGGGATTGTTGATAGAAAAAGTGAGATGATATTATGGTTGAATTCATGAGAGAAAAAGAGACAAAACTGTCGAAAATAGAATCCTATTGACGACAAAAAAAGTGAGATGATATTGTGATTGAATTCATGGAAAAGACAGAGACAAAAATATCGACATTAGAATTCTATGTTACACGGAATCCCTCCCCAGGTAAGTTTCACGAGAGTCTACTTTGCCCAGCGTTGCCAAGTTACTGCGCATGCGTGCAGGGTGCTTCAACCGTTGCCAAGGATTACTATACCGGGAATGCATGCGAGGTGTTTAGATGACAAAACTGACAAAAGAGAAAGGAAAACTGAGTTAAAAATGCGTAAATTTGTTTTTTGCTCGCAATTGACAAACAAACCTAACCTGAGCCTGCTAACCTAGCTTGAGAGACTCGAAAATGTGCGAAACGGCTGCAGGCAAGGCAATGCTGGTACGGAGTGGGCGAATTAGTTTGGCAACGCTGGTACGGAGTGGATGAATTATAATATAGGTTCGTTCGAACACAAGTCAGAAATCAGAAACGGTACATCTCATCATGATCGTCAGAAGCACAGTTTATAGCTAAAGCACACAGTTTTAGCTATAAACTGTGTCAGAAGCATGCGCATTCTCACTTTGATCATTCGAACAAGTGTCAGATCGAATCCCTAATCATTTTATACACTGTTCGATCAAGCATTTGGACTATTTTCGGGCCGTTTTCAAACTCTCAATACAATTCGTGGATTTTACTCGGACTAGAAATCAGGAGTTTGCGCAGTTGATCAATTTATTCGATTCTCATCCTTTAGGCAGAAAGGTAAGGTAGCCTTTTGGCCCATGCACCATTTTCCTCATGTCTCGTATAGTGTCTTATTGTGGTCTGGTCGCATCGTGATCTAATATCTAATTTATAATTTTTTCTTGAACAAATGGCTCAAGCTGAGTGGTTAGGTAATATTTTGACAATTGACAATTTTTATCGCGATCCGAAAATCGTTCGAACAAAACATTAATTAGAGAGTTATCGGACGTGCACTTTAGAAAGAGTAGTAGTAAAGTCGCCCTTATTTTGATATCTGAGCCATAGAAGGTATAATATATCACAGAACTCGTAATTATATCTTATGACTAGAATGCGTTTAAAATATGGCGGATGAACAAATCATGCATAACCTGCAACACTGTAATGTCCTCTTCACAGTAGCGGCGCATAAAATAATGGGCGTATCATAGGGATGGAAAATGGGTTGGTTTTCTTAAAAATGAGAAATTGCATATTTTTCTTTGCCTTTCTGCAGGAATTACCACAAACCTTAACAAAACCCCTCATCATATAGAACGGCGAACGGCTAATAACACTATATAATCAATAAATAAATATTTACTTATCGTTTTGATTGGTTGAATTGTTGTCACGCCTACCAATCAGAACATTTTCGTACCATCGGATTGTCGGATTTCGTATGCATGAAAATCCGGCCTAACACTAATTTTACAAAATAAATAAGGTCATGCAGTATTTAAATAACGTCGTCTTTTATTACTGCACGGAAGCTACCGATAACTCTCTAATAATCCTAAAACATACATAAATAGTACACGTCAGAAGCATGCGCAATGAATAAATCAGAAATAGTCAGGAAACCGTCAGGGATTCCTTGTTCGAACAAACCTATTGTTAGACGTTGCAAATGGCAACATTGGCAACCCTGTAACAAATTTCTCAAATACTAAAAACAAAAACAGTACAGTCTATAAACTGTGGTACAGTTATAAATTATAATAATAATAATAATACTAAAGAAGAAAACTATCCAATTTTCCAATATATTCAACAAACTATACATCAATGAAACATTTTGTTATTGACTTTGTTCGAAAATTTTAATGTATTCTGCTTCAAGATGGAACAGTTTAAGGATGTACACTTCTTTTACACACCATCCCAAGGCAATATGTACACCATGACTGAATTACCATTGGTGAATGGTTCAACAAAACTTCTTGTAGCTTCTTTGAAAAGGGAAATATTCTGTTTCGAGTTTCAGGAATCACCTTCAGGTTCATTGTTGCCGGCTACAAAAGAAGTTTCTTTCACTTATATACCTAGTAGGTAGTTGTTTCAAATCCTAGTACTTTGCTTGAATACCAGAAAAAAAATTTCTGGTTCCATTCCAGAACTTTAATTTGTAGAGATGCTGAAGCGATTTTAAAACTTTTTACTTTGCTCCCCATGAATTCCTTCTTTTTTTCACAGCTTTAAACATACAAATGTAGGGTTTTTTAGATGGAGCTGAGATAATATCAATTGATGCCTTTAACAAATCTACAACCAGTAATGAATTTGTTATAGGGATCACAATAATAAAGGTAGTCATCATTATACTTTACTATACACTATATATCAATTGTTTTAAATACCTGTTTTGTTTCTAGAACAGTAATGATTCTGAGAGTCATTTAGAAACTTACTTGAACATATATTCTGGGGAAGATGCAGAAGATTTCAACATTGAGAATATAGCTCAAAGTTGCCTGAATGTTGAACTCAGTTACATTCCCTATAAACTTCTTCATACTTACCTGATTACTTGGGAAGATGGTCACATAGTGAACAAGGAGGTAAGTCAAAGTGAGATTATCTCCAGTTCAGTGATTTGCTGAAGTTTTTTCAAGGGAGTTTTTCCTACGCTGCTAGTGTGGGAAAAAAATTCCCATTCGCAAAAGTTTTTTCAAGAGCACTGCATAAGATTATTAAATGCACACATAGAAGTGTGATAAGGGCCCCATACATTACAATCTTACTTGTCACTTTTAATCACAACTGAAATTGTGCAGGCAAGATTGAAGTGTAAGGTCTTAAATTGGAAATTTTACTAGGCAATTTTGATCATTGTCTGTACCATAATTTTACCTTCACAATCGTAAACTGGCAGTTTGAAGTAGTGCATTTCGTAACTATCGTCTCGGGTATTGTGAAGTAAATTAAAAATGGAAGTACTAACGTATTCAAAAGATTTTGTTGTGGAGTTTAAATGTTGCACGTTTCAAACTGAACAACTAGACTTGTATGTGTGAGTCAACTAAGATTGTAATGTATGGAGCCCCATACAGGTACTTTATGTTTTTGTTAGGATAATTACTGTTGGGATATTTCAGATCGTCTTTGTTTTGTCTGGAAGTGATAATCAAGTTCACATATTTCGGGAAAACACTGCTGATCATACATATAAGGAAATTGATAACAAAGAACAATTTCCAGAATTTTCCAAAACTCCCAGCCCTGTTATATGGATTGATATTTATTACTCGGAGGACTTCAAAGAGTAAGAATGTTTTTTCATTCATTATACTTTTTCTTATTTTTTTAATTTCTTTTCAGGCGAATTACTTCATTTGCCTGTGAATGTGGCTACGTAAAATTACTAAAAGTTGATGTAGTAACAAATAAACTGGTTTATAATTTTTCTACCAGGTTTGGCAACTATATTTCAAAAGTTCATATTTTTCCTGATAATGATCCTGTGGCAGATTTTTCATTTGAGAAAAGTAGTATCCTGAAGGATCTAAAAACCAAAACGCAAACAGGTGTTTCCTCCAAGATAAAACTGAACCTGGTTGTTGTCAACACTATTTTGCCAGCAGTTATATTCCAGTGAGTATTTTGAAATAACTTACAGAACTATTGAGAAATATGAAACTTATTTTCTATCAAGTATCTCAATCAAGTCATCCTGTTGGGAAACAAACAAGAGCCCAAAGAATAGTTCAAAAGAGTTCATGTTCCTTAACTTTCAGAACACCTATCAATAAAAAAATTAATATTAGTAGTAAGTAAGGGAAAATAGAAAAAATTTCCAGTTTATTTTGGTTCTGTTTGTCTGATCAGTAGCTTAGCTATGCTAGGGCAGTTTGGTGCAGCTCACAGGGGCCATTTCATTGTCACATGTTCACAATAAAAATTAAACCAGCTCCTCAAACTCACTCATTTTGGAATGTGGACTCTTTTTGATTTGTGCACTAATGAATTATAAATCTATTTGACAGTTAGATACATAACCGAAATTGTATTTTTTAGTTATTATGTATCGAAACTGTTTCAGACAAATCATTTAGATATAAACGAAGTTGATGAAGTTTTGGAAGAATCTCAAAATAACATTTTTAAATTAAGAGAATCATTATAATCATAACTTCGAATTTGTATAAGTAGCAACAAAGTTTAACATAAACCCTGAGCTTTCAAGTCAGTCATGAGAGGTATTTTGAGTTAGTGATCATAGATTTGAAAACTCTGAAACCAGATTCAAAATAAATATTTATTATAACGACATTGATGAAGGGCAAATCTTACGAAGGTTTGTTCATATGAAAAATGTTGAAGAATATTGTGACTTCTTTTAAGGGGATGCCTTGATTGATTCTGGGCATCTCAACGTTACTCTCACCTTCACGTGGTGAATCCTGGGCAATGGCATGACTTGGGCGAACTTTTTCGCGCGCGGAATTCGCGGCGGTCCTGCCCGTGCCTGGTTGGGCCGTTCGGCTGGCCGCGGGCGCGTGTGTGGTAGCCTGTATTGCCGCATGTTCGCTCGGGGTTGATTAGGGGCCAGGGGGTCCGGCCGCGGCCGGGTGGGGCTGTGGCGGATCCCGTGTCTGTGCGGGCCCCCTTACCATGGTTGCTAATGAGAGCAAAGCTGATTCAAGGGGTGGCTGAGTGGGTCCCTAGCTCACACTGACGTCGAAAACACACACTTTCCTTGACACTTACTACACACATTAAATAAATAAATAAATAAAATGTTTATTAATCCTTTCAACTATCGATAACAATAGATAGGATAAGTCAATTTACAATTTTAAAAATCGTGAGGAACAGTGTTTCAAAAGACATACAATACGGAATACAGAATTACAATGATGACTGACATGAAATGTAAAATACCTCGAATTTATTTCAAAATTGAAAAGTAGGATTCGAATTCACCAATGGTATAAAAACATTCTCTCACTAGGAGTTCCTTAAGTCTAGACTTAAAAATAGCCGGGGATACCGCGTTTCTTATTTCATTTGGCACCACAGAGGGATACGAGAACTGGAAATCTGTTTCAAGTGGCCAACAGAACTAGGAATAGCACACCTAGGCCGGTGAGTAGTACAGAGGCCAAACCCTTGCCTAGCCAGTGTAGGGGTCTGCCTTTTCACTCACCAAAAAATCTCGGATTGTATATTAGTGCCAGGTTGCGCCTGGAAAATGGCCCTGATGTACTGTCCGGGTGGCTTCGCCAGCGGCCGCTGTACCACACGACCGAGAACCAGCACTACCAGGTCTTTGGTAGAGAGTTGGGTTGAAGGAAGTCGCTTCTCTCTTGACAAACACCCACACACCCACATAACTGCAAAATGGAAGACAAACAAGAAAAAAATTTAGTAAACATGCCGATGGAAGAAGAGAATGAACGCTCTGGCTCTGAATTAAGATAGGATGAACTAATCCACACGACAACGGACTCCAGCAGCGGAGATTCCGACGAGAGGTTATCAAGGCCTCATTCGACGAACTGCTCTGCAGCTGATATCCGCCGAAAGAAGAGGAAGAAGGCCCAAAAGAAAAGGCAGAAGGCAATGAAAAGGCAGGAGGAGGCAGTGGTTGAGGAAAGCAGAAGATCCTAACAGACCATTCGGGACCACCTCACAGACCAAATCTTATACGCAGCAAGGAGGTCCCGAAAGGGACTTCCAGGTCCGCCATCGCGGACCAGAAACTTGGTTCAAACAAAAGAGAGGACCAGAAGCATGGTGGCAGAGGAGACAGCAGAAGATTCTCGCGAGGCCTCCAATCGAGCTACCGACTGCGCCTGTCCAGCAGAATCCGCCAGACTTATGAGAATACTGAGCAACGAGACAGAAGGTTCTATAACAACCTGGAAGAACCATATGGGATATGGACAACATCTTCCGAAGATTCGCTCAGACATCTGTTGGAGGTTCACTTTCTGGGTGGTCTTGACGATGACCAACGGACTATACCAATGGAGCAGGTCCCCAAGGGGACTTAACATTTGAAAATGTCGCGAATCCAGTGGTAAAGTTAGATTTTTTCTGAAAACATTTCTAGTAATTTTTTTATATTTTTTGCCTTGAAAATGAAGATTTATTCTTGAAATTTGGTGTTCTAGTAGACTTTGTTTGAATGTCTACCTAAAGAAAAAAAAATAATTAAATCCAATTGGTTGAAAAATGCATGTTTTATAAGGGTGCTTCTATTTTGAATGGGTAAAATTGTGTATTGAATTATTCAAATCATTGGTAAAATCATGATTTAATTCAAACTCTTTTTTTTTAATTCAAATCAATATAACAACATATTTGTAAATATATTTATTTATTTTTAACCAAACATGCCTCATTTCATGGTCAATAAAAATTACAATTATACTGTATAACAATAATAAGGCTATGGCAAACTCAATTCAGCAAAAACATAATTTTTTGTTTCAAAAGATATAAAAAAAATGTATACCTTATTTTTTATTTTTTTTACTAGTGAACTACTTTCGACTTCGGAAGGGGGAACATAAAATATTTTGCACTTGAGACAATCTTTGAATTTTTATTAGTCTGTAAGTTTACATATTTGAAATTTTTAGTGATGTACTTGAATTTGGATTAAGTAATTATGCAACTCTCCCAAGGATTGATAGTACTAGTATATTATCAAGTTGTGAAGTAGCTGATATTGATTTTGATGGAAAAAAGGAAATCTTAATAGGAAATAGTGCAGAAGTAAGTACATTCTTGATAAGGAACAAAAAAATCAGGAAGAATATACAGGGTGTTTCATAACTATCCGGCCAAATTGGAACTGAAACTTCTCTTGAAAAATAAATATAATATTCTTGACGAAATTTTCTTCAAAGGTCTCTTGATGCAGAAATACAGAATGGTGAAGCTGAAAAATATTGAATATTGAAAAATGATCCTATATCCACTGTTTTCAATACAATCCGATGAAATGTATAGAAATATTTTCAATTATTCAGTTCTCTATTTTGGAGAAGAAAAAAAATTCTGAAATTTGTCATTACCAATCTCCTACTAGAAGGGTACATGATGCTTTTATTCCTTTATTTTTTACGTCACTGGAAAATTCATCAAATTCACTGACAATGGTCTACTTGTTAAATTTTTAAAAATTCAACTGCTTCCTTCTGTAGATATATTGGAAGACAAACTTATTTTTGGTATGCTTGTTTATGAATTTTGATATAAATATTCAAAAACCCCGTTTTCTCCAGCCACACTGATAAGACCTTATTATTTCCTAGTATTTCATACCAAAAATATGTAGGTAGTTGTCCCTGTCAAAGTTGGAAAATTTGCTACGTTTTATGTGGAAACTGTCTTATTCATCTTGAAAACAGTTGTTGCATGTGCTTCTGAAGAAGAGGTAGTTTCCCAATACCTCCGATCTCCCTGATGATCTTGGAAGAGTGAAATATATTCTCGTCAACAAAAATTTGTTGGAGGTTAGTGCACGAGGTGTTTTTTCGCATCAATGAATTGAATGATTTCTGTGAATGATACTTTTGAATAACGTTCTCCCTATTATTTATTTAAGTATATGAATTTTCGATGAATTGTATAATAATAAAAATCAACTATCTGAATGAAGATTTTTTTCGTCAAAATTAGGTCTTTTCACAATATCTATCAGAAGCATCAGATGCATTTCAATGTGGCTTTAGCAGGGAAAGTGTTTTCTGTTACAGATATTACAAAAAAATCACATTTTTCAATTTTCAATGGAGAATGTTTGCCCATTCAACATGAATACCTTCCAAGAGGTTATCTTGAACGATGGAAAATAGCGACTGAAGTTTTTTTTTCAGCCGCAGATGATTCCACAACTGATTTTATGAACTTCCTGTTCAGATTTCGGAAAAAAACAAACAAAATGTTGTTGATTGTTGCCATATTTATTTTCTTTAATGAACCCTCTTTTCATGCATATTTTCGATACAAAACAGTTCAACATCTGCCAGGCGTCCCGCGACGGCTTAAATTATTTATACTATAACAACTAACTATTCTTCCCATATAGTTCTGACTGACCGTGTTCTTTTATACGTGTAACGCCCTGTATGTCCTAAGTGTTCATCTCTCCAGAATGCAATTCCACAACATAAATGAGATTTTTATTTATCAATAATGATTTTGATAATTTTCATACCATCATTCCAGAAAATTATGATGTATAAAAAAGACAAAAAAAAGGGATGGTGTTTGGAAGAGCTGAAAACGATGGCAGCACCTGTCCTAGGTTTGAAGTACTTAGACATTACCGGCGACGGAGTTAAAGATCTCGTCGTTTTATCCATGAGAGGGGTCCATGTCTTACAGGTGATAATATATCTTAGTTTAGTTTTGAATGAAAATTGTTTACACCATTATTATGTTTCAGCATGATTTATCTATGTTACAAATCATTCTGGATAAAAGAATTCAGAACCTCACAGTACCTGTACCAAATACATTTGAAGTGATTTCATGATGAATTACTTGTAACTACTCCGAACAGTGCCCTCTGCTTTTAGTTTTGTGCAGAATATAATGGCATGAAACCAATCAGATGACTTTGTTACTTATTTTGATATTTTATAAATTGAGTTAAAAAGCCATATTTCATATTTTAATATACAAAATACAGTGGAAAAATTTAAAAATTATTAATTTCATTTCAACCATGTGTTTTTTGTGTTCTTCCTGAAATAGTATACATTTTTCAAGGGAAGTAGGTAGAATTTACTCCCCAACTAAAATATATAATATTTTTCACTATTGACACATGTAATTCATCAATATTCAATAATTTTTTGAGTGAAACGGTATTTTCAATATTTCTTGTCTGCCTACAAACATTCAGATCTATTAAAGATAAATCTCCTCACAGTGAATGCTGCTGGATAAAATTTCATTCACAAAACATAAGGTAAATGTACCAATTATCAACAGTGACCCAATCATCGACAATTTCCAGTTATTTTCAATATAACAAGAAGAAGAGGGATGTAATAAAAATTTGAATTCGACTAGTTTGTAGCTTATAGTTTTCGGAACATATTCAAATTTACCACCAATTTCTTCTTAGCATCCCAATCACAATAACTGGTGCTAATTAGTCGAGTGTCAGTCGTCGTCGGGTAAATACTGTTTTCCCCAATATTAATCGACATTAGACTAAAATTCAGTTTGATGATTTTATCATCCATTCTTTTACAAGTGTCGATTATCAGAACATTCATGTGACGGTAATTGGTGATATTTCGTTTTCAGCTTATATACTCCATATTTCAAAAATGTCCAGAAGGCTACAGCAATCGTATGTATGATTGCGGAGCCAAAACGTTTGAATAAACGTGGTGTATGGGTATGAAGTACCTGAAATGGAGAAAATAATTTCTAGGAATTGATACTGTACCAAAGATTTTCTTTGAAGTTTATTGGAGAATTCATATTTTACTAGGAATTAAATGAAAAAAAACTTGTTTTTTAAATATCGACAATATATTACTTCTTGTAATATGTGACGCGTTTCGCTATTACTATGGCTTTCTCAAATAAAAAATGGTAATCAGTAAATATACAGACATATTTATAGTAGTTTGAAATTAGGTGAAAAGAAAGTATTAATAATTATAAACAGGTTGCAAATGATAAACAGGTAGTTTGCTTAATGTAGGCAATTCATTCTGGGTAATATCACAAGGATGCCCTTAGTTATTATCACAAATATGCACTTAATTATTGAACCACTCCTCAACCTCTTTAAGATTTATATTTTAGTTATTTTTTTAACTTTAATGTGTTCTTTATTCATTATGAATAAAAATTGAACTTTATTATACTGTTTTGTTCACAACAGATAAAAATATAAATATGTTTATACAGCTGGAACTCTTGTATTCTAAATGCTTATAACTATTTTATAATTAGGTTCTTATCGCTTTATCAATGAGAATTCAGTTCTTTCGATAATAAAGCATATTTGATTTGATTTGATTTATCATTAATACTAGTTTTCGATTTCTCATGGTGTCGAACATTGGTACTCATACATGTCGGCAATTGGTTACTGATCTTTTTCAGGTGTCGAAAATTGGTACATCTGCTCAACGTTTTCATTCATTTGATTTGAATTATTTCAGAATTTTATGATCAGTTTTTTTTTCTGTTCAACGAAATTAAAAGTGCAGAGATTTAGAAACTAAATATCGCAACCAGATAAGAGTTCGAAAAGTATTCTTCATTCTCACGAACACGCTATTGTGTCGATAATTGGGACATTTACCTTATGTCAGATAGCCACTCCCCACGTTCGTGGGGTGAGCAACTACTGGGTCCGAGAATCCTATGCCCTGAGCAGACGGAGTGAACCAAGGATGACGGTCTTCTGCATTCGTCCGGCTGAGATTTCTGCTACATCACCGCAAGCCGGTATGATTTTTAGATTAGAGAGCATGTCCATCATTCCACCAAGGACCCCTATAATCAGAACTACCAATTTAACCGAATGGTTTGGGTACAGCCTGCGGAGTTCAAAGAGTAACTCTCGATATTTCCTCTTTGTTTCCTCCTCTTTTCGGACGATGTTCGTTTCGCCAGGAGCAGAAAACTCTATGACGAATATCGTCCTAGTTTGATGGTCGAGGAGGACTACATCAGACTTATTTGCTTGTATTTGCCTGAGGGCGGGGAATGAGTAGTTCAAATATATTCGGCACCTCTCAGTCTCCACAACAGACTCGATATCCACCGGAGCATAAGACAACGCCGGTGTCTCGTCTATACCGTACGAGTGTCGTAGATGATAGTACAACACTCGTAGAGCGTTATTCCTGTGGATATAGGGCTGAGACCGCATAGCTTGACACGCGGACAGAAAATTCATTATGGTCTCAGGAGCCCCACGACACGCTCTGCATCTGGTGTCCGGGACCCCTATACCCATCACGTGATTACGGTAGACCAGGGTGTTAAAGACACCATTCTGGCAGGCCATTATGAATCCCTCGGTCTCCGACTTCAGCTCACTTGACCTGAAAAAAGCAAAAGTCAGATTTTTGGATAAGCCAAAGTCTTCGATGTTCTTGAAGAAGACCTCATGCATTGGCTTATCTTTATGCAGCTGCAGGAGCACTCCTGTCTCCGCTGCTTTTATGTGAGCCTTTTGCTGAACGGGCTCCATCTCGGTGAGAGAGTTTGGATTAACCCATTCAAAGTCAAAAAGCCTTGAAAAGAAATGCTTCGAACCCTTCTTTTTCATGGTCACAGACCAAGCAGAGAAGGGGATCTGAACTCCTGATAACTTTACAGGCTGTTCCATCCAGTACCATTCTGTTAACACTCCAAACTCAAAAGTCTACGGCCTCTCTGCTGTCGGGGAAAGTACAACCGTGGAACGGACTATTTAGGATGCAAGCTCCTATTAAGATGATCATCTTACGAGTTTTCATATCGAGAAAATTTACCAACATATTGAAATTCACCAAATTTGTAAAAGAAAACACGAAAATAGAGGAAATTCATCTTCATCAACTGCGACTGAAAGACAAACTTTAGTCGCTATTTTCCATCGTTGGGAGGTATTCATGTTGAAAAGGGGAACATTCTCCATGAAAATTGAAGTAGTTGTTTTCCGTTAGATATTACAAATAAATCACATTTTTCAATTTTCATGGAGAATGTTCCCCTTTTCTACACTCATTATGTTTGATTATATAGTTTCGTAAATACCTATGACTATCAAAAGTGGCAAGGACTGCAAGTATTTTCCATCACCATCAAAACCCAATTTGATTTTGCAACCTTGCATAGTGTTCAAGTAACTAGTTTTTATAGATATGCCGCACGCGAAGAAATTTAAATGAACAAATTCACGTGCAAAAAACTTTCAAATTTATAAAGATTTCTTTTTGGTATTAAAGATTTTTTTCGATTTTTTCAACGGGTTTTTTGAGATTATAGGTGCAGGTGTAAATAATAGGTCTTTGACATTTTATATATTTAATTAGTGAATCCAGGCACAGATAAATTCTTTTTGTGGGCTATTATAGCTTACATACTATCCACTACTCATTAAAACTTATGCTACATATTTACATGATACAAATAACAAAATCTAGACATAAAAATCACCTATTATAAACATTAAATAAATTCACAAAATATTCACCTTAAAAACAGTACGATCCATTTTGTCGATTAAGTTACAAGGACTGTGAAAAATAAGCTTTGTTCGGAAGCTGTTAAACATGATTTTCACTGTATTTTGTTCAACAAGAAATTGAGAAATGTTGTTCTTTGGACAAGAAGGGGATTTTGAAATTTTCTGTCAAGAGATGAAACATCCATCAAAACTTCTTTCAATATAATTTTAAATTGAACTAAATGGAAACAATGAGTCAGACTGAATATCATATTGATGAATAAATAAATGATTGAATATCAGTTCAAGTTAAAAGTAAGATATTCCTTTGCAGTATTATTTAACAACACACTTTCTTCAGTTGTACCATTGTTACTATAAATGAAAGCATGGCTCCCTTGTTTCACCAATGAGATTATTTTATTTTGCACCATTGAATATTTTTCAAATGTATTTCTGAATCTGAGTTGAATTAATCATAGAGATCTTAACGTTCATCTTATTACAAGGTAAGATTTTGGAAAAGTATCTTACATAAATCCCTAATTACTGCGATAGATATTTTATAATATCCAACAGCTGCTGCTCTTTTGCTCTTCTATAGGAACATTGCACAAGTATTTGTCAGATACAACTGATAAAATAAAAAAAAAGGTCAAAAATCGACATGGCACTGGATACTTACTATATTCCTTGGGCTAATCAATATTATTCAATATATTATTTTGAAGGCCAAAAGAAGCAACTTTCTTCAATAGACTTTTTTACTGGCCCTACAGGGTGAGCTACAAAAATGAGATGAATGTCTAACGCCAATTATGGAAAATATAATACTGGGGAAACTACCACCACTTACCGAAAATTATATGGAGCAAATACACACGTGAAATTTCAGAGAAATTTGATATCATTCATCTAATCATTTTGTTCTTCAACCTACCAAATTGCGCCACTGAATGAACTTGAGTACGAACTCTTGATCTACAATGCCTGGCATTCCACGCAAATTAACAACTACAGTCCGTGTTTACTTACCGAGACATTTATTTCGACGTATTTTTGTTAATCGATCTTTAGGGGATTGATAGATTTGATCCAAAGTGATTTGTCCTTTGATGAACATTGCGTTCAAGTTTATGGACAGTTCATTCAACAACAATATTTTATCCACTTGAATATTTTTCATGTAATGTGTTGCGTTCTCCAAAAATCATTTATTTTGCAACATCCCATTGGTTCATGCTAATAGAACTTTTAAAATTTTAAATGACCAGCTTCAGTTTGATCAAGGAAGAGAAACAGAGGAATTCTGCATTTACACGTGTGTTCACCCAGGAGCGGCGCTTTCCTATAGTTACAAAGGGTATTTATTTTTCGTCCAGATTTCCGATTTTTCACTCTGTTTTCTACTTCTTCTAGTGGGAAAAGCACACTGTATAATTTACGGTAAGTGGTCATAGTTCTCCCTGTAGATTGACTTTGGATATAATAAGAGGTGTTGGGTCAAGTGCGACCACTTTTTTCATTAGTACAACTTTGGAAGGCAAGAAAATATTTGTTTCAGTATTTAAGTCGCACTCAATTTTTTTGTGTATTCTCTGGGATGTTTCTAATTGACTGTGTGAATAATTAGGTTGAACCAGTAATATTATTTTTTGGAGAAATATTTTTAATTTTGAATACCCAAAATCTCACTTGCCCCCTCGTTTGGAGCAAGTGAGATTTCAGGTGCAGTAAATACATCTAAATGTATATCGACATTTACAGGGCCACAGCATTTTACTACAGTCTTAACTTTTTTTTTGTTTTTATTGAACATTTTTATCTCCGTGTTCAAGTGTTAGAAACTATTTACTAAACGCAAACAAGATTGGAGTGTTCTAACAAAACTTATTTGTTGAATAACATGTGTTGAGCAAATGCGTGAATAAATATAAATTTAATGATTTTATTTCGCATTTAAGAGTTTACTGCTATAAGATAACAAAAAATATACAATAATTATCAAAAGTACGTCTTCCAGGTAAGTATAGGTACTAATATTAGAAAGTATTACTGCAAACGCACCTACACCAACAAATATCGCACTTGTCCTGTATTAAGATTTTTAAGGGGCAAGTGCAACCGGCGACCTAAACTAACTACCAAAGTTGAATCAATAATTATCATATGTTGATCTACCCTATAAAGCATCTACCTCACATATTTTATTATTAGATTAACTCCGATTATTTTAGCTCCAACAATTTATGAATTTTCGCATGTATACTCTCGACACTTGTTATTCCGTCCAGGTCATAAACACAAGACGATCATTTCAGGAAACTCCACAGCAGCAATTTCTAATTCATTGCCCGCTGTTGTCCATAGTTTAGTTAATTTATAGGAAATTCTCGAAATGCATATTATAGGTGTTTTTGGAAAGGGTAGTCGCTCTTGCCCCAACTCACCTCATCAATTTTGGTGTACATACTTAAAGGACGAGGCTGAAAACGCGTTTTTTCTGAAACTTCTTGGACTAGTGGACTTTTGTTGACTTTCAGAGTATATTCTGTAGATGAATCCAAAAAAATAGCTTTGAACTAGTGGACACAAGCGGATTCATTGTATATATCCTAGTTTGATATTTGTCTTTTGTGTGACAATACAGGTTGAACCCAGACGGGTTATCGAAAAACTATATTTGAACAATATCATAAATATTTATTTTATTTACGAGTATATTGGATTTTTCAGATTGCATTTCCCAATGTGTGTCTATATGGTTAAACAAAAAAACATTGATTCATGGGAGACACCCTTTACTACTAGTGGATTTTCTATAGATTTTTAATTTTGACATTGTATACTGACTGATGATCAATTTTTGTGTAACCTGAATGAACATACGTAAACAGTCATTTTCCTACGAGGAAAAGTTACTTTTCCGCACGATTTTTCGTTTTGAAAGTTGTACTTTTCCGTACGATTCCGCGAAAAGTACTACTTTCCGCACTTGTTAGGTAAATAACTATTTCAGAATTCATTTGCCAGCATTATAATATCAAATGACAATTCGGATTATCTGCCTGTTTTTGCTTGTGAGTTTTTTCAAATTGTGACAATTTTATTATTTTACTCATAAGTGATTGCATGAAAAACTAATTGTTTTGGATATTTTGTAGAAGTAACAAGAATGTATTAATTTTAATATTCCCTTTGAAAAATACCTCTTTTTGGGATCACCCAGGTTGCTGTTACACAAAAGTTGATCATCATCCTCTATAAATTCTCAGAATCAAAAAACAACAAAAATATACATTACTAATGAAGAGTACCTCCCATGACTCAATGTTTTTTGGAAAATGTAATCTAAAAACAAATTGTTCTAACCGTCATCTGGCCGCACCCCTACGAGCAACCCTCAGAAGACTTGTGCGAATTGGGAATGACGAATGTCTTACCTTTTAACGTGCGATCCCAAGCTGAAAAGTTCAATGTATTCATAGCTCTCATGTCATAAGAAATAAAATAAATATTCGCCACGAGTTTGTTTAAATATAGGTTTTCAAAAATTCAGTCATTTAGGGCTAACAGTTTTGTCATAAAAAAGAGTATACGAAACTTGATCTTGATTCTCTTTGAAATTTCAAACTCTGATATCAACAATGAATCCACTCCTATCATCTCTCATAAATTCAACAATATGTTTTGCTCACTGTGTAGACATAAAATGTAATCAGAACAATTTGTAGGCCTCATCTATAAAATATGCCTGCAGAAAGTCAATGAATAAAAGTCCACACTTGGGCGAGAAGTCAAAGAGGTTTCAGAAAAAAACGTGTTTTATGCCTCATCCTATAAGTTTGTACATCATAATTGATATATTCAAAGTGAATCTATATTTTTCACAGCATATTATACTCAAAAATCAAGAGAAATTCCACTCCCAGACAGTATTTTCTATAATTGGCGTTAGATATTCATCATATTTTTGTAGCTTACCCTGTACGACCAGAAAAAAATCTATAAAGTTTCTTTTATTGACCTCTAGAACCTTATATCAAAAAATAAAAAAAAATTGACAAGCTCCAGGCATCCAGTATCAGTAACTAAGAAACTTTGACCTGTTTCATTGATTGAAATTTTGATTGGCAATATGTTTTTGTCCAATATACACTTGATAAGAAAACTGATCCCATTAATTCATGTTGATCTGATTTATCAGCTTCACCCTCTTCCTGAGGTTCTCATTAGATTTGGGTTGAAAAATTGTTTCATGAGCTAAAATTACTGTTAGGCCTTGACCAATGGCATTTCATAAATGATAATAATTATAATAGCCTTAACTTTATATCTACCATCTAACCAGTCTTAACAATTCACACATTTGCACTTCAAAATCCGCCGTGAAAAGATATAAGTTTTCCGATAACATGAGGAATACTAAAACCAAGATTAATATAAAAATCTAATTTTCGATACACCTATTCAATTTATTTCAGTGCAATAATATATACAATAATTACAATTCTATTTTAAATATATTTTCAACGGTAAAAAATGAAGACACTATAAAAAAATATAAGGGTTTTTCTGAAACATCAATGTGTAAAAAATACTTTATATCTCACTTTTATCAACTGTGAAACTCCGATTATATACAGAAGATGAAGCAAAATTATTCCTCAAAGTGCAAGTTTCATTTTCATTTTGGACATTTCAATTTTCTCCAGAAAAATTCGCTTTCGGCAAAAAACATCATGATATTAACAATTAACCTAGCGATATAAATAAAGCTTTGGTAGTCTACTCTACTTTTTCACTCATACACATGCACACAACACTAATACGAAAATGTTTCTAAGATATTCGACAAACTTAGTCAACATTATCCTGAAAGATCAATCGGACATAACCAGGGGAACCAGATAGGGGTGATGCACAAAACGGACAGACTGCATGGAAACCGTTGGTGCCATGTGGGATTGCTACATTCGCCCAATATCTGAAATCAAATAATAATAATAATCATTTCGAAAAAAAAAATTCCTGTTCTCTCCTAAAGTCAATGTCTAGGTCCCTTCTCAAAACATTTTCACCTGATTTTTCACAGATGTAACTATGAAAAGCAGTCAGCTTTATCATGAATGATTTATAATGATAACAGCAAATTGTATATAATAATAATAATACTCCCTCATAAACACTCATAGAGTGTACCCAAAGGCATAGCCTGTGCGGGTAGAGGATGGCTATTATTATTAATTGCCGTGGCGTTCCGGGGCGACTTACTGATTTTTGGTGGCGTCTTCTATGACGCCTCCTCTCCAACGGTGCGGCCCTTCCTGATAGCCGCCTTTCGCAAACCAGCTTCGACGCGAACAAGTAAAAAATTCGAATATTTTTCGAAAAGTTTTTGAAGAAATGAATATGAACAAAACAAATGCCCATGGAGATCAAACAAATAAAACTGAAAGAGCCGGTGTTCTTGATGAAATAGGTGAACAATATTCAACTGATAGTATAACAGATGAAATGAATTATCAAGCAGAGGGTCCTCCTGGAGGAACAACTGGAAAGGACTTTACTATAGATAGACTATTTTCAATGTTTATGATGGAAAACCGACGCCGAGATCAAGTTATGGAGAGAATTATAGAACGTATCTCTCCTGTTCCCCAAACAACCAGTAACAGAAATAGCAGTGGCGAGATACTTTATCAAATAACCAGACATATGCCATAATGCCAGCACTTTTTAAGAACATACCGAATTTCAATGGAGACAAATATCTCAAAAAACTTAGATCAACTATTGAGTACAAGATATTCATTGGATTAGGAATACAAAAAGTAAACTTTTTTTTCATTTATCTGGGTTAACCAAAATCAATAATATTGGATATACTTACTTCACTGTTTTTTCAGTAGCCATATGCCCGCAAGGATTGAATGCAAAAGTCGGTGGTCCAGAATCAACATAAAATGCCGGTTCCAAGCCCATAAAAACCTTCACTACTGGTCCCAACTGCAAAAAAAATGATTGCTGTGAAAACCAACAAACTGCAATATTTTTCGACTGACCTCTAAGCAAATTGGACATTTTCTGGATCCGGTATCCTTATCCTGTCCCCAGTCGTGTAATCCTTGGACATGGCCGCAATTCAAGTAGACATAGGGCTGTTGCATATTTTCGTTCGGTGAAACTTTTCTTGGAATTACCAGGGTATTCAGGCCAACTGGACACTGCGGCCTGCCTGCGTTGATCTCGTCTATTTCTCGTTCCAAATCTCGTTTACTCTAAAGAAAAGTATTGTCAAAATTGTGGACATATTGAGAACAAATAAAAATAATAAGCACTGTTCATCGATAAAAAGCTACCAAAAGGCCATCAATTGAAATCCATCAGCCAAGGTAAAATTGTAAAAGAATCATTACTAGACATGCAGAGTGAAGGGTGCACATATGTCATTAACTAGAGAAAGTGGAGTCTGTTTCATTGAATAAATATATTTTGATAATTTAACTTTTACATTTAAATAACAACTTTGTAGTATGAAGATACATGTTTTTTGTGAATTTTTTGAAACCCTTAATCCTTCAGTTTTGTTGATTGGATTTTGCAAAAGGCCTGAATTTACTGAACGCATTTGACACAATGAAAGTATCCCTCACTTCATTAGGTCATTACTTCTATAAAATTTTATTACTATTAAATATTTTAATTTAAGGTAAGTTTAGTAGTATTCATCTTGTATAAAAACCATGCTTGAGGAAAAAATTATCATCTAGTTCACCTACCTCAAAACATAAAGCAAGAATCCCTAATTCACAATAATTCTTTTCAATAAAAGTAGTATATGGACCGAAAAAAAGACATCACAGTTCCAGTCTATCCCAGACAATAAATAGTAATTTATGTAACAAGTCCGGGAAAAACTGTTTTCGGACGTGTTGCGTACACTATTTTTTTCGGTAACCGTGTAGAATAACAGTGGGACACATTACTTCATTATATTTCTTCGTAGAACAAAATTTCGAACATTTTGATTCTTATTTGTATTAAATATTGAAACAGAAGATAGGTAATAAGAGAAACATTCTAATTCGTATTCATACGCTTTTTATTTGAGAAAGTAGCATTTTCCGGCCTAGTCCGAGACGTACGTACTTCCCGGACTAGGCCAGGAAGTGCTTCTTTCTCAAAGAAACAGCGTCAAGGAAGTGGGTACTTCCCGGACGGTCGCCAAAAAAATCTTTTTATTTCTTGATGATCCTTTCTGTTTGAAATATGAATTTATTTGATTTTGTATTATACCCCTAAACTGATAGACTGAAAACAATCGTCAAATCGTTTTTGACTAAAAAAAATAAAATATAAATTTATTGCTACTGTTGATGGAAAAAAAGATAAGGTAATTTTCTGATAAACTCAATTGTTCAACATTACCTTTTATTCAGACAACAAGATTGAAGTTAACAATACTCAAACTCAAGAAACAATTCACTAACCTAACCTAACCTAACCTATAACGGCAAAAAAAAACAAAACTTACCGGAGATTTTTCTAATCCCTCGGCAGAGCGCCAAAGTAAGGTTGCCCCACATAAATCAATGAGAGTCCCATCCTGTAGGACATTTGTTACTTCTTCCACCTACGACAAAAAAAATCACAAATATTATAGGTATATTGATACAAATTTCAGAAACAGTCTTTTTGCAGAAGCTATTTACAATTTATCAACAATGCTATATGCAAGACACAGACCTCTCAGAATTAGACAGCTAATATAAGCGACTGGACAAAAAAAAGTGTGAAATCGCGTTTTATCAGAAAAGACGCCTACGAAGATGAACTTTAACGAAAAACCTTACCATTATATATAAAAATATTCTGTGCGTGTGTATGACATTGAACTCCTCCTGAGCAGCTGGACAGATTTTGATGATTTTTTTTATGTGTGTTCAAGTAGATTCGAGAATAGTTCACAATCACATTTCAGTCCACTATTTATATATAAGTTGAATGTAGCTTACAGTAACATTAATGAGGGTTAGTCGGCGAAACAGAAATATACCCATTGACATACAGGACGTCTGCCAGGACCGCTAGTATAAATATAATAGATTATTCAAATATTTTTGAAAATGGGAGAAAATTGAATTTTGAAATTCTTATCATTATTATTACTATTTTGTTATATCAATATTATGAAAGTCTTGTATTTCATCGGTCCTTAATATGTGTACCAAATTTTAGATTATTCGGAATATTGGTAGTGGGTAAATATTGAATTTAAAAATTCACATCATTATTATTACTATTAATAAAATGGCGTTTTTTGGGGAAAGACGCCTATATAGATTACCTTAAAAAGGAAAACCTTATATAATATAAACAAGACTTGCTCGTTAACAAAAGAGAAGTTGCATTGTCATCCAGTTCCGAGTTAGTTGAAAATCGATTGCAAAATTTGTTCCGAAAAAATATCATTATTAGATTTCAATATATTATACAATACCTAATATTGCGAAAACATAGTCAAAATACAAAATCCTTCTAAGACAAAATGCTCACACTGCATAAAAAATGTTTTTCATGTCAGCTAACTTTTCAATACCCACTACAACTGTTTTGTAATCAGTCTCTTTGTAGAACTCACGGCATATTTCTTATTTTACTATATAAATAAATACATGGGTCATAGAATTTCATTCAAACCCCTCCTGAAATGGCAGCCTTGTTACTGCGCATGTTCATAAGTACAATTTGAGTTACCCTAGGGTTCGTTTTTATTTTACGGCATTGGCGTTCTAGGTCTGAGATTTCTGTGCTGCAAGATGAGTTCATTCATATTTTCATATTATTACTATTTTTATTCCCCTTCAGTTTTTAATTTTTTTATTGAGTGGAAATGTTTATTTAATAAAGAAAAATCAAGGTTTTCCTTATTTTATCCCAATCAATTTACAAGTTGAAATGAATTGAAGAATCAATTTTGAATACAATAATAATCATTAACTTGGGTTTACCTTTTTCATCACTCACTAAAAAGAATAGAAATTTCAAGAAATCTATCTGAGTGAAAAAGAACTATTCATACCAATCGCATTCTTTGATCCCAAAATGATTCACAAAGCAATTTTCAGAATTAAATTTTTCATTCTGATCTCAAAATACGTTCACTAAAAATTTGAAAAACTCATACCACTTGTCCTCTTTGCTGGGCTGAACGTGATTCTCTCAAAGAAAAAATTCCTCCACCAACAGATGTCTCTAACCAATATCCACATTTTGCTTCACCACCACAGAAACTACCTCTTGGGTGCATAATCAGAACACCATTTGTTGTACACCCATCTATCTCCCGGCCGTTTTCCTGCCATTTTAGAGATTTTTCCTGAAAAACAAAAAAACCACTACTCAAACTAAAAAATCAGAACAAAACAGTCACTTAGTATGAAAAAAAAAAGAAGAAACCACTAAATACCTAATATAAAATACGTTTCTGAATTACCGAAGAGAAATGTTAGGATTTTATCAGAAACAGTTTGAATGTGGATAACGGTGGATAATCTTACATGGGAAAGTCAACAACACCCATTAATAATAGAATTACCGAGCATCCACAGAGCAACTTGGATAAACATTGAAATAAGTATAGATCTCTGAAAGGGTGTGCTGAAATCACAATCAGTCACAAGAAATGACATGGACATTGAAGCTTCTCGTTCAATGACCTCAAAATCCATCAATTAGAAAATATCATGTTTCTGTCAACCCACAAGTGGACTGACTCACTTCAATATTTGACAGTTCCCACTGACGGTTGAATTGTTTCGCTTAACTGAGACGTCTTGGAAACAGCAATAAACTTACAATCCTAGACAGTAGTTTCACAGCTTCTTGCTTCATAATACTGTGTCGACTATTGAATGGGACCTGGTGAAGCATCTATGAAGTTATCCCTACCGGGGACGCACTTGTACTGAACGTTTTTTTTTCTTTCATTAATCGTTGTATTAACTGGTTTGAATTTTTTTGTGTTCGAAATCTTCCCTATACTATTTGAATCCTTAGTGGATGATACACAAAATTTGCTGTCGTTATTGAAAGTACTGAGAGTAATCAAACACACTCTCTATTGTATACATTAAGCTAATTATTGATCGCGATTACTCCCATAGAGAATATTGATATTCTTTATTTTTTAGTTGAAATTGTGGCAGCTATCAATTCTCTACAAAACTAGTAGGCTTTTCTTTTATTTATTTTTTTATTATAGTGTATATTGGATCATTTTCACATCAGTGTTGTATCAGCTCATATTGTAAATGTAGTCATGTCATGTAGGTGCACTATAAATAATATAGGTCCTAGGACGAAGCTTTAGGACACTTATTTCAGATGAGAGGCCATCGTTGACAGCTAACATCTTTACAAATTGTTTCCTGTCATAGGTATACCAATTAATAACACACCTGTCTTGGAATTTGTAATGTCGCCAATTTTCTACGAACAAAATGGTTGGCAGAAATCCTGCAATTAATTAAAATATTTTAACTTTGGCACAGAACTTAGCTCAACTGTACCTTCGCTATTTAATCAACTTGAAACTATACTTTTTATTCATCACAAAGCAGTTTTCATTAGCATTTATTGATATTTAAAAATAATTATGAAGACCTGTTAAAATTATGTTGATTTTTATTGATTACCTCAACCACTAACCAACACATTCTTTTCATTATTCACTATGACGTCATTAACAGTACCAGAAAGTAAACCGCTGTCATTTTTATGTCAACCGCTACCGGAACCAAACGCAAAAACGGCTTATATGAAATTCACTGATAATGGTACAGTAAAAAAAAACATAGTCCATATATCCAGTGATAAGGCACTAAACATGAGCGTTCGCTCAATAAATGAAGATCTCACATGTTCAGCTCCGGCCTCTCTTTTAAACTGGGCATGTTCCCAGGGCCCCGCAATGGATTGGGCCCCCCCTAGTTCCTTCTACATGAACAAACGATAACTGATAGCTACTCTACTCTCGCCTGAAAATAATCAGGCTTACCGAATGGCATAAATTTCAGCTCAACAGTTACGGTAATGAATCGAATCGTGTCATTCAAATAAAGCAAAAAAAAATAAAGTGTGAAGCGCGAAGTTTGAATTAACTTAATTAATAATTTAAAGTTTGAATTGTGTGTGCTTGAATTAACTCAGGGTTTGTTTGGTTGTCGGTAAAATAGCTATTCTACTTGTCTATGGTTTAGACGAGACACATACAATTATGTCTCTTTATTTATTGCTATTTTTCGTGTTAATAATGCATTATCATGAAATTCACTCAATTCAAATAGTCTTATATTAGTTCTAATATCATTAAATTTCATTCCAATCAATATTTTTACTTTCTTTGTTGAATTTTCATTATTTTTTTATTTGACATTGTCTTTTTGAAAAAGACGACATTGGTCTATGGGGTCACATCTCTCCACCAGGGTAATATATTATAAACACTTAGATATTTAAGTGACGTGCACATTTCCTACAAGTTGGCAATAGCGATTGTAGCGCTTTTTTTGAGGTTTATAAGAAAATTCATATATAAAGTTTATTGCATTGTCTTTTTTTCTGCGGTAGTGTTGTTTTTTTGTTAGAGAGAGATAAGCTTTTCAAGTTGTAAGTCACTTAACTTTAAACACATAATGATAATAATAAATTTACTGTTTCTGATATGATCAAAATCTTGAAAAGTTTGATTTTAAGGAAACTACGATAGTCACGTCCAACACCTTGTAGAGCAAATAGAACTTTTTAATGTCCTATCTTTGGAATTTTACATATGTATTTGGGTAATACATTAAAAAAATGTTCATAGTCCAAATTGATTGGTTGGTTGAACTTTTTGATTACATATTATTTTACCTGAGATTATTAGAAAAGAACAACTGAGACTTACCCCTAAGAAGATATTCCTAGATGTATCAAAACCTGCAGCATATATCCTAGCTATTTTCGTATTAACTCGATCACATAAAATCCTACAGGCAAACCTCGATATTGTACTTTGGTTGACTTTCGTTTCCCCACTCTTATCTCCTGGTATCGTGTCCATCACTACAAAATCTATGGGCGATTCTGATGACCTACCGATCTGAAACAATAATAAAAAATATTAAAAGTAAGGTTTTTGAATAATGATGGTAATGAGTTCCATTTATCATGCGCTAATATAGCAACCAAGGACTATAATTAATAGTAGTTCTCGTTAACCTGAATTTGTCAATTTTTTTTGTTTGAACATTGATGATTGGCTTCATGAGCAGATACATTAAAAATTATACGAAATGTGGATCCATATCTGAAATAAGGAATAGTATATTCTGTAAAAAGGCTTGAATGAAAAATTCGATGCGAGTGGGAAGTTCCGAGCATAACGAATTTTCATTCTAACCGAGTAACAGACTGTATTCCACAACCACTTTCACATATAATCAAATGGAAAGCCAACGAAAAATTATTTTGATATTTCGAATCTTGTCAAAATGATGCCAGTCAATGACATTCACGCTTTTGAGATTAAAAAAATATCCTAACAACTTAGATAACACTTGCTGTCTCATGCATTTTGCGTGTATTTCATTCAATCACTTGTATAAGAATAATATTCTGACATTGTTACGTTAGCCAGAAAAAAAATTATTTGGGGTTGCTCCAGATGAACAAAACGTTGCATTGTTGAAGTGTACCAAATCAAAGAGAACGTGACAAAGGAAAACAATACCCTTCAACACATATTCTCTACAACCATTATATTATTTGCAAATTCTGAAATAAAATTTAATAAAGAATGGATTCCTTCCCTTGAATTTGAAGAAATATTCTACAACACTTTTGTCCCTATACAATCTAAAAGTCACACATAACACATGACAGTTCTCGTCAAATCCACATGGGCTAGTTCACAGATGGTTCATCATTTCCACAGATAAATCAACTCCTCGTGGGGTGAGTACTACAACTAGGTACCTAATAAATTGCCGAATTTCTGATAAGTGCACAAAAATATATTATTTTATTGTAAATACAACATACTTCAACTAGATAACTGCAGGAGGTGATATAGAAGTTGTATTGAACAGTGTCAAAAGTGGATAACTCGATTATAAACAGAAATTGTCTTACTACAACTAGGCAAGTTTACTTATCTACTTGTTGCACATTTTGACATTTTATGATCGGAAAAAAATACTGCAAAAACTTGGTTGATGCACTTATCTAGTTTTAGCACTATAATATCATCAGAACATAACAGGTGACGTTAGATGTAGAGTAGAGTAGATATCTAGCGTTACAGAGAAATTGGTATTTTCGAGATTGATTAGTATAGTGCGCCAACATCGTGTCGGTCGATTAACTTGTAAAGAGTAGTGGTGTGAATATTTGAAAAAATTTCGCCAAGAACACTACTTATGCTAACATCATGCAAAACCAGTAAGTATGAAATTGTAATCTTGTAAATAACCATCAGTTTATAAACCTTTGGAAATGCAAATGAGAACTCTCAATTTGAAGAAAAAAAATCTTCGTCAGTCACTAGCACAGCTAAAACTTCCATAAATTCCAATTCCAACTTTGAAGTATCGAGATTTGGTTTCCTTGTTTACCATGAACAATTTTACTTGAGCTCACCTCACAATGAACATGCTAACGAAAAGATTGATGAAGGTGATTGTGAGTGATGCCTTAAAAAGTCTTCTATGATTATTTTACATTTGATTTTTTATTATTGTGGGCTTCTACTGTGAATACTTACTTTTGTTCATACGAAATATAAGTTTTAAATAATCAGATGTGTTTGAAATTAATAAACAATAATGCAAACCATAAGCCTTCATTTTCAGCTATCTAACTTTACCAAACCCTTTTCCAAGAGCAAACCTGTGCTACAACTAGGTAACTGAGTTTTTTTTTCAAAAATTTTCAATTTTCCATCAATCCTGTTTCATTCACTACGATGATTGTGGTAGGAATTGAAAATAAATGCCTTCATATATTCAACAGTGTGTATTTTTTTTCAAAAAGTGGTCATACAACTAAATCACAAGAACATAAAATGTGATGAAAACATTAATTTGCGTTTTTCTCGAAATCACTAATTTGCAGTTACCTATTTTTTGTACTAACCCCACGTCCTGTAGAAAGAAACCCATTTCATTATGACGTCTGAGTCATTTTGACGATTTTGAAGGATGCACCTTTTTAGGATGCACCTTTTTATCGCGATAAAAATGCATGTTCCTCAAAACCCGACTTCATTTAGAAAGCGAAGCGGCCGTTCCGTCAATTTCTGTCACGACAGCAATGATTGTTCAGTATTATTGACACAGTATGAATCGTTTTAGAAAAGTTTCATCACAAAAATGATTACTTATTACAAATGTGTTGTTATTAACTGTCCCTTCAAATAACTGTTTTATTGAATACAATACAAAAAATGTTTATTCAGTAAAATTCAGTTGCAGAAATATGATAAACATGGAAGAACCACAGAAGCTGTATTGCAAATACAGCTTGTATGTGGTTTGAAATTGGATTAAAATTGGTTAGATACTCATGATAAGGTAAATTATGTCAAAATCTGGAAACTATCTCAAATTCAGGAAGTTAGGTCATAATGGGGATCATCGTCTGAATCGGGTAGTGTTACACAATATAATTAATAATTAATTTATCTCTACACGGAATGAATCTCATAGGTGTCCAATGCTGGTTTTCGAATTTTGTAGGAGGATAAAATATCACAGCTTCAAAGAGTTGTAAATTAAAAATTAAATTTTAAAATTATCACAGTTTAAAAAGGTTGTAGAGACACACCGACAAATTAATCAGACAATTATGACAGTAAGACGGTACATTATTATAAAAGCACATGTTATAATACTTAATCTAATTCATGGGACATGCAAAGGGATTTGTTCAGAAATTCCATTCCCTCAAATCAATTCATCCTGTTATTTCTTATGTCATGAATTATTGATTTCGGTGCATTTTGAAACCATTTTGTAATCGCTTTTTTGAAAGTTAAGTAATTGGTTGCTGTTTTTATATTATTCGTTATGATATTGAAGATTTTGAGACCTAGAAATTCGAAGCTTGTATGCGAAAATGGGGCACCTAAATCTGTCACCATCTGACGGACTAATAGTATTCATCTCTTATTAGTTTTGATTGTGATCCAATACGTGACACCATCTGATCTTTGGCGTTTTTCCTCTTATAATGTAAGTATATTTGGAAAATAAAAACCTTTTATTAATATTATTATTTTGAATATGGAACATTCTGAAATCGACTGAGTTTTGTTCGTTACTTTGACATGATGTTTGATTGTTTTCGTTAGTTTATGTGTTGCTGTTATTTCTGTCAACCGGGAAGACGCAACCCTTACCTTTTAACGTGTGATGCCATGCACGGGACCGGTGACCGCGCTGGTATTCGAACCCAAGCATTTACAGATGATTAGATTAAGAGACGAAAACTTTACCAAAGCGCCACCTTGGCCCATTTTTTTATGGGTATAGTTCAATAATTTCTTATAGTTGTGCTAGGGATCAGCTGATATTTATTTTGGTTTGGTTGGGATGTTCAAAAACGATGCTAAAATCAACGATTCGATTTTTTCTCGACTTTTACAGAAGACACTTGTTAGATTACAAAATGTCAGGAAATAGTTAGGGTGCGTACACATAGCAGCGTTTTACGTTCGGGACATACTTTTTATTATTTTTTCCTCCTACCTGAAACATGTCGGTGTCCTCATCATTCGTATATTCTACTATAACAGCTTGATTCCTAGACAGAGTGTACGATATCGAATGTTGCGTGGCATCTAAGATGGCGTGCGTCGAATGTGGTGTTTTAACTACGTAGTGCCGCAACCTCTTGACGCCGTTGGCTATTGCTCGTTTGCAGAATACGAACTTGCTTCGCCTTCTCCCTCTGTCTCCTTGTGGAAGGAATCCATTATATCTGAAATGAAATAAACACGGTTGCATTATACACATGATTTTAATCAAGAAATGATACTCAAATCTCGTGAAAACTAAACAGTAATATCAGTTTGTACATGAATTCGGAATTGATCGTAAAGAGCTCTTTTTAGTTATGGAAAGTTGATCGTTATAATATATAGACTACTCCAGATTTAGTCAACACCATTAAATTCATAAATCCAAAGTGGCAGACGAGTTTTGTGATTATATGGTCCGATTCTCTTGAAAATTAGAATGTGGGGGTCGATGATCATGAACGATTTGTTTAAATTCATAAATTCAACATGACGTCTCCAGGATGGCAGGCGAGTTAATATTTAGATGGTAATATACAGTGTGTCCAAGATAAAGAATGAACAGCGTAGGGATATCAGAAACGGTAAGTGATACGGGGCCGATTAAATTAGATGAAAGTAGCGCATTTGTGAGCCTATATAATAATATATCCGAGAGAAACTGAAATTTGAGAATTTCGTTTTTATTTTCTCCTATCTTTATTTTCAAAAGAAATGTAAAACAAATAGCACTTCGCCATAGCCACTTTTTGAGGACTACGCGATAAAGTAAGCAGAATTTTTTCTGCGACGTTTCGTCTTTTAGAAAACATCACCAACTTTGTATTTTTATACAGGCCGAAACTAAAGTATACCCTGTATACGACTCCATTTTTCATTGTGAATATATACAGCAACGTATCACACAATATGATTTCGGAACCATTTCTCGCACAAAATGTAATTTAGTGATTATCCCTATTTATACAAGTATAAATTTAAACTTACCACTTGCCGGAATTTTTGAGTTGTTGAGTACAAAGATGAGTCACAATATCAAAAGCTTATTTTAAAAATGTAATTGTAATGTAATAATAAGGAGCTAATATGTATTACAGGAAATAAACAGAACATGTATAACAAGTGTTCAAATTATCAGCCGTTATTTTCTAAACACAAGTAGGCTCGTCTCACAGACGAATTTAAAACTTGAGTTAACATATTCGGAAACATATTGTTAAAGAATGCAGTAACCAATCTTAGAAAATCTCATTAATTTTGAAAATTATGATTAGAGTACACTTGATTCTTGATATATCCGTGTCATCACTATGAGTACCAATCAACTGTCCTGGGAAGCGACGGTTCAAATAATCACGAACAATTAGCACCATCTTGTTGAAACTAGTAGTTGTGAGAAACCGCTGAAAGCAAATTATCTAGAGCGTCTTCCAAATCATTTACCAATAAATTTATGTACCGCTCTTTTGTTAAATTGTTTTGGTAGACAAGACGAAACGTCGCAGAAAAATTCTGCTTACGTTATCGTGTAGTCCTTGGAAAGTGGCCCTGGCGAAGTGCTATTTGTTTTACATTTCCTTTGAAAATAAAGCTATGTGAAAATAAAGCTATGAGAAAATAAAAATGAAATTCTCAAATTTCGGTTTTTCCCGGATATCTCCGAAACTACTCGGAATATTAAAACTTTCTAAGTGGCAGATTATTAGGCATATTAATTCGCTACTTTTCTTTAATTTGATCGACCCCGTATCACTTACCGTTTCCGACATCCCCATGCTGTTCATTCTTATCTTGGACACACTGTATATTGTCTAGAAAACAAATTCAGTAAATACGACAAAGACAAAAATTATGATTTTCTGCAGGGGGTTGGTACTTAATGAGTATTAACAGGTTATTCGATATAAAAATCAACAAATCTAAGTGATTAAAAGTTTGACTTTTGACATTTTTGAAAATATGAAGTCATGAAATAAATGAGACATAAAAGGAATCATCTACCTGGGTGGCCAGGTAGCTCAGCGGTCTGATGCACAGGCCGTTCGAAACTCCAGCATAACGATAGTCGGTTCGAGCACGAAGTAGGTACAAGTGTATTGTGAGTTGTCTAGATGCCAATCTCGACTAGTGCTAGCTTGGAGTGCATGCCGGCCACCCGGGGTGGTGCTGTAGGTTTCCCTGCAGCAAATAATAATAGCCGTCCTCTACCCGCACAGGCTATGCCTTTGGGTACACTCTACAAGTGTTTATGAGGGAGTATTATCATTATTATCTGCGGCTGAAAGACAAACTTTAGTCGCTATTTTCCATCCTTCAAGATAACCTCTTGGGAGGTATTCAAGTTATGTGGACGTGATTTAACGTATACAATTGGTTACTTCAAGTCAAAAAACTTTTCATTTATGCGGGATGTAAAAATATGTGGCACCAAACTTTCCTGGCTATAGTTCCAAGTCCCAAAGTTTTATAATAAGTACTGGATAAATAATATAAGCAAAAACTTTTAACTAATAAACTCATTTTATGCTCTTATATATAGTCTTTTCACAAATTTTGATAATGAGAGTAGCTATGTAAGTTCACCTTGTCCAATCTGTTTCACACGAATCATAGCACAAATCAAAATGTGTAGTATATCTTGAATCGAATGTTATCTTTCACAATCTTATACAAAATAGACAAGTTGGAAATCTGCTCTATACTTGCAATATGTTCGTTAATGAGTTCCTTTAGGATATTATACTAGTTGAATGCCCTATTTATGAAGACTTGAGGCAGATTCAGTTTTTTTTTTCAGATTGAAGCTATGTGTGACGAGATTCTCCTCTTTAATTGTGGCAATATTTAAAAAACTACATGATGAACGCGCTCAAATTAATACGTGGGTTCATAATCGATAAATAATATTGATTCCACTGTAATTTGTACTCAGATTCGTACAATTACTTTTTGAATGATGCGAAATAATGTTTACCTCTTGCTCTATAGCGTCAATTATATTTCAATGTTACTATTATCTATTGTGACTATTAGAAACTCATATACATTAGTATTATTATACAGGGTGTTCCTTAAAGACATGCTAATATTTGAGGGGGTGATTCTTCGACTTATTTTAATGAAAAAACTTGCTATAAACGTATGTCCTAAAAGTCCTAACTTTTGAGATACAGGGTGATAAAGTTTTGAAAAAAAATCAGTTTTTTAATAATAACTGAGATAATATTGTAGACGTTTTTATAAAATTTGGTACATGTCTTCTATGCATCAAGGTGCATTTTTTAATGCACAAACATTTTCATTTTCTCAACCAGTGGCGTCCGTACGGGTTTTGCATTGAATATTTTTGGAGAAAAAAATACTACGCCACTGCTTTCTCCTGAAAAAAAAATTCTTTTGAGATCCTCATTTATTTTTGAGCAAATTTAATCTCTTGAGTTTTCTTTGTCCGCCGCATGGTTTTCGCTTAAAAATATAAAAATCGTTTCATTTCAGGATCAATTCTTCAAAAAATCTGATGCGGTGTGGAAATGTTTGTGCATCGACTGAAAGCAAATTGAGGGATCAGATTTGTTCCAAAATGAATGAGAATCCAAAAAAATGTGTAATTCTTGTAAGTTGCTCGGTTCTTGATTAAAATAATTAAATTGAAATTGCTTCATATCGCAGTAGGTACCTAACATTTTGTTGACGATAAATCGTCCGATAGTAATTTAGCTACCTCTTTATAATTGATATTTCTTTTCACCACTTCTTAATCTTTTCACTTATAATCTCCCAAGTGCTTGAATCATTTCCACACCACATCAGATTTTTGAGGAATTGATCCTGAAGTAAAACGATTTTTATTTTTTCAAGCAAAAACCATGCGGCGGACAAAGAAAACTCAAGAGATTAAATTTGCTCAAAAATAAATGAGGATCTCAAAAGTATTTTTTTTTTTTTGGAGAAAGCAGTGGCGTAGTATTTTTTCTCCAAAAATATTCAATGCAAAACCCGTATGGACGCCACTGGTTGAGAAAATGAAAATGTTTGTGCATTAAAAAATGCACCTTGATGCATAGAAGACATGTACCAAATTTTATAAAAACGTCTACAATATTATCTCAGTTATTATTAAAAAACTGATTTTTTTTCAAAACTTTATCACCCTGTATCTCAAAAGTTAGGACTTTTAGGACATACGTTTATAGAAAGTTTTTTCCTTAAATTAGGTCAAAGAATCACCCCCTCAAATATTAGCATGTCTTTAAGGAACACCCTGTATAGTAATTTGCATGTATGTACCAAACTTTTTTTCATAGGTATATTTTTCTTGGACACAATAAACCTATCGATGTATTTCGAGGCCTACCTGTTAATTATTCTTTCTTCCATTTATTGATGTTGAAGTGTGTTTGCGGATTATATAATGACAGCAGATGAGGTGGGAACCCAAGAGAGTTCTAGGTTGAAAACTTAATGGCATCACAGATCCATTTATAAATTGATAAATAATAAAAACAAAACAAACAAACAAAAAACAGGTATAACTTTAACTTTAAGGAATATATCACTCTGATCAAAGTTCAAATTAATATCACTGAATCCTTGAAGGGCACATTTTTGTACTATCAAAAAATTCTTCATAAAAGATATTGAAATTATAATATTTCTGAAATGAGCAATCTTTTGTAGGCCGGAATTTTAAATATTCCAATTTTGACTGTGTATATTTCAAATGTATAGCCACATGAAATGCATCTACAACTTTTTCATCAACTGAAAACAAATTTGAAACGATGCGATCCTACAGTAGACATTTTTTTTTAAATAGATCTGCATCTTCGCGAACATGAAACATTTCAAACAACCCTGGTTGTTGTATAGCATTTATGGAATTTTGATTGCACATCCATTCCATGTATACCAAATGTTAAATGAAAACACCTTTATATTCAAAGATAATCAATGAATCAATCATTTCCAGAAATGTAGAAATCAACCTGGCATAATTTGCAGCGAAGGTATTGCGTTTCGCCATTTTAAATAAATCATAGCTTTTACTTCATTCTTTCGCAGTACCGCATTCATCTTTTATTTTCAATTACGGTCAACGTCTCAATTTTTCATAAATACTTTCAGTTCACACGGTCAATAATTGGAATTAACATGCTTTTTTGATTGATTGATTTATTTACCATTAGCATAACAAATATCATAATACATCTCATTATTCCTGTAAAAATATGCAGGAGGTAAATAAATAAGAAAAATTTGCTAATCTTTGTGCGTGAGATGCTCGTTTGTCTCCTCTCCACACATTAAGACAACACACAGTACAATATGGATAACACAGAATAGATAGAATATGTACACATAATAAGATACTAACCATAAAACCTTATAAATAATTGTAGTCGAATGACTAGGATGAAATATGTCAAATAAATAAAATATGTATATATGAAAAGGATGATGCAATAGTGTGGCATAACATTTCCAGAAAATAACTGGGATATAGCGAGCGAAGATTTACAGTTACAGTCACATCTAATAAATTCTGTCTTTCACTGAACTTTCAAAATCAAAAGTGAACGCAGAAAAGCTAGTCGCTTAAGATGCCCCAGTAATATCAATATTTCAGTAGCTGATGAATTCTAACACCGACATGATATACAACCAACATGCATTCCTTATTTTAACCCTTGTGTTGCCACCCGGGTACCCATAGTTGTACGTTTTGTTGAACCTCGAATCTCCATGATTTGACCGATTCTCTATCGAAATTTGCATTCTACATATTTTTTAAAATTTGTTCACTTAAAAAAGTTTGCATTTGAAAATGAAAAAAACATGGATGAGTCACCCGGGTACCCCGATATTGATAATATCACTGGCGTCTCGTTGATCGTTACCACTTCTGTTACTGTCCTGTAGTAATTTTCGATTGTGATCTTCGTTATATCATTGGCATCGCTAGTTCTGACAGCTGGCGTAGAAAAAGTCATCGCCTGTTAGTTTTTTTTTCAAAGCATATCCATATTTTCAAAGTAAATAACGTACGCAGCACCACCGGTGATATCCAAAGATATTGTCAAAGAAAAGGTCATTGTGCATCGTACTGAGAATCACCGCTCTGTTTTTCTTCGGAACATACCTACGAACAGATGATACCCTTCTCGTGAAATCCAAAAAGCGTTGACAATAACAATAACATTGAAAATAACGCTGTAGCACGAAGCAAAATTCAAAATATGTGCATGTGATGATTTTGTCAATGACTGTAAATTTGGAAAACGCGAGGAGTCTAAAAATGGGCAAAAATCACGTTTTTTTCACGACGCGTGAAGGCTAACAAAACATAACTTGTCGGTAGAGTAGAAGTAGAGAAGTACACTCTGGAAAAAACAAGCGCCACACAGCATTTCTGCATTCCTGTTTTTGTGAAAGATCGTTTTTGGAACATTCCGCTTCGATTATTTTAACTATGATTTTCCTCGAACATGAGAAATTCCAAGATATGCCATGATTAACTGTAAAAATATATACATATAGCGAACAAAAACAAACTATTGCGACCTTGCCGAGATGCAAGAATGCACTTAAAATAAATATACCAGCTACGATCCTGAAGTTGATTAAAATTATAATGCGTGGCTAAGCATTTCAGTTTACAGGATGACTCATTGAAAATGTCCTGTCCTTATACGACCAACTACAGAAAATTATCAAATACTACAGCTTCTCTCTCTCCCGCCTCTTCTATTTTATTTTAACATATCTCTTGCAACACGTACCTCCCCTTATTACTAAGAAACTCAGCTACTTGATACCCATTCATAAATATGGTGACCTATCAGACGAAAAACTACCACCCCATATCCATATTAAGTACCATCCCAATGCGGATTCCAATCAGGTGAATCCACCGAATTCAACTTCATATGATATTACATAGACAACTTGACGGATGCTCTGGAAACTATCAGATACGGACTCTATTCGAACTGACTTTTTCAAGGCATGCGATAAAGTGAATTATGAGCTCTTAATACACAAACTGAGTAGTTTTGGCACACGGTAAAAACAATTTTGTTGCTACAATCACTTTCTTTTTGTTAAGAGTTTATTGTTGAATGAAAAAAATTACTTGCATCTGCAGCAAAAACAAGCTTGAATAGACTAGCAGCATTTACTGAACGAACAAAATATTTTACTCAAATATTTTGTTATTATGAGAAAATATATACTTCGGTCGAATAGTTTTTTGTGTATTGGACATGTGTATCAGAATTGGTTCGACGTTATATGTGAATCGTTATGACTATCACAAATATTTCGCTTAAAAGATATTATGTTCAACCAACTAACTAGTGAATTACCTCAAAATTTAATGATTTGGTTGAACAAAAAGAATTGATTCAGTACTTTGTGAATTCAATCCGAAGTTTGTTCAATTTAAATTTATAATATGGTTTCATGTAAACAACCATAGAAGGTCCTATGAACATTATTGATTGATTGACAAGACAGAAAATAATAATTTCTTTCAAAACCATATTCTGTCTGAACAAATAATTAGAGAAATACTTCAGCAAAAATTGATTTGACGGAACAAAATATGTTTTTCTCGTGAATACCAGAAAGATTTCATTGAAAACACAAATTTGTTCACACAAGTAATACGAAATTAATTCAACATACATCGAATTGTCCTTTCGAAATATTTTGTCAAATTTACCATTGCGACACCACACGCAAGCGCAACAATCACATGGTATTGGCACAGTTAGCAACCCGCGTCCGCGTCGAAAATGTAGAAGGATGATGGTTGATGAGTAACGTCAGTAGCGTTGTATCGGAGTTCAAGGTTTCTTTTCAATTGTGTTTTTAGTGTTTGTGACTATTAATTATAATAATAGTGACCAAAATAATATTGTTTGGCTCCTTGAAGAATTTGAAAGCTGGTAAGTAACGTATTAAGATAATAAGGTTTCTATAAAACTATCAATGAGATTCATTTCAAAACATCATGGCGGTTATAGGGCAACAGGTCAATTTTCGATTTTTCACAGTCATAATGAATTTTTCAGAAAATGACATAACATTGGAAATTGCCAAAAAGCTGGACGATAATAAGTTGAAAGAACTCATACCATCTCTTGGACAAAGGAAAACATCTACTGAAGCTCTGAGGAAGGAAGGCCAAGCTTTTGTGGTGATGAGACAAATATAAAGGCAAAGGATAATTTATTATGCAAAAAATTAAATGAATTGATTATGATATGATGGTATTTTTATAATGTATTTTATTATATAATATACAAAAGAATTATATATTTTATTTTTTGTTACTGTTCAAATTGAGATGAATAAATTATTTGTTCAAATGTATTTTACATTTCATTAATATCCTGTCTTGATTACCTAGGAAGGTTTTTCCAAGAGATCTTACTATTTAATTTGAATAATTTTTATTCGTAGTCATGGATGTATCTGGACGAACAGAAATCTTATGATTTATTTTTTAACGAATCAACCATTTAGCTCGTTTGAGGAATATAGTTATGATATATTCGTGATTTTTATTTTTCAGGATCGACTAGTGGAGGGCCTATTCAAAATCGAGTCTTTTGCATCTCGAAAACTGTTAAGACACAGGGACAAAGTTACCACAAAATTGTGTTCTGAAGCTCTGTTAAAAATCTCCAAATTTCATCTCAAGCTTTTTTGGTTCAGCAGATATACAGGGTGTATCTTAAATGATGTTATTAATTTCAGTGGTGATAAACTTTTTTCCATAAAATATGACAAGAAATTCCCTCCTGAAATTAATTATATCATTCAAGATATACTCTGTATTCATGAAAAATATCCATAATCTTCACTCTCTTGAATCTCCTTAAAACTAAATGTCTGTGTTTGATTGGTGGACGTCTTGTTAAAGAGCTTCAAAATACAAAATTTGCGGAAATTCAAACGACCCTCTCACGGTTTTCGAGATATTCATGAAAGATGGATCGGGATTTGAATGGACCTGTATGATTAATTAGAATAAATTTTATATTTGAAATCATTTCTGAATATTTCAGTTGACAAAATATTCTTTCAAATCGAATTAATATATTTTGTCAGAAGGGTAATGGAATAACATTCACTCAAACGGATATTTTGTTCTATGAATTACCAAAATATTTTCATTCTATAAGATAATTTGTACATTCAAAAATCCCTTTAGCAAATCGAAGAGATTGAAGGTATTGATTCAAAAAAATATTTCGTTCATTTTGATTTGTGTAGTTTCCACTTCAAGAAATATTTTGTTCAATCAAACGATGAACTGAATGAGTCAACAAAATATTTTGTTGGTTGGAATCAAATTCAAATCAAAATTCTAAAAGGTAATGTTGAAATATCAAATCATATGATCGACTGAAACATCTGATGTTTTCGAGAAGAAAAAACAAGATTTTCTATGAACAAAACATATAATCAATTGAAAGCAAATTGCATTAAATCTAAAAGGATTTCAGAGAGACAAATCAATGACAATATTTGTTTCATTTGAATTGATATTTAATTGTGGGATACTGACACTTTTATTTATTCGAGTTGAATGATATTTTGTTGATTTAACCAAGTTTTTTTCTGCGTGCATATCAGAGTCATTTTTAAATCGGATTCAAGATGACCTCCACGAGCGAAGACAAGCCATAAAAGTAAAACAATTCATATCCAGCAAAACTGAAGTGGCATCGGGTGTTCCGCAGGGTTCTCACATAACGTCATCTATCTCGAATGGAACAATCCTCTAATTTGATGACATGATTACGATCTCAAAATATTTTTCAAAATTGCTTGTCCCAGCGATGCCCTAAATCTTCATGTATGGTTATTAAGTCAACAAATGCCATATGATAAAATTCTACCGTTGCAAAAAACCAATCATATTTGACTATGAAAAAAACAATATAGTTTTGGATGCTGTTCCGAACATCAAAGACCTGGGGTGGCACTCTGCAATTTGTATTGCATAGCGATAATGAAGCGAAGCATATATAAGCTACATCTTTCCGGTACACCTGAAAGTGATAGCGTGTGCTTCGTTTTGTTTGTTTCGCTTTCATTATGCGATACAAGTAACAGAGTCCCCCCTAGGGGTCATTCTGGATCGACTTTGAAACTCAATTTACATATTTGCTCTACAGTAAACAATGCATTAAGAGCTTAATCGGACTGACTTCATAAATATAACGTCTTCACGAACCTTATATTGTGCCTCAGTCAGACCCCACCTCTTGTATGGAACCCTTACTACAACGTTAACTCTCGAAACATCGAACGCGTTCAACACATATTTCAAAATTTTCACATTTTCCCTGATCATCATCATTCGAGCAACTCACGAATCTAAGCACAAACACAGAGATTTGTTATTCCTTTACAAAATCACAAACCTTTATTATTGAAATTGTCCCCAGCTATTATCTCAGATACATTTTTAAGTACCTTCGAACCACCAGACTTCACCAAACATTAGTTAGAGTATGAGGCGCCGTTCGGGTAAAAAGTATTTTTGCAAATATAAATAATTTCTGTCAATATATTTATTAATTGTAGCAATATATATTATTTTGCGTGCCGATATGCAAAAACACTCGGCGCCTCATATTAGTGTGCCCAGCGGCAACATTTTTACTGATGGATACTCTCCAAACTTTCTGTATGGCTTCTTTGGACCTAGTCTGCCACCGTTTTCCTCTGTGAAATTTTTGTTTCGGGGGCGTTTTTCAAAACAAAAAAAAATCCGAATTTTTTCGATTTTGTTTGTGTTTCCCTCGTGATTCGTTAGGTCGTTTTAAGAAAAACGTTCCTATGAACATATGTCCGGAGCTGCTTCGTTTCTGAGATACAGGGCCTTGAAGTTTTTTTTAAACACCATGACAAAAAAAGTCAGAGGAAAACGGTGGCAGACTAGGTCCAAAAAAGTCATACAGAAGTCATGGAGAGAGTATCTATCAGTAAAATTTTGGCCGATGGGCACTCTAACCCTTTTAAACATGTTATACAGATGTCTATTCCGCATTCAAAGTCCCTTTTTTTACTTCATAAAGAAATTTTGATACATTCTTACGCTATTTGTTCACCGATTTTTTTTTATTTTTCAATTTTTATTAAAACCGTGGGAAATTCTGTCCACTTACAAAACTTACATTTTTCAAACGATTGGAATGCTTTTTTTTCGTTAGGTGGACATTCAAAAAGTCCATTAGGACACCAAACTTCATGGATAAATCTCAATTTCCAGGGCCAACTAATCTTATTTTTCAAGGTAAAAAATCTAAGAAAATTACCAGCGATTTAAAAAAAAAACTGAATACACCACTGGATTTTCGACATTTTCAAATGGTTTATATATAGATAACGTTGAAATGCGTCAATCAATAAAAAAGTTAGAAGGGAATGAAAGGAGGGTATGCTTATCTGGGCCAATTGCTCCCGGTCATAATATTTTGCACTTTTAGGTCTATAAAAAAAAAACTTTTTTCAAAAATTTCAACTTCCTATCCATTCCGGAAAATCTTGAAATAAGATAGAGCAGTTTGTAAGGCAAAATATGATAAAATAGACATTTTGGCAACAAAGCGTATTTGTTTATCCTGGGTTTCAATGTGCAATAAATGGAAAATCTCATTCTTGCATTCTTTGAAAATTTTGATAAGAACATACCATAGACGATAACTTATTCTAGATTGAAAAAACTTAAAATATACCACTACATTACTCATTCCTAAGCATTTGAAAGAATAAAAAAAAAAATATGAATAGCCCAAATTTCCATATCAAAAGCATACCCTCCTTTGAAAAATATGCTGTTTGATCAACCCACCAGTTTAATTTCAGGACTTTTACAAAAATTCGGAATACACCACTGTATTCAGGAGGATAAAAAAATCATAAGATAATAAAATTTAAAAAATATGTAAATGGAATTTCAGGAAAATGTCATTTTATCTGATAATTTTTATTCATGAACAAATTTCAATGAAATTATAGTCAGTGAGATTTCGAGACTCCCTTAAACCAGTGGCGTAGTCAAAGATTTGATAAAAGTTCTGAAATTGAATTGGTGGATTGATTGAACGGCATATTTTTCAAATTTCATTTCCTTATAACTTTTTTATTGATTGACGCATTTCAATGTAATCCACATATGAACCATTTGAAAATATCGATAATTCAGTGGTGTAGTCAGATTTTTTATGAAAAAATCACTGGTAATTTGTTTAGATTTTTTACCTTGAAAATTAATATTAGTTGGCTCTGGAAATGGAGACTTATTCATGAAATTTGGTGTCCTAGTGGACTTTTTGAATGTCTACCTGAAGAAAAAAAATTATTCGAGTCGGTTGAAAAATCTGCTTTTATAAAAGGATTTATCTGTATAAATTTGACACCCCTCATTACTCTTGCACTGGCGAGTAGAAATCGAACCGTGAAACATGTCATGTCTGCAGGTGGTCCTTTCCAACCAATGGGGAAAAATATTCAATGCTTGATTGCACAAATGGATGTCAGATGTAGTTCAATGCTCGTAGGGGAAAGTGGTTGTATTCTGAAAGATATTTGCCTCAAATTCTACTTTGTTGGATAGTGTGGAGGGAACGGAATTTCGATTTCGTCGAAATTGTTCGTTTCATTTATTTGAAACTATCCGGCACACTTTTAGGACTTAGTTCGAATTCACGAGGAAGAACATTGCAAAAAAAATGTTTCTGCTATCCAATGAATTTTTCCCTAGGTAGAACAATGAACTTTCATGTCATGAAAAACTAAAGATTCAAAAAAAGTTTCTACTTACCTCACACAGAGGTGAATTCGTCTCTTTTTTACAAAATCATAAAGCTATGGTACTTTGAATCAGTATATTAACAGTACCCACCACCCTGTATACGTTTCAGTCATACCCTCCTGATGGTATTTAGATGAAAAAGATAAGTTTGTCGTAATGTAAGTTTATCATTTCTCGTAAACTTCCCGTCTCCTCTCAATGTCTTTAAAAATTGCAACACCAGTTCTCACGTTATTTGATGGATTTTCTATCAGCTAATTCGTTGTAGGATTAACATTTCTAAGGTTTCCCGTTAGGTTACACTTCTTTTCTCCAAACACATGTAGGTATTCTCGGAGATATACCTAATAGTATATAGATAGGATTATTAAGACCAAAGTTCACAAAACATGATAGGGGAAGGTGGGGCAAGTCGGGAAACTTAAGGGTTTTTCATTTTCTGTTTTTTTTTTCATGTACTTAAACTCTGCGAAAACAATTTTATCGCTACCTTTTACAGTGAAAGGTCCCCATTATAATTGAAATTGAAGAAATTGATAATTTTACTTTTTACAGCTTAAATCGTTATTTTCCAAAAAACTTAGAAAAATCCCATCTTGCTCCATATACGGGATACATGGGGCAACGTAATTATTTTGTTCAAAAGCAAATAAGACACAAGAAATACATCGCATTTTTAGGTTACATCTGAGTAACTTATTGTTACAAATATTTGCATAGTTTACCAATACAACATTGTATAGCGAAGAAAACCAGCTTTCTCACCGTACTGAATAATTATTGAAGAATCCTAAATTTTAATAACTTACCAATTGCACTCTTTAAACTGGTGAAAATTACACCACGCTCGAAAACTCATTTATATGCAAACACTTAGCTCAAATTGACCAGAGATAAAATGGCAGCTTTGCAAGAGCCAATTGACGCGTTTGTATAGTTTGAATTCGGCTCCACTAGGGATAGTTGCAACCGAGTCATCTTGGAAGAACATTGCAGAAATATCTGTCATATTTAATTCAATGTCCTTCGTGGTATTAACCAGGGAAGTAGTTGTTTTTTGTCGGATGTTTGCTTCATATTTTCCACATGGTGGAAATATTTGGAGAGAAGGGTACTACTTCGACATGTAAGTCGCTGCTTCATTTATGAGGAAATATTAGTTATACATTGGATTATAACTCATTGGGCTGGGGCAGGGCGACTCTAATGTTGTCTGACCTATCCTGTCACTGACGAGCGGCAAGAACCGCGAAACGCGTCTACAGATATTCTTCCTCAGCCAAATGAAGGATAATCTGCTGTATAATTTACAATAAGCAATTGCAACAGAGTCTTCTTGGAAGAACATTGCAAATATCTGTCATATGTAATTCAATGCCCGTCGTGGTATGAGCCAGGGAAGTGGTTGTTTTCTGTCAGATGTTTGCGTCATATTTTCTACATGGTGGAAATATTTGGAGAGAAGGGTACTTCGACATTGTCGATTTGACTATTTCATTTATTTGATACTCTCCGGCAAAAATTCTCGAACCAGGGATAGTTAATCCTTATACCCCGTCTTACTCCACCTCCCCCTACTATGTTGATGATACGTAGCACGTGATAACTAAAAAGCTAACTAAATTTTTTTTAGGTGTGTAGTGATTTGATTAACTCTTCAAACTTTTATGTGAAAGGTAGCCAAAAGTGCAATTGTTGCAGATATATATTCCTTTTGTGTTTCGAGAGAATTATCATCTAATAAAAATATATTGACAGTAATCCAGCCTTTCGCAAGTTTTCTATAGAAGTTTCGTCGGCAAGCTTCGAACAGCCTCCTACGATTGTTTGTTTCTACAATAATACACTTTGCAATGTTCTCGGTAATAACTAGCAAATGTTAATCAAACAGGTGACTATCTGCAGCCCAGTTTCTCGTTTCTGCCAATCATAAGCGCACAGTCATTTATCATCATGCAATTTATGCTAAAAAAGTTTTTTGATTGTTTGAAATGTTGAAAATCGAATATATAATGTTTTCGACATTGTATTTCTTTTAACCCTGGATTGGCTATTGGATACCTTGAGTGATGAGAGATTTTGGATTTAGCTTTCTCATTGGTGGTTTTAATAAACTATGTGAGGAAGGCGATTCAAACAGACGGACAAATTGGAATGAAGTTGCAGTTGAATAACAAGAACAGGTAGAACAGTGTATACGAGTTGTGTAATCGATTTATCGGAATGTACTGGTGATTGTTTTAAATGAGAAAATTATTATACTTAACCGTCAAAATTTTTCTCTAGTCACAAATTCCAAAATAATAACCATATATTCAATTAGCGAACAATGTATTACATTTTTTTGCTATAATTTTGTTTCCTCTTCAGAATCATAAGCTCACTCGCAATAGAACAAAGAAACTTTTTTGTTAATTCCACCACATGTCTTAAGCATTAAAAATAAAAAATGGTGGGAAATTTCATTCCACTTTTTTCAGAATTGCATATCTATCGAAACAATTTCATACAAAAGTGCCTTCTGTCGGTTTACGACACTATAAAACTTTTTCAGCAAATATTTCATAAAATGAAAACTATAGCACACACCGAACAACGTTACGCAGCTTATTTTTATCAAATTACAACCCAGACGAAGAAAATTATAATGATGTCATAACATAGCATGACTAAGTAATTGTTACGATTATAATTAAGATTGCATTGCTCATTATGCCTTGTTTAGACGATTCAATTATATATATTAAAAAATAATGAAAATAAATAGTTTCATTTCACAAATTCAATTTTAAACTCAAAATAAAAGTATACTAGTTGATGGCATGGCATGTGTAGAAATTACTATTCTGAATAGTGCAGAATAGTATAGGAAACGACGACTATTAAAAAAAAAATAGTTGTTTGAATGAACTTCTGACATTTGATTGAAGTACAATTTTGAAGGCCAAATTATGAGTTTTGAGTTCTCTTATCTCCCGATTTCGTAACAGAAAGGATTTAACGTTCAATGGCGTGCTAACCAAATCCCATAATTGAAAATATATTTCAACTTCAAAACAACAGTTTACTAATTAATTGTAGGATGATGTAGGACGAATTGCATGGAAATTGATCTGAAAATGAATTGATCTAACCGTCATCCGGCTGCACCGCTACAAGGTTCTCAGGGGTCTTCAGAAGACTTGTGCGAGCTTAGAACGACGAGGGTATAACCTTTTTACGTGTAATCCCAAGCATGATCTATCACAATATAACTACTACCTCGTTATGAAGTATATGTACTAATCAGGAGAGTATCCAAACAAATTAGGCGTGAACCAAAATTGGCTAATTTTTCATTTCAAGTCTCAATGAAACAAAATAGTTTTTTATGATACAATTTCGTGAGGTAACAATTTTTTATATGAGCGTGGAGTTGAATGAGGCGCAATCAAGTTCAACAAACACGCGAGTACGAAAAAACTCTTTACGAAAGTGTATCATTGTTTCAACGAATTTAAATCTTTTATGTTGTAATTTATGAAATGATGATTTCCGAGTAAAATTTGAGGCAAAATACTGTAATTTTACGAAAGCGTCCAAGGACCACATAGTTTTTTTATTTTTCCGACTTCAAACACGGAATTTCCAACTTTTAAGTCGTAATTATATTTTTCCGACTTCGAAGTCAGAAATTTCGAATTTAAACTCGGAAATTCCGACTTTGAAGTACGAAATTTATTTTTCCGACTTCAAAGTCGGAATTTCTGCGTTTAAAATAGAAATTTCCGAAAAAAAAAACTATGTGGCCCTTGGACGCTTTCGTAGTATTTTGCATGAATGCATAAATGTATAAACAGTGGGTATGAAATATTACTTTACGCACAGTTGATGTTTTACGAACTGTTGAATCCAATTTCAAAAGTAGAATTTACTGGTTTTGATTTCATTATATTCAAGAGATTCGTAAATGGAGAGTATTTCATTTAATGGGTCTGGTGCGTGCAAGGAGATGGGGGTGGTTAGTCATTAGATGAACGGCTATCCATTTTCATTTTATTCCACTAAAGCGTTTTCTAGTAAGTCCTAATATTGTTCATTATTCGAAGCAAATATTAAAACGAGCATAAAATGGGATTTTGAAAAACCAAAAGTCGAAATTATGGCACAAACCCTCCCTCTCATTCCGAAATCAGAATTTATGAAAAAGTTTCAATATATATATATAGTTTGAATCATATATGATTCAAACTTTATGAATAATAATTACCTACATCAATTCAGTTGCTAATAACAAAACCGTTTTATTTGTTTTCGAATAACTATCGTAAGTATAATGTATATTTGAATTATTGTGTATTTTGGAATTGCCATCCAGCATTTTCTAAAGAGATTAACTCACCCTAAAATGACTAGTTCACCATATTTAACTTGCTGTTTCGGCTTTTCTGAATTGGCACTCTCCTGTTCTTCGAGAATTGGAGATTCGGTGCCATCCGATCTGAAACAAAAACAAAAAAATTGGAGATATTGCATGGGTAATTATTACATTCATTAATACGACTTTCGATATCAGTAGAATGTAAATAAAATAGTATAATTCGAAAATTTAGATGATTGAAAAGAGAATTGAAAAGATCATTGGGTGACATAATATCAAAAAAGCTGCACCAATTGCTTCAATTTACAACCCCGAAATTACTGTTCTCTACTACTCTCGAGTTCCGCGATATTCTCCGTCTTAATCGTCATGGGACACCCTGTATTTTATGATTTCTACAATAAGTGTGAATATTGAAAACCCCCAAAGATATATTGTTCCAAAAGTATAAATATTTACCTACGGCAAAAACACCTGACCCACAACCTCAGTAAATAGCTCATTACGCACGGTAAAAAAATCGCACGGTTTTCGTAAACAAAACACACAGTTTGGATATCTCGGAAACGGCTCAATCGATTTGGATCATATTTCACATTTAGATGAAGTTTTGCGTTTCAATTTAATCTATATCGGCGTATTGCTACTCAAGTTCATCTATATAAGCGTCTTTTCTGAAAAAAACGTCCTAAGGTGGCGTATGGAGTTAGTAACAAGGGCTATCCAGAACACGTGGCTAATGACCATAGTAGTCGATGCCAGCACACCAAAGAAAAAAAAATAATCATATGAATTTTAATAAGTGTTAAAAGTGGCATTTTATTTTGTGAGTGGGGAATATTGCGAAACGAGCGTTAGCGAGTGGAGCAACCCCACGAGCAAAATAAAATCATTTTTATATATCATACAAATTTTTTTGTACAACAGTTACCGCTAGTAAGGTAAATACAAAAAAAAATATAAGATCGATAAGGATTCGAACACGCGACATTTGGATTACGCACTTTATTTATGAATGTCATTATTTATCAGTGACAGTTGGACTGAATACCACTTCGTTTGTAACTTCAAAAGGAATTACTTTTACCAATTGCACAAACGGCCAAATATATACATGTGTGAACTTTTATAAATGATTCCTCTTGAGTAATATCCGATTGAAGTGTTTTTATTAGAGAGATCTATATTACTGAGTATCCATCATCTCATCTGTCATTTTACTTTTAACACTAGTGTTAAAAGTATTTTTACCACTAGTGTAAAAAGTGATTTTCTGAAAACGTCAGTTTTTAGTTCATATGTCAATGAATTAAAAACGTCATTTTTAATAAAAGTAGTACAAAAAATTATTTTTTAAAGACTGATTAATAAAAACTTTAAGGGCATTCACCGCAGTAAACATCTTCAGCCGTCAATCCTATGCAAATTTCGTGGAACACCTATAACCTAGCCTATATGGGCCTTATTACGCAATTGTTGGTTGTGCCTTATTACCGGGCGAGCACTTTTTCTTTAATAGGTATGTATTGTGTAGAATGAACAATGCCTATTATTTTTCGCTCACTGCAAAATATATTACAGTAAAGGATGGAGCAGTAACAGAAAAACACCTTCTTGCGAATCTGAGCAGCCTGAACTACAGATAAACCTAGTGTTGTTGCTGTGGGCCTTATTAATTGCCGGACCTTATTCCCCGAAACTTCTTCATACTTATTTTTGAAAATGACACTATGCTCTGATTTGCCTACTTTATTGAAAGTTACCGGATTTGACTAGGGCAAAGTTAACGGGAAATATCTCGCCGAGTTCATAGTCGTTTCCAAGAAATGTGCTGATTATGCTGCCGTAGCCGTATCGCCTTTCCAACAAGATGTTAACATTACTCATTATTTGTTAGAATCAGTTGTAGTTGAGCACTCGTACAATTCAGAATGTTTTTCAGGGATATCAGTTTTGTAATTTTTCGAGTTTTGTAATTGAAATTTTTCTTTTTAAGAAGGTCTTGAAAAATAATAAATTTTCGAACCTATGGCTCAGGTGAATAACACTGAGCAAATGCTCGAACTAAGGTTTATCTTTCTTCTAAATCAATAATATAAATAAACATATCTCAGATGAATTTGAGTACTAAGCAGCAATTATTGCTAATTCAACCTGGGATGAACTAGCCTTCGCTGATGATAGGCAAAAAACGTTACGTAGGTGTTTTCTACATTTGAATCGAAAAATAATTTCAGCTATGTTTTTGAAGAGCATTGCAAAGTAGTTCTGGAATAAAACTTTGCCAAGTATCAAATAGATATATTCAGCGGTCGTAGGAGGTAGTAGTTGTTTTCTTTTGGATACTTGCCGACGAATTACATAATGTATATGTTTTTTAAAGAAGATTGGACTATATAATACATTTTTCATTATTACGTAACGATCTTCCGTCGAATAGTGTCGTTCGTTCTTCATGAATTGTGTTTCAACTCCCAAAAAAATGTTTAGTTTTAAAGTTTAAAGTAAATATATACAAGGTGGGACAAAAGTGCGTTAGAGTCCGATTGCTCGGGTTCTATGACAATCTAGGAAGACGATTTAAAAGCAATACACCCATGCACGACCAATTAGTTTTAATGGACATTATATAAAAAAATATTATTTTGTATAAAATCAAATATCAGTCCATATATTTCAAAAATATAATAAAATTTATAGTTTTATTTTGGGCGTCGACTAGTCCCTAAATTTTGAAATTGGAGTGCAATGAAACCCTGTCTATTTGTAACGTCCGTTTATAAATGTGATTCCGGAGGCACTGCAAATGATTTCCGGGTAGGCGTTGTTACCAGATCCAACTCAGGACTAACACTAATAATTTGCCACTGCGCAGGGCCTTCTTCAGTCTACTTTATTTTATTATTGTATTTCAATTGAAGCAAACAACATTTAATCCAACTCAAATTGTAGGAAAAAAAAATCAGTTCAGAATAGATAAGTATTTAGAATTAAGAATTTCATCAAATTGAATATAATATACTCACAAGTACAGGAAAATATTAAATTATGAATAGTTTTACAATATACATAATGGTGTCTGAGGACGGTGATTCTTCTGAATGCTGTCCTTCGGGTAAGGTAGGCTATTTGTGTTCATTCTACCAATACTTCAACGAAAAGTGTTTTTCAGAAATTTCATTTATAATAAATAGCCTGCCATTATTTTTTATCCTCGACGAAGTCCAGTTCAGAAACTGCTCTTCTGAACCGAGTGCCAAATTTCTTAGTCACATAAGTCAACAAAATAAGAAAGAGCGTCAAAAAGATGAAGACCATATAAGTAATTAAATCAGGGTGACCGCATATTTCAATTGCAAATACATAATAGTGTGCAGTAAAAAAGAAACCTATTGTTTGTTCTCATGAAAATCGATATTAAAATGTTTATGAACCGTACAAAGAACTTAAAGGAATTCAATTTTAGAACTATAAAAATCGAGATATAAAATGCAAAAATCCAAACTAAAACATTCAAGAATAATAAAAGTTCGAAGCAAATAGAATAAAAACAGTTAAGACATGCGAAAACTGCTCCTTTTGGGTATTTTCAAAACTGCAGATGTATTTTTTAAATTTAATATTCAGAGGTACAACTTACATATTCGAAGTGCATTACAAGTGAATGACCTCCCGAATATAGTTGTTTTGTTTGAAGGCATCACGAGAATGGAGAGTTCTCATGGTTGTGGGTGGCTGACTAATACTCTAATTAGTTGAAATATATCTAGGATACTGACATTTAGTAAAGCTCCATGGACAATACACTTTTGAAAAACCTAACTTGAAACAATATTTATCTTAATTTTCCGCTAAAATGGTGATTTTCATTTTGTTTCAGGAAGCAAATAGTAAAAATTATCTGAAAATGTTGTGCATGTACGTCCTGCCAATCGAACAAATTACTTACGTTTTAGAATGTCTCTGGAGTTATGTTAGCACATAACTGCCCAAGTCTATGTATTATTTCGGGTTGTGTGAGGTAAACCTTCCATTTCACATATCCCCACAAAAAATCGATGGGAGTCAAGTCCGCTGACCAAGTAGGTCATTATAATGGACCACGACGGCCAATCCATCGCTATGAATATGTCCGATGGTCTAACCAGCTGGATTTTTCAATTTCTTGAATAAGGGTATTTGTAGTGTACACGTAATTGTAATGATTATAATAATAATAATCTTTATTACTTTTAAAGAAAAATACATTCTTATAGCAAGAAATGTGGGCTAACAAATGCCAATCTTATAAAATAGTATATGAAGAGAAAAAAAAACAAGATCGTGTAGAAAAAGATAAATAAATAACATGCCATTAGGAAAATTCAGTTCGAGGGAACGTAGCAGTTAAAACGTTAGCGTTTAAAAAGTTATGTTTAAACGAACAAGGCTTGCATACAAGAATGAAGAAAAAAAACATTTTATATGTCATACAGGTTTTTGGCTTTTACACGTTGAGAACAAAAGATCGTAACATCAGAATATTAATGAAAATTTTACAAAATAATTTTGCCTCAGGCAAAGAAATCTTGTCCAGGACAGAGATGAGCGTATTGAAATTCGAAAGAAATGTAACTTGTAAATCTTTGGGTTTCACAACTGATAATATAGGACAGTCGAATATAATATGTTCAAAAGTTTGGAGACGGTTGGCGTTACAGACAGTACAGAGTTCATTGAAATCTATTCGATAGTAGATACTATTGTGGGATATTTTTAGTATATGTTTGTAAGACAAACGTATTTGAGCAATCATTCTAATAATGTTTATAGGGGTATGAAAAGTTAAATAGTTCTGAGTTAATTGAGATAATGTAAAGCATGAATAAAGTAGGGAGTATTGCGAGCTTGCTGCCTTACTTAAATCGTTCTGACACTGGACAGAAGCAGTTCTCTGTTTCTCTGTAATACACGGTGACTCCTCTCATTCCAGATGTCAGTGGAATTAATGGAGTTGAACAGTGAATTAACCTGTTTCACCCAGTTATACCTGGGATCATCTTCAGGGTATGTTTGAACACTAGCAAACTGAGTTTTATGCAGCCGACTTCCAGGCGAACTAGAAAGTCAGGAGTATTTTTGGGAAGCAACAATATTCTTTTAAAAAACCCAACTTGAACCCGCTCTATTGAATCAGTATAGCGTATGCCCCAGATAGTCAAACATAAACATAGAGTGCTAACGACTATGTTATCATAGAGTTTCATTCTACTTTGCCACGAATTTAATTTTGCTCTTACCATGAGTGAAGTCACAGATCCAATGGACTGTTTGGCTTTAAAAGCAGAAATATGTGCCATTTTTCTGAATAGACTGGACGATGTAAAAATAACGCCTAAATAAGTATACTCGTTTACAATTCCAATTACAGAGTTGTTCAAGAGAAAACGATAATTATAGTCTCTTGTAATGATTATTCATATTGGTGATTTAGGAAATAAAGAATACAGGCACTTGACTCAGTCGTACATGGTCAATCGGGAAATATACATCGACGGAGTTGAGTGCTGGTACAAAACCACAGTGTTGGTATGTTATTCCAAATACCCGAATACCTGATGTGTGTTCTTGAGTGGGTTTAGTAAATATAGGAATACCACAGTATTGAAGTCATTTTGAAGAAAAAATCCAAGTACTTTACACTCGTTAGGTAAGGTTAGTTATTTGCAAATATGTAGTGAAAAATTTGAAATGTGATGTGAAATTTGCAAACTTTACGACACCATAGATTGTCGATTACGTCACGACTATGTTGTTTTGATATCTCTTCACAAATCGTTATTGTTTTTCAACGAAACTAGTGTCGGTATTTGCACGTCACAAATGTTTTGTCCTCCAACCGTTCTCATCAAAACAGATTTTTACAATACACCGGTAGGTATAACCAAAACGCTTTAATTCAAAACGTCCATTCAAAATAATCCGTGGATAAATAACTAATAAATGCGAGAGAAGCTAACCGCTTCAATCAAACGAACGATTTCTGTTAGTGATATTTTTCAATAACATCCTTATCTTATTTAATGAATTTTCAATGAAAACTAGAGATAATTAAAAAAATCAACTATCTGAATTAAAATGCGAATTTTCACTTTCAGATTTTTTCTTTTCAGTTAGTCTTTTCACAATATCTATCATATGTAATTCAATGACCAGCGTGACTTTTGCCGGGGAAGTTCATATTTTCGAATAAAAATCAAAATTACTTCTAATTAATCAAATCAAAAATGTTCTGCGTTATTGCGTTTTCAATTTTTCGGTGTGTCGCCAGCCTCACACATGCGTTAGAATTTTGGGATGATTGGTTGAGAATTCTCAACAAAAAATCATCATTATAATTATTTAATTTATATCACACAAAGCGCGGCATTTATTTTTCTGATAAGAAAACGATTTCTTCAATAAGCTAACTTCATATGTACAGTATTAAGTTGGCTACATATGGGAAACTTTTTTAATATTAATTTAACGAAAAAAAGTTATTCTTCATGAAAAGTTCTGCATAGTCTCGAACCGAAGATGCAATCATCAGATATCCAATTTCATCAATCTTATACGAGGTATGTCATAAAATATGAATCTTACTCAAGAGTAAAGTAACTTTATATTTCACAATATCGAAAATTGTTATTTCAAAAAGTTAGTTGGAATTAAAAACTATGTTTCAATATGTTTTTTACATCTTTATAATTAAAACAAAATGTATTGAAAATCTAATGAACAATGAACAGTTGATAACCTTTTAATTAGTTAATGTCTCTCTTGTAACATATCAGCGATGCATTTAAATTAATAATAATACCATAATAATTTATTTTGTAGCAATAATTTAACGAACATTATTAGCTCCGTCAATTCACTGTGGCAAGACATATTCTTTTTTTGGGTGAATCAACATTTACATCAAATGCAATAATCTCTAGCCAAAACTGCCGTTGGTGGAGTGATAATAATCCAAATTTCACCATCAAAACTCGGGACCAGTATGCATTTAAAACAAATATGTGGTGTGGAATTTGCTGAAATAAAATAATTGGACATTTTTTTTCATGAATCATTGAATGGGAACCGTTATTTGCAGTTTTTAGAGAATCAATTAGATGATTTTCTTGGTAATGTTCCCCTTCCTTCAACGTCAAAAAATATAGTGCTAACAGGATGGTACCCCATGCCATACTAGGTTAAATATATGGCAAATTGAAAATCGTTTTAATGGAAGAGTTATTCATCGGTATTCTGAAATTTGTTGGCCTCCTCGGTCTCCCGATTTGACGCCTCTCGATTTTTTCTTGTGGGGTTACCTGAAGGAAAAAGTGTATCTTCAAAGGCCATTTACAGATGTTGCTCATTTGGAAACAGTCATTACAGAATGCGTTAAGAGTATTACCCCGGCTATGGTTAGAAGGGTATTGAAAAACTTTTCGTGATAGAACAATTATAGAGAGAGAAGGCGGATATGCTGAGGCCTTAATGAATTGAGGGAGCTGATAATGTTCGTTAAATTATTACTACGAAACGAATTATTATGGTATTATTATTAATTTAAATGCATCGCTAAAATGTTACAAGACATACATTAACTGATTAAAAGGTTATCAACTATGCAATGTTCAATAGATTTTTAATAACTTTGTTTCATGAAAATTTGCTTATTATTTTCAAAACAGAACGGAAAGTTTGAACATGTTTGTCATAAATAAAAATGATAATGTTCGGTTATGATAATTTGAGAAAGTATGTAATTGCATATTGAAACATAGTTTTCGACTCAGAACAACTTTTCATAATAACAATTTTCGATGTTGTGAAATATAACTCTTTCATATCTTTTGACATACCTCGTATAAGATTGATAAAATTTTATATCTGATGGTTGTATCTTGGGTTTTGAACCATGCAGAACTTTTTATTAGGAATAACTTTTTTTTTTAATCAATAATAAAAGTTTCCCATATGTAGCCAACTTAAGCAAACTCACTGTATATTCACTATTATACATATAGCTTATGCACCTCTACAGTCTACGTTTTATGAAATTCATATATAATATAATAATAATACCTTGAAGTCACATCTCTGGGTATACTTAATAAACACAACCAGCGCATTTTCACGATGCATCACACAATAACGAAATGTTTTCCAAACTGGCAGACGAGACGTTTGTATTTTTTTCAACAAAACGCTAATAATAAACGACAACAACCTCCTTAACTATCTTGTTTTGCGAGAACTGCACATTTTATCGCAATAATAACGCACATACCGAAACAAAGGGAGATAAACACCTTTGGCGTCGTAAAAACTGAGTTTGACATCAACTTAGAAGGCGGAATTGAATACTACGGGGATTGAAAGGAAAGTAATTCTTAAACATAATTCTGATTCAATCACACTTAGGAAAAATGGCAAAAATGCGGTTTAAACAAGTTTCAAATGAACGATTCTCAAACGATTGATCTGATACGAAGCTAACAATGCAGAATATATTTTATTTTTTTTATCTCAAAACATAACAACCTTCAAAAATCCAATCTTAATGTCATTATAAATTATTCTTTTGTAAAAACTAAAAATGAAACAAACGCAACCAAAAAATATAAATACAAAGGAAAGCAATCGCAACTGCCACAATAGGAACATTTTTAACATCTTTTTTGTTCTTTCAAGACGGAGTCACCAATTTTGGTATTAACTGTTGTTTTATATATTATCACAAATAACTTTTGTAAAATATATTTTATCCAACACTTGACAGTTATGACTGTCACTATTAATGTCATTTTAGCCAAGTAAATTATCAAATAACACACTAGTGTGTTATAATCTATAATTCTCTATTGAGTTATGGATTATAACTCACGTTCATATTCAAAACTTATTAATTATTATCTCATAAAAATAACGACTTTTTTCACTTGTTGGATAAAACATTGTATGCCACTCGTGTGTTATGTTTCCTAAGTCACTTGAGAATTTATACCACTCGGCCTAACGGCCTCGTGGTATAAATCTTTCTCGCGTGACTTATTCTCAACATAACACACTAGTACCATAAATAACTATTAATTTTTGTTATCTCAAAACATGACAACCTTCAAAAATCCAATCTTAATGTCATTATAAATTATTCTTTCGTTAAAACTAAAAATGGAACAAACGCAACCAAAAAATATAAATACAAAGGAAAGCAATCGCAACTGCCACAACAAGAACATTTTTACATCTTTTTTGGTCTTTTGAGACGGGGTCACCAATTATGGTATTGATTACCTGTTCTTTTATATATTATCACAAACAACTTTTGTAGAATATATTTAATTATTATAATCTCAAAACATGATGACAACCTTCAAAAATCCAATCTTAATGTCATAATAAATTATTCTTTTGTAAAAACTAAAAATGAAACGAACGCAACCAAAAAAATATAAATACAAAGGAAAGCAATCGCAACTGCCACAAACTCTTCAAAAAATTCTACATTTTATAAGTTACTTTTTATATTATATTTAACTTCAAATTTTCTGAAGGCATCTTCCTTTTGATGAAGAACAATCGTTGGCAACACCGCGAATCGTAATAACTGTTCTCACGGAAAAAAATTATATCGAGATCTGAGAAAAATATTTGTTTTCATTTGCAATGGTTTAATTTTCATTCAAAATTCAACTTCGTATCGCAACATCTAGAAAAACAAGAACAGAAAGAAGGAAAATTATACATACATTCCAATACAGCACGTCGTCATGAAAGACAAATTTCATCATTGCACCGCACATCTTAGGTGTGTGCGGATATATTTTGAGAGAGTGATATTGAAGGTAACGAAGCACCATCCGTAACAAAACTACGTAGCTGGGAGCGCCAGTAATAGCCCGGGAGGTACTGTCACTTTGGAATACGTCATAGTATGCACGCTGAATTTTTTATCGTTGATAGATCATGTGATACTCATCACGGAATCAATCGTCAGACCCTTGAGTAGCGGTGGGTTGCACAGGTACAGGGTGTTGAATATGAAAAATTAAATCTATTTTTCCGTCGACCGTTCATTTATGATGTATTTTAACGCACTAAAAATCGTTGATTAATGACCCCTGTTAATGAATGATTTTCTATTAATCAACGATTTGCTTATATGCAACCCAACATACATTGCTCTAATACATTTTATATTGGTTAGTACTATCTGTCATTATTTATTTGTCAATTCTGAAATAAAATTTCAGAGACTCTTCAATACACCAATGGTAAATTCAGTCAGAGATACTGAGGTCGATAGTTCAAACCCACACGAGGGCAATTAAACTACCCCGAAGGAAAATTAAACTATCTTTGAGTTGATATAAATAGGAAATTGGTTTTTATCGTATCGTTGAATAAATAAACATTGAAAGTAAGATATATCTATTTTTGAAAACTACGGTCGACGGAAAAGTTTTGTAACAAACTCGTGAATTAAAATGGCGATTAACAATCTCAAACATTAACGCGCTCGCTCCTGTCACGCGTTAAAATATCTCGATTGTTAATCGCCCTTATTAGTACACTTGTTCGTTAAATAACTATTTCATTCATAACTTCTGGAAATTTTACAGATTAATTCGAAGAAATACTTTTGTTCAATAAGAGCTTTATTTTGTAAGAAAAATTACACTTCTAGTTGCCACCAGTGGCGTACAAAAAGGGTATATTGGTCCCTATCCTCCCCTATTTTTTACGCCACTGGTAAAATCAGGAAAATTATTATTCTTTGATTTCTTCATTAAATGAATTAAACTGTAAAATTTCCAAAACTGTGGAAGTTATGAATAAAAAATAAGATTAATTTTTCATATTCAACACCCTGTATCTGCGCAACCCACCACTACTCACGGGTCTGACAATTGATTTCGTGATGAGTATCACATGATCTACCAACGATAAAAAATTCAGCGTGCATACTATTACTTTTTCTTCAACTTTTTTCGACAAGTTGCACAGCCTCCCACCACTCCACCTACCGCGGTCGCGCGGTCTGACGCTTGGTTTAGTAATGTGTTTAGTATGTGTACTATAATAACAACTAAATTTCATGGTGCATACTATGACTATTCCAAAGTGACAGTACTTCCCGGACTATAAGGTAAATAGCTCCTAATCGTGGTTTCGGTTTGGCGTAAAAACTAATAATTTTATAAAAAAAAATCTTCTGGTTCTATAATTTCCTTAAGAATGCGGGAACGTACCTATTTTTTTCATTTGTCAAAACCATAAAAAAAAATTTTTTTCAGAATCATCAACACCAAACATCAGTTAATTTCCACATTTTTATAAACAAATTGAATCATTTGTACCAACAATATTTTCGCAAAAAACTAAAACTGTGCTCATTCGGTGTTCATGCGAAAAGAGTGCTTTAGTGAGTACGCGGCTTTGGATTAGGAAGGGATCACATTACCCACGCTCTACCACGGTAACTTAAGCCGCGTACTCACTAGAGCATTTTTTTCGCATGAGCACCGAACGAGCGAACGCAGCTTGAGCTTGAACCGAGCAGCACATGTGCTCATTCGGTGTTCATGCGAAAAGAGTGCTTTAGTGAGTACGCGGCTATTGATTAGGATGCGAGCACATTACCCACGCTCTACCACGGTAACTTAAGCCGCGTACTCACTAGAGCATTCTTTTCGCATGAGCACCGAACGAGCGAACGCAGCTTGAGCTTGAACCGAGCAGCACATGTGCTCATTCGGTGTTCATGCGAAAAGAGTGCTTTAGTGAGTACGCGGCTATTGATTAGGATGCGAGCACATTACCCACGCTCTACCACGGTTACTTAAGCCGCGTACTCACTAGAGCATTCTTTTCGCATGAGCACCGAACGAGCGAACGCAGCTTGAGCTTGAACCGAGCAGCACATGTGCTCATTCGGTGTTCATGCGAAAAGAGTGCTTTAGTGAGTACGCGGCTATTGATTAGGATGCGAGCACATTACCCACGCTCTACCACGGTAACTTAAGCCGCGTACTCACTAGAGCATTCTTTTCGCATGAGCACCGAACGAGCGAACGCAGCTTGAGCTTGAACCGAGCAGCACATGTGCTCATTCGGTGTTCATGCGAAAAGAGTGCTTTAGTGAGTACGCGGCTATTGATTAGGATGCGAGCACATTACCCACGCTCTACCACGGTAACTTAAGCCGCGTACTCACTAGAGCATTCTTTTCGCATGAGCACCGAACGAGCGAACGCAGCTTGAGTTTGAACCGAGCAGCACATGTGCTCATTCGGTGTTCATGCGAAAAGAGTGCTTTAGTGAGTACGCGGCTATTGATTAGGATGCGAGCACATTACCCACGCTCTACCACGGTAACTTAAGCCGCGTACTCACTAGAGCATTCTTTTCGCATGAGCACCGAACGTTGGCACTACAATACCGTGTTCTGATCATTTGTTTATCGTTTATCGCTTGTGGGCTCAATTGGTTGATACTGATAGTCTAGAAGTGACTGATACATTGAAAGTAGTTAAGGGTTGATACAGTGACCGCCAAAAAGCATGTACCACATGGAAAAAAGTTTAATATTGAAGTATTGGAAAAAAAATCTGGGGAAAAGTTTGTGCATGTCCCGACAACCTAAAAATCAATTTTGACACATGTCACGTGATTGCTGGTATGACGGCAAATTGAAAAAAATTACCATGAACACACAAAAAGTGGGGTTACATGGCAAGATATCGGGAAAAGTTATTTGAAAAAGTTGCTTAGAATTTAATTTTACAAACATATAGTAAATTTGATGATATAATGAAATAACATTGAAAATAGCTATTTTGTGAAATATTCTTCTTTTCTTATCAGTAGTATAAACAATCTTGAAACATTTGTATTTCTATGACAATGAAAAATCTTTCCCATTTTCTCCCCACCAGGCCACCAGAGATCACTAAATTTAAAAAAATTGATTTTGTCAAAACCCTGGCAGTTACATTGGTTCGTATCTAACAGTTATATAAGAATTCCAGGACAATTGTTATGACATGACACTCCATAAATATGGTGTTTTCCAGATCATATTCAAATTTCGATGATAATCGTGCCAGAGCGCTTTACTTCGCATGCAACGTTGAAAACGTAAGCCTCTTTAATTTGACGCACTATTTTTAAGAATATTTACGAAGTGAAATATTTTTGGAGTTTCGAATACGAAACAATGTAACAGCCAGGGTTCTGACAAAATTCAATTTTTTCAATTTAGTGCTCTCTGATGTGGAGAAAATGAGAAAGTTTTATCATTATCTACAAATACAAATGTTTCAGTATGGTCAAGCTATTCATAAGAAAATAATTTGATATTTTTTATACAGATAGGAAAATAGCTATATTCAATTTTATTTCATTCTCTTCAAACTTACTATATGTGTATATTCCAATTACTTTTTTCGATATCTTGTCATTTTCCTCACTTGTCAGAGCAATGCTTTTCTGTTTTTCCACTTACCAAAATTTCAAAAAAATTCAAAGTTTTTTTTTCTTCGTACAGAAGAATTTTCTGTTGATTCACTAAGTGTATTAATTAACTTCAATTATATTTCAGATGATATTCGAAGAAGTTTACCACGGAATCTTGAGAGATGTACATTTTCTCAGGGGTTAAAAGGATTCAACTTTAACTAAACCGTATCTCTGTATATCAAAACAGCAGCAATTACACATATTTTGCTAAAAAATCAAACCCAAACACAAGCAATTCTTGTATTTCTGTAATCGGACATTTTTAAAGAGACCATCAAGTCACGTGTTCTGAATAACGTAATGAGGTCTGTGGAATTTGACATTTCATAGTGCACAACTTGAACAATGTTGTCAAGTCTAATTATGATGAATGTGACATCACGAACTCACCTTTTTTTATTATAGAGAAAATGGCATTCAGAAAAACAAATAAATAAAAATTCCCGAGTTATATATAGTTATAGTATAATTACAGTGTTCCGTCATAGGTTGTGAAAAAGTCCGTTGCGAGGGGTAACAACTTCTTTCAGTAGGTGTACATCTCAGAATTTTCGGTATTTCAGTACAGGGAAACCAGTTTCATTATATATTTTCATTCGCTTCCGTCTAAAGCTAGGTTGGTTTTACTGTACACCCATTATCAACACAAGTATCTCTTAAGTACTTGATTCAGTACCTCAGTCCCACTCTTTCAGTACTTCTCATTACCTCATTCAGTCTTTCAGTACATGATATTTGATTATGGTGTATTGGATAGGGTTTCTTCATAAGAACGCACCCCTGATAAATTTTCATACTTCCCCCGTAGAATCGAGAACTAACGGTATATTAAATATGTCACCCGCGCTCTCTCCCTCTCAAACGTAGTGCACGGTTGAATGACTTATCTCTGAACCTGCAACGAGAAGGCCAGACTGGCAGATCCGCTTTTTCCTACACATTTTTTGCGCCTCTCGTTAATAATTCAAACGACATAAAATGTTAACGAACTTTCGGTATATATTGTTCACGTGGGTATAATAAAAACAATGTTTGCCATAGTGCGATTACCGCAAAAATGTTTCAGGTATTCTCGAATATAACGGAAGTTACATTATAACAATGGAATGAAGTTCAAGCCAAAAATATTTTTTCAATTTACAATAATTTTGGAAAAATTAAATGATAGCCGGCAAAATCTTGGGTGACTACATCTATGGTAATGCCTTGTCTTCTTCACTTTTTTTCGGGATCTGCGAACGTATCTCTCTATCTCTCTTTAACTTAATATGAGGAAGAGTTGAAAAGTAAATAGCCTAGGCAAGAGATGACCCCATAGTATCAACACATGATGTTGGTTTTCGATGAGTGAGCTATTCTTTGTACCTAGTTCTCGAATTGACTCAGATCTGGTTTCGAGGGGGTAACAACTTCTTCCAGTAGGTGTACAGGGTGTCCCAAATTCGAGCCTCATCATTGGGATCTCAGAAACTAGAAGAGATACAAGGTCGGTTAAATGGAGGCAAATATTCGCGATTTAATTTTTATTTTTTTATAACTCTATTTGAATAGATGTAACAAAACAAATTATACATTCTCATTGCTAATTTTTTGTTCTACAAGATGGTGTTATCAGCTTTTCAAACAGACGTTTCGTATTTGAGCTGCCATCATCAACTTTGTTTTTTTAAATATGGCCCTGAATTTTTTATTATGGATTTCAAAAGCTTCTAATGTCCCAAAATAAATGATGTATCACACTCATTCGAAAATTTTATATTAATAGCTCATTTTCCATAAGAACTCATGTGTTAGAGAGAGACAGAGAATATATTTTTGGTAACATCTTAGCAGGACATCGTTAAAATGATTTTTTCGAAAAAGAACAATACATCATTGGTTTTAGGACCTTAGAAGCTCCTAAAAATTGATATAAAACAATGTGTGATGTTCAACAATAGGCATGATGTTTTAATTATTGATAAAATGCAATTATTTTTGTAAATATAGCCTAGGGCCTAGAGTTTAAGGGATGACACTTCAATTATATTAATTATTAACCACCCACTTTTATGTTAGTTTTTGACTTTTATGCAATTCATTATTGTCAAAAAAGTTTGTTTTTAATTCTATTAAAAATCTAATTTTTGTCTCTCTCTAACACATGAGTTCTTATGAAATGAAATCGCGCGTATATTCGGTTTTTTACAAAAAACTTCGGAAGTATCCGGAATTTTCCAAATATCAAAGTGGCGTTTTAATGAGCACCAAATTGCGCAACTTTGCCTCCATTTAACCGACCTCATATCTCTTCTAGTTTCCGAGATCCCAATGATGAAGCTCAAATTTGGGACACCCTGTACATCTCAGAATTTTTAGTACACTCATGCCCAATACAAGTATCGATTCAGTATCTCATTCAGTATAAAAATCAGTACTTCAATATTCATTAAATATTTTTAGTACCCCTTTCAGTATCCAATTTACTTTTTTCAGTACATTCAGTACCCCATCCATTATTTCAGTATTTCATTCAATGCTCCTCAGAATCTTCTCCAGTCATTTCAGTATTACCTCTTTCAGTCTTTCAGTACTTCATCAGTACATGATATTTAATTATGGTGTACAAAATTCTGCCTAGTTGTAACCCCCTCGTTTGGTTTCATAACTCAATCATACAACTCAAATATACTAATACAATAAAATCTGCCAACTTCACAGGATACTTACTAATTGTAACTACTTCAATTCCTATAAACTTGTCTGACTCAATCTCTCCGCGATTCAAGTTCCCGTCTACACAAATCTTCTCTCTTATATGTTTAGTCCATTGGAAGCATCAAAAACTTCTGCCGCGACAAGAACGCATAGAATCGTCAATTTTAGAATGCATCGTCCAATCTAGAAGCCCTGCCTGTGTTCACGCTTCTCTTACGTGCCGATGGTGACGTAATCTGACTCGTACTGGCCGCGGATTGCTTCACATTAACTAAATTCTCTGAAGTGTATTTGTCGCTAGGCACCTGTTTGCTATGCACTGACTGTTGTTGTTGAATCACCTGCTATGAACACGGGTCCAATTGAAGCATCGCTACTTGGCATTGTGACGACATAAGGGTATAAGGATCCGCAAAAAATATTTCAATCGAATTTTACTAGACATTCGCCTTGTCATGCTAAAAAATCTCATTCGTTTATTTCTCAGAACAAGTAAAGATAAGATGAAACAATGGTGTATTTTTTTTGCTTGTGAGTCACTTTGATATACTTACAAGCACGTTATCTAAAATCCGAAATCCTCCGTTAGCGAAATACTGTTATAAATAATATCATGACGTATGGTATTTATGCTTATTCCTCACAAAGTATTTTCAAATAATTGAAAAAATAAACGTTGATCTACTAAAGTTGTTGAATTAAATACCTGAAATACTAGATCAAAACTGATTGTACATGAAAGAAAGTTATATTCTGTTATGTTTTGGACTCGAAACATATTATATTACTTTGATAAACACACAAAAAACAGTGTTTTTTAGGTTTATACTTATAAAATGAATAAAATGAAAACGAATACAGCAATTTTATAGTCCTGAATAGAATTAATAGATCAAATGACTTACCTTAAGGAAATTTGATCCATATTATACGAGCAGCTTTGTCCGAAGTTATTACTATTTTACACATGTAGTAGGTCTGATTTTCCCATTATCGTACAAGTTGAAAGAAGTGAAAACAATTTTTGGTTTGGCAACCCCGCATTCGTCACATCGTCACTCAGCTAGCCAGTCTCTGGATGTTGTGACAAGTGCTCGTCATTCTAGTTTAAAGGTCCTAGATCGCATGTAGGGGTGGGATTTCCATGTTATTTTTTATTATTTCTATTACTAGTAATATTAGTATTATTATTATTATTATTATTTAATGTTTTTGGGTAGGGTTAGTAATAACTTCGGACAAAGCTGCTCGTATAATATGGATCAAATTTCCTTAAGGTAAGTCATTTGATCTATTAATTATACTTCGCAGCTTTGTCCTCAGTTATTACTATTTTACACATGTAGTTGTTGAAAGAGTTCTACATGCGGTCTGAAGTCAGTCAAGTTCAAAATTGAAACCAACAGATATCCCAAAATAATTCATTATATTTTCCCTCAGTTTAATTAGCAATAATATAGTAATAAACGTATATGCCAAATATTGTGCATACGAATAATATCTAACATATTTAAATCTCTAACACTAAAAATAACGAGTAACAAGTAACAATTATAGTAACGAGTAACAATAAGAGTGACAATTATGACAACTCTAATAATACCTATTAGTAAAAATTCATTTGTTTTTCTTTGTGATCAGTCGTTTTATAAAGTAATCTGGTTTGGAAGCTAGTGGCTTATTATAAAAAATATTGAATACATTTGATTTTTCAGTCCAACCCGCCTTTTTCCTTATTTCCTCAATGCTCATACCTGATCTATAAGCTGCGGAAGTGGCAGCATGTCTAGTACTGTGGCTTCCGTATTTTTCCGTATCAATTCCACACATTTTCAATGTTGTTTTTATCCATCGACTTACAGATTGTGCTGATGCGGCATGAAAGGGTTTTTTGTGAGTCATAATTAATTGGTTCACATCGCTAGGTCTAAACGACTTTGTTATATTTGTGTAATGTACAATAACAGAAGCTAGGCAAAGTTCTGGTTTCTCAAGAAAAAATGGAATTTGAAGGGTTGGCTGTTTTTTATTGGGACCACTAGTTTTAATTCGATCCGCTATTCTGATACTAATATTATTTTCTTGAATTTCGATGTTTTCCATTTTTATTTTCGTTAAGGTCTGTACCCGATGTGCCGTAATTAGTGCTAAGAGTGTAACCAATTTGTAGGTTAATTTTTCCCGGGTAAGATTTTCTAATGGATACCATAGTTCTAATGTACCAAGAACAATTTGCGGGTCCCAAGTGTCGTCATATCTAGGTGCAGGCGGGTTGAGATTATAAATACCTCTGAGGTATCTTTTTATAGTGGGTTCATCCTCCTGTTTTATTGGCATAAAAAAGGTAAGTGCTGATTTACAGGTATTTAGACTAGAAAATGACTTACACTTTTGAAAGTGTGAGTCAAGGAATTTGATAATATGCTCTAGTGAATAAGTGAAAGGATTCTGTCGATTTTGATCACAGTAATCCCACCATTTTTTGAACCAAACGTCATATTGTTTCAAAGTATTTGGTGAAACTGAAGCTATTATTCCGTGAGCTGCTGTGATGGGAAAGCCTCGTGTGATGATCGCTTCCCTGATAAAAGTCCGGCAACCAGGGTAAGGTCTTTCCAGAGCGGATGGGGCTCCCTGAAAGGTGATAAGAGCATATTTTTGTTTGGATGTAATATTAAGGGTTTACAGGTTAACAGTTTTTTAAAAAGTGGGTACCATGGTTGAGTCACCCAAAGAGGTACAACTACGATACCTTCGGCTTCATCCAATATTATTTTTTGTAATACTCTGGTCAATAATGAAAATGGCGGGAAAGCATAGAATTTTTTGTTTCTCCATGACATTGTAAAACTATCAACTGCTAGTGCAGAAGGGTCTGGTTTCCACGACACAAATTTTTCGCATTTTTTATTAAGTTCTGTTGCGAATAGATCTATGTCAGGATTGTGAAATGTCTGACAGATATCTAAGAAATATGTGTTGGATAACTCGTATTCGGTGTCGATGCATAAATTGCGTGACTCTGCATCAGCAATAACATTTTGTTTGGTATTGATATATGAAGCAAATATATACAATTGTTGTTTCTCACAATACTGCCAAATATTTTTGGATAAAGAGTTCAAGTCCTTATGTCTGACACCTCCCATTTTGTTAATATAGGATATTGCCGTGACATTATCTATTCGCAACAAAATCTCCTTATGTGAAATGTTTTTGGAGAAACACTTAAGGCCATTGAAAGCTGCCAACAGTTCTAAAAAATTTATATGTTTTTCCCGTTCTTCTTTTGTCCAGAACCCATGAGTTCTCACCTCATTGCAATAGGCCCCCCAACCGGACCTTGAGGCATCCGAATAGACTTCTATATGATAACTGTCAGTTCGAATATGATTTTTGGCTAATGGTAGGCTTTTTAACCACCATTTCAAATCTGTTTTTGCGTTTTCTGACAAAGACATTTTTCTGTCGAAATTACTAAGAAGTTTTAGTTGTAAACATTTTTCTCTTTCCAGTTGCTTAGTGTAAAGCCAACCGTAAGGAATAGCAGGGCATGCTGCAACAAGTTTACCTATGATTCTAGCAATTTCACGAACTGTGTGTGAATTTTTATTCAATATGTATTTGATATTGTGGCAAATATTTATTTTCTTTTCCGTGGTCAACGATATGGAATAATCCTCGGTATCGAAGATGAATCCGAGGAACTTACATTGTTTACTAGGAGACAACTGGCTTTTTCCATAGTTAATTATGAATCCCAAATTTTCTAGGAGTTTGGTTACTCTTAAAGTATCTCTTTCGCTATTCTCTATCGATGAGCTGATTATTAGTATATCATCTAAGTATGCCACACAAACTATACCTTCCTCTCGTATTTTCTTCAAAATTGGTTTGAAGATTTTTGTAAAAATATATGGTGCGACATTCAAGCCGAACGGAAGGCAATTAAACTCGAAGATTGTATTTTTAAATTCAAATCTCAGGTATTTTCTGTGACTTTTTGATATAGGTATCATAAAGTAGGCATCTTTAAGATCAATGTTTGTAAGAAAAGCGTTTTTGTAAATGAGTCTTATTACTGTACGGCAATCTTCGAGTTTAAAGTGTGGTGGTATGATAAATTTATTGAGATTTTTCAGATTTAGTATAAATCGAAATTCTTTGTTTGGTTTTTGCCTAAGAAAATAGGAGGATAGGAATTGACCATCCTCATAATTACATTGGGCAGATATTGCCCCAATTTGTAATAGTTTTCTGATAACTGACTCACAATTGTTTATTTCTTCGTCACAATTTGTTATTCTAGGCGTTATGCGTTGTTTTGGAATTTTTGAAAAAGTAATTTGTATTCCTCTGATCCAGCCAAGAACCATAATGTTATTGGTAATGGTTGACCACAGATTCACGAAATATGAAAGTCTTCCAGCATAATTTACCTCGACTAATGCCATCTCCTGCCCTTTGTCCGCTCCTGTTTGTTGTTGGTCCTCTCCTGTTTGCTGTATGTCCGCCTGTATTTTCTCCCCTCCCAGTCTCCCGGTTTGAGTCGAGGTGGTCGACTCAGGGGGCGCTTGAAGTTTTTTGAGTTTGGTTTAGATTGTGGAAACTTTTGGAGCCCACTTGTGGAAGGTTGAGTCGCTTTTAGTTCCAGTGATGTTTTTTGAATATCTTTAGATGCTTTCACCTTGTCGGTGAAGCTTTCACCAAAAAGAAGAGTTTCAATAGGAAACCCTTCAATAATTTTTCTGACATCTGGCTTTACAATCGGGAGGATGAGGTAACGGCGATGTAATGATAAGCTGTGGTGTAAATCAGCTAATAGTTTAGCAGATTCTACCAAACGTAGTAGGATTGCGTTTGTGTCTTCTGTCGGGGAACAGAATAATTCGTTTAGGGGCCCCGACAGTGCAGAAATCGCGCACCCTAGTTGTTCTTGAATTTTGTTCAGGAACATATCTTGTCTCGCTGGCGTCTCGTCGATGATCGCTTTCAGTTCTGGATTGAGTATAGGAGCAGCCAGGCTTTTACAATTTTTTATTATTGGATATTTATCCATAAGAGTTTGACGTTCTGTCTTTTCAATGCCAGTAGAAATAAATGTATTCCAGCGGGTGGCGATTTCAGTATGTATTTCAGGGCCTTCTGAAATGGAATCTCTAGGATCCACGCCCAAAACAGATAATAAGTCCGCACTAATTTCAGCCGGAACCTCTTCTGTCGATTTTTTAGGGGGTTCTTCATCGTACATTGTTTCATCTGAAGATGTAGAAATGGAAGAACTGTAGGAACCTGTAACCAATATTGGTGTTCAAGAAATCTGTGGTTGTCGATTACAATTAGTTATTAATGTTTGAATCCTCCTGTATGTACAGAAGGTAAACAATGGAAATTAAATAATTTAACCATTTGCCCATCATATGCACGAGAGGCTTGAACAAAAAACGTTCTCTTTATAGCAGTTTTTGCCCATTGTTTACTACTGCGACGTTATTGTCCGGCTAGTTCGTCGAGATTCATGTGAACTCCGACTAGCAACTATATCGACTGAAAAACATGCAATCCATGTGGATGCCGATTTCAGTGCTACCTCAACGAAAACAATTCCTGCTACGAATTGCCGTTGACGAAACGGGATGCCGTTTCAAGTAGCCGCCAGCGCTTAGAATTTTTCCCATATCCTTGAAATAAAAAGTTATTGTTATCTTTCTATAAGTACTTACTTTCAGAAGATGTAAGGTCATTCATTTTCTTCTTCAGTTTTCTCATTTTGTATTTCAATTTCCTTTTAGAGTCTCGCTTAGAAACTTTCTTTGTTCTTCCCATGTTCACACTTCAATCACTTTACTCTGTGGTACAATCAAACAGAATGACGAGCACTTGTCACAACATCCAGAGACTGGCTAGCTGAGTGACGATGTGACGAATGCGGGGTTGCCAAACCAAAAATTGTTTTCACTTCTTTCAACTTGTACGATAATGGGAAAATCAGACCTACTACATGTGTAAAATAGTAATAACTGAGGACAAAGCTGCGAAGTATAATAAATGTAGATAATCAATATACGAACATATAATACATAAAAAACATACGCATTACTTAATGAGTTACATTTTTTATAAAAAATTGAAAAACCACAATTTTCTATTTTTGCAACGTAGAGCCTTTGAAGAATAGCTTCAACAAAAAATCAAAAATTGTCAAAATACAAACATATGTGTTAATTGAAGTTATATTGAAGTGCATCGTTTCTTGAGCCTCTGAAGAATAGCTCTAAAAAAAAAACAAAAAAAATGTGTAATTAATAAACGCATAACTAATAGAAAATTGTATGTAAATTTTCTTTTGCCAACTGCCGCTTATTGTTTATGTATTCGAAAAGTAGCTGAATTTTTTCATTCTTTAATATTCATATTTCATTAGTTAAAATAATTGTTTTGTTTAAGAGTCCGCTCCGGGTGAGCGCGCGCGAACCGAACCACCTACTCTCACATCTTGGGCGTGTTTTTTAATTCACCAAACTGGTGTGGTGGAAGTGTGGTTGGTCTACCAAGTCGTTTTTATATTACTGTGGTGGAAGTGTGGTGGGTCCACCAAGTCGTTTTTATATTATTGTGGTGGAAGGGTGGTGGGTCCACCAAGTCGTTTTTATATTATTGTGGTGGAAGTGTGGTGGGTCCACCAAGTCGTTTTTATATTATTGTGGTGGAAGTGGAAGTGCACAAACCATTTTCGTTTTTTAATTCAACAGGTTGATCCACCAATTCTTAAATTCTCCTCCGGCTGGAAAGGTTGGTGAGTTTGGTGGATGGATTATTAGTTAAGTTATGTTTATGATCCCATAGTCACAAAACAATTGTTATTTGCGCATTGAATCAAAATGAAATTATATCAGAATTTCTTCAATACCAGACTTTGTAAATCGAAAATTTTTGAAATCCATTGTCACTGTATTTTGAAATTATTGCTTTGAAGTAATCGGTCAGTTTTACGAGTTTTCTGGGCTATCATGAAATCCCAAAATTAATCGTCGGATGAACTTGATTCAGAGGAGGAAGATGATTTAAAACATAGTTTCATCAATAATATAGAAGAATACCTACAAAAAATAATAGTAGTTTTTGATCCTATTTTTATTTTAATTCAAATTTCAAACGTCAATTTCAGTTGTAAAGTATGATTTCACCACAATAATACCACCAAGCCGTTTTTATATTACTGGTTGATATGAGGTGGATTTTATGAAAAATTACCTTTTTGTGGTCCATCAAGCTGTTTTTATATTACTGGTCGATATGAGGTGGATTTCATGAAAAATTACGTTTTCTGGTCCATCATCCATCCGCCATATATTCCAGCTCAACCACACCAGTTTGGTGAATTAAAAAACACGCCCCTCAATTGAAGTGGTTATATTGGATAAGAATTCGTACGAAAATTCATTTCTACGAATTCGTACGAAACCATCAAAACGAAAGAAGTGTATATACGGGTATTGGTGGGTGAGCGCGGTTACTATACGTACATGTGTTTTTTACGAAATTGTACGATGTTTAATATGATGAAACCAAAATAAGGGGGCGGTTACATTGGATTCAGTCGTAGGAATTCGTACGAATCCGTAAGAAATCGTTGGAAGTAAACAAATTCGTATATTGACATGTTTATGGTTATGTTATTATATACGACTATTTGTTACGAATTCGTACGTAATTTCCATACGACCAAAATATTTTGTTTCTTTCATAAGTTGTTCGTACGACTAGCTTGCAGTTTTCTTGTGTTTTCAGTGAAGTGAGAACATGGATTTCGAATTATTCATAACTCTAATGCACGAAAGAAGATTCCTGTGGGATCAAAAAAGCAAAAAATATCAAAACAGAGAGTTACACCTTCCAAACTATCCTTTTTTATTTCTGGATAAAAAATATTTATCAAACCATTTTCTGCTTAATAATAATATGATAATAATAAATATTCTTAAAAGGTAACTTTATTTTACAGAGCTAAAAAAATATATAAAATAACTGTCGTATCGCAGATACAAGTGCAAATGTGATAGGTAATTTCACATTAATTTTAGTTCTATGTCTTGTGGAATAATGGGAAGAAATAAAATTTAATATTATATTTTCTTACAAGACAAACAATCTCTTGAAAATGAAAAGAGCCACAGATGTCAGTATCTCATTATCTATAAACAACTGCCTGTACGATTCACGTGATCCATAAATATTTCTAATAACTCTTTTTTTTTCATTGTCAGGACCGATTCCAGCAAACTTGAGCCCCCTCCCCAAAAAGAGTATGCCATACCTCAAATTTGCTTCAGTTTTATCGGTAGGAAGTCTAAGCTTCAGATTGTTCCAGATTCCATAGATCATTCACATATAATAAAAAAAGAATTGGACCCAAAACGGCCTCTTGCGGCATTCCCGAATCTATCTCAGTGGTTCATGATATTTCGTTAGTTTTCACAACTTGTCTGCGCCCTGTACACCCATGCCCTTACCAACCATTTACTTTATTCATCTGTACTCTGAAAGATTAAGGAACTTATTACGATTCAAAAAACCAAAACTTTTTGGCTGGCAGTGTTGCAATATTGGCACTACGGTTCAGTAACGAAAACAGTTCCGACTTACATCTTGTAACGCTATAACCTATTTCCTACGAAATTACATGACGAAAGATGAAACTGTGATTGATGCGTTCTACATTTACATCTTGCTGACTTGCGAACGACATAAACAAAATATACGCTTCTTCGAAATATTATCTTCCAGTGAGTGTTTTTGAATGGGAATTACATTACATTCCTTATCGCTGTATGCATATACACAAGATAAATATTTATTGGGCGTTGTCGAGTTTGTTTGGCCTATAAGCTAATCGATTAACATTTTTTTTATTAGTTTATGAATGCATACAACAAACAAGAAAAATGCCGAAGCCATTTCGATTTTTATGAGTTTCATATCATTAGTGAATTTTGTGTCGAATTTCATTTGCACAACTTCACTAGTTTTCAGAATTGCGAAGTATAAATAGATAGATAAATAAACTTTATTGTCTAAATGAAAAACATTTGTCGACAAAGTCAAAAAACATTACACTGTTTACATATGTTGTCAGCGTTTGTAAGATGTCTTAGGATAAATCACACATATATAGAAACTCGTTTGGTTTAACTTTTGCTATAATGCTCTACATTGTAGAAGATTAACTTTACAGCGGCATTTAGAATAACTGCTCGTCTTTCTATACAGTGCGGCTTTTAATAGTCCCCCCTATCAACTTTTGAACGGTTCGACGTACAAATATAAAAAAAAAAAACCGTTTCGAGGGTTTTACCGAAAATACTTTTCGAAATGAAAAATATGGTGAATACTCGACGGGGGGCACATCAACTCAAAATTTTTAAATGGAATGGGGGGTCAAGTGTCACATCGTTAAAATGAGAATTCAATTCTCTTTACAACCATATAAATATTTTTGATTGTTTTCAATAATTTTTTTTCCCAAATTCGATTTTTATGCCTTTCGAAGTTTTTAAGTTGATGTGCCCCCAGCGCCATCTGTCGAGCAATTGCAATGGTTTTTCTCTCAAAAAGTAGTATCGGTAATACCATTCAAAAAAATTTTGGTTTCATTGTTCCACATCAAACCGTTCAAATTTATCGAGATATGAGTAGTATTCAGATCCGCATTTATATTTAATATTTCGAATTAGAATTGCAAAAAAAATATTAACGAAATTCAAAAAAATTTAGATAGTTGTAAAGAGAATTGAATTTTCTTTTCCAATTTAGCTAATTTTTCAAAATATATTCTTTGAAATTCGAAGAAGGTTCTCATGGAGAGAGAAATTGTTGACGAAAAAAAACGTTATTGCAAATTTAAGGATTTTTGTCCGCGACTTCGGCAAAATATAGGAAAGACTCCGCCAAAAAAACATACACATTAATAGATGATGAGCAGTGATCTCGTTTGTATTGCAAATTAAATATAGTTTAAGAGGAAACAAATTGTTTGAGATCCGAAATAGATTGTCTCTCTTCTTCTCAGTCTTATGTCGGGTACAATAAAAATAAAATCAATAGTTTGGAGAGTATATTTAGGTACTTTCAATGTACAAGAATAATTAAAACAAAAATGACTTCAGAAGACCCACAGCGGACTTTCAATGGTTGCATATTAGATTCTATTAATTGGCTGGAATATGATTTAAATGAAGGCCATACCTTGTGTATTTTTTTTTAATAAGGGTTCTAAATAAGTAGTCGTTTTTAGATTTTTTCTATGACATCGAAATATAAAAAAATATTTGGATTCCAAATGACTCATCAATATTCCAGCTTAGAGCGAACGATAGAGTTGAAAAGTGATAAACAAGTGTCGTGATTGCATTCCCGGCTAGATCTCAAAACAAAGCTCACTTTTTTAGAGCGAACGATGGAGTTGAAAAGTGATAAACAAGTGTCGTGATTGCATTCCCGGCTAGATCTCAAAACAAAGCTTACTTTTTTAGAACATTCAGATCCTAAGTAGGTATTCAAAGTGCCCAGAGAAACTGAACACACCAGCGAAAATGACCCCGAGATCTTATTGTTTTATCTACAAAGTGGTGCCATTAATGAAATAGTCGTTGATAGTGGGTGACTTCTTTGGCGTGATACTCATTGTGTTACATTTAGCTTCATTAAGAGATAGGTCGGATACTGAGAAGTGATTCGAGAGATTATTGAGATTATCTCAAGCGTATCAGAATCTTTTTCGCTTTCGATTCTTCTAAATATCTTCAGATCATCGCCATATAGGAGAATGCTTAATATACTGAGAAAATAACACGAAGAGGAGAGGTCCCAAAATCGATCCTTGTGGAACGCCTGAAGTTGCGGTGAATTCTAACGAAGATATTTCCTTGAACTGAACGAATTGTATTATGTTTGATAGATAGCAGTGAAATAAGTGTTTTTGGGAAACCGAATGCTTTTAACTTCAAGATGGAGTCCTGTTGGGTTAACTCTATCAGATGCCTTGGCCAAGTCAATGTATATAATATCTATTTGACAAATTCTTCTCATTCCATCAATAAAAAAAATGTGCTCAGTTTTTTGCGCTAAAAATAGATATTTTACACGCCAGTTGCGAAATACCTAGTTTGCATATGAAAACGGTCGAGTTTTAATGACAGTTATAGGACCAAACGGTGTATATGATCGATAACTGTGTTAGATAAAATATAAAAATATTCTTAATGAACAATAAATATTAATTTTTTCATCACTTCACTACTTTCCATCAATAATTTTTCTAGGGAATCGTATTTCATTACTATTAGTTGAAGGGCCGTGGTAGTCATGATGGTAGAGCATTCACTTCTCAACCATAAGGGCGTGGTTTCAAATCCCAGCACGGTCACCGGTCCCGCGCATGGCATCACAAGTCAAACGGTAAGGGCTTCGTCGTCCCTAGCCCGCACGAGTATCTCGAAGACTTCCGAGGGTTGCTCGTTAGGGTGCAGCAGGTTGACAAAAAGAACGAAACAACAAAAAAAATTCAAAGGATCGAACTTAGTGAATATTCAATATCAATTACAGTTTCGGATTCCATTGCAGCAGAAAGTAGAGATAATTAATCGTCATCAATGAAACGAAAGTTATTTCTGATTTAATTGACCAATAATATCCATATTCCCATGAATATAATGAATAGCTTCATTGAAATGGGATTCGTACATGAACACATATTTTCTACATTGTTGGCAACTTTTACATACATCGCATGACTTCGGACTTTGAAATAGCCATTACGGGTCAAGGGAAAATTCACCATTAATTTACCTGTATAATGCTAAATACAGCTTCATGCTTGATGGGCAATCTTTCGTAAGATAACTGGTTATTAGTATTGTTTTGCCCAAAAAACTATCATACATGCATAATTTGTGAACCAAGATCATTAACAGTAAAACAAAGTGATTTCTCAACGACAAGACGCCTTGGTTGCCTGATTTATATTAGCCGTTTAACTTATTCATAGCGTTGAAAAGAACCGAGCAGGTTCATCGAATCCGTTTCCAGATAAAGCACTTGATATAAAAATCAAAAACATTTTCACTTCTACTCTAATAAGAATAATATTGTTAGAAAATATCCTACTTCACTAAAGCACTGTTGCGACCCCTGGAATGCAATTAATTTAAACAAATACAACGGCCGGCGAAATTCCTAATTACGTCATCATCGAAGTACATAGTTTTGAATGGGAATTACATTACATTCCTCATCGCTGTATGCATATACACAAGATAAATATTTATTGGGCGTTATCGAGTTTGTTTGTATAAGCTAATCGATTTACATTTTTCACATTTTTTTTATTAGTTTATGAATGCACATAAAAAACAAGAAAAATGCCGAAGCCATTTCGATTTTTATGAGTTTCATATCATTAGTGAATTTTGTGTCGAATTTCATTTGCACAATTCCACTACAGTTTTCAGAATTGCGCAAAGTATGGAAACTCGTTTGGTTTAACTTTTGCTATAATGCTCTACATTATAGAATATTAACATTACAGCGGCATTTAGAATCACTGCTCATCTTTCTATATAATAAACATACATCGCTGAATATGTTGCTAACCCCAAAACTCGAGAACGATTAGAACAATTTAGCATATTTTTCAAAATATATTCCTTGAAATTCGAGGAAGGTTCTCATGGAAAAAAATGTTATTGCAAATTTAATAAAATAAAATAATAATCAATAAATGATAATAATAAATAAAAATATAGGAGACTTCGCCAAAAAATATATAGTTGACGAATCAAAAACATACAGTAATAGACACGATGATGAGCAGTGACGACAGTTAGTACAACTTACTCAGTAAAATTTTTTAGTGCGAGGAAGAGAAAATCGTTTGTTTTTTATTGCAAATTGAATATAGTTTTCGAGATCCGAAATAGATTGCCTCCCTTCTTAAAATAATAAAATCAATAGTTTGGAGAGTGTATTCAGGTACTTTCAATGTTCAAGAACATGTTAAACCTATTCATAGCGTTGAAAAAAACCAAGCAGGTTCATCGAATCAGTTTCCAGATGGAACACTTGATATAAAAATCAAAACATTTTCACTTCAACTCTAATAAGAATAGTATTGTTACGAAATATCCTACTTCACTACACCACTGTTGCGATCCCTGGAATACAATTAATTTAAACAAATACATCGGCCGGCAAAATTCCTAATTACGTCATCATCGAAGCATCTCGAAGTATTGGCCGACACAGCATCCATATCCATACAGATAGACGACTGGATCCAGATGATTCTAGACGTTCTCAGCGTTATAGGATGTCTCGATGATTCGACGGATAAGCAAGGCGAATCAAGAAATGAGGCTTCACATACGAGATGTTCTGATTGTTGAACCAAAAGATGAAATGTATATTTTATTTCTAAGCCAGAACTGTCGCAGAATCGTCCAAAGTTGAGTTGAGTTCTCAAAAATTCTGTGTACCTAAGTAGACGACCTGAACTTGAATGCGCCACTGCTCTGAACTAGTTCAGAACTGGTTGTGAAAGAAACCAAACCAAACCCAATTACAACACAACTGAAGAACATGTAATCGAAGGCCTTTGGTTAAGAGAAAATCAATATCATTTTGATATGATTATATCGTCCTCATATTATACCTATCCCTTTGACACACATTTTAAATTGATGTATTCTTAAAGACCGAGAGATGATTACAGATTTTATGATGCGATTTTATTCAGTATGCCTTTTGGGGGACAATATTGTCCATATATCCCCATCATAATGCTGCATGAATTAAAGAATCGTACTGGGTTCTTCATATTTAAATAATTGGCATACCGTTAGGGTAGGCGGATAATTCCCTTTTCCAAATACAAGTTCACGTGATCATACTAACCATATTCGGACCCACCCTAACGGGCCTGATTAAAATCGTACGAATAATAATAATAATAATAATAAAAGGGCGGGGATTGGCGCAGTGGTAACGCCAGGACAAGATTTTTTCAGTTTCAGATGTAAAAATCTGAGTGATTGAATCTTGTTGACTGGCTGGGGATAATCCTCCACGATTCACTGTTACGTTTATAATTAACAGTGCTGCTCCTAAGGTGACGTGTGGAGTTAGTAACAAGGCCTACCCAGAACACGTGGCTAATGACCACAGCAGTTGATGCCAACACACCAAACTACATCACTCCCACCCCCACAAGGGGTAAAAATCGGGTTTTGATTCGCGTTTTGTGACCCCATGTACCACCCTTTTCTGACGGCATAGATGTATTCAAGTTTTTTAAGGAAAGGCAAAATTAACTGAATCAACGCCGTCAAGTATTCGATTAACTGGGGAGGGGGGTAAAATCGCCGATTTCATAAAAAAATTCTAACTCCCGGTACCGCTATTTTTTGACGGCACTGGGTTTTAGAGCATTCTTTTTCCATTGCCTCTCCTCACTCACCTGTACCGCGGAAAATTGACGGCATAGTGCCTAATGTTTGTTTCTCGACCAGTACTTCAACTTTATATATGACTCGTGGTGTATAAAATCACCCCCTGAAAATGTGCCTGGGCTTGTGGTCTACAACTTTAACTTGCCTCTGATAGAAAATTCTGAAAATCAAACAGCCACCATATTTTTTCTTCAAAAAAATATTTTCAGAAGTAACATGCATAACCTGAATATTCGGAGAAGAGTAATTATAACCATAACCTCTCTTCTCTCTTTGAACGTTATTTTACCTACCCTTCAGCGAATCTACTTAATGACTTCCCCACTGACTTCTCCAAATTGATAGTATCGTTCAAAAATGCTTTGAAAGAAAGGCTCTCACAATATTGATAATTCAAGAATGATTTTCAATTTTATAGTACTTTTGGATGTGTACCTACATTATAATATGTGTGTAGTTTTGAGATCGCAGAATCGTGTTGTTCATTGGAAGCCATCAAAGCAATAGATTCAAGATAGATTGCGGTTGAAAAAACGTATTTTTTATGTCGTTTAAAATCTAATGGTTCTTTGTAAATAGTCTAGTTGACTTGCTCCTATCGTTTTGAATTTTCCAATTCCTTTTTTTCCCCATCAGATATTCAGTATTTTCTGGTGCCCAAGTAGCCAGTTATGTTTTGATTCCTCGTGCAACAATTAGGAGATGTTAATTAAGCATTGAAAATAATTTGCAATTGAAATATGCCGAACCTCTCAACAATTCCCTCAAGTTCATATTCCAGCTAATAAGGTTGCATGGTGATTTTCGCATAACGTTCATTTTCACATCAAAACCGTGAAATGTTAAGTATTGATAAGTGAAAACGCTTATACAAAAAATTCCAGTGAAACTACTACATGCACATTCTACCGAGATGAAAGGAAAATCGCAAACGCTTCAGACCGTTTCTTTGACGGCTTCTCGTTAGCGCAATTAAAAACATGTTTAGCTGGTTTGATACTGCCAGTCGAGATTTGCTAGTGCATCGAAAAAACATTATCTACCGAAACTCGTTAAAAAGTGAATTATACTGATAAGAGTGTAGTCATGCCAATGAAAGTTCTTAACATGTGTTAGGAGTACTCTTCTTGAGATAATAAATCACTCTCGTCACATTCATCTATAGAATTATTTTATTTATAGCATACTTTTGTATGTTGTTGTTATTCTGTTTTTTATTGTTTAATCATTTTTAGGTAATCAATTATTTCATATATTGTATAGATTATACAACTCTTAGAATTATGAACCATCCCATCTACATTATGTGTAGCAAAAAGGATCAATAAAGCTATCTATTTATCTATCTACATATTTCAAGTGCTGATTAATTACACGGTTCCATAACTGTTCGAATAGTTCACCAATTGCTGATAATTCTGATATGAACATCAGTTGTTATCTTTATTATTTATCAAGGAAGTAACAAGGTGTCCTAATTGACAACCTTGTAGAAACTCTGCACGGAAATTCATTAGATATAATTCAACTTTCGTCGTGGTATTAGCCAGGAGAGTAGTTGTTTTCTGATGGATTTTCTACCCAATTATTCCAATCGTATTATGGCAATGAAAGTCCTCGGGTAGATCTCAAATTATAAAAAAATCATTTGTAAGAGTAGCACACTCTTCAATTAACAGAAACAACTGTATTATTTTATCTCATTTTCACAGAGTAACGAACCATTTCTCCAAATAAATTCACACCAATAGTGTGAAACAACGTTCCGCATATCTACAAAATATACCTGAATAATACAATTAAGTTTTCTAAGATTGGTAAGGGTGCTAAAACTATGAAGTGCTACAATACTAAGGCTATCAATTCAGAGCCGGTTACTCAATTAACTTCATCTGCATTTATCGCAGTTTTTAGACGATTTGTGTTAAGGCGGGAAAAACCATTACACATTTACTCTGACAACGGCACAAACTTTGTTGGAGCGAAATCAGAACTGAATGAATTGGGGTAATTTCTGTTGAATGATCAAAAATTACCTGAAGCCTTAGCAACCGAAGGCGTTAATTGGCATTTCATTCCACCTCATAGCCCCCATTTTGGTGGCTTATGGGAAACTGGAGCAATATCTACAAAATATCATTTGAAACGAGTTGCTTCGAATGCTTTGCTGACATTCGAAGAGATTTTGACTACTATCACACAAATTGAAGCAATAGTTAATTCCAGACCCATTCCTCCCCTGACCAGTGATCCATCAGACCTTGAACCCCTAACCCACGCACATTTCCGAATTGGTCGGCGACTAACTGCTCTTCCGGACCCAGACATTCAAGATGTCAAAACCAATCGGCTAAGCAGATTTTAACATCTACAGGAAATTCAGCAACAATTTTGGACACGTTAGACCAAGGAATATCTGTCTGAAATGCAACAGAAGCAGTAATGGAGAACCAACTAGCTCAATTTGAAGGTCGGCGACATGGTGCTGATCGAATTCGACAACCAACCTCTCTTACAATGGCCTCTTGGCCGTGTTGTACAGGTATTTTCTTGGCAGGATGGAATTTCGCGGGTGGCTTCGATACAGACAAGGACTGGTACGATGAAACGTTCTTTTGCGAAAATATGTCCATTGCCATGTGAGTAAGTGAAAAGACAGTGTGTGTTCATCTTTCTCCTGACTGACCATTTTATGTGTTTATTTTTATAAGGAAGTCCTTTTAAGGTGGGGAGAACGTACAACCCACCGACTACTACGATAACATTTCTTCTCATGAACATGTGTTTATACCTACCACCTTTCTATCCTAATGTTAGTGTGTAGTAGTAATGTATTGTGTCCAACTATACGAGTGGAGATTCTGTTCTAACTCTGTGAGAGTAAACATCTATTCAATCATTCAAGCAGTTTTATTTTTGAAGCAACGCAATCGATTCCGAAAAAGTTAATCAAAATCAAATCAATAACAAACGTGATCAATTAAATTTTCGCCTTGCTGTACATTTTCTAACTGGACAAGATGGGCTGATGGCTTGCTAACGGCTTGTGGTCAAACTAACGACCACTCACAACCGAGAAATGATTTATAGCTATAATATCCTTCAAATTGGTTTTTCTTAAACTTATCCGATTCGGTTAATTGCGTGATAACGGTATTGATAGATGGGCGGTTGAAACCGTCTCATTTACAGGAAACTGTATGAACAAACAAGACATTTCATTAACATAGTTAATTCGCAGCTGGGGAAGCCTGTAATTACGTTTCTGCATCTGGTGCATAACTCATAGTACTTTGATCGATATTACTTGAGATCATAGCTTGAGGGCAAACAAACATTAAACAAACAAACCGGGAAAAATATATATATGGAATTGAAATTTCGATAATTTAATAGTTCCTTTTTAGTTCGGATTTTCAATGTTCCGATGGAGCCTATTATTGGCAAAGTCAATGCTCTATATAGTCACGAATAAGGGACTATTCCACATTCCACAATCAATATTATTGTGATACAATTTGTGAAAAAACTTCAACAACTCTAGATTTGGAATTTGACATAGTGATTTCAATTTATGTCTATTTGTGTTATCTATCATTAAAATATCATTTTGTGAAACAATAAAAAAAACCACCATTTGTATCCACTGAAATGTCATTTTTCCGTCGATCGTTCATTTATGATGTATTTTAACGCACTCAAAATCGTTGATTAATGACTCCTTTTAATGAATAATTTTCTATTAATCAACAATTTTATTATATGCTACCCAACATACATTGCTCTTATACATTTTATATAGGTTAGTACTGTCTGTCATTATTTAAATGTCAATTCTGAATTGTTAATAAAATTTCAAAAAGTCTTCAAACACCAGTTGTCACTTGCACTCATAGAAAGTCACGTGGCGTCATGGTAACGTTGACCAGACAGCCGAGAGATGTGACAGTGAGGTCGACAGTTCAAACCCACACGAGAGCAATTTTTTTTTATTTCAATTTGAAAAAATAATAGAAAACTGCCACTAAGGAAAATCGAACTATCTTTTATTAGAGTTAATATAAATAGGAAATAGTGATTGTTTTTTATCGTATCGTTAAATAAATAAACATTGAAAGTAAGATATCTCTATTTTTGAAAACTACAGTCGACGGAAAAGTTTTCTAACAAACGCGTGAATTAAAATGGCGATCAACAATCTCAAATATTATTATCTCGATTGTTAATCGCCCTTATTAATAAACTTGTTCGTTAAATAACCATATTATTATATTAACAACGCCATCTGTCGAAAATTATAGAATTAAAAAGGTGCGGATATATAAAGTTTTATCTATAAGACTGTTTTTAATAACCTCATCTGTTAAAAAATTAAATTAGAGTTAATATCGGTGCGAAGAAAATTGCACAACTTATGCATTCTTGTAGTACACTTTATGAAAAAACACCAATTGCGTCAACCAGTTGCTCATTCCCGCTCATCACAATAATTACTGTTCTAAGACAAAATCAACAAAGCAAGTAAGTACAGAAATATTGGGTGGACTTGAACCACTTATTATTTTTTCTACATTCATGCAAAAACTTTATTGAACTATATTTAGTAGAAAAAGAAGTTCTTTATTGCACTAGTGCAATAAAGTTTTTATTGCACTCATCTGTCATTCTACTTGAACGTGCTGTCATCATGACAAACATAAACATTCACACCCACTACATATTTAGCAGATATTCTGATACGTTTTAAACAGTTACGTATTTTATATTATTTTGTATTAATGTTAGCAGCCAGAGTTAAACAAACAATGGCTTCCAGAGAATAACTCCATAATCAAAACTAATCCGCTTTGTTCTAAACCGTCTATCTGCATAGAGCAAACTGTCTGTACTATGACCACACCTCGTGATAACATACGCGCTCACGGCTACTATGATTTTTCTTTACATAATGCAACTGTGGTTATAGAAACGTCAGTCAAAAATTAATTCTCACAATTTTTAAAATGAGTATTATTTCTGTTTCAATGCAAATCGATAGTAATAATTATTCATTTAAGTTGCGCTTTTCATTTTCCTAGACCTTTGCATGAACGTAGAAAAAATGTTGTATGCAACTCGTGCAAAAAATGTTTATTGTACTCGACGTGTTGTCTAACTCGGCCTGACGGCCTCGTCGGACAATTTCTCATCGAGTGCAATAAACACTTACTTTTTGCACTTGTTGCATAAATAACTATTATCGATTGGATCTAAAGTTATGTTAGGTTCAAATTTATGGAGCTTTAGCTTTATGTTATGTTGAAGATATAATTTATGGAGAAAATTATAGTCCTCGTGATCAAATGCCATGGTTCGGTTTCAAAATCATTCTCATTCAACTCATGACAATAATAACGGTTTTGTTTCAATACCACCCACAACTAATTATCGAAAAAGTGAAATTACGAATTGTTCGAAAAAACAATGCCCATTACAGTTAGCTTTCGCAATTAAGTTTTAACATTAGATAAAGCTGTGATAGACATTGGAGAAAAATAAACTTTTATTATTGTTTGAGAAGGTAAACTTTCACGACCTGTAATCTCTCAACTATTGGTGGTTTTCGGGTTTTCTCGGTCGTGGTCTCAAGGTATTTCTTTCTAACGTTTCGTCTACATTTGCGGTAGACATTTTCAAAGGCGGTGCGGTAACGACTCGAACGCTTCGTCCGTTACCACACGGCTTTTGAAATATTTTTAACCGTAGATATAGACGGAACATTAGGAGGAATTATCTCGAGACCACGACCAAGAAACCCGAAAACCACCGATAATTCAAACTTCTATTGGTTTAACACATGCTACGTTTCCAAGAGTGAAATAATTAGAACGATAAGCATTGAATATAAAATTTCCCTATGATGAATTGAATAGTATTGAAAAACTGTAGATGGAAGTGTGGATTCAAGCAGCACCAATTAACGAGTAAGAATAATCAATTAACAATTATTGATTAACAAGTAACAAGTGGGAGCTGGCCAAATTTCATTTTATTTATATTCTAATCGAACGAGACTTTCTTGTAGTGCGCATATAGTACGCAGATGACCGCGGATTGGTCAGTCCAATGATGAAAATTATCCATTTTTTTCAAATATGAAAGAACAACAAAGTAGCACTTTCCGCTGCTGAGTTGAACTTCGCCCTTTATTTTCCGAAATATATTTTAAAGGATTATTTTTATTTAAATGTACTGAAAGAGGAAATAATAAAGACGTTATTATTGTTGTTATTATTATTATTATTATTATATGTGGCATTTTGTGCTGTATTGTCTTGTATTTTCGTTCTTATCACCTCCAAATAATAATTAATGATGCTAGTTTGACTGATCTTATTCGGCAATTTCCCGAGTTATATGATGAAGATCATGCCAACTTCAGAGATAGAATTATCAGAGATATAATAATAATAATAATAATAATAAATGACTTTATTGTTTTCTCAAATTCATACTTATACTTATATAAAAATTTTTAGTGTGTTCACAAGAGAAACAAAAAGCGAAGTTCAATTTGGATTTCGCGAGCGTCACCAAATTGCTCTTCCACTTAACCTTAAAAATATCTCCAAGGTGCAATATGGTGAGAAGAAGAAAAAAGGAAATAAAAAGAAGCGTATTATCCCTGGCATGAATATACGAGTGGGGCTGAGGTGGATAGAAGGTCGTTTGGTTTCCTTATCGCTGATTGGCAAATAAATAATCTCTATATTTTTTCTTGAAAGTTTGTAATTTTTCATTTCTAACATTAATGGGAATTGAGTTATGGATTTCACAGATTTGGTAACTGAATGATCTCTTAAATTGTTCCGTTTTGAATTTAGGTGGCGTTAGTGTGCCTTTGAACCTTATATTTAAGGTGTTGACATCACTGCGGTGCCTGATATTTTGATGCAGGTATAGTGGGATTTTAGTGGATAATGTTTTGTGGAACAGATTAGCAGAATGAAGGACCGTTCTATTCTTCATGTTTAACCAGCAAATTTCGCTGAGTTTATGTGATATTCTCTCATATTTGCGAACTCATATATCAGCCGCAAGCACGAATTTTGAACTTTCTGTATTTTTTTCACATATTGACTAGTTAAACAAGGACCATATAAGGAATCCGCGTAATTGAAAAGGGATAAGACCAATGTGTCACAAAGAATAGATTTCAGTTTGGTGGAGAGGAAATGCCTATTGCCATAGATCATTTTTATTGTTGAATATGCACGCTGAACTGATTTATTGACATGTTTCTCGAACCGAAAATTGTCATCCAGTAGTACACCAAGACTTCTGGCCTCATGAACCAATCCAACATGACACTAGATTTGCTGGCATTAATATTGAGACAATGGTCTGTTCATAGGTTTACAAATGATTGAAGATCTCTATTAATCTGTATACAAGCAATTTCAGTTGTATGAGGTGGAAACTGTGGTAGAGTTGAGTGTCGTCTGCATATAGATGAACACTACATTCATTAATGCTTCTCAATATATTTGAAGAGTACATATAGAACAGTAATGGACCCAATATGGAACCTTGTGATACACCAGAATTGAGTGGTAAATATCGTGACTGAAGATTATCCAAGATAACTTTTGGTTGTCTATTCTTAATGTACTTATCTAGCAATAAAATTGCAGTTTCAGATAGGCCCATATAGTGTGAAATTGCTAACAGTAAGTCGTAGTTGATGGTGTCGAATGCATGACTAAAGTCTAATGAAACTAGAACAGTACATTTTCCTTGATCTGTAGCTCTGATAATATCATCCACAATGTGGAGGAGAGCAGTTGTACAGCTGTTACCTTTCCTGAACCCTGATTGAGTCGAAGGTAATAAGGAGAATTTACCTAAATGATTTTTCAATTGAACTTCTATAGTACGTCAATACTACTATACGTTGATCTTCTCGTCAATACTATCTTGGTCATATATTCTAAAAAAATGGGACCTCAAAAAGATCTCTCTGAAAATGCTCCTCGTTGAAATATTTGAAATCTCGATACGTACATGTTTTGGGACCTTCATCTCCCTCGTGTACCTTTCATTTGCAGTAAATTAGCAAATGATCCGACACATCTTCATTATCTAACATTCCTTTCTCTACTACATTCTGTTCATTAACTATTATTAGATCTAAAAGACTAGCTGTAGTATACGTGATTCTAGTTGGACTATCAATTATTTGCTTCAATTCCAAAGTGTCCAAAATCGAAATGAATTGATCCACTTTGGGATCTTCGAAATCGAGAAGGTTCAAGTTGAAGTCACCGGTATAGATGATTTCATCAACCATTGGGTATAGAAAACAAAGAGTATCTTCAAATTCGTTAAAAAAAGATGTGTTATCTTGGCTGGGAGGTTTATATATTACACCTACAGCATAATTCTTTTTTTCACACTTAATTTCTAACCATAACTGTTCGGAACATCTGTTGGATTGCTTTAGTACCTTAACCTGAAATTTATTTTTCACGTAAATACCGACACCGCCGCCTCTGGACCCTCGGTCCTGCCTGTATAGTTTGAAACCGCCGATTTTAAGAAAATCATCAGTGATTTCATCTGTTAGCCATGTCTCACATAACATCAGCAAATCGAAATTATGATCAGATATTATTCCCTTGACCTGCGACAATGAAGGGACCAACGACCTCACATTCAAACATGCTTGGGAAGCAATAGCAAGAACCCCCTAAGGACACTTGCAAAACTATTAATTTCATGAGATCGTTAAACATTTATTTTTCTTTAAAAAACTGTTTTTATATTTACGATGAAAGAATACAATCTGAAATTGAAAAAGTATCCAAGAAAGAGAGGTTAACTTAACTGGCAAGGATCTGACTTGTGCGCATGATTTCTCTTTCCTTCATTTACGTAACATGAATGCTATATTTTTTTAACACGCTTTTATTAGCTTCACCTGTATATATCTATATACTTCGAGACGTCTGAATGATTTGAAATTTGGCAGGTGTTCATAGTTCCGGTGACAATGTATTATGACATTTTTGTTACAGAAAAACAAAATGGCGACTCCAAGATGGCGGACAAGATTTGTAATTATGGTCCGATACGATTCAAAATTGGTATGTATAGGTTTTCAGGGTCAGAGATTACGATTTGTGTCAAAATTCATAAATTCAAGATGGCGGCTTCAATATGGCGGATGGGATTTTTAGTTAGTAGATTTAGAATTTCTTGTCGAAATTCATAAATTAAAGATGGCGGCTCCAATATGGCGGACGAGATTCGTCATTATGGTCCGATTCGACTCAAAATTAGTGTGTGAGGGTTTTCGGGGTCAGAGCTTATGATTTTTTTATCAAAATTCATGAATTCAAGATGGTGGTTCAAGATGGTGGAAGTAACTATTATTTTTGAATACTTGTTAATGGGTAATTGCTAATTGATAATTATTGCTTGATGCTGCATGAATCGATATACAATCTCGGGTTTGATGAAATAAAAAAAAAAAATCTTAAAATTGAACTATCCATGGTTTTCGGTCTCTAGGTAATTCTTCTTCTTTGAGTCGTTCGGTTGAGTCTGACTGATTCAGGAAGAATTACCTCGAGGCCACGACCAACGGATCCGAAAACAACCGATAGTTGAGAGATAACCGGTCGTGAAAGTTTATCTTCTCAGATGCTTGCAAATTATATGTCGTATGAATTATTCATAGAAACTCCTACTTATCAATTCAACACATTAAAAAATACTATTATATATTATTCTCGAACTAGATCGGCCGATGCATTCGGAAATGGTCGATTCTAGGCGACGTAGATGCCACAGGAAAGCGGTTCGAGCGGACGATCAAATTGATTGAGAGAGAGAGAATCAGTTTCAAATGAGATTAAGCCAGACAGGTTAAAGTATTATAATGAGAAGTATTATTAGCATCCACTTAAGTGGGAATCAGTAAATTTGAGATGTTTCATTGGTTTATTGAATTTTATTGCTGACTTTGGAACTGTAAATAGTCATTACTGTCCAGTATTTTATGTAGTCATGAACCCCAATTCCATAACAATATTATAATAAAAAGTCAGTTATTTCAATTTTTAATATTTCTACCTAATTTTTTTTGAATCATTACAATCATACCAGTTATTTTGCTTATATCATCCGCTATCTTGTAACAGCCACAATTTAATTTCAAATGTAACAAACTCTAAAATAATATAGATTTCAGAGAATGTATCCAAACTGATGCAGATTCAAAGTGACCTTCAAAAGAAACCGTATCAGTTTCAAAACCATTATAGCATAACACAAAAACAGAGACCCAATCATGGTCCATTTTTTTTTTTGAAACGCCTGCGATGAGTTTCGAACATCCTAAATTATTTTTTATCAAGGTTTTTGTTTTATCATATTCGGATATCTGAAAAATATTGTCAAAGCCGTAATAAACGATGTCATTGGGTTAAGCAAATTTTTGTTTGAAACCTGACCTATAGATAATTGAATGGGTCTCATTCATGCCTCAGCTATAAATGATAAACGCCAGATACTCTTCGATTGAGTATTAACTCTGCAATTGAGTAAAAAATTAATAAATAAATATAGCCACTTCAAACGTCGCCACCCCATATCTGAAAAACTATTCATAGGGTCCATTGTAGTAGGTCAATGGAAAAGGTGAACAAATACTACAACAAACTGTTTTGGGTAGTTTCTATTTTTTCTTGATAGCTTCTTAGTAGTTTTCTTGATTGACATAAAATATTGAATAAAAAAAATTCCAAAGACACAAATCTACCAAAATAATGTTAAATGTTTAATAAAATTCGTTCTCTTCGTGTAATATATTTTTATAGTATCCACATCTTAAAATATACCGGTCACTGCGTCTGTAAACACGGTTTGATGATTTTCTCTCAATATATCTGAACTGGAAGTGAATAAAACTGAGTATTTCAACCTGAATAAATAAACAGACAATTGAAGTTCAAAAATGCTTTTTTAACTTTAAAATGTGTTGAATTCAATGTCAGCCATTCTTCTGGAACTAATCATTTCCACTACAAAGACTTTTGAATTTTCTATCAACAGCAATCAAGAATATTGCCAATTAGCTGATACGCTTCATAAATTCGTTCGGCGAAAGTAACGTGTTTGTTTTATTGAGAGCTGTTGTGAAACGCTTCCAGTAAAAATTTGAACTACTTTTTGAAGTACTATACTTAGAAAACAACGTAGCTACTTGTTTACTAACAGCCCTGATTGGAAGTAATTGAAATGAGTTTTGTGTGGGTGCTTTACTGAATCATTTTTTCTTCACGATCATAAAATTTTATAACAAAATACCAACATTCTCTCTCTTAAGATTGAAGAAATTTTCTACAACAGTCTCTCCCTATACAATTCAAAAGCATTTCATTCTATTTCTAGAGGTAGAAAAATATTCTGTCACTGGTATAGCAATAATAATGGTTAGCCTTGACTGTCATGGAAGATCGTTGATGGAGGTTTCAAGTAACTTATTCATCATGAATGATTTATTTACTGATTCACAAATGAAATATGAAAATAAGCCACTTGGCAGGTAACGATGATCCATGATTTTTGGTCGAGTTGCCATTTTATCGAATTATGACGCCGTTTAGTTCGTGTGGAAGAGAAAGTGCAGAGATGGTCCAGAGGAGAGATTGAGTAGGAGGCTAATAATCGCGGGGTACAGAGACTAGAGTTATAAGCCTGGCGACACACCAAGAAATCCACAACATTTTAACGTTTTTGACTAATTTAGGTGGAAGTTGTTTTTCCTTCACGGTGTTTCAACGAAGGCCTAAGCGAAAAAGATAATCTCCTAGATTTTGGGTCCATCCCATTCCTAGACTTCCATTTGGACACTTTTACACGCTCTATCACAAACTTCGTAGCTTTCCCGATAAGTTTTTCAGGTTTTTGAGAGTATTAACGCGTTTTTTAATGAGTTATTACATGAAGTAGGCCCCATAGTTCCAAATTGCAGGTTCGGCCTCTATTTTGGCAATAAACGTATCCGTGCCAAAACGGTTCTATCTCGACTATACTGACAACTTGAAGTCACTGACAACTTGAAGTCCTTGACAACAAGAAAGTGGCCGCATTGCACGTGGCTCGTGGAAAGAGGTCGGTGCTGCAGTCGACCCATGGTTAGTGGACGGGCTCGACCAATCACAGAATCGCAGAAGTTCGACTGGGTTAAGAAAAACGCCCGTGTCCAAAACATCAAAGTTTATACATTTCCACAAGCTAGCGACAGTAGACACATGAACCACTTTTTGTCGTTGTGTCAACTTCAAAAATTAGCCTGTGGAAACACGGTCAGAGTGAAAAACGACAAAACCAAAACCAATTTGTAGAACAAAAATATGATAGAGATTGTACAAGTCGTGTGAATTGAATCATTTAACTAAATAGAATCCATTAAATAAATCTGTTGTTCTCCGATTGGTCTATTTCATACGACGGCGTGATATGGCAATGTTTCAGTTTATTTTTCTACAATTGTCACTTTCAAACTGACAATTGTCACTTTACAATTGACAATTTTCACCAATAACTTTTTGTTGACCTGATCGTGTACAATAAAATTGTTCGTACACACTTATCCATATCTAGTTTAGTTTTTAAGATTTTGGTGCTTTCATAAAAATAATTGCATAATAGTGAAACTACCTACAGCAGACACTACATAGTCTACTGTAGACATCGGCAAGCACGTGGCATGAATATAATGATTCACATGTAATCCCACTTTCATCTGGATACCTTATGAGCAAAATTATGTTCTCTTCTATGAGCAGGAAGTGTTCAGTCTTCGTGAATATTAAAATATATTTTGTGACTAATTTGTCGCGAGTATACCATGACAAAATGATATCTCACTCTTCACAAAAGTAGGTGAAAAAACGGAGAGAGACCACGACAGTTACTATCTGAGTGTGACCAGAACTCGCCGGCTACCGTTTTTCCAACTGTCAATTTTTTTATAAAAATACGAACGCCTTAATGTCAAACTAAAATCCTCAAACTGCACATGCGCTTGGTAGTATTGATGCGTGATTGATCACTATAATGGCAGGACGTTTAAATTAAAGACAAGAAAAAGGCAAACTGAGTTATTTTGAGGAAAAATCAAAAATTATAAAACTTCCTACGTTATGGAGTGTCTACTCAATGTTGAAAAGTACATTGAATGTTAAGGAAAATATTGATATAAGGAAGTTTTCAAAATTGGTCCCGTTCATTAAGAACAAAAGCGTCGGATATCGAGAAAAGAAATCTAAAGTTTTATCAAGGGATGATATCAATAAATTTATTCATGATGTTGATAACGTAACAAATTTACTTTATAAGGTTCAGATATAATCATAATTTTGTATTAGCAGTAATTTCAATATTTTTTATTTGTAGGTTCTAATTTTGGGTATCAGCGGTGCTTGTCGCCGTGAAAAATTATTACATATAACTATTGATGCCATTGAAGATGCCAATGTAGGGGGCAACATCACATCCATAAAACGTCATGGTGGCTGGAAATCTGCCTCCGTAGCAGAAGCATATATAGAAGATAATTTGAACAACAAAACTGAGATTTCTAACAAAATATTGAATTGTCCATCTTCTTCCAAAATAAAATATCTGATCAAATTGTGGAATCCACTCTTCAAGAAATATCTAACGTTTCTGATCAAAAGCAACATGGAACATCTTCGGGAAATTTATGTTGGAAGTAATTGTTCAAACTTTACTATCAATTATTAATCTAATAAATGAAATTGTTTTATGATGAATAATCAGTTAATAATTGACCCCGTTGAAAATAAATCCTTCAAAAAGTAATATTTCATGTTTATTTTGGCAGTGAAAAAAGTCATTTTTTTCACGGTGAAAAAAGTAAACATCTACCCATCAATAGCGTTGCAGAAATATCAAGTTTTTTGACAGTTGTACATAATAAACTTTTCCTGTACACATCAATTTCGGGATGTTCGGAGTACTAACAAATATTGCAATTTAATTTTGGATCAGCCTGGCATAGACAAAGGTTCAAACCCTAACTCTGACTCAATCAATCCAACTACGATCGTGCTTTGGAATTAATCTGACGTGTGAACGATCGATACATCCTAAAAAATTGATCCCTATCATGTTGGATTGGCTTCAGAAGCATCGGGATCAGGCACCGCCATTACCTGATCATTTATTCATTTCGCCTTCGCAAAGACTTCGGCATTCGAAACTTTCAAGAAACAACCCCATTCGTGATGTCTGGAACAGTGTTGCCAATCAAGAATATTCTGATGACACCTTTCCACGTGTCAAATTACGCCGGGTTCACATGATAGATAGCTTATGGCGTATTGTTTTCTGACTGGCTGCTGACTAGGAACATGTCGTTCTGTGCCATTCACTGACCAATCGGAACACAATACGCTGTAAGCTTAACTACAAAAAACTGGCATATGAACCCGGCAGTGCACGTTTTTTCACGAAAATGCTGAAAATTACATCCCTTCAGCACTACTGAAACATCATACTCTAAAATGAATAGCTCTGTATAAATACGGACTTGGTTATTTCTGGCGTGTAATGTTAGTAAATTTTCTACTAAGCTACATCTTTTTCCAACAAAAGAGTTGGGCGTTGAAGATAACGAACGCCAAGAGGCGTTGGAGGAGCTCTTATCATTTATAAATACATAAGTGTCATTTCGAATATACCTCAAAATTTTTTTTGAGACATACATTGAAAACTTTATTTTCATGTTACGAAAACTAACATGAGCACCACAGTCCTCTGCAAGTAGATTGTGATTGGTTAAGTTACAGTACCACGGTCCTCTGCAAGTAGCTTGTGATTGGTTAAGTTGCAAGTGACATCTGACACAAGATATCATTTTCCTATTATATGTCATCTATTGGTATTGGTAAGTATGGATGGTGACTAATGCGCTGCGACCTGATTAGATCTATCCCCATCTTCTTCTGCCATCACAAGGTGTTCTTGTTTACAGCAGCCCTTCAAGCCTCAATTCCTTCAGAAATTTTAGGATTTTGAGGGGGTCTACTCGTGGTATTTCTTCCACAGTCAGCTGGTGTGATCCCAGTATATTCAATTTTTTATACTCCAATATGTTGTGTGGCTTTTCTGAATGTTCCCCACAGAATCTGCAGGTGCTGTCCTCCTCCAAGCCTAGCTTCCTCAGGTGTTCTTTGAGTCTGCAATGTCCCATTAGAAATCCCATGATTGTCTTCAGACTAGTGTTGCTGAGGTTAATCAGTGTCTTCGATCTTGCTCGGTTGAAATTGCCGAGAAGGTATTTGGCCTGCCTCAGCCCTGGAAGTCTTAGCCAGTATGTTGCTCTCATTGCTTCTTCAGCTTTATTGAGTTCTTCTCGGAAGTAAGATTTTCCGAGTCCGCAGAATGGTTCTGTCCCGATCAATGGCGTTGCCGCGCCTTTCCGTGCCAGGGTGACTGCTTGTTCATTGCCCTTCATTCCGACGTGCCCCGGCACCCAGTGGAGGGTCACCTTGTTGTTCCTGACTAGATCATTAAGTTTGTCTAGGCATTCCCAAACCATCTTCGAGTTGATGTTAGAAGAACTCAACGCTTTGATGGCTGCTTGACTATCGGAGTGGATCACGATTTCCTTGTTCCAGTATTTCTTGTTGAAGTTGAACTGAATGCACCTTTTTATGTCGTGAATTTCTGCTTGAAAAATGCTGGGGAACTGGCCCATGGGTTCGGAGTATTTGGTGGGAGGCCCAAAGACTCCTGCTCCAGTTCCTTCGGGAGTTTTGGACCCATCCGTGTACCATGTTATGGTAATCTTCCCCAGTGCTCGAATGGATTATATGTTCCATTCTCGCTTGGTGTTAAGTTCCGTTCAAAACAATTTTTCCAAACTGTATTTCCTGGTAATTTCGTCAATTGGGAGATCGGCAGGGTGTGCACAGTCGGTGGGGGTTGAGCCCCTTACACCGTGTGCTGTGCCTTTGAGTCCGACTTCAGCCAACCTGAGGTTTGCTTCCCAAGCAGTTTTCCTCACCATGATACGGAGAGCGGTAAGGTCCAGAATGACCCCTATTTCTGCTGTTGGAGTCGACCTCATTGCTCCTGTCATACAAAGACATGCTAGTCTTTGCACTTTCTCCAAGATCTTCTTAGTTGTGACAAGATCAGTTCTGCCGTGCCACACTACTGCTCCGTAGGTAATCATAGGTCTCACTATCATATTGTACATCCATCGCAGTATTGATGGGTTAGAGCCCCATGTTTTAATGTCATCTAATAATCATAATCATGGTGACATGACACTGATGAATATAGCCAAATGCGTCACATTGGAAGCCCAAGAAATCTGAGAGAAACACTAATGAATGTAACTACTTGGAGTTCTGCTTTAGACTATTAATATTATGCAATGATCTTTTTTTCTTCTTCTTCTTCTTTTTATTGCCTCATGTGTAATTACACGAAACTACACACACTTTTGCATTACACGAAAAAAGCACGTAAATGGATTATGATTACACGAATTTCGTGTAATTACACCCAGATTGGCAACACTGGTCTGGAAGTGATATGGATTGTTTTCTATTCCGCATGTTCGAACACTGAAAATTTATTCACGCAATAACCTACAGAGGGTTCTGAATTGATGTCATTTAACAGGAAAGAAAATGATTCACGAAAAAAGCACGCAAATGGATTATGATTACACGAATTTCGTGTAATTACACGCAGATTGGCAACACTGGTCTGGAAGTGATATGGATTGTTTTCTATTCCGCATGTTCGAACACTGAAAATTTATTCACGCAATAACCTACAGAGGGCTCTGAATTGATGTCATTTAACAGGAAAGAAAATGATTCACGACGTTTTCTATGAAGTAGGTCAACAATGATAAATCATTTCATGATGGTATCGAATAAAATGTTACAACACAAAAGTTTCTAAGTGCATATGCTCGTTTGTATTTTAAATAGGAAGATATAAACATATAAAATAAAACATCTGAAATAAAGCATATTTTTTTGTCCTTGTTATATCTGAGGAAACTATGTGATATGGGTTATTCTAGAGGAAACAGTTGCAGATCTTGAATTTTTTCGAGGCGGGGCAAAAACTGAAAAATGCAGCCCCGCCCGTCTATATTTTTTAACACGCCTTTATTAGCTTCACCTGTATGTATGTATCTATGTAACGGCATGTTTGAACGCGATTTTCACCAACTTCCAGACGTCCGAATGATTTTTGTTATAGAAAAAAACAAAATGGCGGCTCCAATATGGCGGACAAGATTTGTGATAATAGTCCGATTCGATTCAAAGTTGGTATGTTAGAGTTTTCGGAAATTCATAAATTCAAGATGGCGGACAAGATTTGTGATTAGGGTTATATTCAATTCAAATTTGGTATGTGAGTTTTTTTTAGGTCGTAAATTTCGACTTTCTTGTCAAAGTCCATGTAAAAAGGTGTGGCTCTAATGTGGGAGAGACAATTTATTGACCCCAAAAAAATGTTCTCTCTTCCAATTATTGGGCTTATGAAGAAAATAATAGGCGATATCTTTGTAGTCTATGGAGATAAAAGCATCAAACTTGGTATTGTTGGATTCCTTATGATTATCCCTAACCGATCAAGCAATAATATACAGGGTGTCCTATTTAAAAAAATTAACTTTTTGAGACACTCTGTATAAATGAAACCTAACATTTTTTTTGTAATATGCAAAATAAAGAAGTTACGGGGGAGGCGACGGACTTTTGGTCCTTCCTGTATGTTTGAATGATTGATTTATGTTAGAAACAGAAATGAAAGCCCTGTTCAACGTGATTTCAAGTAAGTAATCAATATTCTGTAGTAAAAAACCATACTATTTCTGTTCAATCGTAATTTGTATGTACCCAGATCGAAGCTGATTTTGATTGAAATGAACTGAAATAACACCATATAAATGATGGAATAATGGCATCGAGAAACGATATTTTGAGAAATATTGGTACAATACTGTGACAAAAGTATATTTATTACATTATCTACTAGTGTGGAAAGTGACCTAATTCACACGAGAGGGGGAATATAATTCACGAATATAAATTTGCATTTTCCAAGCAAGCAATGTACACTAATTTTCCTAAGACCAATACCTTACCAAACGATAGCAATACTACTGACATGTGTGCAAGAAAATCGAAAACTGAATGAGAACCATTTCGACTGACTCAATTTATTTTCAAAAGGTATTTTAAAATACAACTATTGTTGCGTCTTCGGGTTCAAAAATAAGTGTACTCTGGTATGAACTCGCCTTTATTAATCAAACTTCACTTGAAAACACTGTAATACAAGTCACTGTCAAAATACTTGTATCCAAGGTACCTAACTCAAGGTAACTTTTTAACTAACTTCATCATACAAATGAATTGCTTTTATATACAAATAAAGTTCTAGAAAACTTAAGAAATCAATAGAACACAATAAGAATGTTCGACGATTGATCCAGAACAAAAGTTAGTGCTTCTAGATTTTCCCATCTAATTCATCGAACGATCTCGAACAATTCTTCGAGAAGTCTTTATCAAATTTCAGGTCTGTAACAATATTTTCTTTATGACATAATTCCTACAAGATCAATATCTTAATTAGACATACTCAATTTTTAATTATTAATACAAATTCTCAAAATTCTTGTATGAGATACAGGATGTATCTTAAATGATGTCATTCGGGAGGTGATTCCTTGTCACATTTTAAGAAAAAAAGTTCATATAAACGTGTGTCCTAACTTGCTTCATTTCTGAGTAACGGGAAATCAACTGCGACGCCACTGGAATTCACAATCTAATTTTGTGAAAACAACCTTGTTACTAATAACAAACATACGAAGTTTAACCAGAATCGGCTTGAAGAATTTTGAGTAATTCATGAAAAACCGATTTTTTGTTAAACTTTTGACATACCCCGTTACTCAGAAACGAAGCAAGTTAAGAAACATGTTTATATGAACATTTTTTCATAAAATGTGATAAGGAATCACCACCTGAAATTAATGACATCATTTAAGATACACCCTGTATATCTGATAAATGTATTCATATCCAATTGGCTCATTTGATAAAGCGACTCTTGTTCCAACTATAGGGGTCATGGTTTCGAATCCACTCATAGTTAACTTTTTTTATTATCAAAATGCGTTAATATAAGTAGTTACATCTTAATAATACACATATCACTCTACTTATTACTTTTCAACTCTGGGGTGATATTTTTTATTTTCGAAGTAACTTAATAGTGCGCCATAAAAAAATCAATAACGCCAATCATCGAAACAACATACTATATTTTAGATCAATAAATAAATTTTCCAAGTCAAATAACATCGGTGACCTGACCACATTTTTGAAAATAATTGCCCAACGTAACAAAAGTTTTACCCTTTACTGTCTCTTTACTCTAAAGAGATTATATAGCATTGTTTCTAAAATCAAAAACAAATATTATTCGGTATAAAACAATTTTTCTGAAAAATACCGCCAGACCAATTAATATTAATCCACATAATCATATAAAACATAATTTAATCATTGATGTCTGGAAATCAATTTGATGATTTTATGTTGTTTTTTATGTGCTTGTTTGTATAACAGTGTACGTGTGAATGAGCGCGTACATGTCTGTTCAATCATAGGTTGAGTACTTCTCCGAATCTGTTTATATTGAATGCTGTCAGATGATGTAAACCCTGTCCTATTTCTACCCTAGACAGACACTTGATTTTTGAAATGTTACTAGTCATACAGGGTATATCCTCATAAGTTAAGTAAAGCTCGATGCCCACTTAGGCGGCGCGGCGCGTTTTTGTCACCACAAAAGTTTACATGTATTTAAATCAGAGCCCGCTCACTTACGCGATGCGGCGCGACAAGATGCATTGCCGCCTGCATCTTCTCCAAAGCATCCAGGCGGCGCGAAGAGGCGGCAAAATTCATCTTCAGAGTACTTTGGAACCTTCTGGTATGTTCCGCATTTGAGAGCGTCCGCGTTCAAATACAAAAAGAAACGAACTCCCCGTTTCGTACCACTTAAGTGAGCGGAAACACCTCTGTTGTAGACAGTGTCGTGAGGCATCGCGTTGCGTCGCGTCGCGCCGCCCTGAAAAAAATCCGGCTGAATTCTCTTCATGCATCCTAATGTAACTGCGTACATCATGCCACGCTGCCATGAAATGATTTCAGAGAGGATTGGTGTATAGGCAGTAACATTAGGATGCATGTAAATAATTCAGCCGGAATTTTTTCAGGGAAGCGCGGCGCGGTTCCGCGCTCCGTAGTGTGCTTCAACCTTAACGAGGACCCTAATAATAGCATGAATCTGAGAAGTTGTATAGACGGCGAAGGAAACATTCAGAATCCAACTAAAACATTTTCGTTGTTGTGACGCATCCGGTTTCTCCAATCACATTAGAATGCTCAAAAATGGCTATACAGAAAGTGAAAGGGTAACAATCATCTCATAATATATTATAATTCCTAATCAATATTATTTTCTTCGAATGAGACATATGACTTGTTTTTCCTCTCTCACCGTTGTCGCTGTTTCGGCTGTCGCTATTTTGTCCTGTCGCTGCTTTGGCCTCGCTATTTTGTCCGCCGCTTTTATGTCCATCACTTTTTCGTCCCAGAGCCAGAGTATCTAGAATGCGAAATGATTGGTTATTTTGCTTCACTGAGGCTTAGCAAAATAACTTCCATTCTCGAACGCAAAAGTATTTCGCATTCGAAATGCAAACAATATTTTTTCGAAAACTGCATTGAAACTAATATGAGAATACAAAATTAATGAATAAATATCTGTCATTGTCTAGAACGAAAAAGAGACACTGCGCTAACTGAGATTTGAACGAAAATGTCAATAAAAGTTCCTCCTTGACAGAAAATGGATTTATTGGCTTGTGAGATAGAAAATCTATTAAAGTAACAGAATTTTTTCATTACTTTATGTATACACTGTATATGTATACAATAGGTACATTAAAACCATTTCGAAAAACTAACATGAACAGTTGAAATCCCGAAAAATCTGACAAGATAAATCGTTAGAGGCGGCATGGCACGTTAATGCCCTATTTTCACTTCAAACGGTCGTTTGAACTTTTTGGCGAACTGCCCACTGCCTCGGCCACATAGAAAATGCAGGTCGCTCATCTAGGAACAAGGAAGTAAGAAAATTCCTTCGTCTGTCTCATTTATTTTCGAACGCCGTTATGCAATTCGAAACACGCGTAAACAAAGTTGTCGTGTTGCAGTCTATCTGGTCAGCAGGCAGCCGGCTAAGTCCCTTCGGAATCGTGTCAAAGTATTTATACATTTAAATAGGAGAAGTTAACTTTGATGTTGCATTTACACAAAAGAGAAGGGTCGATAACCGGCTATCTGAAGACCTAGCGACGTTGCCAGTGAACCGATTCGAGAAACATCTTAGATGTTCCGTCTTTTTTGTTCGCTCGGTAACACTGGGACCGTCGCTGGTCGGTGTGAAAATTATGCTCAATAAGAAATATCTTCTGAACCCTATCAGAAGTACAAGAAAACGTAACGTTGAACAGACAACATTGGCTGCCTGGAACAGAGTGTAATGTAAATACACTTTACTTAACACTGACAAATTAATTTTAATACGGTTTCTACAGTTCATTTCGCACTGCTTATACAATTTATATTCACAATCATCTGATCTTGATCTAATTTCTCCAATTTGGCGTGTGCCATATTATATTGTAAAAACTCTAAAAATATTTATTTCCAAAACTTAGAATACAGCTAATTTATATACACAATCACTGGGATATATTTATTTCGACTGTCCAAATCTTTCAATACTCAATACTTCCCTCAGGTGGCGAATGTCACGCTTTTTATAGCTGAAAATCCGTCCCGTCGTTTCGGGAATACTTCCACTTGTTTCTCAGGATTCGAGTCGCTGTTAGAAGTCCGATGAATCCATACCGAACGGAATGTGTTTATGGGGGCGTTGAGCGGTGAGGTCAGCCTGTTAACGAGTTGGATGCATTCCGGCCAAATCAATTGTTTCTTCAGATGAGCCACAGTATGATTCCCGAATAACCCTAGAAAGTCCTCGTATATGGAATTCCACTGCTCGAGAAAGCTCTTGTTTACGAGTTGGCTGCATTCCGTTTGATTTAATTGTTTCGTAGGTTACGAACTCCAGAGTCGACTCAGGGTCGCCACTATAGGTAATTTCGTTCCAACTAAGTATGCCATCACACTGCCCCGAATAGACCGGAAGGATCATTCACGACCTCTAGAAAAGAAACGAGTTTTTGATACAAAATCACTTTTCTGGAAGTCAGACTCTGGATAACGATCGACCTTCCATCTTTAAAGGCGCTAGACGACAAAAAAACGACTGAGCAATTGCTGAGAAAATTGTCACAGCACCGGACAATCAACTCATTTCAACCCTTCCCGGGAGGACAGTATCTTTCCTGCTATGCTCCAAATCAGATTGGTATTACTTTCACCCTTCCTCGTTAAACTGTATAGAGCTAGTCTGGCGTGGAACTGTATACCACGCAGTTGGCTGGTCGCACAAATCCACATCCTAAGTCGATCAGACCAATAAGCCTAGCATCGTTCTTTCTGAAAGGACTTGAGAAGGTGCTGGATGGACATATCAGGCGGGTGGCTCTTTACACACCCTCCTGGCCACCCGCCAGTATGCATGCTTATCAAACCGACAAATCAGCAGATTCATCATTACAGAACCTTGTTGGGAAAATGATTCAATATCTTGATAACAAGGAGATTACCGGTTGGATCTACGCCAACCTCATAAACATTATAGCTACATCTCTGAAACACAAGGCCATTCAATTCATGGTCTCCATGGGCTGTCCACAAGGCGGGGTACTATGCCCCCTCATGTAATCAGTCCTGATGAACAATTTACTTGATGTCCTTAAAAGAAGAGGAGTAGAGCTTCAAGCATATTCTGATGACCTTGTCATTTTGGCAAGTAGAAAGATGGATAGCTTCTGATGTCTCTAAAAAGCGTTGTAAGACGCACACAATTGGTGCCAGAGGGAACAGATGACTTTCAACCTCAGCAAGACTATAGTACCCTTCCACCAGGAAGAAGAAACTGGAAGATACAACTACACTTTCTTTCAATTGCGAGGTCATTCCATTTGCAGCGGAAGCAAAATATCTTGTTACGGGTTGATTTTACAATTCATCCCGCCACACTGTACCTAATCATACTCTAAATCACTTGCATTACCTGTAATCAGATTGCTTCAATCACCTTTCAACTGTCGTTACAGACAGTTAGAAAACTTGAATACTGGTTAGAAAACTACCCTGTATAGGATACCGTCCAGATGAATGCCCATATGTAGGTTAGTTTCTGTAGATATACAGTTCCTATATTATTATTTTGAGCTGAAACATCAAAAAATCCTTTCGAAACAGGTAAAACAGATATGTATACACCCACTCGGAAATCTTTTTCTGCAGCGACAAAACACCAGGTATCAAGATAATCTTCTAATTAAAAACAGCTTCATATTTACACATTCATATGAGCACACGTCCCCTGAACTAAAAATAAACCGAACGAAGTCAAGTGATGTCTGCCAGAAATTACAAGTACTAATTAGTGTTAATAAAATTAAATAAATCAGAATGGAGAACAAGACAAGCACAGAATTCGTTTGAATACATAAATGAGCTTCGTATGAGGGTATTGAGATAATCATTGCTACTGACTGCAATGATTCCGATGTAAATAGTTAAGTAAATAATTGTATTCGTCTCCTATGAGAACAATATTATTACGGTTTTCAACTGAACAACGAAGTACTTAAAGTTTATTCTTTAACAAGCGTAGGTACAATGGTTATTATTTTCGAGAATGAGAATTCCGAAACGAGCCGCAGGCACTGAAGCCACGTACTCACTAGAGCATTCGTTCCACATGAGCACCGAACGAGCGAATTCTCGGACAGTGTGGACGTTGATTTCAGGGAGGAGTGGCTTACCCACTTATGTGGAGCTTAAAGCCGCGTCCTCACAGAGTCGATCGACAATGTCGACTTATTGTGTACGCGTCAATCGACTCAGTCGACAAAATTTGTCGATCGACATGTCGATTGGTTTTCCATCAACTGTCGGTAAAATCAAAGGGTAGTCGAGTAGAATCCAGAGTGTGGACGTGCTAGTCGACATTCGACATCGGCAAACAGATTGAGTTTAGTATCAATGTGAAGTGTGTCGTGGCACGTTGTTTGTAAAATGGAATGGAATAAAGAAAAGGTGATAGAGTTTATTGAAGCTTACAAAGCGAAAACAAATCTATGGAACACTAAAAGCCAATATTATAAAGACCGAAATATGAGGCACGATGCCCTGATGGATATTGCCAAAGAATTTAATATAGACAAGCAAGTGCGTGGTACAGAAAATGAAAAATCTGCAAAGTCAGCTAAATCCACCATTACATCTGTATTCCAGGCTCAATATGTCGATGTCATCCCTCTTTAAGTCGTCTATCAGATTACTACCTCTGTACCGATTTCTAACTGTCCAGGCTTGGTCGAACCCACAATCTTCTTTTACGCGAATATTTTCTTTTTTTAGACCCGATAATTACAAATGCGGCACAAGCAATGATGACGTCTTCTTCATCGAACATTTTCGTTTCGACTGGTCGACAAACTTTCTGTCTACTTGGTGTGGACAGGTGCAGTCTTTTCGATTTGTTGGTCGACAGCGTCGATCGACAGAGTCGATCGACAATGTCGACTCAGTGAGGACGAGGCTTAAAGGCCGATTCAGATATATGGGTGTCCACGGAGGGTTTAGGCAGCACATGCAATTTACAAGCATTTGCATTTTTAACCCGTGTGTTTGAAAACTGCAAGACCATTCACAAACGTGCCTTTCACTTGCAATTCTATCACAAGGTCATTATTTATTTCCTCTAGTTATGTTTTCATTTTCTCAATACTCAATCATCCCGTCGTAAATTTCACTGAATCTTTCATTATGTGAACTGGATGATGTTCTAATTCTGTGTGTGCTCACCCCGCGTTTTTTACGCAAGTGTGAACGGAGATGGGTATGCATTTCTCAGGCAGGGTCGAAAGATCAGGGTGGGCACCCAAGAATCTGAATAGGCCTTAACAGTCCATAGACTCTTATGTCGTTTGATCAAGATTGGTATATCGCGTCAGTACTATGATGATGACAAAGCAAAGTTATAATCGCAATAGGAAAGTTGGAGAGCTGGCGTCACAAGGAAAAGAAACATTGACATTGACAAACTTATCAGTCGAGAAAAAAAAGAAACCAATCAATCCACGAAGGCCTTAATGGTGTACAGAAACTTTGCAGAAAAAAAACAGCAGGTGGAATATACACGTCAATAATGAGAACGATCATTACTTACGGGGCAGTGTTTTGGGGCACCAGAAATAGTCTGGTCACAGCCGACTTAATCTCCCGAGCCGTGGTGAGAAAATCGGCAACATCGCATTGAAATCAATTTGACGTCCTACTCATTAATTCTTCAACGTGAATTTCTCGGCTTATTCGGAAAACTAGGAAAAAAACATAGGAGAATGAATTTTTAGAGAAAAAAACGACGATTAATGTGGTTATTTAATTTTTTTCATCACAAACTGGAATCGCAATATATTCAATTTTGGTTTTTCCATGCCCTCAAATTCACAGATTCGGCAGATATTTTAACTTTTTTTTCTGATAAGTGCAGAAACCACATAGATGATCCCTGATTTTTTTCAGATTTTTGCTTTGGATTCTGCGAAAACACGCGCGCCACAAGACCGCGCGTTATTATAACGTAATTAAACCATAGCGACACACCTATAAAACATCGTGTAAATTCTTAATTTGTCAGGATTCACCTGTAGACGATTTCTGATTCAAGTAATTGAAACGTAGTGGAAAATTGAAAGAAGTAGAAATCTTTCATCCATTAAGACGATGGAAGTCCGAAATAAATGCAAGTAATCAAGTTACTACATCGTCTAAAACCTTCAAACATCGTCATTGCTAGTTTCGTTCAAATTCGAGTGTTTTTTTATATCCCTCGAGTGTATTTTTATATCCCTCAAGTGTAATTTTATATCCCTCAAGGGTTAGTTTGAAAACCCAACAAACTTCAAAAATCGTCCTTTCATTTGTGGACCAAGAACTATTACAAATGATCAGTCAGGAGGTTGCTATACAAATGAGTCTATAAGAAGCGGTAAAACAACTTGAAAATAAAACATGAATTTCGCCTCGTTCATTTTTGTTGCTTCGGGAGGTTATAACAAAATTTTATCATACTTCTCAAAAGACATCAAAAATCACTCATCTAACAAAGGAACTCGCAAAATTATGGAATTTCTACGTAATAAAAAATATCCAACATCCTGCTTGACAAACTTTCTATAAAGGAAAAAACAAGATAATGGGCAATTGTGAATCGCGTGTCCATAGTGTAACAGCAGGAATAAAAAAACCGTTGATAAATAGCAACATTTCCTCAGTAGGCAAGGAGCTGTTGAGTGAATCGCGATGATACACCATGTCATTTCCGTTGGGTTATGTAAAATAAATGAGTCTGGCGGTTGGTTCGGATCGTTTAATCTATTGCTATAAAAAATGATTTGTGTGCCGCCATTGATAGGTCATAACAAACGTACGGTACAAATTTAATGTGAGCAATTAGTAGACTCGCATCACGTAGACGCGTACGATTTTAGAGGTGAATTATTAGAGATATTAATTTATCCATTATTTACGCATCCATGGAATGGTTACTTCACGTATCGCCAATAGTATTTTTGAATAATCGGAAAATTTTGTCTGGAATAATTCTAAAGTAAAACTGTAGCTCATATATGTATAGCAAATTCATTCTGATTTATCGGCAAACCGATTCAATATTCTATATCCATAAAACTAAACTAAATTTTGTACGCATTTATTACAAACTTGCTTCCCAAACAAAATATTTTTTACAGTCCCTGTTTTAAAGAAAATGGACATCGGCTAAATTAAGTAAAGTTGTACCATCGAAATGCTGCAAAAATGTCTCAGAATTATCACAAATAAATGACGTCCCAAGGGGTTAAATAACCCTCTAATAAATATAGATTCTGTAGTGTACACGTATTTGTTATGATTATTCATATACGATTTTTCATTGGTGATTTCAGTAAATGAAGGATCCCAGCACTTGACTCAGTAGGACGTGGTCAGTCGGAAGTGGTCAGTCGGAAGACATAGATCGAGGGAGTTGAGTGCGGGTACAGAACCACAGTGTAAATGTTATTACAAATATCCGAATACCTGAAGTGGGTATACTCAAGTGAGATTAGTGAATAGCGACGAGAAAAAAGCAAAGAAGAGGACAGTAAATAAAATATTCAATTATTCTGGACTAGTTTGGTTTAGAAACTATTCGGAGCAGAACGTGCGTAAGGCTCGTTTGATTTAGAAACCATTCGAAGCAGACACGTACGACTCCTTTGGTTTGGAAACCATTCGGAGCAGACACGTGCGTAAGACCCGTTTAGTTCAGAAACCATTCGGAGCAGACACGAAAGACTCGTTTGGTTTAGAAACCATTTGGAGTAGACACGTAAGACTCGTGTGGTTTAGAAAACATTCGGAGCAGACACGTGCGTGAGACTCGTTTGGTTTAGAAACCATTCGGAGCAGACACGAAAGACTCGTTTGGTTTAAAAACCATTTGGATCAGACACGTAAGACTCGTTAAGTTCAGAAACCATTCGGAGCAGACACGTACGACTCCTTTGGTTTGGAAACCATTCAGAGTAGACACGTGCGTAAGACTCGTTTGGTTTAGAAACCATTCAAGCAGACACGTAAGACTCGTTTAATTCAGAAACCATTCGGAGCAGACACGTAAGACTCGTTTAGTTCAGAAACCATTCGGAGCAGACACGAAAAACTCGTTCGGTTTAGAAACCATGCGGTGCAGACACGTAAGACTCGTTTGGTTTAGAAATCATTCGGAGCAGAAACGTAAGACTCGTTTGATTTAGAAAACATTCGGAGCAGACACGTGCGTATGACTGGTATGATTTAGATACCATTCGGAGCAGACACGTAAGACTCGTTTGGTTTAGAAACCATTCGGAGCAGACACGTAAGAATCGTTTGATTTAGAAAACATTCGGAGCAGACACGTGCGTGAGACTCGTTTGGTTTAGAAATCATTAAGAGCAGACACATAAGACTCGTTTGGTTAAGAAACCATTCGGAGCAGACACGTGCGTAAGATTCGTTTGATTTAGAAACCATTCAAAGCAGACACGTGCGTAAGATTCGTTTGATTTAGAAACCATTCGGAGCAGACACGTACGACTCGTTTGGTTTCAAAACCATTCGGAGCAGACACGTGCGTGAGACTTGTTTGGTTTAGAAACCATTAAGAGCAGACACGTAAGACTCGTTTAGTTCAGAAACCATTCGGAGCAGACACGTGCGTGAGACTCGTTTGGTTTAGAAAACAATAAGAGCAGACACGTAAGACTCGTTTAGTTTAGAAACCATTCGGAGCAGACACGTGCGTGAGACTCGTTTGGTTTAGAAACCATTCGGAGCAGACACGTGCGTAAGACTCGTTTGGTTTAGAAACCATTCGGAGCAGACACGTAAGACTCGTTTAGTTCAGAAACCATTCGGAGCAGACACGTACGACTCCTTTGGTTTGGAAACCATTCAGAGTAGACACGTGCGTAAGACTCGTTTGGTTTAGAAACCATTCGGAGCAGACACGTAAGACTCGTTTAGTTCAGAAACCATTCGGAGCAGACACGTGCGTAAGATTCGTTTGATTTAGAAACCATTCGAAGCAGACACGTGCGTAAGATTCGTTTGATTTAGAAACCATTCGGAGCAGACACGTACGACTCGTTTGGTTTCAAAACCATTCGGAGCAGACACGTGCGTGAGACTCGTTTGGTTTAGAAAACAATAAGAGCAGACACGTAAGACTCGTTTAGTTTAGAAACCATTCGGAGCAGACACGTGCGTAAGATTCGTTTGATTTAGAAACCATTCGAAGCAGACACGTGCGTAAGATTCGTTTGATTTAGAAACCATTCGGAGCAGACACGTACGACTCGTTTGGTTTCAAAACCATTCGGAGCAGACACGTGCGTGAGACTCGTTTGGTTTAGAAACCATTAAGAGCAGACACGTAAGACTCGTTTAGTTCAGAAACCATTCGGAGCAGACACGTGCGTGAGACTCGTTTGGTTTAGAAAACAATAAGAGCAGACACGTAAGACTCGTTTAGTTTAGAAACCATTCGGAGCAGACACGAAAAACTCGTTCGGTTTAGAAACCATGCGGTGCAGACACGTAAGACTCGTTTGGTTTAGAAATCATTCGGAGCAGAAACGTAAGACTCGTTTGATTTAGAAAACATTCGGAGCAGACACGTGCGTATGACTGGTATGATTTAGATACCATTCGGAGCAGACACGTAAGACTCGTTTGGTTTAGAAACCATTCGGAGCAGACACGTAAGAATCGTTTGATTTAGAAAACATTCGGAGCAGACACGTACGTGAGACTCGTTTGGTTTAGAAATCATTAAGAGCAGACACATAAGACTCGTTTGGTTAAGAAACCATTCGGAGCAGACACGTGCGTAAGATTCGTTTGATTTAGAAACCATTCGAAGCAGACACGTGCGTAAGATTCGTTTGATTTAGAAACCATTCGGAGCAGACACGTACGACTCGTTTGGTTTCAAAACCATTCGGAGCAGACACGTGCGTGAGACTCGTTTGGTTTAGAAACCATTAAGAGCAGACACGTAAGACTCGTTTAGTTCAGAAACCATTCGGAGCAGACACGTGCGTGAGACTCGTTTGGTTTAGAAAACAATAAGAGCAGACACGTAAGACTCGTTTAGTTTAGAAACCATTCGGAGCAGACACGTGCGTGAGACTCGTTTGGTTTAGAAACCATTCGGAGCAGACACGTGCGTAAGACTCGTTTGGTTTAGAAACCATTCGGAGCAGACACGTAAGACTCGTTTAGTTCAGAAACCATTCGGAGCAGACACGTACGACTCCTTTGGTTTGGAAACCATTCAGAGTAGACACGTGCGTAAGACTCGTTTGGTTTAGAAACCATTCGGAGCAGACACGTAAGACTCGTTTAGTTCAGAAACCATTCGGAGCAGACACGAAAGACTCGTTTGGTTTAGAAACCATTTGGATCAGACACATAAGACTCGTTAAGTTCAGAAACCATTCGGAGCAGACACGTACGACTCCTTTGGTTTGGAAACCATTCAGAGTAGACACGTGCGTAAGACTCGTTTGGTTTAGAAACCATTCGGAGCAGACACGTAAGACTCGTTTAGTTCAGAAACCATTCGGAGCAGACACGAAAGACTCGTTTGGTTTAAAAACCATTTGGATCAGACACGTAAGACTCGTTAAGTTCAGAAACCATTCGGAGCAGACACGTACGACTCCTTTGGTTTGGAAACCATTCAGAGTAGACACGTGCGTAAGACTCGTTTGGTTTAGAAACCATTCAAGCAGACACGTAAGACTCGTTTAATTCAGAAACCATTCGGAGCAGACACGTAAGACTCGTTTAGTTCAGAAACCATTCGGAGCAGACACGAAAAACTCGTTCGGTTTAGAAACCATGCGGTGCAGACACGTAAGACTCGTTTGGTTTAGAAATCATTCGGAGCAGAAACGTAAGACTCGTTTGATTTAGAAAACATTCGGGGCAGACACGTGCGTATGACTGGTATGATTTAGATACCATTCGGAGCAGACACGTAAGACTCGTTTGGTTTAGAAACCATTCGGAGCAGACACGTAAGAATCGTTTGATTTAGAAAACATTCGGAGCAGACACGTGCGTGAGACTCGTTTGGTTTAGAAATCATTAAGAGCAGACACATAAGACTCGTTTGGTTAAGAAACCATTCGGAGCAGACACGTGCGTAAGATTCGTTTGATTTAGAAACCATTCGAAGCAGACACGTGCGTAAGATTCGTTTGATTTAGAAACCATTCGGAGCAGACACGTACGACTCGTTTGGTTTCAAAACCATTCGGAGCAGACACGTGCGTGAGACTCGTTTGGTTTAGAAACCATTAAGAGCAGACACGTAAGACTCGTTTAGTTCAGAAACCATTCGGAGCAGACACGTGCGTGAGACTCGTTTGGTTTAGAAAACAATAAGAGCAGACACGTAAGACTCGTTTAGTTTAGAAACCATTCGGAGCAGACATGTGCGTGAGACTCGTTTGGTTTAGAAACCATTAAGAGCAGACACGTAAGACTCGTTTAGTTAAGAAACCATTCGGAGCAAACACATGCGTAAGACTCGTTTGGTTCAGAAACCATTCAGAAAAATCAGGGCAATACTCGATAAGAACTCGTTTGGTTTAGCAGGTAGGAAAATCTTGTTTGTGTTAGGAACCATTCGATGCATAAAGTACCAAAGGTACTGAGGTGTCGAAAATTCGCACCCGTGTGTAAATCGCGCAAAGTACTAAAGGTACAGAGATGTCTTGCACCTGCTGAAAAAAATTAAGAAAAAAAAGACATAGAAAAGGTGAAATATAGAATTGTGAAAGCATGCCTTATTACAATGAAATACTGAAAATATAGTGTGCTGGCACTTCTATTAATATCGTTAACAAAGGTCTCGATTTACAGTTTACGAACCAGAATGGGCTAAAGCTAAAGCCCATTCTGGTTCGTTCATTAAAATTTTAAAGAATTAAGTAATTTTATTAAAATATATGCAAATGCAGAAGAGAAACGTTATCACTTTGTTCCAAGAATTCAATGTAGTAAATTCCAATGCTTCAGTCTCTTATCATAAAAATAAATTATATATTCACTAACTGATATCAACAATGTTTCAAAAACGAAAGCTGTCCCCGTTTTCTGAGTTTTTCGGGTATTCTTCATGTATGTTTTACGAAATTCAATTTTTATTTTAAAATGAATAACATCAAAATCGTGCTATGAATGTCTCACGAGATGAAAAAGTTCTCTGTAAAATGAGTCATATGACTCAGCAAGTCAGTTGGCTTGGTTAGAGAAATAAGCGGAAAAGCTTGAAGAGTCAAAATGGCTCTAAGGGAAAATTAGTCATATGACCCAGCAAGTCGATTTGGTTTGGGTGAGTAAGTTAGTAGTCAAACCAGAGGGGTCTCTCTGGAGGGTGTGAACGAATGAGTGAATCATTTCGGTTCAGCGAGACAAATACCGAGGAGGAAAAATTAAATAAAATAGTTTTCCTGAATTTCAGAGATGGCCCGTACGTCAGGTGTGAAGTTAAATCCATTTTCGCTGGTAGCAAGAAGATGGAAGAAGTGGAAGAGAGCACTCGGAATCCACCTAGCCGCCTCTGACATAACTGATGCAGTAAAGAAGCGAGTCATTCTTCTGCATTAGGGTGGATTAGGGCTACAAGAAATATTCTTCACTAGGAAAGGAATGCTGAAAGGCCTAAATCCATCAGTGTTCGAAGGAGTGGATATCCCATCTGCTACGGGGTCAATACCTACGGGTATTGTTAGACCACAAGCTCAATGCTCATATCGAATCTCCACATCGACTAGACGGCACATAAGGCTAAATTGGGGAAACGATTGGGGTAGAATCCATATGGACACTATAGCATACACGAGGTTGACAAGGTTCAGTAGAGTAGTGTATCAAGATATAACAGTAGGGAACGATTGTATAGGTTGCTGAGAGATATCCAGAGGCTAGCGTATATGAATGTTACCGGTGTAATGAGAATAACCCCGACGGCTGCTCTAGAGGTCCTACCGGACCTATCACCACAACACATCTTCAATCGAAACCTAGGCCAGCTGACAATTTACTGTTTATACAGGATCTGTCAGGAAGCAGAAGCGCTGCTCATATCATATGATTGCGAATATCTTACAAGATCAAAACAAATGCAGTACGGAAAAGAAAAAAAGGCCAAAGGACGCTTGAAGGAACCACTGTCAAAGCTGTGGAGTCTCATTATGAAGACCAAGCTAGACAGTGCGCACTTAAGCACACGGAGTTCCACAATAAAACTGCAAGGGTCGTAGTGGACCAGGTCAAAGAGCCAACTCCAAGTTTCCATTGACAGAAGCTCCTGGCTAGGTGTCCAAGGAAAATAGCAGGCAGAACTCATCTTGAGAATCTATGAGAAAATCGAAACTCAACATAATTGGGCTTCGAGGAAGAACTGAAAATGAAAAGGGAAATCTATTCCCCTTTGTAGACAAGCGCATAAGCTGATGAGAGGCACTTAACGGGGCACAATCACCTGACCTGACCCACATTGGGATCGGAAATGGTGGTGCTTGGAAGATGACGATACACCCCCTCATGAAATGTCCTGCACTGGTGAATCAGAGACCATGAACATATGGGTGCACAAAGGGACCAAGGTAAGAGACCGTCATGCAGGGGCTTCAAACTCATTTCAGAACGTTAATAATTAGCTAGGAAAGTTTGGAATATGGAGGAACGAAAAATCAGCAGACGTATGCAAAAAATTGTAGAATGGGGATCCAACAACTTGGTAGTATTCAATGCGAATAAAACAAAATAATTTATTTTCTCTAGAAAGGCCGATCTCACAGTGGTTTTTGTTTCCTGCCAGGAATTATTTCACTTCCCGTCAACTGATTATGATTTATAAGGCACAAACTTTTAGATTATGTCCAAAAGAGAGTCATCAGTCTCCTCGGTGATACTTCGCTCACAGTATATTTAATTGAGTAATTGATTTTGCATATATAACCCGGCAGCAATGTATTAAATTGTCATTATTCATTCACTTAAATTAATTTTCATTAAAAAAACAGATACCTTCTTACAAGAATCACACCCAACACTTGTCGTGTTTGTTTCGAATTAATAAAAAAAGGACAAATAATATTGGTGAACGGATGCTATCACAAATTAAGGCCTTTATAAGTATAGATACATGTTGAAAAACGGAGTTAACGTGCAATTTAAAAGCAAATATTTTTTATCCTCGTGCCTATAAACTGCAAGACAAGTTCACATAGTTCATTTTACTCGCTTTTCTATCACAGTCATATTTTCTTTGGTTCAGAAGTATTAATTTTATCAATACTGGAGGAATTTATCATGCGGGGTCAAAAACCCTGGGTGGACACCCATTTATCTGAATACTGGATTATATACCAAATTCTGACCAAGTGAATAAGTTATTGCATATTTACACCATGCTCAGTCAGTAAACCGTTTGGTACTCATTTGGTTTGTTAGGTATTCATTTAGACAGCATAACACTAACCTACAAAAAGGTTACCTCTACTAACCCATATTTTACGATATAAAAACATCAATGGTTATCCGAATTAGATATTCAAGTGTAAATTAGGAACATTATTATTCGAGGTTGTTATGCTAGAAAAATGGATATAGACATACTCTTAGTACATGAGAACACAGACTTATGGCTCACCAATGACGCAAACCAAATTTTGCAACGCTGGAAAGTCCACTCAGTAGGGGTTTTTGGTCATTCAACTATTTTGGTGTGGTACGCAACTATTTTGGTCTGGTACGCAACTATTTTGGTCTGGTACGCAACTATTTTCGGAACCAAACCGAGCTGACTACCGGAGCAAGTGTACTGTTCACACCAAGATCACCAAGGCTATTTGGTTGAAATAAAGTCATTAGTCAGCTTACCAAGAGACGGTATAAACGTGGCCATAGTAGTGTGGTTCATAAGTGCAATTTTATCGAAAAGCTGACCTACACCACCGAAATTTATGATTTTGCTCTCATTCGGTGGACGCGCGTGCAAGGACCACTACCCGTTTTTATCCAAATTTTGACCTCTAAATCAAAATCCTAAATATTATCAGCACAGACCCTAGATGTGGAGACTTTATTTTATTAAATTTCCTGCTTTTTAAGAATCTTTTTTCAAATTTTGGATAACTTTAATAGTTTTTGAAATATCTGAAAAAAAAACATTAATTTTTTACGTTATTGTTCACAACTTTTGTAATTTTTGTCTATCTTGATTTTCCAGTTCAACATATTCTCTAGATGCCATATCGAATCGAATGAGACCAAAATCCGACCAAAATCATAATTTTCAGTGGTCTAGGCACAGTATAAGACATATACAGTAATATTTCTCCGGCCAAATTATGGTTGGAGTTTTCATTGCGCACGTCCACGGTCATCGACGCGTGGACTTGAGTAAACGACGAGTTTAAGAAATACAGGCAATCCCTACATAGTTGTCGCATTTCAGAATTTTCACCCAATCTACTGTAGTAATGATTACTAGTGCTAGTAAAATATACTCATGAATTAATATACTGATTAATCAATTTTGGAATTTAAGGCGTTAATTTTGAAGTTTATACCTTATACTTTATTGAAATCCTATTATTGGTACCAATGAGCCATTTCATGCATCTGGAATTACGATAATTTAAGAATTGACATTGGCAACATGTTAATTTTGGGAACATAACCACATATAACCTTTTTACTACCTCCTTTGCTTACCTGTTGGGAGTATAAATATAGTCAACATAATTATCAATCATTCATTCGTTTAATCGTTTATTCGTTTACAGTGTTTTTGTTTGAATAGTGAAATGACGACAGTTGTAGCTGATTTTGTGTTTAAAAAACAACGCAGATTTTGCGTAGTATGTCCGAACAACTCGAGGGAAAATCCTGAATTGAGTTATTTTAGGATTATATTCAGCAAACAATTTCCAAAGGTATCGATAGGAAGGACGGTTGGGAGCAGTATAAGAAGTGCCTTTTTCCCATCCCTGTTCGCTCTTTCCGTATGATTATTTGCTATCATTATATGTGCGAGTAAGAATATTTTATTCTTTAAAATTTATTAATCGTGATCTTAAAACGTCAAAAGAGAGAAAAAAAATCAAAAATTGCAAAACCTTCTACATTGGTAAATTTTTCTCCAATATTTTATTTAAAAAAGCCATATATTATAAGAATTATTTAGCAAAAGGTGAATATGTATTTTTTTGTCTGAATAAAGTTTATTTTTTTTCTGATTAAAGTGTATCCAAATTATTAGAGATTTTTTTCAAAACCAAAATTCAGCTCAGGGCATATCAAATGTAAAAAAGTGAGTTTCAGTTGAGATGCTTTTTTACTGAGTTGAACTTAATTTTTCTGGCGATTTTACTAATATATTTTGCACATTACAATTTCGACTATCTCTTAATTTTTCTCGTCGTCGTCGTAGTAATAAATATACTTAGTAGATGTCCACCATCTTGTTTTATTTGTATTAGGAATTCAACATAAGGCATACTCCCTCTGGTGTCGAGTTTTGAAACTATACATAAGTACATTGTAAATATTGTATTCGTCAAAATTCCTAAGATTTTGACAAATGTTTATGTGCATTTCAATGAATCTATACTATTTATTGATAAGTGATGGAAATCATGGTGAATATTCTGATCATCCTTTGACATAATGTACTTGAGAGTAAAGTTCAATTTCCACCACTTTGCCGCTGGCATCTAATGTTGAATCTCCAATTGAAATAACATTCCATTTCGGCACACCCGATAGGAACATAATATGCCAAATTTTAATTCTTCTTAAGTCTACCTGAAATCAAATTTTTATTTATCAAATTATAATTTTTTCTTCTTTTCGAATGCTCAACATGATTTCCAACGACTAAATTTTTACGAGCAGTTTATTTCAAAATTTGTTATGTCGAGCAGTGTATATACGCTGTGGTTGGGCTTCTAGTAGGGAGAAATGTCATTTGTGCAAATGACGTCAGCTTTATAAAAAATGAAACTCCTGGACATCAACATCAAAGGCGCCGACGCTTAGTCGGACTACTGTATGTGTTATACTGTGGTCTAGGTCAGTTTTTGACAAAATGGCGAACCAGACTATAGGTGGTGATTGGCCAACTATTCCGCCATACTTTCTCAATTATTCTCAAGTTCCTCACCTCTCAGGGTCAACAATTAGGTCGACAAGATTTTTATCGAAACAACCGCCGGTGCAGGAAGGTCAGAGGGATGAATCGGGGTCATTCGATATCACTTATTCATTCAGAACGGCACCGATGGCGTCAAAGGAAGCGCCTTTTTTGTCCGCTGCTGCAGATTGTTTCGTTTTAATGGTTCACGCGAGGAATTCACAGTTCTGTAACGGTCTAATTCGATTCGAGATTCGATTCTATACGATTCAATTTTTAAGTAGTTTGCAAAGCGATTCGAGAATGTGGGGATCGAAAAAAAATTGTGTCGTCGAGGATTGAATATAAGATCTCGGTATTAGGTACCCCATCAATGATCATAGTATATCCATTATCAATTGCAAAATATAAAAACTCTATTTGAAGACATGATTTAAAACTCTGCAGCGTCGGTACGCCCCTCGACCAATACACTGCGTTCAACCTAACGATTCGCCGTTTCAGTTGGTTGAACAGCAACGATTATGTATTTTGATGCACGTCGATCAAGTCCACATAAACAGACGCTTGCTTACTTTGGGTTTAGGCGAGTAGTTGGTAGTTGCAATTGATAGGTAATGGATGAACTATTACTTCAATCCGAATCTGTCGTTTACATAGAAGCCAACGGAGCTTTCAGTAAGTCCAACGTAGAGATCAAAAACGTTGCAAACCGCTTTTTGATGGTGTTGGCGGGAATCGGAGAATTCAATGTTTCCCATAAAAGTAACGGGGAAATTTTCTCTAACTTTTCCAGGTTTTCCCCGACAATCCATTAAATTTTTCCATGACATAAATTGTTAAAAATAGCCATATTTTTATACATTTTCAAACCATTTGTTCACAAGTCATACCTAGTACAAACAGCTAAATGAAAATCTGAAGTTTTGATCATTATTTTAATCATAATGAAAATAATAAAAAAAACGATTATAATAATTATTGGGATCTATACATTCCTAACCAGTTTGCATATTTGTGGATGTGATGAATTGCAAGAAGTTATATTTCAATTAACAAATCGAATATGAAATGGACTAGCAAGTTCAAACTCAGGAGAACAAAAGGAAGAAAAAACCCAAAACATACCCGAAAAAAAAGTCTCAAACTGAAATCGTGGCTGAGCCACTGATAGACAGTATTTGCCAATGAAAAATCTCGAAATTGAAAATTAAATATGAAGAGACAATGAACAGGAAAGCCCTAGATTATGTATAGCTTTTTCATTTTCCAAAACAGTCGTTGCAGAAAACCGCAAAATTCTCTTTTCAAATAGTTTTTGAATTCCTTGACTTTTTCAGGTTTCCCGGTTTACCTGATATGTGGAAACCCTGTTAAATAAACCCCCAATGGGCAGGTAGTAGATGAAAATACTGGAAACGAGCTATTAGGCATAACAGAACTGATTAACTAGTTATTAAGATTACCATGGTATTACTTGAAGCTCCTGAAGACGACCTCGGATGGAAGCAGTTGAAACGTTGTTAACAAGTCCGAAATAAATGTACTCATGATAATCTCGATCCAAAGAACTATCGTCCAATCCAATAGCCCAGAACCGTTTTGCGTTGTTTGAGACTCTCAAACACTCCTTTCTTATCGCACTGTCATTAGCAGTCATCGACATGACCTCAGATGAGTTCTTTGATTCAAACCGCTCCAATGACGAACAAGAGTACTTTTAGTTTTATTACAATATAATTCCTCAAGATTTTCACTAAAAATGTCATTAAATAGTCAATAAGAGTTTTGCAGTGAAAAAGTAGGTGTTTGCTGACTCAGCAGAAATACGCCAATTTTTATTTGGCGGCGTTTGAGCCCGAAGTGTTTGTCAAAAAAAACTGAATAGTGGAATTTGTAGGAAATTTTATATACTTCCATTCTGAATGGAAAAGTTTTTCACGAAAAACTGATAATTTTCGAGTTATAAGCGAAAAACTACAAAAAAATTAATTTTTTACCATTTTTTTTAATATTCCGTCAAGAAATTTTGTTAGCAAACCTCAGATAAACGTATGAAACGGAAGAAATCAAACTTACCCCAAAACTTTCTCGCCAGGGGCCCTGTCGAATACAAATTTACTGAATTACAGGACGATGGTAGTGTAGTTCCTCTTTTTTTTTACAACCGCCTCGACAACCGCTTACCAAGTAGCCTTTCACGCTTTCAGACCTCAACGCAGAGTTGACGCGTGTATTAAGTTTGACGCGCGACGCGAAGCAGATTGTAAAACATTTGGTAAAAATTAATGATTATTGATTTGACAGTTCAGATTTTAAAACGTGCGAGCAATACTGTGCGCCAATAAACGTTCAACGGAACATGCAAAGTGATTGTAGTTGAAGTAGTCAAAAGTAGTTTTTTGTATTCGCTGTTGTTTTACAGATATCGTAGATCTCAGCATTGAATATATAGACCAAAGTGTAGAGGATTTCATTACCTTGGCTTTCTCTGCAAAATACAAGTGGAATGTTTTCTGATATCTTTTTGGTTCCTTTTCCTTTTATTGTCTTTGACGATCTTAAAATGACGCATTATTCATGTAATAGTTGACATTTTTTGTCAAATACCGTTCAACACCTATTCTGGTGTCAAATGTCCCAAAAACATTTGACGTTATTCTATTATGGTTTCCATGTAACTCAGCGAGCGTTTTACTCACTCCTTGTTCAACTTTGCGCTTTCTTTTTAAGGCGCAAACATGGTACTTTTCGCTCGGTTGTAGAAACACATAACTTTGTGACAGCATTCTCGCTCTAGAGCAACAATGTTAAAAAAACGCTCGGTTTCCACAGCTCTTGTTGAAAATGGACCAATTATTACATGGTGTAAAACGGTGTAAAACGATGACAGTGAATTCATAGCATTCTGAATAACCATTATGGTGTAGAGTTTGAGGTGCAGAATATCAAATCTCGGCCGACGGTGCTTTTTTTCTTAGAGACGAATTACTTTCCCTTATTTTTTAAATAAATGTGAATTATTGGATACTTGGACAGCTTATACATTTAGGATAAATATTGAGTGTTAATTTTCTCAGGTAATATTTGCGCCTATGTTGAAGTAAGTGTCGAGCGTTTTTTTTTGTTTAAAAGTTGCATTTGTGAAAAAAAAATTGTTCGCATCAATAGCAAAGTGTCATTGCCGCTTTCCAAAAATTACCACGCTCTGCTTCACGTCGAGCGACAATCTATCATTTTGCGCTCTTTCTGGTGACTTTTCCGATTGTCAGTAATTTTAGGTACTTGATCGATTCTTGAGTACTTTTTTTGAGAGAAATCAGTTCCCTTTCTTCTATAAGTACTTATATTTCTTTTTTTTTTCGAAAAAAATGGAAGCGAAAATAACGACTTTACAGTAAGAATAAGAGAAAATGTATTACATTACTAAAATTAAGCTTTACCAATACTTTTGTCGAAACGTCTCCTGAGGAAACCGAATACAAAAAACATATCCAATAGCCTACTACGATTACCTCAAACACCATTACATTTCCTGGGTTGAGCCCGATTGTGGTTTCACGATAAGAGCAAAAAAGGTAGAAGTAACCTTGTTTCTTGATTTCAGCACGGAAATTGCATACCTATTATCTTTATGACAATGTATTTAGTAAAACATAACTCGAAAGATAATACGGCGATTATATTTGTGGAAAGAATGAGCGCTCCTATCGAGTTCAAAGAAACGTTACAGTGTGGAATTCTAAAGAAGCTAGCAAAGCCACACACGAATTCTGACTCGGGATGGGTTACATAATTTCAGACACATTTTGGGCTAATTTATTGAATTTAATGAAACATCCTGTACTGAAATGATCATTACAGTACAGCTCGCGATGTAGAAATGAAAAAGTGTTTACAATCGGCCTACTTCCTTGATCGATAAACTGCATAAAATGAGCATATTTCCATGTTGTCGTAGAAAAAAATTATTTTTACAAAAAGAAGAATTTTATCTGAAAGATCTGAAAGTTATTTTCAGTGAGGCAGAAAGGGCAACAAATTGAAATTTTGTCACAAAAATCCCGCTCTCTAAAATAATAGCTGTTGGAAAATAAGGTTTCTTGACTAATATTTATTCAAGTCTTGTTAGTGAATCATTAAAAATTGGTGATCTGCACAATATAAACAGATCCCAAATTTCAATATACTTGAACCATACTTCAAGAAACTTGCTAGCTGTCTTGTATTATTCCTAAGAGCATCAATAACAAAATTCGTCAGCCATCTTAACAAGAAATTCTTTATTCCTAACATTCGGTAATGAATATAAAAGAAATTGTCAGTAATTTTGAATTCTTTGATTTTGAATAAAAACAAACCACTTACGACCCCAAAATCCTCACACACCAATTTCAAATTGAATTGGTCCATAAATTACAAAACAAGTCCGCCATGAATTTATCATAAAAAAAAACTCATGAAAAATCGGTTGCTCCTTCGAAAATTCCTAGATACCTACTGATTTTGAATATTCGTCAGTCGCCTATTATTGAGTTTTTGTTAGTTTTGATCTCCTTAAAAAAGCACGTCACTGTGGAAGAGGTGTTTTGTTTCGGTTCGACTGTTAGGCTGCGTTCATAAACTTTCTCTGAGAGTAGAGTAAGATTACGGTCACGTGATTAAAAGTACATGTCGATCGATCATTACTACCGAATAGTCGTTCAAAGTGTCAATGACAATACTGACAATTCATGACATTGAGGTTAAGGATTCCAGAAGTGAAATATTGTTCATTATACTTTGAAGTTTTATTTGTAAGAATAACAGTATCCCTGCCAATTGATACTACATGAAAATCCATACTTATGTCGAGGAACTACAATCTGTATATTATAAATTGTAGAAACTTCGGTATTTTCAAAATTTTCACTTTGAAAGCACGTGGAAATGTAAACGTACAAAAAACAACAACCACAAATTATCAAATAATTTTGCTGTCATTGTCATTACTGTCAGCGTATATCTATACTTACTCTTTTCAAAAGCAGAGTACGTAATTTTTTTTGTTTTTTTTTTTATTTTTATTTTTTCGAAAGAGACAGGAGCCAGGGGCCAAAAATATAAAACTAGGGTAATTAATTAGCCTTAAAGACACACATTTTTCTATGAAGAAAAAGAGTAAACAAATTAGGGTAATAAATCAGCCTAAAATATGCCCTACAATTTGGCTGTCACATCACATTTTTTACATTTTTGAAATATGGCTCTGCCGAGTTCGGCCGAAGCTAGCAAAGCCACAGATTTTTCTATGAAGGGGGAGAGCAAAAAATTCGGAAATATGGTAATAAATAGCCTAAAATAAGCCTAAAATTTGGGTGTGGCTTTTCTGGCTTCTTTATTATCAGTATGGATATACTTACACAGAAAATAATTACTAAATAATATGATTAAAGATAATTCACATCCTTCAGTATGAGTCGAGGTTAGATCAGCAGGAACGAGGACAAAAAAAAATCTGAACTAATGAAATTGCCAACGTTTCCACGTTTATTGACCTCTTCTTCAATACTAAAAATACATATACTTAATGTTTACATGAGGAAACCAAACTTTTATTTAAATTCAGAAAAATTATAATAAAATCAATAATAATATGACAGAAAAGTTGAAATTGATAAAATGGGTGCAATGAAAAATAAGTAGATTTTATAGACATACATACAATTTCAACAATGTGTTCATGAACATGAACATGAACACTCGCCTGAACAACTGATGATGGGTAAGTAAGTATGCCAATATTTGTATATTTATAATTTTTTTATTTTTTTTTTAGTTCATTCGTTCATTTCAGCAACTTGTTACTGTTTGCGTTAAGCGTGTAGCGGCATAAAATTTGATAGAATTCTATCGAATTTTCATAGAAACAGTAAGCAGCAAGTCTGAACGATGTGAATGGTTAGGAATATAACTATCTGGTTAATTTTCATTTAAGAAAGTGAATGGCACTAGACATTTTTTGGCCATTTTCGAACATATGTTTAGCAGTTGAAAGCAGTAGATAGTCTCGTAACTATTACATGGACTTGCATATCCTTTCAGTTCTAACGCTCGGTCTCACAGACCGACGTATCAGAATTTTATCTGTCATTAACGATTGAATACCATATTAGACAGGTCGTTCTAGTAACTTCATACCATCTAGAAATAGTGTTGGGTAGTTTTCTAGTTATAAGCAATCATGGTCTCTGGGACGGACGTTAACTGAAACGTTATCAAAATAGCGGTAAGAGTTGCAATTTTTAGCACTACTTACATTTTGCGAAAGTAAACATTAAACTATTGTTTGTTATGTTGTTGTTTGTTTAATATTTGGTATACCTAGTTACAGAACTTAATCTGTGGTAGGAATGTAGTATTGAATGCTCAAAATTGTAAAAATGTTCATGGACGTTACTTTTATTGTGGCAGCAAAAATAGTAAAAAAACAACAGGTATATAAGTAAGTACTTAGTGCTATAGCTGCAACAAATTTTTGTTTTAGGATATCTAGGTAAGTATAAGTACACTATCAGAAAGTTTTCATCTTAAGTAAGTATGTTGGTTTCATAAGAGCGTAAAGAATAGCTTGATATATGTTGAGGGAGCATTACAATTTCTCCTCTGCTCGTTCGAGGAAGGGATATCGACGTTAGCTGTCAATTCGTCGGGTGGGATAACAGGAGAGGCGCACAGTATTCGTCTCTCTTATTTATGTGGTATTATCATATCATTGCGTTTCTTGTTGCTCGCGTAGATTTTTGTCTATACCCCAGATGAAAAGTTTCCGATACTGTATATGAAGGGAATATGGGTGGAATTACAGAAAATAAATAATAGTTCAAAGTTAGTACTTTTTATTATTCAAAACAGTTTCACTTGGTTATTTGTAACAGTTTTGTTAATGTTATCAAATAGTATTTGTTGATTTGTTTCTGGTGTTTATTTGAATATTCTTTGTTACATTCATGGATTATTTTGAGGCTATCTGAGTATTTAATTCGTTTTTTTTTAAATACCATGTCATGCAAATATTCTTTTATCATGGTCTGTGAGACGGACATGAGCACTTACTTAATGCTTGGTTTATGCACCATACCTTAGAACTAAACCTAACAGCCGTTTCACATGTGACTGACCGTCAGTCCGTATCGTCCGGACTGACAATACGAATGGTCACCGGTCAGGTACGCAGTTTATGTAAAAGGACCATTTAATGCAATGAAACGAACGGTGGACCGTCCGGACAGACGGTACGGTGCATGTGAAACGGCTATAAGAGTTCATCAATAGGAAAATAACGCGAACGTTTATGGAACTTCGACTAGTACTAAGCACGTTTGCATTGATTCACTCTTAGTTCTTAGTCTTGGTTCTTAGGAAGAGTTGCATAAACCAGCCATAAAGATTTAAAAAATCACGTTAGCACTGAAAGGTTATACATTCGATAAACGTAAAACAAATATTTTTTTAAACAATTCCTTGTTCTCATAATTAGGAGCTGAGCGAGTTATTCCCCAATAATAATAATAGATACTAAAACACATTCCGTAATAGGTAACTACAATTCTCTCAACATATAATAGAACATTGTTTCAACGAATCTGAATGAATCACTTAAGAAATTGAAAGAATCACACATGTACGCTGCTTAGTCATTCAAAAAACAATGGTTTTCAACTGAAATTGAATGGCACTTTTTTGGTCGATATCAAAATCACAATGTTTTGTGCAATATGTTGAAACAAATATGCACTGAAATCGTAAGTTTAAACTATAACTTTACTAAGTACATTTATCATTGTCATTGGCACCTACTATTCTGCTTCGAACTGTCTTCATTCTTTTTTCTTTTCCAATCATTCATGAAATATTCATAAAAAGTGAAGTTTTTTCAACTCTACTCACTCACCTCTTCACCATTTCTGCAGCCGTCTTAAACAGTTTGAAGATCTCTGTGGAACACTGGAAAAATCTCTAATCCTCTATCTCCGATATCATATTCAAAACATTCCAAACAGTTCCTTGTTTATCAAAAGACATCATCAAAGGAATTTGCACAAAACACAACACTACCGACCGTATCAAGAAACGTCACGAGCAATAGTTTCCTTTATACTTTTGTTTACTCACTTTTACAACCGTAAAAATGCGACTACTAATAGGTAATCACAAGTACAACAATCACTTTTCAGCATTAACCTACAGCACCGAGCTGGTTTTCTCAATAATAATGGCGCTAGTGCCTTTCGATTTATGTGGGGGCAGACGAAAAAAAATTTGAACACGCTGATTTTGCGACATCTACGCCATGGTAGCAGAACTGAGAAAAATAAATCCATTCCCATTAAAGAATCCTTCAATCATAGCTCAGGCAATTGTCTGAATTTGCGACATCTATGATGTAGTAGCCAAACTGAGAAAAATAAGCCCTTCTTCAGTGAAGAATCCTTCAATCATGGCTGAGGTATTATTCCAAACACATAGGCGACGCAATGTATGGGTTTCAGGGTTCGCATTAAATAACAAATGTATGAAGTGTCAAATAGAATAATAATAATAATAATAATAGTAATATGCATTGACACAGTTTCCATAAAAAAAACTGAGAATTTGGAACATCACATAAATAAGTCCATAAATTTGACTTATCGACCCCGAAGATACATTATCCGATAGGTTTTGGGTAGAAAAAGCGGCATGCTCTGGGTGTCTTTTAGACCATAGAGTATGTCTAAAAGGTGCAGAAGTGATTCGCATTTTTTTAAATAAAAATATTAATTTGGATCTCTATAATGAAACTATAGTTCAAATGATTTTCACATAAAGAGGGTTTACAAAACCACGACAATTGTTTCGCTTTACAAAAGCTTTTTCAAGTGGTGAAGATATACTAAATTACATTTCGCATTTTTCGAATTTCGATGGATTTTTCGATTTTCCTCGGAAAATTCTTTTACTTTTAGGTAAAATTTTCCGTTTTTCCTCTACTAAATTGCTTTGTGGTCACAAAAAAATATGTGCTGAACCTATTTTGATGACACTATAAGGAATTCGTCCACTGCGTGAGCTTCGCGAATAAAAAAATGACGGTTCCATGCAAGGTAAAAGTATCGGGAAATTCAGTGCCGGAAAATCCACACGAATGACTTTTTCAAAAATGTCTCTTCTGTTATTCATAGTCGAGACATATATATGAATAATTTGGGAAAAGGTGATCCTGAAAATATCATGACGTGACTTAATGAAAGAGCACAGAAAATTGAGAAAATCGCATTTTTTCGAATTTCGTTTTACTGGAAAACGGTGCATTTTCAAGAAAAACTTGTAGGTACCTTTTTTGTAGAGGATTTTATGCAAAATATTATTGTTTTTGGAAAAAAATAAATTTTTCGATTTTCCTCGGAAAATCGTCCATAAAAATTTTTCGGATGCTTTCACGCCTCATCACTCTCGAAATTCGGATTGCGTTTGTTTTGGGGTTGATCGCAAAAACATATTTTATTTTTGGAATGAATTTTTCGATATTGAGTGGACTTTTTCAATGACAATTATTCGCACTGATTGATTCGAGAATGATTAGTTGAGTTATTGTTGCGTACACAATTTTTTCGGCAACCGTGTAGAATAACAAATCGAGATACATTTATTTATTATATTTCTTGGTAGAAGGAAATTTCGAACATTTTAATTCTTATTTGTATTAAATATTGAAATTGGAACAAAAGATAGGTACTAACAGAAACATTCTAATTCTTATTTAAATTAATATTTATGTTAAAATATGAGCATTTCCTGGACTAGTCCGGAAAGTACGTACTTCCGGACTAGTCCAGGAAGTGACACTTTCTTAAAGGAACTTCCCGGACGGTTGCCGAAAAACAAATTTTATTTATTTCTTCATGAAATGAGGCAGTTTTTATTTTATGGGTAATAATAAGAACTGGGATATTTTGAAACTAACCAAAAATAGGTGAAGTGTTTTTATGGGTCAATTACCATATACCAGATGTTTCACAGTGGATGGAACAGAACGACAGATGATTTCTAAAATTTGTGTTGCCGCTTGTATCAGAAAGTAGTTGCTGCTTTGTTATTTCAAATGGATCAGCCCGTATGTAAATTCATTTTTGTAATTTCTATAGGATTTCCTATTAATTCTCTATACCTACGGTTATCGAAATAAAAATTGTTTTTCCCAATTTTTGTCAAAAACTTGATCATTGAAAAATAACAATTTTTTCCCAATGCGAATTTACAAAATATTTCAATTTGATTCATAGCTGCATGATACCATTAAGTATTCTATCAAATGAACTGGACCTCAGTTTCAGCATACAGGGATGCTCAAGGTTCCTTCCGGGGACTCATGAAAATGACTCAAAATCAGTTTTTTTATTATTACTTATTAGGAAAGCTGTAACATTTTCTGTGTATACTTTCCCGATACCTATTCCGTGCAGTTTGTTTTGTAAAGTTATTTATGTTATTTAATCGTCTTGAATAAAATAATATTGGATAGTTATTTAGATAGTAGGCTATGAACTAACATGTTATTCCTTCATTGTCATCCTGAATTCAAGTTGCATAGGTGTGAGAGTATGAACTAGGGCAAAAAATACTGTCTCAAATATGGTTTTGATGGAATAATTCATTATGTATGGTCAAAGTAACAAGAATGTCAGCAGAATATGCAGAGTTTGAAGAAAAGTATGCTAATTTATTGCGAATGAATTTGAGGAAATTCATTAGATTGAAGACGAATTTTGAAATGTTTGGATCTTCTTTGAAACAACAAGAAACTCACCTAGACCTGTGACAGGTAATGAGGACAACGCAATAAATGTTTTGGCATACTTACTTCCACGGTAATCCTCTAGCTTCCATTCGTAGTGCAGTTCACGATTTAGGTTTGACACTTTCATTAGTTCAAAGGATTCTGAGAGAACACGGTATGCATGACTACAGATTTCATAAAGTTCAAGCTCTCAAGCTCCAAGACGCTCCACATAGGATCGAACTGTGAAATGTTGATGGTGCGTACACAAGTAGACAACAATTTTCTCAAGAACATAATATGGACTGATGAATCAAAATTTTTAAAAGAAGGTATCTTCAATAGAAAGAATCTTCATTATTGGGCATATTATACCTATGATAAATGTGCGAATGGAGGCTTGGTTGACCCACAAGGAGGAGTTTCTCCATCACACTCCTTGAGCATCAATAAAATAATCGGATATATTCACATAATAATTCGACACAACCCTATCAAAATGAATTAAGTAGACCTCTTTTCAGTATATCCTCCTTGAGTTTCATTATCAACTTGAAGTTTGACCATACCAGATAGAACACACTGTATAATTGACCATCTGTAATGACACCAATGAAAAATACTTCCAATATTATCCTATATTGATGAATGTTTAGACCTTATAATGACTCAGAATAGTGAAAATTATTCAGGATAACGTTTTTCGTTGTTCAACAATAGAGAAAAAATGAGAATTTTCAACGCCCTCTAGCGTCAAAACTAGCTCATAGAAAATCGTATGCCCATTGGACTTTTTGTTTGGAATGACTTGCGACTACAATATATCAAAAAATTCAGTCGATTCGACAGAGGGCCACTTTCCCTATTAAAGTGTGCAGTGTCCTTTGTCTCGTACATGAGTTTTCTTTAAAGAAAATTCATTTACTCAAAAAATTTCCGGCAATAATTCATGCTCTAGGGTGATTATAAGTAAAAAAAATAACGGTCAGAGGGCTCCGACCTCCCTTCTCGAAAAATGTTGCGAAAATTCGAAAAATGAAACCAGAAAAATCCATGAAAATGATGAAAAACATCGGACCGTAGAATAATTCAATTTCAAAAAGATGTACCCACTTTCACCATGAAAGCAAGATAGAAAACAGTGAAAACTCGAAAAAATGTCCGATGGTTTTGTACGTAGAAAATGACATCAAGAAAAATCATTGGACTCCTTGTGAAAATAACATCGTGAGTAAAAATCCGTAAAAATAGTGAAAAACTTCCATCGAATAATTAAATTTCAAAAATGTAACCCCTCCTGTTGCAGATAGGCTAGATAGAGAACTCCTAAGACTTTGGAAAAATTATTATGTCGGTTGTGGGACTTGCGCCCCCCTCATTCTCGGATACAATTTCGTAAACTTGTGAAATTGAAATAGTAAAAAAAAAGGAACATAATACCCTCTTAAAATTCAATTTCCAGGAATGCTACTTCCTTCTGCGCCCCGAAAGGTTAGATAGAGAACATAGAGGACATGTAGAAATTTGGAAAATTTTCGGGCGCTTTCTACCTGAAAAATTACAATGAAAAAATATCTGTAGGGTTCTCCGACCCCTCCTTCTAGAAAGAAGTTGTGAAAACTCGCGCAAATAAAATCGGAAAAATCCGTAAAATTGTGAAAAATATCGGACCGTCGAATGGTATTATTAAAAAAAATCCCTGGTCCTCTTGATAGTTGGATAAAAAAGTGTAGGAATTCTGAAAATTTTCCGACGGTTTCGGACGTCAAAATTTGATAAAAAAAATATTTATTGGATTAAAAATCTGTCAAAATCGTGAAAAATCTTGAGTTGATTTTCTGTAAAAATTATTATATTGGTTGTGGGGCTGGAGACCCAATATTCACGAAAAAAGTTGCAAAAACTAGCGTTATTAAAATCGGAAAATTGAAAAAAAAATGTGAGAAACAAGACTGTCAATTTCAAAAAATCTACCGCTTTCTGCTCCCCTGAAAGTCAGCACGTTTTACAAGTGGAAAATTACGACGAAAAATGTATATTCGTAGGGTTCTGGGACCTCCTTCCTAAAAAAAGTCGTGAAAATTCAAAAATTAAATCGGAAAAATTGTAAAAAATATTGGGCCGTCGTATAGTCGGTGGTAGAGAACAAATATATTAAATGTTTTATATTAAAAAAATTAACATTGATTCAAGAAAATGATTTATGGACATGAATGAATCAACATGAAAAAGATCATTTTATTAATGTTGGATTAAACAAAAAATGTTGAGTTCGAGGATAATTCGTATACTTTCAAACTTCAGAATAAAAAAATATAATAAAGAATCTCTTTGAAATTATAGAAAAGATAATTAAAATTTGACAAGACGCCGCCACGTATAACTTCTGTGAGCCTATCAATGTGATCTATTTTTCAAACGAAAACTATGTGTCAAAAATATACGATAGGATGCAGGCTTTTCTGGGATTATTGTATAAAAAATTATTCAACAAGGACATAAAAATACTTACAATTTTCTCATTTTTATCCTGATCTCACCCATTGATGAACACAAATAGGACAACTCGATTTCCCTATCGTTCACAAGGGCACTTGAAGAAACTTTGACGGGGCGCATTTTCCTTTTAGACATTGTTTATACACGAATATTTGCAAACAGATTAAAAGTTTAAAAGTTGAAGTCTCGAATGTGATTATTGGTGGGAGATCCATTTTGCTAACTTTCTTGTCGAAGCTTGTCATCTCGAAGATGTACAAGTAGAAATTTTCAAACGCACATTTTCAAGAAACCGAAGAGTTTCAACTGGTCCGCCAGTGGTGAAAGCACGAAGAACTTAGAGAGATGGTGATAACGTTGCATCATCGCCGAGCGCGAATTGCACTAGAGAGAGAAATAATGATTTGATTCGCCGTTGCTGTGTTGAAGAACATTTGCGATTGGTTCAAATACGAAGAGATGACTCACCTGGTATGGTTTGGACCGACGGCACAGATTGCCCACGGTCCTGATACGACTACTTTATGCAGGTTTTAACGTGTTCGAGGAATAGAAAGATGTAAAGAAGTATCATGCATGCATTTACATTATTGTAACAAGATAACGGAGGATTTGTTTAGGTTTTTGATATTTTATATTGTCGATCAGTTTCCATCGCGAAAATCTATGATAGTGGGCGGTTTGAGTATGAATTTTTTTTTGTAAATTGAAGTAAAATATAGAATCTTCAATAATGGTATAATGAAGCGCCGTTATATTATGTTTGAATTTATAATAATTGTCAATATCAGCTATCATTTGCTAATATATTCGGACGTTTCTCTTTCAATAACAAAATGATAATAATAATAATTTCCCTCTTTGGTAATAAAGAAAAATGGATTATGTGGTCCAGTCCCTCGCTTCTATCTATTAGGTATAGGTGTCTATTTGTAGGCAAGTGCTAGGCAAAAAACAGATACTGCCCTCTACGACCATTGAATTATATCCGTTGGATTATTGCAAAAGTTTTCTATACGAACTACTTCACACTCCTCTTTAAATAACATACTAAGCTGACATTTAATTGGGGGAGGGAGGGTTTAGTACAGGTTTCAGATTTTTGGCCACCCGTCAGCGGAGTTACTTCACCCAGTTTTTTTGAAAATATTGAGCTTCGGAAGAAGGAGATGCTATAGTCTTAGTGCTCTCTGGAACATATAGATGGCGCTAGAAACATACTTATTATAACAACAGGACTTTATTCATCATCTTAAATGTTGTACAAATAAACGTTTAACATGAATGATGAATAGGCGGGGTTCAGCTATTGAAGCTGCTTATGAAAATAATAATAATAATAATTTGTGGCTAATGACCATAGCAGTCGATACCAACACACTAAGAAAAATAAAAAATAAAAATAAAAATAATAATACATACATGAGAATACTCTCCGTAGTTGACCCAGTGTATGAACAGATATATGAGCAAAGAGGGTCAAAGAAGGGGGTCGCTGGCTGCAAGGAGAACCTATATAACGCAGGACTCCGTGCAGTATAAGCGTAACCCTCCGATTACCGCAAGGCGTTTGATACAACCTGGTATGAGCTTATCTAGCATTTGCTCGGATGCCTTGCGGTGCCCGATCTGATAAGTGAGATGCATAAGACAACTAATGCCGCTCTGAAAGACTTGCTTCACCATAAGATTTGGTCAAGTCAGAGTCCAAACAGAACAGGTAATTTTTAGAAGGGGTATATTTCAGGGAGATTCCATCAGCCCTCTTCTTTTCTGCATCTCACTACCGCCATTGTCCGTTTCACTCAGAAACACCCGTGGTTACAACTACGGTTCCCCCAGCAACCGGAGGTACAAGGGCACCTATTTATTTTACGTGGATGACCTGAAAAGATATGCCTCCGGAGAAATAAGGATCTATATCAGTCCTTGAGGGTGGCGCATGCTATCGGAACGGAGTTTGGGATCGACAAATGTGCCACGGTTCTTCTCAAAAGAGGACGATGCGAGGAGTACGGAGAGGATTTCCAGCTCGTAGACGGAAGCATCCTACATCATCTTGATGCCGGAGAGAAGTATACTCACAATGGAACAATAACACTGTCAAGAGGTAACCGAAGTTAAAAACTCTCTCCGTGGCAAGTATCAGCATAAACTCCGACATATCCGCTCATCAGAACTGTCAGGAAAGAACAATATGCTGACTGTTCCCATACTACTCTCTATACCCCTTTGAGATGATGAAATGGTTAGGACTATGCTCTTCATAGAAGCTTGCATCCTAAATCGTCCGTTCTATGGTTGTACTTTCCCAGACAGCAGGGAGGCCGTGGACTTTAGTTTGTAGCGTAAGATGGAGCCTGTGAAGTTATCAGGAGTTCAGATCCCCTTCTCTGCGTGGTCTGTGACCATGAGAAAGCGGAGATTGGAGCATTTATTTTTAAGGCAGCAACCCGTGCAGCCGAACGTGTTTTCGTTTTCGACACTGAACGACCAAAACTCTGTCACCGAGTTGGTGCCCGTTCAGCAAAAAGCTCACACAAATAAGGTTGATGTAGTCCTCCATGAAAGTAGGACGATTTTCATCATAGAGTTTTCGGCTCCTGGCGTGACTATCTGGGTAAATGACACCAGCGCACCCTCCGGATGTGCCGGAGCTCCAGAGACATGGCCTGACTGGAATATATCTGACAAAAAAAATCCTGACGTAAATAATAATAATAATATTTGAATAGTGGGGTTCATTGAACAACTGATGCCGCTCTGGAGGACTCACTGTAACTTCAGGTGAAGCCAGAGTCCAAACAGAAGCCAGACTCCAAACAGATCAGATGAGGACGTCCAGTTCGTAGACGAAAGCATCCTACATCATCTTGATCTCGAAGAGACGTATACTTACCTAGGGGTAGAACAACGCCACTTTCAAGAGCAGAGCTCCTTCATATTTCGTTGCACCTGTACGTGAAGTTTCCAATGATAGTTTCACAGGGAGATGGATTGGAAGGCTAGGACCAATAGAATGGATCTTCAGATCTATCACCATGAGTCTTTTTTTATTGGAATACTAATCGATTCAATAAAAGGAAAAAAATTGGTTTATTTGGGATTTGAACCCTCACTCACCCCCACTCTCCGAATGTTCGCTCACTCTGCACTCGCTGCTACGAGCTCACATGATAATATGATGAAATTACCGGCTATAGAAACTTCCTGCCAACTATCCAAAAATATAGAATTCGATTGTCATCAATCTTTGTATTAAAATTAGCGGTGCCAATGTCAAATCATCCTCATTACTACTACTCTTTTTCGAATACTTATTTTTTTTAACGAATTTTATAAATACTGATGTCAAATGCCAAATTATTAAAACGTTAACAAACTTGATTCGATCTCAGATTATTTTTCTACGACCACATGGAAATATACCCATTTTATGCCCTTTATCGATCAAGGAAGTAGGCCGATTGTAAACACTTTTTCATTTCTCATCGCAAGCTGTTATGATCATTTCCTTACAGGATATTTCATTTCCCACGACTTTCATGAACACTAGACTGTAATTTTTATGATCATAAAGTATATTTTGTATCTAGTAGTAAAAGCATTACATTCCCGGAGGACAATGTAAATTGTTGGCCGAGACGTTAAGCCGAGGCCAACAAGCATTGAAGTCTGGGTGCTTTTACTACGAGGTACACATACTATTTTTCCTGAAATCGTAATCAACCTTATTATAAATTAAGTAAATTTTATAATGGCATAACAAATTTTGATTGATGTCATTATTAAATTTTCCTGGACCGTTTTCGATACGGGAAAGTTCGTTGCTCAGCAAAATGAAATTTGACTATAGTATATTCACATTTCAAATACGTACGATGTAAACAATGATCAATTCTTGCTTGCAGCGTGTCCACCTCGTGATCGCCAATTCTCGCAACGCTATTGGTCGTTAAATCATCGTTTGACAAGACACAAAATGAAATATTTTCGCAGAGTTGCATTCGTCTTGGATGCGTTACAATTATGAAAGCTGCGTTTTGTTTAAACTTTCCGCGATAATTTGTTTTTGTGTTCTCGATTGACTATTTATTTCAAATAGTTATCCTGATCTTGTTTAGTTCACATTTTAATAAGTAAATCAAATATGTATACATTTTCAAATTAATTTCACAATGTTAACAAGCATTATACGACTCTTTTCAACTTTGGCGATCATATTTGTTGATATCGTCCGTATTTGATATGTAAATACAGTATAGCTGCTTCATCGCTATTGAACGCATTCTCCATTGGGAATTTTAACGTTGTTATATCGGATATACTAAATTATCAAATGTGACGTCATGTTCATCTTAACGTGAATAACCTATAATAGTAGTCCTATTGAAAATTCTGAAGTAAAAGGGTTGTTGGGGATAGGGGGTTTGATGGGGGATTGATAACGTGTTTGGTGAAAGAGTTCCTATTCGATATAAAAATCGACGGGTCTTGGCGATTTTCAACTATTTCTTTGACTTCGGTGATTGGCAAGCTAGCTGGGACACACTGAGGTAATGATTTGAGTACTATATATTATTTTTTTCAATTAATGCCCCTTTTCACCTATTTAAAGCACGCCCCAGCGTGTGTGAATCGAACTTTCAAAAACGCTACATCAACAATTCAAGAACCGTGAAATCTTAATGAAAATTTCACACCTCACTTTTTCAGCCAATCAAAAAATTGGTTTTTATTTAGTTGCCATGGCAACCCAAAAAATTTCCGGAAATTTTTATCCTCCTGGGTACCCTGGGCGAAATTAATAAGTGGAAATTTTTCTGTCAAATATTTGACATGTGATAGTTAACATTTTGCTTTTATGTACAAACGGAATGTTATTTTTTATATGAAAGGAGATAATATTTCATAATTATATATTCACTAAATATTTCGAATGTGTCTAAAAATATTTTGAGAACTTGCATTTCAACGATGAATAGGTCCATCGGTAAAAAATGTATATCAATCAAATCTATCTATGCTTGACTTGATGAACTTAATATTTGAAACAATTTTATTCAACTTATCTTTTCGTGAGTCAACACTATTTCAATTCTACGTGATGTGCAATGTAATTTTAGGTTGAAAATGTCGCAAAATTAATTTTCCTTTCTCACATACAAACACCGCCACTAATACCAACGCGTAACTGTCATTATATCAACAAAAACCATTCATGGCCCACTAATGTTACAACTTGTTTTCTCTCAGAATAATCTACAAGTCAGTTGAATTAACCATAAATTTAATATATTTTGCTGTGCAATTTTCTTACCGAATCCTCCACGTGCTTGAATTAAGTGCTGGAAATTTATCTCGTACATGAATTTTGTACTCGAAAAATTTCCGGCAATAATTCAAGCACTAGGGAGATTATAAGTGACAATTTTATGATTAATGATCTGACAGGAGAATCTGGTAACGTCAAATGAAATATTACATACAAATGCAAAACTTTTATTCAAACATTACTAAAGGTATACTGATGTCACATCACGAATTCAACCATTTTACATTACTATTATTTTCATTGAAAGGAAAACATTTGAATTGTAATAGTTATTTATACAACAAGTGCAAAAAGTAAGTGTTTATTGCACTCGACGTGAAATTGTTCGACGAGGCCTTTAGGCCGAGTTGGTGATTCAATAACAATATTTTAATGAGGAAGTTTTGTAGGGAAAGGGATCGGTTGAGTTAAATGAAAACTATTGTTATCTTATCAATGGTTCGAATTTTACTAAAATCATCATCAAAGCTCTGTAACAATGAGTTTTATATGTTGAAACAGGTAAAATATTTGTAATTTACACGGACAAACCTAGATTCAAACAAAAAATTAACACATTCACGGGATACCCAATACTTAAAATAATACTCATTGAAATTACGACACTATTATGTTTTTTAAAAGTTGTAACTGACAGCAGTGGTGGGACTCTGTAACTCATTTCGCACAGTGATAGCGAAGCGAAACACACGCTATCTCTTTCCGCTACACCAGAAAGTGCTATAGAGTGTACTTCGTTTAACTTCGTTTCGCTTCGCTACGCGAAATAAAGTTACAGAGTCCTACTCCAGGTCATTTGTTATTTCGGAAACTGACCAATCAAGTTGAAACAGGCCGTGTTTAGTTTTTCAATAATTCTTCTAGTATTGACGTCGTCTTTGTGGAGAACTCCTATCATTTGGCTAAGAAGTTATTTTGACATTCAGGATAGGATGATAGGATTTCTGAAATTAAAAGTATGTTACGACCGGAAAATAAACACATGAATAATACTTTAGTCACTCGTTTATCATCTAATTACGCAAGTTACCCAGATAGTGTACCGGTACGTTGCCTATACTATTGGAACTAACATGTACAAGGTGCTTCCACACAACAATACAGTTACATATTAGGATGATGACAATAATAATAGTAATGGTAACAATGATATTAATAGAACTAATAATGATAACCATATAAATAGCGGTCCGATCGGAAATGGTTGTCACAAGTATGACTATTTTCTCTATAGTATATTCTAATAGAGCAGAGGAAACTTCGGCATTAGTTATTCTGTGACTATTTCATATTCATGCAGATAGCAGATACTAGTTTTTTCTAATATCGGCATGTTTGACGAACATAGATTTGTGGAAAATTGTTACAGTTGATTTTATAGACTTACTTTTAATTTTAGATCAGTAAGCGTTTTCTATTATTATTCTTTCCAACGGTGTTGTCGTTCGAGAATGCGATTTGGGAATTTTCAGAAAAATCAGCCGGTGACAACTTTTCCATAAGGCCGCGGCCTAGTCCTTTTTGTTGCTGTTATTGTAACCCTCCTGTAACCACCTGTCGTGGTAATGCGCCGGCAAACATCCATATTACTATTACTACACACATAACTCATACAAAAAAACAGTGCCGGCCCGAGGCAATATTCTGGAAGGAGCCAGATCCAAACATCCCTTGCTGTGATGTAGCAAGGATTTTAGCTTGGGGGGCCCTGCAAAAAAAATAAAGATTCTGTCGTTAACTCCGAGACGCATATAAGCAAAACGTACCATGTTTCAGTCAATGGAAGATATTCTCTAATTGGCTGTGATCGACTCGGATGCACTTTATTGGCATCCAGTCTAAGGCGGGTGACACACTGGAGAAACGAATTTCGTAAAACTCGTTTCAAGAAACATGAAACTCGTTTCAATATCAAATAACCCATGTACTTATACAGTATCGGAAAGTTTTCATCTTGGGTATGGTGGTTTCAAGAGCGTGAAGAATAGCTTGCTATATGTTGAGGGAGCATTACAATTTCTTCTCTATATACTCGCTCGAGGAAGGGATATCAACGTGAGCTGTTAATTCGTCTGGTGGTATAACAGGAGAGGCGCACAGTAGTGCGTCTCTGTTGTTCATGTTGTATTATCATATCAATGCGTTCCTTGTTGCTCGCGTAGATTTCTGTCTATACCCCAGATGAAAAGTTTCCGATACTATATGAAACGATGCACACTGGTGTTTCGGAAACAGCAGACCAGAAATTGTTTCGTGAACAAGTTGCGCGAAATGCAACGTACTCTGTTTGTTGTTACTTGTCCCTTGAAATTCTTTCATTGGCGTAGTATTCGCCGTGCTTTAAGGACGGTATAGTAATAAAATTTATTATTCTTCTTCGGATTTCATTACTAGTAGCTGATCAAAATGCCAAAAGAAAAAAACGATTTTGAAATTATAATTGTTGAACAGCACCCTTGTTTATATAATTATCAGTTACCGGAATATAGCAATCGGGCCTCTGTGGCTATGGCATGGGAAACTGGCCCAGAATATGATTACTAGGATGTACCCAAATGCGTCTTTTTTTTAATTAATCTGTTTCGGCGTTTGCGGTTCACCCAGCATAATAAAACTACATCTTCTTCATTGAAAGGCATATTTGCAAATAGTTATTTTAATAATATCACATATGGAAATAGTTTCTTCATTGTGAAACTAATTTCATGTAAATATGCTTCATGAACAAGTTTCACGCATTTAATTTCTATAGTGTGTCACCTGACTAAAATGTGGTGCAATTTGTCGCCCGAAAATTTATTCGAAAAAATTACCTGTGGTGAACAGGCAAGCTAGGTTAGCTTGCTCATGTTATGTTTGTGTGTCAATTGCGAGCAAAAAAACTGATTCACGCTAGTACAAAATGCATCACTTTTTAGTCTGGATGGGCAAATTGCACCTGTGTTTGGTCACAACCAATCAGAGAGCTAGAATATCTTCCACTGACTGAAACGTGGTACGTTTTGCTGAGATGCCTCCAGGACTATAAACACAATGGCGAACATATCGTCTACATACTGTTTTTCTTTACAAGTGACTGTATCGGTTTCTTAGCAATCTCATTGTGAACTATTGTCAAAACAAAGGTTTTGTCAAGATCAACGTAATGTTCTCTGTACCGAGAATGTATCACAATTGTAGCATCAAAACCAGAGGAAGTATTTCAGAACTGTCTATCACTGGTAACTTGTTCCACAAACTGAAGGCAAGATTGAGAACAATCGTATTAGTTTTTCCCGACAATCCTAGAGCATCAAGATACTACAGGAGCGAAAGAGCATTACGAGACGAAAAACAGAGACAGCTGAATTCGAAGTATCCGTGGGTAATTCATCCTTTCAGCAAATTAAGGTAATAACATTGTTGAGACACGAGCAACATTTTTTTGTAGCTATAGAATAGATAGAAACCTACATTTCCAAGGAAATGATAATCCAGAGGCAGAGGTAAGATAAAAATTAATAATTTAGGCAATACCAAACCAAAGTGTGTACAATGGTAGTCGATATAATATGTAGGATTTATTAATCCTTTTGTGTAACAATGGTCCCGATGTGTAAGTTAATGAAAAATGTATCATCATGAAGGGTAGACATGAAATATTTTATTTTTTGTGTAGTACACAGATTGTGGCAGTTCCAACACCACATTATATATTTTGCCTTTTTCAAATGAGTTGGCGGTAAGAACATTGCATGTAGGATATTTCAGGAAACTTTAAATACTCAATAGGGTGAATCATAAAGAAATCGACTAATTTCTGTAATAGACCGGCATATAATATACATATATTTTTTTTTTAATATGCTTCTACTACAGGTTTTCAAATGATCTGTCTGAATCTTGCCTGAAGTTGATCTGAGTGACATACACTGCTCGCCAGAAGCGATGGACTTGGCCAGTTTTGCGAAAAATTATATAAGGGGACAATATAGGCTCAAAATTCGGTAGATATACAGGCAATGAGTCTAAATCTTGCCTGTGGTTGATGTGAGTGACATAAACTGCTCGTCAGGAGCGATGCACTTAGCCAGTTTTGCGAATTATTATATAAGGGGATAATATAGGCAGTTTTGCGAATAATTATATAAGGGGATAATTTAGGCCCAAAATTCCATCGGATTCGGAATCAGGACACCAATTTTACCACCAATACAGGTTTTCGCTGAAAAATGTTCCGTTCTAAAAACCCAGTTTGTCTCACTTTTCTTGGAAACCCCCTTATCTTCCGTAACTATTGGAGTGGAACTTTATGAATTTTGAGATCGGTAAAATGAGTCTGAGTCTTGCCTGAAGTTGATCTGAGTGACATACACTGCTGGCCAGGGGGTGTTTCCATGAAACGAAAGACAAATTTGGTTTTTTAGAACTGAAAAATTTTCAGCAAAAATCTGTAGTGGAAATAAAATTGGTGTCCTAATTACAAATCCGTTAGAGTTTTGGGTCTATAATGTCCACTAATATAGTGTTTCGCAAAGTTGGGTAAGTCCATCGCTCCTAGCGAGCATTGTATTTCACTCAGATCAGCCACAGGCAAGATTTAGACTCATCCTAGAATTTACAGAGTTCTTCTTAAATAATTACGGAAGATACGGGGGTGTTTCCACGAGCAGTGAGATACACTATATCTAATCTGAACTACCGAAAACATGCAAAGGCCGAAAACATGCCGAGGCGTTAGGAAGTAGAGAGCAGTACAGCATCGGTACAACCGTTGTTTGATAATACAGATTATCAAACAACCGGCCTTAGTTAGTTAGTGTTGTTACAGGAAGCATTGTAAAGTATGTTCTTGTAGAAAAACTTTGCCAGGTGTTCGACAGGGGTGGTTTGGCAATCGTATGAATCATTTTCTGTTCCGATGTTTGCTGACAAAACTCCTAAAGTATAGGAATTTTGCGAATGGTTGGATTATTTATAATCCATTTCCATGTTATGATATTTATTATTTTAGGTGTTCAAATGGACTGTAATCTATTTATTTCTAAGACCATAAAATATGTGTTTACAAGAAGCCGGTTACAAATTGACAGTATGACTACATTAGCAATTCTGTTCTCTCCAACGTTCTCGAGAGTTCTGTATCCGCCATCCGGTCACGTAGGCACCTGTTGTAGGGCAAAAGCCATGTTGCCAAACTTAATTTTATAAGCAGAAATTAGAACAAAAATGTTCAACAACAGACCAGTCCGTAACATTAGGTGATAAAGAAATTGAGAAATTTATTATTTATTGGCTGATAAATAGGAAGTTCATTATTTATCATATACAATACTGAAGAACACAATGATTCCAAGTTCAAAAACTTATTATTATATCTGGTGTAATAGTACTTGGGAATTTTAGATGTTACAACTATTTATATTGGTTGGGTTTACTAACTTATAGATCGTGAGATGATGACCGATTTTAGATGACGATTTTCTCGTTTATGCCTTTGAGAGGACTGAAAAATATAAAATTGATGATGAAAATCCCCGCGTGGCTTTCAATTTTCATTTTTAGAAAAGACCTAACCTCACTTTGGCATTCGCAATTGAAAATATGAAAGTTTTCATTATGAAATGTGCATAAGGTCTACGAATGCCGAAGTGAGGTTAGGTTTTTTGTAAATATTATTACTTACAAGTTACAAGCTTTTATTTAACTTGCAATGTATGTATGTACCTAACTATGTTTGTTCTGGTCTGAACTTACAAGTTAATTTTGACCCACTTCTGAATTTGAAATTTGGAAAGTGTTGATAATTCCGGTGACAATGCATCACGAAAATTTTATTATTTATTATTTTATGGAGGATTAGTTTTTTGATTATGGTTCGATTCGATTCCAACTTGGTGTGTAGGGGTTTTCGGGATCGGAAATGTAGGTGAGCTAATTATTACCATGCTCTTAATATTGCCTCTTCCCAAATAATTGCTAATTCGGCCCTTGCATTACAGATGGCATTGTCAGATCAACTATCGTTTTAAGACAAACACTGTGAAAACATTTTAGATACATCCTGTCAGTAATGGCGTTCGTTTCGAAGCAGTGTGTGTTCCGTGCATTTCTCTTATAAAAAAATTGAAAACTGTACTGCTTGTTAATACCGATTACTGCAAAGTGAGAACGTTATAAGGTAGGTAGAATCAAGTAGTTTCTCAATACATATTTTGCTCAATTAAATATGGAATCAAATGAAACATTAATCGCCTTTTTTGTCTGAGTAGCTGTGATCCTAGTATTGCCATGTGAATTAGTTCCAAATATCGACATGGCAATATTTGGAACTTTCCATGGCCATATTTGCCACTTACCCTGAAAATTCATATTTTATTAATAATAGGTTTCTTTCCAACAGAATGCCGAAAAAGAAGAGAGTCCAGTGGTTTGAGGCGAATCTCACCGCAGCATTAGAAGCCATAAATGGTGGAAACAGCAGAAACCAAGCTTCAATACGATATGAAATTCCTCGAACGACACTTGGACTACATTATTGAAACCAAAATTCGGTTAAACGCCTTGTAAGGAAAAGCATTTTTAGTTTCGATCAAGAAAATGATCTAGTGGCGAGGATTCATAAGCTAGCAGAGATAGGCATGCCCATAACAAGTAAAATTGTAAGGAGAAGTGTATTTTCATATGCGATAGCAATGAACATACACACTCCTTTTTTCCATACATCCAAATTAGCAGGAAGAAAATGGCTCAAATTATTTTTTGGAAGACATCCCGTTGTGGTCAGACGTAAGGCTCAGCAAATGAATCCAGCTAGAGCCCAAAAAATTAACCATTTTATTGTGAATGATTATTTCACGAAATTGAAAGCAGTATTCACAAAACTGAAATTGTTTGATAAACCTGGCAATGTGTATAATATGGACGAGAAAGGTTGTCGTCTAACTATTCACAAACAGCAGACCGTGTTGGCAAAAAAAGGTGCTGAACGTGTACACGTGACAGCACCAGAACATGGTGAAAATGTGAGTATTGTGGGATGTGGCAACGCCCTGGGGCAAGCCATCCCACCATTTATTATGTTCAAAGGAAAGAGATTGAAGCCTGAATGGACTGATCATCTACCACCGGGATAAACTGCAACGATGACCCAGAAAGGAAGTGTGACAAATGAGGCCTTCATTTCATGGCTAGCACATTTTTCGAAGTATAAAAGTACAGGACCTACACTCCTGATATTCGACGGTGCACAATCGCACCTAGACGTAAGTATTGTTGAAGCTGCAGAAAATTATGGTATTACTCTATTTTGCCTTCCTAGTAATACCACACGTGAACTGCAGCCTATGGATAAAGCAGTCTGCAAAAGTTACGAGTCTTTTTGGGATCACCAAGTTTGAAATTTTTTGGTTACTCAACCTGGAAAAAATTTAACCAAAATGAGATTTGGTGAAATATTTAGTAAAGTTTGGTTGAAAGCAATGACGCCAGCTAACATCATCGCTGGATTCAGGGCTACGGGCATATTTCGGTTCAACCCAGACATCATACCTGAATCAGCATTTGCACCAAGTCTCGTAACTCATGTTGAAGGAAATATATTACAGCAGCCCGAAATCGTCAACGATAATAACGTAAATAAGCCATTAATCTATATAACTGATGATGGCAATAAGATTGATCAAAACCGTCCTAGCACAAGTGGAATCAATTCAAATAAAAATGCACCAAATAAAACCAAAAATTCAACAAAAAGGCTCTGTTTACATAGCGATTCATCTTTTTCTGAATCAGATTTCAGTATTCATGATAGTTCATCTGACGATATAAATACCGACGATGATGATTTGATAAAGAAGATTTCCGCGATCTCGAGTAGAACAACGAACGCTAAAGAAAAAGAAAATATAGTGCCATTTACTCCCGAAAAAGATCCACATCCAGATGACACATCTTTCAAAGACATGGGTTTACTAATTACACCCGATATCAAGATATCAACTACGAAGCGAAAACCAGCAATTAATAGTAAAGCTCAAGAAGTAACAAAGGATTTATTCTCCACATCAGTGCAAAAAACACTTAAACAACAAGAAAAACAAGACAAGATTAAAGGCAAAAAGAATGAACAAGAGAAGAAAATGACAAAACGACAAGAAAAACAAGACAAGATAAAAGGCAAAAAGAAAGAGCAACAAGAAGGGACAATAACAAACAACAAGACAACATGAACAGCAAATACAAAGGAAGAAGGGAAAATAAAATAAACAAGAAATCCAAAAGTAGTGAATCGTGGTTCTGTTTTTTATGTAACGAAGATCGCATGGCTGATATGAGATTGTGTCTTGCATGCGGCCAATACGTTCATGAAGAGCGTGTGGGTCTAACTAAAAATGACAAAGATGCATTCCAGTGCCCTAACTGTTCCTCATAAAAGGTTGTTTATTTACAGTGAAATGTTAATTTGCCAAAATTAAATTTTGAAAGTGTGTAAGATTAAGAATTACGAATTTTGTTTTTGTTAAAATTACTGTTCCTTTTATTGCCGTACTGTGGCAATATAAAGACCTTAGGTTCCAAATATTGTCAGTTTGCAACCTTTGAAAAAAAAAAACAAAAATACATTTTTTCTAGATGCTTTATTGTGATTATTGTTCATGTTTTAGAATATGAATATATTCATTACTTGTTCAAGAAAATTACAGCTTATTACGAATAAATTTGAGTCTAATAAAAAATAATATGTCTTAGCATGGCAATATTTGGCTCACTTACCTTATAAATTTTTTGTCAGAATTCATGAATTCAATATGGCGGACGAGATTTGTGATTTTAGTTTGATTCTATTCTAAATTGGTATGTGGTGATTTTTGGGGTTAGAGATTATGATTTTGTGGTCAAAATTCATGAATTCAATATGGCGGACAAGGTTTGTGATTATGATCCGATTCGATTTTAAATTGGTATGTGGGGGTTTTCGGGGTCGGGGATTAAGATTTTTCTGTCAAAATTCATGAGTTCAATATGGCGGCTCCAAGGTGGCGGACGAGATTTGTGATTTTGGTTTGATTTTATTTTATTACTTTTTGAGCTCGGATATGAATTGTTTTATCAAAATGCATAAAATAATATGGAGGCTTCAATATAGTGGACAAGTTTGGTCATTTTGGTCCGATTCGATTCAAATTTGTTGTGTGGGTTTTAGGGGTAAGTATTATGGATTTTTACGATTATGAATATTTGGTAAAAATTTATAAATTCAATAAGATGGCGGACGAGTTTTGTAATTGTAGTATGACTCTCTTCAAAATTGGTATTTGGCATAGATCATGGATGTTTTGCTAATATTCCCAAATTGAAGATGACTGCTTCAGGAAGGCGGACGAGTAAATATTTAGATGACCTTTTCATTTAAGAGTAAGATTTTTATCAGAATTCTATGAATGAATGCATATTAACTTTTTAAAGACGAACTTCAATTCAAATGCACTAAAAAGTAAATAATAATTTATTCATATGTTTAATGTACGTTATTCTGTGAGTTGCAGATTCAGAAACTTGCCGCTATCGTATTCGAACTGAAAACGTTGCGCAGCAAGCGTTTGAATCTGTAACCCACAGAATAACGTTAACGTACATTACACATCTGAAGAACTTATTTTTTACTTTTCAGTGCATTTGAATAGATGCTTGTCTTCAAAAAGTTTTTTTTTAATAATATTTTATTTTCCATAGAAAAGCCACGCGGGGACTGCTCAAATTTTCCATCAGTTTCATAAGCACTTTTATATTTCAGCCCTCTCAAAGGCATAAACGAGAAAATCGTCACCTAGAATCTGTCATCATCTCCCAATCCTATTATTACATTTTTGTTACCTGTGAAATTTCATTTCAAGGGCATGGTATGAAATGTACTTGATCCTGCTCTATACCGGTGTTTTGATGCTCAAACCTTTAGATTCTGCCTTTGCAAGGAAAACCGAATTCTTTCCCGGTTACCGAACAGTAATTGTAATCCTTGATTTGCTGTGCTTGCTAGATATATTCGCCAACTTCTGCACTGGCTACTCTTCCATAAAGAAACGCAGGATTGAACTTCGTCTTGGCAAAATAGCAAAGTAAGTTAATATTTATTACACACGTGTATGTTTGCACAACGTAAGCGTTGAAATTTGTTTCGAGAATACAATAAAATGATTTCATGCGATGATTTTTATGCGACAGACAGGCAAAGTATACATTTTTTATCGCATACATTGGAGAATTGGTCCCCAGTAAGTATTTATAACGATTTTTCAGTTTGTGGTAGCATTACCCCCATCCTGTAATAGCCACGGATTTCTCACACTTAATTTTTTTTGGTTAGTTTCGTGTTTATTTTAAGCAGGGTCATTTCTGGAAAGAGTCAAAATCCTTCGTCGCGCACGAACAGTATTGGAAATAGCATGAGAGTCGTGGATTAAATTTTTCAGCCGCTTTAGGCATTACTTATTTTGGCACTCCAAAAGGAAAGGTTTGTTACTACTTTTTCGATTGAAAGAAATGTGAACCGTGGAGTGCCCTTGAAAAAGGAAGTTCAAAAACTATATAAAACAATTTTTTTTTTAACAAGGAACTATTGATAACAAAAACTGCACGGCGTAGTAAAGCAATGCAGGATATTCACCATCCCCAATGAAGGAAGGAATTCAATCATTTTATTATCGCTTTTAGATACTCTAGGCCAGGCAAAATAATAGCTCATCATACCTACAAGTCACGGAAAACTAGGTTGGAAAGGGTAGAGAAGGGCATAACTGATGCAGGGACAAAAATTCAACATCTGAATGCATGCCGTCAAGGAGGGGTGGGGGATGAAAGGGGGTGAAATCGGTTTTTCACGATTTACAGCCTGAAAAATTGCCGAGTAAAATACAGAAAAATGATATTTTCGTTTTTATTTTTTCTTTTTTTTTATTATTTTACGTTAACAGAAATTGGTAGGATTGTAGTATTTTTCATACCAAGCAAGAAGACATTTTTTTATTTTGGTCAAAAAGTTCAGTGGTTTTTAAGAAATTAATGATTTTCGTGAAAAACTCGTTTTTTTCAAGTCCCTGAAAAAGCTTTTTTTTATTGTAGAGAGTTCTGTGGGGGCGCATTTTATTCGAAAAGACTTAAATTTTCATATAAAAGAAAAAAATATACTACCTCAATGGAAAAAAATTGTGGAAATTGTAAAAAACTGAAAAATCGAATACTGCTAATATCGACTTTCTCACTATAGTTACAATGGGGTTCTGACGCAGATGTTTTCGCAAAAGATTCGTCCAATGTTATTAGAAGAGGTAAGTTGGGAATTTGGGGTTGCCTTGGCCTGAAGAGATTTTCGCTGCATACGTTAGACTCAATAATTGTCTTCTGATTTCCATCGGGTGCTCATTTGCAAGACTTTCAACAGGACTGGTTCGGTAAGCACCATTGCAAGTCTGATTGCCGTATTGTGAACAGTGTCTAGCTGCTTCAGTAGGGATTTTCTACCTGTCGAATACGCTATTGCAATAGGGTGGTAGTATCAGCTCCCCCAGGTTGGCTTGATAGCGTTTTCATTAAATTGAGAACATTACAATGTTGTTTGAATATAAGCGTTTCATTCCAGTTTTTCTTTTTCGTCAAAAACCATTCCCGGCCATGAATTTAAATTCCTTCACAAATAGTTTTCCGTATAATTCCAAGTTGGGTTATGTTGAAGTGTTTCGTCTTTGAAAGAGCATGTATTTCGTTTTCGAAATTAAAAACTGAAAGCCAGTTTCAAGGCACCGTTTATAATTTTTTTCAATTGGTGCCCTTTTTTACCCATTTAAAGCACGCCTCAGAGTGTGCAAATCGAACTTTCAAAAAAGGGCGTTTTTAAAGTTACCATGGCTACGTTAACAATTCGAGAACAGTGAAGACAGAATGACAATGTTATGATTCTTATCTGACAGGAGTACCTTGTAACGTCAAATGAAATATTACAAAACAAATGAAAAACTTTTATTTAAACATTAAGGAAAGGTATACTGATGTCTCATCACGAATTCAACTAAGTATTTTACATTATAAGTTCCACCAGTATTCATGATTTCAAAGTGCACCAATTGAAAAAAATATCGTAAAGTATCCGTGGATAACTGATCTTTCAAACACTTGCTCGAAAAATCGCGCGTGTTTGAAAGATCTTTTTATCCACTTATACTTTAATATACTTTTCTTATTGTGGTCTGAAGCAATTTTTCCGCTTCGAGATATCTTGTTGCGTTGTTATTTCGCGTCCTTCGTGAATGAGAGAAGATCTGTTATAGTGTGTCGATACCTTTGATCTTCCTTATTTTGTACCATGTGTCGGTCATGGGAGTCGAACAAGTTATTAATTGTGGAGACAAACTGTTTCCAGGAGTTCCTTTTACTTATTAAGAATTATTAAGTAATTAGAAAATTAATCTGGAATTTAAATAGAATTGTTAGGGTTCTTTTACATTTTTTTTAATGAATTTGTTTAATCTAATTGTGAAAGATTAAAATTATTATCTTCATAGTCCTATCACAGAAGCCATGTTGAAAACAGAAATAATCACTGCATTTATAAGTTATTCTGCATTTTCTTCAATTGAATCATCACTTCATTTCAATTATATGAATAAAAAATATTCAATAGTCTTGAAAATTTATAAGTAATATTATGATTGATATTTATTGTGAATTTCTGAGCGGTATTTGAAGAAATACTATGAAATTTGTAACTATAGTGAGAAAGTAGATATTAGCAGAATTCGATTTATCAGTTTTTGCGTCCCCACAGAACTCTCTACAAAAAAAAAGCTTTTTCAGGGACTTGAAAAAACGAGTTTTTCGCGAGAATCATCAAATTCTTAAAGACTACTGAACTTTTTTACACAAATGAAATATCTGCTTGCTTGGCATGAAAAATACTACATTCATGCCAATTTTTGTTATCGGAAAGTAATACAAAAAAAAATTAGGAAATGTGAAAAATTTGTTGAAATCAAAGTTCTAGATTTTTTAATTATTTACAACTTTTAATTTAACTTTTTTTGATAAAATACGTATTTACGCTGCAAAGCGTGAAAAACCGCTTTCACCCCCTTTTATCCCCCACCCCTACTCGACTGCAAGCATTCAGATGTTGAATTTTTGTCCCCACATCAGTTGAACCCTTTTCTACTCTTCACAACCTAGTTTACCCTGTACGTAATTTTTCCAGCGGTGATCCGAAGAGGCCTGACAAAGCATACTTGTAATAGTAACGGCTATAACAACTCAACTAGCTGGTAGGATGCAGACTGATGCAAAAAAACGCTTCGTTGCTCAAAATGATAAAATACAAATATTAACAAAAATGTTTCAGGAATTATATGTGGAGTCCCTACTTTATATGTGATGTTTTGTCATCGTTACCAAGAGGCATTCCTCATTATCTCCTTGTTCAAAGTAGACCTGTATTAGGACTCATCCCGTTATTCGCCCTTTTTAAATTTGTACGGTTATTCACTGTAATGGAACTGATTAACAGGATATCGCATGTGAGTACATAAATCAATTTCTTCATTATAGAAATCGTCATCATCATCTCACAACGATCAATTTTCTTACGAATAGTTTTGAGATGTTTACAATTGAACTAATATAAAGAAAATGAACTCATATTAGACCAGTAAAATAAGGCCTGAAAGGAGAGGTACCGGAAAGTGACCTGGGGGAAATCGTAGTTTTGTAAACGAGTAATCTGAGTTTATACCCCTCCAGGAGTTGAGCTTAACTTTTGGTGCCCCAAAAACGTCAAAATTTTCGGACATTGTTCAGCTTTTCGCTTATCACTCCTAAACAACGCGTCCTATCGAAAACTTTATCAAAAAACAAATTGAAGAACATTGAATTTTGCGTCGGCTGATTTCCCTAACTTTGAAATTGACTCAATTTATATGATGGTAAACAACGGCTGAAAGACGACAATTTTTTCCATATCGGCTAAAATGTACCATTTGAAGACTTCTTGTCGTTGTATTGGTCGAATCAAAACACTCTTGTATTCAAAGTTGTAGAGAATTCAACGGCAAGTTCAGAAAACACCTAAATTTTAAAATTTTACCATGTTTCACCATACTTATATGCCAAATTCCAAAAACTGTCAAATCGGGAGCTACATCTTTTTTTTTCTTCAGAATCCTCAAAATCAAAAATCAGTTAATTTCCCGCATTCTTACAAACAAATTGAATCATTTGTACCAGCAAAATTTTCGTAAAAAACTAAAACTGAACGCTCAAAACTCTTAAGAGATATGTTTCACCCAAATTCTTCAACACAGACCTTTGTCTTATGCAATGGAAAGTTGAAAGATTGAATATGAAATTGATAGATTGGTTGGTGTTGAGAATTCACTTTGTATACATTTATGAAACCAATCAAGTTTGTTGTTGTTAGAGATATTGATAATGTTCATAATAAAACAGTTGAGATGTATTGAAAGTAAATAAAATACCGTCAAAGTTACTTTTTCTTTTTCATACCTGAATTTCCACTGCCAATACTGTATTTATTGGCCCAGAACACGTGTATGTGTATTTTTATCCTTAGAAAAAGTTGTTAACGACAGAATTATAATCTCTTTGTTACGTCAAGTTTCGCTTCCTGCAGTCATAAAGAGAAGGATTATTACCTATTCAAGATGGACAAACTAAGGAATTTGACCATTGAAAAATTCGCCGGGAAGAATTTTGAATTATGGAAGTACCAGATGGAGATAATTTTCAGAGCTGAAGGTATGCTGGATTTCGTAAACGGTTTTCGTAAAAGTGAATTGCCCTTCTGATAGAGAAAAGAAGAAAGAACGGGAGAATCCCAACGCAAAAGCGATGCTATTGATCTCTATATCTACTGAACAGCACCAGAAATGTGGACACGTTTGAAAATCATCCACGAACAACGTTCTGCAATCAATGAAATAATGTTGAAACAGCAATTTTTTAACTACCAAATGCTTGATGTTGATTCCATTGCCATGCACATCAGCAAAGTGGAATCAATGACACAAGCTCTGTCATATGTTGGTGAAAATATTCAAGAAATAGACAAAATAGCCAAAGTTCTCGGGAGTTTGCCAGCCAAATCTGGTCCATTTATAACTGCGTGGGATTCCTGTGACCAAACCAAACAAACGTTTGATAATCTCACGGCTCATCTACTCAAAGAAGAAGTTCGTTTGTGTCAACAAGATGAACTTTCGTCAGCGTTCGCAGCAGTAAGAATGAACAAAAATAGTTTCCATAAAAAGAGCTATTCAGAATCCAGAACCAGCAAATTTAATCATCAGGGAATGAATAACGCAGGACGCAGCACCAGTAACTCCGATAGTCAGGAACGCAGATATGACAATAAGAATAAGAGTCAGTATGTTGTATGTTTTTACTGCCATAAACGAGGACAGGCAAAATCCGAATGTTGGTTTCGTCAAAAATCATTCAACAAAAACCAAGAAGTGTGTGGCAAGATATCTACAAGGTCAATCGGAGGTGCCTACTATTTTGTGCTGTTCAAAGATTTGTTTACTCTATAAAGCACACATGTCGGTATGATCTTTAGGCTAGAGAGTAGAAAATGCAATCATCTGGGTAGAGCCTGCAGAGTTCGAAGAGTAAATCTTGATATTCCGTCCGTTTTTCCTCCTATTTTTGGACGATGTTCATTTCGCCAGGAGGAGAAAACTCTATGACGAACATCGTCTTACTTTGATGGTCGATGAAGACTTATATCAGGCTTATTGGCTTGTATTTGCCTGAATTCGGCACTTCTTGTTCTCCACAACGGACTCAATATCCCTCAGAGCGTAAGGCAATACCGGTGTCTCATCTTTACCGTCTGTGGATATAAGCTGAGACTGCATATGCTGGGCACGCTGACAGCAAATGCATGATGGTTTCAGGTGCCGCGCGGCAGGCCCTGCATATAGTATCAGGCACCTCTGTACCCATCACGCGGCTACGGTAGACCTAGGTGTTGAAGACACCATCCTGGCATGCCATTATGAACCACTTGGTCTCCGACTTCAGCCCCCTTGACCTTAGAAAGGCGTAAGTCAAGTTTTTTGATAAGTCGAGGTCTTCCACATACTTATAAGCTCATCGTTTAGCATCTGCAACAGAACTGCATTTTCTGCGGTCTTTATTCGGGCTTCTCGCCAAAAGGGCCCAAGTTTGGGTCACGCGGTGTCGAATATGAAACCAAGTTCATCCTCCGGGAGTCACTATATATATAATATATTATTCTCGGGAGTCACTATATTAGAATAATATATTATTATTACTCTTATATAGCTACTCTGGGAGCTCTTTCGCCAGAAAGGCTCACTGTGCAGCTCCTGGCGTGAATGCATGCATGTGTTTGTTACTCATCTGTGCTTTTACGACTTATTGAATAATAAATACAAAGACAATGCCACAATTTTTCGTTTACTTTTTCAGTATTTCAAAATCAGAAGCAGAGGGGCTGTTTTCATTATAACTGCGACTATGATGACATTTTTAGTGATTCACTGGCTGTCTTGTTTGCAATTTTTAATTCCAGTATTAATAGGAACCTTTTTTACACAACCTCCCTATAAAGAAAGCTGGGTATTCTCCAATGGAATCTATGACAATACATTCAAAGCGAGATACACACACAGTTTTTTTAAAGGATCTGCCGAAATATTAGGTATGTCATTTCATTTATTCAATCAGTCAAATAGTATATTAAAGTATGAGTGGATAAAGAGGTCTTTCAAACACGCGCCGTCGTGCTCGAAATAGAGCAAGTGTTTGAAATATCAGTTAACCACGAATACTTTACGTTATTTTTTTCAATTTGTGCACTTTGGAATCATAAATACTGGTTTCATCATTACAAATAATGGAAAAAAGAACTTAGCATGTAATTGTATATTACGTAACAAGTATTGTAAAAGGCACGAATGGAAAAAGTAAGCACGAAGCCGCGCAGCGGCGATTGCGTAATGCCATGAGTGTGTAATTGCTTTACAACACGCATTACGGACTATACTTTACCTACGGCCATATACAGTGTGCCAAAAAAGTCTGGAGACATGACAGTGAGGGTACTTCATATCTTCAAACGCGGGATACTCTTATTTTATTGCATCGTTAAATCTATTGAACAATTTAATTTCCAAATATATTACAAAATTATAGAGGATACATGTTTCACAACTTTGATGATCATATAGGATATAACTTCATTTATATACAAAATTTCATCCATATCATTAGATCCGTTTCCGAGATACAAAAATTCATATTATTATTATAATTATTATTAGTGAAATGGTCTTTTTTTTTTCAGAAAAAGCGCATATATAGATGAACTTGAGTAGCAATACTTTATCTGAATTTGAAACCGTTTTCGAGATCCTAAAATTCACATCATTATTATTATTTGTAAAATCAACTTTTTCTAAAAAAGACGCTTTTATAGATGAATTTGAAACGCAAAACTTCATTTAAATATAAAATTTGATACAAATCATTAGAGCCGTTTCCGAGATTAAAATATTCATATTATTATTAGTAATATTATTAGTAAAATCACATTTTTTTCATGAAAAGCGCCTATATAGATGAAATGAACTATCAATACCTTATCTAAATACAAAATTTGATCCATATCGTTGAAGCCGTTTTCGAGATCCAAAAATTATCATTATTGTTATTAGAAAGCAAAACCCTATCTACACAAAATTTCTCCCAAATCGATTGAGCCGTTTCCGAGATATATCAAACTGTGCGTTTTGTTTACGAAAACTATGCGATGTTTTGCATTTGTTTGTAATGTTTCATTTGACATAACAAGGTACTCCTGTCAGATCAATAATCATGAAATTGTCATTAGGCTTGTTCATTGAAGACTGCTGCAGTTGATCGAGCAAGTCGAGCAATCAGAGTATGTCTTATCGACACTAGACTTCACGGTTCTCGAGTTGTTGAACTAACCATGGTAACCTAACGCGCGTTTTTCAAAGTTCGATTTTCACACGCTGAGGCGTGCTTTAAATAGGTAAAAAGGGGCACCAATTGAGAAAAATATGTTCAACACTAATTGTTGAGTATGAATATTAGGACCTGGTTTTTCATTTTATAGTTTTAAAAAACTAAAGACACAAGCTTTCAAGTAATGACTGAAAAGTAAAAAACAGTCTTTGAAAATTAACTTGAATGTGTGGTGCTTGATATCAGCAATGACATGTCAATGGATATCAGTCATCTTCATTTTGTAATGTTAATGATATTCGTATCTAAACACCTGTCTGTGATTATGAAAATTAAGTGAAAAGCACCACTGACGCATTTTTAATATTAAAGTTATTCGAATAAATAAATATTTGGAAACTTTGGTGTGAATACAATTCAAGAAATAGAGATACTCAAGACACCAAACTACATCAATTTTCGCTCGACGCTTGTTTCGTCAACAAAGTTGGCATCCTCAAGAGCTGAAAAAATACTTGCTTTTAACTCTTGTGTGCATCTGTGCATCTCTGCATCTAGTGTCCGGGACTTCTACACCTATCGCGAATCTCTTTTTCATGGTCACGGACCATGCAGAAAAGTGGATTCTGTTACTCGGCTACGATTAACCAAGGTGTTACAGACATTATCCTGGCAGACCTTTAGGAATCCCTCCGTCTCTGACTTCAGGCCACTTGACAACAACGTCAAAGCAGTATTTGACCAGCATGAGACACTAGGGTGTGGATGAGGGTTTTATATCAGAATAACCTTGCAAATTACCCCGCCTTCTCTTATTGAAAATGGCCTTCGGTTCCTGTCAGTATGTCGTGGTATCCGATCACCTTATCAAAAGTGTCCAATGACACAACACGATCCTATCACTAGTTTTTGAAAAATTGGGTGTTGATGTTGAAAGACTTTTTTTATTTGATTATTTCTTACGCAATTTGGAGATTCATATTAACATGTCCACTTTCACATTCAACACCCCATATCTCGATAACTAGTCATAGGATCGTGTTGGGCCAATGTACACTTTTGATGAGGTGATCAGATACTACAACATACTATAGTTCCAGTCAATTTCACCGGGACCCATAAACCCATAAGACCGGTGCGGGGTCCTTCAAATGTTATAAGTTGCAACATTCTGTCGAAGTCAAGCCAAGCTGATCTCGTCCGTTTATTACCGACTGATTCGATTAATTTGTGGCCACGTGAATGAAATCTACTCTAATCTGCGATCATATTACCGAACTCTACTATAATCCCCTCCTCATTACAGATATTGGGTCATAGTGTCTATGACAATTTTGACAGTTGAATAATACAAATAGTGGTTATTGTATCTCTTTATTCCGTACAATAACTTTCTAGTTGTTATAAAAAATAATTATGAGAGACTTTCCAAATGTTTCCATATTTTTTTTAGGTATACGGCTACGAATGTACAAAATCTCTATAGTAGAAGATTATATGGTTTCGATTTTCACATTCATCGTTGGAAGAATCCTGCTTGCTGCCATATGGAGTAAGAAAACTAATTTGGTGTTGGAACGAAGTATACATTTTTCCATTTCACTTGGCGCAAAACAACCTTTAAATTTCAAATAATAACTTTCAGTTCGTATTCTCCAACATCTGAGCTACTATTTTACGAACTCTGTGAAAATAGGTCATAGTCATAGTCATGGTCAATGTGGGATTTTAGCAAACTTTTTTACCATTACCGTAACGCTCCTGTTCTCACTTCGCTAAGCTTCTCCTGGATTTTGCGATATCTACACATCTAAAATTACGTTTATAATTTTATTTATACAAGAATGACCAATACACAGATAACTTATTGTCAATTTATGTATGGACAGATTAGGTTGGGTCATGTTCAAATATGAGTGAGCAAATATATATTACCTTTCACCCTTCCTCTGTAACGTTTACCATGTAGTCGTATACAATACTTGGATACGAACTGCACACTTTTTTTAGAGCGATAAGGAAAAAACCCATTTCTTGCTCCATATCTTCATGAGTCAACCAGTACTTTGTAGTGTGCGAACTGGTTAATACACATGACATTCCGTTGTGTGCTAGTTTTAATTTCGTGATTTCAAAGTTGTAAAGGCAGAAGAGAGCCACCAGTGATATGGAAAGTCAGAAGAATAATTGAAAAGAAAGTTGGATTCTTGCCAAACCATTCGATGCCTTATAGAAGGAACAAAAGGAATCAGTCGGTTGATGATTCAAGAGGTGAGGAAAGAGTCGACGGGGGGATGAGCATATTTCTGATTAGAGTCGTAACTACTTAAGTGGTTGACGCCCGGGGCGAACATGCAAGTTTGTACCCCCTAACAATATTGAAGCCTCAGATAGCTAATATTATTTAGTTACGGCCCTGTTTCTGATATTGCTCTGCTAGTTGCTTAGGCATGCTTCTTGTACTGCCGCAGAGTGTAATTTGCATACATTGTATTTTTCTCAGCACTAGCACCTTCCGGTAGCCCCATGGTTACTTCGATAATGCATTCTTCATCATTCCTATCACAAAAGATTATACCGTTCTTACAACCAAGTCGAGCGATTCAGAAGATAATGCCATAAGCGAAGTTGTGAATGTTCATCCAGCCTCTGTTGACGAAGTGGGCCGCTTTATTGGGTTGAACAGTACAGAACAGAAGGTGTGAGTACAGAATGTAATCGATGGAGGGATGGGCATGATACTGCTCTGCTAGTTGCTTAGGCATGCTTCTTGTACTGCCGTAGAATATAACTTGCATACATTGTGTTTTCTGAGCAGTAGCACCCTGCGGCAGCCACAGGGCTGTTTCGACAATATATTTTTTATCATTCCAATTGTCAATTTTCGTCTAGTCTCTATTGACTAGGAGGCCTTTATTGGGCAGATTACACTATAAATACGTATAACTCACATAAAAATACTCTGACAAGTTGAAACTTTTTCACCCAGATAAATTTCTGTGTGCAGTTTTTTAACCGAATGTTGTTGGGAAAACCAAATAAAGAAAAAGCTCATTCTATGAGGATGAATTCAAAATACTCAGCATCTTCAGAGTTCAATAAAGAGTTGGATGTATTACTGTATTTTTTAGTACCTATACAACTGTCAAAAAAATAAAGTTCGAAGAGTATGCCGGAGAGTTGAGTTTCAAACAAATGAAACGAATAATTTCGACTGAGTCGAAATCCCTTTCTCTTCACACTATCCCGCAAAATCGAAAATTTGAAGCGAATATTGAAATAACATATTCATCGAGGTCAATAATATTATTATTAATGTTGACTTGACTTTCGAATAACTAGTCCATCGAAGTAACTTTTCATTTTCTTAGATTTGTATTCAAAATAAATAAACAATCCTCGTGAAGCAACGAATACCTTTTTCTTTCTTTGAACTATGCCAAGGAAATCTCATATTTGCACTATCCACGATTTTCTCCGTTCAATCTTCATCACTTTTAATTTCTACTTAAATTAAATTTATAGTTATCAAAAATTCGTTATCTGGATGGATTCCCAAATTGACAAATTTCATTAATTATTGTTGTCAACTAGTTTCTGACGGCCAAACAGCCATAGCTACCTTGGATTACCTAGTGTAGATTAGGTCCATTTTTTGTCAGTTGTAGAAAAAAATCATTATCTTTTTTATATGATACTACTTTCGAATGGACAGTCAGAAAACGATTACCACTCCACATGACTCACCTCTTGTACGAAAATATTTCATACATATTTTGTTGATGACAGGTATATAAATTCAGTTCAGGATAACCAAATAACTGAATTATTTCAGCGAAACCACTAAACCACACAGCCTTATTTTTGATTTTGAATAAAGATAAACAAGACCGACCTACATATATTTCGAAAAAAGTTCAATAACCAAACCTATAATGAACGGTGTTTAAATGGCTTATTTCAAAAGGTATAATAGTACGGTTAATACTGACCGATTCAAGGGATGCTCAATAAAACATACAGCCACATCTACGACTAGGTAGGTTGGTCGAGACATTCTGTAAAGTTCATCCATAGACATACGTCTAGCAAGGACTAACTTGGAATTTGATAATTGGATATAGGGTAATGAAAATGATTATCATTGGTTATGTTGGTATACATGTATATACCTATACAACTAGAAATTATATTTGATGTTACGCTGTAGGTGAGATATGTGAGTGGAGCAAAATACATATACACATGTGTGAATTTATATACATATATTCGAAAATTTCTCGGTTCCAGTTCGACAGTAGCAGTGGACAGTCATGAGTTTTCGCCGGATGTCTCTCGTGGTGCCGGGACTCTTTATGTGTAGTGATGTCCGCCGTCCTTTTAGTACGTGCATTCAAATAACTTCAATGAATTGAACGATTTCTGTGAGTGATATTTTTTTAATAACATTCTCCTTATCTAATTTATTTGATGATTTTTTCAATGAAAACTAGAGAGAATTAAAAAAATCAGTTATCTGAATGAAAATGCGAATTTTCACTTTCAGATTTTTTCTTTCCTTTTCAGATAGAGTCTTTTGACAATATCTATCAGATGTAGTTCAATGTCCAGCGTGGCTTGTGCCGGGGAAGTAGTTGTTTTCTGTTAGATATCACAAATAAATCACATTTTTCATTTTCCAATTTTCATGGAGTGTTGAATTTTGTAAATTATAATGATCGATAGCTGTTACGTGGTTTGCCAAATAGACCTTTCAGTAAATATTATTGATAATAAATGAAAGGTTTATATACGATAACAACTCCAAGACAAAATAGCAATTCGCCTCCAAAACGACTTACCTCAATTTATCCTGACTATGGCTTGTTGTATCCCTGTACATCGGCAACTGATGGGAGGGCCCTCCAGGTGCAACTATGGCAGTCTTCAGAGCGTCGGCAAATTACACAATCGAAAAGTAGTAACGTGGAGCACATATAAACAATGTTTCTAGAAATGTATGTGAATAATAAAATAGCGAACATAACTCGATACATTTGCGACAAAATTAACTGTATTGCAATACTCGGAGACGTTTCTTGTTTTTCCGTCGATGTCCTTGAGTAGATAATTTCGGGCACATCGACGAATACTCATATATCGTAGCAAAACTGGAGATGCTTATACCCGAGTGGTCAAAAAGCTTTTGTTAACTCCTACTAGGTTTCTAAAATATTCAACTACTCAAAAGTAACTTGTAAAATTCAACATGGAGAATGTTCCCCTTTTCAACTCATAAGTGTTTGTGTCGTCAGCCGTTAATTACAATCCAGTGATAAGGTGCAAAAAGAAAAAAAAAATCTTCAACAAGACCCTCTCGAAGCCATCGTTTTTTTAATGGGGGGGGGGACTGGCAGAAGAGCAAGCCTTCATGGTAGCTAGCGGCAATAAAATCATTGAAGAAGAAGAACTATATTATGACAAGAATCCTAATAAGACTGTTATATCATGGTTTTTTCAATTAATTCATAAATTTTTTTTTCTCCGTAATTTTATTGGAAATGAAATTATTATTTTTGGGAAAACAAAATGAATTCTAGAGATCGTTCATCTTTTTTTTCAACAGCTATGTGGTAAACATTACAGAGGAAGAGTGAAAAGTAATTGATAGATTGATTGACTTACCTAAGGAAGATCAATCTAAATTACTCGAACTCTGGATCTGTAACTTTTACCACACTATATCCCCCCACCACTATAATGCCCAAAACATGAACGGTCTACTTTTTTTCCAGTAAGTAATGATTGACTCATGGAGATATGGAGCAAGAGTGGTTTTTTTTTAAAAAAAAGTGTGGAGTTCGTATCCAAGCATTGTACACTACATGGGAAACGTTACAGATCCAGAGATCAAGTAATTTAGATTGATCTTTTTTAGATAAGGCGATTTATCTATTAATTCTATTGAGGAAATTGAGAAGTAAATTGAAATAGTTATTTCTGTATCAAGTGATAGTGAAGTGACAGTTTTTTACGAGTAGGAGATGTTGAATTCCTACGAGTAAAAAAAAACAAACACAAAACACAAAAAAAACAACTGTCAAACCAATTCAGATTCTTATTGCAAATATGAAATACATTTGGCATTTGTTGATGTCGATATTATTATTATTAACGTTTCCTGAACTTTCGAATCACTAGTCCAGTTTTTTCTTCAAAATACCTTTTTCTTTACGCTATGTCAAGAACAATTCATATACAAATTAATTTGATAGTTATCAAGAATTTGATATCTCCAGCGGTGCACAATTTCACTAATTCCATCAATTATTAATATCAACTAGTTTCTGAAGGCCCTGAAGGCCAAACAGCCCCATCTACCTTGGATTACCTAGTATGAATTAGGTCCAATAGTTCCTTGGAGGTGTTATTGTCATTGTTCGCCGGAAATGTTACGATTTTTGGCAACATTTCTTTATAGTCACAAAGCGATGAATATTAGAGAGTTATTTGGGCTATACGGTATGCCTTAGAATGACATCTACGCATGCGCAGCAGTAAACAATCGTCATCCGTTATCTCTAAGGAATAAGGATGAGCTTTAAACCTTATACGTTACACATATTTCATGTTCTATATTTGCAATTTTATTGTTCCGTGATAAGTTAAATCAGAATCAGAGATAAATTATCAAAATTATTCTGCGAGAAGGTGTAGTTGTGAGTTGATCTGAAGATAAAATTGGAAGAACGGGTATTAAAGTGAGGCTGGTTTATTTTTTTGATTTTAATATAGCAAATCTGATTACATTTCGTATGACCCCCTACTAAGCAACTGCAATAACTCTCATTTTTATGCATAGCGCTAAGGTATAACGTATACGGTATACATTCTGCAAGTTTGCAATAACTCTCTAATATCGGTGAAACGTTTGTATATATTGAATATTAAAGGCTATTAGTTGCCACAGTAAATAAGAACTGGCTCCTTAACAGGATTTCGTTGATCCGATGTCATTATTGTAGACGACAGTAAAACGCACGAAATAAGCGCTCTATGACTGGTCACTCAACAGCGGGAAGTTTAAATGACCAGGGGTGCTATTCTCGAGTTTGTACGCAATTTCGTTTTACTGTTCCACACCAATACATATGGAATATGTATGTTCTTCTTTTTCGTATACGATTTGAAACCGAACGGTTCGAGAATAGACCCCCTTAAGGTATTCAAACTCAATAGTGGTCGGTTTATTTCATGCATTTCACTTTATAGTCATTGCTGTCGCATACAATTTTCGGTCGCCTAGCAGAAATCATTAAAAAAATGTACTTTACGCACTGTCAACAGTGCGTAATCATTCAATTCATACGCACTGTCGTAGAAAAAAAAGGATTTTGTTTACTGTTTAAACAATGAAAAAGTCACAATCGACAGGGTATTTGGGTTATTAAATCAGTCAAATGTGTTTTTGAACTGTCAAGTTATTATGAAGCTGAATTTTCTGCATCTCTCAAAAGCACAGCAATACCACATCAATGATCCATTTATCTTTTATTTGATGAGCACCGGTGTCAGTTTTGGCGACTTCACACCACAAGTTGGTATATCGTAATAAACTGGAACGAACTGGATGAGCAAGTTGAGAAAATCCTAGTTATTATTAATAATCAATAGTTCATTACCACACAGTTTTCAGAAACGTTTCAATTCACAACAAGTTGCCATATTTTGAAGAAATCATATCAGTTTTCGAAATAAGAACAAATAAAATATTCCGTGGTCTTATCTTCTAAACTTATTATTACAAATCAATATTTGAGACTCTGGAATATATTAACACCTAAAATAAGACTATTCATATGAACCTACTCATAGTGTATGAGATTACTCATGCGCACAGCACCAACTTTCAATGAAAAAAATTTATTCGAAATGATGTGTTTGAAGTCTTGGTCATCTATTCGGTAATTGATTCGCTACTTTTCTATCAGTAAGTGGAACGAGTAACAAGCTAGTCTACACTAATTTTGGAAAAGTAGTCGTGTCTCTATATCTTCTTTGTTTTTTTTTCAGTTGTTTTGGCAATGACGTTTTTAAACGCAAGGTCTATGGAAATCAAATTTGTGGAAATCATTAACCAATTAGATGAATACATGGCGCAGAAGAATCTTCCATTCAATTTAAGAGACAGAATAATTGAATATTATGACTTCAAGTTCCAGAGAAAATTTTTCTCAGACGCAGCGATCACTAATTTGCTATCCGGTGAGTATATTATTTTATAATTTAAATTTTTTTCACTCAATTTAAAAAAAATACCTTTTTTCGCAGAAATAAAAATAGTTTATTATATACAAGGGAAAAAAGTATTAGACGCGAAGCCGCGAGATAAAATCTGATATTTTTCCTATGTGTAATACACAAATTTTTTATGTGACGAGAAAAACGACGATTTAATAGTGAAAAAATATCTACCTTCACCTATATATATATATATATATATACGATATGGAAAACTTTTTTATTATTCATTTTAGAAAAAAAAGTTATTCTTCATACAAAGTTCTGCATGTTCTAAAATCTAAAATACAATCATCAGATATCAAATTTTTTCAGTCGTATACGCGGTGTGACGAAAAATAGGAATTTTACTCAAGAGTAAAGTACCTTTATATTTGAAAATATCGAAAATTCTTATAAAAAAAAATTGCTCGATCAGCCTCATTCACCCAAACGGAATTACATAAAGCCCTTCTTGCCATTGTGAAAGGGGTTCAGCACTCGTGTTTCAGTCATGAGACAGAACGACTAGAGAATAAACTTTCTCTACCTAAAACTTTTCGAAAGCTGGATCCTTTTCTTGGTGGAGATGGGCTGCTCAGGGTGGGGGATTGCTTGAAAAATTCTGGCCTAGCGTTTGACCATAAACATCCAGCTATACTTCCTCGATGTCAGAGTTTTTTCAGAATTAATTATCGAAGACACCCACAAGGAATATTTTCATCCCGGTCTCCAAACTCTTTTTATTATTTAAAAATTTTTGGATTATCTCTCCAAAACGAGCCATCCGTTGCTTTAGAGTGAACCCCAGACCATTCAAACCCTTCATGGAGAACCTACCGCTTTTCCGAATTAATCAGGTGGAATCATTTTCATGCGTACGCGTAGACTTTGGAGGTCCCTTCTTCGTCACCCCTTCAAAAGTGGGGGGTATAAAATCTCAGAAGGCATATATCTGTCTTTTTGTGTGTGCTGCAAGAATAGCCATCCACCTCGAATTAGTATTGGACTTGACATCTCAGGCATTTCTTGCCGCTCTTCGCAGATTTATTGCTAGGCGAGGCCGATATTCCCAAATTTTTGCCGATAATGGTACTAATTTTATTGGAGCCTCTCGAATCCTTGCTGACCTTTTCAAAGACACCACTGAGACCGAAATAATCACGTGGTCGTTTCAAGTCCCTGCGGGACCTCAATTCAATGGATTGAGTGAGGCAGGCATCACATTGGTAAAATCACATCTCATTTGGGTTGTTGGTTCTCAAATTCTGACCTTCGAGGAATTATATACGTTACTCACCCAAGTTCAATCCATTTTAAATTCTCGTTCCTCATACACGATAAGCTCGGATCCGAATAATAAGTCGGTTTTCACCCCCGGACATTTTCTGATACAAGAACCTGTAACAGTACTTCCAGACCCAGACCTTTCACACTTAAAACTCAATCAACTGGATCGCTGGCAGTTACTACAGAATATATATAAAATAGGTGGCACAGGGAATATTTACATATTCTATTTTCGCGTCGGCGATTTTGTCGTGGTAAAAACTGAAAACGTGTCTCCATTGAATTGGAAGATGGCTAGAGTTGAGAAATTACTCCCAGGTTTCGATGGGGTAGCCAGAGTGACGAGTATTCGCACTTCACACGGCCTTCAACAGAGGCCTCTAGTAGTATGTAGTAGTATGCCCTATACCTTCCCAACATTCCGGTGAATAAAATATGTTATATTATTATGGGGAAAAATGTTAAGTCCTCGGTTGTTTCCCCATCTCAATCTATCTATAATTTAGTTTTAAGACTAGTAAGTTAATTGTTCTTTTATTATGCTCCTTGCATCCCCTGTACTTGGATAGCCAGAAGAGGAAAGAGAAGGTAAGGCGAAAACCTATGGCGATTCCCGGTATATCGATAAATCCATTCATACCTTAAATACGCAAACAACCGCAAAAGACAACCCAAATCCAACACGAAAGATAGTGGATTTTCATTCCAAAAGACGCAAAACAAACGCCAAGAACAAATTGAAGAACAAGAAACTCGAAGCAATCCAGGTTACCGAATAATAATAAGTATAGTAAAACCAATCTAGCGATAGAATTTAAATTGCGCGTTCGATGATGTTGAGTGCATTATCACTGGATATATTAGGGACTATAATCCGTTGTTCGACAAGTGCGCAGAACGTTTTCACGTCTCAAACTAGGCTGGTTTCACTGTAAGGGAGCAATCTCTAAATCCAATGGATTCTTAACAAAAATCTCACTGATGTCTTGGTGGCACGCAGGTAGTGTTCTCGCTTGCTATGACAAGGTACGCGGGTTCGAATCGCCGCTCCTTCATCGACCTTGTGCATGGCATCATACGTTTAAAGGTAAGGGCTGCGTCTACCCTAGCTCACACAAATCTCTCGAGGACTTCTGAGGGTTGCTTGTAAGGAGGGAGCTAGTTGATGCAAACAACAATAACAATAACAATTCAACGACAATAAGTGCGAGCAGAAAACACCTAAGAAAAAAGTTGTATTCAAAAAATACAAATCAAGGCGAGGAAAAAGAAAAACCACAACCTTCTCCTGTGAACTCTGATAAAAAAACAGTGATGGACATGAATTCCTCATCATAGTCCAGAAAATGAAAAATTTTGGCTCACAATTTTCTCGTTTACCTGAAATTTTGGAATCAATAGAAAAACTTATTTCAAGTAAAAAATGTTCCGAACATTTTTGTTGTAAAATTAGTATTTTTCGTGTTATTCGAGATTGAAAGTAATAGTTTTTCGACGAAAAATTCAACGTTTTTAATCGGTTTTTCGAGAAAAATATTCATTTTATCAAAAAACTGATGAATGCAAAATTGTAGCCTTTAAAAAAAAAAGAAAATCTTTCTTTTATAATTCCTGTACTTACGACCAATACGGACTGAACTACGGTTTGGTTAGCTTCTGTTCGTCAAATGCTAAATTTGAGTGATTCCAAAAATGTGCATTTTACGAGGAAAATTTAAAAGAGTTTTTTTAAGTATCTTAAAAGAAGTTTCTTTACAAAAACAAAAGTCGGTAGCATCAAAATTGAGTGAGTTACGATGAAAATAAGACAAGTCCCTACATTATTCTACGAAAAAATCAGTGAAAACAACCCCCTAATTACCACCCCAATTAAAATTGATTGTCGCCCTACTGCGATTCTCTTTATTAATGTACTGTCAATAAATTCTGGAAGTTTGATCAATTTCTGCAATTTCCTAAAAAATGCCGTATCGTATCGAATTGTAGCTTTTTGATTGCAAAGATTTCCCTTTGAGTAGATTTCCTGTACGATGAATATTTGGCGAGATATGGTTGTTTCATACCTCTACTTATGAGCGAGCACCACCTCATTAGAGCCCTTCAAACTCACCCAATTTCAGAACTAAGAGATTCATAGAGTTTTAATTTAAAAATCCTTGTAGCTCTTAAAAAACCCTAAAATAGTTCCTAGATGAACTTTCTATCATCAAAAATGATGGAACTACACTCACATTTATTCCAAAATACAGGTATCTGCTCGTGTGTGAGTGTATGTCCCGTTGATTCCTCTCAAACTCGAAAGATATAGCACGTGCGCTGACATTTTTTTTAATGTGTTTGTTATAGTTATAAAAATAAATTGGTATCTCAAGTGCCTGAGTTTTATAATTCTTTTTTAAATGCGTCTATAATTTTAAGATTTATTCGTACAATTTTTTAAGTTACAATAGGGGTTGATTTATGATGATATTGAGGATATTAAGCTCTAAAATATTATTTTATAAGTTTTGACAATTAGGGCATGATATAGAATTCGAAGTAGAGGGTAGGATGAGCCTAATTCCAAATTTTTATGCAAATCGACGAAGGACGAAAAAATTGTGAAGTTTTGCAATTTGTTGCGCTTGATGTATTGGATTATCAGCAGATCCGTAAGATTATCCAAAACGTAAGTACCGTTTCTCATACCTACAGAACTGAAATCATTCAGATCGACAACCTAGAGGAAACTCTCACCAAGCTGAAAAAACTTCAACTTCAGTTTTATATATGATGTACAGTTAGAGAAGATGATGAGCATGGTTTTATCCTCAAAGAATCGACCCCTGTCCAGAAAATAAGAAAAGAATCACCCGACTCCACAATACAGTATTGTCAAATATCTCATCATCACGGAAGCCCAAGTGACATTGAATTTTCTAAGGCGAAACATAAAATAAATCCTGTCTACGAAAATCAAATGGGACTACTGCTTTGAATATATCCTTGACGGTACAGTATGTCAGAAATGGGGTCATACCATGACAAACTGTCATCATGAATTCAGATGTGTCAAATGTGGGGAACCTGTGCGACCTATGCCAACTGCCATCAAGATCATCCAGCAAACCTCGGCGGATGTACAGCCCACAATGAAGATTTATGAAGACAGAACAGCAATTCAGAGACCAAAGGCCGTAACCCAAGCTGCCGGAACTCAAGCTGCCAGGCCACAATATTCAATGTCAGATGCAACATAGAAATTCAGCATACTGGACAAAAAACAAAGCAAAAAAACTCTAGAGACCACAAGCCGAACACCCGGCACCTTGCAGCCTCTGGGCACCTATTGTTAACCTTTTTCCGGAGCCACTTTTACCAGGAAAGCCTAGAACTCTCGCTGCCCGCCCAATGCCGAAGGAACATGGTGGACCGCCACCCAAATTCTAGAGACCACACAGAGGATTTTGCTTCAGGAAGCTGTGGCAAGAGATCCACTCGGAAAAGTCACCGCAGTCATCCCAGCACAGGCCACCCCCTCCCAGTTTTCAAGGAGGATAACACAAACTGCTGAAAAATCGTTGACTCGGATGCTGCTCAACCAGCAAAGATGCAGCACACGTAATATTGGGTGGGGACCCACATGCCAGGGTGGTTATAACACCCGCTGGGACGCCCACTGGGACTAGAAAAACGATTCCACATGCACCATGGTTCAAACAGGTCTTTTCGTACATTTTTTTTGGACTAACAGCATTAACTTATAACCAACACATGAATCGAAAACTAAGTCATACATACATCCAACATAAGGAGAGAGTAAAGAGGTTGGAGTTCCATTTTAATTTTGGCATATGATGACGGAGGCGAAATGCTTCGGTTGAGACATGTACGCCACCTATCCACTTAAAATTGTTATTCATCGCGAAACCACCAAGCTCTCAAAAACCTTGTTTCATGAAAAAAAAATTTCATAGTTCGAAAGACTCAGCTATTTTAGACAGAAATCTCACAATGAGTAAAAACTTTTTTGGGATTAATATCCTATGAGACTTAATTCTCATAAAATATTGGTCTTCTCGTGGATACCTACATTACCTACATCATCATATGATCATTTATCGTTGTGAAATTTGCATCTATACCTACTTACTTAATTTAGGCGTGTTTCTTCCAGGTCGCTTGAAGAAAGAGGTTAATATACATATATGCAGAACGTTGATTTCAGATGTGCCTTTATTTGCCGACTTGACTGTGGACGAGATAGGGGCAGTCGTTACAAAACTCACCGACGAAATTTTCTTGTCCAAAGACACAGTGATTTACTCTGGAATGACGAATGATTCCTTGTTTTTCATATCCAGTGGCACTGTAGCAATGTATACGCCATCTGGACAAGAAGTGAGTTTTCAGTATCAATTTGAACTTGAATTATGTATATGTATGAATTATAATAATCCAATAAATTAATGAAAAATTAAGCGATCCAGGAATATTTGAATATGGTGTACCTCAAGGTACAGTGTCAGGCTCTTAATGAACTATTGAGTCTTGAAAGTAGAGGTGAAATTCACTGTTTTGCATATGGTACCGTTATTATATATGAGGCTTCCACTTGGAATCATCTTCAAGAAATAGTTGAGAGAGACATCAAAATAATTAATAAAAGTTGGTTTGATGATAACCTATCAACAATAAATTTTGAAAAAACCAAATAACTTCCATTCACTTGGTACTGAAATATATTTCCAAATTTAGGACCTTTCAAGATTGATGACAAAAAAATTCATGAAACTGACAAATATTTGGGTAAAATGATTGACAGACGTTTGAGATGGGATTCAAAAATTGACTATGTAATGAAAAAATTGGATATCTTTTGTCAAAATTCAAGTTATTAAGTAGAAAAAGTTTCGAATATCTATTATCTAGAAAAATTACATTATTCACTTGTTCAATAACAAATAAATTATGGAATTTACCGGTGTGAACTTGGCAGTTAATTTTCTGCAGTAACTTTCGATCCAGCAGTGAATTCACCAGTGGAGGATTAAAATAAACCTCCGAAAGAATTAAAATTGACGAATGCTTTCAGAATACGTTTTTATTGACGAGATGAACATGCCGTATCAATTTCATTTCAAGCCCCAAAGACATAAAATAGACAGAGGGCTTCAGAAAAATCCAAACCACTAATAAACCACACATGAGTTTTTTACCAAAAAATCAAAACATTTTTCTGATAACTCATCCTTAGCCTGGGAGCAAAGTCAGCAAAGTGCACCACGTGTCAGACAATGAGAGATATTCTAGCTCTCTGATTGATTGTGTTCGAACACGCGTGCATTTTGAAAATCCAGTCTAAAACGTGGTCGCCCGGAAATTAATTCGAAAAATTCCCTGTGGTGAACAGGCAGGCTAGGTCAGCTTGCTCAGGCATCGAAAATTAATGAACCCACCTCTAACATTACAATTAAATACACTTCTTTAATGGATTCTATGGCACTAAAACCTGTTTCTAAAGATTCAGATACATGGGTGCCCACCCAGAATTTTTGACCCCCGCATGATACATTTCTCCAGTATTAATAAAATTAATAATTCTGGACCAAAGAAAATATGACTTTGTGAACTCTTTTGCAGTTTATAGGCATAAGGGTTAAAATTTGCTTACTATTTGTAAAACTCGTTTTTCAATCACGTGCAATTTACGAGCAAATATTTTTGACCCTTTTGTGCCTATAAACTGCAAGACAGCTCACACACCTTCATTTTACTTGCGTTTCTATCTCAAGTAAAATTTCTTTGGTTCAGAAGTATTAATTTTATTAACCAATGTATCTGAATCGGATTTGAGGAAGAAATAATTATGCATATCAGTATCCTGAAAAATAATAGTGCACCAGGCATAGATGACATCTCATCTAGATTGATAAAAAATACCACAAATTCATTTTAGATTCTTCAGTTCACATTATAAATCAAATTTTCCTAATCAATTTAGATTCATGAAAGGTATAAATACGAATGATATATTTGAACACGTGTATAATATAGAAAAGCTATCGCTGTTTTCCTAGTTCTCGCGATATCTTTCGATACTGAGACTAATATCTGATCAGATAGTTCTAAATTCTGGTCATTCATACATACTAAAAAAGTGCATTCGCGTATACCTGGTATAATGAAATTTGACAATGAAGTATATGACTAGCCTGAGGATATTGTCAACGGGTTTAAAAGGCATTTTATAAGTATAACATTGAGTTTAATGTAAGGGTTTCGTGGGTGCCTTGATTGAGGTGAGAAATTAAATATGTCTTTTGAACTTAAATTTATTCAGCGGAGTGACAAAAGATGCAATTATCTGAACGGTAAAAACTATTTGACTGACTGCCGGGAGCTTGACCTCGTCTTCGGCAGCTCACTGGGCGAAGGGTTGTTGAGTCAGGTGGACAGGACCGTACTTGGTAATTTGTGGGTTGTTACATAAGTGTAACATGATTCGTGAAAACTCTAACATAGGTGCTATTTCTGAAACCGATACTGTTAATACTTCAATAAAATTAAAGACAAACTCACTGCAGGTATTGACAGTATTCCCAGTCTTGTAGTAAAATACTGTATTAGAATACTGTCCGTAGTTATAATGGGAATATTTAATTCAATTTTAACAAACTGTGTTTTCCCAAAGTTATGCAAGACAGCTCGAATTTGCCCAATATTAAAATAGCAAACTCTAGCGATATCAAGAAGTATAAGGTAATTTCAATTTTATGCAATTTTTCCAAACTATTCGAGATATGTATATACAATGTTTTGTACTTTCATGTTCGGAAAGTTATTTCGCCTACTCACCATGGTTTCGTTCAACAGAAAACATGTACAACAAACCTTGCATGTTTTGATCAATATCTCTGTACTTATTTGGACAAACAAAAACAAGTAGATATTGTATACTTAGACTTTCAAAAGGCTTTCGATCAAATAGACCATTATATTCTTCTTAATAAACCAACAAAATTGAGTTTCTCTAGACAACTGCTAATTATACTGAAGTCATATCTAGTTGAAAGAAAACAATTTGTAGAATCCTTCATATCTGTTTCATACGTAATTACGTCTGGCGTGACACAAGGTTCCAATCTGGGGCCTCTTCTGTTTTTAATTTTTATAAATGATTTGACAACCTCTTTAAATATTCCAAGCTTACTATTTGCGGACGATCTTAAAAACTATATTATAAAATCGAAGGCATTACTGATTGTCAACGAGTACAGGCCGAATTAGACTTAATCAAACTTTGGTGTAATGATAATAGTCTACAACTGAATGTGAAGAAATATAACATATTATCATTTACAAAAAAATCGAGTACCTTGATATTTGATTATACAATCGACAACAATATTATCAACCGCGTACAAGAGATGAAAGCCCTTGGTATCACATGATATAGTAAACTAACATTCAACACACATATCAAAAATACGGCTGCAGACGCAAATAAGACGCTTGGTTTCATTTACAGAAACAGTAAAAACTTCAAAAATGTTGCCACATTGAAATTGCTGTATTTTGCTTATGCCAGATCCAAGTTAGAATATGGCTCTTAGATATTGAACCCAATCTACGATTACCAAAAAAAGTCAATTGAAAGTGTACAGAGAATGTTCCTGAAATATTTATGCCTTAAAGTTGTGTTCTTCTAAACGATGTGAATTTTTTAGTACGTAGAATCGGAGGTCGACATGGTTTAAAGTTTTATTGCGAAGCATTTTTCAAGGACAAAAATATAAAAAAATTACTAGATTTTTTCAGAAAAATTCTAAGTACACCACTGGATTCGCGATATTTTAAGATGGCTCATATGTGAATAACGTCAATCAATAAAATAGTTATTGCTGAATGAACTTTGAAAAATATGCCGTTCCATCAACCCACCAATTCAATTTCGAAACTTTTATCAGAACTTTGACTACACTGACTATAATTTCATAAAAATCTGTTGATAAATGAAAAAAATAAAAAATTATGATGTAAAATGATAATTTTTCCTGAAATTCCATTAATATATTTTTCAAAGTTTATTATTATTTTATTATTTTCTTATTTATGAATAGATTCCGATGAAACTTTGACCTCCTGAATACAGTGGTGTATTCCAAATTTTGATAAAAATTCTGAAATTGAATTGTGGGTTGATTAGGCGGCATATTTTTTAAGTTTCACTCCCTTATAATTTTTTTATTGATTGACGCATGTCAATGTTATTTACAATTAAACCATTTGGAAATGTAAATTTATTTTAGACTTTTGATAATGAAAAATCGGATTAGTTGGCTCTGGAAATAGAGATTCATTCATTCATCAATTTAACATCCTCTAGCTGGAAAACCAATGAATTAACTGTTATAATTTATTTATCATACTCCTTATATTACTGATGTATTTATTACTATAATTTCCATTTCAATTTTTAGCATTAGTATTATTACGAAAAATTATTATTTCTTTCTCTATTTTAACTCTTTTAATATATATTATTATTGAATACACAGGTGTTATCTCACCAAGGTCTATTCCTTTATTACCAATTTTTAAATGTATAGTACTATTATTGTAGAATAAATTGAATCAGAGACCTAAATGTTCTCATGGTCGATAGTGAGTTATCGCCGCTCAAAAACTACTTAATTTCAGAACCCAAACCACGTGTTGTATATCGTGGCGTGTCTTAAGATATCTATATCTCAAGATAAATATTATTAAAGAATATCGTCTGGCTTTTCGCCGTATACATGATTCAAAAATGATTTTATATTTTTTTGTTGGCGCAGTCAAAACACAAGAAATGAGCACTCATATATCTCATAGTGGCCAGCGTAATTATGTCATGAGTATCCACCAATAAAATGTTACATATCAATGCTCGGTGTTACCATCAGCAGTACCCTTTCATGGAAAACCGTGTGAGGTTCATTGTCCAAAGGGGCTCTCAAAAACTTGGTTTTCTGTTTCGTGCCAAGAAATATTTCAATTCCCCTCAACTGATTATGATTTATAAGGCGCAAATCCGACCTGTCCTGGAATACTGATCCCATATATGGAGTGTAAACATACATTGAAACTTTTAGATTATGTCAAAAAGAGCCATTCTTCACGTCGGTGATACTTCGAGCACAAGCTCGCTCACTTCTCTGGAACACTGCAAAAAAGTTGGCGATCTGTATATGTTTTAGGGATATTTTTATGGACGATGCTCTTCCGAAATATCATCAATTATTCCACCGTTAGTGGTACCATCACAACTGACCCGTCGAGCTCAGTCCTCACATCCATATTCCGTGACTTTGGAGACATGCCGAACATATATTCTCCTTCGGGAACGGGAACGGAAAAAATTGGAACTTGCTGCCTCGGGAGCTGTTCCCTGAGGCATACAGCCTTCAGAAATTTAAGAAGAACACCAATTCCCACATACTTTTCCTCAGCTCTCACCATGTTCTCTGAATTTATACAGAATTGTCGTTTTCTTGCGAGTCAGAACTAGCTTTTAGGTTATTGTCCCTCACAAGTTTGCTATTGATTGATAAATGAATGGAATAATATCAACAATGTCGAAATATCCTTTTTTCCAAAATATTCTTTTGTCCATGATGTATCCTCAACGTCACTAAATGAGACAATAGCATTACGATGTCATTATGACATGCCAGCAAATTATATTTTTGGTCTGACAGGATATTTCGCAGGTTTGCTATTAGTTTAAAAAAAGTATAGTTTCATCTTATATTTTCACTGAATAAATAATACTCACTAATCTTCTTTCATTTCCTAGATCTGCCATCTTCAAGATGGCGCGTACTTTGGAGAACTGTGTCTGGTGGTGAAGAACCGTTTGTCTCAAGTAACTGTTGTTGCCATCGAAATAACTCATATTTACAAACTGAGGAAAAGAGATTTTGATCGATGTTTCAGGAGTCACAAAGATGTTTACCAAAAAACTATTAAAAAAGCCCAAGCTAGATTGAAAATGATTATGGAAATGGAAGAAGAGTACAAAAACAAAGAACTGAAAAAAGCTTTGGAGAAGTCAGCTTCGAAAGATCCTGATGAGAACTGAATGTTGACAAGTTAATTTATTTGGAAGTTACAACTGCTAAAGTCGATATTAGTATTTGAATAGTTTTGTTGAATGAATATGTGAGATATTGTTGTCGTTCATATTATGTATTTTTTCGATTTATTTTCCTGTTTGTACACGCACGAAATAAACTTTTGTCTCAAACTTATTCGTTTTATACATTTCACTATAAATGATCGTATATTATTTTTATTGTTATTTTTATAATACGTACTGGCGACTAACCCATTCTCGATTTTATGGCGAATTCGTTTTACCCATTTTATGGCGAAGTTAGTGGACCGAATTCCTACTAAATAGTAATTTTCCTAACAAGTGCGGAAAGACACTTTCCGCATGAGTTAGGAACAATACTTTTTCTACAAGCGTAGGAAACAAATTCATTTTTTCAATTATTTATTCATGCAATGGAAACAACTAACAAGAGTAACATTTTCTATCCACTAATTATTCGTAATATTTATTGTAAATGTACAATTTGATGCATTATGTAAATTTATAGCGGAAGCCAGCATATTTTTTGAAGATGGCTGATTTCCTGAAGAAGGCAATACATTATCGAAAGAAATCGAATGTGCAGGCACAGGCATCAAATCGTCGCCGATCGATATAGACGTGGATGGTCCTAAAATGCACCCGGAAGACGATGTAGTGTTCAAATTGAGAATTTTGTTGGACATTTCTTTTTTTCGATTGGAGGAGTCTTCTAAATACCCCTCTGCAACTGAAGTCGATTTCCATCCTCCTAGGCGTTTGATATTAGTTATACCCACACCACAGTCAGCAAGTAAAGTGGCTGAGGAACGCCTGAAGCTGTGACCAGTGTAAAGCTCTGGATTTTGAAGGCGCAGATATACTGCTATTTCGGAGGGTATCTTTCCTATGGTATTGATTCCTACACATTGCACAGTACATTTTCCACTTTTGTAATACAAGAATAAACGACGGTGAGGAGTCTCTTTTGGACGTAAATGTACATAATTTCTGTATACGTTCAAAAAATAACCATCATTTGCTTCTTCAGATATCCCGAAGGATCTAGAGGAATGATTTTTGGAATCCTTGATATTAACAATTATTAGGTTTTCTTTGTCGTCTATGTCGTCAATGGTGAGTTTTGTCAGCTCTTCTCGTCTGCAAGCACCAGCTAATCCAAAAATTGCTACTAACTTAATCATGAGGTATTGTTGGAACTTTAATCCAAGACTTCTATGATTTGTTTTTATATATTGAAATGTATGTTTCATGTCTGTAGTTATGGTTTTAATATAACATGTGTAGTACGAAAAAAATAAAGAAACTGTCATACAGATTTTTCTTTCAAACTTTATTAAAGTATTAGTTCACAACAGGTTATGGGCCCAGTCACCCAAAACTGAGCAATATCCAGAAAAAGTACTGTGAATTTAGTAATCGAGAAGTTTGAAGCCAGCTGTATAAGCCATGGTCAACGAAAGTGAAAGTTTTCCGAGTACCTCATCTGCTGCAGGGTTTTCCGGTTCAATTCCAAATATAGAACCAAAACTTGATGGTATGAGCAACTACAGCACGTGGAAGTTCATGATGAGAATGACTCTCATAGGAATGGATCTTTGGGAGTGTCTTGAGACATCAAACGAGCCTACTGCATCAGTAGATCCCAAAAAGGGCCAAAGAGCTCTAGCCACCATATGTTTGAATGTGAAAATTCATTGTCATATTCATGTCATATCAGCCAAATCAGCCTCAGAAGCATGGAAAAATCTCAGCAAGGCGTATGAAGATAAAGGGCTCACTCGACGTTTAGGACTACTAAAATCCATATTTCGCATGAAGTTAGAAGATTTCAGCAGTATCGATCAGTACGTCACGGAAGTATTATCCACATCACAGAAATTGGCTGACATCAGTAACCCATTGGAAGACTAATTCATCGGAGTGATAATCCTAGCAGGTCTACCTTCTCGTTTCGATCCAATGGTTATGGCTTTAGAAGCATCTGGAGTAACAATAACAAGTGATCTTGTGAAAAATAAACTATTACAAGATGACATGAAACGTAAGACAGATATTAGTAACACTACTGGAGATGCAGCTTTTACATCGAAGGAGCGGAATTCGAGAAATGGACCAGGTTTACAGAACAAGAAACCAAGGGGACTCAAATGTTTTGGCTGTGGAACTTTTGGGCATAAAAGAAGTTCCTGTCCCAAGTTCAATAAGAAAGTACATCCAAAATCAAAAACAGAGATGAATTCTACGTTGATAACAGCTCTATCAGCAAAAATTAACGCTGACGAATGGTATATTGACTCAGGTGCAACCACCCATATGACCAGACGTAAGGATTGGCTTCGTAATTTCGTTCAAGAATCTGAAAGAGAAGTCACTGTTGCAAATGAAGAGAAATTGTTTACTGATGGTATTGGAGACGTTCATGTGAAGCTTGCAAATGAAGAAAATTCAGTTACGATTTCGAAAGTCACGTATGTCCCAAATCTAGGAACAAATCTGCTATCTGTGAATAGTATGGTTCAAAAAGGAATGATAGTTAAATTCCTGAAAGAAAAGTGCATCATCCATAGCGACAGCAAATGCAACAAAATTGTTGGAACAGCAACTAACGTTAATGGATTGTATAAACTTGATCTTCAAATTGAACACGTGAATACAGCTGTTGTCACAAGCAACTCACAAGAATTGTGGCACAAGCGACTAGGACATTTAAATGCAAGAAGCATGACTCCTCTGAAAAATGGCATGGCAACTGGAATAAGTTTCAAAAATTCAGATAAAAAGCCATGTGAAGCTTGTATCATGGGAAAACAAACTAGGAAACCGTTTCCAAAGTCTCATTCCAGAGCGAAAAAAAAGTTGGAACTGATTCATTCAGACCTTTGCGGACCAATGTCAGAAACTTCATGGAGTGGAGCACGATATATGCTGCTGTTTACTGATGATTTCTCTAGAAAAGTTTTTGGTTATTTCATCAAACATAAAGATGAACTAAAAGACATTTTCATCCAGTTCAAAAGTCTGATGGAAAATCAAACTGGTGGTAAAATAAAAACTTTGAGAACTGACAATGGAAATGAATACATCAGTGAAGATTTCAAGAAGTTTTTAGTAGAAAATGGAATCAGGCATGAGTTGACTGTCCCATACACCCCAGAACAAAACGGTGTGATTGAACGAGCAAATAGATCCATCATCGAGAAAGTGCGCAGTATGCTTCAAGATGCTCAACTCAGTCTTAAATATTGGGCTGAAGCTGCAAATACTGCGATTTATCTGAAGAACAGAAGTCCTAGTAGAGCTGTACTGAATGTGACACCAGAAGAGTTATGGTCTGGAAGGAAAGTTGATCTTCGGCATCTCAAAGTGTTTGGATGCAGAGCATTTGTTCATATACCTGATCAAAAACGGAGAAAGCTTGAAAGCTAGAACCAAAAAGCAGAGAATGTATATTCGTTGGCTACTGTGAAGAAACTAAAGGATATAGATGTATCGATCCTTCGAATCCTAGGAAAATTTGTCGAGCTCGAGATGTAAAATTTATCGAAAATTTCAACAGAAAAGCCGGCAAGGAAGAAGCACAAAATCCTCACATCGGATCACTGATTCAAGTAGACGATAAAGTTAATGAGACGAGCAGTGTAGCAGTACCAGAAATTGAATATATGTCAGTTCAAAATGAAATGTCAAATTGTGACACTTCGGAAAATTCCAATAATCACTTTGAAATTCAACAAATAGAAGAAATCACGGAACAAAACAAAATTTATGAACAGAACACTCCAATTAGACATGAAGGAGAAATGTCACATGACGATGAAAAAGAAAATCGATATCCGATCAGAGACAGAAAGAAAAAACAATATGAAGATTACATACTCTATCAAGCTGTTGATGACATTATCGAAACTGAACCTTTCAATGTCAGTGAAATTATGTCTAGAAATGATAGTGAAAATTGGTTGATTGCAATGAAAGAAGAAATGGATTCTATGTACAAAAATAATGTTTGGACTCTCGTTGAACGGCCAGCGGATCAAAAAGTTGTGAAGAATAAGTGGATTTTCAAATTGAAACGAAATCCCGACGGCAGTATAAACAGATACAAGGCAAGGTTGGTTGCCAAAGGATTCACTCAAGTTTACGGGGTGGATTATGATGAAACCTTCTCGCCAGTGGTCAGAAACTCAACTATAAGGTTTCTTGTTGGTTTTGCAGCCGAACTCAATTTAACAATAGATCATATTGATGTCACAACTGCATTTTTGAACGGAGATTTAAATGAAACAGTTTACATGGAACAACCGGAAGGATATGTAGAACAAGGACAAGAAAATAAAGTGTGTTTGCTGAATAAAGCGCTGTATGGTCTAAAACAAGCCTCAAGAGCCTGGAACAAAAGACTTGATAAGGTTTTCACAGCGGTAGGATATAAAAGATCCTCACTGGAACCATGTATGTACTACAGAATCATTGACAAGAGTATCGTAATCATAGCAGTTTTCGTTGATGATTGTATAATTTTTTCGAATGACAAACAAGAAAAGCATAGATTGAAAGAAGCAGTTATGAAAAATTTCAAATGCAAAGATTTGGGAGAAGCTAAGTTTTGTTTGGGAGTTAGAATAAGAAGAAACCGCAAAAAAGGTGAAATAAGCATGGATCAAGAAAGTTATATCAGAGATATCCTTAAGAAATTTGGTATGACCGATTGTAAACCAGTGAAAACTCCTATGGATTCCAAACAAAAGTTGACACGCCCGGAAGAAGTCGATCAAGAAGAAATGAAACGATTTCCATACCAGTGTTTAGTGGGATCTCTTATGTACCTAGCAGTATCAACAAGGCCAGATATTGCACATGTCGCCAGTGTTCTGAGTCAGTTCAATAATTTTTACACTGAGGAACACTGGAAAGCAGCAAAAAGAGTACTCAGGTACTTGAAAGGTACAATGGACAAGTGCTTAGTATTCTCTAAAACTGAAAATGGAATAACAGGATATGTTGATTCCGACTGGGCAAATGATGAAACTGATCGCAGATCATACACAGGCTACGTATTTAAATTTGGTGGAGCAGCCATATCATGGGAATCCAGAAAGCAGAGGACTGTTGCAGTTTCCAGCTCGGAAGCAGAGTATATGGGGCTCACTGAAGCTGCTAAAGAGGCCACCTATCTCAAAAACCTCTACTTTGAGATTACAGGCCGAAATGAAACGATATTTTTATTCAACGACAACCAAGGAGCTCAAAAACTAGCACGAAACCCCGTGTATCACAAAAGGACAAAACATATCGACATCAAGCATCATTTCATACGGGAGTCGATAGAAGAAAAGGTCGTCGAGTTGAAATATCTATCTACAGATCAAATGGTAGCGGATATTCTCACGAAGGGAGTTGGAGCTTCGAAACATTCAACATACTCATTAGCTATGGGTTTGAAGTCTGCAGATTAAGGGAGGGTGTTGGAACTTTAATCCAAGACTTCTATGAACTTAATACAGATACACCTTTTTCCTGAAAAAAATTTAGTCCTGAAAAATCTGAATTTGTCTCACTTTTCATGGAAGCACCCCGTAACTTCCGTAATTATCGAGGGAGAATAATGAAACTTTCAGGACTGAAGGTAACGATGAAAATGCACCTACCGGTTGAATGACAATGGCCTAAGTGATATACACTGTCCGCCAGTCGTGATGGAACACCCCAGTTTTACGGTAAATCATATTAGGGGGCAAAACAGAAGCAAAATTCCATCAGATTCGTGATCAGGCCCCACAACTTATTACAGATACACCCTTTTCCTGAAAAAAATTTAGTCCTGAAAAATCTGAATTTGTCTCACTTTTCATGGAAGCACCCCCGTAACTTCCGTAATTATCGAGGGAGAATAATGAAACTCTCAGGACTGGAGGAAATGATGAAAATGCACCTACCGGTTGAATGACAATGGCCTAAGTGATATACACTGTCCGCCAGTCGTGATGGAACACCCCAGTTTTACGGTAAATCATATTAGGGGGCAAAACAGAAGCAAAATTCCATCAGATTCGTGATCAGGTCCCACAACTTATTACAGATACACCTTTTTCCTGAAAAAAATTCAGTCCTGAAAAATCTGAATTTGTCTCACTTTTCATTGAAGCACCCCCGTAACTTCCGTAATTATCGACGGAGAATAATGAAACTCTCAGGACTGAAGGAAATGATGAAAATGCACCTACCGGTTGAATGACAATGGCCCAAGTGATATACACTGCCCGCCAGTCGCGATGGAACACTCCAGTTTTACAGTAAATTATATTAGGGGGCAAAATAGAAGCGACAACAAACTTTGTGTATAAGTACACCATTCAGGAATCTCAATAATTTGTTGTCCAAATTGAATTCAAATCTCATTTGAGGTTGTGTACATTAACATGTAATTATATGAATACTGATATATGAAAGTCGTTTGGGACAACCTCGACTATTTTCCAATGTTTATTCATGTTTCGAAATTATTTTGACTCATTTATCTAGCAAAGCTATTGTTGTTCATATTTGACAATTTCACTTGCCGAATATTTTTTCCATAATCTCTAACTTTCAATAAGGAATTAACTCATTATTGCCTACTTGATTATACAGAAATTAAGTAACATTAATTTTGTTCCTTGGAAGGTATGCAATGAAATTGAAAAATAACTGCAAAAATAATACAATTTTATACATTACATACACACTATTATAACATGTTTTAGTAATACATTGAAAGATACGTATGAATAAAAATATTCATATTCACGGGGTGACTCACAAATGAATGACAGCCGTTTTTTGCAATATCTGCATTTTTCTACTGTGACATTAGGAAATCATATTTTCGAAAGGTTCACCTCAATACAATATTTTAAGCAGTATATATCGTATAGTACACATATTTTATACCGGGTGTTTCATAGAGAGAACCGCAATATCAAATAATAATTTTTAAGGAATAATTCAAATTGCTGATGTACTCATGGATTGAATTGTGGGAAATTTGATACCGCTGATATAAGGGTGTTTCTGCGCCTCAAATTATACAAGGTGATTTATTTGTCGAAAGGTATTCTATTTTAAGAAAACTACAGAAACCATAAACACTGTATTCCAAGATTTCCTAGGTAAAATGTAAGCATTTTCTCAGTATTGTATAAATGTTTTAATAACGTTTTGGTAGGTTTGATTTCCACATCCGAACCTATGATCAGTTTTCGAGATACAGGGCATTAAATTGGAGAAATGCTTAATTCATAAATTTTTTTCCCACAAATTGAAAAACTGCATTGACTTTTATCGAGTATGTTAGTTCAATATGAGTTTTGGTCAGATGTACATTGACAGTTACAGCTTAAAATATTTGCTGCCATAGGGTGATTCATGAATAATTCATAATACGTTTTTCTAACACTGAATAATTCAATATTTGCGCCACAGAGAATTTCTTTCCTGAAGTTAATACTTATTACTCTTATAAAGGGTGAGCCATATAGCAAACTACCAGATATAATTACGCTTGGAAATTATCAAAAAGAGAACGTGCAATTTTTTACTTACGTGTACGAAGCAACAGGGATGGTGATTTTTAATTTTCCATGAAAAATGGAACAAACTCGGAATTATCGGGAATTTGGTGTACCTGTAATAAGTTGGCGTCCTGATCACAAATATGATGGAATTTTGCTTCTGTTTTGCCCCCTAATATGATTTACAATAAAACTGGGTTGTTCCATCGCGACTGGCGGGCAGTGTATATCACTTAGGCCATTGTCATTCAACCGGTAGGTGCATTTTCATCATTTCCTTCAGTACTGAGAGTTTTATTATTCTCCCTGGATAATTACGGAAGTTACGGGGGTGCTTCCATGAAAAGTGAGACAAATTCAGATTTTTCAGGACTAAATTTTTTTCAGGAAAAAGGTGTATCTGTAATAAGTTGGGGGTCCTGATCACGAATCTGATGGAATTTTGCTTCTGTATTGCCCCCTAATATAATTTACCCTAAAACTGGGTTGTTCCATCGCAACTGGCGGGCAGTGTATATTACTTAGGCCATTGTCATTCAACCGGTAGGTGCATTTTCATCATTCCCTCCAGTCCTGAGAGTTTCATTATTCTCCCTCGATAATTACGGAAGTTACGGGGGTGCTTCCATGAAAAGTGAGACAAATTCAGATTTATCAGGACTAAATTTTTTTCAGGAAAAAGGTGTATCTGTAATAAGTTGGGGGTCCTGATCACGAATCTGATGGAATTTTGCTTCTGTTTTGCCCCCTAATATAATTTACCCTAAAACTGGGTTGTTCCATCGCGACTGGCGGGCAGTGTATATCACTTAGGCCATTGTCATTCAACCGGTAGGTGCATTTTCATCATTTCCTCCAGTCCTGAGAGTTTCATTATTCTCCCTCGATAATTACGGAAGTTACGGGGGTGCTTCCATGAAAAGTGAGACACACTGTATATATAAATCTTGACAATTTTTATTCAGTACCCCATGTTGTACATGGTTTTAGTCTTGTTTAATTTTTCAACATCGTTGTTAAGCGACCAATCTCACTAACATTGTAAGTATTGGACTCTCATCCTCACCATTTTACCATAGTTTCATCCATTTTTGTAGCTCCCTGATGATGACAGTAACCACTGTCGAAATATTGGAAATATAATGTTATAAGAGTACACTTGCGTTTTGCTGCTGCCCCAAAAAAATTGTCAAGATTTGTTTCTAACTAGTCAGCAATAGACTACCTCTCTTCTATATATATATTTATATAAAGTTGTGAAGGTTAGACGACTGTCTAAGTTAAAGAAGAATCCTTTAAATTCGGGTATGCAGTCAACAAGGGTATGGAAAATAAGTGTAGGTACTCTTTTTTCTATTCAAGCTTTCGAGTCATTTATTGCCTCTTCATCAGGAACTAAAAGTGAGGTTATCAATCCCTTTCTCTCGCCGTGCTTTATGAAATATCATGTCACAACGGACAACACTCTTGATAAATATTAAAATCGGTAAAACTTTTTATAAATTATGATTAAAAATGATCATGTTAGATTAAAATAACTGAGAAACAATTTAAAATTGATCATTTTTAATCATAATTTATAAAAAGTTTAAAACCGATTTTAATATTTATCAATAGTGTTGGCCGTTGTGACATGATATTTCATAAAGCACGGCGAGAGAAAGGGATTGATAACCTCACTTTTAGTTCCTGATGAAGAGCCAATAAATGACTCGAAAGCTTGAATAGAAAAAAGAGTACACTTATTTTCCATACCCTTGTTGACTGCATATCCGAATTGAAAGGATTCTTCTATATTTATACAGGGTGTTTCAAAATTCAGTATCAAGATTTCAGGGGCATATTTTTCAGGTCAAAATAATTTTTTTTTTCCATAAACATGTGTCCGCAACTGCTTAGTTTCTAAGATACAGGGTGTGGAAATTTAACAAAAATGATAATAATACGCCAATGTTTATTTTTTAATGAATATTATATTTTGCATGAATGTCCTCTATCTACTCATAAAAATGGTCCTTTGACTTTTTTTCGTACGAAGAACAGTTTTCGATTCAAATAACAAAATGAGACAAACAAAAATTCGCCTAGGTACAAGCAAATGACTACCTTTTATTTTTTAAATCGAAAACTGTCGGTCGGACGGAAAAAATCAGAAGACCATGTTTGTGTGAAGATAGAAGACAATTATAAAAATAATACTTATTTGACAAAAAAACAGTAGCGTATCATTATTTTGATCAGAATTATTACAGGTCATGTGTTCAGGGACGCCACTGATGGAAATTAAGAAAACGGTCACCACGGAAAAAGTGTATTTTTATGTGTACTTTGCATGTTCCAAAATTAAAAAGAGAAGCCAAAGTGGTTTTAGAGATATTGAAAAAGAACTGATTTTTTTGTTAAATTTCAACATCCTGTATCTCAGAAATGAAGCGGTTGTGGACACATGTTTATAAGAAAAAAAAGTCTCATTTTGACCTAAGAAATACGCCCCTGAAATCTTGATACTGAATTTTGAAACACCCTGTATATTTATATCTATATTAAGATGGATATAGTGAGGGACAATATATGAAAATATAAATGGAAAAGTTATCGGGTATAATCCTCAATTTATATATTGTCCCTCACTATATCCATCTTAATTTATATTTTCCTACGTTAGGTGTTGCCTTGTGATATACAAGGTCTCCTAGCCAAATGCCACAAATGTGCGGTTGGCTTCCTGTTTGTCACTTTCCATTTCTGATTTTACATCCAAGTGTGCATAACTTTGCACTTGATTTTACCGTATTGATAAGCACTTAAGTGCGAAACACGTGTGTACGGTTGCATTTCCATTTGAGGGTTATACCCGATAACTTTTCCATTTATATCTATATATATGTTAATTTTAAGGTTCTCACGGATAAATTATGGTGATCTGTTTTCCCGGGTTTCTCTCCATGTTATGTGTTTTTGGTCCTCAGAAGGACCATTTTCATCACAACGTTTTAGCAAAAGTCCATTTGCCATCTTCATAATTATATCATGCATGGTTTATCGAGGATATAAACCTGGATTGGTACAGGAATCTTATTATCCGATTCTTACTACAAGAAATCATTTCGCCATTGGGTATAGGCGGGACTGATCATCTTCGAACAAGGCGTTTCATATAATTAATATCGAACTTCACTTAAGGTAAGTTCGTTTGATCTTATAATTATATTTCACGCCTTGTTCTCAATGATCAATTGTAGATGTTTAACGTTTTGAGACGAAACGAACAAGTTTGAAGACAATAGGCTTTGATAGTTGATAGCGATACATTGTAATAATTAAGCACCTCTAGTATCAATTAACCTATTATAGATCAAGATTCAAAATCTTATTTGCAAAGTTATTTTTGCCCTAACTGAAAGATTATAGAACTTTACAGAGGTGTTGGATTTTTCTGTCCTGTCTGCCTTATCATATCAAAGTTGACCCCATTCAACTTGGCAGCGGATGAAAAAAGTTTTTATCAATACCGCTGTGTAGTACAATCTTTATTCATCTACTAATGCTTTGGCAAGGACCTGTTACATATAGGTTCTCTTATAAGTTAAAATTAACTTGGGAATGTGTCAGCTCTGAATGAGGAAGTTTCCTTTGTGTAATAGTCTAATGTGCTCGCAACACATATGTTTGGTTTTTCTCGAAACATTGAAAGCTCTAGGAGTGGCTGGTATTTATTCTTCCCGGAGGTTTGATTCCGATATCTCAATTTGAACACATGGGAACCCTCTACTTTACACAAAATCAGTTCACCCTGTAGTGGATACATCGAAGACGATTCCTTTTCCCGATTGATAGGAATCATCATGAATTTTTCATAATTATTTCCTGCTTTCTGAAGGACTTAACATCCTCTTTTCCAAAACACTTGAGATACACCCAAGAAAACTCCCCTCCTAGGGAGTATAAACCATAATGTCAACCATTGAACATCATGCTTGACAGCTCGACCACAGTATTCAAGCGTTATACCCTATACCAGGTTTATTCGTTTGCATCTCAGTTTGACACATTCCTTTGTTTGAACTGCATTCAGCTACACTCGATTCAAAATGTGGTGTAAATTACACCAAAAAGTGCTGCACCTCGATGCAAACGAATGAAACTACTGTGGCTCGACTCGCTTCACTCACAGAACACACGTTCTCTTACTTCAATGTTTCTGCTCCGTTTGCCTTTTTGGCGACCGGCGTATTAAAGCGGGGCAAACAGAACTATATAATTGGTTCGCTCCGAATTTAGACGTCAAGTACACACAGATACGACATATTTTTATGCTCCTTAGCGTATTTCACTCACTTTGTGATTGTGACTGATTTCCATATGACAGATTCATAGATTATGGAGCCTATGGAGCGTTCGTTCATTGGTTCATTACCATTCACTCAGTTAAGCTGTTTTCTGGCGATTCACCGTATTGATGCATATATTTGAACCAGTTCGCAGGCTTACGTCATCGTTTACGTGAGACGCTAGAATGACAATATTTAAACCGCTACTTTTTACTTTTGAAGTTTCAGATGAAATGGTATAACCTCAATAATAAACAATGACAGGTGTGAACTAAATAATTTCGAATGTTTATCAAAGTATTTTTATGTGATGATGATGAACTTCATTTTGGCACAAATTATCGATGATAATGATGATAATTGTTTTCAATTACTGCGATGGATAAATGACAGAAATGAGGACGAATTTTTGTTAATGCAATTTTTATTGCCAACTACCACATCACATTTACGCCCACAAGGATTTTGTGAGGAATGGTTACCTTTATACGTTGAGTATGATTTTTTCGAATTATTCAGGATGACAAGAAGCTCATTTCACGTTTTATTAGGATATATTCAATGCCCAGAAATGAACAAAGAATTCACTGGCGGGAATATTCATTTCAAGTGAGAAAATGCTTATGATGACTTTGTGTTGGCTAGGTAAAGGTGAAGTCTTATTGTCAGTGTCAGATAAATTCAATGTCTCGATATCAGCCGTGCACAGAAGTTTAGAACTTGTTCTACAAAAGCTTGTATGTTTGAAAAATAGGTTTATTAGATGGCCTGATGGTAGTGAACTAGTCACTATAGAAATGGACTTCCATGAACGAGCTGGTTACCCAGGTTTGTTGCATTTTGATATGTCTTGTTCACTCGATTCTTAATAACTGAATTTCAGGCGTGATTGGACCTATAGATGTATGTAATATACCATTTAAGGCACCTGTTGAACAGCAAGAAAGCTACATTGATAGAAAGCTGAGACACTCAATAAAGTTACAGGGGATATGTGTAGCAAGTAAAGTTTTTACCAATATCATGGTAGGATTTCCAGGGTCTGTGCATGACAGTAGAGTAAGAATGATTAATATCAGTGTTGTTTTTTTAGTCAATAACTTATTTTAGGTACTTCAAAATTGTACGATATTTCAAGACATAGAGATCAATGAGAATGGAGCCAGATACTTTCCATTGCCCGAGTACCATTTACTAGGAGATTCTGCTTATCCACTTTTGAATTGGATAATGACCCCTTATAGGTAATTTTCAACTGTTTAGTTTGTGTGAATATTTTCACGATTTTTTTTTGTATATTCCAGAGATAATGGGAATCTTACTGAAAGACAAACACGTCATAATAAAATTCACAGTAAAACACGTATTGTGATAGAACATACGTTTGGGTTGATCAAATCATGTTGGCGCATTTTGAAGTATATTAATGTCAACAATGTGATTAAGGCAGTCAACATTATTGTAGCTTGTTGTATATTACACAATTACTGTTACATAAATAATGATATTTGGAATGAGTATGAAGCTGTTGAAATTGGTGATGATGAAGGGAATGAACTGAACATACATTATAATAATGAACCAGAAAATAAGCGTAACCAAATTGCACTACTGCTTTGAATTTGATTCCTTTGGAATTGTAAATATATTTTTAATAAATTCATCATCAATTTTTCTGTGATTTATTGATTTTTAAATAAAACTCCTATTTATATTGAGTGATACATTTTATTATACCAATCACTCTAGCACTTCAAAGAAATGTCAGTCTTTGGTATGAGCAGAAATGTTATCACATATGTTACTTTAGATGATCCATAAATAAGGCATTACTACATAACAAAAATAAATATTATTCTCATATCTTTAGTAAAACTTTGAAACAATAAAATGAAAATAGAATATCTAAACCGACACTTAAACAATAATATGTAGCCACTTCAAGAAACTCAACTGAAAATAATACTGAATGAAGTTTCACAAAACATTCTGATATTTATTCACTATCGCTATCCCTTCTACGCTTCTTGTCCTTTGGTTTATTCATGTTGGCTATCAATGCCATCATTTGTTCGTGTCTTTGTTGGCTTTGCTGACGTAAGGTCTCAGTGATGAGTTTAAATTCATTTTTTCGGTTTTCCAAATTTTCCCGGTGAATTTTTTCGAGAGTTTCAACAACCGATTGTTTTTGTGGTCTGACTGAACTCCTAATGCTTTCGAAGCGGTTGATATGACTAGCAGTTTTTGAATTACAATGGCTTGAACCTGGAACTTCTGCTCTCAAAATGCTCTGTGGATGGATCCCTTTAACTGACGTGGTTGAAGGAGTACTCTCCTCTGTTGCTGTATCAATCACCAATGGTGGAACCACTTTATGTTTATCCCCCAGAATATCATCCATCTCTTCAAAATAAAGAGGATATGAAATTTTTCCCTCTCCTGTTTGATTTCGTTTTTGAATGGTTTTTAAATATGTCGCAGTCATATTTGCAAATTTCTGTCGCAACTTCTCCCTACCTTCTACACCATCTCCTACGATAGACCCCATGTCATTCATCCTTTCAACAATATTCATCCAAATAGAATAGGTTTTTTTTTAGAGAATTCACTATCAAATTGCTTCCTCAATGCCAGGAAAGCTAATGTAGCCTCATGGTCAAGTTGTGTTGGCTTCTTCGTTTTCCACAATACACATTCTCTGTTTTTCGAAACTGTTTTACCCTTTGAATGATCACTGTCAACGGGAACGGATGGTAGTTGCTGTTTTAACAGATTGAGATACTGTTGAGCCATCTGAGGATCTGAAATAAATTTTACAGTTTATAGCATTAGTTTTTTCAATAACGTGTGGAACAATGGAAATAGGATTCATTCAATTATTCACCTTTTAATGTCTCGGCAGTTTCTTCATTCACGATTACCCGGAAGTCGTCTATTTCAATTTCCATCATAATTTATATTTTTCACGAAGAGTATTTGAATTTTGAATTGAAAGTTTGAAACACAAAACACAACTCGACTTTGATGCATAAAACTGACATAGAAGTAACTGGAAACTGGAATGTCATTACTGTCAAATTCAAACAGTGGTTCAAATACATGTGGTCAATGCGGTTTGAAATCGTTTCAACCAGTTGCGTACATGACGTCACCGTTGCATCGCTAGAATGACATATTTCAAATACATTTGAAAACGGTTCTAACCGTTAGATCGCTAGAGAACAGCTTTAATTTGGTGATCACGTGGTACTGCGCTCGATTTGACATAACCGAATGCAAGGACACAGTTGCTTTAAAAATTTGCGTGTTCACACGGAAAACAAGGGGTACTGCATTTGATCATTGAGAACAAGGCGTGAAATATAATTAAATGTCTGCAGTTTAGAACTAGACTGATCCAATCAATCAATCATGCACCCCCTAAGATTAAGGCCCGGAAGAAGGAGCTCCCCAGCACTTTTTACGTGCTCGGACGTTCCCTCCCCCCTTCCACCGCCACCGCTCTCACTGAGCGGATCCTCATCCTGTACTATTCTCATATTTCAAACGAAAATACATATTCATTTAGGCTTCATTAAATAATTCCATATGTTGCGTCTCTAGATCAGCTTCTACTTGGAGACGTTCTGTATTAACTTCTTCTGAATTAGCATCAATATCTTCTGTTTCAACGACATCAACATCGAAAGGTCTCCAGAATGCCATAATCAATCTAATTTAGACAACTGAATACGATATATAAATATGTCTTTGAGTCTAGTTGCACCACCCTGCCTAGAAAATAAATCTTCTAACTAATTGGAATTCTACAGCGGCAAGTCAAAGACGTCGATCTCTGACCAATTAGAAATCGACACCGACCAAACAAAAGCGTTCGATTGTCATAACGAAAGCGTTCGATTGTCATTTCGCCCTCCCTTTTTATCTGACCGAGTTCACGTGGATTGCCAGTCGAAATGAGAAAAGGAGCGGTTGGAGAATAACATGTTATTTATGTCTCTGCAAATTATCAGCGGCAATTTGTATATTGATCGCTTGGTTCTGTGCTGTCTCAATTGAGTTCGTATAGACTATACATTTATGTGTTCCCTGTAGGTATGATAACTATACAAGCATTTTGTTTTTCGAGAAAAGTCGTCATAATTTTCAGTTCCATCTACTCATTGTATTGCTGGATATGTTGCATTGGTATGATTCTTTCCATTAAATCATGCTCAACACAGAAGGCTTCAAAAGAGAACTTTGTTGGAATAAATTGATCAGTTATGTTGATACTTTGATTACATCATCATAAAATATTTTGTAATTACAATGTGATGTGAATGTGAATTTGAATTATTCTATGAAATGATATTTTGTGATAGTAGTTGTGCAGTCACTAGCACAGATTTCTCAAGGAACGAGTTCCATAGAAATGGTGCTGCCATTTTGGAGATGTTATGATTTTATTGTATTCCATTTTGAACCAAACTGGCCAAGATGATTGGAGAGTGTGGAATTTAAATGGATCGCCTGTACAAATATAAAATACGACAACCTCTGGTCACCAAAGTATTTCGATTATCTCAATAAGTACTCGTTGAGATTGCTGAGACTGGCTCAAATGAGATTCATCAGACCCTAAAGATTTGCAAATCAAAAAGTATGAATCATATTTTCATGTCAAAAACTGTCGTTTGATACAAACATTTACTCTACACCGTTTAACTTTTTCATTTTCAACAACTGAGAATATAAATATCGAAAATTAGGATAATAATTCGACATTTCATGAAAGTGAAACTACCACACTGTGCATAAAAAACCTCTAGATAGGAAGAGGTCGAGACCATAAGAACTTTTGATCAGAATAACATAAACTACGAAATACCAAAATTCATTCACACAAGTGAACATCAGATTAAGGCTCCATCTGGTATGATCCAAGAAAACCTCGAAAGTCTGTTTTCTATTCATCAGGTGAGGAGAACTATTGGCAATAATTGTTGAATGATATATATCGATTGCTTCTGAGAAAGTTCATTATTGATTGTTGGCCAACACATGAATACAGTGGCGAACATATCATCTACATACTGTTTTTTACAAGTGACTGTATCGGTTTCTTAGCAATCTCATTGTGAACTATTGTCAAAACAAAGGTTTTGTCAAGATCAAAGTAATGTTCTTTCTACCTAAAATGGATCATAATTGTAGCATCAAAACCAAACAGGGAAGTATGCCAGAATTGTTTATCACTGGTAACTTTTTCCAAAAACTGAAGGCACGATTAAGAACAATCGTATTAGTTTCTCCTGACAATCCTAGAGCATCAAGATACTACAGGAGTGAAAGAGCATTACGAGACGAAAAACAGAGACAGCTGAATCTGAAGTACCCGTGGGTAATTCATCCTCTCAGCAAATTAAGGTATGTAATAACGTTGTTGAGACACAATCAACATTTTTTGTAGAAATAGATAGATAGACACCTACTGTTTCAAGGAATGATGAAAGGCCAGAGGCATGAGTAAAAAAAATAGAAACGAGACCATATCAGTCATTAGGTAGTACAATGGTCTTCAATATACATGGTGTTTCCAAAATTGGAGCGATAACGAAAATAGGTTGTTATGTGGGACAAAATATTGGCGATTTTAGTTACCTTTGATTGGGAGGCACTGGTTTGATCCTCCAGGCCACAGCATGTCTGCCAGCTTGCAGTGTGTTTGAGCTGACAACGAATGGTCTGATTAGGCTGTTGACCTATATCTTCCAAAATATTTTTCTTTGTCGACAAAAATTTAATGTTTCGCTCCGTTTTGTTTTGTCATTTTATACTTTCCACTTCATTTATCGCTCCGATTTAGGAAACACTCTGTATATCTAGTGCTAGGAATCGCACGTTGAAAGGTAAGACCTCGTTAATCCTTGGCTCGCACAAGTTTCGACTTTTAAGGGCTGTCGTTCCTAAAGGGACGACAGCTGGTTAACGGAAAAAACAATTTTAAACCCTTTTTTTAAAACAAATCTAGGATTCATTAATCCTATTGTGTAAAAATGTTTTTACAGGATGTGTGAACATTTAAGTTATTGAAAAATGTGTCATGAAGGGTATACAAAATATGTTTTCTTTTTGTGTACGTACAGAGATTATGACAGTTCCAACACTACGTTATTTTGCCTTATTCAAATGAGTCGGTAGTAAAAATATTGCATGAAGAATATTTCAGGAATCTTCGAATAATTTATAGGTGAATGTTAATGAAATCGACAATTTCCGAGAGTCAATATTTACCACAAAATGGAGAAGAGACTAAATGTGTATTTAAAGGCTTCTCTAATTATCGAACGAACATGTAAAAAAACAAGAAGGTATTCAGAAACGATTATTTTACTTTTTTCAAAGGCAAATTTTTGGGTTATATGGACCACAGAAAAAGCTGCATACGGTTCTCTCGTGTAAAAAGCACTGCAATTATTTTGTGTCAATGCATGTGAGTTCACATCAGTGTTTTAAACACATTGTTCACACATTCAACATTTTTTGAACGAAGTATAATAAATATACTGGACCAAACCAACAACAAACCTCTATTTTTAACACCTCGACACGTGTTTCAATCACCAAGTGATCATCTTCAATTGGAAGATTAAACTAAATTGACCTATAGAATTGGCCTTATTTATACCCGTTAGATATATCTGCTAGATACCTGCGTATTGTTTCTCTCATATTAATTTCACAATATTCTTGACACTTTTGCGCACACGTGCGTAAAAAAATTACCTGTGCGTAAAATCATCAACAGTGCGTAAAATAAATTTTTACGCACTGTTCATAAATTTATGCATTTTTTAAAAATACAGTATTTTGCGTCAAATTTAACCCAAAAGTCATCATTTGGTAATACGACGACAATTCATAACATAAAACATTCAAACTAATGTTACAACTGATACAGTTTGGCAATATAATTGATAACTGTCGAAGAAAAAACTCTATATGATACACTTTTGTAAAGGGCCTTTTTTGTACTCGCGTATTTGTTGAATTCGGCTGCGCCTGATTCAACAAGCTTCACGCCCATACAAAAAAGTCCTACTTTACGAACTTGTATCATAAATAGCTATTATCCAACACATGACAGTTATGGCTTTCATTATTAATGTCATTTTAGACAAGTAAATTATCAACTCACGTTCATATTTAAAACTTGTTAATTATTATCTCATAAAAAAACGATTTCTTCCACTTGTTGGATAAAACATTGTATGCCACTCATGTGTTATGTTTCCTAAGTCACTTGAGAATTTATACCACTCGGCCTGACTTACTTTCAGCATAACACACTAGTAAACCATAAATAACTATTATCAATCTATACAGTAAACTATTAGGTATTGGTCCACCATCGTTATTCATAATTTTATTATGTTTACTTATTTCTAAGCTTTTATAGACATCTAAATGCCTTTTTTCTATATTCATGCAAAAAGCAAAACTTTATTGAACTATATTTAGTGGAAAAAGAAGTTCTTTATTGCACTAGTGCAATAAAGGTTTTATTGCACTCATCTGTCATTCAACTTCAACGTGCTGTTATCATGACAAACATAAATGTTCAAACCCACTACATATTTAGCAGATATTCTGTGAGAATGGCAATACGTTTTAAACAGTTACATATTTTATATTATTTTGTGTTAATGTTAGCAGCCAGAGAGAGCTAAACCAATGCCTTCCCGAGAAAAACTCCATAATCAAAACTGATCCACTTTATTCTAAACCGTCTACCTGTATAAACCAAACTGTACTATGACCACACCTCGTGATAACATACGCGCTCACGGCTACTATGATTTTGATTTTTATAATGCAACTATGGTTATAGAAACGCCAGTCAAAAATTATTTCTGACAATTACAGAATTGATAGTTTTAAAACGAGTATTATTAATGGAAAATAGATGATAGTGATCTGTTTCAATGCAAGTCGATAGTAATAATCAATTATTTAAGTTGCGCTTTTCATTTTTCAACACCTAGTGCCGTATCTTGATAAATCATTTTTTGCTTTTTGCATGAACGTAGAAAAAATATTGTATGCAACTCGTGCAAAAATTGTTTATTGCACTTACTTTTTGCACTTGTTGCATAAATAACTATTAGTTGTTGTTAACCTATCTAATCAATCTTAATGAACAAAGTCTATGAAATGGTTTTGTTGCAAAACATGACAGCAAACTTAAAAGATCTTTTGGTCTGTCCATGATATTTTGCATCGCAGTCCTCACATTTGATTTCATAGATTGCAGACTTTTCCAAATTCTTGAGTTTGGGTTACCCAGAAGGCTCTATAGTGTCTGATGTGTTTTGAATACCATCCTTACCTAGTTCCTAGGTTGAGAACGAACGGAATCTCATCTTAGGGTATATGTTTATTGAAACTTATAGCATTCAAATGAAGTGAGGATTATATTTGCAACATTTTCAGATTTTATAAAATAGTTTTAGCAACCAAATTTTTTGACGGGTTTAGCAGGATTTTAGTTGTCTTGCTATGTACAGTATAATTTTCAGATTATACAAAACAGTTACGACGTACGTGTTTTTTATACAAGTTCGGAACCACCCCCGCGCCATTTGTTCCAAAAACTGATTGACTGACGGCAGGCTTATAATATTCAACCTATTTTTATAGTACATGAGCCGAAAAGAGGTCGCCCTTCACCGTGCTGTTTAACAGATGAAACATACTTCTCATGAAGTTTTATAAATACACGAATATGCCTAAAATGGGTTGCCAATCAAAATGTGGTCCAGACTATATACAGTGAGTTTCCAAAATTTGCAATATATGGAAAACTTTTTTATTACCGATTTGTCAGAAAATTTTATTCCTCATAAAAATCAGTGCATTGCAGAATACTTGCATATCAGTTGTCAAAATTGCAAATTACCAAACGGTGTACAGGGGGCTGTGATTCCAAATTTGAATATTGTTTTCGATTCTGATCAATCTTCTTGAATGAACTTTATGATAATGTCAATAATAAGGGGTAGTTTACACTTGATGAAAATTCCTATTTTTTGTTCCACCTGTACACCGTTTGGAAATTTGAATTTTTGACAACTCATATGCAAGAATTTTGAAATGCACAAATTTTTATAAATAATTAAATTTTCTGACAAATAGATAATAAAAAAGTTTTCCATATGGTGCAAATTTTTTAATCTCACTGTATATAGTCTGGACCACATTTTGATAGGCAACCCATTTCTTAGACCATTATGACCTAATATCAAAATACAAGCCTTTATAAAATGAGGATGTTATTTAAAACAAATCAGACACTACAGAGTTGGCAAAGCCAATAATTCGGAAAATTCTGGGATCTACGAAATTAAATGAAAGATCTATTGCAGTAAGGTATAAAGATCATCTAGCACATCTGAAATACGGAAGGGCAAAAAAAATCCGCAGTCGCCAATCATGTTTTGCAACAAAACCATTCCATAGACAGTTCATAAAGATTAGTTAGACAAGTTAACAACAACAGACATCTAGTCTAGATGCCTATGGAAGCTTATAAATAAGTTATCATAATAAAATTATGGATAACGATGGTGGCCAATACCTAATAGTTTACTGTACAGCTTGAATAATAATTATTGTTAGTTATCACATGATGTTAATAACTAGTATATTCATTCAATTCAACATTTACCTAATTAGTAGATAAGGCGAATTTGTGAAATTAAGACGCAGATATCTAGCAGAGATATCTATTAATCCAGTACGATTGGGTGTTGAGACGAGGATCGATTGTAGCACCACCAAACTTGGTATGCTAGTAGTTGGAACCATGAAAAACACGAAAAAAAAATTGTTTACCAAAATTCCAGGGGTGGAACATTTTATTTTATTTTTTTTCGTTTAAAAATAAGTAAACTTGGAAAGTATTCGATTTATCGAAAAAACAACTCAACAAGGTGAAAGACAATTCAATTCCCCACAAAAATTATTTTTAGTAATTTCTTAAGAAATGCGCTCGTTTTCTCAGAACGCCGACATCAACTTTCAGGTTCACGCTTAACCGCTGCAGGAAGTTCTGGCGGAGCCGAATATTTGATTGGTCATAACTCTGGTAAAAATGATCGGAGGAGGAAAAGCAAAAGTTCATATCGTTTCTGAAGACTCCTACCTTCTCAAGCAAACCTAATATGCGAGTATTTGTGTACATAAAATTAATCAAATTCAATAAGTTGATTGCTTTGATTATTATTTTGTTCCATTCGATTACTTTTCGCACTACCATTTTTTTCTGCACTGGTGATTTACTCTTCCCATTGGTGTTTTAAAGTGATGTTTTTCACAATGGAATGACAACTGAAAAGTAGTATAATTTAGTTGTCAATGTCAAGAAGGACCATTCAGTAACGAGTAATTTAAGCAGGAGCGTAGCTTAGCATACCGGAGCGCAGCGTAACATACCGTAATTTTTCTACTGACTCATATTAAAACAACAAAATCTTATTTATTGTCCGGGTGGAATTTTTTAATTGATTTTAAACTAACTTCCCGATGAGCTAGGTACCTGAAATTTGGACCATAGCTCAGAAGTGGATGACAATGCATGAAAATGTGTGAAAAAACGCGGTTTTACCACTAATAATAATAATAATGGGAATTTTTGGATCCCGCAAATGGCTCTAACGATTTGGATGAAATTACGAATCTAGCACGATTTGAAAATATCCAAAAGTTGAACGGATGCCACATATTCAAGGCGGGATACGCAAAACGGGTGGCAAACTTTCAAACCCAAAACACTGGGCGAATATTCTGATTTGTTCATGGAAACAAACATATTGCTCTTGGCGGATATTTTCGATAATTTTCGAAATATCGGCAACGAGAATATGGCCTAGATCCCGCGTGGTATTACACTCTATCCGGCTATACGTGGTCGTGCATGTTAAAATACACCCATCAGGGGGTTTGCTGCCTTTGCTTCCCACATTCGCAGCTTTGGAGGCACTGGATTGTTGGTTGGTGATGCCAGCACCTTAGCCAGGACCATTATCTCCTCGGAAAACAAAAAAAAATATGGACGAAGAGAAGCGTCACAATACTGCAATGGAGAACATTGGAAAGCTGGGATCTGGCTTGTTTATGTGCAAAACAAGTCTCAGAGGCTATGGTCTCTTCCTCAAGAGTGAAGCTGCCCAATAGCAAGCGAATTTTTTAACAGACATCAACATGTCTGTTACGAAATAAGCGATATTGCCAAGTTTATTCACAATCACATCGACAAACCGAGAGAGGCGGAAAAAAGAAGAGAGAAGCGGAGACAACAACAACGTTAAGGCAGCAGTGTTCTCTATCAAACCTAATACTAATACGCTACATTGCGAAATTTACAGCAAGTACCACACCGTAGACTTTACTCCAGAGAAATCGATCGAACGACTGTTGGGTTTCTCACCTCGAATACTCGAAGCTAGAATGATTCACGTGTCTGACCAGCCCGTCAACATAGTCAGAGTGCAAACAGTTCACATTGACAGTAACGTCACATCGAGTGCTTTCTTCAACAACCGACACCCCCATACGATATACGAGTTTGCTGTTCAAGAAGATTCCGGATTTGCCATCAACGAAACTCCCTCGAATCTCATCTATCTGTCTGTGAAAAAGACGAAAATACACAATATAACCTTGAATATTCTCATTCCGGACTGATTGAAGTGTGAATTTCCGTACGACTGGTGTTGCCTAAGCTGTCAAATGGGGTTGGTATTTGATTTGGACGACGATCAACAGCATAAAAGCGCAGGCGTCAGTATGCTCTCTTTCTCTCTCTCTCTCTCGAGTATTATACAATTCCTCATACCGTCCATCATTTCGTCAAAACAATTGTTCAACGTGTACAGTCATCCAAAATTTGATGAATATATCCAGAGAGTGGAGAGTCGAACGTATCACCCGTACGTCAAATCTTTTCAAAGTAATGAAATTGTGACACATGGATTCTGATGAACAACGCCATCCTCTGTATAAAGGGCACTCTAGTCTAAACCGCAGGAGATGGCATTGTGTGGAGCATTTTTCTTCAAATCAATGTACTATGAAATCAACGGCAAGGAGGTGAACTCTGTTTGCTTACCGGGTTAGGTGAGCACCCTGCGAGGTTACACTTGTTACGCAGACGCCGATTCTCGACACTTGGCCACTGCCGGATGGACGTATTAAGGTGGAGCTATTCGCAACGCCAACGACGGCTCATTCGCCATGCGGATTCCGCCTAAGCATCTGTTAGGCATATTCCACGATTACAGATATGCCACGATCGGACGACAGTGCATTAGTTTGGTGAAAAGCAGAAACGACAACTGCGAGGCGGTAACGTAAACAAAACTCAGTGGCGGCGGCGCTTACCAGTGCCAGCGTCAACAACGTGAGAATTTCCAAAAATATAAATAAATATCTCGGCAGTCCAAGCTCCCACGCACCACATCTTTGGCAGGGATGTTCCTCGTCAACGCCCTCACTCCAGCCGATTCCAATTACCCAACTCTATATTCATACAAAATCATGAATCTTAATTGGCGAAATCTTGCCACCCCCCCCCCCCAGGGCTCTAGCGCGCCCCTTTTTCTGCGGGAACTTTCCTCAGTGACGCCCTCGGCCTGTAGCACCACCCCCAATGCCGAAAACTCAATGGCGGCCCCGCAAAATCACCAAAGCGAAGACAGATGGAGGGAGTCGATTTTGATTGCCGTATGAACTTTGCCCTACTACTGATCTCAAAAACGGTGTCAACGATTTGGACCAAATTTTGTATTCAGATAAGGTTTTGCTTTCTAAGTTGATCCATATAGGCGTCTTCACTGAGAAAACGCGATTTAACAATATAATAATGATGATGTAAATTTTCAAATTCTATTTGCTCCCACTTCCAAACATACGAATATTCTGAAATTTGACACACATATCAAGGACAGACGACATTACAGGAATTTCACAATGTTGATTCAATAATGATAATTATATTGAGATTTTCAAATTCAACTTTTATCCTCTACCAATCCTCCGAGTAATCTAAAATACATTGCTAGAACCGACGAAAAATATGGGGCACATGCTATACATAACTATTAATAGTGTAGCGTCAAAAAAAAATGTTAAAAAGTATCACGTATACTGTTCCCTCTTAGCTCAGTTTGAAATTTTGTGAAATCAAATGTATACTGACAGATTCGTTGATGAGAATTTTCCTTGGTTTGTCCAATTTTCATTTACTCGGTAAACTTGGTTGGGACGGAAAGTTGGGATAAGGAAGTATGAGCAATTTCACAATTTCGTTAATCGAAAGGACCAGCTAGCCCAACCTAGCACCGAGTTTTTAGAACAGCTCAAAAACCCGCCGAAAATTGTACACCACGATGTGCACTGAGATGATACTGAATATTTGTGTTTTCCACTCTCTGGCCAACGGAGAAATACAATGTTGCCGGACTGTGCTCTACATGTTTCCTTTACTCAACTAAAACATAATATACCTACTATTAAATTTCCTGCATATTGAATGCAAGTTAAAAATTGCATGTACAAAAATTGAGGGGCATTGAATTCACAGGAAATTTTATAGTATACGTGATACTTTTTAACATTTCGAAAATTATTTTTTTAAGACGCATAAACGAAATTCAAAAGCATAGACATGGCTGTATAGACAATTGAATACCCTTCAAAATGAGGTATCACTTGACCCCCTATTCTATTTAAAAAAATTTGGGGTGGTGGCTGTCACTTTGAAGGGGGTGGTGTCTTTTTGAAAACATAAATCGACAACGTAGCAAAATTATTTTTTCTGTTACCTTAGGACCTCACTGTATATTAGTCAGTTGCTTTAAAGCATTCATCAAGTGTGCGTGTATAACTGAAAAAAATACCTGCTTGATGCCCTATCCTCCGTAAACCGGCTGCACCCTTAAGAGCAACCCTCAGAAGTCCTCGAGAGATTTGTGCGAGCTAGGCAAGACGCAGCCCTTTCCTTTTAACGTGTGATGCCATGCACGTATCGGGATATCTTGTACAGTGAAACCAACCTAGCTGAATGAGTGAAATTGCGTGTACGTTCATGTGGTATTACGGTGTACTACGAGTGCGCAACACATTTTCAGCTAGGTTGGTTTTACCTCAGGTGTTCCGACTATTTATATTGTTTGGGTTTACGTTTCCATTTTTGTGACTTGTAAAATTTGATTTCAAGGGCTTGGTATGAAATTTACTTGATCATGTTCTATACTGGCTGTTTGCTTATCAAACCCATAGATTCTGGCTTCTCATCGAAGAAAGAATTTTTTCCCGGTTACCGAGTGATACATATGTCCATGGATGCGCTATGCTGGTTAGATATAATCGTCAATTTCTGCACTGGCTTCTCTTGTATTAGACAACGCAAGAATGAACTTCGTCTTGGCAAAATAGCAAAGTAAGTTAATAATGTTTTATTGAAATACAAATTCATTATTCCAACCGCTTACACAAGCTAACTCTGTTCACTGCACACTGGATCAACCAATAGATGATAACACTTTTTTGTAATTTTGTTTCAATATGGCGACTTTTTGTCAAATGTCAAAATGACGTTCATATTCGCACAAGTGTGAATATGAGAGTTCATAACTATAAAAGTGCGAATATGAAAATCGATAGTTCAGACTTATTTGGTAATAAATTCTAAACGAGACTATTATGCGATTTATAATAATCAATGTAGTCGCCTATGCAACTTCCGAGATTTCAAAGCTTTGTCGTATCATTGACAACGATGATGTGAAAATAAAATCAACAACTTTGGTTATGTCACGTCATTGTCATTTCAGCGTGTTATTTGGTATCTAGGGTATTAAAAAGTACCTAACGTATTATATGATAAACGTGCGTTTTTTAGCTTCGATAACTCAAATGTGAGATGAATGAACCTCAGGTTGTGTAATGCAATTTGTGATAGGCGGCGTTTATTATAGAAATAAAAGTAATGATAAGCCAATCGAAGAGGACTCCTAGGAGATCGTCAGCCTAGTCTGGATGTTGGTTTCGTTTGGGGCACCCCTTCTTTATCCAGGCATCCGTGAAAGTTGGGCACACGGCAAAAAGGGATCACCACACTTAATATGAAATATGTTATTGTTCTAAACACAACTTAGGCGAAGCGTCGCGATTCTTGATGCATAAGAAAATAACGTTAAACAAATTTCTAATAGTTGAATGCGTATTAAGGAAAGCTAGTGATGAGGAGCTGGTCGACACTGCTTTTCGTTCTTTGGACGTCTTCTTTCTGGAGGTAGGCAAAAAACTGACTGCTCAGTAGCGTACATATTTCTTACCTGCACACACCTCACAAATTGCTTGACATAAAATAACTTAACTAATTTAAGTGAAAACTTAATTATGAAAATATATGATATTGATAATTTGTAGCATTGATTTAACTTAAAGGAAGCTCAATATTCAATGATACGATAAATATAATCAACATTTTCAGTTCCTATCAAAATCACTCCTTTTGTTTCTGCAAAAACAAAAGCAAAAGCAAAAAATATTTATTAGATAGAAATATATGAAATACGGCCGCACACATAAAATATGAAATATATAAAAAACAATTTTAAACTATCGCGATTCCACTGGGTAGGGGTAAAGAGGGAGTTTTGTGAATTGCTTTTTTCCGGAGGCAGGTTTCCCTACTGCCTTTCTGGAGATTCAGCGGGCGGGATGAAACCATGACTCACCTGCCCCACGATGTTGTGTGGGCCACTTCCACGAATATGGGCTTTGTCACCTTTCTGCTATTACCCTGCCTCCTGGCGTACCATGCAGAGGAAACTAATACTTTCATCGAGAGCCATAGATAGAATTTGCCGGCTTGTTTATTTAAGTATTTATGTAACCGAATATATCTATCACTATCTCCGTAGAACACTGGACAGGCGTAGGTCATTGCTAGCCTTATGAACTATTTTTTATAAGTATTTTATTCTCCAGGCTTAGACTGGAGGCCCTAGCAATAAGCGGCTACGCTCTTTTGAGTGCCGCCGGTTCCCGCTGGACCGACGGGTTGATATGTTTATGAAGGAACAAACGCCTCTCCAGCTGTACCTCCAGGTGCCTCACGGCGTCGGACTCGTCTATCCGGTTTCCCAGAACCCCGACTTCCCCGGGTAAATATACGTCTTTTACTCTCCTCGAGAAGGTCATGAGTTCTATTTTGTCCGGATTTAGCTCGATTCTGTTTCTCGCCATATACGGTGTTCTAGCCTAGACGCGGCGACCACGCTGTGGCTCTGAAAGAGTGCAAATAGCTGTATCATCTGTGTAGATTGCCGTGTCTACTAGGTTGGATATGGGATAGTCGTACGTTTATAGCGAGTACAAGAGCGGCGACAAGCACGACCACTGTGGCACTCCAGCTCCGATCGGCTTCATTGATGAGCTGGTGTTATTCACCCTCACCCCGAAAGTCCTATTGACCAGGTAAGTGTCAATAATCCTGATCATATGGGCAAGCACGCCTGCCTTCAACATGTTTTCAACCGTGCCCTCTGTCCAGGTGGTATCGAAAGCCAAGAGGATCATAAGCATCCATGCTATGATAAATTGGCTAAGGCTTTCGCGGCAGAAATTTGCACTATCACTATTTTGAATCGGGTTTGAAGGCCGTCGTGGTTTGGAATACTTTCCTAACGTTTCGCTAGCGCGAGTGGCTAGCTTCTTCAGAGGTCTGTTTATCTTCGTTCTACTCCGATGACTGAGCTAGGTCTGACTCTCAAGTCATATTTATGGGTCGTAAGGTAGTTCTGGGTATTAATTACCTGGGTCGCATTTGCACTTGTTATTGTAGTAGTCGAAAACATCTCCTTATTACCTGCTGTCATTAATTCGTTACTTGTCCTTTCCCTCGCATTTCTCAGAATTGGGGCCCATATGCGGTTGATATTCAGGGTTTCTTCCTTTCTGTTGAAATTCTCCGTATGTTTGTGGATTTCCATTGCTTCTCGTACGAGACGGCTGTGATGCCCTTGGTTGGGGGCAAGGAGTTTTACGTCGTCAAACCGTATCCTATGTTCCCCATCACTGAGTGCGTGTTCCGCTACTGCCGATTTGTCTGTTTGACCTAATCTACAGTTTCGCTGATGTTCCTTCAGCCTGGTTCCTATGGATCTTTTCGTGGTTCCGATATACACTTTTCCGCAAGTACACGGTATACGATATACCCCCGCGGCCGATAGCGGGTCCCTTTTGTCCTTTGATGACCTAAGGCTTTGCTGTATTTTCTTAGTGGGCTTGAGTTTTCAAGCCCAAACCACGACGGCCTTCAAACCCGATTCAAAATAGTGATAGCATCCATGCTATGTCGTTGTTAGAAGGCTCCCCTTACCCCGTGGATAATTCTGGCCACCTGGGAGGAAGTAGAATGCTCTCTTCAGAAGCCTCTGCGATACGGTTGAGCCTCTCCTCAAATCTCTTCAGCAGGATCCTGTCCACAAACTTCGCGACAATGCTGAACAGCGAGATCGGGCGGTAGCTCTCAACCCTCTGGTCGGACTTTCCCGTTTTTAGGATAGGGATAGTCTGTGCTTGCTTTAGGCATGGTGGCTAGTGCGGCCACCTGATTATTGCAAAAATGATATTAATCAATTGTACCAGGGACTTCTTCGGGAGGTTCCTCAGTAGGGTGCTTTGTCCCTAGGGAGTATCCTGAACCTCCCCAAAGTTGGTTACCAACTTCGAGAAGATTCTTGTATTTATTGTCTCTTTTGGTTTTGCTCTGAATTTCTTGGCTTCCCTAGTAATCGACTCATGCTCGCGCATAGCCCTTGAATCTCTTTTGGAGACGTTGGGAAATGCGCGGGTGTATCTGAAAATTCGACAACGACATCGTTGTTCAGAGAATAATCCCAGAGCGTCTTTTCCATTGCATTATTGTATGTGGTCCGATTCCACTGAGGACTCTTCGCGTTGAAGTCCCCGGCTAGCACCACTTTATTGTATAACGCATATATTTTGGCTCCCGTCTCCAGTTGGATTCCGGCGTGCTCTATCGAGCTATGCTTGAGAAGCAAAACTATATGCGGAACGCTAGTCCTCACGAGGATCGCGACTGACTCCACCTCCTCTCACGGTATTGGGCCTGTTATAATACCGCCTCTCAGACTAGGTTTTGGTTTGTCATTTGAAACCGTCATGATGACAGAAGGGAAATCAACTTCACAACATATAATTGTTTTGTTTTGATGACTTCGTAGAAAAAAAAAATACGGTAAACAACCCGTTTTTAAACCCATCTTAGACACTTATTTATTAAACAGTCGCTCCGCTATGCTTCGCTCAAGATTAAAGTACTCGTTACTGAACATTTTGTACACTGATATAATAGTAGTGCGAAAAGTGGGAACCAAACATTCCATAATCAAAGCAACCACCTTCGCATGAATTGTACACGGTTTTTTTTTGTTCATAATCATGAAAACATGTATCTCGTTTTTTTATGATATTTAAAGTACCTACCACAAACAATATTTGTTTGTGATAATTTAGTATCGCCTACTCTATGAATAGGTTGATCAAATATTCGAAAAATATTTACCCAGTTTTTTGCATTTCGCCTGAATTTTTCAAATCAAATACTTCCGTGTCAAAACATATTTTTTGTACAACTGACATTAAAAATGACGTTTTTAATTCATTGACACATGAACTAAAAACTGACGTTTTCACAAAATCACTTTTAACACTAGTGTTAAAAGTACTTTTAACACTAGTGTTAAAAGTAAAATGACAGATGAGATGATGGATACTCAGTAATATAGATCTCTCTAATAGAAACACTTCAATCAGATATTATAATCAGAACACCTACTCAAGAGGAATCGTTTATAAAAGTTCACACATGTATTTGGTCGTTTGCGCAATTGATAATACTAATTCCTTTTGAAGTTACAAACGAAGTAGTATTTAGTCCAACTGTAGAATGTCCTTCATCACTGACAAATAATGACATTCATAAATAAAGTGCGTTGGGGTTTATTATATTTGAAGTATCTGTCAGTCAGCCTTGTAATCCAAAGATCGTGTGTTCGAATCCTTATGGATTTTATTTTTTTTTGTTTTTTTCTTACTAGCAGTAACTGTTGAACAAAAAATTTTGTATGATACATTTGTTAAAAGTGATTTTATTTTGCTCGTGGGGTTGCTCCACTCGCTAACGCTCGTTTCGCAATATTCCCCACTCACAAAATAAAATGCCACTTTTAACACTTGTATCATAAATAACTATTATGATACACTTGTAAAAACGGTGTTTAAAACACTTTCACACATGTATCATAAATAGATATCATGAAACATGGTTGTTGTTGTCGATTATTTACTTGGAATTTGTGTAGCTTTCATTGATGATTAAAATTAATTAATTTTGTCAATCTGTGTCTTATTTGTGTCTTCACTTCATTAGCAGTGTTATTGATTGAACAACTACTATTTCATTTTCAAGGAAAACCCTATAAAATGAATATTATTAAATAAGCTATTCAACAATAATAAAAATGTTTATAGTTTATCAGACAGTTCCGAAACAGTACAACTCCACTAAATAACTTGAGACAAACCTTTCAAAACACCATACCACAATGACACAATACGACAACAACGTTTTTCCTGCACTCGCCGTTTTCACCAGTCTGACAGCAATGATATCTTTCTTGCACCTCTGAAAAATGTTTTTGGTACTTACGAGTAGCGTACAAAATTGTAAATCTCGATATATTTCCGTAGCAATAGTCCTGCAGTAGTGATTGCACTTATTTTTGATACTTCGAAAACGGCGTCGTTGAGCCACAGCAGTTCAGAATATTTCCTGCGATCCCACGTTCAGGACTATAGACATGTCCTTTTTCCCCATAACTATTCCATCCTTCATAGTACCTCTTTTTCTAATGTTGTCCGCAGGGAACTGTGTGTAAAAGTCACGTGACAGCCAGTTCATATCCTACATAACTATTATAAGTCTTATAGTCTATAATTGAGAAGACCAACTTTTGAAGTTTTATTTATTGAATGACTTTTCAACAACTGTCGCATCAAAACATATACTTCTATGTCATCCAAATAAGCATACACTTTTGACAACCCAGAGATCACATTGTCAATTATTTGTTGAAAAGTACCTGAGGCTGATTTTGCTCCTTATGCTAATCGATTGAAATTGAAAAGACCTCTGTGTGTGTTTATGGTCAACAGCTTTTTCGACTTTTCATCTACTACGACTTGTAGATATGCATTTGATAGGTTGATTTGACTAAAGACTGTACAACCTGATATATTGGAAAAAATTTCCTCTGGGAGAGGTAACGGATGTCGATTCATTTCAAGTGCATCATTCAAACCTGTAGAATAGTGATAGACCCATTTTTCTTCCTCACTTCGAAAATCGGTGCTGCCCATTCAGAGTAGTCTGTTGGTGTTATAACATGTTCATTATGGAGTCTCGATAGTTCCTCGTTCAATTTTGGAGGTATGGCGTAGGCAACTGGACGTTTCGGACGAAACACAGGTGGAATATCTGGCTTCAGAACTAATGACACTTATGCTTTTCACATAGTCCCATTTTGTCATTGAAAATGTGCCTGAACTGTGATTCTATCATCTCAACAGTGAGTTGTAGTTTATTAGGTACATTCGAAACTGTGTTACAAAATTGATTGATTGGTGTGTTCCACAAATTGAATTGATCTATCCAATATATTCCGAGAATGTTCAAATTTGAACTGTCAGCTATGAAACATTTATACTATGACCAATTTGAACTTCACAGTTGAATTCTCTGATGAGACTGAGTAAATCTCCTGATGCATTCTTTGCTACATGGTGTGTATCAGCAACTGTGGGATCATTCAAATATTTTCATGTATCATGAGAAATTATAGTGATATAGGATCCAGTGTCCAGCTAGAAAGTGACTGGGATACCATTTATATGGAGATTAACGAATTTTCGTTTGGTTTGCACGTTTACTTGATCAACATTGAAAATCACCTTCACTTGATGATATTTATGCTTTGTTGATTTCTTAAATTGTATCCTTCCTAATGGCCAATTTTCTGACATCCTTGGCACTTGTGAGTCTTGAAACTGCAATATTTTGCAAAATGTAGTTGTCCGCAATACCAACATGATGATTTTGGAACTGATTTTTCCATATCATGACGTTTCCTGAATTTGTCATTTGGTTTGAATTTTACTACATTTATCGCTGAAATTGAGCTTGTGTTTTCAAGCATTGCAGTTTTCTTCAAAATGATCATCCTTTGACACTCATGGAACACTCATGGTCAAATCATATATGGTGACGTTCATATTCTTATTCGAATCAATCAATGCCAGCAACTTAGTACGTATATCTGCATCTCTTGATGATCGCAGACCACATACGAACATACGACACTCAAACTTATCAGCAGAAATTGTAGTGATTTGAATTCTTCACAAGATTTGTTGATTTTAGCTGCATATGCGACAAAATCCTCTGATGTGGATTTAGTTGTATTCATACACTGATACCTAGATATTTTCTTTTCGAATAACTTCTTCAGTGTTTCCACTGTCTGTTTGAAGTCGAAATCCTTAGGTTTCTTCGGTAAAATGTAGTCCACATAGAGTTGATGACATGACGTAATTGATTTTGCGTAATAAAAGTCTAACTTTTGCATCATCATCGATATCTTTGGCGTCAATACTGAATAGCCCTTCATATCTGGTGTACCATGCCTCGAACGTCAGTCCATTTTCACAATCATATATAAACTCCGTTATTGTGTTGCCTAAATTTTCCAGTCGTACCCCTACAGAATCGTTTACTATGGAGAATGAACTGGCTAAATTCTCCAGCAATTGAGATTGGTTGTGAAGAAAAAGCTCCTGCTGCCTTTTTGATTGGCCTTCCTGCTGCTTGCTTTCCCAGGTTGAGTGGAAAACCAGACCATTTTTGGCTTGGTAGGAATGGACTGAACTCCGCCTTTTCCATGTTGCATATAAATACCTACATATAATGTATAAAAATCATTATTGGAGTAAAGCTGTTTATTATTATTATTATTATTGTTGTTAATAATAGTATGGCAAAACGTTTCCACAGTAGTCTCAAAACAGCTATTATAGAAAATTGGTGGGCTTCGTAACAAGTCGTAGCAAAGTTGATGACAAACAACAAATAGTTTGGACTGACTTTTAAACAGATAAAAAATACGCCTGCAAAAACGAGAGCTCGAAAACTATATGGAAGTTAACAAAAATCGAATGAGGAACTGTTGGCCACAAAAACGACATGACGTAGTAAAAGGACATCACAGACACACTTGCGTAGCACATAGCATGGGTACATAACGGAGTTCAGCCAATTGAAATGCCAGTTACGTCGGATAATCGCATTTCGATTGGCTGAATTCGTTATGTCTTTATGCTATGCGCTATGCAAGTGTGTCTGTGATCGTCTAAAGCAAGGAAGGATATTTACCATCCCAAATGAAGAAAAGAATTCAATCATTCTATCTAAGCTTTGAGGCTATCTCTCTGAGTCGTTTCTTTCAGAACCATTATGCCCTTCTTCACAGGGTTGTAGACCGATACAGCAGTCAGCTATGCATAAGCGATGATTCGGAGAGGCCTGTCGAAGCTTACTCGTAATAGTAACGGCTATAACATATCAACAAGCTGGTAGGATGTAGTTATGCCACCACCCAGACTTTGGCAGAAAACCATTTGTTACTTCTCGTGGTCGTTGCATTAAAAGACAATTGATAAAAAAAGTTATGTTCTGTTTCAGGAATTATATGCGGAGCCCCTACTTTGTATGTGATGTTTTGTCAGCGGTACCAAGATCCATTCCTTTAATTTTCTTCCATGAATATAGAGTTTTCTTAGGAATCGTCCCCGTTTTCCAACTTTTCAAATTTATACGGTTATTTTCTATAATGGAACTGATTAACAATACAGCGCAAGTGAGTATATCCAGCAATTTCTTCATTATTGAAATCGTCAATAAGTTCGAACGTTTGATGTCATTTCTCATCCATCAATATACTCACTAAGAGATTTTTAATTAGATCAAATTGTATTTCTACCAAGAAAGATTTGGAGTAGTTTTGATTACTTCCATTCTCTATGCTGAATCCGAAAATGAGGTTTGCTAACAAATTTTCGTGACGGAACATTAAAAAATTAAAAAAAAACCTAAAAAATCTCTTTCTTCTGCGGTTTATTGCTAATAAGTTGAAAACCACGAATTTTCCGTGGATAACCTTCATCTTAAGAATGAAAGAGCATAATATTTTCTACAAATTTTACCATACAAGTTTTTTTCTACGACAAACCGTTCGGGCTCAAGGACTATTTGTAAATTGGCATATTTCAGCTGACTGGGGAAAATTCCACTTTTTCATTTCAAAGCTCTAATTCATCATATAATAAAGGTACTTTCACTTATTCAAACATTACAAACAAGTTATGGTCCGAAATCGTACAAAACTTGAAATTCAAACAAAAAAAAATATTACCGATGATTATATTATTATATATCATATTTTATACGATCTAGTTAACCCTCTGCGTACTTTGGTCCAATATAGAAACCTGAGAGAGACCAACTGGAAAAGATACTCAGCGTCACTCAGTGAGTCTCTCGAGAGGCCCGTGACTGAAATACGAGACAGGGAGAGCCTTGAGAGGGCAGTAGACGAAGTGGACAAGGCAATAGTCGAAGCCTACAAGGAAAGCTGCCTTAGAAAACAAGGCTCAAAATAACGAAACGGTCTGGTGGAATAAGCATCTAGAAACCCTCGGAGGTAGGGTGCGGAAGCTTTTCGACAGAGTAAAATTCAACCAATATTGGACCGCATGCAAGGCTAAACTCACGCAGTACAACAAAGAAATCAGTATGGACAGAAGACAAACTTTGGAATGGAGGCTTGCTACATAAATATCGAAACCAAATAGTATATCAGTAAACAGATAGCCATGACAACACTTATATGCATCAAGGGTGCCTTCAACAATGCATCCACCAAGTCTATAGCAAACGCTCTAGTAAAAAAGGGGTTTCTCTCCTACTGTGGATAAACGTTAACTTGAAAAACAGAGTCATTACATTAGCGACGATATTTGAAATGGAAATCGTCCCAATACACCATTGTGCACAAGAGCTAATAAGGCATGAGTGTTCAGAAAAAAACATTGTAATATACTCAGATAGCCAAGCCGCAATAAAAGTAGTCAACTCAATGCAAGTTACCTCAATACTTGTTTGGGGCTGCATAGAAACCCTAAAAGAGCTTGGCAGTCAGAACAGACTAACCATAGCCTGGGTACCAGCACACACAGGTTATAGAGGCAACGTAGAGGCCGATACACTTGCCCGAGAAAGAGCAAGTAATGCCCTGAGGCCCAGAACCGTTTTGCGTTGTTTGAGACTCTTGAATAGTTCTTTCTTATGGGACTGTCACAAGCAGTCATCTACATAACCTCAGATGAGTCCTTTGATTGAAACTGCTCCAATAACGAACAAGAGTACTTTCAGTTTCATTACAATATAATTCCTTGAGAAATTCACTAAAAATGTCATTAAATAGTCAAATAAGAGTTATGAAGTGAAAAAATGCTGACTCAGCAGAAATACGCCAATTTTTATTTGGCATTTGACTGTTTTTCGGAAAAAAATCCTGAAAATTTGTAGGAAATTTTATATACATCCACTTTGAATGGAAAAGTTTTTCACGAAAAAATGATAATTTTCGAGTTATAAGCGAAAAATTCCAAAAAAATAGATTTTTTACAATTTTTTGCATTTTTTTCAATTTTCCGTTAAGAAATTTTGTTAGCAAACATCAGATTTGGATTCAGCACTTCAAAAAACGTGTGAAATGAAAGAAATCAGAACTACCCCAGAACTTTCCATCAGCCAGGGGCCCTGTCGAATACAAATTTACTGAATTATTTTCACAATTGAACTAATATAAATATAAAAATTATCAACTCATATAATATAAATATATAATATGAATATAATTTAGAACTATTGAGTGTAGCTTTTGATTTTCTGCGCTTCTGTTTTAACGTTTAAGTGGTTCGTCCCTATAACTATTTTGGTTTTGCAGATATTGAAATGAAATTTGAAGGATCTGTATGAGACATAAAACTGCATTTTTTGACACGTGACTCAGATTCATGCAACTTTCGGTCTCCCCGGAAATGATAAAAACTTTTGAATTTTAAATAACATTCTGAATACAACCATGTATCACTTGTTACTTCTTGTCACCATATTGCGAAAGCGTCTAAGGGCCACAAAGTTTTTCTTTTAATTTTTCCGACTTCAAACACGGAATGTCCGACTTTGAGGTCGGAATTTTATTTTTCCGACTTCGAAGTAGGGAATTTTGACTTTTAACACGAAAATTCTGACTTTGAAGTAGGAATTTTATTTTTCCGACTTGAAAGTCCCTGAGATTCGGAGTACTTCTTACTCTGCTCGCAAGGTGGATCATACCAGACCCAGTTTCATCTCGCGAGACCAGAAAGGCAATGGCCAAATAGTCAGAAAGATGAGTTGATTCGTACAGGAAACAGATGGCTTCAGAGCTGTCTGGGGTGACCTTCCCTTGCATTGATGAGAGGCAAAACCTGAAACTAATCTGCAGATGGTGTCCCTGTCCGAATCAAAACAAAATTCTGCTAGTTTGTTACAGGGAGCACTCGTAATTTTGTCCTCTGCAATATATATATATAATGCAATATCCGTCGTTGTATTAGCCAGGACAGTAGTTGTATTTGCCACAATAAACCTACGTCGGTGTATATTAAAGTAAAAAGTGTGAATTGTCGGTCGGTAACTATCGTTCAATTAGATTGATAATACTCAGTATACATAGAAATAGCTTTCGTCACACTAAAAAAGATTAACAATGTGCGACTTGTATGAAACAAAAGAACTAAAATATCGAGTTGAGTTAAAACTCCAAAATTCCGTGTTTCAAGTCGGAAAAATAATGTTTCGACTTCGAAGTTGGATTTTCCGAGTTTAAAATCGAAAAAATAAAAAAAAAACTACTTATGTGGCACACAGACACTTTCGTACCATATTTTTTTTTATATCGATAATAATTTTGAATCTAGAGGGCTATGGATACGTTCAAATTATTAATTTTAGTCCTAAAGTAGGTATTGGGAAAAATACAACTTCACGGTTTTCGGTTGAAATGCATCTGCTGTGTAAAATTTAATTTTTAATTTATTCCTACTATTTTATTTTCAAATGACAACATAGTGGCTGGTGATTTGTATACGACTTAAAACTGCATTTTTTGGAAAGTAACTCAGCTTCAGCGAGTTCCAACATTTTTGTGGAATATTGTTTTTCTGCAATGTACATACAATTAAATTTTAGAATTTGTATTACCTACTGATTTTTTTAAACAGGAATTTTGTGAATTTCATTACGCTTATGTTGATACCGCTTTACTGTTAGAGGTTTCAAACAAACCTTCGTTGAAAAAACTTGAAAATAATTCTATATAGAGATCTTTCTTGAAATAAAACAACATTTCAGATTAAAATGAGATTCAAATACGAAAACTGGTGGCTGCAAGAAAGTCACAAGTAAGGCGGGCGAGAAGCATCGCGAGAAACATGAACATCCACGATAAACCTTTTCGATTATTCCGAAAACCTACACGTGTTGTCGATAACCCGCCGGCAGCTGATCGGGTGGAAACCTTATGGAAGAACATCTATGAGTATCCGCAACCACTTAACTCAGACACTCCAGCCCTAGCGTAGTTTGAAGCTTTCTACAGGAGGCTTGAACAGCCTGCGCTCAATGATCTTCGCAACCCGATAACCCCTCAAAAAGTTCGACAGGCCGTCAAAGGCTCAAAGAACTTCGCTACCCCAGGCCTTGATGGGTTGATCAACTATTGGTGGAAAAAATTCCCCAGTTCCCACCACCATTCAGCAAAAGTTTTTAACTCTTGACTAGATGGGGAGCAGCAGATTCCAGACTGGTTTGTCGATGGGCGAACCGTGCTTTCCTCAAAAACAGAGGTTTGTCCGATCCAAAGAATATCAGGCCGATAACATGATTGAATTCGTGCTATAAGATGTTTACGCGCATTTCATACGCGCGAATTCTCTCTGGTGTATGAACGGATATATGAGCAAGGAGAACCTGCTCATCGACAGATGTATAACGCGGGACTCCGTACTATATAAGTTGAAACTTTTGGAGCATTTCTTTTCAAGGCAGCAATCCGGGCAGCTGATGATCTTGGTCTCGTATTCGACACTGAACGGGCAAACCCAAACTCTGTCACCGAGTTGGAACCCGTTCAGCAAAAAGCTCACATCAAAGCTGCGGAGACTGAAATCCTCCTGCAGCTGCACAAGGATAAGCCAATGCATGGGGTCTTCTTCAAGAACATTGAAAACCTTGGCTTATCCAAAAACCTGACCTTTGCTTTCCTCAGGTCAAGTGAGCTGAAGTCGGAGACCGAGGGATTCATAATGGCTTGCCAGGATGGTGTCTTCAACACCCTGGTCTACCGTAGCCGCGTGATGGGTATAGAGATCCCCGTTACTAGATGCAGAGCGTGTCGTGGGGCGCCTGAGACTCTTATGCATTTGCTGTCAGCATGTCCAGCATATGCGGTCTCGGCCTATATCCACAGGCATAACGCGGCTCTACGAGTATTGTATTACCATCTACGACACTCGTACGATATAGACGAGACACCGGTGTTGCCTTACGCTCCGGGGGATATTGAGTCCGTTGTGGAGAATGAGAAGTGCCGAATATATTGGGGCTACTCATTCCCCACCCTCAAGCCAATAAGCCTGATGTAGTCCTTCTCGACCATCAGAGTAAGACGATTTTTGTCATGGAGTTTTCGGCTCCTGGTGAAACGTACATCGTCCGAAATAATATGGAGACTTACTATTTGAACTCCGCAGGCTCTACCCAAACCATTCTGTTAAAATGGTGGTTCTGATTATAGGGGCCCTTGTTGGAATGATGGACACACTGCTCTCGAACTTAAAAATCATACCGGCTTGCCGTAATATGTCAGAAATCTTAGCCGGACGAATGCAGAAGGCCGTCATCCTTGGTTCACTGCGTCTGCTCAGGGCACATGATTCTCGGGACCAGTAATCGCTTACCCCACGGACGTGGGGGGTGGTTATCTCCGGATGTGTCGGAGCTCCGGAGACAGGGCCTGACGAATATCCTTTAAGGAAATAATAATAATAATAATAATAATAATCATTTATTTCCTCAAGACAGTTACAAACCATATGGAAAAAGTCAGTAGCTTATAATCAAAATGTATACTTACACAGGTAAATTTAAAATGAAATAATACTAAAAATGTAATGATTTCACGTGTGTTAGTAAAACAAAAGGAATTTCAAGATAATGCCATAATTTTTCATTTCTTTTTTCAGTATTTCAAAATCAGAGGCAGAGGGATTGTTTTCATTGTAACTGCAACTTTGGTGACATTTTTAGTGGTTCACTGGCTGTCTTGTATGCAATTTCTGATTCCAGTATTAATAGGAAAGTATTTTACCAATCCCGAAAATTTAGAAAGCTGGATATTTACGGAAGGAATCGATGACAAACCATTGAAAACGAAATATACACACAGTTTTTTCAAAGGATCTGCTGAAATATTAGGTATGTCATTTCATTTATTCAATGGATTGACACTTACAGTTGAATATGAACATCAGTGCATGGTATCTAAACATTCTAGACCACAAGCCCAGGCACATTTTCAGGGGGTAATTTTATACACCACGAGTCATATATAATGTTGAAGTACTGCTCGAGAAACAGACGTTAGGCACTATGCCGTCAATTTTCCGCGGTACATGTGAGTGTACAGGTGAGTTGACATGTCTTAAAAAAGGGGGTACTTTTTGATTACATTATACATGACGGCACTATTCTCGTTAAAGAGGCAATGAAAAAAAAAATGCTCTGAAACCCAGTGCCGTAAAAAAAAAGCGGTACCAGGAGTAGGATTTTTTGTTTGAAATCGGCGATTTCCCCACCAAGGTAATCGAATACTTGACGGCGTTAATTCCGTTAACTTTGCCTTTCCTTAGAAAACTAAAATACATCTATGCCGTCAGAAAAGGGTGGTACATGGGGTTAGAAATCGCGAATCAAAACCTGATTTTTACCCCTTGTGGGGGTGGTCATTTAGAATTTGACGGCACCGATTTCTAGCTTTGAGTTAACATTTATTAAGTATTCTAAACGTTGTGCCGTCAAAAAATTATGGTTCATGCAGAGATAAATAAAAAATTACTGACATTTTAGAGCAAAAAATCAATGTTTTCTTATAAGGTCATTTATTTCAGGATGGCATATGTTTTTTTTTAAGTAGAAACTATTTATTATGGTTTTATAATTATGCTGTCAATAATACATGGTACCCGATTGAAATACAGAATAAATATAAAAATGAAAAAATTTTAAAAATTTGAAAATTGCCTGCACATTTATAAGAGTTTATTTTTGAAATGTTATTGTGGATAGCACTTCGTTAAACATTAAAAAAAAAAATTGGTGCCGTCAATTTTCCCTTGTTATATTTTATGCATTTGACGTGAAATCTCTTGCTACGTTTTTGGTCATAATTTTGGTCAAAACAGTAATTAAAAATTGCGGTGCCGTCAACATTAAACGGAAACTTTACGTAATAATAAAATTTAAAAATTTTAACGATAGTCTTGGTAATATTCGTTTTCGATCTTTTTATTATAAATCCCATGGCTCAATGGTGATGTTCTCGACTAGGAGTCGCTAGGTCTCTGGTTTGTTGAAGCGCACTTACCCCCTGATAGCTAGGAACTCGAAACTGTCTCAGGACAATAAGCTGCTTATTAATAAGCAGATTATTCGACCTGCTATGATGTACGCTCGCCCGGTGTTCTGCAGCCTAAAACCTACTCCTCTAGCGGGGTTAGATAGGATGCAGAACAAAGTGCTTCGTATTATCTATCACTGGTAGCAGACGATACCTTCGAGTGGAAACTCTCAGGGAGCTTGGAGGCGTCGACTCGATTCCGACATTTATAGAAAACTTATATTATAAGTTTTATAAATACATGCTCGATAAAAGTCCTCTCACCAGAGACACCACCAGGCTCAGAGTGTATGATAATGAGCCTCGCAAACACGGCGGGCTCATTTATCAGGCTCTTGATATCTTTAATGAAAGAAGGGAAGGACCGGTTCCGTAGGGAACTAAGTCGAAAGTCAGACTGAAAGGCAGAGTACTTTGACCCGGTTTTTTGCATCAGCCTTTTCCGGGGTTTAGCACCGAAAAAATCATCCTCGCAAACTGCAACAGTGGCGTATCTACAAAGAATAGAAATTCGAACAACACGCATAAGCTTTGCAGGAGGCGTGTTTTACTGGCCATAACCACTACGTAATGAAAAGTCCGACCCAGCGTTAACACCACCGCGGGCGGACTACGGCGACCTTTCACGGGGGCGCTACGTTCGCTACGGGAGGAAAGAAGGGTACTTCGACATTGCCAATTTTATTATTTCATTTATTTAGTACTCTCTGGCAAAAAATTTCGAACTGAAAAAATTACTTTCATAATTTCTGTATATGCCGTATAATAATTACGGGTAGGTGAAGTGAATAGCGCGTCTGAACAATATTCATTGTTCAGGCAAATCAAATTCCAGAAAAAACTATCCTCGAGCGGGGATCAATCCTGCGACCTGTAGATTGCTATTTCGTGGTCTAACCAACTGAGCTATAGAGGACACACGTTCGCATCTGCATATTGGGATACCGCTTTTCATGAAATTAGATGTTATAGTATCGACACTTGCAAAATTCGGACTTTGCAAGGTGTTGGTGAGTTAGAATATTAGAAGAAATTAATTTCATTATCAAAAAATATCGGTATTGATAGTTATTTATGCAACAATTTCACGTCGAGTGAAATAAACAATTTTTGCGTGAGTTGCATACAACATTTTTTCTACGTTCATGCAAAAAGCAAAAAATGAATTATAAAGGTGCAGCACTAGGTGTAGGAAAATTAAAATCGCAACTTAAATAATCAATTATTACTATCGATTTGCATTGAAACAAATCACTATCATCTATTTTCCATTATTATTACTCATTTTGAAACTTTCAATTCTGTATTTGTCAGAATTAATTTTTGACTGACGTTTCTGTAACTACAGATGAATTATAAAAATCATAATCATAGTAGTCGTGAGCGCGTATGTTAACGAGATGTGGTCATAGTACATACAGTTTGCTCTATGCATGTAGGCGGTTTAGACCAAAGCGGATCAGTTTTGATTGTGGAGTTATTTTCGAGGAGACATTATTTTTTCAAGTATGGCTGCTAACATTAATACAAAATAATATAAAATATCTAACTGCTTAAAACGTATTGCCAACCTCACAGAATATCTACTTGATATGTAGTAGGTTTGAACGTTTATGTTTGTCATGACAGCACGTTGTAAAAAATCAACAAAAAATATCTACTCTAAACTGAAAGATTTATACCATTTATACCATCAGTTTCCGAAGTTTGATGCAATTGGTCAAAAATGCATTTTTGTTGAAGTTTTTTTTATTTGATAGATATTAACATAAATGCAAACTCTTGTAACTATAAAATGAATATATGGAACATTATTATTTTCAACAATGATAATAATAATAATAATAATACTCGTCGAGTGTACCACATAAGGCCACATGCTTGCCTGTGGCCTTATGTGGGTAAAGGAAAGTTATTATTATTATTTTCCTTGGCGCTCCGGGGCGACTCACCGACTTTTGGTGGCGCATTCAATTTTCAGCTGTAGGAAAACTCGGAAAACCTTTAGTACCACCTTGGGTGGTTGGCGAGCACTCTAAGCTAGCATATAGCACAAGACGAGATATTCATCTCGAAAACCTACAATACACTTGCTATCACCGACTATCACTATGCTGAACAGCCTTAGACTGCTGAGCTACCGGCCACCCGAATACAATTATTTTTTAAAACAAATTTGCCTTCCTGACTTTTCTAGCGGCAAAATCATCTATTATTTTGTCAAAATTCAGCTGCCTAGCTAATAGTGACTCGTTTGAGAGCATTGCCAAACCATTGAGTCGTGTCTGTATAATAGGTAGGTATTGGCATTGTTTATGATCATTATGTTCCCCCCTGCCCCGCTGCTCCCCTGACCCCTTCCCCCTGACCCCCTGCCGACCCCTCTCTCTGGGCCTGACAAAGATTAAGTTTAGTATACTCAATACCATGTCACAACTGCCAGAAAAAATATTGAGGTATTACAAAAAAATGAATAAGAAGTACTCATGAAGCAACATGAATATGAAAAACAATAAACAGGAAAAAACGGCATTATGCAGTCACTATTTCTCAGAAGGACGTAAATTTTATTTCAATAACACTGAAATACTACATACTGACTCGAAGCCGTACAAACTGCATATAGCTGAAATGCTATACATTGAAAAATTCGAAAATGAAACAGTTAATTTCCGGTCTGATACCCAGAATTTAAATAATATTTATGCCAACCTTATCCAACACATATAAATATGAGCTGTGAGTTTTTTAAAATATATTAATAATGAAACAATTTACCACAATAACTACATCTGGTGGAGTATAGCCATTCTAATGATTTTTTTTATATACTGGGTGTTTGGATGTTCTACCATTGTTTTACCATTTTTCCACCTGTCTGTACATTATATATTTTTAACAAAACTTTGTATCGTGATGTATTGTGTTTTCACATACATTTTGACTGTATTTTTATATATATTTCGCCCTTTCAGGCCCTGATAAAGTTTAAACATAATTAAACGAAACGGTGTCTGATGAATAGAGAGTTAATAATTTGTCCTCGTGGCTCCGACGACGACAATTTCTTCATCACCTATTATAATAACTATGAGTGACATAAAAAATTATGATATTTTTTCAGGTGTACGACTACGAATGTACGAAATCTCTTCGAAACAAGATTATTTGGTTTCGATTCTCACATTCATCATTGGAAGAATCCTGCTTGCTGCCCTATGGAGTAAGAACACTAATGTGATGTTAGAACGAAGTTTTAATAAGTTTTTTTTTAGTAACGACAAAAAGTTACAAGGTTTGCGCATTGATAACGAAATAATTTTCATCATTGTTGTCTTCGGAGGCAAGATTATAAACTCTCCGGAAAGCCATTTTTACGAAATTCTTATTTTTCTCAAATTTTACTTTTAGTTAACCTCCACTTGACGTGTCAATAGCTCAAAAATGGCAGATTAACACTAAATCGCAATTAGTCAATTAAATCGCACTTTACAGTATTGTGAAAGCTCCATTTAAGAACTGAATCGGGATTAAAGATGTTGGTGAAACCGGGCCTTAATAATAATAACGTTTATTAATCATAATTTATTACTACAATAGTAAAAAAATGTATACACATTTCTTAATAACTATTGTTATCAGAGATACAGTGTTTTTTTTAAGTCACTTTATAACATTATAAAAGGGTAATTTATATGCTTATATGATTTGTATGCAAGGACTACAAGAACAATCAAACAGTTTAAAACTGGTATAAGACTGTTCATGAACCATATACCCCACTCTCTTCTAAACCCGCCGTGTTGCTATGCAACCATCTATATTTACGCCATTACTTTTAAAGCCATGTCATTGCAACTTTGTTTGTAACTTGAAAAGGAATTAGTATTACCAATTGCACAAACGGTCAAATACATGTGTGAACTTTTTATCAAATTGTGATAGTCGGTTGTTGTTTTAATAAATATACCTACCATACACGTCGTTTTTTCATTGCCATTCTTCCCATCAATCGTCTGGGTATCTATGAAATATCATAGTCGATTATTGACCGGCACATTGTTATTTATAATATATAACCTACCCATGGTATTTTTATTGTGAAAAAACTTCTTACCATAACAATCTTCGGGGCATCTATGTTAGTCGATTGTTAACTAGCATCGTGTTAATATTGATATACCATACCCATGGTATCTTCATCGGCTGACCACAGCCACTGGTTTCATCATGGTTTGACCACAAACAACGGAATGTTCATCACAAAACGGGCCTGAATGGTGCGCTATTGATATATCATACCCATGGTATCTTCTTCGGCTGACCACAGCAAATGGTTTTATCATTGTTTGATCACAAACAACGGCATACTCATTATGAAACGGTCCAGGGGTGGGATTCTGTGTATCATAGATTTCTATTGTCGACAGTTTTGTCTCTTTCTCTCCCATGAATTGAACCATAAGGTCATCTCACTTTTTCTATCGTATTACTTGCTCCTTCTCGGGCAAGTGTATCGGCCTCTTCATTTCCTCTTTAACCTGTGTGTGCTGGTACCCAGGCTATGGTTAGTCTGTTCTGACTGCCGAGCTCTTTTAGGGTTTCTATGCAGCCCCAAACAAGTATTGAGGTAACTTGCGTTGAGTTGACTGCTTCGCTATCAGAGTATGTGACAATGTTTTTTTCTGAACACTCATGCTTTATTAGGTCTCGTGCACAATGGTGTACTACGACGATTTCCGTTTGGAATATCGTCCCTTGTTTGCCCAGGTTTAATAAGATTTTCATTTTTTGCTTGGTTTCGTAAATGCCGGCTCCTGAACCTTCATAATTTTTTGGGAGGTCCCTCCTTCCACGCATCCTTCATTATACTTGTCTTGAAAGTTTTGTCAGAGCTATATCAGGGAAGTATTTCATCTGATGGCATTCTTGTAACCGGGTCGTTTTTGGTTGTTGTAGTCTCTCCCATGCATATTGCTTATGGGTGCTTGTCCTGACCTGGCCTTGCCTTGTATGTATATGTGTAGGGGAGGCAGGTTGAGCAAGACCTCTAAGGCTGTTGGGGTGGTTCTCATGTCCCCGGTGGCACTCAGACATGCTGGTCTTTGCAGTCCTCCGAGTCATCGAACCATTCCTACCTGCTTGGCCACCATACCACCGAACTATACGTTATCATACGTCATCAGTGAGGGTTCACTATCAGCTGAACACCACTTGTCGATTATATCTAAGGATGACTGTGTGAGCTCCGAGACTGTCCTTGCGAATTTGCCTTTTGCAATAAGCGCGAGGTCGTCGGCATATCCTAGGCAATGAAAGCCTCTGGAAGATCGCCCAAAGTAGGGGCGATGGCACCCCTCCCTGCGGATATCCCCTGTTTGTAATGCCTCTGTTTTTAAAGTTAGCGTTTATCCACTGGCACAGTAGGAGAGGAACCCCTTTTTTACTGGAGAGTTTGCTATAGACTCGGTGGATGCATTGTTGAAAGCACCCTCAATGTCTATTAATGTTGTCATGGCTATCTCTTTACTGATAGCCGACTTGATACTATTTGGTCTCGATATTTCCGTAGCAAGCCTCCATTCCAAAGTTGTTCATCTGTTTGGATGGAGTGAAGTGTGCTTCTGAGCATCCTTATACTTTCCTCGAATGTTGTAGTAAAGGCATTGTCATTATTCTTCAAGAAACCTACTTGGTTTACAGTACCTTCTTTGGCTAAAACCTTATTGATTCTTGAGCACGTGCTTTTCTTCTGGCCTTACTAATTTCTCTATTGTACTGCGTGAGTTTAGCCTTGTATGTCCAATATTTTGAGCCTTTTTTTCTCAAGACAGCTTTCCTCGTAAGCTTCGACTACTGCCTTGTCAACTTCGTCTACTGCCCTCTCAAGTCTCTCCCTGTCCCGTATTTCAGTCACGGGACTCTCGAGAGACTCACTGAGTGACGCTGAGTATCTTTTCCAGTTTCTATATTTGACTGAAGTACACGGTGGGGTAACTTGAATTTCAAGTTTTGTACGATTTCGGACCTAATTGAATAACTTTTATGTAATTTTTGAAAAAGTGACCTGTACCTTTATTGTATGATCTAAATAAGATATGCGCAGAGAACTGAGGGAAATCCACTAATTAAGTTCAATCATAATAAGAGTTTTGTAGTGAAAAAGTGGAATTTTCCCCAGTGAGCTGATATATGCCAATTTACAAGTAGTCCTTGAGCCGGAATGGTTCGTTGTAAAAAAAACTTGTATCGTAAAATTTATAGAAAATTTTATGCTATTTCATTCCTAAGAAACAGGTTATCAACGAAAAATTTGTAGTTTTTAACTTATAAGGAATAAACCGCAGAAGAAAGAGATTTTTTAGGTTTTTTTGCATTTTTTTCAATGTTCTGTCACGAAAATTTGTTAGCAAACCTCAGATTCGGATACAGCACCCCAAAAAACATGAAGAATGAAAGTAATCAAAACTTTCTTGGTAGAAATACAATTTGATTAGATTAATCTTAAACTATAATAAATATTTTTGCGACCAGCATGAGACGCGTTGTGTACACTCAACACAAAACAGAAGATTGACGTAAATATAGCTGATTGCATAGCAACACGGCGGGTTTCGAGCTTTCAATACTGTGGTACATTTGGCAGGAAATGAGGAAACTACACAGTTGAATCATTGAGGACAAGGCTTGAATATAATTCGGGTATTATTTTATAAACTCAGTTGAAATACGCATGTGTTTCAATCGCCAGCTTGATTCATAAAATCTATTGTGGAATCATCTGCGACTGAAAGACAAACTTTAGTCGCTATTTTCCATCGTTCAAGATAACCTCTTGGGAGGTATTCATGTTGAAAAGGGGAACATTCTCCATGAAAATTGAGAAATGAAAAATGTGATTTATTTGTAATATCTAACAGAAAACAACTACTTCCCCGGCACAAGCCACGCTGGACATTGAACTACATCTGATAGATATTGTGAAAAGACTCTAACTGAAGAGGAAAGAAAAAATCTGAAAGTGAAAATTTGCATTTTCATTCAGATAGCTGACTTTTTTAAAAAAGTCAGCACAATATCTATCAGATGTAGTTCAATGTCCAGCGTGGCTTGTGCCGGGGAAGTAGTTGTTTTCTGTTAGATATTACAAATAAATCACATTTTTCATTTTTCAATTTTCATGGAGAATGTTCCCCTTTTCAATTTTGTTTTCTTATTCCTTAACGCTCTGTTCTTAATTCGCTAGGACTTTTCCTGGATTTTGCGATGTTTACTACCACGATTTCATTATTTTTCTTCCTCTTCAAGGTTCTCTCATGCTTTTTCTGCTAAATATGTATCAAATAACCCTTTGTGGCGTATTCGGAAATAGGATTTTTTTTTATACAAGAATAGTCCTTAATACATACTTTATTGACAATTTTTTGACGGATAATGATTGTATGGTCAGGTTAGGTTGTGTCAGGTTCAAATGTGAATAAATATACCGTGCCAACTATAGAACTGTATGATCTGTAACAAGGCAAGTATGACGGGTATAACTAATTTTCATCCTAACCAAGTTAAGAACTGGTTTCCTTCAACGTCACGGCTGCGTTCGACAATCGCCGACAAATGCGCTGTACTGCTTATATCACCTGCGCCACAACTTCCATACAGATAAATTGACAAGTGGTGTATTGACCCTTCCACGCGAACTACACTGCGTTATAATTTAGATGAATGGAAATTAAGCGGCGATTAACGCAGTGGTTGAATGCTCGCCTGGTGACCGAAAGGTCCCAAGTTCGATTCCCAGCCGGCACGCGATTTTTTTTTCAGATGTAATAATCTGAATTGCTTGAATTGCTGATTTTCGTAGCAGGCTTGGAATAATCCTCCACGATTCACTGTTGCGTTAATAATTAACAGTTCTTCTCTTAAAAGACCATCACAGACACATTTGCATACCGCTTAGCATGAAGGCATAAAGCAACATCTCCTAGATGTTTGTGTTAACTGGGTCTAGTCAACTCTGACAATTATAGATATTTTTAGCCAAACTCAGACTGATGTATTTGATGAACATCATATGTATAATTTATTTTCTGATAAACTTTACTGGTATTAGATATTAGTAACCTTTTAGTTAACTCTGACAATTACAGATATTTTTCTTGTTTTTCCGATCCTTTCTATCCCTTGAGAATTTTGTCAAACTCTTACAAACCCTTCCAAGAAACTCTCTTAAAAGGCTTAGATTCATGTCGAATACCACGATACATTTCTCAAAGATACCTCGATTTACAATAACTTGCCATATTTTGAAGATATCGTATTAAGTTTCATAATAAGAACAAATAAAATACTTCAAACTCTTATCTTCTATACCTAATAACCTAATTATTATAAATCAATATTTGAGACGGTATAAATACGCTAAATACCTATATTAATACCTCAAGTAAGACTACTCATGAGCTAACTTAGGAGACTACTTATCAGCCCAGCATACCAACTCCAACGAAAATATATTCAAAGTGATGTGTTGTGTTCAAAGTCTTGATCGTCTAAGTATGCGATAACAGCTTTTGGTAAACAAAAGGAATCGCTATACTCCTACAAGTAGATGGAACGAGTAACGAGCTAGTCCATACCTGATTCCAAATAGTAGTTGTGTCTCTATATTTTGTCGTTTCCTTTTTTTTCAGTTATTTTGGCAATGACGTATTTGAACGCAAGGTCTATGCAACTCAAATTTATAGAAATTATTAACCAATTAGATGAATACATGACGCAGAAGAATCTTCCGTTCAATTTGAGAAAGAGAATAATTGATTATTATGATTTCAAGTTCCAGAGAAACTATTTTCGAGACGCATCGATGAATAATATGCTCTCTAGTAAGTATATTATTTCTCAATTTCAATTCGTATCCTAAAATTAAAAAAATATTTTTCGCCACCTTGATCGGTGGATATCAGTTGATATCTGATCTCTATATCTAGATATTAAAATGGTTTCGACCATGTTTATATTTTACTTTTGAGCAGGCCGTTTAAGAACTGAAGGTATGTTATAATATTCCAGTGGCTACATCATTCTCTTTAGTTCCTGAAAATGAATTTGGATTTCATTTCAGGCCTTCTTCTACTTCTCCTTCTTGCTCTTCGCCCTGTGAACACCATGTTTTTATCCTGTTAGAATTCCCGCATAACATAATGGCTTCCATGTAGGTATTTGATGTGAAATTACCAAACTATGCCAGACTGTGGAATATAAACTGAATTTTTGCTGAACGACGTACTACCTTGGGCATTAATCACATTTGAATTTTGGTATAATATGGATTGCTAACCAATAAATTTAATCCAACTCTTATTTTATAGGTATATGAAAGAATACCGTAAGAGGCCATTTTGTCGAACCTGCTAAAAGTTAGCATGATTTTCTGTTATTCTGATATTTTCCTACCAACAATATAAGAGGTACCTATTTTACGGCGACAGGCAGTATTATTTTATATATTATATATTAAATTAATATTTTATATGGATATAATATACAGTGACCGCCAAAAAGTATGTACCATATGGGAAAAAAGTTTATTATTATAGAGTATTGGAAAACAGATACTTGGAAAACATTTGTGCATGTCCGATAACCTAAAAATCGATTCTGACAAATGTCACGTGATCGCTGGTATGGCGGCAAATTGAAAAAAATTACTATGAATAGGCAAAAAGTAGGCTAAAATGGCAACATATCGAAAAAAGTTATTCGAAAAACTTGCTTAGAATTCAATTTAATAGATTAATAAATATTTATAGATTTAATAAATTGGAAAAATTTAATTTTGTCAGAACCCTTGCTGTTACATTGGTTCGTATCTAACAGTTATATCAGAATTCCACGATTATTGCGATGATAGGGAAATCTAAAAATATCGTGTTTTTCCGATTATAATCAATTTTTGATGATAATCGTGCACGAACGTTTCTCTTCGTACACAATCTTAAAAATAGTGCGTCAAACTAAAGAGGCTAGAGTTTTCAACATTGCATGCGAAGTGAAACGCTCCTGCACGATTATCATCGAAACTTGATCATTATAATCTGGAAAACACCATGTTTTTGGAGTGTTATGTCATCACAATAATCGTGGAAGTTAGATACGAACCAATCAATGTAACAGCCAGGGTTTTGACAAAATCCAATTTTTTTAATTTAGTGCTCACTGGTGTGGAGAAAATGAGGAAGGTTTGTCACTATCATTGAAATGCAAATGTTTCAGTATGGTCAAGCTACACATAAGATGATAAGTTGATATTTTTATACAGATAGGAAAATATATTTAAAAAATAGCTATTTTCAATTTTCTCTCATTATCTTTTCAAACTTTGTATGCGTGTATAAAATTTAATTCTAAGCAACTTTTTCAAATAACTTTTTTGGATATCTTGCCATTTTATTCCACTTTTTGCCTTTTCATAGTAATTTTTTTCATTTTGCCGCCATACCAGCGATCACGTGACATATGTCAAAATTGATTTTCAGGTTATCGGACAACCACAAACTTTTCCCAAGAATCTTTTTTCCAATACTCTAATAATAAACTTTTTTCCATATGGTATATACTTTTTGGCGGTCACTGTATATATACAGTGTGTCCCACTTTGAGTAGCCACACCCTCGCATTTTCTTGACAGTACAGTGATATCAAAAGTTATTTTTCATAACATAGTACCCAAAAATATCTAACTTGAGGTTGATGAAATATTCGTATATCCATTTTCCACGGCTACCTACGACCAACTGAAAAGTGAAAAATTGGGGAAAACATACAAGGCATTTTTTATCGCAAAAATAACACCAGATTCTGTTTCAGAACACCCTAAAACCCTTAAATCTAAGTGCTTTATTCATTAAAATATACAGGGTGGCATCTGTTACTAGCAACATTATTAATTTTTATTCATCCGAAATGATTGGTTGCTTTCGATTTTTTTTGTCACAAAGGGCCTGAACGTGTTCAATTGATGCTGAGTATAAGAAATACCCAAATTTTACTTTTTCATGGCTTGCTATGACCAGTTGAAAAGTGAAAAACTGGGAAAAATATACTAAAAGATTTTTTACTTCGAAACTATTCTGGTTCAGAACAAGCTTAAACCCCCAGATCTCATCAAAATATACAGGGTGTCTTACAGACTAGCAACATTTTCAATTTGTTTTCATTCGTAATTTTTGGTTGTTTTTAATTTTTTTTTTCTATAGTAACAAAGTACCTAAAATTTTTAATTACTGCTGTAGAAAATAACTAAATATTACTTTTTCGTGTCTTGCTATGACGAGTTGAGAGACGAAAAAATGGGGAAAATACATTAAGGATACTTTAAGCACAAACATTTCTGGATCAGAATACCCTGAAATGCCCACCTCAATACTCAAATCTAAAAATATACAGGGTATTATCTGTAGCTCGCAAATTTGATAACTTTTATTTATCCGAAATGTTGAATTGTTTCTGAATATTTCTTTTCCAATCAAGAAGCACCCAAAATATTTAATCGATACTGTGTAAAAAAAACGAAATATTACACCTCCATGGCTATATATGACCAGTTGAAAATTGAAAATATGTGATAAACATCCTTCTATTACCGAGACAACATATCCTGGTTCAGAATATACCGCAAAACCTCCAGAATTCGTTGCCCGGGTAATGAAATTATACAGGATATCATCCTGTAAATGGTAACATATCTCACTTTTTATTCATAAATCTTGTTAAGCTTGTTCAGAACGAGAATCCGGTGTTAGTTTTGTGAAAGAAATGATTATATACTCGTGATTATATTTTAATTTATAATATTCAGAAATAGGAAAACTGGGAAACATTTCAGAGCTTGTTTTCATCACAAAACCAAATTGTGGTTCGAAACAATCTGAATCACTCAGATCTAATTACTTAAATCATTAAAATAGACAAGGTGTCATCTGCAAAACTAGCAACAAAATTTATTTAATAAAGAGTTAGACATGTTTCCATTTACAGATGACTTCCTATGTGATTTCATGATTCGAACAACAGGATCCGGGCCTTTATGGTGTTCTAAACCAGAATTTGATGTTAGCTCGGAGACAAAAGAATCTTCAGTATGTTTTCCTTTATAATTCAACTTTCAACTGATCATATCTAGGCATCAAAAAGTAATATTTGGCATTTTGTACAGCATCAATTGATCGTTTTTGGGTACTTTATGACTCGAGAAGAAATTTTGTAAATCAACTAAACGCTACGAATAAATAAGCGTTATCAATTCTGCCAGCTATAGATGACATCCTGTATATTTTTATGATTCAAGAATTGGGGTATTGGCATTTTAGGGTCTCCTGAACCAGAATCCGCTGTTACGTTTGTGCTACAAAAGTCCTTGATGTGTGTTCCACACTTTTTCACTTTTCGACTGGTCATAACTAGCCATGAAAAAGTAATATTTGAATATTTTATACAAAATTATTCGAACATTCTTAAGTAATTAGTGATTATGGAAAAAAATCGAAAACAACTAAACATTACGGATGAATAAAAATCAATACTAAATCAGTAACAGGTGACACCCTGTATATTTTAAATAATTAAGTACTGCTATTTGGGGGTTTCAGAGTGTTCTGGGATAGAACTTAGTGTTATTTTTTCGAATAAGAAAAATCCCTGGTATATTTTTCCCAATTTTTCACTTTTCAATTTGGTCGTAGGTAGCCATGAAAAAGTAATATTGGAACATTTCCTACAGCATTATTTGAACATTTTCAGGTACTTCGTGACCAAAAAAATCGAAAACTACCAAACATTGCGGATGAATAACAAATAAAAAATGTTGTTAGTTACACCCTGTATATTTTGATGAACTATCACTGAGATTTGGGGGTTTTAGGGTGTTCTGAAACAGATCCTGGTGTTACATTAGTGCCATTCCAAATTATACGTAAAACAAGATATGACTGTTGAATACTGGTATTAAAATATCCAAATTCCATTGAATCAGTAACCTTTCCATTTTAGGTATCTATTCGTAGTCCTTAAACTTCAACTTTTACCAGTAGTGCAAAATTAAAACAATAAGAATGGGTATAAAAGTTACGACTCACGAACGGCAATACGGCAAACAGAGCAGGAAATGGCGACGGATCATATCGATTATCGAGAGCTGGCGCATCGCGTGCTCGTTCGGAATCTTTCGGCTTTTTTCGGAATTCGATTAATACTCTTCGTAGTGGTAAATTTTGACATCACAGGATTTAATCTCATACGTGCTATCATTTGTACTGGTAAATAAAAATATTGGATAAGTAATATTCACCCTGAACCCTGAACCTAATACCACTACAGGAAAGATATTTGATAATAACCTGAACATTTCAACTGATGAAGTAGTCAATAATAATTGATATAATCATCATTTGAATGTGATATGCAATAGATTTGTCGTGATATTGAGTACTCATAAAAGTAATATCACTAACATGTAATTTGTTCAATGAAACTCAATCAGCATTAACAGTCATTTAGTAAAAAGAAAATCCTTTTATTTTCTCAGTGTATTCCTATTGTATAGGATTATAGCAATGAGCGTAGGACCTACTCCTATGAAGGTTCTCATGGCTATTTTTAAATGTAAACATTAAACCTTTTTGCCTTATTCGAAGGATTCTTAATATCCTGAGGTCCAATATAAAACCAACTCATAGTGCTGTTATAAGCCTGTAGGGTCTTGAAATAATCTGTTTGGCATCAAAATGTCTTCTTTGAATGAAGAAGGGTTAGAATAATATTTTTCATAAATAACCATAGCCAAAAGGACTCAAATTATTCTAATGATGTGGTTGTAGGTTAGGAAAAATTGGGCGACTAATTTACTAGTCAAAAATAGGTATAGTGATGGCGTCCTGACAGAGAGAAGTATAAATATTTTTAATAAAATGTTCAACAACGTAAAATACCGAATATCCTCTGCGAATTAAATTTGTTTGACAAAATGATATCGGATAGAAGGTAATCTACAACGCGCCCCAATAACAACGAGGAATTAAGAAAATAAACAAAAAAACAAAAACAAAAATTATTTTTACTCATGTTATTCCCGAAATTAATTTTACTTTATCTAACTACAAATATATAGCAAAAATTTTGTATTTTCTTTCCGTCTTACATACCAAATTGCAAGAAACATGAGTTGAAATAGGTAAGACTCATCTCTCATTTCGACCCTCTGGACCCTCTGGACCCTCTGGTTGTAATAACATATGGCCACCCTACCTGCTTATCCTAAATAGCTGCACATATTGTCCTCAACAAACTTTTTTACCTAAAAATAAACCATTTTATAATGATTTTATCCTAAAAAGTATGGTAATATTTAATCCTATTCCCGAAAAATTTTTCATCAAATCAATTCTCTGATTGAGATTCATGTCAAACCTGCTGTACAGTAGTCTTCTCGTGATGGAAGTATACTCTCGTCCCATGATCCTTTTCTTCACCTGCCTTTTGCGTGTTTGGTATTTTTAAAGAGACTCCTCGGTATTTGATACTTCAAATTTACAGACTTAGGGTGGATTTATGCAGCACAAATTTACACTTCAACTTCAACTAAGAAGATAAACCACTCATTTGATATAGTTCATTTTATGCGTGGAAATTTAAACTAAATTTAAATTAATAGTTGGCCAACGTTCATCTTTCTAGTGTAAATGTTAATTATTGACACTACTGCGCAATTGTTGCGTAATTATTTCTTAATTTGTTCGCATAAATGCCATACAAGCCATAGTTTAATTTTTCCTTAGTGAAGGTGGATTCATGCAAGCATAAATCTAAACTTGAATGAATTAAAAACTAAAATTAAGATTATAAAACAATGTAATGAAATGGAGGTGTTCACGCAAAAAATTAAGCAATTAAAATTAACATTAAAACTAAGAAAGATGGCCAACTTTCAAATTTCTTCCATAAATTAGAAACGGCGCATGCGTAGTCTCTTTAATCATAGCTGATTGCTTTCGAAGAGTAAAGAGGTTGTTTATGTTCGCAATTTCAGCATAGGTTTGACGCCATATTTTCTATATCTCTTATTCCTCACAACACCAGAGGCTCCCGCAGAAGCAATAATGTACTCAGTACTAAACCATACTCACTTCTCTTGGTGATAGTTTTCATGCTGTACTGTAAACACCAGACCAGAATAGATAAAACAAAAAACAACAAACCACGATAATCTCAGGTTCACCTTCTGTTTTCTGATCAAAGAATACCGTAAGACATTTCCAAAAATTGACAGTTGGAACGATATGCGCATGTCTAGTACTTTCTTAATTTCGTTAAATTGATGCTGCATGAACACCGTCATATTCTTAATTTAAAATTCATCTAAATCTTAAATTCATTTTAGTTTTAGTGATGTTGCATGAATCCACCTTGAAGTTTAATTCAAGTTGGAGTTTAGTGTAAATTTGTGCTGCATAAATCCACTATTAATTGCGCCTAAGTAGCGAAATATCAAACTATTCTGTAGGTACATAGTTAATTGTTTTGTATGTTAAAATTACTATGATTATGTTGATGTTGAATATTTAGTATTATTATTGATATGAAATGAAATTCTGGTACATATACAGGGTGTATCTTAAATGATATCATTAGTTTTAGGTGGTGATTTCATGTCACATTTTATGAAAAAAAGGTCATATCAACGTGTGTCCTAACTTGCTTTGTTTCCTAGTAACTGGGTGTCAAAAGTTTAATAAAAAATCCGTTTTTCATGAACTACTCAAAAATTTTTTCACCGATTCTGGTTTAACTTCATGTGTTTGTTAGCAGTAACAAGGGGCTTTTTTTCACGAAATACGATTTTTAATTTTAATTTCAGTGGCGTCGCACTTGTTTCCTGTCACTCGGAAACGAAGCAAGTTAGGACACACGTTTATATGAACTTTTTTTCTTAAAATGTGACAAAGAATCACCTCCTGAAATAAAGTGTTATCATTCAAGATACACCCTGTATATGGTGAATAACAACGATATAATTTTGATTTTTGACATTTCATCACTTTCGTTCGGTTTTATGAAGGATCATATGAATTTTAACGATCTCATGAAACTTTTTCAAGCTTTATGATTCAGTTATTACCGTTCAAAAGGAGAATTTAACTAGAAATAGTTTTATGCTTTGATCTTATAACGCATATAATAATATGATTCAATAATTACCTGATCTGGAGAAATTGATTCCGCATAGGAGTCAGAAATCCAAAAAACTAAGCTAAGAAGAAGAAGATCTTATAACGGTTCTCGGAAGTACATTTCAAAACCTCAATAAAACCTCATCGCTAGTTTTATTATAGATTTATCGTGTATGTATATACAGCCATTGTAAAATCACCATAAAATCAAATATACTTACTTAAATGTTAAATCTTATAGCCTTTAGGAGAGTTTTAAAACCACTCATAAATATATTTGCTCTGGGAGCGTATTAGGAAGGATGTATGACAGCCATAAATCAAATTGGCTATTACCATACCTTCATTAAACTTTCATAAAACTAGGATGAACCTGAATGACTTTAAATTGTTGCTTGGGAGTTGGGTAGGAAAAAACTGTTTTGTAAATCGAAATAAGGCAAATTCAGAATGAAAATGTATATATCAAAACTAGATAACTTGTTCAATTATAATCTTATTAATGATAATAGATTAAGGTCTATATACTGGCTATAGTAAAAAAAATGGTTTTCGGGATATTTTCTTTCTAGTATTATTCCAGAACCAACAAGTTATTATTTTGGTAATAAATCATAATTTCAGTCTATTCTAGATGCGATAAAAACGTATTTGGTTTCTCAATACTCTCAAAAAATGAATATTGAAAATTTTGGATTATATCTCTACACTGAAACTGAACTGTTCCGTTAATTTGGACCTTATTAATTTAGGTCCGTTTCTTTCAGGTAGGTTGGAGAGAGAGATTAATGTACACATATGCAGATCGTTGATTTCAGCTGTTCCTTTATTTGCCAACTTGACTGCTGACGAGATAGGGATAATCGTAACAAAACTCATTCCCGAAATTTTCTTGTCAAAGGACACGGTGATTTACTCTGGAACGACGAATGATACATTGTATTTCATATCCAGTGGCACTGTAGCAATATACACGCACTCAGGACGAGAAGTGAGTTTTCAATATCAATTTGAACTTGAATTATGTACATGTAGAAATTATAGTAATCCATACTTCTGCAAGGTTTCATTCGTAAAAGTATAGTGTATACGTCACAGAGTGAGCCCGTCAGTCCCCTCTTTTCCATTAGATACTCTTGGCAAGTGCCTATAGACGGCCTCGGGCACAGCCGACTTAATATTCTCCCGAGCCATGGTGAGAAAATCGGCGACACCGCATAGAACGCAATTTGACGTCCTTGTGAATTTTTCGGCATACTCAGGTAGTCAGGGTACGACTGAATGACGTGCTTTTTACGTCAGTGTTTACGTCTTCATCACCTGTTCAATTAACTCACGTTAAAATGCTGTCACAATGTCACAGCCTAGTGACGTTATTACTGACGAATATTCACATTTAAATTATCGTCGAAACAACGTGAAGTTCACGTCAAAATAACGTGAAGATCTCGTCAAAAGATCCTATAATTCCCCTCCATGATTTTGAAAAATTATTTTGAAATAATTGAAATTGGATATTTTTTTAAAAGAATATAAAAACCAAAAAACCTACACAATGACTAACCGAATGTTAATGGAGGCGGACCTCTTGAAAATTTGATTTTTTTTTGGAATAGTAGGTCACCAAACAGCTATAGAGCATTGTTAAAATTGCCTTTATAATTGAGAAAAAACAAGTAATAATTTATAAAACGGAAATAAAACAACTTGGTTTAAAATTATTTCTTATTATCATTAAATGCAATATGTTCACTCAACATTAAAAAACAAAATTAGAACACAATAACCTACTTTCATCGAATCGTGGGAAAAGCGCCAATGATAATTATTACTTTCCAGGTTGTACTATGTATTATGCATATGTTAATGAGGACGAAACTTCCGTTCTTTTATTCGGGTGAAATATATTGACTGTATTCAAACTCGTGAGCAATATTTGTCAACTCGTTCAATTCCGGTGTTCAATTCCGGTTTCCAGTTTTTTACTTCATTTTGTATGTGCCATGGAGTGACGTCTTAATGACGTCAATTGATGACATCTATCGATAAATGTCAGAATGAGGTGATCAAATGACGTCGTGATGACGTAATTTCAACTGACGTCATTTATTAGTGATGTCGAAATCACGTCATATTTTGGTACTATGACGTACCTGACTAGAAAATCACCTTAAATCAACGTCATTATGACGTACGTTGGCTGTCTGTGTATTCGGAAAACTAGGAAAAAAACATAGGATATTGAATTTTCTGAGAAATGAACTACGATTAATGTGGTTATCTAATTTTCTTCATCACAAACTGAAATCGCAATATATTCAATTTCTTATATATGGGAAATCTGTCAAGTTTGGTTTATCCATGCCCTGAAATTAACATTTCGGGAGATTTTTTTGAAATATTTTTCTAATAAGTGCAAAAACCATATAGATGATCTATACATTCTGTATAATGTACCTTCCAATAACACATTATTTTCATCAATCAAATTTCAAATGAAAAATCTGAAAAAAAATCAGGGCTCATCTATGTGGTTTCTGCACTTATCAAAAAAAAGTTAATGAGAAATCACCCGAAATAAGCACATTAATTGCAGTTCTTTTCTCTAAAAATTCTTTCATTTCTATTTTTTCCTAGTTTTTCGAATAAGCCGAGAAATTCACATCAAAGAATTAATGAGTAGAACGTCAAATTGCTTTCCATGCGGTGTTGCCGATTTTCTCACCACCGCTCGGGACATTAAATCGGCTGTGCCCCGGGCAAAAGTCGGGCACAATTTTTTAGTGCCTGAATTGTGTCGACTCTTTCCAGAGCACATCTGCTCAGTGGCAATTGTGTCCAAAAATGTTTAAGTTTTTGTCGACATATTATTTCCAACTCACTGTGTCTAAGTAGCCACATTTGAAACACATGTGTTTGAAATGTCTCTACTTTGTGTCGGTTTGGACTCCTAAAATATATTTAGACATAGGCGGGTCGACACTAAATAGACTCAAAGTTTGTCTGATTTGTTTCGTAACACGACGATTGTATTTTGTTACCGAAATGAGTTGAGTACACACAATAATTTCCATTTGGGTACATCTTAAACATACAGTTTCTTTATTGGTTCTATAATGTGTCGTACGGACACATACGTATCCATATACATAGAAACATTTCACACACATAATTTATATTTTGTTTCTACAGAGTGACCCATTTGAAAGCAGGCCACCTCTCTTAAACTGGTATTTATTATCCGATTTATTTTTCAATAGATAGAGCATCAATAGTTCTAGTCGAGTGCCATCAATTCGAAATAAAAACCAGGCCTACTTCGAATTTTTTTCAAGGTCAAAAATCCAAAAAACATACTAGCGATTTTTTTAGATAGAATATGAAGGTGCCACTGGATTCACGGCATTCTCAAGTAGTTTAAAAAGAAATTACGTAGGATTTCGTCCAATAATAAAAAAGTTATATGGAAATAAAATTAAAAGATTAATCGACTTTGAAAGATTAACGAAGGTGACTCAACGCATCTTATATCACCAATCTGCCCAATAAATCATCCCATTTTGAAAATAAAATTTTTGTGGTAGGGAGGGAGTTTAATTATATCTACGGATAAGCTTGGAAAATTAATCTTTTCATTTTCCATCGCTTGTCCTACGATATGATTACACTTGTAGCTGTTTAAAGTTTAAACAAGATTTTATTCCAAGTAATTTATATTACCCATAAATTCTATATTCAGCTCAGAGTGAATAATTTTTTTACAGTTGAAGAACCAAATACTTAATTATAATATGATATAATGTAATAATTGCAATCAATAACAAAATATACTAATTTTGGATAATGTTTGAACTCGTTGGGCTGAAGTTAAAGCCATTAATGAAACCATTTTATATGTTAACTTTTTTTTGTCCAGAGATTATAATGGGTATAGTCCAGGTAAATATGTTAAAAACAGGTTCCGGATTCCAGAAGAACTGCTATTTAGGTACCGATGGCTTTATAGTATAAACCCCTTTCAGAAACCTATTTATAATTCATCTCCTATATGAGTTACCCACTGAGTACGATAAGCCTGTGTTTAGTGCTTCAGAAAAAATGCTAAAGCCATTCTCAAATCCTAAGTATGTGGATCGGTACTTTTATTTTTAGAAAAATCCCAATACTTCTTGTAACAGACGGTGTAATGTTTCAACGTATTATCCGTGATCGACGCAATAGCGTGAATGGAAGTATCGGGTTATCCATCTTCAAAAAAGGCCCCCGTACAAATTCCCTGCTACCAGGGAAATCTTCTGATGCAGAGGGTGGTGTTCCCTAAATGGAGAAGTAAGCAAATATTTTTTAGGCTCAAAAATTATAGGGTCACTTGTAAAAAAGGGTTTGAAAAACCGGGTACCATGGTTGAGATGGTACTACAAGTATTCCTGATGCCTTTTCTTGAATTATTTTTTCTATTACTCTCGATATTATCGCTAAAGGGGGAAAGACGTAAAAGAAAAAAACTTTTCCAGCTAATCGTGACGGCATCTACTGGGAAGAAATCTGGGTCCGTGAACCACGATATGTATTTTTCACGTTTTTTATTCAGTTTTGTTGCAAACGAATCAATTTTCGGTTCTCCGAACGTTTCAACAATGCGCAAATAATATACAGTGACCGCCAAAAATAATGTACCATATGGAAAAAAAGTTTATTATTAGAGTATTGGAAAAAAGATTCTTGGGAATAGTTTGCGCATGTCCGATAACCTAAAAATCGATTGTGACACATGTCACGTGATCGCTGGTATGGAGGCAAATTGATAAAAGTGGGTTGAAAATCAAAAAAAGTAATTTCAAAAAGTCGCTTAGAATTAAATTTTATACACATATACAAAGTTTTGAAAGATAACGAGAGAAAATTGAAAATAGCTATTTTTTAATATTTTCGTAGCTGTATGAAAATATCAAATTATTATCTTATGCATAGCTTGACCATACTGAAACATTTGTATTTCAATGAGAATGACATAATTTTCTCATTTTCTCCACACCAGTGAGCACTAAATTTAAAAAATTGGATTTTGTTAAAACCCTGGCTGTTACATTGGTTCGTATCTAACAGTAATATCAGAATTCTACGACCTTTGCGAAGTCACTCCAGAAATATGGCGTTTTCCAGATTAGGATCGAGTTTCGATGATAATCGTGCTAGAGCGTTTCACTTCGCATGCAATGTTGAAAACTCTAGCCTCTTTAATTCGACGCACTATTATTAAGATTATTGTGTGCGAAGTGAAACGTTCGTGTACGATTATCATCAAAAATTGATTATAATCGGAAAAACACCATATTTTTGGATTTCTTCATCATCCCAATAACCGTGGAATTCTGATATAACTGTTAGATACGAACCAATGTAACAGCAAGGGTTCGAAAAAAATTCAATGTTTTTAATTTAGTGCTCTCTGGTGTGGAGAAAATCAGAAAGTTTTGTTATTATCATTGAAATACAAATATTTCAGTGTGGTCAAGCTATTCACAAGAAAATAATTTGATATTTTCATAAAGCTAGGAAAATATTTAAAAAAATTGCTATTTTCAATTTTCTCACATTATTTTGTCAAACTTTGTATATGTGTATAAAATTGAATTCTAAGCAACATTTTCGAATTACTTTTTTCGAGATCTTGCCATTTCACTCGACTTTGTGCCTATTCATAGTAATTTTCTTCAGTTTGCCGCCATACCAGCGATCACGAGACAAAATCAAAATCGATTTTTAGGTTATCGGATACGCACGAACTTCCCAAGAATCTTTTTTCGAATACTCTAATAATAAACTTTTTTCCCATATGGTACATACTTTTTGGCGGTCACTGTATATCATTTAGTTCATATTCTGTTTCAACAGATTTTATGCTAGATAGTCGATCAGCTTCACTATTCTCCTTTGAAAGACTGACACATTTTTTGACTCACACCATTCCCACAATTTTCTGGTTGTAAGGTTCAGTTCAGTAAACTTAACACCGCCTTTATTGATACATATTGTATTATTATAGCTGTTATGTTATCGATTCTCAATAGAATTCTACAATTTTACAAATCTTTAGTAAAAGGTTTTAAACCGTAATAGGCTGCAATAATTTCTAATTTATTAATATTTCTCTGTTCGGTGTTCCAAAAACCATGGATCTTCGGTCCCTATATTATTCCATCACCGCTGCAGCTCTTTATTCATCTTTTCATTATCATTTTGATTACCGAGTCTTGAAGCCCTAAATTTCTCTATTTCTGAAGACTTCAGATGATATACCTACCCCATATTTAGTAGCCGGGCAATTTGCTACCAGCTTTCTTACTAGTATAGAAAATTCTCTAATGGTACGAACTGATTTCCTCTCAAATGTTTTGATTAGTTTCCTTATATTGCTGTTATATATTCTCTTTAGGTTCAAAATCCGCATATCTGTTGTGTTATACATAAACCCTCTAAGCATTTTGCAGTTTATTGTGGTATAAACTTACTTTTTCCGTTGTTTATAATAAACCCTAGTTGTTTTCATAATCCTAAAACGCAAACTGTATTTCTCGAGCACTCTTCTCGATCTTAACCTATCACTAAAATATCATCTAGATAAATAACCAACCGTATATTCTTGTTTCTGAGGAGTGTTACTACTGGTATGAAAATTTTACTGAACATATACGGTGCCAAGTTCAAGCCAAAGGGCAAACAATTGAATTCATATAAGACAATATCGAATTTAAATCTCAGGAATTTTCTATATCTCTCATCAATAGGTACAAGAAAATAGGAATCTTTTAAGTCTATCGTTGTTAAAAAATAATTTTTCGATATTAATCTCATAACCGTCCTGTAATCTTAGAAACTTAAAATGTGGTGGATTTATGTATCTGTAAAGTTTTTTCAAATTTAAAGGAAATTTGTAACTTCCATTAGACTTTTTATTTGAGAAATAATGAGATAAAAACTGCCGCCTAACCGGCTTACATTTGGTGATTGCACCGATTTTTAATAAATCTCTTATGTAGTTCGGCACTTTTCTCGAATTGATATTTACAGAGGGTACACTTTTTTGACTAGGTTTCCTTATAAACAGAATTTTAGCACCGCAACATCCCAATTCAGGATGAAATAATTGCCTGTAACAGTTTTCCATTGTTCTAAGTATAAATTCAGAGAGCCGGCATAATTTTATGTGGGATAAAGAGCTGGTCAGTTCTTTGCCACTCCATATTTGGATGTGATTTCCGTCCTCCTTTCTTTTCACATCCCTTTTTGTAGGTAGGCCGTCCGCCTCACAACTAATGCATCATGCAATTATTTTCCTTCTCCGTTATTATATTGAAATTGATAGTGTTATCTATCCTTTCTGTTGCTACGGGTGCAACCGATTCCTCTTAGTAAATATGCTCATTGTTCCCGGCCTGAGTACCGACATCTCTCAGGAGGTCTTCTTCATCAGGAATCTCAGATATCTTCTCAAGATCGCTCTCCTCAAGAATTTCTGTGAACACATCTTTTTTTTGTTGGTCAGAACAATAACCTTGTCAGGGACCGCTTATGACTACCGCGTGAAATAAAGTAGTTTGACTCCCTTTTTGACCGGTAGTGGGGCAACCTAGGTTTGTTACCTTATTATACAGATTGTGTGATCTCATTCACTTATTGTTACGTGTGTTACTCTGAATTGTTACTTTTTGGGACCCTTGGTATAACGTTATCTGTTAACCTAGGTAACGTGTATTACCCTCCATAGATCATGTGATCTACCTAAAACTACCTTAAAACAAAAAACGTATTATACCTAACTTTATTTTTATTTTCTGAACTATCGTCGTGTAATTTTGCAAATGCCGCTTGTAAGGCATCCAATTGCTGCATCAATCTCTTTATATTTGTATCCTCAGGTTAACTCGTTGATTGTCTTTTTGGCTTTTTCACTCCAAACACAATTAAATTACTACCGTTTACTTTGAGGTAAGAAAATGGAATGACTTATTGGGCAGATTGGTGATATGAAAGAGGTCCAATGCGTTGAATCACCTTCGTTAATGAATTCTCTTTTCAAGGCGTACCTTTATTTTGGGGTGAGAAAAGGAAAACTACAAGTGTAATTATATCGTAGGACAAGCGATGGAAAATTTGAAAATGGCAATAAATCAACCCACCACTTCAATTTTATTTTGGATTGACGTGGCCGTTACTTGATGGAAATCCATAGTTATGACACTAAGGTAAAAAGCGATTAAAATTTTCACAAAATTCATTGTCTTTGCGACATGTTTCGATACACAGTATCTTTTTCAAGCGAATGTACTACATTCAATTTTAGAACTTTTATCAAAATTCTGACTACGTCATTGTATTTAGTAAGAATTTCATCGAAATATGTTTATAAATAAAAAAATTATAAAATAATAAAATTTTAAATTAGTGGAATTTTATAATTTTTTTATTCATGAATAGATTTCGATGAAATTCTGACATAATGTATTTCGAAGTATTCTAAATCCAGTGGTATAGTCAGAATTTTGATGAAAGTTCTGAATTGATTTATTGACATAATTTTCAAATTTTATTCCCATATAACTTTTTTATTCATGGACGCATTCCTATGTAATTCTCATAGGAACTATTTGAGAATGTCGTGAATCCAGTGGCACCGTCAAATTTTATCTAAAAAAAATGCTAGTATGGTTTTTGGGTACTTGACCTTGAAAAAATTCGAAGTAGGCTTTGAATTTTTTTTTTATTTCTAATTCATGACACTCAACTGGAACTATTGATGCCCTATCTATTGAAAAAAAAAAATCTGAATCGGATAATAAATAAGAGAAGTACGTCTAGTGTATTAGATGAAAGCACTTTAGAATCCATGATCAATGAATTGGTAACAAAAATAACAGCTAAACTTGAGAAACATATTGAGAACGATATTCCAGTAAAACCCCAAAGTGCCCCTGGAACACCAATTCAAATCGCAACCCAAGGTTAGATTACCAAACCCGCAGAACACCCTGCTAAAAATCACCAGTAAAAAACTCCAACCCAATTTGCTAGCAAACCCAATGAAGATGTAGGTGAAAAACAGAAAATAAGAACCCGTAGCGGCACTGCGGCACATTAGTGTTTATGATAAACTTATTAACAATGCTATTATAATAATTAGAATAATACTACGATATCAGGAATGAGCACCCATATCTAATTAATTATTTACCTGTGAAACTATCAGTTTTATGTAAAAAAATTAATCCATTTATATTCAGAATTTCCCTCCAATCAACTGAGAGATGCCTCCGACTATAATGTCATTAAAAACACCAATTGTATCTTTAATTAGATCCATCAAATATTAGAAGCATTTCAAAAAAATCTAGATTACGCTGAGGCAGTTTGATTATACTTTTGAATGTTTAATTTCAACCGAAACTCGAAATGATTTATGCAGAGACAAGGGTATGACTTGTTACGTAATTTCGGTAACATCAAAAAATGTGATGGGACTATTGTTTATCTAAAAAATTATATTTACTATACAACCAAAATTGTAACAATCTCAGAGTGTAAAGCGGTTGAAGTCATCTGAAAAAAGAACAAAAAACCATAAAAATTACAGCCTTGTATAGATCACCATCAACCAACGATAAAGAGTTTGTAAATGGACTATATGATTACCTTTGTACTAATGATATGGAGAGCAGTGATGCACATATTATAATTATAGGTGATATAAACATCGACTTACTTTCTATAAGGATAACACGATTGTATCAGAATATTTAGACATATTGAGTATGTTTAAATTTATTTTAACTGTTAATACCCATTCCAGAATCCAAGGAGATTCTAAAAGCTGCTTGGATCATATTTTTGTAAGATTAGAAGAAGGTAAAGTCAGCGACTACTTTTCAAACTTTATTTTAGATTCACTTGTAATAGACCAAAGAGCTACGATATTGAACGCAAACATTTTCAAGGATATCGAATTTAACTTTAGTGAACTTATGGTAAAAAATATAAACTATGAACAATTTGAACTGGGATTCATTATATAACATTATATAAAGTTGAGCAAACTATTGAGAGGAATACTAAAACTTATAGAGAAAAGCGAAAATACATAAAGAAGAAAGAATAGATTACAGTAGGGCCAATAAAGTCTATAAAAAAGCGCGACAACTATACAAGGAATGGCAAAAAGATAAAGAAAATCTAATGCTTAAAGAAAACTATATCAAATACAGAAATAATTTCAATGAACTCATCGATGTCACCAAACTGAACCATCATAAAAATCAAATTGAACAGAATAAAAATAATTCACGAAAACTCTGGAAAACTAACGAACACCAACAATAAACCTACAATAATAAAACAGTTGAAATAAAAAAATGGCAAGTACGTAGACTCCAAGATAAAAATCGCCAATACTCTCAATGATTTCCTCCATCGTAGGACAAGAACTAGCACTAAACATAGAAAGGCCATCTTTACCCAGAGTGGTAGATCCCTACTCATTCTTTCTCAAAACTACGGATGAAAAAGAAATTGGTGAAATAATTTTGAGATATAGGGTGATATAGGTTGATTTCAATAAAAAAAAACACATTTCGACATATTCATTCATAATCACACGGTAGATTTCTCCAAACTGATATAGATTCAGATTTGTTTTTCAATTGAATCGTATTCGTCTTCGGAATATACAGGATTATCCAAAAATACTGAGCGATTTATAATAAAAATATGAATCACTCAGTATGAGTTTGGAAGTCGTGAATTATTTTTGATAAAGGATTGTTCATTATATTCTGATACATGTTTACTGAAAAAAATTATGAAATGCCTTATACATGATTTTAATCGATTGGGCTTATTTTTATTTGAACTAGAAGATTACCCTGTAGATAATAGAAAAACAGGTCTTATTTAAGAATCAGAATATTGTTTCTGAACATATGAATAATGACCGCTGGAACTTCAACATCAATATCTCGAAAACTAATCATAGGATCGTATTGGGCCAATGGACATTTTTTATAAGATGATCGAATACTACAACATACTGAAATTTAAATGAAATTAACCGAAGTCCTTTTTCCACAAGAAAAGTGCGGAGTCCTTTGGGTAAAGGGCACCCCACGGAATGTTAAAAATTGACTAGCTTGTATGCTATAGTTGGTTTAGGGCTGCCAAGAAATATTATTATTGCATTACAATACCTACCAATTATGACAACAATACCACTCGGGTGGTTGGTGCAAGCCTTAGACGTCAGGATTTTCATCTAGGTGACCCACATCACAATTGCTTTACAACAAGGTATGTGGTCGCTTATCGCCTATTGATACCGATACTTATACTTGAAAAAAATTATCTCCCACATGGGTCTCGAACCTGGTCCAATGCTACACTGAAAAAAATATGGTACTTTATACCAACAAATACCGTTCATTACCTTTTCGTTCATTGGCAAAATACATTTTTCATCGTGGCAATGAAAAAACATTCACTGACGTTCGTAGGTATCTATTGATACAATAAATTCAAGTTTATTGAGATCAAAGATGATGGTTTTTCACATTAACGAACAGGTTTCTTTGCTGCTATGGAATAGTTCATTAAGGTGAGGAAAGCGGTGTACTGAAATAATTTGAAATTGTTCTTCATATCAATAAACAGAATTCATGGTCCCAGAGCACTGACGTAAAAAATATGGTACGTTATATAATAACTTCCTATTCGTTTATTGGCACAATACATTTTTCGTCGAGTAAATGAATAACCATTAACTGAAATATGTATATTTTTATTGGTCCAATGACTTCAAGTTTACCAAGATCAATGATGATCTATTTTCAGATCTACGCACAGGTTTCGTTGCCGCTATGTGAAGATAATAGAAGGTGTAACAAAGTTACTAACTTCCAATTTTGTTAGACAGGCAAATGCAACATTTTCCTCCCATTTTATTCCTCCGTTATTAATATGTGCATAAATATAATAATAAGTCTTAAGTCAAACGCCATATCGTGTATAAGTACCATAGCTCATGGATTTTGCCGGCATCCGTTCAGCCTAATCATCGCATAGAAATCTTCGTGGCTGACAAGTTAGCGCTGGCTGGTACACAGCGCCTTCACTAGAGGGACCACTCCGCACGACATCGTTGTTCACACAGAGCAGGTTTGCTTAAACAGACAGAAGCGACTGTTACAGCATCTTCTCAGGTAGCACAGACTACAGACACATCCGAAGAGCTACGAAAGGAGCCAGCCAAAATGAAGGATAACTTGGAAATGCGCCTTCCACCAGATTTGCGATTTTCTGATGAATGCATGTTAGTTATTATTTTTATCTTTTGGAAACTTGTATGCTCAATATCGATGGGAGGCCTTCATTGCATTTACGAATAATATGCAATGATTGTATAAATACCACTTATTCAAATAATAAACAAAATCATAAGTTCAATGCATGAAAGCATTACGAGATTTAATGTATATCAATTATTGAATCAAGGAAGGTATAGTAATAACTGATACCCATATTCAATAATCACCAATCATTGGATTGATGAAAAATATCCAACGTCGAAATAATCTGAATCATTATATCAGTCATACAGCATTCATTTGAAGAACGAACAATAATATATAATTTGATGAATACAGTTTCATCAGTTGAGTGAATACAGTTTATTGTTTGGGTGAACACTCTTCATTCGTTTGATGAATGGAATTCATTCCCTAACGAACCTATTTAATGTACTTGATCATGATATCAACGTAAGCATTCATTGATATTTTAAGATACATAGTATGGGTAACCAGTGGTACATTGACATAACGATTGCGTTCATTGGACCATATTGATGAAGATATTCATTGAGCCACTGAACTTTTTCATTGTAGTCAGGTACCAATTTTTTTTCTGTGTAGCAGAACTTCCAATTCCACCGGCCTGGGGTAACCTCCTGTAGAATTGTTTTGAGGATAGTACCTCTAGGTTTTCTATTAATGCATAAATTAAATGAATAACATACACATTGTCGAAATATCCTTCTTTCCAAAACAGTTTTACAGCATTACGATGTCATTATGACATACCAGCAGATTACAATTCTGGCTCTAACAGGATATTTTGCAGATTTGCAGATAGTTTTAGAAAATTGTGGTTTCATTTTGCAATAATTGCACTTAATAAATAATACTAATCTTCGTTTATTTCCTAGATCTGTCATCTTCAAGATGGTGCGTACTTTGGAGAAATGTGCCTGGTGGTGAAGAACCATTTGTCTCAAATAACCGTTGTTGCCATCGAAATAACTCATATTTACAAACTGAAAAGACAAGATTTTGATCGATGTTTCAGGAGTCACAAAGATATTTACCAAAAAACTGTAAAAAAAGCCCATTCTAGCATGAAAATGATTATGGAAATGGAATACGAGTACAGAAACAAAAAAATTAAAAAAGATATGCAGAGGACAGAGAACATTGCTGATGAGGATGGAATGTTGACAAGTTAATTTATTTGAAAGTTGAAAGTCGATATTATTATTTGAATAGTTTTGTTAAATGAATATGTGAGATCATGTCGTTCATATTATGTATTTTTTCGATTTATTTTTCCGTTTGTACACGCACGAAATAAACTTTTGTCTCAAACTTATTCGTTATATATATAGACTAATAATAGTTATGTAGGATATGGACTGGCTGTCACGTGACTTTTACACACAGTTCCCTGCGGACAACATTAGAAAAAGAGGTACTATGAAGGATGGAATAGTTATGGGGGAAGAGGACGTGTCTAGAGTCTCGAACGCGGGATCGCCGGAAATATTCTGAACTGCTGTGGCTCAATAACGCCGTTTTCGAAGTAGCAAAAATAAGTGCAATCACTACTACGGAAATATGATCGAGATTTACAATTTTGTACGGTTATTTGTTAGTATACTCGAAAGTTCCATAAACATTTTTCAGAGGTGCAAGTAAGATATCATTGCTGTCAGACTGGTGAAAACGGCGAGTGCAGGAGAAATGTTGGTGTCATTGTAGTATGGTGTTTTGAAAGGTTTATTTTGTGTTTGTGTGATTGATGACTTGTTTATTTTGTGGAAATTCATGATCACTTTGATGAAACGAAAGAACACTCTTTTGTCTTATTTCCACTAGATTTTTATTGTTACGACCGGTTTCGGGTTTTATCCCATTATCAAGTATTAAAACTAACTGTTAACTGAGTTAGTTTTTATTTTGTGTAGTTATACTGTTTCGGAACTGTCTGATAAACTATAAACATTGTTCATTATTGTTGAATAGTTGATTTAATAATATTCATTTTATAGGATTTTCCTTGAAAATGAAATAGTAGTTGTCATGATTTTTTATAAACATTTTTTAAAAAGATTTCATTTCAAAAACCTACTTAATTCGTCTTCACCACATCAATAATACTTCTAATGAAGTGAAGACACGAATAAGACATAGATTGACAAAATGAATTATTAATTAATTTTAATCACCAATGAAATCTACAAATTCTTAGTAAATAATAGACAACAACAACAACCAAGTTTCATGATAGCTATTTATGATACATGTGTGAAAGTGTTTTAAACACCGTTTTTACAACTGTATCATGCAATATTTTTTGACACGGAAGTATTTGATTTGAAAAATTCAGGCGAAATGCAAAAAACCAGGTAAATATCTTTCGAATTTTTGATCAACCTATTCATAGAGTAGACGATACTAAGTTATCGATGTCGGTTGTTATGATTTGTTCACAAACAAATATTGATCGTTTGTGGTAGGTACTTCAGATATCATAAAAAACTAGATACATGTTTTCATGATCAAAATAATGATTATCAACAAAAAAAAACGTGTACAATTCATACGACGGTGGTTGCTTCGATTATTGAATATTTGGTTGCCACTTTTCGCACTACTATAAATATCAGTGTACAAAACGTTCAGTAACGAGTACTTTAATCTTTAGCGAAGCATAGCGGAGCGAGTGTTCAATATATAAGTGTCTAGATAGGTTTAAAAACGGGTTGTTTACCGATTTTTTTCTACGAAGTCATCAAAACAAAACAATTATATGTTTTGAAACCAAACCAAAACCTATTCAACTTCAAATATCTCGAAAATCGTTGATATTTGTGAAAAGAAACGTATTCCTTTTTTGTATAGGAAATATTGGGGATTAAGAAAAAGAAGACGAAATCGATATTAATCCAGTGCCGTACGCCCCTGTTTAGAGTTACAAACACATGATTTGCCTTGAAATATGAAAATGAATGCTGTTAAGTGACATACCAAATTTCATTAAGAAAAGTTAAGCCGTTATGGAGTTATTCTGGAAAATATATTTTTTTGTGTCACTTTCAACACCCTGTAACTCGGTTAATACTCATTTCAGGGTAAACGTTTATTGGAACTTTCAGCCTTAAAATAAAGTGAGGATTCTACCGCCGGAGTTTGTCCCCTTTATTCTGGGACACCCTGTATACAATTCACTATAAATGACCATATCGTCGGTGCGGAGTCAAAACCTCATATCTCAATTTTCACATTATGAGATATCATTATTATTATGTTTCCATTATTATTAATATGATTTTTATTGTAATTTTTGTAATACTTACTAGCGGACCCAGCAGACGTTGTCCTGCTCGCCGACTAACCCATTGTTGATTTTATATCGAATTCGTTTTACTCATTTTATGGCGGAGTCAGTGGCGAAGAAGCTACGTCGTCGAGCGGCATTCCTCCTAGTAAAAAAAAAATCACTTTACTCACGAGTTCCACACAGTATTTTTTCTACAACTGTCAAAAAAAATAACCAATTCATATTTTTCTGCAAATATGAAATGACTTTGGCATATTTTTATTGATTCATTATTCGAACAAAGTTCGAAGAGTATGCCGGAGAGTTGAGTTTCAAACAAATGAAACGAATAAGTTCGATAGAGTCAAAATCCCTTTCTCTTTACACTATCCCGCAAAATGGAAAATTTGAAGCGAATATTAAAATAATATATTCATCGAGGTCAATATTATTATCATTAATGTTGACTTGACTTTCGAATAACTAGTCCATCGAAGTAACTTTTCATTTTCTTAGATTTGTATTCAAAATGAATTAACAATCCTCGTGAAGCAACGAATACCTTTTTCTTTCTTTGAACTACGTCAAGGAAATCTCATATTTGCACTATCCACGATTTTCTCCGTTCAATCTTCATCACTTTTTATTTCTACTTAAATTAAATTTATAGTTATCAAAAATTCGTTATCTGGATAGATGCCCAATTTCACATATTTCATTAATTATTGTTGTCAACTAGTTTCTGACGGCCAAACATCCAAAGCTACCTTGGATTTCCTAGTTTAGATTAGGTCGAATAGTTCCTCAGAGGTATAATGCCATCATTTTGACAATATTTCCTTGCTTAACAACCAATCAGTGGATTTCAAATTTTGAAATTCAGCCAATAGAATTAGACTATTTCACTCGTCTTAAAATTCTCACCTAATCTTACCAATCGGAAGCCAAAGACAACTCGTGTTATCGGGGGTAATACCACGAGTGGTCGCAATACTATGGATAATTCTGTCAGAAATCAACGAGATCAAATTGCTTGGTAACACCAAAGCAATTTGATCGAGTTAAAGATTTCTGACAGAATTATCGATTGTATTGTGAGCACGAGTCGTATTTATTGAGATAATTTCACGAACCAACCAAGTTATTATTTGAAATTTGATCGAGTAAACAAAGTGAATTCTTCAATAGTTGCAACTAATGAATAATAAACATGAAGTCTGTCAACCTGACGTTTATGTCATATTAGAATACAAAATGTATCATTGCTGTTTATATTTGTGGTTGACTTGACGACGTGGTCTTTCCGGATCGGAAAGAAAGGAAGTGAAAGGAAGCGTGTACTTTCGCGAAATCCCATTCTGATTGGTCCTCATATCGCAGGAGACGCGACTTTCATATAATGAGTGAAATTGTCGGGGGTAATACCACGAGTGGTCGCAATACTATCGATAATTCTGTCAGAAATCAACGAGATCAAATTGCTTGGTAACACCACGAGTCCCGTAGGGACGAGTATTGTGAGTATTGTGAGCACGAGTCGTATTTATTGAGATAATTTTACGAACCAACCAAGTTATTATTTGAAATTTGATCGAGTAAACAAAGTGAATTCTTCAATAGTTGCAACTGATGAATAATAAACATGAAGTCTGTCAACCCGGATCGGAAAGACCACGTCGTCAAGTCAACCACAAATATAAACAGCAATGATACATCTTGTAATCTAATATGACATAAACGTCAGGTTGACAGACTTCATGTTTATTATTCATTAGTTGCAACTATTGAAGAATTCACTTTGTTTACTCGATCAAATTTCAAATAATAACTTGGTTGGTTCGTGAAATTATCTCAATAAATACGACTCGTGCTCACAATACTCACAATACTCGTCCCTACGGGACTCGTGGTGTTACCAAGCAATTTGATCTCGTTGATTTCTGACAGAATTATCGATAGTATTGCGACCACTCGTGGTATTACCCCCGATAACACAAGCTGTCTTTCAATTCTGATTGGAGGATCAGCTTCGGTATTTTCAGCGACGTAACCATGACGAAATGAATACGTTTGACAGTTCGATCAATAATAAATATAGCTGGATATGTCAGAATGAGTCGCTTCACTGCAAATTCAAATGACGTTATGAAACGAAACATTATAATATTGACGATTTTAATAATTTGTTTATGACTGTCATACATTGTTCGTATTTATATTAATGAAGAAACTTTATTCGTGAAATAGTCTAATAAAATTAAACTCGTGATTTACTTTATCTCATAAGTCTGTCTTTTATTTCTGAACTCAACTGAATTGTTTTCACGAAGTAATTCAGTTTCGTTCAGAAATAAATCGACAGATTTATCGCGAAAATTCAATCACTCGTGGTATATAGCTTGTAATTATCGGTAATAATCATACCACTTATTATATTCGCCGCGATAGTTTGGATTTTTTATAATACATATTTAATAGTAAGAAGGCTATATAAGATTATTATTGGTGAAACACTTGTATAGAACCAAGGCGTTCTTTGACATTACAAATTAATTCTTGATATGTGTGTATGCTTAAGGAAGGGAACAACAACTGGTGTCGAAAGTTTTGTGAAAAACCATGCAAGGGCCACTACATAGACCGAAAGGAATACATGCATCATAAATTAAGCATCCTCATTCGAGTCTACGGAAGCTATTTATTGAACAATTTCAGATTTGAAATTAACCTTCATTTACCGCATCCTTTTTGTGCTTTGTTAAGAATTTGACTAGCGGTATCTGTTTTTAGAGCGTATTCAGAGGTTGGGACGAGAAAACTGATATTAACTACCTGTTCACAATTTTTGCAGGCCACCTAGCCTAAGTATTACGCATCGGCTCATTTTTTGATTTCTCCATTGATTGCTCTTGCAGCTTTAACCTCTCCCCTAGCTTTACCAACCGAAACCCATCAATATTTGCATATAGCAATAATAATTTGATGTCGTGATTTACGGCTACATCGACAATGGTTTTACGTGTTTTTAGCTCCCTGAAGTGTAAATCAGTGACAGCTATCCCAAGGGCCAAAGTTGCCTCCCCCCCTTTTTTCACGTTTGATAACATTTTCATCAGCATTCTGCGCAAAGGGCACTTATGGTGCTATAATTATTTGGTTAAACTGATAAAAAAGTATATCAGTTTTTTTTTGCATAATTGGCAGTATATTTTCGTCTTAATTGCCGATTTTGAACAGATGAGAAACAGAATTTGGCGATGTTCTCTATTGTTCATAGTTTCGAAATCAGATAACAAGGAGGAAATCAAAAAAGTTTCATTACTAGACGTATATTCGGTCAGTTAGGTCAGCGAAATAGATTATCCATAGTAACAAACACAAATTTATTTATATTATTTTCCAATTGAAAAAACAACTAGTTATGCAAAAAAACGACAATGTCTGCATAGATGAAAATGTCTGATAAATTTATTTCAGCTTTTGACATAATTATTGCTGATCACTACTGAAATGTTTCGCACCTAAATTCTAAGCGACAACTAGCACAGATGCATTTCCAGAGAGTTTATTTCTAGGAGGGAAGGCTGCCAGGCAACCTTCCACCTACGTATTTCTCTGATAATTGCTTCTGAGAATATTCATCAAGGCCACTTTTTCATTCAATGAAGAAACGTCCTAACTATATTCTGAGTGGGTCTATATCATAAACATTTGAAAATAAATGTAAACTTCATAATTTGAAATCCCATAAGAGTTCTTGAAAATATTCCAGTAGTTTACTCTTCTTCTATATTCTCAGTGGAATAATTGCAAGAGTCTGGCTACTGACTAGATAGCCACAAGGCCACCCACTCGAAGGATATAAGAGAAGAAGATTCCCTATCACTCAACCATTTGAGATTGTGCAAGTGCCAGGCACAAAAAAAACACGTCGCATGGGACATAAGACACTGAGAAGTGGCGTCCTTAGCGATATATTTACCAAAATGTAAATTAACGTCTTGCCATCTTAATTTTCGGGGTATCTATCATATCATGAGAGTCAAATATTAACCAGTCCTTTTTTATGAAAATATACCATCCAATGGTATGTTTAGCGTAAACTTTTGGTAAGTCTATCAATTTGTGATAGTCGGTTATTGTTGAAATAATTAAGCCTACCATACCCATGGTTCTTTCACTGCCATTTTTTCCATCAAAATCTCCATGGTATCTTCATCGGCTTACCACAACCAATGGCTTCGTCATTGTTTCACCACGAATGAAACTTTTTACCATATTAATCTTCGGGGCATGCATTTATCGTCATGATAGTCAATTAATAATAATAATAATAATAATAATAATGTTTTTTCAGTGTATAACATGTAAGGTATAAGAAGCATATAAGTATTACAGTATAGTAATTATATAAGATATAAAATCTAAAATTGTGCAAGTAGGGTAAAATTTTCCTCTGAATAAACAAGGAAGACCCACAAAAGGAAGACCTTGAGCGTGGGTATATGACAATATTTTAGGTACATTAACTCTATAAATATAAACCTAAAATTAAAATTATACAAGAAGAATAAAAAACATCTCTAAATAAAAATAAAATCCCACAAGGGATAAACCTTGAGCGTGGGTATATCAATGGAGTAAAACAATTATTTTATTTTTCAATTTCATAAGTTGAATATCACAAAAGCAGAACATGTTCGGGAATCGCATAAATTCATTCAACTAGAACATTCTTTGTATAAGTAAATACATCACATTTAGTAATCAGTAGGTAATAATAAAAAAGAGATGATTACCTGTAAAAGTTGCGGAAAGATCGCTACTTTCCAACGAAGTGTAGGTTAGTATAGTGCAGTAGTTAGATTTTCATCTAAATCAGGTAAGTTTTGTAGTCTAAATTGAGTAAGTTCTGTCTAAATCAGGTTAAGTTGTGTTCACACCATATACACATATACACATATATACACATACACATATACACATATACACATATATATACATAAACTATTCATATATACTTATTTATTTCCAGTAAATTTTATGTAGTTTGTTCTAATAAGTTAGTAGCGTATTGTTGTCCCAGTACAATAATATGAGTTTTTAGTAATTTTTTGAATTTGTATGGATTAGTGGTGTCTTTTATATTGTGTGGAATGGTGTTATAACATTTTGGAGCTAAGAAGGAGTAAGAGCGTTGTCCGATTGCTTTCTGCGCTAGGGGTATGAGCTGTGACTGCTTTTGTCGAGTGCTGTACGAATGCTTGGGATAAGAGAATTTTTTTGATTTGTGGTATCTTTCAACCGCTTTAAAGTAATATAATTGACGTATATTCAACACCTCTGTTTCCAAAAAGAGTTCATTGGATGAAAATGATCGTTTTTTCTTATAAATGATTTTGAGGTGATATTTCTGTAAAATTTGAAGTGGATATAAGTGGCTCTTTAACGCACTTCCCCATGCGACCAACCCGTATCTTATGTGGCTTTCGATTCGAAGCATGGTATAGGGTTTTTAACTGTGGTATTGTTAGAGTTGAACTCAAGTATTTGAATTTTGACAGCATTGATCTGAGTTTTTTGCATACAAAGTTGATATGTATATTCCACTTCATATGTATGTCTAGATATATTCCTAAATATTTGATTTTGGTTTCCATTTTGATGTCGTATGTCTGACTGCCATCTCGGATAGAGAGTTGATCGAAGAAGGGAATTGTGGTGGTATTGCAACAAAATGGCAAGTAGCATGTTTTTTCGATGTTTAAAGTTAATAGTTTGTATTTCAACCATTCGTGTATTACGCAAAAGTCCGATTCTGCTTTCTGTTTGAGTTCTGGCCACGTATCTGCAGTAATAGGACTACCGTATCATCAGCAAATCCCACAATGGTACTATTCGACGCAATAGAGAACAAGTTATTAACATATATATTAAATAATATTGGGCCGAGGACACTACCTTGAGGTACACCATATTGAATTGGTAGGTTGTCGCTGTTTATGTTTTCTATCCTTACAGTTTGATTTCTGTTTTCTAGGTAACTTTTGAATAGTTTGTTTCCAATTCCACGAATCCCAATATCCTCGAGACTTTCTAGTAGTAATAAGTGACTCACTGTGTCAAATGCCTTAGATAAGTCAAGGAATACTCCCAGGCATGGTTTTCCCGCATCCATTGCGTCATAAATTTTTTCCGTGAAAAGTAAGATTGCATCTTCCGTTGAACAATTGTTAACTATAATAGCACCTTACCTATATCGTACACATGGTATCTTCATCGACTGACTACAGCCAATGGATTTATCATTGTTTCACCAGGAAAGGACTTCTTACTATATTATCTTCGGGGCATCTTTCAGCTCAGGATAGTCGATCGTTAACTACAGTAGCACTATAGATACCATACACATGGTATCTTCATCGGCTGGCACAGCCAATGATTTTATCATTGTTTGGCACAAACAACGGAATGTTCGTTATAAAACCAAACTTGCCCCAGGTGCACCGCCACGTATTAGGATTATTTTGCCTCTCTTAGATGAACACGAATAAGATCTCTTGCGATATTTTTATTTCCCATTGTTCTGCCTTTGTTTTTCTTACACAATAATAATTAATTTTGCGATCCAACGCGAGTCGCGATGTATATATACACTTCGCACAAAAACGTAAGAATGACACGTAAATATGGCCGGACGCATTGCAACACGATGGTTTTAGGGGAGAGAGGGGTACATGCGAGCTTTAAATATTGTGGTACATTTGGCAGGAAACGGGAAAACTATACAGGTAAATCATTGAATCAGTGAATATAATTATTTCTTATCAACTAAACTATCCATGACTTTCGGAACCTCCGTAAATATCGTAGAAGGGTTATGTGAAGTGGGATACAACACATTTTGGGTACTCAGATACTCACATGTTATATTTGCATGAGGAAGTCTTCAGGGACGATATACACTTTTTCTTCCGCTTCTACTATAATTTTTGGCAAAGTTATGACAAACCTAATTTTCGGCCCCGCCGGAAATGGCAGTGGCATGGCGGGTTAACGTGAGCCTGAAATTTGTTATCGGGGTTCAAATCAGGTTTTCTGAGAAAAAGAGCGCATTTTGTGAGAAATTACTAGGTATATTTCTTATGGAGAATTGAATTATCTTTCGCTTTGTTGAAATTTGTTCTTGATGAATCTTATACTTTCCGAAACAAAATGAAAATTTTTTTGGGTTCCATCCCTGATTTTTTGGTAAATTTTTATTTCTAGCAATACATGATATCAAGAAGTCATGTGCCGAGTTTCAAAGTGCTACGATTCATTCTTCACTTGTGGCTTACATTCATCTGTGGTTTCTGTACTATAGGAACTTTTGATCGGAATAACATAAACTACGAAATACCCTAAATAGGTACATCCACTTGAAAACATCTGATTAAGGCTCGATCTGGTATGATCCAGGCAAACCTCGAAAGTCTTTTCCCATTCATGCCTCTTTATATAAGGACCTAACTATTGGCAACAATTGTTGAATGATATACAGGGTTTCCCAAAAGAACCGGAACGGCCGAATATTTCAGCAACGGCTTGACATAAAGTTATGAAATTTGGAACACGGGGGTTATCAGTTGTGCCGGATCTAAAAATAATATTTGCAACGTTGCCAGATTTACGGTTTGTCCTATGGAGCCCTCAACTTTAATTTTTTAAATGTAATACTATGTTTATTTTTAGCGCATTCTATTTGTCGTGTTCAAATTACTATGATCGTATAATATCAAATTTTTATTCTCCTAACTTTTGCTAATGTTGCAATTCATCATTTCGTTAAAAAATATCATAAAATTTCATTATTTCGAGATATCGTGGCGATATGACAATGAAAAATAATTATTAGAAATTTTTTGGCAAGTCTGATCGAAAAATACCATTTACAACGTTGTCAAATTTGGACGAGGTATTCACAGAAAAGTGGATTGGGCGAAGAGGAACGATAGAATGGCCAGCACGCTCCCCGGATATGACCCCTATGGATTTTTTTTATTGGGGACATCTAAAAAATAGGGTGTACAAAAAGAGACCACTATGTTTAGATCATCTAAGGGAAGCAATTCTATACGAATCGACTCTTATAACACCAGAAGTGTTAAATAATACTATTGGTGAATTTTATGACAGGCTTGGTTATTGTTTGGCAAATAATGGCCAACATTTTGAACACTTAATACGTTAAGTCTTTTATTTTCTCGTTTAGTTTAGACCTGTTAATGTTTGTCATTGGATTATTTAATCATATTTAGTTTATCAGTTACCATAATAAAAAGGAATATTTGTATTACCTACGTAGTTTTGTATTGTTTCCTGTTTGTCAGTGTTTTTTTATTAGTCTCAGTTAAAAAAATGGAATCAAATAAAATACACAAAATTTAAAAGGAAAAATACTTAGGAAGATTTAGTGAAACCAACATGTAAATTTGACAACGTTGTAAATGGTATTTTAATAGCAGAATTACCAATAAATTTCTACTAATATAATTTTCATTGTCATATCGCCTCGATTTCTCGAAATATTGAAATTTTGTGATATTTTTCAACGAAATTTTGAGTTTCCATATTAACAAAAATTAGGGAAATTAAAATTTGATATCATGGTATCATAGTAACTTGAACACAACAAATCGAATGCGCTAAAAATAAACATAGCATTACATCTAAAAAAATAAATTTGAGAGCTCCATAGGAAAAACTGTAAATCTGGCAACGTTGCAAATATTATTTTTAGATCCGGCACTACTGATAACCCCCGTATACTAAATTTCATAACTTTATGTCAAGCCGTTGCTGAAATATTCGGCCGTTCCGGTTCTTTTGGGAAACCCTGTATATCGATTGCTTCTGAGAAAGTTCATTATTGAGTGTTGGCCGACACAAGAACACAGTGGCGAACATATCGTCTACATACTGTTTTTTACAAGTGACTGTATCAGTTTCTTAGCAATCTCATTGTGAACTATTGTCAAAACAAAGGTTTTGTCAAGATCAAAATAATTGTGATCTCTACCTAGAATGTATCATAATTGTAGCATCAAAACCAAACAGGGAAGTATTTCAGAACTGTTTATCACCAGCAACGTGTTCCAAAAATTGAAGGCACGATTAACAACAATCGTATTAGTTTTTCCCGACAATCCTAGAGCAGCACGGTACTTGAGAAGCGAAAGAGCATTACGAGACGAAAAAAAGAGACAGCTGAATTTGAAGCACCCGTGGGTAATTCATCCTTTCAGTAAATTAAGGTAATAACGTTGTTGAGACACAATCAACATTTTTTTGTAGATATTTCGTTTCGTTTTCAAGAAATGATAATAGGCCAGAGGCATAGGTAAATAAAAATATATAATTAACAACCGGCGTGAAAACCTGAAAGCAGCAGCGAAAAGATAGCAGCGAATTTGCCAAAGATTGCCCATCGGTCAGTGGCGTTGGGCTGATAAATTATTCGGAATGGCGATTCATAAATAAGATTGATTGAAAACATGCAGTCGAATTCGGAACTTTTTGACACAGAAAGATTCCAGCAAAATATGGTATTGCAATAAAATCATTTTGCTTAAGAACCAGAGATGGATATTTTGAATATGAAATTCTCACATTAACAGATTCCAACGAACTAATGAATAATTACTTGGGGTCTAGGGGTGGACTCAACACCTTTTCAATTTGCAGAATTAATTTCGTTGTAGCAAAAATGGATTTCGACAGTCGATTTTAAATTGATAAAGAAAGGTTAATTTTGTAAAAAAATTATTGACTTCCCTAAAGATCCAGAGGTGGACGTAACAATTTTTGAATTTAAATTATTAATTTCTAGAAAAACACTTCGTTCTAGCACAAACAGATTTTGACGGTCGATCTTGTGTTGAAAAATGTTCATTTACTGAAAAAATCTTCGACTTTCCTAGAGATCCAGAGGTGGACTTTACAACTTTTGAATTTACATTATTAATTACTTAAATAAAACTTCGTTCTAGCACAAACAGATTTTGACAGTCGATTTAATATTGAAAAAGATTCAGTTCGTAAAAAAATCTCAAACACTCAAAAGCAGAGCTTGAGCGAGCAAAGAAGACCCGGGACAGCTTAAAAAGTGGTTTCCGAACCACTTTAGCTCCGTGAAGGCGGTGCTGATCGAACCTGGGCCGCCTGGGTGGGAGCCAACGCTCTAACACGTCGACCACTTCGCTACGTTTAATATTGTAAATTCAAAAGTTGTGAAGTCAACCCCTGGATCTCAAGGGAAGTCGTTGATTATTTTCAAAAAATTAATATTTTTCAACACAAAAGTGACTGTCAAAATCTGTTTGTGATAGAAGGAAGTTTTCTTGAAGAAATTAATAATGTAAATTCCAAAGTTGTAAAGTGCACCCCTGGATCTCTAGGGAAGTCGATGATTTTTTTTCACCAAATGAACATTTTTCAACACAAGATTGACCGTCAAAATCAGTTTGTTCTAGAAAGAAGTGTTTTCCAAGAAAATAATATTTTAAATTCTAAAGTTGTTGAGTCTACCCCTGGACCTCCAGGGAAATCTATGATTTTTCACAAAATTGATCTCGTTCCATAGAAAATCGACTGTCAAAATCCATTTGTGCTAGAACGAAGTTTTCTTTACGAAATTAATATTGTAAATTCAAAAGTTGTAAAGTCCACCACTGGATCTCAAGGAAAGTCGTTGATTCTTTTCAGAAAATGAATATTTTTCAACACAAAAGTGACTGTCAAAATCTGTTTATGGTAGAAAGAAGTTTTCATTAAGAAATTAATATTGTTAATTCAAAAGTTGTAAAGTCCACCCCTGGATCTCTAGGGAAGTCGATGATTTTTTCACTAATTGAACATTTTTCAACACAAGATCGACCGTCAAAATCTGTTTGTTCTAGAAGGAAGTGTTTTCCAAGAAAATAATATTTTAAATTCAAAAAATGTTAAGTCCACCCCTGGATCTCTAGGAAAGTCGATGATGTTTTCACAAAATGAATTTTTTTCGACACAAAATCGACTGTCAAAATATGTTTGTGCTAGAACGAAGTTTTCTTTAAGAAATTATTATTGTAAATTAAAAAGTTGTTAAGTCCAGCCCTGGATTTCTAAGAATGTCGATGATTTTTTCACAAAGTGAATCTTTTTCAATACAAAAGTGACTGTCAAAATCTGTTTGTGCTAGAACGAAGTTTTCTTTAAAAAATTAATTTTGTAAATTCAAAAGTTGTAAAATCCACCCCTGGATCTCTAGGGAGTTCGATGAGTTTTTCACTAATTGAACATTTTTCAACACAAGATCGACCGTCAAAATCTGTTTGTTCTAGAAGGAAGTGTTTTCCAAGAAAATAATATTTTAAATTCAAAAGTTGTTGAGTCCACCCCTGGATCTCCAGGGAAGTCTATGATTTTCCACAAAATTGATCTCGTTCAAATTGACTGTCAAAATCTGTTTGTGCTAGAACGAAGTTTTCTTCACGAAATTAATATTGTAAATTCAAAAGTTGTAAAGTCCACCCCTGGATCTCAAGGAAAGTCGTTGATTCTTTTCATAAAATGAATATTTTTCAACACAAAAGTGACTGTCAAAATCTGTTTATGATAGAAAGAAGTTTTCTTTAAGTCCACCCTTGGGTCTCTAGGGAAGTCGATGATTTTTTCACTAATTGAATATTTTTCAACACAAGATCGACCGTCAAAATCTGTTTGTTCTAGAAGGAAGTGTTTTCCAAGAAAATAATATTTTAAATTCAAAAGTTGTTAAGTCCACCCCTGGATCTCTATGGAAGTCGGTGATTTTTTCAAGAAATAAACTATTTCCAACATAAAATCAACTGTCAAAATATGTTTTTGCCAGAACGAAGTTTTCTTAAAGAAAATAATATTATTAATTCAAAAGCTGTGAGTCCACCCCTGGATATTTAGGGAAGTCGATATTTTTTTCACAAAATAAACCTTTATCAACATAAAATCCACTGTCAAAATCTGAAAATTATTTCTGCACATTTAAAATGTGTAAAGTCCACCCCTAGATCCGAAGGGAAGAAATTATTTATCAGTTCGTTGAAATCTGTTCATGTTAATGTGAGAATTTCATATTCAAAATATCCGTCTCTGGCGCACAAGCGAAATGATTTTATTGCAATAATAATAATAATAATAATAATAATAATTTTATTCACAAAATGTTACAAGATAATTCTGGCACTTACAGTAAGGTAGTGAATAAAGGGATATACCTACCATAATTTGCTGGAATCTTTAAAAGTTCTGAATTCGATCTTTGAAAGTTCTGAATTCGATTGGAATTATGAATGGACATTCCACATTCAATTGAAAATATTTTATAATATTATATTTTCAATATATTTGAAATGATAACATTTGCGCATAACCCCGAATAAATTATCAGCCCGACGCCACTGACCCATCGGCAATCTTCGGCAAATTCGCTGCAATCTTTTCGATGCTGTTTTCACACCGGTGAATTAATACCATATCTGATATGGTCTGATTCAGTCTTTAGGTAGTATGGTTTTCAATATACAGTGACCGCCAAAAAGTTTGTACCATATGGGGAAAAAGTTCATTATTAGAGTATTCGAAAAAATATTCTTTGCAAAAGTTTGTGCATGTCTGATTACCTAAAAATCGATTTTGACACATGTCACGTGATCGCTGGTATGGTGGCAAATTGAAAAAAATTACTATGAATAGGCAAAAAGTAAAGTAAAATGGCAAGATATCGAAAAAAGTAATTTGAAAAAGTTGCTTAGAATTCATTTTTATAGACATATACAAAGTTTGACAAAATAATGCGAGAAAATTGAAAATAGCAATTTTTTAAAAATATTTTCCTAGCTATATGAAAATATCAAAATATTTTCTCATGAATAGCTTAACCATACTGAAATAATTGTATTTCAATGATAATAACAAAACTTTCTCATTTTCTTCATACCAGAGCACTAAATTAAAAAAAATTAATTTTTTCAGAACCCTTGCTGTTACATTGTTATCACATTTCTTCATAAAAAGCGACTATATAGATGAACTTAAATAGCAATACCTTATACAAATATAAAATTTGATCCAAATCGCTGAAGCTGTTCTCGAGATCCAAAAATTATCATTATTAACCTGTGGTAGAAGTCCATTATATCGCAAAGTCGAGTGGTATGGATTATCATTATTATCAGTGAAATCCCTATCTATATACAAAATTTCTCCCAAATCCATTGACCCGTTTCCGAGATATATTGAAACTGTGCGTTTTGTTTACGAAAACTGTGCGTTTTGTTTACGAAAACTGTGCGATTTGTTTACCGTGCGTAAGGAGCTATTTACTGAGGCTGTGTGTCGTGTGTTTTTGCCCATTTCGTACAGTGGCCGTAGGTAATATAGTATATTACGTATCAAGTGTTGTGTAAATCGTATTACGCAAGAATGGAAAAATTGCGCTCGAGCCGCAAAAACGGTTTTACTAATGATAATAATAATAATGAAAATAATGTGAATTTTTGGATCTCGCAAACGGCTCTAACGATTTGATCAAATTTTGAATCTAGAGCAATACATAGTTATAAAGAGTGTAGAGAGTAGCTATCAATAAAAGAACTTAATTATCGGTTCACATTATTTGCGGTGCAATAAAATTGTTAGTTGACCTATTAATGCATCAATTCTGATGCATGTGCCCCATGTTTTTCATTTCCAATCTGTATGTGGTTTTATCCTTCGTTAAGATTAAAGACATTTTTATTCTTTTTTGTCAATTGTAAAAACATGGTACATTGAAAATATATTTTGTTTTTTTTTTCAATTTAATTTTTCTTTCTTAATTTTAAATTGACAGACCAAGACCTGATTGTTGCGTTTCATTTCTCTGATTCCAACACCATTATCGCTATTTTTGTCGTTTCATACGCAACTTTTCTTATTCCAATTGCAGGAATGACTAGATTATCTGAAATTTGTAATTCATATGTAAATCTATTCCTACACCGCTAGGGTATGAAACAAATAAAACGCAACTACTCTGTCAGGCGGTTTTTTACGAGTCCTCGCATCATTTTCTTTTGATATGAACTCATTCCATTTCGATAAAGCATGCGTGTACTGTTCCATCAATCTTAAGGAATGATGTATAGGTCATTTGCTCTAGAAATTTATAGTTTGAGGTCATTCTTGTGAAATACATGGGTGACCTTGTGCCTCAACTGTATTCAAGGGTTTCCCTGGGCGCAACGGACAATGTCCATAGGAAGATACAGAAACAGAAAAGAAGAGGTCTGAGAGTTTCTTTGAAATATGCCCCTTCGAAGAATACTTTGCTAATTGTAAAAATTGATAAAATTGTTATTTCCGTGGATTTGTCAACAGATATTATCATTTTTTGTAGTATAATTATATGATGAAAACATTGCAGACATGAACCATATCTGTACTCGAATGACTAGATAATTTTATACAATGAGGTCCTAAAGTAATAAATGAATTCACTCACAGACACTCTGAGACATGAAAAAAATCGACCCTTTTCCACCCGCGTCGGAGTGACAGCCACCCCCTCAATTTTTTTAAATGGAATAGGTGGTCAGGTAATACCGTCACGTTGGTAAATGAACCAACTGTTGTTTGTCATACGTGACAGTAGAGTTAAAAATTGCATGTAAAAAAATACGGTGCATTGAATATACAGAGAATTCAATAGTATACGTGATACTTTTAACATTTTGAAAATAAATTTTTTTATGACGCATTAACTAAATTTGAAAAATAGACATGGCTGTCTAAACATGTCACAAAAATGGAATATAAACACAACACTTTCACCCCCTTCAAAGTGACACCCACTCCCCCAAAAGGAATAGGGGGTCAAGTGATACCTCATTTTGAAGGGTTTTCAATGGTCTATACAGCTATGTCTATTTTTTTGAATTTCATTTATGCGTCATAAAAAAATTATTTTCAAAATTTTAAAAAGTATCACGTATATTATTGAATTCCCTGTTTATTTAATGCAACTCAATGTACATGTAATTGTTAACTCCACTACATTGAATATACAGGGATTCAATAGTGTACGAGACAATTTTTAACATTTTATTTTGTTTACGCTTGAACAAAATTCAAAAAAATAGACATGGCTGTATAGACAATTGAATACCCTTTGAAATGAGGTATCATTTGACTCCCTATTTCACTTAAGAAAATTGGGGGAGGGTGGATGTCACTTTGAAGGGGTAGAAAAGGAGGTTTTTTGTATGTATCATAGTATCTTTTTAAAAACATAAATCAAGATATTTTGGGGTTTTTCTTGAAAATGGCTAATAACGTAGAAAATTAATTTATTGGTTACTTCAGGACCTCACTGTATATTAATCAGTTGCTTTAGAGCATTCATCAAGTGGGCGTGTATAACTGAATATAAAATACCTGTACTGGTCGTTTAAATTTGATGCACTATCCTAACACCATCAGCCGGCTGCACCCTTAAGACCAACCCTCAGAAGTCCTCGAGTTAGGAAAGACACAGTCCTTTCCTTAAAACGTGTGATGCCATGTATGAATCAGAATATCTTGTGCAGTGAAACCAACTTAGATAAATAGGTGAAATTGGGCGTACGTTCATGTTGAGTGCCTCATCACTGGATATATTACGGACTATAATCAGTTGTGCTACGGGTGCGCATCACGTTTTCAGCTAGGTTGGTTTCACTGTATCTCAGGTGTTACGACTATTTATATTGTTTGGGTTTACGTGAGTGTTGTGCTTATTCTATTTTTGTAACCTGTAAAATTTAATTTCAAGGGCTTGGTATGAAATGTACTTGATCCTGTTCTATACTGGCTGTTTGCTAGCCAAACCTATAGATTCTGCTTTCGCACAATTGGAAGAATTTTTTCCCGGTTACCGAAAAGTATATTTCTTCGTAGATGTGCTGTGCTGGTTAGATATAATCTTCAATTTCTTCACTGGCTTCTCTTCTATTAAAAAACGCAGGATTGAACTTCGTCTTGGCAGAATAGCAAAGTAAGTCAATATGTTTTATTGAAATACAAATTCATCATTACAACCGCTTACACAAGCTAACACGTGTATGTTCTGCACACTGAATCAACCAATAGGTAATAATAATACTTTTTTTCTGTGACGGGAAAAAAATTTGACATTTTATCCCTGTTGACAAGTAATAAAATATAACTTTTCATAAAATTACTGTTTTCCCCGAGAACCGGGAGAAAAGTTAGTACTTTTTTCCCACGGGAAGAAAGTGAGTACTTTTTTCCCGGATATATATACACATAGGTTGAGGTAGATATTTGATTATATCGTCGTTTTTTCCATCACAGAAAAAAATAGTGTATTATACACGGGAAAAAGATTAGATTTTAGCTCTTGGTTTTTTATAATAAATAACTATTTTATTGTTTCGTTTCGATATGGCGACTTTTTGTTAACATTTTGAATGAAGAAATGAAACGTAAAAGATACAGATCCAGTTCTACATCGTTGTCATCATCCTGCCGATGATTTTGACACACTATAGACAGAAAATTAACATTTCAGGAAGCTTGGGGCGAGATGCATCATGCTTGTTGAGACGAAATGTCTTCAACTCAAGATGGAGCCAGAGCATCATATTATTAGGCGAGATGCCTACTATTGCTGGGGCGAGATGCCTCATGCTAGTTGAGACAAGATGTCTGCAACTTGAAATGATGCTAGAGAATCATATTAGGCGAGATGCCTACTATTTTTGAGGCGAGATGCCCCATGTTTGTTGAGACGAGATGTCTTCAATCAAGGATGTGGAGAGATTTTACATCATAAGTCATAACTCAGGTGAGTCATATCTTAGGTGAGTCATATTTCAGATGTGCCATTAAACGACAATATTGTCAATGCCTTGGGGCCAAATTGAAGATAGTTCAATCGAGCCTGGGCCCAGATATTCACTCTGATTTAGCCAAGAGACAGGATGCCATCTTGAAAGGCCGGGCACCTCAGTTTTTGATAAAGAAATACTCTTCCCCAGTTCCAGGCCTGCAGATTCATCTGACAAACTGGTAAAATAGTTTCGGAAGCATTGCTCGAAGGAAAAGGACCGATCTCCAGCGTGGTCATAGTGACCCTGCTGAAATCGTACAAAGAAAATAGCCGCTAGCCGCTATGAGTATATTTCACGAGATCAAAAATGTCTAGAAGAAATTCAAACAAAAAAATCGAAAATGGCAATAAAAGTGAAGTGAATGATTCTTGTAAAAGAGTTTTTGCAAGAATTTGTCAGAGTTAGACAAATATCGACAAAATTTGGACCTTTTAAGAGAGTTTCTTGCAAGGGTTTGTAAGAGTTTTACAAAATTCTCAGAGGACATAAAGGATCGGGAAAATAAGATACCACCATAGATTAATTGATCTATGGATATCATCAATACATAAATAAATGGTAGGCGTCTACCGCTTCAGTCGGAGTTAATCGAAACATATGTATAATTGTCAGAGTGGCCTAGGAGGTTAGTAATATCCAATAACGGTAAAGTTTATCATAAAACGAATTATAGTTATGGTGTCCATCATACACAACCAGAGTTTTGTTAAAAATATGTATAATTACTGTCAGAGTTGCCCGGGGGGTCACTACTATCCAACACTAGTAAAAGTTATCAGAAAAATAAATCATAGTTATGATGTCCATCAAATAGGTACATCAGCAAGAGTTTTGCGAAAAAATATCTATAATTGTCAGAGTTGACTAGAACGTCACTAATATTCAATACTGGTGTTATGAGTAATCGTGTCCATCAAATTGAGATGAAAATTAAAAAAGGTGGATTCTTCTTCTTCTTTTATATGGCTAGTGCTTCCATGTGGTGCATTTATTCAGTGCGAAACCTGGAGAAATGGAAAAACTTCATCTAAACTTTTTGTAGACTCAATATTTTCAAAAAGGGAGACCTCCTATTTCGAAAAATTGAATTTTTCACCATTTTCCAATTTTTTTTCGAGAAAACGGTTAGAATGAGATTGGTTCATTTGTTTGAGCTCTACCTATTGCATATTTGAAATCCGGATTTTTTTCATCGGTTTGGCCACAATAGGGTCTCAAAAATAGCACATTTTTCGGAAAAAGGCCGGAAAATCGTTATACATTTTCCGATCCTACTAATAATATATACCTATAAGAGATATAAAGGCGCATATTACCAAAAAATTCAAAGGGGAAAAAACAACTCCTGAACCGCTATCTCGTGAAAAACAAACAAAAATTTTATTTTTCAACGGGGATCATTTTCGCTTTAGTAACCATGGGTCTCTTTCTTAAAAAAAACAAGTTGGGTTCCCCCTGGAGAACCGTAGGAAAACTACTCCTCTGAAGATCGTAGTATAATTAAACATCTCTGTGCCGCCATCTTGTATTTTTTTATTTTGACGAAAAAGTTAAAATCTCCGAACCGAAGAAACCCTGATGGAATTTTGAACGGAATCGGATCATAATTCTAAAACTCTTCCTCCATTTTGGAATTCTCAAATTTTGGCAAAAAAAATCATAATCGTCAACCATAAAAATTCCTATATCTTCACCAATTCGGAATAGAATCGGACCATGAATCAGAAATTTCGTCCGCTCATTCGGAGCCGCCACTTCTGATATGTTCACAAAAAAATTATGACATCCGATCTCAGAAACCCTTTTATACCAATTTGGAATGGAATCAATCCACTCAGTAATAACGGACCTAGTCCAACATTCTGAAGGCCATCCTCTTGATTTTTTCTTAATATAATAATGTCATGATCAATTATCCCCCAAGTGCGAAATTTAACATAAATGTGTACAAACGCACACATAAAAACACACAAAGCAAGTTGAATGAAATCTAGGAATTCTAAAAATTTTAATATTTCGAAGTTCGATTCGACCAGGGAATTTTATCTTTTATTATTCCCGTAGTACATCCACAAATAGTTGCATCATCTGTAGAGTTTATATCCAAATAACATTTCTTTATTAGTAGCCGTTGGTAAAATTGTATATTTCCTAATTCGAATGGAATAATGCAAGGAAATCTATCTCGCTAAAACAATACTTTTTTGTAAAATTATTAACAAATAAACGGAATTTTTTAAGAGGAAACTGAGAATGGCGTTGAACTGAGTTAATGATAGACTTCACTAATAAAATGGAACATCACCAAAATATTCGTTCATTTTGATGGTGGCAATGATCAAAAATGTACAAAAATAACTTTATCAACCAGAAAAAATGAATCGTTTCCAACTTTTTTCCAGGGATGAAGACCCTCAGCAACTCTATTCATATTTTTTCACCTATATTATTCTAAGATCATCATTACGTCATACTCAAGTCATACTATCAAAGTTATTGATTGAAAGTTAGATTTTGTGAAGAAAACTCCTTTTTGGCCATGGTTTTTTTGTTCTGATATTGATACTGTTCGGTGAACGGAGCACCTTTTTGGTGAGCGTTGGCACTGGGAAAAATATTTCTAGTGAATATCGTAGCGCATTCTATTTTCATAATCAGAATTCCTACAGAGAGCATAGTCCACGTACAAAATTTAATATACCACAATTTTGCCTCTTGCTGGGATTTTCCGCTTTAAGGCGGCGCCGCGGTTATATAATTTAAATGGGAACCAGTAGAGGCGCTCCAGTCGCGAATTCTTTCATAAAATCATTGTTTATAGACAATGATATAATGAATTTATAGAAAAGTTCCAACCCGACAGTGGGATGTCTAGCTGGGTGCAGATCAGCTTTCACTATTTCAAAATAGATGGCCACACAATGCATCAGTCATTTGTGAATTTAATAAAATACCTACTTATTTTCAATTAGTCAATAATTCCATATATGTGTTGAAAATCCTATTAGTCAGAATTATTTTACCACTTCGATAGTGAAAAAAGTGTATTCTAATCGACATAAATATTGTTTTGTTTGGTGTGACATCAATTTGACACTGAAGGCAGGAGATTCTACCATTGTTTAAATATGATTCTACTGTTTCATGTTTCCAGCACAGACATCACGCTATGGTTCTGTCTTTGTTTTGGTCATGTGATTCGACTTGTTGCATACATCGGGCATGTCCATTCCAGTTATTCCGGTTATTCGTGATTCGTATTTTGGTCAACCATAGACATTATAATTGTATGGACTGGGCATGAGAAAGAGACAATTGAGGACAGAGTAGGTTCATTCAATTGCATCGAGGTGTAGTGTAATTTACACCACATTTTGAATCGAGTGTAGAGGAGTGCAGTTCAAACAAAGAAATGTGTCAATTTCATTTGCAAACGAACACTGAAAATCGAGTGTGAATTACACCAGGTGTAGAAAACCGTCAATACAATTTTTTGTCCATTTAGAAGGATAATTATTGATACAACCCTACACAGAACATATTTATTCATTGTAAATGAAATTATCAGTTTTAAAAACCAATATAATTTTACAATTTCTGTCTGTCTCTCAGTGCAACAAGTAAGTGAACGATTTATTTTTGGGTCATATTAGAATTGAAAATTATGTTTACAATTCATGTAAATTTTTTAACTTTCATTGTGCAATGGATTAAATAAGCATATTTAAACCAACATATCTGTACTTTTTTGCTGCTAATGATTTCATGGGGTAAGATATTAGCAAAAGCTTGTACATGTTGTTGTTACTACTCGCTTAGCTATGAGACAATGATAAACAATAATAGAAAAACAAAAAAAGTTGTAGTAAGTGTAAATATATGAATGAATGAATAATTAACGATTCATATATCTCATATATTTCCCCAAAATCACAATTTTTCATTCTGGTTCACAAAACCGTCCAATTCAAATTAGCCAAAACAAATTATAATGAAACAGGTTAGCAGGTTGCCGAATGCCGGTTCATTATGAATTTCAAAGAACTGACCTTGCGACATCTGTCCACCAATGTCCACACCTATTTGTGTTTTATTTGGGTTTGCGACTACACTAGCACATATTGGCGTTTTTCGCGGCAAAACAATCGTTCTTTCGGAAATGATAGGCATGAATTGGGGAGTTAGTGAAGTAATGTATATTACATCACTCGATGAGGAATGAACTCTTGAACACAATATTTCATTCGGAAATGTAGGCAACAGCTCGGTCAATCATTAGACAATTCAAACCTTTAATCACAAAATAATCTCAGGGGACATTGGAGTAACGAACACAATAGCTTAGGAAAATTGCATGCTTTTATAGAATTTAACTGTACCCCGCGTTTCCTATTGAATGCAATAGTTTTTACACATAACATTTCCAAAAAAAAAACGATTGCCCCGCCATCTATTGCCAAATTTGACGGAGGCACCGTCTTAAGTGACTGCTCAACTCGCTTACTAGGTAATCTGGGCTTCCCGGAGTGGAAATCCTCAATAGCTATCGAAATGAACAACAAGTAGTTTGTTCTGACTTTTGAACTGATAAAAAATACTCACTTAAAAAACGGGAGCTCGAAAACTCTATGAAAGTAAAAAAAAATCGAATAAGAAATTGTTGACCACAAAAACGGCACGAGGCAGTAAAGCAAGGAAGTTTATTTACCATCCCAAATGAAGAAAATAATTCAGTCATTTCCCTTCTCAACAGGGTTGTAGATGTGTAACCGATACAGCAGTCAACTATGCATAAGCGATGATTCGGAGAGGCCTGACGAAGCATACTCGTAATAGTAACGGCTATAACATATCAGCAAGCTGGTAGGATATAGTTATGCCACCACCCAGACTTTGGCAGAAAACGATTTGTTACTTTACGTGGTCGTTACATAAAAGACAATTAATAACAAAATTGTTTTTTATTCTTTCTGTTTCAGGAATTATTTGCGGAGCCCCTACTTTATATGTGATGTTCTGTCATCGATACCAAAAGGCCTTCCTTTGCTTATCTTCGCTATGTTTGAATCTAGACCTTTATTAGGAATCGTCCACCTTATAGAACTTTTCAAATTCATACGGTTATTTACTGTAATGGATCTGATTAACAATACAGCGCAAGTGAGTATATCCATTAATTTCTTCATTATTGAAATCTTCAAAAAGATCGAGCGTTTGATGTCATTTCACATCCATCAATATACTCACTAAGAGAGTTTGCACGATTGAACTAATATGAAAAGAATCAACTTATAAGGATCTATGAATATTTGGGAACTTTGGTGTGAATATTGAATATAATTTAGAAATGTTGAGTGAGTGTAGCTTTTAGTTTTCTGCGCTTCTGTTTCAATAGAGAATGTATTAAATTTGCAAAATCAAAATTTCCCAAGGCTTCATTTAGCTGTCGCATAAACAAATGTCTGCCATTGATACAGGCATTTTGTTGTTGTAAAATATGATGAGTAGCACGAATTTCCAATCGCCACCAGTACTACTATGCGCCATGTTGAATGAAATGAAATGGAAATTGTTAAAATTTTTGGACTTTGGAACAATTAACTAATGTCTGCCATGTTCTTCAATACATTTCTTGATACAAAAATCCATCTATAACAAAATGGCAGACATTTTTAGTGGATACTTAGAGTTAAAATACAAGTGTCAAAATGTAATGAACAATTAGATTTTTGCACAATTAATTAATGTCTGCCAAAGTGATATTCAATCAGTTTGGCCGAATGGATATCAGAAAAATTATCGGCAGGCGGTTTGCGTGGATACAACAATGTTACTGATAATTATTAAGTTGTATCTAAACTTCAATATGTCGAACAATTAACTATTACTTGAAACTTGTGACATAGTTAGGCTTTTCAACTTTAACCCTCTTTATGAAAATGGCAGACAATTCTAGTTGATTCTGTGTGCACGTAAAAATTATAGGTTGAGTTTTTACAGCTAACCAAAGTTTGACATAAATATTTCCATTAAAATTATGATAAAAATAAACAAATTTTTTGACGGCAAATTTTATATAACTGAATTATACTGAAAAGTAGAAATGGTTGTTTCAGATATGATATGATAAGTTAGTTACGTTACGTAAAGTAACACATTTTACTAGTCAAACCCTTGTCAAGGAAGTTGTGAAGGAAAAGGTAAGCCGCCATCTTGGATTCAAAGAAAGAGTAGCTCTTCTTTATTTTATCATTCCTTCCAATTGTGTGAGACTATTTTGAAGGGGATAGTAACGATTGTATCCATACCTTCTTTATCGTTTGTTTTTTGGTGGTTTATTTTCTTGTTTTTCGGAATTATGAGTTTGTTATTGTGTTCTTAGGCTACGTTTTCAAGGTTTCGGTAATTTCTTTGGCATTACCTCTTTTTTCCAACTCTTCGTATAATCTTGTTTGGTGGTCTACAAAATAATTAATATTTGCAGTATCTCCGGGTTTTTTATGGATGTTGACCTCGCAGACCTCATTATAAGTAATGAGCGACATCTACTGAGTCTTGTCAGTGAATTTAAAGAAATGAGCAAGGTCTCTAGTTTTTTGTTGGGTGGAAACCTCGTGAATGTAATTTTTGAGATCAGTGACCTCTGTTGAGTCATGTCTGTGAATTTGGTGTAATTTGCAGTGCTTCCATATTTTTGTTTGGTGGTGACCTCGGGGATTTCATTTTTCGAGATCAATGACCTCTGTTGAGTCATGTCTGTGAATTTGGTGAAAGTTACAGTGCCTCTGGTTTTCGTTGGTTGGAGACCTCAGAGACCTCATTATATCCGGATTCAGTGTCCCTTGCTGTGTCCTGTCTGCAAATTTCAGGAAAATTTGCAGCGCTTTCAGATTTGTATTTGGTGGAGAACTCGTTTTTCGAACTCAACACCCCGTTCTGAGTCATGTCTGCAAGTTTCGGAAAATTTGCGGAGTCTTCAGTTTTGTAATAGTTGTAGATCACATTTTTCAGAAAAAGTGATGTGTAGTCCTTGTCTGCAAATTTCGGTTGAGTTGCAGAACCTTCAGACTCACCATGTATAGAGACCTACAAATAATCTTATTAGTAAATTCAAGTTTTAGTTTCCATTTCTGTTTTGCATCCTGTTTCATTTGCGAAACTAATATTTTAAATCGAGAGACATAAAACTTATTTCATAAATCTTCAATTGTGTGTCTTCCACTGGCAAACCGCGATCGATGCAATTTTCATTTGCGTAAAAAGAAAGAATAATTTCAACTACTAGCATGTCAAATTTGATGGTGCTACAATCGATTGTCGTCTCAGAACATAATTTTACTGGATTATTTTGCCATAGTAGGGTGTTTACATCTTGGGTATGGTGGTTTTATGAGAGTGTGAAGAATAGCTTGCTATATGTTGAGAGAGCATTACAATTTCTCCTCTACTCGCTCGAGGAAGGGATATCAAAGTGAGCTGTTAATTCGTCGGGTGGGGTAACAGGAGAGGCGCGCAGTAGTGCGTCTCTCTTATTTATGTGGTATTACACCAGAAAAATGTTGAAATCATTTCAGATGGGTTATACTGTTACAGAGAAAGAATTGTGGGGGTGGTATGTTGCTTGAAGCAGTGGCGTGTCTTAGTCTTGGGAAGACCAAGTAATTATCAAAGACAACCAAAGACCAAGACTGACGACTGAAATAACTGACTCGACTGGAATTTGAACACTGACTGGAAAATCAACGAACAAACATTAACGAGCATACCAACATCCACAGGAGATAATCCAAAGGTATTTATCCACATTTTGACCAAGAAACTGATCTTTCAGCTGATAAACTTTCCTCAAACGCATTCTCTACGAACTAACTCAACTTTCACTGCAAGTACTGGAACTTTCGCATCAATACAAACTTTTCCGCGCACAAAAGACAAAGTGAACTTTCAACCCTTATAAAAACATTTTATCCAACACATGACAGTTATGACTGTCATTATTAATCTCATTTTAGAGAAGTAAACTATCAAATAACACACCAGTGAGTTATAATCCATAAGTCACTAGTGAGTTATGGATTATAACTCACTACTCTATTAGTCATTTATTAGTTAATTATTTGCATTGCTAGACTTTATTTTCATTCACAAACCATATTTTATTGTTGAAAGTTTGATATTTCGTGTGTGTGAGAGAGAGAGAGAGAGAGAGAACAAGAACAGCAAAGAGAAGAGTATCTATTTTGGAAATCTGTTTGAAAAGAAAATAAACAACATCAATCTCATTTTATTGATCAAATAATAAATTACTATTATTCTATAATATATATGTATTGTATATACAGTGAAGAGAGTGTTTTCGATTTAATAAGAATTAATAATCACACTGAGTTACAAAAAGGATGTTAAGTTTTTACAACTTCGAGTTATTACGTGCGAGCGCTTTCAACAGTTGCCATCTTCACGGCTCTTCTTTTTTCTGGTAGTATCTTGTGCGGTTGTTGTAGGTGGCGAGATGTTCTCACAGGGTCCATATACAGGTTAATCCAGGGTTGAACCGCCAAACATTCAGTATCGATTTTTTACATGAAAATAAGGTTTCTTCTTTATATAAGTTTCGTTTCCGAGATACCTACAACCTTGCGACTGATTTCGATAAAACTTGTCATACTTATTTGTGGTAGTGAAAGACTTATTTCAATGAAACTTTAAATAAAACTGATTTTTCCCGAAAACTTAGTAGGTTGGGGAACATGCTTATATCACGAAAGTATCTTATTTTTACTTAAAAAATCGATACTGAACGTTTGGGGGATTAACCTTGGTCACCTGTAGAAGAGGGATTTCGAATACTCTTTAGCCAGATAGGCTGCTTGTACTGCCTGTTTGAACGCATGCACATAATAGTATAATAATATAAGGTAAGATGGAAGAGCAGATGTTTGTAAATTGTTAACTTTATATTTCATACTGTACTATATTATTACATACAAACTGAATCTCGGCATAAGGCATAAGGCAACACCAGTGTCTATACCGTACAAGTGGCGCGATATTTAGTCTGTTTCTCCTCCTCTTTTCGGTCGATGTTCGTTTCATCAGTAGCCGCAAACTCCATGACGAAAATCATCTTACTTTGATGGTCGAGGAGGACTACATCAGGCTTATTGGCTTGTATTTGCCTGAGGGTGGGGAATGAGTAGTTTCAATATATTCGGCACTTCTCATTCTCCACAACGGGCTCAATATCCCCCGGAGCATAAGGCAACACCAGTGTCTATACCGTACAAGTGGCGCAGATGGTAGTGCTCGTAGAGCCGCATTATGCCTTTGGGTATGGGCTGAGACCGCATATGCTGGACATGATGACAACTAATGCATAAGGATCTCAGGCGCCCCACGACACGCTCTGTATCTAGTGTCAGGGACCTCTTTACCCATCACGCGGCTACGGTAGACCAGGTTGTTGAAGACACCATCCTGGCAGGCCATTATGAATCCCTCGCCCCGACTTCAGCTCACTTGACCAGAGGAAAGCAAAGGTCAGGTTTTTGGATAAGCCGAGGTCTTCAATGTTTTTGAAGAAGACTCCGTGCATTGGCTTATCCTTACGCAGCTTCAGGAGGACCTAAGTCTCCGCAGCTTCAATGTGAGCTTTCTGCTGAATAGGTTCCAACTCGGTGACAGAGTTTGGGTTCTCCCGTTCAGTGTCGAATACGAGACCAGTTTCATCGGCTTCCCGGATTGCTGCCTTGAAAAGAAATGCTCCAATCCTTGCTTTTTCATGATCGCGGACCATGCAGAAAAGGGGTTCTGAACTCCTGATGACTTTACAGGCACCATCCAGCACCATTCTGTTATGTAGACACTCCAAACTCAAAAGTCCCCGGCCTCCGTGTTGTCTGGGGAAGTATAACCGTGGAACGGATGATTCAGGATGAGAGCTCCTATGAAGATGCATCATTTTTCGAGTTTTAACGTCGAGTTGCCGCAGCTTCCTGAGTCCATTTTACTACTTCGAATGAATAGAGTAGAATCGGAACGGCAAGCATATTAGTCGCAGCAACTTTGTTCTTCCCCGACAGTTCTGATGACCAGATATGTCGGAGTTTGTGCTGCCACGGAGAGAGTTTTTAACTATTATTATTATTTTATCCGGTTGGATTATACCAGTCGGGCCCTGTCTCCGGAGCTCCGAAACATCCGGAGGGCGCGCTGGTGACATTTACGAAGATAACCACTTCCCACGTCCGTGGGGTAAGCGATACTGGGTCCGAGAATCATGTGCCCTGAGCAGACGCAGTGAACCAAGGATGACGGCCTTCTGCATTCGTCCGGCTAAGATTTCTGCCATATTATTATTATTATTATTATTATTTTTATTATTAAAAAACATTTATTTCCTTAGGACAGTTACAAACCATATGGAAAAAGTCAGTTGCTTACATTCAAAATGTAAAAAAAGTAAATTTAAAATAAAATAATACTAAAAAATTTATTGATTTCACGTGTGTTTGTTACCCATCTGTGCTTGGGTGACTTATTGAATACTAAATCCGTAAATCCAAAGAAATTATAAGACAATGCGACAATTTTTCATTTCTTTTTTCAGTATTTCAAAATCAGAGGCAGAGGGATTGTTTTCATTACAACTGCAACTTTGGTGACATTTATAGTGGTTCACTGGCTGTCTTGTTTACAATTTCTGGTTCCACGACTAATAGGAAAGTATTTCACCAGTCCACAAAATTTAGAAAGCTGGATATTCTTGAAAGGAGTCTATGACAAACCACTAGTAACGGTGTACACACACAGTTTTTTCAAAGGATCTGCTGAAATATTAGGTATGTTATTTCATTCATTCAATGGGTCGACAATACGTTTTACACTTACAGCTGAATATGAACATTAGTGCATGGTAGATAAACATGCATTTAGTAATGTAGGTAGTTCTAATTATGATCCAATAGGGAGGTTATTCATTATTCTATGAACAAATATGTTGCCATCATACACGGGAAACATGTAAAAAAATCAGTTTCAAAATTAATCTTTGAACTTTAACTTTAATGTTAAAAAAGCGTGTTGTGCTTGATATCAGTTATCTTCATTTTTTATTGTTCTAGCTATTTGTAAATGCTGTGCATATGGAAATGTAAGTAACAAGCACTCAACGCTTTTTTTGAAGATTATTTTTTACTTTTTAGTCTATATTACTACAAAAGCGTGAGTCTGTATTTTTTTATAACTTTAATTTTTTGATTACTTGCATTTTGTACTTCCATCGTCTTAATGGTTTAAAGATTTCACTTCTTTCAATTTTCACTTGCTTGAAACTGCAATTGAAACGTATGACCATGAGACGACATCTGAAAACTCGTATGCAACAACACAACTATGACTGTAAAGAAAAGCAAAAAGACAAATCAAATAAAACAGCTTTATTAGCCTTAAATCATTTCATAGAAAGACATGAGTTTGATTTCGCTGAAGCTCAAATTGTTGACAGGGGAAAAAACTCTTACAAAAGGAACATCAGCGAAATGATATATATTTTCCCCAGTGACACAGTGAATATGAGAACGGACACTGAAAGATTGAGTGTATGTTATAATCAGATTCTCAATAAATATAGAGATTTTCAAAATGAACCGTACTAAAAAATGAATTCCAATTTCACTGACTTAGTTCATCAGCACCGTACTAATCAATAGATGAATGTTTTTAATTCTTGTGTTTTTCGTTTCATTTCATAATCAGTATATTTTAATAAATCATTCGTGGAGAGATACGTTTCGAATCATCGACTTCGTTAGATATCGGCCCCACTGGATCTCTAACAGCGACTCCAAGCCATCTAGATGTGGATAGAAAAATGTTGAATTGTCCAGAAAAGTCTGAGGAAAGTTTCTTCCGACTATATAACGCTGCGTTTAGCCATTGTTTAAATATAAGGTTAGCCACTGGAGAGAAAAGTTAAAAGTCAAGTAATCGACGTCAGAATATTAGCAGAGTGAACATAAGTAGTAATTTTAGAGTAAAATCGTGATAATTCACTGCATTGGTGAAGAATCGGAATTTAAAAAAATAAGTAAATACCGAGTGTTCGTGTAAGTAGACAATTGTGTGTTTCGAGAAAATACCTACATTGTTTTGTTACGAAAAAAATAGACAGTGACTGATAAACGTTTTTCGTCAAGTGGACAGTTGTGTGTATTGACGGGAGTATGAACTGGTGAACTTCTCGCGTGAAAAAATAAATAATACTATTAGACGGGTGGTCCGTGAAACTAACGTTCGCGTGGAAAATTCAATTTATCGAAAAAAATTGTGTGAAATAGACTAAGACAAAATGTTTTCGAGAAGAGTTCGACTCGTCGACCTCAAGGTCGTGAAACTTGAATATGAATTAGAAGAGAGGGAACTTGACACAACTGGTAAGAAGGATGTTCTTCACAAGAGACTTTCAGGCGGATTGATTGCTGAAGGATAAGACCCCGAAACCTTCTTATTCGAAGTTTCTGGAATTGATTTGGGTGCGATAATGAATAAACTCGACGAAAATACCAAATCATTGAAAAAAGAACTTCTAGAAAACTCGAAGAATTTGGAAGGGAAACTCCAAGAAAATTCGAATAGTAGAAATTAAAAGATTTTGGAAAACTCTGTTGAGACAGAGATGGAGAAAATCAAAGATGATATTGAGAAAGATATTGTAAAATTGAAGGAAACAGTGATGAAACCGAGGCGGACTCGAGGCGGAAATCAATACAAAATAAAGGAGAAAATCATCTAGCATGGACAACTACGCAGGAAAACTAAAGAGGGTCAATAAATAGGGGCACTCGTCGACCTGTATCCAGCAAGCCCAGGTTAACAATGCATATGTCGCTATCCTTCAACGACAAAATGAAGGAGCCTTCATACACGGTCGCATTAACAACAAGCCTTGCACTATGTTGCTAGATACAGATACGACTAGGACTATTCGTGGACCTCCAAAACACCGGCAAGAATTGAACCATCGACTTGGAAGTTACACACAGCAATAGGGGAACCAGTCACTGTGTATGGTGAACTACTAATTGAGCTGCTCTTGGGCAACACGGAACTGAAACATCGGGTATTTGTAGCTGATATCGAGGACGACACAATCAACGGAATGTACATCATGAATTCAAAAGGGTTCAAGCTGAATTTCCAAGATGGCGCCTTGCATGTGAACGGAAAAGAGCTGTTACTTCATGGAAGAAGTGAAGAAATGATTCGTGTCCGGTTGGTTGAAGATGTAAGCGCATCTGAGAGCGCTGAAACCATTCTGGAGTCTCGCATGGATGGCGGTGCGCGCCTTGGAGCGTGATGATGTTCGAGTCCGAACTTCATGATGAGAAAATTGGACGAGGAATCGCACTGGGAAAGACTTTGCTGCGTGATGATGAATTTGTGCCAGTTAGGGCAATGAATGTCAATTATTACACAGTGACCTTGAAGAATGGAACTGTTTTGGGGCGCTGCTCGTCTATTTCCTCTGTGAACAGCAGAACTGGAAAAGTTAGTCACCACTTCATCGAAGGACATAGGACAAGCTCAGCAGTCCAAATTGAGGAATTTATTCAAGGACTTCCAGGACATCTTTGATACCAGAGAAGGAAGAGGACGTAGAACGAAGGTGATCCAGCACAAAATTGATAGTGCGGATGCTCGACCAATCCGTCAATCAGCCAGGAGACTCCCTTTTGTCAAGAAGGAAGGTGCATGCAAAATTGTCAATGATATTGGAAAAAAAGTAATACTTGAACCGTCCGACACCTTGACTCTGTTAACAGTTTACTCGACTCTAGATTTGAAGAGACGATATTGGTAGGTAGAACTGGCCCCAAAAGATAGAGAAAAGAGAGCATTCAGTATCGGCTCAGGATTGTGGCATTTTACAGTAATGCCATTCGGCCTTTGTAACGCTCCAGTCTCCTTTGAGAAATTGATGGAGACTATCTACTCTCATGGGAAACATGCCTAGTATACCTCGACGAAATCATCGTAGTGGGCAGATCGTTCGAAGATCACGTGAGGAATCTAGAAGAGGTATTTCTGCGCCTGAGGAACTTTGGACCATGCATCCCTCAGATGGCTTTCACAATTCAAAAACCCCGGACAGGTAGCACGCTAGATCAAGCGAATTCAAGAATTTGATTTCGATATCGAACATCGAGCAGGGAGCAGTCACAAGAAGAAGCTCGCACATTGAAGCTGCGGAGACTGGAGTACTCCTAAGCCAATACATGGGATCTTCTTCAAGAACATCGAAGACCCTGGCTTATCTAAAATAATTATAAAAATAATTTGCTCTCCTCAGGTCCAGTGTGCTGAAGTCGGAGACCGAGGTATCCATAATGGCCCGCCAGGATGCTATCTTCAACACCCTGGCCTACCGTAGTGACGTGATGGAGCGTGTTATGGGGCGCCTGAGACCATAATGCATTTGCTCTCTGCGTGTCAAGCTCATGCGGCCTCAGCCTATATTCACAGGCATAACTTGTAATTCATACGGTATAGACGAGACACCGGTGTCTTATGCCCCGGGGGATATTGAGTCTGTTGTGGAGTGCCGAATCTATTGGAACTACTCATCCCCCTCTCAGACAAATACAAGCAAATGAGTCTGATGTAGTCCTCCTCGACCATCAAAGTAGGTCGATTTTCGTCATAGAGCTTCCGGCTTCTCGAAACGAACAGTCGAACATCATCCGAAAAGAGGAGGAAAAATTGACTAAAGATCGAGAGTTGCTCTTAGAACTGTACCCAAACCATTCTGTTAAAATGGTGGATCTGATCATAGGGGTCCTTGGTAAAATGATGGACACGCTGCTGTCTATTTCGAAAATCATACCGGTTTGCCGGGATGCGGCAGAAATCTTAGCCGAAAAAACGCAGAAGTATGTCATCCTTAATTCACTACGTCAACTCAGGGCACATAATTCTCAGACCCAGTAATCACTCACCCCATGGACGTGGGGAGTTAATTGATACCAGCGCACCCTCTGGTTGTGTCGGGGCTTCGGAGACAGGGCATGACTGGCATAATCGTGATAGATGAAAATAATAATAGTAATAATAACTTTCATTTACAAGTAAAAAATCCATACACATTTCATTAATATTATCGAAGATACAATGCTTTTTTTTTCAAAGTGAAAAGGGTATAGGTATATTTATATAAGCTTATTATGATTTCAACGATAGGAATAGCATGAACAGTCAAATAGTATCATACTGGTATGAGACTGTTTATAAAGCTTTGTATATTTACCTAAATATTTCATTAAAAAAACTTTGTTAAGTATTATGATAACTATAAGTGACATAATATAAAAAAAATTGATATTTTTTACAGGTGTACGACTACGAATGTACGAAATCTCTACGAAACAAGATTATTTGGTTTCGATTTTCACATTCATCATTGGAAGAATCCTGCTTGCTGCCCTATGGAGTAAGAACCCTAATATGATGTTAGAACGAAGTTTTAATAATTGTTTTCTACAAACGTCAAAAAATTAAAGGTTCGCGCATTGATAACAATATTCGAGGTGACCCTTTTTTCATTTTCCCACGTTACCACGACACCGTGCGCCACATGGTGTGCTAAGTACATATTTTTCCTACGAGCGTGCGAAAAAGTATCTTTTCCCCACGATTTTTCGTTTTGAAAGTTGTACTTTTCTGTACGATTTAAAATCGTTCGGAAAAGTTACTTTTCCGCACAATTTTTACTTTTCCGTACGATTTTTACTTTTCCGCACGATTTTTGTATTGTTGAAATAGGGCTAACTGAATGATCTATGTAACTATTCTAGTGCGCGACTAGTGCGCGAAATACTTTGGTGATCGAAAATTGATTTGTTTAACTCGGCTGCGCTTCGTTTGAAAAATCAGATCTCGAACACCAAAGTAGCATTTCACGGACTAGATACAAAAAGAATTATTTTGCACGATCCAATTTTTACTCACGGTATCTGTTGTCGAAACGATAATTTTCTTTGTCTGGTTGCGAGGCCAAAGACGTCGGTAAAAGTAATACTTACCGTGTAACTTACTTACCGACGTCTTCATAATAGTGGTTGCTAGGCCAAAGACGTCGGTAAATAATTCACTTACCGACGCCTTATGTAACTTTTTCACTTTTATATAAATGTTACTTTTGACATTTCAGTAATTACATAGCTGGAAATGAATGTGTTTCAATCAAGGGGAGAAATGTCATATGCCATGAAAAGTAGCTTACTTATTTTCAAAACCACGTTTTGCTCATACTGTAAGAAATATTATTTTTAACGACACTTTGCCCACACTACATACATTTATATGGAGAATCAAAAAAATCGACAAAAACTAGTTGGCTGCTGTTCAGCTTCGAATCGTTGTCACAACTGTCAAAGACTGTCAGGTTACTCATAAAAGTCTTAAAGTCTTAAAGTAATTTTCATTCGCTCTTGAGCGTGATCGCCTAGGTGGTCGAGAAGATCCTCTTGAGACGGCTGTTGAGTCTCGAGGAGAAACTCAAAATGATTTCCGATGGGCAATTCGCCTTTAGAAAAGATCACAGTACAACTCCTCAAGTTATTAGAATTTTACACGGGGTGAAAAAGACAGCTCATCGTGTACTCAACACGGTCATGGTCCTGCCTGATATGAAAAAAGCCTTTGACTCAGTATTTGTTGAAGGTCTAATCTCCAAAATGCTGTTGGCAGGCATGCCTTCATACATAGTAAGATTGGTTAACTCCTACCTTGTTGGTAGAAATTTTATGGCAAGAGTAAACAACACTTGCTCCTCAGATTTCCCAATAGAAGTAGGTGTCCCGTCAAATGGTTCATATGTCAATTATGTTGAAATGCATCAGTCGATAAAAAGTTAGAAGGGAATGACATTTGAAAAATATGTTGTTTAATCAACTCACCAATTCAATTTCAGAAATTTTATCAAAATTTGGAATACACCACTGTTTTCAGGAGGTCTTGACATATCATTGGCCAGAATTCCTTCGAAATCCATCAAAAAATCATAAGATAATAAAATTTGAAAAATATGTTCTTCATTATTTCTGTTAATAGTGGACTATATTTACATGATGAGTTGATTTCATGTAAGATCATTACAGTTGAAAGAATTTCATTGCAGTAAGTATCGCAAACCATCTAGAAAAGTTTAAATGAATAACATGAGATCTTTGCTCACACAAAATCGTCATACCGTTGTTGATATAAACAAAACACATTCAGTTGAACAAACCAGTAAACTGGGCACACCTCAGGGCAGTGTTCCAGGAACTCTGATATTCTTGATTTATATAAATGACCTGCCCGAATTTTTTGATGATGGTAGGTCATTTATATATTCTCTCTCAAAAAACACCTCAACGTACAAGGTCGATCAATGTCTACTATACTATGGCAATTTCTACAATCAGTTATAATATAATTTCCTTGGGCCAAGCTACAGGGACAACCAGAGTCTTTACCTTACAGAAGCGTATAATCCATCTTATTTTCAACTTGAAGAACCAGGAGACCTGTAGAAATCATTTTATGAAATATGGAATACTGACAGTGATCAGCATTTACATATTGAAATACCATACTAGAAATCTAAACAATATTTACATCGAAAAATTCTATCCTATGGAGTACAAAAACTCTCCGAAATATAGCGGAAGCCACATCTACAACTCACTGCCTGTATCGTTAAAATCCCAATCTCAGAAAAAATGTAGGGCTGAACTTAAAAAAATTCGATTCTCAAATTGTTTATATGATATAGCTGAATTTCAAACACATCTAATATCCATCAAATGATCTTACCATTTCGAGTTTTTCATCTACAACTATAACTTTATCACTTTATTATGTAACTATACTATAACTCAGCATTGAGTATATGTTTTTAATACACATTCTGTACATCATTCTGTAAATCATGTATTTATTAATATCTTGTATGATTTGAAGAACCTACATGTAATATGGCTCAAAGGAAATAAATAATCTAATCTTATCTTTGATCACACATATGAACGCTGGAATACCACGTGAGAAGCATTTATTTAAAACTGTACCCAAACCATTCGGTTAAATTAGTGGTTCTGATTATAGGGGTCCTTGGTGAAATTATGGATAATCTAATCTAAAAATCATACCGGCTTGCCGTGATGCGGCAGAAATCCTAGCTGACGAATGCAGAAGGCTATCATCCTTGGTTCACTCCATCTGCTCAGGGCACATGATTCTCGGACCCAGTAGTTGCTCACCCCACGGACGTGGGGAGTGGCTATCTGGGTAAATGGCACCAGCGCGGATGTGTCGGAGCTCCGGAGACAGTGCCCGATAAAAATCCAGACCGATAAAAAAAAACTCATTATAATTTCAAATGTGATCATGAATATATTAGGAATGCACACTTGTGGCCGATAGAGGGGAAAAAGAGGAGCCAGCTCAATACATCAGCCAAACTCGTTGTGGACTCAGCGTTGTGCTTATCAGTAGTAATACCACAAGTGATTGAATTTTCGCGATAAGTCTGTCGATTTATTTCTGAACGAAACTGAATTGTTTCGAGAGTGTTTTGTTGAATCAATTCAGTTGAGATCACAAATGAGAAAAATTCAATCACGAGTGGAATTTTATTAGACTATTTCACAAACATTTTTGAATGCGTGCACAGCGTAATCACTTATATTTGACGTTTAATTGTTACATGCACTGTAAACAAACCTGAAAACACCGAACTTGATAGGCCAATCCGAGTCAAGAGTCAAGTTTGGTATTATCGGTAATCCGAACTTTACTAGAGCTTCTGATTGCTTCATTTCGCAAGTGAGTGAAATAGTCATTACAATCGTAATGATTTCATTACAATTCACTTACATAATTACTCACATAAAATATAAGTGAAATACCTCTTTCGCAATTCGCATTCGCATTCTAACAAGTTTTAGTGAGTGAACTTCAATTTCATTGGGAGTTAAATTTTCCAAATGATGTAGAAATCCAAAATCAGAATGAATAGCTTCATATGCGGAGAGACTCTGACTTAAAGAACTAATAAATTGATCCATAATAGGAATACAATTTTGAGTTCTAAATTTCTCTGATGGTGTCATTTCAGCATCTGAAGCCTTTCCATAATCCAGTAGAGTAAGCCGAACATTTAGTTGTCGCTTCCTATGCGTAGAATAATCTTCGGTTCCGCTTATCTTCTCACCCCGCGTCTCATACATTTAGAAGTTGTCACGTCTTGACTTGATAAATGTGTGGGGGCTCCTCTTTTGTAGGGGCCCCGGGCAGCTGCCTAGCCTGCCCCCCTTAATTCCGGCCCTGCTTATGAGACTACTTGTCAGCCCAGCACCAACTCCAACGAAAATATATTCAAAATGATGTAATGTGTTCAAAGTCTTGGTCGTCTATGCGCTAACAGATTATATTGGATTCGCTACACTTCTACAAGTAGAGACAGACAAGTAGAGACACGATCTAGTCCATACCTGATTTCAAAAAATAGTCGTGTCTCTATATCTTTTCGTTTCCTTTTTTTTCAGTTATTTTGACAATGACGTTTCTGAACGCAAGGTCTATGGAAATCAAATTTATAGAAATCATGGACCAATTAGATGAATACATGGCGCAGAAGAATCTTCCGTTCAATTTGAAAAAAAGAATAACTGATTATTATGATTTCAAGTTCCAGAGACACTATTTCCGAGACGCATCGATGACTGATATGCTATCTAGTAAGTATATTATTCCTTAATTGATTTCAATTTTTATCCTAAAATCTCAAGTTTCCACAAGAGATTCACTACTTGACTTGATTTTCTAACTACTTGACTCGACTTGAAAAAGTAGTACCTTTTTTGTATAAACTGGTTTACTACCAAATCGCAATATCAATAAAAATATATGGATGCAAAAGAAACAAAACTGGAGTTAGTACAATACAGTACAATAATATTCACGTTATAGTGCCCCACTCTTTAATGGCAAAGTTATATTTTCGAAATGCCCTGTATAAAAATTTATAGCATGGGCCACCATTTTTACTAGATTGCTTGAATGGATTTTTGTACATATTCAAAAATTTTTAAAAAACCAGTCACAAATAAAAAATTATTAAAGAAACTATGATGTGGACATTTTTTTGGCCCACCGTGTAGATTATTCAATTGTGTCACAAACTACTACATATAGCTAAAATCTAACTATTCTTTTACCTTCTCAAGTCAACTCAAAACTGAAATTGTGCTACGCCTATTCAAACCTGTAAAGGTATTTGCTCCGGAATTAGGTGGATTTACCAATTTTGTTTCGTAGGCTGTAGTGTGTTTAGCTTGCAAATGTCGTTTTAGTGAAGATGTTCCGCAGTTTTTCATTTTCAGAAACGCCGTACATAGGGCACATTTGCCTTGTTTGTCAGTATATTTATTACTCTTAGGATCTTGCTCGACTATGAAATAATTTTTTCGTTTTATTAAATGCACTTTTATTAACTTCAACTCGTTTGGCCTTTGATGGCGCCGACCCTGCGCCGACACTTCTGTTTAGATGTCATCAAATTCTGACACTTTTTCATCTTCGATGAAAATGTTCTGATTCCATTACGGACAAATGACTTAAATCAGACATAAACAATTATTCTCTAGTCGCCACTGTTTATCCTTGATCAACGCTGCTCTACTATTTAACAGCACGTCGTCTTCGATCCTGCTTGCTGTAACCTTGATGAATCCCCCATTTCAACGCTTTGGTGTGCGTTTCACGAATCGCTATCAAGTAATATCAAGTAGTTTGATTTTACTTGATATCAAATCAACTCGGATCAAATTGCTTTAAGGTAACACCACCTCCTTTCGGGCTCGTGGTGTTACCAAGCAATTTGATCTCCTTAATTTCTGACAGAATTACTATCGATAGAATTGCGAGCACTCGTGGTATTACCCCCAATAACACAATGCAGTCACGGTGTATTAATTATATAATAAATCACGTTTCTCATGGAATGTCGAAATTGAATCAACGAATGCTGGCTCTATTTAGTTGAATTTTGAATTACTCCCACAGAAATTACTACATTCGATCAATTCAATCTCAGAATTATCTTAAGAAAAATATGTACTTTTTGTAAAACATTACTAATGTCAAGCGAAGTAGCTCAGTGGTACATGGCTCGCAACCTGAGGGACTATAGCAAAAATACAAGAATAAACTAGATATATTGAGCAAAAACAGAAATCATCTATAGGGCTATCTATCTCAGGAAAAATAAAAACTATGGAGGAATCTTGGAACAACCTGCTATGTTGAAGTGGAATGGATAGTTAGAAAAATGAGTGACTTAAAACAACTACTTTCCTGGCTAATACCACGACGAACGTTGAATTACATCTAATGAATCTCCGCACCACTACGGGCGCGGTCTTAGCTTTTGCCTTGACCTGGAGATGTGATTTAACCACTTGTTGCAGACATTGTCTGCAGAGACCTACCCTATTCTGATGAGGGCAAAATCCAGAAATCGATCTATAGGTGGTCCAAATGTTTCAATGAACATTTCCGTGCAACTAGAAATTGCAGAGAAAGTCTTGTAGGAACTCTGCAAGGAAATTAGATGTAATTCAACGTTTGCCGTGGTATTTGCCAGGAAAGAGCTGTTTTCTGATGGATTTTCGACCCAATTATTCATAATATTTTTTAGGATTATTGCAATAGCCGTCTTGGTATGACAGGACACCTAATTTTGTATGTGTCGCTTCTGATAAGCGGCTAAAGTTCGAAAAGTTGTCGTAGTTGGATAGGATTGGCAAAGAAATAGCTATTTGTATTACTAGGGAGGAAAGTGCCATTTTTTCTCCCGCAGGATGTAGTTTACATCCAAGTAAACATCCAAGGGAGTAAAATGCACTTTACTCCCATGTAATACATATGATTTTTTTCTCCTACCCACTTAATGAACTTTTTTTGTAAATTCAAAACGCATCTCAACTGCTTTTGTCTAAAACGGACCTATACTTGCATTATGGAAAGTATAGACAATACAGTCATGTCCATCTGAGAATCTGCGGTGGTGCAATGGCTAGCGTCTTGGGCTTGTAATCCGAAGGTACCGGGTTCAGCTCCTGGCAATGGCAAGTTTTTTTGTAAGAACGTTATTTTACTTGTTTCTTGTTGGTGATTTGAATTATTGGACATTTAGATAGCTTATACATTTCGGATTGCTATTGAGTGATTTTCTCATAAGTAATGTGCCTATTTGAATGAAGTGTCGATAATTTTTTTCTAACAGCTGCGCTTGGAGAAAAAATAATGTGTGTATTTCGAGCACAAAGTGTCATTGTCGTTCTCCAAAGATTCTTTTTGTCGAGCGACAATCAATCACTTTGCGCTCTAAATACACAAATAACTATTAAAGAACTAAAGTAGAAGTAACATTCATGTTTGATTTTTACCAGAATACAGAATATATATAAGATGTTCTAGAAATTACGGAAACAATTTTATTATAATAGATATATAAGAGAAAGTTTCATCGTTTACAACTTACTTGAAATGAGGGGGAGGAAAAGTACTTATCTTTCTTTCTATAGGGTAGGAGGAAAAAACTATTTTGTAAATCGAAATAAAACAAATCCAGAATGAAACTGCGTATATCGAAACTAGATAACTTGTCCAATCATAAACTTATTAATGACAATTTAATTCATGTATAAAAAATCGCATATGCCAAGTGCAATCGTCACTTTGACAGCGGCAGAACTTTAACTTTTACAGCGACAAATACACTAGTGGTTTTTTCACTTATTTATTTGTTTATCAATTATCGCGGTGTTGGTTGCCAAAATGAATAGTTTGACACTGATATGTTTCTGAATTTCTTATTCATTAAATTGTCCTGCCTAGTATTATTCCAAAACCAACAAGTTATATTTTGGTAAGAAAACATAGTTTAAAAATCTATTCTAGGCGATAAAACGTATTTATACTATCTATGTTTGAAATACGAATTTTAATAATTTTGGAATATACCTTTACAGTGAAACTAAATTGTTTCGTTAATCTGGAACTTATTAATTTAGGTTCGTTTATTTCAGGTAGCTTGAAGAAAGAGATCAATATACACATATGCAGATCGTTGATTTCAGACGTAACTTTATTTGCCGAATTGACTGCGTACGAGATAGGGCTAGTTGTTACAAAACTCATTCCCGAAATTTTCTTGTCCAAGGACACGGTGATTCACTCTGGAACGACGAGTGATACATTGTATTTCATATCCAGCGGCACTGTAGCAATGTATACGCACTCAGGACGAGAAGTGAGTTTTCAATATCAATTTGAACTTGAATTATGTACATGTATAAATTATAGTAATCCATACTCCTGCAAGGTGTCATTTGTAAAAAAGAATCTAGAATATACTGTGAACGTCAAAGAGTAAGCCCGTCAGGCCCCTCTTTTCCATTGGCTGAAAGCCTTTAATAAAATAGTCCTCTGTTATAACATAGTCATATGGACCCCATTATCCTGAAGTGCCCAAGGCCTCCAAAAGGTTTAAGTCTAAGCTTCCCCCAGAAGATGGTAACTTGGTGACTGAAACACGTGTCAAGTTATTTGAAATATAGGCAAAATTTAGCATAAATGGAGCGTAAATTTCAAAAGGAAGGAAACTTTAACAAAATTTGTAGTTTAGTGCCCGATAACACTATACTTTGCCCTCTCGTACAAGCCCGACTGCATTGTTGAAAAAAATTATTAATAAAAATTGTGGTTATTTATTTTTAGAGAAAAATTGCCACAAACTGGTGGAAAAAAAGAAAATATTATTCTTCATTGTTGAGAGAAACGTTGCTTTACGTTCCCTACTCTTAGATTTCTTCGACCAAGTTTTCAACAAAAGTATGAATAATTAATTGATTAACTCTGATGCCTAACTTGATGATGGTCGCAAAATTTGGGAACGATAAAGGATGATATTTTCAAAATAACAGAATTGCTTTTGATTCATATTTAACAATGCTGCCGGCCTTCTTCGAGGTGGCAAATTTGTATTGTGCACTAAAATACTGTGACAATTTCAAGGCCGGACCTGTATTGGCTCTCATTGTTGCAACCACATATACCAAGTCATCTCACGCTTTCGCCGCCTTTTTATCCTTTTTCATTTCTTGAAAATGAATGAATGAATTTTTACTGATTCCAGACGCGGTTCAACCCGAACTTTCAGTTTTCAAATATATGACCGCAGAAACCTATCCGAACATAAATATACAGGGTAAGTCACAGTAAGACCGACACTCCGAATGCAGATTCCTCACCTCATTTCAAGGTGAAAAGTTCCTATCCTAAAATTTAGATTTCACTTTTTTCTCCAAAACTCCTGATTGAAATAATATCAAACTTGGTACACTGGTCAAGGTTTTCCTTTATATTTTCTTTTGACAAGTGAATGGACAAGTGAGCGTTTAACATCAGTAAAGCTCATCGATACTGAACATAAGACTTATAACATTCTACGTACCTGAAAGTAAAGGTTTCTGAGATATATCAGAAAAACTGAAGATATGTTCTGAGTAGCAACATATTTTCCTCTGTACAGTAAACTCAAAACGCTAATTTTTTGCAACATATGGGACTATTTGTCAACCTCTTGAACATTTTTCAATGTTGGAAGAATCCGACAACTCCTGAGATAGGTCTCATTCTGACTTACCTGTTCTACGTTTACGATTTTTTCCACTTTTACTTCTGAAAAGACAACCTTCAACAATAATTTTGATGTTGAAAGTACTTAATTATGTGCAGTAATCCAGTAACGACAAACAAATTCGAGCAAAAAGTGAAGAATGAAATGTAGCACTCTGAAACTCGGCACATGACATCTCGACATCAAGTATTATTAGAAAAAAAATTGTTTATAAAAAAATCAGGGGTGGAACCTAAAAAATTTTTCATTTAAAAAAATATAATTTTTTTTTATTGTTATTTCAGAAAATATATGTGGTTTATTAAAAAACGATTTCGATAGGTTGAGAGATAATTCAATTCAAACAAGAATGATTTTCAGTTTTACTTCATGAAATATACGCTCGTTTTCTCAGAAAACGTGGTTTAACGCCGACGTCACATTTCATGCTCGCGCTAACGCGCCACTGCAAGTTCAGGCAGGGCCGAAAATTAGATTTGTCATAACTTTGCTAAAAATTATAGTAGAAGGAAAAGATAAAGTGTATATCGTTCCTGAAGACTTCTACTTCCTCATGTAAATATAACATGTGAGTATCTGAGTACCTAAAATGTGTTTTGCCCCACTTCACATAACCCTTCTACGATATTTACTGCACAGAAAAAAATTGGTACCTGAATACAATGAAAAAGTTCAGTGACTCAATGAATATTTTTATCAATATTGGTCCAATGAACGCAATCGTTATGTCAATGTACCATTGGTTATCCATACTATGAATACGGATCTTAATAATATCAATGAATGCTTTCATTGATATCATGATCAAGTACATTGAGTAGGTTCGTTATGGTAATGAATTCCATTCATCAAACGAATAAAGAGTGATCACCCAAGCAATGAATTGTATTCGTTCAACTGATGAAACTGATCAGATTAATTATTATTGTTCGTTCTTCGAATAAATGTTGTATGATTGATATAATGATTTAGATTATTTCGACCATGGATATTTTTCATCAATTCAATGAATGGTGTTTATTGATAATCGGTTACTATAATGCAAGGTTCGTTGGGGTAATGATTTCCATTCATCAAACGAATGAAGAGTGTTCACCCAAGCAATAAATTGTATTCGTTCAACTGATGAAACTGTATTCATCAAATTAGTTATTATTGTCCATTCTTCGAATGAATGCTGTATGATTGATATAATGATACAGATTAGTTCGACAATGTATATTTTTCATCAATCCAATGAACTGTGGTTATTAAGTATCGGTTATTCCTTGATTCAATAATTGATATACATTAAATCTATGTTTCAGTATATTCTCGTGATGCTTTCACACATTGAACTGATTATTTTGTTTATCATTTGAATAAGTGGTATTTATTCAATCATTGCATATCATTCGTAAATGCAATGAAGGCCTCCCACTGATATTGAGCATACAGTGAGTTTCCGAAAGATATGCAAAATAATTAACATGCATTCATCAGAACATCGCAATCCTGATTGGAAGGCGTATCTCCAAGTTATCTTTTATTTCGGCTGGCTCCTTTCGGAGCTCTTCGGATGTCTCTGTAGTCTGTGCTACCTAAGAAGATGCTTCAGCAATCGCTTCTGTCTGCTTAAGTTAACCGGCTCTGTGCAAACAACGAAGTCGTGCGGAGTGGTTCCTCTAGTGGAGGCGCTGTGTACTACCAACTAAAGCTAACTTGCCAGCAACGGAGATTTCTATGCGAGGATTCTGCTGAACAGATGCCGGCAAAATTTATGAGTATATTTAAAGACGAGATGGCTTATATTCATGAACATATTAATTACCGAGTTATAGAATGGGAGGAAAATGTTTCTTCTATCTGCCTAACAAAACTGGGACTTAGTAACTTCGTTACACCTTCCTGATCTTTCCACAGCCCCAATAAAACCTGTGTGTAGATCTGAAAATAGATTATCATTGATTTCGATAAACTTGGATTCATTATAACAATAAAATCGTCTCTGGGACCATTAATTACGTTCATTGATATGATGAACAATTTCAAATGGATTCAGTGTACCCCTTTCATTACCTCAATGAACTTTTCCATAGCAGCAACGAAACCTGTTCATAAATGTAAAAAAAGATCATCTTTGATCTCAATGAACTTGAAGCATTGTCACGATGAAAAATGTATTGTGCCAATGAACGGAAAGGTAATAAACGGTATTCATTGATATTATGTACCACATTTTTTTCATGAAATAATATACATTGTTCCAATGTACTTTTTTCTTCATTTCAATAATCTTTTTCAAAGCCGTAACGAAATATGTTCATAGGTCTGAAATTAGGTCATCATTGATCTCAGTGTACCCCTTTCCTCACCTCAATAAACTTTCCGCAGGAGCAACGAAAACTATTCATAAATGTAAGAAACGATCATCTTTGATCTCAATAAACTTGAATTCGTTGTATCAATAAATACCTACAAGTCAGTGAATATTTATTCATTGCCACGATGAAAAATGTATTTTGCCAATGAACGGAGAGGTAAAAAACGGCATTTATTGATATAACGTACCACATTTTTTTCAGTGTGAGGATCCGAAAGTCATGGATATTTCAGTTGATTTGAAATAATTATACTGAAGCAGGAATCAGTACCCTTTTTGGACCATATGCAACGATTCAAGACTAGTTAGACAAGTCTCACTTACACCTGCCAAAGAAAAAAACTGGGTTTCACTCCTGATGCCTCAGTTTTCAATTCACCCATAATCCCGGCAGTTTCTTCAGTAAATGTTGAAAATAATCGCTCATACACATCCTACATAAAAAATTAAGTATGTGATTTCATTCTTGAGATTTGTTCTTCACAATAGTGTCATTAATATATATATATATATATATATATATATATATATATATATATATATATGCAGGATATGAAAAAGCGATTACTTTCAATTTCGTGAAGAGAATGCCGATTTTATGGGTTAGTTGAAAATGAGGCAGGAGTAAAACAAAGTTTTTTTTTGGCATGTATAAGTGTGACCTGTCACACTACTTTAAAATTGTTGCATATAGTCCAAAGAGGGTATGGGTTGCTGCTTCAGTATAATAATTCCAGATTTACTAAATTATTCATTATTTTTGGATCATCCGCAAACATTTTCGTGAAGGACGACAAAACACAATTTAGGTACTCAAATACTCGCATATTATATTTGCATGAGAAGGTAGGAGTCGTCAGAAACGATCTGAACTTTTCCTTTTTCTTCTCCGACCATTTTTAGCAGACTTATGACCAAACAAATATTTGGCTCCACCAGAACTTTCAGCGGCGGGTAAGGGTTAACCTGAAATTTGATGTCGGCGTTCAATCACGCTTTCTGAGAAAACGAGCGCATTTCATAAGAAATTACTAGGAGTAATTTTTGTGGAAAATTGAATTGTTTTTCACCCTGTTGAGTTGTTTTTCCGATAAATCATATACTTTCCACGATTATAGCAAAAATCTATTTATACATTTTCAAACGAAAAATATATATATATATATATACAGTGCCTCCCTCCGGGAACTGCATCGATCAATATATAGAAAACCATAGGTGGGCCAAATTTGAAAATTTGAGAGTTCACTATTGTTGATGAGGGCTATCTTGCTAAAATATTTTCAAGAATGTGGCACTTCCCGTTGTGCCGGAAGTGGACCCCAACTTTGTTATTTTAAATGGGACACCCTGTATATTTTCAAAGTTTTAGATTTTATGCTTGATTCTGAACATGTTTCATGTATAATGTCCTATACCCAAGTCTAACCATTTTCGAAATATTTCAAATTTTAAGTTGAAAATGGCGTTTGCAGAACGAAAATTTTTTTTTTTATTTCTGGACATGATCATCTATTTTCGATTGCGTATCGATTTATTCGTAGGAGAGGACCCAGCTCAGCAGAATTTTGATATCAATTCGATTAGAGTTATACAGGGCGTTCGCTAGAAAATAAAATAGAACTGGTTGAAAAAATTATTGTAAGTCCATTTTTTCAAATGGAACCCCCCCAATTTTATATTCTTATTCGATTCGACATCGAAAATGAAGCTAACTTTGAATAAGGTTATCTATGCCTAGACTCAACAGTTTTCGAAATATTGGCGAATTAACATGTCTCAGTTCCAGGAAATCTCGTATCCATGAGTTTACTCATTCTTAGTTGGCCATGGCGCCCGCGGTTGCGTTGGAAACAATCACCTGCCATGGAAATGTCATTGTAATCAATCATGCCGGCTCGTTTGAATTATTCGAATGAAGATTACTTAAATCTATTTATTATTTATGGCGAATGTAATAAGGTTATCTCAAGAACATGTGATATATTTGCTATTCGGTATCCGCAGAAGCAGAAGCCCTCACAAAACACTGTTAAACGAATTATAGAAAACTTTAGAAAAATTCCATCTGCCTAAACAGTAAATGAAATTAATAATATAGACATTGTCGATTATCCTTTCCAAAACAGTTCTACAGCATTACGATGTCAATATGACATGCCAGCAGATTACAATTCTGGCTCTGACAGGGTATTTCGCAGATTTGCAATTAGTTTTAGAAAATTATAGTTTCATCTTGCAATAATTGCACTTAAAATAATACTAATCCTTTATTTTTAGATCTGTCATCTTCAAGATGGTGCGTACTTTGGAGAAATGTGCCTGTTGGTGAAGAACTATTTGTCTCAAGTAACCGTTGTTGCCATCGAAATAACTCATATTTACAAACTGAAGAGAAGAGATTTTAATCAATGTTTCAGGAGGCACAAAGATGTTTACCAAAAAACTATTAAACAAGCCAATGCTAGAATGAAAATGATTATGGAAATGGAAGACGAGTACAGAAACAAAAAACTGAAAAGAGATTTGCAGGGGTCAGTTTCGAACATTGGAGGAATGAATGTTGAAACTTAATTTATTTGGATGTTTCAACAGCTAAAGTCGATATTGGTATTTGAATAGTTTTGTTGAACGAATTTGTGAGATATTGTTTTGGTTCATATGTATTTTTTCGATTTATTTTCACACGCACAAAATAAACTCTTTGTCACAAATGCGTTCGTTTCATTACAATTTACTATCAATTACCGTATACAGGGCCCGTCCTTTCCCCTCTTCAAATTTTGGAGCAGCCTGCTTTATCGCAACGAAATTTGAAGGTCTCAAATAAATGATATCTAACCTACTTTTCATAGAGAAATTACAGCTGAATGTTTTAAATGCCGGACAGTAAAATGTAAACAAATTTTGTTTTGTGATTTCCGTCAACCGGCTGCACCCCTACGAGAAACCTTCAGAGGTCTTCGAGGGACTTGTGCTAGCTAGTAAGACGTAGCCCTTATCTTGAAAAATGTTATGCCATGCACGTGAGCTGGGATTTGATCCCACGACCCTCAGATGATTTGGTTGAGAAGCGAACGCTCTATTATTATTATTTGAGGGAATGTTTGGATTGAAGGATATTTCCAAATAGTTGAATTCATTGGTGTCATTTTTTCCATTCAATTTGAACCTATCATAACCAAACATAAACTGATAATGACCCCGGATAAGTGCCCCGGAAAATTATCATTGTTGAACAATCGTTTCACCATGCAAATGACATATAGTTTGACGTTTACAGAATAAAATTTTTAAAATGTCAGTAACTTCGATCAGAAATGGAAATATCAAATAAAAATGACTCAATAGATATACTTAATTATAAGTGAAAATTCATCAAAAATACTACATTGAGTTAAAAGTGCACGTGGGAAATGTTCAAAGAGTTTAGTGCGGTGAGCAAATAGGACTTAAACGAATGGTGTGCTGTTGAAGAGTTGCCGCGTATACTTGAAGATTGGGCCGTAAACATGAAGAATTTAGACGGATCAGAGTTTGAAAAATTATTTGGAATGTAACTTGTTGTTTTCGAAAATAATGCGTTAGGTAGGTGAACTGGTTTTTTAATGCTCTGAAAACCAAGCAACTCGCTTTCAAAAATTAGCGACAAATTATTTCGGAATCATCAATAGCCTTGGGATATTACAAGTGATAAATCAACTCCTGTAAACCCATTTGAATATGACGTCTGAGTCAGTTTGACAGCGATAAAAAAGCATGTACTTTTTTTATCGCGATAAAAATGCCTGTTCCTCAAAAACAGACTTCATCTAGTAAGCGGAAGTCCTTTCAATTTATTTCATGACAGCAATGATTGTTCAGTAATGTTGACACAATATGAATCGTTTTGAGAAAGTTTCATCTGAACAGATTACAAAAAGCATTATTGTAATTGTGTTGTTAATACCTGCTCCTTCAAATAACATGTTAAAATCAAGATGATTATTATTGTGGTGTATTTATATTTTGTCGTTAATTTATCTTGATTCAGAAATATAAGAAATAATTCAAATACTAAAACTACAACTTTCAATTCCACTCGACGTGCGTTTCGCCAAGTCTACATATAGACCAGGAGATGATGACAGATTTTAGGTGACGATTTTCTCGTTTATGTCTTTGAGAGGACTAAAAGATATAAAAGTGCTGATGGAAATGATGGAAAATTTGATTATACTCCCGTGCCCCCCTTCTTCTCGAAAGAAATTTCAAAATTTCTCGAAAATAAAATCGGGAAAAATCCTCAAAAATAATCAAAAAAAATACTCTTTACCCCACTCCTTCAAGAAAGGAATATCGAAAACTTTCGAAAATAAACTCCTAAAAATCCCTAAAAATAGTGAAAAACATGGGACCAGCAAATGATTTATTTCAAAGATATCATTCACCCATACCGCCCTCCTCGAAAATAAAAATCAAATACTCGCGATAATAAAATCGAAAAAATCCGTAATAATCCAGTCAAATCGTCTCGGGGTGTGCCCGTTTCAGGAAAAAATATATTATTTCACTTTGCTACTTTTTACGGAAAAAAATCGCAAAAATTCTCCAAATTTTCGATCTTTTCTAATTTTTTGTCAAAAAGTCATAAAACTACACAATTTTCGAGCCCATTCCATAATATCAATACTCAACTATATTTGTCTCAAGTATGTTTCAAAAAATGAAATCGGAAAAATATGCAAAAATAGTGAAATAGTTCACTTAAATTACCCTTCTAACCTTTTCCCAAAAAAAAAAATGTGAAAAATCCATAAAGATTGTGAAAAACATAGAACCAGCATATGATTCAATAAAAAAAATACCTCCTAGTCCCTCTGACATTCAGGTGGAGAAGGAGTAGGAATTCGGACACATTTCAAATGGAAAAATTCGCAAAAATTGTGGGAAACATCAGGCAGTCAAATAATTTTGTAGCTTGCATATACCGGGTAAGTTTGAGAGATACAAAATTTTCTGATTCATATCACGACAATTTTGGTTGCTATTGAAGAACTAAAATATGAGTTTTTTAGATGAAAACGAATTCCGCATCACTTCCGGTTTCGCCAGAAATGGCCTTAGTTTGAGTTATTTAAATAGAACACATTGTAGGTATATTTTCACATTTTTGAAAACTGGAGCAAATTCTGAATATAATAAGCTAAATTTTTTATTTAATTTTTTTGTTTTTGTTTTGTGAAACAGTCCTTTTCGAATCAATAGCTGGGGTTTGAATGTAGCAAAATCACTTTTTTTCGGTTAAATGGCACACCCTGTATATCAGATATATTTGAGGGAGACGAATCGAATGATACCAAAATTTTGAATACCTGTTAATTATTCCGAGAGTTATCACTATTATTTATAAAAAAGTTACCAAAAATTAGTGCGGTCGCTGGACTAAAACTGAAAACTCAGATAACAAATTTAAAAATTTATTAAGCATACCTAAACAATAAGAATTATTGGCCACTTTGTACTATTTTTCTTGTAAAAGCATACTCCTGAAGAATGTAAGAGCAGTTCTGGTTTGCTACCAGCAGATATATCAATATTTCTTAAATTAACTTGAAATCAATTCTTTTTTTTTAATAGATTTTCTATGGTGAACCCATTATGGTTCATAGACACATCTTCCAGAATTTACACTATCCGTGTACTCTATGTATTGGACTAGTAATAAATTTTAATGTTATATATAAATTCAACAGAATAAGTTTAACGTATGATTATTTTCATATAGATTTCCCTCTGTTTTTCACATACATCACTCATCTTCACAAATTATATTCTGTTCGTCCGAGATTTACTCGTTCACTGAAAGTCCGTTCTAGATATTTCATGAGCTCGATGTCGATAGTTTTCTCCATGGCCTGCGAGATAACAGATAGTAGTGCGATAGGTCTGTAGTTGCTGGGTAGGGCCTTCTTACCTATTTTGGGGACTGGTTGTACTTTTGCAGTTTTCCAGTTCGAGAGCACATTTTTGAGAACGATCGGCGGAATTCTATCAGATCCACTAGCTTTGTTGATGTCAAGACCCAGCAAAATGCGTCTGATGGTTCGCTGGCGAAAGATAATGTGAGGCATATATATGACTGTCAATGGGAATGATGTTCTGGGGTTGTTTTCACGATGAATCCAGCGTGGAAATTGCAGAAAACATGTTTGCAAATATATTGGCTTTCTCTTGAGCGTTCGTTGCTAGTGTTCCATCTTTCTTGGTTAGGGGAGGAAATGAGTTGGAAGTAAACTTTCTTCCAACAGCTTTGGCAAATAAGATAAGGTTGGTGTGTTCGGAGTTCTCAAGTGGAGCAGCAGCTTCTATACTGTATGGATCAGGATTGGTCGTGAGAAAAAGACAAGTGTATTGGCATACTGGTTGTTGACATCAGGAATGCGTGTGGGTAACTCGACCATAGGTGATAGAGCAAGATGTTAAGAACATCATCGTGGCAGACCTTCATAAATTCTTCGGTCTGTGTCAAGGTGCTCGATTTTTTTAAGACCGCCTGCGTTGGCTTATTGTGTATATAGCTGCAGGAGTAGAAGTTTATACGAAATCAATTGAAACTCTATAAAAACTAAAGTTTGACTTGAAATCGGCAAATCCTTCGTGAAGCATGCGTGGCGTTAGAAATGTGTATGTTTTTGTACCCATTCAATTTTCTCATGCGTTCCTATTCCACTGTGAAGTAAATTATTGAAGAATTTTGAGATTATTGAATGGCAACGCGTCTCAATTGGCTTTTCACAGACTCTATGTGGTTCAACAATCATAGTGAATCACTAGCTTCTCGCATAGAACAGAAAGTGAATATGAAGCATAATTTTACGTCTTCGTTTGCAGCATCACAAAATTCTGAGTAAAATATTTTGATACAGAGAGCCCTAAAATATCAGTAATTCAGTAATGTGTATAAACCACATAAACCACCATTTACTCTGTACTAGTCTGTACGTGGGATAAGAAGCTGACCTTGACCTTCATTGATTTGCTATTCCCAAGAAAATCAATACATCCACTAAGATCTACAACCCTATACGATTTTAAATCAGGACGGCAGGCGTCACTAAATATGAAAATCTGATAACTATCAAAAAAAAGATTTTGAAATTTCGCATACTAAAAATAAAGTCAAGTTGAACTATCCGTAATAGTTACAGTAAAAATAGAACACTGTAGGTACTTGCAGAACGTTAGAAAGGTTATAGAACGTATCGGGAAAAGTAAATTTTTGGGAAAAATGAAGTGTCTGAAATTGTCAAATGGAAGTGAAATGCCTCTGGTAGGGCTAGGGACGTGGAGAGCCCAGCCACAAGAAACTGAAAATGCTGTTCAAGTTGCTTTAGAAAATGGATATCGACATATTGGTAAGTCTTCAATGGATTTTGAAATGATGTGAATGAATTTAATATCTAAATGAACCGATATCAAAGTAAATTTCTGTAGATCCGTTATCCCCCTCTCAAAATAATGTTGAAAGCATGTGCAGTGAACTGACACAGTTGACCTTAACACGTAATGATATGAATGTCGCTCCTGCATACCAGAAGCTTTTCATAAATGGAGCTTCTTATGAATGAGGCACATGTACCACTGATAATCTATCACTACATATCATAAAACGAAGTCCCCCGCCGCGTCTCTCTGTCTATATGAACGCGATAAACTAAAAAATTACTAAACGGATTTTCATTCGGTTGTCACCAATAGATTTATGAGGAAGGTTTAGGTGTATAACTCATCAAAGTTTTGTGTAAATAATATGCAAGTAGAATAACGACTCTTATATAATAATAAATAATCACAATTTCTTATCTACACATCTGCGTAACGTGAATCAAAACATGAATTTTTATAGCGGGTAAGTTTGAGAGATGGCGCACCATTATTTTTGATAGAATTAATCCGATTCAAATCACGAAAATTTAAGGGGCTATTTAAAAACTGAAATGTGATTTATTTATATGAAAACGAATTCTGCAGCACCTCCAGTTTCGCCGGACATGGTCCTATATTGAGTTTTTTCAATAGAACACCTTGTAAATTTTAACATTTTGAAATCTGGAGCAAATTCTGATTATGATGAGCAAATTTTTTTTTTCTCGATTTTTTTTTGTCATATTAATTTTTCACATGTGAAACATTCTGTTACAATGTCAATTTCTCCAAGAAAATTAAATTATGTAGCATTTTGATTACATAATACTTTGCCCCCAGCCGGTGTTTGAATGTGGCAAAATCACTTTTTTGAATGGCATCTTCATGGGCACCCTGTAAAACAGAGAGTTTTGAAGAAGACCAATCGAATGTTACCAAAATTTTTATTATCAATCTGTCGATTATTTCCACAATGATTTCAATATTTAGCGGCCGCTAGACTAACCAAGATCGAAATGATGGAAGATTTGAAATTACATCAATACTCATTTGTTTTCTGACAACTTGCAACAATAAAAATATTCATACGTTGAACTTACTCTGTTGAATTTGAATATGCAGTGCTGAGGAACATTAAAATTTATAACTACTTCTGAAAAACAAAGAACATGCATAGCCTAGTTTCTGGCAGATGTAAATAACGTGTCCACCATTGAAAAACGATTCCAAAAGACGAATTACTTAAAAAGGGAATTTTAGATAGATTGAAATTTCTGCTAGTAGCAAACAAGAACGGCTCTTACATTCTTCCGGAGTATGAGTTTATAAGAAAGATAATATAAGTGGCCCATAATTCTTATAGTTCAGGTATACTCAATGAATTTTCAAATTTGTTATCTGGGTTTTTAGATTTAGTCCAGCGGCCGCACTACATTTTGTATTTTTTTGTGAATAATAGTGATGTGATGACTCTCGAAGTAATTGACAGATATTCAAAATTTTGGTTTCATTCGATTCGTCTCCTCCAAAACTCTCTTTTATACAGAGTGCGTCATATAGAGATTTCATCTGAGATAACCGAAAAAAAAGTGAATTTGCCACATTCAAACAGAAACAGAACGTTTCACATGTAAAAAATCAACAACAAAAAATTCAAAATTATTTCAGAATTTGCTCTAGATTTTAAAAATGTGATAATATACAGTGACCGCCAAAAAGTATGTACCATATGGGAAAAAAGTTTATTATTAGTGTATTAGAAAAAAGATTCCTGGGAAAAGTTTGTGCATGTCCAATAACCTAAAAATCGATTTTGACACATGTCACGTAATCGTTGGTATGGCGGCAAATTGAAAAAAAAATACTATGAATAGGCAAAAAGTCTGGTAAAATGGCAAGATATCGAAAAAAGGTATTTGAAAAAGTTGCTTAGAATTCAATTTTATACACATATATAAAAAATAATGTGAGAAAATTGAAAATAGCAATTTTTTTTTATATTTTCCTAGCTGTATAAAAATATCAAATTATTATCTTATGAATAGCCATACTGAAAATTTTTTATTTGAATGATAATAACAAAACTTTCTCATTTCATCCACACCAGAGAGCTCTAAGTTAAAAAAATTGGATTTTGTCAAAACCCTGGCTGTTACATTGGTTTGTATCTAACAGTTATATCAGAATTTCACGACCATTGTGATGACATGGCACTCCAGAAATATGGGGTTTTCTGGATTATAATCAAGTTTTGATGATAATCGTGTTAGAACGTTTCACTTCGCATGCAATGTTGAAAACTCTAGCCTCTTTAATTTGACGCACTATTTTTAAGATTATGTGCGAAGCGAACAGTTCGTGGAAAAACACGATATTTTTGGATTTTCCTATCATCGCAATAATCGTGGAATTCTAATGTAACTGTTCTAATGTAATGTCTAATGTTCTGACAAAATTCAATTTTTTTTATTTAGTGTGGAGAAAATTGGAAAATTTTGTTATCATTATTGAAATACAAATATTTCAGTATGGTCAAGCTATTCATGAGAAAAAAATTTGAAATTTTTATACAGCTAAGAAAATATTTTTAAAAAATTGTTATGTTCAATTTTCTTACATCATTTTTTCAAACTGAATTTTAAGAAACTTTTTCAAATTACTTTTTTCGATATCTTGCCATTTTACCCGACTTTTTGCCTATTCATAGTAATTTTTTCAATTTGGTCCCATACCAGAGATCACTTGACATGTGTCAAAATCGATTTTTAGGTTATCGGACATGCACAAACTTTTCTAAAGAATCTTTTTTCCAATACTCTAATAATAAACTTGTTTGTGTGTACATACTTTTTGGCGGTCACTGTATAAGGTGTTCTATTCAGAAAACTCACTCTAAGGCAATTTCAGTTGTTCAGTAGCCACTAAAATTTTTGTGCTTTGAATCGGAATATTTCTATCAAAAACAGGGATGCGCCATTTCTCAAACTCACGGTAAAACTGATTGAACAGATTCACGACAGCTATTCGAAAATTTGACGGTGCTAGAAACCAACCATTTTTTAGGTTACTTTATTTTTGTTTTATGTTAATATGTAATATCGCATTTCAGGCTTTCATGTTATTAAACAAAATATATGATTTTGGAAAATTAATTGTAAAAACCTCATAATTTTCCAGAATTGAATTCATAATTTTCAAGAATTTAATAATTTATTAGCAAAAACTAATTTTCAATTTTTTGTTACGGGGCATATTCTGGAAAATATAATGCGGTATTAGCTTTGGTATTAACCTTTTGCAAGAATTCGCGAAAATAATATCCGTAAAAAAGTGAAAAACATTTGGGACAGTCGAAGAATTCAATTTCAAAAAATATTATCCTTCTGCCCCCCGAAGGCTAGATAGAGAACGAGTAGGAATTCGGAAATATTTTCGACAGTTTCGGAACTGCTGATCGTATAGGTTCAAATCCTAGCGACTACAGATTTTCATCTGATGGCCCGAGAAAGTGCTAAGAATGGCACGTTAAAAGGTAAGACCTCGTTGATACCTGGCACGCAAAAATTTTGACTTTTCAGGAATTCCGTTCGTAAGGGAATGACGGTAAAAACAAATTTAAACAATTTTTTCAAGTTTCGGGAAATTTTGGTTGGGAATTTCGGACCCATCACTTCTCGAAAAAACTTTTAAAAAAACTACCCCCTTGCCCCCCTAGAGAGTACATAGAGAACGAGTCACTAATAATTATGAAATATATTTCAGATACTGCTTTCAACTACAACACAGAAGAATCAATAGGAAAGATTGTTAACGATTGGATCAAATCAGGAAAAGGAAATAGAGAAGATATTTTTATTACAACCAAGGTATATTAATAATAATACTTCATAAAGGGTAGGGCTAAATGGGTAAAACACCAGATCTATGACCTAATTATTATGGGATGTACTAAAACTTGACTCAAATATATATTTTATGCATTGGATAATATTTTAAACGGATTACTCTGTAAGTGTATTCCATTATTTTTTCGAATAGATCTTTTTATCCTGGATCCATTGGTGGATCTTTGAAATAGAAAGATTAACATTCATTCAATACGAACTCCTAATTATTTCATATTTTGATCAGTTGCAGATGTTTTTTCTAGTGATTGTTATAAACACAGATTTAAAATAACCCCAAAGAATAAAATCAAGAGGACGTGAATCCGGGAACCGTGCCGACCTCTCAATATATGAAGTAGCAACGCTACATTTTGTAACTTGACCAATGTTAAAGAGTTGCAGATGTAATTTCTATAATAATGAAACTGAATCTATAAAATATCTATACATCAAATTTGACAGACATATGAGATGGGATCATCAAATTTTCTTCCTTGTTAAAAATTGAGATGGATGTCTTATACCCAAATTCGAATTTTTGAAATAATTTCTTGCACTGAAACATCTTGAGATGTTATATTTTTCATTAATACAGTCTCAGTTAACCTATGGTATTCTCCGATGGGGTGGGGTAAAAAAATTTGAAAGTGATACAAAGACAAATTTTAAAAATAATTTATAACCAAAATTTTATTTTTCCTTCTGATATTTTTTATAAAAAAATTAGAAAATTTGATATTATTCAATTGTTTGTATATAGAATGTTGATTAATATTTTCAAAAACTAAAATTGTATTAACTTCAGTAATCATCCATAATACACAAAAGATATAAAAATAATATAACTGTAAAAAATAAACTCACTAAAAATAAATGTACCAGAAATTATACAAATATTATGAGAGAAGTTTTAGATACAAAAAAAGGTCATTTTTTCAAAAACATAATAAATGTATGAAACTCAATTACTTCATTTTGAAAAATTGTTCATTTTAATGTTTTTATATTAATGTATATATATATATATATATATATATATATATATGTATTCGTGAGGAACTGTTTTTGTTTATTCATACCATTATACAGTGAGGACCAAAAGTTCGTCGCCTCACTCGTAACTTCTTTATTTCACATATTTCAAAAAAAGATGAATAAATAGGTTATAGGGTACATTCGATCTCTTTAATGGTTTAGGTTTCATTCACACACAGTGTCTCAAAATTGCTCAGCTCTTTTAAATAGGACATGATCGGTTAGAAATGATCATAAGGAATCCAACAATATCAAGTTTGATGCTGTTATCTCGAAAGACTACGGAGATGTCGCCTATTATTTTATCCATAAGCCCAATGAGTGGGAGAGAGAAACTTTTTCTGACGGGTCAATAAATTCTCTCTCACACTCATTGAGTTTATGAATAAAATAATAGGCGATATCTCCGTAGTCTTTGAAAATAACAACATCAAATTTGGTATTGCTGTATTCCTTGTCATCATCCCTAACCGATCATGCAATGAAATACAGGGTGTCCCTGCTGCGCTTTTTATGAAACCATTAAAGAGATCGAATAAAACCCTACAACTTACATTTTCAAAATGTTTTTGTAATATATAAAATAAAAAAGTTACGGAGGAGACGACGGACTATTGGTTTTCACTGTATATTGTATTATAACAAAATAATTGTAATTTATGATGAATAAACTTTATTATTATTATCATAAAGTAATTCAATGAGTAAATACGAAAACATTCGCAATTTGAATTGGAAATTGAATTAGAATTTGGATGACTGCCAATGCTTTGTCAAATTAACCTAATATTTTTATTCTATTCTCAATTCGGATTTATTTAAAAAAATTGCATTATAGCTTATATTGAAAAATGTTGGTTTCTGTACCTTCAAATGATTGAGCTGATTCATCATAAACCATATCTAAATTCGACAATAGCAGTAGCCAAAATTTTAAATGATTATTTTTATCGAAAGACGTCGGCATTCTTTTTTTTTTCAGTTACCAAACTTTGGAAATAGGCCTCAAGATGTGGAAAAATTTATCAAATTGTCCCTGAATAAGTTGAATCTCAGTTACTTGGATTTATACCTTATTCATATGCCATTTAGTTTTCACTGTGATCCAACAGCCTTTGCGCCACTGACCAATGAAGATGGCACGTTCAGTCTGGATCTCAATAATGACATCATAGCAACCTGGAAGGTAAATAATTATGTTATTTTTGTAACGACTTACTCAGGTTTTCCTAGGAAACCCCCTCAGGGGCTTCTAAATCTTGTACGAGCATACGAAATATCTGGTTGCAGGAGTTGGGTGAGAAGCGAACGTTCTACTATCATGGCCGCCACGGCCCATATACAAGTAAATTTTTCAAAAATACTGAAAATTCTGGTAAAGAACCGATAATGAACTAACAACAGAAATCAACGAAAACCATAATAGTTCCCCAAAGCTATTATTATTGTTCTTTGAAACAATTTGACGAGTTTGACCGTACTTTCACAATCCCATTAAATATTTTTTTCTGAAAGCGTGCGTGATTCACCCTAAACCCGCACCTAATTTAGTTCTCCCGCTGTAGTGCGGAAAAAAATTTCCACACGCTAAAGTTATCAAGTGCACCAGTGCGGGAAAAACTTTCTCACGCTAGTGCGAGAAAACCTTTCCGCACTCGAAACTATCTTAAACACCACTACATAAGATATTTCAATGCGCTTGTAGAAAAAATATTGACCTCAACTCATACGGAAAGGTAAAGAAATATAAATGAACTCACAACAAAAATCAACAAAAACCATAAACCAAAGCCATTATCATTATTATTACTATTGTTAAATTTTTTTTTCTGGCACTCCTCAAGGCAGCATTTTAGGTCCGCTTTTTATTGTTTATATAAATGATATTCATCAAATTGCAGGGAACTGTTGTATACTTGTTAATTTTATTGATATAGTGATAATCCAATCAAATCGTCTTCGGGGGTGCCTGTTTCAAGATAAAAAGAAAGTAGTTGTTTTCTCAATCGTTCTATCTTGCATTTGTAGGATATGACCTGCAGCATTTTGTCAGGTGCAGGGGTTCGAGGGTGGTGATGAGCTGGAGACCATATCTTCATCCATCCCAACTGTGCAGGATCTTTCACGAAGCCCGGCCATGCCTGTTCTTGGAGGTAGACTTTCAATGGGTGCTACCGTGCTGCAGCCTCTGTTGAGGGAAGAAAGGCGATGTCACCTTGAACGCAAATTTTATGAAAAGTCCATGTTACAATTTGTTCAAGGTCGTTTGTTTGCTGAACCCATAGGAAGAGAGCAAGGGGAAATATTTCTCCTCCACTCAAAACTGCTTCTTTATCAACCTGAGAGTCTTTGAATATGTTGATGCCAGGTCCAAATTCTGGGTTTTCCTTCACCTAATGTAGTTCGGTATTTCTCTCGAATTAATATTTACAGATGGTTCACTTTTTTGACTAGCATTTCTTATAAACGGAATTTTAGCACCACCAACCAAATTCAGAATGAAAGAATTGTTTGTAACAGTTTTCCATTGTTCTGAGTACAACTTCAGAGAGCCGGCCTTATTTTGTGGGGGATGAAGAGCTGGACAGTTCTTTGCCACTCCATATTTGGATGTGAGTTCCGTCCTCCTTTCTTTTCCCATCTCTTTTTGTAGGTAGGCCGCCCGTCTCACAACTATTGCATCATTCAATTCTTTCCCTTCTCCGATATTATCTTGAGGTTCGTCCCCCAATACTTCGAAATTGATAGTGTTATCTATCATTTCTGTTGCAACCCATTCCTTTTGGTAAATGTGCTCATTGTTCCCGTCCTAGGTACCGACATCTCTCAAGGGGTCTTCTTCATCAGGAATCTCAGATATCTCCTCAAGATCGCTCTCCACACATTATTTTGCACTGGCTATATAGAACTGCCGTTGTATCACAACCTCCAATACTTTGTAGGTCTTTATGTTTGCCATAAATCCACAGCAAGTATGGGAGGGAACAAAAACAGTACATGCTAGTGGAATAATCTCACCTTGACTTACCTGGTCCAGAGATAAGTCTCAATACTTTCAACTACCTACCAAATTCAAAGAAGGGCTTCCTCCTTGGAAACCACAAACCAACAACAACGGTCAAAGTATTTATAAATAATAATATGTAATTGATTTAATTTATGTATATTTAAAAAATATCCTATTAATTATTTATAATAAATCAGTAACTAAATATAGATTGAGCAAGTTACAAGCGAAAACCTAACGAGAAATCTAGGTTTTTCACAAAATAGTTGATTTTGGCCTTTTTTCAGCGAGTTCTAACGGCAAATCCGTTCAACCAAAAAATACATTTCAGGTATGCTTTTTGTAGAAAATTAAATGAACTTTATTTTTGTATAGAATAACCTACTTCGAAAAGTGGATAGTTTTTTTTACTTTTTGGTAAAAAACTGAAAAAATGTCGAAAATTTTGAAGTTATTTGAGATTTCCGTTGTGAAGCAATAAATTCGGATTCAACACCCCAAAAAATATATAGAACAAGTGAGAAACAAACTATTATATTTTTTTTTTGGCCAAAACAACATTATAAAACATGGCTTTGACTATTAATTGTGCATCAATAATTCACTTGTTCAACCAAAACCGAATTTCTCTTTACTTTACATGATTATGAATTTCATTTATAAATTGAACATCTCAGACTTAATAAGGAATGATGAAATCCATGACTATGTCACAAGAATGAGGACTGAATTCCATATTCACACAATAATTCTGGTATATGAGCATGAGATCGCTATTTTTTAAAGGGTTAAATGAATTCAATAAACTGCTTATGAATATAATATCGTCAGTATCCTTATCTTCTTTCAAGTCAGCATTATCAAAGTATGTTATATAAAATTCTGATTGTTGGGCATATTGATATATTGAATGGGAGTGTAATCTTTGTGAAAAAATCATTCTATATTAAGTATATCTGTTGCCTTTGTTCATTATTTTAATATTATTGTTTGTGAATCTGTTACTGTCTTGTATATCAATTACATGTGATATTTTTATACAGTGCTGACGTAAATAGTTCCCCTCTCCAAATTATATTTTGAATGGTTCAATATTTTTCAACCAAATTTGGCACACTTGTATAAGACCATAAATAATACTTTTCACAATACTTGTCTTCTTTATGACATCATCCGCAAAAGCGTGAAGTCATTTGGGGAAAAATTAAATTGGGAGGTAGATCACGTGGCACGTGCGTCGGTTAGAAGGTGTATCTTAATTCGTTATCCAGCAGTATATAATTTTTAAATTTTTGTCCTCCGTTAGGGAAAATATGAGCATGTATTTTATGAATAATGTATATTCTTATTTCATCTATGCAAAGCGACTGTGGACATATGGTATCTTTAACCACATTCAAAATCGAGTATTCCATGTCTTCCTTTATATTTTTTTTGGATAATTAATTTAATGAAACTTTCGCAGCAGAAGCAAAATACACTGCATTTTTTAAAAGAATATGGTTATGCCACTAAGAATTACGGGTATGTAATAATTATAAAAAATTACCAATCACAAGCGAAAAGTTTTGTTATTAGATGGATATTTACTGCATTATCAAAATAATTTTCAACTAATTTGTCTACGTATTTGCATAGGATACGATAATAATTTACCTACCTCTCAATTAAAAAAAAAATCCCCCAAATAACGTCACGCTTATACAGATGACGTCATAGAAAGACAGGTATTGTAAAAAGTAGCATTTATGGTGTCAAATTTGGTTAAAAAATATTGAACCATTCAAAAAATAATGGGGAAGGGGGTGTAAATAATGCTAATATTTACCGAGTTTAATAAATAACTTTACTACTTTTGGTTGAAATAAGTAGATATACTTTGACAGGTTTTAGTTCTAGTTTTTTGACAATCAATAATAATCTTTTTTTTATAAATATATGGAGTCGTCAAGTGAAACATTAAACAACATATCATAAACGGAGTGAATGCATATTAGTTCCATTCCTAACAGGGGGACTATTTACTTCCGAACTGTATATGTATATAATGTAATGACGTGATGTAAACGTTTAATGTGTAATCGAGATGTTTGTATAGTAGGCTTAGGTACCTATTTCGAATTAAGTATAACTACAACTACTTAGAACATTTTAGCGGTCAAGTTTGGACGAAATTTTTTGTGAAGCACAATCGATTGCAGCCACGTGGAATAGTGACCTGCAATTAAAAAAAAAAATTGGCAGTTGATGAGACACTGGCGGATCCTGTGGTGAAACTTAAGGTTTTAATTCGCCATAGGTCCTTGGACATCAGAAAGAAAGATTTGACAGAATGAACACAGTCAATTCTTATTTAAATTTCTTAACTCTGGAATCTATCTCAATTAGTTTTATCAACTAAGAAGATAGCCGAAAAATGGAGCTGCTACATACCATTCTGTTTCAGTTTTTTATAAATTTGTACTCACGAGTCAATGTGATTGATCACCCCGTTTAAATCATTGATATTTTTTTTTGCAGGAAATGGAAAAGCAGGTCAAAAATGGCCTTACGAAAGCCATAGGATTGTCAAACTTCAACGCCGATCAGGTACAAAGAATTTATGAGTCAGCAGAAATAAAACCAGCAGTATTACAAGTAGAATTGCATGCGTATCTTCAACAAAAAGATTTAAGAGAAATTTGTAAAAAATTCAATATTGCTGTAACAGCATACTCACCTTTGGGCAGCCCTGGAGCCAATAAACATTTTAGTACAAAATACAATTATTCGTAAGTGCATCCTATTTAAGTTCCATTTCCGTTTATACCAGAAATAACCAGCAACTTCCTTATTCCCAATAGAATATATACCCGATTACGAAGGCGTAGAATGGCCACGTTATTGAGAACTATATTTTTGCTAATTCCTAGATTCTACTTATACTAGCCAGAATTTAGATATTATGGTATCATGGAACATCAGAAATCAACAAAATTAAATCTGTATTAATTTTTGTTCCAGGTTGAACGATTTTCCTGATATATTGGGGCATCCGACAGTAAATAGTTTGGCTCAGAAGTACAACAAATCCGCAGGACAAATTTTGCTGAAACATCTCGTCCAACAAAACATCATAGTGATACCTAAAAGTGGAAATCCAGATCGAATAAAGGCAAACATAGATTTGTTCAACTTTGAGTTATCGAAAGAAGACCTTGAAACCTTGAACAATCTGGATAAGAAAGAGAAAGGAAGAATATTCGATTTTCTGTTTTTTAAAGGTGTAGAAAAACATCCGGAATATCCTTTCAAGGAAATCAAAACCTGAGCAACAAACTTGAAATCATTGTAGATAGATATCCATGAATAATTTTTACAGAATTTATAATTCAAAATTACCATGAAAGAGAGATAGTTTGAGTGGTCCTTAGAGGAGTCCTAAAACGGAAAACTTTGCTGGCTTATACTGGGAATGCCTCTGCCTCTTATCAATGGCTAGAGTTTTCTCAGTCATGAAATAGCAAATTTTCAGCTCTATTGTTATTAACGAATCTGTTACAGAATATCATACAAATCTAAATGTCATACTATCATTGAACTTGACTGGTTTGAGAATAGAATATCACATATTCAACAAAATGATTTATTTCTTATAAGACTCCCCAATAATCATCATTTTTCACAGTCAGCCGATACAAGTGATTTTAATTTCTCTAATTTTTCTTTTCAGTACAATTCAATACAAAACGTAAATTTTCCTCAGGCAGTAATAAAACTCTCATCATTAAATGCTAAACAAATTATAAATCAAGTTACGCGGCTGAACAGACGAACACGATAAAATTACCAGTTTTATCAATTTTACGTTCAGTGAAATATATAGTTAAAACTGAGGGGCCCTACTCTTTAGTTTATACGTATACGAATTCGATTTACTTTTTCACACCAATACACATGAAATATGCGTTAAGTAGTTAGAGTGCCCATCGGCATAGTTATTTAAGTATGTAACAAGGAATGTAATGTTAACAGTCGATACATTCCGTGTTACTTATTAAGTACGTTTTCCCCGCTGCTTGTTGACATTTCTCAAAATTTGCCTGTTAATTTATTTATTTCATACTTATACATTATAATAGTTATTTATGGTACTCACCGAGAAAAATCGGCCAAGTAAATTTTGTTGCTGACTTTTCTTCATTTCGGATAGGTGAAATTTGTATTGTGGAAAATGTTTCCGCCACTTCGGCCAGCAAAAACCATGTTTCTGAAGTCAGAATTTTGTCCCAGCAATAATAACTGCTAGCGATTATAACTCGGTTCAATAAATCGATAATACTGAGACACAGATAACTGATTGGGACAGAAAAAATAACTGTTACTATTGAACAGATATATCTGAAATATAATATCTGCCACAGCAGCTCATTTTGCCTCCATAATCGACGGGAACAATTACTTCAGGATACAAAATATTGGCCACTAATGATCTACTAAATAATTTCCATGCTTTCGTTAGCTTCCATTCGAATTCGGAACCTCTCGAGACAAAATCTCAACCTCAACCTTCACAACCCCTCACAATGCCATTTGCAATTCTAACATAGGCCAGTACACATGTTTATGGTGCATAATCAGTTGAATAATGAGTTTTTGTTTTGTGATTGACACTGTGGCACTTTGTGCGTCGTGTGTGGTAATGAATTACAAAAACCAGTGAGTTTTAGTGAATTTTTGTTTCAATTTCAAATATATTCGAGTATATTTTTATAGTAGACTGATTTATGTATGAGAAATTGTTGGTGTTTCGTTTTCAAAATGTTTTAATCCCATATAGTATCTTTCAATAAAGGTTTTATTTCATTGTTGATTTTAATTGGAGCCCTCTGTCTGTCCTTTTTTTAGTTCTGAACTCCTCATGTGAATTTGGTATTTAGGAAATATCTGACAAATTGCAAGTTGCTCTATTAAAATAAAGTATTTATTATCAAAAGTTTCATATAATTGATTATCATCTCTCTGGTGGTTTGACGGTAAACTAACTGAACATAAAACTGGGTAGGTTGAAAACTTATAGTCAAACGCCACCAAATATAATTAATTTACTGTCCGAAACCCGAAACCGTCACAAGCATGCGTAGTCCCACAGAACTCAAAGAATGTGTACAGTTCTGTGAAACTGCGCATGCATCCGATGGTTTCAGACTGTTTGTTTTATGAACGCGAACAAACCTAAAGACAACCAACGAAAGACGCGCCCTGTGAATGGTCACTGAAATAGCGGGAAGTTTGAAATACCAAGACAGCTGCTCTGCGCAGTTAGGGCGAACTCGATATGAATTGCGTCAAAATATTCAACAGCACTAACTGTACTTTCAATATTAACATTAATAATAAATAAAAATGGTTTTGATTTCATTCATGGAATAGTCTTAACAAATACAACTCGTGTACCGATGATTATCATAAATTCCATCTTTTTTTCGAAACAAATTATGTTGCTTTAGAAAACCACACTCGAGCATCGCGCTCGTGTGGTTGCCAAGCAACATAAATTGTTTCTCAAAGTCGAAGGAATTTTTATTTCGATAATCACCAATACACTTGTTGTATTACCTACGATAATTACTTGATCACTAGAACTTATCAGCTAACTTATAGGAAAGAGGTTACTAACTCACCATAAGCTAATTATAAATTCGGTTCAAGCTAGTAACTAATTTACTGGGAGACAGCTGCTCATTTATGTTAGGTTCTGAACTAATTATAACAAGATATTAAGTATCTCAATGATAAATAACTAGTGATTAATTATAAGTAAATATTTATTGATGGCAAAAAAAATAACTTAATTATGGTTGGTTTACCACTTAACTAGTGGCTAGTGACTACAGTTGCTAAAACTAACTTAATAATAGCAAGTGATTCATTTTAGCAACCTCGTTTTACTTGTGGCAGGTTAGTTGTAGAGCTGTCCCATATAGTATATAAGTTTTTACTTGTCGTAATTAAATATTCGCTTGTGAATAATGATTATTTTTCCGTGAGTGTGTTATGTTGAAAATAAGTCACGCGAGAAAGATTTATACCACGAGGCCGTCAGGATTATAACACTAGTATCTTATTTGATAGTTCACTTGTCTAAAATGACATTTTCAATGACAGTCATAACTGTCATGTGTTGGATAAATAAATAAATCCTTAGTCACCGTAACTATAAACATGCATGATAATAATTCTCTTGGGAGTTATACTAAGCGGTTATAAATCTTTAATTCCCTCTAATATCTTTGCGAAAAAAAATAACAATTGTCAAATTTTCTACTGAAATTATATCTAATATCTTTGCGAAAAAAAAAATGCCAATTGTCAAATTTTCTACTGAAATTATTTCCCGAATTGCAAGGAAAGAATTAGTACGGCACGAGCTTTTTTAGCCTTTTGCAACAAATCGCCTGAAATCTCCAATTATCTCCAAGCATTTATTCATTTTCACAAATTATTAATAAATTTTACAAATATTTACAAACTTGTCAGTTGATATATCCATGGCCTACTTGACATTTAAACAACGTTCGTTCAATTCTGAAGACCAATAAAATTTGGTTTTTATATTTCATTCAGTATGAAATAAAATCAATTATCTATCACGTGAGTTATTAGATGTCAATAACTTCGGGCAACTTAACAATCCCTCGGGGCTACAACGTCCTCTGTAATTAACAACCTCATAACAACCTTGATACATAAAGAACTATAATAACCAGCTGATTTTCCCAATATCCATTTATTAAAACCTACAGAATAAACTTTTTATATTGTCTGACAAAGATTATTTTCCGATTTTTCAGTCTGACACGTTCAAAATGGTCGATTTCACGATAACAAAAAATGTATTAATAAACATGGAAAAATTATATGTAGAAAGGCTGTACTCAAAATGAGGCATAAGTATCTGACACGTATATTGGGGCGTAACTAGACAAAAAATATAATATTTCAGTAATTAGTACTAATAACACAAGGACAAGCTTGTTGCTAGGTGTTGCTAGGTAAGCAACAAGCTTGAGGAAGTTGTTGTATTCACCAACGTTCGAGGGTTATTCGAATAGAAATTTTTTTGCTAACCGATATTTTTTAACATTGCATAAGTCTATGAATGTTTCCATACAAATTTGTTATTGTAAACAGTATATTTTGATACAACTATCTGATATGAAAATTTCATTAATCTTCTCGTCAGTATTAAACCAAACCGTGACATCATTGACATTTTGACGTTATTGAATATTTGAAACTTCAAAGTCGAAAATCCATAGCAACGTGAGAGTGAAAACAGACCACTTGTAATCTCCCTAGTGCTTGAATTATATATAGCCGGAAATTTTTCAAGTAGGTACATGAATCTTTTGAAAATACGGGCGTCCAGGCCCGGCTTCACTTCACCAATAAATCTTCACTTCCTTATTAGGAACTCTGCCAGTTTCATATTTTGAGGTAACATTCAGGATCGGTTGAGAAACGAATCCATATGTTCAGAATGATTTTTCCGGGCGTCCTGGGCCGGCTTCATTTCAGCAATAAATCTTAACTTCCTTATTAGAAAAAAAAACTTCTTGACGAAAAAAAAATAATAATAGTATTTGAATAGTGGGGGATCATTGAACAAGTGATGCCGCTCTGGAGGACTCGCTTCACTGTAACTTCAAGTCAAGCCGTCCAAACAGATCAGGTGAGGACGTCCAGTTCGTAGACGGAAGCATCCTACATCATCTTGAAGAGACGTATACATACTTACCTAGGGGTGGAACAACGCCACTTTCAAGAGCAGAGCTCCTTCATATTTCGTTGCACCTGTACGTGAAGTTTTAGATGATAATTTCATAGGGAGATGAATTGGAAGGCGAGGACCAATAGAATGGCCTGCTAGATCTCCATATCTATCACCATTAGGCTTTTTTTTATTGGAACACTAATCGATTTAATAAAAAAAGTGGTTTATTTGAGATTTGAACCCTCACTCACCCCTACTATCCGAAATCCGAATGTTCTTTCACTCTGCACTCGCTGCTACGCGCTCACATGATAATATGATGAAATTACCGGCTATAGAAACTTCCTGCCAACTATCCGAAAATATAGAATTCGATTGTCATCAATCTTTGTACTGAAATTAGCGGTGCCAATGTCAAATCATCCTCATTACTACTACTCTTTTTCGAAAACTTATTTTTTTTAACGAAATTTGTAAATACGGATGTCAAATGTCAAATTTTTAGACAAACTTGATTCGATCTCATATTATTTTTCGACGACCACATGGAAATATACCCATTTTATGCGCTTTATCGATCAAGGAAGTAGGTGGATTGTAAACAATTTTTCATTTCTACATCGCAAGCTATACTGTAATGATCATTTCAGTACAGGATATTTCATTTCCCACGACTTTCATGAACTACTAGACTGTAATTTTTATGATCATAAAGTATATTGTGTATCTAGCATAGCATAGAAGTCTGGGAATGTGCTTTTACTACGAGGTACACATACTATTTTTCCTGTAATCGCAATCAACCTTATCATAAATGAAGTAATTTTTATGAATGCATAACAAATTTTGATTGATGTCATTATTGTTGAGACGTCGGCAAAAATTTTCCCGGACCGTTTTCGATACGGGAAAGTTCGTTGCTTAGCAAAATGAAATTTGACTATATTGTATATTGTATAGTAACATTTCAAATACGTCTGATGTAAACAATGATCAATTCATGCTTGCAGCGTGTCAACCTCGTGATCGCCTATTCTCGCAACGCTATTGGTCGTTAAATCATCGTTTGACAAGACACAAAACGAAATATTTTCTCAGAGTTGGATTCGGCTTGGATGCGTTACAATTATGAAAGCTGCGTTTTGTTTAAACTTTCCGCGGTGATTTGTTTTTGTGTTCTCAATTGACTATTTATTTCGAATAGTTATCCTGATCATGTTTAGTTCACATTTTATTAAGTATATGAGACATGTAAACATTTTCAAATTCATTTCACAATGCTAACAAGCATTATTCAACTTTGGTGATCACGTGCTTTTGTTGACATCGTCCGTATTTGATATGTAAATACAATATAGCTGCTTCAACGCTATTGAACGCATTCCATTGGGAATTTTAACGTTGTTATATCGGATATACTAAATTATCAAATGTTCATCTTAACGTGAATAACCTATAATAGTAGTCCTATTCAAAATTCTGAAGTAAAAGGGTTGTTGGGGGTGGGGGGTTTGATGGAGGATTGATGCCGTGTTTGGTGGGCGAGTTCCCATTCGATATAAAAATCTTGGCGATTTTCAACTATTTCTTCGACTTCAGTGATAAGCGGTTGGCAAGCTTTAGCTGGGTCACACAGAAATAATAATCATTTGAGTACTATATATTATTTTATTTTCATTGAAATGAAAACATTTGAATTATAATGGTTATTTATGCAACAAGTGCAAAAAGTAAGTGTTTATTGCACTCGACGTGAAATTGTCCGACGAGGCCTATAAACAATTTTTGCACGAGTTACATACAATATTTTTTCTACGTTCATGCAAAAAGCAAAAAATTATTTATCAAGGTGCGGCACTAGGTGTAGGAAAATGAAAACTTATTGCACTAGTGCAATAAAGAACTTCTTTTTCCACTAAATATAGTTTATTAAAGTTTTGCTTTTTGCATGCATGTAGAAAAATATTTTTTTATTTTGGAGGGACACCTATGTACCGGTTTCATGGTTCTGGCCACCCTTCAGCTGAGGCTAGTTCACCCAAATTGTCTTGAAACTATTTGTCTTCGGAAGAAATGGAGGCTATAGTCAGAGTGCTCTCTGGAACCTAGAGATGGCGCTGGATACATACTTTACTCTGACGAAATTGTTTTTTGGTATAATTAGGAAACTAAGCCTTCGCTGATGAGTGGCCAGAATCATGAAACCGGTATGTAGGTGTCCCCCTATTAAAAAAAAATCTTCTCAGCTATGTGATTCAAATGGCATTCCAAAGTAATTCTTGTAGGAAACTTTGCCAAGAATATCTCAGTGAGGTTGGTGATTCAATAACAATATTTTATTGAGGAAGTTTTGTAGGGGGATCGATCGGTTGAGTTAAATGAAAACTATTGTTATCTTATCAATGGTTCTAGTTTTACTAAAACCATCATCAAACCTCTGTAACAATGAGTTTTATATGTTGAAACAGGTAAAAAAATTGTAAAGGATAGAAAAACAACGTTACAATCATTAGAACATTTACATTGGATTGAATTATCAAGAGAATGGATGGGGACTCACCCAAAATTAATTTTCCTAGTTAAAATAAATTAAAAGTAAAGATTATACGGACAAACCTGGATTCAAACAATTCCTTATACTTAAAATAATACTCATTAAAATTATGACCCTAAAATGTTTTTTAAAAGTTGTAACTGATAGCAGGTCATTTCGGAAACTGGCTAATCAAGTTGAAACAGGCCCTGTTTAGTCTTTCAATAATTCTTCTAGTATTGACATCGTTTTGGTGGAGAACTCCTATCATTTGGCTAAGAAGTCATTTTGACAGTTAGGATTATATAGGATGATAGGATTTGTGAAAGTATGACTATTTTCTCTATACCTACTATATTCTAATAGAGCAGTGGAAACTTCAGCATTAGTTTTTTTGTGACTATTTCATGTACATGTTCACATACTAGTTTTTTCTAATATCGGCCTGTTTGACGAACATAGCTTTGTGGACAATTGTTACAGTTGATTTTATAGACTACTTTTGATTTTAGATCAGTAAGCGTTTTCTATTCTTGGCATGAAAAAACATGTTTACAACGATGTTGTCAATCGAGAATGCGATTTGTGAAGTTTCTGAAAAATCAGCTGGTGACAACTTTTCCATAAGGCCGCTGCCTGGTCCTTTTTGGTGCTGTAATTATTACCCTCCTGTAACCACCTCTCGTGGGGATGCGCCGGCAAACGTTCGTATTACTCTCATTACATATACAAAAAACAGTGCTGGCCCGAGGCAATATTCTGGAAGGAGCGAGATCCAACCATGGCGCCCCTTGCTGTGGTGTATGTAGCAAGAATTTCAGCTTGAGGGGGGGTAACATTTCACCACCGAGGCGCCCCCTGAGACTTGGCGCCTGGAGCGGCCGCTCCATTCTCCTTATGCTGGAGCCCGGCCTGAAAAACAAAAAAAGCTTGCAAAAATGACCTTGAAATTTCTGTCGTTAACTCCGAGACGCATGTAAGCAAAACGTACCACGTTTCAGTCAGCGGAAGATATTCTCTGATTGGCTGTGATCGACTCGGATGCACTTTATTGGCATCCAGTCTAAGGCGGGTGAAACACTGGAGAAACGAATTTCGTGAAACTCGTTTCAATATCAAATAACCCATTTACTTATACAGTATCGGAAAGTTTTCATCTCATGAAAGCGTGAATAATAGCTTGCTATATGTTGAGAGAGCATTACAATTTCTTCTATATGTATATACTCGCTCGAGGAAGGGATATCGACGTGAGCTATTAATTCGTCTGGTGGGATAACAGGAAAGGCGCACAGTAGTGCGTCTCTGTTATTCATGTGGTATTATCATATCAATGCGTTTCTTGTCGCTCGCGTAGATTTCTGTCTACACCCCAGATGAAAAGTTTCCGATACTGTATGAAACGATGCACACTGGTGTTTCGGAAACAGCAGACCAGAAATTGTTTCTTGAACAAGTTGCGCGAAATGCAAAGTGCTGTGTTTGTTGTTACTTGTTTCTTGAAATTCTTTCATTTGCGTAGTATTCGCCGTCCTATAAGGACGGATTTTATTACTAGTAGCTGATCAAAATGCCAAAAGAAAAAAACGATAAAAAACGATTTTGATATTAAAATTGTTGAACAGCACCCTTGTTTATATAACTATTAGTTACCGGAATATAGCAAACGGGACTCTGTGGCTATGGCATGGGAAAAAGTGGCCCAGAATATGAATATAATTACTAGGATGTACCCAAATGCGTCTTTTTTCTTAATTACTCTGTTTCGCCGTTTGCGGTTCATCCAGCATAATAAAACTACATCTTCATCGAAAGGCATATTTGCAAACAGTTATTTTAATAATATCAAATATGAAAATAGTTTCTTCATTGTGCACTAAACAAGAAACTAATTTCAGGTAAATATGCTTCATGAACAAGTTTCACACATTTAATCTATCGACACAAATTTTAATTGTTGGTACCTGGATGATGGATCAATTGGAGGATATGTTGATTCAGTTCTAAAGATTTGAATTAGGTTTAGAGTTGAATTTTCAAAAATGTGAACTTTTCATTTTGAAAGACGAAGATCAAGATGTATCTGTGAAGTTTAATTCAATTGCGCCAGGTATTGAAATTTTTGACAAACCCAACTGCCTAGCAGAAAAAATTCAATCCCTATCTCTGATATCATCTAGAATCAATGTAATTCCTGCACATGTGGCCTTTTTCCTTTTGAAGAACTGTCTTGCAATACCAAAACTAACTTATATAATGCGATGTAGTCCTACTTGGCACGTGAAGAAAAACTCCATCTCTTCGATAATATTTTACGAGAAATGTTCGAAGGAATCACAAATAACCATTTGGAGAAGAACGTTTGGATTCAGGCAACACAGGCAAAATTCAGTTGCCGAATTCATCCAAAGCTAAAAAAAAAATTGGGATGTTCCACTTGTCGATAACAATTGGAAGAAACTGTTAGATTCAGCTGTGTCAATAACCGAAAAGGCCCGTTTCAAAGCAGTTTCTTCCCCACATTCTGGTTCATGGCTCAATGCTCTACCTGTATCATCATTATGAACTCTGCTGGATGACGAATCCTTTAGGATAGCGATTGGACTCCATTTGGGAAATTCAGTTTGTGTACCTCATATATGCAAATGTGGCAAGGAAGTCGATGAAAAGGGTTTTCATGGTTTAAGCTGCAAGTTTAGTGCTGGCCGTCATTCTCGTCATAATGCTGTGAATGACTTGATAAAAAGAGCCTTGAATACTGCAAAAATTCCAGCTATTCTGGAACCTTTGGAAGTGAGCAGTGATGATGGTAATAGGCCTGATGGTATGACACTTGTTCCTTGGAAGTTTGGTAAACCTGTTTTCTGGGATTTTACATGTGGTCGCTACTTCCAATTGCTCTGGTGCAGCTGCAGTGAACGGAGAGAACAGCAAAAGCCTCAAATATAAAAATTTGAAAGATCTATATATATTCTATCCTGTAGCTATAGAAACTTTCGGAGTGTTGGGACCTCAGGCGTTAGAATTCATCAACGAAATAGGAAAACGGATAACTGAAGAGACTGGTGACTTAAGAGCTACTTCATTTTTGTTTCAACGATTGAGTATTTCAATTCACAGGGGAAATGCAGCATCAGTACTCGGAACTATTCCTACTTCTCGTCACTTGGATGAATTGTTCATGAACCCAAGAAAAATTTAATTTCCTGTGAAGTCAAAAAAACAAAACTTATCACGCCGCTACACTGTCAGGGAAAATCACCGTATAAGAGACTACACAGAAGACGACAACGGTGGCGAACGCAGCATAAACAGCTTCAACACCATCAGGCCTGTAGTCCATAATACTGCTAAAACACTAGGTCTCAATGGGTTGAAAAAGATTGGAAATACATGCTTTATGAACAGTGTTATCCAATGTTTGTCAAACACGAGATGGCTGTTGGAGTACTTGAAAAAGGACGCATACACGTGGGATATTAACACAAGCATCTCGAGTATGAAGAGGGCTTTGATAAATGCATTTGCAGAGATCATCAAAGAATTGTGGTCGGAAGATTCGTCAGATCGAGTGGTAAATACATTCTCCTTAAAAAGTCAGATACAAAGATTCACACCTCGTTTCATTGGTTATGCACAGCAAGATGCTCAGTAGTTCCTACGGTACCTGTTGGAGGGTCTTCATGAAGACGTTAATAGAATAACCCAAAAGCCGAAACCCATTTTGACAGAAATAGACGAAAAGTTGAGTGACAGTGAGAAGGCTCAAGAGTCTTGGTCACGATTCTTAAGGATGGACAATTCTAAAATAGTTGATTACTTCGTTGGCCAATTGAAATCGACGTTGAAATGTATTGTGGTCACTGTTTGGTCACCTTTGACCCATTCTGGGACCTGTGTCTACCGATAAATCAAAGAACAGGCCAACTAAGATTATCACAGTGTTTAGATTCGTTCACAAGGGAAGAAACTCTTGATTGTGACGAGAAGCCGACCTGTGCAAAGTGCAAAAAGAGGAGGAAATGCACGAAATCCCTATCAATACATAAATTCCCCAAAATTTTGGTTATACATTTGAAACGGTTTTCTGCAACGGAAAGATTCAGAGGAAAATTAAACGTTACCATCGATTTCCTTCTAGAGGGGTTAGACATGAGTAACTATGCCGCAGACAATGTAGCACCTTTTCGGTACACTCTGTATGCCTTATCTAACCATAGCGGAACTACATACAGCGGACAATACACGGCTTACTGTCGATATCCGTATGTAGGCACCTGCCATGAGTACAATGATTCTCGAGTAACCCCTTCTTCACCTAAATCCCTCGTAAGCGGAGAAGTCTATGTTCTCTTCTACGAGCACGAAGGCACCAAATCGCACCTTTGAGATCATTTTTAGTTCTATTGTTATTTACTAATAACCTATAAATATCTGATATATAAACAATGATGGAAACACTGAAAAAAGAAAAAAAACATTTCTATAGTGTGTCACCTGACTAAATCGTAGTGCAATTTGTCGCCCGGAAATTAATTCGAAAAAATTCCCTGTGTGTCAATTGCAAGCAAAACACTAATTCACGCATTTTCGACTAGCAAGCTAGGTTACCTTGCTCAGGTTAGGTTTGTGTGTCAATTGCGAGCAAAAAACTGATTCACGCTAGTACAAAATACATCACTTTTTAGTCTGGATGGGCAAATTGCACCTGTGTTTGGTCACAACCAATCAGAGAGCTAGAATATCTTCCACTGACTGAAACGTGGTAGGTACGTTTTGCTGAGATGCCTCCGGGACTATAAACACAATGGCGAACATATCGTCTACATACTGTTTTTTTTTACAAGTGACTGTATCGGTTTCTTAGCAATCTCATTGTGAACTATTGTCAAAACAAAGGTTTTGTCAAGATCAACGTAATGTTCTCTGTACCGAGAATGTATCACAATTGTAGCATCAAAACCAGAGGAAGTATTCCAGAACTGTCTATCACTGGTAACTTGTTCCACAAACTGAAGGCAAGATTGAGAACAATCGTATTAGTTTTTCCCGACAATCCTAGAGCATCAAGATACTACAGGAGCGAAAGAGCATTACGAGACGAAAAACAGAGACAGCTGAATTCGAAGTATCCGTGGGTAATTCATCCTTTCAGCAAATTAAGGTAATAACATTGTTGAACACGAGCAACATTTTTTTGGAGCTATAGAATAGATAGAAACCTACATTTCCGAGGAAATGATAATCCAGAGGCAGAGGTAAGATAAAAATTAATAATTTAGATAATACCAAACCAAAGTGTGTACAATGGTCCTCGATATAATATGTAGTATTTATATATCCTTTTGTGTAACAATGTTTTTACCCGATGTGTAAGTTAACGAAAAATGTATCATCATGAAGGGTAGACATGAAATATTTTTTATATTGTGCAGTACACAGATTGTGGCAGTTTTGTCTTATTCAAATGAGTTTGCGGTAGGAACATTGCATTTAGGATATTTCAGGAAACTTTAAATGATCAACAGGCTGAATCATAAAGAAATCGACAAATGTCTCTAATAGACCGGCATATAATGTAGATATATTTTTTTTTAATATATGCTTCTATGACTATTACACATACTGCTCGCATGCAGCGGCACCACCAATAAGATTTTTCAATGTAAGCAAAATGGTATTTTTGACGGGTTGAACTGAAAAACCCACGATAATGATTTGCATACTCTTCTTTTTTGTAGAAAGCCTTGAAATTACTAAATGAACATGTAAAAAGCAGAAAGTATTCAAAAGGAATTATTCACGGTCTGCATTTTCACAAGCTAGTTTTTGGTGTGTTATATGGATCACGAAAAAAATGCATAGGCTTCTCTCGTTTAGAAAACCAAGAAAAAACTTTAATAACCATTATTAAAACTTTAGTATTGGCTATCAAAAAAAACTTCTATATTCGGGACTGGGTCTCACTTTAATTGCCACTAGGAAAAAAAGACCCAGACAGTGTTTATTGCCACTATCAAAATTCAAATACTTTTAAAGTAGTGCTTCCTTCTATCAAATAAAGTACTTATAGTAATGACACAAACTTCAGTATTTTCTAGGCAATTTTGAATATTCCACCTTCTACCAATATATCCAAATAATATTGTAACTACCAATATCGCTGAATATTTTGAGGACAAAATTGCTTCGAAAATTTCACACCTCACTTTTTCAGCCAATCAAAAAATTGTTTTTCATTTAGTTGCCATGGCAACCCAAAAAATTTCCGGAAATTTTTATCCTCCTGGGTACCCTGGGCGAAATTAATAAGTGGAAATTTTTCTGTCAAATATTTGACATGTGATAGTTAACATTTTGCTGTTATGTACAAATGGAATGTTATTTTTCATATGAAAGGAGATAATATTTCATAATTATATATTCACTAAATATTTCGAATGTGTCTGAAAATATTTTGAGAACTTGCATTTCAACCATGAATAGGTCAATCGGTAAAAAATGTATATCAATCAAATCTACCTATGCTTGACTACATGAACTTAATATTTGAAACAATTTTATTCAACTTATCTTTTCGTGAATACTCGGCTGAAATTTGCAAGAATTCCTTTCCACATCACGCGTGATGTGCAATGTAATGTTAGGTTGAAAATGTCGCAAAATGAATTTTCCTTTCTCACATACAAACACCGCCACTAATACCAACGCGTAACTGTCATTATATCAACAAAAACCATTCATGGCCCACTGATGTTACAACTTGTTTTCTCTCAGAATAATCTACAAGTCTGTTGAATTAACCATTAATTTAATATATTTTGGTATGAAATTTTCTTACCGAATCCCCCGCGTGCTTGAATTAATTGCTGGAAATTCATGTACTCGAAAAATTTCCGGCAATAATTCAAGCACTAGGGAGATTATAAGTGAGAATATTTCACCAATATTATTTTTAAAATGTCCAAGTAGCATTGGATCAATGTCCAATATCGTGAGATGTTCAGATTTTTTTTCGCCAACATTACGTTTGGAAATTTTCGTAAATTTCTGAACAGGAAATTATTTAACAGCCCAATACGACTGCCAAATCACCCCTGTCCAACACCTGGCAAAGTTTTTCTATAAGAACATAGGTACTTTGCAATGCTTCCTGTAAAAACACTAACAACCAGCAAACGCCAAACAAAAACAGATGACTATCTGCATAGTGCAGATCCGACCAGGACGGAGAGCCACTGGCTCTTACCCCAGATAAACTGTAATAGGCCTTTTCATTTAGATGAGTTTTTAAGGCGCATGTGCTCGTTTTGAGCCCCAAAATCTGATTGGATATTGGGAAAGTGAATAGACATTGGTTAGGTTTTGAAACAATAATTTGAGATTGGCTCAGTTCAAAATTCGCGGTCTGTCAACCTTAAATTCATGACAACAACAATGTGCTTTGGCCCCATTGGCGTTCGTTCTCGTTATTTGTTACTGATAGTTTATTTTTATTTTTGTGCGTTTGTGATAATAATTATAGTGTAATAAGAAAAAAGTTACTCAATTTATTACCTCGACTCTCGACTTTACTGTGTTGTGTGAAAGCTACAATGGTATGGAAATGCTGTGTTTGTGGGGAAGAAAGGGAAAAAAACCATACTCGTACCTTTCACAGGTAAGTTTTAGTTTACTTTAAAAATAAATTCGGAAGTCGAACGAATACATGGAATGGGTTCACAGTGTCTATCTTGCAATTATTATATTTTTATAAAGTAAGGAAAGTAGCATTGACCTTTGGACACTTAATTTTTGTTATTTCCAACCATAGGATCCGCACTGATGGCTTAATGCTACTATCCCATAACTGAATAAAAAAATATAAAATGAAAAATTCCACAACGGAAGAGGATTTTTGAAATATAATCTGTATCCTGATCGTGAGAAACTTTCAATATGGATTCATTACCCAGAATACAGTAAAAACTAGACTCATTTGGGTGTATTTCAAAAACTGTTGTTTATCATTTTTGAAGCTACTAACTTTATTTTTTACCATAAACAATCTTTATTTAGATTTATGTTCATTGATTTTATAGCGACGATGTCTAGGTTTCTTTAATATGCCAACTGTGAGGACTGTTGTCAGTAGAATCAAAAAGCATCCATCATTTTCGGAGCGTCTTGATCTTCACAATCTACATATAGCAAATATTTATTGAAACATTCAAAGGACGACAAAAAACTGACCTGAAATTCCACCAAATCTCAAAAGTAGCGCGTTTCGTGTTTCATCAACGAAATTTCTCAATTCTTGGATATGTTGAAAGTTAACCAACTTCTTAATTATTAATTTTTAATTTAAATGACAGATCTAAAATAAATGTATAAACCCTCATATGCGTTCTTTTGTATTAAATATTCTCGTTCTTAGTGTTATTCTCAGTATAGTTAAATCTACATATGGAAAAAATACTTCTTTTCTGTGACGGGAAAAAAGTTTGTCATTTTATGTCTGTTGACAGGTAATAAAATATAACTTTTCATGAAATAACTTTTTTCCCCGAGAACCGGGAAAAAAGTGAGTACTTTTTTCCCACGGGAAAAAAATGAGTGATATATGTACAAATAGGTGAAGGTAGATATTAAATCGTCGTTTTTCCTGTCACAGAAAAAAATAGTGTATTATACACGGGAAAAATATTAGATTTTAGCTCTCGGTTTGTTGTCTTCATCCGCTTCGCGTCGGGAGACAACACAACCTCGAGCTAAAATCTAACACTTTTTTCCCTTGTATAATAAATAACTATATAGTTAGGTAATTTTTACCTAGTTTATACCACCAAAACCCTTTCATTCTTATAGAAAATAATGTACCTACACGAATTTTTCTGATGGTGAATTTTCTTCTCCATGTAAATTCAAGTTAACTATCCATGAGAAAACTCGGAAGGATTATTTTATTTCCTTTAAAAAGAAAAAATATTCGCCGTCACTGCCGTTGGGGCTGTCAGGTAAACAAAGTTAGTCATTTGTCATCTAAATGAAAAGGCGTATTGAAAACCATTTGCTATTTGTCAGGTGATTCTACGATAACTCAAGTACCGCCTTGTGAAATAAATGACAGCCATCTATAGAAACTACAGGAAGCACCCCGATCAAATAAAATAATAAATATTTTACCTACGGCTACTGTAGAAAATAGGCAAAAACACAAAACTCACAGCATCAGTAAATAGCTCCTTACGCACGGTAAACAAATCGCACAGTTTTCGTAAACAAAACGCATATTTTGATATATCTCGGAAACGTCCGTAGATATGGTTTTGCTTTTAAAGTTTATCTATATACGAGTCTTTCTTGGAAAATCACTATTTTACTGATAATGATAATAATGATAATTTTCGAAAACGGCTTCTACGATTTGGATCAAATTTTGTGTTTAGATAAGGTATTGCTATTTGAGTTCATCTATATAGGTGCTTTTAATGAAAAAATATGATTTTACTAGGAATCTTCGTGGGTAATTTTTCCATTCGTGCGTAATATGGCTTTTACAACACTTGTTACGTAATATACTATTACATGTGGAATTGGGCGTACTCGACGAGAGGCCATAATAATTCCTATACTACCTATAGTTTTGTCAGCAAGCATCGGAACGGAGGCCAGTACTGCTCAAATGCGACAATCTGTAACTGAATATCATTTGCTATTTGTCAGCACGATAACTCAAGTGCCCAAAATAAGCGACACAGCCAATTCATCTATATAGGCGTCTTTCTTGGAAAAACACAATTTGAAAAGCATTGACACTGGCTCGTCCAACACATCTCGTGGATGCACTGGCACGTGCTTTGGAATTCGAGGCTGCAAAACAATCTTGCAAGAGCCAAATTAGGACCCGGATGATGTAAGAAGATCTACAGGATCCTGCTACACTAGAAGCTGCCATAAGGAAAGTAATGAAGGAAGTGTGGCCAAGTAGAGACTAGCAAGATTGCGGAACTGTAGGAAACTTGGACACGTGCGTTAGCCAATGTCCAACCCTCAAGAGCTCGAGCCTCGGTTAACAACTCATATTTCGCTGTCCTTCAACAGCAGAACGAAGGGCCTTCGTAGACGGTTTAATCAACAATAAGGCTTGCACCATGCTGGTGGATACAGGTGCGACTAGGACTATTCTTGGACCTACATTTGCCAAAACAGTAGCTAGAATTGAACCGTCGACACAGCAACAGGGAAGCCAGCCACTGTGTGTGGTGAACTGCTGAGTGAGCTCTGTCGGGGTAGCACTAAACTGGAACATCGGTCGTTGGTAACTGATATCGAGGACAACGCAATTATCGGAATAGACATCATGAATTCAAAAGATGGTGTACTTGAAGAAATTTGGTCAACTCCAGGAACTGCGAAAACAGATCACAAAAGTTGAAGGAGTGTTACAGTTGAATAAGGGCCAGAAAAACATCTTCTACCTGGTAACCAAAACCAAGATAAACCGTCCTATGAAGTCGTCTGGCAGAGCCTCACCAGACAGAGATACGATGTTGGACCAACATCTCATGGACCTGCAATACCAAAATTGGCCTGTGATCTTGATGAGCTGGATTGGAGAGTCATTAGAAGGATGTTGGAAACGATATTCAGATCTAGCGGCATTAAAATTTTGATTTTCTGTAACCATCTTCAACGACCGCACAGAAAGACTGTGGAGTGCTACTTCCATCGGACTTCACGGTGCAGATATGGGGAGTCGTACAGGTACCGACACACTCCAAAGATGCTATTGTGGGACGAAATGTCTTCAAGGAGGGGGCAATGTAGCGTATCCGAAGAAACAGATGAATCAAATGAATCAACCAGAATACTTAAACAAGCTGACAACACATTTCGTTCGGTATGAATTCATCGGACGTTCAGTTGACTTCTAACAACGACTCGAATCATGAAAAACAAGTGGAAGCATTCCCGAAATGACGGAACGGACAATTTCCAACTATAAAAAGCGTGACATTCGCCGCCTGATGAAGGTATTGAGTATAGAAAGACTTGGACAGTCGAAATAAATATAGCCCAGTGATTGTGTTCATAAATCAGCGTATTCTGTATTCTAAGTGTTAATATTTTTAAAGTGAAGTTGTGAAAGTTCTTTACAATAGTGAATATTTTACATGTGGAATTGGGTCTACATGACGAGAGGTCATAACGCCTGCTGAGAACATTAGTGACGCAACTCAAAAATCACCAATTTTGAGTTAAGCCTGTTAATAAGTCCGTTACATTCACCTTGATGTCATGTATTAGCGACGGAAGTGTATTTCAACCTGTTGCCGCTAGATGGCGATACCACGATGCCACCGAGAATTGAAATATTCATATTTTACCAAAACTTCAAACGCATTTTGCTGGTATCTATAATTTTCAAGTTACGTCACTATTGTTCTCAGAATTTCATGTCATGAAAATGGATTATGGATGGTCTCATACAATTACAATCTTAGTTATCAATTTTATTCGTACAACTAAAATTTTACAGTCGAAATTGAAGTGTATGGACTAAAATTGACAATTTTACCAGGTCATTGCAGTCAAGATTGACGTGTATGGTCTGAAATTGACAATTTTACCGGGCAATCGCCTGGTAGAATTGTCAATGCCGACACCATATATTGTAATTGCTGCTTGCACACGAATCTGCGCGATGCAATACCGAGGCAGCATGTTGTCTGTGGTGCAGCCTATCCGCAGATTTCAAGTCTGTAGATTTTTATTGATTCTTGAGTATATCAAGTGATAATGCCTTGCGGAGTTATGTTAGTGATGGAAATGGAAAAGTCTAAGTTATAACCTCTGTTTTTGGTCTGAGGCCATGAGAAAGCAGGAATCGGAGCATTTCATCATAGTAGGACGATTTTCGTTATAGAGTTTTCGGCTTCTGGTGAAACGAACACATCGTTTGGAAAGAGGATCAAACCATTCTGTTAAAATGGTAGTTCTGATCATAGGAAGGAGGATGTTGGATGATGGACACACTGCTCTTATATATATATATATGGCTAGTGTATTGGCCTCTTCATTGCCTCTATAACCTGTATGTAAAGGTACCCGGGCTAGGGTCAGTCTGTTCTGACTGTCGAGTTCTTTTAGGGTGTCTATGCAGCCCCAAACAAGTATTAAGGTAACTTGCATTGAGTTGACTGCTTTTATTGCAGCTTAGCTATCAGAGTAAATAACAATGTTTTTTTCTCATTTCCGTTTGGAATATCGTCTCTTGTTTTCCCAAGCTCAATGAGATTTTCATCTTCCGCTTGGTTCCGTATATGCCGGTTCCTAACCATCATAATTTTTTAGGAGGTCCCTCCTTCCACGCATCGTTGTACTTGTCTTGAAAGTTTTATGAGAGCTATATCTGGGAAGTATGCCATCTGTTGGCATTCTTGTAACTGGGTGACGTAACGTATAGGTTGTTGTAGTCTCTTCCGTGCATATCGCTTATGGGGTGCTTGTCCTGACCTGGCTTCGCCTTGTAGGTATATGTGTAGGGGGGGCAGGCTGAGCAAGACCTCTAAGGCAGCTGTTGGGGTGGTTCTCATGTCCCCGGTGGCACTCAGACATGCGGTCTTTGCAGTTCTCCAAGCCGTCGAACCATTTCTACCTGCTTGGTCTTTAACCACCATACCACCGAACTATACGTTATCAAGGGTCATCACTGAGGGTTCACTGTCAGCTGTTCACCACCTGTCGCTTATATCAAGGGCTGACTGAGTAAGCTCCGAGACTGTCCCTGCGAATTTGCCTTTTGCAATAATCGCGAGGTCGTCGGCATATCCTAGGCAATGAAAGCCTCTGGAAGATAGCCCAAAGTAGGGGCAATTGCACCCTCCCTGCGGACATCCCCTGTTTGCTCTAGGTGTTAGTGTTATTCCGCCGACTGCTAATGTAATGACCCTGTTTTTAAAGTTAGCGTTTATCCACTGGCACAGTAGGAGAGGAGCCCCTTTTTTACTAAAGCGTTTGCAATAAACTCGGTGGATGCATTGTTGAAGGCACCCTTGATATCAATAAATGTTGTCATGGCTATCTCTTTACTGATAGCCCACCTGATACTATTTGGTCTCGATATTTCCGTAGCAAGCCTCCATTCCATAGTTGTTCACCTGTTGGTATGGAAAGTGTGCTTCTGTGAGCATCCTTATATTCTCCTCGAATGTTGTAGTATAGGCATTGTTATTATTTTTCAAGAAACCTACTTGGTTTACAGTACCTCCCTTGGCTAAAACCTTATGGATTCTTAAGCACGTGATTGTCTTCTGGCCTTACTAATTTCTTTGTTGTACTGCGTGAATTTAGCCTTATTGTATGTGGTCCAATATTAGTTAAATTTTACCCTGTTGAAAAGCTTCCGCACCCTACCTCCAAGGGTTTCTAGATGCTCATTCCACCAGATCGTTTTGGTATTTTGAGCCTTTTTTTTTTTCAAGACAGCTTTCCTCGTTGTCTTCGACTTTTGCCTTGTCCATTTCGTCTACTGCCCTCTCAAGTCTCTCCCTGTCTCGTATTTCAGTCACGGGCTCCTCGAGAGACTCACTGAGTGACGCTCAGTATCTTTTCTAGTTTCTATATTTGACTGAAATACGCGGTGGAGTAACTAGATCGTATAATAAATGATATATAATAATATAATCATTTGAAATATTTATTTAAGATTTTTGTTTGAATTTCAAGTTTTGTACGATTTCGGACCTCATTAAATAACTTGTATGTAATTTGTGAAAAAGTGACCTGTACCTTTATTCTATGATCTAAATAAGGTATGCGCAGAGAACTGGGGGAAATCCACTAATTAACTTCAATAATAAATTAGAGTTTTGTAGTGAAAAAGTGGGATTTTCCCCAGTCAGCTGAAATATACCAATTTACAAGTAGTCCTTGAGCCCGAATGCTTCGTCGTACAAAAAAACTTGTAACTTGTATGGTAAATTTTTTAGAAAATGTTATGCTCTTCCATTCCTAAGACGGAAGGTTATCAACGAAAATTTTGTAGTTTTCAACTTATAAGCAATAAACCGCAGAAGAAAGAGATTTTTAGGTTTTTTTTGTATTTTTTTCAATGTTCCGTCACGGAAATTTGTTAGCAAACCTCAGATTCGGATTTTCAGCACCCCAAAAAACATAGAGAATAGAAGTAATCAAAACTAACCCAAAACTTTCTTGGTAGAAATACAATTTGATTAGATTAGTAGGCCTTAGTTAGTTAGTGTTGTTACAGGAAGCATTGTAGAGTATGTTCTTGTACAAAAACTTTGCCAGGTGTTGGACAGGGGTAGTTTGACAATCGTATAGGAAATTTGCGAATGGTTGGATTATTTATAATCCATTTCCATGTTATGATATTTATTATTTTATCTGGTGTAATACTACTTGGGAATTTTAGGTGTTACAACTATTTATATTGGTTGGGTTTACTAACTAGTGTTGTATTGAACGATTTTCTCGTTTATGCCTTTGAAGAGAGGACTGAAAAATATAAAAATGATGATAAAATTATGGAAAATTTTAACGGTCTCCGCGTGACTTTCATATGGAAACTTCAATTATCATTTTTAGAAAAAACCTAACCTCACTTCGGCATTCGCAATTGAAAATGAAATGTGGATAAAAAAATTGGCAAAAGGTATGCAAATGCCGAAGTGAGGTTAAGTTTTCTGTAAATATTATTACTTACAAGTTACAAGCTTTTATTTAACTTGCAATGTATATGTATGTAACTATGTTTGTTCTAGTCAAATCTTGCAAGTTAATTTTGACCCATTTCTGAATTTGAAATTTGGAAAATGTTGATAATTCCGTTGACAATGCATCAGGAATATTTTATTATAGAGAAATAAAAAATGGCGACTCTAATATGGCGGATTAGTTTTGTTGTTCGATTCGATTCCAACTTGGTATGTGGGGGGTTTTGGGGACAGAAATTATGATATTTTTCGTCAAAATTCAATAACTCAATATGGTGGCTCCAAGATCGCGGACGAGATTTGTTATTTTGGTTTGGTTCTATTCTAAATTGGTATGTGGTGATTTTCGGGGTCAGAAATTATGATTTTTTGGTAAAAATTCATGAATTTAATATGGCGGCTCCAATATGGCGGACAAGGTTTGTGATTATGATCCGATTCGATTTTATATTGGCATGTGGGGGTTTTAGGGGTCGGAGATTATGATTTTTGCGTCAAAACTCACACAAATTCAATATGGCGGCTCCAAGATGGCGGACGAGATTTGTAATCTTGAGATTTATAATCTTGGTTTGACTTTATTACTTATGTGGGGGTTTTTGGGCTTCGATTATGAATTGTATTGTCAAAATTCATGAAATGATATGGTGGCTCCAATATGGCGGACGAGTTTTGTAATTATTGTATAACTCTCTTCAAAATTGGTATTTGGCATTGATCATGGATGTTTTGCTAAAATTCCAAAATTGAAGATGACTGCTTCAGGATGGCTGACGAGTGAATATTCAAGAGCTGGAAGCTCAAAACTCACAGAAAACAGGCCTTGTAATAACCGTTTTTTATCAGAATTCTATAAATGAATGCGTAATAACTAAGAAGCAGAAAATAAAATATTAATAAAAAAACTTTTTAAAGACAAACTTCAACTCAAATGCACTAAAAAGTAAATAATAATTTATTCAGATGTTGAATGTACGTTATTCTGTGAGTTGCAGATTCAGAAACTTGCCGCTTTCGCATGCGAACTGAAAATGTTGCGCGCCAAGCTTTTGAATTTATAACTTACAGAATAACGTACATGACACATCTGAAAAAATTATTTTTTTACTTTTCAGTGCATTTGAATAGAAGCTTGTCTTCAAAAAAATTTTTTTATTAATATTTTATTTTCTGCTTCTTAGTTATTATGCATTCATTTATAGAATTCTGATAAAAAACGGTTATTACAAGGCCTGTTTTCTGTGAGTTTTGAGCTTCTAGCTCTTGAATATTCACTCGTCAGCCATCCTGAAGCAGTCATCTTCAATTTTGGAATTTTAGCAAAACATCCATGATCAATGCCAAATACCAATTTTGAAGAGAGTTATACGATAATTACAAAACTCGTCCGCCATATTGGAGCCACCATATTATTTCATGAATTTTGACAATACAATTCATAATCGACGCCCAAAAACCCCCACATAAGTAATAAAGTCAAACCAAGATTACAAATCTCAAGATTACAAATCTCGTCCGCCATCTTGGAGCCGCCATATTGAATTTGTGTGAATTTTGACGCAAAAATCATAATCTCCGACCCCTAAAACCCCCACATGCCAATATAAAATCGAATCGGATCATAATCACAAACCTTGTCCGCCATATTGGAGCCGCCATATTAAATTCATGAATTTTTGTAAAAGCCACGCGGGGACTGCTCAAATTTTCCATCAGTTTCATCAGCACTTTTATATCTTTCAGCCCTCTCAAAGGTATGAACGAGAAAATCGTCACCTAGAATCTGTCATCATCTCCCAATCCCATTATTACACTTTTGTAATCTGTGAAATTTAATTTCAAGGGCATGGTATGAAATGTACTTGATCCTGCTCTATACCTGCTGTTTGATTCTCAAACCTATAGATTCTGCCTTTGCAAGGAAAACCGAATTCTTTCCCGGTTACCGAAGAATGACTCTATTGATTGATTCGCTGTGCTTGCTAGATATATTCGCAAACTTCTTTACTGGCTTCTCTTCCATAAAGAAACGCAGGATTGAACTTCGTCTTGGCAAAATAGCAAAGTAAGTTAATATTTATACACACGTGTATGTTTGCACAACGCAAGCGTTGAAATTTGTTTCGAGAATACAATAATATGATTTCATGTGATGATTTTTATGCGACAGACAGGCAAAGTATACATTTGTTATCGCATACATTCGAGAATTGGTCCCCAGTAGGTATTTATAACGATTGTTCAGTTTGTGGTACCATCCTGTGATTACCACGGATTTCTCAGACTTTATTTTTTTGTTCAGATTCGTGTTTATTTAAAGCAGGGTCATTTCTGGAAAGAGTCAATCCTTCATCACGCACGAATAGTCTTGGAAATAGCATTACATATTTTGGCAATCCAAAAATCAACTAGCTGGTAGGATGCAGTTATGCAACCACTCAGACTGATTAAAAAACGTTTCGTTACTCAAAATGATAAAATACAAATAAAAACAAAAATGTTTCAGGAATTATCTGTGGAGTCCCTACTTTCTATGCGATGTTTTGTCATCGGTACCAAGAAGCCTTCCTCATCTTTTCCTTGTTCATACTAGACCTATATTAGGGCTCATCCCCACATTCGCCCTTTTTAAATTTGTACGGTTATTCACTGTAATGGAACTGATTAACAGGATGGCGCATGTAAGTACATAAATTAATTTCTTCATTATAGAAATCTCTCACAACCGTCAATTTACAAGAAAGGGTACCGGAAAGTGACCTTGAGGAAATCGTTCTCAAACCTTAAGATAGTTTTAAAAACGAGTAATCTGAGTTTATACCCCTCCAGAAGCTTAACATTTGGTGCCCCAAAAACGTCATAATTTTCGGACATTCTCCAGCTTTTCGCTTATCGTTTCATTGACATTGACATCGATGATGTGAAAATGAAATCAACAACTTTGGTTATGTCACGTTATTGTCATTTGAGCGTGCCTATGAAGTAACTAAAATATTATATTGTAACTAATGTATTATGTGTTGTTATGATATTATGATGTTAATAATTTCTAATGAAGATTTAACTTAAAGGAAGCTTCGGCTGATTTCCCTAACTTTGAAATTGAATCGATTTATAAGGTAGTAAACAACGGCTGTAAGACGACCATTTTTTCCATATTGGCTAAAATGTACCATATGAAGACTTTCTGTCATTATATTGGTCGAATCAAAACCTGACCATTATTTTTTAAATTCACTAGTACATTGTCAGTAAATATTAGTAAATATTCGTTAATATTTGTATTATTATATTTTCAGTAGAAAAATCGAAGTATAAGCTTTAAACAGCAAAAAAACGAATGCAACATGACAAAATGTTCATTTCGATAATACGCATATACGGTGGTTCCAGTCGGTGGTACATACGAGTGATTCATTTGAAATGAAAAGCAAACGAATTATTTCTACTCATCACTAAAGACTGAACTACCAAATACAAGACAAGATCGGCAACCACCCTTCTTATTGATTAGCTGAGGTTAGAGGTGTTTACCAAAACTTTGACAAAGGAAACATTTAGCCTCTCATTTCTCCCTCCTACACCGAGAGAAAGGATTGTTTGTTGACCAGAGTATTCGAGCAATGAAGCAGTACGTGATAAAACGACTAATGAACGGAGAACTTTTACAGAATGTTAACTAACATTGATTTTTTTTTCTGTCAAATTATATTGTGACTGACTACTACTATGATAGTGCCTCTTTATATTAGTCGTGTCCTGCTATTGTAGTGATTGACCCGGTTTTTTGCCTCAGCCTTTTCCAGGGTTTATCATCGAAACAATCAGCCTCATAAACTTACTGCAAGCAATTATTTACATTGAATGCTATGAACTACACGCATAAGCTATGCAGGAGGTGTGTGTCTTATTGATCAGTACCACAATTTCATAAAATGTCCGGTCATTCCGTTAACATCAGCGGGGCCGGGCATCAGAGCCCCTCTCTTGGGGGTTTCTGTGCCCGACTTGGCAGGGCGCCCTTCTAGCTCCCCTGAAAAGGAGCGGAAGGGTCGCTACTTCTGCACCTATTTTCCCATCCTCCCCTGACCCCCCTGTAATAAAACCCATATTTATTTATTTATTTATTTATTTATTTATTTATTTATTTATTTATTTATTTATTTATTTATTTATTTATTTATTTATTTATTTATTTATTTATTTATTTATTTATTTATTTATTTATTTATTTATTTATTTATTTATTTATTTATTTATTTATTTATTTATTTATTTATTTATTTATTTATTTATTTATTTATTTATTTATTTATTGTAGTGAAGGAGTTTCTTCATATCTAACACTTCCCCTGGAGACACGGTGGAAACATTATCATCGAGACTCCCAGGCCTAACATTTCTACGCAATAACTGTGTTTTGGTCAAGGCAAACTTTTTGTCAATATGCCAGCGACTATTCGATCAGTAGAAGTATGAAGCAATTGGATTTGTTTTTCTTTAAGTACTTCACGAATAAAATGGTGTCGTATATCTATATGCTTGCTTCTCGCATGGAAAGTGGGATTTTCTGCAAGCATCATAGCGCTAATAAACTAATTATAAGCTTTTTTTGTTCTAAAAAGGGCATTCTATTTATTGCAGCAAATAGACTGCAAAGATGGTCGCATTTTTGGTTGGCATATGATTTTGATATTGAGTTTGTGCAATCTGATAAAAATATAGCAGATGGTTTGACAAGATTGCCACTACAAAAACTTGAAGATCATGACATTGAATTATATTTATAGGATCAAACGAACTTACCTAAGTGAAGTTCGATCATAATTATATGAAACGCCATGTCCGAGATGATTTAACTGTGTAGTTTCCCCGTTTCTTGCCAAATATACCACAATATTTAAAGCTCGCATGTACCCCGCTTTTTCCTAAATCCGACGTGTTGCTATGCGTTTGGCCATATTTACGTGTCATTATTTTTAAAACGATGTCATTGCAACTGGAGATGATCATTGATGGGGTTTAAGGGCGGGTATGATCATCTCGTCTCGGAAAAGACGTTTCATATAATTATGATCAAACTTCACTTAAAAAGTAAGTTCGTTTGATCTTATAATTATATTCACGCCTTGTCCTCAATGATTTAACTGTGTAGATGTTTAAAGTCAGAAGAAAGGACAGGGCACAAAACCCTATAAAAATGGCTTTCAGTAAAATTTGATAATTTTTGTTATTTTGTTTGGTCCAAGACCCTATACAATTTTGAGAAGCTATAGAAAGATCGTATGATTAGGGCTGCGTTCATAAACTTACTCTGAGAGTAGAGTAAGAGTACGGTCACGTGATTAGAAGTACATGTCGATCATTACTCATGAATAGTCGTTCGAAAACTCTGCAAAGAGTGCAATGTGTCAATGACAATATTGACAAAAGTGTTTCTTGAAATTGAGTTCTTGTTTGGTTTTGAGTAAAAAGTAATTGTTGAGACTCTTTCTTCATTACACTTTGAAGCATATCTTCATTTTCAAGTATACCTGCCAACTGATACCACATACGAGAAAATCCATATCGTGGGACTACAATTTATATATTATAAATTGTCAAAACTTCCGTATTATTCAAAATTTTCACTTTTAAAGCACGTAGAAATATGAAGATACAAACAACTATAAACACCAACTATCAGATAAGTTCCCTATCATTGTCATTACTGTCAGAGTATATCACTACTCTTTTCAAAAGCAGAGTACAAGGAGTTTACTCTGTCAATGTCAATGCATACTCCATGAAGCTAGAGTAAGTTTACGAACGATTCAGAGTAAGTTAATGAACGCAGCCTAGGTGAGCAGCTAGAGGGCGCCAAAGTTGAATAGTTCAAAATGCCTTGTATTTTTCGAGAATAATCATGATTTATTTGATTGTGATATAATTAAATGAAAAAATATCATCAGCTTAAGAGTCAGTAATATTCATAAGTGTACATGGAACACTAAAACTCAATAGATTAGGTGATAACAGGTACAGGAGATGAAATAATAAAAAAAAAAGTTGGGAATCAAAACACTCGAATCAAAAACAATGAGTTATAGATTGTATAATAACACAAATCAAAATATTACAGACTGGTTACTCGTTCAAAAAGTTCCCGAAATATAATATAGCTGATAATTAGAAAATCGTCGGAAAATCGAGAAGTCGTTTAAGAAAGTTCAAGGATGCTCATTCTGAAAATATATACTTACATTTGTTCTCGAACTTGACAAGATTTGAAAGTGAGAAATGGAGGAAGGTATTCGTATGAAATATGAATGAATGTGTTGAAAAACATATATATTCATTAGTATACAGGGTGTCCAACACAAAAAAATAAATTTGAAAATAGAAAACCAGTGCTTCATTCCGGATAATAAAATGACTCTTCCACTTAACTTTTTGTGGCATCTACTTGTGCCTACTTGCAGATTAAAATATGGAATGCAATAAATACGTTGGTGGGCAACTTATAGGTACACTATACCTGCAATATAGCGCATACCATAAAACAATTGCTGTATGAGCTATGTATATTCACCGCCCTAGCACCAAATTAACTTGAGCGGTAATATCCACTTTCATATTCATTCTCGTTATTGAATTAAATGAGAATATATGTTTCACTGCATTTCTGAATCTGGAAAAATATCGTAGCCTAATAATATTTACTCTTCTGTTCTGATTGGCGTCCGGGTTTTGGCATGCACGGTTTTCTTTGGTTGAAATCGCCAAGCGGTTCGACTGCAACTGCCACAGTTGCAGCGGAACATCACCTTCTCATTCAATTCAATGACGAGAATGTATATGAAAGTGGATGTAACTGCTATTGGGACTTATTCAGGTGTCCACATGAATATTGAATATTTTTCAATATTAAACACGTTTCTATTTGTACATTCTACAATAATGCAAGTGAAACAGAAAAGTAAAGGAGATAGCACATTTTCTCACTAAAAAATATTAGACTTGTTTTGAGTAGTTGAATTCGAAAACTCATGAAGAATTAATGCATAACCTCTATAAAATATTCACGTTTATAAACTGTTCCTTAATTATATGCCTTTGAAATTGAAACTTGGAAAACTGTTATTGAAAATTTTTGATCACCTGCATAGGAAGAATTGAAAAACATTCAATATTCAAGAGCTTTTCAATAATCAACATTCAATTTGGTTGGTCGCGAAGCACCGCTTGAATTGAAATCAGCCATACTTCAATATTCAATTCAATAAACAAGTTTCAAAGTACACCAGAATGAGGCTCATTGAAAAATTAAAATATTCAATATTGAAAAATATTCAATATTCATGTGGACACCTGCATAAGCCCCATTGTCAATTTAGTGCTGGAACGGTGAATAAATAGCTCAAACAGCAATTGCTTTATGGTATGTGGTGGTATATTGCAGGTATGAAGAGCGCACCCATAAATTGTTCACCAACGTATTCATTGCATTCCATATTTGATTCAGCGAATAGGCAAGAGTCAATGCCCCAAATAGTTTAAGTTTAGTTTAATCATCCGGAGAGAAGCAGAGATTTTCAAGTTGGGTTTTCCATTTTCAAATGTTTTTTTTTGTGTTGGGCACCCTGTATAAAAATGAATATATTCTTAGTAACTCATGTTCATTCATACGAATGCATTCCTCCATTTTTCACTTTCAAATCTTCAATTTCGATAACAAATGCATATAGTTTCACAATGAGCATATATTTTCAGAAAATGAGCAGTTTCACTTCCTTGAACTTTCTTCAACGACCTTTCGATATTCCGACAATTTTCGAATTGTCAGCGATATGATGTTTCGGAAACTCTTTAAATGAGTTGCCATTAGTCTCTATTATTTTGACTTGAACCTAATTCATTGTTTTTGATTTGAGAGTTTTGATTCTCAACGTTTTTCAATTATTACATCTCCTTCACTTCTTATTACTCAATCTATTTAGTTTTAGTGTTATATTTACACTTATGAATATTAATGATTCTTGATTTGATGATATTTTTTTCATCAAATCGCATCACAATCAAATGAATCATGATTTTTCTCGAAAAATACCATAACAATGCATTTTGAATTATTCAACCCTCTAACGGCTCACCTAATCATACGATCTTCTTATAACTTATCAAAATTGACTAGGGTCTTGGACCAAACAAAATATCAAAAACTTATCAAATTTTGCTGAAAGCCATTTTTATAGGGTTTTGTGCCCTGTCCATTTATTTGGTCATATAACAACTTCGACTGACAAATTGCGACCGAAAAATGAATTCATTCTCATCCTTTATTTTGTTTATCATAGAATCAAGCGAAAAAACAACTTGATTTTTATTCTTGAGGCCACCCATCAGCTATTGATGAAATTTTATCTGAAGAGGTACCACTTCTATAAGCAGCCGAAGTGTACTATGGGTTTGAAACCTGCTCAGACCACTTTCAGCTAAGGTTTTCTTGATTCAAGGGCAAATCGACTTAGGCACTAATTCATGGTGAGTCTTCTTTAGGGTAACAAATAGTCTGCCGACAATGACGCCTTCGTCAAAAATACAATATATTGACACTGATGCCAGTTATTCCTTTTTTTTATTGAATTTTTCATGATTGAACCATTATCTTTTCCTTTCATATTGGCGGTTAATGTGAGATAATTCTTTTGAGCACCGTAAACCGTAATTAACGTAAGAGTTATCATTTCTCTTACGACCAACTCCTCTTTCAGATCTTCGTTGGGATAAAATTGTCCTAAATGCACTATGACAAGAATGTGATAGATTAGGCGATAGATTAAGTCTTGATAATTTTACCATGATACCAAATAAAAGTGAAGACGTGTTAGATTTTGGAAAACGAATTCAAATTTTACGTAGCAAACTTATTTTCAAAATAAATTTATATGGACCAACTAACGAAACAAATTCATATTAGGCAATATGAATCTCAATCATTGAAAGTATTTTTACCTACCACCAACGTGTAATATCAAACATTACAATACAAGCCAGCATGTGTCCACTGTCCACTTCCTTATCAATAGGGCCCTATTTATTGCTTCATGAGAGGTGTTGTCGAATGCCCCCTTTATGTCTAAGAAGGCGCATACGGCCATTTCTTTGTGCTCAAGTGATCTCTGGACGCTTTCGGTAAGCACGTACAGAGCGGTTTCCGTTGATCTGCCCGCCCTGTATGTATACTGACCGGAGTGCAGTGGCACCCTGTCCAGTATCTCGGTTCTAATATAATTATCTACCGTCTTCTCCAGTGTCTTCAGTAAGAAGGATGAGAGACAGATTGGTCTGAATGACTTCGGGAGGATAGGTCCTTCTTTCCCACTTTGGGAATGAAGGCTACTCGTGCTCTCCTCCAGTTGCTCGGTATGTACCCGAGCGCCAGACTGAATTTTAATAATGAACGGCAGTAGTTCCATTTGCCCTTTTTGTAAAAGAGCCTGAAATATAAGAGGAGAGCTTGTTGCTCTTCATCCTCTGTGTAGCTACCATCTGTTCTTCTGAGTGATATTGGTCCTTGCTCTCTGCCCCTCGCCATAGTTTTGTGTAATCTGGCTGGTGAAGGGCTTGATGTGATTGTCTCACAAAAGCTCCTGAAGGTGTTCCTCTTGGCTTTCCTTATTTCTTTTCGTTTTGTTAGTAATAACAAGTGGCTTCTTTTTACGAAATTCGATTTTGAACTTCAATTTCAGTGGCGTCGCAGTTGATTCCTCGTTACTCGGAAACGTAGCAAGATAGAACACACGTTTATATGAACTTTTTTTCTTGAAATATGACAAGGATTCACCTTCTGATATTAATGACATCATTTAAGATACATCCGGTACTTAATAATAATAATAATTGATTTTATTGTTCAAGGGTGCATACATACATACATACATCAGTACAGTTTTTCATGACTCAAGAACAAAAGGCAGAGTTCGGTCTCATCAGTAATTTGAATTACCGAGGAGACGCGCTCTTCCACTCAACCTGTAGTTTGATTTTGTTTATTTCTAGAATAATTTCCACTTGATTTGAATTGAACTTTGTATATCAATAATTGTAACTGCAACTTTTATTATATTGTATTGACAAATATACCGTAATTTTTAAACTCAATGTAAAAAATCGATAATTTTTTTTTCTGTGACGGAAAAAAGTTTGACATTTCATCTCTGTTGACAGGTAATAAAATATAACTTTTAATTAAATTACTTTTTCCCTGATAACCGGGAAAAAAGTGAGTACTTTTTTCCCCGATATATGTACGCATAGGTAAAGGTAGATATTTGATTAAAACGTCGTTTTTCCCGTAACAGAATGTCCACTCCCTTATGTATTATACATAATATTAATATTTTTTGCACTTTCGGGGCTAAAGTGCCAACTTTATAACAGGGACTAAAATGTATCTTTCAGTCCCTAGGGAGATAAAGTTGCCTTTCAAATCCCTAGGGACAGAAAGTAAAAATCAAACATTACCGCAGCTACACTATTGATAACTAGGACAAAAATTAGGAAATATTCCATTATAAATCTTTATTGATTGAATTAAGAGTGTATGTGATATTAACATTATTAAAATTGATGAAACTAAATGGGCGATTATTTGTATTTGATAAGTGAATGCTAAAGGAAAGTGAAGAGATGTCATGTTCTTGACGTATCGGTTAATGACAACATTAACTGAAATGACACTGAATTGAAAAAGTTTGTTGACATCGTTGCTATGACGTTACCTACCGAGTAATCCAAGTACCATGTTTATATAACTCATCAAAATAATTAGTTGTACTATTATTGAAATTTATAATACTGGAAAGTGCAAAAAATAGCGTATATGCCGCAGGACTAAAGTGATATTTCATCCCTTACGTGATTATTGGCCCTCGGGCTCTACGAGCCCTCAGGCAATAAACATCACGTGCAGGATTAAAACATTCACTTTAGTCCCTTGCTATATAATATACTATTATCTCTTAAACTCTCGGTTTTTTCGGGAGACAACACAACCTCGAGCTAAAATGTAATACTTTTTTCCCTTGTATAATAAATAACTATTTCTCCATACCACAATCTTTCTTCAAAATATCTAGCTTAAATAATTGAAAAAATAAAAATTGAAGTGTATATTTTTATATCGTATAAGACTTAGATAATATGACTCAATTAGATAGGTATAGGTGTGAACAGTCTAAATGGTCAGGAAGCAAGATGTATATTCCAAAATAACTGGTTTTGGAATTTTTGTATAGAACTATGATTAAACTTGGTCGAATTGTCAAATGTATGTATTCTTTGAACTCGCCGTTAAAATCTCTAAAACTTTGATCACAATAGTGTTTTAGTGTTTTAGCCAATGTGAAAAAAACTGTCGTTTAATAGTTCATTTGTATCTCGATTAGGTTTTCGCCAGGATGCGTCGTTTAGGAGTTGTAAGCGAAAAGCTCAAGAAAGTCCGAAATTTTTAAGTTTTTGGGGAACCAGAAGTTATACGCAATCCCTGGAGCGATACAAACTCGCATTACTAGTTGTTAAGACTATATTGAGGTTTCAGAACGATTTCCAGCATTTTTCAGGTCACTTTGAGGTGCTGTTTTTATTTTATCAAACTATATGGATAATTAGAAACTTTGGTGTGAATATAAGTCAGAAACATTGTTTGAAATTGACGTAATTTTGGTGATTGGGTAGTTTTTAGTTTTCTGCGTTTCTGAATTATACTGACCCGTTTCAATAGAGGAGGTGTGAATTTGATGTACCTACCATTTTGGTTTTTAGACGCAAAGGTTATAGGGAAGATTGGGTTCATTGTATCTGATACAATGGAACTAACTATAACCCTTTTCAGCTGTCTTAGGTACTACCAATGTTTCAGTATTAACCATTATCATATTTTATTTTATATTTTTATTTAATTTTAAATTTGTATTTCATGTGTATGTACTTAAGAAGACTGAATAAATAAATAAAAAAAAATCGTAGTAAATTATCCAAATCAAAATCCAAGTCCTCAAGGCCTCATTCGGCATAGTGGAGGTTGAACATTGTTGATCAAATTAGGTAATAACAATTCCACACTAATGAATTGCCAGAGGCTTTTGTGGCTATCGTTACTTAAATTACGATAGTGCCCTCGCAGCCTTTGGTTCGGAAGACACTACTCGATTTTTGAGAACAGAAATTAACTTAGTTCTCTCCGTCTTGAATTACTCTAGGTTCCGGAGAAGAAAAGCAGGCAACAAGTGTGAAGAATACTTTATTAAAACTGAACTAGTCAATCATAGTTACATTTCATTTTATACACTTTTGAGACAAAGAATAAACATTTGAAACAAAGAGTTCTAGCATAATTTCTTTGTAACTGATAATTTTCGGTGTAAGAGATAAAGTACAGTAGAGTGCATAATAGTAAGTATATATTCCGCTGGAAAAGATAATTTCATAGTTATGAAACAGCAAATTGTTGAAGAGATAACTTTCGGTACAATGATAAAAAGCGGTGCGTACAAATGTGGACTCATCATATTGAAGATAACAATCAGTATGAAGATATAAGCGGTGTGAGTATGTGGGCCGGCTCCAGGACGGGTCTGCATACGTAACCCTTATGCGATGATTTTCCAGGTTTTTAGGTCGATGTTCATCACGAGATACGCCGTTGGTGTTTTCCAAGGAAAATTTCACCATTTTGACAATTCCCCAGTACCCACCACCATTTATCAAGAGTTTTTAACTCTTAGCTAGATGGGGAGCAGCAGATTCCGGATTGGTGTGTCGCGGGGTGCACCGTGCGTATCCCCAAAAACGGAGATTTGTCTGATCCAAAGAATTACATGCTTGAATTCGTGCTATAAGATCTTTACGCGCATTTTATACGCGCGAATACTCTGGGCAGTTGATCCGGTGTATGAACGGATATATGAGCAAAGAGGATAAGTATAAGCTGAACCTTTCGATGGCCTGGATCGATTACCGCAAGGCATTTGATACAGCATCGCATGGGATAATCATGCATTTGCTCAGATGCCTTGCGGTGCCCGATCCAATAGTGAGATGCATTGAACTCGCTTCACCATAAGATCTGGTCAAGTCAGAGTCCAAGTAGAGCAGGTAATCTTCAGAAGGGGCGTATTCCAGGAAGACTCCCTCATCCCTCTTCTCTTCTACATCCCACTATTGCCATTGTCCGGTGAACTCAGGAGGATGACCTCAAACTGTATTCCTCTTAGGTTTTTGGATGAACCAAGGTCTTCAATATTCTTGAAGAAGACACCATTCATTGGCTTATCCTTATGCAGCTGCAGGACCTCAGTCTCCGCAGCTTTGATGTGAGCTTTTTGCCGAACTAGTTCCAACTTGGTGACAGAGTTTGGGTTCGCTTGTTCAGTGTCGAACCCGAGACCAAGTTCATCGGCTGCCCGGATTGCTGCCTTGATGAGAAATGCTCCAATCCCTGCCTTTTCATGAACGCGGACCATGTAGAGAAGGGTATCTGAACTCCTGAAGACTTCAGGCTCCAGCATTATTTTTTCATATAGACACTCCAAACTCAAGCCTCCCTGTTGTTTGGGGAAGTATAACAGTGCATGGAACCGTGAAATGCATCATTTTTCGAGTTTTAACGTAGAGTTGCCGCAGCTCTTCCTGAGTCCATTTTACTGCTCCAAAGGAGTAGGGTAGAATCGGAGTGGCAAGCATATTGATCGCAGCAACTTTGTTCTTCTCTGACAGTTCTGATGACCAGATCTGTCGAAGTTTGTGCTGATACTGCGGAGAGAGTTTTTAACTGCGTTTTCCTCTTGGGAGTAGCTATACGTCTCTCCGACATCAAGATGATGTAGGATGCTTTCGTCTGCGAGCTGGACATCCTTTCTGTATCCCTCACATAGTCCTCGTTCGAGATGAACTGTGGCACATTTGTCAATTCCGAACTTCACTTCGATAGCACGCGTGTATTCTTGCACCACCCTCAAGGACTGAGGTAGGTCCCTCTCTCCAGAGGCATACAGTTGTCTGGCTCTAAATCCCAACAAATCAACAGCTTTGCTCTTTGCTATAGCAAGGTTCGATCCGAATTGCGAATATGAACATTTCCATTAATAATGTCCCAATAAATTTTGCTGATCTGGCAAAAAACCTTGGATTGTGAACAGATACCTCTCTGAGATTTCAAAAACAAGTTTCAGCTTGTATAAACAAATCAATCTGGAAACTAAAACTCCTATATAGTTCACGTTCCTTGTTGAACATCCATCTAAAAAATATGCTAAGTAAATCACTAGTTCTGTCTACTTTTAATCATTGCGACACTGTTTACGGACCCTGCCTAACAGCATCGGATGCTAGTAGAATACAAAAAATCTAAAATTATTGTTCGCCATTTATCTATAGCGTGAGAAAGCGACAATTAACCTATTCGACATAAGCTCATGGAAGCTGGTTGGCTATTTATAAAACCTCTTCGTAAGCTCCACTGTGCCACCTTGTACCACGAAATTATCCTCACAAAAAATTCTTCCCATTTATTTCGCAATATTGTTTTCCGTACGAATGTCCATAAACGAAGGGTATTATAACCCCATACCTATTCACAGAACAAGCATGTTTCTCTTACAATGTATCTGCTGTTACAACTCCATACCTAGCTCTGTCAACAGCAAAACAGTTTCTACTTTCCATGAGACCTATTGACGAGTCCGCTAACGTTGATACTAGGTTTTGATATTCCGTTCAGTTATTAGATGCTAATAATTATTATTGTGTATATATGTGTAATGGTACAGTAAAACCAGTCTAGCTTTGGACGTTAAAATGTGCTGCGCACTTGTCGGACAACGGATTATAGTCCATAATATATCCAGTAATAAGTCACTCAACATGAACAAACGCGTAATTTAAAATGTATCGCTAGATTGGTTTCAGTGTATGTGTATGTATTTCACAAATCAGTTGAGTGTTTGATGATATCTTAGATTAATATTAGATCAGGATTGAGTTTGGTTAAGTGGAAGAATATCACCTTGTGCTCAGCAAGAGATGAACTTCGCCATTTCTTTATGTTATTTGAATGAAGACTAATATATTTTTTTTTCCTGAAAGGATGTTCCAGTCAGGCCCTGTCTCCGGAGCTCCGACACATCCGAAGGGCGCGCTGGATCGTTTACCCAGATAACCACTCCCCACGTCCGTGGGGTAAGTGATTACTGGTCCGAGAGTCATGGGTCCTGAGCAATCGCAGTGAACCAAGTTTGACAGCCTTCTGCATTCGTCCGGCTAAGATTTCTGCCATATTGCGACAAGTCGGTATGATTTTTAAGTTCGAGAGCAGTGTGCACATCATACCACCAAGGACCCCTATAATAAGATTGTTATTTTTTTTTTCTTGGTTGTGTTGGCATTGACTGCTATGGCCATTAACCACGTGTTCTGAATAGGCCTTGTTACTAACTCCATACGCCACCTTAGAAGCAGCACTGTTAATTATTAAAGCAACAGTGAATCGTGGAGGATTATCCCCGGCCAGCAACAAGATTCAATCACTCAGATTTACATCTGAAACTGAAAAAATCGTGCCCTGCCTGGGGATGGAGCCCGCGACCTTACGATCACGAAGCCCCGGCGCTACCACTGCGCCAATCCCCGCCCCAAGATTTTTACTTGTATCCGTTTGTATTATATCAGTAACACATCCGGAGGGCGCGCTGGTGCCATTTACCCAGATAGTCACTCTCCACGTCCTTGAGGTGAGCAACTACTGGGTCCAAGAATCATGTGCCCTGATCAGACGTAGTGAACCAAGGACGACAGCCTTCTGCATTCGTCCAGCTAGGATTTCTGCCGCATCACGGCAAGCCGGTATGATTTTTAGATTAGAGAGCAGCGAGTCCATCATTCCACCAAGGACCCCTACAATCAGAACCATCATTTTAACAGAATGGTTTGAGTACAGCCTACGGAGTTGAAAGAGTAAACCTCGATATTCAGTCCGTTTCTCCTCCTCTTTTCGGAGGAAGTTGGTTTTGCCAGGAGCCGGAAACTCCATGACGAAAATCGTCTTACTCTGATGATCAAGGAGGACTACATCAGGCTTATATCAGGCTTATGTGCTTGTATTTGCCTCAGGGTGTGGAATGAGTTGTTCCAATAAATGCGGCACTTCTCATTCTCCACAACCGACATAAGGCAATACCGGTGTCTCGTCTATACCGTACGAGTATCGTAGATGGTAGTACGATACTCGTAGCGCTGCGTTAAGTCTGTGGTGCTGTGCATTGAATGTCGGGGACCTCTATACCAGTCACGCGACTACGGTAGACCAGGGTGTTGAAGACACCATCCTGGCAGGCCATCATGAAACCCTTGACCATAGAAAGGCATAAGTCAAATTTTTTAATGAGTCGAGGTCTTCCACATTCTTATAAGCTCATCCTTTGGCAGCTGCAGCAGTACTGCATTTTCTGCGGTCTTTATTCAGGCTTTTCGCCAAAAGGGTTCCAAGTTCGGGTCACGCGGTGTCGAATATGAGACCAAGTTCATCCGGAGTCACTATATTAGAATAATACACAGTATCAGAAACTTTTCATGTAGGGTATAGACAGAAATCTACGCGAGCAACAAGGAACGCAATGATATGATAATACCACATAAATAACTGAATAAGAGAGACGCACTACTGTGCGCCTATCCTGTTACCCCACCCGACGAATTAACAGCTCACGTTGATATCCCTTCCTCGAGCGAGTAGAGGAGAAATTGCAATGTTCTCTCAACATACAGCAAGCTATTCTTTACGCTCTCATGACACCACCATACCCAAGATGAAAACTTTCCGATACTGTATTATTATTACTCTAATATAGTGACTCTGGGAGCTCTTTCGCCAGAAAGGCTTACTGTGAAGCCCCTGTCGTGAATGCATGCATGTGTTTGTTACTCATCTGTGCTTTTACGACTTATTGAATAATAAATAATACAAAGACAATGCCACAATTTTTCGTTTACTTTTTCAGTATTTCAAAATCAGAAGCAGAGGGGCTGTTTTCATTATAACTGCGACTTTGATGACATTTTTAGTGATTCACTGGCTGTCTTGTTTGCAATTTCTAATTCCAGTATTAGTAGGAGTCTATTTTACAAATCCTCCCTATACAAAAAGCTGGGTATTCTCCCATGGAATGTTTGACGAGACACTCAGAGTGAGATACACACACAGTTTTTTTAAAGGATCTGCTGAAATATTAGGTATGTCATATCATTTATTCAATCAATCAAATAGTATATTAAAGTATGAGTGGATAAAGAGGTCTTTCAAACACGCGCGACTTTTCGAGCACGACGGCACAGCTGGAATGTTCGAAATAGAGCAAGTGTGTAAAGATCAGTTAGTCAGGTTATTTTTTTCAATTGGTGCACTTTGAAATCATAAGTACTGGTTTCATTATTACAAATAATGGAAAGAAGAACTCATAATGTAAAATGGTTGAATTCGTGAGTATACCTTTCGTTAATATTTTGCATTTGTTTCTAATATTTCATTTGACGTTACAAGGTACTCCTGTCACAGCAATAATCATGAAATGTACGATTGGGTGTGAACGAGGATCAATTGTAGCAACACCAAACTTGGTATGCTAGTAGTTGGAATCATTATATAAACCCGAAAAAAAATTGTTTACCAAAATTCCAGGGGTGGAACATTTTTTTTCCGTTTAAAAATAAATAAATAGATTTTTGCTGTAATCTTGGAAAGTATATGAATTATCGAAAAAACAACCCAACAAGATGAAAGACAATTCAATTCTCCACAAAAATTATTCCTAGTAGTTTCTTATGAAATGCGCTCGTTTTCTCAGAAAACGTGATTGAACGCCTTCATCAACTTTCAGGTTCACCTTTACCCGCCGCTGAAAATTCTGGCGGAGCCGAATATTTGATTGGTTATAACTCTTCTAAAAATGATCGGAGAAGAAAAAGGAAAAGTTCATATCGTTTCTGAAGACTCCTACCTTCTTATGCAAACATAATATGCGAGTATTTGTATACCTAAAATGTGTTTTGTCGCACTTCACGGAGATGTTTGCGGATGATCCGAAAATCATGAATAATTTAATAAATATAGAATTATTATAATGAAACACTATATGCAAAAAAAATAAAGGAGCGTAACAGGTCCTACTTATACATGCCAAAATAAAAACTTTATTTTACTTACTCATAAAACCGGCATTCCCTTCAGTAAATGTTGAAAATAATCGTTTTTTCATATCCTGCATATATGTTTAATTGAAAATTGTCAAGCTGTGTGCACGTTCCAATGTAATTGGATGAAGAAAAGGTTTGTATTTGTTGCAGAAATGTATTTATAAAATAATAGCAAAGCGCTTTCGACTATAAAGTCATCATCAGTGCGTACCTGTAAGTAAGTGACATTGAATAGAATTTAAGAAATTTAGATAAGGAGAATTTCAAAAATTGAAAAATTATTTACTTGTCAGGTGTACAAGAGCCAGACCATAAAAATATCATGTGTCTAGAGGACTATGTAAATATTTAAAAACAAGACATCATATGAATAACATTTTAAAAAATCCTTATTCCAGGATACACCTAGATAAAAGTTTCAACAGGCAGAGTAACACATGTCTGCTGAAGCTTTGTTTTGAAAATTGATAAATGACAAATTAGTCAAATTTTGTGATTTAATTATGAAAATGTTTCAAGGTGACAGAACCAAAGTTACAAAAAAATTTTTTGTAGTCTAATAAGAACTTAAAAACTTTAAAACGTCAGCCCTAAGTTTACCAAAGAAACAAACATCATTATTATCAGTTCAGCATCCTGGGAAACCAGATTGGAACTAAAGATCATGATATAAGTCTGATGAGAACTTTCCCAATCTCAAAAGTAACAAAGAGGGTATCCAAAATGATGAACCTATACCAGAAAATGTTTAAGAAATTTTCCAAAAAATTGATCTGTAAGTCTACTTATAGTTCTGTTAATCTAAACCCAACGAAATATGACAAACCGGGAGAAAAGTCTAATGAGAACTTCAACCCGATGTGCACAGAGCCAGGCTTACGACACAGTCCCTTGGGAATTTGTGAAACCAATTCTATGCTCAGGATCATGGGACAGGTCTATTGAGAACCTTCCCAATCCCCAAAGCGCCAGAAAGGTAGCCCAAAACCAGGAGGCACTACAAGACACTACAAACAGAAAAGATTTGAAAAAAACCAAGGAAATTGCTGAACCAGGAGAAAGTCTAATGAGAACTTGACACGGTACATGCAAAAACCCAAATTCAAGAAAAACAGAACCTGAAGTGGAAATTATAAGTTTCAAATTGAAAGCAATAGTTTATGTTCTGAGAATTGAAGAGAAAGTCGAGAGTGAGGGAACCAAACAAACTGCAAAATGGGTTCAAGCAATAATATCATCGAGAAAGAGTTCAAGAGCAATTAAATATGTATATTAATTTAAATTTATGAAAAAAAAATTTTTTTAAACGTCTATGAAGAGGAATGTAAGCTCTGTTTAAATTAACTTGAGTGTTGAGACAACGGTCATTATTCAGTAATTCCTTGTTAATATGTAAATCTTCAAGAAAATCTTAACTATTGTAATTTTTGGAACTCATCTCCTGTAAAATTTTTAAATTCCTATTTGGACTAAAGTTGTGGTTGTTAAACCTCAAATGTTGACCAAAGGCTAAAATTTTATTGGGATTTAAATGTTCACTAACACTCCGGTCTCAATTTAAGCTTCATTCATTTACATGCTTATAAAAGACCTAACACTCCAAAATATGCAGTAAGTAACTCTTTAGATCTGATTAACAAATTGAATAGTTTAAATTTACCTGAAGAAAGCTTGATGATTTCCTTTGATGTAAGTAATCTTTTCACTTCAGTTCCGAAAATAGAAACCTTACCGCTTGTAAGTGAGGCCTTAAGCCTTGCTCAAGTTGATGCCAATTCCATAACTTAAATTTTGACCTTGTTAAACCAAGACTTTTTTGTTTTTAATCATAAATTCTATAAACAACGAGATGGAATTGCCATGGGTAGTTGTTTATTACCTTTTTTAGCAGATATTTTAGAAAACAAATTCAGTATCACTGCAAATAATACAGAATTTTACATTGGTTTAGATATGTTGATGATTGTTCGGTATTTGTGAATGGTGACATTGACATTGTCAACAATCTTTTGACAAAAATAAACCAAGTACACACAAGTATCAAATTCACACTTGAATTACAATCAAATAATAAATTAAATTTCTTAGACTTCACAATCTATAAAACTAAAAATCTTTTAAATTTTAGCATATTCAGAAAACCCACACAAACCGATCACGTTACACCCAGCTTCTCCAATCACCCCCATCAACACAAAATGGCAGCCTTCAATTGTTACATTCATAGACTTTTGAATATGCCCCTTTCCACAGGTGGTTATCAAAATGAATTGAATATCATTAAACAAATAGCTTCAAACAACAATTGAAGACACAAGTGGATAAAGGGTTCAAGTCACACAAAATTAATTTAGAGCAAATGATGTTTAAAGTTTTTGATACAGCAGTTTTTTGTATTCCATTGAATGAAAAAAATAATCGCTGGTTTGAATAGATCTCTATTGCACAATTTTGCATAGTACATCTAACACTGGTATATGATACAGTTTAAAAAAAAAACACAAAAAAATGTACATGAACCCTTCATCCTTCAAATAAACAGAGTTAGTTTTTCATCAATGGAAAATGGAAGAAAGGTTCAAGTCACATTTAAATGGGTAAGTGGATAAAGGGTTTATGAGGAAAAAACGTATTATTGAGAAAAAATGAAATGATTCGATTGGATATCGATGTTGAAAAACAAAACTCCATTCATAAAACTTTTTTCGGAACTATGTACAGAATATATTCAGAAGAATTTTGCGATTGTTTCGAGCGGATGAAGGATTTCAAGTACCCGACAAATAAAATAATCATGGATGAATGATTCATGTTCATTAAATACAATGTACTTGAACCCTTCATCCAGTGGCAATAATAGAACATAGGTGAACATAGATCTTTCATCAATATATAATCTTCTTATTTTGTACAATAGACGAACGGGATTAGTAGGGAAAACATCCTACTCACTTAAAACCTTCATCCACCCAAAAATCTCATTTTCCATTAAAATGTCACATCGACCCTTTATCCACTCGTGTCTTCAATTATAACCCGAATATTATTGATAGTTTGATCCAAAAAATTAAAAACAAAAGAGAACGTAATGCACAATTTGTTTCACTTCCTTTCTTAAATCACAATATTTCTAATAAAATAGCTGGTTGCATTAAAAGCAACATAGACATTAAAATTTCTTTTAAAACTAACCACACTCAACAGATACCTGGTTAACACAAAACATAAAATTGATAAACTTTCAAAAAGTGGCATATACAAGTTAAATTGTGATGATTGTGATGCAGCCTACATTGGAAGAGCTTGCAGACCTTTGAAAGCACGTATAACCGAACATTTAAATCCCAACAAAATTTCAGCCTTTGGTCAACATTTGAGGTTTAACAACCACAACTTTAGTCCAAATAGGAATTCAAAAATTTTACAGGAGGTGAGTTCCAAAAGTTACAATAGATTAGATTTTCTTGAAGATTTACATATTAACAAGGAATTACTGAATAATGACCGTTGTTAAAATAAATTAAATTTTTTTTTTCATAAATTTAAATTAATATACATATTTAATTGCTCTTGAACTCTTTCTCGATGATAATATTGCTTGAACCCATTTTGCAGTTTGTTTGGTTCCCTCACTCTCGACTTTCCCTTCAATTCTCAGAACATAAGTTATTGCTTTCAATTTGAAACATATAATATCAACTTCAGGTTCTGTTTTTCTTGAACTTAGGTTTTTGCATGTACCGTGTCAAGTTCTCATTAGACTTTCTCCTGGTTCAGCAATTTCCTTGGTTTTGATTAATAGAACTACTGAATTGAGTAAATGAGAAACAATATAAAAAAAAATTTAAATCTTTTCTGTTTGTAGTGCCTCTTGGTTTTGGGCTACCTTTCTAGCGCTTTGGGGATTGGGAAGGTTCTCATTAGACCTGTTCCATGATCCTGAGCATAGAATTGTTTTCACAAATTCCCAAGGGACTGTGTCTTCAGCCTGGTTCTGTGCACATCGGGTTGAAGTTCTCATTAGACTTTTCTCCCGGTTTGTCATATTTCCTTGGGTTAAGATTAACAGAACTATAAATAGATTTACAGATAAATTTTTTGGAAAATTTCTTAAACATTTTCTGGTATAGGTTCATCGTTTTGGATACCCTCTTTGTTACTTTTGAGATTGGGAAAGTTCTCATCAGACTTATATCATGATCTTTCGTTCCAATCTGGTTTCCCAGGATGCTGAACTGATAATAATGATGTTTGTTTCTTTGGTAAACTTAGGGCTGACGTTTTAAAGTTTTTAAGTTCTTATTAGACTACAAAAAAATTTTTTGTAACTTTGGTTCTGTCACCTTAAAACATTTTCATGATTAAATCACAAAATTTGAATAATTTGTAATTTATTAATTTTCAAAACAAAGCTTCAGCAGACATGTGTTACTCTGCCTGTTGAAACTTTCTCAAAATTTAACTACTTTGTCAATTTATCAATTTTCATAACACAGATCATTATTTCTATAGGTAATGTTCTAAGCCATACTTCATTGCCATGATATTTTTATGGTCTGGCTCTTGTACACCTGACGAGTAAGTAATTTTTCTAAATTTCTTAAATTCTATTCAATGTCACTTACTTACAGGTACGCACTGATGATGACTTTATAGTCGAAAGCTATTATTTTATAAATAAATTTCTGCACAAAATACAAACCTTTTCTTCATCCAATTATAAGTTTAATAACACTATTGTGAAGTGAAAACCTCAAGCTTGAAATCAAATACTTAATTTTTCATGTAGGATGTGTATGAGAGATTATTTTCAACATTTACTGAAGGAATTACCGGGATTATGTGTGAGTTGAAAACTGAGGCAGGAGTAAAACCCAGTTTTTTTCTTTGGCAGATCTAAGTGAAACGTGTTTCACTAGTCTAAAATCTTTGCATATGGTCAGAAGAGGGTACTGATTCCTGCTTCAGTATAACTAGTTCATATCAACTAAAATATACATGACTTTTCGAATCCTCCGTAAATATCGTAGAAGGGTAATGTGAAGTGGGACAAAACACATTTTGGGTACTCAGATACTCACATGTTATGTTTTGAAGGTTGTAGACGATGTAGTAACTTGATTATCTGTAAGAATAGCTGAACACAAAAAGTGGACTCAACGGGGGGAAACACCTAAATCGGGAATAGCCGACCACGCGTGGACAGAGCACCATCGAATTCTTTGGGACGAGGCTAATGTTCTTCATAGAGAAGAACATTGGTTTAAACTCAAATTCATAAAAACCGCTTATATCGAGGTTAATGATGCTTTCAGTCAACCGAGCGTGGAAATCAAAAACGTATGGAGGCCGCTAATGAACCGTTTTGGAGGGAGAATTAGCGCGAAAACACGCGCGCCACAAGACCGCGCGTAATTTATAACGTAATTACCGGCACACCTATAAAACATCGTGTAGATTCAAAATTTGTCAGTATTCACCTGAAGACGATTGCAGATTCAAGGAATTGAAACGTAGTGAAAAAATTGAAAGAAGTAGAAATCTTTCAACCATTAAGACGATGGAAGTCCGAAGCACAAGTAATCAAACTCACATGTTATATTTGCATGAGGAAGTACAAGTAAGTCTTCAGGAATGATATACACTTTTTCTTTTCCTTCTACTATAATTTTTAGCAAAGTTATGACAAATCTAATATTCGGCCCTGCCGGAAATTGCAGTGGCGGGTCAAGGCGAGCCTGAAATTTTATATTGGAATCAGGTTTTCTGAGAAAATGAGTGCATAGAGTGAAGGCTTTGACGACCGGAAGTGAAATCGTGAAGAATGATTTCCGGGCTTTGAGGCCGTGGTTGGTTCACCTCCCTGGAGGCGGTTTCTTTGGACGTTTCGCTCACAACTGCGGTGAGCATCTTCAGCATAGGTTCAGTCTTCTCGAAGAACGACGTAAAACTGATGATCAGTTTTATTTATTAGTTTTATTCATTCTTCACTTGTGGCTTACATTTGTTTGTGATTACTGTTCTAACTGCTGCAGCTGATCGAAAAAACTTTAAAATATGTTTATCTCTCTCTTACTCTTGTACTCCATTTTTCTTTCTCTTTTAAAATATAAATTTCGAGCAAGTCGAGCAATCAGAGTATCTAGGCCACAGAGTCCACTGGCGCACCCAGGGGGTGGGCTTTGGGGCTCGAGCCCCCCCCCCCCCAAGACAAAGTGTCAGAAAAATATTTTTTTACTTAAGAAATACTACTGCGCAAAACCAGTTGAATGGTCTGGCATTACTTTTTATTGATAAAGATATTGTCTCCTGAGGAAATATTAGATAATATAACTTCTAAAAGAAGGAAACTAGATTTTTCAGAATTGTTGATTTTGCACAAAATGTTTGTACCTTCAGAATGATTTTTTTAATGAATCATTTTGTTTATCATTGTTTTTCATTTTTCCAGAATTGAACCCTAATTCATATATTTTACTATTTTCATTGGCTTCTATGAGCCCCCCCCCCCCAAGAGAAATTCCTGAGTGCGCCAGTGACAGAGTTTATTCTGAGTCTAGGCTTCACGGTTCTTGAGTTGTTGAACTAGCCATGGTCGAAAGTTCGATAGGCACATTCTGAGGCGTGCTTTAAATAGGTAAAAAGGGGCACCAATTGAGAAAAATATGTTCAACACTTGTTGAATATGAATATTAGTGCCTGGTTAGTGATCTAGTTGTAATCCAAATATAATAGGGATGTTTTTCATTTTGATATTAATAAATTATAGTTTCAAAAAACTGAAGACACAAGCTTTCATAGTAATGACTAAAGAGTAAAAAATAGTCATTGAAAATTAACTTTAATGTGTGGTGCTTGATATCAGCAATGACATCTGAATGGATATCAGTCATCTTTATTTTGTATTATTAATGCTATTCGTATCTAAACGCTGTCTGTGATTATGAAAATGTAAGTGCAAAAGCACCTGACGCATTTTTAATATTAAAGTTGAGCGAATGAATAAATATTTGGAAACTTTGGTGTGAATACAATTCAAGAAATAGTTGGCATCCTCAAAAGCTGAAAGAATACTTGCTTTTAACTCTTGTCTGCATCTCTCCATCTAGTGTCCGGAGCCTCTATACCTATCGCGACTACGGTGTAGACCAGGGTGTTGAAGACATCATCCTGGCAGGCTATTATGAACTCCTCGGTCTGCGAAGGTCAAATTTTTGGATAAGCCAAAGTCTTCAATGTTCTTGAAGGAGACCTTATGCATTTGCTTAGCCTGATGTAGCTGTAGAAGGACCCCAGCCTCCGCAGCTTTTTGCTGAACAGGTTCCAACTACATGACAAAGTTTGGGTCATCCCGAACAGTGCTGGAAACGAAATCGAGTTTATCGTCACGGACCATGCAGAAAAGTGGATTCTGTTACTCGGCTACGATTAACCAAGGTGTTACAGCCATTATCCTGGAAGACCTTTGGGAATCCCTCCGTCTATGACTTCAGGCCCCTTGATCTCAGGAAGGAGTTGGTTGAAACAACAACGTCAAAGCAGTATTTGACTAGCATGATACACTAGGGTTTGGATAAGGGTTTTATATCAGGATCACCTTGAAAAGTACCCCGCCTTCTCTTATGGAAAGTGGCATTCGATTTTTGTTCAAATTTCAGTATGTTGTAGTATCCGATCACCTTATCAAAAGTGTCCCATGGCCCAACACGATCCTATGACTACAAGTTATTGTACATTTTCAATCATATGAATAGAAAGTCTTCAATAGTCTTGAATATTCATGAATAATATTATGATTTTTATTTATTGTGAATTTCTGAGCTGTATTTTAAGAAATAATATGAAATTTGTAACTGTAGTGAGAAAGTCGATATTGGCAGAATTCGATTTTCCAGTTTTTTTGCAATTTCCGCAAGTTTTCTCCATTGAGGTAGTATATTTTTTTATTTTATATGAAAATTGAAGTCTTTTCGAAAAAAATGCGCCCCCACAGAACTCTCTATAATGAAAAAAAAAGCTTTTTCATGGACTTTTTTCGCGAAAATCATTAATTTCTTGAAAACCACTGAACTTTTTGACAAAAATAAAATATCTTCTTACTTGGCATGAAAAATACTAAAATCCTACCAATTTCTGTTAACGTAAAATAAATCCAAAAAAATAAACGAAAATATTGGTTTTTCGTATTTTACTCGGCATTTTTGAGGTTATGTAAAAAATTTATTGAAATCAAAGTTGTAGATTTTTTAATTATTCACAACTTTTCAATTCAAACTTTTTCGTTAAAATACGTATTTACTGTCATATTTGGTCAAGACTTTGGCCAATCGATGAGGGCAGATCATGAGGGGATGGAATATTTCCGTAAACATGGTTTTCACTTTTCGCCCCTCACTTACGTAAGGCGCCCTCCGGTGTACTTCTGAGAAGTACTCCGCCTTCTGAGGATCCGTCACTAAACGCTCGTTACCCTTCTCTAGGGCGGGGATCGGATCAAATCGCCTGGTAATGCGTTTTGCCATCAGCCACAGAGAATTGTCCCGAACGTTTAATTTCTCCAATTTATTCTTCCAGTTCCGGTTGCTATTCTCCTTAATCAAGTCTGAAATCTCTTCCCCGAGTCGGAGCATGTCCTGTCTGGCGATGGGGTCGCGCTTAGCTTGCCATTGCTTTCTAGTAGAGTTCTTTAGACTGATCAGGTTCCTAACAGCCGCTGGAAGACTATTCCGGTCAGCCTTTACCTGAATCTTCTTGGTAGTACGGCTTCTCGCCCATTGAATATTTTCCATCAGAGCGAGCGTTACCTCCTCAATGTCATACTTAGAGATGTTTGACTTGATAGACATCCTAGCGTTCATTACCGGTACAGTGCTCTACCAACTGAGCTATCGAGGAGACATACGTTCAACTACATATCGGGAGACAGAGTTTTGATGTTAGTAAATCACCTACAAACTACGGCGTTCGTAAAGTGTTGGAGAGTTACGAGTAGTATGAAAACTCATTCGTTTTCAGTAATCATCAAGATCCATTTACCTTTCACCCTAGCGTCGTCGAGTTTGTAGGTGATTTACTAACATCAAAATTTAATGCCGCTAATTTGCCTTCATTTATTTGTATATCACAGAACGCTATCTCCATTCTTAAATAGAATATAGTTTATGATAATCAATCGGGTCAATTCTGTTTCTCAGTAGCAAGATTGTTATCATAGCAAGACAAATTCCACTGCAAAATATATCTCAATTTTATAGGAGGCTTGAAAAATATCGGCAGGAGATGTTGCTGCCACATCATCCCCTGCCAATAAAGAAATGTGTATATCAAGGCTTTCATAATATTGAGATATATTTTGCTGTGAAAATTGTCTATGATAAAAATATTGCTAGTGAGAAACAGAATTGACCCGAATGTGAATTATGACCGCCAGAAATAAAATTATTCAATATCCTAATTGTGTGGAAAATAATTAAATAAACATGTCCACTTTCACATTCAACACCCCATATCTCGATAACTAGTCATAGGATCGTGTTGGGCCAATGGACACTTTTGATGAGGTGATCGGATACTATAACATAGTTCCAGTCAATTTCACCGGGACCCATAAACCCATAAGACCGGTGCGGGGTCCTTTAAATGTTATAGGTTACAACATTCTGTCAAAGTCAAGCTAACGCTGATCTCGTCCGTTTCGTTCGGTTATTACCGACTGATTCGAATAATTTGTGGCTGGGTGACTAAAATCTGTTCTAATCTGCGATCATATCACCGAACTCTACTATAATCCACTCCTCATTACAGATATTGGGTCATAGTGTCTATGAAACTTTTAACAGTTGAAAAGTTCTACAAAATTGACAATTTTATCTACAGTGGAATAATACAAATAGTGGTTATTTTATCTCTATATTCCGTACAGTGGTTTTCTAGTTGCTATAAAGAATAATTATGAGGGACTGTTCGAATGTTTCTATATTTTTTTTTAGGTATACGGCTACGAATGTACCAAATCTCTTTAGCAGAAGATTATTGTGTTTCGATTTTCACATTCATCGTTGGAAGAATCCTGCTTACTGTCATATGGAGTAAGAAAACTAATTTGGTATTGGAACGAAGTATAAACTTTTTGATATGATTTTTTGGGTTTATGACCTTCCACAATCTGAAAATGAAAAAATTTTAATCCAAAGAAATCTGTACAAGTGTAGAAGGGCAAATAAGTTCACAAGACTGCTGTCTTGAAAGAAATTAATTTTTGTCAGTAACGTACCCTACACTGAATTTGCCTATCTGAAAAAAATGAGATATAAAATTACAAAGAATACTTCTCTTTTTTTGAAAATTGTTGACGTTTCGGAGGCTGTATCTGCCTCCGTTATCAAAACTTCTTGGAAAGACGCTGAAGAAACTGAATTTGAATTGCGGTTTTGGAAATAAGATCTTTCTTTGACAGTCAAATGAAATCTGTCATACATTCTTTTGATTGACATTTGGTATCTTGATACATAGGGTGTTCGGTATCAATCAATCACCATTCTATTAGTTCTCATTTCATCTCTGAGGAGAGGTACCCAGGTGCGGTCCATATCGATGGAATTGGTTGAGAAGCAGTTGTTCGATAAAAGAATGCATTTTCAGATTGTGGAAGTGAAAACCCAAAAAATCATGTCAAGAATTGGATTTCCTCCACAAAATCAAACTTTCAATCAATATTTAGAAGTATAAACATTTTTACCTACCACCAATATGTAACATTACGACACTGAACTCGGCCGAAAGGCCTCGTTTGACAAATGTTCCATCTAATAAGTATCGTAATATGAATTTTTACGACACTTATATCGTAAATATCTATTCCATTTCACTAGGCAGAAAACCATAACCTTTAAATTTCAAACAATAACTTTTCGTTCTTATCCTCCCGCATCTGAGGTACTATTTTACGAACTCTGAAAAAATAGGGATATATTTCAATGGTCAATGTGGGAGTTACGCAAACTTTTTTTCCATTACCATAACACTCTGTTCTCAATTCGCTAAGGCTTCTCCTGAATTTTGCGATATCTACACAGTGTTTTTTAGTCATTTTCTTCATCTCTATCTGCTAAAAATGTGTATTGTAAAACTCTATCTGGTACATTTTGAAAAGTGTGTTTATAATATTATTTATACAAGAAAGTTCAATATACAGATAACTTATTGTCAATTTATTCAGGTAGGTATAATTGTATGGACAAATTAGGTGGGGTCAGGTTCAAATATAAGTGAGCAAATATATATAACTTTTCACTCTTCCTCTGTAACGTTTACCATGTAATAGTATACAATGCTTGGGATACGAACTGCACACTTTTTTTAGAGCGATAAGCAAAAACCCAATTTCTTGCTCCATATTATGAGTCAACCATTACTTTGTAGTGTGCGAACTGGTTAATACACATGACATTCCGTTGTGTGCTAGTTTTAAGGTGGCCGTTTAATATCAAGCATTCGTACTTCCACGATTTCGGCGAATCGGTTACATTTTAAAATCACAAATTTGGCAAGTACATTTGGAACATATTGGAGTTATTGAATATATCGAGATTAATTTTTTTCCAAAAATTCGTGATTTTTTTTTGCGGAAACCAATAAATCGATAAAATGCACGTTTCTGTATTATTTCATGTCAACGAAAAGATCAATTAAAATCGTTCAAAACATAAAGCAAGACTTCACACAACGTTGTTGACCAGAAACTACGGAAGTAAGAATTTGGCGGCAATGTACCAAAATCTAGCAAATTTATAAAAATTGGCTCCTGTAACCGACTGGGTCAGTTCAGCATTTTGCAGATAGATAGCGCCAGAGAGAAATTCATTAAACACAATAGAAATACTACGTAAAAAACCATGAATGAAGCGGAATAAAGATTTGATCACAATAAACAAGCACAGCACTACATAATAGAATAGGATACGACATGACGAAATCGTGTCCACCGATGAGAAATTGATTTTTATAGTTAATGTCAGATTTTGAAACATCATAGGCGTGCATGTGTTCATATGAGAGGCAGCACAACATATTATTCTGTTCATTTAGTTAATAACATCGGATTTTGAAATAAGAGTTACTGTAGTATCGATGACTTTTATTGAAGTCATCGGGGAACAGTGATTTCACAGCAAAAAATTATAAAATTGAAATAAATAATTCACAATGAATGAAATATTTCGAGGAGTTAGGAAATTTGCATGTTGATTGAGATTTGTCAAAAATTGTCAGACATGGAATCGACTAATACAGTACCATAAAAAGTAGAAAAAAAAATAAAGTCAAGTGTCAGTATCGAACAATATATACAGATATACAGTGAGCCTAGCATAATAATAATAATAACAACAACAATAATAACAGTAAAAATAATAATAATGAAAACTGTATACCTCTGGAGAAAGGGACCTACATCAGTCCTTGGGGGTGGTGCAAGAGTACACGCGTGCTATTGGAGTTCGGGATTGACGAATGTGCCACGGTTCATCTCAAAAGAGGACGATGCGAGGGATACGGAGAGGATGTCCAGCTCTTAGACGGAAGCATCCTACATCATCTTGATGCCGGAGAGACGTAGACCTACTTGGGAGTGGAGCAACGCCGCTCCCAAGAGGTAAACACAGTTAAAAACTCTCTCTGCGGCAAGTATCAGCACAAACTCCGACAAATCTGGTCATCAGAACTGTCGGGGAAGAACAAAGTTGCTGCGACTAATATGCTTGCCGTTCCGATTCTAGTCTACTCTTTTGGAGTAGTGAAATGAACTCAAGAAGAGCTGCGACAACTCGACGTTAAAACTCGAAAAATTATGCATCTTCATAGGAGCTTGCATCCTAAATCGTCCGTTCCACGGTTATACTTCCCCAGACAACAGGGAGACCGGGGACTTTTGAGTTTGGAGTGTCTACATAACAGAATGGGGCTGGATGGAGCCTGTAAAGTCATCAGGAGTTCAGATCCCCTTCTCTGCATGGTTTGCGACCATGGAAAAGCAGGGATTGGAGCATTTCCTTTCAAGGCAGCAATCCGGGCAGTCGATGAACTTGGTCTCGTATTAGACACTGAACGGGCGAACCCAAACTCTGTCACCGAGTTGGAACCCGTTCAGCAAAAAGCTCACATCAAAGCTGCGGAGACTGAGGTCCTCCTGCAGCTGCACAAGGATGAGCCAATGCATGGGGGTCTTCTTCAAGAACATTGAAGACCTTGGCTTATCCAAAAACCTGACTTTACGCACATTTCACAGCGTAGTTTACACACTGCCGTAAAATAATTACTTATTAACCATCCTATAAAATCCTATAATGTTCAGAGAACATCGTGAGAGCCTAGGAAAAGTAGGTATCAATTGAATTTCTGCAGGGTGTATGCCTTAGAGAACTCTTCCCGAGGCAGTGACTTCCAAAGCTTTTACTTTCGTTGGATGAATGAGCCATGGGAAAGTGATCCTTGGTATGTCTCCAAAGTGACGGCATATGGATGTGGATATGGACTGAGCTCGACGGGTCAGTCTCGATGGAACCGCTAACGGTGGAACGATTGATGTCATTTCAGAAGAGCATCGTCCATGAGAATATGTATAAAACAGAGCCATATCGCCAACCTTCATGCGGTGTTCCAGAGAAGTGAGCGAGTTTGTAAGCAAAGTATCATCGACGAGACAAATGGCTCTTTTTCAGACAGAATCGCAAAGTTTCGATGTGAGTTCAGGTATATGGGACTTGGACAAGTCGGATTCATGACATATATAACAATCGTGTTTCCCACGAAAATGAAACTCCTGTATTGTTCAGAGAAGATCGTGAGAGCTAAGGGAAAGTAGGTAGGAATTGGTGTTCTTCAAAGCTCTGCCATTCGTTGAAAGAACGAGCCCTGGTAAAGAGATGTTTGGCATGTTTCCAAAGTGACGGCAAATAGATGTGAGGACTGAGCTCGACACGTTAGTCTCGATGGAACCGCTAACCGTGTAACGATTGATGATCTTGATATTGACGGGAAGCGAAATAATTCTTACTTTTGGCGATGGAACTGGCATGGTTTTTCCATAAAATGGTACTGCTGATTAATAGTAATATCTATCATTGGAATGGAAGATTTCATTGGTATGGATATATAGTACTAAAATAGTTACGTTGACCACTGTAAGATCGGTCTTTCTAGAGAAAATACTTGCTTGGGATTCGTTCGCATTAAATTTTACCAAGTTTACTGGATCCCATTCTGAAATTTCTGTATTCAAACGATTCTACCCCATTCAATTCTGCTTTGATTGGCTGATATCGAAACTTTGGAAGGGAAAGCGGTATACAAAAAGAGTCGCAAAGCTGTGCACTGGACATGAAGTAGCCTCCAACAAATCATTGATATGACGAAAAAACAGTGTTGGTTTTTGAACGGATCCCTGCGGAATACCAGCACTCATTTGTAGTGTGTGGGACAAATAATACTCCATCAATCACCAAGTGAGGAGATCGGTCTGGGAGAAAGCTAGATAGCGAGGAACACAACCAGGGAGGGGCAAGCCATAAGATGGAAGTTTGGCAAGAAGTATGTCAAATGCGATAAAATATCTCGATTATATGTAATGCAACGGCCAGAGTTTCACCATATTTTTCTATACACTGCTGCCAAATATGTGAGGCATTGGCAAGCAGGTCACCAGTTGATCTCTGATGCTGGAAACCATATTGTCAATCATTGATAATTCCTGAGCATTCTGGATATTTCATGAGCTCGATGTTGATGGCATATTATTGAAATTTCGCCTGACTTTTTTTAATTTTACTTCCGTGTCAAAAAATATCGTATGATTCAATTGTGAAAAGTGTGTTTAAACCCTGGTGTGAATTGCAGAACTCGCTACGCTTGTTTTGCAAACATTCACACTATTTAAAAAATCCACTTTCCACACTTGTATTATGAACAGCTATCCTGGAAATAATAATTACGATGTTATTGTGTCTTAAAGCTCGTTTTCAGACTCCTATTTAATAAGGATCATAGAGCTAGGGCTAAATAGGCTACGAAGCCAAAGGTCGATTCTCCAAATAAGTTAACTTTTTTTAATTTTGTGAAATATCGAAATGCTGTAGTGTAACGAAAATAAATATGAATTGAAAATATAACAATAAAACGAGAATAGATGTATATCTACAACGCAGCACAGCAGAGTGAATCATAGCGTAGTAGAAATTAATTTTGATTACAATTCTTCTATTCGTGGTTGAATACTTGGATAAATATTCATTAAAATAACTGGTAGCGCCTCCGTCGGAATAGTTTGTCAAGCCTGATCAAGCGGCCACCTTAATTTCGTGATTGAAAGTTGTGAATGCAGAAGAGAGCCACCAGTGATATGGAAAGTCAGAAGAAGAAGGTTGGATTCTTGCCAAACCATTCTATGACCTATAGAAGGAGCAAAAGGAATCAGCCGGTTTATGATTCAAGAGGTGAGGAAAGAGTCGACGGGGAGATGAGCATATTTCTGATCAGAGGCGTAAATAGGTGGTTGGCGCCCGGGGCGAACATGTAAGTTACCCCCTAACAATATCAAAACATCAGATTGCTAATATCATTTAGTTACGGCCCTGTTGTTGTTGCTTAGGCATGCTTCGTGTAATGTAATGTAATTTACATACATTGTATTTTTCTCAGAACTAGCACCTTTCGGTAGCCACATGGTTACTTCGATAATGAATTCTTCATCATTTCTATCACAAAAGATTGTATCGTTCTTACAACCAAGTCGACCGATTCAACAGATAATGCCATAAGCGAAGTTGTGAATGTTCATCCAGCCTCTGTTGACGAAGTGGGCCGCTTTATTGGGTTGAACAGTACAGCACAGAACAGAAGGTGCAGAGTGTAATCGACGGAGGGATGGGCATATGCACGATACTGCTCTGCTAGTTGCTTAGGAATGCTTCTTGTACTGCCGTAGAATATAATTTGCATGCATTGTATTTTTCTCAGCGGTAGCACCCTGCGGTAGCCACAGGGCTGTTTCGACAATGTCATTCAAATCACAAAAGCTAAATTGTGAATTTTCATCTAGCCTCTATTGACTAGGAGGCCCCTTATTGGGTAGAACATCAGATTACCCTATAAATACGTATTAACTCACATAAAAATACTCTGACAAGTTGAAACTTTTTCACCCAGATAAATTTCTGTGGGACAGTTTTTTAACCGAATGTTGTTGGGAAAACCAAATAAAGAAAAAGCTTATCCTTTGAGGATGAACTGCAAATACTTAGCATCTTCAAAGTTGAATGAAGAGGTGGATGTGTTCCAGTATTTTTCAGTACCTATAAACTGAAAGCGAACACGTATATTTTCATATTACAGGCACAAAGAGCCAATTAACATAAACATCTCTGTGAAATGGTTTCTTGCTTATAATTATAGATTAAACGACTTACCTGCAAGAAGTTCAATCTTAATTATACTTCAAACCACTTCCTTATAAACCAACTTGTAGTAACGCCTCTGTGTCGAACTAGTCACTGTTTATCTCCAACAACAAAAAACACCCTGACACTTCATAGACCAGCTATCTGAATGTATGAATCCTCATTACGTTTAAAAGTGCTGATCATTATCAGGAAAAATAGATGTAGGTAAGGGGACAAAATCTGATAGGAAAGGGACGGGGTTGGTCTATAAGGACGTGGTTCTAGTATAATTAAGATTGAACTTCGTACAGGTAAGTCGTTTAATCTATAATTATACTTTAAACCACGTCCAACTTGTAGATGTTTAAAGCCATCTATTTTGTTTGTAAGCATATATTATTAGATATTAATCTCCACAAGAAATTTTATATTTTTATTTTATTAGTAATACCTATAATAGGTGCATACATACAAAAACCTAAGCTCTACTCTCTGGAATTGGATTCATTTGGAAAAACAATACTGCGAGCATAGGAACTATTATCTAATAAAGGTCTGTTATAACATATTCCGAAAACTGCCGATTTAGAAGACCAGTCAGCTGCCTTCCTAATCGCTTCAAAGGTCACACCATTTCGCAAGGCAGCTGGTGGAGGCATGTCTAGTGCTATGCCCAGTGAAAATAGAAGTTCTATTCCACTGTTATATAGAACATTTTTATCCAACCTGAAATTGACTGACATGTCACCTTGTGATAGGGTTTTTTGAAAGTCAAAAATAAACTATCTACCTCACCCCGAATAGCCAAGGTGTAGGAGATGTAATACCTCAAGGTTCGACCTATACAGACCTCTGGCTTTTCAATAAAAAAAGGAATTTTCAAAACTGGTTGAGGCCTAGCAGGTGAAGACGTCTTCAAAAACTCTTTTAAGAAGATAATCATTTCATTTTCCTTTTCCGCAATATCATTTAAATTTATAGCAGCTAAGGATTGTACTCTGTGAAAAGATATCAATGCTAATAGTGAAGCTAGCTTTAAAGTTAGGTTTTGAAAACTGAGAAATTATAATGGATACAAGGTACTCAAAAACAACGTGTCCCAAAAGAATGTAACTTTCAAGTTGGAAGATCAAATCACTTCCGAGGAATGGCAAAAGCGTTGCCGACATGTAGCAGATATAAAGCGGAAATATTGGGAAAATGAAATATTCAGATTTTCAGAGGTAAATCCAGTTATTATAAATTTAAATGACATAGCAGTGATAGCAGCACAAGCAGCTGTGAAGATGAAGAAAATTTGTATTCAGATAGTGACTGAAGTTTATTTTTTGATAAGTGTATCATTATATAACATTTTAATGAACTGTACTACTACCTATGATACTAAATAAAATATGACAAGAAATTACAAAGAAGTTATGTTCCATTTGCTACCCTAATTAAAACTAATTATAGGTACGACACTGGCCGGCAATGGGCTTATCGTAATCCAATAGTAACTTAGTGGGTAGATCTGTACCTGCGCGATCGCTCGCCATCACGTTTGGCGCTTACAGTACGTCTAGCTAGGACTAACTTGGAATTTGACAATTGGATGTAAGGTAATGAAAAATGATTATCATTGGTTATGTTGGTATACATGTATATACCTATACAACTAGAAATTATATTAACGCTGTAGGTAACAAATCCGACATTTGAGGATGCATTCGGGACTGGGTCAAGCGAAAACAAAAGGAGAGGCAGAATGAAGCCCCTCTCATGCACCACGGGAAAACATTCATTAAAGGACCGTCAAAGCACAAAACTTAAGAACTACTCAAGTTGAGCAGAAACCAAGTTAGAACAATAACAGGCCTTCAAACTGGTCACAGCCCAATGAGAAAACACCTGCACAAAATGGGGCTGTACAACGGAGAAATTTCCTGCAGACAATGTGGTAAAGGGACAGAAACAGCCAGACCATGTGTACCTACTGCGAGGCATTAGACCATAAGAGACAGGCAATATTCGGGAAACCTAGAGTAACTCCCGAAGAATACAGCAGTCAAACGGGGAAGAACCTGTATAGACTGCTACAGGGGACTAGACTCACGGTGTGGGTGCTGTAAAACTAACCCGGAAAACACAAAAAGCCCAAGAGGCTGAGGTGTACCTGGCGAAGGAACAGCATTCGAGGAAAAAAAATACTTTGTAGGTGAGATATGTGAGTGGAGCAAAATACATCTACACATGTGTGTATCTATATACATATATTCAAAAATTAACTACATATTATGATAAGAATCCTAATAAGACTGTTATATTATGTTTTTTTTTCAATAAATTAATTTTTTTTCTCTCCGTAATTTTACTGGAAATTAAATTATTATTTTTGGGAAAATAAAAGGAATTCTGTAGATCGTTCATCTTCTCTTTCAACAGCTATATGGTAAACGTTACAGAGGAAGAATGAAAAGTAATTAATAGATTGACTGACTTACTTAAGGAAGATCAATCTAAATTACTCTAACTCTGGATCTGTAACGTTTACAACACTCGATCCCTCCCACCACTGTAATGCTCAAAACATGAACGATCTACTTTTCTTCCACTCCAAAATTAATGGTTGGTTCATTGAGATATGGATCAAGAAAAGGGTTTTTTGCTTATCGCTTTAAAAAAGTATGCAGTTCGTATCCAAGCATTGTATACTACATGGTAAACGCCACAGATCCAGAGTTCAAGTAATTTAGATTGATGTTCCATAGATAAGTCGATTAATCTATTAATTCAATTGAGGAAATTGAGAAGTTTATTGAAAAAGTTATTTATGCATCAAGTGAGTGAAGTGATAGTATTTTACGAGTAGGAGATGTTGATGCACGACGCCTTTGGCGGAGTGCAAATCCTGCGAATAAAAAAAATCACTTTGCTCACGAGTTTATTTATTTTCTACACCTGTCAAAAAAGACAACCAATTGAGATATTATAATTATTATTAACGTTGCCTAAACTTTCGAATAACTAGTCCAGTTTTTTTCACTATAGGTTTATTCGTTTGCATCGAGGTGTAGCATTGGATTTCAGTATTCGTTATTTGCAGATTAATTCCACTCATTCCTTTATTTGAACTGCACTCAGTGCCACTCGATTCAAAATGTGGTGTAAATTACACTACACTACACTACACCTTGATGCAAACGAATAAACCTTATGTCAAGAACAATTCATATTCACACTAACAACGATTTCCTTTGTTCAGTCATCACTTTCAATTTCTACTTATACTAATTTGATATTGATCAAGAATTTGATATCTCGAGCGATGCACAATTTCACTAATTCACTGATAAAAAGGATTTTTTGCATCAATGCATTGATTCAAGTCGATTGTATTCTTGAATAGGTCCAACCAAATATTAGTTTGATTTTTGGACGGCATCCTCTTGATCACTTGAAAGAAAACTGTTTTGAAACATATGAAAACTTTCTTCACTGAATAATGGGAGTTGTTTGGTGCCAGAATATTTCAACTTTGATAATGAACACTATTGTGAATACTTTCTTTGTTCGATGGTGGGAGTTGGTTGAGGTAAGAATATTTCAACTTCAATAACGAACAATATTCTTCTTCATAATGCAATACATTTTTGATTCAAGATTATCTGCATTTGGAGGTTCAGTACAAATGTGCACTTGGTTATAAAAATATGCCATGGAAGCCATGTTCATATGGTACTGTTCAACAAACAGAGAACAATTGCGAACACTAATTGGGGTATAATGGTTATATATGAGAATAGTTTTGTAATATTTTAATTTCAGAAACTATATAAACAACGTAGGTACCTATTCGGTGACGCATAGAAACGCGATCGAATATAGAAACGACAGCGTCATTCGCCATTATCACACACCTGTTGAAAACCAATATATCTTCAACCTACCTTCACAACTGGTCCATAAATGACCTAAATTCAAATCGTGCAGAAATAATTGGCCTCCATATTGCACTTCTGTAGCAGCACATTTGCACATAACCACTGTGACAAATACAGAACTTTAACAACTTAAATTATGATGCAAACACAACCCCCAAACCGAACGCAGGTAACAGCAAACAGGATAGGGGTCCCAGTCGGCAGTCGCAGTGCGCGTTTTCGCGTGGGTTCGCGCCGTTCCGGTAGCGGGGTTTCGCGTGCACCCGCTAGAGTAAAGCTCATTGGTTGACTGTGCCACGTGCTGCTTCCTCCTGACCTTCGCCAAGAAATTATGATCTTGAGTCAAAAGGAGCATTTTTCACAAGTAGGTGTTCTCTAGGGTTTGAAATAAGAGTATATTCATCAATCAGAAATAATTAGTCTTTTCAGAAGATATTCTGTTCAAGAGGATATATATTTGATTGAAAACATCGTTTTTATCAGTGTTCCATCAATTATTAATGTCAATTAGTTTCTGGATTACCTAGTGTGAATTAGCAATTAGGTTCAATAATTCCTTGGAAGTGTTATTGTTCGCCGAAAATGTTATGATTTTTGGCAGCACTTCTTTATAGTCACAAAGCGATGAATATTATCGGTGAAACGTTTGTATATTAAATATTAAAGGCTATTAGTTGCCACAGTAAATAAGAACTGGCTCCTTAACTCCTTAACAGGATTTTGTTGTTCCGATGTCATTATTGTAGACGACAGTAAAACGCACGAAATAAGCGCTCTATGACTGGTCACTCAACAGCGGGAAGTTTAAATGACCAGAAGGTATTCAAACTGAGTAGTGGTCGGAGCGTTTATTTCATGCATTTTACTGTAGTGTCATTGTTGCCGCATACAATTTTCGATGGCCTATATAGCAACAATCATTTCAAAAAGTGTACTTTACGCACTGTCAACAGTGCGTAACCACTTAATTTACGCACTGTCGCAAAATCAACAGGGTATTTGGGGTATCAAATCAGTCAAATGTGTTTTTAAACTGTCAAGTTATTATGAAGCTAAATTTTCTGCATCTCTCATTGAGTACCCAAAACCGCAGCAATACCACATCAATTATTCATTTATCTTCCATTTGAGAAGCCCCGGGGTCAGTTTTGGCTACTTCACACCACAATATGGTATATCGTGATAAACAGTAATTATTATTCAATAGTTAAATACCAGGATACAGTTTTCAGAAACATTTCGATATACAACAACTTGACATATTATTTTCGAAATAAGAACAAATAAAATATTCCATAGTCTTAACTTCTATACTTATTATTACCAATCAATATATTAACACCTAAAATAAGACTATTCATATGAACCTACTTATAGTATACAATGAGATTATTCATGAGTCCAGCACCAACTTCAATGAAAAAAATTTATTCGAAATGATGTGTTTGAAGTCTTGGTCGTCTAATCGGTAATTGATTCGCTACTTTTCTATTAGTAAGTGGAACGAGTAACGAACTAGTCTGCACTAATTTTCAAAAAGTAGTCGTGTCTCTATATCTTTTTTGTTTCATTTTTTTCAGTTGTTTTGGCAATGACGTTTTTAAACGCAAGGTCTATGGAAATCAAATTTGTGGAAATCATTAACCAATTAGATGAATACATGGCTCAGAAGAATCTTCCATTCAATTTAAGAGACAGAATAATTGAATATTATGACTTCAAGTTCCAAAAAAAATTTTTCTCAGACGCAGCGATCACTAATTTGCTATCCGGTGAGTATATTATTTCATAATTTAAATTTTTTTACTCAATTTTTAAAAAATACTCTATTTCGCGGAAATGAAAATAGTTATTTTTTGTACAAAGGAAAAAAGTATTAGATTTTAACTCGAGGTTGTGTTATCTCCCGACGCGAAGCCAAGAGCTAAAATCTAATATTTTTCCCGTGTATAATACCAATTTTTTTTTTGTGACGACAAAAAATATCTACCCTTACCTATGTGTATATATTATATCCAGAAAAAAAATACTTTCATGAATTTTTCTAAAATCAATTATCTACCTTTACCTATCCGGGTTGTTTTACTGTACTACGATGAACTATATTTTCTCCTTCTTTTTCCATAAATCTGGCGAGAAAATTATCTGTTTGAAATTTTAATGACGTGAGATATATGAACTATTGCAATAGCAAGCGTCATAGTGAAAACGGGGTTTCTTTCATGTTGCACTAGCATTTCCGAACAAACCTGAAAAGTTGTTTTTTTATTAATTGAATAAGTTTTTAATGATTAATGAATCATAGAAGTTATTCAAGACCAATAACAGCCATTGTCTTTAATCAATGAGAAAATATTTAGAAAATTTGCAGTTTTCAATTAGTTCAGACTAAAATTTCAAATTCGGCATATGGTTACTTTTTAGGTACATTTTCAAAAATTGCCGCCATATTGGTGATCACGTGACATATGTCAAAATCTATTGTAACAATTAAAATAGTCTACACGTTTAAAATCTGATTTATTTAAACTCTTATACTATAATTTTATATTTATTATTCGAATAAGTAGGCACCGGCAATGATTCCAACTAAAAAACTCCTGTCTCGCCGTGGAGATTTCTTTATATAGCGTGGTGAGCTGGTTCCAGAGTTCTCTCGAATTTCTACTGGCGACTAGATGTCGCTTTCGAATGATCTTGTATAGATCGCCAGCGGCGAAGGTGAATGGTGACATCATCGACTATAAATAGCTGTGATTTGTGTGCTATTTACGAGCTCCGTCAGGACTGGCCTGAGCAGAAATCGCTACACTATTTTTAGGTTTTCCGATATATCCGAAATTATTTTTTTGCAACTCTGATTATGAAAATGTTTTCCATATTTGGTATATAATAGGGTCCACAATGTGTAAAATCAAAGTTTCATATAATAGTACAACTTTCAAAAAAATTCCACTTTTTTTGTGGTTTGTGTCCGTAAAGTATTACAATATTTCACTATCAACATACGATTTCATTATTGAACGGAAAAGCGTAAAAAAAGTGCACTTTTTTTAACGGCTGTTGCTAGGCAACCGACAGTTTCATGCAACAACTATAAATGATAACTATAAATTTAATTTAAATAGAAATGAAAAGTGATGACTAGTTATTCGAAAGTCAAGTAAACATTAATAATAATAATGTTAACCTCGATGAATATGTTATTTTAATATTCGCTTCAAATTTTCCATTTTGCGGGATTGTGTGAAGAGATAGGGATTTCGACTCTGTCAAAATTATTAGTTCATTTGTTTGAAAGTCAATTATCCGGCATACTTTTCGCACTTTGTTCGAATAATGAATCAATAAAAAAATGCCAAATTCATTTCATATTTGCAAAAAAATATGAATTGGTTATTTTTTTTTTTGACAGTTGTAGAAAAAATATTGTATGAAACTAAAGTAAAGTGTTTTTTACTCGTAGGAATGCCTACTCGTAAAAAAAGTATCTCATTACTCACTTGATACATAAATTAGGGGAAAGTCGGGTAACTGTGCGCAATTTTACCTTTTTGTGTAAAACTTGGTATAAAACATCTTCAAATATAAATTCCGTTAGATCATTGTGAACTTTGATATTTTCTCCACGATTTGATTCGTTCAAATTTATTGAATACGAATATTTAAGATATTTTGAATATTTTATAAAAATCGGTTGTACTGCGCACATTTACCCCATACCTATGGGGTGAATATGCGCACTATTCGGGTTAATGTGCGCAGTGAAAATATTATACATTTTACAGTACCTATATAAAAAAACTGTTATAAAAACAGAAGTTTAATTTCTTCGAACACAAACATTGACAAATAATCTAAAATAAGTAGTTAAAAAATACATTAAAAGTCACAGTTGTCACACATATAATTTTCAGGAGAGTCCAATCCAGTGCAGAGAGTTTGAACAACCAGTGCAGCGATACCATGTTTCAGTTTTGATTGGTGGCTCTCCACAGACAAGACATTGGTTTTCATCAACACCCGGAATGTCGTCACACTCATTGTCATCACAAATTGAATCCCAAACTATTTGGTCCTCTTCGCTATCGCTGTCTTCAATTATCTTTTTTTTTTCGGGATTTTCCTCTTGCAGGATGACTTCTGAATATTTTTTTTAGCGTTGCTTCGACGTTCTAGTTCATTTTGACGAATTTTTCTTTTATTTTCGGCTTCTGTCAACTCATCCTTATTGGGTGTGGCTGTGAGTATAACGCTTTTTTGTTTATTTTTTCTTCTCTGATTTCTAGTAGGAGGTTTGGCAATTGGAATTGGCGATAAGGATTCTGCAGTTATATGATTTTTCGATTCAGTCACTGCTTGTGAATTTTTAATTAGCAAAGGGTTTTTTTTTCTTACTATACTTGCAATTTCCATCAAATCAGCCATTTTACTACTTGTAGGCTGATCGTGATCTGGATTTGTTCGAGATGGATCATCAGGTAGTGGAACTGGAATTTCGTTTTCCTTTCCAGCTGCTGCTTCTTCACTCTCCAAAATAGGCATAAATTGAGAAGCGGGTTCAAAATCATCATCGGTAAATTTTTCTGGCTGATATGGATAAATCCCCGAGAAATTGAAACCAGATATGGCCTTGTCCATAGTCGCAACTTTCACGAATGCTTTTCCAAAAATTTCAGCTAAATCGTACATTCTAATTCGCTCCGCATTCCTCAAGAACAAGTCACACTCCTTATTATAAGCGGTTTTCAACGGTCCGAAGAAGCTGACATCCAGTGGTTGTAGACGATGGGATGTATGTGATGGCAGAGTTAAAAGGACAATTCCATGTTATTTACACAGTTCGTAAATGGGTAGTGATATATGACTTGAATGGTTGTCGAGAATAACGAGAACTGGTGCGTCTGGAGTTGGCTTAACTTATTTAACAAATTGCTTGGGCCATTCCAGAAATAATTCTTTGTTACTCCAACCTGATATCGAACAGTGATATGAGGCTCCTGTTGGACCATTCTTGGTCAGTAAATCTGTCATCCTCTTTCGAGGAAAAATGAACATTGGAGATATATATCTACCACTCGCATTGAAACCGTTACATGTTTTCCTCTCTCTCCTGATGTCTTGAAACCTAACTGTTCCACCCCATTTGGAGCCAAACACTTTGCTGGTTTATGAACTACTGTTACACCGGTTTCGTCAACATTATAGATGCTTTCTGCTGTGAACTTATTTTTATCATAGAGTTCTCCCAAATTTGAATAGAAAAGTTTTACATCCTCTTTGTTGAATGCCTTAATGCGGTTTACACTTGTTGGTTCTAGTTTTCTCAAAGAAATGACGGGGTGCCTTTCCATGAAGTTATAATACCAGTCTTTACCAGCAATTTTTCTGTCCTTATTGAATTTGTGTTTGACTCCATTCGCTTCCGCAAAGTCATATGCTAATTTTCGGAGTTTCATTGGAGAGAGACCATGAAACATTTTTGCTAGTCTCACAACATGTTGAATCAATTCCTGTTCATGTTGATCAGAAAAAGTAATAGAGCCACCCAAACGGAGATCCTTGAAACGTTCACCCTCCTCGAGTTTTATTTTTTTTCTAATTGTGGACTCCGGAATCCCATGTTCCCTGGCTACAGCTCGTATAGAACATCCATTACTGATTTCATGAATCGCATTTTGTAATTCTTCCTTAGTCCATTTTCCTTTTTCTGTTTTTCTTTTATATTGCCTCGGCATCTACGAAAAAATAATTGCATTTAATATTATGTTCGTATGGGGTAACTGTGCGCGCGTACATTTACCCCCCTTCAATCGCGCACAGTTACCCGATTTAGTTTCTTGGGAAATGGCTTTGCCCAAATCTTTCATTATCAGTTTGCCAAATTCAATTCAAATAGTAAGATATTCTAAAAAAAATGCCCTTTCTACTGATTCAAAAATCATACAATAAAAGTCAAAACTATCTTACTTACCGCTTAAAATGTTTGGATCAAATTTGATATCACGCCACCATCGAAACAATGTCAACATACTGAGCGCACCCTATGTGAGATTTTCGTAAAACGTGAGCAAAATTTGCAGTTGGGCGCTTGAATGATAGATGTCACAAGACGTTTTCGAAGATATATTCAATGGCCTGACTACAACATGGGTGCTCACAGTTCCCCGCTGCGCATATTCACCCGACTTTCCCCTACTATTATTGTGAGTGGAATAACATATATATAATTTTAAAGACGCGTTGTATCATTTTATCTCACAATACGGCTGTTTCCTAACTGAATGAAGGTATTCTATATGCAATAAATTACGTTTCACATGTAATGACAAAATTCAAGCAACGAATAGTGATAGCTCTGTTTAGGTAATTTTCAAAACATGCACCGTATGATGAGGAACGAAAGTGATGTAGAACTTTCTTCACCAGAATTTACTGAAGCCGAAAAACAGGCATCTTTTACAGTCCTATCTCAGGAGAGGTAAAAACTAGAGGAAACTAGGAAAATAGCAGCCGAAAGAAGAGGGACAACAGAAATCTCGAAGAGGTACCAGAACCAAGAGAAGAGGAAAGCGGCCTCTGAAAATACACACTAACTACTAATTCTACTAATTTCATGACAAAGGACCCCGCACATTTCTTATGGGAAATGGCTTTCCGTGAATTCAACTGAATTTTTGAAATGTTGCAGTTCTTGATAAGCTGTTCAGAAGTGTCCATAGCTACAAAGCTCAAAAATGGACAGTTTTCAAGATATGGAGCTATGAAAATGGATTTTTACAATTTTTTCTCGTTTCTTGTTGGGATGGAATTTCAATATTCGATGTCTGGAACCCAACTGAGAAATGGTCTTCCTCAGTTATACCAGGCACCGTTATCAAAAAAATTTCATACACTGCTCCACAGTGCCTATGAATTGAGATACAAATTCCAAGATCTTCCATACACCTTTTCATGCTCAGGATGACGCTAGAATAATTTATATTTTCGGAAAATGACATATTTCGGGTATTTTTCGAAGAGATACGATAATAACCGATTCCATATATATCTCATATCCAATAATATCTAATATGTTTTCCAAAAAGTTCATAACGAGGCCCATCGATCTGTAATGAGGAAAAATGAAAAAAAATCATGTACAGAGATAACAATTGTTATCATTAATGATGTCATTTACATATTATATGTGAAATGTTTCTCACAAATTTCGGTAATCTAACAATTTTTCAGTCGGGTTCTAGGCGCCGAATAGTCGAATTCCATTCCAACAAGAAATGAGAGCTATCCGATGGATGAGCAAATACCCCAAAAAATTGAAAAAATCAATTTCCAAAGCTCCATATCTCGAAAACTGTCCATTTTTGAGCTTTGTGACTGTGAACACTTTTGATCAGCTCATCAAGAACTACAACATACCAAAAATTCAGCCGAATTCACGGAAAGCCATTTCCCATAAGAAATGTGCGGGGTTCTTTGCAACGAAAAATAAAGAAAGCGTAAAGGATAAATCAACCTGATACACAAAGTGTTAGTCAAAATTGAAAGAACATCCAAAAATATGGGTGAGCTATCGAACTAAAACTGTTACTGACTCGCTAGAAAAGCTACCCGCTTAACTACGAATCACAATGATGTCTCCTTCAAAAAAAATCCTTCAATAACATAGAGGAAAGAAAAAAGCCAACCAGAATTCCTACGTGGAATTCACCACGAAAGATAGTGAATTTTCATTCAAAAAGACGCAAAACAAAGGCCAAGAACAAATGAAAGAACAAAAAACCCGAAGCAATCCATATTACCGAATAATAACAAGAACAGTAAAACTAATCTAGCGATAAATTTCAAATTGTGCGTTCGATCATATTGAGTGCATTATCACTGGATATATTAGGAACTATAATCCGTTGTGCGCAGCACGTTTTCATGTCTGAAGCTAGGCTGGTTTCACTGTAAGGGAGCAATCTCTAAATCCAATTAACAAAAATCTCACTGATGTCTTGGTGGCACGCAGGTAGTGTTCTCGCTTGCTATGACAAGGTACGCGGGTTCGAATCGCCGCGCCTTCACCGACCTCGTACATGGCATCACACGTTTAAAGGTAAGGGCTACGTCTTCCCTAGCTCACACAAGTCTCTCGAGGACTTCTGAGGGTTGCTTGTAAAGAGGCAGCCAGTTGATGGGAATAAAAATAACAATAATAATTCAACGACAGTAAGGACGAGCTGGAAACACCCAAGAAGATAGTTGTATTCAAAAAATACAAATCAAGGCGAGGAAAAAGGAGAACCCTGATAAAAAAACAAGGAAAATGAAATTTGTAATCGAGGAAGGCCAATTCCTCATCATAGTTCAGAAAATGAACATCGATTTACTCGAAATTTAGAGAGGAATAGCCCAAGGATAAAAATCTATTTCATGACGAGGGGATCTTTTATCCACTCCATCTCGGAGCTGGAAATTTTTTTATTACATTTCAACCGCAGGAATCAATAGAAAAACTTATTTTAAGTAAAAAAAATTCCGAACATTTTTTTTGTAAAATTAATATTTTTTCTGTTATTCGCGATTGAAAGTAATAGTTTTTCGACGAAAAATTCAAGGTTTTTGATCGGTTTTTCTAGAAAAATATGCAATTTATCAAAAATCTGTCGAATGCAAAATTGTAGCCTATAAAAAAAAATAAAGTCCTTTATAATTCCTGTACTTACGGCCAATACGGCTTGTTAATAATTAGCTTTTGTTCGTCAAATGCTAAATTTGAGAGATATAGAGCAAAATAGCGATAAAAATGTGCATTTTTCGAGAGTTTTTTTTAAGTACATAAAAAGAGCTTCCTTTTACAAAGAAGATGAGTCGGTATCATCAAAATTGAGTGAGTTACTACGAAAATAAGACCAGTCCCTACATTTTTCTACTAAAAAAATCAGTGAAAACAACCCCCTAATTACCACCCCAATCAAAATTGATCGTCGCCCCCCTGCGATTCTTTTTATTTATGTATTGTCAATAGATTCTGGAAGTTTGATCAATTTAAAATGTCTAATTTTTGAAAAATTGGAACTTAAAATGAAAAACGATTTTTTGCAATTTCGTAAAAAAATGCTGGAGTATTGAATTGTAGATTTTTTGATGGCAAATATTTTCCTTCGAGTACGATGAATATTTGGCGAGATATGGCTGTTTCAGACCTCTACTTATGAACGAGCACCACCTTATTCGAGCCCTTTAAACTCCCCAATTTCAAAACTAAGAAATTATGCAAAACGTAGGTACCGTTTCTCATATCTACAGAACTCAGTCAAATAAGAAAAGAATCACCCGACTCCACAATACAGTAAGGTTAAATATCTCATCATCACGGAAGCTAAAGTGACATTGAAGTTTCTACGGCGAAACATGAAATAAATCCTGTCTACCAACATCAAATAGGACTACTGCGAGTTCATCCAGCAAACCTTGGCGGATGTGAGGCCCACAATGAAAATTTATAAAGACAGAACACCAATTCAGAGACCAAAGGCCGGATCCCAAGCTGCTGGGCCACAATATTCAATGTCAGAGAGAAACATGGAAATTCAGCATACTGGACAAAGAACGAAACAAATAAGTATAGAGACCACAAGCCAAACACCCGAGACCTTGCAGCCTCTGGGCATCTATTGTTAAACTTCATCCGTTTTGTGCGCCAGGAGTCACCCTGACGTGGCAGGCTCATGGGTTTTACCAGGAAAGCCTATTAGAACTCTCGCGGACACTCCCCGCCCGATGCCGAAGGTCCATGGTGGACCGCCACCCAAATTCTAGACACCACACAGAGGATTGTGCTTCAGGAAGCTGTGGCAAGAGATCCACTCGGAAAAGTCACCGCAATGCATCCCAGCGCACAGGCCACCCCCTAGCAGTTCCCATGGAGGTTGAAGGAAGCAGCACCTGTAGTGTGGGGTAGGGACCGGCATGCCAGGGGAGTTATAACGCCCGCTGCGACCAGGGAAACGATTCCGCATGCACCATGGTTCAAACAAGTCTTTTCGTACATTTCTTTTAAACTTACAGCATTAACTTATAACCAACACATCAATCTAAAACTAACTCATACATACATCCAACATAAGGAGAGAGTCAAGAGATTGGAGTTCCATTTTAATTTTGGCATATGATGACGGGAGACGAAATGCTTCGGTTGAGACATGTACGCCACCTATGCACTTCAAATTGTTATTCACCGTGGAACCAGCATACTCACAAAAATCGTGTTATATGGAAAGAAAATTTCATAGTTCAATAATAGTCTCAGCTATTTCAGAAAAAAATCTCACAATGAGTAAAAACTCTTTTGGGATTAATATAATATGAGCCTTAATTCACATGAAATATTGGTCTCCTACCTACTTCCATCATCATGTGATCATTTCTCGTTGTGAAGTTCGCATCCATACAACTACTTACTTAATTTAGGCGCGTTTCTTTCAGGTCGCTTGAAGAAAGAGGTTAATATACATATATGCAGAACGTTGATTTCAGATGTGCCTTTATTTGCCGACTTGACTGTGGACGAGATAGGGGCAGTGGTTACAAAACTCACCGACGAAATTTTCTTGTCCAAGGACACAGTTATTTACTCTGGAACGACGAATGATTCCTTGTATTTCATATCCAGTGGCACTGTAGCAATGTATACGCAATCAGGACAAGAAGTGAGTTTTCAATATCAATTTGAACTTGAATTATGTATAAGTACGAATTATAATCCAATAAATTAATGAAAAATTAAGCGATCCAGGAATATTTGAATATGGTGAACCTCAGTGCTAGGTCCACTTTTATTCAATATTTATCTTGATTCTTGATGTACTATTTAGTAGAGGTGAAATTCAGTGTTTTGCAGATGATACTGTTATTATATACAGAGTGATCCAACGAAAAGTATGCACCTAGCTTTTATCCTTTTTGTGGAATTGCAAGCAAAAATGCTCGGACACGTGGAGTTTGTTTTTGAGGGGGACACATTTCAGATATTTTTTGCAACTTGTACCTTCAACCTCTCAGCAACGGGGTGTCACAACCCTAAAATTTTAAATGGAACGTGGGGTCGACTGATATATCATTTGAACGGGCACAAAATTATCTTCCCAATGATACTCTATTTGTTGAAATTTACTGAAGCAGTTAATGCGAAAACGGCTTTAAGAACATGAACCCGATAATGTTGGTATTAATGAAAAATACAAATAAGTTTTGCTTACTAGGAATTACAACATGTACAAGTAGTACTTAGTACGTTTCAATATTTGTTACTTGTAATAGTGCTTTGTAAAAAAAAACAAGCTGTTAAATTGATTTACTGAAATGTTACTTCAACAAGTGTTCAAATTGTGACCCATTTGCTTCCATACAATAATACAGACTTTGTTCAAATCTTTGTCTAACATTTTGTAGCATATCAGGTGTTATGCTTCGGCACTCTGCTATAATCCGTTGGCGAATATCTTCTATGGACTCGGGCTTCGTAGCAAAACATTTATTTTTCAAGTGTCCCCATAGAAAAAAGTCCAAAGGCGATAAATCAGGTGACCTGGCAAGCCATTCCATTGGGCCTCTCCTGCCAATCCACTGTCCGGGGAACCGGTTATCTAAAAATTCTCGTACAAGAACAAAATAGTGCGGAGGTGCTCCATCTTGCTGGAAATGAAGCCGATCAGCATTAGGATTTTGGTCATCTTCTATTATTTGTGTGATGAAAGGATCAATTGCGTCTTCAAGCATGTTTAGGTAGATTTCACCATTTAAATTTCCAGAAATGAAAAATGGTCCTATGATATGACTTCCTAATATGCCACACCAGACGTTTATTTTTTGAGGGGCCTGGGAATGAACTTCACGGAATAAATATGGGTTACTGTCATCCCAGTAACAGCAATTATGCCTATTCAAAGCTCCATTCAAATAAAATGTACACTACTCTGTAAAACAAATGTTACACATATCTGCAGTTTTTTTCTTACACTTATCTGCAGTCGTTTTCGACAAAATCACGCAAACGATAAATGGGGAATTTAGTTGTGATAACAAAAAATTATCATTGAAATGTTGCTTTCGGCAAAATAAAGTAATTTAGAAATGATTGTCGTTATCCTGATTCCTAGTAACCAAAACTGATTTGTATTTTTCATTAATACCAAAATTATCGGGTTAATGTTCTTAAAGCCGTTTTCACATTATGCCCGTTCAAATGATATATCACTCGACCCCACGTTCCATTTAAAATTTTATGGTTGTAACACCCCCTCGCTAGGGGGTTGAAGACACAAGTTGCAAAATATATCTAAAATGTGTCCCCCTCAAAGGCACACTTCACGTGTCCGAGTATATTTGCTATTAATTCCAAATAAAGGAGAAAAGCTAGGTGCATACTTTTCGTTGGACCACTCTGTATGAGGTGTCCACTTGGAATCACCTTCAAGAAATAGTTGAGAGAGACATCAAAATAATTAATAGAAGTTGGTTTGATGATAACCTATTAACAATACATTCTGAAAAAACCAAATACCTTCCATTCACTTGGTACTGAAATATATTTCCAAATTTAGGACCTTTCAAGATTGATGACAAAAAAATTCATGAAACTGACAAATATTTGGGTAAAGTGATTGACAGACATTTGAGATGGGATTCACAAATTGACTATGTAATAAAAAAAATTGGATATCTTTTGTCAAAATTCAAGTTATTAAAAAAAGTTTTGAATATCCATTATCTAGAAATATTATATTATTCACTTGTTCAATAACAAATAAATTATGGAATTTACGGTTTCATCAGTAACTTTCGATCCAGCAGTGAATCCACCAGTGGAGGGTTAAAATAAACCCCCGAAAGAATTAAAATTGACGAATGCCCTCAGAACACGTTTTTGTTCACGAAATGAACATGCCGTATCAATTTCATTCATTTGCAAAGGGGATTGAGGGGTAAAATTAAACCCAAAAAATAAAATAGACAGAGGGCTTCAGAAAAAACCAAACCACACATGGGGTTATATACCAAAAAATCAAAGCATTTTTCTGATAACTCATCCTTAGCCTGGGAGCATATGTAAGCAAAATGCACCACGTTTCAGACAATGATTCTGATTGATTGTGTTCGAACACGTGTGCATTTTGGCAATCCTGTCTAAAACGTGGTGCAATTTGTCGCCCGGAAATTCATTCGGAAAAATTCCCTCTGTGATGAACAGGCAAGCTAGGTTAGCTACCTCTGACATTACAATTAAATAAACTTTATGAATTCTCTGACACTAAAACATGTTTCTGAAGGCCGATTCAGATACATGGGTGCCCACCAAGGCAGGGGCGCGCCAAGCCATGTGGCCGCCTGTGTGCAAAATATAATTTTACGCCACTCTTATATATATATATATATGTATATATATATATATATATATATATATATATACATACATAATTAATTGCCAAATTACTGAGTCTCTCTTGTGCCGTATTTGATCGTTAAAAAGTTTTTATTAATTTCAATTTTGAAAAAGACCTTTCTCCCGATGCTACCGATACTGAAAGCGTTAAAAAAAATGTTGGAAATGTTGAAATTAAATTGTTCTCTAAAATGTGTTGAAGAATTAACCGTGGATCTAACTCATTTTTTCTATGCTAAACTTTCGGCCTTGTGAGTTTGCTGGATAGATCCAATTCGTAATTTGATGGGGTCCTTTTTCCGTTAAAAATCTTACATCTGCGGATATAATTATTTCGGGCCACTCTCCAGGGTCATCAGATATTACGGTGGAGTTAGAAAATAGTAATGTTGTCGCTGCTGCTGAAACATTTTCAGTAAGATGTTCCTGGGTACTATTTATATTATCACAATCAGAAACAAATGAGGAACAACTAGGGCGAACATCGTCGGTATTTTCAAGTTCAGGAAAATCTCTTATTTCTGACGGTTGCAAATTTTTCTTCAAAGAATCAGTAAATTTTTTCTTCTCTTCCATTTTCTTCCGTCTTTTTAGGCGGAACTGATGATGACCTGGCAATGTTTTCTTTTTTTTTGCCCTTTTCCTTAAAATAGGAAATTTTATATTTTTAGCAATCTTATTTACATTTTTGAAAAAAAAATTAAACGTTAAATCGAAAACAGATAGTTTTGATATAGGATATGTTACATGATGATCTATTTGAAAAAAAATTGGTTTATATCTGTCTTTACCAACAAATTGGATTACGTTTTTTCCTTGAAAAAAAAATTACCTGAAAATACTTTACAATTGGTAGTTTGGTAGTTGCAATGCAAGATGCAAGGTAAAATTATTAGCCATATTGTCGATTCGATTTGATAAAGAACATATTTCAGAAATTGTAATTAAAATAAAGGGTATAGATTGGTAAACATATACCGTATTTAGTTTTAGTTACACTACTTAAGTTTTTAAAATATTCACTTCACTAACTTTCTTATCAACTAATCTGATTTGCACTTTGCAGAGCGAACTAGACTAGAATGAATTACCCATTCAATAAAATCCAGACATATTTATAGCAATTTTCACTTTTTGCGGCTTCCGACAGACGACTTTCAAGCCTTTTTCGAATAAAAGAAGCTATAAAACCAATAGAAATATGTCTATATCTGTGATACTCGGGACTTTTTAAGCTATCCGCTGTCGTTGATAGCAAAAGAGTACTAAACGAGAATCACGCATTAAGAGTTGGTTAACCCTATTAGTGGCTATTTGTGAAACACGGAGCAGGAGAAATCAAAATACTCTGAGCTCGCTCAATTAATTCGAGATTTTTTTTCACCATCTGAATTCAAAAAGTTGGATCTAGGCATCTCTCAAAGTACTTTTTCAATTTTTGTTAAAAATGGCCTTGAAAAAAATTGTAGAAATTTGACCAGATTCACTATTTTTTATCTCACTAGGTAATTTGTTTTCAAAAAAAGTACTCGGAGAGGTGCCTGTCTCATACATTTATCTTTGTTGTCACAAAAATTTGCAAGAATTCATACAAAATCGCACCGTGAAAGTGATTTTTACTGAACCCCTGCATACTCAATATTGGATCTCTTTTCTTCACTGATTAGAGCGCCCTCGCAAAATATGTACTTTTACATGGATACTATGGATGTTTGAATGGATTGTTGTTTCATTCATTAAATTTGGAAATAATACTGATTATTGAAGATTAGAATATTCGAATGAATAACTACTAAAATTGATGAGTATTGGTTGTATTTACACACGATAATTTATTCGCCAATTCTGTTGTTAGTTTATTAGATATACCAACATAATGACATGAAATGGTTCAACCCAAGAACTTTTATCCGAACAGGTATCATAACAGACCGAAAGTTAATAGAAATTCCTTACAATTCATGAGTTATTGGTGAATGAATATTGACGACAATTTTCCATTTTCACCTGTCAATAAAATTCAAGTTCACAAAATTGATGAATTTATTTGATCGTATCCATTGACATTAACTACATATCAATGGTTTTCCAAATATTTTATTTTCGTTATTTCATTACGAAACATGCAAATGGCGGCCGAATTAAAATTGTACCCCAAAACAAACAATTTTCGAACAAAAATGACGATTCATTTTTCAATATGAAGAACCCAGGACTAAATAAAATATAACACTTGAGAAAAAACTAGAATTATCCATGGCGGAATTTTGACAAGCTGAAATAAATAGTTAAGAAATGAGAGCGGTGGAAATTATAAGGGGGATTTATACAGCACGTAAATAAAATATTATATTTCAAAAGAAAATCATAAGAATATCATATGGACATAAAATAAAAGAATAAAAGTGATGAAATATATAAATCCAAATTTTGATTGGCAGCTTCTCATTTATTATAATTCACTTAGCTCTATATCTATGAACACTTGTTTTATTTTATTTTAGGGGCTGTATAAACCCAACTATATATCGTCCGCCGCTCTCATTTCCTACCTATTTATTTATCAGCTTGTCAAAATTCAGCCTGGGATAATTTTAGTTTTTTTATCAAGTGTGATATTTTATTTAGTATGTATGAAATAATGTGTTGTTAAAAATTGTTTTTGACATGCCAGCAGATTATATTTTTGCTCTGAAAGGATATTCCACAGGTTTGCTATTGGTTTTAAAAAATTATAGTTTCATCTTATAATTTCACTGAATAAATAATACTCACTAATCTTCTTTCATTTCCTAGATCTGCCATCTTCAAGATGGCGCGTACTTTGGAGAACTGTGTCTGGTGGTGAAGAACCGTTTGTCTCAAGTAACCGTTATTGCCATCGAAATAACTCATATTTACAAACTGAAGAGAAGAGATTTTGATCGATGTTTCAGGAGCCACAAAGATATTTACCAAAAAACTATTAAAAAAGCCCAAGCTAGATTGAAAATGATTATGGAAATGGAACAAGAGTACAAAAACAAAGAACTGAAAAAAGCTTTGGAGAAGTCAGCTTCGAAAGATCCTGATGAGAATTAAATGTTGACAAATTAATTTATTTGGAAGTTACAACTGCTAAAGTCGATATTAGTATTTGAATAGTTTTGTTCAATGAATATGTGAGATATTGTTGTCGTTCATATTATGTTTGTACACGCACAAAATAAACTTTTGTCTCAAACTTATTCCTTTTATACAATTCAATATAAATGACCATATTATTATTTTTATTGTTATTTTTATAATACTTACTGGCGGTCTCAGCAGACATTATCCTGCTCGGTGACTAACCCATTCTCGATTTTATGGCGAATTCGTTTTACTCATTTTATGGCGAAGTTAGTGGCGAAGGCGTTGAGCAGTTTTCAACTCATAAATAAGAAATTAACCAAAACATATTTTGTAGTGGACCGAATTCCTACTAAAACTAACTTTCCATTGACTTTTCACATAATGTACCAAAATCACTTTCAACACTGGTGTTAAAAATACTTTTAACACTAGTGTTAAAAGACTGATGAGATGATGGATACTCAATGATATAACTCTCTAATATAAACCCTTTAATCAGATATTATAGTAATTAGAACACCACCTACTTATTAATTATTTATAAACGTTCACATGTATTTGACAGTTTGTGCAATTGTTGATTAAGTCATGTGAAGTTACTGACGAAGTATTCAATCCAACAGCACACTAAAAAATATCCGATACCCCAAAGTGTATATACTCATTAGCTGAATTTCATATACCCGGCATGACAGAAGAACGTACACCTAAGATTATCCGACGAGAGTCACCTGTTCCAAATAAGCTTTGGTGTTTTAAAACTAAACTACTTTCATATATTCCCAAACAAAACCAGAGGATCAGATTCTCTTGGCATATTGAGCTAGAACCCTGTTCTACCAATGTAGTAACCTGGGAATGTAAAAATGATAATCTGGTCGAATATAATTAGTTCCCCGAGATTTGATGACTAGTTAGCTCATCTTTTCAACCCAGTATTATACCTGTCATATGAAGGTGAAGATCTCGTCACATTAATCTGAGTATCTTGTCATATAAAGCTGAATCTAGTAGCCTCGTCGTATGAAGCTGGTAGTCTCTTCATATAAAACTAGTAGGTAATATCGTCTTATGAAACCTAGTACTGTCGTCATGTGAAACTAGTAATCTCGTCATATGAAACTAGTAATCTTTTAGAAAACTTTTTGAAAGGGTTAATATTGGACAAAGAATATATTCAACGTTTCTTGAGTGAGTACAGCACATTATTGAATATGTTGATTGGTGAATGATTCATTTATTCATTAATCAGGAGAACCAACTGGTTTACCTACCAACCTATCACAAATACTATATTTTAATAATATATGATTTAATGTTGTTTTCACTACGCGTACCTACGAAATATAGTTTTGCATGAGTAACTAGAGAGATATCTGCTTTAAAATCGGGTTAATATTGTTGGGATGAACTTCTACCCAGTAGAGGGTCAAAACCATCAGATATATCCAATTGGTGTTGGCGAGAAATTCACTATATAATGCTCTAGAATTCATAATTTTTATTCATTCAGAAGTGTCTGCACAGTGCTGAAGAGATCCATACAGTTCGAAACAGCTGTCACTGTTTGACGTTTTGGTGAGTAAGTGTTATGAAATTGAGAGCATTATCCTTTTTGTCGTTATATAATAATATATATATACAGTGACCGCCAAAAAGTATGTACCATATGGGAAAAAAGTTTATTATTAGAGTATTGAAAAAAAGATTCTTGGGAAAAGTTTGTGCATGTCCGATAACCTAAAAATCCATTTTGACACATGTCACGTGATCGCTGGTATGGCGGCAAATTGAAAAAAATTACTATGAATAGGCAAAAAGTTGGGTAAAATGGCAAGATATCGAAAAAAGTTATTTGAAAAAGTTGCCTGGAATTCAATTTTATAGACATATACAAAGTTCGAGGAAATAATATGAGAATATTGAAAATAGCATTTTTTTTTAAATATTTTTCTAGCTGTAGAAAAATATCAAATTATTTTTTTATGAATAGCTTGACCATACTGAAATATTTGTATTCCGATGATAATAACAAAACTTTCTCATTTTCTCTACACCAGAGGGCACTAAATTAAAAAAATTGAATTTTGTCAGAACCCTTGCTGTTACATTGGTTCGTATCTAACAGTTATATCACAATTCCACTATTATTGCGATGATAGGGAAATCCAAAAATATCGTGTTTTTCCGATTATAATCAATTTTTGATGATAATCGTGCACGAACGTTTCACTTCGCACATAATCTTAAAAATAGTGCGTCAAATTAAAAAGGCTAAAGTTTTCAACATTACATGCGAAGTGAAACGCTCTGGCACGATTATCATCGAAACTATAGATTATAATCTGGAAAACACTATGTTTCTGGAGTGTCATGTCATCACAATGGTCGTGGAATTCTCATATAACTGTTAGATACGAACCAATATAACAGCCAGGGTTTTAGCAAAATCCAATTTTTTTAATTTAGTGCTCACTGATGGTGTAGAGAAAATGAGAAAGTTTTGTCATTATCATTGAAATACAAATATTTCAGTATGGTCAAGCTATTCATAGGATAATAATTTGGTATTTCTATACAGCTAGGAAAATATAAAAAAAATTGCTATTTTCAATTTTCTCTCATTATCTTTGTATATGTGTATAAAATTTAATTTTAAGCAACTTTTTCAGATAACTTTTTTTGATATCTTGCCATTATACTCCACTTTTTGCCTTGTCATAGTAATTTTTTTCAATTTGCCGCCATACCAGTGATCACGTGACATGTTTGGCGGTCACTGTATATATATAGATATGGGCCATGTAGCTCAGTGGTTGAAACTTTCGCGTTCGAAACCATTGACTGCTGGTCGGCTAGGTTCGATTCCTTAGCGACTGCAGATTTTTATCTGATGGCCCGAGAAAGTGCTAGGAATCGCACGTTAAAAGGTAAGACCTCGTTAATCCTTGGCTCGCACAAGTTTCAACTTTTGAGGGCTGCCGTTCGTAAGGGGACGACAGCTGGTTAACGAAAAAAAAAACAACAATTTATATAAAGCAAGTGTGTGTACGTACGTAGAGGGTTTTCTCTATCACCACCAACTGGGATATTCTCCCCGTTGTGGTGGTAGAATTGATTAAATGCGTTCCACACAAGAGATAATTTTACAAAATTTACTCAGCAATTATAGCTCAGGTGCTTGAATTTTTGGCATACGACATAGGGTAGTCGACATTTGAGAATCACAGTTCTTGTTTTGTATTCACAGGTGTTCTATAAACTTTTTCTTTTATTTTTACCCACAGATAAAAATATTGGGAGTGAGATCTGAACAAAGTAGTGAGTTCTCTGCTCACCTCACGTGTACAATGTCCCATTCAACTGATACCAATAATAATTATATAATATAAGTTCAGAGGTAAATTGTCCAAGAAGTCACTCACTTTGAAAAGAGGTTATCTTGAACGATGGAAAATGGCGACCAAACTTTATCTTTCAGTCGCAGATGACTCCACAACAGATTCCTATTCATATTTTCGAACTAAAGTCACTCACTGTTGTTCTCAGAATACCAAATATTTTTTGTATTTCAATTTTCCTCATGAAAGCAAATTGAACATGTATCGACCATAACCATACAAAACACTCTGAAAACTATTTTTTTTCGAAATTCCCTTTCTCTAATGAAATGAGGGTTTTCTGATGCCCAGAAATGATTATTCCAACGATTGAATATTCCCTCACGTGAGAATTTTGATTCATCTGTCCATATAATGTTTTTCAAGATTTTGGGATCTTCGTATGTTCATGTTAGCAGAATTTCACAAATATCTTGATTTCATTTTCCATATCACCAGCCACCTGATTCATTCTCTTTCTTGAGACATGAACCTTTCCGAAGTTCAGATAATTTCGTTGTATTTTTCTGAATTTCCGTTCACTGCCGATAAGTTTGAATATAACTCATAAAATCTTCTACAGGTTTTTGATATGCCCATGCACATAATGACCAACATAGCTGAACATGTAAAATTCTCATTCATTGCGCCAAAGTTCATGTTGATATTATTAATGGATATAATACGGACCATAGTCTAATGTTTCAGCTATATTAGTACAACTGTACTTTTTTCGTGTGAAAATGGATGTTTGACCCTCTCAATTAGGAAAAACTCCATATTGTTTACCGAGGAGTCGGTAACGTAAACAAATTTCAAAATACAGGAGGGACCATAACCTCAAATTCAAATGTTTGTCAGGAAATACCCGCGTACGTTCTCAATCACATATAACACTATTTTTCTTCGAAATTTCAGCTTTGCTAAAATTGTTTTGCAAAGAAATACCCGAGGTGTTATTAAACCAAACAGAAAACAAAAAAAATCAGTACATAGGTACTGTGATTTTTTTCTTATTTCCAATGATCTACTTATATCTCAATAAAGCCTTTTCACTATTGTAGCGAAGAGGTCAAGGTGTTAACATCGTTTGCTCCCACCAAGGCGGCTCGGGATCGATCCCCACCACCATCACGAAGCTAAACCTGGGAGATTCGTAATGACAAATTTTAACAAAATTATTTTTTTTTTATTTTTTTTATTTATTGATAATACACCTTCCAAACAGAACAAGTTCTGGTATAAGGAAGACAATACATTGAACATATTTAAATATAAGTTTTTAGAATTTCAAAGTTGGTAAAAAGTAACAAATCTTAAAAAATTTAACATAGGAATAGATTGATGAACATCAATGTAATAGCAAATTTTCTTTGAGTTTTTTTCAAGAAAATATGAATAGACTTCGATTTTTTTATATCATCAGTAAGTTTATTTATTTATTTATTTATCATGAATCATTTTTAATGTCGGCACCTTATTTCCTTGATAAAACTTATACACACATCTGCAAATGTGTTCTTTGGAAGCTGAATCAAGTTTCTTGAGTTTCTTTTTGTCTTTCTTTCGTTTGACAGAATGGTCGACAACGTCTCCGGCTTGAATTACTCTAAACACAGTAGCTCTGCTTATGTTGGTTAATTCGCATATCCTTTTCACAATTTGATTGTCTGAAGAACCACTACTATTCTCATATTTCAAACGCAAATACATATTCATTTAGGCTTCATTAAATAATTCCATATGTTGAGTCTCTATGAGCTTCTACTTGGAGACGCTCTGAATTCGCATCAATATCTTCTCTTTCAACGACATCAACATCGAAAGGTCTCTAGAATGCTATAATCAATCTGATTAAGACAACTGAATACGATAAATAAATATGCCTCTGAGTATAGTTGCACCGCACTGTCTAGAAAATAAATCTTCTAGCTAATTGGAATTCCACAGCGGCAAGTCAAAGACGTCGGTCTCTGACCAATTAGAAATCGACACCGACCAAAAAAGCGTTCGATTGTCATTTCGCCCTCCCTTTATCTGGCCGAGTCCACGTGGACTGGCAGTCTAAACGAGACGAGGAGCGGTTAGTGAATAACGTGTTATCTATGCCTATGCAAATTATAATTGTATATTGATATCACCTCGTATGATCGCTTGTTTCTGTGATGTCTCAATTAGGTTCGTATAGACTGTACATTTATGTGTTCCCTGTAGGTATGATAATTTGCAAGATCACCCTATACAAACATTTTGTTTTTTGAAAAAAGTTGTCATGATTTTCAGTTCATCTCCTCATTGTATTGCTGGATATGTTGCATTGGTATGATTCTTTCCATTAAATCATACTCAACACAGAAGGCTTTGTTGGAATAAATTGATCAGTTATTATACTGTTGATATTTTCATTACATTATCATAAAATATTTTGTGAATATAATGTAATGAAAATTTGATTTTCTATATGAAATGATATTTTGTAATTGTAGTTGTGCAGTCACTAGCACAGATTTCTTAAGGGGCGAGTTCCATAGAAATGGTGCTGCCATTTTTGAGATGGTATATATTTCATTTTGCACCAAACTGGTCAAGATGATTGGCGAGTGTGGAATTTGAATTGATCGCCTGTACAAATATAAAATACGACAACCTCTCCTAATCTGTTCACCAGAGTATTTCTGAATACTCGTTGAGATTGCTGAGAGTGGCTCAAATAAGATTCATCAAATTATACCGACTCTAACATTTGCAAATCAAAAAGTATGAATCATATTAACATATCAAAAACTGTCGTTTGATACAAACATTCACTCTACAAGATTTAAGTTTTTTATTTCTAACAACTGAGAATATAAGGATAACATACCATAACTATTCATCATCCTGTATAGCTTTCATTTATTAATTTATTTTGGTGTATTATGTGTATTCAAACAATATCTAAAATTAGGATAATTTAACATTTCATGAAAGCCAAACTACCACTCTGTGCATAAAAAACCTCTAGATAGGAAGAGGTCGAGACCATGAGATCTTTTGGTAAGAATAACATAAACTACGAAATACCCAAAATTCATCCACTTGAAAACATCTGATTAAGGTTCGATCTGGTATGATCCAGGAATACCTCGAAAGTCTGTTTCCCATTCAATATGTGAAGACCTATCTATTGGCAATAATTGTTGGATGATATAATAATAGAGGATTTTGCCAGGCGACGAGGCGCTCTGCAACCTCCGAGATTTATTCAAATTGCATAATTAAAAATTAATTAAAAAGAAATTATAATGAAATCAGACTTGGAATGGATTCAAAGGAGTAAATATTTTTTAGATTATTCTTGAATAGCAATTTACCATCAGTTTTTAAATAATTTGGAAGTTTATTGTAAAATTTCACACTTTCTAATATTCGTCTTGATTTTGTTGACATATAAATTTTGGGCTTGTCTGATCAAGTAATTATGTTGGTCATTATTAATTTTGAAACTTAATGTGCAATGTTTCATGTTATTTTTAACAAGATGAATGAATGTGAATATTTTCAATTTGTATAGGGCATGTATATCCAGTAGCTATAAGTTTACAGTTGGTTCTTGATAATCAAGTTTCAAAATACATTCAATAATTGTATTCTATAGTGTTTTCAAAGGTTTAGGCAAATAGGTCGCAGTGCCCCAAACCGAAATTAAATATTGTCATTTATTTAGAGTATGCTAACGAAAAATATATGGATTTTAGATATTTCAGAGGCAGCAAATTTCGAATTTCAAAAATAACTCCAATTAATGGTGAAATCTGCCTTCTTAAGTTATCTATATGTCTTGCCCATGATAAATTTTCATCTATCAAGAGTCCAAGAATTTTATGTATTCATTGTTGAATTTTCGGGTCTTTCAAATTATTATCTGACGAGGGTAATTTTCTTAATAAAATCATGTACGAAATAAACCGACAATTAATTCAAACACGCGGGGGATTCGGTAAGAAAATTTAACACCAAAATATATCCAATTCATAAGAAATAACTATCCATGGGTTCACCTGAACTATTTATGTACACACTACAAAAAAGATGCATGAAAACAGTGATATGTAAAACACACTTAACAAAATTCCCATTTTTTTTTATTTTCAACAAAAAAAAGCAAAAATATTTTTGCTCGCGACAATAGTCAGAGTTAATCATTACTACTCCCACCTCCCAACTTGGCCCCCTCTTGTTCAATTTATACATTGAAGAAATTATACTTCCTGTTTTCCAAAAAGCAATGCCTTATTATTTGCGGATGATCTAAAATGCTTCAGAATAATAAACGATAGTGAGAATGCTGTTCTTCTTCAATCAGATCTAGATAACCTAAATTATAAGTTGTAGATGGAGTCTATTTTTAGTTATACATATTTCTATCTGTATAACTTCATATTCATGTAATTTTATCTTGTATTGGGGTTTTCCCATCAAATAAATGTAAACATTTTGTAGATGAAACATTTATAAAGTATAAAGAATCAACTCATGTACAAAAAGCTTATTTCAGTTGAATTATTGTTAAACATCTGAATGGAAACTTACATAATATTCAACTTAAATTAGGTATAAAAATAATTATTCAGCTGATACGGTAAAGCATTTTCCTTTGCATTCTATGTTGCAACTGGCCTCTTCTGATCATAGCCTGAATAACCTTCAATATCGCCCTCTCAGGATATTGTTGCTGAGAGAAATCTTGCAATATAGTCTGCTGAGAAACTTGTGTACCTATGGCAAATCTACGCTTCAGCTGTTTCTCTACGCGAACCATCATTTCGTGTTCTTCTTCTGTGGTAAAGCCTTCAGCTCCTAAAAAAAAAAATAATCAGAATACTAATATCCACAAAATCATTCCTCAGGTTATTCCTCCACTCAAAGAGTATGTTGTCCATTTGTAGTCTATTGGAAAATCATCATTAAGCCCGTGGCTCACGGTCAAATAGTTTAGTCGAACTGCCTTGAAGTGACGTCACTTCTTATTGTGCAACAAACCAATAGAAATTACGTCACTTCACAGCAGATTGATCAAACTATTTGACTGTGAGCAACAGGCGTTATTGACCCCATCCAACTTGCTTGCATTTGACATACATTATTATTAATTCCAAGTAACTTTTGGAATATCTGAAACTTAATTAACATACACTAAACCATGCGGTTTTATCAATACAAAAAGAAAATACAGGGTGAGTCAGAATAAGAACCAATCTCCAACTACAGATTCCTCACCTCATATCAAGGTGACAGGTTCCTATCAAGGTATGTCCTAAAATGTACCCCCTCTGAGATACAGGGTGTCAAAAGTGCGAAAAAAAAATCAAAATCCTTGAAGAAAAAATCTCAAACTTAGTAGACTAATCGAGTTTTATTAACGTGATAATTTGACGTTATAATTTTTAATTTCCGATGGTTAGTTACGATGGTATGTGGTAATATTTTCCTTCATATTTTCTTTGAACAAGTGAGAGTTTGACATCAGTTAGGCTCGTCGATACTCGACCTAAAAGTCATAACATTACATGTGCCTAAAGGTGGAGATTTCTGAGATTATTGTGAAAAACTGAAGATATGTCCAGAGTATCAACGTAATTTCATATGTGCTATAATCGCATAATGCTAATTTCTTACAACATATCAGAATATTTTTTAACCTTCTGAAAGAATTGGAAACGTAGTACGGGTAAGTCAGATTGAGACTGACAACTCCATTTTTTCATTCATCATATTATTTGATCAAATCGATGTGAAATCACTGAGTTAGGTCTCATTCTCTCACCCGTACTTTGTTCTCCCAACATTAATGAATGTTCAAGGTTGACAAATATTCCAATATATTGTAAGAAACTAGTGTTATGCGATTATGGTACAGAGGAAATTATGTACTCACCCTGTATATACGAACTCACAGCCGTCTATTTTATAAACAGGTTTTTCAGTTTTTTCTGGTAATAGTCTTCAAAGTCAATTCATCATTTAAGTATTATGAGAGAGATTGTGAGTAGAAATTTGAGTTTTGTCAATAAAACATTTTTTTAATCAAAATTAGTGCTGATAACCTGATTTCTTGTATCAATTATCATTAAAAAACCTTATGACCTTTTTTAATCGATGAATGTGACTCTATACTTGGCGCCAAAGTGCATTTTTTCACTTTGCACATGATTCAAATTTTTCATTGAAGTAATTATTTATTCATCAAGTGAATACCTTCCAATCAGAACAAGTTTTGGTATAAGGAAATTGTACATAAATTGTACAAAATCGGATTATTGCACTATCCTTTGTTTTTTAACTAAACTATCTTTGATTAGAGTTAATATAAATAGGAAATGGTGATTGTTTTTTATCATATCGTTAAATAAATAAAAATTGTAAAAGTTTTGTAACAAACTCGTGAATTAAAATGGCGATTAACATCGAACATTAACGCGCTCGCTCCACGCGTTAAATCATCTCGATTGTTAATATTAATACACTTGTTCGTTAATGGTTATTTAACAAACAAATGTATTAATAAGGGCGATTAACAATCGAAATATTTTAACGCGTGAGTGGAGCGAGCGCGTTAATTTTTTTCAGATTGTTAATCGCCATTTAAATTCACAAATTTGTTACAAAACTTTTCCGTCGACCGTATTTTCAAAAATAGATATATCTTATTTTGAATGTTTATTTATTCAACAATACGATAAAAAACAATCACTATTTCCTATTTATATCAACTCAAAGATAGTTTAATTTTCCTTCAGGGTAGTTTTATTTAATTTTTTTAAATGGAAATAAAAAAAAACAAAAAAGTGTGCTGTCATGTGGATTTGAACTATCGACCTCAGTATCACCATTCAGCTGTCTGACAGAATTTACCATTACGCCACGAGACTTCAATGATTACAAGTGACAACTTCTGGTGTATTGAAGAGTGTCTGAAATTTTATTTCAAAATTGACAAATAAATAATGACAGATAGTACTAACCAATATAAAATGTATTAGAGCAATGTATGTTGGGTTGCATATAATCAAATCGTTGATTAATAGAAAATCATTCATTAACAGGGGTCATTAATCAACGATTTTTAGTGCGTTAAAATACATCATAAATAAACGGTCCACGGAAAATAACCATTAACGCACTCAAAATCGTTGATTCCCTATCAATAAATGATTTCTTATTAATCAATGTATCAATTCCTTCCTTTAGTTTCAGTACTTGTACAATTTCGAATATTAATATTTAAAATAATGAATCTACTACTAAGGAAAATTAAACTAGAGTTAATATAAATAGGAAATGGTGATTGTTATTTATCGTTAAATAAATAAAAATTGAAAGTAAGACATCTTTATTTTTGAAAAGTACGGTCGACGGAAAAGGTCTGTAACAAACTCGTGAATTAAAATGGCGATTAACAATCTTGAACATTAACGCGCAACCGATCGAGCGCGTTAAATTATCTATCTCGATTGTTAATCGCACTTATCAATACACTTGTTCATTAAATAACTATTTCCGTCGGCCGTTCATTTATGATGTATTTTAACGCACTCAAAATCGTTGATTAATGACCCCTGTTAATGAATGATTTTTCTATTAATCAACGATTTGATTATATGCAACCCAACATACCTCTTATACATTTTATATTGGTTAGTACTATCTGTCATTATTTATTTGTCAATATTCAAATAAAATTTCAGAAAATGTTCATTACACCAGTTGTCGCTTAAAACCATATATCGTCCCGTGGCGTAATGGTAAAGTTCACCTGGCATGCAACACTGAGGTCGAGAGTTCAAAACCCACCGAGGGTAATTTTTTTTTATTTCAATTTGAAAATAAATAATAAAAAATAAAATAAACTACCACTGAGAAAAATTAAACTATCTTTGAGTAGAGATAATATAAATAGGAAATAGTGATTGTTTTTTATCGTAACGTTGAATATTTTCGAATATTTTTGAAAACTACTATCGATGGAAAAGTTTTGTAACAAACTCGTGAATTAAAATGGTGATTAACAAACTCAAACATTAACGCGCTCGCTCCGCTCACGCGTTAAATTTTCTCGATTGTTAATCGCCCTTATTAATACAATTGTTCGTTAAATAATCATAAATATACCGGCAATGCCCTTCAGCTACACCACTGCGGGTATAGTCAAAGTTTACTTGAATCTTTTGAAGTTTCAATGACTTGGCAATTCAAATCCCTTCATTTACATGTTATTTATAGACTTCCTATAATATCAACAAAAAAAATTCTGGCTATACCACTGCATGCCCCAAACAGTTTCAGTTTTATTATCCTTTTTTGAATGAAATTATACTCTGAATACACTGGGACTCACTCTATATTGATCTTATTTTTACCTGCAAGACCTCCACTCATGGCTGCATCTAATGTTGACACTTGAAACAGCCTCAGAGCTTCATCAACATGTGTTTCTGTAGCAAACGGTTGCAGTTGCATCTTGGCCAAACTTTCAGATATACGTATAACAGCTTCTAATTGACGGACTGTGATTGGAATAGAACTCTTCTTATCGGCTTCTTTCTCATGCTGGCTAGCTCCTGATCTCATCATGACATAACGTCTTTTCAGTTTTTCCCCAGCCTCTTTGGTCAGTCTTGGTCCACAACGACTAATGTTTAGGTAAAAAAAGTAAACAATAATGTATAAATTTTTTGCAATAGGCCAGCAAATTAAATAGGGTAATAAACAAATATGGCTTGTACCAACTGGTTAACTCATCACCCTCGACCAATAATTTTTCCATAAAAATTGATCATCCTACCATTGAAGAATTGAAACAGAGTTTAAATACGATCGCTAGTAGTCTGCAACGGCTGTTAGAAATAGTTTCTAAACCTCTCTTTTCACATTTTGAAACAATAACTTGAATATTTCATTATTTATACAATATTTATTATTATATCCAGAAATTGACGATGTTTTCTAATGAATCGATCTAGCAGATATTAGCCGGGCAAACAGTGGTTCTCAAAACACGGTTGAATTTGACAAAAATTCGAGATTTTTTCAGGATGAAAAAAAAAATTGACAATTTTATTTTGTTATAAAATCACATTATGCACCCTTCATTTATGGGAGCAGAACAAGTTAAAATATCATAGCCTTATAGATCATTTTCTTTGTCGGTGTCATTCAATTGGATTTGTTTTATGACAAAAAAAAAAGTATATTGCTATGGCCACCCAAACTTTTTTGAAATGACAAAAAATTTCAAATGGAAAATAATTTACTTACGTTCGACAATAGTGGATGAATTTTTTTATGAACTCCAGTGACAGCTCACCTTCTTTGGGCTCCTGCGTAGCGTTGCCGGTCATATGAACTCCCATAATGTGTTTGGCAAGTATCTGAAATTGAAAACATTCAATTCTGAAACCAATCTTTACTCAGAACTGCAATTTAAATGGAGCTAAAGTCACATTAGTTGGAATTTCTTAAAATCTTATAGGCCTCGGGCCAGATACCGGTAAAAAAATTTATTATCTCACCGTTGATACTTAGTAAATGTGTTCCTCATGTCGAGTTGAACAATTTGAACAATTTGCGGCAATTCTAGGTAGCGAAGCGTTTTTATTTTAGGCCCCCGCAAACTTTTGTGTCTGTGGGACAACTAGAATGCCCTAAACAATTTGTCCGACAATATTACCACTGAATTTTCCATATTTTTATTAACCGATTCTGAAAAAATGAGAAGTGAGATAATACATTTTATGACGTCATAACATAGCGATCGACCATGTTTATGACGTCATTAAATTAATTAATAAAAATTTATTACCTCACAACTCATTTTTTCAGAATCAGTTAATAAAAATATGGAAAATTTAGTGGTAATATTGTTGGACAAATTGTTTGGGGAATTCTAGTTGTCCGACAGTTTCAAAAGTTTGCGGGTGCCCTAAACGAAAAAAAAACGCCTCGCTACCGAGAATTGCCACAAACTGCATGCTGTTTAACTTGACATGAACACATATACGAAGTATCAACGGTAAGATAATCATTTTTTTTCCCCGGTATCGGGTCCGAGGACTATTAGAGAATGGTCCAAACTCCATTCTGGTAGCTGTCTACGAATGTGTCTGTGTAAAGAATTCGATGAAATACAGCTTTCTTTGTAGTACTTTTTTTTTCTTCCTCCTTTCATAATTCTTCCTAATCAAATCAAATCAAAATCAAAAAAGGTTTAATATCTAGCATCGATAAAAGTGTATACAGCGGCACAACAAATAAATATATAAAATGCATTAAAACTATCTCTAAGCCACAAAGGGTTTGAGAGGGAGTAGTGTTGCACTTTAGAAGGTGATGGGTTTTTCATCCTGCCCTGCTGAGGGATGTCAGCGGGTGGGCAAAACCAGCCCACGTCTGCCCACAGGCAGACCCTACGATGTTGTGTAGGCTGCTTACTTGTCGTGCTTGTAAGTCAGAGTATGTTAGGTTTTATGTCCCCGTCTCCTCCAAGTTATACAGGCGGTATTGTTACTTTATGTGTAAGACATCAGATGATTAGGACCATGTATTGTTGGGGTTTTCGTGATCTCCCAGAAAAACAACAAAAAAACCGGGTTTGATAATTCCTCCTAATAAATAATAATAATAATAAACAAATTTTATTTCAAAGAATATTACAATACACGTATAATGTAAAATAATATTAACAGAAATAATGGTCAGACAGTTTGGAGATTTGTGTTCACTTATTCCAATTTAAATACTCTTCAGTGCTATAAAACTCTATCTTTATAAGTAAATTAAAATTTTTTTCTTGAATGTTTGTAACTGTAGTACACTCTTGATTTCAGCTGGCAATTTGTTGAACAATTTGAGACAGCTGTAAAAAGCACCCTTTTCTGTCATTGTCAGTCGATGTCTCGGGTATGTGTAATTGATGTTCCTTGTGCTATACGTGTTCTGTGGTATGCAGTTATCAAACAAATGTGTTTTTTAAAAAAGAACTAGGTATCCAAGAGTATTGGAAAAATTAATGATTACTAATAATGTTTTCCATACTATACTTCTGGATATTTCATATTCCTTGAAAACTGCAGTTCAAGAAGATGATACCATAATTTACCAGTCAGTTGATTCAAATTCTAAAATAGAAATATGTCAAAATTCTTGCTCGTCGCTCGTTTAAATAGTGTCACTTTTTTCAAGCAACTTTATAACTGAATTGTTTAGAAAACCTGAACAACTCACCATATCCCTTTGCTTATCATGTTCATCTTTTATGATAAATATCATATCAAAACGTGATAGTATAGTCGGCAGAAAATCAATATTATCTTCTCCCTAAAAAATAAAAACAAACAATTACAAACAGAAACCCCAAAAATCACGAAAAGCTAAAAAGTGGTATTTGAAGTGGAACTAATGATAACTAGGGAGAATTATGTGAAATTGAAAACCTCTAAGGAAAATGCGTTTTTGGGTCCCATAAGATTTTGCAAACTTTTATATCTATAAAAAAGAAACGTGTTTCCAAAATATTAACTTCCAAACCATTCCAGTTCTTTTAGCGTAGAGTTTATGAAAGCAAAAAACTATAAAATGGACATTTTGCCAATACAGCTTTGTGCATATCATGGGTTTTGATATAATACAGAGGTATAGGTACTTGTTGCTGAATTGATGAAGTCATTAAAATAAATTCAAAGCAATGTTACCACTTTACATTTTTTGACAATATTTAATAAGAACTTATTACATAACTCATTTTAGATTGAAAAAAAATGCATGACTCATTTATAAGCATTAAAAATTACTAATTTTTTTTTCAGGAACCGCTTAAATTTGTTATAGAATGTTACCTATCAACATTATTTGAAAAAAGATACTATTTATTTCAACTATGATCTGAATATATGTATATGAAGCGAAAGATTTGTTAAAAAAAAATTGATAATTTCAATACAAATCATGTTTCATATAAATTCAATTTCCATCACCTACTGCGGATATTAGTCCAACTAGGAATACATGAGAAATAAGAAATACAGTGCCAAAACTAAAATGAGTAAAAACAAATAATTCACGCACAAAAAATCAAATTACCTAAATGCCTAGTTGTACATACAACTTTATTTCTAATAGTTCAGGACAGTTGTATTTACCATTAATTATCTTGAAGAGCACTGTAAGATCTTGTTTTCTCCTTCTAATTTCAAGACGTGGAATATTTCAATAGTGTTCCATTTGACTGAACTCACAAGCAACTTGAACTTTAAAATCTATGTAACTCATGTGGGACCAAACAGAATAACAGTAATAAAGATGACTTCTACCTAATCAGCAGAAAAGAACTTTAATATGTAAGTACACTGATAAAATCGCAGGTGATCCTTTTAAAGAAACCAAGCATTTTATGGCTTTCTGAACAACACAACTGATTTGGTGATTAAAACTGAGAGAACAGTCAATGATCATGCCCAAGTTGTCATGCGATGGTTCTCAATTACACCACTCCCTTGTCTTGTTAACAAATTATTTCTCATTTTCTTATTCACTTATTCCAGGCAATCAGAATACTCTACCTTAGTTTCGTCCCACCGTCCAAAAATACTGTTAGCAGCAGCAAGAACAGAACATCTGGAATTCAGAGTTGTTGTAATACCAGCTTTGGCAATAGAAATAGTCTGTTGCTCCATAGCCTCATGAATCGCCACCCTATCGTCCTCCCTCATTTTGTCGAACTCATCTATACAGACAACACCACCATCTGCTAGAACCATAGCACCTCCTTCCATAACAAAATTGCGCTGGAATCCATATCAGAATACAAAATTCAACTCAAAAGGCATTCATTGAGAATAAATGTAGGTATAAAGAATTTGTAATATTTAGATACAATGCTGTTATCTGTAAATTCAATAAGTTGTGAAATATTTATAGTGACTATGACCAATAGTCTGAAACACATGTATACCGTTGCTCTTCCAACTAAGGGTAAACCTGTTAACCCATTTTCATATTTTCCCTAACTATTTATTCCTTTTTTTGTTAATAAATGAATATACAGATCGGGAAGAAATTTAACGCATCATAGCATGTACCATGCCATGCGATGTGCTAGACAGAAGGCAGTTGACCAGCACATAATATTATGACGGATGGGCGAGACTGAGACTTGAGTAAACAGAATCACTCGACATAGCGGCGATTGACTCTGGGAAGCAGTAGTTCAGATGAGTCGCTGAAACACTCCAATGCATAATGTTACACATTTGGTGCTGATCGACTCCATTCTGTCTTGCACATTGAATAGCATGGCAAACGCTATGATGCGTCAAATTTCCTCCCGATCTGTATACAGGCTGAACAACCACCACTCAACGAAAATTTAATGGGATCTACAAGAACAAACTCTCAAACTCGATATCTGTGGTTCCACGCGAATTAACAACTGAAGTCTCTGTCAGGTTCAGTTCATTACTCAACTTGTTTACCTACTGAGACATTTATTTCAACATATTTTTGTTAATCAACCGTTCAAAAGAATATTGATAGATTAGATCTAATGTGATTGGTGCTCTAAAGAACATTTTATTCACGTATACGGAAAGTTTCTTGGACAGCAATAGTATTTACTTGAATTTTCATATAATTTATTGTGTTTTTCAAAAATCTTTTATTTTGCAACCTCCTATATCATTGCATGATCGGTTAGGGACGATCATAAGGAATCCAACAACACCAAGTTTGATACTATTATCTCCAAAGACTATGGAGATATCGCCTATTATTTTCTCCATGAGCGGAATGAGTGTTAGAGAGAATTTATTGACTCGCCAGAAAAGTTTCTCTCTCCCTTGGTGTTGTTGGATTCCTTCTGATCGTCCCTAACCGATCATGCAATGATATACGGGTGTTCTAATTAAAAAAATTAATGAAGCTGCCATTTTGAAACTTTTAGCTGGAATTTTCTCATGAAAGAGTAGGTTTTTATCTCCTATTTGAGCCTTACAAATTTCATTGCGATAAACCAGGTGGTTCAAAAATTAGTAGGGGGGGAACGGACAAAAATTAGTAGGGGGGGGAACGGACAAAAATTAGTAGGGGGGGAACGGACTTTAGACTAGCACTGTATATATAGTTCTCGCAGCAAATGGAACATGAGTGGAATAAAAATATGAGAGGAATTCAAAATTGTCCTGTGATGAACCCAAGGTGAGTTAACAGTGTCGTCTACTTCATACCCTCAATAAGCTGGTGTGTGGAAAGTATACGGATTATGAAATAGTTATACCCTTTATGGTTGTGATTCATAATATGGTAATATCGTAGGAATGTTTCATTCACAATCAATCAATGATTCTCGTTAAACGGTGGGGCTAGAAGTAGAGAAGCAAAATATTAATGGATTTTGCTTGTTATTTATCGGCCTATTCATAAACCTACACTTTTGATATAGCAGTTGTCAAACTCTAGTTCGAAAATATAGGCAGTGTGAGGGTTTTCAAACAGGCCTTATTAGGCACTGGTTGGGCATAGTTAATTGAACTTATTTATTCTCTCCTATGTTCAGTTCAATGCGAGTTTTTTCAGCATATTTGCTTGTACAGATACATTGTTACTCTCCTTTAAAAATGTGCATTCAAATGAAAAAATATGTTGTTCATTTTGGAAGTTTACTTGATAACCAATATCAACAAAGGTTTTAGCAGTGTGTTGAACTATTAATCAATTCCTCCAATTCAAATCTTGGTATCTCACCAATAGCAGATGCGTTTTTCAATTTCAAAGATAAGAATTTTTTTCTTTGTTCTCTTGCTTGAATGCTTTTTGAAAATATGGGTAGGTATTTGTATTCCTATGAAAGAAAAGGAAAAATAAAGCTTAAATGATCAGGTTGGGTTATTAGAGGGATTATTCATAACGTTAGATTTTTTATTGTTTACAAAATGAGCACTGCAAATTCTGTCCGTTTTGGTTTCCAAATTTTTCCTTCAGTGCTTCGGTACAGAAAATACATTTGGACAGATTTCAAGTAAATTTTGAATTCTTATTTATTCACTACTTTCTTTAAATCTTTTGTATCCAAATTTTCTTTCTTGCCACTTCATAGGGCTTGTTTGGCAATCGGTAAAATTTTATATTTTAGTGGTATTTGCGTAAGAATTGTAGCACCCAATCACACAAGTGATACATTCAATACACGAAAACCAGACACTTTCATATTTCTATCTAATAACTAGTTACAAATCCAATTTTATTGACTTTTTGAATGTAATATTAGCTTATTTTTATTTATCCCCCACAACTGCACTATTGGTGCTGTAGATGGCGCTAGAGTAAAATATGCGCCTTCTCTATAAAGTGAGTTTTGAAACTGGAGTGTAAGACATTGTATATTTATGAGAAATTGTAACCAGAAGCTTACCGATGATGGATCTCTTATAACTGAAGCAGTCAAACCAGCAGCAGAGCTACCTTTTCCCGAAGTATAAACTGCGATGGGAGATACTCTTTCAACAAACTTCAACAGCTGTGACTTCGCTGTACCAGGATCTCCTAGAAGCAGCAAATTGATATCGCCTCTACGGGTTAAACCATCAGGAAGTCTTTTGCGGGAACCACCAAAAAGCAGACAGGCTATTGCCTTTTTTATATCAACAGAACCATAAATAGAAGGGGCTATGCTGGTGGCTATTTTCTGGTATACATTCGGAGAAGCAGCCAGTCTTCTGAAACTACTCTCTTCCTCTGAGGAAACAACTGAGCAACCAGAAGCTCCTAAGCCGTGAGTGTCAAGAGTAATTCCCACAACTCTCATATAAGCTGTACGGACACCTGTAATTTCTTTTTCTCGACCTTCCCTCTGAAATATGATACCAAATTTCAATAATAGTGACGACATATGATGTCAAACATATGGAACATACATTATTGCGTTCATAAAGTGTGAAAACGCTCCATTAACTCACGAGTTAATTATTTTCGGAAGTAAAGCTCGGACAGGTCGATTTTGAATTTCAGTCTTTAACCTTTTTTATAAAATATTGATTTTTTTTCCCCCACCACCTTACAAGATATGACGTCATCGATATTTTTTTATCGAAATGTTATATTTTTATATCAAAAATTGAAAGCCCATATTTTTCTGAGTTCATACCATATACGTCATATTTAACACTTCAAGTTACAGTATACTGAGGATAAAAGAAACCAGGGAGCTCAGTTCAAGTATTTGCTGTAGATTTGTTATTTGTTTATTTTTACTACTTACCTAAAATATTTTCATTGCAAATTGATACCGAAAAAAATGTTGAGAAATATGAAGACTGGTTTCTTTTATAGTCAGTATACTCTAACTTGAAGTGTTAGATATGACGTATGTGGTATGGGTGAACTCGAAAAAATATGGGCTTTCAATTTTTGACATAAAAATATAACATTTCGATAAAAAAATATGGATGACGTCATATCTTGTAAAGTGGTGGGGGAAAAAATCAATATTTTATAAAAAAGGTGGAAGACTGAAATACAAAATCGACCTGACCAAGCTTTACTTCCGAAAATAATTAACTCGTGAGTTAATGGAGCGTTTTCATACTTTATGAACGCGCTGTATATGTAGAGCCAAAGTAATATAATAATATTTTTTCATACTGCATACAAAAAGACAAACCTTTAACATGTGTATGATTTGGATATATCAGCAATAGTGGGAATTATATAAATAAAATCAACATTATAAAACTGAGTTAACAAATCCAATCAAATTTCATAATAGTCAAGAAGTAAAAATTTCAATAAAAATGTATGTAAATAAATGACCCTTAGGCTCTCAAGATTGCCAAGTTTTCATGTTTTGGGATGGATATGAAAACCAAAAACCAACGCCTAGAACAACGGTTGAATTTATCTACAGATAATAATTAGTACTTGATTAAATGATGTATAATTAATCAATAATTATTATTATAGTAATAGTTAATTAGTAACTAAATGTAGTTTGAGCAGAATCTTAGCTTTATTGTAATTATAAGCATATTTTTTGAGTAAGAAGCGAAAACCTAACTGGGTGTTCCACAAAGTGGTTATATCTGGCCTTTTTTCAGCGAGCTCTAGTGGCCAAACTGTTCAACCAAAGAAGTACATATGAGGAATGCCATTTGTAGAAAATTTGATGTTCTTTATTTTTGTATGGAATGGTCTACCCCGAAAAGTGCATAGTTTTTTGATTTTCTGGCAAAAAAAATGGCGGAAATTTTTAGGTTTTTTGCGATTTTCGTTGTGAAGCCATATTCGTGGGAAGTAGCAAAGTTTAAATTAGGATTCAGCACCCCAAAAAACTTTATATAAAACGAGTGAGAAAGAAACTACTATATTTTTTCCTAGCCAAAATACGATTTAGTTGAACTTATACCTCGGAAACTTTTTTTGCACTCTTTGGATTGTTGCAGAATGTATTACAGTTTGTTGATTCCATATGACACTGGAGAATTCCAATTTGGAACGAAGGTATGGGTTGTAAAATGTAATACAAATTTCCCAGGTGAACAAACCTGTTCGTAATATAAAACCAAGAGTTATATTGCACTGGCAATATACAGGGTGTTAATCAAGTACGTTGACAAACTTCGGTAGGAGATTCTTTGAAAGTTTTCAGGACGAAAAGTTCATATAAACATATGTCCCAAACGGCTTGGTTTTCGAGATACAGGGTGATAAAAATACACTTTTTTCAAGATTTTTTGGAGTTGACTTCGACATTTTCGACAATAATTAGTTCAAATTAGGCAAGTACAATCCATTCAATAGTACGCATGATACAAAAAAATTCAGTTCTCGAATAATTCACAGGGTCCTCCTTTTTTCTGAGTCAAGCCTTGTTCAATCCTTCACAATTTTTTTCCGCCGTCACTGACATATTGGGAGACAGGAATAATAAATGTTGATTCATTTAACATATTTTTGCAGTTTTTCATTAACTTGTACGATTCAGGAGATATAACGAAAATATTAATGCAAACATTTTACAGCACTGAAAATGAAAAAATAATTTCTTTCATTGTTCGGTCTAGGTTATTCTGTGAGTAACGAATTCAAAAGCTTCCGCGGATACAAAATAGATAATCTTGTACAGGAAGATATTCAATCTAATACCCACAGAAAAGTAGGACCGTGTGAATTATTTAAGAAATGAATTATTTTGTATCATGTGTACTATTGAATTGTACTCGCCTAATTTGAACTGATTATTGTCGAAAAAGTCGAAGACTACTCCGAAAAATATTGAAAAAAAAAATATTTTTATCACCTTGTATCTTGACAACCAAGCCGTTTAGGACATATGTTTATATGAACTTTTCGTCCTGAAACCTTTCAAAGAAGTTTGTCAACGTACTTAATTAACACCCTGTATATTCAGTAAATTGAAAAATTTTCGAGAAAATCGCCCCAATATCTTTCATTCTCCTAACTACCTCTATTACAACTCCATTGATGGAGTAATCTGGGAGTAGGCTATCCCTTCTCCTCGTAAAGGATCCTGCTTTACATTTTGATTCATTTAGTGTGAGATTGTTTCCTTTGCAGTGTGTAGTTACAGAAGCAATCACTTTTTAGCTTATTCATGTCTATCTATCTATAACTGTATATAACAAGAAAGTAGCATACTTGATGTGGTCAGATATGTATGTCATTCACAAATATTGTGAAGAACACTGGACCCAGCATAAACCCTTGTGGTATCACTGAATTATTAACAAAAGGATTTGATTGTGAATTGTTGAATTTGATTATGTTTGTACAATTAGTGAAATGGGATGCCAGAAATAAGATATTCTTTAGAACATAGTGGTTAACTCTGTCAAACACCTTAGCTATATCAGAATACACAGTGTGAACTTCAGAATCTTGAATTGCATGTGAACTACGATATGCTATTTTTGAACACCTTGTTTATATTTTTTAGAAAAACAAAAGAGTTGTTGATAGATGTGATGGAAAAAAAGTCAGATTCAGTTGTTAATTTTGTATGAATTCTGAATAAAGATTATATTTTTGAAAGTTTCAACGAAAAAGTTTATTAGACAAAACAGACAAAACATTTTGGTCTTCGAGCGGATATAAGAAACAGTAATGGATAGAGAAGATGGAAATAAAGATGCAAGACCAAGGAGAGAAAGTGCTGGCACAAATCGAAATTTGTTCCCTGATTATGTGTGGCCAGATAGATTTGGTATGGGAAATTCGACAATTGGGAGTTCCTTACCAACGCTAACCAGTATCTTACCCTCTCAAAGTGCAGACAAATCTTTATTACCAATTATTCCTGAGAATCAATCCAGTACTTTCGAAAGTGTCAAAGAAAGTGACAAGACCATGACTGAAAATGTAATGAAATCAGTCAGCTCACAGTCAGGACGAAAAAGTAGCAGAAGTTCTTCCAAAGTACCTTCGAAGAAATCACAAAAATCCCAAGCTTCCATAGATTTACAAAGGAAGAAGCTTGCCCTTCAGATGGAAAAAGAAAGGCAAGAATTAGAAGAGAAGCAAATTGAAAACAGACTGCGGATTTTGCGGATGGAGCATGAATTGAAAAATGCAGAATTAGACGTTAAGGAGAATGAAGAAGAGGAACAATCAGAAGATCAATCGTTACCCAACACCGAATGCAGCTATCCTTCCGTGGCCGAATGGGTTCAACAAACAAATCCTTCACATCTACCAGAACATCACCATGTTCCTGAACAAACCCGAGATGATATCCAATTGCTTTGCCAAACAATATCAAATGTAATGCAAAAGGTCGCGCCATCTGATCACAACAAACTATTAACCAGATACATTGTCGATAAAGACTTCCCAGTCTTTGATGGTAATCCCGAGGATTGGCTCCTTTTCTACCAGAGGTTTGAACAAATTTCCAAAATGTGTGACTACAGCAAGGATGAAATTTTAGTCAAACTACAAAAAAGTTTGAGAGGTGATGCAAAATCAGCGGTTGCAGGAATGTTGTTGTCCTCCAATAACGTGGATTTGATCATGAAAACGTTGAGAATGCGATTTGGAAGACCAGATTACATTGTAGAAGTAATGATATCGAAGGTTAGAGCTATTCCACCAATAAAGGATACAAATATCGAAAGGCTGATTCAATTTGCAAATGAAGTAAGAAATCTTGTTGCGACCATGAAAGCTCTACTTTCTCTGGATTATCTCAAGAACCCACAGCTGATTAAGGATCTTGTAGCCAAGTTGCCTGATATGCTGAGACTCAGATGGGGGGAAGTGCTGATGAAAAAAGCAAACCAAGTGTGTTTAGAAGACTTTTCCACCTGGATTAATGATATGGCTACTGCAGCATCTCTTGTGAGTTCTCCAAAGCAAATGTCCACAGTGGAAAACAAGTTTGGCGTGAGACGACAGCATTTTACAAAAAAAAGCTGAAACTGTCCTCAATACCAAAGAGATGAAGGGTCAACCACTATGTTTCTATTGTGAAAATAAACACAATGAAGAAATATGTCCCAAGATGAAGTTAGATGATGTTGAAAAAAGGTGGAAGGTGATAACAGACAAAAAGTGTTGCTTTTCATGCCTTGGAAAGGGACATCAAAAGTTCAAATGCAGAAAAAGGCAAGCTTGTGGAACGAATGGATGCAAATTTTTCCACCATCCTCTTCTTCACAAGACCTACCCTCCAGAAACCGACAACAATGATGTTATTTCTACACCAGACGTCAAAAATGAAGTAGTTTGCTCGATGAAACACGCAACAAGAAAAGTTTTGCTACGAATGATCCCAGTAAAAGTTTATGGACCCAATGGAAATGTTCAGACACTCGCAATATGTGACGAAGCCTCAACAGTGACCCTAGTCGATGAGAGCATTTCAAAGCAACTTGGACTTCGTGGAGACAAATAAGCCCTCTGTATTCAGTGGACCAATGGGATAACTTCCACTCTTGATATGTCAGAAAGAGTAAATATGAACATTTCTGGATTATGGAAAAACTCTTCAATATATAAAATGAGCAATGTCAGAACTGTTGAGAAATTATCGCTGCCATCTCAAACAGTAAATATGGAAGAGTGGAACACATTCAAGCACCTGAAAAATCTTCCGATCGAAAATATCCATGATGAAACCCCAATGATCCTGATCGGGCAAGACAACATCAACCTGATAGTTCCCAGACAAATACGTTGTGGTTCTGAACACTTACCTATTGCTACAAAGTGCAAATTAGGGTGGTCCCTACATGGTTCAACTTCTGAAATGAATAAAAGTTTGAAAGCCCATACTCTGCATATATGTAACAGCCCAGAATCAGATAATTATCTTCATGAGCTTGTGAAACAGTCATTTTCAACCGAATCATTTGGTGTTTCACTTGTATCTTCGAAACCAAGCAGAGTAGATTCAAGAGCTCTTGAAATCATGCAAAAAACAGCCAAGAAAGTGGGAAATCGCTACGAAATTGGACTTCTCTGGAAAGATGAAAATATAGAGTTGCCAGAAAGCAAGACTGTTGCGTTTGAACGTTTAAAATGCATGGAAAGGAAATTTCGGAAAAATAATCAGTTTGCTCTTGAATATTGTCAGAAAATAGAAAGTTACTTAGACAAGGGGTATGCCAGAAAATTGAGCCCCGATGAAGCTGAAACTGAAACTTCTAAAACTTGGTATTTACCACATTTTTCCGTTGAGAATCCGAATAAACCTGGTAAATTTCGTTTGGTGTTTGATGCGGCAGCCAAGTCAAATGGAATTAGCTTGAACGATAATTTACTAAGTGGACCAGACTTGTTACAACCTCTTACATCAGTGTTATGGAAATTCAGACAACGAAAATATGGAATCTGCGGTGACGTACGGGAAATGTTCCATCAAATTCGAATTCGTGAAGCTGATCAGTGCGCCCAGAGGTTCTTGTGGAGAGGTCTCGATTTCAACAGAACACCCGATACATACGAAATGTTGGTAATGACATTTGGTGCCACATGTTCTCCTGTCTGTGCCCAATATGTCAAAAACCTGAATACTGTCATGCATTCTGCGTCAGAAGAAATTTCCAATGCCATCATCACCAAGTTTTACGTTGATGATTACCTAGATTCAGTTGATACCGAGGAAGAAGCAGTTAGCAAGATCCAGGAAGTTTGTAGAATTCATGAACTGGGAGGATTTCAACTAGTTAACTGGATTTCCAACTCTGATTTAGTCCGCAAAACTTTTTCCGAAATATCCTTGCAAACGAAAATGTTGTATTGCAACAAAAATGCAACACAACGAATTCTGGGAGTATGGTGGGACTCCGATACTGATGAACTCCTGATAAACCTGAATTTTAATATGGATATTGAGAATAATATCACAAAAAGACAAGTTTTGCGATATGTCATGTCTATTTTTGACCCCCTGGGACTTGCTTTCTTCACTGTTAGAGCCAAAATTCTCATGCAAGATATATGGCGTGAGGGAATTGGATGGGATGAAAATCTTCCGGCAAATCTTCAAGAAACTTGGAAAAACTGGTTCATTGAACAGAAAAGAGTCGTCGATATCAAGATTCCAAGGTGTTACACAACACAAATTCCTTTTTCAATACGAAATGAACTTCATGTGTTCTGTGATGCAAGTCAAAGAGCCTTCGCAACGGCTGTGTATCTCAGAGTCATCACAGAGACTACCATAGATGTGAGTTTGGTATCAGCAAAATGGAGAGTGGCCCCCCTGAAGCAGTTATCGGTTCCTCGTCTTGAGCTTCAAGCAGCAGTGATGGCCAGTAGACTTAGTTCAACCATAAAGCAACATTTGGAAATAAAAATTGATCGTACATATTTCTGGACAGATTCAAAATGTGTGTTACTGTGGATAAAAAAGGATGGAGGAAAATTTAAGCAGTTTGTATCGCATCGAGTTGGTGAGATACAGGAATTCACCAACACGGAAGATTGGAGATGGGTACCTACTAGCGAAAACATCGCTGATGAAGCTACAAGAGAAACCACAAAACAGAAATATGAAGATTTGATTGGAAAATGGTTTTATGGTCCTGATTTCTTGAAAAATTCAGAAAAAGATTGGCCGACTGAAAAATTGAAGGAATATGATGATGATATTCCAGAAACCCTGTTAGAAATGAAGAATGAGTTTGTAGCTATCACTATTCAAGAAAATAGAAACTTTCTTCCTGATATTGATTATTTTTCGAAATGGATTCGCCTGATAAGGAGTACTGCTTGGCTTATAAGATTTGTGAAAAAACTCATTTCGAAATACAGAAAACATGAAAGTGAAACAAAATTTGATGATGATCTAACCGTCCCGGAGTTGAAAGAGGCCGAAAAATATTGGATAAAAGTATCACAGGGTCAAAGTTTTCCAGAAGACATCCAATGTCTGGAAAAAGGTGTACCATTGCATAAAAGAAGTCGTCTGAATCCCTTGAGTGCAGCTCTAGATGAAGATGGATTGTTGATATTGGATGGAAGAACGAACCTAGCATCCTGCATGGAATATCAAACGAGGAAACCATTTATTCTGAGCCCAAAACACAGATATACAAAACTTCTTCTGCAGCATTACCATGAAAAGTTTCGACACCAAGGAGTGGAAATGATACTGAACGAAGTTCGTCAAAAATTTTGGGTCATTGATGGGAGAGCTGCAGTGAAATCTACATTTGCACACTGCCTAAAATGTGCGAAGTCTAGAGCAAAACCACAAGTACCCAAAATGGGCCAGCTTCCAACTATTAGATTGACTCCAGGACTTCGACCTTTCATAAATGTCGGAATGGACTATTTTGGACCACTTCAAGTAACTGTTGGCAGGCGCAGGGAGAAGAGATGGGGAGTTTTATTCACCTGTATGGCTGTGAGAGCCATCCATCTTGAAGTTGCCCATAGTTTAACAACAGACTCTGCTATTATGGCAATACGACGAATGATTGCTAGAAGAGGTAAACCATCGACAATCATCTGTGACAATGGTACAAACTTGAGAGGTGCTTCTGAAGAACTCCGCAAAGCCTTGGCAGAATTGAGAAGGTCAGGTTTGAATGATGCATTGGTCGCCGAAGATATCATCTTCAAATTCATACCACCTGCTTCACCTCATATGGGAGGTGCCTGGGAGCGACTAATTGGTATCGTCAAAAAAACAATTGGAGCTGCCCTGTACGATCAATCATTAAGAGATGAAACATTGCTTACCTTATTCGCAGAAGCTGAGAATATAGTGAATTGTCGTCCATTGACACATGTTTCTGTAGATCCTGCTGATCCAGAATCACTCACACCCAACCATTTTTTGATTGGCTATGAAAATAGGGATGGATCACCATGTGTTGCAGATTCTGGAAAAGTTCTTCGACAAGAATGGCGAAAGTCGCAGATGCTGGCAAATATTTTCTGGCGTAGATGGGTCAGAGAATATCTTCCAACTTTGAGCAAAAGGGCAAAATGGACTGATGATAAAGAACCACTGAAAATCGGCGATATCGTCATAATTGTTGACGAAAGAGCACCCAGAAATTCATGGACAATGGGCAGAGTAGAGAAACTGTACCCAGGAAAAGATGGGCACGTACGAGTCGTAGACGTGAAAACAAGAACATCCATTTACCGTCGTCCTGTCAGCAAGTTATGTCGATTGAAACTGGAGAGTGAAGAAAACCAGGTTTCTTCACCGGGGGGAGAAATGTGAACTACGATATGCTATTTTTGAACACCTTGTTTATATTTTTTAGAAAAACAAAAGAGTTGTTGATAGATGTGATGGAAAAAAAGTCAGATTCAGTTGTTAATTTTGTATGAATTCTGAATAAAGATTATATTTTTGAAAGTTTCAACGAAAAAGTTTATTAGACAAAACAGACAAAACAATTGCATGTGCTACATAGTTACTGAAAACAGACAGATTTGTAACTACAGATTTATTTCTGACAAAACCATGTAGTTCATTAATCAGAACTGGCTCTACATGGGTAATGATTCTGTTGTATATTGTTTTTTGAAATATTTAGAATTTTATCAAGAATAAATAGGTGAAGTTTTTATATTTTCTGGCCTCCGACGGCTCGACGGGACGTGGTAAAAAAAGTAAACACGTTTTGCTTCAAGATGACAGTTTGTGAATCATGTACTTCAGGTATAAACAATAATTCACTTGGGTTGCAGTGAACAGGGGCTTGCCGAAAGTTTTACAACGGTAAATGTGTAGATATTAATTAACAAGATCTAAATAAATTTCTCGTGCATGGAGTCCAATGGAAATGCCTAAGCTGTAGACATGTAACAAATAACACATCTATTGCGATTGGAACCGGAGGTAATGATATTGATACAGAAACAGTACCTTCTTCAGTTACTTTTATTCTGAAAGATATTCAAGAAAATCTGCAATCTTTGAATAAGAAATATGAGGACATTATGGAATCTGTCAATTTCTGTAGCAATCAAATAAGCGCTTTCGAAACCGCTATGAACAAAATTACCGATAAAATAGCGTCATTGGAAAAAGTGACCCGTGAAAATGCTAACTTGAAAAAAGAGGTATGCTTGCAGCAGACCCGAGCAAATAACTTAGAAATACAAGGTGTACCCTTTAAAGAAAATGAAAATCTGTTGAACATTTTGAATAAGATTGGTGAACACGTCAAGTGTCCTATTGCCGAGGCAGACATAGATACCATCCTTCGTGGGTTCAACAGATGAAGCCCATTATAGTCAAACTATTGGAACAAAAATAAAAGAGATTCGATTCTAGCTGCAACCAAACAATTCAAGCGTGAAATCAATACTCCTCGTATTATGATTGAAAATAAGTTGTTGCTGAAAGATACTAAGGAAGCTGCCAAAAGCAAGAACTTCAAATTTGTATGGGTGAGAAATGGGAACATTCTAGTAAGGAAAGACAATAGATCGAAGGTGATTAGCATTGGAAACGAAGGTCATATCTTGAAGCTACAGTAATTTTGTGCTAGATTAAAGAATATCGGTATATTCCCATGTCTGAGGTGGAACATGGCTCAACAATAATGTACTTGATAGCAATGTGTTTTCTGGAAATAACAATATGTATCGAAGAGATCGAGCATCATCAGCTTGCTGCAAACTGGAAGGAGGTGGCACCTTAGTCACTGTCAATAACTCAATCAACAGTCGTATACAAGAAGAATGGTCATCTAATGCAGAGGATCTTTGGTTAACTGTAATAGCTGACACAGGTGATGAAAAATCTATAAAATTTCATTTATGCTGTGTATATATATATTCCCCCATTCAATTATATGGCTTTGAGCTCATTCTGTTTGAAATTGACAAATATTATCTCTAGCAATTCCTTTTATAAAATGGCATCATGATGAAATCAATAATCTTTGTATTCCTAAAAATTAGACTGGTCTAAGTAGTAATTTGTTAATAGATACATTATCTTTTGGAAGTTTCACTCAAAACAATCATTTCACTAATTCATCTGGAAATACACTTGACCTTGTCCTCAATAACTGTGGTTACTTACGCCAAGTTACAATTATGCCAATCCCCTCTGGTTCACTAAGATAAGTTCATACTACCCTTGAATTCCTTCTGGAATTATCACATATAGATTCTACTCGAAATCTGGAGAAAAAAATTCATGCCTATAACTTCAATAAAGCAAATTATATGTTCCTGGGAAAACTGTTGATGAAACCACTGCCTTTTTATACTCCAAGATCAAAAAAGCTATAGATAAATTTGTTCCTAAAAATCCAAGAATCTTTAAAAAAAATCCTAGTTGGTTTTCTATTGGCACCATCAAGGAGGTTAAAGAGAAGAATAAATATCACACAAGATGGAAAAAATACCATAATAACATGGACTATCACGTGACGTTCCAAATATTTGTTATTACTTGACTACAAAAATTACTTAGATTCATGTGAAAAAAGTATATCTTCCAATTCCAAGCAATTTTGTCAATATGTAAAAACAAAAAAAAAACACTAACATCTATACTCATCAACAATGAGATTGTGGCAGAAGATCAAACTATTTGTGAAGCATTTGCCGATCATTTCTTATCAGCTTTCAGTGAACCTTTGAAAAACCAAGGAAACAGGGTATCTACTCACTTCAATTCCCAAAACATAAGTAAATATCACGTTCCTGAAAACGTTATCAAAGCTAAAATAAAATCTCTGCCAAATAAGGGCCCTGGCGGCCTTCCAGCAAATTTCATTGAAATGTGTTCAGAGAGTTTGTCATTTGCTCTTTATTTCATTTTTTTAACAAATCCTTAGAGGAAGGATATTTTCCAATTCATAAATCTAGAAAATAACAGTTACTTCAGAAGACCAGTGTCCAAGTTATGTATGTTAGCAAATTTATTCGAAAGTACCATCTTTGAACTTATTTATCATGATGTTGTGCACATTTTGAATATACAATAAAATGGATTTGTCAGGAAATGCTGTCGAAACAAATGTATTCGGATATACTGAATATATATTGAAAAGCTTGAATAATCGAATACAAATGGATGCTGTCACACCAATTTCAGCAAAAAGCTTTTGACAAGATTGATCATACAATGCTGGTACAGATGCTGACTGCGGTCGGTGTGACCGGCTCTCTATTGAATTGGTTTCAATCTTATATGAGTAATCGTGAACAGGTTGTTTGTATTGGTAACTATCTCTCAAGATCAGTTAACGTAACGTCAGGTGTGCCTCAAGGTTCACATCTAGGACCCCTTCTATTTAAGATTTAAATATATGACATTTCTGAATACTTCAAATTCGCCAATTTTCTTATGTATGCTGATAATCTGAAGATATTTCATACAGTGTCACACTTGAACGATTCTATTCTTATTCAAGAGGATCTTGACCGATTTTCAAGTATTGCCGAAATAATGGTCTTTACCTGAACCTCAAAAATTGTCATCAGATGACTTTTAGTAGAAATTCCAACTTGATAAACCATAATTATATCCTGCCGGATCATAATCTCCATATCTATAGTGAAGTGAAAGACTTGAGAGTTATTTTCGATTCGAAAATGACTTTTAACAAACATATTTCTTACATCTCTAAGAAAGCGAACAAAATGCTAGGTTTTATTTCAAGAACAACATATCCTTTCAGAGATAATAATACCTTGTGTACTCTTTTTATGTCATACGTAAATAGTCTGCTAGGCTTTGCCTCAACCATTTAGAACCCCCAGTATACAAGGTGTATCTTAACTGATGTCATTAATTTCAGGAGGTGTGTCCTACTTGCTTCATTTCCGAGTAACAGAGAATCAACTGGGATGCCACTGGAAATCAAAATCAAAATCTGATTTCGTGAAAAGGAGCCCCCTGTTACTATTAAGACACACGAAGTTCAATCAGAATCGGCAGAATTTTGAGTAATTCTTGTAAAATCGATTTTTTTTTAACTTTTGACACCCCGTTACTCGGAAACGAAGCAAGTGAGGACACGCGTTTATATGAACTTTTTTTCTTAAAATGTGATAAGGAATCACCACCTGAAATTAATGACATCATTCAAGATACACCCTGTATAATATACATAATTTTTTCCCGAATAAGCCGAGAAATTCACATTAACGAATTAATGAGTAGGACGTCAAATTGCTTTCCATGCGGTTTTGCCGATTTTCTCACCACGGCTCGGAGGATTAAGACGGCTGTGGTCTTGCTGACAGAAGAGCAATCGCTGATATCAAATTTTCTTTTAAAATCATAAATGGTTTAATTAACTCATCAATAAATAACTTGATTCAATATTCCACTCGCCCGTATAATTTGTTCCATACATACCAAACACAAACTACTATTTGAACTCCCCTCTACATGGTTGTTTGAAAAGTCCAACTCAAATACAATGGACATAGATATTTTTTCCAACTCTTTAACTATCTTTGTTAATAAACAAGAAACACTTTTGTTGCTCCTTCACTCTGTACATAAGCATGCATTTTATATTTTAATTTATTTTTATCAAGAGAGTTCAGTTCAATCTCTGAGTAGACACTTTTTGTCAATGAAAATGTTTGTAAAAGTTGAGAAGTCGATTAAACGTTTAAATTAACCACAACGGTACATATTATTATTTGTTAAAAAGACTAATTTACAACTTTGTTCTGTCTTCTAATTGATAATATGACAAACATTTTATATTTATATATGTATACATATTTTTTCTTCTGTATAATTTATAACCATAACATATTTAGTATATATGTGAATACTGTTTCTGGGTTCGTCCTGCTTTTATTCCTGTTTGTGAAAATAAAATGAGGATGAGCGGATAGTTATAACTTGATAGTTTTTTATTTGGCTGGAAAGATATATTGAAAATAATTTGCAAAGGTATATAAAGTATATATGAAAATTGGGTAATTGCTTCCATGATCTCCTGTTTGCTGAAACTCACAGTATTGAAAGTGTTCAAATTGTAGTATTAGTGTTCAAAATTGTTTTTGGTTGATTCTCTGTTACTTTAATATACTGAATGAATCTATCCAATTATATAAAGAAAACATTCAACAAAGCAAAACTGTAAAAAATATATCTAACTGGAAGTCAGCTATATTTGTCATGATGAATATAAAATTGAAATTATTATAAATAAACCTAATACACTTTATTCATGAACTTCCAAAAGTATGGTAATCATTTTTTATAATTTGCTTCCCTAAATATTTCCATAAATGGCTTTTCAATGCTCAACTTACTCTGGTAACTTTTGTAATTTTCTTGATTGAAAAAATTCCCAGTACAAATACCCTATTACCAGGAACAACCCTTTCACATAAATATCGGTCACAGTAAAGTGTGATGTGTCTTGGTATTTCACCCTGGGGAATACCATCTGGAAGTTCTTGCAATTTCAATACTTGAAAATCAACACAGTGACATTTATCAGGCATGATGAAGTATGGATCTTGAGGACATTGAGCTCTACCAGCTTGATCACTAAAAATAAATAGATTTTTGAGAAAGTCGGGAAAGATCAAATTTTCACTGACGTATTACATTTCCTTGGCAAAATATAGCCTTCCAAACCAGGCTTCACAGGTAAATTTGGTATAACATTACTGCAGGATCTACACTGTATTGAAATTTTAGTTGCCTTAGCCCGGATACCTGAAGCACTAACAATAATTCCAGGAATTTTAACTAGGCGAGAAACTACTTCAGACTGAAAACAAGAACTTTAGGTCAGTACAGGTGAAAAGGCTAATACTTTTGAAATTATATACCTTTAGAGCCCTCAAATCTGATGGCAGTGCATCAGATGATAATGTCAATTGAATATCTTCAACTTCTTCTTCACCTTCAGGCCTTGGAGCAGTGAGTTCATCAGCAACTTCTTTAGCTGCTTCTTCAAAGATTGGTAAATGCTCTGAAGGTTGTTTGTATAATTTATCAGCCAGATTTTCATCAAAACTTCCCACATCTTCAATGTTAATATCCAGAAAAAATTGACCCAAGTTATAGTTTCTCCTCAGGGTATCTCTAGCAAAAGTTATTAAGGTTCAATTGGATTTTTCTCAACAAGAAATAATTCATACCTATATTTATAGTTGAAATTATCCGTATGATACTGACGAAGAAACTCCTTGAATTTCTTTTTTACTGCTATTAAATTAACCTGTGTATCGCTTTGATTATCATCTACTAAAAAATTGTCACTGAAAAATACACCAGGATCATCGAATCCTTCCATTTTTACAACAAAAATATAACACTTCTCGTTAAAAAATGTAATAAAAATTAAAATAATGAAATAACCAACAATACCAAGCAATCAAGGCTCAAGTTAAAGTTACATTTATGGCGGGAAATCAATAGCCGTCAATAGGGGTATTCGACTGTTCGTTGAAGACAGCCCCCGGATTACGAACTCTCGATTCGAGTAGACACGATATATTCATCTTCTTTCTTTACATGCTGTTAGTTGAAGAGGTATGTATCGTTTGACTCGAATCGAGAGTTCGTAATCCGGGTGCAGGTCTAGTTGATCGAGATCACTATAACATCTGTTCATGTCTCTCTCTAACATTTGTACTTCATGTGTCTTTCTCTTTTAAAAAATCAACTTAGAGCAAGTAGAGCAGACAGAGCACGTCTTAACGAACGACACTAGAGAGTACACCGTCTATGGTAGCAAGTGTACTCTTAAATCGAAATCGGCCTAACATCTTGTACTTGTACACTTTGTGACTTTGAACTTTGTACTGCACGTTCTACGAAGGCGTAGAACGGACATGTGGTTTTTTTTTCTTAATTTCGAGTAGTAACTCGAAATTAGTGTTAATTTCGACCATTCCATATGTTTCGACTTACATCTCGAAATTATTGTTAATATCGAGATATTTGAAATTAAAGCCGATTTATGAAAACATACTGTACCGGCGTACCGTAAGATGAGGTTACAAGTTCGTAGAGTAGGATTTTTGTATGAGCGTGAAGTTTGTAAAATGAGGCGTAGCTGAGTTCATTATTTTATTATATATTAATGATTTACCTCTGATATTATCTGATATTTTAACAAAATTATATGCAGACGACTCTACATTACTCATCGAAGATAAGATATGAATGGCAAACAAAAATTACTAGTTCAGTGAATAAATTATCTGCCTGGTGTTCTGATAGATCCTTGTTGCTAAATAAGTTCATGGTCACGTATTGTTTGAAGAGTTATTCCATGGAAACATTTTCTATTAATATCATTTTCTGGAAACTCTTGAGGTGCCTTAATCTTAACGGCCACCTAAAACATGTCTATACACACCTGCTGAAATATTTTACCTTATATAAGTACCTTATGATATCTAGTGCCAAGTGCCATCTAACTTAGTTTATCAATAATACGTAAAAAACAATGTGATGGAGTTGATTCTTTATTAAATCTATCACCAACAGATCTGAAGATAAACAATTATTATTTTTAGTCCTTCATCAAGACAACACCACACTACCTAATATATGGTTCATATGATTCAGGATTTGCCATCAGTAACCAAATAACAGCTAGTAAACGTGTTTTAGAGTTCACTGTGGGCCTACCTCCCTCATTCAGACACATTAGACACTGGTATGTGCAATGTAATCTAAAGCCCGTGTGACACGATCCAGTTTTTCATCTATTTTCTGAATGAATGAATGAGAACCTGTACTGATCCATTGGACATGCCTCTGGTCAGAATATTTTGTGTTAGTGTCACACAATATTGTATTTTCTCACAGAAAATGATCCGTTTTGTTAACAATGCTTAATTTAATTTATTGACTTGAAAAGCGATTCATTTTATGAATGAAAAACTGAACCATGTCATACGGGCTTTAAATGAGATGGTTGAACGCTTGTTTTGTCAAACGAAAATGCATTTGAAATTGGTGGTCATTGAACATGGGCACAGTAACTTCAGCATAATTCTTAACTCTATGTGTTGGACTACAGCCTACCAACTCTTGCTTTCGAAGACATCAACTGGTTCATAGGCTCTTCGTCAGAATTTGATCTGACTCACTATCAGAAAAAATAATAACTTTCTTTCCATTGTTACATTTTTAAACTTCAATTTTTAATATAATTTTGAATTTCCGTTTCCAATAATACCAATATTACAATTCACCAACCGTTCCAAAAGATTCAGAATGACAATTGACAAAATATGCCAAATTTTTTATTTTTCCTCTAACCGCGTTGGAGTATTGGAACGCGCCCTCTTCGATCTTGCTTCTATCAAATGTCAAAAATATATATATATATATATATATATATATATATATATATATATATATAATTATAATAGATGTCGTGACGTCGTGTTTTGTTTTCGATTTCGGCATTCCAGTTGAATTTTATATTTATTGATTTTTACAAAAATATCAAATAAACGAACTGAATTAACTAAATCAGATATATTGAAGGTATTCTGTGAGCTCTCAATTATTTTGCAAAACAAAACCATGACTGTTTTAGCTTCAGCATATCAATGGAAAAAGCTCCACAGGAAGTAGTTGAACAGGATTTACAAGAGGAAGGTCAATTTGTAGTGGACGATGTTAGTAAGATAATCAAGGACGCGATAGAAACAGTTATTGGGGGAAATGGATATCAGCAAAATAAAGTTAACAACTGGACTACGTCAGTTGTGGAGGCCTGCACTTCTGAGCTTACGAAGCTCATGAAACCATATAAATATATTGTTACATGCACCATTATGCAGAAGAATGGAGCTGGATTACATACGGCAAGTTCGTGTTATTGGGATAATAATACAGATGGTAGCTGTACTGTGCGCTGGGAGAATAAAACTATGTTTTGCATTGTGTCTGTCTACGGGCTAGCTATATAATCACATCATGACTTAGCTGCTTTAGAAACATTGCCTTATTATTATAGAATTGATTCATTTTACTGTTATAGTATTAAGTTAAATTATTCTAGTGATTAATGATATGATTTATTTAATATATTTCTAATCTTTTTATTTTGAAATCTTGCTATATATAGATTTACGATATAATATAAAAGTTACTTTGGAATTGATTCATAGTACCAATGGTTGTTCAAGACCTGAACGTTGTGTGGTGGAATGGCCTGAATAGAGTAGACATTCTACTAATAGCAGTGAGAACCAGAAAACAAATTTTGTGATTATGCAGTCTTTTCGAATTTAATAAAATGATTCAAATTAGTCAAATGTTTTGTGATTGGTAAGTTCATTGTGCACAATTACAATATAAAATTTTCGATTATCACAGAAATTAAAAGTATTCTAATTTAATGTAATATAACTTGACTCTTGTCTTTAAATACTCCAGCAAGTATTCGAAAAACTGAATAACACTATTCATAATGAAAAGTGTTTTCAATATTTTTCAACCCCTTCAGAGTGATCGTTTTGGCAGAACTATATGAATCACAGGCCTGTTGGTGCTGAAGCTGTTTTCACCACTGTGATAACGAACCTAAGTTAATTATTAGACATAACTTGTGAGTTTTGGAGTAGTCAAACCAACTCCTCTTGTGAAGGAAAGTACCCATCCCAAAGTATCCTGGACCATAATCCAGATGTTATTGTGATGATTGATCTTGTCGGTGGAACTAACTTAAAACGAACTTACAATCGGGCTGTTGCATAAAGATTTTGATGAAGATATAAGAGGTTCAGGTAGCTCAGTGGTTAAGACTGTCGCGTTCAAAGCCATTGATGCTGGTTGCCTAGGTTCAAATCCTATCGACCACAGATTTTTATTCTGATGACCCGAGAAATGTTTATTATTAGATCTCCAGTGAGAAGCACGGAATCAAATGATACAAATATAGACGGAGCAATACTTATACTTGCAGAAACTCAACTGACATAATCATCATACATTGACTGACCACTAACTATCAATACACAGCATGTAACAAATTACTTCACAACAAGAAAGTGCTAGGAATCGTACTTTAAAAGGTAAGACCTCATTAATCCTTGGCTCGCACAAGTTTCTACTTGTGAGGGCTGTCATTCGTAAGGCGACGACAGCTGGTTAACAGTAAAACAATCCAAGAGAAATCAGTGATTTTTGAAGAAGGTGAATGTGAATATTGGGATAAATGAATATTTCATCTAGGTATTCAGAGGTAGGAATAGTACCCAGAACAGATGCAGTATTTCCCATTCGTATAAAATATTTGACAAAAAATTCATAATCTTCAACCTGAACACCTCTACATACCAATTTTGAATCCATTCTGAACATTATCACAAAACTATTCCTCATTCTTAAATTTATAAATTCTGACAAAAAAAATCCAAAAATCTCCGGCATCAAAAACCCTCGCATTTTGAATGGAAACGGACCATAATCACAAATCTCGTCCGCCATCTTGGAGCAGCCATTTTGTTTTTGTTATGTATCCATATAACATAGGGTAGAAGGTAGAAGGATTGTAAATAAACACCTCTTATTTTAAAGTCGGTTTAATCTCGTCACTGCCAAATATCAACTGAGCACAATTCTGCTACAAAAGTGTCCTTATAAAAAAGATACCCTTTTTTATGATATTCTTAAAAGAAACGGCATTCGCCATAAATATAAAGAGAACCCAATATATAACACATAATAATATATTGTCACCGGAATTATGAACACCTGCCGAATTTCAAGTAGAAGGGGAGAATCTATTTTGCAGGTCTGCAGGTCAGCAAAGTGTTCTCAGTGCAGAAAATTCACAAGTCGGCTGAAATTCTTACAGGTTCAACCGATTTTTGCGATGAAACTATAGACCATATCAGTACAGTTTTGACAATAAAATTCTATACCCCCACTCTCAAATATGAGATTTTGCCATGTATTGAAGACAAACTTTGCAGGTCGGCCGAAATTCTTGCAGGTTGGACTGACATGAGATGAAACAAGACCATATTAACACATTTTTGATAAAAAACCTCCATACCCCCACTCCCGAATATGAGATTTTGCCAAATATCGAAAAAAAAAAACTCTGCAGGTCGGCAGAAATTCTTGCAGGTTGGACTGACATGAGATGAAACAAGATCATACCAACACATTTTTGACAAAAAACCTCCATACCCCCACTCCCAAATATGAGATTTAGCCAAATATTGAAAAAAAACCTTGCAGGTCGGCAGAAATTCTTGCAAGGTTTTTCTTTTTTTTAAACAATACTATGGGAAAATATAGGGGTATGGAGGTTTTTTATCAAAAATGTGTTAATATGTTCTTGTTTCATCTCATGTCAGTCCAAACTGCAAGAATTTCGGCCGACCTGCAAAGTTTTTCTTCAATATATGGGAAAATCTCTTATTTGGTAGTGGGGGTATGGAGGTTTTTTGTCAAAAATGTGTTAATATGGTCTTGTTTCATCTCATGTCAGTCCAACCTGCAAGAATTTCTTCCGACCTGCAAAGTTTTTCTTCAATATATGGCAAAATCTTATATTTCGGAGTGGGGTATGGAGGTTTTTTGTCAAAAATGTGTTAATATGTTCTTGTTTCATCTCATGTCAGTCCAACCTGCAAGAATTTCTGCCGACCTGCAAAGTTTTTCTTCAATATATGGCAAAATCTTATATTTCGGAGTGGGGGTATGGGGGTTTTTTTTGTCAAAAATGTGTTAATATGGTCTTGTTTCATCTCATGTCAGTCCAACCTGCAAGAATTTCTGCCGACCTGCAAAGTTTTTCTTCAATATATGGCAAAATCTCATATTTGGGAGTGGGGGTATGGAGGTTTTTTGTCAAAAATGTGTTGATATGGTCTTGTTTCATCTCATGTTAGTCCAACCTGCAGAGTTTTTTTTCGATATTTGGCAAAATCTCATATTCGGGAGTAGGGGTATGGAGGTTTTTTGAAAAAAATGTGTTGATATGGTCTTGTTTCATCTCATGTCAGTCCAACCTGCAAGAATTTCTGCCGACCTGCAGAGTTTTTTTTCGATATTTGGCAAAATCTCATATTCGGGAGTGGGGGTATGGAGGTTTTTTGACAAAAATGTGTTGATATGGTCTTGTTTCATCTCATGTTAGTCCAACCTGCAGAGCTTTTTTTCGATATTTGGCAAAATCTCATATTCGGGAGTGGGGGTATGGAGGTTTTTTGAAAAAAATGTGTTGATATGGTCTTGTTTCATCTCATGTCAGTCCAACCTGCAAGAATTTCTGCCGACCTGCAGAGTTTTTTTTCGATATTTGGCAAAATCTCATATTCGGGAGTGGGGGTATGGAGGTTTTTTGACAAAAATGTGTTGATATGGTCTTGTTTCATCTCATGTCAGTCCAACCTACAAGAATTTCTGCCGACCTGCAAAGTTTTTCTTCAATATATGGCAAAATCTTATATTCGGGAGTGGGGGTATGGAGGTTTTTTGTCAAAAATGTGTTGATATGGTCTTGTTTCATCTAATGTCAGTCCAACCTGCAGGAATTTCTGCCGACCTGCAAAGTTTTTTTTCAATATATGGCAAAATCTCATATTTCGGAGTGGGGGGTATGAATTTTTTTTGGTCAAAAATGTTCTTATTTATACCAGATTCATCTCAAATCGGTCCAACCTGCAAGGATTTCTTGATCTGTAAGGTTTTTGCACTGGGAACATTTTGCTGACCTGCAGACCTGCAAAATAGTTACACCCAGTAGAAGTGGGTAAAATTTAACTTGCAAGATTTGATTAACAACGGGAGAGGGGAATCTGAATAAAACAATATCAAAAAATCAAATCTGAATAGAAATTATTTTTTTCAATCGGTGCCCCTTACTTATTTAAAGCACGCCACAGCGTGTGCAAATTGAACTTTCAAAAACGCGCGCGTTTTTTAAAGTTACTATGGATACATCAACAACTCGAGAACAGTAAAGTCTGAATGATGTTATGATTATTGATCTTACACAAGATGGATAGAAACCCTGGTGCGTTCATTTATACCTGTGAAATCGGCCTACCAAAACTGTTAAGGTACGGCCTACGTGATTCTTCATATTTTATTAGATCGGATTAGCTTCACGATCGTTCGTAGATGGCGGTAAAGTCATTGCAGATTGATAAATGAATACTTGTCATGATGACGTTGGGCAATTGTCATTGTCATGACATGTTTACATTTCGTATTTATTCAATTTTGTTAAAAAATACGACATAACATGTTTAACGTGCTTATTTCATCAAAAATCAGAACAGTAATTTTAAATTAACTAGTTGGATATGTGATATGTACGGGATATTTAAACAATGATACTAACCTTAGATCTTTCATACAAACGCAGCGATGTCCAAGTACAAACTTGAAAAAACATTATGCACTACAAATACAAGAATTACAGAAAACTCAACAATAAACAAATAACTAATTGCGAACTGAACGAAAAGTAGTAAAAGAACAGAAAAAAACGATAAATATCCCGATGAAATGTAAATCATAGTTAATCAAAAATTATAAACATAGTCATAAACAGTCAAATTTCAAATATTCCAAAAAAAAATATGACTCAGTACTTCGGAATGTAAACTCGGCTATTTTTTGATAATGCGCCATCTACTGACAACGGGAAAGCTAATCCCATCTTATTACAGCATTAACAACTTTGGGTGAAACAAAAGCGAATCAGTCAATCCACCAGGGTTTCTATCCATCTTGATCTTACAGGAGTACCTTGTAACGTCAAATGAAATATTACAAACAAATGCAAAACTTTTGTTCAAACATTAACGAAAGGTATACTGATGTCACATCACGAATTCAACCATTTTACATTATTCTTATTTCCATCACTTGTAATAATGAAACCAGTATTTATGATTTCAAAGTGCACCAATTGAAAAAAATAACGTAAAGTATTCGTGGATAAGTGATCTTTCAAACACTTGCTCTATTTCGAGCACTCCAGCTGCGGCGTCGTGCTTGAAAATTCGCGCGTGTTTGAAAGACCCAAAGAAATATTTGCCATTAAAATTATTAAAAAATTTCCACCACTTGCGTAATTACTGTTGATAATTTGATTCATATTAGGTAGGTACTATCTGTTGCGATGAATGATGTTTCTCAAATTTGAAACCTCTTCCCCATTTCACAAGATCGTACATACATGTATATAAGGACAGTGTATTCGACAGTGTATAGGCCAGTATAGAAATAGACAATCAATTCATAATAATTCCAAAATTTTTCAAACTTTGGTCAAGTGAATGTGGTACATCGAAAAAGCAATAAATCTCAGTTTGCAACCTCTTCCGAAGTACGTAACATTGTCAAAATGGCAATTAACTTGAATTTTGCTGTACCTACCTATACTCGAGAAAATTCCAAAAGTTTTGCAAACTTGGAGTACCTAGTATTGAATATATTTTGTCATATCACGTATCAAGTTTGCAACCAATTCAAGTGTACGGAACGTTTTTTTCTTATGGAAAACTAATTTTTTCTTTGATATACAGTAAGAGAAAATTCCAAAAGTTCTGCAAACTTGGCAGATACATCGGAGAAATATTCCAAACAGTTATGCAGATTTGCAACCTTTTACGTTGATCGGAACATATATTTTTTTAATTCGTGATAATTTTTTTGATCAAAGTGGTCTCGAAGTAATTACAAAAGTTTCGAAACTTTGTTGCAAATTTTAAAAACATCTATTCTGATTCATTCACAAATTTGCAACTTTGTACAGTATCCGAAAGTCCTGTGCTAGCAGCACTCTGAGGTATCTTAAAAAAAGAATAATACTCATACATTCAGAAATTTACCTACTAATTCATTGAAAATATGGTTTGATCTTGTCTATATTCTTTTGAACTCAAGCATGTAATCTTATCAGTATTAGAGGTTCGGGGTTCCTTTATTTTGATCCTCCTTCTAGCAGATCACCCCGTTCCTTAGTTACAAAAAAAACACTATATAAAAACAAAACCATGTCCAATGGAGTAAAGGGAAGTAATCAGTAATTTTATAGGTACTGTACCACCCCATCATCTCTTTCCACGGCACTGGTAAAACGGGTCATCTATGAAACAGGTAGAATTTGGATTATTTGGAATGAACATTTAGTTTTTGCCACCGCCGCTAGTTCCAGTTTTCCACCTGTCATCTTAAAAGTGTCACTGTTGTCAGTCCAGTCGATCATTAATCATTGATTATTGTGGCGCAGAGTGCAGGTTTTTATCAGTGACGCCTAAGCGACAAGAAGATGCATTGAATTCGTTTTTTCTCCGGCATTTTGCAGATTATTTACTTATTTCCTTGAACAGAAGTAGGTATTCAACCAGTCATCCTCCATTTTCGTGAAGGGCTCGCCTTGGGATTGATAACTTGGTTCATCGATATTATCAAAGATCCTGTGAATTCAAACAATTGAATGGTGCTATTAAATTTGACACAGTTTTCAGCAAGTGATATTTGGTGATATGTTCAACATTAATAAATCTGTTTAGTCCATCAAGCTGAACCTGCGATTTAAAAATTAATGAGATTTGCTGTGCCCTTAACCTGTAGTTGATTAGGTTCCCTAGATATTCTTCAAATTATTTGTAAATAACTCTTTTGAATAACACCTATTAGAGTAATTACTTGATAGGTAAATTATAAGTGTCCGAAACACCTGGAATAATAATTAGTGAGAGATATGAGCCGAGGACAGGCAGGACCACGTATCCAAGTCCCAGATGATCTGCGTGAAGCTCTTCTCGAATTCACAATTAGTTATTTACTGGAACAACCAGGAGATGTTATAGCATATGCAGCAGATTACTTCACACAACTTCGAGAGTCCAGGACAACATCTCTACTTTACGATGGAGCTGGAGCTCCTGAAGAGCCACTTTCACCAGATGATTCAACGATATCTAGGGAAGAAGGTAAGTGACACTCACATCATTAATTGACATTTTTTTTTTCAATAACCCATTTTTGTACCTATATTATACTTTAACTGACTGCACAAAATATCATGAGTGAGATATTGGCCTGAATCAATTACCATTATTTTTTCGATTTACTTATTATTGAAAATGCCTTGAGATTACTTCCTACATTTTATGTTTTACAATTAATCTCAATCAGTTTTTCATTAATTTGTTCTTTTTGGGACTAAATTCATTCAAGTATTATTGAAAGCATTTTCAATACATCTTCTGAGTGGGTAGTAAAAGTCAGGGCCGGAGAGGGCCAGCATTGGGTCTGGGGCAGAGTATGCAGCTAGGCCCAGTATGCAGCTAGACCCCTACCCCCTTTTTCCTTTTCTATTTATACCATTAGTTTTCGAAGTTTGATGCAATTGATCAAAAATGCATTTATGTTAAAGTTTTTGTTTTATTTGGCAGATATTAACATAAATGTAAGTATAATAGCTATTAATGTAACGAGATTATTATGCGATTTATAATAATAGAGAGTATGTCGCCTGTGCAACCTCCGAGATTTATTCAAATTACTAAAGTATTATATTGTAACTAATCTATTATGTCTTGTTATGATATTAAGATATCAATAATTTGTAATAAAGATTTAACTTAAAGGAAGCTTAATATCCAATGATACGATAAAATAAATGGAATATTATAATTTTCAAAAGTACAATAATTTTTTAAAACAAATTCGCCTTTCTGACTTTTTGAGGAGTACAAACTTAAGTGTGAGGACTACAATGCAATATATATATAAGCCAGACTAGCCATAAATAGGATTCAAACTACGCCAAACATCTCGTTGACAGTAAACATAACTTCACAAAGAAACTTGAAATTTTGCATATTCAAAATTAAATACCTATATTGGAATACATAGAAATTAAGGAGCACCTGTGTAACAATAACAATTTAGTACTTAATGACCAGGTAAATCTTTATAGCTTCCCAATAATAAACTACCTTATTCATAAAAACACTATTTTTCCCTGATATTTTCAATTATTTGGCATCAGCAATATTTGTAACTGAACTTGTATTTAAGAAGAGGTAGCCTCGAAGAATAGCAGTTTATAACTCAGCGCTCAGAAGATATAATTAATAAATTTACATATATTTTTTAAGTGTAATTTATTGAAAGTTTTTTATTTCTTTCCTATTTATCAGTGATGATGAATTTACACATATTAGACGCCAACACCATAGAACATTTTGAGAATTCAGCTGCCTAGCTAATTTTGACTCGATGGAGAGCATTGCGAAACCATTAGTCGTGCCTGTCTCATAGTTAGGTGTTGGCAATGAATAATAATCATTATGTTTCAAGAGGATTCTGGGGCCCGAGAAAACAGGGGGTCCCCCTGCTCCCCCCTCTCTCCGGGCCTGGTAAAAGTTGTAGGTACTTATTTTAAACTTTGGAGTAATTTGAATCAAACTATCTTTGGATTGTTCCAACCCAAAAATGTAAAGAAACTTTCAAAATTCTTGAGTTTGGAAACTTCTTAGGCCCTTAGCATGAGTCTTTCGCTAATATGATTCAATACTTGTTGAGAGGTTTTGTATTATTCAGATAGATTTATTCTGATAACTTGTTAATTTTCTGTAAGAGTTTCTAGACTTCTGGGTGTATGTGTATGTTAAGCTGTAGGTCCCGGGTCTCCCTTGTTTGGACAAGCTCTGCTTTTGAGGAATTTTCCACGAAAACCTGGGAGATTCGGAATAACAAATTATAACAAAAAAAAATGTATTTGCGTGGTGGTGCTAGAGCATTCACCTCTCACTCAGCCAATATATTTATTTGTTTATTTACTCTTACAAATCCAAACATGACAAACATGAATCCCAGTTTTTTCTTTGGCATGTGTCTAAGTGAGACGTGTCTCACTAGTCTAAAATCGTTACATATGGTCCTGTTTCAGTATAACTATTCCATATCAACTAAAATATCCATGACTTTTGGATCATTCGCAAATATCGTAGAAGGGTTATGTGAAGTGGGACAAAACACATTTTGGGTACTCAGATACTCACATGTTATATTTGCATGAGGAAGTACAAGTCGTCAGGAACAATATACACTTTTTCTTTTCCTTCTACTATAATTTTTAGTTATGACAAATCTAATTTTTGGCTCTGCCGGAAATTGCAGTGGCGGGTTAAGGTCTAAGAAAACGAGTGCATTTGTGAGAAATTACTAAGGATATTTCTTGTGGAGAATTGAATTATCTTCCGCCTTGTTGAAATGATTTCTTGATAAATCTTATACTTTCCGAAACAACAGCAAAAAAAAAATTTTTTTCTAACAATATCTGATGTCAAGAAGTCATGTGCCGAGTTTCAAAGTGCTACGACTCATTCTTCACTTGTGGCTTACATTTGTCTGTGGTTATACTGTACTAAGGATGTTTTTCTCATAATTTGAATAGTTTTTGCAGCGTTGCTTCTACATGTCGATAAACGCGATTTTTTAATCGTATTTTTTAATTATGATGTTTGCTTGAAAATAATAATGTACCTTTATTTTCATTAAATTAATGTTATATAACACTGAATCATTTGGGGAGGCCATGTTCAGCATAGCTGCTCTTCCACATAACTGCTTAAACCACAAGTATTTTCATTAGTTATATCAATACCAATCAATATACAAAATATCTATCCTAATGAAGAAAATAAGAATTTTCATTTTTATTACCCATATTCGAATTCTTCCTTTTATAGAATACTGGACAATATAATATCAAGTCGGCCGGTGGTGGTAAAAAGCGGCGAGCGTCGAGGATTTAGACAGCCTCGAACCGTTCAAGGTTGAACTTACTATGAGCAATTTATATTTTATACCAAAATGAGTTGAAGTGAGACACTATTAGATTTCTTCTATTTTGGGACTCCGCCTTTATCATTTGGAATTCTTACCTGGCCCTTTATACCGCAGATTTACTTTGATCTTTTTCAGAAGGTAAACCCCTTCTTAAACATGTTGACTCCCTTTATCTTGAAAACGGTAAAGTAACCCCGGAAAAAAAACAAGGAAAAAACCTCTTGAAAAAAAACCGCAGGAAAAAAAAAGGAAAAAAAAAACCTACGAACAATTAAAAAATTTCCACGCACTCAAATGTCTACGTAAGGCAAGTTCGTCCTGGTTAAACCAGACTAAATAATTACTCCTCACAAAATGTATGTATTCAATTTTCACGCACTCAAATGTTTACGTAATGTTAGTTCATTCTGATTAGATCAGACTAAATAATTACTCCTCGCAAAATGTATGTATTAAATTTCCACGCACTCAAATGACTACGTATACGTAACAGGGTTGCGACGATTTAAATCACGATTTAAATAAACTGATTTTTTCATTTCTAATCATGATTCAAATCAAATTATAAATTGCTGTAAAAATAAGTCTCCGAAACAGATAACTTATCAGGAAAATAGGAAGAAGTTTATTCAAAACACATACATTTTGTAAGTGTAAAAACATATTTTCTTGTTCTAACAGGAAAGCCGCGGCACGCAGCCGAAAATTTTCATGTCAACACAAGGTTTTTTTTTGTATGTCGCCGAGGAGATAGGCAAATATTTTTCGGCGAATAGAAAAAAGTAATGAAAATAGGTGATTTTAAAGTTCAATATTTCCACATTTGAAGAAAAAATCAGTATAAATCAAAAAAATCAGTATAAATCAAAAAATCACTATTTAATCAAAAAATCAGATTTATTGAGTTTTTCAAAAAAATCGTGATTTTTTGCAGCTCTGCTACGTAAGGTTAGTTAGTTCTCGTTATATCAATAATTACTCCTTCTTTTTTCCCAAGGGGTTTTTTCCGGAGGTATTTTTTCCAGTTTTTTATTTGTTTTTTTTTGGGGGTTTCCGTTTTTTTCCTAGATTTCTTGAAAACGAAGCATTACCGGAACTATGTTTATATATGAAAACTTTTCGTCTTAGAATCACTCCTTCAAGTTTGGCCACGTACTTACATAGCACACTGTACCTGTAATGGATTTATAAACCTTTTTTGAAGGAAAGAGTGAGGTTTAATTCATCAATAACATAATTCCCTTACCTGTTTACAGTTATACTAACATAGCTAAAACAACGGTCTATTGTCCATAATATATATACAGGGTGTTAATTAAGTACGTTGACAAACTTCGGCAGAAGATTCTCTGAAAGTTTTCAGGACGAAAAGTTCATCTAAACATATGTCCCAACCGGCTTGGTTTCGAGATACAGAATGAAAAAAGTACATTTTTTTCAAAACTTAAAAAAAAATGTATATTTATCACCCTGTATCTCGAAAACCAAGCCGTTTGGGACTGTTTATATGAACTTTTCGTCCTGAAAACTTTCAAAGAATCTTCTCTCGAAGTTTGTCAATGTACTTAATTAACACCCTGTATATATATACAGTGTATTCATAAAGTAACCCCCCACCTGTTAACTTTTGAACGGATTGGAATTTTTGGATGAAATTTTTTTTGGTGTAATGGCAATTCATAAGCTACTTTTTGACGACAAAAAAATGCCTATCTTTCAAAATGGCGGCCCGACATTTTTTTAAATGGCATGGGGGGTCGAGTGATACCTCATTCGAAACATCTTACAATTCTCTATACGTCCAAAAAATTTCAAACAAAAATATCCATTCAAAACAAAATGGCGAATACTAATTTTTTTTAAACGAATTTTGTAAATACTGATATGAAATGTCAAATTATTAGATAGACGTTAACAAACTTAATTCGTTCTTATATTATTTATGATCATAAAATTTGTTAATACCTATAATGACAATCTAGTAGCTCATGAAAGTCGTGGGAATTGAAATATCCTGTACTGAAATGATCATTACAGTATAGCTCGCGATGTAGAAATGAAAAAGTGTATGCAATCGGCTTACTTCCTTAATCGTTAAAGCGCATAAAACGGGCATACTTCTATGTGGTCGTAGAAAATAGTTATTTATGTTATAAGTCCTGTAAATACATTTTATAGTACGAGTAATATATTTCCGGACGAGGCAATTAGCCGAATCTGGAATTTCGAAACAAGTACTGGAAAAGACTTATTTTAAAAAATATTTTACCTGCTAGTCCTGTAAAAAATTTCGTTCGATACCGTAAAAAGAGGTATTTTCCGTAATAAAATCAAGTATGCAAATATGTGTTTTACGATACAGTATGAAATACAAATTTCTGTGAGCACGATTTCATCCAAAAACTACCCCTAAAATATTGTAAAAAAAACAACAACTTGAACGGGAACATGGTAGTGAATAAGACCTATATCATAAAATAAGTTGACCTCTTGTCTTTTGTCTTGTCCTCTACTGTATTTATTCTCATTTTGGAAACGTGAATGGATTGTTACAATTTCGAAAATAAAAATAAATTACTATGACTATTTCATTCACACATGGCTGCACGTATGAAATTACGTGGTTGAAGTCAATGACATGCAATGTGAGCGGATATTCAAGTAAACACGATAATTTAGGTAAACACGCGGATATTTACGTAAACAAACAAAGCAAAGTGTATGACATAACTCAAAATTGAAATGACTCCTACTACGGAAATTCGTAAACATGTAAGCTAATCGATCCAAAAACAAAAAAAACAAAAAGGAGTAAAGAGTGTCTGGAGAGAATTTATGCATTTTAAGCAGACTTTAAGCAACTTGAACTTGACCATGACAAATAGAGACTATGAAAAACACCGAAAAGAGGTAGTCTGTCTGTTTTTGAAGCCTATGTGAAGGTGTGTATGAATTATTTCACGCTGTTCATGAAATAGTCTTCCTAAATATCACTCGACCATGACAAATAGAGACTACCATTTTCTTTAATTCATCTCGAGTAACTTGTATTTTGGGACAATTCAATTCGACCATATGAACAATGAATATGAATAATCAGAATAACTTATTGTTGTTATTATAGTTAGTACAAAGTACTCTCGATAGAATTATGAAGAAAATAATAGTCGGCTATTCGTCATGTTCTTGTATTATTACCTACGATAAGGGGCGTTATTGATTAGTTTCTTTTCAAACCGGGTACCATTTGAAGTTTGGTAATAACATTTTCGAGTCTTATTTTGGAAATGTGGATCGGAAATTGAAAATTTATTGATGAGTTGGAGACAGAAACGTTTCCTTAAATACTTATAGCTGTTTAATCAAATTAAATCGTCTGTATTTTTAGACCAAGATAGTAGAATTCGTGTTAAAGGAATAGTTCCTAATAAATCACCTTTATATATAAAGGTCGCATCACACATTCCTGTTATCTTGGATTTGAATGATAGGTTTACAGTTTTATTGATCAATAATTCAAATTGATCATGTTCAATTGAAAACAAATTGTAAGTAATAATGAAAATTGTATCATTTAATTCAATATTCCGTAAACGTCCTATACAATAGGCATTTTCAACGGTAAAGTATTCAACGGAAAACAACCACTGCCCCCTATGACCGTCGAATTTTATCTGATTGACACTTGGCAAAGTTTTCTAAGAGAACCACTCTGCAATGTTCTTTAAATATCTTAGCTAATATTATGTTTCGTACCGGTTTAATAGTTCTTGCCAATTATCAAGGTTAGTTCATCCAAATAAAAAATTCTTTCAGCTTTTATTGGGAAATCCTAGGATAAATACTGAAGTATGTATACAGCGCCATCTCTAGGCTCACAAATGATATACTCCGACTATTGGGGATTCAACATTAGATGCCAGCGCCAACGTGGTAGAAATTGAACTACTCTCGAGTACATTATGTCAACAGAAGAACAGAATATTCACCATTTATATGTACCAGAAATTCATCACTTATCAATAGAGATTAGAGGTTCAACAAAACAATAGCTAAAATCTTGGGAATTTTGGCGGAAACAATAATTTCAATGTACTTATCTATAGTGTCAGAACTTGACACCAGAGGGAGTATCCCTTATGTTGAATTCCCAATTGTATTGTGTCGATTTCAATATGATTCATTTTCATTTTATTGGTTAAACATTTTCCTGATAAGTCTTGGTCTGTCAGTTGAAACTGGCATGACGACAAGAGAAGTGAACCTAAAAAAATACAATTGATTATCATTGAAAATAGTGAAAATGGACAATAATCATTCATTTTGGACTGAATAACCAAGTTTTGCACTATTTTATTTTTTTTATTTATTACTTTTCCGTTATCATCCAACAGAATGACTACTACTGCCGCTATAATCTTTTTCGAAATAGTCTTTGCCATGACACAAACTGTATACAAATGGAATTGGTTCCCCAACTGCCAGTTGCAACGACTTGATTAGGCTCCCACACACGAAGCGATATTTTGCGCGACGTGGTATGTGACAGACAGTGTCTGTCTAATTTGGCACATTGGGAACGCACGTTAGTGCTGAACGACGGATCTGGTCGGTGACATATGTCATCGGTGAAGGATCAGGTCGCTACAAGTCAAATTTTGTACTTGCAACTAACGAAAGGTGCCAGTCGTTGAGCGCGTCTGTTTGATGTTGGTTTGAATTTTGGGGTGCAATGGAGTGGACAAAAGACATTGTAACAGAGTTTATAGAATTATATAGGGAACGGCCATGTTTGTGGAAAATTAAAGACCCAGATTATATAAATAAGAATTTAAAAAGAGAAGCATATGAAGATTTGATACAATTTTTAAAAAGCAGAAATTGGACCTCTCATTCTTTAGTAATTCTTTAAATCATCTTGTTCGGTTTGTCTGAATTCCCGTACTAAAGACATATGACCATATTTTCCTCGTTCTGAAAGCCATTTCTTGACCCATTTCGTTCTTTTCTTTCTTCTATTGTCCTTTTGAGAGCAATTTTTTTGTCCATTTTGTAAACATATATTACACCGACTGACGAGGTATTTTAGACCAGCTTAAAATACGGAGTCGCACTACCCAGTATGTCGAACTTTCAAATATCTACCAACTAATTTGAGGGCAGCGTAGGTGCAGGAACCGATCCTTTGACAACTCGCGGACTAAGTATGGTCGTGTGTAGACACGACAAATCAGATCGCTCACAGACCAAGTCGGCGGTCCTGGTATATCAGATCTGGTCGGTCGACACCGTCGGCCGACTAGATCGTTTCGTCTATGGGCAGCTAATGATGTTCAAATCGTTCGTGTCTGTGGGCATTTCACTAACCAACTGGTTGCATAGATTGTTTGTCCAATTTGCAGTACAACTCGTCGTACTACAGATTGCATAGTGTGTAGGTCGTTTAATTCATTGATATCTGAACTAAAAACTGACGAGTGAAATGACAGATGAGATGATGGATACTTAGTATTATAGAAACAGTTCAATCAGATATTATAATCAGAACACCTCCTCAAGAGGACTCATTTATAAAATTTCACACATGTATTTGGCCGTTTGTGCATTTGGTAATACTAATTCCTTTTGAAGTTACAAACGAAGTAGTATTCAGTCCAACTGTGGAAGGTCCTTCATCACTGACAAAGAATGACATTCATAAATAAAGTTCGTTGGGGTTTATTATATTTGGAGCATCTGCCAGTCAGCCTTGTAACCAAAAGATCGTGGCCCCGGAGCGCCACGGCAAATAATAATATGAATAGCCATCCTCTATCCGCACAGCTTATGCCTATGAGTACACTCTACGAAGGTCCCGGCTGGGGGGCGCGCTGAAAGTTAGATACGCCACTGATTTCATACAATAATGCTTATCTATCTAAAAAGTCTTTCAGTATTCCTCTGAGGCTAATTTGAAGTTCGAATTAGACTCATGTTTGATTGAAGATTTCAGGAACTACCTACTTCTGTATAATACTTCCTACGAGACTTCCTAGTAGTTTGGACATATGCCAGTTTTAAAGATTAATGTCTTGATTTTCAGAAAAATCTTATAACATGTGTTAGGTACGTATACCCACGGACAAGTTATACCCACTTTAAATGTTCTTTACAAATTTGGATTGCGATATTTTTATTAGTTGCTCTGCCAAACTGTAGGTTGTTTCGCAGTGATTATACTGAAAATACTCTGTTTTATTCTCTCAGTTTATGTGTGATTGTATAATTCTGTTCTTGGTTGAATCAGCTTAATTAGTACGGAATGGCAAAAGTATTTTTGAGTGAGTATCACCGGTACCGTTAGCGTGGCCTTCTTTTCTCAATTACTCGGTGCTCCCCACTTTTCTTTGAGCAATTGCGCAACATTGTCCAGCATCAATATATTTTGTTCCATTATGCAATTACGATTGTTCCAGATTTCTGCATTGATTTTCGGTGGTGTTTCTTTTTGAAGCATTATACGCATGTAGAGGTTGGAAATTGTTAATCGTATTGTATGCAAAAAAGTCCTCTTTCAGACAATTTCAAAAAAAAAGATGTTGCAATTTTAAAAAAATTGATGAAATTATTACATCACACAAAACAATTGTATGTCAGCATATGTCGTTTCAAATGAACCCGGAAGTGGCAGCCCTAGCTAGCAAACGTCAAAAAATGACAAGGTTCGCGCATTGACAACAGTATAGGAAGTGACACTTTTTTTCGTTTTCCTTCGTTACCATAACACCGTGCGCGAAGTAATGTGCGAAATACTTATTTCGCGCACACTGCATGTAAACTATATGGGATTTTCATATTCTAACCTATCCTCCTCAATCAAGCAAAAATCCAAGAAATTTTTTATTTCTAACTTTATGGTCGTCAATCAAGCGAAAATCCAAGAAATCATTTATTTCTGAATGTTCAACGAATAATTAATAAGGCTTTTTAACACTTTTCACATTGTGACAAAATTTTATACTACCTATTTTTTTTTGACGTTTGTAGAAAATTATTTTGTTTACATCTCGTGACCAAAGTAGCATTTCGCGCACTAGATACAAAAATAACTATTTTTTACAACTGTCAAAAAGTCCACTTTTTTTACAACTGAAAAAAGTCCACTTTTTTTACAACTGAAAAAAGTCCACTTTTTTTCCAACTGTCAAAAAGTCCACTTTTTTGGGTACTTTGTGTGCCTGAACTAAGTACCTATTATAAGTTTTCACCATCAACACACGAGTTTATTATTTCACGAAAAAACCTGAAAATATGTTTTTTTCCGACGAGCATGCGTGAAGTAGTATTTTTCCGCACGCAGTGCCGGAAAGTAAAACTACTCAAAATTCACATTGGTAGGGAGAATTTATATTCATTTTAGTTGCTTTAGACTATTATGCAATGCGAGAAACCGTTTTACCTTTTGATCGTAATTCAGAATAAAATAAAAATAAACAATTTTTATTTTATTTAATTAATTTGTTTAATGGTAAATGATTATAATATTGTCAAGCGTGCGTCTGTTTTCTTTGACACATTAATATGCAATTTTTTGTGGTATAGTTAGTTCTTTTTCTAAAGTTTAATTAAAAATAACAATTATTCAATAATTTTTAATTGAACTTGAAAGAGATAACTAACTGTTAATGGATGAAACATACTTCCTATGAAGTTTCATAAATAGACGAATACGCCTAAAATGAGTTGCCTATCAAAATGTGGCCCAGACTATATACAGTAAGTTTCAAAAATTTGCACCATATGGAAAACTTTTTTATTATCGATTTGTCAGAAAATTTTAATCTTCCTAAGAATTAGTGCATTACAGAATACTCGCATATGAGTTGTCAAAATTTCAAATTTCCAAACGGTGTACAGAGGGAAACAAAAAGAATTTTGATCAAGAGTAAATTACGCTGGCTGTGATACCAAATTTGGATACTGTTTTCAATTCTTAGCAACCTCCTTGAATGAACTTTTTGATAATGTCAATAATAAGGGGTAGTTTACGCTTGATCAAAATTACTATTTTTTGTTCCCCCTGTTTAACGTTTGGAAATTTGAAATTTTGACAACTCATATGCAAGTATTCTGCAATGCACTCATTTTTATGAAGAATAAAATAAATTTTATGACAAATCGATAACAAAAAAGTGCAAATTTTTGAAACTCACTGTATATAGTCTGGACCACATTTTGATAGGCAACCCATTTTAGGCGTATTCGTCTATTTATGAAACTTCAGAAGAAGTATGTTTCATCCGTTAATTAAACAGAACGGTGAAGGTCGACCTCTCTTCTGCTCTTACACTAATAGACTGGGAGATGATGACAGATTTTAGGTGACGATTTTCTCGTTTATTCCTTTGAGAGGACCGAAAGATATAAAAGTGCTGATGAAAATGATGGAAAATTTCCCCGCATGGCTTTCATATGGAAAATTCAATTTTAATTTTTTTTTAAATCCTAACCTCACTTCGGGATTCACTTACCTTATGCCAATAATTTTATGATTATTTCATGATGAAAACTTTTATATTTTCAATTGGCAGCATCGAGAAAATCACCGAAATTTTTTATTTTTTGTCACAAGTTCACCCCGTCGGTTCAACCCTTTGGCCACTTGCAACCCTTATGACAATTGAAAATATGAAAGTTTTCATCATGAAATTTTCATACAAAAATTGGCTAAGGTAAGTGAATTCCGAAGTGAGGTTTTGATTTTTTGAAAAATTGAAATTGAATTTTCCATATGAAAGCCACGCGGGGACCGCACAAATTTTCCATCATTTTCATCAGCACTTTTATATCTTCCAGTCCTCTCAAAGGCATAAACGAGAAAATCGTTACCTGAAATCTGTCATCATCTCCCGGTCTATAATGCAGCCCAAAAAATCAATAATCGGTTTTAAGATGTCGCGTTTTTGCATCAGAGCAGAAGGAAAACATCTGTTGTAATCTCTCAATCATGTACATGAGTTATATTGAATTGTACATTGTTGTGTTGTTTTCATAATAATAAAACATATTCTCATTTTAACTGTTAGGTAATCAGTCCAAGTGCCTGTGTGAGATTTATCAGCTCATGAGTCGCTATGATAAATGAGTAACAAACTGTAGCTCACACATCGATAAAATAAAAAAAAAACAATTTTGAACGAAACTGCAATCCTTGTGATCCACCGTAACATACTCCCCATTCGTACTCTATTGGCAATTTTTTTTTCTTTTCGAAAAATAATTATGGCAACTTCTATACCTTTTTAGACTCTGGACGACCAAGTTTATAAGGCCAATGTCCAAGTTTTCGTAAAAGATTAATTTGTCTCAAATGAAGTTCAAAGTTTCACAATAGAAATCTCGAGAGAAATCCTGATGGATCCAAATCGGGGAAGTTTATTTTTTTTGTAGACCGTAAATAACTGCTATCGAAAATCTGCCTTCTGCGATTGCTACAACTGCAATTCAGTAATATTTACTGAAAATAAGAATTAACATGAAACGCTCCTTATTTGCGAGAAACATAAAAGAATGATCTGAGATAGCAACTAATTTTTTTTATAAAAGTTAGAATATCTCGAAAACCGTGAGGTTTTTACTGAGGTCAAGTTGTGGTTTTCTGATAGGTTATAAACTTGTTTATCACTAGCTACAGTATTATCCATGGTGCATTGCGGAATACGTACTTGTATATGAGTTATCAAAATTCTAAATTTCAAAACAGTGTACAGGGGAGAACAAAAAATAGAATGTTTATCAAATCTAAACTACCCTGCTTGTGATTCAAAATTTGAATATTGATTTCAATATTCTACAGCTTCTTTGAATAAACTTTTTTGATAATGTTAAAAATAAGGGTAGTTTACACTTAATCAAAAATCCCATTTTTGTTCTCCCCTGTACACTGTTTGAAAATTAGAAATGTTTGACCACTCATATGCAATTATTAAATATGAAGGCTGATTTCTTTTATACTCAGTTATACTCAATATACTGTATAACTTGAAGTGTTAGATATGACGTAAGTATGTGGTATGGTTGAACTCAGAAAAATATGGACTTTTAATTTTTGATATAAAAATATACCCTTTCATTCAAATAAAAATAATATCTTGTAAGGTGGTGGGGGAAAAAAAATTTTCTTGTAAAGAAAGGTGGAAGATTGAACGAAATCGACCTGTCCGAGCTTTACCTTCGAAAATAATTACTTAACTCGTAAGATAATAGAGCGTTTCCATACTTTATGAACGCACTGTATGTATGTAACGTATGTATGTATGTTAATTCCATATGTATGAAATATTCATTTCCCAGCTACATAATTAACGTACTTTTTTGTGTTCAGTACTAATATCCTTGCTAATATCTAGATAAGGCCAATTATTTGATGTTATTATTTGCCTTCTATATAATTATTTCAAAAATGTATGTAGTTTGTTGATAAATTATCATTATCCCATGCACTTACTCACCTTTTTTACAAAAAAGGGAAACCCATAAAACTTAAATAACTCGTCGAAAATCAACAATAATCATGAATACAATAACTAGTTAGCAGCACTTTATTATTTTCCCAACTCCTGTAACTTTGCGCTAGATATTCAAAGGAAATCTCTACTTATTAATTCTTTATTTATAATTACTAACCATGTTGGGTTAATTCCGTTATTTTTATTATCACTCAATCATAAAATATAGGAATCTCATTCAGAACTATGTCAAATACTTTTAATTTCGGTGACAAGTTATGGTAACTTTTTATTTTATTCTTTTTTTTCTTAATTATTAGGCCGTCAGTGGTATGGCTGCTTAATTCCAACAAATGATAACTTGTAAGAAGATTGAAACATTTTTGTCTTGAAAACGGTTAAAATTAGGACCCATGTTCTTTTTTTTTATTTAAACATAATCGCATCAACCTAATGATTATTAGCGAGTCTTACATAATGTTCATAACGAGTTCATAATTTTGTTATAATTTTGTTACATTTTTTTTTTTATCGACTACTATGGTCATTAGCCACGTGTTCTGGATAGGGCTTATTACTAACTCCATACGCCACCTTAGGAGCAGCACTGTTAATTATTAACGCAACAGTGAATCGTGGAGGACACTACGAGCACATTCGTCGGCTTTTTCATTGTCCTGAATTCCAATATGCGATGGGATCCAAATAAAACAAACTTGTTTTTCGCGTTGGTGGGTTATACGGAGTTCTTGCTTTATTTTATGTGCATTAGGATTTTTGGGATATAAACACTTCAGTTTGTATATACAGGGTGAGTCAGAATAAGACCGACAAACTCCGATTACAGATTACTCACCTCATTTCAAGTTGAAAAGTTTCCCCTCTGAGATACAGGGTGTCAAAAGTACGAAAAAAATTTGGATTTCATTTTTTTTCTCCAAAACTCCTGACGGAAAAACCAGTGGCGTAGTTACGTTGGTATGTGGTCATATTTTTCTTTATATTTTCTTTGGACAAGTGAATGGACAAGTGAGCGTACGACATCAGTTAGGCTCATCGATACTCAACCTAAAAGTCATAACATTCCATGTACCTAAAAGTGGAGATTTCTGAGATAATTGAGAAAAACTGAAGATATGTCCCGAGTCCCAACATAATTTTCTCTGTATAATAATTGCATAACACTAATTTCTTACAACATTTTGGGAATATTTGTCAACCTCCTGAATATTTTTCAATGTTGGGAAAATCAGAAACAGTACGGGTAAGTCAGAATGAGACCTAACTCCACGACATCGATTCGATCAAATAATATGATGAATGAAGAAATGCAGTTGTCGGTTTTATTCTGACTCACCCATACTATGTTTCCGATTCTTCCAACATTAAAAAATGTTCAGGGGGTTGACAAATATTATGATATGTTGTAAGAAATTAGCATTATGCGATTATTGCACATATGAAAATACGTTGCTACTCAGGACATATCTTCAGTTTTTCTCAATTATCTCAGAAACCTCCACTTCTAGGCACATGGAATATTATTATGATGTCAAACGCTCATTTATCCAATCACTTCTCCAAAGAAAATATGAAGGAAAATATGACCACATACCATTGTAACTACGCCACTGGTTTGAGAAAATAAAAAATTAGAACTTTCAATTATCACGTTGATAAACCTTTATTAGTTTGAGATTTTTTCCTTCAGGAGTTTTGGAGAAAAAAAATCTAATTTTTATTCGTACTTTTGACACCCTGTATCTCAGAGGGGATGCATTTTAGGACATACCTTGAGAGGAAATTTTCACCTCGAAATGAGGTGAGGAATCTGTAGTCGGAGTTTGTCGGTGTTATTCTGACTCACTCTGTAGAGCTAAGTGAATCTGTCACATTAATATAGACTAACGCACGATAAATGGCATAAAGTTCTGCAGTGAATATGCTGGTCGTTGACGAAAGCTTATAGGAGAAGGAATCGGATGATGTTACTATTGCAGCTCCTACTCCTTCATTAGTTTTTGAGGCGTCTGTATAGATTCCTATGTAATCGGAGTAGTTGGAAATTATTTGGTTGAGTTTTGTTGGTATTGAATTTGTCAAAGTTAGGATTGTGTCACAGTTCGGCAGTTTGATGGACTAGGGAAAAGGTGGGTTGAGTGTGTCAAGAAAGGGTTTTGGTAGGGATAAATCGAGGGTAGATAGATGATTGCGGATTCTCTCGTAGAAAGGTTTACAGGTGCTTGTTCGATTCGTGAAGAGATTCCTATATTTATCACAGAATGTGTCACTGTGAGTGGGATTTGTCAGAGTTGCACTAACTGTTGCTGCATAGGACAAACCGAGGTAGATACGTCTGTTCTCAAGAGAGGGTTCTCCCGATGCACAGTAGATACTTTCAACTGGTGTTGTACAGTAGGCACATGATATTCGTAAGGCTTTGTTGTGGATAGTGTCCAGTATCTTAAGTATTGTCTTGTTTGCTGAGTCGTATGCAATACATCCAAAGTTCATTTTAGATCTAATGAGTGTTCTGTAAATGTGCAGTAGTGTTTGACAGTCAGATCCTAACTCGTTATGTGCCAGCTTTTTTAACAGGTTAATACTTCTGTTAGACGATTCGGCTGAGATTTTAATGTGTGCATTCCAAGTCAATCTGTCGTCAAATATCATACCTAGGAATTTGATATTTTTTACATATTTGAGATTTTGTCCGTATAAGTGAAGAGGTGGAATATTGTTTATTACTTTTTTGGAGAACACATTTCGTTTTTTCTGTTGAGAAAACGAATCCGGTTTCCTCTGACCATTGTTCCAGATTCAAGAGTGCTTCCTGTAACAAAGATATCAAAGTAGGACCCATTATTAAGGCCGATACAGCCATGTACCTGTATCGGCCTTAATACTTTGTTATCAGAATTCATATGTCAGTAAATTCCACCGATGGGGGTTGATGATGAGAAAAAACTAGAAATTTTGCCTACGAAGGGTTTATGAGGCACGTGCAATTTATAACCATTGCATTTTTGAAAACTGCGAGACCATTCACCTTTCTCTTGCGTTTCTATCACAAGGTCATATTTTCTCTGACTCTGTATTAATTTTCACAATACTGGAGGAACGACATTTGAGTTTTTCAAATCATCCCGTCGGGTATTTCACTGAATCTTTCATTATGTGAATTAGAACTTATTTTAATTCCGAGCGTGCTCACCCCGCGTTTTTCACACACGCCGGCAGGAACAAGTGTGAACGTAGATGGGTATGAATTTCTCATGTAGGGTGAAAAATGCAGGGTGAAAAATGCAGGGTGAGCACCCATGTATCTGAATCGGCCTTTAAAGATAAAATGGCTAAAGCTTTCGCTGCCGAAGTTCTCACTATCACTGTTTTTATTCGAATATAAAGTCCTGCGGACTCGTGGTGTTTTCTCGAAACAATTAAGTTTTGTTCAGAAATGAATCGACAGAGTTATCGCAAAAATTCAATCAGTTGTGGTATTACTACTGAAAAGTATATCGATTTGGAGTGAAATGAATATATTTTTACGAGTGGCTCCTGGGGATAATATAACGAACATCGATATATTTTTTGTTTCCTTCGTCTTTCCTAACTATGGTATGAAACTACAGAGGATGATTCGTTATGTCGTTTTAAGAAAAAAAGTTCCTATGAACATATGTCCGGAGTTGCTTCTTTTCTGAGATTCAGGGCTTTGAATTTTTTTTATACGCCCTGTATCTCAGAAACAAAGCAACTCCGGACATATATTCATAGAAACTTTTTTTCTTAAACCGACCTAACGAATCACTCTCTGTAGTAGAAAGAAACAAATAAACACTGTTCTGAAAAATCGAATTCTCGGTATGTTATCCCCAGGAGCCACTCGTAAAAATATCTTAATTTTTTTCCTAATCTGTTACTATCTGACGTCCTACTAGGTTGCCTTAGCATTCGCTATAACCGGATCTCTGAGATGAGCTGAATTGGCCAGAGTAAAAATATGCGATTTGAATGATGTAACATCTGCATTATTTGTGTAGATTCCGACATACCTACCTCTGTTTTTCATGTATGTCTTCGGAAAAGTATAATGTACAACTCGTGCGGAAACTGGATATTTCATACTCGTTTGACAATATGTCAAACACGTATGGAATATCCTATTTTCCGTATTAGTTGCACAATATATTATGGAAAATGTCCATATAGGACGAATGTCTAGTAAATATAAAGTAGTAAAAAAAAAGGAATTTTCATTTGTTATTTTTCATGATGATCTCTACCACTTAGTAACCGCTACATCTATCAATTCAGAGCGTATGTTTGTTTTCATAGTATTCCGTACTAAGCAACAAACTTTACAAATCACCAAGACAAAATCCTGGAGAAACACGTCCATTTTTACTCTGAGCTGAATATCAATTGCAGTTTCTTCAACATGTTTTGAAATATTTACTATTTCAATTTCAGTTTACCAATGGGTCTGGAAATGCATTCAAAAAGTCTAACGTTTGTTTCTTTTTATTTGCAGAAAAACGTTTGACGAGAGTTGCAAGTTTTGCCTAAATTGGTTCGTGAATTGTGCCTAGGAACTTGGTTTTGTACCTTGAAATAATGGAACTTTCATCCACTATAATTTTGTATTCGCATTTGTATATAAAAAAAATAATAAAATTAATAAGTACTCACATATAACTGTCTTTTCTTATAAAGATTCATAATTTGCAGCAAGATGTATAGTGAATGAAGAGACCAAGAAATAATTCAATTATGTTAAAAATAATGTTTTGTATGAAGTCTCGATTGTTTTTTGGCACACTTTTGGCCCCAAATATCGTTTGAATAATGCCTTATTTCTAATTAGATTTTTTTTAAAATAATTCATGTTTTTTAAAATCCATAAAGACTTCATTTGATCAAGTTTCTCAAGCTCAATAATTATACTTTTAGGCTTTACTAGCAAATCTCTGTCAGATTTATACAGGGGTTCCCTCTTCTACGGTATTTCTTGAACTTGATGAGTGTTGTGTATTCTGATTGCTATTATGTGCTTTTATTTAATTTGAAAAATTAATCTAAATGGATTCGGATCTGACTTTTTAACATTTATTTTCTTGATTACAAAATATGTTATTGGTTTCCATGGTGACATATATATATATATATATATATGACATAATCTAATACAGGGCACCCAATATTTGTGGCTTGTACATGCCCCCCGCGAAATAAAATGGTTCATTTTCACACAATAAACGATTGGATTTTCTACAGAAAGCTGACACAAAGTAGCGACAGCTCGACGAACCACACCCTTTTGCGTTTTGAGTGTCACCACTCTGGTTATGTTGTCTTCTCCAGGATGCATTCCCATTCGCCAACAGAGAGGTGGAATGTTGATTTCTTTGATGAGAACTAAGGATCTCGTATTCACATAAAATTGATCGTTGCTCCATTTTTGGCCCTGCTGCAATTCTCCAAGGTATTCTCTGGACCACCTGCTTCAGATATGTTGCTGAAGTTGCTGCAGTCGTTGAAATTTACTGAGTCGGCCCTCCAGAATATCTTTGAAGTCATCAGTAGGCAGTGCAGTTATAGGTCTCGCAATAAGGAAGTGAGCGGGTGTGATGGGATTTGAATCGTTAGGATAGGAACTCATAGAATGTAGAGGTCGGAAATTCAATATTGCTTCAACCTGCACAAGTACCGTTTGAAAATGTTCATAAACAAAAAGTGCATTAGGTACCTCGAGATGAAATTTCATGTATTTGACTCCTGCCTCCCAAAGACCACCAAAGTGAGGAGAGTATGCGGGAATGAATTTCCTTTCAATTCTTTCATTAGCGCAAAATAATGTGAAGTGGTTTTCATTATCTTTTGCTAAATGAAATGAAATTTTGCTAAATCATTGATTTCATTTTTGGTCCCTGTGAAATTAGTGTCAGAAAACAATTTTGCAGGCTTACCACGCCTTTATATGAAACGCTTTAAAGTTGCAATGAATGAGTCTTTTGTCATATCAGTGGATATTTCCAAATGAATAGCCTTTGTGCTCAAGCATATAAACAAGCAAATCCAGGCCTTGTAGATTTTACAACCGCGCCCCTTTCTGTCCTTGAGGAGGAAGGGTCCTGCACCAGCTGCATAGAATAGTACAGCAGCAGATATACGATCTTTGGGTAGATCACCCATCGGTGGAAAACTAGTTCTTGGTTTTGCTCGAAAACATCTCACACATTCATGCACAGTTTTTCTGGCTATACTGCGACCTGAAATTTGCCAAAATTCTTCTCTGACGGAAGCGAAGAAATGATTCTGACCTGCATGAAAGAGCTTGATGTGCATGCAACAATCAGTTTTGTGAAATTGTAAAAAAAATTTATCTATTAAGGGAGATAAGGATTGAATTTTACATTTTTTGAGTATATGCCCTTCTTTGGTTAGCTGGGAATACTCATAACTGAAGTGTTGAATCTGTGACATTTAGCCAAAATGAGGGTTGCATCATTAAGCTCATTTACAGGTAATGGACCAGTCCAACAATGTCTAACACACCTTCAACACGTTGTAGTCTTCTTCTAAGTTTGATAGAATTGATTTGAGTCATATCTAATGTTTGACCATGTTCCATGATTTGCAGAATATGAAAATTCAAATGATTTTCGACAAATCAAAGCAATACCAAATATTAGTATAGGAAAGGAGTAAGGATTGGAAAAGAATGCTCACTAACCTTTTAACTTCTTCCTGTACAGTGAACCGATTATAAATATTATAAGGATGAATTCCCTTATCGGATACGGCTGATTTAGACCAAGCTATAGAAGTATTTTCACCCACAAAATAAAAGACTCATATGGCTTATCCTCATTTTTATAAGATAGTTCGTTAATGAAAACCGTTTTCGCCGCAGTAAAATCGCTTTGTGGAATTTTTTAAACAAGAAATAGTGAAAAAAATTACAACTTTTTAGTTTTTTTGCAAATATTCCCCAAACTATTGAAGGAATCGTTTTACAGTCACTGGAACTTTTATAGAGAATTATTAAACCTACAAAATAGTTATTTCTACTCATATATATGAAAATGATCATTTTTCAACCAGATACCCTACATGAAAGTGGTCGTTTTTTACTCTAGAGATGAAAATGAAACAAATGAATATTATATGCGACCCGATGGGAACATACTAAAAACAAATTGATGGATTTTTGAAACTAATGACAATCTCACTATACTTGGCACTTGAATCAGCAAACGAACGTCACTTCATTTGACAATTTATAAACATTAAGTTCTACAAATTGTAATCCAGTATTTTATAAACATCTATCGTAGAAAAAATAGCATTTCCTACTCGAGATGAAATACGTTTTTTTCGTTCGTGAGATTGCCACACTCGCTCCGCTCCGCTTTGCTCGTGGACAAACTCTCACCTCACGAAAAAACAGTATTATCATCTCTTGTTGAAAAATATTCTATTTTGTACGACTGGATCGGTGCATTTTCGTTCAAGAAAATCCGGGAACAAAAAAAAAAAGACTATTTTTCATAAATTCACAATTTTTATAAATCTGAAACTGGACAAACAATATTTCGGAAACTGATAGATACATGTGGTCCAACTCTGTGCAAGATGTTTTCTGTCCGATGTGTAGTTTTTGCACAATCGCGTTATAAACAATTCAAAGGTTTATCTTGCAAAATGCGCAGATTTAAGGGAAATTCAAATTCTGTGAACGGCACCTGAAAGTAAAGATCAAACACTACAATTTGTATATTTTGGATTTTAATCTGGGAGGTGGGAAATGTGTTGAAAATGCCACTGAAATTTGCCCTAGACGCTTGAAAGTGTGTTCATGGCATAGTCGAGTAGCAGTAGTGGGGGAACTATCGCGGAGAGGAGAGTATAACCGCCCGGCGATTTGAATGATGCAATTCCCCCACTACTGCTCCTCTATTCCGCCACAAAATTTCCCACCTCTTAGGTAAAAATCCAAACTATACAAATTATAGATATTGATATCTTCTTCCACATCCCTTCAACACAATTTGAATACGACGATTTACTTTGAATCGTCACATCTTGCAATATCAGTTGACGCACAGCATCGATGTTTTCTGGCATAAGCATTTTTTATAACAAGATAGAGAACGATTATAATTATGATATGTGAATGTAGAAATGTAGCGATTGCGAACCTATGTTTATATGACAAGGATCAGCATTCAATTATGAAACACCCTGTTACTACCTTGCATTCATGAGTTCAAGTATGATTAATATGAGTATTCAGTTGAAAATTATCATATAGTACTACAATAATTACTACTTATACATGTCATATTAAACATTCCGTGACTGAACCCAATTTATATAAGTGAAAGTGTCTTATGCCATGAGGTATAGTAGAGGGTGAATCGTATTTCTGTTAATATTAACAAGGGCGATGGTGGTGTAATGGTCAGCATAGTTGCCTTCCAAGCAGTTGATCCGGGTTCGATTCCCGGCCATCGCACATTATTTTTTTTCAATACCCATAGACTACATGCCCCCCTAGCAATCATATTTCAGTCACCAAGTGACCGTCTTCTGTCATACTATTCGAATTGTGCATGGGTTGGGGAATAAAGAATGTATAGAGCTTTTGGAGAGTGCAGCAAATTGTTCTACTCATTGGTTTCTCTGATCCAAAGTGTTGAGTCACAAGAGGAGGCCTCTAGTGAAATTACTATTATTATAAAGTACAAACAACACTGGCCCCAGGACTGAGCCCTGGGGTACTCCAATTACATTGCGCCTAAGTGTCGATTTAAAGTGAGTTTGAATATCATCTACTCTATGATTTATTTTCACACTTTTTGCACGTTGCACGCATTCGAAAGTATCACCATCCGGGAAGTACATATTTTTTGTACAACTGACATTAAAAATGACGTTTTTAATTCATTGACACATGAACTAAAAACTGACGTTTTCACAAAATCACTTTTAACACTAGTGTTAAAAGTACTTTTAACACTAGTGTTAAAAGTAAAATGACAGATGAGATGATGGATACTCAGTAATATAGATCTCTCTAATAGAAACACTTCAATCAGATATTATAATCAGAACACCTACTCAAGAGGAATCGTTTATAAAAGTTCACACATGTATTTGGTCGTTTGCGCAATTGATAATACTAATTCCTTTTGAAGTTACAAACGAAGTAGTATTTAGTCCAACTGTAGAATGTCCTTCATCACTGACAAATAATGACATTCATAAATAAAGTGCGTTGGGGTTTATTATATTTGAAGTATCTGTCAGTCAGCCTTGTAATCCAAAGATCGTGTGTTCGAATCCTTATGGATCTTATTTTTTTTTTGTTTTTTTCTTACTAGCAGTAACTGTTGAACAAAAAATTTTGTATGATACATTTGTTAAAAGTGATTTTATTTTGCTCGTGGGGTTGCTCCACTCGCTAACGCTCGTTTCGCAATATTCCCCACTCACAAAATAAAATGCCACTTTTAACACTTGTATCATAAATAACTATTTTGTCAAGTTTATAGCACGGAGCGATATTTTGATTGTCTTGAATATCATTCGATTTTCGCATCGAGAAAATAACGAAACAATAAAATAGAAACGCTCTGACCATATTGTTGGAGTTTATATTTGTAAAAACCAGCTGTACAGATAAAACAAATTGGAGCCAGTACTAAACTAATTATAGAATCGAATAATTGAGTGAGTAATTACAATAGGTATTGTGTAACGAACGGTCCATTCGTTCTGTTTTCTTCAAGTATTTTTATAGGTCATCAATAGAAGTAGCATGTATTTAGTGAATAACTGAATCGACAAAACAAATATGACGTAATAAATGCACGGAAATCAGATAAGAAAATAGTAGGTGATATTCATAATGATGTTACAAATCTTCCCTATGGTATCGAAAATTATAACACTCAGTAACTTACATTATCAAACAATTTACAGGTGAAATATTTCAACTATCTTTATTGACTTGAATTAGTTCGATTCCCCTCCATAATCTCATCATGTATGATAATATGAGGCAAATATCTAATTCTCTGGATAACAACTCGACGGACATTCAATTATATATGACAACTACCGATAAGGGCAGTGTTCTTAAGAACACAATTGCTTCTTGTAATCAAACAGAACTCCTAATTTGTACACCGAAAAATAAAATGGTCAAAAAGCTGTATCCCCAAAATTTAATTTCGCTTGCAAAACTGGCAACAGGCAGAGGAAGGTTCCAGTGGAGACATCTGTAAGTAAATGGTCTTACAATACGAATGATGTGATACTGAAAGAAAATAGCAACCATGAATCCACCACTTAATCTTTATAAATATTTCAGAGTAGGTAGGGTACGTAGGTAGGTAAGTAGGTAACGGTAAAGATTGACGCCCTATAAATGCTAAACCAGTATTTTTTTAAATATATTTTGGGCCACTGAATTATTTTTATTTATGTGAAATGACGAATGTTAAAAAATAATTAAAAATATTGTAATAGCTAACCAATCATTAAAAAAAACAGCAGTTTCGTTAAAAATATATTTTTGTACAACTGTCATTAAAAATGACGTTTTTAATTCATTGGCATATGAACTAAAAACTGACGTTTTCACAAAATCACTATTAACACCAGTGTTAAAAATACTTTGAACACTAGTGTTAAAAGTAAAATGACAGATGAGATGATGGATACTCAATAATATAGATCTCTAAATAACTATTATTGTAAAATCAACTATAGAAAATACATATCTTATGAACTATTATACAGTAAATTCAAGTTAAACTCAAGCCAGTAAACAATAGTGGTAAAGACGTGATCAACGCGTGCTTTGCTCGTGATCGAGGAAAGGCGGACCGCTATTGGTCTATGTTTCTCAGGCAGGTTTGAGTGGGAAACACGCCCTGCCTATTTCACCAATCCGACATCGATGATCACGAAGTAACAGCGTGCATTTGTTTTGATGCGGCTTGACCTGGAGTTGTATAGACTATAGTATAGAATCAGGAATATGTTGTTATTCCCAAACACAAACATCACAGAAACAGGAACCATCATTAACCTTTTAATTTTGATTCTGAGTAGGTAAGTAAAGGTTAGTTTTTTTTTCTATATCGCCACAAATGACAGAATTTCTGTTAGTAACTGAGCTTAAATCCATTTTTGGTACGTATCTAGTACTGCAACTTCTTGAAATGGTTAATTACAATAAGTATATTATGAGTATCAAACTGTTTTTTACTTTTTGTTGGTTTTTTTCAATCCCTTAGCAAATTTTGTGTTCTCATTCAATACGTCTTGTCTTTGCCTTCCAAAGTTAGCTTGACTGGTACAGTGCATTTTTTAAGCCAAAATCACTGTGCGACCAAGCTCATGATACACTACCCGTGAACAACAGCACCTCAGGCGAGAAAGTTCGAGGTTTTATGCAGATTAATTTTTGAAATAAATAATATTTCTTCATTCAATACAGTCTATTAACTCGTATTGAATTTTCTGTATGAATCTAATCTGATAATGAAACGTTAGGAATTAATTATTATAATATTTTTTTTATTTCTGTACGGATTCACTTAAAGAGAAAAATGGTAAATTGTTAATACATATCAGAGCCAGCAGTGCCAACAAATGTTTTCACAAATTCCCTATTCCTATATATCGTTCCGTATCCGGAATATTATATCGGCGCTCCTTTTGTTCAAAAAAATTCTGACTGTCGTGGATCAAAGTGAATGGTTCCTGCAATGGCACTGTACATGCGGCATCTCTTGATAAACAACTTCGCTTCGAAATCTTCAAAATAGTTCGGCAGAACATAGCTCGTTCTGGTCCACAACTATGAGGAGTCATGATTATATATATATAGGTTTGCACCAATTTCAAAAACACGTTTCCAGGGACTTATATTTTTAACAAATGAAATAGCCGACCTGTATTGTCAGTAATACTCGAGGTACAGGAAGGTTATCCGAAGTGAGCAATAACTTTACTTACAGATATTTCTGTCACATAGGGTTGCCATATCTCTTTGGCTCTCTTTTTTGTAATTAAAGAACATTCAACATAAGACTCTTGGTCACTACTTTCTTCCCATAAAAGTTTCAGTGTGTGTGGTGTGTATACCTTATATGGTAATAGTATTCCAGAACAGGACAGATTTGTGTTTTATGAATCATAATCAGTTGACGAGAAGAAAAATAGTTCTTGGCACGAAACAGAAAACCAAGTTTTCGAGGAGTACTATCAATGGACTTCACATTGTTTTCCCATCAAAGGCAACTGCTAATGGTAATACTAAGCATTGAAATGGAGGACTTCAATGGTAACGATACATAATTACACTGGCTACTGTGAAATCGGCCTTTATAGAAAAAAGACATGCTTGAGTTTTGTTGACATTGAATGTTACCAACTTGTCGGATCTTCATTCTAGAATTTTTGCTAAGAGCATCTTTAAATCGTTCACGTTCCTTTCCTGTTCATTTTCAATTTCACGTGTTGATATCGGAGCTTTCATTCGCAAACCTGTGCGCTGGACCAGAGGTAGCTTCCAATAAATCATTGATGTGAAGAAAAAATAGTGATGTTGGTGCTAGAACGGATCCCTTCGGAACACCAGCATTTATAGATGTCTGATGAAACTCCATAAATCACCACGTGGAGAGATCGATCTAAGCGATAGAGAGCTAGATAGCACAACACAAATGAGTCCCTGGTACCAAATGCGAACAAACGCATATATCGAATGCAACTGGCCAGAGTTTCACCATATTTTTCGAAAGATTGCTGAAACATGAGACATAAGCAAGCAGGTCACCAGTAGATATCAGATGCCGGAAACCATATTGTCGATCATTGATAATTCCCGAGGGTTCTAGATATTTTATGAGCTCGATGTTGATGACTTTTTTATACGACCAGAATATTTTCGATTATATACCACATCTGTCTTTACGACAGTAGGTTGTGTTCACTGATTTATAAGTCAATCTCGTCGGTAAGATTCACTTAGGGGGCATCCATTAATTACGTGAAACAATTTTGGCAATTCTTCGACCCTTCCTCCCCCTTTGGTGGTTTTTCTCGCAAAATTCATACTGTTTCTTTCGAAAAAAAAATTTAATGATATTTGCGGAGACCACCCTCTACCCTGGGATCTACAGCTTAAAAAGTTGATTCCGAACCAGTCCGTGATAGCGGTGGGGATCGAACCCGGGCTGCCCGGGTGAGAACAAAAGCTCTTAACACCTCGACGACTTCGCTATGTAATGGAACAATAATTCAACCAGAGAGCTGGCCCTCTGAGTTGCGCAAACGATAAACTGAACAAAGATCAACCACCGTTCTTCATCAGGAATAGAGAGGCCAAGCTGTCCGGTTTACCAGCAGTTCGCCGGAGAAAAACCGTATATAGGTGAACTTCTGACTTCGTCTCGGTTTTTCTAACAGAAATTCACTATTAGTCATTTCACATCGTCATCTTATCCTTTTTTCTTTCAAGTCCGATTCAGATACTCGGGTGCCCATGCAGGGTTCATGAAGCACGTGCAATTTACAAGCAAATGCATTTTTGACTCATGTGCCTCAAAACTGCAAGACCATTCACATACATGCCTTTCAATTGCGTTTCTATCACAAGGTCATATTTTCTCTGCTTTATTAATTTTCTCAATAGTGGAGGAACGACATTTTAGTTTCTCAAATTATCTCGTCTTGAATTTCACTGAATCTTTCATTATGTGAACTGGAACATTCCGTGCGTGCTCACCCCGCGTTTTTTACGCACGCCGACAGGCAAGTGTGAATGCATGGTCAAAAATGAATCTTTTATACCTTTTGTCCTATTGCTTGAGGTGGTATCAAACGGTTCACTCAGATGAATGATCACTGAAGCAAACGTTCTTTGTTTTCCTTCCACATTCACACGACACAGAAAATGACATACAAATGAATGTTATACCACATAATTCCATTACTTGGTCGACTATTCGGTACTGAAGACGAGACGAAAATGACCGAACTAGAGTGAAAGTTTTTTTTTTCCGTTCATTCGGAGCACGAGTTAATGATGCCAATACCAAAATCCAACATCGCTGGATTGGTTCACTTTTAGTGAAAGATGCTGAATGAATGGCAGAAATGAATAAAAAGTGAACCGTCTGATATCATCTATTAGGTGATATCAGACGGTTCACTCGGATGAATGATCGCTCAAGTGAACGTTCTTTTTTGTTTTCTTTCCACGTTCACATGACACAGACAAAACGGCACAAAAATTAACGTTATACCACTATATAATTCCATTACGCCGGCGCCGTCGACAATTCTCTATCGAAGGCGACACGAAAATGACCGAACTCGAGTGAACGTTTAGTTTTATGTTCATACGTTTCATTTTTCGTGAATTTAGAGCACGAGTTAATGATGCCAATACCAAAATCCAACATCGCTGGATTGGTTCACTTATGAGTTAATTCGTCACTTGACTTTCGATTCATTTAATGTTTAGACGTTTCACTTTTGGTGAAAAATGCTGAATGAAACATGAAACAGACAAAACGACACAAAAATTAACGTTATACCACCAAATAATTCCATTACGCTGGCGCCGTCGACAATTATCTACCGAAGGCTAGACGAAAATGACCGAACTCTAGTTAACGTTCTGTTTGTGTTCATGTGTTCAATTCGGAGCGCGAGTGAATTCATTCGTCACTTTTAATTCATTTTATGTTCAGATGTTTCGCTTTTAATGAGGGATGCCGAATGAAGGGCATAAATGAATAAAAATTGAATCGTCTGATAGCACCTGTACTGAATTAATTCATAAAATTTCCTCAAGAAATATAGCAAACTCGTCAATTAATTCTAGTTTCAGATCAATGTTGATTAGTAATTAGATTGAATGTTGTGTAGGGTCGAGAAAGTTGGTCACAAGACGTTTCATTCCGATCTACTTCCAATAACCTGTTCAACGATGTATCCTTATAGGTAAGAAGTCGACTGTGCTAGTCTTGAAAAACTCTCGAGAATATATTCAACGACAAAACTACAAGACATCTAAAAGTCCATTATCATATTACGTATTTAAATTAATAGTTCTCTCCTAATGGAACTAATGGAACAATTTGTTTGTTTCAACATTCAACCAGCTTACAGAGATATTCACAAGTCCCTCTCGTGTTTGATCTAGCTAAATATGGTTGAATGTATTCGAATTCGATCATTAGAATTCCATGTAGCGTTTGAAAATATTATACCAACCTTGAACTGAATCGGGTGTATTTTCACTGGTAATTGTTTTATTTTTATAAGAAGGTTGCACAATGTTCTACAATTTGGAATTGTTTGGAGTAATGCAAATCGGCAAAAAAATGTCTGAATGCTCAATGAATGTAATTGCCTGTATATTAGACAAGAGGAAAGAAACTATTAGAATGGTTTTTTTAGAATAAATTGAGCCATCTTTAATGTTAAGGTCGATTAAGGCAAATTTGGACAAAAACACGTTCCAAAGATGAACACGTTGACAATACTGAAGATGAGAATAAGGAACCCGCAAAAAAAATCTTTTCACGTTTCATCTTTACGTTCCAAAAGTTCAAAGTCAAAAATTCAAAAATATTGTTAACTATTTAAAAAAAATGTTATTACTCACCACTGGATTTTCAAATGGTATATGTCAAAATATATGATAATATGATAACCGATAACGATACCTTAACATAGGAAAGAAATTTTTAAACGATATTTTTCCTATAATATTGCACTATTTGGCGACGTCCTGGATATCCCCAATTTTGTTCTTTGAAATCACAAGCATTAAAAATTTGTTCCAATCGTTATTTGTTTGGTAGGCAGTAATATGCTAGGTAAATTTCCCAAAACACATTGCGTGTAATATTAACTTTGAAATTATTTTTATGAAATTTCTTAGATTTTTGTTATTAATAATAATGAACAATAAAATCTATTATTAATATTATTATTAACCGAAGGCTGCATACTTACTATTATTAACCGAAGGCTGCATACATACATACAGTAGTACAGTTTTTCATGGCTCAAGAACAAAAGGCGGAGTTCGGTTCGCTCTTCCACTCAACATGTCATTATTATTATTATATTTTTTCTATTTACTTTTGTTTTCAATGTTTCTGTAAAAGAATTGGCTTTATAGCCTAAATGATTATTTTTATTCACCTACAATTTTGTATCATCAATGCAGACCCGGTCAGGACGGAGAGCCACTGCTCTTATACCCGTCCTGCAATTGAATACCATTTGCTATTTGTCAGTTTTTCCTATGATAACTCCGGTACCCACTTAGAAAGTAAGTGACAGAGCCATTTCTTATAGGAACCGAAAAAATTAATCCGATTAGAGCCGAGACTTCGTTTGTAGCAAACGAATATTATATCATGTAATAGTTATTTATGGTACTTACTAGTGTGTTATGTTGAAAATAAGTCACGCGAGTGGATGCAACCTATATAGGCGCCTTTTCTCAAGTGACTTATAACACACGAGTGGCATACAATGTTTTATCCAACGAGTGGAAGAAATACTACTTTAAATATGAACGTGAGTTATAATCCATAACTCACTAGTGAGCTATGGATTATAACACACTAGGGTGTTATTTGATAGTTTACTTGTCTAATATGACATTAATAATGACAGTCATAACTGTCAAGTGTTGGATAAAATAATGAATATTTCACACGACGTACTTGACGAAGGGCCATAATTTCATAACATGAAAATGGATTATAAATAATCCAGCCTTTCGCAAATTTTCTATACTCTGGGTGTTTTGTCGGCAAGCATCGAACAGAAAATGATTTAACAGCCCCATACGACTGCCAGCTAGTTGTTACAGGAAGCATTGCAAACTATGTTCTTGTAGAGAAACTTCGCCATGTATTGGGCAGAGGTGGTTTGGTAGTTCTATGGGACATAGCCTCTTATAGTATAGAAAACTTGCGAATGGCTGGATTATTCACAATCCATTTGCATGTTATGAAATTGTGGCCTTTTGTCAAGTACGCCCATTCCACATGTAAAATATTTTTTTCTACAAAAGTACGGAAAAGTCCACTTCTAAAAATCGCCAAAATTGCCTTACGTATTTAATGGATGCCCCCTATATATACAGTGTGTCCAAGCACAGGGATATCGGAAACGGTAAGTGATACGGGGTCGATTAAATTAGAGAAAAGTAGCGCATTTATGTGCCTAATAATATGCCATTTAAAAAGTTTCAATATTCCGATTAGTAACCGAAATTTGAGAATTTTGTTTTTATTTTCTCCTAGCTTTATTTTCAAAGGAAATGTAAAACAAATAGCATAGCCACTTTTTGAGGACTACACGATAACGTACGCAGAATTTTTCTGCGACGTTTCGTCTTTTAGAAAATATCATCAACTTTGAATTTTTATATGGGCCGAAACTACAGTATACCCTGTATACGACTCCATTTTTCATTGTGAATACAGCAACGTATCACACAGTATGATTTCGAAACCTAACCTAACCTAACCTTTTTTTCTTCAATTTTAGATAGTAGGCGCTGGAAAAAATGTCATATTTTGATACATGAAGTAAATTGATTAGTCTTATTTATACAAGTATAAATTTAAGCTTACCACTGGTCGGAATTTATGCGTTGTTGATGAATACAAAGATTAGTCGTAATACCAAAAGTTTAGTTTATAAATATAACTGTAATGTAATAACAAAGAGCTAATATGTATTACAGGAAATAAACATAAACTTCTTCATTTTGAAAATTATCATTAGAGTACACTTGATTCTTGATATATCCCCAAAGGAAAAAGTCTAGTGGGGTTAGGTCGGGGGCCCTTGCAGGCCAGGATGTATCACTATGAGTACCAATCCCCTGTCCTGGGAAGCGACGGTTCAAATAAGCACGAACAATACTAGAGTTATGTGCTGGAGCACCATCTTGTTGAAATCAGCAGCTGTGAGTAACCGCTAAAGGCAAATTATCTAGAGCGTCTTCCAAATTATTTACTAACAAATTTAGGTACCTCTCGTTTGTTAAATTGTTTTGGTAGATAAAAGGCCCAATTACATTCGTATACCGAGAATCCCAATCCACATGTTAAAACCGAAACGATGTTGATGTCTGGACACTTTGTGTACACGCGGATTTTGTTGTGACCAATAATGAACATTCCGCCTGTTAAAAATACCGTTGTTGGTGATCATACTTTCATCAGACCAAATTATTTTGAAAGGGAAATTTTTATCGTCTTGGCATTTTCTAGTGTACCATTCACAAAAAGTTCCTCGCCTTGCATCGTCACCTGGTCTGAGTCCAGGACAAATCCTAAATTTATATGGATGATATTTATTTTTTCTTATATATATATATATACTCCGGTATTATCTTCAATGGTTCGCGTGGGTATTTCAGGATTTTCAACAACGGCCTGTAACACATCACGCTGACTTTCTTCATTAGATTGCTTTTGTCGGGAAACCACAGGTTTTTTAAATGATCTGTATTCTTTTAAATTAAAAACTAACCGTCTAAATATTGATTTACCAGGTTGTCGCCTCTCTGGATACTTATTACGCACGTTCGGCATCAACACAATTTCTTTGGCACAAAATGTAACATGACAACATATCAAATTTTTCAGTATTCGAAAAGTTGCCGTTTTCCATTTTTAACACAAATTAGGTAGGTAACGAGATGCAAAAGTAGGAAAGGCAATATATGTCAAAAATTCTACCAAACTACAGTATTATTATGTCAACAGAATTTTGTTTCATTTTTTCCAGCGCCTACTATCTAAAATTGAAGAAAAACAGATTAAGTAATCACTAAATTACATTTTGCGAGAGAAATTTTTCCGAAATCATATTATGTGATATGTTGCTGTATTCACAATGAAAAATGGAGTCGTATACAGGGTATACTTTAGTTTCGGCCCATATAAAAATATAAAAATGTAAAGTTTTCTAAATGTCGCAGAAAAATTCTGCGTACGTTATAGTGTAGTCCTTAAAACGTAGCCATGGCAAAGTGCTAGTTGTTTTACTTTGAAAATAAAGCTAGGAGTAAATAAAAACGAAATTCTCAAATTTCGGTTTTTCTCCGAAACTACTCGGAATATTGAAAATTTCTAAATGGCATATTATTAGGCACATAAATGCGATACTTTTCTCTAATTTAATCTACCCCGTATCACTTACCGTTTCCGATATCCCCATACTGTTCATTCTTATCTTGGACACACTGTATATATATATATATATATATATATATATATATGCGCCTTTTCTGAAAAAAACGTGAATTTACTAATAATAATGTGAATTTTTGGGTCTTGGAAAGGGCTGTAACAATTTGGATTCAGATGTTTTGCTTTGTGAACTCCCCTCCAACTTAAGTAAATCCAACTTGAGTAAATCCAATAATGACGAAGCTTCTCCTCAACAGCAAATTTCTATTTGCCACCTGAATGTGAGAAGTCTCAAAAATAAAATTATAGATTTAGAGACCTTGCTTCATTCCCTGGGAACCCCCGATGTGGTATGTTTGTCAGAGACCTGGTGCAGTCAGGAAGAAATAATCTCAATTAAATTGGAATCATACAAGCTTGCAAGTGCTTTTTCAAGAGATAATCTCAATGGAGGGGGAGTGGCCATTTTCATCCATGAAAATATTAACTGTCATGTTAAATCTATCCCAGTTCAAAGTATAGAAAAGCATTTTGAATTTTGTGTTTGTAAAATTGTTATAGAAAACCATGATATTATCGTTTCTTGTTTGTATCGTTCACCAACAAGTGACATCCTTGTATTTTCAAATTCGCTGAATGACTTATTAGAAAATGTTTTGAGCCCAAACTCATTATCTTTTTTTTGTGGGGACTTCAATATTAATTTTAGCGACACTCTGTCTAAAACTGCAATTGCAGTTGATAATCTTTTCTTGTCATATGGTCTAAATAAAACAATTTCTGAGTTTACTAGAGTTAACAATAATAGTCGATCAACTATCGACAATATATTTTGTTCTCTTCCACTAAGCTTGGTGGCTTCCCGAGTTGTCCATAGTGACCTGTCTGACCATTTTATGCAGTACCTATCATTTTCTATCGACAAACCATGTAGCGACAATAATTATATCTACAGAAGGTGTTTCAAAAAGCAGGCAAATATTCTGAAATTCAGAACTGAACTTTCAAAAGAAAACTGGAATTTTCTGATCGATAATAATGATTGTTTAGATATTAAATTCAATAAATTTTTGGAAACATTTACAGCTAACATTGAATATTGTTTTCCTCTCGAAAAATGTCGGGTTACACAACAAAGCAATAAACCGTGGTTGTCCAATGAGATAATAAACATGGGTGACCACTTGAGAAGTATTCATAAAGTTATTAAGTACGCCAATGACCCCGAATTGTTGAAACAATATAAATTACTGAAAAAACAACATCAAAAACAAACCTCAGAAGCCAGAAGAATCTATAACAACAGACTGCTGTTGAACTCGCAAAATAAATCTGCAATGTCATGGTCTATTATAAAAAAGGAGACATATTCAAAAATGGGTAATAAAACTCCAGATTACTTCATCGGGAAAAATAATGAAGAAATACATGACTTTCATGATGTAGCAAATTCGTTCAACTCATATTTTATAAACTCTATAAAGGAATTAACTTCTCAAGTGAATGTAAACTACAGCCGTCCATTGACCCACTCAAAAAAATCTGAATCAATTTTTTTAGCTCCTTATTTGATTATAGAAATGCAGGATATAATTTTGTCTGTAACAGGAAAAAACTCCGCTGGATTCGATGAAGTACCTTGTTCCTTATTAAAGAACGTAATAGATATAATTGTTATTCCATTAACACTACTTGTCAATCTTTCATTTCAAGAAGGATCATTTCCAAGCAAACTTAAAAACACGATAATTCAGCCCATTTTTAAAAAGGGTAACATCCATAACTTCTCCAACTATAGGGCCATAGCACTTCTTTCTGTATTTTCAAAAATATTTGAAAAGGCTTTTCAAAAACAATTACTCAGTTTTTTGGACAGAGAGGCATTTTTTAATAGTCAACAATACGGTTTCCGAAAGGGGGTTTCAACTCAAGATGCAATCATATCACTGTACAATGAAATACTCGGTCACCTTGATGGAGGTAAGCAAACATCTTGTATGTTTTTTGATCAGAAAAGGGCATTCGATCTTATTGATATTAAACTGTTGCTTGAAAAGTTAGAAAATAATGGAATACGAGGTAATGCACACTCTTGGTTGAAAACTTTCCTAACGGATCGTTATCAAAAAGTTGTAATCAAGAGAAGCTTTCAGTGCTTCTCTTCCGATTATGAATCTGTTAATAGTAGGGGGTTTATGCCAATCCTGGACCTCCCCCCACCACTGACCTTGAGAGTGACCTTGGGGAATGACCTTCAGAGGATGATCTGGTTAGTGGTTGGTGACCTTGAGGGTAGTCGACATTGGGGGTTGATGACCTTGAAAGTTGGTGACCATGGATTTTGAAGGGTGAATTTGAGTATGGGCCACCTTGAAAGTGTGTAACCTTGATATCAATTGAGCTTGAGAGTGGATGACTGTTCAATTGGTTGACCTTCACTGTAGACCGATATCTTTGAAGACTATTGAGTAAGAGGGTGTATTGAAATGAATTTAGCATTGACATATTCGGTTGAAGTGACCTTGAATATTTTTCTATCTTCATTCATTTCAACCTCAAATATACCCCTTCCCTTCAACGATTGCTATAAAAGCTAGAGAGTAGATACTTACGAATTCAGTTTGCACCGCCCATAGTACCAGAGTGAGCCTTCATAATCAGTTTTTCCGAGTTGGCATCGAACTATAGTGCACCAAAAGGAACACATCGCAATTCAGGTGAAAATATTTTATAGTTTTCTACCATAATTTCTACATATTCGAAAATGGATACCCTAAAATTTGATTTTGAAAAAATAAATTCTGCTATTCAACACATAGAAACTCTAGAACAAAGACCTATAACATCACTAACGATCGGTAAAGCTTATAAAGTTGAAAAAATGGCAATGTATTCTACAAGATATGGTAAATCTATTCAGGTAATTCTGTTGGAAGATAATGTCAAATTCAAATCATGGCTTCCGAAACGAGTCACCGAGCAATTAACAGATGAGATTATTCAAATGATAAATTCATCAAAGTCCAAAGTGGTAATAACATATATAGGGCAGAGTTCTCAGGAATTTTCTGGTGCGAAAACCCGATCGTTAGTAAAGTTCGATGTGATAGAGTAAAAGTATAATTATAATATGTAAATTCATGGAAGAATATAAAATATTGTTAATCCACCTACTCAAAACGTAAGGTGAGTATGGTATAGCTTGTAATAATGATTTGAAACTGATAGTCACTATTTATTTTTCAGAACTTCCATACAAAGATGTGGATGCAATATTCCAGCGAGTTGTGGACAGAGGCTGTAGATATAGATTCTGCAATTGAAAGATTGCGTTGTGAATTGAATGATTTGAGTTGGGATGCACTACATTCGGCAAATTATGATATGAACATTTGTTTTGATGTTGAGGAGGTCCGACGAGTTTTGGAGTTCAGCAATAAATATGACTTTGGTGTAAAGTTGTGTAACAAATATTCCTATGGACTCATTAGTTTGGATGAGTATTGCAAGCAGATGATTGAAGCGGAAATGAGAAGATTTTTATCAGACCTGATTGCATATTTACCAGGAGATATAACAGAAAAATATCAACTGAGAAAAGACGAGTATAGCTCAGATGGAGAAGAAGGGAATGTGTGTGAAAGTGGTGAAGTTTTGCAGTCTACATAGAAAATTATTTTTAGTATGCATATATTAATATTCATTTTATAAATAAAAACAACATTGAAAGTATTTTTTTTATTTACTACTATATTATGATACATTCAAAATATGAAAAATAAGATACATATCAATAAAATATTATGATAATCCAATCTGAATTGAACCATTGAGTGCACTATAGCTCAAATTGGCATCGTGTAGTATAAGTGCATATACTTTCGTGTTGGCGGGAAATTTTGTCTTTCGGGTTTCGAACTCAATTTTGATGTCGACGGTGGATGACTTCATGGCATCAGGTTGATGGGAGCAATCGATGACGAAAAGAGGATTATTCCGGAAGCTTCCAATATCCATCATTGGTTCACTCATAGGCTTGTTGTAGTAACTGCGTTGGAAATTTTCGTAAGCATAGTAGGCTGAAGAGTCCAATTTTTTATCGAAATCCAGATTCCAACGTTCGTATGGAAATACTTCAGAATTCAAATATAAACGGATATTATTTATATTTGCATTAATAAACTTCGTCGCATCTTTTGAAATATTTTCGGAATGATCTGTGTCTTGGAACCCGATAATGATGAATCGAGGCCTTTCGAGGCTATTGGTAGTTTTCACAGCCCATATGTCTGAAGCTGTATCACGAAGTGATGGTAACTCATAAAGATCCCACATACGGTAGGCCATTTTGACTTTGGCACTACTATTTTTATTAATTCGGTTCAAGAGCTTCAATTTCTGGCGATCTTCTGGTACAATATGTCTGATTCTCCATTCTATTTTTGTGATTTCTAGTTCAGCATCGACCTCGCCTATGAATGAATTTTTGAAGGATCGAGCTATAATCAGAATGAGTTCCTGCTTAACATTCAAAATACCCTTGGTGTAATCTTCAGCGAATCCCATAATGTATTTTAGGGGCAGTTTGCCGCTGAAAAAATTACTTGCAGGATCCAGTATATCTTGTTTATTCTGATTGAGACCCCAACCTATTGGTAGTAAACTATTCTCATGTGTTTTTCCGAATGATACCATAGTTTTCAATGTGGTTGTTATGCCTGGCTTTCGTACAACTGCAACTTGTTCACCACCCATTTCGTAGCGGATTTCATCAAACAAGAAAGCCAGAGCATTATTGGAAAGATAACATCGTTTGTTGGGCTCTGAAGGTGTGAATTTTCCCTCGATATAAATGTAGCTATCTGCTATATCGAGAATTAGATCTTGAAAATTGATGGGAATTCTGATTTCGTCCGAATTCTTATAATATGGTGATCCATACGGCTTATATGTATGCTCATGCAAACTAATCAGGGAATGATCGAAAATTGGCTCTTCAAAAACTTCTAACATATCGCTTGTAGTGAAAGCGGCCATATTTTATTTCTTCTTGGTATTCCTGATCTTCAAGCCAATTGATTTCAGAAAGTTTAGATTACTAGAGCTGATGGTATATCTTGATTGTTTAACGGGCTCACGTGAAATGAATCGGCTTATGATTTTTCTCTTCTTTATATCAGCATGATCCTCAACCCCATTGTACATACACCGTTTCGGTTTCAATCGCCGGACATTATAACAAAACCCCATTGTATTTTCTTGGCAGAGGTCAATATTACAATTTTTTCAACTCCAATTTTATAATTATTCTTTCACCATTGAACTCGATCAGATGCCCACGATCGTCCAAAATGCGCAGAGTAATGTTGTCGAGATACTGACGGCCTTCGGGCTTGATTGGCATATAAATTATATTTCGTGGTTCCTTTGTGAGTTTGTATCCTGGCTCGACATCAATATCGAATTCGAAAATGCTGTGACATTCCTCACCATTCAAATACGCTCCAGAAGTGACGTTACAATCCACACGGATTATTCTCACATTATTGATATTCACAGGTAATGTTGATTCATGTGTTTCACCGATACCAAAGACCTTAGGCTCGAATCCTAAAAGACCAGCGATAGAGTTTTCATGTAAGAGGTTGATGTAATATTTCGATCGCATTTCACATTTCAGAGTATTGTTGTTTGGATGTAGGAGAAACACATCATCCATATTCTTTTCGGTGACATTTTCAGCCAGTTTCTCTTTAGATCTAATGGATCGCTGTATAACTTTATTGATTTCATCAATTTCATAAGCGCCAGGTGGAATTTTAATGGTTATGGGTGGAGAATTGATTCGTTTTGAATAGCTGATCACATTATTCTTCACAGTAACATTGAAAATTGAATTGTAGGAATAGAAACCATGTAAACCCAAACCATAACTGCTACTCGTATCCAATTCGACTGGTGGGTAAAAGTTAGCGCTCAACTCGCTTGAGTCTCCTGATAGCGAGAACGTTCGTGACATGACTGTTCAATTGTTAGTATTCCAGGACATTTTATTGCTGGAAACAGAAATGATACAGCATCCGTCTCTTTTTTGGTGGTGATGTTAAATGGGTGTCAACATCATTTTTTGCTACTACATTTACATCCTTCACATTACAGTAGCAACAAAATATTTTTCGGGGTATTGGTCCATCATTCACATCAGATGAACTGCAAGTATCAACATCATTATAATGCTCCTGGCAGTACTGATACTTCAAGACATCAATATCATTTTGAAGGTGTGGTGGTAGTTTATCCCACACTGCCGCAATTTCCCCAGCAGCACATCCAATCAACACTTCTTTGGGCATATCAGAAAGTTGTTGTTTACTCATTTTATTCAAACTACGTAGTCTAGAATATGCATTTAATGAATGCGCCATCCTCTTTATGCTTTCTCTATCCTGGATAGGGGTTTTGTCCATAGTGGCTTACCGCATAGAAACTGCAGACACAAATGACCACACCACACTGTATTGAACCGCTGGTGTCGCTCATAGTTATAGCAAATTTCACTAGCTGGTTTTGGTCCACTGTGAAAATAACGAATTAGTTCTTTGGGGGGAGGTAAATCACCAAAGCTGTGATAGTATTGCACTGATCCTCCATTTTTTTTATATGCCACCCAGTGTGTTCCTGGGCCGTATCGGCTATCTAAATTAACTACTGCGGATTCACATCGATGCGGTCCTGAAAGTGGAAGATCGTCACGCATAAATACACCGCGAAAATTTGTAATTTTCATTTTCTTAGCGATTAATTTGATGTCAATGTCAGAAAGAGCTCTCCGGGGTGGCATACTCATAGGTTTTTTGAATTCTGATGCTTTAAATATAATCCTAGACCTTTGCGGTACGGTTTCAAATACATTCCTTTGCCACTTTTACCGAGAGCAATAGCTTTCATGTACTTATTGTGGCGGTTTGACTCATTCAACTGGTCTCTACTAGCTCTTGCTGCTTGTACTGCTTTAGTTATACCTGCTGCTGCTCCAGTAAGAGTGCCAAGTGCTGATAACCCAGCAAATATTGGTATGAGTGGTAGAAGTCCACCAACTTTGGGAATTGGTATCACCCGAGGTGTACGAATTTTATTTTTTCCTCCTGCCTCTTTTGTGTATTTACGGGCTGCTTTCAGCGCGATTTGGGTGGCTTTTCTCAAATTATTTGCAACAATTTTACCTCCTCCTGCTTCACGTAAAACATTTCGCACCTTTCTTACAATGCCAGAACTGAAGGCTACTACCTTTCTAATATTTTTTGCTTTTTTCTTCTTAATTTTTCTCATAGCTCGAATATTTCCCTGTTTACACGGTTTAGTTGACTCGCATCCCATACCAAATCGACGCTTTCCCTTCATTATATTTGTAACCAACCAAGCAGAACCTTTCTCTCCAAGAGAAGCGTTTTTGTCTTTGAATCTGCTCCAAGCAGCTTCTTCAAGCTTCTGGTCTGCCTTGTGCCTACTGTTGAGATCCGAATTCAGTGAATAAGCAATATCGTGCTCCTTGCATGCGAAATCTAGTTTATTTATGCCGGGATCTCCTCTTGCCAACCTCTTATGTAATCTTGTTCCAGGACCACAGTACTGATAACCACCAGGTAGATGCAACTCAATGGGTAGTTTATTGATTAGAGAATTAACCAAACCTCTACCGCCCACTTGTTTACGTTTACAACCGTTCTGATTGAGTTTTGTCATTTAAATAAAAGATCCAGCGAAGCACTGCACTTATATAGTCTCTAGCTGTCGTACAATGCGCATTGTGAAACAGAAACAAGAGTTTAAAATCGATAATTTTGACGAAAAAGTAAATGATGGACTGGGGAGGCACAGTGAACGACGCCATGGATCTCTCCTCCCATTATCAATTAGGGGTCTCATTATTGGACCTTCGAATTGTGGGAAGACAAATGTGATGATTTCTTTACTAACTCACCCACTGGGATTGCGATTCGCGAATGTGTATGTTTATTCAAAATCTCTATATCAACCCAAATATGAGTATTTACGTGGAGTGTTGAAGCCGATTGAAGGATTGGGATTTTATACTTTTGGAAATGTCACGTCTGGAATAGTAGAACCATCAGAGGCTAAACCTGATTCGGTATTCATCTTTGATGATGTTATGTGTGAAAAGCAAGATGTTATTAGAGCATATTTTAGTATGGGGCGCCATAAAAATGTTGACTGTTTTTATCTAGCCCAAACATATTCCCGTGTTCCGAAGCAATTGATCAGAGATAATTCAAATTTCATTGTAACATTCAAACAGGATGACATGAATCTCAACCACATTTTTTCTGATCATGTATCGCCAGATATGACGTTTAAGCAGTTTCAAGATATGTGTGCAAAATGTTGGAATGACAAATATGGATTTCTAGTTATCGACAAAGATAGAGAACTACAAGAAGGTCGTTACCGTAAAGGGTTTGACAATTTCATATATCTCTGATGTTTTTTAGATATTTGGCTCAATCTGAAGTTGAACAGGTCAGTGATACGTTAGCATTCAAAACGTCAATACTATGGACGAACAAAAAAGCGATGAAATAGATTTGAAACGGAAATTAATTGAGGCAACAGAGGCAGTTCGAAAAAAATTTAATTACATTAAAAATAACCGCATAAGCGACCAAATGGCGATTTCAAAAATATATGAACCAATAATCGAACCACTGAAAACTATATCATCTAATACGTCCAAAATAAATCCTTTACCGGTGGTGAGCCACTCAAAAAAATTTACCAAATCCATAGAGAGTAGTACCCCGCTCCCAAAATTGAATTTTATGGAAAGTGATGACAAAGACGTGAAATTTAATGCTGAAGAAACATCGATAATGCATACACCATCATCCTCAATGGTAACCACAGACCCCGAATCACCAAAGGTAGCGGACAGTAATGGGGAAGTCTCCAGCCATATTCAAAAGTTGTTATCTGGAAATTCTTCATATGATACGATATTCGGTGTCCGGTTAGACCCCATTACGAATAAGCTAAAAATGGGCGATTCCAATGTAGACTTTATTGAAGGAAGAATTGTATTCAGTAAAGATGGTAGGACCATTGGTACTTACCAAGGCACATCCAACTTATACAAGTTGATATTCATGAAAGTACCTCCGGGAAATATGTCTGCTACTGAACTGAATATATATGGTGACATACTCAGATTAACAAAAGCAGCGTATAAATATCACGACCAAGCACAGGGTTTATTGCCTAATAAATGAAAGAAATATCAAAAAATAATCAAGCCATTATTATCTGTAGACAACACATTGGAAAACCTTTCTATAGGAGGTGCTGGAATGATGAAAATACCATCCCGAAAACTATTTGGTGGAAACAAACCCATAAGTTACATTTATTGGAATAGCTTGGATGAATTAATCGACAGGCTTCGACTCCTTTGGAGTTCAAAAATGGCTGGACATACAGGGCATGATAATGAAATATTATCAATAATAGAAGAATTGCGCGAAGAGGGTATAATCTACTGAATGTGTATGTATATTATTTCCTGAGTGTGTGAATTATGTTCATTCTTCTGAAGATATTCCAACGATGAATAACACAATCGACAAATTTGGTCGTAGACGGGGTGGTGTGAAGGTGATTGTTGGAAGATCAGGAGTTGGATTCATCCTCACAGCAGATGGAAATTATAATATTCAGAATAAACGTCTGTGGAATATTGGTGAACCCTCCGACACGAAAGATGCTACCACTAAGGGCTATGTTGATGACCGCATAAAAGAGACTAAGGAGTTGACCCTGTCCGCTGTGCAAGAATCAGTATCATCAGTAATTCGTGAAGCGAGAGCATATTTTGATTCCAAAATTACTGAACTCAGATTTGTCATCGGCAAGAAGTCGGATAGCTCAATCGAGCAAATTTCCAAACTGGAGCAATTAATCCATACTTTAGAAAAGCGAATCGTTAAAGTAGAGCAGTCAACAACCAAGGCTCCACCTAAACACTGGAGGACTGGGCAATTAGCTTTACCGCCTTCCTGGGAACCGACTTCTGTAATAGAGAGTTGAAATGAGTACCGCTAAAAGGCAAGTTGTTGAGGAACTGCATAAGCCAGCTCGACGAAATTTTCCACGAAGGAAGACCATAATTAAAGGGTTTTCAGATTTATGGCAGATGGATCTGATGGAGATGCAGCCGTATGCAAAAGAAAATAAAGGTTATAGATATATCCTCATCGTAATAAACTGTTATTCAAAGTTTGTATGGTCAAGACCGCTGAAAAATAAAACGGGAAAATCCGTTACCGCAGCAATGGAGAGTGTGTTGAAAGACGCAAAGTACACACCGAAGAACTTGCAATCCGACCAAGGCACTGAATTTTATAATACAAAATTTTCCTCGTTGATGGCGAAACATCTGATCAATCATTATTCGACATTCAGTACTAAAAAAGCGGCAATTGCGGAACGAGTTATTAGGACATTGAAAAGTTGGTTGTATAAAGAGTTTTCAGTCACGAAACTGAATTTGTATAAACACGCCAAAATACATGCGAAATATAAAAGAAGTAAATTCAAAATAGGAGACGTAGTTCGAATAAGCAAGTACAAGAGCATATTCGATAAAGGTTATACAGCAAATTTCACAACTGAACTTTTTAAAATTGTTAAGGTAAATAGTACAATGCCTGTAACCTATGAGCTTGAAGACATGGATAAGAAACCAATAAAGGGCTGTTTTTATGAAATGGAGTTGAGTAAAACGAAGCAGCCCGACATTTACTTGGTGGAAAAAATTTTGAGGAGGAATCATGGGAAAGTAATGGTGAAATGGCTTGGGTTTCCCAACGACAAAAACTCATGGATTGATGAAAGTTCGATCGTATAATTGAATATCTGTATTTTTTCATCAAGTAGCCATAAACTGATATTAATTCGATATGTGAATTTTATGAGTTATATATTTATAGTGAAATCGTTGATATAATGTTTCTCTCATTACTATAAATGAATAAAAAATTAACAATACTTGGTGCAATTTTTTATTTTTCGTTAGTCATACAAAGTGTTTATTGATGTTCAATCACTTCATAAATGTATCTCCTTATTGGAACCACATGGGTTTTCCTCAACTCTTCCCGCTCGGCTCTCTGATCTTCGTTCAAACACCAGCATTTGAGCAGATGGTCTATTCTGTCTTTGAAAAAAAACCCGACACATTCACATAATGTCAACCCCATTCGACACTGTTCGCATAGGTTTTTCCAACAGTCTGTTTGGTAGCTGTCACAATTCGTACATCGCTGGAAATCCAAGGTCGCCTCTGCTCTGCAATCCCTACAGTCTTCTCTAATAATACCAAAGTTTGTGGTGTCCATTCTTTCACCACACTTTCGGCATTCCGTCCATAAACCGAACCGTTTTGTTCCTTTTTTTGGAGTCTTCGGAGGGTTGATTCTTTCACACTCTTGACACAATCCAGTGCAGGTATTGATAAAACTCGGTGGCCATGCAATGTCACAGTTATGACATGACAAATTTTTATCAATCACTAATGGATACACTGCAATTTTTGGCTTAGAATCCCACTCTCTTGATGTCGACATATCTAGAAATGATGAAACTTGTGTGCTATAAAGAATCGCATAGAATGATCCACCTCATTCAGCGACCCTCATTATATACAATCCGATATACCCTCCACCTAGGTATCCTCCGAAGGCCTTGAAGTCCAGTGACCTTCATGTTGAGTGACTTTCAAATGACATTCGAGCACTGAATGACCTTCGAATATGGAGTGACCTTCGAATATGTAGTGACCTTCGAATATGGAGTGACCTTCGAATATGGAGTGACCTTCGAATATGTAGTGACCTTCGAATATGTAGTGACCTTCGAACACCAAACGACCTTCGCATCTCAAACGATCTTCGAGCAACGGGTGACCTTCGAATTTGAAATGACCTTCATCCCCTCACAGTATTGGAAAAACCATATAAGGAGAGGACGAATACCACCTCTGCATCAGTTTCATTGAAATATCAGAGTAGTTCGTATTGAAATGGCAGCTCAACAAAATGATAGAATGAGTGTGTTACGAGACCTAGTGGCTATCGATATAAATCATGTCGAAGAAGATGCAGAAGTGGACGATGACATAGCTGAAGAAGTTGCAGCAGTGGACGATATAGCTGAAGAAGTTGCAGCAGTGGAAGTTGTTGAAGAAGCAGATGTTGCGGCAGAAGGAGCTATTGCAGTTGCCGCTAACGATGATGATGATGGTTCTAGCGAGGATGAAGGGATGTACGAAGATGGCCCTGATGTAGATGGTGAATATAGGTGCGTGTTCAAAAATATAAACAGTGTGAGGGATGTCGGTAGAAATATGTATTGTTCGATAATTTCATGCTGGATGGTAGTAACAACCACCGAGGATCGTAAGGTTCTATGCCACAAGTGCTTCAAGCTGTACAGTGAATTAGTCGATAGTGGACATTATAACAATGTAGATCTGCATTATAAAACGGACTTCAATAATATTCCCGATTACGACTGTGTGGCTTGTGGAATGACTGTTTGTCAAGTGCGCCTAATTGACACTTGCCTGTTTTGCAATACAAGTTTTAAAAAAATATAATTTTACAGAGCGACTGCAAATTTCCGAATACTGGAATATGGCCCTGCAGACAGTTCCAGTGATGTGCATCGGTGTGGAAGTGTTGCTCGTGTTTCTGTTCAGGAATACGAACCGCCGGATGACATAAGCGATTGTTCAACAATTGAATTGGACTGGGAAAATTTACCAGATCAAAGCCATTGGTGGTGTCCGGCGCAATTGTCTGAAGAAGATGGCGGGGAAGAGGTTATCCGAATGGAAGAGGCATGCGATTGGACTTTTAGACTTTGAGTCGGGGTGTTTATATTAGATTTGTATAACGTATAGCATAATAATAGGGAAAAAAAGACTGAAATATATATTTTAAATGAAAATATGTTTCATTCATTTGATGATCGATAGCTCTATAGTGAATAATAGCTCAAAAAAATTATTCAAGTGGTATAAATACTACTAGCGTGTACATTTCAAAGAAACTGTGTTTGGAAATGTCTGATGTCACTAACTAAACATGTGAGATTTTTTTAAATACTCTGAAATTTCTTATATCTATTGCAACATATTTTCAGACACACATATAAAACATATTCGCTTTCCTGGGTGTATTTCAGCTTCAAAATATACTTTCAAATAGTGAGATATATATTTTCTAATAAAAAAGTGTATGTAATATATTAAAATGAAAGTGGCATGCCCATCTGTGCATCAAAATGTTTAATGAAAAACTAGTGCGCATCCATTATTTCTAGCTATAGTTGGTATTTAACCAAAACTCGTTGTGATGTATATGAATTGTATTAAAATATAACCAAAACCTTCAACTGCGCATACATTTTTACCCCACATTTTGAAATAGCTCCATTTTGGTTTAATGCGCAAACGGGAGCTTACAGAAATGCGTAGTAATGAAAATTCATTTTTCGAACACTCCCCTGTTGTTAAAAATGCTCTCATATACACTTCATATCTTTCTTGAGTATTTTAGTTGGTTGGAGAGGGAATATTTCTTTGAAAATTGTGATATTTTTATCAGCAGCCATGTAATATAATACATAACGGAAGTAGTGAATCCAACTGCGCACCTATATATTCAATAAAAAACCTATGCGCATCCAGTTTTCTAGTCTGGAGAACATTTTCAGTGCATATATGACAGAGAATCATAGACATGTATGGTAGCATGGTTAATGCCACCCACTGCGCATAACTTTTCTCTGTCACTTTCCCAAAAGTTCCGTTTTGGTCGCATACCTAAACCAGTTACCTGACTTGTGCGCAGTTGATTTCCCCTCCCCCCCACACCCCCCCCCCCTAAATTTTGAATATTTTTATGCTACACTATGAAATTAATATATATGAGTAGAAACAATTCGGAAATGTAATTTCAATATCGAATATTCATGCTTCGAAAATTGTGTTTTTTTTTTCTTTCGATATGAGATATTTCTGGATTATTCTCCAACATATAAGTGGAACCGTTTTTCAGTACCTTCTATGTCAAAATATAGGTTGGCATAAAAAAAAGGAATTCAAATATATGATATGAAACGTATCAAATTATTGGTTCAAATATTCGTGAAAACAGTTTCATAGCCAATTGTAGATGAATATTCCCTTTTCACGTTATCGGATGAATAATATAAAATTTGTTGAATGATAATTAAGGATTTGCGTTCCCTTACTTCGACTTATTCTGCTTTCAGTAATGAAATCAGCAAATCCAAATTGTTGACAGGTTGTGAATTATTATGAATCGCAGATTCCACAATGTTTGAACACCATAACAGATTTTGTTCGGGGTCCGTTTGATAAAATTCAATATCGTTGTGGCCCCACGGCAATGTTTTTGTGGTATTGGGTATAATGAACCGCTTGTCGTCATGGTGTGACAAAGCGACTTTATTTTTCATTTCAGTAAATATGTCGTGGGTATCACTTTTGAAACTATTCATTTTTCTAAGTATGGAACCACCCTTCTCAACAATATTTTTATAGTCACTTTCGTGCAATTGTTTGATAATGACTGACTTTTTGACGCCTTTGGCTTTCTTCAATTCATTTTTAACGGACTGAACAAAGTAAGCTTTGGCCCCAGTACCATAAAAACTGATAATGGGGTCATTGGGAAATTCATCTTTCATATTCCCCAGAATGGGTTTTGTAACAGGAATGCCAAAATCGTTTCCGATGTTATAATTGGAGGTATCGAATCTTTCTATATTTTCGATCATGAATTCGTAAAAGTTTTTATTTGCTATTTTCAATATAAAAGAATCTGTATCTGTGTACAGTAGTGAAGCGTCATTTCCAAAATTACTTTTTATGCATTTGTAGTAAAAATCGTACATTACTGTTTTTGATAAATCCAATATACTAAATCCCAAATAAAGTGGTTTATCGTAACACACTCTTACTTTTCCCATATGAATAGCGACAAAATTTTCTGTAAATATTGAACATGTTTTGAAATTTGGGTTGGAAATCAGACAATTAGCCCCCAATGACCTTTTTATATTCTCCCAATGAGTAACCAGTTTAATTTCCCTTCTATTTTCCACATTTTCCAGAGTTTTTCCATACACGGCATTGTTCATTAACTTGAAAAATTGTTTTTCGAATTTATTCAAAGCTTTATTACGCATTTTTGTATTCAAATCGATATATTTCTTAAGCCATGACGATTGCCGAAATTTCAAAACCCTATGTGTTTTCATAACCATCAATCCGTTTTCTATAGCTTGTTTAAAAGTTCTATAATGAACGATATAGTTTTTTTTATCTGATAAGTTCGGTATCAACTTGCAAATATTGGATTTTGAACCTGGTGGAATTATACTTTCGACTAGGAAAGGTAAATCCGAATGAGAATCATTTAATTCTTCTGGATAATGAATGTCCACTTCAAAAACATAACCAAAAGGAGAATCAGCAGAAATACTCATCACATCCAAATCCTGTATTTCACTGGGTGTCAACCAGGTGAATCCACCAATGGGCAAAGGTTGAGACATGCTATGACCATACAAATTTGTTGCATCCAAATACGATATGTAAGATACGTCTTTTTTGGCATCGTAGTTAGGTAGATATTCATTGTTTGCGACATGCATTCGGTCACTACATTGACTTATTCCACCACGTATACCTTTCTTGAAAAAATGTATCATGTCAATATCAGTCAAAAGCTCAACATAGCGTCCCAAGATAAACCTGGGGCGGTATAATATTGGGCAGGATCCAATTTATAAGTGTTCAAACAAATTCTCCGAAAATTCTCGAATGTATCAGTTAACAGTAAAACATCCGATTTCAAGTACAGATCTGAATATTCTCCCAAACTTCGACATTCAAATAAATTCCATACCCGTTGTGCCCTATCATAGCATTCATCTGAAATTTGTTCGTCATTTAAGTTATCATAAAATTCTTCTTTCGATGGTAGATGTGTGATATCTAATTTTTCCATACAATCTACGAAACTGTATGGAAATACACCTTTCTGTTTCATCAACTGAAACTTTTCGACATCCGGAAAAAACTTTTTAGTGTCTATGAATTGATCTTCTACTAAATTTGCACCGAGATTCTGAAGTGACTCCGAAAGAAATTTATAGCTATCAATGAACCTTAATTTCATGAAATTATTCTTCAATTTTCCATCTTTACCCAAATAGCTGTGTGTGAAAAGATGTTTGGTGAATGAAATGTATTTTTCTTTGCTTTGTGGAATGACATCAACTCGATCGCCCTTGTCGAATAATTCCTTGATGAATAAGTGGCAATCATATCCGCTCATATTATGACAAATAATTGGTATAAAATTTGGAAGTTTGAAATTCAAATTACATTTAGAATGAGCTGCACCAAATCTCTTTTTTCCGGTCAGGTGACAATGATCTCTCACTTTGACATCACCATCTTCGAATATATTATCACATATGCCATAAGTCTTTGCATCAGAAAATTCTTTTTCTTCTGTCTCAGATAATTGACCCATTGGAACAACATTTTTTAGATGTTTATGATATATATTCTTTAAATCGTTTTGAATATTTGAGACGAATACTTTTGCAGTATCGACCCCTCGATACGAAACAAATTTGTCGAATTTTTCATTGAAAGAACATTTTATGTAGTATGCAAACGAGTATGGTTCATGAATGTGAGTTCGGTTGGTGTAAGAGCAATCTGGATTCGGTTGACAAGAATCAATTGGTTTCAGAATTGACTCAAAATCTGCATAAACGACAAACGGAACTTTCATCTGCTTTTCGATATTCACAAATTTCAATATATTTTCAGGAATGTATTTACCGAACTTGTCGATTTTCAATTTTTCAGAAGGTGTGGTTGTACACACATGATTGCAGTCATTTAATTGATGCTGGGTCAATGATTTTCCGTTAGCAAAATATAATAAACAACCATCACAAAAATATTTTTTATGACCATTGGCAGAAATTTGGCTAGAAACTAATTTTGACAAATCCTTAATCCAACAATAATGATTTTTTCCCGTTTCATCACTGATAAGTAAAAGATTAACATGCCTGGTGAGTCGTTGTCGTGAATAATGTAGTGGACCTAAAACTTCATATTTCATTTTAGATTCCTCAAATTTTTTTTCCAACCCATATACATTTATAGAGCAATCATTGGCAACTTCGAATTTTGAAATTCCACTTAATTTCATCGGAAAATCCATACCTGATACATTCAGCACTGATTGAAAGGGTGGATAAGAAGACACTTCGGAAACCCTACGATCCGCCGGGTAAAGTGCTGATACCACAGCCCATTCAAAACAATAGTTATCCTCATTTCGCACATTCACCACACCTTTTTTCGACTCGATATAATCTGGCAGCTTTATATAGGAACACGCACCAAGAGGGCTATACTTGTTCACATTCATTTCTGTGAACATGATTTTCTTCAGGCTCCATCCTGCAATAAAAATGATTTTACATTCAAGGTATGAATATTGATTTTTGGGCAATTTATATACCTGAGTCACGATCTTCGAATTCTGTACTTTGTGCCGTTATTGTGTCGATGAATTCATCCAAAACAGCATTAAGATCCATGGACTGGTCAACTATCTGGTTCGGAGAATTGAAACACTTTACCTCGGATAATTCCTGGGTCTGCAGAATATGTGAGCTGAATAGTTCCATATTTACTTTCACCGCACTATGTATCTTCAACACACCTTGCAATAATGAAATCATTTTCTGTTTGTATGCATCAAAAACTGTTTTGTAATCCACATAGTCACTACCGCTCCCAATCCTATAGCTAACTATTCTACATTTGAAAGCACTTTTGATAATTTGCACGTCTTCACCCAATTGAATGCAAGAATTAGATCTGTGTTCGAGTGTTCTTCGATGTGAAACCATCTGACCCATTGGAACTGGTTTATTACAACAATCACAGAACTGCATATCGTTTTGCGATATGGGGCTCAATTTAGACCGCTTACTAGGTGGCTCACCTGTCACCGCTGTACAGGATTGCACTTGATGGCGATGTAGATTATCACTGCGAGTAAAACTTTTTCCACAATTGCAAGTATACATTTTGCTCGATTATCGGCTATTCAGAAGGAACATGAGGTCTGAAACTCGTGATATTAGTGGTTGAGGTGGAAGAGAGGGGATAAGTTCACTTGCCCTCAAGGACATTTGTATTCATGGCTTCCTTTAGTTACATGTCAAGGTTACCATTCCCCAGGGTCATCGAAACTCTCAAGGTCACCAACCCTCAAGGTCACTAACCACCAAGGTCACTAACCACCAAGGTCACCATCCCTCAAGGTCACCAACCCTCAAGGTCACCAACCCTCAAGGTCACAAATCGTCAAGGTCGCCAACTCTCAAGATCACCAACTTTCAAGGTCATTCACTGGGCAAGTGAACCTCTGAAGGCTATTCTCCAAGGTCACTCTCAAGGTCAGTGGTGGGGGGAGGTCCAGGATTGGCATAAACCCCCTACTGTTAATTATGGCGTACCACAGGGTAGCATTCTAGGACCCTTGCTTTTCATAATATTTGTAAATGACATATTCGAATTTAATACTAGTAATAATTACATCTCTCTTTATGCAGATGACACCGCTGTTGTATCATGTGGACTTGGTATTGACGAACTAAGTTTTTCAAATGGAAATGCTGCAAATAACATAACGGAATATTGCTTAAATAATGGTTTAATTTTAAATAATGAAAAAACTGAACTTATACATTTCTCTTTGAAAGATCCAAATTACAGTTTACTTGTGTACCTTGAAGGTAAGTCTATCGAGCAAACTAGTTATACTAGGTATCTTGGGGTGGTATTGGATCATAAGTTGAATTGGACTACTCATGTTGATAATATACTGAAGAAATTGGCCACTCATTGTTTTGTATTGTGGCAGTTGCGAAATAAAGTGGACTTACCACTTCTTTTGATGTACTATTATGCTTATGTTCATTCTATTTTGAATTATGCCACAGTTACCTGGGGTAACAGCATACGTGCCAGCGAAGTTTTTGTACAACAAAAAAGAATTATAAGAACCATACTTTTCAAACCGAGAAGGTACTCTTGTAAAGAATTGTTCACTCGGCTAAATATTCTAACACTCCCAAATATATTCATTTTTAATAGTATATTTTTGGTTAAAACTAAACCAGATAGTTTTGGGACAACTCGAGAAGCTATCAATCAATATAATTTAAGACCAAATTTCAATGTTTCAATCCCTGCTCATCGGCTTAGCGCTGTTGCAAACAGCCCACTTGTTCTACCTGCCAAACTTTTCAATAAGCTGCCAACAAACATAAAACAGCTGTCTAATTTGTTCCATTTCAAAAAGGCGGTAAAATCCCTGTTGGTGAAACAATCATTTTACTCGGTTGATGAATATCTCAACCATAATTTTAATATGTGATAATTTGACTACACAAATCGTTATGTGTGAATAATTTTAATATTCTAATATTTTTTATAATTATCATACTGTTTTCTGTTTTTTGTTATGACATTATCCAATACTTATTTGTATATAAGTCGATGGAAATAAAGATATTATTATTATTATTATTATTATTTTAAAGAATAATGATGATGATGCGACTTTTATGCTCGTAGGTAAAGTATAGTACGTAATGCGTGTTGTAAAGCAATTACGCACTCGCTGCTACGCGGTAATTCTTCCATTCGCGCGTAATATGCTTTTTGCAACACTTGTTACGTAATATACTATATTATTTTACATGATATAATATTCGTTAAGGACGATTCAGATACATGGGTGCCCACCCAGGGTTTTTGATCCCGTATAACAAATTTCTCCAGTATTAATAAAATTAATACTTCTAAACCAAAGAAAATATGACTTTGGTGGTAGAAACGCAAGTAAAAGGAACATATGTGAACTGTCTCGCACTTTATAGTCACATGGGTCAAAAATATTTGCTTGTAAATTGCACGTGATTGAAAAACAGATTTTACAAATAGTAAGCAAATATTTTTTACCCTTGTTCCTATAAACTGCAAGACAGTTCGCAAAGTCATATTTTCTTTGGTTCAGAAGTATTAATTTTATTAATACGGGAGGAGTTTATCATGCGGGGGTTAAAAACCCATGTATTTGAATCGGCCTTTAGCTTCATACGAAGTCTGGGCTCTAGTCGAAGTGCTTTCTGTGATTCCTGTATATGGCTCTGTCACTTATTTTCCAAATGGTTACTGGAGTTATCGTAGTGCCAAATAGCAAATGCATGGTATTCAATTTCAGGTTGGCGGATAAGAGCAGTGGTTCTCCGTCGTGATCGGGTCTGCACTGATGATCGGCAGAAGCGTGAAACTAATATGCAGATAATTTTTGATTGGCATTTGGCATTTGCTAGTTGTTACAGAAAGCATTGGAAAGTATGTCCAGGGGCCCGATTTTCAAATGTCTACTACCCTATGTCGCATGCGACAAAATATCTCCATCTCTTTTCAATGCTTGGTCGAGAAATATTTTGTCGCATGCGACATAGAGTAGTCGACATTTGAGAATAGGGTCCCTGGTAGAAAAACTTTGCCAGGTGTTCTGATTTATGGAAGCGCTTTATCATGAAAAACGGCTGTTTTGGACCATACTAAGAAAAGGGCGCAAGCCTCATTATGGTCTTATTCACCACATCATCTCTAAGTTTATCAGCTGATTTTTCGAAATGATTTCCGTGGTGGGTTGAGTATTTTTCCTACACTTTGTTTCCGAACTACTGATTACCTCGATAGTTGGATCTTTCAAAGCTCATTTTCATCGTCAGTGGCCCGTCAGTTTTGCATTTATATTATTATTATTTTTTTTTTTTTCCCGAATGAATTTTATGAATTATTCAGCATGTTGGAGATGCATGGTTCGTGGATAATGAGAAAAGTTTTCATCAAATTGATGTTGCAAAATTAGTTGAGACCGAATATTGAGGATCTAGATTTGAATTAGGAATTATTACTTTGAATTCAAATCAAAAAGTAATCCATTGAAACTGATTATCCACTGAAAGAGGCGATGTCAATATATCTGCATGAAATTAAACTTGGACAAGAAACCGTTACAGGCTCCGTAACATCAAAACTCACTACCTGACAAGAATAATGATCATGATTTATCTTTCGGTATACTAATAAGGTTCTCCACGACCATCACAGAATTTGACAACTCCGAAATCACATTCGATAACAATAATAATTATAATAATATCATCCACGATTCACTGTTGCGTTAATAATTAACAGTGCTGCTCCTAAGGTGGCGTATGGAGTTAGTCAACAGGGCCTATCCAGAACACGTGGTTAATGACCATAGCAGTCGATGCCAACACACCAAAGATAAAATAATAATAACAATAATACAGTTTATTCAAAATTCGAAAAAGTATGTACAAATATTTGTAAAAGAGTGAACAAACAGTTCAGTTATACCCGCGAAGTTTAAAACGTGATGTGTAAGAATTATATTTCAGTGAGGACCAAAAATCCGTCGCCCCCCCCAAAAATCCGTCGCCCCCCCCAGTAACTTCTTTATTTTACATATTACAAAAAACCGTTAAATATATAAGTTTTATGATGGAAAAAATATCAAACCTGGGACACTAATCAAGGTTTATCATAGTTATAATTTTTAATTTTCGTAAACCAGTGGCGTAGTTACGATGGTTTGTGGTCATATTTTCCTTCTTATTTTCTTTGGACAAGTGAATGGATAAATGAGCGTTTGACATGTTAGGCTCATCGATACTCGAACTAAAAGTCATAACATTCCATGTACCTGAAAGTCGAGGTTTCTGTAGTTATATTTTGTTATGTTTTGGACTCGCAACTGTCATTTATCAATTTGTTATATAAACATTAAAATACAAAAAAACGTATTTTTTTTAGTGTTTTTCTTATTAATTGTAGAGAATTGAAATACAAATAAAATAAGATTTTGTACGATTCGGTCGGATCATTATTAACGGAGAAAACTGGAAAAGACATAAAATTTTGCGATTGACCCTTTTCACGAAAGTAGTGACTTATGTGTACTTCATTTTTGCGCAAAACAGGCGCTGTTTTGGCACGATTGCAATTTGAATTTTTTTTTGCACTATCTTGCAACGTGCCTAGATGCTCTAGTGATAGTCCAATTCAGACAGATTTTGAAAGTAAAAGTATAGTACTACAGAACATATATTCTTATTTCTTGCTAAAATACTGTGAAAAGGGTGAAAAAAGCTTGCAAACATGACTGAAAACGGCCGAGCCCGCCTCAGCGGTCTCGTAGAAGAAGAGATCAAGTGGTGAGGGGTGGCCTATTGTAAAGGGATTATCACGTCCCCTCATTTCCCGGGCTCGGCTGTTTTCAGTCATGTTTGTGAGCTTTTTTCACCCATTTAGCAGCATTGTAGCGGAAAATAAAAATATACTAGTATACTTTTACATTCAAAATCTTTTTGAGAATATGCCAAAACTAATAGTCCGACAGCGCCTGTTTTGCGCACAAATGAAGTACACATGAGTCACTAACTATGTGAAAAGGGCCAACCCTCTACATTGAAAAATAGCGGAGTTGTAAATGTTTAAAAAAATCGCAAAATATTCCAGATTTTCCAGTTTTTCTCCGTTACTAATGATCCGATTGGGTTGTACAAAATCTCATTTTGTTCGTATTTCAATTATCTACAATCATATTGCTGTATTAGCTTTCATTTTATAAGCAAAAACACTAAAAAAACACGTTTTTTTTGTATTTAAATATTTATAATAAATTAATAAATGACGGTTGCGAGTCCAAAACAACAGAATATAACTACGGACTGTATTCCATGTGATGATGGCACAGTCGGTTTCCTAATCGTATTTTTGTTAAGAAAAAGTTCTCTACTGATTGGCCTAAAAGTACAAATTGGTGAAAATATCGGGAACAAACACAGAAACTCACTGAAGTTGCTCATGGCATCTTGATCGTGAGTATTGACGATGATCGTCAAAAAATTCTCTTTTGTCTCATTTCATAAATATTATGTTTATTTTTTTATCGCTCAACTATTGTTGATGATTTTGTGGAAAACTTAAAGATTCGTTTGTAGAATCACAGCCGACTTAATACTCGGTAATATACTGAGGTGAATGATTTGTGTTCTGATTGATGAATTAACGTAGGTACGATTAATATAAATGTATGAAATATTGATAAACGTCTAGTTTTCAATTTATGAGTGAGATTGTATTCAAAGTTCATCAAAAATAAGACTGCGGTCACGTCTGACCGAATCAATTTTATTTAAAAATGCTTCATGTTTGAGAGAAACTGTAAACTGCATGAAGAGAAGCTAAGGATGCAGTATCCACTACATAGATTCCCGTAAATTCTTGATAACGGTTTTTGTTTTTAAATGTTTATAAGAAATTAATAAATGACAGTTGCAAGTCCAAAACAACAATACATAGATAGATAGATATTTATTTGACTACGTTATGTAAAAATACATTTGTAGCAAGTCATTACATTTCATTAGTCATTGCACAAACGTCATAAAACTGTCATTCAGCTTATTGCACTGAAAAAATATAACAGAAAATTTTTCTGTTATAGACATACGCACACTGAAAGATATATAAATAAAAAATTCACAAGTAAAACACAACACAATACAATGAAACACTATTGAAGTGAAAAACGTAAATACAATCGCGAACCTTGTATGAAAATATATAAAATATTTAAAATTCAACACAATATATTTTAACTATTGAGTCCTGTATGTCAACACACAATGTTTTATATGTCCATGGGAGAACTAGCAAATTCTTCTACAGAGTAAAAACAGTGTTTTAATAGGTAACATTTCAGTTTTTCTTTGAAATTGTTGATTGGTAGCGAACTTACCTTCTTCGGTATTTTATTGTAGATCCCTAGACGAGGAGAATTGTTTTTCGATTTTGTAAGTCGAAAATACTGTGTTTTCAGGAGGTTAGATGAACGTGTGTTGTAGTTGTGAGACTCTGAAATCAGTGGAAAATTATTTTTGTGTTTGTGAATATCAATCACAGAATAGTATATTCCATATTTAACAAAAAAAGGGTTGGCAGTGATCATTAAAATCAGCTCCAACTATTATCCTAATACATTTTTTCTGCAGTATGAAAATTTTGTTAGACGTACTTGCGTTACCCCAAAGGACCACACCTTATGTTAAGTGGGAGTGCACAAGTGAATATAGGCAGAGAGCAGTGTGTTAGTGTCCACAACCTTTGTTAGTTGTCGTAGCAGGAAGATATAACTAGATATTTTAGAGCCTATTTGATTTACGTGTTCCGACCAATTAAGTTTATGATTATGACCAGTAACTTAACAGAGTTACCATTCGCAACCTGGTTGTTAGTGGAGATCGTTAGATGCTGGGTTTTTTCTCTATTTAATTTGAGGTTGTTGGCGTTGTACCACATTTCAGCTTTGTTCTCTGCATCCTCAATAGCAACATTTAGGCTCAAAAGATTATTGTCAGTATTAACCAAGGTAGCGTCGTCTGCAAACAAAATGATAGACTTTGGAAACAGAAAAACAAGTCGTTGATGTATATAATAAAAAAGAGGACCTAAAAATTGAGCCCTGTGGTACTCCATGCTTAACCGGTCTAATTTCTGATAACTCATCATTCACATAAACACATTGCTTTCTGCCAACTAAATATGTTCTCAGCAATTCTAGTGGTGGACCTCTAATGCCGTAGTATTCGAGTTTTTTTATTAAGCTATCGTGAGAAACAATCGAAAGCCTTGCTCAGATCGCATAGGGTAATTCCCGCAAATTTACCAAGCTCCAGGCCTTTTACAATGCTTTCCACAATCCTACAGATAGCATCAATTGTTGAACAACCCCTTCTGAATCCAAACTGATTCCCGTGCAGAAGAGAGTATTTCTCAAAATACTTGAATAATCTTTGTTACAAAATAATCTCGATGATTTTGGAGAATGCTGGAACTAGAGAAATAGGTTGGTAGTTATCGGGTATTTGATCATTACCTTTTTTTAATATGGGAATTATTTTTGAGATTTTCAGTGCTTCGGGAAACACTGAAACATGCATTTATCAAGAATGTCATAGGGGTATTAAAAAATCAATGGACTCTTTAATTATCAAGCTGTTTAGTTCATAAATATCAAAACTTCTAGTGTGTTTCAAACTTCTAGTGCATTTCTAACTTCAAAAGAGGTTACGGGTTCTAGAAAGTATCCCTTGTTAGTTTGTGGTACAAGTTGAAGGAAATCAGTAGCTTCCATATCTGAATGCGGCAGAGAATTAATTAGATTGTCAGCTACGGTGGCAAAAAACTCTAGGAATATATCAGGTTTCACACCAATGCTCTTGGGGTTACTTTTACTTGAATTCCTTTCATAATTTATGAGTTTCCAGCTGTCTCTTGGTTTATTGGTCGAGTTTTGAATTGCTGTGAGTTGCTGTAAGCATTTTTTTTTTGTTTGAGTCATTGACTTTCTGTATTCTTTCTTATAGCAGTTGTATGCTGCCTTGTTAGTGGGGAGTTTTGTACAATCGTAAATATTTTTTATTGCTGCTAAAGTATCGCGCATGTTACGTAGTTCTTGATTGAACCAATTCACCGGTGGTTTTGACGTTACATCAGTTCTTCTCTTCGGGAAGTGCTTTTCAACAAGATACTGAGGTACAGAGTAAAAAATTCGTTAATTGATGTACATCAGAGTGATTGGAATTTACGAAATTATCTAAGGGTATCATCCCGAGGGCGTCCCTAAATTTTTGTAAACTATAATTATTTGTGAAGCTCTTCCAAATAAAGTTCTTATCAACATTAGGTATACAGGTATGAATTGTTATGACTGACCATAATGATCTGATAGACATGGTTCAACAATTCCCGTATCATAATTAATGTCAGAAAGATTGGTCAATATGTTGTCAATGCAGCTTGCTGATGAATCTGATAACAAAACATAACTTAGGACTGTCTTCCATGTGATGGCACAGTCGGTTTCCTATGAAAGCGCTGAACGGACATAATGAAAAAAATATTATAATTGCCAGTTTAAACTAATTATACATAATTGAAACTGGCAATTATAATATTTTTTTCATAATGTCCGTTCAGTGCTTTCGTAGTTTCCTAATCGTATTTTTGTTAAAAAATCACCCATTTTATGCTCTATTGATTGGTGTATTTGTACCTTATAATAATTGGTTCATTATTCATTTTAATTTTTTATGAATAAACATTATTATTATCATTATCATTGTCCTTCCACTAACCTTGCATTACACATTTACTTTTCAGAACCTCCAATAGCTCGGTTCTCCGGCAGGCGTAAATCCGTTTTTGCAGAAACTTATGATCCTGAAGAAGATGAAGACGATGACGACGGAACGAAACAAGTTTTCCCGAAATCCGACGAGCAACGTCAGAGATTAGCAGAGGCCGTCAAAAATATACTTCTTTTTCGATCTCTGGACAAGGAACAGATGCAAGAAGTTCTGGATGCCATGTTCGAGCGACGGGTACAAAAAGACGAGTTAGTCATCAAGCAGGGTGACGATGGAGACAACTTTTACGTGATTCAAAAGTTAGTACTTTCGCTTTTAATGTATATAAAAATAAAAATGTTTTCTGATAAACACTAAAATGTACCCAAAGACATAGCTAGCCTGTATGTACCCAAAGCATAAACGTAGCGCTTCAGGCGACTTACTGATTTTTGTTGGAGCATTAATTTTTGTCATATGTGCATTCTAAGCAAACATCAAACCTTGGAATTGGCATTCAGGCAATACACATCACTACATCACACTTACCTCCACGCATGCAACTTTCTAGTGAGCAAACTCGATCTAAAATAATGTACAACAAGCCAGTCATTTAATGGTGGGGAAGTGGAGTGTTTAGATGACAAAACAAGAATGCAAACTGAGTTGAGAATGCGTAAATTTGTTTTTTCGCTCGTAATTGACACACAAACCTAACCTGGGCAAGCCAATCTAGCTTGTGAGTAGAAAATGCATGAATTAGTTAGCTTGCGAGTGGAAAATGCATGAATTAGTTTTTCGCTCGCATTTTACACACAAACTCATCCTGAGCAAGCTAATCTACCTAAACAAACAGCTACAGGCACACCGAGTTGAAAATGCGTAAATTACTAGCCAACCATACCTGACCTGACTAACCTTACCTTATCTGACTGACTAACCTTACCTAAAGTATATTACAATCCAAGATGCAGCGCGTGTGAACAACGATCAGCACGCGATCGCCTCGTGTCCCGCTGGAATCGGCAATGGTATTGGTCAAACTGCAGTTGTAGCAATTTATAGTCGTTTGACCAATACCATTGCACACTCCAGCAAGTCACGAAGCGACCAAGTGCTGATCATTGTCCAGACGCGCTGCATCTTGTATTGGAATATACTTCAGACATAATAACAATACAATACAAAATTATTACAATATAACAACTATTTATCCAAAATTCAGAGAGAGCAGCCATGGAGCAACCATATTTGTCCTTATTTGGAATCTACTGAGAGTACTGAGCATGTTTCGAGTTTGGCACATGCTCAATAGAAAGTTGCATGCGTGGAGCTAGCCGCTTTATCGAACAAGGCATGTGGTCGTTTATCGATACATATATATTTGACAAAATATGCTTCTCTATCGAACATAAAATTCTAGCCGAAATTTAACCCTCCGTTGAGCGTGTGGCGTCTATGAGACACCATTGACATTTTAGGTTATTCTAGGTTATGTTTACTTTTTTATAACGACAGAGCCAGTGACTTCCCCTGCTATGTACCTTCCTCAAGTGGTTTGAAGGTGAGCTATAATAATCCTCAGTATTCTATGTTTAATTTATTGTGTTCATACCACTGGTAAAAAAAAATTATTAGTCTCGAACTTTTTTCTCGAGAAAAATATTTTAAACTCATCGGCTTCTGGAATTTTTTCATTCCTGCCTACGAAATAAATAACGGAAGCCTTTATTGGGAACTTTGTGGATACATAATTTTCTATCCGCAGTATTTGCCCATCCATCAACTCAACTATTGGATTAGCTCCAATGCTACTTTCAGAATGTAGTGAAAAAAGAGAATATGCATAACTTTCTTCTTCAGATTCTTCGAATTTCCTTTCAATATTTTTTTCTTGATTGCTTCACATTTTGTATTAGGGCGTTTGCACACACACCGGCAAAACCGGTGCCGGTGTCGTGCCGGTGCTGCAACCGGTTCCGGACCGGACAACAGCGTATTTCACACAGGACGGCATATCGGTGCCGTTATCTGTTTTAGTATTTGTTGAACAGTGCAGGAAGAAAGATGTGCGCCCTTACTGCTGTCAGCATGCAGGCATTATCTTCTAGGGTTATTGAACCTTAGGAGAAAATACCGAAAAGGCAAATATGAAAGGCAACACTGGGTACATCCCTTGTTGACTGTGAGATACTTTTTACACGCTCTATGAAAAACTAACGATACTAAGCGATATAAACAAAACACGTATCAAAATACCTTCTCTCCGTCACCGACATGTCAGAACCTGTGTAGTTAGTAGACAAACGTACATAAGAAATCACAGAAACCGACAAATCGGAGACCGTTCCGTCTTCCGATTGTCGAGATCCCCGCCGGCTGCATAAATCGGAATCGGCGGCCGTACCGGCAAATAGGTCGGACCGGGCTATGTGTGAAAATTACAATTTGATTACATTGCATTCGGTGCCGGCACCGATTTTGCCGGTGAGTGTGCAAACGCCCTTTTAGGCTCCTGTTGACTGTGTAGAACCGGTTTATTTTCTTTGGAGAGATGGAAGACATCCCTTTTTGCTATTACTTTTTTTCTTTTTTTATTTCTGCTCTCTCGTTGTAGTTATCGTTGTTGTTTAAAGTAGGTATACAGTGTCACACAAGTTCGCCACATATGGAAGTTTTTTTTATTAACAAATATAATAAAAATTTGACTCCGCAGTTAGTTTGTGCTTGAAAAATGAGTAAAAAACAGCCTCTTTTGTTTTGTCATGTGCTAATCTAAACCTGTTGAATTTGACATTTTTTTTAAAGTTTTTTTTTGGAAATTTCGATTCGAACGAAACATATAATTCATAATTTTGATGACTACGAGACTTCTACGTCATATCTTGAGAAAATACCCAATTCGTTCTGTTACCAGAAAAATAAATAAATGCACCTCCAGAAATTCGTCGTTGTTATTGCAAAGTTCATCTAGTTTTTTTACTTCCTTGTTAAACTGATTTGGATTTTCAATATATGAACGTTAATATGTCAGTGATCGAATAAAAGAATTTTTTTTTTCATTCTTATTACACTCGTTTTTCTTTAATAGATTCAGTTAGAAACAAACCCGAAATATCATATTTTTCTGTAAACTAAACAATGACCTACAGTTTCATTACTATTCAAAAGACTCGTTCTAGCGATTTGTACTAAACATGATATAAAATTTCGTGATTTTAAACAAAACAAGACTAATGTAACATCCCGAGAAGAAAATAGTAGGTACATTGATCGAATCGAATTTGGTTGATGTCAAATCAGTTATTTTGTGTACAGATTTTCGTACAATTATTCCCTATTTATTAAAAATGCTAGAAAGTCTGTGAATGAAAGGACTATAATTTATATAGAACAGAAAGGACGGCACACTGAATGATGAATTCGGGTTCTTTATAACCCCGTGTATTATACCATACTCATGGTATCTTCATCGGTTGACAACAACCAATGACTTCGTCATTGTTTCACCACGAAAGGGCTGCTTACCATATTATCTTGTACATGTGAGGTTTGAATATTGTGGTACATTCGGCAGGAAACGGGGAAACTACAGAGTTAAATCATTGAAGACAAGGCGTGAATATTATATATTCAATACTACTTCAAGTTTACAGAACTTTTGGAATTCTCTCAACGAGTATACGGCAAAATTCAAGTTAATTGCCATTTTGACAATGCTGCGTACTTCGGAAGAGGTTGCAAACTGAGATTTATTGCTTCCTCGATGTACCATTCACTTGACCAAAGTTTGAAAACTTTTGGAATTAATGTGAATTGATTGTCTGTATCTGCTGGCATAGTAACGCGCACTGATTGCCTGATTGATTTACAAAACGGGTTTTCACAAATGAACTCTGGAACTTATCTCTCGAAGTGGTGCTGGGAACTAATATATCCCTAATATCTCCTAGCTATATACCCTGCCTGTCTATCGAAAAATCCCAGACTTCAGGTAAACAGGTTATGGCTTAAGCTATTTGGAATGGAAAACAAATTAGGATCCCTAGAATAATGATTCAAAAGAATGACATTTGCATTTCAAATGTTGTTGTGACAACCCTACAGTACCCCCTTGCCAGTGATGAACGATATAAGATAAAAAAATGATGACCCGTAGATTATTGAATTGAATCGCCAAGACGAAACAATGAGGTGCAAAAATGGTTTAACTGGAACCTGCCTGGCAGCGTTCGGGGAATCGAACGCGGCGGCCTGAGCGCGTCTTCCGATCGGATTGCGGGCACTTGATAGAAGCCTTAAGCCTTGAACTGTCGGTGGAGACGTTCAACATAACATTAATATTTAACATAGAATAGTTAACATAACGTTAACTGCAGGGTGGTAGGCCGTAGTACTCAGATGGGCGGTGCCCATCAGCCTGTTAAGAGATCGAAATAGGTGCGATTCAAATTGTCGACCTTGGTCCGTGATGAAGCGGACAGGAACGCAGTAGCGCGCGACCCAATGTGTGTAGAACGCTCTGGCTACGTTCTCTGATCTTTGGTTCTGAAGGGCTACCCCGAGAAGTAGTCGACGCAGGTGAGGCAATATCTGTATTCCTCGGAGTGCGGCATGACGATGAGGTCAATGTGAACGTGCTCGAACCGTCTAGATGGCGCTGTGAAATGGCCGATTGGGGTCGAGACATGTCGCGTGACCTTGGCTTGCTGGCACGGAATGCAAGAACGGGGCTAGGAACGGCAGTTAGCGTCGATGGAAGTCCAGACGTAGCGCTGCTTTACAGCTTTGCTGTCGTCATGATGCCGGGGTGCGATAGACCGTGGACCGCGTTGACACTTGGCGCAGGATCAGGCCACCTGGCGAAGTTCCTGCAGCTCTTGGTTGCTGTGAGCTGAGCTGTTGCTGAGTGTTTCGAGTGTTTCGAAGTCGAGTGGTGCAGCAATGGCATCAACCCGGGAGAGAGCGTCTGCTACAACGTTATCCTAGCCAGAGATGTTCCGGATATCGGTCGGAAACTGCCCGATAAAATCCAGGTGGCGTAACTGTCGTGGAGAGCACTTGTCGGACTTTTGGCGGAAGGTATGAGGGTGGTATTCAAAACAAGTCGAGACACTAGGTTTATTCGTTTGCATCGAGGTGTAGCACTTTCCTACACCTGGTGCAATTTACACTCGATTTTAGTATTCGTTTGCAGATTAATTTGACATATTCCTTTGTTTGAACTGCACTCAGCTACACTCGATTAAAAATGTTGTGTAAATTACACTACACTACACCTTGTTGGAAACGAATAAACCTACTATAGAGCCTTTTGGGCAACCAAAGGACAATGTCGTGAATTATGAAAAGTCTCTCTACGAAATAAAATGTAAGAACTGTGACGCAAAATATTATCGACAGACTAAAAGATCTATTAAAGTAATATACAAAGACCACTTAGCACATCTAAAATACGGAAGAATCAAAAATTCAGCAGTAGCTCATCAATTTTTGCAAAAAAACCATTCCATATACTTTAGTTCATTAAGAATAGTTAGACAAGTTAACAACAGGTATCTAGATGCCTAGTAGATATAGCAACATTGTAAAATTAATTTATTTACAACCATATATGTAATGCTTTCATTACTAACGTCATTGAAGGTTGTGAAGTGTCACATTACACACCTCTACTTCCCGCCCTCACTTCCCGCCCTCATTTCCCACCCTCATTTCCCGCCCTCATTTCATCTATTCTAGATGAATATTTTTCTGACATTTATTGACTTTATCTGACATTTATTTATATTGGTGACAATTGTATACCCCGTAGTCACGGTAACAATATATCTACTTGATTATTCTGAGAAAACCGCGTTCTTAGTAATTTGTAGTTCAATGTAATATTTTAGGTATGTTCAGAACGAAACAGAGATTTATTAATTTTGATCGAAATATGATGGTTGTAAATAAAATAGTATACAAACCTCGGTAGGATTCATTCCTGTCTCGAGATCATAGCTAACCTCGACGCTTTGCGTCTCGGTTAACTAACTAATCTCAAGACAGGAATGAATCTCTTTCCACCTCGGTGAGTAATATACTATTAAGACAATTAAGACGCAGGTTTCTAGCAAAGGTATCCAATGAGTATGTATAAGAACCACTTGGTGATTGAAACACGTGTCGAGGTGTTAAAAATAGCGGTTTGGTGTTGGGATAAAACTCCAGTGTATTAATTTTTTATTGGATAACTTAGACTCTCACAACTAAGCTAACCCTGCAAGTTATTTTGAAAAACTTCTCATTTAGTGCAATTTTTTAAGTAGCTAGTATAACATTTTCTGTGTTACTTTAGAATAAAATTGCTATTATACTGAAAAATAAAGTAAAAGTTCTATTTATGAAAGCAGTTGTGTTACTGAAAAATTGAAACGCTATTATTAAACAACTTCAGTTATTTGAAGAAAAACAAATAAAAATAAAGAAAAGAACGGAACGCGATATTTGTCTGTTGAATGTTTTTGACCTACCTCACTGATCACAGTAAATACATTTCGGTTGGGGTGATGTAAATACAACACAAACACCATCGATATATTGCCGACCTTTCCAATTTTATAGCCGTTCAGGTCAACCTGTAAAAGTATCTTGGAAGGAACATATGTAGATATCTTAATGTTTGCATATAAAATGTCTGATTCTGTAATTCTGTTCACAGATAACTATTATCACTAACTAAGTTCATACTTGTTCCAGTGGAGTTTTCCATGCTCTAGTTGCTCCCGATCCTTCCGAGGAACCAAAACACATTCACACGTATGACAACAGCGGCAGCTTTGGAGAACTTGCTCTTCTCTATAATATGCCTCGAGCAGCTACAATAAAGGCATTCACTGATGGTTCATTATGGGCCATGGATAGACAGACTTTCAGACGAATTCTCTTGAAATCTGCCTTCAAAAAGAGAAAGATGTACGAATCTCTGATAGAGAGCGTTCCTATGCTTAAGACTCTTCAACCGTATGAACGTATGAATTTAGCGGACGCACTTCTTCCTAGGTGAGTATAAACCTTGGTATAATCGTTTTTCAGTGCACACTCATAATACTCGTGTATTAAAAGAGTGCTATAGTGATGAATGGAAGTAATACTTTGGCAAAACAATTATATAACAAGTTTAATTATGAATACTGCGACTACTGCTAATGTTCTGAAAAATTACATCTCACGTTTACTAAAGAACATTTAACAAAGAACTAATCAATGCAAATATTTATAATAACAAAAAAAACATGGCAAATCATATATAATACGTCACGAATGACACCTACAACAAATTTGAAATATTTAGGATGAGTTGTTCAAGACAAGTTCAACAACAGTTCAAGTGAACCGAGTTCAGTTGCTAGGGATACAACTCGCCCTCGGAAGTATTAGTTCAAATGGAGCCCAACTTGCATGTGATTAATATAAAGAATCAAATACAATATTTATTTGACTATTTTAGGAACATGAGTACATTTATAAATAGCAGGTCAGTTCTGGGATTAAAAGACACATACACTTACGGTAAGAATAACATAACATATTGAAAAGGGAACATTCTCCATGAAAATAGAAAATATCTAACAGAAAACAACTACTTCCCCAGCTAAAGCCACACTGAACATTAAACTACATAATAATAATAATAAAGCGTCTTTATTCACTATGAGGTACAACGAAAAATATAATAAAATATGAGTTAACAAAAAACTGATTCTAATAGTGAGTAGGAGTGTCTGCCTTCGGTGTTTTTAAACTCAACCTTGATAGATATTGTGAAAAGATTAACTGAAAAGAAAAAATCTGAAAGTGAAAATTCGCATTTTCATTCATATAGTTGATAATTTAAACTATCTCTACTTTTCATTGAAAATTCATTAAATAAATTAAATAGGGAGAATGTTAATAAAAAATATCACTCACAGAAATCTTTCATTTTCATTGAAGCATTTTGCTTTGCCAAGCTCATCAGGGAGAATGGAAGAATTGGAAAGCAGGCTCTTTAGAAGCAAGTATTTTTCAAATTTCACGAAGAATATTCCCCTTTTCAACATAAATACCTTCCAAGAGGAAACAATTGCAAGCGCTCCCTGTAACCAAATGGCAGAATTTTGTTTTGATTCAGACGGGGGGTCCACCTGCAGAATAGTTTCGAGGTTCTTGCCTCGTCATCGATAAAGGGTAGGTCACTACAGCCAGCTTTGAAGCCATCTGTTCCCTGTCTGAATTGCAATTGTTTACTCTGCAATGAGGTACATTGCACAAGTATCTGTTGGATATAATTCAATACCCGCCCTGGTATTAGTCAGGGGAGTAGTTATTTTCTGACAGGTATTTGCCACAATTAGCCTACGTAGTAGGTGTATATGGGAGTGAAAAGGGTAAAAACATCGGTCGGCGACGACTATCGTTATTATTAATATTGTTATTAATTAATATTGATATTACTATTATTTAATTTACGTTACCCTTGTCAACAGGACTTTCCAAAATGGCGAAAGGATTATCAAACAAGGCGATGCAGCTGAAGGAATGTATTTTGTGGAACAGGGAGAGGTCATAATTAGTGTTTTGGACGATAGCGGTAAGGAAGTTGAAATCAATCGTATCACTAAAGGAGGTTATTTTGGAGAATTGGCTCTTGTTACACATCGTCCAAGGGCTGCTTCTGCTTTCTGTGATGGTGAGGTTAAATGTGCATGTGAGTACTTTTTTTCATTTTGTTCATTGAAAATAATTTGATTGATGGTTAGCTGCTTCCCTATTTGGGATAGGAAAAAATGTCTTAGCTAAACAATGTTTTGGGAATAAATTTGAACTTGGGTGGCTGTCACAATCGATCTACTTTGCATTTTCCTGATATTTTCTTTCAGATCTAAAATAATATTATAGCTCCTCTCTGTATAATACCTATGAGAGATTTTTTCATATTTGATGAACTACTTTTAATTTTGGAATAAGCAAAACTTTTAAAAATGAAATCGGAAATATTAGGCCATGATCGATAATTTTGGACACTAAAAAAATCAGATAGGATTATACCCATTGAAAAAGTAAGAAAATATAACAAAAATATATGTAAAAATAATTTACGGGCGATTTGAAGTCGGGAAGGAGGGGGTAGATTTTAAGGGTGGAAATAAACCGTTTTCCACCTTTATAATCTCACGGCAAAACTACGAGTCCTAGGAAAAAGATTTAAATGGCAAAGATGTAGGTAATAAAAAGATCCACAACTTTTGTATCTACACTTTTTTCACATAACCTCAAAATTTATGCAAAAAATCCTAAAAATCACTTTTTGGTTTTTTATTTTTATCTTCCACAATTTTTTTTCACGAAATTTGGTGCAAACCTACCTTGTCATTCAAAATATTTATTGTTTCTCCTTATTTTGACTTAATATCGAAAAAGCACCCTGATTTCTAATAGAAAATTCTCCCGTCAAAATATCTGTGTTAAAAAAAAACAGTGTGCTTTTTGTGCGTTGTAATCTCTACTTTTTGATGGTATATATATAAATTTTTTATTTTATTTTTTGCAGAAACTGCAAAAAAACGAAAAAACTCGAATTTGACAAAAAAAAAATAATCATTATGTAAAATTTTGAGCTATTTATTAACATTTATACTTTAATGACTCGAAAAACGTTTCCTTGTCACATTGATAAAATAAATGTTGCAAATCGAAATATACTACGATTTATTTGAGTACGAATGGAGCAACGCATTCTGCCGGTATCGTGCATGTCGTGGATGGTGGCTTTTTATTGCACAAAATAATTTGGCAGAAAAATGAGACGGTGGAAGAGATCATGAATAAATATTTGAGCAGCTCTATCGTTTTAGATGGGTATCCCGAAATTGAAAAATCAGATACTATAACAACAGTACCACCAGCTAATTCAACTAAAAGAGGAGAACATAGTCGCAGAAAAACCTCAATGTTCCAGAGTTCAATAATCAAAACCATACAGAAAATACCATTTTTGCAAGAAACATTTTTATGTAGCGAGAAAAACAAGGACAAAATAATAAAAACGTTAATGGAAAGATTACAGTCACAAGGATTTGCCTGTAAACAAGCAGAAGAAGATGCTGATGCTGACATAATTACGCCCTCGATAGAAATTGACAGATACTAATAAAACGGTCATTTTGAATCAATTGTATTTAAATATTCATGACATTTATTATCTTAAGCCAGGTTCTGGAAATGTAACAGATCTGTTTTTCACTTCCAATAGTTTCAAATAATAATATAATAATAATAATAATTTCATTTATTGACCATTCCAACAAAAAACAAAATAGTTTACATAAAACAATACAGGGGAAGGTCAAAAGGCACAAGATCAGTAAAATACTGGTCTTCCTCAATATGAAGCCTTCAAAAATATTGTTGCATTTCTGGATTATTTTTCTGGTTTGCGATACAACATCTGGATTTGACGGAAAAGGAAAGAAAACCATGTTAAATTCATCATTAGACAACAAAAATTTGTCAAATTTTGCCAATATTTTTTTATGAAAAAAAAAAGATATTGCCAGAAATGGATTGCAATTACTCAAATCTATTTATAAATGTAAAAATGGAAATATTACACTGGATCAATTAATATTTCAAAAATATCAATTGGCAAGAATTAAAAAATATTTCATATTGGCAAATCTCCCACCAACAGAAAGCGCAGCAGAACAACATTGTTACTGGGCATATTATTAGCTTCAAACTTGGTTGGGTAACGAACTGACAGCAACAGATTGGGGCTGGAAGCAACATCAACATGGCATTATACCAAAATTGACAGATGAAGATTTCTATATTTCATGGATTTGCAATTTTTTTTGAGTTTATTAAAGTGTGAATTTTAATAAATAGCTAAAAATTTTAGATAATGATCAAAATTTTGTATTGAAAATTAGGGTGCTTTTTCGATATTGAATCAAAATAAGAAGAAAATATAAATATTTTAATTACATTTTTTTTGTGGGATTTTTAGTTTTTTGAGGTTATGTGAAAAAAGTGATGATGTGAATCTTTTATTATCTACATCTTTGCCATTTAACTTTTTTTGATACGACTCTGTAGTTTTGACTGAAATCTTCATAAACTCTTTTCCACCCCTAAAATCCCCGACCCCTTCCCGTACCTAAAATGACCGGTCAATTATTTTTCCTTATATTGTTGTTATATTTTCTTACTTTTCCAAAGGGTTTCATCCTGTTCTAATTTTCTTTTAATTCCCACCATTTTCGAAGGCTTTGGCATTGGCCTATAAACACAGTTTTCTATTTTGAATTTTTTTTATTTGAAAGAGGATATCTAATTTCTTAGGTGTATGTTTGATTTTAATAACTAAACAATTGTACATCTTTTCAGTCTTGGATGTAGAAGCTTTTGAAAGGTTGTTGGGTCCATGTATGGAGATAATGAAGAGGAACATTAACGACTATGAAGAACAAATGCTCAAGATATTCGGCTCAAAGCAAAATATGAAAGATATTCGATGAAGAGTTTCACATACCCGCCTCCCCTGACAATAGCCCGCTCCCTTCCTGTTTGTATGAATTCTCAAAAATAATATTACATGTTAGATAAGTAAACGATGGTGTTTACGTGGAACAAAATTCCAACAGATAACAGCTTTTGTTGCGTCATCATTCGAATGGAGGGGGAACTATCGATGTATCTACTAGTCATATGTATATATTTATATTTAAATATGTTACAAAACTTGATGACAAAAGTCCTCATGGTACAATGCTCGAGGCAGGGTGATCTGCTGGTAGGAAATCCTGTTGTGTAGGGTGACTCCGAAATCACCCGAGCATTGCTGATTTTGTTGTCTCCTTGTAAAGGTAGCTTATTGTCATCAATCAGTTTTATTTTCCGTGAGTGATTATACAGAGTAGGACAAGTGAGCACAATTTAACTATTAAATTAAATATTACTAAGTGTTTAGTAAATTCTGTTGAATGGGAAAGTGATGTTGAGAATTAATTTATAGTCTTCCCAAATTTTTTACTGATATGTTGAGAATTCAAAAATGTTCGGAGTTAGTTGGTTAGTTGGAAATAAATTGTAAGTTTAAGTGCCATTTTTAAACAATTACCTACTTAGAATTTATGAATATTGTTTAACTCAACTTGGAAGTGCCAACTTTCAGCAAGTGCCACTACAAAATAATATTGAAATCAATATCTTGCTAGAACTTGCTCTAAAAGAAATTTTGTTCTACTCAAATCAAATTTCCATGGTTATAGTGGAGTGCCTATCGGCAAAAATGTTAGTGATAGATACTCTTCAAACTTTCTGTATGGCTTCTTTGGACCTAGTTTGCCACTGTTTTCCTCTGTGACCTTTTTTGTTTTGGGGGGCGTTTTTCAAAAAAAAAAATTCACAGAGGAAAACGGTGGCGGACTAGGTCCAAAAAAGCCATACAGAAAGTTTGGAGAGAGTATCTTATCAGTAACATTTTTGTCGATGGGCGCTCTAACTATTATATTGTTTCAATTTATTTACAGATCTGAGGTTTGCTCAATGTCTAATTTTCAGACAGTTTGGTTGCTATCAAAATTGTGTTTCAAAACCTCGAATCTAAGGAAATAATTGCGAATATCAGATATCATCTCTTTTAGGGGCAGAACTAATTTCAATAATTACTTCATCAATTCATACTTTTTTAAAAGAAAAAAATCCATGAATAAAAGCAAACTGTTATTCGCTTATTTTTAGTATTAGAAAAAATCTAGTCTAGAGAGAATCTCCTCACTCCTCAGTATTTAAGCACAATAAAAAATCAGGCTCATCTCTCTGTGTATTCACTCTCCACTGTTTTTTTTCTGAATTTGTGCATAATATATTGAATCTCAATAATACTTTGGTTATATTATTTGTCAAGTACAAAACACTTTTTTCTGTTGTTGTTTTTCTTAAAATATTAGTTAGTGCAATTTTATCAAAAGTTTTTCTTGTTGATTTATGAACTATTATATCTGAATTTCATGTAATCTGAAACAAATTGCAATGATGATGAAATATTTTCTCAGTGCGGAAAAATATTTCATTCCTTAGGAATATAAAATGTTTATAAAATATATTTAAGGCTGAAGTATTTATAATAAACAGTCTTGAAAAGATCGGTATAATTGGAGGGTAAAGGATGAGAGTCTTGAGTGTATTTATTTTCAAATTGAATATATTTCATTGAAATGGAATTGTATGTAGATAAATGATAAAATAAAATCGATGCATGCCAGAACTGGGTAGGATTCAGGTTTCTGTGGGATTGTTGTATAAAGTCATGAAGTCTTTCTATGTTTATATTATTTTTGGGATAGGTCGTTTTAGAAAAATGGAACTAATATTATTCCAACTCTCCCGATAGATACAGATAGATATAGTACAAATTGCCGAATCTCTAGAATATCCGTCTGGCCACATTCCCCAACTGATTGAATTTTTTAACAAATCAAGCAATAGGTGAGTGAATTACAGAGGTGGACAAAAAATACGAAACACTGTATTTATTCAAATAGGAATCCTATTATTTATCGAGAGAGTTTAAATGAATTAGTACTACCAAAACGAGAGAAGAAGAAGTTTTCTAACGATACTAAACTTGACATATGGTTCCGTTTAAAAAAATTTCCAATAACATCACCTCTCCACCAATGGTACATCAAAAAAATATTTGAGTTCACAAAAAGATTCAGAGGGAAATACCCGTCAGCTTTCATCCGAACTTGTTTCCTTAGTTCTAATATTAACTGAGAAAAATGGGCAGGTTCATACATTTGACGAACTCTGTATACATTTGTCTCAAATTTAAATGTTCAATAGAACTGTATGGTTCTACCTTTTTTCAGTATTTACGAAATTTCTGACATTAAAAAAACTGTTTTATGTCACTAGCTTCACCAGCCCAGTAAGTTTTAATTACTGAATATCTTTGATAACGAGTTTTGAAAAACTGTAACCTCATAAAATTTGTTGTGTAAAAAGTTGTAAAATTCTGTTAGATGGGTAAAGTATTAGTGGATGATTTTTTTCATTGATGAGTTTGGCATCATTTTAGAACTGACAAAAATCGATCAAAATAAATTTGTGTCCTAAATGTTTAATAATATATTAACTTTGCATCAAACAGAAATGTAAACGGTGTTCTCATTTTCTTCAAAAAAAAAAAACATGTTTTGACAAAGTTCTACCGGTTTGCATGCGTGATTGATTTCCATTATCATAATAACCACCATTTTCATTTACTAACATGAAATACTGAACTAAGAGTGTGAGCAGCCGGTTTTCGAATCGAGAGCCGGTGGTGTAGAGGTCAACGCGCCAGACTAGAGTTTGGGAAGCCCGGGTTCGATCCCTGGCTGGTCCACATTTTAATTTCAATTTTTCATTTTCATGTCTGAATTGCCGCTAAACATTCCCTTCATATTATTTACAGACACCAAACCTAATAATGAATTTAGTTGACCGAAAACATTGAACCAAATGACAAATTTGCCGAAGATCATTAACGCGATTTATATTATAGCTGCAAGAAATATAGAAACTATTATTCAATCATTATTAATTATTTTATTTTCCATTTTTGCATATACATGGTGAATTGACCAATTACCGAAAATAAAATTGGGTACCTATTAGTCTATCATGTGGAAAGACACCTGTGAAATTGCACTAATGAACAACTGGACTCGCAGTCTGTCATATTTAGTTCATTACTGTGTTTTCTGAGACATTTTTCTATACGTATTTTAGGCAAACAATCGTCCAAAAGGCAATAATAGCTCGGATCGAATATGATTTGTTCTCTTAAAAACACTGTATACGCGTATAACGAAGTTCATTTTTCAATTTTCACGGAGAATGTTCCCCTTTTCAAAAGGAGGAATACTCATTCCGCCTTTTCATGTGTGTTCGTCTAGGGGCGGCGGTTTCCTACACTTAAAAAATATTTTTTTTGTCGAGATTTCACAATTGCACAATGCATAATCCTCTGTTAGTATTCTTCCTGTATTCTCAAAATTCTGCATTTTGTGCTAAGTTCTGATAACTTATCAAAATATTACAATGTGTCTAAATTAAGACAAGAGAATCAAAGTTTGCTTGAAACAGATTCCTATAATTCAATAGTAAATCCATTGAACACTAAAAATACAAATGCAAAGCCTGCATCGTAACAGAAGATGGTCAAAGTAGGAATATACTTTATTGGGCTGAGGTGGCGCGTATGAAAAGTATTTGCTTCTTAATTCATTCATTGGTAGGTGCTTGAGTTCGAATATCATCACGGTCACCAGTCCCGCTCCCAGTACTACAGGCACTACCAAGAGGTAAGAAGCAAAACATCACTTAGAAAATCCCGTAACCCGATGAATAGTTCTAATAAATGTTTTAAAAACAAAAAGGGAAACCGAAAATGGGACCTCTTGGTCACCAGACGGGCGCTCTATCCACTGCGCTAATCCCCGCCCGATAATAGTAATTTTTTATTTTTTTCTGGTGTTTCGCCATCGACTGCTATGATCATTAGCAACGTGCTCTGGGTAGGCTGTGCTGTGCTACTCAGTCCTTACACCACTTTAGGAGCAGCACTGTTAATTTTCAATGCAACAGTAAATCGTGGAAGATTACTCCCAGTCGACGAGATTCAATTATTCAGAAAAATTAAAAAAGCTTGACCTGGCTGGGAACCGAACCTGGGACGTCTCGGTCACCAGGCGCGTGCGCTATCCACTGCGCTAATCCTCGCCCCTTTTAGAGACTTGAAAATGAACAAGCTATTGATGAAATTATTTTTCAACAGCAATAAGTGATATAAAGAACGAGCCCTGGGAAAGAGATGTTTGGCATGTCTATAAAGTGAGGACAATGGATGTGAGCACTGAGTTCAACGGGCCAGTCTCGATGGGGTCACTAACTGTGGAACAATTGATAATATTTCAGAAGAGCCATCGTCCATGAAAATATCTATAAAACAGAGACAAAATAAATTGTTGTTTCTTAAAAAAAAAGAATAATATTCTTATCTGTTTAAATTGTATTGCAAATAATTTGCGGTATTCGTTATTTATTGAAAATATTTAAATATTTTTATGAAATTCTAGAAAATGAAAATATTTCATATGTACTTTATATTTTATATGTATGTTCTTTCAGATTTATTTGAAAGCTATTCTCTAAGTATTTGTCATTTGGTAAAATGTTATTTCAGGGAAATGATAGTTCTGATGAAATCAGAGGATACTGTTATAATTTTTTTAAAAACAGCAGCCATTCATTCTGTGATGAATTTTAAAACCATATGAGACCAATACTTGCTCAAGTACTTTGCACACAGCCCAAAACTTTTAATAAAACAAACAACAGGCAACTCATATAACAGGGTTTTCAAAATAAAACATAAGTCGAAGTAAAATATACTTCATTGTCAGGTTCTTTCAATTTCAGTTGTGTCAGTACCCAGTTTTGTGACGAAAGCTTGCTGAGCTCTACATAAAACTGATTAGATTCGGGAAATTTCACCTTATTTGATCATGATTTTTTGAAGAGTGCATCGAACTTGTTTTATTTCATTTATCATTATTCAGTACCTATGTATAAGTAACTTGAAAAGTTACATATCATATCACGTAGTTCAGGGAAAAAGGTATTCAAAATAATATTGAAGGTACATTTTTAAGGTGAACTATTTTTTTGTTGTTACTTTGTAGGATTTGTTAGACATTTGTAATAGTACAGATTTGTTCCTTTTGGTTGTAACAAACAAAAAAGCTGAATTTATTGTTCGTAACTTGAATGTGCTAAGTACTTAATTTATGTTGTTGGTGTTAGATCATTTCTAGAAATCCAAATGAGTTGGGGAATCTTATAAAATGTATGATCAGTGATGGTCGTGGTCATTAATTTGTAGTTCTTGAAATGCACTAGTCAGCCTTAATCAGAAGAATATTGGATAATTTCTACATCCGGTTTTCTCAAAGTTTCTGTTATGCTACATAAATAATATCGGAAATGAAAAATAATATGGAGCCTTCATCCAGTTTTTCAATTCAATGTCATTATGTTTTTATATTTTTAATCAAATCAAAATATAGAACTGTTCCCAAGATTATATCTCAAGATTTGATTTTTCTCGACAGATTTATTTATTTAACGTTAATATATTAACTATTTTGTAATATTTCGTCATGTAAAATAAATAACTATTTGACATTGAAATTGGTCTTACTTGGTGAAAGGCCATAATTTCTCGAAATGAAAATAGATTGATTGTAATCCAGCCTTAGGCAAATTTGTTTTCTGTTCAATGGTTGCCAACAAAACTATAGTACAGGAAATTTGCGAAATGCATTTAATGACATTTCATTATAGTAGTATTTACTTTGTTCCCAAATAAAATGAAATGGAAAGTTTGGTTTATAGAAAATCTCATACAAGATGAATACTTCATACTATTGATTGATAATTCAAGTATTCTTCTTAACTTCTCAAGTAGTTGAACCTGCCAATCACTGTATAAGAAGTTGATAAAAGTTATTCATTCAAACAGATGTTTGTATTTAACAAGCTGGTTCATTTGAAAGAAAATATCATGTAGAGCACACAGTATTGGTTAGCATAAAATACATTTATTCGAAGAGATTACTATCATTTCAAAAACACTTCCAAAGAACCAAAGGGAAATTAAACTTGCGATCACTGCCATAATTTGGACTTCAGTAGCAATTATATTTGAATTGATTCGATTCACCGAATTAAATGATTTCTGATAAACAATTCTGGTACATTTTAGACTAGGAGAGATTTGAATTAGTAAGTGTACAACATAGATTGGTCTAACATGTGCCTTATTCTAATGCAAATGTATTAGTTGAAACAGGCAATTCAGGGCAGAGGAAGTAGCAGATGATTGTAATCATCATATATTTGCTTTAATTTTTCACAGCGACTTTCGAATGATTGTTCCTAAGTTAAGTTTCTTTATCTTGCTACGGAGGATGTGAAAAATTAATTTTCTTGAAGTTGATCTATTTTTGGAAAGTTTCAATTTTTAGTTGGAGTACCTACAGGAAACTTTAAAATAAAATTGAAATGTTCTAGTAACGAAATAAAATTGACTGTCATATGTTATGCTGAATCACATATAGTAAATTAATGTGTATGAAGCAAAATCTATAGAAATATTGATAATTTCAAGTAGAAATATTGCTTATTGCCATGAAAACTATATCATGGATAAAAGTAAATCAAACAGTTTCGAAATACTCCAGTAGGTATGTGTCTGCCACTTGAGAACACTATATGTTCAGAAATTATTAATGATTTCTATAGTGAAACGGTAGTTTATATCGAAAGATCAGATTGAAGGTGACATTTGCAACTTTTTTTATGTAGATTTCTACAAAAATTTCTAGGGGGGGTTCAAGCAATCCATTTTAACTTTGAGAATGATTGCAGAAAAGCGCCTATCAATGGCATGTGCTGGGAAAAGTCTACGCGTGTGCATTTCTAAAATAAGGCTTACCTTGTTTAATAAAAATTGGTCATATCCTCGAATTCTTAGAGCGTCTGGAATGCAGTAATATTATTGCATGAAGGACTTGATTTGTAGATCTGCCTATTTCAATTTAAGTTTGATTAATAAAAATTGAAAATGGCTTGTATGAATCCACCTTTTTATGTACCAAAAGTTCAAACAAGAACGTCTATAGTTTTCAAGAAAAGGTTACTTTTCTATCCATCTCGAGAAGTTCACTGGCTAGCAGTAAATTATTTTGAAACCGCACCTTAGTATTAAAAAAATCACCAAATTTGTAATTAGAATAAACAGCTTCGTTAATGCTCCTTATAGACCGGCCGTAATGAGTGACTTTTTGCAACGTATTTTTAATGTATGCTTTTTTATTTATTTATGATTATTATTTTTTTAATGTCCCCATCAAATATCTAAGACTACTCGCTTGTAGCGGCGCCACCAATCAAATTTAATCAAACTGATAAACTCACGAAAAATAAATTGCATACTCTCATTTCGTGTAGAAAACCCCGAAATTATCAACTGACTATTTAAAATGAAAGAAGGTATTGATGAACAATTCTTTAACGTCTGTTTTTTTTCACTTCCTCCTCCAACCAACAAAAAATTTGTACAAACCAAAAAAAATATTGAATTTGGAATCTCTTTAAAAATTATCAGTATGTTTATTAAGCCGATTCAAAAAAATATATACTGGTTTGCATTTTACAAAAAATAAAGTCATTCACAAACACCTAACAAGAAATTTCAATGAACTCAGTAAGGCAACATCTGAAATTGGAAAGAGGTGCATTTTGCATAATGGTTATAAATTTATAATCAATTACCTAACTGTTTAAAAAATATAAAACATCTATCGAATTTCAAATTACAACTAAAAGAATGTGTTTCTTAGTTTTTTAGAATTTTATCAGATTTGACAATTTAATTTAATTTTATTTGTTTTCATTTATCCAATATAAATATTATATATTGCCAATTAATCCTTGACTTCCTTGTAAAAACAATTAATGTTTCTTGGGTAAATAAATATATGTATGTATAGGGATCATGGAAAAAAAATGTGCATACACTTCTGTCATGTAGAATGAGCTGCTATTATTTTCTGAAAATGCAAACAAAAATAATTGCAGCGCTCTCTACATGAGAGAAGTGTATGCAAAGTTTTTTCAGTGATCCAATATACACCAGAAATACGCCTGTGAAAAAGCAGATGTTGAATAATCGTTATTCAATACCTTCTTTTTTTTCACATGTATAGTGGATAATTTCGGAGATTTCTACACGCAAGTGCGCAATTTATTTTATGTCATACTAGTTCGTTATTGCAATCCAATCTCAATACAATTCAGTAATTTAAAAAATCCGGTTTGAGTTAATAACATTGCCTAGACACTATCGTTGCTTTAGTTGCTAGGTGAATGTTGACAAACGTAAATGTCATAAAATCACAATAATTTTTATATGTGTCAAAGTTAGAAGTCAAAATGAACGAAGATTTTGGAATTCCTGACGAAATTATTGAAAAAGCAAAGAAACCAACTGAAAATCTGTTGCCAAAAAAGTCTAAAGAAGCTTACGAAATGGAATACGAAAAATAAGTTGATCAAAAATGTATTTCTCTTTATGCCCGCGCCGGCCATAAAGTGAACTTTATGCCCGCACGGGCATAAAGTACGACATTAGATAGTTGGTAACTATAAGCAATAAAAACACAATAATGAACTAGTATGACATAAAAGTTTGTATGTAACGCGGGCATGAACAGATATGTATACCCTTGGTACATAAATAACTATTTGGGAACAAATATAATGTACATCAAATTAAACCATGCATCCCTAAAAATGTTCACCAAATTTAGAATTCACGCATTTCAACTAACAAGCTAGGGTAGCTTGCTCAGGTTAGGCTTGTTTGTCAATTGCGAGCATTTTCGGCAATTGAAATTTGGTGAACATTTAGTAATTTTAGCCAACAAACGTTATTTTGAGGAGGTTTTCTTAATTTTGGTGAGCATTTAGTATTTTTCATTATAACAATCAAAAAAGTATTAGATCTAATATTTTTCCCATGTATAATACACAACTTTTTTCTGAGACGGGAAAAACGAGGATTTAATCAAATACCTACCTTTACCAATGTGTATATATATATCCTCGAGGAAAAAAGTAATTTCATAAAAAGTTATATTTTATTACCTCAGAAAAAAGTATTTTTTTTTTGTACAGAAAAATTGTATAAATTTGGTAGACAATTAAATATCACCCTTTATTTTTCGTTGGTTTATCAGTTCATTCTGTCAAAAACACCACTTTGCATACATTTAAGAATCGTTAGAAAATAAAAAATTGGTTTTCTGTAAAGTCGGTTTACGGATGATCATTTTACGTGATAAAGTCCTAAGAAAACAATGATAAAAATTTGCATACTTTTACGTGTGAGGTTAAATATTAATTTTTAATCTTACATTAATAGCTACGCACGAAACAGTTGATAAAACGTCACGTGTAGGTTGTGTGCTGCCGCTGTCTCTACTCTGGCGCATCGGCCGATGAAGTGGAAGAGAGATGATGCGTCAGAAGCTCAACTATTTCGTGCGTGCAGCCGGCGCGGCGTTCATCGATTTATAAGCCGGTCAATAAATTTTCAATTACTATTAAAATTTGATTGGTGACGAGCATGCGAGCAGTCTTAGATATTTGGTGAGGACATTGAAAGACTATAATAATCTTAATTTGTCATTACCGGCCGGTCTACTTAGAATCCCTTCTTTTTTTCAAAAGATAGTTTCAATGGCTTTTAGTGATATCATTCATCACAGAACCAAAAGTGTTGTTGACAAGTTGAATTTTAATCTTGAGTAGTCTAACAAATTCTACTTTCAAATTCTGAGGGTAACTTAACACAATCTCTTGTATTTTAATGTGTAGGTAAATAGAGTAGGTAAAAATTGTAGCAGCTTGTCAAGCAGTTTTACCAGACGGGATGGAACTTGAGAACAAATCATCCTATATGTTACACGTCAAGTTGAATGTTGATTGTTAAATGGTATGTGTTTTCCCTTCGTTTCAGAATACATTCATTTGAAAATTCGAGCACGTGTGAAAGATACAATAGATGAATTAATTTGTTTCTTGAATTATTTATTGGTATATATCGATATTTTCAAATGATTGTAGAAATTCTGTGTTAGCTATTTATTATATGATGCAGAATACTGAAGCACAATTTGTATGAATTTTTAATTAGAATTTATGGTAAACCTGCCTCGTATTATAAATACCTTCCTGTAAGCAACTCTTCGCGTAGGTACCGCCTTTTATCTATTATACGAGAGGATAGATTTTATTTGTACACAAAATATTGCTAAGTGTATCGCTCTCACATGCCATATTCTAAAAAAAGTCACTGAGCTGTGATGCTCATCCTGTCGGATTCATTTGACAGTTTGCACAAATAGATTTCAATGAGAGGGTCATATATGAGTTACTAATGAACAAATAATGGTAAATCCAAGGCTTCAGCGTGATTCTATTCAATAGGAATTTTTGGGGCAGTTACTGAGCTAGTACCCCGACGACCATTTAATAAAGTATATCAGATAACCATGCAAAGTTTCTATAAGACCAACTTTGCAAGTGATTCCTATAATGGATAGTGATATTAGGTTGAATTCAAAATGGGGGACCACCTGTTTATTGGTTTCAGAGTTATTACTCTCCACTTGCAATCCTGAATTCAAAATCGAGCTTCACTAACCATGGATATTTAGATTATTTCAATTGCTTTTCAAATAAAAATAAAACGATACCGTTATATGTGCTCCAAAGCAACTTTCTAAAATAATCCCATTTCCACTGCAGAAAAATCCTACAGTACCACTAATGAGTAATTTGTGCAAGAGAGCATATATGCAATATTTAAGTGTAGATTATAGCCACATACAGCCGTCAGCTCTCCAATTCACTCCAACCTCAGTACTTAGGAACGCATTTCTTCTCAGAATTGGTCAATATGTGGTTGATATGGAGAAATAAATTGAAAATGTGCAAAATATTTTAACGGTATTGTTTGGTTCGTGTTGAAAAATATCTAAATGAAACTTACGATTACAAAACTTGCAAATTGTTTAAATTTTTAAGAATATAAACATTCCATATCTTTTTTGAAATCATTCAAAAATAGGTTATTAAAAATAAATCTTACATTTTGAACCAAAATGAATGTGACAATGAATATACGGGGTATACTACAAAAACATGAATGATATATAATTCACAAACATCGGCTTTGAGATCATTCATGTTTTTTTTTTATCCTGTTGTTCAAGGTAGTATACTGTCTAAAAACATAACCTGCCGGTGTCTTTGACACATATATGGCTTGGTAATGTACAACACCTGCAGCATGGAAGATACTTGCCAGCCCAATAAAGGTGGTGTTATTTCAGAAAGATGCAATTCCTGATTTGTAAATGATTGTAAAAAGTGAATTTGAATATTTGAAGTGGACTAAACAATATGCCTTGGATTATAGTCCTTCCTACTGCAGGCACACTTTTCTATTATACGAACCTAAACCTTCGACATTGGCGGACCCAAGGGATGGGTAAATGGGGTAATTACCCCCCGAAGCCTATTCCAAAATACTCATATTGCCGTCCTAAGGTCTGAGGATGAACGCAGTATGTTTCAAAATATCGTAATTTGAGTGTTTCAAATACTTTTATTTGCAATTCTTACATACCGAACCACTTTATTGGTTGTTTTTATTATTTCATATGTCTTGTCTTTCATATGTTTTTATTATTTCATATTTTACCTTTCTTAAATAAGAATATATTCATTACCCCCCCCCCCCATACCAGTACCCTGGATCCGCCACTGACCTGTGACAGATTTCCCAGTTTGACTCAATCTCGACTTTTGGCTCAACAAGGCGATAGACGCTGAGACTAACTCTAAATTTCAGAATAAATAGTCTGTTATAAGGATTGTATCAATATTGAACTGAATGTAACTTCTTTATGTATGGGTGAAAGAGAAAGAAAAGTAGGCATTGGAAAATCCATTTCCCGGAAATAGTTATTACAGTGGTGTATCGCGATAATCCGAATCAATTAAAACCAAGCCAATCCCGATTATCAAAACATTTTCAAGCAGGTGTTTAAGATCTAAAATGAAAAAGCTGTATTGAAGTAAAGCCATTCTATAAACAAAAAAGTATATACTTATAAAGTAATCAAAATACATAAGAAATAGACAAAGAGGAACATTGATCGTTTCATCACTTTCTTCTATATACATAATTTTCATCGTTTTCACCATCTTAAACACGGTTGTGATTTTAGTCTTATGACTCATGTGCATGTAGTAGTTTTTCAAACGCCGTATTTGTACGAACGACGATTAAATCAAGTAAAATTGGAGTTTTTCAATGGAGTGCATATAGGAAATCCTAATTTATTATCGCGGGTTTGGATTAACGCGACAGCACTGTATTATTTATATATATATATATATATTTTTCATTTGTGTCTGTATAGACTTTGTTCCTAAATGCGAATGCCACCTCAGGAATAGCATTATTAATTTGAACTGGACAGTGAATCATGCAAGACTTTCTATAGCCCAGTCACAAAATTTTACAAATTAATATACCAAATTCTTCTAGAAAGTCTTCTAGAATTTCAGTCGATGTTTTTGAAGATATAAGCTTGAAATCTTTCGCTTTTGGTTCAGCAGAAGGTTCACCTGAATTATATGAATAATAACCTTCTGCAATACAATAAAAAAGTTTCAGCTTCTTACTCTGTGCAGTATTGTGGGTCATATCAAACTAACATATCCAACCAAGAATGTCATGTATTCCTTGGTTTTTATAAAATAGACATTCATTCACACAAACAAATATTGTGACCAAAATAAGTATGAGTTACTTTCGAATTGATAATATGAATAAGAATTGTTCCTAGTTTCTCATAATAGAATCATTCGTTTACATCGAGGTGTGGCATAATTTGGTGTGATTTACACTACATTTTGAATCGAGTGTAGCCGAGTGTTCACACAAAAGGAATGTGTCAAAACAATCTGCAAACAAATACTGAAAATCGAGTGTAAATTACACCAGATGTAGCAAAGTGCTACACCTCGATGCAAATGAATGAACCTTATGAATGGTATTTCTTATAATTTTCAGTTTAGAAGGTGGACCAATTAGTTATGTTATGTTAAGATTATTTTTGGGGAATTTCCTGACTCTCTCTTTGAACTAATGAGATTGCTTCCTGCATTTCTGAAAGAAACATTTGTTTCAATTTTTCAAGCATATCTCTCGCCCAACTGATGAATTTAGTCCATATATGACTCTTTTGAAGTGTAAAGCCTGACTAGTCATAACGTACTGCTTCCAAATGATGACTAAATGAGCTTATTGAATTGAATAATTTTCTGTTCCTGACTTTTCAACTCTGAATTTCTCACGTTTGCGTTCACATTTCTAAACTCGATGCAGAGTAGTTCCTTGTGAATTTTCAGCGCTGAAATTTGTTGTCCTATGTAAAAATATACCCAAGCAATTTCCTTGAAAAATTTATTGTATGTTTATTTATGGATCAATGAAATAAAATTATTTGAAAAACCCATTGTCTTTCTATACTCTTTTGAATTACACAAATTCAGAAATAGTTCATATATAGAGATTTTGATGAATTAAACCTACTAAAAAAATTTAAAGTTCATCATTTCAGTAGGTAGTGATTTGTTTTCGTGAAGATATGGTCATTTTGTTTCTTTACAACAAAACGTTAATATGACACAAGTTTTCGCGGATGTCCACGGAAGGTATCTCGCCCCTACAACTTTGTTTTTTAAATTAAATTTGGAAGATCTGTATGAGAGATAAAAAGGCATTTTTGACAAGTGACTGCTTCATGCAATTTCTGGATTCAGTGGAAGTGATATAAATTTTCTATTTTTAAATGAGACACCTGCTATATTTTTCCCTTTTTTTTGTCTTCATGACATTCTGAATTTTTTTAAACAAATATTCTGTTTTATATTTAAATTTACTTTTTATTCTAAAGGTTTATGGGCAAGTTTAAATTATCAATTTTATTCCTAAGATTTGAAAAAAAACTTTATAGTTTTAGGTCAAAATGCATCTGCGTAAAATTTTTGAATTATATTACTATTTTCTTAATGGCAATATAGTGGCTCGTCTCAAACAAACTAATCAACAAATTTAAATATACTACGTTTGATCTTTCCTTTTGAAATTGAAAGAACAGAACAAATGCTCTAGTGAATACGCACCCTAATGCTCTCGCAACATATAGCAAGCTATTCTTTACCCTCTCATAAAACCACCATACCCAAGATGAAAACTTTCCGATACTGTATGTCTGATTCAATCCATTTCAATATATTATCATTTATCTACGACTATTGTATTCTACACTAATTACATATTGATTAGTAATTGAGGAATGAAGATGATTCCAAGAAACCGAGGATAACTTATAACACCACTCGGCCAGTCACAGATACAGAATTATTAGTAACCATGGCAACTGAGAGGTTTAGACCAATGACAAAACAGCAAATTTACCAAATTTCTCAAGAAGACTTTGCTTCATTGGACTTGCCACGGCTTGGCATCCGCGATTGTCAACTTGAATGTTTTTTTTCACGCGTTAACTGTAGTTCCTGATAAAATCTATCTTGCAACAAAGGTATGTCAACATTATTTACCCGAACGTTCTACACTATACTATCTCAGTTCTTGGTCACACATAGTTTCTTCAATATGTCATTATCAAATTTTGTCAGTACCTATTGGGCTCAGTTGGTAAGGGTGCGTGCTAGGAAGTTGAAGGTGGTTATGAGCAAGAGTTCGAATCCCACTGCTGGAAGTTTTTTTTTTATATTATTTTTCCCTCAAGCATTGCTTTGTAATTTATACTACTTTTTGGTCGTGCGCTATCGTGCTCGAAAAATGCGCGTGTTTGAAAGATCAGTTATCCACGAATACTTTACAATATTTTTTTCAATTGGTGCACTTTGAAATCATAAATACTGGTTTCATTCTTACAAATAATGGAAATGAGAACTTATAATGTAAAATGGTTGAATTCGTGATGTGACATCAGTACCTATACCTTTCGTTAATGTTTGAATAAAAGTTTTTCATTTGTTTGTAATATTTCATTTGACATTACAAGGTACTCCTGTCAGATAAGAATCATAACATTGTCATTCTGTCTTCACTTTTCTTGAATTGTTAACGTATCCATGGTAACTTGAAAAAATGCCCGTTTTTGAAAGTTCGATTTGCACACTCTGAGGCCTGCTTTAATAGGTAAAAAAGGGCACCAACAAAAAAATATGTGAATTTGTCTGCTAGTTTTTTTTCATCGATATATGAATATTTGAGTTTAATGTTGCCTTTATATTTTATCTATTAATCTATTAAGCTGCGTTTTTTATTCTCCATTAAGTTCAATGAATCTTCTTGACTAAGGCCAGTAGAAAACAGAAATATTAATTGTATTTTTTTATTTTTTTCTTCATCATTATTGTCTATAATGATGTATGAAAACCCTTGTAATGCAAGTGGTGGTTCTCTTATTCTTTTAAGGGGGTTTTTGAATAAAACAAAATATTACTCTGGGAAGTGATCCTTGTGATATACCAAAGGTTTTGATTCTGAGTTTGTTCCATATTCATATTCCACAGGGTGAACTACGACCACTTTCAAGAAAATTATACAGTATGCTTTTCCGACCAGAAGTAGAAACCAGAGTGAAAATTGGAAATCTAGATAAAAAAACCTTTTGAAAGTGTAGGAAAGCGCCGCCGCTGGATGAACAGACGTGGAAAGACAGAGTCAGTGCTCCTCCGTTCCTCCTCCTCCTCAATCAAACTGGAGCTGGTCATTTGAAAGTTTTATGAGCATTACTCCATGTAGGAGGTTGCAAAATTAATTATTTTTCAACACAACCCATCACAACCATGAAAACAAATGAATAATATTGGTGTTGAAAAAAGTTTCCAGATACTCGAAATACAGACACAGTAGATCAAGAGTTCCTAGAAGGAGAGACAAAATCTCCGATTGAAATTTCACAGGTGTGTTTCTACCTGCTAGGCTGTACTCCCTTTTATATTTTGTAATTGGTCATAGTTTACCCTGTATACAAATACATTTAAAAATCACATATCAAATAGATGAAATGTGAAAATGAAGTGAAAAAGGAATTGGGTAATCCACAGAATTCATTTTGAATTCGTATTCATTTATTTACCAATTAATAATCAAGGACCTTTTGTCAAAGGCGCTTACACAATGAGATCTATAAGTACGGAATTTTTCGGTTCATGATAATCATTTATTTATAATGTACAATATACAAATAAAATGAAAACTGTATAGATATATAACTTTAATCTTTTCAATTAATACTTATCCAATTCTAATAAATAAGTGCAGTAGCTCACTTATCTACCAGATGCAGTTAACCTTAAAATTAACAATTCATAATGTATACACTTTTCATTTATTTATAGTCGATCAAAGTCATGGATCAAGACTCATGAATTGTGGTGCATGTTTTGGTTCATTACGGGCCGTCCTTCAAGTTTGCTGTAATCCAGGTAGAATTCTTTCGCTACCTTCCGCCAATTTTGCGCATCAAAGAAGTAGTATGTTCCCCTCTCATATGTTGATGTCTTTTCCATCAGAACCATGCCAGGTACCTGGGTGATCCACACCTTATCTTCTGTGTGGTACCTCCAATCCCTGGCGTACCTGATTCAGAGTTTCATTTATATTAATTTTGAATTACAGTTATAGCATTCTATTTTTTCTGATAATACTGATTTATTAGGTCAGATAAAAACTTTTTATTTAATATTTTTACAGAAAGTACCTGACCTATGTGCAACATATCACTATTATTAGCACCAATAAAATTGATGAACAATAGTAACATTATTCACCAAAACATTTCTGAATACTTCTCATACAGACCTTCTTAGATTGAAGAACTGAGTTGACATAAAGTTAGGTTTTGAAATATTTTTCAAAGAACATAATTTTAGTACACATCATGTCAATAAACGACTTTTCATTCAATAATCATTTGCGATACTATTTATTTTCCATAGAAACTTCATCTTGTAGACTTACAATTCTTGGGCTGCTGCAATTTGAAGTACATCACCAACATTGTTGTAGAACATGAAGAAGAGGAGGTCATCTTTATATCGACTCAATTTCATCGACGCAAGTTTATCCCTGTAACAATAAAACAGGGTTACTACTATCTGAAACACATTTGTACTCCAACATTGAGATAGAGGATTTTGGTAGGTAGTGATGAGAGCTTAGATGTAAAGAAACCCTTCATAACATTTGATTTCTTAGCAATATTTATATTAGGATTTTCTATTGAATTGAATGATAGAAAATAGCGACTAAAGTTTGTCTTTCAGTCGCAGATGATTCCACAACAGATTTTATGAATGTCCTATTCATATTTTCAAACTAAAATTATTATTAATGTTTTAAAACTTTTTAAATTTTCTAAACATTAGTATACAGAGGTTTTTGAAGTAAAAATTAAATACTCTTGGAAAAATGTTATTTTGCGCTTTTTACCGATAATACGAATGTAACACAGTTGAAGGAACTAAAATTCATAACCAATTTTTCTGAAAAAAGAGATTGATGTAAACAATTGCAGAGAGGGTTGGGGTAATTGGTTTTTATTTTGAGCAAACTTTGTTTTGCAAAGAAGACATTTTTTTGACAATTTCACTCACTATATGAAAGTCGCGTCTCCTGCGATATGAGGACCAATCAGAATGGGATTTCGCGAAAGTACACGCTTCCTTACGCTTCCTTTCGCTTCCTTTCTTTCCGATCCGGAAAGACCACGTCGTCAAGTCAACCACAAATATAAACAGCAATGATACATCCTGTAATCTAATATGACATAAACGTCAGGTTGACAGACTTCATGTTTATTATTCATTAGTTGCAACTATTGAAGAATTCACTTTGTTTACTCGATCAAATTTCAAATAATAACTTGGTTGGTTCGTGAAATTATCTCAATAAATACGACTCGTGCTCACAATACAATCGATAATTCTGTCAGAAATCTTTAACTCGATCAAATTGCTTTGAGGTAACACCACTCGTCCCTACGGGACTCGTCCCTATGGGACTCGTGGTGTTACCAAGCAATTTGATCTCGTTGATTTCTGACAGAATTATCGATAGTATTGCGACCACTCGTGGTATTACCCCCGAAAAGAAAATTAAAATCCAGTGAACAAAATCAAATACTAATGGTCCAGAAAACTTTCTGGCAGTCAATTAGAAATTCGGATCACACGGTCAAATTTTTGCACAAGCCAGATTTCATATTCTCAATACCACATGCACTAGATACTGGATGATTCTTGAATAGCTGCCGAAGTAACTCAGCTTTCGCAACTTTAAATTGGGCTTTCCATTCAGTGTTGAAAATAAAATCTAGTTCAATTCAATAATTCAGTTTATTTTCTTCAAGTGACAAATGAAAAATTTGTATAGGAATTGTCGAGAAATACTTAATAGGGAATGATAACAAAACATATAAGACATGATGATAAATAAAAATATACCAAAGAAATACAACAAGGAATGAAATACAGTTGGTTCTATGAATTTACTCCTGATCATATAAAAACTAAGTGTATTAAAACATATCAAGCAGAAAAAACTTCAGACTTTTTTTGAATGTTAAATAGTCATTTTTGTATCTAGTGCGCGAAATGCGCATCATTAAAAAAAAATTAGTTCTCGATCACCATAGTATTTCGCGTACAAGATGCAAATGTCAAAAAATAAAATTGGGTATTATAAATTTTGTCACAATTTGAAAAGTGTTAAAAAGCCTTACTTAATTATTGTTAAACATTCAGAAATAAATGATTTCTTGGATTTTTGCTTGATTGAGGACCATATAAGTTAAAATATGAAAATTCCATATGGTTTACATGCAGTGTATAGATATTTCGCACATAACTTCTCGCACAGTGTCATGGTAACAAAGGAAAATGAAAAAAAGTGTCACTTCGCATATTGTTGTAATTTTTTGACGTTTGTGGAAAAAGGTCATTTTTGGATTTTACTTCTTCCTGTCGACGATTGAAGATTTTTGGCCCAATTTGGACAGTTTTTACTGATTTTATATTTTGACATTTTTATATGAATAAAATGTTTTCCATGAGTATTGATTTTGTGGATATCACTTTTGAGTGTGAAATCGTTTCTGTTGATAAAAATGTATATTGACAATTCATAAATGAATAAGCTGACAAGAGTTAAAATTTTATAATTGAGAGTGTTCTGCATGAGCTGCGTTTTGGAATTTTAAATATGCATCTCAACCCTTTGCGGTCCAATAAAATTGTCATAATCAAGGAAATGAAAAACAGTCTATTCAAAACATGCCGAGAACGAAATCACGTCCAAATCTGAAGAAAAAATTAGCAACTTAGACCAATGCCAGTGTCGGGGCGAACGTGACATAGAACCGCAACGTAATACTGTCGGAGATTATCTGGCATCAGACCGGAACGTCAAAATTTTCTTTCGGGGCTGCCCCAACAAAGTACCGCAATGAAAACATTGTTGCTCATTGATGAGTTGCTCCACAAACAAATACCATAACGTAATCTGGCTTCAACTTGGGCATAATATATACATATCAGTTGATTTGAATCTAAAACAGTGTTCAGGTTTTTGAACTTATAAATTATCGAGCTCAGCTTAGAAACTAACTGTTCACAGTGTGCGTTCTAGCTCAAATACTTGTCCATATAGATTGCCAGAAATTTCACATTGCAGCAGGTGTTTACAATGTTATCATTAACACTTAGTTGGAGTTAATTGTGAAAACGTATCACCTGTGTATTGAAATATCTGCTGGCTGAAGATTTCTTCACATTTACGAGATAATGAATGTGTTTTTTTAGTTGATACCAGAAAGCTAATATCATCTGCATAAGCAAAGAATATGATATTTCCTTATCAATATTGTTGATATACTTCAACAACCTGATGAACTGCTACCTCGAAAAAAATTACTCCAAATTATTGCTTGTAGTGAATGTTATTGCAAATTTGTAGTGAATAAACAAATTTTTCAATTGATTTTAAACTAACTACAGATGAGCTAGAAACTCAAAACTTGGCAAGTGAATTCCGGTGACAATGCATTATGAAATTTCAATTCGATGTTGCTGATGAGAGGAATATTTTTGAATGTGTATGTGCATTTTATAACATACATAAAAAAACTGTCAAAGCAATACGTAGGTGGACGATGATTCCTTTAATTTGGTGTGATTTTGAACGGATTTATTTGAGCTGAAAAAAAATTGTTGACGTAATATAGCTACAAATAATTGAAGCACGTATGGAAGGAAGGACTTGCTGCTCCTTCATAGAACACAGTTCATAATAATAATAATAATAATAATTGTTTTTATTGATAAGTTCATAAATACCCAGTAAATCATAAGTCTCATCAAATGGCAGGATTCATTTTTATCCATGCTCGAGACATGGACAAAACTTGCTCTTTCATCCAACGTTATACAAAAATATAAATTGAATAATGATAATTGTCAATAACTAATTAAAGGGTTTCAAGATAAAATGAATTTACCTAATGAAATATCACCTTTCACTTGTTTTTTTAATGCTCCTATAAAAATATGAATATATCTATAAGGTAACCGATTGTAAAGCCAAGGTAGAAAAATTTTTAAAAAGCCTCTGAATTGAGAAGTTTTGTGTTTCGGTGTGGTAAGCTGGTTTCTGAATCGGAGGTTGATGTTGTGAAAGTCTGTCCTGAAAATAGTTTTTCTTGTTAATAATTATGGAGTGAAGAATGCGTCGCGACTCCATATTAAGCCATCCGAGATCTTTTAAATGGTGTGATATATGCTCACATCTTTTTGTTCCAGTTATCAATCTCACACATGAATTCTGTAGTTCTTGTCAGTTTGAAGGAGATTGGGACCATAAACTACGTCCGCAAAATTAGTATAAGACAACACTAAAGATTCACACAAGGTGATTCTATCTAGGGGAAAAAAAGTTTCCATTTTCAACATGAATACCTCCCAAGAGGTTATCTTGGATGGAAAATAGCGACTAAAGTTTGTCTTTCAGTCGCAGATGATTCCACAACAGATTTTATGAATATCCTATTCATATTTTCGAACAAAAATCGCATTACTTTTGCTCAATAATGTTCTGTTAGAATATAGCATTTTGAGATTGCTGTACCCATATTTCAGAATTTGTGATACGTGTCTTGTGAATCTTAAGGAGCTATCAAGATACAGTCCTAAGTTTTTGGAAATATCCTTAAGAAGTATCTCAACTCCGTTTGCAGTTATATGGACCCTGTCTAGTTTGCGTTTACAGGACAATGTTCTTCCAAAAAGCATAACTACTGACCTAGAAGGATTGACAGTCAAGCAAAATCTGGTTGATAATTTCATCAGGGAACTCAAGTCATTATTAAGTTTTTTTTGTGTTTCGTCAGAAGTATCTTCATCGCATTCTATGTAGATTTGAGTGTCATCGGCGTAGCACATAACAAAAGTATGTTGCAGGCAATCTGAGAATTGTGACATATACAACATCCAAGGTAATTCAGGAGAGATATACGAAGTACATGATTGATGCGGTCAAACGCCTCTGAGTATTCGAGTAGAACTAGAAAGCAGAGTTTGTTATCATCCGTTGACCTTTGGATTGACTAGGTGATAAAATGTTTATAATTTTTTCATTTTAAGATATATCGCGCAAAGTACACTAATAGGACGGAGATCGTTTAAGTTCTCTGGATTAGGTACTTTAGCTAAAGGCAGAATGTGTTTCCAGAGACTCAGATATTCATTATGTTCAAAACAATAATTGAAGATATGAGTAATATGAGCAATAATGATAGGGCAACAATGTAATAGCATTTTGATACTCATTTTGTCAGGACGGCATCAGATTTAATGCCTAAAATCGGTTCATATACTTTATTATTGTTGGTGGCACAAAAAGAAAATGTGTGCTCATATTTTTTACGTTGATTAAAGAAAGAAATAAGTTTTTCATCAGGAATCAAGTTGTTATTGTTGATGCCGCAGAAATATTCATTGATTTTGTTAACATTAGACATGTGATCAGGAATCGTCATATTTGATTTTTTATTATATATGTTGAGATCTGCCAGTCCTTTCCATAGTTGTTTTTTATTTCTCAAACTGAATTCTAAGTACGCTTTTCTCTCAAGATTTATTGTTTTGTTTGTAAGATTTCTCAAATCCTTATAGTAGTTCCATCGATGTGCAGAGTTGTTTTTCCTGTATCTAACTAGAGCTCTGTCTCTCAACTTCATCAAAAGTTTTAAATTTTCAGTTAACCAAGGAGCCTTGTTTTTGGAAATCCTCATAGTTCTTTCTGGTGCATGAATACTAAAAATGTGAAGGATATTTGAATTAAGAAAATTGACTTTACCATTCAAATTCCTCATGTTATACATTATATCAAAATCGATCTCCCCTAAGGCAGTGTCAAAATCGATCTCCCCTAAGGCAGTGTCAAAATCGATCTCCCCTAAGGCAGTGTCAAATCAATTTGGTTAAAACGTTTGAAGTCTCTGTATCTCTAAAGGAAAGACTGATTTCGAGTCCTAGGAAAACCGACTTTACATGATACGAGGCGATGATTCGTACACAAACTACAGTTAACTGTAGTACAGTCGGTTACAGTCAGTGCTTCAGAACAAATAATAAGATCTAGGAGTGTACTGCTAGTCGCACCATAGTGAGTCGGTTCATTAATTACTTGCTTCAATCCAAATGAATCCAAGATATTATTCATCCTAGCGCACGGAATTCTTACTGGATATAAATAATCTATGTTGAGATCACCAACACAAATGAGATTATCAAATTTGGGACTTAGGATAGAAAGGCACTTTTCAAACTCAGACAAAAATTCTGACACTGAATAATTAAGAGGTCTGTAGAGGACCGCTGCAGCAAACTTTACTTTTTGATGTTCGAAAGAAAACCACAATTGTTCTGTATTACTAATCTGAATATTTTTTATCAAGCTACCCCCTTAATGAAATTTTGTATATAAACAGCTACACCGTCGCTACAACCTCCACCACTTTCCTCATCAATTCATAACCTGGCAAAATAATGGTGTCACTAAGTATTTCGTTATTTAACCATGTCTCCGAAATAATTACTACATCATATATGTTGAAAGCCTTCTCTTCAAATTCAGTGAAACCATTTACAATAGATCTTGTATTAACATAACAGATCGTAAAATCTGGCATTTTCAATGTACAAAAAAAATATGAGCAAACAACACACAAAAGCAATATTTTTATAATTTTGCCAGTAATGATAATTATAGAAAGAATATAAGGGAATAAATTAATATAAACTGAAATAAAGCACACCATAAGTTACTATTTTTCACTGAACTTGACACCACGTGGACGATTTTATCTGAGTGTACGTTTTGGGAGCGTTTCTTGTTGTGAAGGCGGTAATTCTTTTCCCTTTTGTTATTCAAATTTTATCTAATACGTTCGGATTGTGTTGTAGCTCTTCCAAAGTGTATTTTCTATTATCCGCGAGTACGGTGTCTTCTTTTATAGTTGCCCGCGATCCGTTTTGTTTAGCTTTGTTCAAAAATGGTCTTAGAGTTTTGTGCTTGACTTGATCTTTCCTGACTCAAATCGTTAGAAATGAAAATATTCGAATTTTTCAGTTTGAAAGCATTCCTGAATATTTCACACTTTTTAATATGAGTTAAATTCAATCTTTAACACTTTCTTGCCGTCTCTACTAGTGAAAAAGAAGATGTTATTTAAATCACTTTACTAATGTGTGTTTCAGTCTTTTCGCTCAATAGAGTGAGGCCAGCGTATGTCATCAACTTTCAATCCAAACACAATAATATTATTTTTACAGGACGTGTGGTCAAACAAACAAATTTTTTTTCAGCTCAAAATTTTCCTGCTCTAATAACACTATTTTATCATTCTCAGCTGTTAGTTCAGCTTTTATTTCTGATAACATATTTTGGGTCTGGTCAGATTTCAAATTAAGAGTTATGAGTAACGCATGGAAATCTCCCAGTGTTACTTCATTCGACATTCTGAAGTATCACTATTACGAATTCAAATAACCGTGCTAATAACTGATGAATTTAGGCGGCTATGATCGCTTCAATATATCAGTGAACTATGCAAACTGCTATAATTATGCACTTTTTTATATGATTTACAAATAAGTATCAACAACTACATCAAAAATCACTGTAGACGGGAGATTGAAAAAAAAAATCCGAATGAAGTTAGCAAACCGTAGTATATTTCCGCAATAAATTAACGAAAACTGATGAAAGGAACAAATTGCGGAAGTTGTTTCACTAATTTGATATGGAGTTGGTGTAACATCGTATAGTTTTTAAAAGAAGAAAGTACCTTTTTTTTTCTCCACAACAAATTATAGGCAAAAAAGCGAAATATTATCGAATAATCCATATAAATCCATAATTACATTTTTTGAAGTTGTCTCGCTAACTTTATATGGGTCTCTAGTCTATTTCAAGTAAATTCTAAGAAATACATAAGAATTTACTCTACGTTTTTCTTGAAATAGACTATAAAAAAGTTTTTTCGATCTCTAGAAGCAACAAGTCAACTCCCCGATGTTGTCTAGTTAAAAATCTTTGTGGATGATTTTTACAGATCGGTAAAATACAATAGAGGAGAATCGAACATACCTGATGGCATGGTTGATGAGATACTCTGGAGGAACATGGAAGTCTATGTCTTGTGGCCTGCACGGGTGTTCCGCCCAAGGTCCGGCGAATGTAGGGTACAAGTTGTCAGGAGAGTTGAGATTCAAACCGAGCGCCGTCAGGTCTTGGCCCAGCGCCAGCGAAACAAGGTTAGGATCAGTCTCAGCCGCCCTGATGAACGTCAAGAGGCCAACGATACCAAACTGATCGTTCACCATGCTGCCGGGGATGTTCGTCACTCTGCCATCCGGTGACGTCTGAATACCTGAAAAAAAAGCATTTGAAAAATTAACAAAAACCGTCCTCTAAACCTTAGAGGTTTCTCTGGAAATTACGGGAGTGTCACAAGGATCGATTCTGGGCTCAACTTCATTGACAATCAATCAATCAAACTTATTGAACAAGTTTTCTTCCACAATACATATCAGAAAAATCATAACTTCAGTGCAAAATACTAACTGATTCAATATGTAGTGGTGGTAGTTCACCACCACTCAACGAAAATTTAATGGAGCACCTGTCTATTGTGTAGAAACACTCCTGTGAAATTTCAGAGAAATCCGACATAATTTTTATAATTATTTTATCCGCCAACTGTCGCAACCGCGCCAATGAATGAAGCACATTGTTTCGAAATTGTTATTGTCTAATAATGAATTTACCATGGTTTTCTTGCCTTTTCCGACAAATACAGAATATGTTGTATTGCAACCAGAAAAACAATGCAGAAATGCAAAAATATTTTTGATGGCTTCATATTTGAAACTATTGGAGGTGAAAAGCAAATCTTTTACATTTCCAGAATCTGGCTTGAGAAAATAAAATGTAATAAATATCTGAATTCAGTTGATTCAAATAGACAAAAAAATCAATATCTTGAACCACACCTATGACAGTTTTATTAGTACCTCTGGCAATTTCTATTGATGTCTTAATTATGTCAGCATCAGCATCTTCTTCTGCTTGTTTACAGGCAAATCTTTGTGACTGTAATCTTTCCATTAACGTGTTTATTATTTTGTCCTTGTTTTTCTCGCTAGATAAACATTTTTCTTGCAAAAATGGTATTTTTGTATGGTTTTGATAATTGAACTATGGAACATTGAGGTTTTTCTGTGACTATGTTCTCCTCTTTTAGTTGAATTAGCTGCTGGCTGCTGGTACTGTTGTCATGGTATCTGCCTTTTCAATTTCGGGATACCCATCAAAAACGATAGAGCTGCTCAAAACGTCAACAACATAACTTTTTATTTATATTTTAATTATTTAATTTTTTGATATTGCGTAGATACTTTTCCACCACACATTGTTCTTAATGTTGTAACCCTGCTTTTGATGAAAATAAAGGATAAATCTTTTGAAACATGTCCGCCTGCTGATGTAAGTCCTCCGACTACATCCTGTAATGTGCTGATGTGAGGCCTCTGACACCCATATTTACAATGAAGATTATATTTATTTATTTATTTCTGCGCCTCTCCTTTTACCCCTCCCGACATATTAACGGACCACGTGGCAATGTGACACACGGACACAGCTCACATCGATACCCCTTCCTCGAGCGAGTAGAGGAGAAATCGTAATGCTCTCTCAACATATAGCAAGCTATTTTTTACGCTCTCATGAAACCACCATACCCAAGATGAAAACTTACCGATACTGTATATAATATATGTTAAAAAATAAAATAAAAAGGCATATATAGCAATAGATAATATCACTTATCACAAACAGTTATAAAGTAATTTGTAGTAGATAGATAACAGGGATGAGAAATTTTAGTAGGAACTGATATCACATTTTGGGAAAAATATTTGTCTAACATATTAATTAACATTGTTTATAGATTTTCTGAATGTGTTTAACGAATATCCACATACTTCCAGTCTGTTGTCATTTATAACGTTGAGTGTTCTCTCTATCTGTGTGTGTTTCCCATAGTTCGTTGTGAAACCAAATATGAAATAAGTATTGACTATGCAGGACTCTATTGGGCACATTGAAGTTTATTTCTTCAAGGAGGTCTGGGCAAACTACATGACCATTGATGTGTTCATATATAAAAATCAGAGCGTGGTCCATTCTTCTTTTAGATTTGGTGGAGTTCGACTATAAGTTTTATCACTAATAATTGTTATTATGTAAAGTTATTTTTTTTTTTAACACTTGTATTTTGTCTCAATAATGGTTTATATTCTGCAATGAAGATTACGTTTTTAATCACTGAAACCATGGCTGTGTTTTGGAAAGAACAAACAAAACAAAATGGTAATTAAAGTAGATGATACAATCAAAACAGCTGAAAACGAATTGGCAACATCTATGAATATATCTAATACACTATAAAAATGACTTACTGGTGAATTCATCTGAAATGCAGTGTATATTGATTCCACAAAACAAATCAGTTATAAATAGACTGACAATGGATCAAAAGATGACATGGGAAATACACTGACAATATACTTCATCAAAACTGATTATCACTTGTTTTATTGTAAGACAACTGCATTACAATGTTTCTCTTGGTGCTTAAACTCGTTTATTATTGGTTACTGCAATCTAAAGTTTTCAGTATCCACAAAAAATAATGAAATGTCTGGTAAATGCGCATTTTCGTGCGAGTTGTTTACTAATCTTCATTAAATTATCATTTTTAACCATCAGGTTGTATATATTTATAATTATAACGAATTTAACGAAATGAACAGTGGCATCTGACCGTAAACAGAATAATACATCATTTTAATAACTATGCAAGAAGTGATCCCCAATTAGTATTTTAACTGCTTGGAGTGGCACAATATTTATACTCTAGATACTATTTTCTGCAAAAACAGTTAATAATTTTATGTAAAGACTAACGTTTGCATATTGCTGAGATTGATAAAGAGATTGCCAAAAATATAGATTCAACCAAATATCTTGCCATTTCTATTGATTCTATTGAAAGAAAACATCTATAATGCTTCAAAGGAAATGGCAAGTGATTGCTTTGCTGTTGTTGGGGTTAAAAATCAGCTCGTTTTTTACCGATATTAAAAGAATTTAACAATGTCATACAGTGTGACCCATTCAAGATGGAAGCACCCTTATAAAACTTACATTTTTCAACCGATTGGAATATTTTTTAGAATCAGAATCAGAATATGCTTTATTATCAGAAGATTTGCATCCTATTGACAAGGACTTGTAAATATAAGTGTACAAGTAAATTTTATTTTATTTTATTTTTTTCGTTTGGCAGACATTGGAAAAAGTCCACTACGACACCAAATTTCATGAATAACAGCAAGTTTCTAAATTCATTGATGGATCCATCAATGAGCATGGCATCCTTCATTAACTAATGGAAAATGAATATTCATTATCCATCGATGAATTTAAAAACTCATCCTCAATCTCAATTTCCAGGGTCGACTAATCTTATTTTTCAAGGACAAAAATCTAAAAAAATTTACTAGCGATTATTTTAGAAAAAATCTGACTACACCACTGGACTCGCGACATATTCAAATGGTTCATATGTAAATTACTTTAAAATGTGTCAATCAATAAAAAAGTTATAAGGAAATGAAATCTGAAAAATATGCCGTTCGTTCAAACCACCAATTCAATTACAAAACTTATATCAAAATTTGGAATAGACCACTGTATTCAGGAGGTCTTGATATATCGCTGGTCAAAATTTCATCAAAATCTGTTCATAATTAAAAAAATCATAAGATAATAAAATTGGAAGAATATGTTAATGGCATCTCATATTCTATTTATTTATTTTACCTCCATTTATTCAAGAAACTTGGTGTCGTAGTGGACTATTTGAATGTCTACTCAACAAAAAAAAATCATTCTAAATGGTTGAAAGTTTTATAAGGGTGCTTCCAATCTAATGGGTCACACAGTATGACTAACTAGGTGCAAACCAATTAGTTTGCTACCAGCCATTTTCAAATTATTAAAAATGATCATATTAGTTAGAATAATGACTCCTTTAAAACAAATTACCTGTTAATTATCCACATCGCTTTCTCAATTTATTTGATTTACCAGTTACATGCAAAGCTTATGTTTGACTGTTAAAAATGTCTCGTTTTTCCTAGCAAGTTATTGTAAGTATATTCCATCATGTAAAATAATTGAATAGTTTACATGTGGAATTGGGCGTACTTGACAAAAGGCTATAATTTAATAAAATGAAAAAAGATTTTAAATAATCGAGCCTTTGGCAAATTTCCTTTACTATGGGAGTTTTATTGGCAAGCATCGAACAGAAAATAATCCAACAGCAATAATACAATAATACGACTGCCGAATCACCTCTGCCCAACACCTGGCAAAGTTTTTCTACAAGAACACACTTTGCAATGCTTTCTGTAACAACTAACAAATGTTAATCAAAACAGGTGACTATCTGCACACTATACAGTGCGTGCGTAAAGTATGAAAACAATTTTTCCCGAATATGAAGATATTTCGAAAAAAACTCGTATAAGTCGACTTTCTTTTCCGATGGGTCAAATTTTGAACCCTACCCAAAATATATAGAGTTATCCTCCTTTGAGAAAAAAATTATTCTGGTGATATTTTTAAATGAGACCAGTATATTTTTCTATATTTGGTTAGGGATCGTCATTACGAATCCAGTGATACCAGATTTGATGGGATTATGTCAAACGGGTTCGGATATATTAGCAAAAAAAACTTCCTCGTATGTCTAATGAGTGTGGCTGAGACTCCACGCGATTCGGAAGGTTAAAAGTCTCTATCGCACTCATTGGGCATATGGAGAAGTTATTTGCCCATATCTCCGCAGCTGTTTGACATAATCCCATCAAACCTAAAATCACTGGGTAGTCACTGGGTGTCCCATTTAAAAATATCACCAAAGTAATTTTCTTTCAAAGGCGGATAACCCTATTTATATATTGGGTACGGTTCAAAATTTGACCCATCGGAAAAAAAGACCTATCCGAGGATTTTTTCGAAATATCTTCATATTCATAAAAAATTAAATGTTTCCATACTTTACGCGCGCACTGTATACTAAAAAATGCATAATATTCAGATACCTGTTGTATTTTACCTAATGGTAATATTATTTGTACCAGAAAGGTTATATAAGCTACCCAACTTAAGGTAGTACTTCCCTAACCTTCGGAGTCAAAAGTTTTGAAATTGTCCGCGCGGATTTCCATAGTAATGGCTATATCTGTAGTCAGTCGTTGCTACCCAAAGTACACTTGTACACACTTGTACACACAGAATCAGGTATCTCAGCCGTCCAAGAAAGCTGGCAACTTAGTAATTGTTACAATTGTTACATTCTGACAAACCAGTCATAGTCCAAGAGCCAGAGGCAAAAAATTTATCTGAATTTACGTGAACTATTTTTTCAATAAATGGTGATAATAGTAGTTGTTTACACAAACATACTGTGGTCATTCAAGCTAAACTGAAAACTGGTATTTCATCAGGTACACTATCAAAGTTGTCATACCTAGCGAGGTAATAACATGAATTTACCAAGGGTGAAAATTATTATACAAATTATTTTTTGCATAATATAAATAAATAATATAAAGTTATGTCATTCAGTCAGTCAGCTAAATTTGGGTCAGAGGTGGTCAGTCAGCCACAATTTATAGAAGGGATTAATCAACAATAATGTGTGGGTAGACGATAGCTGCTTATCTATTTGGGATAGAAAAATGCTTTGAATAAAAGTTGTAAAAAACACTGAACCTATGATTAAAAAATAACTGTCAACATACAAGATGTCTCAAATAATGTGTGACTTTCAAAGTTATATTTTTTTAATGAAAAACCCTTTATTTATTGAATTTCTTTGGAAAACCGTTTCTCAAAAATTATCGATTATCATGGTGGATTTCATGTCACAAATTGGGTTCAATCAATACCAAATATCTCAAAATCGATAATTTCGAATAACAGAAATTAGTTAGTGTGTTGGTGTAGTTGCCTGTAGTTGAACTTTGGTAAATATATTATGATTTCCAATCCCAAAAACCTATACATATCAATTTTAAAAATTATTTTAAAAAATTGTTCATTCGGTGTAGTTTTTGACATGATACAACATTCACTATCTTCCACTTGAGGGAAAAGATATTCCTAGTTTGCTGTAATAGGAGCTCACTGTGAAATTATTTCCATAATTAGGAATTGTAATGAAAACATTTGACAACTATAAAATAGCCAAAAAAATAAAGATTGTGTTCAAATTTCCTGCCACCAAGTTGAATGCAAGCATGGCATCTTTTTAAAAACAATCTTCCTAATCGTCGTGTACTTCCTTTGGTACTTACTTGGAAAGCAATATATCAATAAAGCAAGAAAGCAAGCAAGCAAGCTAGCAAGAAAGCAATACACCTGTCACTTCAATTTCAATTAAGTGTTTCTATTCGAATTCCTTATTATTGAAATAATGTCACAATGAGCTCCTATTTCAGTAAACTAGGAATATCTTTTTTCCTCAAGTGGAATATAGTGAATGTTGTATCATGTCAAAACTACATCAAATGGGCAATTTTTTAAAATGACTTGCCAGGTTCAAATGGTGATTTTGTTTATAGTATGAAGAGTCTAAATAAGCTGATAAAATAAATTTTAAATATACCAATTTTAAATAAAATCTATTCATAAGTCACAAAACTCATTCGCCATTTTCAATTTTTTTTGTCAGAAACCTTCGCAGGCGCGCGCTCAACAACTCACCAAAGTTTTATCATACTCGAATGACTACTAAAGGAACTAATGAAACTCGAACAGACAAACAAATAATCAATTTTATATTTTGATAACATCAAAGAAATTCCTTCGATTTTTGTTTTGAAAGATCATTGAATTTCCTAAAAAAAATGCTTTGGAAAAAATCCATTCCCGTTGATTAAAAAAAAAAATCAAGTCCACAATCACTGCACTTCCTGACCCTGACTCCCTGCCTATTATGTTAAAGCAGTACGTGGAGAAGTTCTTTCCGTCTCCGTTTCACATCGTACTTGCTCTTTTCTTGGAGGCTCAGTGTTGTGCGGCTTGAACGTAAAAAGAACGTAAAAACTCTATGTACTTTCGTACTGAATAACTTGAGAACAAAACACAAGGACTGGTCCAAATTTTTGAAGGTAGTTTCGTTTTTATATAAAAAAATGAGTGTTTCGTTTTTCAAATCGGTCGTAAGAGCAGTTCATGAAATACCTATGTTTTAGACACATTTCTGTACTGCTTTACTATACGTACATGTAAAAGTGGTCGACTTTCTTATCACATATCTCGAAAACGGAACACAAGAAAGATTTCAAACTTCGGGTGACTGTAAAATAATTTCATTTATATCATACATCGATTTCAGCATTTTCGTAAGAAAACCGTTTGAGGTGCTACCTTAATTGTAGGTCTAAAACTATACCTTGCCATTTTAAGATGTACCGTTTACACTGGAGATTTCACAATGGGTACCATAATATCTTGATAAAAAGTTAAGAGATTGGTTCCCTATTCAAGTTGAACACAGAAAGTTGTATTATCAGCAAACATACTTGTTGATAAATTATTGCGTGTTATACGAACTGGCATATAATTCATGCATATCAAGAAAAAGAGTGGTCGTAGTACAGAACCCTGAGAGACCCTTCTTGTGACAGACATAACCTCTAATACTATTCTAATATAATCTAATGGTGAATGAGACTGGATAGAAATTATAATATGTGATAATTTATAACTATCCACCTCAGTACGCTCTGCTTTTAGTTACCTTCTGGGCAATTGTTGGTCTTTCCACAGAATTTATCAAATTTACTCAAAATAAAGTGTACTTATAGAACTACACCGTCCTGGGGAACGTGAGAGATGTTTTGAAGTTGCTAGGTTGGATCAAGTCTGTGCATTGTACAATGCTTAAAAGATACACCCAAAGATGGTCAATGGAAGTGTTCTATTGACTGTTGAATGTTGCAAAGATTATGAAAATGTTATTGTCAAATAATTTAGATAAAAAGCAATGCCTGTTTCTTCCTGAACTTTCTTTGCCTGTTAGATCATCTAATAGTTCAAGCATCAATACCACTGAGAACTAATAAAGTTATAAAAGCAGAGAAACTAAAACTTCACAGTATATAGAGAGGTACAGTAGGACACTGTTCAATATGCGATTGGCGCAGGAATTGAATATCCAAATATTTTCGTAAAAAATGTAAGGGTCTGTTATAACTAAAACATGTCATTCCCATTCGTGCAGAATATTTTGAGAATGAAAAAATGACGAATTGTAATTGTTTATAACTGAAATTGAACGAATTTCTTTGTTTTTGTTAATGTCATTGATCTTTGAAACTACAATAATCACCAGAATGTGCAAAATCTTAATTATTTGTTATCTGTGTTATATAGAATGCAAATATATGCAAATTTTTTCATGCTGATAAGTGATTATGTTCTGCCTATTTTTGTCTGTCAAAAGTTAAATGTAAAAAAATCCCTATATTTTCACACTTGCTCTCCCAGACCATGCATGAGTACTTGATTCATATGACTCAACACGAGTACCACAGGGTTAATAAACCCATAACAAGGTCAACAATTACTGCTTGACTATGTAAGACTTACAGAAATTAAAATAGGTACGACATATACCGGATCTGTTCATTCTAGAAACAAGCTAATCAATCGAAGAGTCCCTTGAGATACTCTGTAAACCGGATTTTACTTAAGAGCAAACAATACCCTTGAAGAAAATTTTTTTTTATGGTTTGACAAATGAAAAAATAGGCAAATTCCCGAATTCTTAAGGAGATTATACAAGAAAAAAAAAATTGTACCTATAAAATCATTAGTTTTGACGCAAAACCCATTCTACGATTAGAAGCGCTCATTGGCGCTCCCAGCTACGTAGTTTTTTACGTTACCTCCACTATCGGTCTTGAAAAATATATCCCCATACACCCAACATGTGCGGCGCAATGATAAAATTTGACTTTCGTGATGACACAAAAGACATGTTGGCGATTTTTTTAAATAAAATTTTACTACACAATTAGATTTGTGATAGTTTCAAATTGGTAAAACTGAAATTAAACCAAAAAATAATGTTTACGATAAAATATAAAAAGAATGTGTTCAATGTTTTGCAAACCTTGAGTTGTTATGAGAGAGTGCTTCAACAGCAGTCAGTGCAGTCATCTTCAAGGCTCTACTCAAACTGTTTGTTTCCTGTTATTGTTTGGCCATTTATACAGTGTGATCCTTTAGCACCACTAAGAATAAGTCAAATGCATGTATCACAAAATCACTAAAATTTTTGTTTGCACCATCTACTTTGGTTCTAAATCATAAGTTGTTTCATTAATGGAAAAAACAACAATTAAACTGTAACTTTCGATAGTTTTGACTAAAAAAGCTCACCTTAGTACGACTTCAAAGTCCATGTGAAAAGAAATATATTTATAGGGTCATATTGCTGGTAGGTCTATCTAGATTTTTGCACGTATTTGACTATTATTTTTTCATTATTAAGTTACTGTAAACCTCCCAGAACTATGTTTACTTCGGATAATCTTTGTTGACATGTACTTTGAATTGCCACTATTTTTCAATAATTTCTATTATCGATTAGAACTATTAGAAAAAAACATGCATGAGACCTATTTTCTATTTCTCATAAATGGATAGATCCATTGGACTGCCTTTCCTCTAATCCCTAACCTTTCTAGCTTGTATAATAAGAAATGTGTACTAATGATATCAAAAACTAAAGCGAGATCAAAGAATACACCTAGAACCATTTTATACTGTTATTAGGTATATTATTTATATTCTGTACCATGTCTATCATAGTTCTGGGGCATACGTAATTCCGTGGGATTTTAAATGAAGCAAGTGTAAGATTGGTGGCAATGGATAGGTAATGAGCTATAGAATCGTGTACCACCGGGTGTTTTGCCTCAAAGTCTGACCGAGCGGGTGTATGACGTCATACTTTAAAGATGGCTGCCAATGCTGACATTTGACTCTTTAAAGCTCTCTATCTTGTTTATTCCTGTTTTTATGAAGATTCTCTAAGAAACATTTTTTATTCGTAATAAAAAAAGGAACAAAAAATGTTATGACAAAAATTTTTATAACTATCACTTATTCACATATAATGGGAGATAAAAATAACTTTGACTAGGCCAGGAGAGCTACACATAGTTATGGCAATGCTTCGCTGCATTGGAAAATTCATAGACGGCACAGGTTTAGAAACTACGCTAACCGTACTGTATGATGAAACTGTTGTTTCTCAAATTTTTTCTGGAAAGTGTGTACCAATGGCAATCAATGCCCATACATCTTTAAGACTAGCACTTTTCAAGTGTGTCTTCGACGAGTTTGTGAAAGATAACAGTGTTATAGAAGAAAATATTCAGCCACAATTGAACAAGTTATTAAAAGATTTACAAGTAGAGGATATAGAGGCAATCAAAACTCATTTTGAAGTGATGAAAGTTATGGAAAATAATAATGTTTTGAATAAAGTAGAGTCTTTCCAAGCTAGCCAAGCCCATGAAAAAACAACATTTAAAGTTTTACTTCAATTCATTACAATGGTTGATACAATGCTTCTATTTATTAGATCTGTCCGTACTGGAAACTGGGCATTGCATTTGTCATCCTTAGAAGAGTTTTTGAAGTACGTCTTTGCCCTAGATTTATTGAATTATGCAAGTACTTTAGCTTGGTATTTGGCAGGAATAAATCAGCTCAGAACAAAAGATCCTTATTTGTGGAGTGAGTTAAGTAGTGGTGGTTAGGTTTTCAGCAAAACGAAGATACATTTTTGTTCATTAGAAACAGATGAAGCCCTCGAACAAGAAAACAGAGCAATGAAAGTACTTGGAGGTGTGGTTAATATCACTCAAAGAAAACCTGCTTTAACACGTTTTTTCTTAGCTTCTCCAGAACTTTGTAAAATAGCAACAGGAGCTAAAGAGATGTTGGGTATGACAGATGGAAAAAGGTCAAAACATCATCATCTCACAGCAGGCGGAGCGTCTCGCCAACATAAAGATGCTCAAAAGATTTGTGACTGTATCATGGCAATGACAAATCCTGTAACTTATGAAGGAAAAGAACTAATTAATATCTACACAAAGGTGGTTTTCACAGAAAGTATCCAGAACGACACAACGAGAATGTCTGAGACAGGACTTCAGATGTACAGCATTTCCAAACAAGAAAGGATAGAATCAGATAAATCTAATCTATGGGTACCAATGACAAAAGCAAATCTTTATTTGTATAGTAAAGCCAACAAAGTTGTATCGACGAAAGCTTCGGATAGTGTAATACAGTTAAAGGCAGATCGTTCTCTTTTCACTAGATTGCTAATTGTTTCAAGAAGTCGACTAGACATCGATTTGCAGCAATGTCTCGGTGATTATGAGTTTTCTGCTGTTCCCCGATCAATGTTTAATCCAGCACAATCAATGATTTTTACTTCCAACAAAAGCAACTTAATGAAAATTCTTGAGGGCCTGGTAACATAAAACTCTGACAATATGACTCAACAAACTTCATCTTCATCCAATGAAGCAGCAACTCAGTCAAAACAAACCAATTCCACACAACATTCTGTAGAAGTTATTGATGGCATGGCAGAGGTGCAAGGTCTGCAAAAAGATGTGAGTATCAAGACGTGTTTGGATCTTTCAAATGAGTTCATCAAGAAGATTGATTGCGATCTGACGAAATACGACGAATCTCACTTAGTATTTGACACATACGTCAAAGTGTCACTGAAGAATTTGATGAGAAAGAAGAGGGCTGGTAGAGTACGGCCTGTTCAATATAAAATCACAGACTCTACAGATATGAGGAAAGTAACTTTGAAATCTTTACTGTCTCATCAAAAGACTAAAGATGAGTTGACAGCTAACTTCGCTCAGAAAGCACTTGTACATGCACAAAAAATTGAGAAGAATATAGAAGTTAGTTGGAGGAACGAGGCAAAATCTTTGCTTGGAACTGATGTTTCACAACTTGCAAGTCGTCACGAGGAAGCCGACACAAAAATCATTTTACATTGTTTAAATGTAACGGTCCGTGCTTCTGCTTTACATATATTTTCACCAGATACAGACGTGTTTGTTGTGTTATTGTGGTGGTCACAGCTGCTCCCACTAAACTGTTTATTTGTAACCGGGACTGGAGCTTATAGGAGGTCAATAGAACTTAATCGTGTGTACTCTTCCCTGAATCCCAAGCAAGTTTACGCATTATTAGGACTGCATGCACTCTCTGGGTGTAATACAACATGTTGTTTGAAGAATAAAGGCAAACAATCTTTCTGTAAAGTTTTCAAATGTTCGGAAGAACATATTCTAGAGGCATTCGGAAGATTAGGATGCCCAGAAATGTTTACACCTGAAGATGAAAAATTCACCAAAAAAGATGTTCAAAGTGAAAACTTGCCGCCAACAAGGCCAGTTTTACACCAACACATCTTGAGAACTCACTATCAAGTGATGGAGTGGCGACTGGCTAACCTTCCACACCCAGATCTCCCTGACCCATCCAATTTTGGTTGGGACAAGAGGGAAAATGAATATTTTCCTATCATGACTGATATTCCATGCGCCCCAGAAGTTATTTTACAATTGGTACGTTGCGGTTGTGATAAAGGACGATGTTTTGTCAATTGTAAATGCCAGACTCAATCACTTAGATGTACAGAGCTGCGCAAATGTGGTGGACAGGAAGATCAATGTGATAACAATGAAAATGACATTCGAATGCAACTGTCGGACTGCTCAGATGATGACTCAAGTCGAAATTATCATGTTAACATATCATATATTTCCTTACATAATAAATTGTGAAATAATAATTAGGGTTTTGTTGTATTTTTCAAGTATTTAAATTTTTTTGCGTTTATAACCCAAAAAATGTACTGATTTTAATTTATGACTAATTAGGATGCCTATATGTTATAAACAGTAGGATATATGAGAATTTGCGTAATACATTTTATGTTCCTTGTCTTATTATAAATAAAAAATGTCCCCTACTAAATCTTCATAAAATCAGGCATAAAAAAGTTGGAGCGCTAGAAAGGGTTGAATGTCGGTGTTGGAGGCCATCTTTGAAGTATGACGTCATACACCGGCTCGGTCACACTTTGAGACAATACACCCGGTAGTAAACGATTCTATAGTTCATAACCTATCTATTGCCATCAATATTACACTTGCTTCATTCAAAATCCGACGGACTTTTTATATTTACAAATGTCCCTGCACTATCATAGCTAATTTGGTTGATTTATTTGGTCTGAATCAAAATTGACTTTCTGTGAAGATATTATATTTATTCATAAAACTGTATATAAATGTATATTTGATTTAAAACTGATTCTTCGATTATTCTGGTCATTACTTGAGATTGGTCTATAATTCTGCATAAGTCATCTTTTTTTATAAATTGAAATTGAAACATGTTTTTTTTTGTTTTTTGAACATGAAACAAATTCAAAGTAGGCCTTGAATACTTCACCAAGTATTTTACCTATTTTATTTCGAATTTATTGATGCTCTACTCATTCAATAAAAGAACTTCAGAATTAAATTTTAAACAAATTTAGAAGTGTGTCCAGCTTTCAAATAGATCACTGTACATAAGTATATCTAATGTATACAACTGCAGATTCAGAAGACAGATCAGATACAATTATTGTCTCCTACCTGAGAACCTATTTATTAGCAATAACAGTTATACTGATTATCCATCAATTCATCATCTTGAAGTATAATCTTTATAATTCTGGACCTGAGTCTTGAAAATGCCAATCTCTATTTTGCAAGATTTAAAAACAGTATGACTATGATATTAAATGTGTGAATAACTAATTTCATGTAATAAAAATCAATAAAACATTTCAAAATAATGTATATTTTTTAAAAATTATGTTATTGATTAAAAAAAAAAGATATTTTATGATTTTCAAGACTCAGGTCCATAATTATTATTGGTATACAATTTAGATACCAGTTCAAAATTTTCTGAATAAACAAAGATTTGTTATACCACAACATAAGCATATTATTGTTTAACCAGACCTATATTGCAATTTAAAAAAATCACCTAGAACCTTACATATCCAACATTAACTCACCTAATTTGGAACAGTTTTTATCTCCTTCTCTCGAACACACTCCATCTCCTGCACCACCTGTTACATTCTTATCACCGGATGTACTGCTACCAGGAGACGCACCCTCTCTATTTTGAGTACCAGGTAAGGCAGGAAAGTCTTCGGACGACATAGTGAACTCACTAGCTTCGGACGTCGGTTGTTTAACCATTCCTACGTAAGGTTTCACTCCAGGCATAGGACTTGGTTGGGGGACGTTATCACCAGAACTTCTATTAGTCAATGATGGGAACTCACTAAGGTCTAGAAGAGATGGCGTATTTGTATCTCCCGAACCAAACACAGAGTTGAAAGAACTATAACCTCCCAACGTGTTCATGTTACCCATTTGATTACTATTTCTGAAAAATAGAAAAAAATTCATCAATTTCACATATCTTTCTGAATTTCAATAAGATAGAGATTGATAGTATTCATGCAAAACTTCACAATTACCTTCCAGAGGTGTAAATTTTATCAAATAAAATGATAATAAAAATTCCTTTATATTGAACAGAACTGATATTGCACATTTGTGAGAGCTATAAATGTCTTTACTGTGTCAGACAGGTTATATTATTTTGAAAGGAATCAAAACAAGAACTGATCACACTGTAACTAACAAGCTACTAGATTTTAAACATTCATTATGTTTCTAATTATCAGTACTACAGATGTTTTTCTACCAATGAATAGCAGTAAACCTTTTATAAAAATGAATGCAAAGTGTGAATCAGAGGTTTATTCTTCTGCTGATAACCTATTATACTTCCTCATGAGAAAGTTGAGAGCGATATTATAAAAAGCATGCAAGATTGTAAACAAAAACATGTTAGTTCAAGTTCCATCATTTATATTGGTGACTGATAATTACCCCAAAGCAGGAAGGGTTCTTCTTTCAGAAGGTGTTCTTTGCCCAAAAACAGGAGTAACATGTCCTGACATAGAATTACTTCCAAAACTAACACTTGTTCTTCCGAGGCTGTTACCTCCAATATTCCTTGTAAAGTTCAAATTCGCCATAGCTATCTGATGTGGGGCGAGCCACCTTCAAGCATAACGAAAACAATGAAGTTCTACCTATTTTAATAACTTTTTTCACAAAAACCTTATTTGAACTAGTAGCACAAAAAATACAAATAACATTATTTCATATTGTATACAAAATGCACGGATTCTGAAAAAACAAGATATGTGAAACCACTTGCTGATTAAAGGACTATTGCAAAATACGGTATATGCAACAAAAAGTCCAGTTTTTTACACAGAATTTTCTGATAAATTTAGTAAAATAAATGTTATTGTCCTTCAACTATCCGCCATTACAGTTCACAACTGTCAATTGTCAATTGGGAATTTGGAGAAAAAAAAGGAATCTGCTTACCTGCATTTCTCGCGTAGCGTAAATCGTAATTTTTCTTCTCTCCCCTAGATGCTAGATAGTGACATAGATAACATTGCTTAAATGTATTCGTTAACTCAAACTAAAGAAGTATACCTATATTTTTATCTTTCAGTTCCTAAGTAAAGGACAATCCAGTCATAGGCTATTAATATAGTTACCTATCTATAAAATACAGAAACTTATCTCCACATTATCTGCGTTGTTCCAGAGAAACAAGCGAGTTTGTCAGAGATACACCATCGATTATACGGATTTCTGTTTTTTTTTAATAGAATTTAGAAGATGTGATTAAATTTCTTACTTCTATGTTTATAATTAAAACAAGATGTTTGGGTTTGGAGTTTTTTCTTTGAGACAACGTATTAACCTGTACATTCATTTTAAATTTAGACGATATCTATATATGAGACCATAAACCATAAGTAGAGCGGACTGTTTGTCACGATAAACAAAACCATGTTTTTAAGAGACATTTTTGGCAGTGGACCTTATAGTTGCTGAAGATAACAAAGAGCATATATTAATAGTCGACTTAATGATGATAATAATGATAATAATAATAATATTTTTACCGCAATTTTCAATGGCAGAATGGGGAACAACGGATTCCGGGGGTTGGTTTGTCCAAGGTCAAACCATGCTGTTCCCATAAATATCGGAGAAAATTGTCGGATTGTGGATGAACACCGGATAGATGACTGAAGAGGGTCAATGACAGGAGTAGCTGGCTGCAAGAAGAATCTGCTCATTGAGACTTATGTATTACACAAGACTACGTGTTGTATAAAAGCGTAACCTTTCGATGATGTTCAAGGCGTTTGACACAACATTGCAAGAGCTTATCATGGCTTTGCGATACCCGCGATCAAAGTGGAATACATTGAACAACTGATGCCGCTCTGGAGGACTCGTTGGAGTCCAAACAAAATTTCATTTATTGCTATTGTCCGATGCAGGAAAACTAGCTACGGCACTCCCAACAACAGGGGTCACGAAGTAAAACCCTGAAAACCCATCTGTTATCTGTTTTACATGGATGACTGTATGCCTCAGGCCGGATTTTCATGCATACGATATCCGACGATCCGATGGTACGAAATTGTATCCGAATTGGTATTAGGCGTGACAACAACTCAACCAATCCGAAAATTTTCTCAACCAATCAGAACACTTATACCATCGGATTGTCGGATATCGTATGCATGAGAATCCGGCCTTACATGACCTACATAAGTCTTTGAGCCCCTGAGAATGGTGAAAGATTACCGTAGAGAGTAAAAGCATATCCTGAGGTTGGATTCTATGTGCTATAGAATTATATATTGTCGATAGAAAAGGTGAGATGGCACTATGGTTGAATTCATGGGAGAGAAAGAGACAAAACTGTCGACAATAGGATTCTATGGTACACAGAATCCCACCCCTGCATCCTCTGAATGCCTACTTAGAAATGGAACAACGTTGCTCTCAAGAACTCTCTCCGTGGCAAGTATCAGCGCGATCTGGTCCTCAGAGGTGCGTTTCAATATTATGTTCGACGTACAACCTTTGTGTTCTGTGGTACAACTTTTCATACATTATATATCTATATATATAACGTCGGGCGTCGTCGGACGTAATATTGAAACGCACCTCAAAACTGTCAGGTAAGAACTACTCTGGACTGATGAAGTGGACTTCGAGTTGCAATAACTCGACGTAAATACTCTCAATGTGATTCATCTATATACAGGTGTTAGGTGTTTGCCGTTTGCGTCCTGAATCGTCCGTTTCAGAACAGAGTTCTCAGGATAGAGATTGGAAAATCAACAGGAGTTTGGACCCCCTTCGATGCATGGTTTGTCACCATAAAAGCAAGGGATTGGAGCATTTCTCTTCAAGGCAGCAAACTGTGCGGTCGATGAACTTGCATGGTCTCATTTTTGACACCGAACGGCGTGTTCCGAACTCTAGCTACATTTCTGCTGCAGCTTCAAGGGGGATAAGCTAGTGCATGGGGCCTTCTACATAGGGTTTTCGGCTTCTGTTGAAAAAAGCATCGTCCGAAAATAGGAAGAAAAATGGACAAAATTTCGGAATGTACTCTTTGAATTCCCTAGATCTTTCATACTGTTAAAATGTTTATTATAATAATAGGATTCTTTGGCGGTGTGTTAAATTCGCTACTCACGTACCTGAAAATCATACTGGCTGTCGTAAAACGGCAAACGGCATATATCATAGCCGGACGAATGCAGAACGCTTTCATCCACGTAACGAGATGCCCAATGAAAGACGATCGTGATTTAAGGGACGAAGAGAATACGTGGCTGTCCTCTGGCATATATCAACTGTGTATGACGCCGCTCAGACTAGGTCCCAAACGGAGAGAAGGGGACACTGTACCTCTGGTTAGGAAACATGCAGGAGAGACGTATACACAAGCTAAGATCAGTCACGCTTTCAGTACGGTGAATATAGCTGTAAAACTAAGACGAGCTAACACACATTATCATGTAGCACTAGTACGTCTCCAAAACGTACTGAAAACGGCCAGCTAGGACCTACCGTATATCCAGAGGGTAGGTACATATGGTACATCCAGACTAGGTGCACCCGACATTTTCGGGACGTTATGGAAACGTCCATATTCCGAGAATTCATACTCCCCCAGTACATCCATTTTAGGTCATCCCGTACCTGAACTGAACGTACCAGAAATATACAGATGTAATTAATATAGACGTACTCAGTATATAGTTACGTTTAGGTCAGTTTGATATTACTAAAGTTTATATAAAGGGGGTTTTGCTACAAAATATCCTATGTAGGTATATGATGAAGCGTAGTGTTCAGAGATAATTAAATTCCAGAAAAATATTCTCCTTGAACAGGTATCGAACCTGCGACCTGTAGATTATTGCTAGTCTGTGCTCTAACCAAATGAGCTACCGAGGACCCACGTTCGCATAGGCATATCGGGATACCGCTTTTTATGAAATCAGATGTTATATATTTCGAAAAATGGATCGAAAACGGATGTTTGGAACCTTTGATGTGATTGCAATTCAAAAAATAGAAGCTACCCAAAACACCAAAATTACGTCAACTAATATTCATTATCAATAACCATCAGTTCAATCCAACGTTCATCTAGCGTCATCGACATATACGTGATTTCAGCAGGAATCAGCGTTAGAATAAAACTATATATTAAATCGTGGCGTTCACACAAATTGAACTCCAGAAAAAGATTCTTTTTGAGCATCAAACCTGCGACCTCTAAATTGCTAGTCTGTGTCTGAAATTCACGATTCACACTGTATACCAGAATCAAACAATTTTCGCAAGGAGAACATCTGTTAAACGACAGATGCATTATGCAAGACTTTATTGCAGTAGGTATATAAGCCGACTCGCTTCACAATATGAGATCTGGTCGAGTAAGATTCTAAACATAGCATGTAAGTATTCTTCAGAACGGAACATGTGTATTTCAGGGATACTCCCTCGGCCCTCTTCTTGTCTGCATTTGGCTATTATTGCCATCATTGTCCGTTGCACACATGAAAACCTTGTCAACTACTGGGACATCGCCAGCAACCAGTGCCGAAATGAGTATTCATATTTTTCATGGATATGAGTTCAAACTGCTTGTACAAATAGTTTCAAGAAGCTAGAATAAAGCCAACTTGTCCAAAATTTCACAATGAAACAAAATTATAAGTGCAGTTGTATCCTCGTTTCTACTGGTGAAACTGATACAAATGAAAAAAGCTCTAAGTACCTTTCGTACTAAAACGAAAAGTTTTTTTCAAATAGGGAACATGCGCATGATTTCATTTCGTGGGTTGTGAGTTTGTGCATCAATTCGGGTCTCAAAAATCACATTTTGTGAAAAGTATTTCTCAAATCCTATTTTTCCCTAACATTTCAAGGTTTGAAGTTGCTCTTCGATTTAAACACGATTTGACTTTGACGTCGAATAACTTCCCCCAAAGGCCCCAAACACTGGCGCTCCTTGTGGTTGTTTCCGGAATATTGGGTAATTTTGACAGTTTAAGCGTTGTATGAGGTCATCATCATACAACGGTTTGAGGCAAATATTACACAGCCTTTGAGAGCCCTCTAACAGTGAAAGCTTGAACTGTGTGAAGTAACGATGCATACATCCGTCAGAGGCGCTAGGAGTACGTTTTCAAATGGGATGGAAAAAAGTTGCATTTTCAATTACGAATTAGGAAAGAGAAAACAAAAAATTGTATAGAAAAGGATAGTTCATATGTTCACTTCAAAACAGGTATTTGTGTAGGTATATGGGCCGAGGACTCTGAACACCATTTGTAGAGGATGATTTTATCATCCTGTCAAATGACGTCAGCGTGATGCCTTCTCAATGGTTTATATATCTATATATATATATATATATATATATATATATATATATATATATATATATATATATATATACAAGAGCATACGAAAGGTATCACGGTGACGTCAATTGGGAGATTACATTGCAACATAGGGATTGGACCATCCTGTACAAATAGTGTTCATTATCCTTGAGTTTAGGCAGGGCATCTCTATGTCTTTTATTACTCCGAGGAAGATTTCAAGTGATGCACCGCTAGTGCCCTCCAGCGATTCCGAGCTGGGTTACACAGAATTTTCGACAGATCCCGTGCAACGAGCTCTCAATTCGTAACTCGTCTACCTCTTGAAATCTTAGATGGCGCTACTTAAGATGCCTAAAAACCCTGGTGTATCGACTTAAGCCGCCGCTACTTTTGAAGTACTCTGATTGGCTAGAGACAAGAAGCCAGCGGCAAAAAGCTGGTGTGGAAGGCCGGCTTTATACCTGCAAAACTGTGGGATAAGGGATAAAACGAGAGACTTTCGCCAACTTGATTACGAGAAAACAAATGAATCCGTGGGCTATTTTTAGAATATCCCGCGACACTTGAGTGCACCGACACCGTCGGTTTTCTTGTTGGGGTTAATTTTCATGAACAGAAGTTTGAAGTTTTGCCCACGATTCACGAACATGAAATTAATAAAACAATATAATATATAATTATTAGAATATACGGAATCACTGTCCCAAATCAGTTCTATTTGTTACATTTCAGACATGATTTATTAATTTTCTTGCTGAAATATAATTAACTCACTCACATTTCACATAGAAGTACCTATTGCATTTCAGCTGCATCGCATGGAAATTCACCATTAGCACCAGTCAACTTATGCGCATTTGTGCCCGAGTTTTTAATATAATTTTTTTTAAAGAAATAAAGAATAATTTTGTGGCTTTGAGTTTAATTGCATTTGGGATTTGATATTTGTGATGAAATGTGTTATATTATTCTTCCACTTTTAAAAAACCGTTCAATATGACATGTAATAGTGAAAATATTTCTATTGTTCAATTTTGTTCGACAGAAAAGTGTATTTTTTGATCAACTACACTAAAAAGATTTCCACCATTTCAAAATAAAAGGAATGCATGGAAAATAACCAAAACCTTCACAAGCGTACTGAAGACAAAACATTGATAGATTTCAGTGGAAATGGAGAAAAATTTATATTTTTTACTTTATCGCAGACTTTCGCTACTTATGGAAGATTTAAAGAAACGGTAAGATATAAAAACGCATCCAGAGAGATTGAATAATTGATTAGAAAACATTTTTGCCATAAAATATTGTCAACATGCATGACGTTTTGAAATAACATGTCTGTTTCAAAGTATGTTCAGATTCTAAGTGGTGAGTACTCAATTTCTGTATTGAATATAAATCAGTTACCTACTTTGTTCACCTTTCTGGTTTGTCGGCACAAAAACGGAACATGATAAAATTATTAAAATATAAGGAAAATGAAGAAACACATCAATAATATAAAAAAATTGCACATTTTTTTCATTATACGACAACTATTGACTTTCAAATGGTTTTAACATTGTTTAAATATTTTAAGATTTTTTTTGGAAAAAATTACACAATTTTAGTAGTATTATTTTTTCAATAAAACTTGATATTCCACTTCGAGTATGGACTATTACTTTCGTAGGGCATACAAAAGTTTAATAAAATCCCTTAAAATTCAATCACCATGTCCTTGGAATGTTGACAGTGTTGACACGAGAAAGAGGACGCCATCTCTGGAGTCGATTACAAATGTAGACCACTAATTCATTTGTTTTGTCTTCAAAAAATTCCAAACAAAATCTAATCAGTTGGTACACCAGGGTTTTTAGACATCTTAGCGCTACTATAGCGATTTGTCAGTCCAGTTATCAGAAATATCAAGAGCATATAATACGAAGCTGATTTTGCTATGCTTTTCAATTATTTTGTTCCATTCGATTACTTTTCGCACTACCATTTCACTTGTCGCATTTGTTAAAATTACTTTTCCGACGACCTAGTTGAAATACGTATCATTTCGTAAGCTAGAACACAAAATTAGGTGCTTCACACGAGTGTTATATAATAGTTATTTTTATTGTATCTACTGCGCCAAATGCTACTTTGGTGATCGAAATGCTACTTTGGTGATCGAAATGCTACTTTGGTGATCGAAATGCTACTTTGGTGATCGAGAACTGATTTTTTTTAACGAGGCGCAGCCGAGTTGCGTTGGGGGCCCTCGATCGCACCGCTACGCTTCGTTCATGATTGAAACACTCGTTACCAAAAGAACGTTTATAAAACTTGTAACAAAACGGAATATTAATTATTTCACTCAGTAAAAAATATAATCTCCTCAACAAACCTAACTAACATCTTGATTACACATCTTTCGCACAAATGCTTGAAGCCATTTCTTCTCTGGATTCTGAAAAACTCTTATACTGCTAGATAAGGATTTGAAATGTTCTTCTTTGTATGCTGCGAATTCATCTGGCATATCTAATTCCTTATACAGGTTTCCGATAATTTCAAGAGATTCATTTTTGCTTTTGCCGTAGTGTTCGTAAATGATTTCGCGCCGCTGGGGATCGCATTTCTCCAAAGCTTTCACTGCTAACCACGTATATTTAACTTCCTCAATATCGTTACCGTGTTTTTCGGTTGTATCATTGAACCAATTATAGAACTCATTCTGCAACAAGAAACAATTAGTGGTTATGAGAAAAAAGTTGGTCAAAATGCCAGGTATGGGTACTCAACAAGCAAACTTCAAGTTTTTCTATTGAATACACAATATTCTAACTCAACGCAAATGGTTCTAATCCAGTACGATTCGGTTTTGAGACAAGAATCGATTGTAGCACCACCAAACTTGGTATGCCAGCAGTTGCAACCATGATAAACACGAAAAAACGTGATTGAACGCCAACATCAAATTTCAGGTTCACCCTTACCCGCCGCTGAAAGTTCTGGCGAAGCCGAATATTTGATCGGTCAACTCTGCTAAAAATGATCGGAGAAGGTAAAGGAAAAGTTCATATCGTTTCTGAAGACACACCTTCATGCAAATATAATATGCGAGTATTTGAGTACCTAAAATATGTTTTGTCGCACTTCACGGATATGTTTGCGGATGATCCGAAAATCATGAATAATTTAGTAAATATGGAATTATTATACTGAAGCAGCAACCCATTCCCTCTTTGGACTATATACAACAATTTTAAAGTAGTGTGACAGGTCCCACTTATACATGCCAAAAAAAAACTTTGTTTTACTCCTGCCTCATTTTCAACTTACCCATAAAATCGGCATTCTCTTTACTAAATGTTGAAAATAATCGCTTATTCAAATCCTGCATAATTCTGCATATCCTGCATAAATATATATATATATATATATATATATATATATATATATATATATTTAATAAAACTATTGTGAAGTGCAAACCTCAAGCTTGAAGTCACATACTTCATTTTTTATGTAGGATGTGTATGAGCGATTATTTTCAACATTTACTGAAGAAATTGCCTGGATTGTGGGTGAGTTGAAAACTGAGGCAGAAGTTAAACCCAGTTTTTTCTTTGGCATGTATAAGTGAGACTTGTCTCACTAGTTTTAAATCGTTGCATATGGTCCAAAGAGGGTACTGATTCCTGTTTCAGCATAACTATTTCATATCAACTAAAATATCCATGACTTTCGGATACTCGTATCGTAGAAGGGTTATGTGAAGTGGGACAAAACACATTTTAGGTACTCAGATGCTCACATATTTGCATGAGGAAATAGAAGTCTTCAGGAACGATATGAACTTTTTTTTCCTTCTACTATAATTTTTAACAAAGTTATGACAAATCTAATTTTTGGCCTTGCCTGAACTTGCAGTGGCGGGTTAGCGTGAGCATGAAATGTGACGTCGGCGTTAAACAACGTTTTCTGAGAAAACGAGCGTATTTCATAAGGTATTACTGGAAATCATTCTTGTGTAGAATTGAATTATCTCTCGACCTATCGGAATCGTTTTTTGATAAATCTTATATTTTCTGAAATAACAACAAATATTTTTTTTATATGAAAAATACTTTAGGTTCCACCCCTGATTTTTTGGTAAACAATTTTTTTTCTGATAATACATGATGTCGAGATGTCATGTGCCGAGTTTCAGAGTGCTACAATTCATTCTTCACTTTTTGCCTGTTTGTCTGTCGTTACTGGATTATTCAGAAATACTGAGATTTCTGAAAAAATACTTGAAGGTAGCCAAAATATCGGCCTGTCGCTACTATAAGTACGAAAAGTAACTAGGTATTAGAAAATATTCATTATCCAGATGAGCTTTAACAACTTCTGAAGTAACGATAGTCGTGTTACCGACGCATATTTTACCCTTCTTACTCCCATATACACCTACAAGGTAGGCTCATTGTGGCGAATAACTGTCCGAAACAACTACTTCTCTGGCTAATACCACGACGGATATTGAATTATATCAAACAGATACTTTTACAATGTGCCTCATTGCAGAGTACACAATTGCATGTGCTCCCCTGCAAGCGAATAGAAAAATTTTGTTTGAGTCGGACAGGAGAATCACCTGTAAACTAGTTTCGAGGTTGTTGCCTCGTCATCAGTACAGGGTAGGTCACCTCAGACAAAAGTTTTTTTTTGCGAATAATAATTTTTTTATGAAATTTTGTCAAGTAGAACAAATAATTCATGTCTAGTCATCAGAAGGACATCAATTTCATTTTTGGGTAAGTCTCGGAGAGAATTTCCGATAGGCTCCGTTCACACGAATCGGTAACACCGATTGTGGTTTCTGACCAGCGAAGTTCGACTGGCAGGCCACGCCTTTGCGACCTGATTTCGTGGAAAATATACGCGGTCGCGCATCAATTCCCCGATATATTCATTCCGTTTTACTCTGTGCTCCGAATAAGATCACAGTGTAGTGCTTTTGTGGCTATTAACTTTTTATAATTTTAAATTTGCTTTTCTCAAAGCCACTTTGCTCTTGCACACATAGTCATCATATCTGTTGAAACATACAGTTGACTTTTGAGTTTATAAATCTAGCCAGTGTTTATTCGTTTGATTACTACTGATGATAACTCTCGTTACATAATAACTTTATTCACTGCAGTGTGATACATACAAGAAGATAGTACACTATGTTTGAAAATTGAGTTAATGGCAGTAAATAAATGGCATACACCCACAAAAGGATAATATCCTGAGCGTGGGAATGGTATTCATTCATTTAGTAACCACTAAATATTCACGTATAAAATAATTTTCAGTATAAAAGTTAAATATAGTTAATATTATAGTAATATAAAATTCTTTTGAATGCATATTCACAGCAGAACAATTTATGCCGGAGTTATTCATCCTGCTGTCCTGTACAACGAGCCTTCGCTGTTAGGCTGTCGACATAGGAAGTCGAGTTTTTGGGAACTACTGGAAATCTATATCTAGCACTCATCCCCTTGCCACACCTGCTATCCTGCGTGGGGGTTGTATTACCCTGAACCTTTGCTGTTTCATTCCTGCTGCCTTTCACCTTCCATTTCAGCGGTGAGAACACTGAAGAAAAGTGTGTTGATAAGGGTACAACTCTGAACCTTTTCGAAATAAACTGATTTTGCTATTTCTTTGTTGTGTTGTAGCCTATGATAACGCTCATAGCTTCCAGGAACACTTCAACAGTGATTTTTCTTCAATTATTGTAATACATATCGGATGCCCTGGGTTAACGTCTCGTGATAGCATTCCATTTGCTAGTGACATTGATTCTGAGAAATCTTTATCCTTCCGGTTACAGGGAGCGCTTGCAATTGTTGCCTCTGCAATGAGGCACATTGCGCAAGTATCTGTTGGATATAATTCAATACCCGTCGTGGTATTAGCCAGGGGAGTAGTTGTTTTCTGACAGGTATTTTCCACAATTAGCCTACGTAGTAGGTGTATATTGGAGTAAAAAGGGTAAAAACATCGGTCGGCGACGACTATTGTTCATCCTTATCCTGTTTTCCTGTATATCGGATGCCCTGAGCTAACGTCCCGTGATAGCACTTCATCTTCCTTTGTGGTATTTCTGTCAGATTTTGGTTTGTGCCCTGTTCCAGACAACTCCAGCTCTTTTTAGAGCCCGTTCTTTTTAGAACACCCAACTTAGAGAATTCGTATCTTCGAAGGCACAAACTGAACTGACTGCGATATTCACCAATGACTTTTGCACATACATATGTGCTCCTGATTGTTCCGGCACTTGACATTTATTTGAATTAATTCGATTTGTGATTGTTACTATTAGAATTCCGAAATTTGAAAATTTCAATTTGAATATTTTTAGTAAATTATCTCTGATAATAATTGTTGGAAGGATAAAGTGCACTCTAGGAGTTTACTGTATCCTTCTTTGGTCTTTCGTAAACTACGTGACCCTGGATATATCTTCGGAAGCAAATCTGGAGATTTTCCACTAAAACATTTCTGTAATTTGAAACCCTTCAGGTTCACAGATATTTTTGTGTCATTTTAATTTTGTGTTCTCATCAGAAGTCCATTTTCTGCGTCAGGCTGATGACCCCAAATCCAGTCGAGCTAGCCGCTTCGGATTCGGAAACGAATCAAATTTTAATCAAAATCCAAATGTTCAGCCTCCACGACACTCCGTTTATTTCGTCAATCTGGTCTCACGCCAGTAAAACGGGTGTAAGCCGCTCCACCTCGTGGGTAGATCAACAGGCACTCCGATTCTCCGGGATGAGAGATTCGGTCAGATACCTGAACAAAAACCTCATAGTGGTAGATCTCCCAAAAGAACTTTAAGAGCTTTGTGTTCAGATATCTGACTGAATCTCTCAACAGGGAGAAACGAAGTGCTTCTTGATCTGTTCACGAGATGCAGCGGCTTACACCCGTTTCACTAGCGTGAGATCAGAGTGACCGAATAGATGGAGTGGTTTGGTGATACGGACTGGAAACAGATGTCCTCAAGGCTGTTTGTGGTGACGTACCCTGTATTGATGACGAGGCAACAACCTCGAAACTGGTCCCAATCAAAACATTACTTACATTTAATGAAGGAAGGTAGGTTGGGAATGGAGGTTAAAGACCTTCTTGAAGAATCGAATTAAATAAGGATAAATATCCAATTGATCTGGCTGATTTTCATTAATAGGTCCTTCATATTATGTCCACATTTACAATCCATATCTATCAACAACCTTATATGGCAATAGTAGAGCAAGGCCGTAGGTACACAGGATTTCATTCCGAACGGGAGGAGGGGTTGAAACAAGTTTTTCCCACAAAACTGGCAATGGAAGAAGGAGTTCTAACTTCCCTATCCCCTCTGGGTACGGTCGTGGTAGAACGCAGTTCCAGTCAACCCAGTATAATCTTAAGTGATTTGTTGAAGTTGTCATAACTCTATCTTAGTTCCTAGTACGATTTAAAAGAAAAAGGACGTACATTTTTTTTAATCACTGGATATTACGGGAAATAGTAACTAATCAACGGAAGTTCATTAAATAATAATGAAAGTTGTCTTTCGCGTAGATATATTAACATAATAATTAGTTTAATTTGTCATAAAAATATTCCATTGACAATTATTTAGTTACCTCAGCTTGATGAAATGTTTCCATTCGCTGCAATATCGGAACAGTTTTCTTCTTCAATTCTTCAGTGTAGTTCTTGGACAAATGAAGCGCCAAAATGAAAGGAGAGCAAAAGGTATAACCAGTTCGATATTTCGCCAATGTCTCGAATTGTTCCATGGAAATCTCTCTAGGGTTATACTTTTTCGAATTCAAAACTTGTCCGAGCACTCGGTTCATCATGACGCTATGAAACTGATTTAACATAGATACGTAGGATGGATGTGAAGAGAAATGTTTTCTTAGAACAACATAAACGGAGCTGTTTAATGCAACCATGTCTGCTATTGCAGTGAGTCCTACGTCTTCGTTTCTGAACCAAGCGAGACGAACCTGACTAGCACTGTTGTTGTTTATCATATCACAACAAACATCAGCGGCCGCTTCCATCTAAAAACAATGAGAGCAGATTTTACAGTTCACTTAGTAGTTATTTATGAATTACACCACCCTCAAGTGTCTTTGGACACTAACTATCATCAACATTTCAATTGAAGAAAAACAAAGCTGGCAAGGTCAAAAAAGATAATCAAGAAAAAAGTGCAACCCTGTGAAAAATTATATCATATACATCAACCAGATCATTGTCATATTTTTGGTTACCTGTATGGGATCGCACTGAAAATAGCCCCCCATGGTAAATCCTGCTATGAAATGGAATATTCCATGATTCAGTATCTTCGAGTTTTTATCACTCAAATTGGACATCATCTGGTAAAACCACCCCACAGCTGAAAGTCACGATAATGGAAGATTTTCAATGTACCATAACTATCATCGGCTCAAATTTTATTAACAAAACAGGCGGGGCAGGTTGTCGACCTTCGCTATCACATATGGCCTGGAACTACTGGTCGAGCTACTCACACTAATTCCTGATCACAATACACTTGATTTTTTTCCCACCACATTTCCTGATCCATACAGTACAGAAATATGGTCTCCACTTCGGAACTCCGACCACAACCTTATCTCCACTCGTAGCTATACAGTAGACTATTCAGTAGACTGGGATGGTCTTCGCTTCATTTTTCTCAGCATTTCCATCTCGTAGCTATACAGTAGACTATTCAGTAGACTGGGATGGTCTTCTCTTCGTTTTTCTCAGCATTTCCATACGAAAAGTTTCTCTTTTGGAGATCCAACACAATCGCAGAACCTGCTCCTTCAAACCTTCAAACATGCAGCATACCCTCACAAAAATTGAAAGATGGCTGCTGAATCCTACTTTGCATGATTTCCTATCAAAATGTTGTGATCGATTCTATTCAAAGCCTTGAAGAAATCTATGTATGTTGCATCAATCTGAGTCTCATTTTCCAAGGGTTTCAATATCTCTACTTCATATACTAGTGATAGTTGGTTTCTGACGTGAAAACCCATGTTGATTGGTAATCAGTAATTCCTTACAATAATAATTTAATTGGTCAGTGATTAATTTGTCGAACAACGGAATTAAGAACTGATTGCATACACTCCCATATTTTTTCACAACCTCTTTAGAACCGGATTTATGAATGGGAATGATATAGACGTTTTTTCACAATTTTGGAAATATTTCTTCGTCCAGTGAAGATCTAAATGACAGAAATAGTGGATGGGTATACCATCAGGTTCAATTGATTTTTTGTTAGGTAACTTAGATATAGCATCATACACAAGAGCAACTGATAGGCTTGGGATTGGACACGGAATATCATAATCACAACCACTGCCTCTAAGCTCATTCAACATTAAACTGTTTACAGGCTTAGTGAATACTGTGTAGAAATAACCATCATACTGTTTTACTGCAATTTCCTGCCGTTTTATTATCGTAGATCATATTTAGTGGTAAACCATTAGTAGATTTTTTGTTATTGACGTAATTCCAAAAAAATTTTGGATTTGACCATAAATGGAAATCGACCTCTTCCATATAATTTTCATAGCAGGATTTAGTAATTATTTTGCAATGTGTCCTTAATCCAGCAAATTTGTTATAATTATTCTAAGTTCTGTTTTCTTTCTCTATTTTCTTTTGCCCAACTAAGTGCCTTAGTTCACTAGAAAACCATCTAGGATAATTTGACATTCTGAATCGTTTCAATGGTACAAATAGAGCCAATACCATACTCAACACGTAATAAAAGCTTTCTTTAGCTTCATCTATGTTATTATAGTTTAACAAATAATTCCAATTTATAGCTAATAAATAGTTGTTCATGCCCATGTAGTCTGCATTAATATAATCATAATAGTATTCCTGAGTTTCATGTTTTTTTGTAATCAAGGGTCAAATTGAGAACATTTGGATTATGGTGTGTGCTAGCGGTAAATAATGGATCAGTTGTTATGGTCACATTAATATCCAGTACATTTTTTGAAAATAGTAAATCTAATTAAACATTTCTGCAATTGGGAATAATATTCAATTGATAGAAGTTAAAATAGGAATAATATTCACACATTAAATGAGCATAGGATCCTTGGGTGCAGTTCGCCTTGACACCATAATCATTATTTTCCCACCTAGCTTCGGGCAGGTTGAAATCACCAAAAGTTACAGATTTCGCTGATGGAAAACTAGTCATTACTTCTTCCAGTGACTGACAGTGGGATGAATATTCAACTTCGGGAGACTATGGTGGAATGTAAACTCCTCCTATGATCACATTTAAATTACCAATTGTGCATTGATGGAATAACTGTTCAACATTGAGCTATTGTACATGAATTTTTTCATATAAGTAATTTAGCGCGAAGGTCTTGGAAAAAGCCTTCAACATCTAGGTTATGGAATATCTAGAACGCTCAGGAATTGTGAACGATCGACATTAGGGTTTCCGGCACCAGAGATCAACTGGTGACTTGGTGGCCTTGCCAAGCTTTCATCTTATGGATTGTCCCCTCCCCAGTTGTGTTCCTTTCTCTTTAGGTTTCTCTCAGACCGATCCTTCCACGTGGTGTTTGATGAAAGTAACATCCGACACTCATCTATATACTTATTAATGTTGGTACACTCTATAGCACTAATACTGTTTATTCTTCACATCAATGCTTTGTTGGGAGCAACCTCATGTCCAGTGCATAGCTTTTTCAGCTTTCAAAACTACGATATCAGCCCATAAAACCAGAAAAGAACGGGGAAGAAACGCGAACGATTTAAAAATTCTAGAATAGGGATCCAACTCAATAGAATTCAGTTTTAGAAGAATCCAAGCATAAATATATCTTTTCTAGAAAGGCCGACCTTACAGTGGATAGCGTAATTATTACTGAAATGATCAATTTCAATGCTCGGTATCACCATCAGTAGTACATACCGGTTTATGGGGAAGTCATAAGTCCAATTCTGAGTTTATTGTATAATTTTGAAGATATGCTTATTTAAATTAAAAGTTTGTTATAATAAAATATAATTTCAGCAAATATTTACAATACAAATAGAGTACATATTACTTACAATATTTTACCTACTACCAATCGTTAATTTTTTTCTTTCTAAATTGTAAAATATAAGGTAAAATCAGAAAAAGGTAACATAAAATAAAAAAACCCCATCAAATCTGTCTGGCAACCTGTGACTAAGGAGATTCCAGCTCGTAAAACATAATATAAGCATTTGTGTTGAAAACAACTTCATGGGAGACTGCACGAACGATGTCATCATCGAATTCAAAAAAACTACCAGTAGGTGTCTGCGCTAAGGTAACATAGTGGCCGCAACTCAAAGTGGGTCCTATGTGGGACACAACGGCGACAAGCCTATAGATTAGTGGTTCATTTATGTGTTGTCTCGAGTACCCCGTCAGATCTAGCCTCTGTCTGAACATTAAATGTTTAGTTATCTTTATGTTTTCGAATGAGAACCTCTTCAGCTGGATGCAGAGCACCATAGAGGATCTTTCCAAAGAAAATTGTTTTGTAGCTCTGACTTTTCTTTTACACAAATCGCACCGATAGCATTCGTCGTCAAACTCTTCACTTGAAAAAAAATTCTCCAAAGCTTCATTCAGTGTCTCGGCTTCCAGAATGTTCAACGACAAGTCCTGGAAATGCTGAATCGTTGAGTTGACGTGACTACACCTCAGACACCTCATATCTGATCTCAAATATCCCCCCAATATTTGATTGAATGGAGTGGTTTCTTTAATTTTGGAATCAAAAACAGAAAAATCATTAAAACGGCTGAAGTAAGCTCTTTCCAAGAAACGTCGGAATTCGTGGGTATCTTCTTGTCTACCAGGTGTGAGATCTTGACATATCAGTTGAAGTTTGTTATAAATCAATAGAGGACGGAATGAAGTTGCAGTACGTTGTTGGGAATCTTGTAAGGTCTTCCTTATTGCACAGATCATGCATTGGCAACCAACATCTTGACAATGAGCAATGTGTTCTCTATCTGACAAAAGCCAATTTACCAAAGCTGGTACATGAAAGAGAGCTTGTAAGGTAGAATTAAGATAACATGAATTTCCCATGTTAACCATTCCAGCACCTATTGACCAATCAGAGTTTTTCCAACCAAGTTGTACAGCATCTAGAGGATATAAGTCGCGAATCACAAACTTTGGGGAATCATCAGCTCCTACATCTGCTTCAGGATTTCTGGTAGACAAATTTGCAGAATCAGTTCGCAAAGTATATTAATTATTTACTCAAAATTAGTTAAAATTCCTGAAATGACTGATATTGTTGATTTTTGAGTATCAGTTGTCATAGTTAGAGTGCCCATTGGTAAAAATTTTACTGATAGATACTCTCTCCAAACTTCCACCCTTTTCCTCTGTGCATTTTTTGTTTTGGGGGCGTTTTTCCCAAAAAAATTTTTGAATTTTTTTTGTATGTGTTTCCCTCGTGTTTCCTAACTACTGTACGAAACTCTATATGGTGATTCGTCAGGTCGTTTTGAGAAAAAAAGTTCCTATGAATATATGTCCGGAGTTGCTTCGGTTCTGAGATACAGGGCGTTTAAAACTTCAACGCCTTGTATCTCAGAAAAATTCTCAGTACTTGCTTAATGACCAACTTGAATTAAATGCGTCACCACTCATAAATTTGTTTTCCTGGAAAGGTTAGATTTAATTAATAGAAATGTAAAGGTACTTATTGTGAATTTATTAGGAGTCAGGTATACAACCGTACCCTAATTAATTTTAGATAAGTATTTAAAGTAACATAGCAAATAATAAGTAATTTAGTGTATCTTTACCACTTGAAGAAGCTTTTGTAAAGCGAAACAATTGTCGTGGTTTTGTAAACCCTTTTGATGTGAAAATCATTTAAACTATAGTTTCATTATAGATATTAACATGGATTTTCATCAAGTATCGGCTATATCAATTCAAAAAATAATATATGTTACTATGATTCAGCTGTTGTTCCATATGTGGGGCCACCCAGGGGTTTCTTACCCAAGTTTTATCATGATTCATTTCAATATTGTTTATTGAATATTCGGCCAATATTCAAATTTCAATCCTAGTGATAATGTATTTTGTAATATTGTATTAATATTGTCTTTCAAATATTGGCGTAAGGTTTTCGTAACAATCTCAATCAATATAGGGTCAATATAATTTTTAGAATATGGATTAAATAAGTTTCCACCCATGTGTTATCAAACTTGGATATACAATATTGTTTTTTATCTCTAAAATCGTGAAATCGCAATATTGGAGCTAGATGCTGGAAACAATATGTAGGCAATATCGCTCTATCGATATTGGTGAAAATTATTGAACCAATAATGACCCAATATTTCATGAAACAATATACATTCAGAACAGGTTGAGCCAATATTCCACCAATATTAATAATGAAATATTGTTTTTCCAATATGAACCCATTTTGGTTCAATATTATTTTTACATTTACAATATATCCATATTGGCCCAATATGAAAACAAGATTCAGCCAGTATTTAATAAAAATTCTTATCCAACCGAGTTGTTTTCTAATTACGTATACTTGCATTTTTCAACTAGGGAATGAAATCGAATCATCATTGTTCGTGTACATTGTATATATATACTTACCAACTCGATCGTCCAACCCAAAATGTTGGCAAGTTTTACATTTTCTTCTGTCAGATGTTCTTCGATTATTTTATATGCGAAAACTGAAGTGAGCCCTCTAACTTTGTTTCCATTTTTCACGTTGTATTTCAGGCATTCTGCAAATCGACTAGTACTTTCATCGATGTCGAGAAGATTTTTGTCTTCTGTAATGTCTCTTACAATGAACGGAAAGAAACTTGTGAATTCTTCGGTTTCTTCTTTGGAAAATGGAAATATGTGAGGTTTGATCCTTTCATCACGTAAATAACATGAACTGAAAAAAATATGACAGTCAGAATATCTTTTTTGGTAGCGTGTTCGAGTGTCGAATGGATACAGGCGTTTCTTCTCTGTTTTGAATATACAAAACTTGTTGCAGACATTAGTTACTGTTTGCAGAGACCTACCCTATACTGATGAGGGCAAGAACACAGAAATCGATCGATAGGTGGTCCAAATGTTTCAATGAACATTTCCATGCAACTAGCAATTGCGGAGACATCCTTGTAGGACTCTTCACGGAAATTCATTAGATGTAATTGAACGTTCGTCGTGGTATTAGCCAGGAAAGAAATTGTTTTCTGATGGATTTTCGACCCAATTATTCCTATTGTATAGGATTCTGGCAATAAGCGTCGTCCTGGTTGTTTCTCTCTTGACAAGCTTATTGTGAACAATGCAATGCAGATTTCTTTATTTAAACATTTCTTTAATTGAAAATCAAGGAATAGAAATTGAGTCAGATTTTGAGATTTGGACGAGTTCCCAAAGTTTCATATTGATTTGAAAACGTCGCAGTTGCAGCAAAATATAGTTTATTTTGACTCATTATTAAGAACAACTATTGTAAAAAAATGAATCGCTGAATGTGTTGCTAAGCACAAAACTCGAGAATGGCTGGATCAGTTTAGCTATTTTATATTTCTTGAAGTTCGAGGAACATACTTATGAAGAAAAAAATTGGATGAATGAAAACCTCACTTTTCTTTTTAATGACGTCATATTTTTATTGCAGTTATAGTTTAAGTAGACATGAGGTTTGAAACTCACTAGAAATGTCTGGAATACAAATTCTAGAATGTTCTCGAAGCTTCAGGATGGTTTTAGAAAGTTCGAATAAACCGTGAAATGAACCTTTACAGACGCTACAGAAAATTCTAGAACCAACTAAAAATACACTCGAGTGAAATTCTCGATATCAAGTGTGGGTAGATGAGGAGGCGTGGGAACTTTCTGGAAATTTTTAGGGTATAAGAAAAGAGTGTTTCAAAGTTGGAAAGTTCTAGAGAGTATTGAAAAAGACACTAGAAGAAGTTCTCGAATATTCGACAACCAGGAAGTGGGTGTGAGGTTTGGAACTTTCTAGAAATGTTTGGAATATACGAGAGAAAACTCTAGAATGTCCTCCAAACTTCAGGAAGGTTCTAGAAAGCAACCATGAAATGAACCATATAACAGAGGCTCTGGAAAGTTCTACAAAGGAATAAAAATAAACTAAAGTGAAATTCTCGAAAGTTAGGTCGACAAGGGGAAGGGTGAGTTGGAACATAGCTTTTGCCCGCGACTTCGTTATAAAATATGTCCGACAATAACATTGATAAAAATATAAAATTATATTGGAAGGGTTAATTGGCGAATCAAAAATATACACACCAATATAAACGATAATGGGGGTCATAAATAACTTTTTTTTTAGTTTATTGGTATATATATACACTCCTTACCCATTAGTCTGGAGTCTGATACACTTGTGGAGGAAGTCTTTTGCGTGTCGAATCAACGTTTTTTTATGACACTGAAAGTGATATATACTTCTTAGTTGAAACGCCATTTCGACTGGCTCTTTAATATTCATTTGGAATCGTTAACCTTGAGTTATAATAAACCATAACTTAATTGGTTGAATAATTGGGGAGATAAAAACTTTACCTGATTTTAATTCATTTAACTTCATCAAAAAACATATAATAAGTACTTTCAATTTTTACAATACCTCATTTCATTGCAAAAACGTTATGGTATTTATTATACGTATATATACAGAGATATTCATGGAACTGGTCCCCTAGATGGTTCTGATGAACTCCTTTGTTTTGTATTATGAGATTTGCTACAACAAACACTACATAGACTTCTTTCTTTCAACTGAAGCATTCTGTGTTATTTTTGGATTCCTCATTCGATTTTAATTCAAGATGAACTAACTTATGAAAAAATCAATAAAGTAATCCAACCTTCTGCTTAAACCTATACTCCATAGTAGGTATTTTTTGAAAAGTCTCCAACAGAAGAGAACCACTGCCTCCTTCGACCGTTACCTTATATTTACTCGAATCTTGGCAATATTTTTAACAAGCACTATTTTGTAACGCTCTCCCAATTTTTGGACCTGAATTATGTTTCAATTCAGATGGGGAGACGGTGGCGGATCCAGGGAACTGGTATGGGGGGGGGGGGGTAATGAATATAAATATTCTCATTTAAGAAAAGTAAAATATGAATATATTTCCAAAAGACATATGAAATAATAAAAAAATAAAGTGGTTCGGTATGTAAGAATTGCGAATGAAAGTATTTGAAACACTCAAATTACGATATTTTGAAACATACTGCGTTCATCCTCAGACCTTAGGACAGCAGTACGAGTATTTTGGAATAGGCTTGGGGGGGGGAGGGGTAATTACCCCCTTACCCCCCTGAATACGCCACTGTGGGGAGACACCTACGTATCAATTTCTTGGTCCTTGTATGCTGAATCGAAAAATATATTAGACTCAAGCTAGGAATTCCTGAGACGACCACTAAAATACATATACAGCGGAATCTCAAGGTTCTAAAAAGCACTTCGACAATACTGTCAACTTCAGTCCGAAACCAAGTATTTGTCAAGAGAAAATTGACCATATTTCCAAGAATAGATTTGATTAGTTTGGGGCTTCGAGGCTACAAGTCTCTACACAACGACCGCTTCAGATCTATTGGGTGTATTTCATAGGCTGGTTCTTAAAATTCTCATGCATCCGGGAGCTCCCTGTTAAAAGCATTGGCCTTGACAAGCCCTCGCAGTGGAATAGTATATATACTGATGGTTTCTCTTCTTCTTGACAGTACCTGGATAGTTCTCGTACCAGAATGATATAGTACTTATATGTTTGTTGAGCCTACAATGCCCTGTGAGTCCATCTAATATTCGGTAGTGCTCCTTTTCTGGCTTAGTAGATATTCTGTAAATGTTGCCAGCACTACTGGTGAATTGTTTCACCATTCTTGAGATATCTGTTTTATCCATGATTTGGTGTTTTGTTTTTAGTACAGCTGTTACTATACCGCAAAAGGGTTCTGGGCTATTCAAGGCCTTACTTGCTCCTTCTTGGGCAAGTGGAGCAGATTCTTCATTACCTTTATATATAATAACCTATGTGTGCAGCCGCGTGCCTAGAGTCATTCCATGTATGAGAAATTACCCTATTACCTCCTCCCTCAGACACGCCCCTGTATGTATGAGGATACCCACGCTAGGGTCAGTCTGTTCTGACTGCCGAGCTTTTTTAGGGGTTCTATATGCAGTTCCAAACAGGTTTTGAGGTTACTTGCATTGTTAACTGCTTTTAACAACGCTTGGCTGCCTGAGAACTCATGCCATATTAACTCTTGTGCCCCATGCTCTATTGTAAAGATTTTCGCTTTAAACATCGTCATATATTTGCCTAAACTCAATGTGATTCCTACCTTCGGCTTGACCGCATATATACTATCCTGAACCTTGGTGAGTTAGGATGTTAGAAGGTACTAATTCATTATCAGTAATCATCATATCAACTCCTTTCATCGACATATACGTGATTTCAACAGGATGCAGGTGTGTGGATCTCCGATAATTGAACAATGTTAAGACAATTTTGAAATTCAAAATGAAATGAATAGCGTCTGAATATAAATATATAAAGAATCGCGGTGTTCAAATTCTTCTGTTGGCAATCCTTATTGAAGTGAAGCTGTCACTTTACTGCTAAGGCAGGTGAAGTGCTGTCACTTTCTTGTGAACGCAGGCAAGAGAGCGTTTCAAGAAGATAGAAAAAAGTGCAAATTGCAATACTCATGGAAACCAATGTTTTCTGTAAAAAAATACAACAAGAAATGCAAATAAATATATATTAATTCTCAGTGACATGAAGTTACAGCCAAATAGTAATTATAGATATTCGAAAAGAAAAACATAAGCACATGCTATTGAAAAAAATATAAAAATATAACTAATTCTCGTAACCAATAATTACACCTAGCCGAATGTTACATACTGACTTGCTGACCTACTACATTATACACTGGATCTGAAATAAAATTCGTATTCAAAATAAACTAAACATCAACAATTTAAATTTATGAATCACGTTTGTAAATTTTCTTCATTATTTTAAAGAACAAATCGTGAGGCAGGCCTTTGGATATTTGATGTACATGTGTACGAATTCTATTGAAACTCTCTTCTTCGTAAACAGCAAAAGTTGCTGGAAGGCTCAACTCTTTGTACAAGTTATTGATAATTTGGGTTGACTCTACATCTGCCCTTCCATAGTGCTCTTCCATGATTTTTCGTTGAGCAGAATTAGCTCTCTGCAGAGCCACGACTGCCAACCAAGTGCATTTTCCTTCCCTGATGTCTGTGCCAATTTTTCCTGTTACAGCAGAGTCACCAAAACAATCCAAGAAATCATCCTAAAAATAAAAAGTTTTTTATATAAATCGAATTTGATTGGTTAGAAATATGAATAATAATGGTAAAAAATGTATGAGTATAGGACAAAAAAATTTATTGAAACGTTTTTCTGTCTAGAAGCGGTCATAGCAAGTGATAATCACTGCAAGTTAAAAGTTACGGGCGTGATTCCACGTGCAGTTAGACAAATTTGGATTTTTTGAAACTGATTTTTTTCAGTAACAGTATTTTTTTTGGTGTGTAGGTATCGGCTACTATGGTCATTAGCCACGTGTTCTGGATAGGCCTTGTTACTCCATACACCACCTTAGGAGCAACACTGTTAATTATGAACGCAACAGTGAATCGTTGAGGATTGTTCCCAGCCGACAACAAGATCTAATCATTCAGACTTTTGCATCTGAAAATTTAAAAAAAAAACTTGCCCCTGCCGGGAACCGAACCCAGGACCTCTCGTGGTTAATCTTATTACGAATCCGAAGGTATTTTCAACCAATTTTGCCTCCTGCTATGATATTTCGAATATGTCGGTAGATCCATCACTGCTAACGTGCAGTGTAAATTTTTTGAAATTACCTCTTCTACATCATTATTTTATTCATTTTTGACTTATCTATTATGTATGCACGTTTTTCGAGTCTACCTGTAAAATTATGGTAGTTACGGAGGTATTTCCATGACAATTAAGACAAACTTCAAATCATTATTAGGATTTTTAATAAATATGAAGATTGGCCTTTTTAAAACTCAGGTCCAAATTTATCTGTTGATTCAGACCGGAAAGTGTAAAACTACCTGCTCATGCCGATAATTTAGTTGATTCTGATCGGTGAATAAGGAAAATCCTGTATGCCTCAGGGAACACCTCCCGAGGCGGTGAGTTACATAATTGTTATTGAATGAAGTTCCATGAGAATTTTTGTAAATGTCAGAACTATCCACACAATATTATTGACTGCAATCTTCAACAGAGTTTACCAATTAAAAATTTAAAAATTTAAAATAAGGTTTGTTTTCAATAAATTACGAAGGCGTAGAAGGGACACGAGCAATTATTTTTTTGAAATCCTGACTTTTCCGACTTTAATCTCGGGGGTCCGACTTCAATCTCGGGTGTCCGACTTTAATCTCGGGTGTCCGACTTTAATCTCGGGGATCCGACTTTAATCTCGGGGGTCTGACTTTAAGTCGGGGGGTTCGACTCTAATCTCGGGGGTCCGACTTTAATCTTGGAGGTCCGACTTTAATCTCAGGAGTGCGACTTTGAAGTTGGGTGTTCGAACTAAATCACGGGGGACCGATTTTAATCTGGGGAGTCCGACTTTAATCTCGGGGGTCCGACTTTAAAGTCGCGGGTTCGGAAATGAAGACGGTATATTCCAAACACGGCAAGTACAACATTCTCTTTTTTCTGATTGATTCGGCCGTTACTTGATGAAGATCCATAGTAATTGTATACACGAGAGATGATTTGATCTTCATAAACTTTTATTTGACCACGACATGTTTCGCTATCACAGTAGCTTCCTCAAGTGATTATACAATAAGCTACATACATCCATTTATATACCCGTAACATTAATTACAACTAAAAACACCCCTAACAGTCTGGTTAGGTTTCCATGAGAAGTGAGACAAACTTGTTAGTTCTGATGTTATTTTCAGGAAAAAAGGAGCGAAGTAAAACAATGAGTTTGAAGTTAAATTGTTATTCTTAAATAACGAATCCAATTTTTTTCCCAATTGTACCTCTCATTATAGTTTGTCGGAAATGTTTGTGGTTCCAACGCTGCTGGCGTGCAGTGTATAAAAAATATTGTTAATTTTTTATGTATCTAAAAATTCTGCAAATTTCAAACTTCTACATAGGAAATTAGGGAAGTAACAGGGATGTTGCCATAAGAAGTGAAACACGTTGTATATTGACGATTTGATAACAACTCAAGTAGATGAAAAAAAGCTTATCGCATATTGTTAACGAAATGATTTTAGAAGCCTTGTAAAAAGTTATCAGTCTATAACTTCGCCTCCAGAGGTACTGCAACAAAAAAGTTCTACTGCAACTGTTGAGTTCACACGGTTGGTTCTGCGCTGAATAGTTTACACCTGAGATTAAAGTCGGACTCCTGAGATTAAAGTCGGACCCCCGAGATTAAAGTCGAACCCCCGAGATTAAAGTCGGACCCCCGAGATTAAAGTCGGACCCCCCGAGATTAAAGTCGGACACACCTTACCTTACCCTGGACAACGGGGTCCTGAAATGTGTGTTGGAGTCCGAGGATAGAAGGGAAGAAAGACGTCAGGAAGAGAAGAAAGACGTCAGGAAGGGAAGAAAGACTTCAGGAACAGAAGAGTGGAAGTGCTTCCAGAAATCCATGACGAGGTTACCGGAGGACATCTGGGAGTAACGAAGACACTGCAGAATGTGAGGCAACGGTTCACTGGGCGAATTGCCATGCTGACGTAAATTACTGGTGCAGAAAGTGTGCCGTATGCGCTGCCAGTAATGAACCCAGAACACGACTCAAGTCTCTATGTCGATTCGGCATTCTACTGGAGCTGCATTCGTACCAAGGCAGAAACTTCGAATCCAATCTCTCCCAGCAAATGTGTCGATTGCTAAACATCCGATAGACAAGAACCACAGCTCTACATTCACAGTCCGATGTGATGGTGGAGGTGAAGCGGATGAATAGAACGATCAACCTCCACTCTCAAAGGTAGTCTACCACCAAAGAGACTGTTCCTATCGTTCAGCAGTGCACGAGTCAACCAGCAAAACCACTTCTTATATCATAATCGGACGGGAGCTGAAACTTCCTCGGGACCAGATATTTGGGACGCATCCAGGACAAGACACTGCGGAAGAGGATTACGTCAGCAAGCTTCGGCAGAGGATCGACGACATCCATGAACGGGTCTGTTTGAACATCCACAGTGCCAGCGACAAAATGAAGGAGACCAGTGACAGTATGACATCAAGGCTGATGTTGGAGGATTTCAGGCCGGTGACTTGGATTGGCCGTACAACCCAAAACGTCGCCGTGGACCATCACCAAAGTAACTCGTGGAAAGGTCCATACAAGATCGTGAAAAGCATAAATGACATCGTCTACCGTCATTCGTTTCAATTCATTCGTCGTTCATTTCAATTGGTTGGCTCCTTATGCTGGGAATCACGACCAAGTTCATACCTTCATACCATCGGAGGAAGAGATTACGTTCCAAAAGTTCAAGTCCTCGTACTCTAACGGCAGAAAGTTCCACATGGGGTAACTTGAGAGGAGTCACGAGACCTTTTCATGGCACCTACTGATTACGCGCTAGCTCACTGCGTGGCAGAAGATCTTCGAATGTCCAGGGGCATAGCTGTAGTGTTCTCGAAGAAGTTCGGTCAACTTCAGGAAATACAGGAACAGAACCCAGAAGCTATGGGTGGGTGTTGCAGTTGAAGAAGGGTCAGAGAAACATCTTCTATCTGGTAACCAAGAATAATTCTTGGGATAAACCGTTCTATGAATAGCCTCACCAGATTAAGACTATGGATTTGGAGAGTCATAAGAATCATGTTGGAGACGATATTCAGATCCAGCGTCCTTAGAATTTTGGTATGCTGTATGCTTCAACGATCAAACGGAAAGACGGTGGAGTATAATAATAATAATGCAAGTCAAGCAGCCATGCAGATATCGGCACACTCCAAGGATGACATTTCAGAATGAAATGTCTTCAGGAAGGGGGCAATGTGACGACACTGTGCCGACCCTGGTATCGTCATGCCAGTTCATGAACAGAGCCATTTTTTTTGTGGAAAAGTGGATTAAAAATTCAATTTCCATTACAGCACGTACGTAGAATCAAACTTCCTCTAGGAACCAGTCCTTGTTTGAAATCGATAAGACGAACCGTTTTTGAGTTATCAATTGACTCTTTCACCCTTAAAAGCGTCCCAAACGTGATCGCGCTCATGACCTCTTGAATAAATGCACTCAAGTACAGTGCATTTTCGTTACAATAAAATGATTTTTATATTATTGTCACACGTTATAAAAAAAAAACAAAATAATGGGTTTTTCAAAACTGATAATATGTTATAAAAAAACCTATTTGGGCATTTTAAGATTTAGCCTCCGGCGCGAGCTCCGGCGTAAGTTAGTATGAATCTGGCACTGATGGCGAGTATTTTGCACACGACGTGTTGGACCTTACCATGCTCGTGTTTCAATGTCCACGTCTGGTGCAAAAAACACACTAATTTTTCAAGTTGTTATAAAAATAGCTATTGGACTACTATTCACATAAAAATTTTGTTACTGACCTGTATTTGGAAAAACTCTCCTATCTCCAAAAGGATCGTCTTGGCTTGGCGGTGCTGTTCCTGGTCGTACATGTTTGCCAAATACATAGCCAATGCCACTGGTAACTGGAAGCTATAATACGCAGTCTTGTACTTAACGATGGAATTGTACCGCTTCATCGTGAATTGGGATAAATTTGGCTTCCCGTTCACCATGCACAGTGAATCCAGCGATTGCCCCATGGCTGTTTTGAGGGTGACTTCGTGGAACAGATCCACTATCGGCACGTACTGCGGTTTGTTAGAGAAGTATTTTCTGAGAATGGAATAGAGGCTATTTTCGGCGAGAAGACCGTCATTGATGGCCAAAAGACCGACACCTTCATTTCTGTACCAGCTCGGCTGTCCTCTGCGCGTTTCGGATTGATCCATTATATCATCCAATATGATGAAGTGAGCTTGAAGCTGTAAACAATTGAATACTGATGAAAATTCCAGTAGCATACAGAAAATGAGTACAATATACAATTATTAAAGCTCTGGAACGAAAAGGTGATGGACCTAAAAGCGAAGGACAAAATAGAGTGGCCAAAAAAGCGATAGGACAAAATAGCGACAAGACAAAACAGCTACAGTAGAAATAGCGATAGACAAAACAGCGACGACAGTGACAAAGGAGACAACGACAAGACAAAATTCAGTGCGAGGTTAGTTTGATTAGGTTAAGTATATTCCCTTTTTTCCTCCTCCCTCCAGCCACGAGATAGCGAGCGGAGCAAGCACAATCTCAACAATCGTACTATCAAGATGCTCGCCAGCCAAAATATCCGGGATGTCTCTAGACGCCACTGAGTTTTGTCTATCGCTATTTATGCTGTCGCGGTTTTGTCTCGTTGCTATTTTGTCCTGCCGCTGTTTTGGCCTCGCTATTTTGTCCGTCGCTTTTATGTCCATCGCCTTTTCGTCCCAAAGCTAAATAAGAAAACCGCAAAATTTGTATATTCATTTTCATTTGTTTCAAAGTTACAGTTCTATAAATGTGATTGTCAGATCATAAAAAAAAATGTAATCCAAGGTCAACAAAAACTGATTTCACTTAATTATTTACTTTTTTTTAAATAAAATCAGTTTTTATTGACTCTGAGAGTACATTTTTTCGTAATCTGACAATCACATTCATAGACCCGTGACTTCGAAACAAATAAAAATGGATAGATATACAAGTTTTGCGTTTTTCTCACATGAAATACATTCTACTTTGCACTACCAAATTTATATTATTTATATTTATATAGATTTCAAATTTGGTACGTGGATTTAGTACTTGAATACGCACATTTTGACGACACTATTGAAAATTCACCACTTCAGATTCAACCGGAAGTGAACCAAACTGTTTTTTTTATGACACCTTGTACATCTTTTTCCATAATCTGGAAGCACGCAATTTGTGATAACACTATTCCGCAAAATTGAATCGGTTGATAATTGACGGAGATACATTCAATCGAACAAAGTTGGCCATGAAATTTAAACTTGAATCATCACAACTAACAAACAACATCAGAAGTTACCAGAGAAAGCTTCGAGGTGAGATACAGTTGAAAATCTAGAGGTTTACATGTAATGGCAGCAACCACATATTCCAAAAATTATCAAAAATTATCAAAAATTACCTCAAAAAGGAATATTTACTACACTTCGAGAAATGCCCACTGCCATTTCTCAAATGGCAACATGCTCTTTTACACCCCCTTGCAAATGGATGCTGTTAATGCTTTACCTGCAAAGTATTGCTTATTTATAGAAATATCCGGTCTCGAAGAACAAATTTTATTAAAAGTTCTTTTTGTCAGAAGATTGTCAAACTTATATATTTTTTTTTTTTCAACAACAACACAGTCTACTTTTCAGTAATATAAAATATGACATTAACACATACAGAATGAACAAAATATAAGTAAGAAAAATAGTAAACTACAACATTTCTCCCACCCAGTAATTGTTCCCATTAACAATTACTTCTCTTCGTTATCCTTTCGAACTGGTAGAATGCAGAGCCTGGAAACTGGTCTTCGGAAAACGGTCTTATTTGCTGTCATCACGTCTACAACACGAATTTTTCCATCTTTAGCGGGATATAAATTGACCACTATTCCTTTGGGCCAACAATTCCGAGTCGCATTCGGGTCACAAATCAGCACAACATCACCCAATTTGATAGATTTCTCTTCCTTGTGCCACTTTGTCCGTTTTGTGAGTGATGTAATATATTCACGGGACCATCGTTGCCAAAAGAAATCAGCAATCTTCTGGGCTGCCTTCCATTTCGACAACAGATTCAGGTTCTTTCCTTCAATTTCAGCACATGGTAATGCGGCATATAACGGTCCTATCAGGAAATGATTCGGAGTCAGTGCCTCAGGATCATTTGGATCAATCGACACGTGAGTCAGTGGTCTTGAATTGAGAATATTCTCAATTTCAGCGAAGGTTGTTCGTAGAACATACTCGTGAGGATATCTTTCTTTCAAAACTTCCTTGAGATTTTTCTTTATTGACTGAATCAACCTTTCCCACACTCCTCCCATGTGCGGAGATGAAGGGGGATTGAAAGTCCATTTCGTTTTCTTCAAAGTACAGAATTTCTTGATGTCTTCTTGATTCAGTTTATCAAGATTTTCTGCCAACTCCCTTTCGGCGCCTTTGAAATTGAGTCCGTTATCGCTGAATATTTCCTCTGGGAATCCTCTTCTGCAACCAAATTGTCTGAATACATGAATGAACCCATCAGTACTTAAGTCGTGTGCTATTTCTAGGTGGACTGCTCGGGTTACCATACAGGTGAATATAACCCCATACCTCTTCTCGTGAGATCTTTTCACAGTCACTTCAATGGGCCCAAAATAATCCACACCAGTTTTGATGAATGGTCTGATAGTAGGCTCAAGTCTACAAACTGGCAATTGCCCCATAACTGGAACAATTGGTGAACTCCTTCTATTTTTGCAAACCTGACAATTCGCCCAACAACTTCTAACTGCTTGTCGAATTCCAATGATACAATATTTCTGCCGAAGATTGTTAACAACGATTTCTTGGCCATGGTGGTTGACGAGTTCATGATGATATTTGATGATGAGTCTGGTTATTTCATGTTTTGGGTTTAATATTACAGGTTTTTTCGTATGATCACATAAAGGTGCATTGTCTATTCTTAAAGTATTGCTTATTTATAGAAATATCCGGTCTCGAAGAACAAATTTTATTAAAAGTTCTTTTTGTCAGAAGATTGTCAAACTTATATTTTTTTTTTTTTTTCAACAACAACACAGTCTACTTTTCAGTAATATAAAATATGACATTAACACATACAGAATGAACAAAATATAAGTAAGAAAAATAGTAAACTACAACAGATGCAATTGATACATGATGAGTGGTTTTACTGCTGGATCGAAAGTTACTGCTGAAAATTAACTGCCAAGTTCACACCGGTATTTTGAGAAACTTTTCACACGAGTAGTCTGATAGTTCATAATTTTTCATCATAACGAAATGTAAAGAACATGTTTCCATTGGCAGTTGTGAACTTTTCTTCATGACTATTACGTTTTGAGGCAATTTTTTTTTAATTGTAGGAATTTATATGGGAGCTGCACAGTGGCGGATCCAGGGGGGTAAAGGGGGTAAATACTCCCCAAGCCCATTCCAAAATACTCATACTGCCGTCTTAATGTCTGAGGATAAACGCAGTATGTTTCAAAATATCGTAATTTGAGTATTTCAAATACTTTTATTCGCAATTCTTACATACCAAACCACTTTATTGCTTGTTTTTATTATTTCATATGTCTATTGGAAATATATTTATATTTTACTTTTCTCCCATACCAGTACCCTCAACTGGAGCTGCATTTACATGAGAACCTCAATTTTCAACTGTATCTCACCTCGAAGCCTCTGGTATATTCGAGTGTCATTTGTCGGTTGTGATGATTTGAATTTGAATTTCATGGCCAACTTTGTTCAATTGAACAATCAACTGCGTCTCCGCCATTTTTCAACCGATTCTCAATTTTGAAGAACGGTGTTATCACAAATTGCGTGTTCTTCTGGATGATAAGAAAATATACAGGATGACATTTGAAACAAAAAGTTGGCGTCACTTCTAGTCAGAAGTGGTAATTCATCAGTAGTAGCGTCAAATTATACGTATTCAAATACTATGGCAACATATAAAATTAGAAATCTGTATGTTCAAAACTATAGAAAAATTACGGGCCGTACCTAACCTCGTGCGGTCACCCGGTATAAGAAAATATCGAAATTAAGATTTAGTATGCGAGTGTCAATCATACCTTTACATGCTTGCGTTTGGTCTTACAAAATATTTGAAATATTAAAAATTTTTTAGGAAATAATATATAGGTATATTAATGACTAAACAATCATATTTTTCGGTAGAAGTTATAATTTCTTCACTTATCAACAAGACATATTTGTCCATTATTATTTGAACAGATCAAAAACTCCGGCCTATGCAACGTATCTGAAAATAACTTTGTTTCTCCACATCACTGATGAAATTTTATACCGACGAGGAGAAACTGAATCTTTTTAAACAATGTGAACATGAAAAGAAAACATGACCATATTACGAAAATAGAGATGAAACCAAACATTGCTGTAGCTTATCGTAATCTTGTTAAATAAAATATTTGTCAGTTCACTTATCATCGTTTAGAAAACGCAAGAGATAATATTTTAGAATTGTGTCATGTATTGAATATATTGTTTGCCTTTGCATTTTGTATGCGTGCGTATGATAATGCCTTTTAGACGTCCATCAAGGGAAGAGACTCTGTCATATGGTGTCGTTTCTACAGATAGATCTGAATTTTTCAATTTCGATCTAAATTCATAAAAAAAAAATCAGGAGGAGATTAGTCGTTATCAATTATGAAGGGTCCCATGAAAAAAAAAATAGTCAGTTCAGCAAATCCCTTAAGACATATCATCCCTGAAAGGGCAGAAGTAAAATTGAGTTTCCTTTAAATCCGAGTTATCTTAGAACATTGCTCGACATAAACTAGTCAGTATCCAAAATTATTACTGAGCCATTTATGAGAAAACATATTTCATAAGTTATAAAGTAATTTGTTGTCAAATTGTTTTTTAGCATTTATTAAGCTATTGATCGACATAGCGAATTCGTGCATTTCTCAGTCAAACCCCTAAAGCTCCGTGTACAAAGAGTTCAGATCAACGGTTGGAGTAAACATAATGGGGACAAACACCCCAAATACTTCGATTTCGTATCAGCTCACCGTAATTTTATTTAGCCTAGTTACTTTGGCAATAAAGTTCAGCAATATTTTTTTTTTCAAGACCCTAGTAGATCACAGAATTGGGCAAAATAAGTATTTTTTGGGATTCTAGCACTGGTAATAATTTTTCACGTTTCCAGGGCCGGTTTCACTCCTGCAATAAATCTTAACTTCCTCATTAGGAACTCTGCCAGTTTCATATTTCAGGATAACAATCAGGATCAGTTGAGAAAATGATCTACATATTCACAATAAATTTTCCGGGCGTCCAGGGCCGGCCTCTCTCCAGCAATAAATCTTAACTTCCTTATTAGGAACTCTGCCAGTTTCATATTTCATGGTTATAATCAGGATCGGTTGAGAAAAGAATCCACATGTTCAGAATTATTTTTGCGGGCGTCCAGGGCCGGCCTCTCTCCAGCAATAAATCTTATCTTCCTTATTAGGAACTCTGCCAGTTTCATATTTCGGGATAACAATCAGAATCAGTTGAGAAAAGAATACACATGTTCAGAATAATTTTTCCGGGCGTTCAGGGCCGGCCTCTCTCCAGCAATAAATCTTAACTTCCTTATTAGGAACTGATCCTGATTGTTATCCCGAAATATGAAATTTGAAAAAACACATCATACTTTTTTTGTGCCCACATAACTCCTAGTGGGAACAATTTTTCCTCTCCGTGTGAGTAATATTATACTGTATTAGATTACTGATAGTTACACTGTTTTTCTTTTATTGTAGAATTTAAACTCAGCTGATGATGAACCTATATACAGTGTGACCCGCTTAAGACAGGAGCACCTTTATAAAATCTACATTTTCCAACCGATTGGAATGATTTTTTTTCATTAGGTACACATTCAAAAAGTCTACTAGGACATGAATGAATTTCCACTTCCAGGGCCAACTAATCCGATTTTTCATGGTCAAAAATCTGAAAAAATTATTAGCAATTTTTTTTGAAAAATTCTGACTATACGCGACATTTTCAAATCGTTTAACTGTAAATCATGTTGAAATGCGTCAATCAATAAAAAAGTTATAAGAGAATGAAATTTGAAAAATATGCCGTTAAATCAATCTACCAATTCAATTTCAGAATTTTTATCAAAATTCGGAATACACCACTGAATTCAGAAGGTCTTGGTTTATCATTGGTCATAGTTTCAACTTTCATCGAAATCTATTCATAAATGAGAAAATAATAAAATTATAAAATTTGAAAAATATGTTAATGGAATTTCAGGAAAATTGTCATTTTACATCATAATTTTTAATTTTTTTATTTATCAACAGATTTCTATGAAATTACAGTCATTGTTATTTCGAGACTCCCTAAATGCAGTGGTGTAGTCAAAGTTCTGATAAACGTTTTGAAATTGAATTGGTGGGTTGATTAAACGGCATATTTTTCAAATTTTATTCCCTTATAACTTCTTTATTGATATGAACCATTTGAAAATGTCGCGAATCCAGTGGTGTAGTTAGAATTTTTTTTTAATCGCTAGTCATTTTTTTATATTTTTGACCTTGAAAAATCAGATTGGTAGGCCCTGGAAATGGAGATTTATTCATGAGATTTGGTGTCCTGGTAGATTTTTTGAATGTTTACCTGATCATTCCATCGGTCATAAGGGTCCTCCGGTCTTAAGTGGGTTACACTGTAGGTTCGAAACATGTACTACTATGATATAGCTTAATTGATCGATAGTTTTTGATCGTTCTACCATTAAATAACATTGGATTGATATATTAAATTGTGGAGATGAGTTTTTCTGCATCGTAAATCTATACCACTTCTCTTCGAGGCACAATGGACTTCTACCACAGGTTGACTGAAAGCAAGAGCAAGGATTAAACCCACACCATATCAATTTACATACGTAGAATATTTTTGATACTCTTGAAAGGAGTTATATCAGGATATGTGTTCAATGTTAAGTTAATACTGACACTGCAGTGTTTGGGACCTTCGGTGTTGTTATGAATACATTGGAGTTTTATCTCAACAGCAGACCACTATTTTTCACATGTTGACACATGTTTTTGTCAGAAGATGATTTTAATTTTTTTTTCTTGTTGTGTTGGCATCGACTGCTATGGTCATTAGCCACGTGTTCTGGATAGGCCTTGTGACTAACTCCATACGCCACCTTAGGAGCAGCACTGTTAATTATTAACGCAACAGTGAATCGTGGAGGAATACCCCCAGCCAGCAACAAGATTCAATCACTCAGATTTATATCTGAAACTGAAAAATCTTGCCCTGCCTGGGGATCGATCCCCGCCCAGAGGATTGTAATTAATAACTACTCAAAAAGATCAAGTTCTGATCGCTCTTCAGATGGATCCAAGCCCAGAAAAGCAAGCCAACGATCATCCAGTATAAGTACCTATGATCTCTGTCAGTAATCTTATTTTTAAAAAGCACTCAAGAGAATACAAAGTGAATCAAGCATAAAATAAATGCAGAAAATCTTTTTAAAAACAAGCTTGAATTTATAAATCATCTAAAATATAAAAAATAATATTCAGTATATGAAGAACAAAGCTTTTAAAAATGTTAATATTTTCTCAGAAGCTTGAGTACTTATTTTATCGGTGTTGATGTTTTACGTCTCAAGCTTTTAAAATACAATTATTAAATTTTTAAAAGCTCTTTGTTTTTCATGCACTATTTTTTACAATTTGGTTCTATGGTCTGTAAATGTTAAGTATTAGAATTTGTTTAATTATCTGCCCTAAAAGGTGCGCCAGGTGCCCGGAGGTTGGTAGGTTAGTATCATGCGTATGTTTGCTACCCCCGCCATCCAGCTTCTCACCCCACATTTTACTGGATATACACATTAGTTTACATATTTAGTGTCGTGAAAAGCATATTACGCACAAATGGAAAAGTTGCGTTGATTACATGAGGGCGTAATTGCTTTTCAACACGCAATAAGTTCTATACTTTTTCTACGACTCTTATATGGACTCATGTCAATATCAAAGTTGCTCATATTTTTAGTCATACAAAAAATACTTATAAATTTAAGGATCAATTAACAATTTATAAAGTGTCGATTTGAACTTCAAGTCTCAAATAATGTCCACGTCCGAAACTGTCAGAAATTTTTCCAGAATTCTTAAGCGTTCTTGCCCTAATTTTCGACGTCTGAAATCGTCGGAAATTGTTGTCAAATTCATACACCTCTATCTAGCTTTCATGGGGATATTTAAGAGGTAATTGGATATGCACTCTGAAATGAAACAAATACTAATAGAATAATAAACTAACATATATTTTATTTTTAACAAGTTACATAAACCCTCTATATAAAACCTGTAAAAAAAACACTACCAAAGCTTAACCTTACGTATTTATTAGATTGGACCATGGTAGATTTCGTAAAGCATAATATATGGCATGAATAAAAAAGAACTAACCTAAATATTAGGTTATATCACACAAAAATCGTTTTCACCTTACCCTTAATGTATTATGTTATACAAAAATGAGCAAAGATTAACGAATACAAATCACTGATACTCGAACAACTTATCCAAAAGGTTGAAGAACAATTTGTGCGGCAAGCCCTTGGATATTTGTTGGATATGAGTATGAATGAGTTTGTAGCTTTCTTCTTCGTAACAAGCGAACGTCGCTGGAAGTCCAAGATCGATATACAGATTTTTTACTGCTTCAACTGCCTCTTCGCCAGGTTTTCCGTAGTATTCCTCCATTATTTTCCGCTGTGATGGAGTCATTCTTTGGAGAGCTACGACTGCCAACCAGGAACATTTGCCTTCGTTTATGTGAGAGCCAAGTTTCCAAGTGATCTTACTGTCTCCGAAGCAGTTCAAGAAGTCTTTCTAAAACAAAAGAAAAAGGAACTTATATTTTGCGAACGCAAACAATTACGTTTGAGAAATTAATTTCGGGAAATAGGTCTGTGAAGATTTAAAACTTCGTTTACATATTTAATTTTTTCGGAGATTTGACATTCCAAGTATCCCCCAAATCTCATAGCACAGATTTACCGTCATTGAATGACAACTGTTCGATACTACTGAAAATGTTCCACAAGACAACTCAGCAAGTGCCTTCTTGCTAATTCAAGACGGAGGACCGCATATACAGGAAATCTCCACAAGATTATAATATGATTACTCTATAAATAATACATATATTATATTTTTTTTATATTCAGACTGATATATTCAAAGTTTTACAACCTTGAGTTATTATATACAAGAGCTTTCATCTTCACGGCTTTACTTGAACTGATTGTTCCCTGTTACTATTTGATCTTTTATTATATCAGAACGTCTTAATGGTTCCATGTGTTTGTATAAAAACATAAAACACATTAATGAAGGAAACAGAAAATGAATATTAGGGAAAATCTAAACATAATCCACAAATTCAAAAACTACAACTCCCTTATTGATGAACAAATACAAATCAGAACACAACAAGATTTAACTCCACAAACCGATATAAAAAACTAGTAACAATGAACCCACATAAGCCAATCCAGCGGATTCAACCAGGTGTGAATGGAAGGACAACTACTTGTACCTGTCCAAACCACAATTAATGGAAGAAACACAGGTAACGAACATGGAATCATTAGAACGTTCTGACAAAATAAAAGGAACACTAAAAGGGAACAAAACAGTTTGAGCAGATCCGTGAAGATGACAGCACTGACTGATGTCAAAAGCGCTCGCATATAATATCTCAAGGTCGTACAATTTTGAATACATCATTTTTGTGACTCAGTGTAAATACCTAAACAAAGGATAACCAGTTGTTTCATTCAGAAAAAATGATAAATAACAATAACTTTATATACGGCATTTTTTTTTCAGACGCATTGTGATTTGCCCTATTTACCGGCAAAAGACTTCATTGTTATTGGCCAGGACAGTACTAGTTTCCTGTTTGCTATTTGCCAATGAAATTTCTATTGGTTGGAATTTCATAGAGGTGTTAGATTTCAATCCATTCGTTAATTATTATTCGGTGAAGGTAGGCTTAGTGGACTCCAACATGAATAAAATAAAAAGAGGTGTTACTTAAAAAGTTTTATCTATTGAACACAAACTCGAAAAAAATCGCAGGGGTCTCCAATACTTTTCGAGTTATGCCTTTCTCAATATTAAAAATCGACCAATTTTTCAGACGCTAATCAACTCGTATTTCACAATTACAAGCACCAAAATCAAACATTTTATAAAAAAATTTTAGTTTACGAGGAAACATAACCTACCTTTTCAAAGGCATTTAATAATTATTTTTGTGGTTAAGTAAGTTGATCACTTGAAACATGCGCCGCTAACTATTCGAATTAAAATATGAGCCCTATGTTCAGTTGTTTAATTTGCGCCATCGTTAAACTGATGAAATCATAATTATTAATGTAACGAGATTATTATGCGATTTATAATAATCGAGGATGTTGCCAGGAGATGAGGCGCTCTGCGCCGAGTCACCTGTGGAACTTCCGAGATTTCTTTAAATTGCATAATAATTTAGTTACATTCAAAGCTTTATCGTATCATTGACATTGACAACGATGATGTGAAAATAAAATCAACAGCTTTGGTTAGGTCACGTTATTGTCATTTTAGCGTGCCATTTGGTATCTAGGGTATTATAAATTAACTAACGTATTATATTGTAACTAATGTATTATGTGTTGCTATGATGTTAAGATGTTAATGATTTATAATGAAGATTTATCTTTGAAGAAAGCTTAATATTTCATGATACGATAAAAAAAATTATCCAAGAAACATATTGGAAAATGCTTAAAACCAGCAAAAACTGATAAATGCCAATCTGCAATCTGTTGTGTACCAAATTGAAGATTCCATGAATTTCATCATTCTTATAATGTTTCTTCCGTGACAAATACAAAATGGCACAAATCAAACAACTGAAGATAATAAATCAAGGTAAAGTTACTGCTCATAAATATTTGAAGTTAGCGGCGCATGTGCCATATGACGAACTTAGAACTAAGTATAAACATTTCTAAACACCTTTGAAAAGGTAGGTTATGTTTGTAATAGTGAAATATGAGTTGAGTAGCTTCTGAAAAAACTTCCGAAAAAAAGAAGGAGGCAGTTTTGCGATTTTTTACTGAAAGAAACATGTTTGGAAATAATCGATTTTCAATTTTCAAAAAAGATGGAAGACCCTCGAAATTTTTTTTTTCGGATTCGTTCTCAGGAAATAAAACTACGTAAAGTTCGACGAACATAGCTGAAACTGTGAAAATATGCTCGCCCATGATGCGCGTTAGTCGTATGGCGGGACTATAGTCCAGTGATAAGGCACTTAACATATATCAAGCGTTCGCGCAAGAAATGAGAATTTCCCATGTTCAGCACATGTACAGCTACGTTGGTAGAACTTCAAGTAACAAAACTTTTTTTTATTCAGTCCATTTGATAATGATTGTCGAAATAATGATGAATATTATAAATGTACAGGAGTATTGGATACTGACAGTCTGTCAATTATTGTCCAATACTCCTGTACATTTTTAAGATTCATCATAAATTTCGAATTAACTGTTAATTAAAATTATAATATAACCCTTTCCTTTCATTGAACAAATTTCTTACTACAAATAAGTAAACAAACTAATACGAATTTGTTATTTAAAGCACCAACTAGCATATTTCAACAACAATGAAGATAATAACAGAAATAACAGTCTGTATCGACCTAAATGGAAAATAGGTTCCAAAAGATATGCCTAAGTAATCGCCAATGTACGAATCCCAAGTTTGTGAAATAAACAATTTCGGAAACTATTTCTGTACTACCTGACTGTTAGTACACCTATACTCGAGTTCGTAAATTGTAGAGTGATTCATAGGTTGTACGGTTTATAATTCATACATAAAGCAGGTCAAGAAATAAAACAGAAACCAGCTGGATACTTAAACTTCAAATAATGTTTTCCTTTGACACTTTCTCATTCTCTCCGCACTCTTAAAACCCGTTAAAACCTGAAAATGTACGATCAGTCATTATCTACAATTCACGAACTACAGTATAGAATATAATATTGGGAATTTTATAGAGGTGTTTGGAGAGTCAATTCGGTCATTATGCTATGAAGACAAGGATTTCTAATTAATGTAATTCAACGTCCAATTCACCTTTTAACTTAGGATTGAAATTATATGTTAACTGCATTTTCAATTAAAAGAAGCTGAGCGAATTTATGTTCATTTCATATTACAACGTTTGAAATACAATATAGAAGAATGTTTTATCCTGTTAACGTTACTTATAATTTTATAATATTCATAATATGATTAAAGTTTATTTATATGCTTTTATTATATTTGCACAAATTTGTATATAATTCTGACTATTCCAATTAAAACGGGCAAAAGTTTGTGAAGGATTAGGCAACACTCCGGGATTCATTATAGACCAGACGGTAATGATAGATTATCTGCAACGTTTTTTAACTGTATGCATCTTTCAATTCATGATTATTATAGGTTTTCAAATGTCCCCACAATATTCAAGACTGCTCGCAAGCAGCGGCGTCAACAATTAAAGTGGGTTTTCTGATAGGTTGAACTGAAACAAAAAATTAATTGCATGTTCTTCTCTCGCGTGGGAAGCCCCGAAAATATCTACTGAACATGAGAGAAAAGAGGTATTGTAGAACGATATTATTCAGTCTGCGTTTTCACAGGCTTATTTTTAGCTGATATATGAATCACGGAAAATATTTGCAAACGCTTCTCTTGTGTAGAAAGCACTGCAATTACTTTGTAAACATGTAATTAATTTTGTTTGCATTTTCATTCACATGTTCACATGAAAATAATTGCAGTGGAGCAACATCACAGGAGATGCCACTGGTTGATTGAAAAAGTTATTCAAACATCCAATCTTTCTCAAGGAGTAGGCACGAAATACAGACTTAGTACACCATAGATTTTACTAGAAATTGATGTTGGGACGAGTATATACAATATACATTTCAAGCCATCAATAAACCCAAGTGAAAATCTGAAATATAAATAGGCACCAACAATGGTCCCTGTAGGACACCAACAATGGTCCCTGTAGGACACCGAACTACATCATGGAAGTTGTAGGTATTTTATATTACAATTATCCAGAAATTCTAGGGAAGGCATCAGCTGCTTCTCTGAATCGTCTAAAACGAATACACGATATCGTAGCTGAAACACTCGATAATTCCAACTTCCATCTTTTAATCTTCAACTTCGATGGTAGTGAAAATTATAAATATATCTGATATGATAAAATATTGTAAGATTCAGAAAATTTTGTGTACCTTTCAGTGATCTTGATTGAGACACTATATTCTCCATCGTAAGAGTACTATTCTCCAAAAGACGTTGATGGATATAAGGTACTACTAGACCTCTGATGAAGGAATCTCTTATGCATCCATTTCTATTTTCTTCTGCTTTTACTGCTTCGAAATTGCATTTTTTTGCTCAGTATCTTAAGGGACTGTAAATACTGATCTATCGATTCACCCTTTTCTTGTTTCCTTTTAGTAATTATATCTCTAGCATATTTTTCATTCGCAGGTTGGCTATACGTATTTTCATAGGTCGTGTATTCACAGATGAGTTCAAGAACTATTGGAGATATGTCGTGGATAAGAAGTTTAAGTTTTTCGTGAATTTGTACTATCAAGAAAATTTGTGGAAGTCGTATACCAGTGTTTCCTCTCCTTGGAAGCATTAGCGTTGTTAGCATTCACGTCGAATTTATCAGGACGTAAAAACATATCAATTTGAGACTCTTCCATAGTTAGTGGATTAAATTGTGAAAAAAAGCCTACAACTTTCAGGCTTCAATCCACAAACACCTTTTGACACGAATATATTTTTGACCAAGTTCTTTAGTTCCCTACGAATTTTTCACTTTTAGTTCCGTCTACAATCTTAAAAAATTGAAGTTTGTGAATAACCAAGAGTTACTAACCTGTATTTGGAAAAATTGCCCCAGTTCCAACAATATCATTTTAGCTTGTCTGTGTTGTTCGGCGTCATACATCTTAGCCAAAAACATGGCGGCACCAACGGGCAACTGAAAGCTGTGATAGCCGGTTCTGTATTTCATGATTAAATTGTAGTTTTTCATGGTGAACTTGTTCAGATCTGGCTCAGCGTTGTTCATGATAACGCCATCCAGAGATTTTCCCATGGAGCACTTCAAGGTGACGTCATGGAACAACTCCAATATCGGAACGTACGAGGGGTGTTCAGAAACATATTTTCTCAGTACAGAATAAACGCTGCTCTCTAATAAAGTACCGTCGATGACTGCACTCAGGCCGACATTTTCGTTCCTGTACCAACAAGGATTGTTGCGTCTTACTTCTGAATTGTCGATCACGTCATCTACAACAACACCAAAGCCTCTAAGCTGTAACAAAGAAACGGTAAAATTCACGTTTGGTCAAACTATACCTGGATGTTTGGTATGTAAGCAGAATTAGAAGCACCTATATCATAACGTCACATACACTGACACCAAAACTACTTATCATGCACGTTTCAATGCCATATTACCAATTTTTTACATTTATGTTTAAAAAAAAATTAAAAGATTATTATATAGTATCGGAAACTTTTCATCTGGGGTATAGACAGAAATCTATGCGAGCAACAAGGAACTAAACTGAACTAAATTTAAAATTTCCACAATTTTTTTTCGAATTTATCACACCTGCCATTCGTTATAAAATGACATTATACACTCGTCCTTCACGGGATAAAGCTGATCCCAAATCCACAAAACTATAGGCTTACATACTAAAACATTTTATAGCAAAGAAAATAACAACTTCGATGTTCGTGAAAATATCAAACAAATGCGATGAATAAGATTTTCCTGCGTGCGTTAAACTAGATCGCAGTACTTCTAGAACATTCAACATACATAGAAAACACTGCACTCATTGAAATTGGATGATTTGAAATGTGCAATAAACATATAAAGTATAAATTTGCGCTGCGTAATGCGGATATAGCCGAAGGTAGCAGTCATCCTCCACAATCCCAATAGATTCAGTAGAAGCCTAAATGGAAATACCAATCCTAGCAAAATAGTGTTGGTTCCATTCACCAAGAGGTGAAAGTACAAACTTAATGCCCCAACTCTGAATGGAACCCATCAGCTAACATTATCCAAAGAGGTTAAATATCTGGGCGTTATAATCGACCAAAAACTGACATGGAACAGTCAAATCAATCAACCTCTATGGCAGCAAAATGGACATGCCGCAAAGTCTTTGGTACGACATGGAGTCTGAAACCAAAAATAAATCACTGGTTCATCATACCCATGGTCACCTATGCTTCACTAATATGGTGGCCAAATTTCACGGCCCGGAACCCTTTTGTGGAATCAGCCCATGCTGGGTAACAAAACAAGCGAGAAGACTAGTAAGCCTATCGCCAAAGAAAGCCGAACAGTTTTTCAAGTTAGACAAGAATAACTTGAAATTGGTAACGGAACTCTTACCTGGAAATTGCCATCTGAAGTATTTTCTCGAAAAAAAAATAGACAAATTGGAGCGATAGTTGCCTCTACTGCGAGAACTTCGATGAAAATTTGCTTTGAGAATGCCCAGTGCTTTTCTGTGCTTGTATCAAAAATGAGCCGTATGTGTTTTGTCATAAATCAACTACGAGGAACGGTCTCGCTGTACTTTAGATGACCTACTATGGACTGGTACAATCCATTTTATCTTATGGACTGCAGTTCTGGAGCAATTCGGCCCATACAATAAAAGTTTTTAAAGTGCAAAAAAAATTATAAGATGCATAGCTGGACTACAGTATAAAGAATCATGTAGGAGTAGATTCACCGAGTTAGCCATATTGAATCCACCCAGCCTCTACATTTATATAATAACTATGAATATTAAAAAAATTAAACACACCTCACCAAAAATAATATGATTCACAGCTACAATACTAGAAGAGGTAATAAATTACGACTACCCTACTCTCGTTTAGCTCTAGGACTAAGACTCTGCGAGTTATCAAGGTATCATCTGCTACAACCATGCACTCAAACTATTTGGATACACATGTACTTTAGGCAGCTTTAAGTCAGCCCTATAGAATCACCTCGTAAAAAATGCATTTTATTCTGTTAGCAATCTAGAAGACTTTAAAGTATTTATGCAAAATTCTTGAATTTTATATTTTATATACATTTTAAACTGTTTGTGTCTGTACATAGGTTAGTATTTTTGTTATTGACTAGTCTGATGAAATTTTATAAATGTAGTAATACAGTCGTAGAATTTTCAATTATAAATAAATTATATTCTAGTCCATTCTATTCAAGAGGCTTGAGTTCCTGGAAGGGGTCTTCTCAACGCTCTCAGACGTAAGAAAACTGATAAACTTCATACGATGTCTCGAAATCTCGGGCCTCGAATAGATTAAGGGTCATGCAACACCAACTGCAGACAATCCTAGGAATATCTCCTCTCCACCTAGTGATGTAGGGGAAGGCAAGGCTTCAGACTGCGGAACACACCGATCTGGAACGTTGGAACGGGATATCTGAGCATCGTTAGAATTGTGATCGATGACGTGCTGGGAACAAGAACGGACCACGTTCCGAAACGGTACCGCTTCAATATCCAATTCAGGGCGCTGGATGGAGCGGGCTCAGGAGTGCTCTCCAGGAAATTAGAGTAATGGCATCAGCTACTCAATGGATAAACATACCTCTATCTTTCAGGCATCCTCCAATGCGCGAAGGAGAACAATAGGAAAAACATTGAAAACGCGCCTATCAAGCTATACTTGAGTGCAATAAGGAAGTGACCTCCAAACTGGTATGGGACTGTATAGAAGAACTGATAGTGCTGGCAGAACGGAATCACGTCATATTGATATGTGTCCCAGGACACCAGGGAGTTGCAGGCAATGAAAACGGAGACGAACTCGCAAGAAACGGTTAAGAAAATCCCCCAAACCAAGGGCAGACCTAGGGGTACCGAAGTGCACAGTGAAAGCGTCTGTAAGAGACTTGATTGGGAACAAATACAAAACCTACTGGAAAAGCATCGTAGGAAACAAACACGGAAAAGAATACATCCAAGGACCGTGCCATAAAAACACGGCAGACCTGTTAGCAATGAACAGGAGACAGCTGAGAACCGTTACGGGACTCCTCACCGGTCATGCACCTGTGAAGGAGCACCTCAACAAAATGGCACTGTATAATGGAGACCTGACCTGCAGACTGTGCGATAAGGACCCAGAAACAGTGACAAACATACTGGTACTAGACTGCAAAAGATAAGGCAATTTTCGGGCAGCCATCTGACGATGCAGAACTGTACAGGTCCCACCCAGTAAAGAAATTGTACAAACTTGTACAGGGCACGAGAGTACTGGACTGGATACTGTGATATAGGCATGATACAATGGGCCAATAGGCCTAGGTGTCACCGGGGGCAACAGCTTGACTGGCCTACATAGAGGTGAAGGTTTTAGTGAGTAAGGCAAAAGAAAAAAAAATGGTCAAGAACAAAAGATCTAATTGGTCGGAGTGCTTGTGAGGTCGAAGTGCTTGTGAGGCCGAAGTGCTTGTGAGGCCGAAGTGCTTGTGAGGTCAAAGTGCTTGTGAGATGGAATAGCCTCCACGACCCTCTGCCCCAATCTAATCTATGGTAATGGTACCACGACAATACTGGTCTGAATAGTGCGGCTCTACTCAAACTGAATTATTTGAATGGTAACAAGACTGCGCCCAGTATCATATATGTACCTGTTATTCTACTTGTTCTACTAGGATTCATTGAAGGACAAATAAATTCCAACACCCCTATTGTTTCTGCCCTAATAATACATTTTAAAGAATTAACCAAGTTACGACTTTTACGCAATGCAACTTACAAATCCTACCCACGCTTCGCAAGGATATTCTTCGAAAGAAATCTTATATCACTATCCAATTATCATAATCTACTTAAGAAACCCCACCGATACCTTTAAATACAACCGCCGATCCTGCCTGCTCCACTTCTGGTGGAACAGCATCAGAAAATAATTCGAAACTTGTAATACGAATCAAGTAACAAGTTCAATCGAGCTTTCGAAACAACGACAAATGGTGGTGGCCGTTAAAGTTTTCAAGAAAACAACACCCAATGGTAAGGTCACGGTTTATCTGAGCAAGAGGGACTTCATCGACCATCTAGATCACACCGATCCCATAGATGGCGTTATCGTCGTCGAAGATGGATATCTTCAGGGAAGGAAAGTCTTCGGACAGGTAAGGCAGAACAAACTCAAAGAAAGATTTTGTTTTTCGTAATTTGAATAATTTTGTATACTCAGTACATCTAATCAAAACTATTCCATGATTTTTCTTTAGTTTCACTACAATGGTTGTAATTGTTAATCGGAAATACTTTCGTATTTTTCATTTCTGGTTTCTACAACTCTTACAATAATTGTATTTCCGAAAACGTAAATTGATTTTCAACTATAATATCCGAAGGCCATTAATTTTATCATAGGTTTCGAAAGCACGTTTTTCGGTTATTCGCCGAAAATAAAAAATCAATTTCTTTCCTTTTGGTGATGAAGTAAAACTTCCACAATGACCTGACCACAATAAACTGAGATTGACTCGTTTGTCTTTCAGGCCAAATAACATTATGGTATAATTTTTTTTTGGTTTGGATCAGGGTTTCGATTGTGAGGATTCGATCAAGTTTCCTGAATTTTTCAAATGAATATAACGAGGAATATAAGAAATATAATTTAGTATCAACGACGTACAGGCGGTGCAAGTTTGAAGATGTTTCATAATATCATCCGTTATCTGAATTATGAGCTTTTTTGGTTTAATTTGAATGTTATCTACGTACAAATGTTAAAGTCTCACTCTGTTGTTTCGAAATTCGACTTTTTTATATTAATCATCGAAATAGTTAGTTTTGTCAGATTTTGATAAAGAGTTCTGGTTATTTTTTTTGTGAAATTTCAAGTGAAAACATTGCAGAATTATGGAAAAAGTTCTGAAATTAATATATCATACCAATGACAAAAAATTATTGTTTCTTACCACGGTATGGTCCAATTTTTCAATTTACCAATTATACCGAATGTGTATATTAAACTATAAAGTTCAGCCACTACAGTTTCAACTGAAATGGAATATTACATTACGGGTGCGAAAAATCACTCTCGCATAAGTAATAAACACTATTTTTCCTACGACCACGCCATAATTTTACCACATAATATCGATATTATGAAATATGTGCAACAAAACTGAGCAAAAGGCTGGACAGTTTAACTGATTGCTTACATTTTTTATAATTACAAATACAAAATATTCTCTTATGTGATATATGTCAGATAAGAATATACACGCCCAATTAGCTCAATTGGTAAAGTTTGATAAATATGGGTTCCGTGCGGCGTAACTTTTGGATTGACATGATTCGCACTGAAGTGAATGTTTTAACCCTGCACGTGATGTTTATTGCCTGAGGGCTCGTAGAGCCCGAGGGCCAATAATCACGTAAGGGATAAAATGTCACTTTAGTCCTGCGGCATATACGCTATTTTTTGCACTTCCCAGTATTATAAATTTCAATTATAATACAACTAATTATTTTGATGAGTTATATAAACATGGTTCTTGGATTACTCGGTAGGTAACGTCATAGCAACGGTGTCAACAAACTTTTTCAATTCAGTGTCATATCAGTTAATGTTGACATTAACCGATACGTCAAGAACATGACATCTCTTCACTTTCCTCTAATATTCACTTATCAAATACAAATAATCGCCCATTTAGTTTCATCAATTGTAATAATGTTAATATCACATACAATGTTGATTCAATCAATAAAGATTTATAATGGAATATTTCCTAATTTTTGTCCTAGTTATTAATAGTGTAGCTGCGGTAATGTTTGATTTTTACTTTATGTCCCTAGAGATTTGAAATGCAACTTTATCTCCCTAGGGACTAAAAGATACATTTTAGTCCCTGTTATACAGGACTAAAGTTGGCACTTTAGTCCCGGAAGTGCAAAAAATTGTTTTTTTTTGTGATTCAAATGTAAATATTAATGGGTAGGTGAACTTAAAGAGAAATCATATATTTTACAGTTGACAGCGGTAAATCTCAATAGAATTTATGCATTTCACAGCATAACATACACATGTGGAAAATAACGCATCGCGGAAAGTACTTTCCGCGTACGTGTGGCTATAAGCCGTAAGACTATACAGTGCGTTATACGATACTTTTCTATGTGGTCGTAGGAAAAGTTATATTCCATTGCCCGACATATCTCAATCCTAAAACGTTAATAGATAGTTATTGCACATCATTTGGGCTATACGGTATGCCTTAGAATAACATCTACGCATGCGCAGCCGTAAACAACCATTTGTAAGGTATAACGTCGTACGTTATCTCTAAAGAATAAGGATAAGTTAAACCTTACACGTTACACATATTTGATGTTCTATGTTTGCAATTGTATTGTTCCGTGATAAGTTAAATCAGAATCAGAGTTAAATTACCAAAATTATTCTGCGAGGAGGTGTAATTGGGAGTTGATTTAAAAATAAAATTGAAAGAACGTGTATTAAAGTGATGCTGATTTATTTTTTTGATTTTAATATAGCAAATCTGATTATACTTGGCATGACACCCTACTAAGCAACTGCAATAACTCATTTTTACGCATAGCGCTAAGGTATAACGTATACGGTATACATTCTGCAAGTTTGCAATAACTCTCTAATGTCTCTAATGTCTCTGTTTTAGGTGCTCACCGTTTACCGGTATGGTCGCGAAGAAGACGAGGTTATGGGGGTCAAGTTCAGCAAAGAAATGGTCGTAGCTTGCGACCAACTAGTCCCATGCAAGAATGAGAAACAACAGTTGACCCCTGTCCAGGAGAAACTAATCAAGAAGTTGGGACCCAGTGCTCACCCATTCACATTTACCTTCCCTGAAATGGCACCCTGCTCCGTTACCCTTCAGCCTGGTGAGAAATACTACATACTTTTTTTATGCACAATTACTTGTGTAGGATAGATTCCCAAGTCTCCTTTGTGTAGTTACATACGTATAACTACCGTGAAATTTCCGAAGATTAGTAGACTTCATTGTTGGTTGAAACAATCAAGAGCGCTGAAGAAAAATTTTCCACAAAATGCAACAGAAGGTTAGAATGAAAATTTGATGCGAGTGGGAAGTTCAGAGCGCAAGCCGATAGGCGAACACGAGGAACCACGAGCATAACGAATTTTTATTCCAATAGAATTAGAGGCTATACTTTATCCACGATCAAAAATTTTGATTGAATGAAATGGAATGCATCCAACAATTCATGAGAAATAACTTATCATTGGTTAACCTTGACTATTTATATAATACAGAAAAAGTTCATAAAACAATAATAATACATGAAATACACTCAACGAAGTTTTCATCAATGATAAAAGTTTTAATATTAAAACAAAGGAAAATTATTTGCTGCCACTTTGGTTTGAACTCCCGACCTTACGACTCTTAGCTTGACAATCTATCATTTCGCTACGGCTTTCATACAAATAATAAAGTGACTAGTGGTTATTGAACGCTTCCACGCGAACTACACTGCGTTATAGTTCTGTGGAATGAAAAATTCAAATAAAAATCACAGATCATCGGTAGAGTCTAAGTGGCCCATTTTCACATTCCATTTTTGGTTCACTGGCTACATTACTTGTTACTTGAAATAAAATACATTTAAACTGTATTGGGACAGAGGTGTTGTGAAATATTTCTTCAATCTCGAAAGATAGAATATTAGTATTTTGTTATCAAATTTGATATCAGAATTTGCAAATTCAGCGATGGTAGTGGATGAAATATTTAAGTGTCAGAGAAATATATGGGTAGGTATCTTTAACTACTTCATGATTGCACAATACAAATGTTCACTAGGAATATCGAAAACGGCAATAGATACCGACTTGGCCTAATGTCAAAAAAGTTATTTCGGAAAATATGAATTTTTCCGGTTCTTCTTTTTTTTTGACAAAATACTTGAGAAACACTTTTTCACAGCAACTTCTCATAGGGTTTCTCTTGATTATATCAGTTTTATTGCTCAACGTTTCATTACTGAATAATCATCATCAATTTAACTATTTTGAATACGGCCGCTCTAATAAATCCAGTTTTATTAAAACTATTTTTCATTCTAAGTCAAATCATGTATCACTTATGGCAGTATATTACGTTTATCAGTATTCGAGTTCATAAAATTGTGCAGATTAGTATGTATTTTTGGAACTTTGTTCAAAAGTTTCTTATCGAATCGCAAATAATAATAATAAATCGATGATTGTATCGATAAATTTCATTTTAATTGTCACTAGTTATTTCGTACAATTATCGTGACTATATGACTATACTCAATGTTTGAATTTTTTCGATCGATATGATTAATTTATTTAGTTTTTTCATGTTATGCCTGCTGTATCATCACATAAAATCACATAAAAATGAACTTTTCATTACAAGCTTTTAGTATGTGTGGGTCAAATCATGCAAGTGAATTTTGACCCTCTTCTAGTCGTCCGATTAACTTCAAATATAGCAAGTGTTCATAATTCCGGTGATAATGCATTATTTATTTTATTAAAATATAAAATAACAAGATGGGGGCTCCACGATGACGGACGAGTTTTATAATTATGATTCGATTCGAATTAAATTTGGTATGTGGGAGTTTTCGAGATCAAATATGATTTTTTTTTTCGAATTTCATAAATCCAAGATGACGGACAAGTTTATTTATATCCTATACCCTCCTCTTCCAGTCTTCCCGAGTCTTTTGATCAGCAATAATAATGATACTCCACCCCAAGAATTCTTTCATGAGATTTTGTGCGTTAGCCACTCCATTGATCAAAGCTTCAGAGGCTAACATTTTCATAGATATAAATAATAATTTTCCTTTTTGCTTCTAGGTGAGGACGATCAAGGCAAACCCCTTGGTGTGGAATACTTCGTGAAATGCTACGTAGGCTCCAATGAAGACGATAAGGGCAGCAAACGCAGCATTGTCCAGCTAGCGATCAAAAAATTGCAATTCGCCCCTCCAACAAAAGGAGCCAGTCGTCTTCCGAGCTCTTTAATCTCCAAAGGGTTCACTTTCTCCAGCGGAAAGATCAATTTGGAAGTCACCCTCGACAAAGACATCTACTACCATGGCGAAAAGATCGGAGCCAACCTTATGATCAGCAACAACTCTAGGAAGCAAGTGCGCAATATTAAAGTGTACGTCGTCCAACATTGCGAGGTGAGTCACGACCAGTTTTTTCGCCGGCTATTAGAACATGGCGACTTGTTTGCGTATACGCGAATTCTTGAATACGGGTATTTCAAGGTTTGGATTTTCTGAAATGTTTTGTTGTTGAAAGCATGATACGCAGACTGATTTGACTGCTTCCGCATGCAAGACTATTTCAAAAACACAGGTTAGGACAAAATTAATTGATTTTTTTCTTAATTTTCTTCTCGAAAAGGTGAAATAAAGTTGTTGGATTCGGATCGAGCCTGAAGTCCACAGTTTACTTTGACAGTATCTATAAATAATCACAAAAACTTTGCAAAATATATGACCTATTTGCAAGAACGTTTTGCTCCAAAAATCAACGACACCATATAGAATTTGAATTCATAAAAACAGTGAAAAATTTGGAACGACCTTTTCACGATTGCACTAACCAATCGATTTGTACAAGTTATCTACTTACTAATCGAGGTAGAACTTAAGATCAGTCAGGGGTGGGATTCTGTGTGCTATAGAATTCTATTGTCGATAGAAAAAGTGACATGACATTATGGTTGAATCCATGGGAGAGAAAGAGACAAAATTGACGACAATAGAATTCTATGGTACACAGAATCCCACCCCTGGTTTTTGTGTATTTGAAATACAATCGGATATATTTCCTAGAACTTTAGAAACCTTAAAAAATTGAATGGTTGTAGAATATTAAGTGTATTACTCAAAAAGTATAATCTAGAGCTATCAGCTGAAATAATTTTTTTTTGGATTTATACTTATTTTATAAACTTATTTCAGATGTTAATAATGTTATCTCATGGATATCGCGGTTATTGACTATTAGTATTTAAGTGAAACTAATGAGATAAATTATACATTCCGCAGGGAATTGGTATTTGTATGCACATATGAATGGAAATGTATTCACATAAGATAGTCAATTAGGTATGTAAAACTATTTGTCACACTACACTACTTTTACAGGATGGGCACACATTGGCTGGTAGATATAATTGATTACTTAGTTTTAGCCTGTGAAGAATTATGAATGGCATATATATGTCAATGAAAATGAAAAAAATTCTAATTCTGCTAACTTGACTCCAGGGATGATATACAGGGTGAACTATGACCAATAATTTCAGAGAAATCCGAGATTATTTACATGATTTCTCTGTTCTCCAGTCTTCCATGACGCACCACCTATACTGTGTCTCTCAGTTTGGGTACGATCTGTAATTTCTATGGTTCCACGCGAATTAACAATTGAACGTGCAATCTGTCAATTTCAATGCCTGGTATCACCTGGTATCACTGGATTCGTAATGACGATCCCTAACCAAATGTGGAAAAATATACTGGGTGTCCCATTTAAAAATATCACCAAAGTCATTCTTAGTGTTGAGCTCAAAAAATTATTTTTTTTTCATTGCACTCTGATTTCCGCTACTGCTCTCTAATTTTTCAGTTCGGACAGTTCCAATTCCCATGTGTTGAAGACTTTTTTTTTTGCCCTTCAACGATTATTATTGTTAGTAATTGTTCCCTCACGAATCATTTCTGTAATATAATGCTCGGTAATACCTCCTTTTCCCGTGTAATGCCCAATAATTCCTAACTAATTCCTCTAATGCTCGAGTAATACACCAGTAATACCTGTTATGCCCCGTTATTCTCAAGTAATGTCTTTAATTCCCGAGTAATGCCACTAATACCCAAGAACACCGAAATTCCTCAAGCGATTTCCTCCTAAAATAAAAAAATTGAGTGTTCATTTTCTCATAGGTAATGGGTTGAATACGATGAATGAAGTATCGAGTATGTTTTTGTCTAAGAGCTGCGTTTGTAAAAAAAATCTTGTGTGTATTTCGAGCTCAAAGTGTTATTGCGGCTTTTCAAAGATCCAAGCTCTCTTTAGATTGTTTTCATTGTGCGTACAACTCACTAATAAACAACATTCACACAGAAGCGCCGCAGTATCATGTCAAATCATCCTAAAAACCTAACTCAATACGTTTCGTTTCAGGTAACCATGGTAAATGCCCAATTCTCCAAGTACGTGGCAAGCTTGGAGACTCGCGAGGGATGCCCAGTCACCCCGGGCGCCAGCTTCACCAAAGTGGTGTACCTGGTGCCCCTGGCGTCCAGCAACAAGGACCGCAGAGGCGTGGCCTTGGACGGACGCCTTCGCGACGACGACGCCAATCTGGCCAGTTCCACCCTGGTTCCCGAAGGAAAATGCCCCATCGACGCCATCGGTATCGTGATCTCCTACTCGTTGAGGGTGAAACTGAACTGCGGTACCCTTGGGGGTGAGTTGGTGACCGATGTCCCCTTCAAACTGCTACATCCCGCCCCCGGCACGGTCGAGAAGGAGCGGGCTCAAGCCATCAAGAAGATGAAGTCCATCGATAAGGGAAGATACGAGCAGAGCTTTGCTAACGACGACGAAGACAACATCGTCTTCGAGGACTTCGCCAGGTTCAGACTAAGCAGAGACGAGCTTGAGTAAACTGAAAATTCTAACGTAAATGAATACCTCGTTTGTATTGTGCGATACAAATGCAGTTAACGACCTGCTTGAGCTCATAAACACTCCAATATGAAATTATTTAAATGTAAAGAAAACATCCTACTTACTCCGTTTGTTTCGCCAGAATCAAAATTTCAAAATTCACAGAAATGTAGATTATATGTTGACCTTTGGGACTATTATGAAACTAATTAGGCATACTTATAATATTTTGCTTAAAACATTTTGTATCGGTTCAGATTACAACGTATTTGTGCATGCATAAAAAAATAAAGATTATACCTACTAGACCAACTGATTTTATTCGCCCAATACATACTTAATTCTAGTACAACAATTAATGGGAATGAATTTTGATAAAAAATTATACTTACATGTGAAATATTGATAGCATAAGCTGGCAATAGGTGATAATATAATATAAATTATCCCTTATCGTTCGTTGCCGTCTTTAAAACTGGTAAAAATCCCAATTCGGCTCAAATCAAAATACTTACCGAAATTCACAAAACAATTTCATTTAATTAATTTACTCCTCTCACAGAAAGAAATTTGACTTTGAATAGAGTATTGAACCACTACTGCCTCAGAAGGGGTCTGTAATACTTTCAACTACGGATATTTTTGAGTTGATGTTCAATACATTCGAAGAGGAGGTTTTGGTTGTTAACGTTTCGTTTTTTCATGCTGAAAAGGAAGTAAGAAGATCAAATGTACAATATACAGGCAACATGCAGTCGCAGAAGCCGGGGCGTGGAGCCGTAGAAGGGCGTCCGACTCTGGGACTAAAGGCCTAGGGTTCGAGCCCCAGTCGAAGCTACGTTTTTCTTTTTACAATTTAATTTTACCGATTGAATTATTTAAATTTCGTGGCTCGACTTGGGCGAGTCCTACACAATTAACTGTTGCATTCTAATCAACAACGCTGCTCCTAAGGTGGCGTATGGAATTGGTAAAGCCTACTGAGAACTGTTACCAAACATGCAGTAAACATATTATGACCAGAAATACTATTTTACAAGAGTCCAAATTATTTTCTCAGGTCGTTAGAGCGAATTCGACGAACCTATAATTTCCTTTCCAATTCAATATTTCTGAAAAAGTAACGAATTACCATTTTAGGGTTATACCCGTATAATTTAAAAAGATTCCGAGAAGTAAATTATTATCAAATATCTTCAAAGAAATAAACCATATTGGTAAAATTAGTTTCAATTATTTGGGTGTGAAATAGATAATATCCATATGGAACAATATATGTTTAATAGTTATTTATGATACAAGTGTTAAAAGTGGCATTTTATTTTGTGAGTGGGGAATATTGCGAAACGAGCGTTAGCGAGTGGAGTAACCCCACGAGCAAAATAAAATAATTTTTAACAAATGTATCATACAATTTTTTTTGTACAACAGTTACTGCTAGTAAGTAAAAAACAAAAAAAAATAAAATCCATAAGGAATCGAACACACGATTTTTGGGTTACAAGGCTGACTGAAAGATACTTCAAATATAATAAACCCCAACGCACTTTATTTATGAATGTCATTATTTGTCAGTGATGAAGGACCTTCTTCTGCACTGAACTTTGGCAGGCGTTCATAGTTCCGGTGACAATGCAATATGACATTTTTTTGTTATAAAAAACAAAATGGCGGCTCCAAGATGGCGGACGAGATATGTGATAATGGTCCGATTCCATTCAAAATTGGTATATAAGGGTTTTTTAATCAAAATTCATGAATTCAAAATGGCGGCTCCAAGATGGCGGACGAGATTTGTGATTATGGTCAGATTCGATTCAAAATTGGTATGTGAGGTTTTTTTAGGTCGTATATTTCGAATTTTCTGTCAAAATTCATAAATTAAAAATGGCGGCTTCAAGATGTCATTATGGTCTAATTCGATTCAAAATTAGTGTGTGAGGGTGTTCGGGGTCAGAAATTATGAACTTTTCGTAAAAATTTATTAATTCGTTATAGTGGCCCAAGATGATGGACGAGTATTGTGATTATGGTCAGATTCGAATCAAAATTGGTATGGTTTTTGGGGTCGGAGATTTCGATTTTTTGGTAAAAAAAATAATAGTTTAAAAAACTAACGAACACGCTTTACTTCCCATGGACTAAAAAGTAAAAAATAATTGACAATTTAATTTCTCAAATGTAAAAAAGCGTGGGGTGCTTGATAAAGTTCTCTTGAGCTCTTGAACGCTCTGTATTGTTAAATTAAACTAAAAAATATGAGAATATAGATTGAAAGCACCCACGCTTTTTTTATATTTGAGAAATTAAATTGCCAATTATTTTTTACTTTTTAGTCCATGGAAGTAAAGCGTGTTCTTCAGTTCTTTTTAAACTATTATTTTTTGTTCTCCCCTGTACACTGTTTGGAATTTCAGAATTATGATAACTCAAATACAAGTTTTACGCGAATTTTTGTATTGTCGTCTGTCCTTGACATGTGTGCCAAATTTATGATTATTCGGTCGATTGAAAGTGGGTGAAAACTGAATTTAAGAATTCACGTTATCATTACAATTATTATGATATTATTCTATTGTCATCGATCTTTGATATGTTTGCCAAATTCCAGATTATTTTCATTATTATTATTATTATTACATTATTATTAGGAAATTCTTGTATTGCCGTCGGTGCTTGATATGTGTGCCAAATTTTAGATTATTTGGACGACTGGAAGTGGGTACAACTTGAATTTAATAATTCTCACTATAACGTTTTTTTTTATCCTTTAGGAATAATTCCAGTCGGGACCTGTCTCCGAAGATCCGATACATCCGGAGAGCGCCCTGGTGTCATTTACACCAATAATCACTCCCTACGTCCGTGGGGTGAGTGATTACTGGGTCCGAGAGTCATATGCCCTGAGCAGATGGATGGAGACTTCTGCATTTTCCGGCTAAGATTTCTGCGCATGACGGCAAACCGGTATCATTTTTAGATTAGATTAAAGAGCAGTGTGTCCATGATTCCAACAATGACCCCTATGATCAGAATCACCATTTTAACAGAATTATTTGAGTAGAGTCTGTGGAGTTCAAAGAGTAAATCTTGATATTTAATCCATTGTTCCTCCTTTTTTCGGACAATGATCGTTTAGCCAGGAGCCGAAAACTCTATGACGAAAATAGTACTACTATGATGGTCGAGGAGGACTACATCAGGCTTATTTGCTTGTATTTGCCCGGGAGTGGGGACTGAGTAGTTCCAATAGATTAGGCACTTCTCATTCTCCACAACGGAATCAATATCACCCGGAGCTTAAGGCAACATCGGTGACTCGTCTATACCGTACGAGTGTCGTGGTTGGTAGTACAACACTCGTAGAGCCGCGTTAAGCCTGTGGAGACCGCATAAGCTTGACACGCGGACAGCAAATGCATTATGGTCTCAGGAGCCCAACGGCACGCTCTGCATCTAGTGTCCGGGACCTCTATACCCATCACGCGACTACGATGGACCAGGGTGTTGAAGACCGTCCTGGCAGGCCATTATGAATCCCTCGGTCTCCGACTTCAGACCACGTAACCTGAGGAATGCAAAGGTAACATTTTTGGATAAGCCAAGGTCTTCGATGTTTTTGAAGAAGACCCCATGCATTGGCTTATCCTTATGTAGCTTCAAGAGTACTTCAGCAGCTTCAATGTGAGCTTTTTGCTGAAAGGACTCCAACTCGGTGACAGAGTTTGGATTGAACCGTTCAAAGTCGAAAACGTGACCAAGTTCATCGGCTGCACGGGCTGATGCCTTAAAAAGACATGCCCCGATTCCTGCTTACCCATGATCACTGACCAAGCAGAGAAGAGGATCTGAACTCCTGATAACTTTACAGGCTCCATCCAGTACCATCCTGTTAGGAGCAAGCTCCTATTAAGATGCATCATTTTGCGAGTTTTTACGTCGAGTTGTCGCAGCTCCTCTTGAATCCATTTCGCTACTCCAAAGGATTAGAGTAGTATCGGAACGGCAAGCATATTAGTTGCATCAACTATGTTCTTCCCCGAAAGTTCTGATGACCAGATCTGTCGGAGTTTATGCTGATACTTGCTGCGGAGAGAGTTTTCAAGTGTGGTTATCTCTTGGGAGCGGCGTTGTTCCACCCCAAGGTAAGTATACGTCTCTCCGGCATCAGGACGCTTCCGTCTACGAGCTGGACATCGTCCTCTTTTGAGATGAACTGTGGCAAATTTGTCGATCCCAAACTCCATTCCGATAGCTTACGTGTACTCTTGCACCACTCTTAAGGACTGATGTAGATCATTTTCTCCGGAGGCATATATTTTCAGGTCATCCTTGTAAAATAAATGGGTGACCTTGTGCCTCCGGTTGCTGGGGGTGCCGCAGTTCTTACCACGGGTGTTTCTGAGTGCAACGGACAATGGCAGCGTGAGATACAGAAAGAAGAGAGCCGAGGGAATCTCATCCTGAATTATTATTATTGTTATTATTGTTATTATTATTATTATTATTATAACATTAATATCAAGGAATTCTTGAATTGTCATCGGTCCTTGATATGCGTGCAAAATTTCAATATTTGATTACATTTTTGTTATTAGTGCATTTGAAAAGGATTATGATGCAGGTTAGCCGAGAGCCATCACACGCCGAAGGCCATAATAGATATTTACGATATAAGTGTCGTAAAGATTCATATTACGTTATGAGATGGAACATTTGTCAAACGATTATCGTAATATGAATTTACGACACAAATATTGTACAATATTTCACCTACTATCAATAATGTTGATTATTTACTCAAAATTAGTCAATATTCCTTAAATTAATGATATTAGAATCATGTAACAAGCAAGCGTTGCGCCCATTGTTGAATTATTTCGCGAACTGTCAACTTTGACACGTTCATTCCAATTTAGTAAAATTTCATCGACATTAGTTCAGACCATTAGAGAAAAGATTCAGATATAGAATCCGCTACAAATTAAAAAAATTCAAACCGTATTACCTGATAAATCCCGGGATAGATACTCAAATTTATAATAAATTAGTTCTTGTTATCCTTTTCCATTCAATTAATGATACAATTGCTACAATTTGGCGATATAATAACTGTCGAAGAAGAAACTTTGTATGATGTACTCGCGTGTTTGTTGAACTCGCCTCATTCAACAAACCTCACGCTCATAAAAAAAAGTCCCACTTTACGAACTATCATAAATAGTTATTATTACAATGTTACTTGGTACAGATACAAAATTCAAGATCCAAATAAAATCAATTTTTAATTTTGGCGCACTTCCATGACGGCGCCCGGTGTGGTCACAGCGCTCGCACCACCCTAGGGCCGCCACTGATGACAATAACCAGAATGCCAACACTTTATCTTTTTTTCACCACCAATCCTGATCAATACAGTATAGAAGTTTGTGCTCCTCTTGAAAACTCCGTCCACAACCTCAGCTCCACTTTTTGCTCTTTTTAACACGCTTTTATTAGCTTCACCTGTATCTATCCATCTATCTTTGTATGTAACGGAATCTTTGCACGAATTTTTCACACACTTCCAGAAGTTTGAATGATTTAAAATTTGGCAGGGGCGGTTCATAGTTCCGGTGACAATTCAATATGACATTTTTATTATAGAAAAAACAAAATGGCGGCTCCAAAATGGCAGAAAGATTTGTGATAATGGTCCGATACGATTCAAAATTGGTATGTAAGGGTTTTCGGGGTCAGAGATCACGATTTTTTGTCAAAATTCATAAATTCAAGATGGCGTCTCCAATATGGCTGACGAGATTTGTAATTAGGGTCAGATTTTATTCAAAAATAGTATGTAGGGGTTTTCGGGGTCGGAGATCTCGATTTTTCAGTAAAAAAAAAATTATTCCGTAAAACGGGGCTACATGAAAATACGGGGGCTAGTTGAAAATTAACACAACTGACTGAATTAAGAGGTGCTGCTGTTTAACGCTTTAGGGAACATAATTCAAAGTCAGTCCGGTAAAGCAGATCAACAAGTAGTGATTTATTTTTGCTTGTGTCTGGGGAAAATTTTTGCATTAGACTGACATTTAAAAAGAGAAACAAATGAATTTTACTTTACCGCACTAGTGTTTTTGTCCATCTTATTAATGAAAAAACAAGGTTTTTAATAAAAAGTTTTTATAATAATGCTACAAAATGACTAATAAGACAGAATAGTTACATCGATCATTTAGTTAGTCCTAAATATCATCATTTTCAAAAATACAAAAATCGTTCGAAAAAGCAAAAATCGTACGGAAGGGTAAAAATCGTGCGGAAAAGTAACTTTTCCGAACGATTTTAAATCGTACGGAAAAGTACAACTTTCAAAACGAAAAATCGTGCGGAAAAGTTACTTTTCCCCACGCTCGTAGGAAAACGTATTTTACGCACGTGAAACATATAAAACTTTATGCACTAGCAGTTTTATAGCGCGAATCACAAATTCTGACTTGAATTACACAATGGCCTACAGGTTTAATACGTTATGTATGAAACAATTAAGAGTAACATAGTATGGGGAATGTGAAACTATAGTAGCTGAGAGCTATATTGAAGAATCTATTTCAAATAAATTGATCATTACTGAAAAAATTGCCAACGATTGTGTCGGAATGATATCAGACAGTTATTTGAACCAACCATCCACTTTTAAAATGAATACTTTCTTGTATCGATGAAGATGCTGTAACAAAACTTTCAAAATGTAATAATTATGTTCAAGATAATAAATAAATATCCCATCTTCAACATCAGTAACTAAACCAACTGCATTTTCAATATTCAGGCTAATTATATGTTGAAAAAATGTCGATTATGAAGAAATGTTAGGAAGATTATTTCTCTATTGAACTGAAATAATTCGGATTCGTATTAGGTCTTAGGTCTTGCATGAAATGGTGTGTAAATATAGACAATTTGAGAGTTTTGTGTACTTTACGGCCCGCGGGCCATAATGTGCCCGCGGGCGGTAAAGTACCACTTTACGCCTTCTGAACGGTAAAGTGTACTTTACCGTACGCTAGTGCATAAAAACATTAATGTACCATAAAACTTTACCAATATCAGGTAGGAATAAAATATTAATTTTTATCACGAATAGGTGGAGAACTACAAGCATGAAAATTGAAATAAAATGAAAGAACAATGCAATTATTTGTTTAATTCCTACTGTTATTACCGTATCACGAACTTTGTAATGACTTAACGGGTCCATAAAATTACTGATTCACTACATTTGTACGTGATCATGAGCACATTCAATCTGAAGATTTATCTAAATCTGCTGAAATCAGATATAATATAACTAACTAGTAATTAAAACTTCTTGATGTGTGATAAATATACTTGCTGCTACAAAACTCATAACGTGATATTCATGGGTATATGAACAATAGAATACGTCATCACCACAATTAAAAAAGTTGACTATTCGTTTTCTGACACATTCTAAATAATATTGGATAGGATTAAATTCACGTTATGATAAAATGAATCAGAATCATCTAGAGTTCTAGAGGAATCCAAAAATTTTGGAAAATACAGGATATCTTTTCGAAAATAACAATAATGACGTTACTCCCGGTTTGAATTCAACTATTAAAATGAGAATTAATAGCTATTTATATAACAAATTGCAAAATGGCCGTTTTTGGCACCAGACGTGTCGTGTGCAAAAAACTCGCCATTATGCAATTTGTTATATACAAGTCTTTTTGTGATTTCGTAAGATCTTTATTCATTTAATGATGTATAACAAGTTGCAAAATGAGCGTGTTTTTTGCACCAGTCGTGAATATTGAAACACGAGCGTAGCGAGTAGTCCAACACGTCGTGTGCAGAAAACTCGCCATTTTGTAATGTGTTATATACGAGTATTCTTGTAATATCGTTAAAAATCATTTAATATAATGGAATACACTGAATACGGGCAAAGGGCAATAGCTACATTTATATTGGATTCCATAACACAAGTCTCGAATGATGGTTGTGATTATGTTGCCGGATAGTCGGTAGCGAAGACACTGCCAGGATCTAACCTCCAGTTGACAAGCTGTCACAATTGAATTTTCTGCCAGACGTTTATATCCAAACAGACCTAAAGGTCTAATTACTGTGAATGATAATGTGTCCTGGCTAGGCCTTGTTACTAACTCCATATGCCACCTAAGGAGCAGCACTGTTAATTTTTATGCAACAGTGAATCGTGGAGGATTATTCAGTCATTCAGATTTTCACATCTAAAACTGAAAAAAAACTTGCCCCGGCTGGGAATCGAACCAGCGATCTTTCGATCTTCTGAATCAGAATTTGCGATACAAATTGTGGGAATAAGATGATTGTAAATGTAGCGAGAGGGTAATTTAAATTTGGTAATTTTTATCAACATTTTTTACATCAAAACCTAGCAAATCATGTTACAAATCTTCTGATCATTAATTTTTAGCTATATTTCATTTCTTGTTGATCTATTTTCTCCAACTACGTTTGATAATTTATCAATATTACATAAAAGATAAAAACGCGTACAATTATTTGTTTATAAACCTTTTACTTTCCCATTCTAAGGTTTTAATCTCCGACATAATATTTATACATACCTACTAAAAATAGATTTAGCATTAAAATTGAATAAGCGCGTGGTATTTTGAATTTGTAATTAAAGCCAACAACAATTCGCAGGACCACCTCGCGTGATTCGAACAGGGCGATTCAAATAAAATTACTGAATCTGTTCAAACCCTTATATGGGCCATATTAGTAGTACATTCCTTATGCGGTTTCTACAATCACGATACAATAATTATCAAAACAGAAAATTATCATTCAATTCATCAAGGGTATGATCCGTATATCGCCGCCAAAATTACAGATCGGTACTAGGCGTTCATAAGTTTTCAGGCAACCGGTTTCACATATACAAACTCCTTGTCGCTTACTTGTCTTCAGTCAACATTTAGAATATTTTGATAGAAATTTCATTAGAAATATTTTTATTTCGTCAGAAAAATTTACCTCTAAAGTTCAACGCAATTTTTTTTTCAAAATTTCAAAACTGTGTAAATAATGCGACCAAATCGAAAATATTACGTGATATCAAACATTCACTTATCACTTTCAAATATCAAGTGTATAGTATTTTAATTATCGCCTGATATTCCACTATGGGTGCATGTTTACATCCGATAATATTTGACGTTCACTCTATTTATTTATATATAACTGGCATTATCGGATAATGCGCTATTGATTAAAATCGAAACTAAAAACGATAATAAACGATATGAAGATAATTCCAAATTTGAAGGAGCAACTATTATTATATTAAGACAACTTGTATTCTTCAAAGAGTGACGTTTTTCTTTTTCTGTCCTAGTTGAGTCTACTTTTTACTAGACTAAGCAATAGTCAGCGGCCTAGTATGAAAAGCCTCGTTAACGAAAGGTATGTGCGAGAAAATGCTCCTCACTGATACTGCAAAATAACTTTACTGTAAAATGGCAGAGACTAAGTTGAAGGACAGTATAGGAAAGAATGAAAATAATTGTCGAATATATCCGCAAATTCACTATCAAGTTCGTCACCACAAAGATTGTGCTTTGATATCACGTTGACAGCACACCATTTTTATTTCATATCCTATTTCAGCAGACTAGGTATACCAAATTTGTTGTCGAATACAATATGTTCCTCGAATAGCCTATCAGAAATCAGCAAATTCTCAAACGATTTGACACTTGTAGTAGAATAAACTTTTATTATCATTATTATACTACGAACACCCGCCGACTGTAACCTTCCACGATCTATGCTAATTGAAACATGACAAAAGTAACAAATTATCTCAATTTCCTTTGTTTACTACAACTAAACCATATATGGAGGAAGCATAACGATTAGCATATCAATTCCCTCGCTAAAAATAAGCTTTCAACAGATGTACAAGGTTCATCAACACCATGTTATGAAAAGAAATTTAATACTATATATGACAAAGCAAAGAACAACAAACTTTGTTTTATTTGCTGCGAAATTAGTAGAATGTGGAAAGTGACTGATGAAATTCTTGGATATTGTGAAAATAAAATGTTAGTATTGCTGATATTTTTAGAAGTCACTAAAGCATTCGATAGAATCAAACATGACATTTTATTAGAAATACTTCACTACATCAGATTTAGTGATGCTTCTGTATCGTTTTTCAGAACCTACCTATATAATCGTTTCCAACTCGAAAACCAACTTTCTGGTTTGATGCATACTGAAAATAGAGTTCCCCAAGGATATATCTTGGGCTCGTTACTTTTCATCATGTACACCGTTGAGTTGCACATAGTCATAAATTTTTCAAATCACCATTTCTATGCAGAGGGTGTTCAGCTATACTTTCCATTCACTGAACATAACCTGAATCTAGCTCTCCAGCATCTGAACGATGATTTGACCTCGATAGATGACATTTCAAACAATCCAACACATATCCCTCGACATATCCTTCTCAAACTTAATTATGGAAGTCGCTGAGATATACCAAGCATGTCAGTGATTAGGAGAGCTTTCTTCAAACTGAAACTCGTATATTCTAACAGATAATTTCTGGATAAAAAAAAGTAAAACAATATTGTGTGAAACCCTAGTCTTATTCCACTTTAACCATGCACATGTTGTCTACGGTCCAGCATTACTAAAATCAGATTTGGATAGACTTCAACTGGTAAAAAACTCTTGTGTTCGTTTGATCTAAGGCTTGAGAAAGCAAAATTTCAACTCTACTAGGTGACCTAGGTTGGCTGAATGTACGAAAACGTTTCTTGTTACATCAATGTCTATTACTTCATGAAATTATTCTGGAAAAAAAGACATATCTATTTGACAAAATATCTTTCAGAACTGACGTCCATAACATAAACATGAGATTCAAGTCAAAATTAAGACAAGACCATCTCTGCCTAAAAGCACTTTCCTCATTCTGTAAACATTGTAACTCGGCGGTATAACCAGGTTCCTGATGATTTGAAAAAGATATCCATTGATTCGTTTAAAATCGACCTAAGAAACTTATTAGTAATTAATCAAATAAGATTTCAGAATTCTTCTTTGACTTAGTTACGCTGGGCCACTGTGAGATCGGCCTTTCTGGAAAAAAGACATGCTTGGGTTTTATTGGCATTGAATTCTACCAAGTTGTTGGATCCCCATTCTAGAATATTTGCTAAGTCTGTATTTATTTCGATCTCGATTCTTCCCTTTGGTTTCTGCTTTCATTCACTGATATCGGAGCTTTGGAAGAGGAAGCGGTATAAAAGCTACTCTCACCTGCAAAGCTGTGCACTGTATATGAGGTAGCTCCCAATAAATCATTGATTTGAAGAAAAAGCAGTGTGGGTGCTACAATAGATTCCTGTGAAACACCAGCATGTATTGTTAGACCGATCTCTCCACGTGGTGGAGAGTATTGGTCGGAATTGGATAAAATGTGAAATTACATACCCTAGATCTAAACAAAATATCTTTAAAAAATTCGTAATGATGTCCGAAAAGGATCTGAAACGTATTGAAAACGGCTTAAGTGATACATCATTGAATTCAGAAAGATATAAAGAAAGATACTTCAGAACAGTAATAGGTTAACACCGTGTATAGATAACTAAACTACAGCGCAATATATTTATTGATTGTTTATTGACATCATTTTTGTACGCATCATTTCTGTCTACAATTGATAATTTACACAGCTTACAATATTAATTCGGAAAATATAAAAATAAACATTTAGGAACAATCCTTTGGAGGTCACAGACAGACCAACTTTCAATGAATTTGTTGACTATACTGTAAATGAGGGTATTCAGAATAGAGTGCGTCATAGAATAATTGTAGTAGAAACCAGTATCAACAATTGAGATTATTTTCCCCATCTGTCAACATTTATTTATTATATTATACCACAAGACCTATAATTCAATCGAACTATCAAAATATTTTTATCATGATTTTGCTTAGAAAATGTATGTTTAATTTATCTTAATTTAATAAAAACCCAGCATGGTGGTCATGGGGGGACAAACAAAGCATTTGACATTTGATGAATTAATTATCACAATGATACAATAGTTATTTACCTAACAAGTGTGGAAAGTAGTACTTTTCCGCACGCGACGGCAGTTGCACGAACGACGCGGAGCCGGTAAGGGTGGAAAAGACATTTTCCGTAAGAGTTAGGTACAATATTTTTCCTACGAGTGTTTTTGTCCATCTTATTTATGAAAAAACAAGGTTTTAAATAAACAAGTTTTTATAATAATGCTACTCATAAGACAGAATAGTTACATAGATCATTTAGTTAGTCCTAAATATTCTAATTTTCAAAAATACAAAAATCGTGAGGAAAAGTAAAAATCGTGCGGAAAAGTAACTTTTCCGAACGATTTTAAATCGTACGGAAAAGTACAACTTTCAAAACGAAAAATTGTGCGGAAAAGTTACTTTTCCGCACGCTCGTAGGAAAAGAACTTTTTCCTAGGATATCACTTTTCGCAGAAAATTGACCAGAAAGATTCACGTAGCCTTATGGAAAATGGGTTCAATGGGTTTGTTTTTGTTCAGTTTGGTTTGTTCCCCCTATGACAATGTTCCGCAACGGTCATATTACTTCACTTTTCATGACTGGGATAAGATTGTTATTCATGATTTGAAATTGTTATTGTCATTTTCCTGTTGCTGAATATGAATTTGTTGTTAATTTAATTATATTTGGAGAAAACACTGGAAGTGATTGTGATCGAAATATCTAGATGAATGCCTTAGGTGTTATCAAGCTGACGTTCTACTCAAATGTATGCAATAATGATTGGACTTGGGGCGCTTGAGTGTCACATCATACCCGGAGTTTTACTCAGCTGAATCCAGATAAATACATCTATGTAAAAGTTTGATGACAATGGGCGATTTACTAGCTACTAGCCAGCGAATTCACTAGTCGCTCGTGAACTCGCCCAGTGTAATCATGTTCAGGCTAACACTCGCTAGCAAATTGGCTACTGAGCAAGAGGACATTTTTGTGTGTCACCATCACTATCGCAGTAGCTGTCCCGCCCGCTTCTATACTAACCGGCGAGTAGCTAGTGAAACAACTCAATGTAATCAAGCCTTAAGTATCAGGATATCGCAACACAAGTGTTATAATGTAATATAAGGGTCATTTTGCTGATACTCTTGAATAAATTTTACAATAAAGAGTACATAATACTTGATTATGAGTTAGGTAACGTATTCTGTAGTCGAAGATGACACGCGATGACTCAGCTATCGTGTTAAAGTTAGATTTATTGCTGGGTGATTTTGGCAATACTTGCGATGAATAATTCAAACCTTATATTTGTCAATATAAATTCATCGGCTAATCATCACGTTGGTATTGCCGAAGCCAAAATCTTCAAGACAACATTTACTTGTTAATATATTGATTACAAAAGTGTATACTTTTGTCGGTTTTTGAGGAATTAATTGAAAAATGAAAGTAATTACATAGGGAAGAATGTATTTCAAATTAACATTTCATGAATTTGAAATAAAACAGGCTAGCCAACTAATTTCCCATATCTGCAAAAAAGAGGGAGATTGATGGAAAATAGCTGCTAACTATTATAACGTGTAACCTCCTTCTGAGTTGTGAGACCGTCTATACATGGACCGTATAACAACAAATATATGGATACGAGTCTAGCCGAGGTTTCTCCTCACTATAATCCACGTTTTTCATTGGCAGAAGTACCTATTCCAACTAACGACAGTTGACAAATCAATTGAATCAACGGACGATTTTTATTACTTTTAATAAAGCACTTACGTTTTATTAGTGTAAAGCCTTAACGTAAATTATGTCCATCTGAATTAATGGTCTACTGGCGAGTGCTTTCCTCTATCTCCCAAACAAGCATTACTCTAATAAAACCATGTTTCAAGGATATTTATTCCAACTCACCAATTCAACGCACCATCCCAAAATGTTGGCTAGTTTGATATTTTCCGGCGTCAAATTTTCCGGTTTTTCGAGCATTTTATAAGCGATCACAGTCGTGAGTCCTCTGGTTTTTTTACCGGTAGGCACATTGTATTGTAAAACTTTGGCGAACCTTTTGGTCACTTCGGGAATGTCTGTGTGACGACCAGCGTCAGTTAAATCTCTGACGATATCCGGAAATATCGCCATGAATTCTCTGCTTTCTTCCTTAGAAAACACTGGGGCACTTGTAACTGGTGGTTTGACTTTAGTTTGGATTGTTGAGAGAGCCCTAGAACAGAAAAGTTTGGTATAGATCCAAGAAAGTAAGTATATTCGAAAGTTTTCATATTCTAATGAAGTAAAGAGTGGATATAATTCAAAAAAAAAATATGGAAAACCAATCGAAGACGAAAAAATCGATTTAATTAATTGTTCATCGGGAGTGAGTTTCATCGGGAATATACTCAAACTCATTTCCGATGAACAAATCGGCTTCCGAAAAGGACATTCTACATCCTCGCAAGAAGTAGCCAGGATTGCTCACGCAGTACGAGGAAGCTTCCTAAAAAAGCTCAATACCGTAATGGTTCTGTTTGATATGACTTTCCTATGTCCTTCCAAACAGACACAGCCGTCTATCCGATGACACTGCAATCTATTGCACAGCATTTCAGAGCAAGAAGGCTGCACGCAGGAATATAGTACATCTAGAAAGGTTAGTCACACCGTATATGGCGTATATCAAGATCGTAATGAATCCGAAGAAAACAGTACTGAGTATACCAATATTGAAATCCCTGTGGACTTTGTGGTCATGGATAAACGGATAACGGAAACTCCCTCCGTGAGGTATGACTTTCCTATGTCCTTCCAAACAGACACAACCGTCTATGCCAATGACACTGCAATCTATTGCACAGCATTTCAGAGCAAGAAGGCTGCACGCAGGAATATAGAACATCTAGAAAAGTTAGTCACACCGTATAGGCGTATATTAAGATCGTAATGAATCCGAAGAAAACAGTACTGAGTATACCAATATTGAAATCCCTGTGGACTTTGTGGTCAGGGATAAACGGATAACGGAAGCTCACTCCGTGAGGTATGCCTTTCCTATGTCCTTCCAAATAGACACAGCCGTCTATGCCGATGACACTGCAAACTATTGCACAGCATTTCAGAGCAAGAAGGCTGCACGCAGGAATATAGTGCATTTAGAAAAGTTAGTCACACCGTATATGACGTATATCAAGATTGTAATGAATCCGAAGAAAACAGAACTGAGTATGCCAATATTGAAATCCCTGTGGACCTTGTGGTCATGGATAAACGGATAACGGAAGCTCCCTCCGTGAGGTACCTGGGATTTCAATTCCCACGTCCACTTGGTGATTCGTAGAGCAAAAGCGACTATCAAAAGGACATACCCGCTCATCGCTAGGACCTCCAAGCTGTCGATGGAGAGCAAAATATTCATATATAAGCAGATCATCAGGCCTACCATGACCTACGCCTGTCCTGTGTTCTGCAACCTTCCCAACTCTCAGATGCTGAAATTGAAAAGGATGCAGAATAAAATACCCCGTATCCTCACGGATAGTGATATCTACATTCGGCTGGAGACACTGCGTGGGCTAGCCAATATAGAACCATTAACTGAATGCATCAAGAACATCAGAGAAACTCTATAGATATTTTATCTTGATAAGTTCCTTGACTGGAAATACGACCAGAAATGTGACCGCAACAATGAGAGCTACAAGTAACATGGAGGCCTCATCTACCAGGACCAGGATATTTTACGTGAGATGTCAGAATAACTCAGCGATAACTCAGCCAATAGAGACCACAAGGTCTAAACCCAGTTTTTTCTGATGAAAAATAACATTTCCTTCACATAATTTGAAGGAGCTGGGGAAGGTCCATGACGTCGGGACAAAGGCACCGACGAATTTGGGTAATCTGCAGACATCGCAGAGGCGGACCTCAAAGTCCTTCCTGTAGTTGGCTCGCCAGCCCGTCCGCCGATGCAAACGGATGGGCAGGAAATGACCCACCAGAACCCACCATGGTCGAAACACCCTTCTTTCCCATCCTTTTTGACGGAAAGTATAGTATTTTATCGTGTTTTATTTTTACCATTGACTGCATTTCTAGTGATTTTGTAGCATTCAATTGTTTGTTTTTATCGCTTTGTATTTTTTTTTTGTTTCTTATTGGTTGAGGTTGGGGGGGGGGGGGGGTAAAACTGTTATGCTCAACTTTGAGTTATTTTATTTTCGTAGATAACGACTTCGAGACTCCTCTTCTTAACCTCAAAATCATAATATCCATTTTGAGAAGAATGAACTATTTCCGATAATCCTACTAGATGGGTGAGAAAATTGTATTCATTTAATTTTTTACTTTTATATATTTTTACTGTAAACTGTTTTCTTAAAATGTGGTATCATATAAGTACGGAGCTTAAAAGGAAGACCATTTCGTTCTCGCAATAGATGAACTACGCGTTCATCTATTCTCTCTCTTATGTCATACTTAACTAAGGATTGTATAGGTATTTCGCTGAATAAAGCTATTATTATTATTATTGTCATATTCGTGTGAGCGATATCAGTCTACGTAAGTAGCACTAGAAGTGTTTGTAAAACTAGATGGAGCCCTTTATATGCAAATTTGCCGTTAAAACTTTCACTGAGCAATTTCCGAATTGGTAGTATTTAGAAATTTTATTTTATTGATACATATGATTCTCTTTAATTCAATATTAAACGATATGAAAATTGGCAGCTAGCCAAAATTACTAATAACTTCCAAAGAAGCGGGATTTTCATAAAGAAACTAATCATTGACATTTTCTTGGGCTCCTCCTGTAGAGTACAGCGTATCGAGCAACTAAAATAATAATGACCACTGTCAATCAATTATGTTGTCCTCTGTGCTAAATATAGCACGGTATTTGATTGTGATAACCATTTATTGAATCAGTACGATAGCGGTACTGACAACAATCAATAAATGTTTCATGTAATAATGATGACAACCAATTAAGATGATACAACAATGAACAATTTCATGTTGGATGATTTTCGACTTTGCAGAACGTTGAACTTCCGTGGGCTAATTAATTATTAAAATGTATAATGAGTATCACATCGTGCTACCTTTCTTTGAATAGACCAAAAAGTTTTCATTTTATAGGAAGCACAGTTCCAAATACGCCATTTTTTACAGCCGTTTCAGCACAATCCAAAAAAACAAGTGCAGTATTTTCTAACTAATTAATAACTATTTTCTAACACAACTTTCAATTTTCTCGAGCCGTTCCGGAAAAAAAGGGGTTGTGCTAGCTTAACGCTTAAGCTGGCACAGCCACCCCGTAACTTTCTATATACTCATAAATTCGACGGTAGTGGGGTAGGGTACCTATTATTGTAATCTAAAGAAGTGTGAACTTTTCAAGAGCATATTGCGAGTAACGAAGGGTATGATCGTGTTCTTGTAAAGAAGGAAAATCCTCCTAGTTTTCATTTATCATTATTTCATTACAACCTTTTATTTACCTTGCCATGTTAGTATGTGTCGGTCAAATCTTGCAAGTGAATTTTGACCCACTTCCATTCGTCCGATTTACTTGAAATTTGGTAGGTGCTCACAATTTCAGTGACGATGCATTGTAGAATTCTTGATATGAAACGAAACAAAATGGCGACTCCAAGATGGCGGACGAGATTTTCCCTACTCTATTCCAAATTGGTTTGTAGGGGTTTTTGATATTATGATTTTTTTGTCAAAATTCATAAATTCAAGATGGCGGCTCCAAGATGGCGAACCAGTGTTGTGAGTATGGTTCGATTCGATTAATAAATAGGTATTTAAAGGTTCTCTACGAACAACGGGTATTTCAACTGTTTCAAGATTTTTCTTCTTCAGAGGGTTGTTGAGTGGTAGTGTTTGGGTCACAAACGATTTCAACCTATAGAGCATATTCAGCAGCTGTAGAATAATGCAGTTCCGAAAAAAACTTCAAGCAATGAGTATTTCAATAGTTTCAACATTTTTCTTCTTCAGAGGGTTGTTAAGGGGTAGTGTTTGGGTCACAAATTATTTCACCCTATAGAGCGTATTCAGCAGGTGAAGAATAATTCATTTCCGTCAAAAAATCCCGAGAAACGGGTATTTCAACTGTTTCAAGATTTTTTTTGGATGGTTGTGAAGGGGTAGTTTTTGGTTCACAAATTATTTCAACCTATGGAGCGTATTCAGCAGCTGTAGACTAATGCATTTCCGAAAAAAAAACACTTTGACCAACTGGTATTTCAACAGTTTCAAGATGTTTCTTCTTCAGAGGGTTGTTGAGGGGTAGTGTTTGCGTCACAAATTATTTCAACCTATAGAGCGTATTCAGGAAAAAAAGAATAATTCATTTCCGTCAAAAAACCCGAGCAACGGATATTTACACTGTTTCAAGTTTTTTTTTCGGAGGGTTGTTGAGGGGTAGTTTTTGGTTCACAAATTATTTCACCCGATAGAGCGTATGCAGCAGGTGTAGAATAATATTTAAGCGAAAAAAAATGTCGCTGAGAAAACTGTTGCTGCTTTCACACCCGTAAAAAACTGGACTATTTCAACCACACTTTATCCAACACCCTGTATGAACCATAGGAAGAGCACGTTACAAACACGCAGAAATATATTTATAAACGCTCATTATTCCTCTGAGAACACTAGATTTGGTAATCCACATGTAAACAAGCTTTGCCACAAGGTCAAATCGGTCTTTGTAGGTCAACACGAGGGCGATACGATGCACAACATCGAACTAAAACAAACAAAGGGCTGTTCGCAGGTTCGCACCCTCGCCACCCCCTGTGACTATTGATAGATACGAGACTCTGATCACGTAGTCCTGGAACTCGAAGAGAGGTCACTGACATACCAACTCTGCGTAGAGAGAACATCAGTGGTGGCGTGTCTTGAAATCTGAACGAGATATTCGTATGATTTCTGACGTCATTAAAGATTTGGATCTCACAGAAATCAAAAAATGAGTGAAACTCATCGATTCAAGTGAGTGCATAGAGCTCCTGATGCTGATAACTTTTTGGCGAAACGTGTTTCGAGTGAAATTGATGTATGTAGTTTGCAACAATTTGAATTGCATTCACTCTAAAGGTTCTATACATTCCTAAATATAATAGTGTTACGAAATACCCTACGGTCCTCTGCATAGCGAGCGGTTACCTAGCAACCAATATAGTTCCGAGAACTCGGCAAATAAACGGCGGCTAGAACGAGTTGGATTACGTCACCATCGGCGCGTTACCGAAGCATGGAACACAGACACGGCTTGTAGAATTGGACGATGCAATCTGAAATGGACGATTCTAGACGTTATCGTCGAGTTATCGATGCTTCCATCGGACTATGCAAGCAGGGATTTGAGCGGACAGAGAAGTTGAACTCGAAGTTTAAACAAGTTGAAGTTTAAACAAGTTAAAGTTGAAGAAGAAGTTTATGAAGAATAATTACAATCCAGTGAAGTAGACAAATTATTTTATCAGTATAATCAAGTTATATTATTGGAATTTATTGTTGATAATGAGGCTGTAAATAAACAAGTCATAACAATACGATCCAGTATTTTCTGTAGCCACGAACTCCGGTATCGAAGAGTAGTGATCACTGGTTACAAGGTGTTTCTAAGGAATAATTGGATGAACCAGGGAGATTTACGACAAGTGGTGTCGGAGGTATTGCTAATATGAAAATGGAAATTTCGGGGGGACCCAAGCGAGTTGTGAAAATTGGTGTAGGAAGCAGTAATCAGTGGATACAGGCAGTATGCAAGAAGGTTCAGAACACTTGTTAGAACGTAAAAGCAACAAAACAGAAGAAACTTCCTATTTGTGACAACTGTCACAGTGACAGTTCTCAATTGCAAAAAACGTTTCCCTTGGTTCCTCTAAAACCTGTCAAGACTATTCCAACATCTCTTCTTGAGTGATTTGGTGGTTTTCAATGTATAATATAGCGAAAAAGTATATGCCCATTCACCAAAAATTCAAATTATCAATTCTTCGAATCGAAATAACTTTTTTTTTTTAACCAAACCTAATCCAAATAAAAAAATTGATCCGAGATACAAAATATATATACAATAGATATTTATGTTATAAGGATCATAATGACCATTATGGTCGTGAATATTATCCAGCAAGGCGATAGCCGAGCTCGATAACACGTCGTGCAACATAATGATCGTTTATGATCCAAATTACATACAAAACTTTATCTGCTAGCAATCTGGCATCAATAAATAGATATAAATATATAAATATTTTTCAAATTCCAAATTTAGTATTTTTGAAACTACAGATACATTTGAGTTATTCATTATGAAAAACAGGAAGCAAGCTGTGCCTTACCATTTCGTTGACAAAGCAACAGCAAATTAATTCACTGTCAAACATAAATTTCTGTCACGTAAAATTAGATGTGTAGTGAAATCGTCAAAAATGATTTGGCTGGAGAGTTATAAATCATCATTCAAATGATTTGTTGGCATATCAGACGAAATCGTCGGTAAGGCTTCGCACCGAGTTTTTATATTATGCAAATGATATTAGAAAGACTATAATTTTTAACACAACAGTGTATAGTGGAGGATTATTCCCAGTCGGCAACGAGATTCAATCATACAGAAAAATGAAAAACGCTCGCCCCGTCTGGGAACCGAACCCGGGACCTCTCGGTCACCAGGCGCGTGCGCTAACCACTGATGCGCTAATTTCCGACCCGAAAAAAAGAATTATTACGGAATTCATTTTCATGTCTGTACTAAACTGTTTGTACGATTTTGCACCTGAATCAAGTGCCATTGCATTAGATATAGGTATTATTATTATTAGGTATGTTAGCTCATTGTATTTTCGTTAACAATACAAATACTGTCTGATGTTGGATGATTTAAAATACCATTTGAAATCTCTTAACACTGACGCATGAAACAATAAATCAAATTGGTTTAATTAGCATGTGTTTTTAAATGGAATATAATTAAACAAAAGAATATAATTAGCATGTCCTTCCAGTCTTTTGAAGGTCAGATGTTGTGCCACTAAAAATTCTCTCTTCAATAATCTTGGATATTTAAGATGTTACAACAGTTAAATTTGACTACTATACAAGAATTATTTAGGAAGTAGGTATACCTACCTATAAGTAGGTATGAATGAATGAGCATTTCCTTTACTCCCGCAATGATTTTTTTTTTCATAAGCTGGTTAATATTTTGCAAAGCTTTTTTTATCACACTCACAAGACTTTATATACGCACTCTCATGTTCTTATTTCTTACACAGTACCTGCCTCTTTATATTGATCAACAGAAAATTCTTCAATCAATACTGATAGAAATGTTAGGTTATACGGATAGAAATGTAATTAAAGTAAAAGGTAAAAGATTTTTATTATCGAATGCTTTATACTCGAGCTAATACCTACATATCCACCTGTCAGAACTAATCCAGATTCTGTCATAGGTACAAAGAACGCAAAAATATATTTGGTCAAAGACATAATCTTTCAATAAATATTAAATACCTACCTACTGAAGCCCAAAGGAAGAGCTTTATCCATAATCTCCTATTAACCTTTTTCAAGTTAGGAAATGAAATATCTACTGTAACTTGTTAGGGGCGGGTGTATTCTCAGTATTTTCACCAAAAACACTTTCCTACCTGTAAAAGTACCGTTACTGTTTTGGGTAGGTATGACAGTAGAATATAGGTACGCACGGTCACAATGGCTATTATGATACTAGTTCGTGAAGTAGGACTTTTCTGTATGAGCGTGAATGACAAACATGCGAGTACAAAAACGCCCTTTATTATATTTCCAAATTGTAGCAGCTGTATCAATAATTTCAATGATTTATGTTATGAATTGTCGTCGTATTAACGTAAAAACTATTTTCAATCTAGGTAGGTAGGTATATATTATGTTTACCAAGTTTTAGTGTTCCTGATGTCAGCCTTGATGCTTCAATGTTCACTCGAAATTCGAAAGATATATAATTGTTGTAAATATTCAGTAAGGAAAATTTGCTAAAACAGAATACCTACCTTTCTAGGTAACTGGTCGAATAATTATTGGTAATCATCAGGGCAAAATGACCCAACTACGTAACTAATGCTCAGCCACTGTTCGTTCGTTTGACACATGGTAACTTGAAATATCTCTCTTACCTTATATTATTCTCTCTGCTGAGTTTAGCCCATTTGCTCCTAGCATTTCCATAATCCGAATTCAAATCGAGATTGCCCATTAAATTACTATCTTGTCTCGTAATGGCATCACTGTTGGGGACACTGGACGTTTTGCTAATGTGCCTCTTGATTTCTTTTAAAATTTCTCGGCTGGTTTTATTCAGAGCCAGTTTCTTTGACGAAAACATTGTCACTTATCCGCCTTTAACACACGACACTAAAATACTGTTGAAGAATAAGGTTCAGAAATTGTATATAAACTGGAAGAGAGAGACGAAAGGAAAACAAGTCGTAACGTAATACGAGTTCTCGCTCGCGCTTGTCGTTGTTGCCATATCTATTTTTTATTTCAATATTATCCACGAATATAACATGTTTTTGTACATCAACAAACAAAATGGGTATGTTGAACTCTCATTTAGAAAATTCGAATAACCATTTGATTTTTAAGTGAAACAGCCAATTTCAACTTGGTAGTTCACATTCGATTTGCCAATTTGCCAATTCACAAAACAAATTTCTCTATTTATGTAGGTACAGTGGCGGATCAAAGTAACATATATCAGGATAACCTTTATTATAAAATACCTATAGGTGAGTATGGAATATGGATGGAATGATAGAAAACTTTGATCAGGTCGAATGTACATATATACAAATATACGTATACTCAGGGCCGTATTTACGCACAGGCTACCTAGGCTGGAGCCTATGGGCCCGCACCACAAAGGGGCCCACACCACATTTTTTTTAAATTAATTTTCAATTGATTAAATTAAAAAATAGTTTGTGTAGTGTCATAAAATACGTCGATGCATATTGAATAACTGCATCTGCATCGACGTCTTTTACGATTATATGAGGGCCCGCACCATTTGGCTAAACCCTTCAGTGAACAGCTGATACCTGATATGAAGCGAGTCAGCGAGTCAGCTCTGACTAGTCGAGAGCTGTCTGCTGTCTGACTTCTGAAAATAGAGCAGTATGGCTCGTTTCATATTGACATGCGCGTATCGATAAAATTTTCTATGTCTTTCAAGTTTTTAGTTATAATCTTGCCCCAGAATGAGATTTCTGCAGGTTAATGATGAAAAATCTCCCCCAAGTAGGGCCCGCACCACATGTTCATTCAGCCTAGGGGTATACAGACCTTAAATACGGCCCTGCATATCCTAACAAAATAAAATTCCTTATCGGATAAAAACATAATTTGTAAAGTAAATGTAACAAAGTAGGAAACACTCGCTTTGGATGTTTATATTTACTGGTGTTCACATTTTTTACACATAGCTGAAAAACAACCTAATGCATATTTTATCAAAGGTAATACCACGAGTTCTTGAAATTTCGATCGATAATTTGTTTTCACCAAAACCGCTAGTGCATTAAATGTTGTATGTATCACGTGCGTAAAATGCGTTTATGGCCTTCGGCGTGTAATGGATCTCGTCTGACGCCATCGGGCCATTATCCACGCCGCAGGCCATAAACGACTACTTTACGCCCTTGATACATAAATAACTACTATTAAATGGCAAATGCTATTAGTCAAGCAAATACCGACTATATATTTATTATACCGTTGATGTGACAACAGTCGTACAATAGTATTGACAGTTCAAAATATATTTCCATCTTTGTCAACAGTGGCGTTTCGTAAAAAGGGCGAGAGAAGAATCAAAATTTGCAAGCAAAATGTCTGCAACGACTGCAACAAAACCATATTAGTTTATAAACTTTGCAGAGTTCGACTTTAGGCGATTTCGATCGTAGAAAATTCACAGTTCTTCAATGATAAATTCAAATTGGTTTCGAAAAACCAATAATTTATCTTCTTTAAAACTGACACAACGCATTTATCAAATTCGCAAACAAGTTTTCCATCAAAAAAAAGACTGGACTTTTTATAAAAACACCAAAATCTCTAAAACTAAAGATATGCACAAGTGTGTACGAACAATTTCATTGTACTCCGATAGTACTACAAAAAGTTATGATGAATTTTTTTCCTATTCCAAAAATGAAAAAAATCGTCAAGACTTAGCAAAATTTTTCATTCGACGATTCTGAATATTTTCATATAGTACCATGAAGGCTTCTGATTCTAAAATTTCACATGGTCCTATGAAAAGTACGTGGTGGAATTATCCCTTTTCAGAAAATGATTTTTTTTTTCGTGACATAAGACCTTTTCTAATGGCCTTTAGAAAATATACAGAAAATCTGAATACATTTCATCCTCAAAATAATAGTCCGGGAAATATTAAAAAAAAAGAAACTTTTGGGACTTACCATCACAGTCATATTATTCATATTATTGGTGGTGACCAATTATAGTTTTCAAGAGATTCGCGCACTATAGTCGTATTATTCATATTATTGGTGGTAACCAATTATAGTTTTCAACGGATTCGCGCACCGTAGTCGTATTATTCATATTATTGGTGGTCGAAAGAGGGGGGAAGGGAAATAGTTGCAAAAAAGAGCAATCCAACATACGTTCCATCGGCGCGGGACCAGAGCTCGAATTTATTCAAATTCTATTTTGTCCTCTCCGTCATCCGGCTGGACCCTTACTAGCAACCCTCAGAAGCCTTCAGGAGACTCGGCGAGCTAGAAATGACGAGAGTTTTACCTTTTAACGTGTGATCCCAAACAAGGTCTAGAATTTTTACTGAAAAATCCCGTCCAAGTATGAGCCAACGGTTGCTTGACTTCCTGATCAACGGTTGTCGGAAATCTGATCGAAAACTATTTGGCCGAAATCATTTGATCGATATTCATTTGATAGAAAAATAATTGATCGAAATGTGAAATGATTTTCTAAATGTTGGATTATTTATAATCTATTTTCATGTTATGAAAGGCAGTAGTTGTTTTTTAACAGATATTTGTCATAATAGCCAACATTGGTAGGTGGATTTAAAAAGAATGGGCAAAACCTCGGTAGTTAATGACTATCATTATTGACCGTTAGTTTATGAGGAAGTTTATTATTATTATTTCACTCTGTCAGCCACTCAAAACCTTATAAATACAAAAAAAGTCTAACTTTTGATATATTGATGTTGGTGTCGATGTTTATCCACAAGTTTTATTCAGATTTTATTTCAACTGTTGTGTCGAAATTTTTGCTTTTATGTTGAAAATTCAACCTTTTCCTCAAAATTTCAACTTTTTCTTGTGATTCGACTTTTTTTTCGAAACTTCGGTACATATAAAAAAACCTTATGGACCTCCTGCGCTTTACTTTGTTCACGTTTAAATTGTTACTATTTCATTTCTTGATATTGATTTGCGAATACCAAAACCAGCATCACTCTGCTAAAACTATGCTTTGAAGATTATAAACAATGCCATTCAAGATCCGATATTTTTTCACTGTGGACTTGCCACAATTATCAATTTACATATTTTTGCAATTTTGATCATATTGTGAACCGACGAACAATGAACTAATGAGACCAAAAATAACCACTTTTGAAAGTATTACTACATAATACCGTATGACCACGAGGTGAGGTACGCCACCGAATATTTCTGTAGTTTTGAAGATACAGGTTTCAAATGTTAATTGTCACTATTAATCATTTACCCTTTCGGTTTACCCAGAAGGGACCCCAATATTTCTTTTAAATTACACCATGTACATTTTTTCTAACTATTTGAAAGAGTTTCGAATTCGTGATTATATTGCTTTTCAATATTGAAAATCGGTTGAAAAATTACAGAGATACAATTGATTGTTCAATCGAACAATGTTGGCCATGAAAATCAAACTTAAATTACCACAACTGACGTACTACGACGTCAGCAGTTACAAAGGTAGCTTCGAAGTATGATAAAGTTAAAAACTGGGGGTCTCATGTTATTGAAGATCCAATATTTTCTCAACAATTATCAAAAATTTCCTCAAAACGGAATAGAATCCCATAAAGAAATGGTCACAACTGCCATTTCTCAAATGGCAACATACTCTTTTCACATCATGATAAAAAATTATGAATCATCACATTACTTGTGTAAAAAGTTTTGGAGAATTGCAAAAGAACCAGAGATACCAGATGTTTCATTATAGACCGGCAGATAATGACATCTTTTTTTTCTGAATCATTTTCTCTCTTCCCATAAGCCGGTCAGCTGTTTAACTAAATTTTCCGGCCGGAAAATTTGGCTTTTTTTCCATATGCCTAGCACACGTCCGATCGCAAAATTTTCATTTTTTGAGTTCAACTCTGACATAATTTTCAGTGGTTAAAGTCCCCGAAGAAGAAAATGAGTCAGCAAAATATGTCATTATCTGACAGTCTATTCTGAGACTCCTCAAAATTGGATATTCTTCAACGAAGGCGGCTTTGAAATCTTTGAATATAGGAAAGAAAGCGAAACAAAAGGCAGCATTTATTGAGTGAGAACAATCTGTCACTTTATTGATAAAATTAGCTTTTTTCTACGACCCCATGGAAATATGCCCATTTTATGCGCTTTATCGATCAAGGAAGTAGGCCGATTGTAAAACACTTTTTCATTTCTACATCGCAAACTGTACTGTAATGATCATTTCAGTACAGGATATTTCATTTCCCACGACTTTTATGAACTACTAGACTGTCATTTTTATGATCATAAATAATATAAGATCGATTCCAGTTTGTTAACGTTCTAATAATTTGACATTTCACATCAGTATTTACAAAATTCTTTAAAAGAAATATGTAATCGAAAATGAGTAATAATAGTGAGGATGATTTGACATTGACACCGCTAATTTCAATATAAAGATTGATCACAATCAAATTCTATATTTTCGAATAGTTAGCACGAAGTTTGTATAGCAGTCAATTTCATCATATTATTATGTGAGCTCGTAGCAGTTAGGGTTAAAATCCCACAGAACCTACTTTTTTTTTCTTTTTTGAAATCGATTATTGTTCGATTTCATTATGATTTTCAATATTTGTATCTTCAATTCGTTTTTTAGGTTGTATGTATTATGGGAATCATGACGGCAGGAAAGTTTATGATAAAAAGTGTTATTGAAAATATTACAGATTTGTTTATGATTCAGATGGCCGTAGAAAAAGTATAGTGTAGAATTTGCATGAAATGTCCCATTTCCCACTCGTAGGCATATGAACTATTGTATGCCATTTCATACTCATTGTACAATATACTATTTTTGTATTGCCTTCTTAATTAGGTACTTTTCACACGAGTAATCTGATAATTCATCATTTCTCAACATGACGAAGTGAAAAGAGATTGTTGCTATTTGGGAAATTATAGTCGGAAACGTTTATTTGAGGGTACCTTTCCGTTTTGAGGCAATTTTTTAAAAATATGAGTGGTGTGATGATAATTTTCAGTTAAAAATTCAACTGTATCTTATCTTATCACAAATCGAATTCGAAGTTAGGAGTCTGTTTACCTATTATTACAGAAGTCCACATCTTGTTCGAAAATCATTTGAGGTATCGTTACATCCCATGGCTTCAACTCATTTTTTTTATTTTCATCACTAAACTCGTTTATTTGGCAAAAACATTCAAACAAACCAAATTTAGGATTATTATTATGTAATAGGTTTGTTTCCATATTTTTGTCACATGAAGAGTTCTCGTAGAGAATAAAGAATTATCGATATATAAAATTAAAAGCGTTCGTTGTATCAATTACCTTTGATATAAAACTTAAAATGATGTTATCCACAGTTACCTCATAATTGAAGTATCATCCACAGTTATGAACTGTATAAAGTACCACTTTATCCGCTTGTGGAATAATGAAATCAATTTATTCCACTAGTGGAATAATGAAAAATACAATCTTGAATCCATCACATTTTACTTATGTTTATCATTAATATTAACATAAACATTTATATTAAAAATCGAAAATAAATAGCAACCTATTTTTGTACATAATTTCAATGATTTTTGAGGAGGCGACAGCCGCTGTCAGAGCAAAATGTCAATCAGTTTTTTATTAAAAATTTTGGTAATTCTGAATCTAAATGAGATTGTGAATAAAACGTTAAATTGCATGCATGTTTTAGATACATTTTTTCGCTAAAGAAAATTTAAAACATTCTTGCGCAAATAAATGCTATCTAAAACACTTGTAGAATGAATAACAATTTATACAAACCACGAAAATAGACTTTTCGTCATTTCGCCAGACACATTTCGAGTAAGTATGTAGTATTCGTTACTTACTGCCTTCATGAGAACATACCCGTGCATACGATGATTTTAAATTGAATAAATTCGCTGTTACAAAAACAGCTAGAAATCAGTAATGCAAAAAAAAATAAAAAAATTCAAAACTTTCTGTACGACATATTTCCACGGCAACCATCTTCATCTTTGTGTCCTATGGTTTCCGAGATGTGGTGAATTTTGGTTGAATGATGGTTGAATTTTACCTCGTGTACTTTCCATAAAGGTACCTGCATGAATTTTTCGAGTTGCCTTCTGGACTCTACTATTAAAGAGTGAATGAAAATTTTATATTTTTTACGCTCTGAATGAACATAATATGTCCTTGATTTGGCGGTGAAACGATTGTTTCATCTCACCGTGTTATTGAACTAATTCGCAACGATGACATCAATTTCAGTGTCCTTTGTTCCATTTTTCATCAAAGCTATGCAAATTTCAGGAATGTGTGAAAAACTGATAAGATTCCCCGAATATTCACTAGACTGTGATGCCTCTAGCGATAGCGTCGAAATTGACGCTCATGTTGGGTGAGATGAACTTTCATGTTTCTATTCACCTATCATCTCCTGGAAGTTGTTCAACCTAAATACATAGGAGGTAAATATTTTTTCTACTAGCGTGCGGAAAAGTACACTTTTCCGCATTCTCATGAGTATTATTTGAGGTACAGAAGGGTTTGTTTTTTATATTGAATTATAGGCTTCCTAGTTCTTTGAGTTCTGTATTCAAAATCCATGTTTTGGAATATCTCATTCGCTATGTTAAAACTTTTTGAAAATTAGTTAATACCAGCACCAAAAATAAATATTTGGAACCTTTGGTGTGAGTACAATTTAAGAAATAAAAGCTATCCAAAACACCAAAACGACGTCACTTCCACTCGACGCGCGTTTCGCCAACAAAGTCAGCATTCTCAAGAGCTATAAGCTTACTAGTAACATTGCATCAAATATCAGTAAATTTGTTTAGTTTTTGGGGAGTATACTGACATTTAAATATTGCGTCTCAGAAGATTACGTAGAAAGCTGACCAAGTTTCCTGAAGGACCTATCAAATAAAATACTAAACTAGGTAATGAAAGGGGTACACTGAATCCATTTGAAATTGTTCATCATATCAATGAACGTAATTAATGGTCCCAGAGATTATTTTATTGTTACAATGAATCCAAGTTTATCGAAATCAATGATAATCTATTTTCAGATCTACACACAGGTTTTATTGGGGCTATGGAAAGATCATAGAAGGTGTAACGAAGTTACTAAGTCCCAGTTTTGTTAGGCAGATAGAAGCAACATTTTCCTCCCATTCATAACTCTGTAATTAATATGTTCATGAATATAATAATAAGCTTTATGTCGAACCCAGCCATCTCGTGTTTAAATATACTCATAAATTTTGCCGACATCTGTTCATCCGAATCCTCTTCTCTTCTCAGGTAGCACAGACTACAGAGACATCCGAAGAGCTCCGAAAGGAGCCAGCCGAAATAAAAGATAACTTGGAGATACGCCTTCCAATCAGGATTGCGATGTTCTAATGAATGCATGTTAATTATTTTGCATATCTTTCGGAAACTCACTGTATGCTCAATATCAGTGGGAGGCCTTCATTGCATTTACGAATGATATGCAATGATTGAATAAATACCACTTATTCAAATGATAAACAAAATAATTAGTTCAATGTGTGAAAGCATCACGAGAATAAACTGAAACATAGATTTAAAGTATATCAATTATTGAATCAAGGAATAACCGATACTTAATAATCACCGTTCATTGGATTGATGAAAAATATCCATCGTCGAACTAATCTGAATCATTATATCAATCATACAACATTTATTCGAAGAACGAACAATAATAATTAATCTGATGAATACAGTTTCATCAGTTGAACGAATACAATTCATTGCTTGGGTGATCACTCTTTATTCTTTTGATGAATGGAATTCATTATCATAACGAACCTATTTAATGTACTTGATTATGATATCAATGAAAGCATTCATTGATATTATTAAGATCCGTATTCATAGTATGGATAACCAGTGGTACATTGATATAACGATTGCGTTCATTGGACCAATATTGATAAAAATATGCATTGAGTCTATGAACTTTTTCATTGTATTCAGGTACAGCCTTTCAAAATGACCTATTCTAGCCAAGTTACTTCTGGCCACGGTTGCAACAAATAGTGCTTGCGACAAAGCAGTTGAAAACCAAAATCCAACCTTCAAGTCCCCGACTTCATTAAAAAAAATGTTAAGCTTCTTCAATTGATTTACAGAATGCTACAAATTGCACGTTTAATATTATTGTTAGAAATAATTCATCTGTTGATATGTATTTAATAATAAATGCTTCTTTTATATTGATTTTTGGGTTTTTTCCGCAAGATAGTAGAAAAAATAATGTACCTAACACGCGCGTGAAGTGACTTTTTCGCACGCGATTGGTGGCCAAACTCCGCTAACGCGTCGTTCGGCTACGTTCGCGTGCGGAATAGTATCACTTTCCGCAGCTGTTAGGTAAACTACTATTAGGTCTCAATCCAGCTCCAGCAACTTTGCATTCGTATAAATCGTCATGAAAGGCCAACGATTTTTTGTGACATCAAAAATGAACACCTCGTCAAAAAAAAAGTAGAGAAGTTACGGGGTTGTTTCCATGAGAAACAAAATTTGGATTATTCAGAGATTAATTGTTTTCAGGATCATGGTTCATTCTTTGTAAAATGGCTGCTCCGATTACGAATCCGAAAGTATTTTTGACCTATTTTGCATCATAAGTATGTACTATCATTTTTCGGAAATGTCGGTGGTTCTATTACTGTTGGCGTGTAGAGTATGTCATTTGAAGTGGCCTCTTCAAAGTCATTTTCTACATTTTTGGTGTATTTTTTTTTTGTGTGTTGGCATCGACTGCTATGGTCATTAGCCACGTGTTCTGAATAGTCCTTATTACTAACTCCATACGCCACCTTAGGAGCAGCACTGTTAATTATTAACGCAACAGTGAATCGTGGAGGATTATCCCCCCAGCCAGCAACAAGAATCAATCACTCAGATTTGCATCTGAAACTGAAAAAATCTTGACCTGCCTGGGGATCGATCCAGCGACCTTTCGATCATGAAGCCCCGGCGCTACCACTACGCCAATCCCCGCCCTTTCGGTGTATTTACCGATTCTGGAAGTTACGGGAGTCTTTCCTTGAGAAATGAGATACACTGTGTAATAAAACGAAGGGAATACCAATTACTCTCTGCAAAAGAATAGTAAGTACTGAGTATTACCAGTGTGAGGAAGAAGAAAGGAATTGGAAAACCTAGTCTTCACTGACAGGTATCGAATTTGGTACGGTTACAGTTGACAGAAAAATATTCTAAAGATTCTACAACACCATATAAAAAAACTGGTTTATCAACTGGTGTCGTTTATACGATATACTTACTTCCTGAAAAATTGAAAAACTGACAAACCTTAGGCATATGAAAGAACAGAAAACAGCCCATTTCCAAAAAAGTACTTTCATCTTGATGGCACAAAAGCTGTGTTCCTTAGAAATACTACGAGAGCTTGGAAACTTATATACCTATGGAAACAGCGAAACACCGATTTGAAAATACCACGAGCTGGAGACAATGTTTTCAAAAAGTCGTATTGTCATTGGTTTGAAATGAGAAAATGAGAAAAATGGTGTTTGATTGGTTTATAGAATATGATGGAAATTGTCAATGCAATTGTTGATTTTCTGTGATTTTGCTCAGCATATGTTATTGTACCTAGCCTAGCGTGAATCTTGGTATTATCGACATATTGGATTTTCCAATGGATTTTCCAAGTCACATCGTGAGATAAAGCATGCAGTGACCTGTGACCTGTGACCTGTGACCTGATATTGAAACTTTTATTGTTTATTCAATTGATTATGTTCATTTCCTTATAACGTCTTTATTGATGGACTCATTTCAACGTAATTTTAACATTAATCATCTGAAAATGTAAATCCAGTGGTGCAGTAGTCAGATTTTTTTAAATCGCTAATATTTTTTTTATATATTTGACCCTGAAATGTGGTATCCTAATGAACTTTTTGAAAACTTACCTCATGAAAAAAAAATCATACCAATTGGTTAAAAAAAGTGGAATTCTCAATGTAATAGAGCACTGTCAGCTGACGTCACAACATGGCGGTGATCAGCTGATGGGAGGACAAACAGAATTTGAGTTTAAAGAGAAAATTGTTTTTTTTTTTTTGTAGTGGTTAGTGGTTAATTGTGATTTTTTTGAACTTTACCAAATTTAGTGATCCTATTATTTGATAATATTTTGAAATACTCGTATAATTTTACTAATAACTTCGCTGTTGGTTTTGCGATCTTCGACAATAAATATTTAATAGTAATAGAAAACTTTCCGTTTTCATAACATCCTCCAATGTTGACTTCAATGTTAACTGTAAATTCCCAGCGTTTTTTTGTTCTACGTATTTTGGGTAGGTACATGCAGTGGCGTGCCCAACTTTTTTTTCTGGGGGGTTATCAGTTCAATCAATGGTTCAATAGTTTCATAAAAAAAAAACATTTTATTTTGAAAACACCCAGACTACAGGCTTACAGCTGCTAGCAATATGAAAATAAACTAAAAGATAAATATAAAATAAAAAATGTCTTTAGTAACAACAAAAAATCCATATAACTAGGACAACGCTTCGACGGTTCGCGACAACACGATAACCACCGATAGGAAACGACGCTTCCAGATCTAAGAAATGTGAAGTATTCTATCGGTCGGATCTTGGGGGGGGTTCTAACCCCAACCCCCCCCCCCTTGGGCACGTCACTGGATACATTGTCCTGATGTTCGGGACGATCTGACTAGTATGTCTCTGTACTCCAGCAGTTTCTACCTGTCTCTGCCTTGTTTGTATAGAAGGAAATTTGGAAATTTCACGTGCTGGTCTGTATCGGATCGGTTATAAGAACTCATAGCAGCACAAGTCTTCATGATTTATGTCCTCAAATCTAAAAGAGAAAACTGTTTGTATAATACCTATCATCATAACAACGTATTTTTTAATTGGAAAATCCATGTTTATAACACGTCTACATCTACAGACTCCTGAACTCCATTTAGATTATACACAATGAATTAATACTCACTAAAATGCCAAGAACGTGTTTTTATAATTTTTTTTGTCCCCCCATCGAATGTTTGACAACTGTCAAATTACGTCACTGACAGTGCTCTATTGAAAGAAGAACTCCTTTATATTTCGTGCAGAAATATATTTTTTCGGCAACAGACAGGCGAAAAATCGTCCGGGAAGTACGTAATTCCCGGACGATTTTTCTTTGAGAAAGTATCACTTCCCGGACTAGTCCGGCTATTCCGGAAAATGCTCGAATTTCAACAAAAATATTTATATAAATAAAAATTAGAATGTTTCTGTTAGTACCTATCTTCTGTTCGCATTTTGATATTTAATACAAACAAGAATTAAAATGTTCGAAATTTTCTTCTACAAAGAAATATAAAAAATAAATTTGTCTCAATTTGTTATTCTACACGGTTGCCGAAAAAATTTTGTACGCAACACGTCCGAAAACAGTTTTTTTGGACTCGCAGACTTCCAGGACTCGCTACGCTCGTCCTAGAATCTTGTCCACTCGTTCAAAAAAACAGTGTTTTCCGGACTTGTTACGTTAATTACTATATTAAAATTGTAGTAGAGCGTTTTCGACATCTTCATCAGTGCTTATGCGAAAGGAAGTAATGGTTGAAAATAGTTTGAATTGAAATAATGACGATAAGAAAAATTTAAAATTATGATGTTATGATTGAAAATTGTTTGAATGGAAATATTGAACAATTAGAAAAATGTTTGAAATATTGGAAAATGAGCTTACTTATTCGTCAGGTGTACAAGACCAAAAGACCATAGTGCAAGGGACGATGAAAATTATTTAAAATATTTACAGATTGAAAATCCTGACCCAGATATGATTCTGTCATTACTTACCTTTCAATCACAACTCAAAAATTCTATCGTTTCGATTCCATGTCACAATTTTCTTTTGTCATTGTCAGCTTGTCACACAACTCCACTTTATTTCATAAGACATTCAAACTTTTCTTTAAACTGCATTGATTTAATTTTTTTCGTTGTTTCAAAGCATAAATTGCCCGAGTCCGAAGGAGGAGAGCGATTTTTTGAAACAACGAAAAAATAACCGAATGCGGATTTTTTTATAAAAAAACACGTTTTTTCATAATTATTTTGTCAATGCACGAATGGTATTCGGTGGAAAATTTCAAAAATGTTCAATGAATTTGCATTATTTAATGTCACTTTTGACATTGAAATAGCGCGACTTCACTTGAATTGCCATATATCGCGTCACGGCAGTGCAATTATCGCACCATGACGTCACTGCAGTGAAATTATCTCTGTAATCCAGCCAACCAACCAACCAACCAACCAATCAAATCTGAATAATATTTTCAATTCTAAACAATGTTTCTGATTGAACTTATTTGATAACGTCAAAAACTAGGGTGGTTTTCTATTTTCTATTTTTTTGTTCTCCCTTTTGATAAATCATGGACAAGTATTCTGCAATGCACCAATTTTTATGAAGAATAAAATTTTCTGACAAATCTATAATAAAAAAAATCCATATGGTTTTGAAACTCTATACTCATAGATACTATTATATTATACTCGATGAAAATCTTTTGTATAAATATAGTATTCCTACACATCCGATATTCACATAATATCACACAAGACTTGAAAGTTTGGTAGCTTTTTTGAGCATTTTATTAAAATCCATATGAACAATACATCGAGTGGAAAAAGTTTTCAGGCATTTGCTTTTTTTCTATTCTAAGTTTCTCGCTTCAAATGAGTAATGACGGAGCAAGCTTCACTTCAAGGAAGTTTGTTTCACGTGGCTTACTGATATACTTCGGATTTTGTGTGGCCTCATTGAGTCCGGTGCCCTCGAGTGCATCATCAAGCAGACAACACAAACTACTTAAAAAAATGTAAATGCATCACTCCCCCACCATCAACGCTACAAGGCTAGCTCAATTTAATCGAGTCCAAACAGAAAAATCGAATAACTTCAGAATCCAACATACAACATATATGAATCTAATAAGTTGCAAAATAGTACTATACACACGGTGAGCAATGACCATCCAGTGACCCGAACGATGCTTTCCCGGAAATCGGACAAAAGAACATCCGGACGGCGCGGTCATCAAGGCCTCCGCAGATCGAATGATGGTCCCGCGAACTTTGAGCATCAGTTTGTGAGTGCAGGTGTCAGTGATAACAGCAAAAACTAATAATCAGGACTATACTGTAAGTGACATTTCATCCATTGATCAAGCTGTTCACAGTTAAGCAGTGTTTGTTTCTGTACAAAATCTTAGTTCATCATTAATATCTACTATTATTCTTTACGATAAATTTTTTTTTAATATTCGTACCAACCGAATGTGATTTTTTGAAATTGATTTCGAATTACTTCAGAATCTTCGTACCTTTCATCGTTCATATATCCTCATCGTTCATATCAGCAATTGAAGCTACTCAATTCAGATCTCACATTATTCAGTCCAAGCCCCATTCACAAATCATATCGGTATCGAAAATACAACAGCGGTTAAATTTAGGGTAACTTTTTGGTTGCTTTGGTTCCATGAAAAGGATAATCCTGTTCTGTTCACTAGACATCGTGAGAATCAAGGAAAAGTAGGTAGGAATTACTGTTCTTGAATTTCTGAAGGCTGTATGCCTCAGGGAACACCTCCCGAGGCAGTGAGTTCCAAAGCTCTGCCGTTCATTGGAAGAACAAGCGCTGTAAAAGAGATGTTTGGCATTGCTCCAAAGGGATGACAAGTGGATGAGAGGACTGAGCTTGACGGGTAAGTCTCGATGAAACCGGTAATGGTGAATCGATTAATGATATTTCAGATGAACATATCGTCCATGAAAATATCTATAAAACATAGGCAGGTCGCTAACTTTTCAGTAGTTTTCAAAAGAAGTGAGCGAGCTTATCTCGTCGATAATCCTTCTATCGACGATGAATCATAATCAGTTAACGGGAAGTGAAACAGCTCTCAGAACGAAACAAAAAATAGAAATTTTTGGGAAGAAATTTTGACAATAGACGTTACATGTTTTTCTCATGAAAGGATACTGTTAATGATAATATTGAACATCAAAACGGAGGACTTCATTGGTATACATACTCCTGACATACTTACACTGGCTCCTGTGAGATCGGTCTTTCTAGAGACATAATTATTTAGACAGTAATTTTTTTCTGCTTCTGGTTCTCACGAAAAGGAAAATCCTGTATTGTAAAGAGAACATCGTGAGGGCCGAGGGAAAGTAGGTAGGAATTGGTGTTCTTCTTGAATTTCTGAACGCTGTATGCCTACGGGAACACCACCCGAGACAGCGAGTTCTAAAGCTTTGTCGTTCGGTGAAAAAACGTGCCCTCGGAAACAGATCCTCGGTCTGTAAAGTGACGGAATATGGATGTGAGGACTGAGCTCGACGGTACAATCTCGATGGGACCGCTAACGGTGGAACGATTGATGATATTTCGGAAGAGCATCGTCCATGAAAATATCTATATTCCAGATAAGTAAGCGAGCTTGTGAGCGAAGTATCACCGACGAGACGAATGTCTCTCTTTTCAATAGAATCTAAAAGTTTCAATGTGTGTTTGGGACCTCACAGGGTTCTCCCATGAGAGGGTACTGCTGCTGGTAATACCAAACATTGAAATGGAAGATTTTATTATGGATACCCCTGACATAGTTACGCTGTCCACTGTGAAATCGGCCCTTCTAGAGAAAAAACATGCTTGGATTTTATTCGCATTGAATTCCAACAAGTTGTTGGTCCCCCTTCTAGAATTTTGTGCGTATTTATTTCATTCACGATTCTTCCACGTTATCTGAGCTTTGGAAGAGAAAGCAGTATGAAGGGTACTATCATCCGCAAAGCTGTGCACTGGACATGAGGTAGCTCCCAACAAATCATTTTTGTGAAGAAGGAACATTGTTGGTGCTAGAATGGATCTCTGCGGAACACCAGCATTCATTGGTAGAGTATCGGATGATACTCCATCGACCACCACGTGAAGAGATCGGTCTGAGAGAAAGCAACACAACTGGGGAAGCAAGCCATAAGATGGAAGTTTGGCTTGGAGTCCTTGGTGCCAAACGTCTTGGAAATATCTAGTGCAACGGCCACAGTTTCACCCAAGCACGTTTGGGTGTTATACTTAAGAGGGTGCAGCCAATCAACTGAAAGAACAAATGATCGGTCTTTAAAATTATCTTTCACTCAAGATGAGCATTTTTCTGTAATGAGGGTTATGAAGGAATCATTAGGGGATTGTTTATCTTTATCGTGCTAAGGGTTTCCGAAATAGCCTCTGAAAAATCAATATCTGCCAGAGGTTTCATAAGAAGGTAGGTCTAAAGATTTGATCTTGTGAAATGAAAATTTATTGGATGCCAGGGTTTGTTTGAACATGCAGTGCTTGCCAGAAGTCCTTAATAGACAAGATGATGACTTGAAACAAATGTGGATGAAATAAGATTGAATACTTTTATTTTACTATAAATTGATTTTTCCAAATTCAAAGGTGGCTCTATCGGCGGTCCCAAATTAAAAATTTCAAATTGAAAAGGGGGTTGCGTTTCACGTCATAGAAGAGATGTGTTCATTTTCTATTAAATGGACTTAAATCTAAATCTAAAATCAACTGATGCGTTCCCAATTCAAAAGCATTTCATGATATCAGTAAAATAACATATATGAGCTACCATGTTTTTCTTGTTAATTTCATTGTCAACTTTGACAACTTGAATAAATAAATGAACTTTACAGACGATTGGAGTTTTGTGAAATTATAAGCCGTATGCCGTGACGCTCCGGGGCAATTTACTGGTTTTTGCTGGCATTTACTTTCAGTAGTAGGAATACCGGAAAAACCTACAGCATTACCCTGGTGTTCGGTGCGCATTCCATGCGAGTATTACTGATGTATCATCTAATAGAACCATTGGGAAGACCATTTTCAATCAAACAGAACATATCGGATCAGTTGTATCGTTTTATGCTGAAAAATATCCAGCCTGATACAATCAGCACAATTTTTTTTTGACATATCCTAATCAGTCGATTAGACGACGTGGGCCGACTGAGTGGCCTGCTCGCTCACCAGATTTCTTCCGGAACTACTTCTGGGATACACCCAAATCTGAAGTTTTCATCATTCAACATTGCAACAGACTATTATATTGCAAAAAAGTCCAAAGTGGAAGATTTTGAACATTTGGATAATCTTTAATGCATAATTGAATGAATTTTTTCAAGCTATTTTTTCAATATCTGTTGAATAAAGAATAAACATATCTTCTCCATGATGTTTAACGCAAGCGATCTTTCAATACATTGTATGCCATCAGTATAATAATAATAATAACAAACTTGAATCGGCACATAATTTTTTCTCCCCTTTTATGTACTGATCACTGTATTTCAATATTTTTTTAGGAATAGTATTTTCTTTTGTTATATTTTTATGGTTAGTCTTTAATTTTTTTCGGAGCAGTTGAATAGTCCATATTCTATTGTATGTACTTTATATTATTCATTATGAATTTATTATAAGTTACTTTGCTGGTTGGATGGAAGAGCAATTCCTGCCATGAGCAATCATGTGCAGGAATTGAATCCTGCCTTTTGGTAGGTTATAAGCTAACCGCTGTACCTGCAATAAAAGAATTTAATATTATTATTATTATTAAATATCTGTCAGAAAACTAACGACTTGTCTGGAATTATGGAATTATATTAAACAGAGACCTGTGCAATGTTCTCCATTGGAGTGGATACTATTATGCCATACACTGTGGTTTGATTGGAAGGGAAAGTTCAATCTTCACTCGTAACGAATACCGTTATGTAGTTATTTAATGAATATCCAAAAAAACAGAGCTTTGTGCTCATATGACATAATATCCATTGTTCAGTCAATCATAGTCCAGTCCAGAGGAATGACTAGCAATATGGTTAACTTTTAGATTCTGTCCAAAAAAGCCATTTGTCTCTTCGGTGATGCTTTCCTCACAACATCACCCACTCTGGAAGACCACAGAAATATTGTCGATTTGTCTCTGTATTATAGATATTCTCATGAACAATGCTCTTCTGAAATACCAATAATTCCACTGTTAGCGGTCCCATCGAGATCGAGACTTTGTAGACATGCCGAACATCTCTTTCCCATGACTCGTCCTTCCAACGAACGGCAAAGCTTTGGAACTCACTACTTCGGAAGGTGTTCCCTGAGGCATACAGCCTGCAGGAATTCAAGAAGATTAACAATTTCTACCTACTTTCCTTCAGTTCCTACGGTTTTCATGGAAATAGAAAATAAAAATGACCGAGAAAGTCATTAAACATATATTTTATTCCTGCTATTTATAGGTCGTAAGATGGAAAAATATTATATTATCATACACCCGATCAATATGAATATCACAGAATAGTAATTTACGTAACAAGTCCGGAAAACACTGTTTTTTTGGACGATGGAATCTGCGAGTCTAAACAAACTGTTTTCGGAAGTGTTGCGTACACAAATTTTTCGGCAACCGTGTAGAATAACAAATCGAGACAAATTTATTTATTATATTATTTGGTACAAGAAAATTTCGAACATTTTAATTCTTATTTGTATTAAATATTGAAATTGGAACAAAAGATAGGTACTAACAGAAACATTCTAATTCTTATTTATATAAATATTTATATTGAAATTCGAGCATTTCCCGGACTACTCCGGGAAGTGAAACTTTCTCAAAGAAAAATCGTCCGGGAAGTACTTACTTCCCGGACGGTTGCCGAAAAAACATTTTACGTCTCCTCATTTTCTGCTGTTTCGATAATTGATATTTAGATGAAGATATCCGGTTAGTTATATAGAAATATAAAGTGATTTAGTTGGGACTACTAAATCTGCTGATTGTACTGCCTGTTTCTTTTCTGTTTTTTCATTTAGCTGATGGGAAATAAAGACCTTTATTATTATTATTATTATTATTATTATTATTACTATTATTATTATTATTATTATTATTATTATTATTATTATTATTATTATTATTATTATTATTATTATTATTATTATTATTATTATTATTATTATTATTATTATTATTTTATACCATTTGGTGTTTCCCTCTGATATAACAGATATTCGTGCAAATTGGTCTAAAGATATCAGGCATTTTATAGATACCTATTTAATGCCTAGAGATTGTAGGTAGGAGCTAGTATGAAAAGTCTTATACGCTACTGCTCATCATTGGTCGATTATAATTGAATCAAAGAAATGTTTAATTGTCTTTATTTTTGACTGTCACAGTCATAAAACAGCATCATTGAATAAACATCAAAAACTACATATTGAACGATTCCATCCAAATCTCCTGCTTGTCGTAGCCGAAACTCTCCAGGAAGTCACAGCCGAGCTCTGCCACCGTGACGCCGACTTCATGTACTATGTACGGATAGATCTTCCCCACTTGTACCATTGTACCTTGTATCATTTGTACTGACCGTCTTCAGTAATCTCACGGCCAACGCGTAATCACTGAGACGCCTACATACGAGGCTACGGCACTGAGTCGTATCCATGGACGTTTTATACGTCCATGGTCGTATCTAGTGAGGTCGTTTATGGCTCGGCGGACGTCCCAGCCGTCCACGTCGTCTTGCTTGTTGAAAGATATCCAATTTCAATTTTTCACAACGTTTCAATTGCTTGAATTTGCAATCGTCTTCAGGTGAATACTGACAAATTAAGAAGCTACGCTATGTTTTATAAGTCTGTCGATGAGGTGTAATTACGCGCGGTCTTGTGGCTCCCTTGTTTTCGCGCTTTTTCTTTCTCCAAAACGGTTCATGAGGGGTCTACATACGTTTTTGGTTCCCACGCTCGGATGACTGAAGGAACCATTGGCCTCGATGAAGAACACTAGCCTCGTCCCAAATAATTGGTGGTGCTCTGTCCAGGCGTGGTTAGCATTTTCTGATTCAGATGTTTCCCTTCGTTCCTGAATCCACTTTTCGTGTTGTTATTCTCACTATTAATAGCTTCTTCGTCTCTCCGATGTGGGAATCTTCCTTCACCTTCACATGGGACTTCGTAAATACAGTTTTTGCTGGATTCTGTTGTTTTCTGGTTTTTGACTTGGTGAGGAAACTTCGTAAGGTACTGCCGGATTAAAAGCAACCCTTGATATTGTATTTGTTTCTGATCTTGTGGTCTTGTGGTCATTCTTCGATCGTCTTGGTCCTTTTGAGTTGTTATTCTACTTCTCCTATGAGTTTCTCCAGAGTATCCGTTTCGGCGTACTTCCCTACATCATAGGTATCTCCGAGAAGATCAGAAGGATCGGGTTAAAATACATCAAATACACCGAATTACTTGCGACGAGGCTAGTGTGTTCTTCATAGAGAGACTGGTTCAAACACAAATTCATAGAAACCGCTTATATCGAAGGCATTAGTGCCTTCACTCAACCGAGCGTGGAAATTAAAAACGTATGGAGACCGCTCATGGACCATTAGGACGATGGACGTCCGAAATGTAAGTAATAAAATTGTTTCTATTTTTGACAATTTTAATCTTCAAAACAGCAATTTTCAATCGTTATTATCAGCACTACATACAATAAACCAAATGTACCAACAAACGACATACCCATCAATTATGTTGATATAGCATCATCATTAAATGAACATCAAAAACTACATATCGTAGACCGATTCCATCCAAAGCTCCGGCTTGTCGTAGCCCAAACTCTCCGGGAAATCGCAGCCGAGCTCCGCCACCGTGACGCCGACTTCCTGGACTATATACGGATAGATCTTCTCCATGTCCTGCCCGCATTTGTGCTTCACCATCTCCAGGAATCTCACGGACAACGCGTAATCGTTGAGACGCCTACACGCGTGCAAGCCTGCTATGATTATTCGGGGCTCCGGCACCGAGTCGTATCCCGTGAGATCGTTCATGGCCTGACGGACGTCCCAGCCGTCGGCGTCGTCGCGGCCGAAAAGGCACTCGTATCTGGAAAGACAAAGGTTAAGTAGCAAGGTCAAATAATAGTATATAGTCTTCAACGAGCGTACAATGCTCATTATACGCGAGTAGAAGACTATACTTCCTCTACGACTATACGAAAATTTATAAATTTTTGATGAAAGTTCAGGTACTTATTAGGTATATATCGAAATTATTGCATTTATTACCAAAAATTAGTATAAATTACGAGGCAATTTAAGGTATAATTACAATTATACTTTGATAACTGAATGCTTGAGGGTAAACAAAAATATAAAAAACTTCCAGCAGTGGTGTTCGAACTCGCGCTTATAACCCCACATTCAACTTCCAACCACATATGAGCCAACTAGGTAGTTACAAAATTTCAGAATGACATACCTATTGAAGAAACTCTGTCTGACCAAAAACTGAGATAGTGTAGAACGTTCCTGTAAATATCGTTCGACATACCTTTGCTGAAAGATAGTTTTCATCAGGAGCCATCAGGAAGAAGTGAGACGTGCAAGTTTAAATTAGTTTCTATGTACAATTTCTGTGATTAGTCCAGTAACCACAGACAAACTTGAGCCAAAAGCGAAGGATGAATTGTAGCACTATGAACTTGGCGCATGATATCTTGATATCATGTTCTGTTAGAAAAAAAAATTGTCTATGTACTAAAAAATCAGGGATAACTGAATATTTTTATTTAAAATAATTACAAATTTTTTTCAACAGGACGAAAAATAATTCAATTCTCCACAAGAAATATTCCTAGTAACTTCTTACGAAATGCGCCCGTTTTCTCAGAAAACGTGATGAAATGACGCTATCAAATTTCAGGCTCACGTTCACCCGTTACTGCAATTTCCGGCAGCACCGAAAATCAGATTTGTCATATCTTTACTAAATTTTATCGTAGAAGGAAATGAAGAAGTGTACATCGTTACTGAACCCTTCTACAATACTTGGATTTAACATACAATAACACGATATATAAGTGTGAGTAAATATTAAAAATTAGTGTAAAAGTGTTGCCGTTCATTTTTTGGGCGTACTTTCCCTATACGAGGACTACTAAATCGTCCGTACAACCTAGGAGTAGTATCCCTGATTGTTTAAAGAGAGGTAGGGGGGATAGTATCCCTCCCTGTAGGGTTTCCCTGGCAATTTCTTGCTGGGCGGTTTCTTCAAACATTTTGGTCTGAGCCTGTCTATTTTGGAGCATTGAGAGTATCCGCCTGCAGGTGGTGTCGTCAACGCTTCTTCTCCTGGCCACTGGGACCATATATACTTTCGAGGGTCGTATTGTCGAAGACTCCTTCTATATCTAGAAAAGTGCATAGCGTTATTAGGTTTTCCGCCATTGTGTCCTCCGGTCTTGATACCAATTGGTACAAAGCCGTCTCGCACAATTTTCCTATTAGATAGGTGTTGTTCGACACTAACTCCAAAATGTTTAATATATTCGATTTTGTCAATAGTTGAGCAGTTGCAGTTTTGTTGAGAACATGTATAAAAAAAAAATTTTATTCTATTCGGTTGTGAGTCGACATTTGTGGACTTTTCACGTATTCAGCGTCAGCATGCTATAATTGAGCCACTGTGAGATTTTCGAAAGACCCTTTTCAGATCTATCTTACAGTTTATTCCAGTTATTATCAGTAAACACAATTGCTGTGTCATCAGCGTAAGAGACAAGATGACCCTAAAAATTTTTTAATTTTTCTATTGAGTTGTTATACCAGGAACAGTATTGGGCCCAATAGATACACCTGTGGTTATTTCAAGAGGTGTACTGTATGCAGTATCGGAAACTTTTCATCTGGGGTATAGACAGAAACCTACGCGAGCAATAAGAAACGCAATGATATTTTCATACCACATAAATAAGAAAGACACAACTGTGCGCCTCTCCTGTTACCCTACCCGACGCATTAACGGACCACTTGGCAATGCAACACACACCGCAGACAGCTCACGTCGATATCCCTTCCTCGAGCGAGTAGAGGAGAAATTGTAATACTCTTTCAACATATGACAAGCTTTTTTTTACGCTTTCATGAAACCACCAAACCCAAGATGAAAACTTTCCGATACTGTAGATAGAAATCAAAAAGGAATGCATTGATATGAGAATTCCACAATTTGTGCTCTTTTTTAACGATTGGAACTAGAATTTATTTCAATTCATTTAGATACATACATAGATAATTACAATTCATTACAATTGAAATTCTGAACATTGAAAGAACAGTTCTGAAATACTATTTTTGAATTTGTTTGTTCATTCTTCGTCTCATTAGAGCTGCTACAAGAGAAAACGTTTTTGCTGGCATCGCTGAATGTAGAACTGGAACTCGCTCTCATTTTTGTTAGGATTTCAAAGTGTCTTTTTGGATGCATATTCACATGAAATTGTAGAGAACTGGAACTGCTGTGTCCTGTTATCTTCATCATTTCTTGTTCAGACACTTCAGCTTGGGCAAGGTGAGTGACAGCGGTAGATCTATGGCTGTGATTGCTGAATTTTTTGTCTTGAATATCCAAACCCATTTTCTGACAAGTTTCTTTAGTCCATTTTGACATAGAGTTTATTCCAATAGGACAATTTTTGTACCAACCAATACTATCAGGATCCTTCCATCTAGGATTTGGAGTTAGGAAAAAGCGGTCGGACGTGATATGTCCTGGTCGTTTTTCCATCACTTTGCGGAATATACGAACAGTGCAAATATCGGGATCTGTAGTATTTTTTATTAGCCAGTTGCTTGAAGTACATGATTTTGACCCACCTTGATTGGTTTTGTTGAATACGGGATTATATTCAATACGTCCAGTCGGCCGTCCAAAATTATCCTTTTCTACTATAAAAAAGTTTACCTTCGTGTAACATCTTTCATTGCCCCTCCAAGCAAGTTCTCTGGCTGCAATGAAAAAATTCTTGATGAGTCCCTCCGAATTGTTTTCTTTCCAAGCAATCTCATATTTTCCTCAATTGTAAAAGCAGTTGAACTCGTTTTCCTCTTTTCGACATCTCCTTGGAGTAATTTTATCTTTGCATCTCTCGCATCATGGGCTGATCTAAATTCTATGTCAGCAAATGGATTCACATTGTAATCATTGTAGAACTTGTCTTGGAGCAGTTTTGCGACAACATTCCAATTGAATTTTATAACAGTTTCTTTGTAATCACTGCCATTCTGCTTCTTCATATCGAAGGCATAATCTTTCAATATATTCGCAATTTCCACTGGGGTAGTTTCCTTTCCGACAACATAATTTCTATTACGGCAAAAGTCCATAAATTGTTTCCATGCATACTCTTTAGATTTCCTTGTATTTTTTGGCGTATTCTGTGCAATTGCCAAATGGATTTTGTCATTTGTAGCAGTTCCCCAACTATTGGATTCCATTTATTGTTCAAATTACCGAATAATATTCAGAAAGCGAAACCATATTAAAACGTCAGTTACGCGTCATAATTTCCGTTACCATGGATGTCGAGCTCGTGGTATAATCATATATTAATTTGCTGCAGGAGAGAATAATCAACATAGCTTCAACCTCATTGGATGTGTTTTATCATTAGAAACATCTTCATTGGTTTTCTGACAGTTGCGTGAAATTCTCATGTGTAATATAACAAGTGCCGATAAAATTGCCGATTATTCTTCGACTTCACTTGACGAGTTATCATAAAATTGTGTGCGTAGCACGAGTTGTATTTTCTTAAATTTTATGATAACGAGTAATTGTGAAGGAGAAGAATATACAGGACCATTTTATCGACACGAGTTGTATTTTATATGATAATACCACATAAATAAGAGTGACGCACGAATGTGCTCCTCTCCTGTTACCCCACGCGACGCATGAACGGACCACGTGGCAATGCGACACACCGCACACAGTTCACGTCGATATCCCTTCATCAAGCGAGTAGAGGATAAATTGTAATGCTCTCTCAATATATAGCAAGCTATTCTTCACGCTCTCATGAAACCGCCATACCCAAGATGAAAACTTTCCGATACTGTATATGATCAATGTTTACTCTCTGATATCTATGTTTTAAGTAATTTTCTAGAATGTACAATGTTGGACCGCGAATACCTACCTCATTCAGTCGTTCTAGCAACATTTCGTGGGAATCCGTCTCAAAAGCCTTGGCCAAGTCGACAAATATAACTACATTGCCATTTTTCTGACTTGTCCAAGGAGTCCACACTCACTTTTGTGAGATTTATTATCAGTAGTAATAACCCAAGGACATTGATAATTATTATAGCAGTCTCCGAAAGCTTGTTGCTTGGAAACAGACCGACAGCAGAGGTCTGTTTCCTATAACCTTGAGGAAGTTGTTATATTTATCAACGTTCGAGGGTTATTCGGAGAGAATTTTTTTTGCTAACCGATACTTTTTAACATTGCAATAGCCTATAAATGATATCCATACAAATTTGTTATTGTAAACAGTACATTTTGATATATTTGATAAAAAAATTTCATTAATCTTCCCGTCAGTATTACAACCAAAAATCATGACATCACAGACATTTTGACGCTATTGAATATTTGAAACTTCAAAATCGAAATAAATCAAAATATGTATATCCATAGCAACGTGCCTGAGAGTGAAAACAGACCGTTGGGTCTCTTAATATGTTGTTCTTATTGGTTGTATTCAATCACATGACCTCAGTTTAAGTAATTTCATTGGAATTCCGATTGAGCAAAAAATTTTCTCCTACTTAAATTATTTCTAAAACCAAATTGCCTGTTATTTGATTATTCCCAAGAAAATCCATCAGTCTAAATTTCTTTACATTTTTCAAAGAGCTTCGCGAAGTTATTGATTACTGAAATAGATCGGTAGTTACTGGGATTTTTTCTATTAACAGATTTAAAAACTGGTGTTATATTGCTTTCCTTCCATTGTTTCGGTATCAAACCTTCCGGGAAGGTTGATTATGTATGTTAGTGGTGAAATTATATGCTTATGTACTATTTTGATTGTTTTTACAGTCAGGCCGTCGGTACTAGCTGATTCCACTTCAGACATCTTAAAAACTGTTGATATTTTTGATAATCAAACCCATCCCGTTTTTGTACGAGAATTGGAAAAAAAAAGACGAAATCGATATTAACCCAGTGGCGTGAAAACTGGGGAGGGGCGATTAGGGGTACCCACCTGCTGTATGCCTCTGTTTGAAGTTACAAACACATGATCTGCATTGAAATTTGAAACTAAATGCTGTCAAGTGGCATGCCAAATTTCATTAATAAAAGTCGATCCGTTAAGGAGTTATTCTGGAAAACATAATATATTTTGTGTCACTTTCAACACCCTGTAACTCGGTTATTATTCATGTTACGGTATATGTTTATTGGAACTTATAGCCTTAACATGAAGTGAGGATTCTATCATCGGAGTTTGTTCCCTTTATTCTGAGACACCCTATATAAATTAAGCACGCGGAGCGCCCTTCTATTGACTGCTGACGGCTTTTGTTCCATAAAACTTCTGACTGACTATGTTACTCTTGTTTTAGATACTATGAACTACTTGCACGAACATTTTCAGATTTTATGAAATACTTTCACCAACTACATTTTTTGACGGGTTTAGCGGGCTGTGGACGCATGGTGTCCCAGTATTCTGCTAACTGACTATGTCCACATAGTTTTCAGTTGTCTTGCTATCCACAGATTAATTTTCAGATTTTATAAAACAGTTCCGACATACGAGTTTTTTACAAGTTTGAAACCACCTCCGCGCCAGTTGTCGCAAAAACTGACTGACTGACGGCAGGATATTAATATTCAACCTACTTTATGACCTAATATCAAAATATCAGCCTTTATAAAACTGTTGCATTTTTGGTTCCTCCAACTCTTGGACTATAACGAAGTTTTGGGATACCTGGTTCCTTCGCCAAAACTGCAATGATTATGATCGGTAGGCATTCTTCATTCAACACAACTGAAAATATAACAATGCTACATACAATGCTGACAACAAGAGACTTATAGGAATGATCTTATCCACTTATAATAATAATAATAATAATAATAATGTTTATTAACTATGATCATACATATAAAATACAATAGATAGGGAAAAATACAATAGAATAATCAGGTTAATAAACAGAAGAAAGTTACGTAAACTGTTGCCAGTTTGTGTGTGACCAAAAATTAATTAATACGATAAAAATTTTGTTTGAATAATAATCAAACTACATTTCAGATATAAATGATTCAAATAAAGTAGATTTGGTAAAATCTGGATGATCATAAATGTATATATAAAAATTATAATAACAATACTAACATTAAATTTTAAACTTATAATGATAACAATACTTCATTTTATGTTATTTATACCGGGTAACACAGGAGACATGTAGCAACCTGTAGATTTTTTTTCTGAAGACATTGAAATTCACCGGAGGTAGGCAATAAATGATGGCACTTTTTTTAACCTAACGATATTTTCGTTTAACCATTTCTTTGACCGGAAGTAACACAACTACTTATTCTTAAATGTAAACCTGTATATTTCTCTAGCCTATCTTATTTTCGTTAAAATACCCGATTCAACCATGCACCACAAATTGTTATTTGTTTTTTGGTTAGCTGTTCACATGCATTTTAGTGAAAAACATCGAGTAGGCTGCGACTCAAATTCAATAATATCAGTCGCCTAGATGCAAAAGCCGACAAGTCCACTTAAACGGAAAGTGATAAAATGCAGAAAAACGTGTACAACCTGTATTGTTTTTTTTTAATGATTTTTTTTTGCTATAAGGCATTAAAAAAGAACAGAAAATGAATTTTATTTATTATTTTGGAAAATCTCCCATTCCAACTAATTGTGAAAACCCCAATGGCTTTATGCTTTATGAACATGTTTTTGCACTAAAGTTTAGGCTACATAATTAATAAATAAAAAAACTAGATTATTGTAAAATGTGTTTTTATTTCATTTATCATTAGAATCAGATAGGTACTGTTTCTAAAGAACTAAAAAAAATTTAAAAATACCCGAAAAAAATAAATAAAACGGAAAAAACAGGAAAAAAATAAAAAAAGAAAAACACGTGGTACTATTAAACTAAGCCAACATTGGCTCAATGGATGTGTCGGGTTTTGCAGTTTTCGCGTGTATGGACTTGTCCCGTTATGCATCCAAGACGATATTTCAGGGATCAATTATAAGTGGATATATTGAGAATTGCACCAAATATTTTTGATGGATAAGTAGCTCTTTGCATTTTAATATATTTGGTACAGTAAACCCACCCGATTTTGAGCAAACCCTGACTTGTCGGCTTTTGCATCTAGGCGACTGATATGTAGTACGATATTTGAAGTCCAAAGATCATTAGCTAGCCGATATTATTTGAAACTTATCCATGTCCTATACCCCCCTTTAATGCCCTATTCATTTTAGAAAAAACGTAGGGAAGTAACTCACGACATTTAGAAAATGGATATATGAATATATTTTTAAAATTATATGAATGACCTCGGATTGATCCCAAATTTTACAGATGTGTTTCCACATGATTGACCATTAACTTTCGGTAATTGATCAAAGTTCATCCTGTAGGTATTCAATTCAGTAGCGCGTCTTCGATTGTTGACCACAAAAAATATATTATTCAAAATTTCACAGGTGTGTTTCCACATGAAAGACTAGTGTCCCGTTTCATTTTCGGTACCGATTATTCATATATAATTAATAGTGGATCAGTTTTTTTTTATTCATTTATTTTATTTTATGTGGAGTCAAATATGAAATTTCATATTTATTTAATTATTATTGGGTGGTGCAGATGACAATGAGTATAGTTATTATATACAATGCATGAAGAAAAATAAGCCCAAGTTTATTTCTCATATACACGTTAATTAGTCAAAATATTCAAACCAGCATCAAACCATCAAATACTATCAATAATATTATAATAACATCATGAATCAAATTAGCTATTATCATTTATGACTTCCTGCGGTATTTCCCTCAGTGAATCAAATCTCATTATTATTTATAAAACACGCACCGAGAATTCTATCATACATGGAATGATTCAGAACTTGTACATAAACAAGTTAAAAAATATTTCCCCTAGATGAGCAAAATAGTTTGTATCAGTAAAAATAAACAAGATAGGTGACTGATAATACCAGAATAATCAAATAAGTTATTATGTAATATCGATATCTCTGTCAATTCTAGGAATTTCCAGATGAAATTTGGTGTCTTGAGTTTTCATGATATTCCGGATTCATCTGAATCATTTTCGTTGAATGTCCATTTCCAAAAGTTGCAATGATTTTTTTTCTATTTATGAAATTCCCACCATATATTATTAATTTGTGAATAATGTTCTTTGGCAAAAATTTACAGTTTTCAAGAATTTAATTTTTTATACCTACAGATTAGTTCAAGTATTGCTGAAATAAGAATGAGGACCACAACTAATCACAGACATTTCTGGAAAATACTATGTGCTTCAAAAAACATTAAAATATGACATGTCGAAACAACAATATTTCAATGTTCTCAGTTCTGATTTTTTGCCGAGGTGTTCATGTTAGCAAAATGAATAATCTAAGCGCAGAACGTTAAATTGTCGAAAATCCAAAAAAAAGTCAAAGAAATAAAAACAAAACGGGTTTTTTTTTACATTTCCTTACTTTTTGGCGATTTTTACTATGAAGTTTGATGATAATACATACTTTTTACGTTCTCAAATTAGAACAAATTTGCAACAATTTTCGACTAGAACCGTCTGTATATTATATATTTTGCGAAATATAGGTTTTCAGGTTTTATCAGTCGATTATCGACGACTCCGGAAATTTTGACAATATTTTGTTGTTCTGTGGGAATTCAACAATTTAAAGTAGATGCGGAATGGATGCGAAATGAACCTACTTTGTAGGCGTATTTTCTTCGGTAGAACCCTCTAGACTGGGGGTGGATATCCACCCCCCACCCCCACAAGGTCTCAGCTTGGTCAGATACCTTTTGCGGCTGCAAGAAGGATTGTGGGAACGCATGTAGCTGCAGGAAGACAAGACTAAAGTGTTCTTCGGTTTGCAGCCACTGTAAGACAGTCGGTAGATGATGGAAACGGAAGGATATATTCCAAATGATAGATAGATAGATAGATACATAGATCTTCATTCAATTAGGAACCCTAACATACAGGGTGTCATGTAAGTACGTGGCCTTCAGATTCTTTCGTTTCGTTTTCAAGATACAGGGTGTCAACATTTTTAAAATAAATCGTTTTTTTTCGTGAATATAAGACTAAGAGGCTAATTTAACCCTTGCAGTTTTCGAATTTGTTTCACTTTCAGCAACTGAAATAATTTTTTTTATATCCAGATTTTTACAGTATTCTTTTTATAATTTTTTATGGTTTAGTAATTAAAATTTTACGCGTAGATATGCAGACATAAAATGATTTTTCTCAATAACGAAGCAAGATACGAAAAAAAATCTGAAAATAAAAAGTTTTAATTTTTGTTGCTCAATATAAAACAAATACGAAAACTGCAAAAAACAGTGGCGCACATTTTTCTGTCAAAATTATTGGTTTAGGTGCCCCTCACTACTCCAAATAACACTGCCAAATTTCAACAAAATCAGTTGAAGGATTTTTAATATATTTACACTGTATCTTGAAAACGAAACATTATCGGAGCTATGTTCATCTTAACTTTTCCTCATAGAATCACTCAAAGAATCACCTCTTCAAGATTGGCCACGTACTTACATAACACATTGATAATAATATTATTAACATAAATATAAAACAGACATAAATACTATAAATTACTCATTACCTAAATAACACTTTAAACTGACAGAACTATTTGGAAATGTATTATAATTATAACCAGATATCAGCATATGGTGCAGTAGAAGCTTCTATTTTTTTAACTTGAGTTTGACTACCATTTCTCAGAAAGCGACGATATGCCCAATATCGAGATCATCTCGAGATGCCGGAGAATATATTTTGGCGGAGTTCGGAGAGTAAATTTCGATATTTCGTGCGTTTTTCCTTCTTTTTTCGGACGATGTTTTGGCTTCGATAGGAGACGAAAATGTATGACGAAGATCGCCTTAGAGTGGGAACGAGTAGTTCAAATCATTTCGGCTCTTCTCGTGCTTCACAACAGACTCAATTTTCCCGCATCGTAAGGAAACACCGGTTTCTGGTCGGTACCGTACGAGTGACGTAGGTATGAAATAACACGCGCAGTGACACGTTATGTCTGTGGATATAGGCCGAAACCGCATATGCTGCACATACTGACAGTTAATGCATTATGCTCTCAGGCGCCCAGCGGCAGATCCTGCATCTAGTATCAGGGACCTTTATATCTACGCGGCTACGGTAGGCCAAGGTGTTAAAGATACCGTCCTGGCAGGCTATTATGAATCCCTCGGTCGCGGACTTCAACACACTTGACCTTAGAAAGGCATATAGGTCAAGTTTTCGGATAAGTCGAGGTCTTAGACGTTCTTTAAGATGCCCCCATGCATAGGCTTATCCTTGTGCAGCTGCAGCAGAACTGCATTTTCTGCGGCCTTTATTTGGGCTTGTTACCGAATGGGTTCCAACTCAGTAACAGAGTTCAGGTCACGCCGTTTGATATCGAAACTGAGACTAAGTTCATCAGTCGCTTCGGCTGCTGTCTTGAAGAGAAACGCTCCAATTCCTGCATTTTCATGGTCACGGACCGTGCACAGAAGTGGATTCAAACTCCTGAAGACTTTGCAAACTCCTGTATAGGTGCATCATCTTGCGTGAGTTTTCGCAGACGACAAAATTTTGATTATTATCATTCTTTGGATGTGACAGGATGACTCTAATATTATCTGACCTATTCTATCACTGATGAGAGGTAATAACCACCTTGAATCATGCATGCATCTCTGCAGGTGGTCATTTCCAACCAATGGGCAATGAAATTCAGTGCTTGATCTCCGTAAGCGGAAGTAGTTGGTTTCTTTCAGATATTTGCCTCATATTCTCCATCTTTTAGTAATATGTGAAGAGAATGGAATTTCGACTTTGTCGAAATTGTTCCTTTTATTTGTTTGAAACTCTACAGGACACTTCCAAACTCTGTTCAATTTAATGAAAAAATATAAATAAGTGGAATTCAATTTCTCATTTGCCATGATCCAATCTATTTCATCAAAAGTGTACGACACTTGACGGAAGATCATTAACTAATGATCAAGCAACAAAGTCAAATATTTGATATGATCAGTTACTTCCCATGGGAAATAATATTTTCTCTCGTTGCACATGTTGGATACGTTGGACCACAGTGAGTTTTGATAGACGATCGATAGCAAAGAAATTGTTATCACTACAAACCTGTATAAATAGATTCCTGCCATTCTTTTTTATCTCAAATACATGGTTCCGAAGTGGATGTGAAATATCGTAACAGACGAACATCGACCTCAAATATATTGGATAATGCAATTATCTTTCCCCAAAGTAACTATTAATGCATAGCGATCTTAATTATTTTCTTCTTCAATTACAGGTGTCACTTTAAAACTGACTGAGACCTAAGAATCCTGATGCTGGTACCGACTGAATTGCTTTTCAGCAAAAAATGTCTGAACTATTTTAAAAAAGAATATAAGTATCAAATAATATAATAATAGTAAGCATATAGATCTTGAGAATGCTAACTTTGTTAGCGAAACGCGCGTCGAGTGGAAGTGACGTAGTTTTGGTGTTTTGCGTAGCTTCTATTTCTCGAATTGTATTCACACCAAAGGTTCCAAACATCCATTTTCGATTAGTTACTGATGTTAAAGATGGGTTATTATCTTGAACATTATTATTACATTTGAATTGTAACGAGAACACGTATATATTTTAGAAGTGGATGGTTGGTTCAAATATTAACTATCTGGTATCATTCCGGCACAATCATTGGCAATTTTTTCAGTGATGATCAATTTATTTGAAATAGATTTTTCAATATAGCTCTCAGCTACTATAGTTTTACATTCCCCATACTATGTTACTCTTAATAATTATTGTATACATAACGTATGAAACGTATACACCATTGCGATTCAAGTCAGAATTTGCTATAAAACCGCTACTGCATAAAATTTTGTATGTATCACGTGCGTAATAAGTATGCGTTTATGGCCTTCGCCACAGGCCATAAACGCCTACTTTACGCCCTTGATACACATAAATAACTATTATTTGCCCTCAGGAAATATATAATATTATGTATAGCCGAATACATAATTATTTATCAATTTAAGGCCACTGGGAAGTTCACCTAAAGTTATTGTCTGATTCAGTGATGTAATCATTTTTCATCACCACTTCCACGATCTTATTTAAAACGATTAAGCCCGATTTATAAACTTGTTCCGCTCGCCGTTCGCCGCCGCCGTTGGACTTGACGTTGGCACCGACGCAATGCAGAATGGTCTTATACATTTTAGTGTATTGGACTGGTAATGGAACGGCGAACGCAAACGGCTAACGGAACGTCAAGTTCATGAATTGACCTTTAATGAATAACTCACCGAGCTATCATATCCTCAGGATCTTCATTTTGCACAACCAAATAGCTTATACTGCGACCATTTTGTTTCGCAAACATCCGGGATACTTGCCCAAATAGGCTTCGTGTTACTTTTCCGATGAAAGACATCTAAACCAATAATAATTGGACAACTTCAAGCTTAACTTGAAGCTTGAATTTCTCTGACAGATAACCGCTATTAAGTTGATTCAACTATCAAAACGTCATACTAATATATCTGACGTGACTGAAAAGCAACGAACGTCAGCTTGACAGCTCATGAGCGTAGAAGGTGGGTGATGAAATGTGAAATGAATAATTCATAAAACTGAAAAGGATTCAAGATACAACCCTTTGCTACAAGACATTCCATAAGAAAACATCCAACATAAAGGTGCTACTACTCCTTACGACCACTGTATTATATTCGTCAGATTTTCGGCAAATATTCTGCAAGTAATGAATTTTCTCATAATCAGAATCATTTGTATAATAATCTGCTGTCAAGCATTGACTGTTTACTGAGTAATTCTGTAAAATCACGCTAGTCAACTGCTACTTCACAAAAACAAGCACCAAAAATAACAAGTTCACAAAAAATTCGATCTTTTTCTGAGCATGAACATAAACTACACGTAAATAATTTCTGTGCTTTTTGGTGAGATATTCACCTGCAAATATCTTCCCCTTCATTCAGTAGTAATTGTACTTTTTCAACATGTGTCGAATGGCCATTGGCGGTAGAAGTCTGCTTCAGCCAGAGTGTTCTTGTAGGCTTTGTTACTGACTCCATACGCCACCTTAGGAGCAGCACTGTTAATTTGAACCCAACAGTGAATGGTAGGCGACTCTCCCTGGTCAGTATTCAGAATTTTTAATTTCAATCTACTACCATAATTAAATGAAAAAATTCTTGCCCCAGCCAGGGATCGATCCATAGACCTTCGGCCTATGAGTCGGATGCTTAAACCACTACACCACGCCGTCGCTCATTTATTTGCTTATATTTGAATTTGAATAGGCGTCGGTGCATATTGCAGGAAGCCAACTTATCAAAAGAACAAAATTCACTAACATTCAAAGTTATAGTGAGGTTATTCTGGACTTCCATTGTCTATACAGACAAAGAAAAGAAAAATTTAAATTCTCTGCAATTTTTATTCACGACGTTTCAACAGTGCTAGGTCCCCTCTGGTACAGCACGGTAATTAACATACGTACCTAGGCACAAATTACCCCCAGGCTAATAACACAAATGAAAACCAGCCATATATAAGAAGTATCCTTGAGAATTTCGCATTTATACACTTGAAAACGACTGTAGATCTCAACATTTGAAACGTCGCGTCGTGAATAAAAATTGCAGACAATTGAATTTTTTCTTTTCTTTGTCCGTATAGACAATTGAAGTCCAGAATAATCTTTCTAAAAGTGAAACATTGTCAACCACCTTCAAACAAGCATCAAAAGTTATGTAGGGAGATGGAATTTTTGTGTAAACATTTTGTTTCTGGCGCTTGTACCTATTTGTGCAATATCAGTCGATTATAGTTACTGAAAATTTCACACCTCACTTTTTCAGCCAATCAAAAAATTGATTTGTATTTAGTTGCCATGGCAAATCAAAAAATTTCCGGAAATTTTTATCCTCCTGGGTACCCTGAGCGAAATTAATAAGTGGAAATTTTCCTGTCAAATATTTGACATGTGATAGTTAACATTTTGCTTTTATGTACAAATGGAATGTTATTTTTCATATGAAAGGAGATAATATTTCATAATTATATATTCACTAAATATTTTGAATGTGTCTGAAAATATTTTGAGAACTTGCATTTCACCGATGAATAGGTCCATCGTTAAAAAATGTATATCAATCAAATCTACCTATGCTTGACTACATGAACTTAATATTTGAAACAATTGTATTCAACTTATCTTTTCGTGAATACTCGGCTGAAATTTGCAAGAATTCCTTTCCACATCACTTCCCAATAGACAATCCGCATGGACCAGTCAAAACCATTTTAGTTCTGCGTGATGTGCAATGTAATTTTAGGTTGAAAATGTCGCAAAATGAATTTTCCTTTCTCACATACAAACACCGCCACTAATACCAACGCGTAACTGTCATTATATCAACAAAAACCATTCATGGCCCACTGATGTTACAACTTGTTTTCTCTCAGAATAATCTACAATTCAGTTGAATTAACCATTAATTCAATATATTTTGGTGTGAAATTTTCTTACCGAATCCCCCGCGTGCTTGAATTAATTGCTGGAAATTTATCTCGTACATGAATTTTTTAAGAAAATCACCCTCGTCGCTGCGCGACTCGGGTAATTTTAAAAAAATTCATGTACTCGAAAAATTTCCGGCAATAATTCAAGCACTAGGGAGATTATAAGTGAAAAAACTGTGTTTGGAAATGGTCAATCATCAAGTTTCAGAAGGGGAATAACTCGACGGATGACGGTTAGAACAAAAAAGAGGAATGCTTTTGATATGGAAATTTAGGCTATTCCTGAAAAAAATATTTAAATTCCTTCAAATGCTTAGAAATGAGTAATGTAGTAGTAAATATGATTATTTTTTTTTTCAACCCAGAATGAGTTATCATCGATAATATGTTCTGGTCAATTATTTTCAAAAAATGCAAAGTGGCAACATTGCTCTTGAATTAATTCAATAACTAATTCTCAGAACTGACATTTTCCATTTATTGTACATTGAAACCTTGGATAAACACATACGCTTTGTTACCAAAATGTATATTTTATCATTGTTTGCCTTCACAAATCTGTTGTTGAAGAACTAACTTATTTGAAATTATGGGAAAATGTTTCTTTTTTATACACCAAAAAGTGTGCAAAATCTTACGACCGGGAGCTGATGGCTCATGGCTCCTTTCAAATCAAAAATTTAAGACTGAAAATTTAATTCATGTATGAAAAATCGCATATGCCACAGTGCAATTGTCACTTGTGACAGCGGTAAAAGTTAGCTTTAACTTCGGCTGCGTTCATAAACTTACTCTGAGAGTAGAGTTAGAGTACGGTCACGTGATTAGAAGTACTTGTCAATCATTACTCATGAATAGTCGTTCGAAAACTGCAAAGAATGCAATGTGTCAATGACAATATTGACAAAAGTGATTCTTGAAATTGAGTTTTTGTTTGGTTTTGAGTAAAAAATAATTGTTGAGACTCTTTCTTTATTAGGGATTCCAGAAGTGAAATATGGTTCATTACACTTTGAAGCATATCTTCATTTTCAAGAATAACAAGTATACCTGCCAACTGATACCACATACGAGAAAATCCATATCGTAGGACTACAATTTATATATTATAAATTGTCAAAACTTCCGTATTATTCAAAATTTTCACTTTTAAAGCACATAGAAATATGAAGATACAAACAACTACAAACACCAACTATCAAATAAGTTCCCTGTCATTGTCATTACTGTCAGAGTATATCACTACTCTTTTCAAAAGCAGAGTACGTAGAGTTTACTCTAAGTAAGTTTCTGAACGATTGTCAATGCATACTCCATGAAGCTAGAGTAAGTTTACGAACGATTCAGAGTAAGCAGTCCTTACTCTGAGTAAGTTTATGAACGCAGCCATGGTGTTTTTTTCGATTATTCATTTGTTTATCAATTATCGCGGTGTTGGTTGCCAAAATGAATAGTTTGACATTGATATGTTTCTGAATTTCTTTTTCATCAAATTGTTCTGCAGAATTACACTGGGGTAAATTTGCGTTGTTCAAATTCTAAACTGTTTCCTTTAAGCAATTTGACTCGAATAACTGTCAACCTTCGGTGTTGTGTTTTAAATAGTTGACAGTTATTCTCGTCGAATTGCTAGGAAACAGTTTCTCATTAAACAACCCAAATTTACCCGATAAAATACAAACCACTTGTGCAATTATAAGTGAAAAAAAAACAAAAAAAACAAAACAAAACAAAAAAAACTCGTGTTTTTATTTTTTTTTTCGAAAGTTTATAGGTGTAAACGTTAACTTGCCGTCATATGCATGAATTCTAACAAAGCCCAAAAAGTGTGCAAGAGAGTTTCAAATAAATCTCTCCTCTTGAAGGAACATTGTACAAATTGATGTCAGATGTAATTCAATGTCCGTAGGGGAAAGTAGTTGTTTTCTGACAGATATTTGTCTCAAATTTTTCGATATGTGGGATAGTGTGGAGAGAAGGGGAATTCGACACGATTTTCTTCCTGCCTTTCTGAGCAAGTTTAATCTTGTTCGTGGCAGTATTAGTTGGATTTTGCTCTGTTGAATAGCATTCGGACCTCACCTCGGAGGGATCTACATTATTATTTCCCAATACTGTGACAGTGACTCACTCCTTGTGCTGTTTTCTGTGTTTCCCCGTAGGAAGTGTATCCTATAATGTTGGAGGCTTACCCTTGATGCAAAAGCGATGACTTAGCCTATTATTAGGTGGTGGGTGATCGTTCTTGCCTGGTAATCATCTTGAGTTCTGCTGGAACAGATCAAATCTCATCTGCACGAACCTGTAATTCGGATTATCTATACCCAAGTATTCTTTGGAAAACAGTTGTAATGAAGTTCTTTCTAGTTTGTATGACTTAAAGGTGGATTTTACTCCATGGAAGAACTTTTAAATAACATTTTACTACTATGTTGATTATGATGATTCAGCCAATTGTCAAAATTTTCTTTCTTACTTTCAGTTCTGGTTTTTAGTTTTAGCATTTTTGACAAATTCTATACGTGTTTATGCATGTTCTTTAAGAAAATAAAGTATTATTATTATTATATACACTAATCGCGGAGTTCAGACAAATTAAATTCCAGAAAAAACTATCCTCGAGCAGGAATAGAACCTGCGAACTCGAAATTAATTACTAGTCTGTGCTCTAGCCAACTGAGCTATCGAGGACACATGTTCGCATCTGCATATCAGGATACCGCTTTTCCCTGGAGTTTGATGTAAGTATTGACACTTGCAAACTTCGCAGTTTGCAAAGTATTGGTGAGTTAGGAGTTAGAAGGTACCCATTCATTATCAATAATCATCAATCCAATTTTCCTTTCATCTAGCGTCATCGACATATGCGTGATTTCAGCAAGATTCAGGAGTGTAGATCTCCGATTATTGAACAATGTTAACTAAGTCAAATTTGAAAATCAACGTGTGTCCTCGATAGCTCACTTGGGTAGAGTACGAACTAGCAATCTAGAGGTCGCAGGTTCGATCCCTGCTTAAGGATAGTTTTTTCTAGAATTTAACTTGTCTGAACGCCGCGATTCGTTTATATATTCATTATCCAGGCGCTATTCACTTCTCTTTGATTATTATTATTATTTTGTATTCATGTGGGTCTGTCTCCAGAGCTTCGACACATCTGGAGGGCGCGCTGGTGCCATTTCCCCAGATAGTCACTCCCCATGTCCGTGGGGTGAGCAACTACTGGGTCCGAAAATCATGTGCCCTGAACAGGCGGAGTGGACCAAGGATGACAGCCTTCTGCATTAGACCGACTAAGATTTCTGCCGCATCACGGCAAGCCGGTATGATTTTTAGATTAGAGAGCAGCATGTCCATCATCATTTTACCAAGGACCCCTATAATCAAAACCACCATTATAACAGAATGGTTTGGGTACAGCCTGCGGAGTTCGAAGGGTAAATTTCGATATTTAGTCCGTTGTTCCTCCTCTCTTCGGACGATGTTTGTTTCACCAGAAGCCGAAAACTCTATGACGAAAATCATCCCACTTTGATGGGCGATGAGGACTACATATAGACATTCTCTGTCTAACTCCAACATACCATAGTGTTGGATGCCTCAGCATGACAGAGGTTGAACTGCAGTACCCTGATACTCCAGTATATGGTAGTTGTTTCCAAAAGTAGCTAGGGCAGTTTTGGTTCACTGCGTGACTAGGTTTCCCAGAGGCCATGAAGATAACAAACATGCCAGTCTCGAATTTCATTGCTATTCCTCTCTCGTTCATTTCTGGTTTCACGGTCTAATATTGGAGCTCTGGAAGAACATGCGGTATGAAGAGCACCATCATTCGTGAAGATAATGTACTGGACATGAGATTATTCCCTACAAATCGATAATGTAAAGTAGAAATGGTGTTTGTGTCAAAATGGAGACCTGAGGGATACCAGTATTTATGGGTAGAGTGCCGGATAAAACTCCATCTGCTATTTTGGCAAATCTTTGTCTTGTGTATATTGTGCATACAGCTCCGGATTCTATGCTCATCATGTTCTCTATTTTTCCTAGTACAGTGTGAATTCCATCCGACGATACTATGCTTTATGCCATGAAATATTTTTGGCAAACCACGTGGTTTCTACTACTGTATACGGCAATATAAATAAAAATGAGCATTTTGATTTTAGTTCGAAAATATGAATAGGACATTCATAAAATCTGTTGTGGAATCATCTGCGACTGAAAGACGAACTTTAGTCGCTATTTTCCATCGTTAAAGATAACCTCTTGGGAGGTATTCATGTTGAAAAGGGAACATTCTCCATTAAAATTGAAAAATGAAATATGTGATTTATTTATTTTCTTTTCTTTTCAGTTAGAGTCTTTTCACAATATCTATCAGATGCAGTTCAATGTCCAGCGTGGCTTGTGCCGGGGAAGTAGTTGTTTTCTGTTAGATATTCCAAATAAATCACATTATTTATTTTTCAATTTTAATGGAGAATGTTCCCCTGTTGTGTGCATGTTTGGTATTTAGATTGGAATGAGAGACACAATACTTTTAACTAGGAAATATTTGTTGAAAACAGATTTTTCCTTCTCTTTGTGATTCTAAGAAGTGGCTATACATGAACAACGCATTCTTCAAGAGAATGTTCATTAGCTGCCATGAAGACTCAACCCTGGAAAATAGGTGTTTAAGAGTTTTTATCTTTATAATTCTTCATTTCATGAATTTATTGCGTCAAATTCCACATGTATATTCGATTATTTAACATGATGTAATATCAAATAGAACGCACAAAAAATTATTATCTTTGATAATAACTCGCTTACATCATTTCAGTCGATCAATAATTGACTCTCTATCGAAATATATATTTCGCAAGTTATAGAGGTACCTATAAAAGCTGGAATCAGTAAGAAACAAATGAAACGGATGTGTCCATCCTGACGCGGGGCATATACATCACGCTCATAATGCACGGTCTATCTGTCCATCGGTTACGGGTGGAACCATGCGGAACTTCCAATGACACATTCCGTGTTGTGTTCGAGTGTGTATAATACGGCTGAACATACACGGTGGATAAAAGATATGTGATCGTATCCAGCATTAAGCAAGTAAAAATTGATTTAAGGCATTAATAGATATTTTTGTAGATGTAGATGCAAACAATATTTTTAAACTGCATTAATACTAATATGAGACTGAAATAGTAATTTACGTAACAAGTCCGGAAAACACTGTTTTTTTGGACGAGTGGACAAGATTCTAGGACGAGCGTAGCGAGTCCTGGAAGTCTGCGAGTCCAAAAAAAACTGTTTTCGGACGTGTTGCGTACACAATTTTTTCGGCAACCGTGTAGAATAACAAATTGAGACACATTTATTTTTTATATTTCTTTGTAGAAGAAAATTTCGAACATTTTAATTCTTGTTTGTATTAAATATCGAAATGCGAACAGAAGATAGATACTAACAGAAACATTCTAATTTTTATTTATATAAATATTTTTGTTGAAATTCGAGCATTTCCCGGACTAGTCCGGAAAGTACGTACTTCCCGGACTAGTCCGAGAAGTGATACTTTCTCAAAGAAAAATCGTCCGGGAAGTACGTACTACGTCATTGTTAACTGACATTTCGTGTTTGAACCAAAACGAACGAACGAGGTGATACTGTTACTGTTTACTTTTGTATGGTAGCAACGTAATAAATAATAAACAGGACGCAATAGTTATTTACCTAACAAGTGCGGAAAGTAGTACTTTTCCGCAAGCGACGGCAGTTGCACTTACGACGCGGAGTGGAGTTCGGACAAGCCGTTAAGGGCGGAAAAGACATTTTCCGTAAGCGTTAGGTACAATATTTTTCCTACGAGTGTTTTTGTCCATCTTATTTATGAAAAAACAAGGTTTTTAATAAATGAGTTTTTATAATAATGCTACAAAATGACTAATAAGACAGAATAGTTACATAGATCATTTAGTTAGTCCTAAATATCCTCATTTTCAACAATACAAAAATCGTGCGGAAAAGTAAAAATCATACGGAAAAGTAAAAATCGTACGGAAAAGTACAACTTTCAAAACGAAAAATCGTCCGGAAAAGTAACTTTTCCGCACGCTCTTAGGAAATAGTTATTTTCCTAACAAGTACGGGAAGTGATACTTTTTGGCACGCGACTGCCGTTGACCCGACCAACGTGAAGAGGATTTCGGGCAAACAGTCAAGGGCGGGAAAGACACTTTACGCATGAATTAGGAACATTATTTTTTCTACGATCGCATAAACATTCAAAATTAAAATGAATATTTCATTTCAACATACAAAAATGTCAAAAAAAAATCAACAAATTATTATTAATATTGATATTAGAAACACAATTTGTTGTATTCTGCAAATGAGTCACAATAGCCGGTCCGCGGTTGATGACTTGGTTGTCATAGCAAATATTTGGTTACCACACCAAACCACTTGACTCAGCTTAGTTTGATTGTTATGTGGACTGATTTTGAGAAATTTGTAGGTAGATATATATAAAAGTATCGCAATTTCTATTTCATTCCTATGAATGAAAAATTGCAAGACAAGAAAAATAATCAGGGTCAAATTAAATATTAAAACCTATATTAGTGAATACAGGTAAAATCAATGAAATGTACATATAATAACGTAACAATGACATATTTTATTTGTCCGCACTATTGCGGGAAAGTGATTTAAAATGCGTGTGGAAAAGTGGGTAAAAATGCACGGGCGTCGAAAAAGTCTTTCAGGTTCTAGAACATAAAAGTCTTTTACGTTCTAGAACGAAAAAGAGACACTTCGCTAACTACGATTTTAACGAAAATGTCATCAGTTCAGATGTTTTCGAAAATTGTTTTTTTTTTCGTTTTTTGCGCTTTGCTCGTGATTTTGATGAAATATTTCAGAAGACAATGTCCGGCTTCAAATTCTGTGAATGAAGAAGGATAATTTTTTTAAATTAGGAAATTATGTTTTTCGAAAACTGAAATCAAATGGTGACATTTTCATTAAAATATCAGTTAGTGTAGTGTCTCTTTTTCGTTCTAGAACGTAACATACTTTTTCGTTCTAGAACGTAACATACTTTTATGTTCTAGAACCTAAAAGACTTTGCGTCCGGTTTATTATTTATTATGTTGATACCATACGAAAGTCATGCATTCAATATCACCTCGTTCGTTGTTTTGGTTCAAACACGAAATGTCAATTAACAATGACAGATTTCGCTTCGCTGAAGCTCATCAAAATAACTTCCATTCTCGAACGCAAAAGTATCATTTTGCAATCTAGATAGAAAAATATTTTGTTCCATTTAGGTTTCTAATGTAAGAGATTACTCGCGAAAATTTCCTATTTTTTTAAATTCTTGGTACAACGAAAAAGATAATCCTAAAAAAATCAGAGATCATCGTGGGAGCCGAGCAAAAATAGGAATGAATTGTTTTTTTTTTTTTGGAGGCAGTGAGTTCCAAATCCTATACTTCAGGCTGTTGTGAATTTCATTCCACAAGCGATAAAACCGCAAGTTCTGATAATTCACAAAATATTTTTGTTTTGTCATTTTCTCAAACCTAATAGTTGGTTTATAGACCAAACTTTTCCTTTTACCTTATCTTTTACTTTTACTTTTTAAGAAAGTTGACACTTTGCCTTTCAGTAGTAGCGTTCATACAACATACTTTTACCTTTACTTTTACTTTTACCCTAAGAGTAGGATTCAACTTTCTCTTTAAGGAATCGTTAAAGAAGAATGATATTTACGTTGTGTGCATGAGTCAACAAGAACAAATAAAATAGGAGTATTCGCCAGTTCCTTCTTGTTGTTTAAAATTTATGTTTCAATCGTATATTGCATATATCGTACAATTTACAATAACAGATTGTTCAGCATTTCAACTGGCTGATCAATAAAATGAAAAAACATAAAAAATTGATAATAGAGCAATCTCCTGAGAGGAAACTCAAGACATTTCAACAAAATGTATGCCTATAGGATTATCAAACGGAAAACTTATTGTGGGGTCACAATTAACTTCATTTCTGATGTAAGAGGACGTCTTGGGCGGTATTCATGATACATATAGACCATGGAAATGACCAACAGTATTCCTTCTATTATTCAGCCCAACCTTGAACTCTTTTTCTTCTATTATCCAGGAGGAGAGGATAAGCAGCAACAAGATCATTGTATATTAATGTATTTCCTCAAAATACTCTTTCGCCGATAAAAGCTCAAAAACGGTTTATGAAACGGTCGATTTCACTGATAAAAGATAAAAGAAAAGTAAAAGTAAAAGTTTGGCCTATGAACCAGCCATAAGTCGTAAACCTACCATCTACCACCGCAACCCACAAAAACTGTGAAGACTTTGTTGCCAGGTTTCTAGAATTAAACTAAAATTAAAAATGATTTTAAAGTGAGTTGTTTCGAAGTGCATTTCGCCAAAAAGTTGTCATTTTCAATGGCTATTAGCTAACTACGCTCTTGAGAGCTTCTTTTCCTTGAATTATATTCACACCAAAGGTTCAAAATATTAATTTATTCGAAATTATGTGTTATTTTTTTAAGAGTAATCAGATGCTGTGTTGAGTTTGAATACATACTTTAATCAATAAACATCGTTCAATAGTGGACTGTATGTCCACATTTAAATTCAGTAAAAAAAAAGTGAAAGGAAAAATGTTTAGAGAAATAAAGTCAATAAGAAATTTCCCAATTAGAATTAGATATGTTTTGGTGGTGGTTTTCGAATACATACTTATATCAAATACTTACATTATTGATACCAATTCTTCTGATATAATGGATTCCGAGATATGTTAGTCCCTTATCAATAATTAGGGGGTTAGTCCATAATTTCCATCGCCTCCCGTAGAATGGATCACAACGGAACTTCAGCACGTATAAGTAGAGTGTCGTATGTTAGATATAAAGGAACACAACTAAGGAGCAGGCCATAAGTAAGAAATCTCTGGTGCCAAACGCGACCAAACGCTTCGGATATATCTAATGCCACGGTCCGAGTTTCACCATATTTTTCAATAGTTAGCTGCTTTATATGTAGGTCTTCACATATCATTCACAACTCCTGAAAGTTGTCTTTTTCCATGACCTTTGAGCTAACGTATTATATCAGTGTGACAGGTCTGTTGTTGATAGCAAGTTTTTTTCGCATTTTTCAAACTGGTTGGGGTCTTGCAATTTTCCAATTCAGATCCAATAGATTTGTTGTTGTTAAGACCCAGAAAAATGCTTCTGATAGTTCGCGAAAGGTAATATCACGAATACGACTGTCAATGGAAGTGATATAAGTACTGAAGTTGTTTTCCAATGAATACAGGATAGAATTTGCATCAAACATGTTGGCAAAAACTTAGGCTTTTTCCTGGGCGTTCGTTGCTTCCTTGGTTAGGGAAGAAAACGTGCTTGAAGTTGAATTACTTCCCCCAGCTTTGGCAAAACACCGAAACGATCGATATTCCTTAGGACACTCAACGAGTTTTGATTGTATCTTGGCGTTGCACGCCTGTTTAGAGGATTTAATTGTCTCCTTGTTCGTGTTTCTATCTTCAACATAGCCCTGATTTTTGTACCATAATCGATGATACGTTGGCTTCTTGAAGACGACCGCTCTGGAACAGTTTCTGCTAAACCAGGGATTATCAGATGATGTTCTTCTTGACGTGTTTGGTATACATGTTTGTATACCCAGAATCTCTCCAAAGAAACACTCTTTCCGATGGAAATACTGAGAAAAATATGAGCAGACCATTTCGGTCCGCTGAATTATAGTGCCGGGTTATCGTTGTGCTGCTCTATGAAAGAGGGCAAAGAGTGGAGATGACGTTGTGGTCGGAATTCCCAAGTGGATCACAAACTTCTATACTATACAGGATTGGTAGTGAAAAATATACTAAGTGTATTGGAATACTGGTTGTTAACATCAGGAATGTGTATGGGTAGCTAGACCAGCTGTTCAAGACCATACGTGATAAAGAAGGCCTCCAGCTTGACGAACCGCCTTGTCTGTTTTGTGGAAAAATTTGAGGCCATATACATTGAAATCCCCCATTATGATGACATCAGCTGTTGGTGGGTTTTTCTGGATTCCAACTCAGAGAGTTCATTGGGAGAAGTAAAGTCAGCAAAGGAATTTCGTCTGTAATATGTATTAGTCAGCTTGAACCACATCACTTCAAAGTCTTTTGTCTCTAAACTCTCTTCGCGTTGGCATGAAAGATTAGTCCTATCAATGTATTAAAATATTATTAGCAATCAAAAAAATATTTTATGATACGCTTCTGAAAAATTCGTTCAAAACAACGGTGTGAACATTCATGCCCATGTTTTAAACATTTATTTTTCACACGAAGAAATATAAAATTATTACCATTTATTTCTCTGAATATTAAAAATAAGGAATTATTCATTAAAGTTAGAAGCGTAATTACTGAGAAACATTTTTGGAGAAGTTGTGGAATACTAAATAGTTCTTATATTGACTATTTAATTGAACGATGGCAAACTCAATGTTAAATACTTTACACATAATATCATATTCCTTTGCGGACCTTTCACATGGTTTATATTTCTTTCTACCCTCTCAATTTTTTTGTCCATTGTGTGCTGCCGATTTTCTCTGAAATAATTTTTAATTATGAGAGATACTGAAGATGCGGATGGAAAAACTTTGGATTGAGGTAACCTTGGAATTCACAACTCCAGCAAGATTGTCGGTTCTCCACTATGAAGTTTGAGAAGAAAAGACAGCATCTGTAGTTTTAACATACTCCCTGTAAGCAACGTAAAACTAACTTTACTGATCTGCAACGATAAATCTGTTGCCATTAATTATGGTCAATCTCATGTGACAATGTTACCGGCACGCGTGGGAAGCCGGAAACGAATTCCCAAAATTTTTGTTTTGTCCAATTTACAGTTCGACGACATCATTGTATCGAAATTGTATCGATTGATTTCCTACCGATAAATTTATATTGTCGACATTGTCAACTCCAACCATGCATGAACTATAGAAAACTATCATTTGTTGTTTTTCCGCAGAGGTAAAAGTATGTCCAGATAGTACAGAAAGAAATTGACAGGACCAAAATGAAAAGTTATCCCTACGTTCCCAGTATGGTGCAAGCTATTACTGTTCTCACGGTACTGAAGATGATGACCAAAGGTAAGGACTATTTCTTGTGATCACATAATGTCAGTATGAATTTGACAATGAAATATTTTTTTTTTATCAAATACCACGACCTATTCGAAGAGTTGGCTGATCGCCGAAGTACTTAAGAGTAAAAATTGGATTTTTTTTGGAGATCATGTTAAGTGGATAATTAGCTCAAATAATCGGATTCTCGAATATACCTCTGGATAATTACACCTTTCTCCTATCACTTTTGTGTCAACAATTTATGAAATATTTTTATTATTGGACTTTGAAATATTGAAGTTCAGGGTTTTCTCAAATGTCCTGCGGTATCTGGACTGATCCTCGAATGACAGTTATTCGAAGAACGGTTCTTCGAATGGACAGTTATTCGAATTGACAATTCTTCGAAATAAGTTGGTTTCATTTTATATAATAAGGGTTGTTGTTTAATTGAGATAGATTCATTTCGTAACATTTATTTCAACATCTTGTATATATTAATATTTTTTGTTGTTCAGTAGAGTTCGTCGAGAGGTATTTTTTACAAAGAAAGAAATCCTGATTTTTGCGTTAGTTCGTGAGATTATAGATTTTTCCGATTTCTTTAAATATTTCCTGCACTATTGATTTACTGAAAAAAGTGTTATCACATTTTTTGGAGTATTTTTGAAGTAGATCAAAAAAGGTATCTTGTAAAATTTGGAAATTAGCAACCGTTTTCGAATCATTTGATATTTAAAAAAATGAGAACTTTCATTTTCGGAAAAACGGGTTTTCCACCATTTTTCGCAAAACGATTCTTTAGAGATTTGTTCCTTTGTTTGAGCTCTACCTATTGCATATTTGAAATCGTGATTTCCTTCATCGGTTTAGCCACAATAGGTGCTCAAAAAAAAATACTTTTTTTCGGAAAATCGCCAGCTGACATAATACTCCACCACCTAACAGCGAGCTAATAATTTTTTTGCACTTGAATAAGAGGCTGCCACTGCTCAACCCACCCACGGAGTCACAGCTGACTTTCACAAGGCTTAATTACACACTTCTCTGAAGCATTTCACAAGTTATCGTCCGGGAGGAAATGACTGACTGAAATCAGCACCTGGCTTGTGGACCATATGTATTTTGATAACAAATTAGCGTATTTATTATGTGGTTTCAGGAACTTGGTAATATTGAGAAAATCTATAAAAATTTATAAAATGTAGTTCTATCAATATATCAACAATGCAAATAATTACTTTTTAAAAATTGTAGCCCAAACTTCATGCGGCTCTGGATCCATGAACGGAAAAATAATGTACGAGAGGCTACCGAATATCCAACTTCAAGGCTTCGACGACGATATCGTGAGAGATACCGCTCCCCCGTTTATGGTTTTGGAAAAGTGCCAGGACTTGTGTCTGCGCGACAGATCTTCAAATAACATAGTGAGAGCTTGTTCTTCTTTCGATTTCCAGCCGGGAAGTCGAATCGCCACGTACAGCGGAGGAACGGATTATGAAGAAAGTACTTGCTACCTCACGTCAGAATCCGCTAGACCAGAAGGTATAGGTAGTCTCATGCTCGTGCCAAATAGTGTTCATTTCACTGAAGTTTGCATTACATGTAAGTCGAAGTTTATTTACATCCAAATTTTCGAGTTGTGATATTCTTCTAGGATATTATTTGCATGTGTTGAGTTTGTTTTCTTCTTGAATTAATTAACACGGTGTTAACTTATACGGATTTTAAATGGTCTGCCTGCCTGGCCTACATATGCTTTGGGGCAAATTCACGATTCATTTTATAATGAAATTATAAAGTTCATCAAAAATAATAAGTACGAAAAATTTAATTTCGGATCTTGCCCCAATGTATATGTAGGCGGCCAGTCCGATAGACCATTCAAAAATCGCATATGTTAACACCGTATCAATTATGTAGAGTAGAAAACGAAATCAACATATGCCAATCATATTTCAGAACATCATAACTTGGATAAAAATTTCGAAATTCTTCATGTCAAAACTGAAAATATATAATTAATTACAATTCTCAGAAATTAATAAATTGAAAAACTCAAACTGTTTACTCAATGATCAGTTGGATCTCAATATTTCTCCTTTGTTGAATTTATTCTCTTAATTAACTGCTATGTGATGAGTTTTCCATGTACCTTTTTATTGTCAATATATGTTGTATAAGTCTAGGAATTGGATATAATTATATGTAGGTCCTAATTAATAAAAATAAATAAATAAAATTACCGATTGCTGCGATTGAATCCAACCCGGTACCTTCAGTTTACTAATAATAAAGTAAATAAAAGTTTATTTCCTATAATATTAGAGAGTTATTGCAGAGTGAAATGAGTTTACTTAATCACAAGAAACTTTCATTAAAGTATCCTGTATTGCAATTATTAATTATGGTTGGTAACGGTGTTATTGCAAACACCATCTTCACAGTTGCTTTTTTAACTTTGACAAAAACGTCAAATTTCAATTTGGCAGATAATTTCTATTATGTCAAAATAGAGGATCTTTTAATAAAGTTACTGTTCCTGTATTTAAATTAAATAAGGGAATCCTGTATTTTAATAAAAGATAATTGTAAAGGATATATTGAATGCGCATGCGTATATGTCAAATAAAGGAAAACTATATTAAAGTATCATCACAATAGAGGTTGCAATAACTCTCCATTATAATTCTAAAATCCTTAAGGAAAAACCAAGGGTCCTCAAAAAGGGCGCTGGTTAGGCCCCCGCCTATGTTGTGCGGGTCGTCGATCTTATGAGATATCAGAGAGGTATCTGGAGTGTCCACGCCTCCTGCATAAAGCTTATGCGTGGGTTGTGTCTCTGTTCGATGCAGACACTGCGAGAGATTGGTTTGATGGGCGAGAGATGTTTGGGTGTTGCTCCGGAAAAGGCTATAAGCAAAAAACCGGATTCTGATACTTGACGTTTGTCCTAAAACTTGAATTTCCTAAGCCGCCGGTTCTTCCCGGCGCTCATGGAAGAGGTCTAGCGCTTGATAAATAACTCCATCGTGTTTGAGGGGTCCATTATCATGGATCCTAAGCCTAGTTAGGTCTCTAGTCAGCGGACTCCTGGTGAGAAAGTATTTATAAAACTTATAAGATACTTGTTTTGCATATGTCGGGATGTGTAACTGTCCTTGTTGAGGATAATACGAAGAACTTTGCTCTGCATGACATCCATACGTTTCCACTGTTTCGTGTAGATTGCAGAACGCTGGACTGGCGTTTAACATTGCTGGGCGCACCATCTGCTTATATATCAGCATCTTGTTCTCCAACGAGAGATGTGCTGTACGGTAAATAAAGGGGTATATCCTCTTTACCGCCGCTGCCGCTCGTTGAGTCGCCTGTCCATAAGAACTTCCAGGTATTTCACAGGGCTTTTCGCCGTTATGGCTTTGCCCGAGACCACAACATCACGATTAAATTTTGGTAAATTTATATTTTCGCGTGAAGTTGATGGTCTCGGTCTTAGCCGGATTCACCACGATCTTGTTCTCCAGATATGGCAGGATTTCCCTATCCAGTCTGACCCGGATCTGACAAGCAGCCACATCGCTGGAGAACGATTGGCAATATATGGCGGTGTCATCCGCATACATTGCCGTTTTCGTTCTCTAGTGTCGAGGGAAATCATGAGTATATAGGGAGTACAAGTGTGGCGATAGGCTCGAGTCCTGCGGAACACCTGCCTCGATTGTATATGCTTTTGAGCGAGTGCGATTAACTCTCACCTCAAAAGTCCTACCGACTAGTTATGAATCGATTAGCTTTACCATATATACTGGCATGTCTGCTCTGGGCAGTTTAGCGATGAGACCTTCGACCCAGACGGTATCAAAGGCTTTCTGCATATCCAGCAACATCATGACTGTGACCAGGTCATGATGGAAACCCCCTTTCACCTCGTGAGCAATCCGGACTATCTGCGAGGTCGTATTATGACCTGGGCGGAAGCCAAATTGCTCATCGGGGATCATTTTGAGTTTTCAGTTTACTAGTCAGCGTCGCTTATCACTACGCCATCAGAGCAATTTAGATGAGTATGAATTAATTTTGTATACTTTCCATCATGCAAGTATAGTTTTAAACAAAAGCAGTTTTGCGTTTTAAATCACAAAAAAAGGTTTATTAAGTGGGTAGGAGAAAAATTTATATGTATTACAAATACAAATAGCTATTTCTGAAAAGCTTGAGGCTTTAATACAACTATAGTGATGTTTCACTGAATATGATTTTTTTCTTTTTAGTTCAAAACCACCCGAAACAGAATTTTTACGCATTCTCTTTTTAGCCACGAGGCTAGTTTATCATTATTTTTACGGATTTAACAGGTTTAATTTTCGCAAGTTTTGGCAACTTTTTTGAGGAGGGTTCCAAGTCCCTTTCCGACATTTTTTCCTGTCGTAATTTTCAACATTCGAAACCGTAATTATTCATAATTCTCAGGCGTTCTCTATCTAGCCTTCTCGGGGGGAGCGTCATTTTTTGAAATGAAATCATTTAACGTTCCGATATTCTTCATTATTTTATCTGCTAGCATGTCATAATGACATCGTTATGTCAATGTATTTGAATGACATAATGAAGTTTATTATGGGCCAAGGACCGTAATGAAGTTCAAAAAGTCCTAGTACCGTAACGAAATTTAGTTGTAAAATTTCTGAACGTCTACCATGAATGGACTTGAATAATTTGATTCATAATAAGTATAATTGGAGGATGAATCCAATCGGAAGGTAAACTATCACCAGAATCGCAAATTTTCAAAGATTTCACTGCACATCTGATTTTACTTGGCAGCAGTGTGTTTGACAGTGAATGAATAATTTGCTGTTGCATTGTCAACAAAATAGTAAGGAACAGCTTACTTACTATATTTTGTAATGAATAACTTGAATGCATCTGTAGTTTATAATTATTTATTGATGCCAGCAGATAAAGTTTTGCATGTAATTCGGATCATAAACGATCATTATGATGCACGCAGTGTTATCAATATACACGTCTACTACCATAATGATCATCATTATGATCCTTTTTTTTTTCAGTTTATTTGTCCGAGTTTTCGCAACTTTTCTCGAGAATTTAAATATTTTTGCCCTAATTTTCTAGTCCGAAACTGTCGCAATTTTTTTCGAATTCCTACTCATTCCCTATGCAGCCTTCAGGGGGCCAGAAGAGGCGTAATTTCTCAACGTTCTGATGAATTTTATTATTTTTGAAGCCACGTTTTGGATTACGCAAAGTTTTTCATCGAAAATCTATCGATGAAATATACATATAACTCATTCAGAGTACCGATACCACGAAATGTGATAAAATAAATAACCCTCTAAGCGGATGAGTGAATATGTGGAAAAAGTCACGTTTTCAGATAGCATTAACTAAAAGTAAATGATCATTTTTATATTATTGATTGAACAAATTGGCTAAATTTAATTCAGGGTTTTAGGTAAATCTTAGATGAAAATTTTGGATGACGAAACAATCATAAAATTTGTAAATTTTATTTTCAAAAGAAACCGCTCAGAAGTTTATCCAAGAATGTTTCAAAATTTAAGTTGGGATAGATGTCATTCCATAAAGGAACTACTTTATCAATTAACTCGTCAGTACCAGAACCAAGAGGTGACTTTTCAGAATTTTTTTACTGAAGATGATTATTGATAGCACCAAAATGGAAACATTTCCATTAAGTGGTGATTGCATTTTAGCAATGAATATTGTCCCCCATTGGTTGGGAATGACCACCAGCAGACATGACATGTTTCACGGTTTGTTTACCACTCGTCAGTCACCAAGTGATGACTTTTCAGATTTTTTTTACTGAAAATGATTATTGATAGCATCAAAATGGAAACATTTCCATTAAGTGTTGATTGCAATTTAGCTATGAATATTATCCCCCATTGGTGGGGAATGACCACCAGCAGACATGACATGTTTCACGGTTTGTTTACCACTGGTCAGTCCAATTATAGGTCAGACAACATTAGAGTTATTCTGGCCCACCCAATGAACGACAACACCAAAAACTCTACAGCAAAGAGCACTTCCTCGGTGGCACAGACTCTAGGAAGAGTTGATGCATGATTCGAACAAAGTTCGAAAAGTGCACCGGATAGTTTCAAACAAATGAAACGAACTATTTCTCCTTCTCTGCACACAAAGTGGAAACATTTAACACTTGATTACAATGAGCACTTATAATTATATACTCCTGACTGTCAGATTTACACCAATGTTCGCAGAGGAAAGTAGTTATTTATAGACTCATACTGTCGCTGCCACGAAATTTCACGTTTCTAGATTCATGAATAAGTATTGGAACCTTCCATAGAATAGGCACTAACATTATAGCTCAATTTGACAAAAACATTTATTTGTTATAATAATAATAATTATAATAATATAATATAATAATAATAATACTCCCTCAGAAACACTCGTAGAGTGTACCCAAAAGCATAGCCTATGCGGTAGAGGACGGCTATTATTATTAGTTGCCGTGGCGCTCCGGGGCGACTTACTGATTTTTGGTGGCGTATTCACTTTTCAGCTGCAGGAAAACCCGGAAAACCTACAGCAGTTTACTCACTGCATAACGAATACTTACTGCGTGTGTGTGTTTTAAAATTTTCTAACTTAAATTCTTTTAGGGCTGATAATTGAGTCCATTATATCAACACAAGATAAAAAAATTACTTGCATGTGCCACTCACACATGTCACCCGTCCGAATTATCCGTCAGTTTATTTATTGAAAGTTTGATTTTGCAGTGTTTACCTTACGCGAATATTATGATATGGTTGACGATGATTCGACACCAACAATCGAACATTTACTTTAAATTTTACGGGGCAGTGTGGTGTTCTGAAAAAATCAATTTTTTGCAAATTACTACTGAAACTTATGCTAAAACTCTATTTCAAAGCACTAGCCTCAGTCCCACGTTTAGAGAGAAAGGGATTCTGGCTATTCATTTGTAAACATTTGGGGCAACGCGTTCTTATACTTATGAAAGGTTATATTTTAGGTCAATATTTTCAAGTTTCACTTTAGTCATACAATTCTGCGACTTTTTCCCAATTTTACCGATTCTGAGATCACTGTTGTGAGATGTGAATTCTTAGCATCCTGTCTAGAGCCATCAATATTTGAATATTTGAACACTGAAAACAGGAAAGAAAATTTGGGATTTTTGTGTTGTTGAAATTCAGGTTTTTATTAATTATTATTAAAATTAAAAGCTTTTATTTAACTAGCTCTGTGTGTGTGTGTGTGTTTGTTAGATGGGTACAAATTTTGCAAGCTGATTTAGAACCATTTCCTCTTATTCTATGGAGTTGAAATTTTACATGTTTGTTCAGTTCCGATGACAATGCATTAAAATTAAAGACATTATCCCCCTGCCCCCCCAACCTAGATAGAGAACGCGTAGGGTCTTGGAAATTTCTTTTACGGATTTGGACGTCAAAAATTACAGTAAAAAAAATTAGGCGAGTCCCCCTTTTCTCGAAAAAAGTTGAAAAATCGTGAAATTAAAATCGGAAAAATTCTTAAAATAGTGAAAAATATCTAAACGTCCAATATGATGGTTTTAAAAAATTTCACCCCCCAAAAATCTACATAGAGAACACAAAGAAAGAGCCTTTCCTGTACGGTTTCATACATGGAAAATTTCCAAAAATAATGTCTGTACGTGGGCTCGCTCCCTCCCCTCTTTTCAAAAAAAAAGTTGCGAAGTCAAAATCGAAAAATCCGTAAAAATAGTGAAAAATATCTAACCATCGAATAATATAGTTTTGAAAAATGTTACCCCCCTGTCTAGATTGAGAATGCGTAGAAAATTGGAAAATTTCCCGATTGTTTCGGACGATGAAAATTATGACGAAAATATATTGTTCAGGGTGCTCAGACCCCCCTAAAGTAGCGAAAACTTAGGAAAATCAAACACATAATAATGATAAACATCGAGTCGTCGAATAATTTTCATAACTAGACCTGCATGTATGTATCCAGTAAGGTCGGTTACATTACAAGAAACTTCGTAACTGGCGCGTTTATTAAAGTAGATAACAGAACAAATTCTAATGCTAAAAAGAACAAAATAAAATAAAAAAACCCTTTAAAAAAAGCGTTTATTCAATAGATGAAAGAGGAAAGAAAAAAAATTTCATATGATATCAAAGCTTGTCGCGAGAATAAACCTTGGTACAGATGACTTCAAACTGAATTTATGAGAAATACTTTTCTCGCGACAAGCTTTTATATCATATGAAATTTCATAATGTAACGAAATAATGGGTTCGATTTACTTCAGTTTACTTTCTTCTTTTTAGTACATTTAAATGAAAGCGTTTTTTTTAAGATTTTTTATTTTCATTTTTTAAAAATATAACTGATATCTAACCCATTTTTTAACCAGCGAATAGACCAGAAAGAGAATGCCCAAATAGACGATACATTTTCGAGAGGCATCCCCGAAAAAAATTGAAACTGCCTGCACCGGACATCAAGGAAATGACTGCCTCCAACAGAACCGATTGCGAAGACAAATGCCTGAATGAATTCAGCTTCGTATGTCGCTCTGCTACTTTCGACTCTGATATGAGAACTTGTACTTTGAGTAGGTTCACTCGAAGAACACACCCGGAACTACTTGTTGACAACGCCGACTCTGATTACTTGGAAAATACTTGTCTTAATGGTAAGTAAGTAAGCTCAGATTGATTTGTAAGAAGGACCAGTTTTCAAACTTCATGAATAGGTATCGATAAATTTACACAAAAAAGAAACTGTAATAGGCTAATAATTGTGTCGACATGCGGTGTCATCCTCAGATACACATTTTCACCAATAACATAATAATTGATCGAATCAATTGTTATTATAATGATATGATGATTATTATATGATATAATGATTATTGAAGAATTATGCAGGTCTTATGTAGTCATTCAGTACTTACTAAATTGTTGTGTTAATCCTCAAGCCGGGCCTGACCGCTTGTTATTCCCTTTTTTAACTTCATCCAAGTTAAAACTCAGGTTCAGAATTGATTTTTGTTCTAGTGGTGTGCGTGCAGTCGATTTGGTTTTTCAAACTCGAAGGTTCCCATTCTTTCTTCTGACAGTTCTAACCGGTTCGCCACATCATAAACTTATTTTTTCAAGCCTTCTGTTTTTTCCAGAAGCTTCTCTTGAAGTTCTTCACTAGAGTTTGCCGAATTGTTTAGCAGTTCATTTTCCAGATTCTGCGAATTTTCGTGAGGTTCTTCTAGAAATTTCTCTTCTACACTGTTCGAATTTTGTTGAGGCTCTTTTTGCAGACTCACCGAATTCTCTAGAAGTTTTTATCTTCCAGACTTTTTGAATTTTCTTGAAGTTTATCTTCCGGCGTTCCTTGAATTTTGTTGCAGTTTATCTTCCAATCTTTCGTCGAGTTTATTCATTATCGTACTTATTCAATTCCAAAAACTTAGAACAAGAAAGTGTCAAGGTTTATTCCTTCTTGAATCAGTCCGTCTGAAAATCTTTTCTATAGTGCGGCCTTCTTACCAACTGTTTCGAGTTCTCCTTCTCTTATTTCATTTTCAATTCCGCGAACTTCAAATCCACTAGGCGTACTCGAAAACATTTTCTTTGAACGAGGGATCAGTCATTTTTACACAAAAAGGTTATCAGTTGAATTCCCCTCGCGAGCGCTTGTTTCATGGGCCACCAGGCTATTGTCTGTTCCACGAACACTTTGTTCATTGGGTCACTGTCTATTTTGAGTGAAAAAAAGACTTTAAGTTTATTTTTCTGCAAAACGGAAACTGTCCACTAGGTGAGCACTTATTTATTTTGAAAATCCTACTCCTGACACCAATGTAATGAAAATGCATTCAACTCTTTTTATAATTTATTTCAATAGTAAAATAACTGAAAAATTCATCTCAATAAGTATACTGCAAGATCGATTCTGTGTAGTTATCTCTCTCTAGATTCACTATTATCCGTCGTACTGGCGCTGCAATATATAGTACAAAATATTTTCTCGAACATTCATGAATCTTTTTTGAATCAGCCGTTCGAGGTGATGACGTCACGCATTCCTAACTGCTTAACGGTAGGATGACTCATGCACTGTTTACTCAGTTTTGTATTTCGAACAACAAGCGGTCAGGAATGCAAGGACAATTTCCCTCATATTATATAAACCAATCAAATGCCATCATTTTCCTATATAAAACCAATGAGATTAGGAGTTTTTGTAAACACTGTGTGGTATTTTCGAATAGGTAATTCGCTGCGTTCATATGTATACATTTCCATAGTTACAACAATAGAAATGTATATATGAATTCGTGAAATTGTCTGAGCAAGCTCTCGTGGTGTTTCTTCTAAGCAACACAGTTTCCGTGCCGGCAAGGTGAAAGTATTTTTTAAAAATTCTGCATTTTTCGGGATATTATTACTAATTATCACATTGTAATTGTGACGTAGGTGTTTCATGATATCTATTTTGTATTTTCTTGTGATTTTGTTGAAAATAACTTTGAAATTATTGTATAAAAAAATGTCACTTGGAGTGTGTTGTCAACAATTCTATGGCAACCTATCAGTAATTTTATTCATATCAACAATTTTTTTATTTTCAATAACAAGAACTATTATATATAAGTATAAGTACATTTTTTTAAATCTAGTTTCAGATGAGATTTATATTATTCTATTGAATATTTACTTCACATACTATGCTCCCAAACTGGGTGTTTCGATATTTATAAAAGTTTGATATTTATCTATCTCGGAAAGCTTTAAATCATTATGAACAAGATAACTTGTTTCCTTCAGAAACGGGATACAAATGTTGATTTCAAAGCTTGAGCGTGAGGATCACAATACACTATATACAGTATCGGAAACTTTTCATCTGGGGTATAGACTGATATGATAATATCACACTACTGCGCGCCTCTCCTGTTGCCTCGCCCGACGCTATCTCTTCCTCTAGCGAGTAGAGGAGAAATTGTAATTGTTCTAGGGAACAGCTGGATTTTCTCCAGAATGGTTTCACTAGAGTGAGAGGGTAGAGGACTGTAAGTTCGTGAGAGTTTCATATAATAAATACCTTTTTGTTAGCTCCTGAGATCGCCAAATGTGGTAGACAACTTCTTGCTTCTTATCCCAATCACCTCACATGCACTATCGGCGGTAATGTTCGCATGTCACGCCGGCCGGCACTTGAAAATACAATTAATATGGATATTGAGAGAAATCCCGTACTAGCAAAACTGAGTGTGTTGATCACTTATCAAACGAAATCGTGTCGAGGTTTTTTGTTTGTTAATAGGGGAACTATGGTGCTTCTTTTTCTTTTTTCGCCTCGTCCTTTTGTGCTCCGCGTTGTCTCGTTCCCCACACGCTCGTCTGGGGGCAGGCGCCACAGGTTTTAAAATATGAACACTCTCGTTATCGCGCAAGATACGAGGGTACTCGAAAAGTAAGATATATTATAGAACTTATAGTAACTAATGAAATTTAATAAACTAGTGAAACATATACAAGAGAGGATGGACGGAACAGTAATGCTCTCTCAACATTATAGCAAGCTATTCTTCACGCTCTCATAAAACCACCATACCCCAGATGAAAACTTTCCGATACTGTATATAGGCCAAACAGGTCACAGTTTCAATTGAATATTCGGGGAGCATTTGAGAAGTTAGAGGTTAAGTCAGAATCTATAGAAATTAAGAAACTCCTACGTAACAATGAAAGCTTTGAACTTGATAACCAGATAGTTTCAAAAAGACGGCCGTATAGTTGCAAACAATTCTGATTTATTTCTAATGTGGACATTGAAAACTGGTAATTTAAAACCACATGCCAGGGGTTACAACAACATGATAAGGAGTTAAATATAGTTAATTAGTTAGTTAATATTAAGGCCGTTACTTGAAATCTAGTGTAGTATGAACCATAACGTGTCAGGTGATATGCAATATAATAAATTGAATTTACGAGGGCTAAAAATATTATGAATTTTTCTAGCCGAAAGAAGATGCGACGGATTAGCGGTTTTCATAAAAGAGGAAAATAAAAGACTCGGTGGTCCTTTCGAAGTGGACATGTTCACCAATCTCACCCTAGATGACTGCCAGGCGATGTGTGTTCGAGCAGAGAAGTATTTCTGTAGGTCCATAGAGTACGACGAGATGACGAAACAGTGCACGTTATCAGAAGAAGATTCTATATCGCAAAAAGACGACATTGGGGTGGCAAGTAGCCCCTCGCATCACTTCTACGACTTTGCTTGCCTCGACAGTCGTAAGTATAAAGGGTTATGGACAGTCCAGAACATAACTGAAGAGAGAATTAATTTCATTAGATTAATTGATTTCACAGTACTAGATCGGTATACTTACTTAATACTTTAACAAAAATAAATTATGGACCCAGAACAGAACACTAACAATTTTTATCCTTCAACATTCATTCATCCTCATGAAGGCCTAACAATTCTTCTTCTTGAGTACTTCTGTATTGTGAAATACATCTACACTGGTCATCCTCAACCTAGCGTATAAGTAAATTCAAAACAACACTTTGAAACACGACAAGAAAGGACTCATTGTATACATGACGAAAAATAGACCAATTCACACGGTCAAATAAAATTCAAATATTGGTTGTATTTACACACGACATTTTATTCGTTATTTTATCTCAAACAATTAGTTGATAAAAATTGACGATAATTTTCCATTTACACGTGTCAATAAAATTCAAGGTTACAAAATTGACGAATTCATTTGATAGTGTAAATTGGCACTAACAATGCCTCCAATGCCTTTCGAAAAATCTTTCAGTACCGATGAAGATAGTACTATCATTCTTTTTTAAATTCCTTCGGATGATCTTTTCTGCAAATATGAATCTCCGATTTTTTTATATTCTGATTCCCATGAAGAGGAAAATCCTGAAATATTTAGAAAACATCGTGGGAGCCGAGGGAAAGTAGGTAGGAATTGGTGTTCTTGAATTTTTGCAGGCTATATGCCTCTGGAAACGATAAGTTTTCTATGACCTGATAAATATAAATATTCTCAAAACTCTAGTTAAAAACATTTAAATATTATTTAAAGTTTTTGCAAATTTAATATAAATAATTTGTTTAAATTTATAATCACGAACAATTACAGAAATAAACTGAAATCAAATCAATGTAAATGAATTTTTAATTTGAAATGACGAAATTGGACAAATAAATCAAATTTTTCAAATTGCTGCTTTCAAAAAAGGCGGGCGCCTTAACTTGTTTGATATTATAGATTAAGATTAAGATTTTCTCGCACGGTGGTTGACCGGTTCAACTTGTCATTTTAGACACATTGTTATAACATGCGTAAGGTTAAACATCAATTCAAACATAATTTTTTATTGAATACTTAATAAAAGCATTTGACTTTTATACGATCGTTTATATGAATCATAATAATTTTTTAGTAAAATCGTAACATAACCTATTATTACTGCACTCGCCGATTTAATAATCAGAGAACATATATATTAGATTGTATTGCCAATCAAATTATTAAAATGCAAGAATGAATTACCTTTTTTGTCGTAATTGTTGTTGTAATAAACAATGGAAACCATATTAAGTTTTCACTTCACTTTATAAACGGTTGACTAAACAGTTCACGTGTAGGTTGTGTGCTGTCGTTGTCTCTCTTCTACTTGGACGCATCGGCCGATGGAGAGGAAGAGAGATATATGCGCCACAAGCCGAACGCTTAGGCCGATCGTGCCTCTCTGTCGCTTTTTCCGCGCTCTCGCTTACACCCTCGGCTCAGGCGGAACGTGACAATGAGTCATATTTTTTGGAGCGTGCAGTCGGCGTTCTTCGATTTATAAAACATTGTCACGTCGAAAAAGATGTTCGGCGTGTCTCCAAAGTGACGACAAATTGATGTTAGGACTGAGCTCGACAGGTCAGTGTTGATGAGACCGCTGACGGTGGAACGTTTGATTATCTTCCAGAAGAGCCTACGGAAATATCTATAAAACAGAGAAATATCATCAATTTTTTGAATTGACGTGGCCGTTACTTGATGGAAATCTATAGTTGACACGAAGGTAAAACACGATTATAATTTCCACAAAATTTAGTGCCTTTGCGACATGTTTCGATACACAGTATGTGGTACATTCGCTTGAAAAAGAGACTGTTTATCGAAAGTGAATGTACTACATTCGCTTGAAAAATATACTGTGTATCGAAACATTTCACGTGATCACTGGTGTGACGGCAAATTAAAAAAAAAATACTATAAAGTGACAACAAGAAGGGTAATATTGCAAATTATTGAAAAATATCATTTGAAAAAGTTCCTTAGAATTTAATTGTATACTGGGAAGTAGTTGTTTTCTGTCAGATGTTTGCCTCATATTTTCCACATGGTGGATATATTTGGAGAGAAGGGCTCTTCGACATTTTCGATTTTAATATTTCATTAATATAATACTCTCTGGTAAAAATTCTCGAACTCACTTCCTGGAGTCTTTGCTACCGAGGATTGCTTGTTGGTTTTTCCGCGAGTGGCGCTGCGACTGACTTTTACTGTCGCTGCTTCATTTGTGAGGAAATATTAGTTATACACTGTCTCCAAGAGGGCGTGATATATCACTGGTCAAAATTTCATCGAATAAGAAAATCATAAGATGATAAAATTTGAAAAATATGTTTATGGAATTTCAGGAAAATGTAATTTCATCTCATAATTTTTATTTTTTTATTTAACAACAGATTTTGATGAATAATTTCATCGAAATCTGTCAGTGATATTTCAAGACTCCCTGAATCCAGTAGTGTAGTCAAAGTTCTGATAAAAGTTTTGAAATTGAAGTGGTGGGTTGAACGGCATATTTCATTTCCATCAAATTCATTTCATTTCATTTCATCCCTCTATAACTTTTTTGTTGATTGGCACATATTTCAACGTTATTTACATAAGAACCATTCGAAAATATCGCGAATCCAGTGGTATAGTAAATTTTTTTCTAAAAAAAGTATTTTTTCAGATTTTTGACCTTGAAAAATAAGATAGTTGGCCCTGAAAATGAAGATTTATTCATGAAATTTGGTGTCCTAGTGGACTATTTGAATGTCTACCTAACGAAGAAAAAAACATTCCAATCGGAAGAAAAATATAGTTTTATAATGGTGCTTCCATCTTAAATGGGTCACACTGTAGGTATACTGCTAACTCAAATCTGTATATTTGATCCTATTTCGTTCGGCTGCTGTGGTTTATGATCTAGCTGAATAGTTTTTTTCGAAAATTTCCGATTCTTCTTTCACGGTTCGGCGGCTCGTCTTTGTATAGCTCTCGTCTATTATCGAAATACATATAGCCATTCTAGGGCGATGACATCAACGTAAGTTGGAACTGTTGCAGAGACCAATACGGTCATCGCATGTACCGGACAGGTCCGGCTCCAGTTCGTCACAGTATATGAGTATGTAAGAAGTGCCTAAAGTAAACAGATTTATGTAGTATAAAACGAATTCTCTACCATGAAATATATTAGAGCCAATCTGCTAAGGCCCGTTAAGGCCTGTAATTGTAAATAGGGCACTTTGCCAATGTTTTCAAAAGTTGTGTTTATTACATAATTTGACCAATATAGGTGTCACGTTTTCCTGTATCCTGAGTTAAAATGCGCAGGTGAGAATTTGTAGCCCAAAATGAAATAAAATATTAGCTAAAATTAAGTGGGCCTTGCAGTGACCGTCTAAAGTCCGTTCTCCCCCTACTAATTTTTGAACCACCTGGTATATCGCAATAAAACTTGGAAGGCTTGAATACGAGATAAAAACCTACTTTTTCATGAAAAAATCAGAGCTAAAAGTTTTGAAATAGCAGCTGAGCTCCATCTTCAATAATGTTTTTAAATAAAACACACGGTACATCCAGGGATGGTCATAAGGAATACAACAATACCAAATTTGATGCTGTTATCTCCAAAGACTACGGAGATATCGCCTATTATTTTATTCATAAGCCCAATGACCCGCCAGGAAAAAATAGGCGGTATCTCCGTAGTCTTTGGAGATAATATCATCAAACTTGGTATTGTTGGATTTCTTAGGATCATCCCTAACCGATCATGCAATGATATAAAGGGTGTTATATTTAAAAAAATTATTTAAGATGGTGCTCGGCTACCATTTCGAAACTTTTAGCTGTTATTTTTCTATGAAAAAGTAGGTATTCATCTCCTATTTAGGCCTTTCAAATTTCGTTGCGATATACCAAAAATTAGTAGGGGGGGAACGGACTTTAGACTGTATAATTAGTCTCACGTACCTTAGCATTCATTAAGAGTGAGTTTTGGTTCCAAACAAAAATCATTTTCAACCCTGTCATTAAATGAACCGAAATATCCATTGTGCAATGTCTGTTTTTAAATTAATTCTCAATGTTCTGGACTTTTAGCACCACCCTTTTCGTTAAGTTCATTTCAAAGACTTCACCGAATCAGGAAACAATTTCCTTTCAGCCCGAGGCTCCGAATATCCAGATAATTCCGTAACCTCGCACTTGTTCAGCGGGAAAAAACCGGACACCGCATTCCAAAGGTACAGAAACAGTCGATTGGGAGGGGAACACCATTCCGAAATTTCTGGAAGGTCGCTTAGCGAATGTCTGGATGAGTGCTTGAGGCAGCCGAGTTTTCAATGTCGATCTGCAGAATACAGCGAAAGATACCGGACTTGCAGGTTAACCAGATATAATCAAAGAGATGGTATGAGAATCATATATGATGCCGATTACGACTACTACGAGAATTTGATGCGTAAGTTTTTTTAACATAGTCTTACGATTTTTTTACGCCATGTAGATATATTTATTGCTTTCATTATACTTTTCATTCACACATTCATTTTAAATTTGACTTATTAACGCTCAATCTATCTACTCCGTCACTTTGAATAGAATGACCTGTATGATATACAGGTAATTTTGCTCAATCCTTTGTTTCAAACCGTTTGGATATAATGATTGACAAATTATCACCTGAAATAGTTCAATCAAACGGCACTATTGTTGTTCCTTCTATGCCAGATTTGCTGTGGATTTATGGGAAACATCAATACCTACTAAGTATTGGAGGTTATATATAGTGAGGACCAAAAGTTCGTCGCCTTCGTAACTTACAAAAACATGTTATACATAAGTTGTAGAGTTTCATTCGATCGCTTCAATGCATGGTCTAAGTATATAATTTCATGACCAGTTAGGGATGATCATAAGGAATCCAACAACACCAAGTTTGATGATGTTATCTCCAAAGACTGAGATATCGCCTATTATTTTATTCATAAGCTCAATTAGTGTGAGAGAGAATTTATTGACCCGCCAGAAAAAGAAAATGCATCAGCAATCGAGTATTCTTTTACAAGATCGCGCCTTTATTTCAACCGTTTGAGTACATGCAAATCTTATAGCTTTGGTTTTTCACTATTAGATTGTTCCTACCTGTTAATATGTTAAAATACCTTTTTGTGTACAAGGAAAATGAATTTTTCATATGCTTAGCACATGTCCGATTGCTAAATTTTCATTTTTTGTGATCAACACTGCCATAATTTTCAGTGGTTAAAAACCCAGAAAAGAGAAAATAAGTCAGCAAAATCTGTCATTTTCTGACGGTCTATACACAGTAAAAAATAATTGAGTATGATTTTAATCACCTGGTTTCACAATTGAAAACATCACCAAAATATCATGGCGCTTGAAATGTTGTGAATTTTGCTAAAAAAAGTAAACGTTAATGTAATTTCGGTGTTTTTTGGAATTAGTGAAATATTGATTAAGGAAAACAGCAGAAATTCACAATGAAAACGGTTTTACGGTGCTTTTATACACCGTCATGAAAAATACACTGATTTACATGAAATTGAAACAACTGTTATGAAAACTTTATGAAATGGTGCACAATTGTAGATTAAGATAATATGAATATATTTTCGGTGTTATTTACAATTTCTGAATAGTTCATTCAGAAATGACACCACAAATTCACAATGAAAAGGTTTCACGGTGCCTTCATACAACGTGATGCAAAACTAACACCGATAACATGGAATTGACACAATTTTATTAGGTAAACGATAATATGGTGTTAATTTTTCAGACATGATTGAAGTCGAAATATTTCTCCGACTTTATGAATTCAAAAAAAACATCAAGATGTTAATGAAACAAATTTTACGGTGCCATTGTGTACTGCCTTTTGAATGAAATATCAATAACGTAAATTTGAATAACACTCGGGTTGTGATGAATCCTACCTAAATGGAATATTAATTAAGACAGTGATGTTGCAAGCTAGTCAATTTCACCAGGTTCACTGTCATGTCGTCATGTGACCTGCATCCATTCAGTCGAAATTATCAGATAAAATGCTCCGGTGCTAGCAGGTCACCATTACCCGATAGTACCCAGCGCCGTCACTAGAGGGTCTACTCTACAGCACATCGTTGTATGCACAGAGCATGTAAGCTTAAGATACATACGCGACTGTTACAGGTTACAGCATGTTTCAGGCAGCACAGAAACATCCAAAGAGCGAAGAGCTCAGAAATGAGCCAGCCGAAATAAAGGAAAACACCGAGACAGCAGAACCTGACCTGACTGCTGTTTAAGGAGTACAGGGTGAGAAGTTTTTGGGCCAACCGCCAAATGTGTTTGATGTCGTTGAGTTAATTCACACCGAATTGTTTCAAGGGAAACACTGACTGGTTTTATTTGATAATAAATAAACCAGAAAAGGCTCTCACCTCGGACTAGTGTTTTATCACACCAAGATCTACAAAAAAAACACCGAATTGTAGTGGCGGTATGGAAATACAATGTTTGTTATGTTCAAAGTATGAATATATTCATAAAACTGGTGTTAAATTTTACCTGTTTTTTATATATTTATAGATCAGAAGATTTCAATTTTCACCATATTAGTGTTCAGAAACATTCAATACTATTGTGGATCAACTAAACTCATATTATTTCTATATAAAGAGGTGTTACGCAACACAGTAGAAGCAGTTTCTTTCAAACCATTCAAATGGACAATTAACACCACGATTGTGTTTTTATTTTTCAGGTGTGACATCTGATCATTACGAATTCAATCAACACCATGTACAGCATTTATTTTTGTATAGATTGGAGTACCTCGAAAAGTGTGTTGTTTTATGACTTTGTGAAAAAATGAAAAAATTTCGAAAATTTTGAGGTTTTTGCAATTTTTGTTATGAAGACAATCCGTGGGAAGTGGAAAGTTGAAATTCCCCGAAAAACATATAGAACAAGTGAGAAAACAACGTTATGTTTATTTTCTCTTCAAATAACAATTTATTAATGTAAAATACACAAATAAAAAAATGAAACAAAAGTAATACAAAATATAAAACAACAACAAAATGGCCGTACGGGGCGACTTGATTGATTCCAGTGGCGCATTTGCTTTTTCAGCTGCAGGAAAACCCGGAAAAACCTGCAGCACCACATCATCTGAATTTCCCGATCTGCCAATGTCCTCTCTCTCATAAAATGAGAAGTAGGGCGTCTCCAGAGGCTCCAATAAATTCAAGACATCGTCAGAACATACAGTGACACAACTATCATCAAACTTTAAACCAGTCCGTTTTGTCTTTGGCCAATGCGTAATAATGAACACATTCCACGCCAGAACCACAGTGGACTGCATAAAGATTATAATAGTGGTCCGCTAGATTAAGGTGTTCATCTATTTCGAACTTTCGTAAGAGTTTGGTTGCTTCCGCCGGTCGAGTCGTGTTTGAAGAGTGTTATTATTAGATTGACTGGTGCCTCAGCTATACTTATTGTCTTATAATAATTGTCAGTCCATCTAGCCTCTATTCCCAGAAGAATATGTAGAGGATGTAACAGTACTTCCATAGCTGCTAACGGGGTGTTGTTGATAGCTCCAGTGATCGCCAGACAGGCTTGTCTCTGTATACTAGCGAGATTTGCTTGTGCCAAGCTATCGCTCCATATATGATCATTGTTCTGATTAAACTAACCACGTACCAAATTTCATGGACTTCCAATTTAATTTGCAGCTTTAGTGATTTTTTTACTCTGGGCTGTACTATTTGTGGGAACCCAGAGATTTTGCTTTCTCACCATTGAAAGAAAGTGGGGTTGAATCTTCCTAGTTTTCTCTTCGTGGTGAAGGGTACTATAACAGTCTTGCTGGTTTTGACAGTCATATGTTCCTTCTGGCACCAAATGTGTACGTCACTTTCTTGTAGATGTTAGAAGCTGCCATTCCTGACGCTGTCCTTGCCAAAAGGACAAGGTAATCAGCATACGTTGGAAGCTCTACTCCTCTTCTTTCAAGGACATTAGGTAGATTGTCCATTATGAATGACCACAGAAAAGGGAATAGTACCCCGCCTCGTGGGTATCTCTTTGAGAACTTAAACTAAATGGCTTCGTCTTCAGATGAAGAAGCTGCCCTGTTTATGAATCCAGCCGGTAATGTCTGCTTTTATGCATTTTTCAGCCAAAGCAGATCCAATAGAAATTGGTAGTGTATTATTAAATTCTCCTTCGATATCGAGAAATATGTCCACCGCAATCTTTTTGTTATCAAGGGATTGGGTGATTTTGTTGTGCTGAAAAACTTGATTTGCGTTTTTTCCGTTAAATTGCCAAGCAAGAAAATTCTCATTGAAATGCCAAGTTCACTTGAAAAAAAAAAGTTCTGGTGTAATAATTATAAGTGATCTAACTATAACTCGATTTCGTAAATTGTAGATAGTGACTCATCGTACATTTTCAGGTTCTTACGGGATTTGAAAATGCGGAGAGGAGGTCAGAAAAAGGCAAAGTAAAACATGATTTGAAGCACCTAGCTGATTTCTGTTCTATTTCTTGACAGGCTTTATACGAATTATGAACCGTACAACCTATGAGTCACACGAGTATATGTATATATTTGGATATTTGTTACTCAATCACGCAAAAACGGATTTGGATATTATTTGGCATACAGGTGGTTTATAACCTAGATTAACACATAGGATATTTTTCATCCCAGTAAATGAACTGGTTTTACGACTGTTATCGGTTTATGTTGAAACGAGCTTCTGCCCGCGACTTCGTCTGAGTTTTATTACTCACACATTTTTCATTCCTCAGATGAAGTTGCGGGCAGAACCTGGAAATGTTATAATTTGCGAGTAGTTTAGGCTATTACACTATCTTCATAATTGTGTAATACGTCTTAACACATTATTCTGAAAACGAAGAATAATGTCAAAATTCCTCTACATTTGACTGAACTAGAATTTAGAATTTACAAGTCACATATTGCGAAAAATAACCCCAATCAATTAATATATTCATAACGGGTTGACATAGGAATATGAAAATATTGAGCAAATGAACGAGCATTTCAAAAACTGTTAGTTTGTCTATTCAAAATGACTGAAATTATGTGAGATTTCAAATTTGTTCTATTCACTTTTTTAGTTGGAGGTGGGGGAGAAGGTTCGGAACAAAGACCTGGAGATAGCGGACCTAATGTATATCGTCCAGGAGAAGACAGATATCCTGTGGGTGACCGTAACAGACCTGGCAGCAGATATCCACCAGGAAGCGGAGGTAGTTCCGGTGACAGATACCCTCCCAAATACCCTGACAGGTTTCTTCCTAGCAGCGGTGGTTATGACGATAGAAAACCAGCAGGTGGCCGACCGCCAATCGACAGATATCCAGAATATGACGACAGATACCCGGACAGATATCCAGATAGATACCCCGATGAAAAATACCCTGATAGAGGCAGATATCCCATTGGCCCAGTTTATCCCCCATCATCAGGTGGTGGTGGAAAATATCCAATCGCTCCAGCCTATCCTCCGTCTTCTAGTGGTGGGGGCAAATATCCAATTCCACCGTCCTATCCCCCATCCTCTGTTAGCAAACCGATCGGTCGACCTTATGATAGATATCCCTATTATCCTCCATCTTCTAGTGCTAAGCCCGACAGATATCCACCAGCAGATAGGAACGGTGATAGATACGGCAGCAGATATGGGGATAGGTACGGAGACAGATATGGGGAAAGATTTGGAGATAGATATGGAGATAGATATGGAGAAAGAAATGGAGATAGATACGGAGATAGATATGGAGAAAGAAATGGAGATAGACACGGAGATAGATATGGAGATAGGTACGGTGGCAGATACGGAGGGAATGGGGATAGATACGGGGGAACAGGAGATAGATATGGTGGCAGAAATGGCGATAGATATGGCGAAAGTGATGACCAATTCGGAATTCGCCCTAGTAGTAACAGGTATGGAGACAGATATGGAGATAGGTATGGAGACAGGTATGGAGACAGGAATGGAGGCAGGTATGGCGACCGGAGTGGAGGCAGGTATGGTGATAGATATGGGGACAAAAATGGGGATAGAAATGGAGACAGGTATGGGGATAGATATGGTGACAGACATAAAGACAGATATGATGGCAGTCGCTATGACTATTACGGTGATGAGAAAAATGGTGGAAGCAGGTGGTTCTTCAGACCGGACAGAAGACCAGTTGGTCGACCTGTTGATGGTAGACCTGAAAGGCCAGAACGGCCATATAATGAACGACCACCTTACAATGAACGACCATACGTTGAACGCCCATATAATGATCGAATACCCGGAAAGAGACCGATAGGTTCTAGTCCATATCGACCGATATCACCAGGACCAGATGGGCCAATCTACGACAGTTTTGGTGGAATTGGTCCTAATCGTCCGTACAGTTCGAGATGTGACGAAGGAGATAATTTCAAACAGTTGGGATTGCATATGAGAATGAGGAAGGAATTTGTCAAACGGAGCCTCTATGCTTCATCATTGAGAGAGTGTGAGAAAGAATGCGTTGAATCAAGGGATTTTATATGCAGAGCATTCAATTATAAGTAAGTCTTTCAACTAATAACTATACGATTCGACGAATAACCTAATTTTCCTCATAGTTTAGAGAGTTCAGTTATTTTCAGTTACGTTTAAGTAAATATCATGCTTACAGAGATCCACAACCGGGAGGATTCGATGGAGAAAGAGAAAACTGTGAACTGGCTGACAGAGATTCAAGAGATCTAGAAATGGCCAATCCACAATACTTCGACAGTACGGGAAACTATGACTTCTATGAACGCTCTTTGAGTCGACAGGGTATTGACGGAGACTGCTTGGATGGTAATAGATGTTATTGATTTCATTTGTTAACACGTACTGAATAAATCTGTTGTCATTACTAAAAATGTGTTGTTACTTTCCCCAGTGAGCCAAGTATGCAACGAAGACGGCATGGAATTCACCCTACGTACCCCGGAAGGATTTTATGGTAGAATCTACACTTACGGGTTCTATGATAGATGCTTTTTCCGCGGGAATGGTGGCACTATAAACGTACTTCGCATCAGCGGAGCCCAAGGATATCCTGAGTGCGGTACGCAAAGATATGCCGACACTATGACTAATATTGTTGTGGTACAATTCAGCGATTTCGTTCAAACTGGGAAGGATAAACGATTCAACCTCACTTGTTTGTTCCGGGGTCCAGGAGAAGCTGTGGTGTCGTCAGGTTTCATTGGGGCTGGGTAAGTGAAGATGAAATTACAGAACACTACTTTCAAGTAAAACATACACAGTACTACATGAAAATTTAAAACGGGTAGGTAAAGTTAAAGATAGAATAACAATAACTTACAATACAATTTCTGTAAACACCAAACATATAGAGTTCCACATAAAAATTATGTGATAAAAGACATAAAATTGGTTGAAATTGTCAAATAAAAGAAACATAACTTGGTGATGAGTATTGTATTACAGAATAAAAACTGTCTGTTTAGGACAGTTCCCCAAGAATTTCGTATGAGGAACTGATGACATATTGAAATATTGATTAAGTTGCATTCAATATTGCAACAAATTCAGAGTAATTAAAATACTGAAATATGTACCAAAACGAAGTTGAATTTGATGCAAATTTGGATTTGGAGTAGTTATCAATATTTTTCCGGAACAGAGCCCTCAGTATTCGAAACTTGTGCTAGCCAAGGATTAACAAGGTCTTACCTTCTTTCGTGTTATTCCTAGTAGCACTTTCTCAGGCCATCACAAAAAAAGTCTGCAGTCGTTAGGATTTGAACCACTACCGCCAGCCAACTCTGATGACTCTTATCTAAGATTATATATTTTTACCCGAGCAACGACAGGTGTTCTTCTCAAAAGTCTGTGTCTTGACACAAGTTATAACGGCCTAAGGTAGTACACTAAGAATCCAAAATAACGCGCTTGATTTCACAAGATCCAAAATTTGTAACATTAGATAATTATACTACCATAATCAGCACAAGATCCAGTGGTTTTACCCTGACACTAAATCCAATGGAAATTATTTCCGGCACAAAGACAGTTTTTGAGGACTACTTTAAAAAAAATTGTTCTGCACTCGAACACCTATGGAAAGTGAGGAAAATTCCCTGGAAAGCTCGGAAAATCAATAACTTGGCAGGAGTTGGAAATTTCGATATACTGTAAAGGAACAAACTTATAGAACGTAAAAAGCTCCATAAAAAAGGTGCACACTTTTTTTTTCTAAAATCGATTCCTTTGAGAGATAATGAGCTATAACTGATATTTTCACGAGAACAACTAGAGATATTATAAGATTTACCCCGACGCTCGACTAAAATATCTGTATCTCCCTTGTTTTTGGTCTAAAATTCTCAAACTGAACGGTATTTTAAAGAAAAATCTTTCAGCAATCGTCGTATATAGCTGGCGGGTGTTGGTAGAAGTGATTTCTTACTAATTTCTTACGTTTTCTTAGCGAATTAACTCGACAAGCTGACTTTGCACAAAGGTTCAGTAGGTCAAATTTGAACAAATCAGGTATAATATTCATTCCTAATTAATCTTGGGCCTAACTGACCAAGTTTTTCTGTACCCGTTGTTTTTGAGTTCGCTCATTTTTTATTTTACAATCGACGTTAAAATATCAAAGTGGATATTTCTGAAAAAAGCGTATTGGTCATTTTATTGCCAAGCCCCTGTACATTCAGAATATGTATCTGAAAACCTCTGATAACAAAATTTTCATTCATCATTTTCTATCGTTCCCGGAAATTTCACGAACTAAAAAACAACTGATACAGAAAAACTTGATTTATTTTGGCCCAATATAAATTGGGAATGAATGTTATATCTGATTTGCTCAAATTTGACCTACTGAATCAGTAGGGGGTTTATGCCAATCCTGGACCTCCCCCCACCACTGACCTTGAGAGTGACCTTGGGGAATGACCTTCAGAGGATGATCTGGTTAGTGGTTGGTGACCTTGAGGGTAGTTGACATTGGGGGTTGATGACCTTGAAAGTTGGTGACCATGGATTTTGAAGGATGAATTTGAGTATGGGCCACCTTGAAAGTGTGTAACCTTGAGATCAATTGAGCTTGAGAGTGGATGACTGTTCAATTGGTTGACCTTCACTGTAGACCGATATCTTTGAAGACTATTGAGTAAGAGGGTGTATTGAAATGAATTTAGCATTGACATATTCGGTTGAAGTGACCTTGAATATTTTTCTATCTTCATTCATTTCAACCTCAAATATACCCCTTCCCTTCAACGATTGCTATAAAAGCTAGAGAGTAGATACTTACGAATTCAGTTTGCACCGCCCATAGTACCAGAGTGAGCCTTCATAATCAGTTTTTCCGAGTTGGCATCGAACTATAGTGCACCAAAAGGAACACATCGCAATTCAGGTGAAAATATTTTATAGTTTTCTACCATAATTTCTACATATTCGAAAATGGATACCCTAAAATTTGATTTTGAAAAAATAAATTCTGCTATTCAAGACATAGAAACTCTAGAACAAAGACCTATAACATCACTAACGATCGGTAAAGCTTATAAAGTTGAAAAAATGGCAATGTATTCTACAAGATATGGTAAATCTATTCAGGTAATTCTGTTGGAAGATAATGTCAAATTCAAATCATGGCTTCCGAAACGAGTCACCGAGCAATTAACAGATGAGATTATTCAAATGATAAATTCATCAAAGTCCAAAGTGGTAATAACATATATAGGGCAGAGTTCTCAGGAATTTTCTGGTGCGAAAACCCGATCGTTAGTAAAGTTCGATGTGATAGAGTAAAAGTATAATTATAATATGTAAATTCATGGTAGAATATAAAATATTGTTAATCCACCTACTCAAAACGTAAGGTGAGTATGGTATAGCTTGTGATAATGATTTGAAACTGATAGTCACTATTTATTTTTCAGAACTTCCATACAAAGATGTGGATGCAATATTCCAGCGAGTTGTGGACAGAGGCTGTAGATATAGATTCTGCAATTGAAAGATTGCGTTGTGAATTGAATGATTTGAGTTGGGATGCACTACATTCGGCAAATTATGATATGAACATTTGTTTTGATGTTGAGAGGTCCGACGAGTTTTGGAGCTCAGCAATAAATATGACTTTGGTGTAAAGTTGTGTAACAAATATTCCTATGGACTCATTAGTTTGGATGAGTATTGCAAGCAGATGATTGAAGCGGAAATGAGAAGATTTTTATCAGACCTGATTGCATATTTACCAGGAGATATAACAGAAAAATATCAACTGAGAAAAGACGAGTATAGCTCAGATGGAGAAGAAAGGAATGTGTGTGAAAGTGGTGAAGTTTTGCAGTCTACATAGAAAATTATTTTTAGTATGCATATATTAATATTCATTTTATAAATAAAAACAACATTGAAAGTATTTTTTTTTATTTACTACTATATTATGATACATTCAAAATATGAAAAATAAGATACATATCAATAAAATATTATGATAATCCAATCTGAATTGAACCATTGAGTGCACTATAGCTCAAATAGGCATCGTGTAGTATAAGTGCATATACTTTCGTGTTGGCGGGAAATTTTGTCTTTCGGGTTTCGAACTCAATTTTGATGTCGACGGTGGATGACTTCATGGCATCAGGTTGATGGGAGCAATCGATGACGAAAAGAGGATTATTCCGGAAGCTTCCAATATCCATCATTGGTTCACTCATAGGCTTGTTGTAGTAACTGCGTTGGAAATTTTCGTAAGCATAGTAGGCTGAAGAGTCCAATTTTTTATCGAAATCCAGATTCCAACGTTCGTATGGAAATACTTCAGAATTCAAATATAAACGGATATTATTTATATTTGCATTAATAAACTTCGTCGCATCTTTTGAAATATTTTCGGAATGATCTGTGTCTTGGAACCCGATAATGATGAATCGAGGCCTTTCGAGGCTATTGGTAGTTTTCACAGCCCATATGTCTGAAGCTGTATCACGAAGTGATGGTAACTCATAAAGATCCCACATACGGTAGGCCATTTTGACTTTGGCACTACTATTTTTATTAATTCGGTTCAAGAGCTTCAATTTCTGGCGATCTTCTGGTACAATATGTCTGATTCTCCATTCTATTTTTGTGATTTCTAGTTCAGCATCGACCTCGCCTATGAATGAATTTTTGAAGGATCGAGCTATAATCAGAATGAGTTCCTGCTTAACATTCAAAATACCCTTGGTGTAATCTTCAGCGAATCCCATAATGTATTTTAGGGGCAGTTTACCGCTGAAAAAATTACTTGCAGGATCCAGTATATCTTGTTTATTCTGATTGAGACCCCAACCTATTGGTAGTAAACTATTCTCATGTGTTTTTCCGAATGATACCATAGTTTTCAATGTGGTTGTTATGCCTGGCTTTCGTACAACTGCAACTTGTTCACCACCCATTTCGTAGCGGATTTCATCAAACAAGAAAGCCAGAGCATTATTGGAAAGATAACATCGTTTGTTGGGCTCTGAAGGTGTGAATTTTCCCTCGATATAAATGTAGCTATCTGCTATATCGAGAATTAGATCTTGAAAATTGATGGGAATTCTGATTTCGTCCGAATTCTTATAATATGGTGATCCATACGGCTTATATGTATGCTCATGCAAACTAATCAGGGAATGATCGAAAATTGGCTCTTCAAAAACTTCTAACATATCGCTTGTAGTGAAAGCGGCCATGTTTTATTTCTTCTTGGTATACCTGATCTTCAAGCCAATTGATTTCAGAAAGTTTAGATTACTAGAGCTGATGGTATATCTTGATTGTTTAACGGGCTCATGTGAAATGAATCGGTTTATGATTTTTCTCTTCTTTATATCAGCATGATCCTCAACCCCATTGTACATACACCGTTTCGGTTTCAATCGCCGGACATTATAACAAAACCCCATTGTATTTTCTTGGCAGAGGTCAATATTACAATTTTTTCAACTCCAATTTTATAATTATTCTTTCACCATTGAACTCGATCAGATGCCCACGATCGTCCAAAATGCGCAGAGTAATGTTGTCGAGATACTGACGGCCTTCGGGCTTGATTGGCATATAAATTATATTTCGTGGTTCCTTTGTGAGTTTGTATCCTGGCTCGACATCAATATCGAATTCGAAAATGCTGTGACATTCCTCACCATTCAAATACGCTCCAGAAGTGACGTTACAATCCACACGGATTATTCTCACATTATTGATATTCACAGGTAATGTTGATTCATGTGTTTCACCGATACCAAAGACCTTAGGCTCGAATCCTAAAAGACCAGCGATAGAGTTTTCATGTAAGAGGTTGATGTAATATTTCGATCGCATTTCACATTTCAGAGTATTGTTGTTTGGATGTAGGAGAAACACATCATCCATATTCTTTTCGGTGACATTTTCAGCCAGTTTCTCTTTAGATCTAATGGATCGCTGTATAACTTTATTGATTTCATCAATTTCATAAGCGCCAGGTGGAATTTTAATGGTTATGGGTGGAGAATTGATTCGTTTTGAATAGCTGATCACATTATTCTTCACAGTAACATTGAAAATTGAATTGTAGGAATAGAAACCATGTAAACCCAAACCATAACTGCTACTCGTATCCAATTCGACTGGTGGGTAAAAGTTAGCGCTCAACTCGCTTGAGTCTCCTGATAGCGAGAACGTTCGTGACATGACTGTTCAATTGTTAGTATTCCAGGACATTTTATTGCTGGAAACAGAAATGATACAGCATCCGTCTCTTTTTTGGTGGTGATGTTAAATGGGTGTCAACATCATTTTTTGCTACTACATTTACATCCTTCACATTACAGTAGCAACAAAATATTTTTCGGGGTATTGGTCCATCATTCACATCAGATGAACTGCAAGTATCAACATCATTATAATGCTCCTGGCAGTACTGATACTTCAAGACATCAATATCATTTTGAAGGTGTGGTGGTAGTTTATCCCACACTGCCGCAATTTCCCCAGCAGCACATCCAATCAACACTTCTTTGGGCATATCAGAAAGTTGTTGTTTACTCATTTTATTCAAACTACGTAGTCTAGAATATGCATTTAATGAATGCGCCATCCTCTTTATGCTTTCTCTATCCTGGATAGGGGTTTTGTCCATAGTGGCTTACCGTATAGAAACTGCAGACACAAATGACCACACCACACTGTATTGAACCGCTGGTGTCGCTCATAGTTATAGCAAATTTCACTAGCTGGTTTTGGTCCACTGTGAAAATAACGAATTAGTTCTTTGGGGGGAGGTAAATCACCAAAGCTGTCATAGTATTGCACTGATCCTCCATTTTTTTTATATGCCACCCAGTGTGTTCCTGGGCCGTATCGGCTATCTAAATTAACTACTGCGGATTCACATCGATGCGGTCCTGAAAGTGGAAGATCGTCACGCATAAATACACCGCGAAAATTTGTAATTTTCATTTTCTTAGCGATTAATTTGATGTCAATGTCAGAAAGAGCTCTCCGGGGTGGCATATTCAGAGGTTTTTTGAATTCTGATGCTTCAAATATAATCCTAGACCTTTGCGGTACGGTTTCAAATACATTCCTTTGCCACTTTTACCGAGAGCAATAGCTTCCATGTACTTATTGTGGCGGTTTGACTCATTCAACTGGTCTCTACTAGCTCTTGCTGCTTGTACTGCTTTAGTTATACCTGCTGCTGCTCCAGTAAGAGTGCCAAGTGCTGATAACCCAGCAAATATTGGTATGAGTGGTAGAAGTCCACCAACTTTGGGAATTGGTATCACCCGAGGTGTACGAATTTTATTTTTTCCTCCTGCCTCTTTTGTGTATTTACGGGCTGCTTTCAGCGCGATTTGGGTGGCTTTTCTCAAATTATTTGCAACAATTTTACCTCCTCCTGCTTCACGTAAAACATTTCGCACCTTTCTTACAATGCCAGAACCGAAGGCTACTACCTTTCTAATATTTTTTGCTTTTTTCTTCTTAATTTTTCTCATAGCTCGAATATTTCCCTGTTTACACGGTTTAGTTGACTCGCATCCCATACCAAATCGACGCTTTCCCTTCATTATATTTGTTACCATCCAACCAAGCAGAACCTTTCTCTCCAAGAGAAGCGTTTTTGTCTTTGAATCTGCTCCAAGCAGCTTCTTCAAGCTTCTGGTCTGCCTTGTGCCTACTGTTGAGATCCGAATTCAGTGAATAAGCAATATCGTGCTCCTTGCATGCGAAATCTAGTTTATTTATGCCGGGATCTCCTCTTGCCAACCTCTTATGTAATCTTGTTCCAGGACCACAGTACTGATAACCACCAGGTAGATGCAACTCAATGGGTAGTTTATTGATTAGAGAATTAACCAAACCTCTACCGCCCACTTGTTTACGTTTACAACCGTTCTGATTGAGTTTTGTCATTTAAATAAAAGATTCAGCGAAGCACTGCACTTATATAGTCTCTAGCTGTCGTACAATGCGCATTGTGAAACAGAAACAAGAGTTTAAAATCGATAATTTTGACGAAAAAGTAAATGATGGACTGGGGAGGCACAGAGAACGACGCCATGGATCTCTCCTCCCATTATCAATTAGGGGTCTCATTATTGGACCTTCGAATTGTGGGAAGACAAATGTGATGATTTCTTTACTAACTCACCCACTGGGATTGCGATTCGCGAATGTGTATGTTTATTCAAAATCTCTATATCAACCCAAATATGAGTATTTACGAGGAGTGTTGAAGCCGATTGAAGGATTGGGATTTTATACTTTTGGAAATGTCACGTCTGGAATAGTAGAACCATCAGAGGCTAAACCTGATTCGGTATTCATCTTTGATGATGTTATGTGTGAAAAGCAAGATGTTATTAGAGCATATTTTAGTATGGGGCGCCATAAAAATGTTGACTGTTTTTATCTAGCCCAAACATATTCCCGTGTTCCGAAGCAATTGATCAGAGATAATTCAAATTTCATTGTAACATTCAAACAGGATGACATGAATCTCAACCACATTTTTTCTGATCATGTATCGCCAGATATGACGTTTAAGCAGTTTCAAGATATGTGTGCAAAATGTTGGAATGACAAATATGGATTTCTAGTTATCGACAAAGATAGAGAACTACAAGAAGGTCGTTACCGTAAAGGGTTTGACAATTTCATATATCTCTGATGTTTTTTAGATATTTGGCTCAATCTGAAGTTGAACAGGTCAGTGATACGTTAGCATTCAAAACGTCAATACTATGGACGAACAAAAAAGCGATGAAATAGATTTGAAACGGAAATTAATTGAGGCAACAGAGGCAGTTCGAAAAAAATTTAATTACATTAAAAATAACCGCATAAGCGACCAAGTGGCGCTTTCAAAAATATATGAACCAATAATCGAACCACTGAAAACTATATCATCTAATACGTCCAAAATAAATCCTTTACCGGTGGTGAGCCACTCAAAAAAATTTACCAAATCCATAGAGAGTAGTACCCCGCTCCCAAAATTGAATTTTATGGAAAGTGATGACAAAGATGTGAAATTTAATGCTGAAGAAACATCGATAATGCATACACCATCATCCTCAATGGTAACCACAGACCCCGAATCACCAAAGGTAGCGGACAGCAATGGGGAAGTCTCCAGCCATATTCAAAAGTTGTTATCTGGAAATTCTTCATATGATACGATATTCGGTGTCAGGTTAGACCCCATTACGAATAAGCTAAAAATGGGCGATTCCAATGTAGACTTTATTGAAGGAAGAATTGTATTCAGTAAAGATGGTAGGACCATTGGTACTTACCAAGGCACATCCAACTTATACAAGTTGATATTCATGAAAGTACCTCCGGGAAATATGTCTGCTACTGAACTGAATACATATGGTGACATACTCAGATTAACAAAAGCAGCGTATAAAAATCACGACCAAGCACAGGGTTTATTGCCTAATAAATGGAAGAAATATCAAAAAATAATCAAGCCATTATTATCTGTAGACAACACATTGGAAAACCTTTCTATAGGAGGTGCTGGAATAATGAAAATACCATCCCGAAAACTATTTGGTGGAAACAAACCCATAAGTTACATTTATTGGAATAGCTTGGATGAATTAATCGACAGGCTTCGACTCCTTTGGAGTTCAAAAATGGCTGGACATACAGGGCATGATAATGAAATATTATCAATAATAGAAGAATTGCGCGAAGAGGGTTTAATCTACTGAACGTGTATGTATATTATTTCCTGAGTGTGTGAATTATGTTCATTCTTCTGAAGATATTCCAACGATGAATAACACAATCGACAAATTTGGTCGTAGACGGGGTGGTGTGAAGGTGATTGTTGGAAGATCAGGAGTTGGATTCATCCTCACAGCAGATGGAAATTATAATATTCAGAATAAACGTCTGTGGAATATTGGTGAAAACTCCGACACGAAAGATGCTACCACTAAGGGCTATGTTGATGACCGCATAAAAGAGACTAAGGAGTTGACCCTGTCCGCTGTGCAAGAATCAGTATCATCAGTAATTCGTGAAGCGAGAGCATATTTTGATTCCAAAATTACTGAACTCAGATTTGTCATCGGCAAGAAGTCGGATAGCTCAATCGAGCAAATTTCCAAACTGGAGCAGTTAATCCATACTTTAGAAAAGCGAATCGTTAAAGTAGAGCAGTCAACAACCAAGGCTCCACCTAAACACTGGAGGACTGGGCAATTAGCTTTACCGCCTTCCTGGGAACCGACTTCTGTAATAGAGAGTTGAAATGAGTACCGCTAAAAGGCAAGTTGTTGAGGAACTGCATAAGCCAGCTCGACGAAATTTTCCACGAAGGAAGACCATAATTAAAGGGTTTTCAGATTTATGGCAGATGGATCTGATGGAGATGCAGCCGTATGCAAAAGAAAATAAAGGTTATAGATATATCCTCATCGTAATAAACTGTTATTCAAAGTTTGTATGGTCAAGACCGCTGAAAAATAAAACGGGAAAATCCGTTACCGCAGCAATGGAGAGTGTGTTGAAAGACGCAAAGTACACACCGAAGAACTTGCAATCCGACCAAGGCACTGAATTTTATAATACAAAATTTTCCTCGTTGATGGCGAAACATCTGATCAATCATTATTCGACATTCAGTACTAAAAAAGCGGCAATTGCGGAACGAGTTATTAGGACATTGAAAAGTTGGTTGTATAAAGAGTTTTCAGTTCAAGGGCATCACAAGTGGTTGAAAATTCTTCCGCACATAACGGATCAGTACAACAATAAAATTCATAGCAGCATTGGAATGAAGCCCGTTGAAGTGACATCATCCACGAAACTGAATTTGTATAAACACGCCAAAATACATGCGAAATATAAAAGAAGTAAATTCAAAATAGGAGACGTAGTTCGAATAAGCAAGTACAAGAGCATATTCGATAAAGGTTATACAGCAAATTTCACAACTGAACTTTTTAAAATTGTTAAGGTAAATAGTACAATGCCTGTAACCTATGAGCTTGAAGACATGGATAAGAAACCAATAAAGGGCTGTTTTTATGAAATGGAGTTGAGTAAAACGAAGCAGCCCGACATTTACTTGGTGGAAAAAATTTTGAGGAGGAATCATGGGAAAGTGATGGTGAAATGGCTTGGGTTTCCCAACGACAAAAACTCATGGATTGATGAAAGTTCGATCGTATAATTGAATATCTGTATTTTTTCATCAAGTAGCCATAAACTGATATTAATTCGATATGTGAATTTTATGAGTTATATATTTATAGTGAAATCGTTGATATAATGTTTTTCTCATTACTATAAATGAATAAAAAATGAACAATACTTGGTGCAATTTTTTATTTTTCGTTAGTCATACAAAGTGTTTATTGATGTTCAATCACTTCATAAATGTATCTCCTTATTGGAACCACATGGGTTTTCCTCAACTCTTCCCGCTCGGCTCTCTGATCTTCGTTCAAACACCAGCATTTGAGCAGATGGTCTATTCTGTCTTTGAAAAAAAACCCGACACATTCACATAATGTCAACCCCATTCGACACTGTTCGCATAGGTTTTTCCAACAGTCTGTTTGGTAGCTGTCACAATTCGTACATCGCTGGAAATCCAAGGTCGCCTCTGCTCTGCAATCCCTACAGTCTTCTCTAATAATACCAAAGTTTGTGGTGTCCATTCTTTCACCACACTTTCGGCATTCCGTCCATAAACCGAACCGTTTTGTTCCTTTTTTTGGAGTCTTCGGAGGGTTTATTCTTTCACACTCTTGACACAATCCAGTGCAGGTATTGATAAAACTCGGTGGCCATGCAATGTCACAGTTATGACATGACAAATTTTTATCAATCACTAATGGATACACTGCAATTTTTGGCTTAGAATCCCACTCTCTTGATGTCGACATATCTAGAAATGATGAAACTTGTGTGCTATAAAGAATCGCATAGAATGATCCACCTCATTCAGCGACCCTCATTATATACAATCCGATATACCCTCCACCTAGGTATCCTCCGAAGGCCTTGAAGTCCAGTGACCTTCATGTTGAGTGACTTTCAAATGACATTCGAGCACTGAATGACCTTCGAATATGGAGTGACCTTCGAATATGTAGTGACCTTCGAATATGTAGTGACCTTCGAATATGGAGTGACCTTCGAATATGTAGTGACCTTCGAATATGTAGTGACCTTCGAACACCAAACGACCTTCGCATCTCAAACGACCTTCGAGCAACGGGTGACCTTCGAATTTGAAATGACCTTCATCCCCTCACAGTATTGGAAAAACCATATAAGGAGAGGACGAATACCACCTCTGCATCAGTTTCATTGAAATATCAGAGTAGTTTGTATTGAAATGGCAGCTCAACAAAATGATAGAATGAGTGTGTTACGAGACCTAGTGGCTATCGATATAAATCATGTCGAAGAAGATGCAGAAGTGGACGATGACATAGCTGAAGAAGTTGCAGCAGTGGACGATATAGCTGAAGAAGTTGCAGCAGTGGAAGTTGTTGAAGAAGCAGATGTTGCGGCAGAAGGAGCTATTGCAGTTGCCGCTAACGATGATGATGATGGTTCTAGCGAGGATGAAGGGATGTACGAAGATGGTCCTGATGTAGATGGTGAATATAGGTTCGTGTTCAAAAATATAAACAGTGTGAGGGATGTCGGTAGAAATATGTATTGTTCGATAATTTCATGCTGGATGGTTGTAACAACCACCGAGGATCGTAAGGTTCTATGCCACAAGTGCTTCATGCTGTACAGTGAATTAGTCGATAGTGGACATTATAACAATGTAGATCTGCATTATAAAACGGACTTCAATAATATTCCCGATTACGACTGTGTGGCTTGTGGAATGACTGTTTGTCAAGTGCGCCTAATTGACACTTGCCTGTTTTGCAATACAAGTTTTAAAAAAATATAATTTTACAGAGCGATTGCTAATTTCCGAATACTGGAATATGGCCCTGCAGACAGTTCCAGTGATGTGCATCGGTGTGGAAGTGTTGCTCGTGTTTCTGTTCAGGAATACGAACCGCCGGATGACATCAGCGATTGTTCAACAATTGAATAGGACTGGGAAAATTTACCAGATCAAAGCCATTGGTGGTGTCCGGCGCAATTGTCTGAAGAAGATGGCGGGGAAGAGGTTATCCGAATGGAAGAGGCATGCGATTGGACTTTTAGACTTTGAGTCGGGGTGTTTATATTAGATTTGTATAACGTATAGCATAATAATAGGGAAAAAAAGACTGAAATATATATTTTAAATGAAAATATGTTTCATTCATTTGATGATCGATAGCTCTATAGTGAATAATAGCTCAAAAAAATTATTCAAGTGGTATAAATACTACTAGCGTGTACATTTCAAAGAAACTGTGTTTGGAAATGTCTGATGTCACTAACTAAACATGTGAGATTTTTTTAAATGCTCTGAAATTTCTTATATCTATTGCAACATATTTTCAGACACACATATAAAACATATTCGCTTTCCTGGGTGTATTTCAGCTTCAAAATATACTTTCAAACAGTGAGATATATATTTTCTAATAAAAAAGTGTATGTAATATATTAAAATGAAAGTGGCATGCCCATCTGTGCATCAAAATATTTAATGAAAAACTAGTGCGCATCCATTATTTCTAGCTATAGTTGGTATTTAACCAAAACTCGTTGTGATGTATATGAATTGTATCAAAATATAACCAAAACCTTCAACTGCGCATACATTTTTACCCCACATTTTGAAATAGCTCCATTTTGGTTTAATGCGCAAACGGGAGCTTACAGAAATGCGTAGTAATGAAAATTCATTTTTCGAACACTCCCCTGTTGTTAAAAATGCTCTCATATACACTTCATATCTTTCTTGAGTATTTTAGTTGGTTGGAGAGGGAATATTTCTTTGAAAATTGTGATATTTTTATCAGCAGCCATGTAATATAATACATAACGGAAGTAGTGAATCCAACTGCGCACCTATATATTCAATAAAAAACCTATGCGCATCCAGTTTTCTAGTCTGGAGAACATTTTCAGTGCATATATGACAGAGAATCATAGACATGTATGGTAGCATGGTTAATGCCACCCACTGCGCATAACTTTTCTCTGCCACTTTCCTAAAAGTTCCGTTTTGGTCGCATACCTAAACCAGTTACCTGACTTGTGCGCAGTTGATTTCCCCTCCCCCCCCACACCCCCCCTAATTAGCCCCTACCCCACCCCTGCCCTAGTGTGAGGCCATCCGAGTTCACCCACGTATCCAGTTTTTTTTTTCTCGAATTGCTCGGAACGAGGGTCTTTCCCCCCCCAACAACTAACCCCCCCCTCCCCCCTCCCCCCTTCCAAAACAACATTTTATTTTTTTATTTATGATTTATTACAAATACGAACATACTAACATACTAACATGTACTTAAACTTAATCTATCTTATTAAATATACACATTCAAATATTATTTAATGATAATATTCATTTTAATAATTACAATAATTAAAAACCAATTATGTATACAAATACGATATGAATATATACCCCCTCCCCCCTTCTACTTTAAAAAACACAAACCTTTATTTACACTCTAATACAAATACGAACACACTCAACTAACATGTACTTAAAATTTAATCTATCCTATGAAAAATATACATTCAAATATTATTAAATAATTTCGTATCAAATATCTTAATTATATATAATACAATAATCGAGGGAATTGGGATCGGAAAAAAGGATCATATTCACACGCAAACACACCTATACACACACGCACATATTCATTTCTCCATAAAAACTTTAACCTTCTCCTGCAGCAATTTAAGTCGTCTGCTCTCTCGATTGAGCGAGAGCTGCGACTTAATTGCTTTGGCCTTCAGCGTTGGCAAACTTTGCCTAAGCTGATTACTGTCACCCATAATTCGTTGCTGGCGTCCGTCGAGCTCTTCCAATTGTCGTTTCAACTCCTCCTTTCGATTTTTTATTTCTTCGAGCTCCGTATCGTACGCCAGCAACGATTTCTGAACGTCAGAGACCTTTGCAGCAGCTTCTCGATGTTCTAGATATGCTCGGGCTTTTTTGTTAACAAAATCCGAAAAAACATCTACAATTTTCTTATGTTGTTCTTCCGCATTTTGTGACCAAACACTGCCATCACTTCTACCACTTCCCAAAATTGGTGATACCGATGAACTTCTACCAGAAAACACTTCAGAATGATCTACCGATCGATTCGGAGAAGTGAAACCAACGGATTGCTTTGCTGAGATGGGACTTGCAGGTGACCCACTGGACACCGAAAATTCGTTGGAACCGGCTCCGTCATTTTTTGAGGCCGATTCCTGTTTTTTGGGAGAGTTAGCCGGGGCCGATGATTGCACTACCTCTCTTCCCAAAATTACCGGTGACGGTGAACTATCTTCGGAAGATAGAACTACCGTTGGAATCGGACTATCGACGGATTGTTTCGATGCCAGAGGTCTTGTGAGTAGTCCTCTCAGCAACGGAAATTCGTTAGACTCAACTTCGTCACTTTTTGTGGTAGACATCCTTTGTTTTTTGGGGGAGTTTACCGGTGTCAATTCTTTCCTTTTGGAAGACTTATTCAACGATGAAGGACCCGCTTCATCGTTGCTTATGTCTTCACATAAGGGGGCATATGGTAACAGAGGTGGAGTGAAGCCCTTGATGTCCGCGAAATATTTTTCCATTTCTACATCTCCGAATTCTTGCATATCTGCCACCGATAAGCTGGAATAATGGAAACTCGGTATGTCTGTGCTGTGAATTTGTTCAAAATCCAAATATTTCGATTGGTCGGTTGCTGTTTGTTCGGGTTTCTGTATCCTAACATCACTTAATATATTTATTTTTTGAGTCGAACAACCAGCAACCGAATCTTTATTTTTATCATCAACCGCGTCTCTAGTCTTTTCGTTAACCGCGTCTTTATTTTTGTCAATATTAATTGTACTAAGATATGCTAACGTTGCCAGCATACTAACAACCGACTTTCCACTATCCTGAGAATTGGGACTTTTATTACCTTTCATTTCGGTTATCCAATCACACCACTCTTTCACAATATCAATAAAAGCACGACTCACAACTTTACCAGTGGGAAGAACAGGGTACAATGATGCATCATGCCACCCTCTAGTTTGAGTAACCTCGCACATCCCCTACTCCGAAATTGTACAGAGCCTGCGCACAGGTAGAGATATTGAAAAGAGACCACTACAAGGCCAAATTCTTTTGGGTCACCTTCATACACCCTGATCGTTCAAAGCAAAGGAATGCGGTACAGGTACCCACGCCTCGCTACCTGCTGCTAGACAAAATAAGGAATGCGGCATAAACTCGCATTCTTCAAGACTAGACCACTCAAACACAGTATGGTCGATAAGGACCTAAGGAATGTACATCGGTACAGTTTTTTCAAAACGTTGACTACAACGAGACGAAAGAATGTTATTTATAATGTCTATTCAGTCTATACATACACGTTAAAATTGAAAATATCTATTCATTCAATATGTGGATGCTATACAATAAATTTTGAATATTTTTATGCTACACTATGAAATTAACATATATGAGTAGAAACAATTCGGAAATGTAATTTCAATATCGAATATTCATGCTTCGAAAATTGTGTTTTTTTTTTCTTTCGATATGAGATATTTCTGGATTATTCTCCAACATATAAGTGGAACCGTTTTTCAGTACCTTCTATGTCAAAATATAGGTTGGCATAAAAAAAAGGAATTCAAATATATGATATGAAACGTATCAAATTATTGGTTCAAATATTCGTGAAAACAGTTTAATAGCCAATTGTAGATGAATATTCCCTTTTCACGCTATCGGATGAATAATATAAAATTTGTTGAATGATAATTAAGGATTTGCGTTCCCTTACTTCGACTTATTCTGCTTCCAGTAATGAAATCAGCAAATCCAAATTGTTGACAGGTTGTGAATTATTATGAATCGCAGATTCCACAATGTTTGAACACCATAACAGATTTTGTTCGGGGTCCGTTTGATAAAATTCAATATCGTTGTGGCCCCACGGCAATGTTTTTGTGGTATTGGGTATAATGAACCGCTTGTCGTCATGGTGTGACAAAGCGACTTTATTTTTCATTTCAGTAAATATGTCGTGGGTATCACTTTTGAAACTATTCATTTTTCTAAGTATGGAACCACCCTTCTCAACAATATTTTTATAGTCACTTTCGTGCAATTGTTTGATAATGACTGACTTTTTGACGCCTTTGGCTTTCTTCAATTCATTTTTAACGGACTGAACAAAGTAAGCTTTGGCCCCAGTACCATAAAAACTGATAATGGGGTCATTGGGAAATTCATCTTTCATATTCCCCAGAATGGGTTTTGTAACAGGAATGCCAAAATCGTTTCCGATGTTATAATTGGAGGTATCGAATCTTTCTATATTTTCGATCATGAATTCGTAAAAGTTTTTATTTGCTATTTTCAATATAAAAGAATCTGTATCTGTGTACAGTAGTGAAGCGTCATTTCCAAAATTACTTTTTATGCATTTGTAGTAAAAATCGTACATTACTGTTTTTGATAAATCCAATATACTAAATCCCAAATAAAGTGGTTTATCGTAACACACTCTTACTTTTCCCATATGAATAGCGACAAAATTTTCTGTAAATATTGAACATGTTTTGAAATTTGGGTTGGAAATCAGACAATTAGCCCCCAATGACCTTTTTATATTCTCCCAATGAGTAACCAGTTTAATTTCCCTTCTATTTTCCACATTTTCCAGAGTTTTTCCATACACGGCATTGTTCATTAACTTGAAAAATTGTTTTTCGAATTTATTCAAAGCTTTATTACGCATTTTTGTATTCAAATCGATATATTTCTTAAGCCATGACGATTGCCGAAATTTCAAAACCCTATGTGTTTTCATAACCATCAATCCGTTTTCTATAGCTTGTTGAAGAGTTCTATAATGAACGATATAGTTTTTTTTATCTGATAAGTTCGGTATCAACTTGCAAATATTGGATTTTGAACCTGGTGGAATTATACTTTCGACTAGGAAAGGTAAATCCGAATGAGAATCATGTAATTCTTCTGGATAATGAATGTCCACTTCAAAAACATAACCAAAAGGAGAATCAGCAGAAATACTCATCACATCCAAATCCTGTATTTCACTGGGTGTCAACCAGGTGAATCCACCAATGGGCAAAGGTTGAGACATGCTATGACCATACAAATTTGTTGCATCCAAATACGATATGTAAGATACGTCTTTTTTGGCATCGTAGTTAGGTAGATATTCATTGTTTGCGACATGCATTCGGTCACTACATTGACTTATTCCACCACGTATACCTTTCTTGAAAAAATGTATCATGTCAATATCAGTCAAAAGCTCCAATTCAACTTTTGTGTATCTCAACATAGCGTCCCAAGATAAACCTGGGGCGGTATAATATTGGGCAGGATCCAATTTATAAGTGTTCAAACAAATTCTCCGAAAATTCTCGAATGTATCAGTTAACAGTAAAACATCCGATTTCAAGTACAGATCTGAATATTCTCCCAAACTTCGACATTCAAATAAATTCCATACCCGTTGTGCCCTATCATAGCATTCATCTGAAATTTGTTCGTCATTTAAGTTATCATAAAATTCTTCTTTCGATGGTAGATGTGTGATATCTAATTTTTCCATACAATCTACGAAACTGTATGGAAATACACCTTTCTGTTTCATCAACTGAAACTTTTCGACATCCGGAAAAAACTTTTTAGTGTCTATGAATTGATCTTCTATTAAATTTGCACCGAGATTCTGAAGTGACTCCGAAAGAAATTTATAGCTATCAATGAACCTTAATTTCATGAAATTATTCTTCAATTTTCCATCTTTACCCAAATAGCTGTGTGTGAAAAGATGTTTGGTGAATGAAATGTATTTTTCTTTGGTTTGTGGAATGACATCAACTCGATCGCCCTTGTCGAATAATTCCTTGATGAATAAGTGGCAATCATATCCGCTCATATTATGACAAATAATTGGTATAAAATTTGGAAGTTTGAAATTCAAATTACATTTAGAATGAGCTGCACCAAATCTCTTTTTTCCGGTCAGGTGACAATGATCTCTCACTTTGACATCACCATCTTCGAATATATTATCACATATGCCACAAGTCTTTGCATCAGAAAATTCTTTTTCTTCTGTCTCAGATAATTGACCCATTGGAACAACATTTTTTAGATGTTTATGATATATATTCTTTAAATCGTTTTGAATATTTGAGACGAATACTTTTGCAGTATCGACCCCTCGATACGAAACAAATTTGTCGAATTTTTCATTGAAAGAACATTTTATGTAGTATGCAAACGAGTATGGTTCATGAATGTGAGTTCGGTTGGTGTAAGAGCAATCTGGATTCGGTTGACAAGAATCAATTGGTTTCAGAATTGACTCAAAATCTGCATAAACGACAAACGGAACTTTCATCTGCTTTTCGATATTCACAAATTTCAATATATTTTCAGGAATGTATTTACCGAACTTGTCGATTTTCAATTTTTCAGAAGGTGTGGTTGTACACACATGATTGCAGTCATTTAATTGATGCTGGGTCAATGATTTTCCGTTAGCAAAATATAATAAACAACCATCACAAAAATATTTTTTATGACCATTGGCAGAAATTTGGCTTGAAACTAATTTTGACAAATCCTTAATCCAACAATAATGATTTTTTCCCGTTTCATCACTGATAAGTAAAAGATTAACATGCCTGGTGAGTCGTTGTCGTGAATAATGTAGTGGACCTACAACTTCATATTTCATTTTAGATTCCTCAAATTTTTTTTCCAACCCATATACATGTATAGAGCAATCATTGGCAACTTCGAATTTTGAAATTCCACTTAATTTCATCGGAAAATCCATACCTGATACATTCAGCACTGATTGAAAGGGTGGATAAGAAGACACTTCGGAAACCCTACGATCCGCCGGGTAAAGTGCTGATACCACAGCCCATGCAAAACAATAGTTATCCTCATTTCGCACATTCACCACACCTTTTTTCGACTCGATATAATCTGGCAGCTTTATATAGGAACACGCACCAAGAGGGCTATACTTGTTCACATTCATTTCTGTGAACATGATTTTCTTCAGGCTCCATCCTGCAATAGAAATGATTTTACATTCAAGGTATGAATATTGATTTTTGGGCAATTTATATACCTGAGTCACGATCTTCGAATTCTGTACTTTGTGCCGTTATTGTGTCGATGAATTCATCCAAAACAGCATTAAGATCCATGGACTGGTCAACTATCTGGTTCGGAGAATTGAAACACTTTACCTCGGATAATTCCTGGGTCTGCAGAATATGTGAGCTGAATAGTTCCATATTTACTTTCACCGCACTATGTATCTTCAACACACCTTGCAATAATGAAATCATTTTCTGTTTGTATGCATCAAAAAATATTTTGTAATCCATATAGTTACTACCGCTCCCAATCCTATAGCTAACTATTCTACATTTGAAAGCACTTTTGATAATTTGCACGTCTTCACCCAATTGAATGCAAGAATTGGATCTGTGTTCGAGTGTTCTTCGATGTGAAACCATCTGACCCATTGGAACTGGTTTATTACAACAATCACAGAACTGCATATCGTTTTGCGATATGGGGCTCAATTTAGACCGTTTACTAGGTGGCTCACCTGTCACCGCTGTACAGGATTGCACTTGATGGCGATGTAGATTATCACTGCGAGTAAAACTTTTTCCACAATTGCAAGTATACATTTTGCTCGATTATCGGCTATTCAGAAGGAACATGAGGTCTGAAACTCGTGTTTCTTTTTATATTAGTGGTTGAGGTGGAAGAGAGGGGATAAGTTCACTTGCCCTCAAGGACATTTGTATTCATGGCTTCCTTTAGTTACATGTCAAGGTTACCATTCCCCAGGGTCATCGAAACTCTCAAGGTCACCAACCCTCAAGGTCACTAACCACCAAGGTCACTAACCACCAAGGTCACCATCCCTCAAGGTCACCAACCCTCAAGGTCACCAACCCTCAAGGTCACCAACCCTCAAGGTCACAAATCTTCAAGGTCGCCAACTCTCAAGATCACCAACTTTCAAGGTCATTCACTGGGCAAGTGAACCTCTGAAGGCTATTCTCCAAGGTCACTCTCAAGGTCAGTGGTGGGGGGAGGTCCAGGATTGGCATAAACCCCCTACTTGAATCTTTGTGCAAAATCATCTTGTCGATCAAATTTGATGGGAAAACGTAAGAAATTAGAAGAATTGCATTGTTTATTTATCAAAGATCGTTATTTCACATCCGTATATCAAATACTACCACTTCTACCGACACCCAGCTACATATGATGATTGCTGGAGAATTTTTCTTTGAAATAACGTTCAGTTTATGAATTTGCTACCAAAAACAAGGTTGATACAGATATTTTAGTTGAGCGTCGGGGTAAATCTTATAATATCTCGAGTTGTTCGCGCGGAAATCAGAAAATATCAGTTATAGGTAGCTCATTATCTCTCAAAGGAAGCAATTTTCGAAAAAGCATGTAATCACCTTTTTAAAAGAGATTTTTAGGTTCTACAAGTTTGTTTTTTTACATTATATCGAAATTTCCAACCCCTACTAAATTATTGATTTTCCGAGATTTCCCGGAAATTTTCCCCACTTTCCATGGGTGTTCGCGTGCAGAACAATTTTTATCCTAAAGTACCCTTCGAAAACTGCCCGTGAACAAAAAATCATTTCTATTGGATTTATTGCCAAGTTGTAGTAACATTTCAGCTAAAGCGCTTGCATTAAATGTGAATTTCCTCCGGATACAATTACCATGTTGAATTTGGGAATTTTTTTGAGGATCTCACCGATCCAACACCCACTGCTGAAACAAGATGTTTGATAAAATAGAGTTTTTGATCAATTCCTTCTTTGCTTTTGTATGTGTGAGTATTGATTGGGATGTTTTTTCCGTTTCCAATTAAAAAATACTTTAAGATAACGTCTGATTCGACTGAAGTGAATTTAGAGGACAGCAATCGTATCGAAAGTTTCTTCCTCTCATAACAATAAATTTGCATTATTCAAATGTTTGAAACGACGTTAGATTAATGAATATTATTACTGATATATCCACTGATAATTTATAGATCTGGCAGTCCAATTCCCATAGAATACCTTCCTGCAGAGAACACCTTGAGTTCGAAAGTACGTCTGATGATTCTGTATCAAGGAAGACTAACCACTACGATCGCAGTAGGCGACCCACTGACGTTCCGATTGGAAGCTCAAGATGGTTATAACTATGCCACCGACATCTTTGCTACAAACGTTGTTGCGAGAGATCCGTATTCAGGGAGATCTGTTCAGCTTATAGATAGATTTGGGTAAATATGAGATATGCCAGTTTTAAAAAACCCAAAAATACATAATTAAACATTTAGTACCAACAGAAATTCAAAAGCATTAGTAGTGAATGACATTAGCGTCATACATGATCAAACAATTTCGCGAGTTGAAGCTAGAGTCAAAATTGTTGTTCCATTTTTTCAATTTTTTGACCAGATGAAACCATTTTACCCTCATCAGTAGAGTTGTTATGAACCCGGAACCAGTGATATTTTCCGAGATGCGAGGTCAAGTTTTCTATACCTGGAAGATAATAACGCATAATTGACCATTTGAAGTTCATTAAGAACTATTATGGCATATACAGTGACCGCCAAAAAGTATGTACCATATGGGAAAAAAGTTAATTATCAGAGTATTGAAAAAAATATTCTTGGGAAAAGTTTGTGCATGTCTGATAACCTAAAAATCGATTTTGACACTTGTCACGTGATCGCTGGTATGGCGACAAATTAAAAAAAATTACTATGAATAGGCAAAAAGTCGGGTAAGATATCAAAAAAAGTTATTTAAAAAGTTGCTTAGAATTCAATTTTATACACATTTACAGTTTGAGAAAATAATATGAGAATATTGAAAATAGCAATTTTTTTTAATATTTTTCTAGCAGTAGAAAAATATCAAATTATTTTCTTATGAATAGCTTGATCATACTGAAATATTTGTATTCCGATGATAATAAAAATATATTCTCATTTTCTTCACACCAGAGAGCACTAAATTAAAAAAATTGAATTTTGTCAGAACCCTTGCAGTTACATTGGTTCGTATCTAACAGTTATGTCACTATTATTGCGATGATACGGAAATCCAAAAATATCGTGTTTTTCCGATTATAATCAATTATTGATGATAATCGTGCACGAACGTTTAGAACGTTAGAGTTTTCAACATTGCATGCGAAGTGAAACGCTCTGGCACGATTATCATCGAAACTTGATTATAATCTGGAAAACACCATGTTTCTGGAGTGTCATGTCATCACAATGGTCGTGGAATTCTCATATAACTGTTAGATATGAACCAATGTAACAGCCAGGTTTTTAACAAAATCCAATCTTTTTAATTTAGTGCTCACTGGTGTAGAGAAGATGAGAAAGTTTTGTCATTATTATTGAAATACAGTATGGTCAAACTATTCATAGGATAATAATTTGATATTTTTATACAGCTTTAAAAAATTGCTATTTTCAATTTTCTCTCATTATCTTTTCAAACTTTGTATACACTTTGTATAATTATTTTTAATTAATTAATTCTGAACAACTTTTAGGTTATCGGACATGCACAAACTTTTCCCAGGAATCATTTTTCTAATACTCTAATAATAAACTTTTTTCCCATATGGTACATACTTTTTGGCGGTCACTGTATAAGCATTCGAGGTCGAGGAAGTATAATTTCCACTTAACAGGCAACAAAGAGATGTCAGATGTAATTCAATTTCCGTAAGGAGAAGTAGTTGTTAATTGACAGATATTCGCCTCAGTTCTTCGTTTTGTGGGACTCACTCGAAAACGACTGTAGTTGATACTAATAGTCGAAACGTCCTGACGAGTAACCGTAGAGCAACGGTTTTTATTATTTTATTTTTTAGTCAATGAAAAGACCAAACTCAATCATTTTCAACAAGTCTCAATCATTCCACCATGTTAGTTATGGTTAAAAAAAGAAACAGAATATTAATTGAAAAATCAAAAATTGCGTGCCTGATTTTTCAAATAAGTTATTTATTGGGATGACCGAATAGCAAAAATGTAAGAATAATTCTACTACATTTTCTGTGTAATATCATCTGCTACAAGAAGTGAAAATTTAGTTGCTGAAAATTTGCGGAATCTGACTGATCTGTGGTTCAGGTCGATCATACAGTGTGACAATTCAAAAACTTACAATGGACAAACCGAAGATGGTATCAAAAAATGTTCAAAACGGTTTCTAGGATATTAAAGGGGAATTGAAATGACATGCTCACCCCCATCAACCCTCTAGGACCCACGTAACCCAACTGAAAAAGTTTAAATAGTAAACCCCTGCTTGTGATACATCATTGAAAAGCCTATAAAAAATGCTATCTAGTGGTATATATAATAATTGTACAGAATTAATCAATAATTGTAAAACCTTATCTTAAAAGGAAAATTTAATGGAATTTTGTTGAACTACAAATTTATTAAAAATGTTGTTTTGTTAACAATAATACAGCCTATTTTCAAATTCTTCACAAACTTTGACAAATGTTATAATGTTGAATGCGCGTCATGCTTGAGTAATTCTTCCCCACAATTCCCCAAGTGACGCAAATTGATATAAAAAACTTGAGGTAACCTCATAGAAAATAATCGGTTGGCGTAAAGTCTGGTGATCTCGGTAGGACCTCTCCTTCCAGTCCATTTGGTCGGATAAATAGTAACCAACCAGTGTCTAACTGCAGCTGCATAGTGATTAGATGCTCCATTTTGTTGAAAGTTCATCTAATTTTTCGTCTAGAGCTAGATTGCGTTGGTCGTCCCTTGGTTTTCTAGTTCTTGGTTTTTTTCAGCATATCCGGGAACAAAACATGAAATAAAAAAATGCTCAAAACTGTGTCTAGGATAGGAAAAGGGAATGACATAAAAGATAACTCACCCCTATCAATCCCCTGGGCCCCACCTAGCCCAACTGAAAATGTTCAAATAACAAACCCCTACTTGTGATACATCATTGAAAAGCCTATGAAAATGCACTACAATGGTATGAATAATAATTTTTCAGGGGGTTTTGATATTCAACAATTTTATAAACAAATATCCTAATTATGATACAATGATAAAAAGTTCTGGAAGCCAATTAAACCTTTTTTTAAATGGTGTTCGTAGATATTTTTTGTTGTTAAATGAAAACTTCACTTTGTCGTTTTTGCAAAACTAGTGGCAAATTTTTTATTATTTGAGATATTCAAATGTCATAAGCGTTCATCATTTGTACGATGGTTTACGGTATACCTGGACGTGTCGAGATATTCATATTTGGTTACCAGGACTAGTGTTATCTACAAACTGCTCAAATATTTAATGGGAGGCATCCGGACAATGAAAAGTTCAGTGAAACAAACCAAATTGAGGTCCTTGAACAATTTGCAATAAGTATAGGTATCCTACTGAATCAACACGTCAAGTATCTGAAATGACAAAACTGAGTCGGTGAGGAAGGTGTTGAAGTTCCATAAGTTTTACCCGTACCAAAACCTAAATTATTCAGTAACTAGACGATGATGATCCAGACCGACGAATTCGTATTTGTGAACTCATGACTGAAAGAAATTGCGCTGAACCTAGACTATTAAAAAATATTTGTTTCAGTGATGACTGACTTTCATGCTGAATGGTGATAGAAATAAACTAATTAGTCGGTACTGGAGTGATGTGAAGCCGCATCAATTTAGGGAAGGTCACACTCAATGGGTGGTATGAATAAAAGCTAGCAAATGCTTTTACTATAGATTTGTCTCATAACGCAACAAAATGAATAGGTCTGTTTCAAGAAATCCAAGTAAAAGCATCTGCTTAAGGTTTATTCATACGGCCCAATATGCGGAAAAACTGAATGTTTGGGCAAGGATATTAGGCGAAGATTATTAATTGGCCCCTTGTTTATACCAGGCAGTTTATGTAGCGAAATTTTCGGATATGGTGGAAAACACCATTGAATTCTCAACTGTGCATGAATTAGAAAACCAAAGGGACGACCAAGGCAATCTCCTCCTGTAGACTATGTAGCTGCGGTTAGGCATTGGTTGGATACTAATAGCCGAACAAATAGATTGAAAGGAGAGGTCCTATTGGGTGGCCACTGAGATCACCAGACTTTTAACGCTACCTGATTTTTGTCTATGAGATTACCTCAAGTCGGTTGTTTATATCAACTTACATCACTTGGGGGATTGTGGGGAAGAATTACTCAACTATGTCGCGCTATTACCAGTACAACATTTGCCAAAGTTCATGCAGAATTTGAACATAGGCTGTATTATCATTCAACGGAATTCACTTTGAACATTAACATCATTGGCATTTTTAACAAATTTGTAGTTCAACAAAAATGGATCAAATTTTCCTTTTAAGGTGAGGTTTCACAATTATTTATTCACCCTGTACAACTATTATTCATTTCATTGAATAGCAATTTTTATAGGCTTTTCAATGACGTAGGAGTTAGCTATTTAAAACGAATTGAATCATTTTTTCCAACAAAATTTTCGCAAAAAAATAAAACTGAACGCTCAAAACCGATTCCCGTTTCATCAAGGGTATTGTTTGCTCTTAAACGGCGTTGTTTCCTTCATAAATTTTTTATTTTTCACGAAAAAATTATCTTAAACGACGTTGTTCTTCTCATAGTATTTAACGAAACAGAATGCACATTGGGGAGTTCATCATCGGTCAACTCACAGAACTTCAAACTTGGTACTAATTTTTCGAAAACATTTGAAAATTGCAATTTCTATTTGAGAGAAAATAATTAGTTCCTTTTTTATGTACAGTTATAAATAAAACTTTTCTGAATAATTAATTTATTGAACTAAAGAAAAAACATTTAGCGGGCGTTATGATTCATAATTCCCCCCATATGGGTCTGTTAAAAGCAGTAATGGATAAGTGAAAAATAAATATCTTAAATAACAAGACATTTACAGTTTACAACTTGTTTTGCAAAAACGACAAAGTGAAGTGTTTTAACATCAAACACCATATAAAATACGAACACCATATAAAATAAATTTTAACTGGCTCTCAGAGCTTTTTAACATTGTATCATAATTATAAAATGTTTATAAAATTGTTGAATATTAATATGGCAATTATCAATACCCCTGCAAAATTATTTTTTACACCATTGGATAGCATTTTCATAGGTTTTTTCAATGATGTATCACAAGTAGGGGTTTGCTATTTGAATTTTTTCAGTTGGGGTAAGCGGGGGGTAGGTTTGCTATTTGAATTTTTTCAGTTGGGGTAAGCGGGAGGTTGATGGGTGAGTTACCTTTCATGCCATTTTAGTTTCCCTTTCCTATCTTAAAAAAGTTTTGAGCATTTTTTGATATCATCTTTTTTTTGTGATATATAGCCCATTGTAAATGTTTACATTGTCACACTGTATATTTCTCTCATTCATAGCAGGATAACCCTTTAATGAATACACGAAAATGTCACTTGGGGGGGGTATGGGGTAATGGCCCCCCCCACCCTATGACTGAATGAATCATGAATGAATCAATGCTTGGTGTGAGTTCATTTTGTGATATTGAAGCATATTTTGACATAGACTTTGATATTAAGTTTTTTGCTTATATATTTTGGGTAGGATTCAAAATTTGACCCTTTGAAAAAGAAAATCGACCTATACGAGACATTTTCGAAATATTTTCATATTCCGAAAAAATTAAATTATTCCATAGTTTACGCGCGCACTGTATGGTCAAAACTTTTGTGAATATGAAATATTTATATTAAAAAAAAAGCTCTGATACTTCGCGTAACTGAAGAAAGCATATTATGATCTGAATGTTTCATCTTCAGGTGTCCCGTAGACAGTTTCGTTTTCCCAGAACTGGACAAGGGCAGGAATGGAGACAGCTTGGAGGCTAGATTCAACGCTTTTAAAATTCCCGAATCCAACTTCCTCGTGTTCGAAGCTACGGTGAGAACCTGCAGAGATGGATGTCAACCGGCTTACTGTCAATCGGGTTCCGGGCGCTCGGAACCATCCTTCGGAAGGCGCAGGAGAGATGTCAACGCGACTCTAGAACTAGAACTGGAATCGAATGATACTATTTCGGATATAGACGAAGCTACGAGCGAATCGAATGAAACCAAGGTAGTGTTATCGACAGTTACATATGAAGACACGACAATCAAAGTAACTAGCAATGAAGGAACGAGTGGGGAAAAGGAGGAAGAGGAGAGAGAGTTTGTTAGAGAGATGATAGAGGTAAATATATCCTGATTTAATTCATGTATAAAAAATCTTATAAGACAGTGCAATTTTCACTTTGACAGCGACAAAAGTTAGCTTTAACTTTTACAGCGACAAATACACTAGTGGTTTTTCCACTTATTCATTTGTTTCTTCAATTATCGCGGTGTTGGTTGCAAAATGAATAGTTTGATATTGATATGTTTCTGAATTTCTTATTCATTAAATTGTCCTGCCGAATTACACTCGAGGTTTGTATTGATATCTGGTAAATTTGTGTTGTTCAAATTCTGAACAGGTTCCTTTAGCAACTTGCTAGGAAACAGTTTCTCGTTAAACAACCCAAATTTACCCGATAAAATACAAACCACTCGTGCAATTATAAGTGAAAAAAACGTCCTTCAAATCAAAAAAATCTTTTTGAATACAAGAATTTACCTATAAACTTTTGAACTAAAAATTGAAAATTTAAATATTTTCCTAAGAGGTTGAGGCGATATTTCAAGTTAAAAATTGTAAAGATTGTTTTAATTGTTTTTTCCGTTAACCAGCTCTCGTCCTCCTACGAACGGGGGCCCTCAAAAGTCGAAACTTGTACTAGCTAAGGATTAACGAGGTCCTATTTTCTCCCTTGCGATTCATAGCACTTCAAGGGTAATTAATGACTTTTCACGCCTCAAGCTTTCAAGAGAATATTTAAATTTAATAGTTGTTCTTTGTTCTTTGTACACTAAATATTATCCTTTACTCTTCAGTTCAATACTTTATAAAAATGAAAGTTTTCAAATAGATTTTTTACGTTAATTTTTTACCCATACAGCGAGCGCATTAACATCTTTTCTGAAACCAGCATACTGATAGGGCCACAACATAGAAATATCAGTCTAGAGAAAGCAAATATCACAACTGTGGAGAAGAAGCCACAAGATAAATGCTTAGTAATAAATTCTTGAAAACAGCAAATAGCATTCAGTCAATATATATCATGATTATTATTTTCAATACTCACCCAATACATTCATATCTTCATTACAATTTATGTTTTGTCTCAATCCGTATCAATACGAGAATTCGTAACTAAATATTGATTTGGCATGAGCGAAATATAATCTATGATCCAAGCTCACCCAAGCCCAAAGTTATCGAGAACGATTACTGCGTATCTCGCCGGCATTGGCGATGGTACGATGCAACAATCGATCTTAAATGCGTTGATGCATCACTGGTTGCGTGGTGTCTGGCGACAGTCAATAGGTGAAACAAATAGAATTGATTTCTGAAAGTGTAAAATATCAGATTGCGGAGTTTGTGTTGGAAATAGACAGTGATAATGATTCGACACCACCGAAATTATTGAAACAGTTCAAGCTACGTTGAAATAGCCATGAAATTATTTTTTATTGATTTCTTTTCATTATAACTAACTATTTTTATTAGTTTGGTATTATATCTTTTTTGGGATTAAAAATTACTAGAAACATGATGATAATTTCCTACTCAGAATTCATATTTAAACACCCATGGTCGTAGGAAAAATAGTGTACATAACTAGTTGGAAAATGTATTTCCCGCAAGCGGCAAGTGTGTAAACGTGTGTCGTGCGAAATAAGTCACTTTCCACACTTGTTATTTAATATACCATTCCCTCGATATGGAATCTCGGCCATTTATTTATTATAAAAAAAAAAATCAGTAAAATGCACCGTCATCGTCTGTTTCTTATTAAAAATTAATTCGCCACGCTCACTATTCTAGGTATTCGACTCGAGGGAGGAACTCCAGCAAGAAGCCAGACGCGCCGAGTACCTCCCAGAAACCGTCTGCCTCACCCCCGGTGAATACCACGGACTCATCAGCGCCGTCATGATCCTAATCGCGCTCCTTCTCACCGGATCCCTGCTAGCCGGACTGGCCTATCGCAGGTACTGGCTGGTCATGAGGAAGAACATGGTGGCGGATCGAGCAAGTTCGAACATGTCCACGTCGTACCCGAACACGCGCAGCAGCGGGATTTCCAGCATCTCTATTTTCGGAGCGGGCCTTCAGAAACAGTTCGCCGGCTTCGGGAGAACTCCGAATATTGCGAGTTTTCCCAAAGCCGACTTGGATTGCGCAATGTCGGCTGCGGGAGGACCGTTCGAGGATCCCAGCGAGCCGATTTATACGGACCCGTCGCTGTTCGAGAGGTCTAGGAGTTTGAGGAGCATAGCGGTCTCGCCGAAGAGGAGGAAATCGCTTGCACATGATTGAACATGTCATTAAGTTAAAGTACAGGTCAACCAAACCAGATCTGTCTCTGAAAATTGGATGCGATGTAGACCAAACCCCGGAGTGGGGCGGGAGCACCTTTGCTTTTCGATGATAAACGGTAGTCGATCTCTGTCACACAGCAACCATCGCTCTTTATCGTTTGCGCATCTCAGAGGCAGAGCTAGTTTGGTTGACCTGTAGTTGACCTTATATTTGGATCGCCATTTGCACATGTAGGTAGTGTAACTCAGAAAATTTACATTATGTCATGAAAGTATGGGATTTTAAGGCATCCTCTTGATCAACCCCTAGCAAATTATTTTTAAAAAAACATGATTTCAAGCATTAGCCCAATCATTTTATCAGTCATAGTCGGGGAGGAGATTTTGGTTATTTTTGCAACATTTAACGATTTAGTTTTATTTCATTCCACCGAATTTTTGACGTGGTGTAGGTACTGAACCTATATAGTAAGAGAGCCGGTAATACTATCAGGCATATGATCGTTCTGTTGGATCGCACCCACATGAAACAATAGTTTATAATCGCCTATTTACCAAATGGATAGGTTGCTTCGGTTTTAGGCTGGAAGGTTTTATAATGATTCATAATAATAATAATAACACTCATAAACACTCGTAGAGTGTAGCCAAAGGCATAGCCTGTGCGGGTAGAGGAAGGCTATCATTATTAATTGCCGTGGTGCTCCAAGGTGACTCACTGATTTTTGGTGGAGTAGTCACTTTTCAGCCGTAGACAAACCTACAGCGCCACCTCAATGAAGTTTCGACCGTCTATGTTATTATTGCATCTAGGTTTCCAACGTCACAGCCCTTCACAGCCCTGAGAATGGCAAAATGTATTGCCGAAACGTTGGTCTGTTGAAAAATACTGGTTTTTCTATAAGACGACCTAACCCCAACAACCTAGATGCTTTTATTAATGCTTTAACGAACGTCGAAGAATAACCTCTATTAAAAAAAAGTGCACTACCGTGTAGAGGGTTACCATCCCATGCAATTGGCATAGGGTTGCCACCCCTCCTGTTTCTGGAACCCCTGGTTGCCAGGCGTAAACAACCCCTATTTTTTTGACATCAACAAATTATCGTTCAGATATATGAATATGATTTGCCTATATCTTCTTGAATACGCTACTTGACGGAAAAAATACGGTTGCCTCAATTCCGATTGCCGGAAATGGTGGCCACCGTCGTCCAAAGTCGAACGCACGATACATTTTTCAAATCAATGTAACAGCCGGACTTCCTGGCAATTTTTTTTCAGTTCAATCTATCTTAGTTTTATCATTATGACCGAAATACAATTGTTTCACTACAGTTAAGCTATGCAGAAGAAAAAAAAATTAGACTTTGTGAAAGGATCAGAAAATATTCTAAAAAATTGCTACTTTCAATTATACCAAAATTCCATTTGAAACTCTGTTTACCAGTATACAAATAAATTCTAAGCAAGTTTTTCGAATGATATTTTTCGTTATTTGGCCATCTTATTTTTTTACTTACCAGAATTTTGGATTATTGGACATACACAATCAATCAACCAATTTTTTTTAAACTCCAATAATAAACTTTTTTTCCATATGTTACGTACTTTTTGGCGGGCACTGTATATATACATATATTATAAAGTATAAAAAAATATTAGTTTAAAAAAACTAAAGAACACGCTTTACTATCAACATGGACTAAAAAGTAAAAACTAAATAACAATTCAATTACTCACATGTAAAAAAAGCTATAATCTCATATTTTTTAGTTTAATTTAACAATACTTGCAGAGCGTTCAAGACCTCAAGGTAACTTTGTCAAGCACAGCACGCTTTTTTTACATTTGAATAATTGAATTGTTAATTATTGTTTACTTTTTAGTCCATGTTGGAAGTAAAGCGTGTTCCTTATTTGTTTTGAACTATTATTTTTTTATGACTAAAAAATCGACCCCGAAAACGATACCAGTTTTGAATAGAATCTGACCATAATCACAAAACTCGTTCACCATCTTGGGTCATCATTATAGTTTATAAATTTTGATAAAAAATTCGAAATATACCACCTAAAAAACCTCCACATACCAATTTTGAATCGAATCTGACCATAATCACAAATCTTGTCCTCCATCTTGGACCCGCCATTTTTTTTCTGTAACAAAAATGTCATATTGCATTGTCACCGGAATTATGAACACATGCCAAATTTCGAATCATTCGGACATCTGGAAGTGGGTGAAAATTACGTTCAAAGTTTCCGTTATAGATACAGTGAAGCTAATATAAGTATGTTAAAATAATTATTCATAGTGGAGATATGGGTTATTTGAGGTTGAGCCAGAGTTCAATACAAACAATATTTTATTCAAAGTTTCGACTAGGATGAAGTCATCTTCAGGGCAGTGCAGTGTAAATGTTCCCCGAAGGTATAGTTTTACGTCATATTTATTTGAAAAATACACAGTCTTTCACCAGCACATTCACAGTGTAGGGCACTGAAGATAACCAAATAGCAGTCGAAATGTCCATAACGCAACAATAGTGATTCGTGTTTAGCTATATTTCCTCGAACGAAAATTAATTTAATTATTCTACCTCACACATAAAAAAAATGATTGTGCTATCCTGATTCTTTTCTATAAAGAGGAAAAACGAAGTTAATTAATTTTCTCTTTTCTAGTACACTTATATTTCTCAAAATGATTTATCGCGGATTTTCTTCAAAATATTACTTTGAAATAAATCTGTATAAATATATCTGCTTTGCTAAGGGCGATCCAAATGGAAACTTTATCGTAGGGAAATGTGATTTTAGAACAGTTTGTTAAATTCTTATAATAATTCGAAAATTTACTTCGAGATAGTATTACTTGGCGAAAAATTTGTTTTCGGCTGGCATTATTTCATACAAAGGACACATTGCTAGTTTAGTAATTGAATTAAATTAGTATTTACTTAGGTTTTTATTATTTCTAGTCGACTTCGACCAACTGCAATATTTCTTCACTGCCTCAAAACTGCAATCATTTCCGCTCATTTTGAACCGAAACACGATTCAATGTGACTGGGTTCAGATATATGAATATACCGATGTTACCTATATTCCATTTTATACACAATACTGATTTACAAATGAAATATACACTGCCCCATAATACTCCTCCAGTTGTAGGTTGAAATATCTTCTACTGGGACAAATAGTTTGAACATCCATCAATAGTCATGAACGAAAACTTAAAAAAAACAGTTGTGAAATCAGATGATGTTTTGTAAATTATAAGAGTTAACGTTGGTGAATTCTTGAAGTGAAAAATAAAAAAAAGTTATACCAAAAGTTTAACATCTATCATATTTTTCTCAAATCTAATATTATTTTTGTCATGCTAGTTATAATATTTATAGTGTGGTATTCACGATAGATAAACAAGTTAGTGAATTTTATATTAGTTCTGATTGAAGTGGCATTATTTTTTAGATAGATAGCTTCTTCTCTATTTTATTGTTGTATTATGAATCTCTTGCACATGCACTTGTATCAGTTTTGTAGGTAAACTTTGTAACTAGTTCTATTATATAGTGCTTATGATTTTCTATCCATGTACATAAATAATATATTGCGCAATAAAGGTTATTTCTACAAAATGAAACAGTTGTTTTTTATTATAAGTTATAAATTCATAAAATGTTCGTAAATAAGTATACAATTATCAGAAAAGGTGAATGGAAATATCATTATATCGACAAAGGAACTCACTTTCAATTTTCAATGAAACCTAGACATAATTTAAAAAAAAGAAATATCTGAATGAAGATTTTTTTCTATTCAGTTAGAATCTTTTCACGATATCAGTCAGATGTAGTTCAATGTCCAGCGTGGCTTCAGCCGGGGAAGTAGTTGTTTTCCGTTAGATATACAAAAAAATTACATTTTTCATATTTTAATTTTCAACATAACCTTATTTGTCTTTCCCACATATTCAAGTAAATTGTGATATTATATTATATTTTAACCAAAACCGTGATAAGAATTTAATATTAATTTATATCAACAACAATTTTCAACAAATTTTGGTAATGTTTATTGATGCAATAACTTAAAGAGTGTGTTCCTCTTCTTGAGATCCAACAAAATGAGACGAGACAATTTTCTAGATCCTATAATGCTTGGAGATACAAGCATATACCTAACACGTCAAGAACAACATCATCTGATAAACCATGGTTCATCAGGGCTCTGAGACCAGATCGGAATAGCAAAAAACATCTGTAAGGAGACAATCGAATCCTCGAAAGGAGCTTTCAACGCAAAGATACGATCAAAACTTGTTGAGTGTCCTAAAGGATCCCGCTCTCTTTGTTCATGTGATAAAACCGTGGGAAGAAATTTCACTTCCAGCTCATTTCCTACCCTAACTAAGGAAGAACGGAAAAATCCAAGATATTTGCCAACATGTTTGGTACAAATTATATGCTGGATTCAATGGGAAAACAACCCCAGAACATCATTCCCACTGACAGTCATACGCCTGAGATTATCTTCCGAACCATCAGACACATTTTGCTGGGCCTTAAAACCAGTCCCCAAAAATGGGAAAGAGACCCTACCCAGCAATTACAGACCTATAATTGCACTGCTATCTGTCATTTCGAAAGTCATGGAGAAAGCCATCAACGTCGAGCTCATAAAATACCTAGAACGCTTAGGAATTATCAATGACCGACAATGGTTTCTGGCATCAGAGATCAACTGGTGACATGCTTGTTTATAAATGTCGCACATGTGGACAGGGAGATGATGACAGATTTTGGGTGACGATTTTCTCGTTTATGCCTTTGGGAGGACTGAAAGATATGAAAGGGCTGATGAAAATGACGGAAAATTTGAGCGGTTCCCGCATGGCTTTCATATGGAAAATTCAATTTTCATTTGCACAAAAAAACTAACCCTACTTCGGTATTCGTAGATAATATGCCAATTTTTTTATGAATATTTCATGACGAAAAGTTTCATATTTTCAATTGGCAGCAGCAAGACAATCACAGAAAATTTCCATTTTTTCCCAAGTCTCAAGTTCACCCCATCATTTCAACCCTTCGGCCACTTGCGACCCTTATGCACATCGTTTTTAGGTGCTAGAATCTATCCTAAGATTATGTTGATGAACATGGCAGCGACGATAAAATCGTCCCAAAACACATGTTTCCCTATGAAAGCCACGCGGGGTCGCTCAAATTTTCCATCATTTTCATCAGCACTTTTGAATCTTTCAGTTCTCTCAACGGCATAAACGAGAAAATCATCACCTAAAATCTGTTATCATCTCCCAGTCTAATATTTGGCCCAAGGCGTTTGGTCGCATTTTCCATCTGATGGCTGGCCTCCCCATTTGCGTTTCTTGCTATTAAGCTTTCTCTCAGACCGATCTCTCCACGAGGTGGTCGATAGAGTATCATCCGACTCTCCACCAATAAATGTTGGTGTTCGACATGGATCTATTCTAGCACTAACACTTCTTTTTCACATTAATGATTTTTTGGGAGCCATCTCATGTCCGATGCACAGCTTTGCGGATAATTTTTTTTTTTTTTATTTGTTATTACGAATCTCCCAGGTTTTCGTAGAAAACCCCTCAAAAGCAGAGCTTGTCCGAGCAAGGAAGACCCGAGACCTACAGCTTAAAAAGTGGATTCCGAACCACTTTAGCACCCTTCATACCGCTTATTCTTCCATAGCTCTGATATCAGCCACAATAAAAGCAGAAGGGTAGAATCGAATAAAACCCAAGCAACCAAACCAAAAAAAGGGCAAACATTTTGCAGTTTTTGGGATATTCAAAAGTGAAAGTGCCGAAGTCGAAAAATTGGATTTTGCATCTCAATCATATTCCTTGCAAGAAAAGAAACCTTCTACCACCATGCAGCTTAGGATGTACTGGGTTACTGGGCTATTCGGTTTCTTCAACGATACTACGAAGACTTTTCCGAAGCCGATGCAGTAAAATTCTGATAAATCAGAAAATTCAGATGGTTTCATTATATCACAATATTATAACGTTTTTCTCATTTCATTTTAAGTCATTTCTAAATAGGTATGAAACGTGTGAATTTTATCAGAGAAATGGAATAAGCCGAAATCAAGCTGAACGCGCTAATGGTACAAACATTTCATAAATACAAATTTAAAACAATTTATTTTATCAGTTATACGTCAAATATTACTGAGATTTGAATATTTCACACAAATTTTTCAGTAGATGCTAGCTAACAGCTATGAAGTTGTTTGTTTTTCTGCAGGTCACTTTGATATCATCCTGCTACACCAATATTTTTTTCGTGAGTGCTGACGAAGATGCGAACGCTCCGGCAGAAGTAAGTAATGATTTGGTTAATATTATTCACACAACTATATTTATTGATCGTAATAAAAAATGCGTAAAATTCTAGAAGTATATAGAGTATATTTTTTGGCGGAATGGAATACTTAGTTATCCATTTTAAAATGTAAAAAGCCGCGAGAGATGAAATCTACAACTTTTTACGAATATAATACACTATTCTTTTCTTTGACTATTTAATATTGAACAAACAAATTATTACAATATATCAGAAAATTATCGATGTGAAAATTAAATTTTCAAACTGGTAGACTGTTGTACCTTGAAACCTATAAAGTAATCAAATATCTATCCATTTAATTATGTGACTTAGTTATTATTTAATAGTTATTTTGCATAACATTAAGGTAAAAAAGTCTGATTCCATGTATCACTTGTTACTATTTGTGACCAATTTTTTTTTTCATATTCCTAATTTTCAGTCCTGAAGTTTTGGGAAACATTCAACGTTACGGTTTTCGGTCAAAATGCATATATGCTGTGTAAAATTCAATTTATAAATTATCATTACTGTTTTTTATGGCAACATAGTGGCTAGTCGGGTTAGGAAAAAGAGCATTTCATTACGATTTATTTGATAACGCACACTATTAGGTCTCCAACAGACTTTTGTCAAGAAACTTAAAAATGTTACGTTTGATTTTTTTTTGAGATCGAAATAAAATTTAAATTCATCGAGTACCCTGTGACGAACATAACTGATATAACAAAACCTAAAATATATCTCCTTGCATACATAATATTGTCAATATGTTTTTCAGTAAATAACGTACATAATAGTTTTATAATTTTCTTTTGCAGAAGCGAGGCAATATAAGATATCCACAAGCGATGTTAGTTTTTCAATACATTTAGGAAATTACTTCGTTTTATCAGTTACAGTCACATCAGGTTACTCAGTGCATTTGAAAACCATTTTAATCTCATAAAATGTTTGAATTTGAGGAAGATTTTAAGTAATCTTCTAGAGTTTTTATACCGAAAATTTGTTCGAAACTGAATAATGTGCGGCATCAAACTAATCGTAAAAAAATGCACAATGTTGCCATTTCAAAAAAAAATTGTAAATTCTAGAATTGAATTAAACATAGCAGAAATATTTCGACTGAAAACAGTATTGCCAAAAAATGTTAGGACTTGAATTAGTGATTTGATCATATCCATAACCCTCTAAGTAAAAAAAAAAATAAAAAAAGGGAGTTTTGTCACAAAAAGTGACAAGTTACACATGTATTCAGAATTTCACCTTTCAAAAAAATACAGTTTTAGGTCGTATACAAATCCTCCAAATTTCATTCCACTATTTGCGATACGGTGAAGGAATTTCAAAAATTTCAAACTTGGTACACTAATTAAGGTGATAATTCAGAGTTATAATTTTTAATTTTCGTAATCCAGTGGAATATTTTCTTTTGACAAGCGAATAGAGAAATGAGCATTCGACATATGTTAGGCTCATCGATACTCAACCTAAAAATCATAACATTCCATGTGCCTAAAAATTTAGGTTTCTGAGATAATTGAGAAAAACTGAAGATATGTCCTGTGAGCAACGTAATTTCATATTTGCAATAATCGCATAGTGCTAATTTCTTAAAACGTATCGGAATATTTGTCAACCTCCTGAATTTTCTTTAATGTTGGGAAGCATAGTACTGAGACCGACAACTCCATTTTTTCGATCATCATATTAATTGATCTAATCGATGTCGTGGATTAGCTGATATTTTTCCATATTTTCTTGGATATTGTTTTGACAGATCAACTGACAAACAGACCCCCCACCACCAAATTCATAATACTCCATACTCAAATAAGAGTTAAAGTCTAAAATAATTTTTACGAAAAATGATAGATAAGTAGATACTCTTAATTTATTGAATATTATGTTGGTGTAGAGCCTCTTGTGATTGATTTATCTACGAAAATATTATCCAATCAGCATAAAAATAACCAAAATTTTTCATTGTCGTTCTTCATCAAAAACTGATAAATCAATCAGAAAATGCTCTAAAAATGATACTTCAACATGAAAGACAACAGATTAAGAGTACTTATCTTCAGTTTTGTCACAAAAATTATGTCAGACTCTAACTTTTATCTGAGTGGAGAATTATGAATTTGAGATTGGGTTTAATTATTCAGTTGATCTGTTGAAACAGTCACATGCAAGAAAGTATGGTAACATATCAGTGAGCACGACATCGATTCGATCAAAATATAATATGATGAATGAAAATATGAAGTTGTCGGTCTCATTCTGACTCACTCGTACAATGTTTCCGATTCTCCCAACATTAAAAAATGTTCAGGAGATTGACAAATATTCTGATAAGGTGTGAGAAATTATCATTATACAATTATTGCACATAAGAAATTACTTTGCTACTCAATACATATCTTCAGTTTTTCTCAGTTATCTCAGAAACCTTCTCTTTTAGGTGATGAAATGTTATGAGTATTGATGAGTCTAACTGCTGTCAAACGCTCATTTGTCCATTAACTTTTCCAAAGGAAATATGAAGTAAAATATTATTATTGATGAACCTTAATTAGTGTACCAAGTTTAAATTTTTTTTACTTCGGGTGTTTTGGGGAAAATAAATCTGTTTTTGGAGTTCGTCGGTCTTCTCTGCTATTCTGAACTGAATTGCTCATGTACATAGATACATAGGATTTCTCTATGTTGGTAGTAAGTTTCACCGTATGAAATACACAAACCCATCTCAAATGATATAATCACATCTTCGGTACTAAAACACTAAATAAAAACAGAGTCAACAAGAAAACAAGTGGTTAAATCAAGGTGTCTGGCCTGCTTGTTGCTAATGTAATGATGTAAAAATCCTAATGAATTATTACGACTCTCCCACATTATTATCTTTAATCTCTATACACAGTCCTGCTAGTAATACTCGACACACATTTTTCCTCAACATTGACCATTGAAATAATAATTTAGGCCAAAATTCTCCAATCATTAGACTAAGTATTAGCTTTAATAAATTCTGTAACAACCTAGATATAGGTATACAACTTATCTCTACTTTCGTTCAAAAAACAAGTTAAGAACATTTTCCCATCCATGTCAGCATAATTTGTACTTTTTTATTATGTAACTGTTAACTTTTGACTTTTTGTACCTTTTTCAATTTAACCAACTCTAACTAATTTAGAAACTAGCTTACTATTGTAATAACTAGGATACTTTTCTGGGTTTATAACTGGTATGTATCCCAAACTTGAAATAAATAAATAAATAAAATGTCGAATCGAGCCCTGGCCACAGAACACCTTAACTACAGTGGACCGGCGTTACACAAGTTCGTATTCAGAGCCATAAATCTTTCAATGTGTCATCGGTTCATCGGCTAGACAGACAATAGCTTCCTCGAAATGATGATGACGTCAAGAGTTTACGACTTCAGAAATAAATAGTGTCGAGCATAAATCAGCATATTCTGTGTGTGTCAAATAAATTACTTTTTTCATTACACTATACACTATTCACCATGCGCCGCACTTACTTTACCCTAGTAAGGCTTTCCAAAGCCATCTTGAATAAAATCTTTTCATGACAATGGTAAATGAGACAATCGAAAATACTCAACTTTACACCTTTGTTCCATGATTCCATTCATTCAAGTTTTGAGAAGAAATTGAATGTTTCTTACAAAGCTGGAATACATTTTGATGCCTCAAATTTTGAATTTAATTATTACAATTATCATGTGACGTAATCATTCACAAAAAGTAACTTTGCAGGTCGAACGAAAATTGAATATCGAAAATGATAATATACTGAGAGATTATTTGGGTTACTATGGCAAATTCATTCCGGAACAAATGGAAAACTGGTGTCCAACCAATTGTAATAATGGATCCCAAATATTCGTGAGTCCTCACTTCTCGGCGTATTGCTCCTGCATAAAGAAAGAAGGTAGCTGGCTTACGGAGAAACATTATTGTGCCAGAAATGAAATATTCAACGAAACTGCTTCTGGTTGTCTTGAGATATTAGGCAACGGTTACCCAATATGCGTCATGAATGGACGTAAATGTCCCAAAAACGATACTGGTATCAGAAAACATCTCGACAAGAAATTATTCAATAATTATATAATATGTGCGATAGATATGGTTATTGTCGGAGAATGTGCTGAAATGCATCATTTTGATGATTTGAAAAAATCTTGTGCGATTTTGACTATAACTAACACAGATTTGGTTGTTTCGGACTGTCCTATATTGAACAAATTTCAGTGTGAAAAACCGGGTATTTTTCCAGTGAATTCTAAAATAAAAGTTTCAAGTGAGTGCAAGAATTGCTTTTACATATGTGGCATAAAAAATGAAAAAACATTCGAATTAAAAATATCATGTGGACCCAAACCTGGTCATCCTGAAAATGTTTACCAAGTTAACGCGAGTGAAACTCTCATACAAATTGAACATCCCTCTTATCTTGGGGAAAAGTTTACTGGAGTGAACTCCTACCAAACTGAATCCACAACCATTCTTGAATTAGATGATTATTCAGTAGAGAAAATTGAATCTCCTAAAGGTGACCGATCGAAAGATACAACCCATAAACAGAAAACAACCACCATATATCGAAAAGATGAGATTGAAATTCCAGAAAGAATTCAATCTGGAGAACTTTCCATCATTGGTAAAACACTGACCAACTATGCTATGGACAACACTTTAACGACTTTCAACAATGCTGAACATAACAACGAAACTTCTGAGAACAGCGAATCTGGGAAAACAGCTCTTGATAGTGGATCATCGATTGGATATCAGATAGACAACAATGAAGTTTCTGAAAGCAGCCAATTTGGGGAAACAAGCGATAATGGTGAAAGACTCAATAAATATCAAGACGACATCAACATTGGGAATTGGGAAAAAGGAAAAACAGCTCTTGGTATTGAAACTCTGACAAAGTATCTGACAGACGACACTTACGTTCCTGAAAGCAGTCAATCTGGGAAAACAACCTATGATTATGAAACACCCACTAAAGATCCAGAAGACAACACTGAAACACTTGGACGTGGCCTATTTGAGAAAACAGCTCTTAATCGTGGAACACTGCCTAAGAAACCGAAGTGGTATTTCTTGGTGATTTACTGGTGGATAATCGATAATATATCACGGAGGTAGCTCAAAATACATATGAGATTTATCAGCTAGTGTTCATTAGACTGTGCAAATTCATGAACTCCATTATTATGAACAATTATATCGCCACAGCTGGTGTGCCACAGGGTTCCAATCTGGACCCGTTTTTGTTTTCATTATTTATAAATGACCTTTGTCATGAGATTTCGTTTGATTGCTCATTTTTTGCTTGAATATGTTTGCTACAATATCACCTGTGGATGAATACATTAATTTGTAGTCTCAAATTGATACTATTGAAGAGTCGTGCAATAACAAATTACAATTAAATCCTACGAAATACAAGGTGTGCTGACTTATTCTCAATCATGAAACGATTTTATATTTTAATGGAATCAACAACTTAATACTAGCACATGCTGATTCAATCCGAGATCTAGGTCACTTACGATAACAAGCTCACAATCGCTGGCCATATCGAAAATATTTGCAAAAATGATTGGAAACACGATATCCTTCAGAAATGAGACAGATCTCAAAATATTTTATTTTGCATTGGTAAATTCAAAGTTGCAATACTGTTCAATTATCTAATATCCTATACCGGGTGGCTCGCCCCTATAACTTTTTATAACTTTTTTGTTTTTGAAAATATTTAAATGAAATTTGGAGGTTCTGTATGAAACATAAATCTGCATTTTTTGACAAGAGACTCTGCTTTATGCAATTTCCAGGGTTAGTGATATGAACTTTCGATTTTTAAATGAGACACCTGGTATATTTTCACTTCTTTCGCCTCCATAAGACATTCTGGATACAACTATATTTCACTTGTTACTTTATGCAATATTTTCTTATCTATTTTTAAATTTATTCTTCAATATAGGGGGCTATGGATACGTTAAAATTAATTATTATTTTAGTCCTATAATCCAGTACGATTGGGTTTTGAGACAAGAATCGATTGTAGCACCACCAAATTTGGTATGCTAGTAGTTGGAACCATGATAAACACGAAAAAAAATTGTTTACCAAAATTCCAGGGTTGGAACATTTTTTTTTTTTTTCGTTTAAAAATATAAAAATAGATTTTTGCTGTAATCTTGGAAAGTATATGATTTATCGGAAAAACAACTCAACAGGGTGAAAAAGAATTCAATTTTCCACAAAAATTATTCCTCGTAATGTCTTATGAAATGCGCTCGTTTTCCCAGAAAACGTGATTGAACGCCAACATCAAATTTCACGTTCACCCTTACCCGCCGCTGAAAGTTCTGGCGGAGCCGAATATTTGATTGGTCATAACTGTGCAAAAAATGATCGGAGAAGAAAAAGGAACAGTTCATATCGTTTCTGAAGACTCTTACTTTCTCATGCAAATATAATATGCGAGTATTTGAGTACCTAAAATGTTTTTTGTCGCACTTCACGGAGATGACTGCCGCAGCTGCAGTTGAAACGTTTGAAGATTTTAACCAAAGAAGACCATGGCAAAACCCGGAAACAAACCAAAACATTAACGCCAGCCGTGAAAGCCTACATTTCTATATTGTTCTACACACAGGGTGTTTCTGAGGTTTTTATTTTTATCTAGACCTTGAAGAGCACTACGAGTCATCATTTATTTTATATTATTTGCTGTAACTCTTTTAACAACAATGGAGATGAATAACCCATAATCTCACACTTTTTTTAAGCAAAAAATGGTATACTTCTCAATATCTAGGTAACTCTTTTCGATAAATTTCAAAAATTTTGAAAAATTCTTAATAATATCAATAAGTATTGGTCAAGGTAAATTTCTAGAAGGGTGGCACACTAGGTCTATGTACGCGGGCGGCCGACACCCTAGGATCGGCCCTGCGACCACGTCACAGTGCGGGGATGAATAATGGGATGATGGTGCGATGAGTGAATCAAGCTTATACTGGGTGACCACGAGGTGGGGTACGCCCCCCAATTTTTCTATAGTTTCGAACATACAGATTTCAAATTTGGTATGTTGCTATAGTACTTGAATACGCATATTTTAACTCCTCTACTGAAAATTTACCACTTCCGGTTTAACCGGAAGTGACCCCAAACATTTTTTCAAATGACACCCTGTACATATTTTTTCACTATCCGAAAGAGCACGCAATTTGTGATAACGTTGTTCTTCAAAATTGAAAATCGTTTGAAAAATGGCGGAGATACAGTTGATTGTTCAGTCAAACAAAGTTGGCCACGAAATTCAAACTTAAATCATCACAACTGACAAACGACATCAGAAGTTACCAGAGGAAGATTCGAAGTGCGAAACAGTTGAAAACTGAGGTCCTCATGTAATTGCAGCTCCCATATAATCCAACAATTATCAAAAATTTCCTAAAAACGGAAAAATACCCATAAAGAAATGCTCACAACTGCTATTTCTCAAATGACAATATGTTCTTTTCACTTCGTCATAATGAAAACTGATTAATTATCAGATTACTCGTGTGAAAGATTTTGAATAATACAAGATGTTTTATCATGAGTGTTCTCAAAATTAGATATTCTTCAACGAAGGCGGCCATAAATATAAAAAAGCGAAACAAAAAAGCATCATTGTTTGAATAAGTAGAACAAACTTTGACTTCGTTGAAATAATATGAGCTTTTGTGTATTGCTTTCTAAATATGTTCTAAGTCGCCTACGTTGAAAAACATTAAATTTTAGGAACATTCATCATGATACCTGATTGTACCTTCGTTTTCTTTAGGGATTCTCCAAAACTTTTCACACGAGTAAACTGATAGTTTATGATTTTTTATCATGACAAATTGAAAAGTACATGTTGCCATTTAAGAAATGGCAGTTGTGAGCATTTCTTTATGGATACCATTCCGTTTTTAGGTAATATTTGATAATTGTAGGAATATAAGGGAGCTGCGCAATTACACGAGAACCTCTGTTTTCAACTGTATCGCACTTCGACGCTTCCTCTAGTAACTTCTAATGTCGTTTGTCAATTGTGATGGTTAAAGTTTGAGTTTCATGACCAAATTTTGAAAAACAGTGTTATCACAAATGGAGTGCTCTTTCGGATAATGAGAAAATATGTACAGAGTGACATTTGAAAAAAAGTTTTGGGTCACTTCCAGTTGAACCGGAAGTGGTGAATTTTCAGTAGAGGCTTCAAAATATGCGTATTCAAGTACTATAGCGACACACCAAATTTGAAATCTATATCTTCAAAACTATAGAAAAATTGGGGGGCGTACCTCACCTCGTGGTCACCCGGTATAATATAGTGTAATATATCGAGGAGAGTTCCACTTCCGGTTTAACCGGCCCATACTTTTTTTTTTTCAAATGACACCCTGTACAATTTTTTCCATTATCTGAAAGAGCACGCAATTTGTGATAATACTGTTCTCAAAAAGTAAAAATCGGTTGGAAAATGTCGGAGATACAGTTGATTGTTCAATCGAACTAAGTTGGCCATTAAATTCAAACTCAAATCATCACAATTGACAAACGACATCAGAAATCACAATCAGAGAAAGTTTCGAGGTGAGATAATATTGAAAATTGAAGTTCTCATGTAATTACACCTTCCATATTTTCCAACAATAATCAAAAATTACCTAAAATCGGAAGAGTACCCATAAAGAAATGCTCACAACTGCCATTTCTCAAATGGCAATATGTACTATTCACTTTGGCATGATGAAAAACTATATATTATCAGTTTACTCCGTGTAAAAAGTTTTGGAGAATTCCTAAAGGAAACGAAGATACAATCAGGTTTCATGATGAGTATTCCTAAAATTGAATGTTCTTCGTCGTAGGCGGCTTAGAACATAATTAAGAAAGCAATACACAAAAGCTCATTTTATTTCAACGAAGTCATAGTTTGTTCTACTAATTTAATCAATGCTGCTTTTTTGTTTCGCTTTTTTATGTTCATAGCCGCCTTTCTTTGAAGAATGTCTAATTTTGAGATCACTCCTCAGTATAAAACATGTTGTATTTTCGATTTATCCAAAATTTTTTACACGGGTAATCTGATAATTATTCATTTTTCATCATGACGAAGTGAGAAGGACATGTTCCCATTTGAGAAATATTTAGATGGTTATAAAGATAATTCAATTCTCTTTTCAACGATATGACTTGACCCCCATGCCATTTAATAATTTTGAGTTGATGGGTCCTCCCGCGCCCCCTGTCGAGCAATCACCATATTTTTTATTTAAAAAAGTAGTATTGGTGAAACCTTCGAACGGTTTTTTTTTTCATGTGTCTACACCAAACCGTTCAAAAGTTAACAGGAGGGGTGCTATTAAAAGCCGCCCTGTGTAAATATGGACCCACAGAAATTGTAATGTAACGGCTACAATTTCTCGATTGGGTAATTTCTATTTTGAAACATTCTATATTATAATTCCTAATGAAAACTCGTACTATATGAAATTTGTTTGAATTAAAATGGTGTAGCGCCCACTAATATTTGCAATAAATCATAAAAGACTTTCCTTCATCATCCGATTCCTACTACTTGCAGAGTCGGAACTTTCGCTAAACGAGGAAGAGGTTATTTTGTTTCTGAGCAATTTCAATTATCTCGTAATAATATCGTACGTCCTTCTTTTCCGTCTTCTGTTACCTCCCTTCTGTCGATGTGTTTTTGGCATATTTCTTAATTTCTATCAAAATCACGTTTACAATGATATACCGAAGTGATGACTGACTCCATGACGTGGGATTTTTTATTTAAAATTGTACCAGAGGGTGTGAATCACCGATTCTACTACATTGTGTACTTATCGAGGAAGAAAGGCGAAGGAAAATCATAAATGACGGAATATTAGATAACTGAGTTTAACTTACAAGAGATCAAAATTGAAACACCAGAACACATACAGGGTGCAATCTAACCTCTATCACACCCGTTTATGAAGGGTATACAATGCCATTTTTAAGGAATTACAGTGGTTAAACTTTGGGAACCGCTGTACGCCAACTCTAAGATGACTTGGATTAGAGTTGTAAGAAGCCAGGGAATTAAACGAGCTTCAGGAAGAGAGTTATTAAAAGGGGGAAAAGTTTTCAAATTGACAACCTGAATATAATCTTTATTAAATGAATTGGTTACATTTATGCGTATAGTTTGTTGGACTTTTCTAAAGAACAAAGAAATTAAATTCTTTGCAGTTTTTAGAGTCACGACGTTTCGGCTATTAATATATACCTATACAATCGTTATCGAGTGTGTGAATGCGACAGCCTCTCAAATATACTTCTTATGTGGCTAATTGGTATGTCATTAGCATGGGAATAAATTGCCTGTACTTATACGTTGCCTATTATGCCTCTCAGGTACAAAAAACTATCAGTTAAGTATTTGGTGAGTAGGGGTGATGTTAAAGACTGTCAGGAAGTTTTAAATAACAGGAAGTACGTAATATCTTGTCGGCATTCCAGAAGTCTATAAATACAAGAACATAAGTAATTCAAGTCTGGGCTTTCGACATTTTCAAGTATCAAGTCTACTATTCAATGACTTATGTCTTATACTTTGAATTTAATATTCCAAGATAGTAAAACACTGATAAATCAACTCCTGTAGAAGTAGACCATTTAAATATAATAGACCGTCAGCTAGTGACAGATTTAGGTGCCCCATTTTCGCATACAAGCCTCGAATAGGGTTGAAAAGTATATCGATTTGGAGTAAAATGAAAATATTTTTACGAGTGGCTCCTGGGGATAACATACCGAGAATTCGATTTTTCAGAACAGTGCTTATTTGTTTCCCTCGTGTTTCTATTTACGGTACGAAACTACAGAGGGTGATTCGTTAAGTCGTTTTGAGAAAAAAAGTTTTTATGAACATATGTTCGGAGTTGCTTCTTTTCTGAGATACAGGGCATTGATTTTTTATTTCAAACGCCTTTGTATCTCAGAAACGAAGCAACTCCGGACATATGTTCATAGGAACTTTTTCCCTTAAGGCGACCTAACAACTCACCCTCTGTAGTTTCGTACCCTAAATAGATACACGAGGGAAACAAATAAGCACTGTTCTGAAAAATCGAATTCTCGGTATGTTATCCCCAGGAGCCACTCGTAAAAATATCTTCATTTTACTCCAAATCGATATACTTTTCAACCCTATTCGAGGCTTGTATGCGAAAATGGGGCACCTAAATCTGTCACCAGCTGACGGTTTATAACGTCTGAGTCAATTTGACAGCGATAAAAAAGGTGCACCCTTTTTCATCTAGTAAGCGGCCGTTCCTCAAATTTCTGTCCTGACAGCTATGATTGTTCAGTATTGTTGACACAATATAAATCGTTATCGAATAATTGTTGTTGTTGTAAATAATCACTCGTTCAAATAACTGTTTTAATGAAGGTGGTTATTATTCTGGTGTCTATATATATTGTCGTTGATTTATCTTGCCAGAAGCACTCGAACTTTTCTTTAATAGGAAAAATTTCTTTCAACTCAAAATATTACCATCAGTAATTTTACTCGAAAAACTGAAATTAGACAAAATTGCTCGACCTACGGTATCGCAATTTTTTCATGTCAGTTTTTCTCAGGAATTTACTGATAGGCAAAATTATTTCGTTGAAGGAAGAAATTTATCCGATAAAAATAAGCTTTTACTGTTGATAAAATCACAGAAACAAACTTGATTCGATTTTATATAATTTATGATCATAAAAATGACAGTCTAGTAGTTCATGAAAGTCGTGGGAAATGAAATATCCTGTACTGAAATGATCATAACAGTACATCTCACAATGTAGAAATGAAAAAGTGTTTTACAATCGGCCTACTTTCTTGATCGATAAAGCGCATTAAATGGGCATATTTCCATGTGGTCGTAGAAAAAACTCTTTTCGTGTTTTATTTATTTATTTTTTAGTAGTTATGAAAAATTGCATTCTCGGAAGAAAATCCAAATGTGGCACCTTCAATGCGTAATCTTCGGTCGAAAAGTAAGCAATCACCAGGTGAATAAGGAATAAAGAATAAGAATAAAGAATGCCAGCTTTTTCAGTAACAGATTTATAACTACATCTTGCAAATGCCGGAGAAACAAGGCACAACTGATACTTGTGGAGATATCTCTTTAAAAACTTCATTATAATGGATAAAATAACTTTCATCCGCAAACGTCACAAAAGTAACAAAATTTGTGACTAAATGTCACTAGCTAGAGTTAACCTTTTGGCCATGGAGTAAAAGTTCTACTTTTGTATGCGCATATTTACTTTTACCAATTTTAGAAATGGTATATTTGGAATGCTCTTTTCTTTCTTTCAGAACACCATTTTATACCGTAACAGATTTCGCTGCTTCAGCAATTTATGGAGGGGTACATCGAATAATCAGCATCCGACATTTTGTACCACGGAATGCTACTAGTCAAATTGATGAATTTTTAAACACCTTCAAAAATCTCAACGTAAATTCCGATACTGACGGCTGAAGGTTGTTTAAAAGCTATAAAATTTTGTAACGGACAGGTGCTCCGTTATCTCCACTATCGCTCTTAAAAATATATCCCGCAAACCCAAGATGTGCGGCGCAATGATGAAATTTGACTTTCGTGGAAAAACTAATTTCGACTACCTATTTCGAAATACCCGTGGACGGTTAAGCTTTCCATAGCCAGCTCAATTTAGGTGCGCATTTAGGAATTAAACTACTTGTGTGGTAAAAGAAAATAGATATAGAATATACCCCATTTTTCACATTTAATCTGTTTTTTGAGTTTTGTAAAAGATATTTAACGCTTTAATAGAATTTAAAGTAACTTTTTGTGGCTCATATGTAATTATAATAATTTTATTTTCAATCATTATCATGTGACATAATAATTCACTTTACAGGTCGTACGACAATTGAATATCGAAAATGATGACATTCTGAGAGATTACTTGGGTTACTATGGCAAATTCATTCCGGAACAAATGGATAACTGGTGTCCAGTCAATTGTAATAATGGATCTCAAATATTCGTGAATCCTCACTTCTCGGCGTATTGCTCCTGCATAAAGAAAGAAGGTAGCTGGCGTACGGTGAAACATTATTGTGACGAAAATGAAATATTCAACACAACTGCTTCTTGTTGTCATGAGATACCAGGCAAAGGTTACCCAAAGTGTGTCATGAAGGGACACAAATGTCCCAATAACTATATTGGTATTAAAAAGCATCCTGACAATAAACTATTCCAAAATTACTTAATATGTTTGAGAGATATGATAATTGTGGGTGAATGTGCTGACATGCATTACTTCGACGATTCGAAAAAAATTTGTAATAGGCTGAATATCACTGATACAGATCTGGTTGTCTCGGACTGCCCTATAGTGCACAAAATTGAATGTAAAGAACCAGGGATGACTCGAGTAATATTCAAAGGGAACATTTCTCAATCATGCGAAAATTGTTATTACATATGTAGCATAAAAAATGAAAAGACATTCGAATTAAAAATATCCTGTGCAATCGAACCTATAGGTCATATTAAAAATGCATACTGGATTGATTTGACTGATGATGATCCAAATCCAGTTACCGACAAGACAGCATTAAAACAGCACTCTGAAAACAGCCATTTGGAAAAAACAAACCATAATTATAAAATCCCATCCAAAAACGCAAATGACAAGACTGATATATATGAAAGCAAACAATATGAGGAAAAAGCTCCCAGTGGTGGAACACACACTGAAACTTCGGCAGACAACATTGGAGATACTGGACTCAGTCCATTAGTGAATATAACCGAAAGTGATAAAACACACACTGACCAAGAAAAAGGTGACACTACCATTCCTGCAGATAATAAATCTAGAGAAACAGCTGGTGGTGATGGAACCACTGGAAATACGAAAGAAGACACTGCATCTTCTGTAATCAGCGAATCTGGAAGCATCCCATCTGTAAAAACACAAACTGAACATGAGAAAGGCCACTCTAACACTCCTAGAGATGATGAATCCAGAGAAAGAGCTAATGGTGATAAAACCACTAACAATACCAAAGAGGACACTGAATCTTCGGTAATCAACGAATTTGGAACCATCCCATCTGTGAAAACACCTACTGACCATGAGAAAGACCACTCAAACACTCCTGGAGATGATAAATCCAGAGAAACAACTAATAGTGATGGAACCACTGACAATACGAAAGAGGACACTGAATCTTCTGTAATCAACAAATCTGGCAGCATTCCATCTGTGGAAACACCCACTGACCATGAGAAAGACAACTCTAACACTCCTGGAAATGATGAATTTACAGAAACTGGTAATGGTGATGGAACCACTGACAATACGGAAAAGGACACTGAATCTTCAGTAATCCACGAATCTGGAAGCATCCCATCTGTGAAAATACCAACTGACCATGAGAAAGATAGCTCTTACACTCCTGGAGATGATAATACCACAGAAACAGCTAATGATGATGGAACCACTGACAATACGAAAGAAGACACTGAATCTTCTGTAATTAACGACTCCGGAAGCATCCCATCTGTGAAAACCCCCACTGACCATGAAGAAGACCACACTAACACTCCTGGACATGATGAATCCAGAGAAACAGCTGATGGTGTTGGAACCACTGACAATACGGAAGAGGACAATGAATCTTCTGTTATCAACGAATCTGGCAACATCCCACCTGTGGAAACACCCACTGACCATGAGAAAGAGCACTCTAACGCTCCTGGATATGATGAATCCAGAGAAACAGCTAATGGTGTTGGAACAACTGACAATACGGAAGAGGACACTGAATCTTCTGTAATCGACGAATTTGGCAGCATCCCATCTGTGAAAACACCCACTGACCATGAGAAAGACAAAACTTACACTCCTGGAGATGATGAATCCAGAGAAAAAGCTGATGGTGATGAAACCACTGACAATACGAAAGAGGACACTGAACATTCTATAACCAAAGAACCTGAAAGCGTCCCATCTGTGAAAACACCCAGTGACCATGAGAAAGACCACTCTAACACTCCTGGATCTGATGAATCCAGAGAAACAGCTGATGGCGTTGGAACCACTGACAATACGGAAGAAGACCCGGAATCTTCAGTAATCAACGAATCTGAAAGCATCCCATCTGTGAAAATACTAACTGACCATGAGAAAGATAACTCTTACACTCCTGGAGATGATAAATCCACAGAAACAGCTAATGATGATGGAACCACTAACGATACGGAAGAGGACACTGAATCTTCTGTAATCAACGAATTTGGCAGCATCTCATCTGTGGTAACACCCACTGACCATGAGAAAGACAACCCTTACACTCCTGGAGATGATGAATCCAGAGATAAAGCTAATGGTTATGAAACCACTGACAATATGGAAGAGGACACTGAATCTTCTGTAACCAAAGAACCTGAAAGCGTCCCATCTGTGAAAACACCCAGTGAGCATGAGAAAGGCCACTCTTACACTCCTGGAGATGATGAATCCGAAGAAACAGCTAGTGGTGATGAAGCCACTGACAATACCGAAGAGGACACTGAATCTTCTGTAATCAACGAATCTGGAAGCATCCCATCTGTGAAAACACCCACTGACCATGAGAAAGGCCTCTCTTACACTCCTGGAGATGATGAATCCAAAGAAACAGCTAGTAGTGATGAAGACACTGACAATACCGAAGAGGACACTGAATCTTCTGAAATCAACGAATCTGGAAGCATCCCATCTGTGAATTCCCCCACTGAACATGAGAAAGACCACTCCAACACTCCTGGAGATAATGGATCCAGAGAAACCGCTAATGGTGATGGAGCCACTGACAATATGGAAAAGGACACTGAATCTTCTGCAATCAATGAACCTGGAAGCATCCCATCTGTAAAAACACCCACTGACCATAAAAAAGACCACTCTTACACTCCTAGAGATGATGAATCCAGAGAAACAGCTAATAGTGATAAAGCCACTGACAATACGCAAGAGGACACTGAATCTTCTCTAATCAACGAATCTGGAAGAATCCCATCTGTGAAAACACCCAGTGACCATGAAAAAGACCACTCTTACACTCCTGGAGATGATGAATCCAGAGGAACAGCTAATAGTGATGAGACTACTGACAATACGGAAGACGACACTGAATCTTCTGTAATCGACGAATCTGGCAACATCCCATCTGTGGAAACACCCTCTGACCATGATAAAGACAACTCTAAGACTCCTGGAGACGATGGATCCAAAGAAACAGCTAATGGTGATAAAACCACTGACAATACGAAAAAGAACACTGAATCTTCTGTAATCAACGAATCTGGAAACATTCCATTTGTGAATTCCCACACTGACCATGAGAAAGGCCACTCCTACACTCCTGGAGCTGATGATTCCGAAGAAACACCTAGTGGTGATGAAGCCACTGACAATACGGAAGAGGACACTGAATCTTCTGTGATCAACGAATCTGGAACCATCCCATCTGTGAAAACACCCAGTGACCATGAAAAAGACCACTCTTACACTCCTGGAGATGATGAATCCAGAGGAACAGCTAATAGTGATGAGACTACTGACAATACGGAAGACGACACTGAATCTTCTGTAATCGACGAATCTGGCAACATCCTATCTGTGGAAACACCCTCTGACCATGATAAAGACAACTCTAAGACTCCTGGAGACGATGGATCCAAAGAAACAGCTAATGGTGATAAAACCACTGACAATACGAAAAAGAACACTGAATCTTCTGTAATCAACGAATCTGGAAATATTCCATCTGTGAATTCTCACACTGACCATGAGAAAGGCCACTCTTACACTCCTGGAGATGATGATTCCGAAGAAACACCTAGTGGTGATGAAGCCACTGACAATACGGAAGAGGACACTGAATCTTCTGTAATCAATGAATCTGGAAGCATTCCATCTGTGAAATCACCCACTGACCATGAGAAAGGCCACTCTTACACTCCTGGAGATGATGAATCCGAAGAAACAGTTAGTAGTGATGAAGCCACTGACAATACGGAAGAGGACACTGAATCTTCTGTAATCGACGAATCTGGAAGCATCTCATCTGTCAATTCCCCAACTGACCATGAGAAAGACCACTCCAACACTCCTGGAGATAATGGATCCAGAGAAACAGCTAATAGTGATAAAGCCACTGACAATACGGAAGAGGACACTGAATCTTCTGTAATCAACGAATCTGGAAGCATCCCATCTGTGAAAACACCCAGTGACCATGAAAAAGACCACTCTTACACTCCTGGAGATGATGAATCCAGAGGAACAGCTAATAGTGATGAAACCACTGACAATACGGAAGACGTCACTGAATCTTCTGTAATCGACAAATCTGGCAACATCCCATCTGTGGAAACACCCTCTGACCATGAGAAAGACAACTCTAACACTCCTGGAGATGATGGATCCAAAGAAACAGCTATTGATGATGGAACCACTGACAATACGAAAGAGAACACTGAATCTTCTGTAATCAACGAACCTGGAAGCGTCCCATCTGTGAATACACCCAGTGACCATGAGAAAGACCACTCTAACACTCCTGGAGATGATGAATCCAGAGAAATATCTAATAGTGATGAATCCACTGACGATACGGAAGAGGACACTGAATCTTCTGTAATCAAAGAATCTGGAAGCCTTCCATCTGTGAAATCACCCACTGACCATGAGAAAGACCACTCCAACACTCCTGGAGATGATGAATCAAGAGAAACAGATAATAGTGATGGAACCATTGACAATACGGAAGATGACACTAAATCTTCTGCAATCAACGAATCTGGAAGCATCCCATATGTAAAAACACCCACTGATCATGAGAAAGGCTACTCTTACACTCCTGGAGATGATGAATCCGGAGAAACAGCTAATAGTGATGGAGCCACTGACATTACGAAAGAGGACACTGAATCTTCTGTAATCAACGAATCTGGAAGCATTCCATCTGTGAATTCCCACACTGACCATGAGAAAGGCCACTCTTACACTCCTGGAGATGATGAATCCGAAGAAACAGCTAGTGGTGATGAAGCCACTGACAATACGGAAGAGGACACTGAATCTTCTGTAGTCGACGAATCTGGAAGCATCCCATCTGTCAATTCCCCAACTGACCATGAGAAAGACCACTCCAACACTCCTGGAGATAATGGATCCAGAGAAACCGCTAATGGTGATGGAGCCACTGACAATATGGAAAAGGACACTGATTCTTCTGCAATCAATGAACCTGGAAGCATCCTATCTGTGAAAACACCCAGTGACCATGAAAAAGACCACTCTTACACTCCTGGAGATGATGATTCCAGAGGAACAACTAATAGTGATGAAACCACTGACAATACGGAAGACGACACTGAATCTTCTGTAATCGACAAATCTGGCAACATCCCATCTGTGGAAACACCCTCTGACCATGAGAAAGACAACTCTAACACTCCTGGAGATGATGGATCCAAAGAAACAGCTATTGATGATGGAACCACTGACAATACGAAAGAGAACACTGAATCTTCTGTAATCAACGAACCTGGAAGCGTCCCATCTGTGAATACACCCAGTGACCATGAGAAAGACCACTCTAACACTCCTGGAGATGATGAATCCAGAGAAATATCTAATAGTGATGGATCCACTGACGATACGGAAGAGGACACTGAATCTTCTGTAATCAAAGAATCTGGAAGCCTTCCATCTGTGAAATCACCCACTGACCATGAGAAAGACCACTCCAACACTCCTGGAGATGATGAATCAAGAGAAACAGATAATGGTGATGGAACCACTGACAATACGGAAGATGACACTGAATCTTCTGCAATCAACGAATCTGGAAGCATCCCATATGTAAAAACACCCACTGATCATGAGAAAGGCTACTCTTACACTCCTGGAGATGATGAATCCGGAGAAACAGCTAATAGTGATGGAGCCACTGACATTACGAAAGAGGACACTGAATCTTCTGTAATCAACGATTCTGGAATCATTCCATCTGTGAATTCCCACACTGACCATGAGAAAGGCCACTCTTACACTCCTGGAGATGATGAATCCGAAGAAACAGCTAGTGGTGATGAAGCCACTGACAATACGGAAGAGGACACTGAATCTTCTGTAATCAACGAATCTGGAAGCATCCCATCTGTGAAAACACCCACTGACCATGAGAAAGGCCACTCTTACACTCCTGGAGATGATGGATCCGAAGAAACAGCTAGTAGTGATGAAGCCACTGACAATACGGAAGAGGACACTGAATCTTCTGTAATCAACGAATCTGGAATCATCCCATCTGTGAAGTCCCCAACTGACCATGAGAAAGACCACTCCAACACTCCTGGAGATAATGGATCCAGCGAAACCGCTAATGGTGATGGAGCCACTGACAATATGGAAAAAGACACTGATTCTTCTGCAATCAATGAACCTGGAAGCATCCCATCTGTGAAAACACCCACTGACCATGGAAAATACCACTCTTACACTCCTAGAGATGATGAATCCAGAGAAACAGCTAATAGTGATAAAGCCACTGACAATACGGAAGAGGACACTGAATCTTCTGTAATCAACGAATCTGGAAGCATCCCATCTGTGAAAACACCCAGTGACCATGAAAAAGACCACTCTTACACTCCTGGAGATGATGAATCCAGAGGAACAGCTAATAGTGATGAAACCACTGACAATACGGAAGACGTCACTGAATCTTCTGTAATCGACAAATCTGGCAACATCCCATCTGTGGAAACACCCTCTGACCATGAGAAAGACAACTCTAACACTCCTGGAGATGATGGATCCAAAGAAACAGCTATTGATGATGGAACCACTGACAATACGAAAGAGAACACTGAATCTTCTGTAATCAACGAACCTGGAAGCGTCCCATCTGTGAATACACCCAGTGACCATGAGAAAGACCACTCTAACACACCTGGAGATGATGAATCCAGAGAAATATCTAATAGTGATGAATCCACTGACGATACGGAAGAGGACACTGAATCTTCTGTAATCAAAGAATCTGGAAGCCTTCCATCTGTGAAATCACCCACTGACCATGAGAAAGACCACTCCAACACTCCTGGAGATGATGAATCAAGAGAAACAGATAATGGTGATGGAACCATTGACAATACGGAAGATGACACTGAATCTTCTGCAATCAACGAATCTGGAAGCATCCCATATGTAAAAACACCCACTGATCATGAGAAAGGCTACTCTTACACTCCTGGAGATGATGAATCCGGAGAAACAGCTAATAGTGATGGAGCCACTGACATTACGAAAGAGGACACTGAATCTTCTGTAATCAACGATTCTGGAATCATTCCATCTGTGAATTCCCACACTGACCATGAGAAAGGCCACTCTTACACTCCTGGAGATGATGAATCCGAAGAAACAGCTAGTGGTGATGAAGCCACTGACAATACGGAAGAGGACACTGAATCTTCTGTAATCAACGAATCTGGAAGCATCCCATCTGTGAAAACACCCACTGACCATGAGAAAGGCCACTCTTACACTCCTGGAGATGATGAATCCGAAGAAACAGCTAGTAGTGATGAAGCCACTGACAATACGGAAGAGGACACTGAATCTTCTGTAATCAACGAATCTGGAATCATCCCATCTGTGAAGTCCCCAACTGACCATGAGAAAGACCACTCCAACACTCCTGGAGATAATGGATCCAGCGAAACCGCTAATGGTGATGGAGCCACTGACAATATGGAAAAAGACACTGATTCTTCTGCAATCAATGAACCTGGAAGCATCCCATCTGTGAAAACACCCACTGACCATGGAAAATACCACTCTTACACTCCTAGAGATGATGAATCCAGAGAAACAGCTAATAGTGATAAAGCCACTGACAATACGGAAGAGGACACTGAATCTTCTGTAATCAACGAATCTGGAAGCATCCCATCTGTGAAAACACCCAGTGACCATGAAAAAGACCACTCTTACACTCCTGGAGATGATGAATCCAGAGGAACAGCTAATAGTGATGAAACCACTGACAATACGGAAGACGTCACTGAATCTTCTGTAATCGACAAATCTGGCAACATCCCATCTGTGGAAACACCCTCTGACCATGAGAAAGACAACTCTAACACTCCTGGAGATGATGGATCCAAAGAAACAGCTATTGATGATGGAACCACTGACAATACGAAAGAGAACACTGAATCTTCTGTAATCAACGAACCTGGAAGCGTCCCATCTGTGAATACACCCAGTGACCATGAGAAAGACCACTCTAACACTCCTGGAGATGATGAATCCAGAGAAATATCTAATAGTGATGAATCCACTGACGATACGGAAGAGGACACTGAATCTTCTGTAATCAAAGAATCTGGAAGCCTTCCATCTGTGAAATCACCCACTGACCATGAGAAAGACCACTCCAACACTCCTGGAGATGATGAATCAAGAGAAACAGATAATGGTGATGGAACCATTGACAATACGGAAGATGACACTGAATCTTCTGCAATCAACGAATCTGGAAGCATCCCATATGTAAAAACACCCACTGATCATGAGAAAGGCTACTCTTACACTCCTGGAGATGATGAATCCGGAGAAACAGCTAATAGTGATGGAGCCACTGACATTACGAAAGAGGACACTGAATCTTCTGTAATCAACGAATCTGGAAGCATTCCATCTGTGAATTCTCACACTGACCATGAGAAAGGCCACTCTTACACTCCTGGAGATGATGAATCCGAAGAAACAGCTAGTGGTGATGAAGCCACTGACAATACGGAAGAGGACACTGAATCTTCTGTAATCAACGAATCTGGAAGCATCCCATCTGTGAAAACACCCAATGACCATGAGAAAGGCCACTCTTACACTCCTGGAGATGATGAATCCGAAGAAACAGCTAGTAGTGATGAAGCCACTGACAATACGGAAGAGGACACTGAATCTTCTGTAATCAACGAATCTGGAAGCATCCCATCTGTGACAACACCCACTGACCATGAGAAAGGCCACTCTTACACTCCTGGAGATGATGAATCCGAAGAAACAGCTAGTAGTGATGAAGCCACTGACAATACGGAAGAGGACACTGAGTCTTCTGTAATCAACGAATCTGGAAGCATCCCATCAGTGAATTCCCCCACTGATCATGAGAAAGACCACTCCAACACTCCTGGAGATAATGAATCCAGAGAAACAGATAATGGTGATGGAACCACTGACAATGCGGAAGAGGACAGTGAATCTTCTGTAATCAACGAATCTGGAAGAATCCCATCTGTGAAAACACCCACTGACCATGAGAAAGATCAATCTAACACTCCTGGAGATGATGAATCCAGAGACACAGCTAATACTGATGGATCCACTGACGATACGGAAGAAGACACTGAATCTTCTGTAATCAACGAATCTGGAAGCATTCCATCTGTGAAATCACCCACTGACCATGAGAAAGGCCACTCTTACACTCCTGGAGATGATGAATCCGAAGAAACAGCTAGTAGTGATGAAGCCACTGACAATACGGAAGAGGACACTGAATCTTCTGTAATCAACGAATCTGGAATCATCCCATCTGTGAATTCCCCAACTGACCATGAGAAAGACCACTCCAACACTCCTGGAGATAATGAATCCAGCGAAACCGCTAATGGTGATGGAGCCACTGACAATATGGAAAAGGACACTGATTCTTCTGCAATCAATGAACCTGGAAACATCCCATCTGTGAAAACACCCACTGACCATGGAAAAGACCACTCTTACACTCCTAGAGATGATGAATCCAGAGAAACAGCTAATAGTGATAAAGCCACTGACAATACGGAAGAGGACACTGAATCTTCTGTAATCAACGAATCTGGAAGCATCCCATCTGTGAAAACACCCAGTGACCGTGGAAAAGACCACTCTTACACTCCTGGAGATGATGAATCCAGAGGAACAGCTAATAGTGATGAAACCACTGACAATACGGAAGACGACACTGAATCTTCTGTAATCAAAGAATCTGGAAGCCTTCCATCTGTGAAATCACCCACTGACCATGAGAAAGACCACTCCAACACTCCTGGAGATGATGAATCAAGAGAAACAGATAATGGTGATGGAACCATTCACAATACGGAAGATGACACTGAATCTTCTGCAATCAACGAATCTGGAAGCAACCCATATGTAAAAACACCTACTGATCATGAGAAAGGCTACTCTTACACTCCTGGAGATGATGAATCCGGAGAAACAGGTAATAGTGATGGAGCCACTGACATTACGAAAGAGGACACTGAATCTTCTGTAATCAACGAATCTGGAAGCATTCCATCTGTGAATTCCCACACTGACCATGAGAAAGGCCACTCTTACTCTCCTGGAGATGATGAATCCGAAGAAACAGCTAGTGGTGATGAAGCCACTGACAATACGGAAGAGGACACTGAATCTTCTGTAATCAACGAATCTGGAAGCATCCCATCTGTGAAAACACCCACTGACCATGAGAAAGGCCACTCTTACACTCCTGGAGATGATGAATCCGAAGAAACAGCTAGTAGTGATGAAGCCACTGACAATACGGAAGAGGACACTGAATCTTCTGTAATCAACGAATCTGGAAGCATCCCATCAGTGAATTCCCCCACTGACCATGAGAAAGACCACTCCAACACTCCTGGAGATAATGAATCCAGAGACACAGAAAATGGTGATGGAACCACTGACAATGCGGAAGAGGACACTGAATCTTCTGTAATCAACGAATCTGGAAGCATCCCATCAGTGAAAACACCCACTGACCATGAGAAAGATCAATCTAACGCTCCTGGAGATGATGCATCCAGAGACACAGCTAATACTGATGGATCCACTGACGATACGGAAGAAGACACTGAATCTTCTGTAATCAACGAATCTGAAAGCATCCCATCTGTGAAATCACCCACTGATCATGAGAAAGACCACTCTAACACTCCTGGATATGAGGAATCCACAGAAACAGCTAATGGTGATGGAACCCCTGACAATACGAAAGGGGACACTGAATCTTCTGTAATCAACGAATATGGAAGCGTCCCATCTGTGAAAACACCCAGTGACCATGAGAAAGACCACTCTAACACTCCTGAAGATGATGAATCCAGAGAAACATCTAATAGTGATGGATCCACTGACGATAGGGAAGAGGACACTGAATCTTCTGTAATCAAAGAATCTGGAAGCCTTCCATCTGTGAAATCACCCACTGACCATGAGAAAGACTACTCTTACACTCCTGGAGATGATGAATCCGAAGAAACAGCTAATAGTGATAAAGCCACTGACAATACGGAAGAGGACACTGAATCTTCTGTAATCAACGAATCTGGAAGCATCCCATCTGTGAAAACACCCAGTGACCATGAAAAAGACCACTCTTACACTCCTGGAGATGATGAATCCAGAGGAACAGCTAATAGTGATGAAACCACTGACAATACGGAAGACGACATTGAATCTTCTGTAATCGACAAATCTGGCAACATCCCATCTGTGGAAACACCCTCTGACCATGAGAAAGACAACTCTAACACTCCTGGTGATAATGGATCCAAAGAAACAGCTATTGGTGATGCAACCACTGACAATACGAAAGAGAACACTGAATCTTCTGTAATCAACGAACCTGGAAGCGTCCCATCTGTGAATACACCCAGTGACCATGAGAAAGACCACTCTAACACTCCTGGAGATGATGAATCCAGAGAAATATCTAATAGTGATGGATCCAATGACAACACGGAAGAGGACACTGAATATTCTGTAATCAACCAATATGGAAGCATCCCATCTGTGAAAACACCCACTGACCATGAAAAAGATCACTCTAACACTCCTGGATATGATGAATCCAAAGAAACATTTAATGGTGATGGAACCACTGACAATACGGAAGAGGACAATGAATCTTCTGTAATCAACGAACCTGGAAGCATACCATCTGTGAAAACACCCACTGACCATGAGAAAGACCACTCCAACACTCCTGGAGATGATGAATCAAGAGAAACAGATAATGGTGATGGAACCACTGACAATACGGAAGATGACACTGAATCTTCTGTAATCAACGAATCTGGAAGCATCCCATATGTAAAAACATCCACTGATCATGAGAAAGGCTACTCTTACACTCCTGGAGATGATGAATCCGGAGAAACAGCTGATAGTGATGGAGCCACTGACATTACGAAAGAGGACACTGAATCTTCTGTAATCAACGAATCTGGAAGCAATCCATCTGTGTATTCCCACACTGACCATGAGAAAAGCCACTCTTACACTCCTGGAGATGATGAATCCGAAGAAACAGCTAGTGGTGATGAGGCCACTGACAATACGGAAGAGGACACTGAATCTTCTGTAATCAACGAATCTGGAAGCATCCCATCTGTGAAATCACCCAGTGACCATGAGAAAGACCACTCTAACACTCCTGAAGATGATGAATCCAGAGAAACATCTAATAGTGATGAATCCACTGACGATACGGAAGAGGACACTGAATCTTCTGTAATCAAAGAATCTGGAAGCCTTCCATCTGTGAAATCACCCACTGACCATGAGAAAGACTACTCTAACACTCCTGGACATGATGGATCCAGAGAAACAGATAATGGTGATGGAACCACTGACAATGCGGAAGATGACACTGAATCTTCTGTAATTAACGAATCTGGAAGTATCCCATCTGTGAAAACACCCACTGACCATGAGAAAGGCCACTCTTACACTCCTGGAGATGATGAATCCGAAGAAACAGCTAATAGTGATGGAGCCACTGACAATACGGAAGAGAGCACTGAATCTTCTGTAATTAACGAACCTGGAAGCATCCCATCTATGAAAACACCCACTGACCATGAGAAAGACCAATCTAACACTCCTGGAGATGATGAATCCAGAGATACAGCTAATAGTGATGGATCCACTGACGATACGGAAGAAGATCCTAAATCTTCTGTAATCAACGAATCTGAAAGCATCCCATCTGTGAAATCACCAACTGACCATGAGAAAGACCACTCCAACACTCCTGGAGATAATGGATCCAGAGAAACAGCTAATGGTGATGGAACCACTGACAACACGGAAGAGGACACTAAATATTCTGTAATCAACGAATCTGGAAGCATCCCATCTGTGAAATCACCCACTGACCATGAGAAAGGCCACTCTTACACTCCTGGAGATGATGAATCCGAAGAAACAGCTAATAGAGATGAAGCCACTGACAATACGGAAGAGGGCACTGAATCTTCTCTAATTAACGAACCTGGAAGCATCCTATCTGTGAAAACACCCATTGACGATGAGAAAGACCAATCTAACACTCCTGGAGATGATGAATCCAGAGACACAGCTAATAGTGATGGATCCACTGACGATACGGAAGAAGACGCTGAACCTTCTGTAATCAACGAATCTCAAAGCATCCCATCTGTGAAAACATCCACTGACCATGAGAAAGACCACTCTAACACTCCTGGATATGAGGAATCCACAGAAACAGCTAATGGTGATGGAACCACTGACAATACGAAAGAGGGCACTGAAACTTCTGTAATCAACGAACATGGAAGCGTCCCATCTGTGAATTCCCACACTGACCATGAGAAAGGCCACTCTTACACTCCTGGAGATGATGAATCCGAAGAAACAGCTAGTGGTGATGAAGCCACTGACAATACGGAAGAGGACACTGAATCGTCTGTAATCAACGAATCTGGAAGCATCCCATCTGTGAATTCCCCCACTGACCATGAGAAAGACCACTACAACACTTCTGGAGATGATGGATCCAGAGAAACAAATAATGTTGATGGAACCACTGACAATCCGGAAGAGGACGCTGAATCTTCTGAAATCAACGAATCTGGAAGCATCCCATCTGTGAAAACACCCACTGACCATGAGAAAAACCAATCTAACACTCCTGGAGATGATGAATCCAGAGACACAGCTAATAGTTATGGATCCACTGACTATACGGAAGAAGACGCTGAATCTTCTGTAATCAACGAATCTGAAAGCATCCCATCTGTGAAATCACCCACTGATCATGAGAAACACCACTCTAACACTCCTGGATATGAGGAATCCACAGAAACAGCTAATGATGATGGAACCACTGACAATACGAAAGAGTACACTGAATCTTCTGTAATGGAAAGCGTCCCATCTGTGAAAACACCCAGTGGCCATGAGAAAGACCACTCCAACACTCCTGAAGATGATGAGTCCAGAGAAACATCTAATAGTGATGGATCCACTGACGATACGGAAGAGGACACTGAATCTTCTGTAATCAAAGAATCTGGAAGCCTCCCATCTGTGAAATCACCCACTGACCTTGAGAAAGACCACTCTAACACTCGTGGATATGATGAATACACAGAAACAGCTAATGGCGATGGAACCACTGACAATACGAAAGAGTACACTGAATCTTCTGTAATCAACGAATCTGGAAGCATCCCATCTGTGAAAATACCCACTGACCATGAGAAAGGCCACTCTTACACTCCTGGAGATGATGAATCCGAAGAAACAGCTAATAGTGATGAAGCCACTGACAATACGGAAGAGGGCACTGAATCTTCTGTAATTAACGAACCTGGAAGCATCCCATCTGTGAATACACCCACTGACCATGAGAAAGACCACTCCAACACTCTTGGAGATAATGGATCCAGAGAAACAGCTAATGGTGATGGAACCACTGACAATGCGGAAGAGGACACTGAATCTTCTGTAATCAACGAATCTGGAAGCATCCCATCTGTGAAAACACCCACTGACCATGAGAAAGGCCACTCTTACACTCCTGGAGATGATGAATCCGAAGAAACAGCTAATAGTGATGAAGCCACTGACAATACGGAAGAGGGCACTGAATCTTCTGTAATTAACGAACCTGGAAGCATCCAATCTGTGAATACACCCACTGACCATGAGAAAGACCACTCCAACACTCCTGGAGATAATGGATCCAGAGAAACATTTAATGGTGATGGAACCACTGACAATACGAAAGAGTACACTGAATCTTCTGTAATCAACGAACATGGAAGCATCCCATCTGTGAAAACACCCAGTGACCATGAGAAAGACCACTCTAACACTCCTGAAGATGATGGATCCAGAGAAACATCTAATAGTGATGGATCTACTGACGATACGGAAGAGGACACTGAATCTTCTGTAATCAAAGAATCTGGAAGCCTCCCATCTGTGAAATCACCCACTGACCATGAGAAAGACCACTCTAACACTCCTGGATATGATGAATTCACAGAAACAGCTAATAGTGATGGAACCACTGAAAATACGAAAGAGGACACTGAATCTTCTGTAATCAACGAATCTGGAAGCCTCCCATCTGTGAAAACACCCACTGACCATGAGAAAGGCCACTCTTACACTCCTGGAGATGATGAATCCGAAGAAACAGCTAATGGTGATTTAGCCACTGACAATACGGAAGAGGGTACTGAATCTTCTGTAATCAACGAATCTGGAAGCATTCCATCTGTGAAAACACCCACTGATCATGAGAAAGACCACTCTAACACTCCTGGAGATGATAAATCTAGAAAAACATCTAATATTGATGGAGCCACTGACAATATGAAAGAGGACACTGAATCTTCTGTAATCAACAAGCCTGGAAGCGTCCCATCTGTGAAAACACCCACTGACCATGAGAAAGACCACTATAATACTCCTGGAGATGATCAATCCAGAGAAACAGCTAATGGTGATGGAACCACTGATAATATAAAAGAGAACACTGAAACATCTGTAATCAACGAATCTGGAAGCATCCCATCTGTGAAAACACCTACTGACCATGAGAAAGACCACTCCAACACTCCTGGAGATAATGGATCCAGAGAAACATTTAATGGTGATGGAACCACTGACAATACGAAAGAGTACACTGAATCTTCTGTAATCAACGAACATGGAAACATCCCATCTGTGAAAACACCCAGTGACCATGAGAAAGACCACTCTAACACTCCTGAAGATGATGAATCCAGAGAAACATCTAATAGTGATGGATCTACTGACGATACGGAAGATGACACTGAATCTTCTGTAATCAAAGAATCTGGAAGCCTCCCATCTGTGAAATCACCCACTGACCATGAGAAAGACCACTCTAACACTCCTGGATATGATGAATCCACAGAAAAAGCTAATAGTGATGGAACCAATGAAAATACGAAAGAGGACACTGAATCTTCTGTAATCAACGAATCTGGAAGCCTCCCATCTGTGAAAACACCCACTGACCATGAGAAAGGCCACTCTTACACTCCTGGAGATGATGAATCCGAAGAAACAGCTAATGGTGATTTAGCCACTGACAATACGGAAGAGGGTACTGAATCTTCTGTAATCAACGAATCTGGAAGCATTCCATCTGTGAAAACACCCACTGATCATGAGAAAGACCACTCTAACACTCCTGGAGATGATAAATCTAGAAAAACATCTAATATTGATGGAGCCACTGACAATATGAAAGAGGACACTGAATCTTCTGTAATCAACAAGCCTGGAAGCGTCCCATCTGTGAAAACACCCACTGACCATGAGAAAGACCACTATAATACTCCTGGAGATGATCAATCCAGAGAAACAGCTAATGGTGATGGAACCACTGATAATATAAAAGAGAACACTGAAACATCTGTAATCAACGAATCTGGAAGCATCCCATCTGTGAAAACACCTACTGACCATGAGAAAGACCACTCCAACACTCCTGGAGATAATGGATCCAGAGAAACATTTAATGGTGATGGAACCACTGACAATACGAAAGAGTACACTGAATCTTCTGTAATCAACGAACATGGAAACATCCCATCTGTGAAAACACCCAGTGACCATGAGAAAGACCACTCTAACACTCCTGAAGATGATGAATCCAGAGAAACATCTAATAGTGATGGATCTACTGACGATACGGAAGATGACACTGAATCTTCTGTAATCAAAGAATCTGGAAGCCTCCCATCTGTGAAATCACCCACTGACCATGAGAAAGACCACTCTAACACTCCTGGATATGATGAATCCACAGAAAAAGCTAATAGTGATGGAACCACTGAAAATACGAAAGAGGACACTGAATCTTCTGTAATCAACGAATCTGGACGCCTCCCATCTGTGAAAACACCCACTGACCATGAGAAAGGCCACTCTTACACTCCTGGAGATGATGAATCCGAAGAAACAGCTAATGGTGATTTAGCCACTGACAATACGGAAGAGGGTACTGAATCTTCTGTAATCAACGAATCTGGAAGCATTCCATCTGTGAAAACACCCACTGATCATGAGAAAGACCACTCTAACACTCCTGGAGATGATAAATCTAGAGATAAATCTAGAAAAACATCTAATATTGATGGAGCCACTGACAATATGAAAGAGGACACTGAATCTTCTGTAATCAACAAGCCTGGAAGCGTCCCATCTGTGAAAACACCCACTGACCATGAGAAAGACCACTATAATACTCCTGGAGATGATCAATCCAGAGAAACAGCTAATGGTGATGGAACCACTGATAATATAAAAGAGAACACTGAAACATCTGTAATCAACGAATCGGGAAGCATCCCATCTGTGAAAACACCTACTGACCATGAGAAAGACCACTCTAACACTCCTGGAGATGATGAATCCAGAGAAGTAAATAATGGTGATGGAACCACTGACAATACGGATACTGAAACTTCTGTAATAAACAAACCTGGAAGCCCATCTGTGAAAACATCCGCTGACCATATGAAAGAAGCCTCTAACACTCCTGGAGATGATGAATCCAGAGAAACACCTAATGGTGATGGAACACCGACTGGATATCCGTTGAACAACAGAGGAGTTTCTGGAAGCAGTATATCCGTGGAGATGACCCATGGTGATAAAACACGCAGTAACAATACGAAAGACGACTCTAAACCTTCTAAAACCAAAACATCTGGAAACACAGCTCCTAGTGGTTGGACACCGACCAAACACCAAGAACATGATGTTGAATTTCATGGACTTAATAGCGAATCTTCAACTAAGGATGCAGCAACTGAAAATTATTCTCCTGAAATTGAAGGAAAAACTGAAAGAAGTCATTTATGTCACAGTTCTCCAGGTAATAATTTTGATATTCCCAAGAATTTTATATGTTCAAGATCGAAAGTTATGTTCTTTGGGATATAAATTTAAATTGGTAAATAGAGAGGAAATAAAAACTCAAATTTACATTGAAAAAATATACAGCGTCCGTCTATAAAGTTCATTCCCCCCTACTAATTTTTGAACCACTTGGTATATCGCAAAGACAGTCTCGAACAACAGCAGTTTACATCTCATCTTCAGATGATTGCGCCGTGTGTCGAAACATGATATACTATAGGTATAGTACACATTATATACAGTGCCCGTCTAAAGTCCGTTTCCCCCTACTAATTTTTGAACCACCTGGTATATCGCAACGAAATTTGGAAGGCTTAAATAGGAGATAAAAACCCACATTTTCATGAAAAAATCAGAGCTGATAGTTTCGGAATGAAAGCTGGGCGCCATCTTCAATAATTTGTTCAAATAGAATACCCGGTGTATATCATTGCATGATGGATTAGGGATGATCATAAGGAATCCAACAATACCAAGTTCGATGCTATTATCTCCAAAGACTACGGAGATACCGCCTTTTATTTCATTCGGAGATAATAGCATCAAAATTGGATTCCTTATGATCATCCCTAACCGATCATGCAATGATATATCGGGTGTTCTATTTAAAAAAATCATTGAAGATGGCGCTCAGCTGCCATTTTGATACTTTTAGCAGTGATTTTTTCATGAATTTGGGTATTGTTGGTTGGGTTGGAGTTGAGATGGCGCCCGTGGTTCAGTGAACGCTACACTATGGGCACGTTCTTAGCTTTTGAGATGGAGATGTGATTGAACCATTTGCTACAGACATTAGTTATTGTCTACAAAGACCTACCCTACACTGATGAGGACAAAACCCAGAAATCAGGTGGTCCAAATGTCTCAAAATGAACATTCCCATGCAACTAGCAATTGCGGAGACACCCGTGTAGGAACTCTGCTCGGAAATTCATTAGATATAATTCAATGTTCGTCGTGGTATTATCCAGGAAAATTATTGTTTTCTGATGGATTTTCGACCCAATTATTCCTATTGTATAGGATTATGGCAATAAGCCGGTCCTGGTAGGGCAGGACACCTTGTTTCAATAGCCAATCCACTTGATCAGTCGGAGATATGGTTTATGTCAACGATTATATAAACAACACTATACTGGCCAGATATAGATGATAATGAAAAATCAAATGTAAAACATACCAAACGTTTCAATTCCTCATAAATCTGAATTCGGTATTTGACATTATAATGTAATGAAACGAATAATTTCGACTAGTTTTTGTTTTGGATGATGATATAACTCTTTTTGCAATTTCTACTGAAACTTGCTTTACGATTGTTTCATGGGCCGTCTTGTTGGTACTAAATTAGAAAATAACGAAATATATTGAAAGGAATAATATGATTATACAAATAATTAACTGATTATAACTGAAGTGAATGCTTTCACGTTTCAGATAAACCATGTACCAAAGAAGGTTTCTTCCGTCTCAACCATTCCTGCACGCAGCATTACGAGTGTTACTTCAGCAAGAAGTGTGGAAAAATTATTTCCTCCAATATCTATGACTGTCCCAAATGTCTCAAATTCAATGTTAGAAAATCTAGATGTGATCTTCCAAGATATGTACCAGAGTGTACTATACACGAGGAAAACTACCAGAAATATCAAAAACATATACTTTTCCGGCCTGTGAAACTATGTTCTGGACCTGGCCTTTTCCCAGATCCAACAAGCGAGAACAAATATTACGAGTGTATCGACATTCTCGGAGAAAATATTTTTTACCTAACATCGGTTGCTTGTCCAATCAAAAAAAAGTTCAACCCAAAAACTGGGAAGTGTGAATTAAATTATTTCCACCCCCACCACAACAATCCTTATGTCTTAGGGGAATGCAAAGGGAACTCATATACCTTCCACAGGTATAGTTGCCAAAAATTATTCAAGTGTGGTGAGAATCAGAAACCCGTGGAATTGGAATGTCTTAGTGAATACATTTTCAATGGAAAGGTGTGTCAGCTGATAACCCTCACAAGTTATTGTGACTGGGATGTTCTGAAAGATATGTTGTATAAAAAAGCAAAAGAATAAATTAATGTACTTAACCGTTTTCATTGATTTATTTAGGATTCTCATGTAAACAATCACATCTCATTTTGTATTGAACACCTACCAATAGTACTTGTGTCAACTGAATTGTGTCATTGGAACCATGATTTTGGAATGCCATAGAGCTTTTGGAATTTCCAACTATTCATCCATATTCCAACAAGGACATAATTTGGTTCAAAGATTTGGCGCCACGGAAAATAATGATAGCCTTCCTCTACCTGCACAGACTATGTTTATGATGGAGTATTATTATTATCATTATTATAGTTCAGGATCCGCAGGAGGTACAGTCAAAGGCATTCAAGCCATAGAGATGCTCATTATACAATACTAGAAACAAAAATGAACTAGTGGTAGTAGGATTAAATTTATTTCGACTGTGAAATAACTAATTTATCTGAACAAAGTAATATTTATCTCTTGTTCTCTCCGTCTCATTCGGAACCTTATCATACAGCTGCAGTGTTCTTCTAGAAGACTCCTGATTATTCTTTCACGGTTCGGCGTTTCAAATTTAGATGGCTCTTTATTGATTTATTTAATTAAAGAGGTCACCCAACAGATGCACAAAGAGCACATCCTATTACAGGGTGACACAAAGTGAAATAATGTATTTTTATAATTCATATTATGCTGGTCGTTAGAGAATAGTTATTTAAGTAACAAGGAATATAAAAACATGTTAATATTCGAGACGCTTACCGAGGATGTTAACAGTCGATACATTCCGTGTTACTTATCACGTTTTTCCCGATGCTTGTTGACATTTCTCAAAATTTGCCTGGATTGAAGTTTGTTTTCTTACCCTTCCTTCATGATTATTCGTTCCGTTATTTCATTCTAAGTTGCTTGTGCGCGTAACTAAGTTACCGAATAAGCAGGCAACAATAATATTCAAAAAGTCTCATAACCTAAAAATTGATATAAACTGAAGGTATTACCTGTCAAAGCCAAAGTCATTATTACCCTAGGCATGTGAATAACACTATTTACATTCCGTTGTCAAGATGAATTAGTAAACGAATGATATAGTCCATTTACCTGTTTTGTTGCTAAGCATGTATGGACTATTTACAGTGTCGGCAGCGGGAAAAATAACATAATTCTAGTACTTATAAGGTAATAAAAGAAAATTGAATATAATAAACAAATGTTACACAATCAAAAACAAGCTCTTACTCCTAGAATTCTACAAAATTTTACGACATATATATGAATAAATTCCTTATTTGACAGCTGTACCAAATAATGAAATTAATTTTTGTCTCAATTTTCTTTTAAAATTCATGAAGTTGTCGCCAAAGATATCAACATCAGAGTCACAAATTGTCCCACTTTGAGCAGCCACACCCTCGTATTTTCTTGACAATGAAGTAATTTCAAAATTTGTTTTTCATCACATATAGTACTCGGAAATATCTATCTTCAGGTTGATGAAATATTTGTATATCTATTTTCCACGGCTACCTACGACCAACTAAAAAGTGAAAAATCCAAAAAAACACTAGGGAATATTTTACTTCAAAACTAACACCAGATTCTGGCTCAGAACACATCAAAATTCCCGATCACAGTGCTTGATTCATTAAAAATATACAGGGTGTCATCTGTTACTAGCAACATCATTTATTTTTATTCATCTGTAATGACTGGTTGCTTTCGAAAAAAATTTCTCTTGTCAAAAAGTGCCTAAACGTGTTCAATTGTTATTATATTACTTTTTCATGGCTTTCTATGACCAGTTGAAAAGTGAGAAATTGGGAAATACATACTAAAAGATTTTTTTAGTTCGAAACTAACATCATATTCTGGTTCAGAACATGCTTGAACCTCCATATCTCACTAAAATATACAGGGTGTCTTACACGTGTTCAATTGATGCTACAGAAAATAAACAAATATTACTTTTTCATGGCTTGCAATAACCAGTTGAAAACTGAAAAATTGGGAAAAACATACTAAAAGATTTTTTTACTTCGAATCTGATATATTCTGGTTCAGAACAGTCTCTTACAGTGTCTTACAGTCTAGCAACATTTTTTATTTGCATTTATCCTTAATGTTTGGTTGATTTTAAAAATTTTGTCTATAGTAACAAATTACCTAAATGTTCAATTAATGCTATAGAAAATAATCAAATATTATTTTTTCATTGGCTATGACCAGTTGAGAAGTAAAAAAATGTGGAAAACATATTAATGATACTTTTAGAACAAAAGGTTTCTGGATCAGAAAACCCTGAAAACCCCAGCTCGAAACTTAAATATAAAAATATACAGGTATCTGTAGCTGGCAAATTAAATTCTTCTACAATCAAAAAGTATCCAAAATATTCAATTGATGCTGAAGAAAATAAAGAAATATTTTACTTCCATGGCTAGATATTGTTGAAGATATGCAAACTTGTCATTCACCTTGTATATTCGACATGATAATCAAGTTATTGTTTTTGTTTAGTATCTGAGTTGTTGATAAAAAAAAATGTGTTTACTTTCACTTATGTATGTACAATTTGTCTACCGTTATTAAAAGTATATTATTCCTGTTGAAGTTCATTATTAATTGATCTAGTACATTCCACTGCCAAATTCAGTAATCCTAACAGATATAACTGGTAAACATCTGTAAAACTAGCAACAAAAAATATTTAATAAAGAGTTAGACATGTTATCATTTACAGGTGACTTCATATATAATTTCATGATTCGGGCAACGAGATCTGGGGGCTTTATGGTGTTTTGAACCAGAATATGGTGTTAGCGTGGAGATATAACAATTGTTATTATTTTTTCCCTAATGTTCCCCTTTTCAACATGAATACCTCCCAAGAGGTTATCTTGAACGATGGAAAATATCGACTAAAGTTTGTCTTTCAGTCGCAGATGATTCCACAAAAGATTTTATGAATTTCATATTCATATTTTCGAACTAAAATTTCGGGGCTTGTTTCAATTACAAAACCAAATTCTGGTTAGAACAGTCTATATCACTTCAGATCTTGTTACTTGAATCATCAAAATATACAAGGTGTCATCTGTAAAACTAGCAACAAAAAATATTTAATAAAGAGTTAGACATGTTATCATTTACAGGTGACTTCATATATAATTTCATGATTCGGGCAACGAGATCTGGGGGCTTTATGGTGTTTTGAACCAGAATATGGTGTTAGCGTGGAGATATAACAATTGTAATTATTTTTTCCCTAATGTTTCAATTTTCAACTTATCATATCTAGCCATGAAAAAGTAATATTAGATAATTCTGTACAGTATCAATTAACCGTTTTTGGGTACTTTATGACTGAGAAAGACATTTTTTAAATCAACAAAAGCTACGGATGAACAAGTGTTTTCAATTATAAATACAGCCTGTATATTTTTATGATTCAAGAGTTAAAGTCTAGGTCTAGGTTGTCCTGAACCAGAATCTGCTGTTACGTTTGTGCAATAAAAATCCTTAATGTGTTTTCCCCACTTTTTCACTTTTCGGCTGGTTATAGCTAGCTATGAAAAAGTAATATTTGAGAATTTACTACAACATTCTGAAGTAATTAGTGACTATGGAAAAAAAATTTAAATCAACCAAATACTTATTACGGATGAATGAAAATCAATATTGTTAGTTACAGAAGACACTCTGAATATTTTAAATAATCAAGCAGTGATATATGAGGGTTTCTGAGTGCCCTAAAACAGAATTTAGTATTATTTTTGCAATAAAAAAGTCGATGGTAGGATTTTCTAATTTTTCACTTCTCCATATGGTCGTAGGTAGCCATGAAAAAGTAATATTTGAATTTTTCCTACAGCATTATTTGAACATTTTTAGGTACTTCGTGACTAAGGAAAAAAAATCGAAATCAACCAAACATTACGGATAAATTAATAACAATAAAAAATGTTGTTAGTTACAGATGACACTCTGTATATTTTAATGAATTAGCACTGAGATATGGGGGTTTTAGGGTGTTCTGACTCAGAATATGTTGTTATTTTTGCGATAAAATTCAATTGGTCGTAGGTGGCCGTGGAAAATGGATATACGAATATTTCATCAACCTGAAGGTAGATATTCCTGAGTACTATATGTTATGAAAAACAAATTTTTGAATCACTTTACTGTCAAGAAAATACGAGGGTGTTGCTGCTCAAAGTGGGACACACTATATTATAGTTTCATGCATCTAACTAGAGAAGAATTACAATAATTCGTTGAAGAAGTCGATGATACAATGTTGATCGATTTAGTGAATTATAACGATTATAATTTAGTGATAATTGTTGCATGAGTCTGAATCAGTAAAATAATTTGAACACAAAGGATGAAACATAAAATTCTCTCCTGATGAATAATGTTCCAATTTATAAAAATCATCATCAGCTTGATAATCGAAATGGTGTCTCTGACGAAAAAAATCTATAATTTAGATTACTGCAAATTCCTTTGGACATATTCTTATCGTTCACGGAGGATAAAACCTAAGGTGTTTAGAGATTTTCTTACCGTATTTTCTATGACTTTCAAAAGTGAGCTTTCTGTCTAATATTATAACAAGGTCTTTTTTTTCGTCAGTAGCTGCAATCTGCTGATTGTTAATGCACAGGTATTCGTGAAGAGGGTTGAGGTTTTTGGAAAACAAAATATAACAAATTTTTTTAAGGTTAATTGATAATCGGTTTATGAGACAGTAATCAGAAAAACGATCTAGGTCAGCCTGAAACCCAAGATAGTCGGTGGTTGTCTCATTTCTTTGTATGCTTTCAAATCATCTGCAAATAATTTCATTTTATAATTAACAAACATATCCTCAATGTCGCTAACAAAAATACTGAATAAAATTGGACCTAGGTGAGAGTCTTGGGGTACACCTGACTTTATAAGTTATTCTTATATCATCTAACTTATTCGATGGAAAGTAGAATTCTATAGTACACAGAATCCTACCCCATGGCTCACAGGATAATCATAAAAAAGTGATTAGCCGGGCTGGGACTATAAATTGCTATGTTTTTCCATTGTTTCGCCGCTTTTCGAGACAACAAAAACAACGCTGAAGATGCTCACTGCAGGTGTGAGCTAAACGTCCAAGGTATGATAAACTTGGTATTAATTTGATAAGTTTATCTGAATAAACACATGTGTTCGGTTCTGATGTATAATAAAGAATGAATCGATATTGATTACAGGTTACAAATAATTAATGATCAGGTCAATTGTTAGGGTTATTTTCTCTTTATTGTCTCCATTAATCTTTCGAATGTCGCTGGAGCATTACAGAACCCAAATGGCATAACTGTGAACTGCCACAATCCTGAGCCGATAGTCTTCTGGAGCCAGTTCAACCTGCCAATATCCACTCTTCAAGTCTAGCGTCGAGAAAATCGTAGAGGCTAACGTGTCTAGGGTGTCGTCTTTTCTCGGGAGAGGATAACTGTCCTTCGTCACGTTGTTCGGTTGACAATAGCCTACGAAAAGGCGTAATGATCCGTATTTCTTCTTCATTAGCACGACTGGAGAGGACAAGGGACTCGATATCGCTGACTATTTTGTTAGCCTACTTTTCTTGGCCGGAAGAAGTCTTCTAGCTGACTGGATTGGTCGGGCATTCCCAGTGTCAATATTGTGCTGAACCACCTTTGTTCTACCCCATACCTTTTTGAGCGGTATCGAAGATGATTTCGTACTTATCGACTAAATCCTTTAGTTTGGACTTTTTAGTTGGTCCTATCTCCTTGGAAAAGACGGCAACCAACGTATCCAATTTTGACGACAAGTTGCTGGCTTGGCTAGTAGTACTGCGTAAACTCCTAATCACAGAGGAAATTGACGAACAGTGCCCCAAAATTGTTCCTTTCTTCACTGGATAGGAATTGACATCCATGACCCTTATCGGCACATATTTATTAACACGCAAAAGGATTTTCCTGGTGCAATTCACTGTACAATTTTCTCATTATGAAGAATGTGCTCGAACAACATAACGTTACCATTGCTCACATCTTCAGCCAACAGGGCCCTGATCATCCCTTTACTCCTTCCTCGAAGAAACAGCCCTCCTCCATTCACACGTAAGAGGCCATCCTTGAAATTCAGCTTGAACCCTCTCGAATTCATGATATCCATTCCAATAACTGCAACGTCTTTGATGTTCTCTTTTAGTGCCCAGCATTTTATTTTTGTGCTACCTAAAATCAGCTTCCAAGTTGACGACTCAATTCTTCTTCAACACTACTCTCATCACTTTTCTCACGGCAACTTCAACAGTTGCAGGCTCCTGAGAAATTACTCAACTATTATGATTTTACTATCGGTTTTTGCATGACTGTTTCATAGCCTGCAGCCTCGATTTCCAAAGCGTGTGCCCGTGCATTTATGATATGTGTTGGACGGGCTAGTATAACCTCTTGCCTGGTTTTTGGCCTCCATCGAAGAATTCCTGCACTACTATGCGCTCCATTACCTTTTCCGGTGTGGCTGGATATACAAGGAGAACCAAGCATACAATGTAAGGATTCACTTGATTTCTGCCATCAGTGTCTCATCTGTGGGTGGGTATATGGGTCTGGCCATACCGAAGTGCTAGATATTTTATCAGCTGTTCATAGTCTTGGCTTCTTGGCAATGTCAATGTTAATGCTACAGCTCTTTTTTCTGAATTCAATACATTTACTGGTTTACTAGTTTTTTCGTTGAAGTGGGGCTACTTCATAGACAGCTTCCCTGTTTCAGGACCGACCTTGATATATTTTATCTCCTTTTTCCATGTTCAAACTCAGTTTCATCATTACATTTTTGTTGAGTTTCTGTGCTGTGCTCAGGGTCCATTCGTTTTTCCAAATTATTATTTCCTTCATTTTGTCGATTTCTACCACGATTCCTTTTTTGATATTATCCACTTCTGTGTTCATTCCATCCTCGAATGTATCTATCTCTGTCTCGACGGTTCCATTCTTTCTCCTAACCAGTTTTCCGCATTACAAAGTTCTTCGTTAAGACTTTTCGAAATTTCTAGACGCTTATTTTCGAAACTCTTTCTTCGAGTTTTCTTCAAGCTTTTCCTCCAGACTCGAGTTATGTTGATGTTCTTCTTTCAAACTCACCGTTTTGGTGTTTTCGTAATCGAGTTTCTTCAATATCAAACTCACATCAATTCCAGAAACTTCGGATAAAAAGTTTTTAACGTCTCTCCTTCTTGAGTCGGTCCTTCTGAGAGCGTTTTCTGTTTCAATTCCACCACCCTCGAATCCACAAGGTGTACTCTCCTCAAAAACATTTTATCTTTTATTATCTTTGAACAAGGTATCAGTCTAATTCAATCAAAAAGTTCATTAGTTTATTTTCCCGTAATATGCAAAGTTGCAGACTTCTCGAACACCTATTTGTTTAACGGGTCGGTGGTCTATTTTGGTCAAAAGAAGGTTTATCAGTTTATTTTTCGGCAAACGCGAAAACTTATTCATTTTAAAAATCTCACTTCTTGGACCAATTGTAATCAAAATACACTTTATCTACCACATCTATTTCAATGGTACCTAAAATAACAAATTTATCAGAAAAAGTATTATTATACATTATTATTATGAATACTGCTAAGCCCACTCTGAAGATTTCACTCTTGTTCTCCTTGTTTTGTTTGGCTGGGCTTATTATACAGGGAGTTACTTAAGTACCTAGACAAACTTTGCTGGGTGATTCTTCGAGAGATTTCATGGTGACATTTGTCCTAAATAGCTTTGTTTTTGAAATACTTTACTTTCACATATTCGACCATAATCAGTTCAACAGTGCAAACGACAAAAATCATTCGTTTCTCAAATAATCCATAGGAGCAATAATCCATAAGAGCTTGCCTTGTTTAACCTTTTTTTTTGACAGACATATTCTGAAAAAAGGAAAATTCTGTCTTTATTAATTTCCATCGTTTTGTACTTTTAAAATTTTTAATTTACTTGGTTTACAAGCTAAATGAAAAAATAAATGCAAACAGTTTTCTAGTTTCGTATAACATAATGACATTATTTTGATCCCTGATGCCTGATAAAGTTAATTATTCTGGAAAAATCGTTTTGGTCATTTTCATCAGTTATTAACTTTATTGTAAAAATAATAAATAAAGTTTAGAAAAAGTGTTGAAATTGATAAGTCAGAGCAACTGCTGCACCTCACCAACAAACTGTATGTAAGTAAGGTATTTTTCGATTTCATCTGGAGTTCGATACAGTAAGAGAAAAAATCAAGTGGATTCATATCGGGTTACCTAGGTGGCCCACCACGCCGTAACCAGCGAAACTGGCATGCAACCAATCTGAAGTGTGCTTGGGCACCTTCATGCATAAACCAAATTCGAATCCTTCACCTCAGTAGGTCGGTATTTTGACCAGTAATCTTTGATGAATAAATATTTGAGGTTATGGACAGAAATTGTTAATAAAATCGGTAACACACATGAAACTCGTTTATACCTTACAAATATAAAAATATTTTATTGTTATGTAAGCTACTACAAGAACAGTAGCTCAACACAAGTCGCTGACTATATCACAAAACTTATAAAGTAAAATCGAAAGGTTCAAAGTCAGTTCTCAACCTCATAACCAACGTTTCTTCCTCATCCTTTAGCAACAAACATTCTTTCCATTCAGCTCTATCTGTCATATTAAGAATAGGTCCAGATGCAAGTATTTCCCTAGCAAAATTCAGAGGAAAGTGGATTGATCCTTGAATCTTTGTATACATCAAAGTACCGTCTGGCAGTTCCACAGTAAAATATGGTACTTTTGGAGGAAGAACTTGATCTAACCGATTGTCCGGATCAAGAATGTCTAATTTGAAACCCTGACTTTCTGAATCATCCTGAAACGTTAAACATGAAACATGAAAAAGTAAATAAAAAAAAATCCCTTACCATAAATATATTTTTCAATTCTTTCATTGCATTCTTTGGAATAGGGACTGCTTGAAGTTGCATATGAGAAGTTTTGTAATTTCTTTCAAAAAATACTGGGACTTTTTCATTTCTAGCATAAAACTTTCGAAGGGATTCCTTGAATTTTTCGATTTCTTCCAACACCTCAACAGGTTGACCTATACTACTCTGATAATGCTCTATCGGACATATAAGAAAATGTTCCTCCACCAAGGCACCTGAAATGATATACAGTTCAATAAACTGCATAAAACAGATTATAGTAGTTTAAAAAACATAGGGGTGTGGAAAACTGTGCCGGATTTGGTGAGGTGCTTTATGACTATCAGCCCCGTTGGTAAATTTTAAGAGGCAGCAAAAACAAGCAAGTGGCAATCCTCGTCGCCGTCCCAAGCAAACGCGCAAACCGCGATAGACGCATCAAAAGGATCTCAAGTGGCAGCAGTGCCTGCGAAGTACCAATATACTGGGACAACGAAATCATTGACCAGAGCCTCATTCATAAAATCGGACTTGCACAGGATGCAGAGTGCCGTCTATGCATGGAGGATGATGAAACGGCTAAACACATCCTGTGCACATGCCCTGCAGCAGCCAGAACCAGATTTTCAATATTTGGCAATACAAAAGTAAGGCCAGAAGATCTGGTAAACTGTTCTCCCAACATGTTACTCAATTTCGTTAAGAGATTGGATATGCTGGGAGAAATATAACCATAGGGTGAGCCACAATAGGCCATTGGCCGCAGTGGAGAGCCTGATGTATGGGCTCACTCACATTTAAACCTAACCTAACCTAACCCCACGAAAACAGAGTAACCAACTAAAATCAGATAAACATTCCTCCAAATTAGAAACAACCACGCCACAACTGTTCTAATCCGCCCTTGGGAATTGCTTACAAGAAAGTCAGGTCGAATTAAATTTTAGCATGACGATGATAACGATAACAAGTCTAACAGTGATCATTTTGTCACTTTAAATAAAAGTAGTTTACAAACTACGTCTGTTTCCTTTGGTGCAATTCATTTTAAAAAATTCTTCCACTTCAGTACAACGGGTTGCAACTTATTCATTGGCTTGTACATTGACTTTCATAAGCTTCCATCTGATTTTTGTGGTACCAAAAAGTTGTCTGATTAGTAAGGTCCCTTAATGCTTCGTTTTTTTTTGCTTGGGGGGGGGGTAACAAGGCGGTTGAAACCTTTATGGGCACCTTATCCTGCCTGTTCTTCACTACATAAAGTAGTGTGGGAGTCCTCTGCACCCAAAATTGAATTCCTCCTCAAGTATACCCACTAAACATTCCGCCACCCACGTGGTAGGCTCTTCCAGAGAAGCTTTCTAGAAGACACGGAGACCTACTGGCCCATTGTATCTTACCTTACCACTGTCTCGGGCCATCAGAATTTTTTTACAGTTGCTAGAGTTTGGACCTGTTACCGGCAGCCAGAGTGATTAATAATAATAATAATAAAACTTTATTTTCACTCAGTCAAATTTGTATTGTATGGGAATTGTCAAGACACCAAAATAAAGAGAATGCAATTAGATTAAAGGAAAATAGAGATCAAGACAACTTGATATCAGTTAAAATATTCAATCAGTTAAAGTATTCACTCAGCATATAATAACATTTTTCTAATAAATGATCTCTCAACCTTTCTTTAAACACAGACAGCTTTTTTATATTCCTTAAGAGTTATTTATGTATCACGGGCGTAAAGTATTGCTAGTATATTTTTTGGATTTTTGATCTTGAAAAAAATACGAAGTAGGCCTTAGAATTTTTATTTTCAATTCGAATTTATGGCAGTCAACTAGAACTATTGATGCTCTATCTATTGAAAAAAAAAAAAACTTCTGAATCGTATTATAAATAACAGTTTTAGAGAGGTGACGAAATGTTTGCAATGCATCGTAGCATGTGCTTTTGTTCAACAAATACATTTTGAATAGAGGTTCAAGCACCCCAAAAACAGATACCATACCTTGCATAGATTCTACTTGGGCAAGATAGATTTTGATCAAATAACCTTCAGTTAAAACTGCTAGTAGATTAATGAAAATAAACTTCAGGGAGTTGAGTTTTGAAGTTAACTGCTGACAGTGAGCTTTCCAGTTGAGGAATTCACCAATAAAAATACCCATGAATCTACTTTCATTAGTATTAGTTAACGTCATGTTATTAACAGTGACACAAATGTCTTCGATTTTATTTTGAAAACTGTGGATACGAATAACCTCCGATTGTTTTAGAAATGAAGAGTAGGTCGTTCTTGTTGAAAAAATGTTATACCCAATTTACTGTGATAGCACATTTATATTCTAAGGCTTTGGTATCTGGTGCTAATATGATTAATGAAAAATCATCTGCATAAGCAGTATAATGACTTCTTATAGTTACAGAATCTATACTATACTATACACATAGACGATGAACAGAATGGGACCCAATATTAAGCCTTGTGGGACTCCCATATTCATACTTGAAGTATCAGATGTAATTTTACAAATTTCATTCTCTTTATTTACAAATTGTTTTCGATTATCTACAAGTGTTGCTAACCAACTCAAAGAAGCACCTCTAATGCCATATTTTTCTAATTTTGATATAAAAACATACATGGATTTGCGAATTTTTCAGAGCGAAATCCATGTTGAAAATGACACAGGATAGAGTGTTTATTTAAAAACGATTGGAGACGGTCTGAAAAGGCGTATTCAAATATTTTTGAGTGTCCACGTGTAATTGTATCAGGACGATAATTTTCCATTAAGGTTGTTTCCCCTTTGTTGAAAATGGGAGTTACTTTACCAGTTTTCAGTTGTTGTGGGAAAACACTGAATTAAAGATCGGCGCTTTTAAGCACTCGGCTTTGTTACCGATTGGTACATTTTTCAAATAATTTCAAAACTGTCTCAAAATATAAGGTGCTCAGATTTTCATCCGAGAAATAATTTTTTCCGATTGATTGACCCAAATCTACTAGTAAAACAGTTTGCTATGAACGAAACAAGGTGCCCTGTTATGTTTCTTTCATAACAAGCTGATTGTGAACAATTGTAGATTCCTTCACAGTTTGCTACGATTTAATTTTTTTTGTTTCAATCTTTATTTTTTCAAAAAATGGTGTCCTGGGTATGCGCTACGCTACTGGCAACCGAAAAACGTATTTTTGGTATCTTAGATCTATCCTTCAGCAACGTTCAAAAGATCAGACTTATGGCTAGAATAGAATAGAATAGAATAGAATTTATTCATCATTGAAAATTCTACAACTGTATTACTACATTTATAAAATTTTATCAGACTAGTCAAGAACATTTAATACAGTTCGGTTATTAGTTGCATTTTTGAAAATGTAGTCAGTTTAGACATGACGTAAGAAATTTGTATTTTTTGGTTTAGGGTAATCGAATCTGTCAATTTTTATACAGTTTTGGCCGTAATGCTATGATCAACACGGGCCGCGAAAGCCTGAAACATCTCATTCTTACCTTTGGCAAGTGCTAAATAAACAGAAGTCCCAACCGAGATGATGAGGTGTTTTTCCACTGAAGGGCTAGCAAGACAAAACCAGCATTTACTCTGATCGAATTCCACTTTGGGTTTCTTATTTCTTTTCTTATTTTTATTGGCATCTTCTGGAGCATTCATATCGTAGAAATACTGATTAGGCCCTGATGATTTCCTTTTACTTTTGAAAACTGAAAATGATATTGATATAGATAGAGATTCATTAACCAGTAATCAAATGTAACTACCAATTTCCAAAATGCTTTACCGATTAGCTAACTTACTTCTACTTTCCAAATCGTAGAAGCTGAAAGGACAAGGTGTTTCGTCTGTCGTCTTCTGAAACAGCTCACTCAGTTTCATTTTAACTAGAGGTGTCAGGCTCAATGCATATATCCATTTTTCTTTATTTGCATTACCAACTCTCGCCAGTGCTATGAATCGAGAAACTGTTTCCATGGTAACATCATGGTCCCCCAAATTCGGACATCGGAAAGGTGGTCTTTCATAAAATATGCCTTCTAGCCCGCTGATAATATATCTCGGTTTGAGTTTCATACACAAGTAACTAGGAAGATCACTCTGAGCATTCGCGGACAATGATACCTATTATAAAAACTTTGTTATTAAAAATTCCTGAAATATTAATAGCTATTCAGTAGTCAAATGAAATAATGCCTGACTATAAAGAAAGGCGAAATAATATATTCACCAAAAAATTTCAGGCATGTAAATCATTTTTCTCCACAACCATTACAGAATTTTCAAATTCTGAAATCAAATTTGATAACAGAATGGTAACATCCTCGCTCTTGATATTGAATAAATATTCTACAAAACTTGCTGTCCCATGCATTTTGCGTGTTTTTCATTCAGTTACTTGTATAAGAATAATATTCTGACATTTGTAATATATATAATAATGTAAATCCATTATTGTAACAATAGTAATTCCTTTGATTTCCTTTTTTAATTTCTAAGAATAGTTCACAAGCAGTGAAATGTTATCTGAAGAGCAGTGTTGAGCAGACTTTGTTGTGCTTAAAACTTGTACCAATGTAACTGATAGAACCAGAAAATAACGTCTTTATTCTACATAAAAAAAAGATAACAGTTGATAAACTATTTGACATTCAACAAGAACAACACAGAAAATATATCGTCATGAAAACGTGTCTTGCATATGTCTTGATTCCATTTCAACACTATATTTAATTATAATTAAATTAGTTCTGGAAAAAAAAAAACTCGCGAATCTTTCAACACTTACAGAAGACTTCTCATCATCCAAATTAAAAACCACTATAATTCGACTGTACTTCGATAACAGTCAAATCTAACGTTAATATTGCTAAACTAGTGTGAGAATATTTTTCTGTCACTAGAGTGAGAACGTAATTCATTTAAATTGGATAGGAACAGAGGTGTTGCAAAATATTTCTTCAATCTCATGAGAGAAAATGTAAGTATTTTGTTATCAGAATTGGCGAATTCTGCGACGATCGTGGAGAAATAGTATATTGTGCAACGAGTGAGAGAGGTAACTTTTCCCACATGTTGCACACTAAGCGTTTTCTACAACTGCACAAATTTAAAGAATACAAGTAATGTAACTCATTATTTATTTTTATAGTTAGCAAAACTAAAATAACAATGAAGTATCCTACCTTCTAACAGTTCAATAATTTATTTAAAATCATCAAAATAAAAATATCAGGATGTAAAATTAAAATGTTATCAAAAAAAACAGTCTAGCCTGGGTTTTGAACCCGCCTGTGTGCCAAGGGGATACACGATCCACTGCACCACTGAGCCTTTTTATTTTTTCCGTTAACCAGCTGTCGTACCCTTACGAACGGCAGCCCTCAAAAATTGAAACTTGTGCGAGCCAAGGACTATCAAGGTCTTACCTTTTAACGTGCGATTCCTACCACTGAGCCTTATTATAAAACTTTTGTTTTTGAATTTGAAATAGAATTTTTAATAATTATCAAATTCTTTTTATCTACCAAAACACCCACTACAAAAAGCTATGGTAATTCGAAAAAAAAAAGCGAACAAATTTTTTTTTAATTGTTACTTCTTTATCAAAGCACGAATGAAAACTACCTTAAGAATTTAAAAAACATAACCTGACAGTTGTGACAATTGACAACTAGTTAAAACTGAACAACAGCCAACTAAGTTTTTGTTGATTCTTCATATAAATGTATGTGGTGTGGGCAAACTGCAGTGAGAAAAAATATTTTACACAGTATGAGCAATACATGGTTTTGAAAGTAAGTAAGCTATGAGAAATACTCTACTTTTCATAGCAGTTGTAGAAAAATACATATCTGGTATTATTTCTGAAGTAACGATGCAGACATACTAAATAATGGTGTATAATACACGTGTACAAGTGCCTTTAAAGAACTCGTTGCATTATGGGCACTCTGCTTCGAGTCATTTCCTCAAACTCGTTGCGGGTGCTTTAAAGGCTCACTTGTACACTTGTATCACAATATACTATCATTCAAAGTTATTACCTCTTTTGAGCCGTCAGCGACAATATTAGACGGCCACTGAGATGACATCAAAATATCTACACCTCTGAACGCGGGGTTTCCTTTGATACATAAATCACAAAGCTCGGAAACATCCTTCTCAGAATAAGTCCATGATCCTTTGGAGTTTGTGCCTGATAATCCACTAATATAAGCTATTTTCAGGCCTTTGCTATCTGTATACACCCCTCGTTTTCCTAAATACAAAACTGAATCAAGTTGGAGAACAAGAAAAATCAATTTCTAATTGAATGGAACTTATGCAAAAATATTGCATAGAATTATGCATCAAAACTAGTTCACTGCTATAGTTAAGTATTTCTCACAAATAGTGATTCTGAAATAGTTATTTATGTATCCAGTTTCTTAAGTGTTACTTTTTTAAGAGTAGGAAATGTTGACCGTAGGCGGAGTGTGACGGTTCCTACAAATAAAAAAAACACTTTACTCATGAGTTACGTACAGTATTATTTTCTCTTCAAAAAAGAACGAATTTAGAATTTTCTTTCAAATATTAAATGAATTTTGCATATTTGTTGATGTCACTATTATTATTATTAACTTTGACATATCTTTCGAATAATTAGTCCATTGGCACAAACTATTAATTTTCTTAGATTTTTCTTCAAAATTATCTAACAATACTCTGTAAAACTACAAATACCTTTCTCAAGCTATGTCAAGAAAAACCCTCTATTAAGTATTTATCGCTTTACATTTTTTACCAAAGCTTATATTACTTTTCATAGTCATCAACTATTCAGTTAATGAATTTGTGTATGAGGTTATGAGTTGATCGAGTTTATCATTGAGGATCAATCAGAATAGTTTGTTGATCGACCAAAAATTTAATAAAGCTATGAATACAGAGTGTTTGAAATAAGGGTCCATATTATATATGTGTAATTACTCCAGATCACATATTTAATTATTTATATATTTAATTACCAATATTCGTGAATAATTTTTCTATAAAACAAAAAAGAAAGTTTTTCTACTGGGTAAGTAGTTTTCAATATACTGAATCCTCAGGTAAAAAATCACCTTCGAGACTATGAGTTTATTGAATTGATTAATATTATTATTATTATCTATTGAGTATGTATGGAGTATGTTGTTACTGGTACTTCGCTTGTTCATTCATAATTGTCCAATATAATCGTCAGTATCCTCGTGCTAGTGAAATAAAAAAAACAAATAAAAACTTGCTCACAAAAAAAGGGCTGGAACTGTTTTTAGAATCCAGTTATAGTCCATGAGCCATCACCAATTCAAGTTTGTTTATGCTTCACTTCACTAGAATGACCAATAAATGTTCCACCTGTGATGTTCTTCTAACAGGCAAGTTTATTAATTCGATCTCATTTTTTCAGATAGGCAAATTCAGTGTAGGGTACGTTACTGAGAAAAATTAATTTCTTTCAAGACAGCAGTCTTGTGAACGCAGTAACTTATCGGGCAAATTAATTAATTTGCCCTTCTACACTTGTACAGATTTCTTTGGATTAAAAAAAATTTTTTCATTTTCAGATTGTGGAAGGTCATAAACCCAAAAAATCATGTCAAGTACATAACACTTGTTGACAAAGCTTGTTACATAGTAGGAGGTGGTGTACTAATTGCTGTTAAAAATGAGTTCTCAACTAACCTTATTCCCAGTGATCCCTCAGTTGAGCAAATTTCGTTCACTTGAGTGATAACGATTACATGTGCATCCTCAGTGCCTTGTATATCCCACCCAAATCGCTACTTAATCAGTATCAAATTCATTCTGGCCAACTTATCATCATAAATGAGAATTATCGTAACACCAAGTTATATCTCTTTACAACCTCTCCAATGCCATCTGGGAAACTTGAAGACTTCTGCTGAACTACATCTACTCAACCAACTCTCGGCGAAGCTATCGAAGTTGTTTCTAACATGTGTGCCCTCCACAACCTCTTACAATGTAACAAAGTAGATCCTCAGCGACTTCAGATTTTTATCTGATGACCCGAGAAATGCTAGGAATCGCACGTTAAAAGGTAAGACCTCGTTAATCCTTGGCTCGCACAAGTTTCGACTTTTGAGGGCTGCCGTTCGTAAGGGGACGAAATATCCAAAGCAGTAGACATTCTAATAACTCTTGATGCCTATCACCCACCACTTGAAACTTCCTTGCTGATTAAAACCAATAACGTCAACACTCCTGGTGAAGAATCTTATTATGACTTCCGCAATGCAAACTTCACAGCTATACGCCAATGCTTGTAAGCGATTGACTGGGACGCAATCCTAATCAATAAGAAGCTCTCCGACATGATCCTCATCTTCTATGGCGCACTGTACTCCATCATTGAGCTGTTCATTCCACTGAAGAAGGTATGTACCAATAAATTCCTGAGTTGGTACTCTACAGAGCTCAGAAAGCTTATACATGAGAAGATGTCTCACATGATTTACAGAAGCACAAGAACACCTCAAAGCTATGAAGAATTCAGTCAGTTACGATCACAATGTAAACTTATCTCAAGACAGTGTTACTTTAATTATATTCACTCTGTTGAAACTTCCGTTAAGAATAACATATAGTCTTTCTGGAGCTTTGTAAGTAGTAAAAGATAAAATAATACTATACCAAATATGATGATCCTAGATAACTCAAACGCTTCTTGTGGCAGTTACATTGCCTCAATCTCCTTTTAAAAATTAATTTCTTGGTGCCTTGTCGGTCAACTAGACAAGTTCAAATATTTCACATAACTTTCCACAGGTCCAACTATACTTTCAATAACTACATCTCACGAACACTCAGATGGCAAATTCCCTCAACGAGCTTCCATTATTTGGTACATCATTAAGTAGATTCAAGGCTTATCTTCAACAGGTCAACTTGTGAATATTTAAATATTTCTTGACATAATTTTTTGGGTTTATCACCTTCCACAATTTCTCTTTTTTTGAAAACTGTTGACGTTTCGGAGGCTGTATCTGCCTCCGTTATCAAAACTTCTTAGAAAGACGCTGAGAAAACAGAATTTGAATTGCGATTTGGTAATAAGACCTTTCTTCTAAGAAGTTTTGATAACGGAGGCAGATACAGCCTCCGAAACGTCAACAGTTTTCAAAAAAAGAGAAATTGTGGAAGGTGATAAACCCAAAAAATTATGTCAAGAACTGGATTTCCTCCACAAAATCAAACTTTTAATCAATATTTAAATATTTATTCTTTAAAATGTAAAGCTCTCATATTACGTCATGATATCAGTGTAATTCATTTTTATTTGCTTATACAATGTATACAATAAATAAATAGATAAATATGATCTCTTAAAATGGAATGCAATTGAAAATACAGAGTATTTCACGTAAGGAAGGCTCCATTTAATTTGAATAAGTACCTACTCTTCTCGAGGATCATGACTTAGTCCTCAACACAGAGCTGAAGTCATCTCCTCTTAACCCAACTACATATGTCGTATTACCTGAAGTTTCGGCAATAGAGGGCACCAATTAATCAATTTTATATTTTTGTAGGATTCAGCCGCTACAAAATACGAATGTGTTTTGTGAGTCATTCAAAGAAATATATCTGGTGTCCTGAGGAAATTGAGTAAGTTTATTTCCCTCGATTATATATTTCAACTGGATTAACTGAGTTTGCCCATATGCATTCAAGGAGAATTCAATCATAGGCATGAATTTATCAAACTATGCCTCAATGGGTCTTGGTAGCGCACAGGTTGTATTTTCGCTTGCTATGACAAGGTACGCGGGATCCAATCGCCGCACCCACCGACCTCGTGCATGGCATCACACGTTAAAAGGTAAGGGCTGCATCTTCCCTAGTTCGCAAAAGTCTCTCGAATACTTCTGAGGGTTGCTCGTAAGGGAGCAGACGGTTGATGGAAATAACAATTTTGACAACCACAACAACAATTAAAAACCTAAAGGAACGTATATTGTCTATAATTATGAATGGTTTCAAAATATCTCCTTTCTTATTAGGACGAAGTCATGATGCATCCTCGAGAAGATTTACTTACTCAAATCAAATGGAGCCTTCCGTGAAATACTCTATATATTTTGAATTGCAGTTCATTTTAAGAGATCAACTTCTGTAATGATCGATCATTAATAATAATTAATACAAATCTTCTCATAGTTTCGAAAACAAATCCTTCCACGTAAAAATTGAGAATATTCTTTATTACCCATAGAAAAACAGTTTCGTATTTTATATTATAGAAACATCATTCGCGGATCTCAGTAACGCTCAGTTGAATAACAATTCAATATCGATTACAAATAATATGTAAACGTTTTTCATTTATCTGAATTCACCCAAAAACAATAAAATTCATGATTTGGAGTAATTACGCATATACAGTGTCACACATAAAGTTCGCCACATATGGAAGTTTTCTTTAAACCTGTCAAATTTGACATATTTTTCAAAAATCCTCAAAAAATCGAAATTTTGAAAAATGCTAAATAAAAAAATTGCTCAGTTTCCAATTTTATACCTTTGATCCAAATTTAGACCCTCTACTGTAACTTCGATTTTTTCAAATTTTTATTAATTTTTCGAATGTTTCGCTTTATCGATTCGAACGAAACATGATTCAAATTTCATAATTTTGATGACTACGAGACTTCAACGTCATATCTTGCCCAGAAATTACCCAAATCGGTCTGTTACCAGAAAAATAAATGAATGCACCTCCAGAAATTCGTCTTTGTTGTTGCAAAGTTCATCTAGTTTTTTCATTTCCTTGTTAAACTGATTTGGATTTTCAATATATGGACGTTAATATGTCAGTGATCGAATGAAATAATTTCTTTTCATTCTAATTCACTCGTATTTCTTTTTTTAATAGATTTTTATCCAGTTTAATTATTTTTCTGACCAATAATTCAGTTACAAACAAACCCGAACTATCATAATTTTCTTTTTTAACTAAACAATCACCTACAGTTTCATAACTATTCAAACGACTTTCGTTCTAGCGATTTGTACTGAACATGATATAAAATTCCGTGATTTTAAACAATACAAGACTAATGTAACATTTCGGAAAGAAAATGGTAGGTACAATTGATCGAATCGAAATAGAATTTTTCTTTGGTAGGCTTTTGAAACAAATTTTTAGTTTTGGTTGATTTGTACAGAACAGGAAGGACGGCACACTGAATGATGAATTCGGTTTCTTTATAGGATTATTGAAATGAATCAAGAAATGTTGCGATGTTTTATTGTGAATTTTGTTACCGTTATTTTGGTTTTATGTTTATTACACGTCTAATGGTGAAAATATAGAATCTAAAATGTATGAAATTAATTCAAAAAATGTTGCGAAAAATTATTATTTGCTCGTAAACTACATGCATCAAAATATTTCGAATACATCTGCAGCTAACAGGATACAAATCTGTTAAAAAAGGAATACGAGTTACATGTTAACGTCCATACAACGAAAATACGAATCAGTTAATAATGAAATGAAAAAACTAGATGAACTTTGCAACAACAAAGACGAATTTCTGGATGTTCATTTATTCTTTTTTCTGGTAACAGGCCAATGTGGGTATTTTCTGGACAAGATATGACATTGAAGTCTCGTATTTATCAAAATTATGAGATTTGAGTCATATTCCGTTCAATTCGATAGAGCGAAAGATTCGAAAAATTAAAAAAATTGGAAAAAAGCTGGAGTGACAGTAGAAAAGTCCAAATTTGGAGCCAAGGTATAAAATTGGAAACTAAGCAACTCTTTTATTTATCATTTTTCGAAATTTCCAAAAAAAAACTTGATTTTTTGAGGATTTTTGAAAAAAAAATAAAATTTGACAGGTTTAGAGTAGCACGTGACAAAACAAAAGATGCTGTTTTTTACTCATTTTTCAAGAACAAACCAACTGAGGAGTCAAATTTTCATTATATTTGTTAATAAAAAAAACTTCCATATGTGGTGAACTTTATGTGTGACACTGTATAATATAAACCCTTCATTATTCCAAACACTCTGTATTCATATCTTTATTATATTTTGGTCGATCAACACACCATTCTGATTGATCCTCAATGATAAACTAAATTAAATCATAACCTCATAGGCGAATTCATTCACTGAAGAGTTGGGTATATTTTGGACTCCCCTGTAGAAAAACAGAGGTGTTTTTGTTTCTGTATTATGGAAAAATATTTCTAACAAACTTTAGGATTACCCAGTCGCACACAGTATTGAAAAAATTGAAATTGTTATTTTTTTTCAGCTGAATTTCTCCAAAAATCACCATGATTTGGCGCCCTCTAGCGCCGAATCTAGTCATATGATCAAGTTGGGCCAATGGAGACTTTTAACTTTTACTCAGGATGGCTCCAGCTACAACATATCAAAAATCTAGCCATTTTCACTGAAGGACATTTTTCCATAAGATGTGTACATGGTCCTTTCTTTGATAAAAAGAAAGCTCTTGTGTTTTTACTGTTAAATAAACAAATGACTGATAATTCCCATATCACAAGTCAGGATCCAAAAAACTTAATGAACTTCTATGCATTTCAATATCAAAGGAAGACAGTTGTAGCAAATAAGTTGGGTATTGTTGATAGCTGAAGTCAAACAACACTGACTTTTGTCACCCAAGTTAAAAGGTGAGGGCCTCGTCTTCTCTAGCTCGTACAATTCTCGAAGAATTCTGAGCGTTGCTCTCAAAATTTTTTTGAACAGCAATTAGAGTATTTGTTCATCAGAACTTTCCCTAGAAAACTGTGATTTGGATGGATAAATGTTGTTTTATAGAGTATTGTATTATCTGAATTACCATTCACAGGCCCAGAACCAGTGTTTGGAATGAGCAACACCCGATGCGGAAATCTAATTAATGTGTGAAAGAAAAACGAAACATTGTATTATATCTCATGAGATTTGTTACATAAGATTGAAAAATCCTATCTAGTCACCAGTTTTTGCAGAACTCAGTACTGATGAGGGTGTGTGTATATTTTTCCAATGTCTTTCATATCAAATTTGAACCAATAAAATACAAAAAGAACTGTAAAAACATTTTTATGCAGTTTTCACTTTAAAGAAAGTTAAGGTATTCGTTAGTACTCTTTTAATTGATAACCAGAAGGTGACATATTTCTAGATTATATCAAATCGATATTGAAAGAATGCATTGTGAAATAATATAAATGGGTGAAAATGGATATTTATTGTTCAAATGTCTACTCTTCCCGCAAAGTAGAATATAAGGCAAATATCTGACAGTGGTATTATCTAGGAAAGTAGGGGTTTCCTGTCAGATATACACCTCACATTCAACCTTGTGGGAATAGTTAGAAATGAGTGTATTTCGAAATAGCTGTGGCAAACTCTCCATGAATAGCATTTATAACATACCTAGATAATAAACTTCAGAACATAATTCAAACTGAGACTCATCAGAAGGATATTCACTAACTTGGTCCTCCTTATTTGGTCCCAAAATGTATGTTGGGATTGGAACTGGAATATGCTGTTACAAAATCAAATGAAGTAATTTCACATACAAAATATTACCTTTCTTATCACCAATCCTATAAGGAAGAAATTCCTTATTGTTGAATCCAAAAAAATTCCCGACACACAATAGCATATCAAAAGGTCCAGATTTCTTGGTAATAGTTTCGACCCGTTTGAAAAGGGTTTCAAATCTTCCTTCTACATCGCCACAAACTAAACTGCAAGTGAAACACGCTAAACTCAACAAAAAATCCACGATTATCACAGAGGTGCAAGTGGCTTCTTTAACAGTTTGACTTACTGATAATTGTACCACCCGGTCTAAATTCAGTTTTTCACTTCTTGTTGATTTTAGCTAATGGAGGGAAACCTTTTATTCAAAATAGGAATTAAAAGTAGCAAACTAGTTGAATATTTCATGTGACAGAAATAAATTAATATTTTCACCTATACTAGGGATCGACCGATACCGATATTTATATCGGCTTATCGGTTATATCGGCCTTATTGACCGATTATCGTATCGGCCGATATCAAAAGCCGATAGACCGATACATTTTTTTATTGGAAAAGAATTTAAATTTGAATAATAATTGAAAAACGTATATTTAATGTTTACTAGTTTTGCCTACATACCTACAGCTTGGCAAATCTAGCACTGAATGTGAAATCGCCATGCCTATCGATGCGCGGTAGTAGAAGGAATCAGTACAGTCCGTTGAATAAGTATGAGTTACAATTGGTGTATCTGTCGCATCTCAAAATGCACTGTGTAGTTAAATGATTTTTGGATCACTGAATGTACAGTTATACTACCTTGTGTTGGCAGTTTTTCCTTTGCCACCCTATTAAACAGATACCTGAACGCTGAAATTCGCACTTCTTGGACGCTTTTCATTATACCCGAACGCATATGGTGCTTACCGAGTGAATAGAGTCAAAAAAGTGAGCAAGCCGAACTCAGCTACTGTAGACTATATTTGGTCTCGATATTTCCGTAAGCCTCCATTCCAAAGTTGTTCACCTGTTGGTATGGAAAGTGTGCTTTTGTGAGCATCCTTATACTTTCCTCAAATGTTGTAGTATAGGTATTGTCATTATTTTTCAAGAAACCTACTTGGTTTACCATACCTTCTTTGGCTAAAACCTTATGGATTCTTGAGCAAGTGATTGTCTTCTGACCTTACTAATTTCTTTTTTGCACTGCGTGAGTTTAGCCTTGTATGTGGTCCAATATTGATTGAATTTACTCTGTTGAAAAGCTTCCACACCCTACCTCCGAGACTGTTTTGTTATTTTGAGCCTTTTTTCCCAAGACAGCTTTCCTCGTAGGCTTCGACTATTGCCTAGTCTACTTTGTCTACTGCCCTCTCAAGTCTCTCCCTATCTCGTATTTCAGTCACGGGCTTCACGAGAGACTCACTGAGTGACGCTGAGTATGTTTTCCAGTTTCTATATTTGACTGAAGTACGTGGTGGGGTAACTGGATCGTATAATATATGATATATATTAATATAATCATTTGAAATATTTTTTCAAGATTTTTATATAAATTTCATAACTTGTTTTTAATTTTTGTGACCTGTACCTTTATTGTATGATCTAAATAAGGTATGCGCAGAGATCTGGGAGGAATCCACTAACTAATTTCAATAATAAATTAGAGTTTTGTAGTGAAAAAGTGGGATTTTTCCCGTCAGCTGAAATATGCCAATTTACAAGTAGTCCTTGTAGAATTTGTAGAAAATTTTATGCTCTTTTATTCCTATGAGAAAGGTTATCAACGAAAAATTTGTAGTTTTCAACTTATAAGCAATAAACCGCAGAAGATATAGATTTTTTTGCATTTTTTTTTTCAATGTTCCATCACGAAAATTTGTTAGCAAACCTCAGATTCGGATTCAGCACCCCAAAAAACATAGAGACTGGAAGTAATCAAAACTACCCCAAAACTTTCTTGGTAGAAATACAATTTGATTAGATTATATATTGAACTATGTCAGGACCAATTAGATAGATAGATAGATAGATTTATTGGTCATGTTATGCACACAATACATTTACGACAAGTCACAGATTACAAGAAAGTGTATATATAAAAATAAAAATGGAAATATTACATTAATCAATTCATTATAAACATAAATATAAAATAACATATAGTTGGTACAATGTCAGACATCAATGAAGTCAGTTTTATTGTGAATCAGTGAGTATACCTTTCTTCACACATTCCACATATTTTTCGATCCCATAGAAAGAATTTTCTAACAAAAATAATTTAATTGTTTTTTTGAAACGAAATGTATTCAAATTTCAAATTTTCTACAAATTGATTTTTTTTTATCTTAGCACATAAAATTTATAATGCGTCGCACACGTTATACGATCGTGTGTTCAACTGAAATAACACACACACAGTGTTCCCTCCAGTTTCTATTCACTCCATTTTACGGTACACCATTGTTTATAGAGGAAGAAAATAAACTTATTTGAATTTTTGCCTAGACCAGTATATAATCTCGTAGATTGCTTTCAAATTTTATGTTTTTAAATTTCATATGAAAAATAATAAAAATATCCATATCCGATTTATTTATTTTTTTTATTAGCAATCATATACTTTATTTTCTTCTTAATGTCAAAACACTTCAATCTCATAAAATTTTAATTTCTAAATACAACTTACATTTTATGTTTTTCTGACATTTCCTCAAAATAGGTCACCAAACTCGTCACCAAATCTCAGAAATTCTTCTAATTTCCGAAAAAATTCAACTCATTCAAATATTTCTTTGAAAGTTGAGGTAACCTATAACTTTGTTTTGTTGTTACTTGTGATTGTGACTGACAAGTGACAGTGTGGCAGTGGCAGTGGCAGTAGTGAAGTTCGAGAGTTTATTGGGGATTCAACATTAGATGCCAGCGCCAAAGTGGCAAAAATGGAACTACTCCCGAGTCCATTATGTCAACAGAAGAACTGAATATTCACCATTCATATGTACCAGAAATTCATCACTTATCAATAATAATTACAGGTTCAACAAAATGTACATAAATAATAGCCAAAATTTTGGGAATTTTAACGAAAACAATAATTTCAATGTAATATAGTGTCAAAACTTGAATCCAGAGGGAGTATCCCTTATGTTGAATTTCCACTTCCGTTCGTATCAATCCTCGTTTACAAATTTAGGCACAAAATGGAAATGGACTCCGCAATCATGACGACACAAATGTCAAAATAATAGTTGACTGTATTGATTAAAACTTTGATTTTGTGGAGGAAATTCGATTCTTCACATGATTTTTTGGGTTTGTAAACTTCCACAATCTGAAAATGAAAAAATGTTAATCCAAGGAAATCTGTACAAGTGTAGAAGGGCAAATTAATTAATTTGCCCGATAAGTTACTGCGTTCTCAAGACTGCTGTCTTGATGAAGGAAATACATTTTTGTCAGTAGCACTACACTGAATCCAGTGTAGGATACGTTACTATCAGTGAGTAACATAATGTTTCGTTTCCATTTCAAAGATCGAAAAAGCCAATAACAAGCCATTACGCATGAGATGATAACCAATTGCAGTTTTCATTCTCACTCTCACTCCGAGAGTGACAAAAGATTAGCACTTTCATTCCGAATTTGCTAATGAGATTTTCTAGCTCATCAAGAAAATTTGCATTTTTTCATTTTTACTTCGAAAATTAAGTGCAATTGTTCCTCACTCTCACTCCGAGAGTGACAAAAGATCAGCATTTTCATTCCGAATTTGCTAATGAGATTTTTCTCTAGCTCATCAAGAGAATTTGCACTTTTCCTTTTTTCTACGAAAATTAAGTGCAATTGTTCCTCACTCTCACTCCGAAAGTGACAAAATAATCAGCATTTTCATTCCGAATTTGCTAATGAGATTTTTCTCTCATCAAGAAAATTTGCACTTTTCATTTTAACTCGAAAATGAATTGCAATTGTTTCTCACTCTCACTCCGATGAGAGAGTGACAAAAGATTAGCATTTTCATTCCGAATTTGCCAATGAGATTTTTCTCTTATCAAGAAAATTTGCACTTTTCATTTTCACTCCGAGAATGATGAGCAATTAATTCTCACTCGCACTCCGAGAGCGACAAAAGATCAGCATTTTCATTCAGAATTTGCTAATGAGATTTTTCTTTCATCAAGAAAATTTGCACTTTTCATTTACTCTTCGAAAATGATGGGCAATTAATTCTCACTCTCACTCCGAGAGTGACAGAAGGTAAGCATTTTCATTCCGACTTTGCTAACGTTCCAACTTTGGTCGCACGATTGCTCAAAAAGGAGAGTGTACTGAACTGACTTGCGACAGCCCGGATGCCCGGATATTTTGGCTGGCGAACATATTGACAGTATCATAACCTCCAAATTCTGATTCTCAAAAACACATAAAAAAGTAATTTTTCACAGTTTTCAACAATTCTGTCTAACTCAAAACCCGTAAATCGCAATTTTTCACATTTTTTTTCAACCATTCAGTCTTCTTTAAAAATGTGAAAAATTGTGATTTACGGGTTTTGAGGAAGGCAGAATTGTTGAAAACTGTGTGTTTTTGAAAAATCAGCATGATTTTAGTTCGAAAATATGAATAGGACATTCATAAAATCTGTTGTGGATTATCTGTGACTGAAAGACAAACTTTAGTCGCTATAATTTTCCATCGTTCAATAACCTCTTGGAAGGTATTCATGTTGAAGAGCCTGTTTTATTCCTCCTGAAGAGCTTGGCAAAGCGAAATAGATTTTTGCTGACCAAAATGTATTGGGGATTAAATGCGAGAGAAGAGAACCTTGCTTCAATGAAATGAACGATTTCTGTGAGTCCTTTCAAATAAATCACATTTTTCAATTTTTATGGAGAATGTTCCCCTTTTCGATACATACCTCTTCAACTAATAGCATGTAAAGAAAAAAGAAAGAGGAATATATCGTTTCTACTCGAATCGAGAGTTCGTAATCCGAGTGCAGACCTATGATAAGGAAGCTGCCAACTTGGAGGTTATGATACTGTCAATATGCTCGGCAGCCAAAATATCCGGGCTGTCGCTAGTAGTGTACTGAGTACTGACTGTCATTACGAGTCGTTAAAATGGACGACTAATGTCAGTTGTAATTCGGTGTTTGTGAAAATAGCGTCATTTGCCCGACTTTTTGTCGACCCGACTAAAGTCGGTGTGTGTAAAAATAGCGTTAGGTAGTCTATTACCGAGGAGCAAAGTACGGTTGCTCTGGTGACAGATAAATCACTGAAGTTTCAGGAAATAGTCACCAAATTTTCAGAAATTTGGTATATACGGACCAAGGATTATAGACAAGAGAGTGAATTGTCCTTGTATACCGACTGCCAAATTACTAACCAGAGTAACCAAGGATATATACGGACTAAAGCTGTTTTCGATTAGCGTTTGGTTCTGGTAGCGGTTGACATAAAAATGACAGCGGTTTACTTATCTGGTACTGTCAATGACGTCAACCACTGACTGGTTATATACGGACCAAGGATTATAGACAAGAGAGTGAATTGTCCTTGTATACGGACTGCCAAATTACTAACCAGAGTAACCAAGGATATATACATAGAAATTAAGTATATATATTATAATTTCTATGGATATATACGGACTAAAGCCGTTTTCGATTGGCGTTTGGTTCTGGTAGCGGTTGACATAAAAATAACAGCGGTTTACTAACTAACTGGTTAGTGGTTGCGGTAATCAATCAACACATTCTCTCTCTCTCTCTCTCTTTCGTTCATTGGCCGTTACTTCCAGTGAGGTGCAATTGGCCAAATCAACACATACGTTTCATTATTCACTATGACGTCATTAACAGTACCAGAAGTCCAGAAAGTAAACTGCTGTCATTTTTATGTCAACCGCTACCAGAACAGAACCAAACGCCAAACGAAAACGGCTTAAGATGTCTAAAAACAAAAACCCACGGACCATACACCAACTTGACAACTTGTTATTCTTGTCATTCTTGTCAATCAGTCATTTCAATTACAGTCTGACAAAATATAAATATAAAATTCTCAGTAGAAATGTCCATTCGAAAACTATTAATTTTGATTATACCTCTTCATACGCCATCACTTCCCGCTTTTATTTAAAAACTTGCAGTGTTTAGCGTAAACTTTGACCCAGTGAGGAGGGAGTTTCAACGTCATAAACAATCCACATATCTTAATTTTTTTAGGTTATAATTGTTAGTAATTTAAATATTTTCGTTAATTTTTTGAAATCGTAAAAGTAAATGAACCGAATATTTTGATAGTGAAGATTCAACAAGTCACTACAAAAATCAGAATGACGGACGCTTTTATCGAAAACGAGAAAGTTACTGAAAGTATGATGAATGGACTGAATGAAATCCTAAAGAAATCCGAATGTAATACTGAAAACGAAAACAAGGAAGACTATAATGTAGAAAATGAAAACAAGGAAGACTACAATGTAGAAAACGAAGCAAAAGAAGTACAAAATTCTCATGAAGAGGCTAAAGAAAATGAATGGGTAGACATTCTTGGCAGTGGTGCAATAATGAAAAAAATCATCAAAGAAGGACAGCCTGATTCCAGGCCACAAAGGAACGAAATATGTAAAATTAATTATGTCTCTTACTTAGAAGACGAAACAGTAGTCGATACTGCAAACAATTTCGAACTACAATTAGGTGAATCGGATGTAAGATTTACTTTCCAATTTTTTTGGCAGTTGTAAAAATCATTTATTATTCAGGTCATACAAGGCTTGGATGTCTCTTTGGGGCTAATGAATTTGTATGAAAAATGTAGACTGAAAATTGAATCAAGACTGGCTTTTGGTAAAAAAGGTCTACCACCCAAGATTCCTAGTGACGCTGTCGTTATTTATGATGTTGAATTGGTTGATGTTGAACAAGAGAAAGATATTGAAGATATGACCATTGATCAACGAAAATTCAAAGGGTGAGATATTTGAGGCATTTTTGTTTTGTTCATAATGTCCTGTAAACCAATTTAAATTTGCTTTGAATAACTTTATCTTGGTTTAGCTTTCATATTCAGAGTTTTTTTATAATACTTATAACAATGATGTTTTCTCTACTGATTTGAAGATGCATATCATTTCAGAAATAAAAAGAGGGAAAGGGGGAATTGGTGGTATACCAGAGGTGAAAATAATTTGGCAATACAGTGTTATAGAAGAGCTTTGGATTATTTAGATGAAGTAGAGGGAGGTATTACCGGACCTTTGTCAGAAAACAGTGAAAAAAAGGAAGTGACTGATGCTGATTTACAAAGTATACTAGAAGACAGAGTGAGTGTCTATAACAACATGGCTGCTGCACAAATAAAAATGGAGATGTATGAAGCAGCACTCAATTCCCTCCAAATCGTTCTGACATGCCAACCCAATAACGTCAAAGCACATTTCAGAAAAGCAAAGGTAAAATTTCTACTTGACCTTACTTTACAATAACAACTTCAGGTGACAAACAGTAAATTTCACACAGCCTCAAAAATCAAGACCTCTTGAAGTTATATTAGAATCACTCACTGCCAAACATAGTTTAAATCATACAGTGACCGCCAAAAAGTACATACCATATGGGAAAAAAGTTTATTATTAGAGTATTGGGAAATAAATTTGTGGGAAAAGTTACATGTTATGTGATTGCTACTACGGCGGCAATTTAAAAAAATATCTATGAAGTGAGGTAAAATGGCAAAATATCGAAAAACAGTTATTTGAAAAACTTGCTTTGAACTCAATTTTTTATATATACAAAGTTTGAAGATATAATGCAAGAAATTTTAAAAAAGCTATTTTTTTTATATTATTCTATCTATATAAAAATAACAATATTTTTTCTTTTGAATAGCTTGACTATACTGAAAAATTGGTATTTTAATGATAATGAACCCTGGCTGTTACTTTGATCCATATCTCACAGTTATATCAGAATTCCTCGACCATTGTGATAACATAACACTGCAAATACATGGTGTTTTCCAGGGGTGGGATTTTGTGTACCATAGAATTCTATTGTCGATAGTTTTGTCTCTTTCTCTCTCATGAATTCAACTATAATGTCATCTCACTTTTTCTATCGACAATAGAATTCTATAGCACACAGAATCCCACCCCAGATTCTAATCAAGATTAGATGATAATCGTGCAAGAGCATACAATCTTGAAAACTCTAAGCCTCTTTAATTTGACAAAGTATTTTTAATATTGTGCTAAGTGAAACGCTCATGCATGATTTTCATTGGAAATTGAATATAATCGAAAAAATACGATATTTTTGGATTGCCCTATCATCGCAATAATTCTATTATAACTGTTAGATACGAATCAACGTAACAGTCAGGGTTCTGACAGAATCTAAATTTTTTAGTTTATTGCTCTCTAGTGTGGAGAAAATGAGAAAGTTTTGTCATTATCATTGAAATACAAATGATTATTATAGTCAACCTATTCATAAGATAATTTCCTTACATAAAATCATACTGATAGTTATTATGGATTTACATACAGATTGATATATCAAATTTTCACCAAAAAACTAGTCAAAATTCAAACAATTTTCAACAAACGTCTATATTCTAGAACAAATGATAAATTGTACCAAATTCCGCATTGAAATATCGTTGTAGGTATATGAGGGAGGCGCCTAAGGTGCATATGAGATACTAGTACTCTTTATGAGGCTAGAACTATAAAATATTATGAAAAAAAAATTGTTGCGTAGGTGGCTGTGATTCCAAATCTTGATATTGTTTTTGATTCTTAACAAGTTTCCTAAATAAACTTCTTCAATAATATCAAAAATAAGAGTAGATTACTCTTGATCAAAATTCCTATTTTTTGTTCTCCCCGGTATAACATTTGGATATTCAGAATTTTAATAAGTTTTTAGCGAAACACCAACTTTTATGAGGAATAAAATTTTCTGACAAATGCATAATAAAAAAGTTTTCCATATGGTGCAAACTTTTTGAAACTCACTGTATAAGCTTAAATTTACAAATCTGAATTATTAAACTTGCTCTACCTGGTTTTAAATGCTTGTGTGTAACGGGTAAAATACTCCTTAGTGATCTGTGATTTAGTAACTGTGAAGGTGAATTTACATTATTATACAGAGGAGTGTTTCTTAATTCTAGCAATGCCAAAAGTGGATTGCTTTTAGCTATTTCGCATTTTTTCATAAATAATAATAATAAATGTTCTTTATTGGTAATAATAATAAAACCTAATGGTCATGGACCGAGGTCCTTTAGCCAGTAGTGATTACAATCTTGTCTTTACAATATTTCTCATTTTATTGTGAGTAGTGTATATAAATATATGTATACCGAGCCCGGCATGCTACTCCTAAATTAAGTGATGATTCTTTTATATCTACTTGTCTCAAAAATAATGACAGAAATGAAAATACTTCCATTAAAATGTACAGAAATCTCAGTGAAAAGAATTTGGATAAAATTAAACTAGATTTAATTGCATGTGATTGGAATTTAAATTCAACAGATGTTAATGCAATATATCATAATTTTTTCAATAACTGTGAAACAGTCTTCAATAAGATAGCCCCATTAGTGCTGATTGTTCTATAAGATAGATATGATTTAAGGAGATCATTTACAATGCCTCTGATTCCCATAGACTCCAAATGTTTCAACAGTGTTATGTGATCAACGGTATCAAATGCTTTTTCAGATATTCATAGGAAAAAATGACTTGCCGGCAGCAATGAAATGGCTTCAAAAAGCTAGAGATTTGTCACCAACTGATGGTACAATTCAAAAAGAAATAACAATGGTAGCTAAATTACTTGAAAAACAGAAAGCAACTGAAAGAGAGGTAGCCAGAAGAATGTTTAACGGACCTAAGAAGGCTGAATCTGCACAGAAGAATACTGGAAAGAGCAAGGTATAAATTAATTTTTACTGGATAACGATTCGAGGATCGTTTTCTTCACCTTTTTTTTAGGTACATTTGTGGACTACTGTAGGGGCAGTAGTTGCCTTAGGAGTAGCTGGATGTGTGGCCTATCGTTTCAAGTAGTATAAAGACATTTTTTTCCCGCATCAACTTGCATTTATTTTAGAATATTTTATTTTGTGTTGTCTAGTTTGTGATATAGTGAACTTGAAAAATGTTGAATATATGTGTCTCATTTCTGATGGAACAACCCTGTAACTCTAAATCACTTTGAATGGCTATTTCAAGTGATAATACTCTACAAGCCAACAGTGATTGAACCAATAGAAAATTCTGAAAAATTATAAAAGAGGCCCAAAAAGGTGTCGAAATTTTTTTTACGGATATGTTATCAGAATAATTATTTTATTACAATTCACTTTTTCCAGAGAAAAAAATTCAGTTCTGAAAAAATCAAAATTTTCTCACTTCTCAGGAAAAGAGCCCCCCGAACTTCCATAATTTTCTACGTAGATTAGTACATTTGTAGTATGTTAATCGATTTTGCAAATTTCACAGTTCTACAATTCCAAAGAAATTCAATGTATTTGGCCTCCTCGTATAATTTTTCGAAAATGTCGGGTCTTTCATCTCTGCTGAAGTTCAGTGAACATCGCTAGGCATAACCCCTTTTTAGGTCATTTTGTAAATTTTTGATGAATCTATCAATCCTGCATAGTTACTTATTTCACAGTTCTATATAAAAAATTACAGGAATTACTCAGGTATTTCCGTGAGAAGTGAGACACACTGTATATAATAACTCAAATGCAAGATTTTTTGAAAATAATCCAATCATAATTTCAAGAAGAAGAGTTTACATTGATTTTGATCTAAAATTTGAAGGTGGTGGGTGCCTGTTTTTTTTTGGGATCAGTTGAAAAGCTTCATTTGAGCTTGCTTGGTTCCAGTTCAATAATTTCGAATTTTAGAGAAGAACTTTCTTGAAGTCACTATATACAAATTTTTTTTGTTAAATCATATATTAAAGAGATGGTGTTATACATGTTACTTGTTATCTCTTGTTCTTTTATTACATTCTGATGAACATCAAAATACATATTTATTTTTTTTCTTATTTCCTATGGTAATTCTTGCCCTACCTAGGTTGTATTATACATAAAAAAAATAAGATAAACTTTTATGCGATAAAAAGTGAAAAATAATTACTTTAGATGTGTAATGTAGGTTATTCTGTAACACCATGAATTAATACTGTAATGGTGCATTCATAATGAATTGAAATTTCGGGTTTATAATTTTTTTTATTGTATTTTTCTTTTATTGTCATTTTTTATCCATCAGAAATCGTCCTTTATGAACACTGAATACAGATGGACTCGACATTGCCATGCCTACAACACGAATTGTTTTAAAGTCGCTCAGTTTGTTGGTGCACGGACTGCAGAGAACAAAGAATGTAGTGATAGACTGTGAGCTATCCCCAACTACCAGCAGTGCAACCACTTGATAAAAATAGGGTTCAGTCATAACAAAAATTACAAAAAAATGCTGAATTTGAAATAATGATGAAAATATCAGCGAAAGTGGTATATACATCCGGTGGGATTTTGTGATAGAAAAAGTTATTTTGTATCATATGCCATGAAATGTTTTATTGGCAGATAGATAAATATTCAGCATCATCGATGCTTAGAAAATAATGTTTATCATACAATACCATAAAAGTTTTGAGGTAACTTGCATTGAGTTGATTGATTTTATTGCTGCTTGATATGATATAACAGTGAAAACTCATGTTTGATCGATGTACTACTCGCAAGTCTCTAAGAGTTTGTAGTCTTAAAAATCAATATTGAATTGATGCAGTTATTCTTCTCGACCATGTCCTGGCCTCCTAGCAAAATTACCTATTTGATGAAGTCTCTGCAGTACTTCCTTCCCCAATTGTTTGTTGGGTAACCTAAAATCACTGAGCGATGTGAACTTGGATTCGTCCTTCTCAGATTGAGATATTAGCGTCCATTAATATCCATATTTGCGTGAAATCATTTGAGACATTCATTAAGGATACCCACAAGATAAGTTAAAGTAATAAACTAAACAATGACGAAAATAACATATTTTTCATTCTTCAGCAAAAAGTAAAAGTTGTGGAAAATTTACTTATTAAAAATATTGATATACAATTGAGGTGACCCAGGGTTAAACCGCCAAACGTTCAATATTGGTTGATAAGGTGATAATAAGATTTTTTTCTTCATATAAATATGTGTCCCAACTAACTTCGTTTTTAAGATACAGTGTCTCAAAATTTTAAGATTTTTTTTCATTCTATGAACATTAAAATAAACATTTTATTCCCGCAAATGAGCAAGCCAAATTTTTATGAAAATAATTCAAATTTTTCGAGTAATGAATAAAAAACTGATTTTTTTTTTAAACTTTGACACCCGGTATCTCAAAAATTAAGCAAGTTAGGACACATGTTTGTATGAAGAAATAATCATATTTTCATCTAAAAAATCGATACTGAACGTTTGGCGGTTTAACTATGGGTCACCATAGTAATAATGCGATAATTTTGCGGCAAAAATAAAGAATGATCATCAGTAACATATTTCATTTAAAACGCACTCTTTCTGATAAAATTTCCACGCATGCGCACTTTCAACAATTGGTAAAGTGCATGAGCTCCGCTTTAACCGGATTCATCACTATTCTGCAGTAACGACTGAGTAAGTACTGCTGTGTCGTCAGCGTATATATGTATAGCCGTTTCTATATAATGGAACATGGGAAAATCGTAGGTACGTATATAAGGAGTACAAAAGTGAGGACAAGCTCTACCCCTACAACACTCCTGCTCTGGCCTCCTCTTCACCACAGAGCTTGTGTTATTTATCCTGGATCGGTCATCACCATTCCCCACCGCTGGTATGTCCTTGTGCCTCCATCGGTTGGACATCCGCCATAGGGAATTTTTTCCGACATTCAGGTTTTCAAATTTCCTTCTCCAGATCACAATCTTGTGGTTTTGGATTTCAGCGTGATCTCGTGGCCTAAATTCATCATGTTTTTTCTATGTATGAGATTTCTAGTGTTCTGCCATTTTTTACATTCTTTATTGTTCAGGTTTATTTATCCCAGACTGTGACCTGAGAGCGGTTTCCTGTACTTCCTTTTTCAATCTCCTCTTCTTGGTGTTAGCATCTCTCGCTGCTTGGATTTTTTTGATCAGCCTCTATATGAGTTTTCCCTTCTGTTTTCCTCGGTGATTTGAGCTGTGAATATCGTTCTTTCGTATATTGGACTCTTTCCCCTTTTGGGGTTTTGTCCTCCAAAAGATCGTGATCTGAAATTAACTCAGAGACTGCTTGTAGCTCCGAGATGTTGATTACATTTTTGTTCACTACCAAGTCCAGGGAAAAAAGTCATGTGTTGTCACCAGAATGATGAACACCTGCCGAATTTCAAGTTAATTGGATCATGTTATGATTGGAAGTGGTACAGAATTGATGTGCAAAATTTGTCAAACACCTGCTGTACTTCAAGCACTCCTGCTGCATTTCAAGCACTCCCGTTGCGCTGTCCTGCCTGAAAAATCAGGCGTGTTTGAAAGACCTTTTTATTCACTTAATACTTTATTTTACTATTTTACCGGTCAATCATTACGATACTGTTATGAGTTTTGTAATGAGATACTTTACCGCGATAAAGTTGAATATTATTTTTATTATGAATATAGATTTAATACTAATAAGTAGACACAATAAATATGTATCTTATGTCCCTACATATATGTGTTTATCAACATTTTCTTATCCATCCCAGAATTGCTTCTTTTTCAGCAAGTTGAAATGACTGCTTCAAAGTTGGCAGTTGAACGAGTGACAACCAAGACACGATAAATTAAATCAACAATAATAACGCCCATAATGGAATATACTTCAAACCTTTGTTATTGACAAAATGGGTCAGAAAAACATATAGAAGAGGTTCTAGCTCACAGGAGAGACCTTTCTTACGTTAGAGGTATATCGGAAAAAATAAGACGAATCGGGTCGATATACAACATAAGTGTCGTTCGTTAAAACGTACTCTGATTGCTCTACTTGCTTGAAGTTGATCTTTTCAAAAGAGAAAGACATAAAAGTACATGTGTTAGAGGGAGATGAACATATTAGAAAGTGATCTCGATCAACTAGAGCAGTCTTCAATGAACAAGGCTATACAAACATGCTTCATGTTAGATAACACCATTCGCAGCTAACTCACAAAAACGAGACTGAATGCGGTGAAGCTTATGTTGGAGAAACCAAGAGGCAAAATAGCTGACCACAAGAAACATCTCGACGAGGAGAGACATCAAAGTCAGTGATAGCAGATCATGTCAGGACAACTCGACATATTGAATGGACTGAAGCCGAAGTTATCTGCAAAGAACAGAACTGGTAAAGAAGAAAATTTATAGAGTGCATATATTCTGAATAACATGTTTAGTCCGAGCATAGATATTAGTAATGCGTGGAAACCCTTAATTAATGACCTAGATCATTTTGCAGTAAACTAATTCAGTAAAATTGGTGTACCTGAGGGGCATGGGGCAAGGAAAATAGAATATTTACCTAATTAAATGCGATTTATCCCCAGGCTAATGGCAAAAATTAGAATTACTGAATAATAAAATTGCAGAGAAAGGAACTTCTTTTTTTTTTAGACAATGGAAGTCCAGAAAAACCTTACACAAAGTGAAACATTTTCAGTCACTTTCAGACAATTTCAGCAGAACAGGGTGAGCAGTTCTCAAGCCAACCGCCAAAGGTAATAGGTAAAGTGTGGTTAAAATTGTTTTTTCCGTTAATCAGCTGTTGTCCTTTTACGAACGGCAGACCCCAAAAGTCTAAACTTGTGCGAGCTAAGGATTAACAAGGTCTTACCTTTTAACTAGCACTTTCTTGAATCATCAGAAAAAAAATCTGTAGTCTATAGGATTTGAACCTACCCGACCAGCAGTATCACTGGCTTTGAACGCGATGGTCTTAACCACTGAGCTACCTAACCATTTTCTTTTTTCTTATTGGGTGGTAGAGTGTAACAAAAAATTTCATGGAAAGTTTGAAAAAAAAATTGGGGGGCTGTGCTCTCCGACGCGTCGCCCTTTATATCGAACTTGGTTCTCAAGAATGTAGCTAACTTATGTATGTAAATTGCATTGCATTGCACATTTTCATCAAGTGGCACATGCTTGTTGATACCATAGTAACAAATGTTGATTTTACTGTCAAGTTCGGTTCAGTATTTATTTGCAACAAACTGATATCTGTGTTCTTCAAGCAAAAACAATAAATACTATCCCCTACGAGGTAATGGGTGAATGTAGATAGTTCATTACTGATTTATTTCAACCCCTCCTCAACCCTGTTAAAATAACTGCCTCCTGTTATTGTTGTCGATTCAGCTTTGTAAGGTGTAATGTACATATAGTGTTAGATTACAGATTTTTTTTATTATAATGAGGCTCATTATAATTGGAATTATTATTAGGTAGTTACCCCTGTAGTAATATTTTCTACGAACAGCAGTACTCAAAAGTCTAAACTTGTGCGATGTAAGGATTAACGAGGGCTTACCTTTCAACGTGCGATACTTAGCACGATCCGAGGATAATAGATCTCGAAAGGTCGTCCGTAAGTTTCCATCCAAACCACAACTTCGCATCGCGTTGCTTGGCTTTAGATATCGATGAACCACACGCTCTACCGAGATCTCTATATAATTATAGTTTCTTCTATTACTAGTGTAATGGGGATTTTCCGCTAATAATAATAAAAAAATAATCATTATGAGAGTGATATATTTAGAATATAAAACATTATTTTATATTTAAAATGCAATTATGAACTATTTCAGCATTTTGTGGTTACCAGTTATAAAAATCTAAAATTGAGGTCCCATCTCAAGGTATGAAAAAAGGAAGATTATTGTTCTAAAACAGGTAGTGTCAAGTAAAAAAAAATACTGAAGACGAACTTACACACTTTTGAACATTCTACGAAACGAGTGCATGGTGATTTTTGGCACATTGGTCTTGTTTTTGCAAAAAACAACAGAGATACTTGGTATGTATCTTCATTGAATTAATCTGGAAATATTATTTGTGCGTTGTATTTCATTTGAGTGAAACGATATGCAAAGATGTACCAAATATTTGCTGAATTTACAAGATAAATTTTTCTTGAGTATTATTACATCTTTCTACATAGATTTTTCTGTTCAACTTGTACATAAGTGATAAAATAACATGATACAATAAAAATACCATATATATATATATATATATCACATATCAGGAAAAATCAAAATTTATTTTTTTAACGATAGCCAAGTTATTGGTAATAACAATAGGTAACTCTTTTATGCCAGTAACATCATACTACATGATAGTGGAAAAGTAAGGTTGATGTAAAATATAAAAGTATACAGAAAACAAAATTCAGGTAAATCATGGCGTCGAACATTTTGTAACATTTCAAAAATATATACAGAAATCAATGTGAAACATTCGTAATTTGAATTAAACTCCAAAATTAACGAAAAATATAGATTAAGAAGTGTAAAACACAACCAAAGGTCAAATGTAAGTCACATAAATTTGTTTTAATCACATGTTAAAATTACGTGATAATCCATATATCTTATATTAACATTTTCTAGCAAAATGCTAATTCAGTTCACTTTTTATTCAATGTGACAATATGTGATAGAGCTATATTATTATATTTCTGCGCTCTCAACAAATTTTAAAGATACTTTGTCATATAATCCAACAATTCCAAATCATAAAAATATGTATATTTCATCATCTATTTATTAATACAGATAAATGTTACATTTATATCTGCAGCTATACGAAATTGTATGTAATGCAACCATATTATAGTCTATACGAACTCAATTGAGACAGCACAGAACCAACTGATGATAAGAGGTTATATCGGTAAATAAATTCCTCGTCTCAACTCGATATTGCAGTCCATGTAGACAAAATATCTTCTATTGTCTGTCATGGGGGGGCGGCGAAATGGAAACGCTTTTGATTGGCCGCAGTTGAATTCTAATTGTTCAGAGCCGAACATATTTGAGTTACCCCTGTGGAATTCTAATTAGTTATGAGATTTATTTACCAGTGCAGATAAGCACAGAAGCATATTTATTTTCCAATAAACTTACAAGTTTATGACGGGAAAAAAAATATATCATTATTTAGTTGTCTTAATTAGATTCTATTCGGTATGGCATTCTGGAGACCTTTTGATGTTGATGTCGTTGAAACAGAATATTTTAGCTAATTCAGAGCCGCCCCAAGAGGAAGTTAATAGTGTGAAACATTCTGTTGATTATTTCTTAGAGTGAAAATAAAATGATTATTTATTTCCATCATGGTTTTTATTTGAAATTTCGTTTTCCTTGAAAAAAATCGAATGGGGATCAAGGGCTCAATTCACGAAACAACTTCTGCTTCACAAAAAACGTATAATTTTTATAAAAACTTATGCCCAAAAAAAATATCCGCCGCCTCTGTTTCAAAAAGATACACGCCGACCTTAGGTGGAATTTCAGTTTTTCTGCTGTCTCAACGTTTGTATAAACCATACTCATCAGGTTTAAGTGAAGTAAATTGAAGCATGAAAACTTTCTCAGTTTGGAAAATGAAGTAACAACAGCGCATTTCTAAGATACATTTTTTTAATTGTTCAAATTTTACTCATTACTTTGATATACACAAATCAAATAGGCAGAGTTGTGGTGGAATGGGGAAGACCACTGAGTGATGGAATCTTTCCAAACCCCTTTCAATAAATGAATAATGGTTCAGTGTACAAACAATATCATGCGCCAGAATCGAAGCAAAAATATTATTCGGCTTTTTGAAATCAGCATATTAATTCAAAATTTAAAAATGCCAGAATCTGGTGGGCGGCACTATGACCTGGTCTCTAACATATCTGCGTCTGTCTGTTTCTATTACATACCTTTGCTGACAGCATTGTGATTGGTCAGCTCAAGGTCGATAGGAGTGTAGGGACTAGCATGTCACATTGCATCACACCAATGAGAGCAATCCTTACAAATGGCGCATAAAAGTTTATGTTTGAAATGGAAACTATGTAATTCATTGCATTATTCATACTATAGAACGAATAAAAATGTAAAATTACATTATATTACAAGTAGATAAGAAATGAGAGAGCTTTTGGATTCAAGGTCAAAACCTATGAGAGAGCTTTTGGATTCAAGGTCAAAACCTATGAGAGAGCTTTTGGATTCAAGGTCAAACCCTATGAGAGAGCAAAAGGATTCAAGTTCAAAGGTCACAGTGCACGTGTGAGATTTCCTGGAATTTGATAACGTCCGGTTACAAGTCTCAACAAGTTAGAAAAATGTAATACAGGTTCAATGACCGTTTTCAAGGTCAATACATGACAGATATCCAGAATATTGATAATTTGATATAAAGATAAAAATCAAATTTTTCAAATGAGCCCCTCTCAATGAAACTTTTATACTACCATTAGTTTCAGAAATTTTAATAATCGTGTGACAACCTGTAATTTTCACACTACCATTAGTTTCAGAAATAAATCTTAAATAATCATGAGGCAACCCTGTATGCGATTACTAAAATGGAGCTTTTATAGTACCATTAGTTTCAGAAATAAATCTTAAATAATCATGAGGTACCCTGTATGCGATTACTATAATGAAACTTTTATATCACCAGTAGCTTCAGAAATAAATCTTAATAATCATGAGGTACCCTGTATGCGATTACTATAATGAAACTTTTATATCACCAGTAGCTTCAGAAATAAATCTTAATAATCATGAGGTACCCTGTATGCGATTACTATAATGAAACTTTTATATCACCAGTAGCTTCAGAAATAAATCTTAATAATCATGAGGTACCCTGTATGCGATTACTATAATGAAACTTTCATATTACCATTACTTTCAAAAATATGTTTTAATAATTATTAGGTACACCCTGTAAATGATAACCATAATGAAATACCTCTTGAATAATTTTCATAAGTTATATAATTCAACACCCAAGTGTCTAGTGACAAAATTCCGCATTTTTTGATTCCCATGTTTCAAATATTCAGACAGAGTGATAAATAATCTGCAGACTTGCATAAATTTTTATCAAATAACATAAACATGATTTTATTTTGAGAGCATGTCTCTTCTTTCATTGTAGGATATTGAAATTTGAAGATGGTCTCAGATTGCAAGTTGCTTTGTTGCAGAAACCTATGAGAAACATAATTTTATGGAAAAAATGTTTATTCAGAATTTTGTGGCAAATATTTCATGGGAAAATTTGAGAAAGCCCTTCTACTAATGTAGACATTTACTTACTGCTCTGGGGGGAGTGAAGGAGTGTTTCTATTGGTTGAAAACTTAAAGGCAGAAGCAAATTCATTTTGAAGATGCTTCATGAAAATGGGATTATGAGGGGATAGGAATATGTAAAGCCAAACTCACTGTCTTCGATTATTAGTAAAACTTTTTTAGTGAAGCGAATTAATAATCCACTATACTTACAAAATGAAATCGCGAGTTGGAAGCAAAAGTCAGTTAGCACCAGTGAAGAAGCTTAGGTTATTGTCGCATTTTAAGAAGCTTCCGAGTGATGGGGGCTTCCGCTTAGTGAAAAATACATCAACTTCTAGTATTGGCAGTGATATTGAAATATTGGACGGAACCTTTTCGAACTTGAGGCCGATTAATGCTGCGAGGAAGGGTTTCGTACCAGCTTATACCTCAACACCAGCTGCCATATACGAGGATATAAGCGAAGCTGAGAGCCCCAGCAATTCGGAGAGTGATGATGGGGAAGACATCAAAATGGAGACAATAACCAAAGAAGATGAAGGGAGTGAAGATGGCGAAGATGGTGAACAGGACAACTCCATCCAAGAAAAGGCAGGAGATGATGGCGAACAGGGCCCGAATGAAACTGCGAACTCCCTCGAAGGCACTCAGGAGCATAACACTCATCTCGCTGAGATAAAAAATTTACTGAGTGCCTTCATAGAGAAGAAGCGAGCAAGGAAGGTAGAGTTGGAGGACCAGTTAAAGGAGAACAAGCTGGAAATTCAAAGGTTGCTCCGTGACAACAAAACAAAGCAGAGGGAGATTGACGATCTGGATCGGGCCATTACGATAGGTGTGGATAAACTGACATAGTGGACTGAGTGATATTCAAACATTTCTTCGGTGCCTATTCATGGATACATGTTTTACATTTTTTCTGACCTAGGGCGAGTTATACGAGACAAGTTCAACAACTGTTCAAGTGAACCGAGTTCGGTTGCTAAGGAACTAGAAATTTGATTGGCTAATCCCTAACAGCTAAACTTGGTTCACTTGAATCGTTGTTGAACTTGTCCTGTACAATTGGCCCAGTGAATTTAGTGATATTCAAACATTACTTTGGTGTATATTCATGTACATATTTTTATATAATATTCTTTTATACCATACCTATTTATACAATTTTTTATTATTAGCTTTTGCATATATAAAAAATAAATGAAAACTCAAAGTATCTCTATTGTTTTATTATTATTTCTAGTCTTTTATCTGTTTGGGAGCCACGTTCATTACTGAAATATGTTTTAGATAATCACAGTGTGAATTAATAAGGATCAATTTATGCACCATTGCGATAATCATAGTTTTTATTACTGGCACTGTCTCAATCATAAATGTACAGTAAAATTTGATTTTATGAGACAGTGACCAATAATTAGGACTATCATTATGGCAATAGCGCATAAATTGGTCCAATTATTTTTATAAACTCACCAAAATCAAAGTTATCCTTTAACAGCCATAAAACTGAACACTCACTTAAAAAGCACTATCTGATCAAAACAGCACTGAATTCAATTCCTTCTTGTGAACACTTAACCATTTTCTTTTTTCATAAAACTATTATCACTTAAAATGTTTGAAGAATACCTTCACCTCACACAGAAGCATAAGTTTTGCTGATTATGCAGAAATTTGCAAACAGAGTCCCTGTCTGAAAAACAGTGCATTTTTTGTAGATCTTCAACCAAAATACACTGTTTTCTACACAACTACACAAAACTTCAAAACTATTTACTTGAAAAACGAATTTTTTGATTTTCAAATAAACAAAATACAAGTTTGAAACCACAGAGCAGATAGCCCCATTCTTCTTCTTTATAATTTTAGTTTGGTTTGACAGACTGTAAAATTCGTAGTACACTGGTAGTACGAATAATACAGACATGTAGCACAGGAAGCGACATCTAGAGCCATTTGGTTGAACTGATATATAGTATATCAGGTATATAGTAGTACTGTATTTTTATTTTTTATTCTGTAATAATTGAATAACTAAAGAAGAATATAATTTTAATTGAATCAAAAAATAATAATGAATTTGGGAAATGTTCGGGTACAGCATAATTTATATCTGTTTATAATTTTGATAGTGGAGTAAATAATCAAGTAATTCAAATATGCAATAAAAATTTATTCAGGAAATTTAAAATTACAATTGTTACACACCATGCAGCATCTTGTTAGACACACTATGCCTAATTGTCTTCCACAGTCATGGCAGGAGATACAGCGTTCATGCACACTATCCACTGTTCCAGAGTAGTGGTTTGAAACTTGCTGGCACTCTATATTCGAATTCACCTCTGCCGCAAAGTCGTAAAAACACACAATACACATTTTTCTCTCTTTTTCTGAGATAGTGGTAAAGTAGTGTTCTGTAATGCACATACTTTGGTATACACTTGTGGTCACGAATTCCATACTTCCAATAATTTGGATATCTTCCATTTTATCATCGACTTCTTCCATATCACAAATAATTTCATCGCACTCAGATTCAAAACCTAAGTCAACTTCGTCAACCTCCATAGTTGATAGATTAATCATACGAAAAAGCAATATCCTCAGATATATACAAAAGTGTAGAAATTCCATTTGGGGTATTAAGTAACCCTGCGTCGACAAATATCGATGACCTGCTTACTCGGAACTTCTACATCTAGATGCTCACATTACTGATAAGTTGGTGTCTTTCAAGGTTAATGAGTACATGTGTGAATGATTTGTTTCCTGGAATTCGCTGTTGATATTTCCGCTTGCGAAACATATCTAGTTAGTTCAAAGAAATCTGTGATTGGTTCAATGGCTTCTCTCAAGGTTAGGGAGTCAGCACTATATGTTTCCTGAAATATGCTGATTAAGTATCCCCCACTCATACTTAATTTAGATATGCTGAGTATGTATTCCCCTTTCCACTAATTAGTTTTGGATATATAAAGAATGAAATAGCATTATAGTAAAAGTATGTCAACATATTCTACAAATATTTCAGTAATTGAAAGAATTTTGTGTTGTGTGTGTAGAAGAAAAGTTATTCGCTTTTTATCAAGTAATTATTGGTCCAGCCAACCAAAACTCAGAATCGGGTTTTGTTCATTCTGTTTGGATACCAGGCCGCTAATAATTTATACCAGGTTCCTAGTCGACCCCCGAGGAATACTGAACTCACCAGTTAGGGATTTGTTGAAGCATGGAGAACTGGGATGAGGACAGCTATATCACCACCTATGTACCTGACTTGTTGAGCAGGGATATCGTCAGGTGCCCACCCATTGGCGCAAGTAGGATGGAGAAAACCAGATTCACAAGAGAGGAGATGCTCCGTTACAGCAGGCTGGAGGCGGAAAAAAACCAACAAGTTGGGGTCGCCAATGAGGTGGAAAGCTGGAATGAGGATAACTACACCAGCTACATACCTGACTTGAACAGGGATATCATCAGGTACCCACCCATTGGCGCAAGTAGGACGGAGAAAAGCAGATTTACAAGGGAGGAGAGGCTCCGTCACAGCATGCTGGAGGTGGAAAGAAACCAACAAGTTGGAGACAACAATAAGGTGGAGAGCTGGAATGAGGACAACTACACCAGCTACATACCTGACTTGAACAGGGATATCGTCAGGTGCCCACCCATTGGCGCAAGTAGGACGGAGAAAAGCAGATTTACAAGGGAGGAGAGGCTCCGTCACAGCATGCTGGAGGTGGAAAGAAACCAACAAGTTGGAGACAACAATAAGGTGGAGAGCTGGAATGAGGACAACTACACCAGCTACATACCTGACTTGAACAGGGATATCGTCAGGTGCCCACCCATTGGCGCAAGTAGGACGGAGAAGAGAAGGTTCAGAAGGCAGGAAAGGCTCCGTCATAGTCAACTAGGGGAGAAAAGTGATTAGTCACATGCCCACCCAGGAACATAGAACTCACAGAAGAGCAGGTTATGCAAGGGATCCGACACTCAGAGGGATTAATTATATACCTATATACAGATAAATAAATAATTTTCGGATATTTATGCTTTCTTTTCCCCTTCCATCCTGCCTTTTTCATTTATCACTATAATGAATGGATTTTCAACTTTAGTTCATGTGAACCATTCAACATGTTCACAAATCTTATAATTTTACAAGCTATTTGGCATGGTGTTCTACTCATACACCAACCCAGTGAAGTTGGAGAAATTTTCATTTGCTTCGATAGCAATGGTACGTGGAATGAAACTTGGCCATCTAAGTGGGTGAAAATGATACCACTTGAAATTAATAATGTACGAATCGTCAAAACTTCAGTACCCACCAATAGTACAAAGTATAAGTTATTAATAAGAAAACATAATTCCACTGAACAAACGGACATAATCGAGCTATATCCCTCCCCACCATCAGCTAATATAAAAGATGATTCAGAGTCTAGAACAGTTCACTCTTTAATTTACTACATAGCTGTGTGCTCCTCAGTGATCCTTCTTTCTTCATTGGTGGAAATATTTCAGAAAATATGGATAGTGTTCAGTGCATAATTGATCTTATAACCAAACATGAGAAGCACCTCAAACCCTTATACGAGTTCACTGAAGAAGAACTGCGGCAATTTCCGTTACAATATTTGATTCGAAAAGCTAGGTCTTGGGAACTTCTTTCAGCATGGCACAAACTACCAGATGAGTATACGGACAAGTTTGAACTACAGGTTCAGCTACCTTGCTTCATTCATCATAATCGACCTGAGTGGGAGGAACATGTAGATGGCCCGCCACCTCCACAATCAAGATGTTATTCATGCTTACGTAGTTTGAAATGATATGTATTAGGGTTTTTAAATAAAAAACATCATTCAATATCTTTGTTTTATTTACCAATTAAATATCCAAAATTTATTCATCTATTAAATTTTCTGACATTAATAGTAAGAGATCCAACACTGCGTCTTCATCTTTAGGACTCAACTTATAGTGACCCCACGCCAATGTTTGTACATTATTGGGTAAAACAAATCTTTTGTCATCATTAGATGATAACGCAATTTTGTTTCTCAGCTCCGTGTAAATGGTGTGTAAATAAGAAGTAAAAATATACATTTTTCGTAAGATAGAGCCACCTCTTTCAACAATTCGAATGTAATCTGAAATTTGGAGTGCATTCTCTATTACATTTTTAGAAACTCCTTTGGCTTTTTTCATGACTTCTGTTGTCTTAACACAGTATGCCTTCGCGCCTGTACCATAAAAACATTCTATTGGTGATCCATAAAATTCGTCTTTCATCTTGCCGACAACTGACACTGTTTTGGGAATTTTGTGGATATTGTCAATTTTGAAATTAGAAGTGTCAAATAATTCAATATTTTCCCTAATATCATCGTATACATTTTCCGTGAATATCTCCAAGATCAATGAATCGGTATCTGTGTAACAGAGGTTTGCTTTGTCACCATATTTTGTTTTGATGTAGCCATACAAAAAATCATAAATGACCGTTTTTGAAATATCCAAAATTGAAAACCCTACATAAAGTGGCTTGTCATAGGTAACTGTCAATTTCTCCATTTGAATGGCTACTAAGTTCTCATCAAATACTGAACATGATTTAAAATGAGGTTTTGATATGAATCCCTCAGCTCCCACAGAACCTGGCATATTTTCCCAGTGACTGCATAGTTTAATGTCTTGTCTCTTGTCCACGTTTTCCATGGTTTTTCCAAAAATTGAGTTTATGATGAATTTAAAGAGGTCACGTTCAAATTCATTCCTGGCAGAATTCCTGAGATTCGTATTCAAATCAATATATTGCTTCAACCATGCTGATTGCGTGAACTCCAAAACTCTATGAATCCTCGTCAATTTCAATCCATATTTCAAGCATTGTTTCAAATTTCTATAGTGTATAATATATCTTTCCTTGCTCATCAAATTTGGAGTCAACTTGGAATACTTGCTTCCTGGAGGCTTAATATTCTCCGGGCAAAAAGGAAGGTCATTATGGTCATCATGTAAGTGTGGTGGATATTCCAAATCAACTTCCAATACATATCCTTTCGACAATGTGTCTCCAATTTCAAAGATGTCTAAGTTTTCTTGCTCATACCGCTCAAGCCATCTGAAATCTCGCATTGGAAGGTATTCACTCATAGCAGCTCCATACAAATTGGTTGCATCGAGATACAAAATATATGAGTTAGGTTTGGAAGCATCATAAGATGATATAAATGGGTTATTAGCTATAGCCTTCCTTTTACTGCACTGACTTACTCCGCCACGAATCCCTTTCTTGAAAAAGTGAACCATATCTATATCAGTTAGGAGCTCTAATTCTACTTTGGTTAAACGCAACATTGCGTCCCAACTGAGTGAAGGAGCTGTTACATACTGGGCAGGATCAAGTTTATATTTGTCCAAGCACACCTCCCGAAAATTTTCGAAGACATCTGCCAAAAGTAGAACATCTGATTTCAGGTAAACATCGGAGTATTCTCCTAGAGTTGAACATCCGAATTCCTGCCATACTTCACAAGCTCGTTTATAGTTTTCTTCGGAAATTTCTTTACTACTCAGAATATCGAAGAATTCAGATTGAGTTGGTAATGTAGGTTGATTCAATTTTTCATATGAGTCAACATATGAATATGGAAAAACACCTTTGCGTCTTATCATATTAAATTTCCTATGGTCTGGAAAATATTTCCTCACCTCCCGACATTGAGACGGCTCCAGTGTTTTACTCAGATTATCTAGTGATTTTGATAAGAAGCGGAAAGAGTCAACAAATCTCAAGGTGATGAATTTGTCTCTAATTTTCGGGTTTTCTGATTTTTCAACCAAGTATGTTTTGGAGAATGAAATATACTTCTCTTTATTTTGGGCAATCACTGAGATATTCTCTTTATTCGAAGCCAATTTTTTTATGAAGAGATGACAGTCATAATTTGTTAAGTTATGGAAAAAGACAGGAATGAATTTCACTACTTTATAGTGCAAATTACATCTCGAATGAGCGCTTGCGCGGTACACACCAGTCAAGTGACAATGATCTCGAACTTTGATGTCATCAGGTTTATAGGAGTCACCACAAATATGGCATTTCGTAGAATTCTGAAATTCATTCTCTTCCTCTTCAGTGAGTGGCAGCATCTCTTTCACATGTCTCAAATGTTTGTTGTATAATTCCAAGACAAGATCATCCAACCTCCTGACAAAAACCTCGACACAATCACTTCCACGATATTGTACGAATTCCGAGTATTTGTCATCAAAATTACACTTCAAATAGAAAGCGAATGAATATGGCTCATGTTCGTATGCTTTCAATGTGAATGAGTGCTCATCAGATGGCTGACTGTGATGAATAGGTTTCAGCAAGCTCTCAAAATCAGCATAGATCACAAAAGGAACTGAGAGCTGCTTCTCGAAATTGGTGAATTTAAGAATATTTCCAGGCACAACCTCACCATACTTGTTGATAATCATCTCTGGTTTTGGGAGTATCACACAAAGATGATTACAATCATATTGTTGATGAGTCTTCAGTTTTTCACTTGTAGGAAAGAATTGGAGGCAACCGTCACAAATGTGCATACGGCCATTATGCTTTGATTTTTGTCGTGTAACCAACTTCGACAAATCTGTAATGAGGCAGTAATGATTATTCCCATCCGACTCAGTAATCAGCAGAAGATTCACATGTGTTGCAGATCGGTTTGTTGTGAAATGTAAGGGCCCCACGATGTTGGTAACCATTTTTCCATCCTTAAATTTCGTATCTACACCAAATACATTAATGGATATATTATTCATTCTTTCAAATTTAGAAATATCCTTCAATTTCACTGGAAAATCAATGCCTTGGAAATTGAGTAATGTAGTATAATGAGGATATGAAGATGGACTCGAAGGATCACCATTCGAAGGAAAAATTGCTGCCATAATGGACCAAGCGAAGCAAGCATTATCCAAATTCTTCACATTCAAAACGGCTTGTTTCATATTAATTGTTTTGGGTAACTTAATATACGACGAGGCTGATAGTGGATTATATTTGTTTATATTGACATCCAGATACCAAATTTTCTGTAATGACCAGCCTGAGTCTCTTTCCTGGAACTCTGAAGCCTTTGAAATCATCTCATTCATGAATTCCGCATAGAGGCAATCCAAGTCACTGGAACAAGTTATAATTTTGTTTTTTGTGTTGAAGGATTTCATGTCACCTAATTCTTTCTCAGGTATGATATAATGTCCAAATAGTTCAAAATTTATTTTCAAGCTGTTATATTCCTGTATATAATCAGAGATGATTTTCAGAACTTTCGGTTTAACATCTTGTACAGGACAAGTTCAACAACGATTCAAGTGAACCAAGTTTAGCTGTTAGGGATTAGCCAATCAAATTTCTAGTTCCTTAGCAACCGAACTCGGTTCACTTGAACAGTTGTTGAACTTGTCTCGTATAACTCGCCCTAGGTCAGAAAAAATGTAAAACATGTATCCATGAATAGGCACCGAAGAAATGTTTGAATATCACTCAGTCCACTATGTCAGTTTATCCACACCTATCGTAATGGCCCGATCTGGATCGGGCCATTACGATAGGTGTGGATAAACTGACATAGTGGACTGAGTGATATTCAAACATTTCTTCGGTGCCTATTCATGGATACATGTTTTACATTTTTTCTGACCTAGGGCGAGTTATACGAGACAAGTTCAACAACTGTTCAAGTGAACCGAGTTCGGTTGCTAAGGAACTAGAAATTTGATTGGCTAATCCCTAACAGCTAAACTTGGTTCACTTGAATCGTTGTTGAACTTGTCCTGTACAAGATGTTAAACCGAAAGTTCTGAAAATCATCTCTGATTATATACAGGAATATAACAGCTTGAAAATAAATTTTGAACTATTTGGACATTATATCATACCTGAGAAAGAATTAGGTGACATGAAATCCTTCAACACAAAAAACAAAATTATAACTTGTTCCAGTGACTTGGATTGCCTCTATGCGGAATTCATGAATGAGATGATTTCAAAGGCTTCAGAGTTCCAGGAAAGAGACTCAGGCTGGTCATTACAGAAAATTTGGTATCTGGATGTCAATATAAACAAATATAATCCACTATCAGCCTCGTCGTATATTAAGTTACCCAAAACAATTAATATGAAACAAGCCGTTTTGAATGTGAAGAATTTGGATAATGCTTGCTTCGCTTGGTCCATTATGGCAGCAATTTTTCCTTCGAATGGTGATCCTTCGAGTCCATCTTCATATCCTCATTATACTACATTACTCAATTTCCAAGGCATTGATTTTCCAGTGAAATTGAAGGATATTTCTAAATTTGAAAGAATGAATAATATATCCATTAATGTATTTGGTGTAGATACGAAATTTAAGGATGGAAAAATGGTTACCAACATCGTGGGGCCCTTACATTTCACAACAAACCGATCTGCAACACATGTGAATCTTCTGCTGATTACTGAGTCGGATGGGAATAATCATTACTGCCTCATTACAGATTTGTCGAAGTTGGTTACACGACAAAAATCAAAGCATAATGGCCGTATGCACATTTGTGACGGTTGCCTCCAATTCTTTCCTACAAGTGAAAAACTGAAGACTCATCAACAATATGATTGTAATCATCTTTGTGTGATACTCCCAAAACCAGAGATGATTATCAACAAGTATGGTGAGGTTGTGCCTGGAAATATTCTTAAATTCACCAATTTCGAGAAGCAGCTCTCAGTTCCTTTTGTGATCTATGCTGATTTTGAGAGCTTGCTGAAACCTATTCATCACAGTCAGCCATCTGATGAGCACTCATTCACATTGAAAGCATACGAACATGAGCCATATTCATTCGCTTTCTATTTGAAGTGTAATTTTGATGACAAATACTCGGAATTCGTACAATATCGTGGAAGTGATTGTGTCGAGGTTTTTGTCAGGAGGTTGGATGATCTTGTCTTGGAATTATACAACAAACATTTGAGACATGTGAAAGAGATGCTGCCACTCACTGAAGAGGAAGAGAATGAATTTCAGAATTCTACGAAATGCCATATTTGTGGTGACTCCTATAAACCTGATGACATCAAAGTTCGAGATCATTGTCACTTGACTGGTGTGTACCGCGCAAGCGCTCATTCGAGATGTAATTTGCACTATAAAGTAGTGAAATTCATTCCTGTCTTTTTCCATAACTTAACAAATTATGACTGTCATCTCTTCATAAAAAAATTGGCTTCGAATAAAGAGAATATCTCAGTGATTGCCCAAAATAAAGAGAAGTATATTTCATTCTCCAAAACATACTTGGTTGAAAAATCAGAAAACCCGAAAATTAGAGACAAATTCATCACCTTGAGATTTGTTGACTCTTTCCGCTTCTTATCAAAATCACTAGATAATCTGAGTAAAACACTGGAGCCGTCTCAATGTCGGGAGGTGAGGAAATATTTTCCAGACCATAGGAAATTTAATATGATAAGACGCAAAGGTGTTTTTCCATATTCATATGTTGACTCATATGAAAAATTGAATCAACCTACATTACCAACTCAATCTGAATTCTTCGATATTCTGAGTAGTAAAGAAATTTCCGAAGAAAACTATAAACGAGCTTGTGAAGTATGGCAGGAATTCGGATGTTCAACTCTAGGAGAATACTCCGATGTTTACCTGAAATCAGATGTTCTACTTTTGGCAGATGTCTTCGAAAATTTTCGGGAGGTGTGCTTGGACAAATATAAACTTGATCCTGCCCAGTATGTAACAGCTCCTTCACTCAGTTGGGACGCAATGTTGCGTTTAACCAAAGTAGAATTAGAGCTCCTAACTGATATAGATATGGTTCACTTTTTCAAGAAAGGGATTCGTGGCGGAGTAAGTCAGTGCAGTAAAAGGAAGGCTATAGCTAATAACCCATTTATATCATCTTATGATGCTTCCAAACCTAACTCATATATTTTGTATCTCGATGCAACCAATTTGTATGGAGCTGCTATGAGTGAATACCTTCCAATGCGAGATTTCAGATGGCTTGAGCGGTATGAGCAAGAAAACTTAGACATCTTTGAAATTGGAGACACATTGTCGAAAGGATATGTATTGGAAGTTGATTTGGAATATCCACCACACTTACATGATGACCATAATGACCTTCCTTTTTGCCCGGAGAATATTAAGCCTCCAGGAAGCAAGTATTCCAAGTTGACTCCAAATTTGATGAGCAAGGAAAGATATATTATACACTATAGAAATTTGAAACAATGCTTGAAATATGGATTGAAATTGACGAGGATTCATAGAGTTTTGGAGTTCACGCAATCAGCATGGTTGAAGCAATATATTGATTTGAATACGAATCTCAGGAATTCTGCCAGGAATGAATTTGAACGTGACCTCTTTAAATTCATCATAAACTCAATTTTTGGAAAAACCATGGAAAACGTGGACAAGAGACAAGACATTAAACTATGCAGTCACTGGGAAAATATGCCAGGTTCTGTGGGAGCTGAGGGATTCATATCAAAACCTCATTTTAAATCATGTTCAGTATTTGATGAGAACTTAGTAGCCATTCAAATGGAGAAATTGACAGTTACCTATGACAAGCCACTTTATGTAGGGTTTTCAATTTTGGATATTTCAAAAACGGTCATTTATGATTTTTTGTATGGCTACATCAAAACAAAATATGGTGACAAAGCAAACCTCTGTTACACAGATACCGATTCATTGATCTTGGAGATATTCACGGAAAATGTATACGATGATATTAGGGAAAATATTGAATTATTTGACACTTCTAATTTCAAAATTGACAATATCCACAAAATTCCCAAAACAGTGTCAGTTGTCGGCAAGATGAAAGACGAATTTTATGGATCACCAATAGAATGTTTTTATGGTACAGGCGCGAAGGCATACTGTGTTAAGACAACAGAAGTCATGAAAAAAGCCAAAGGAGTTTCTAAAAATGTAATAGAGAATGCACTCCAAATTTCAGATTACATTCGAATTGTTGAAAGAGGTGGCTCTATCTTACGAAAAATGTATATTTTTACTTCTTATTTACACACCATTTACACGGAGCTGAGAAACAAAATTGCGTTATCATCTAATGATGACAAAAGATTTGTTTTACCCAATAATGTACAAACATTGGCGTGGGGTCACTATAAGTTGAGTCCTAAAGATGAAGACGCAGTGTTGGATCTCTTACTATTAATGTCAGAAAATTTAATAGATGAATAAATTTTGGATATTTAATTGGTAAATAAAACAAAGATATTGAATGATGTTTTTTATTTAAAAACCCTAATACATATCATTTCAAACTACGTAAGCATGAATAACATCTTGATTGTGGAGGTGGCGGGCCATCTACATGTTCCTCCCACTCAGGTCGATTATGATGAATGAAGCAAGGTAGCTGAACCTGTAGTTCAAACTTGTCCGTATACTCATCTGGTAGTTTGTGCCATGCTGAAAGAAGTTCCCAAGACCTAGCTTTTCGAATCAAATATTGTAACGGAAATTGCCGCAGTTCTTCTTCAGTGAACTCGTATAAGGGTTTGAGGTGCTTCTCATGTTTGGTTATAAGATCAATTATGCACTGAACACTATCCATATTTTCTGAAATATTTCCACCAATGAAGAAAGAAGGATCACTGAGGAGCACACAGCTATGTAGTAAATTAAAGAGTGAACTGTTCTAGACTCTGAATCATCTTTTATATTAGCTGATGGTGGGGAGGGATATAGCTCGATTATGTCCGTTTGTTCAGTGGAATTATGTTTTCTTATTAATAACTTATACTTTGTACTATTGGTGGGTACTGAAGTTTTGACGATTCGTACATTATTAATTTCAAGTGGTATCATTTTCACCCACTTAGATGGCCAAGTTTCATTCCACGTACCATTGCTATCGAAGCAAATGAAAATTTCTCCAACTTCACTGGGTTGGTGTATGAGTAGAACACCATGCCAAATAGCTTGTAAAATTATAAGATTTGTGAACATGTTGAATGGTTCACATGAACTAAAGTTGAAAATCCATTCATTATAGTGATAAATGAAAAAGGCAGGATGGAAGGGGAAAAGAAAGCATAAATATCCGAAAATTATTTATTTATCTGTATATAGGTATATAATTAATCCCTCTGAGTGTCGGATCCCTTGCATAACCTGCTCTTCTGTGAGTTCTATGTTCCTGGGTGGGCATGTGACTAATCACTTTTCTCCCCTAGTTGACTATGACGGAGCCTTTCCTGCCTTCTGAACCTTCTCTTCTCCGTCCTACTTGCGCCAATGGGTGGGCACCTGACGATATCCCTGTTCAAGTCAGGTATGTAGCTGGTGTAGTTGTCCTCATTCCAGCTCTCCACCTTATTGTTGTCTCCAACTTGTTGGTTTCTTTCCACCTCCAGCATGCTGTGACGGAGCCTCTCCTCCCTTGTAAATCTGCTTTTCTCCGTCCTACTTGCGCCAATGGGTGGGCACCTGACGATATCCCTGTTCAAGTCAGGTATGTAGCTGGTGTAGTTGTCCTCATTCCAGCTCTCCACCTTATTGTTGTCTCCAACTTGTTGGTTTCTTTCCACCTCCAGCATGCTGTGACGGAGCCTCTCCTCCCTTGTAAATCTGCTTTTCTCCGTCCTACTTGCGCCAATGGGTGGGTACCTGATGATATCCCTGTTCAAGTCAGGTATGTAGCTGGTGTAGTTATCCTCATTCCAGCTTTCCACCTCATTGGCGACCCCAACTTGTTGGTTTTTTTCCGCCTCCAGCCTGCTGTAACGGAGCATCTCCTCTCTTGTGAATCTGGTTTTCTCCATCCTACTTGCGCCAATGGGTGGGCACCTGACGATATCCCTGCTCAACAAGTCAGGTACATAGGTGGTGATATAGCTGTCCTCATCCCAGTTCTCCATGCTTCAACAAATCCCTAACTGGTGAGTTCAGTATTCCTCGGGGGTCGACTAGGAACCTGGTATAAATTATTAGCGGCCTGGTATCCAAACAGAATGAACAAAACCCGATTCTGAGTTTTGGTTGGCTGGACCAATAATTACTTGATAAAAAGCGAATAACTTTTCTTCTACACACACAACACAAAATTCTTTCAATTACTGAAATATTTGTAGAATATGTTGACATACTTTTACTATAATGCTATTTCATTCTTTATATATCCAAAACTAATTAGTGGAAAGGGGAATACATACTCAGCATATCTAAATTAAGTATGAGTGGGGGATACTTAATCAGCATATTTCAGGAAACATATAGTGCTGACTCCCTAACCTTGAGAGAAGCCATTGAACCAATCACAGATTTCTTTGAACTAACTAGATATGTTTCGCAAGCGGAAATATCAACAGCGAATTCCAGGAAACAAATCATTCACACATGTACTCATTAACCTTGAAAGACACCAACTTATCAGTAATGTGAGCATCTAGATGTAGAAGTTCCGAGTAAGCAGGTCATCGATATTTGTCGACGCAGGGTTACTTAATACCCCAAATGGAATTTCTACACTTTTGTATATATCTGAGGATATTGCTTTTTCGTATGATTAATCTATCAACTATGGAGGTTGACGAAGTTGACTTAGGTTTTGAATCTGAGTGCGATGAAATTATTTGTGATATGGAAGAAGTCGATGATAAAATGGAAGATATCCAAATTATTGGAAGTATGGAATTCGTGACCACAAGTGTATACCAAAGTATGTGCATTACAGAACACTACTTTACCACTATCTCAGAAAAAGAGAGAAAAATGTGTATTGTGTGTTTTTACGACTTTGCGGCAGAGGTGAATTCGAATATAGAGTGCCAGCAAGTTTCAAACCACTACTCTGGAACAGTGGATAGTGTGCATGAACGCTGTATCTCCTGCCATGACTGTGGAAGACAATTAGGCATAGTGTGTCTAACAAGATGCTGCATGGTGTGTAACAATTGTAATTTTAAATTTCCTGAATAAATTTTTATTGCATATTTGAATTACTTGATTATTTACTCCACTATCAAAATTATAAACAGATATAAATTATGCTGTACCCGAACATTTCCCAAATTCATTATTATTTTTTGATTCAATTAAAATTATATTCTTCTTTAGTTATTCAATTATTACAGAATAAAAAATAAAAATACAGTACTACTATATACCTGATATACTATATATCAGTTCAACCAAATGGCTCTAGATGTCGCTTCCTGTGCTACATGTCTGTATTATTCGTACTACCAGTGTACTACGAATTTTACAGTCTGTCAAACCAAACTAAAATTATAAAGAAGAAGAATGGGGCTATCTGCTCTGTGGTTTCAAACTTGTATTTTGTTTATTTGAAAATCAAAAAATTCGTTTTTCAAGTAAATAGTTTTGAAGTTTTGTGTAGTTGTGTAGAAAACAGTGTATTTTGGTTGAAGATCTACAAAAAATGCACTGTTTTTCAGACAGGGACTCTGTTTGCAAATTTCTGCATAATCAGCAAAACTTATGCTTCTGTGTGAGGTGAAGGTATTCTTCAAACATTTTAAGTGATAATAGTTTTATGAAAAAAGAAAATGGTTAAGTGTTCACAAGAAGGAATTGAATTCAGTGCTGTTTTGATCAGATAGTGCTTTTTAAGTGAGTGTTCAGTTTTATGGCTGTTAAAGGATAACTTTGATTTTGGTGAGTTTATAAAAATAATTGGACCAATTTATGCGCTATTGCCATAATGATAGTCCTAATTATTGGTCACTGTCTCATAAAATCAAATTTTACTGTACATTTATGATTGAGACAGTGCCAGTAATAAAAACTATGATTATCGCAATGGTGCATAAATTGATCCTTATTAATTCACACTGTGATTATCTAAAACATATTTCAGTAATGAACGTGGCTCCCAAACAGATAAAAGACTAGAAATAATAATAAAACAATAGAGATACTTTGAGTTTTCATTTATTTTTTATATATGCAAAAGCTAATAATAAAAAATTGTATAAATAGGTATGGTATAAAAGAATATTATATAAAAATATGTACATGAATATACACCAAAGTAATGTTTGAATATCACTAAATTCACTGGGCCAATTGTACAGGACAAGTTCAACAACGATTCAAGTGAACCAAGTTTAGCTGTTAGGGATTAGCCAATCAAATTTCTAGTTCCTTAGCAACCGAACTCGGTTCACTTGAACAGTTGTTGAACTTGTCTCGTATAACTCGCCCTAGGTCAGAAAAAATGTAAAACATGTATCCATGAATAGGCACCGAAGAAATGTTTGAATATCACTCAGTCCACTATGTCAGTTTATCCACACCTATCGTAATGGCCCGATCCAGATCGTCAATCTCCCTCTGCTTTGTTTTGTTGTCACGGAGCAACCTTTGAATTTCCAGCTTGTTCTCCTTTAACTGGTCCTCCAACTCTACCTTCCTTGCTCGCTTCTTCTCTATGAAGGCACTCAGTAAATTTTTTATCTCAGCGAGATGAGTGTTATGCTCCTGAGTGCCTTCGAGGGAGTTCGCAGTTTCATTCGGGCCCTGTTCGCCATCATCTCCTGCCTTTTCTTGGATGGAGTTGTCCTGTTCACCATCTTCGCCATCTTCACTCCCTTCATCTTCTTTGGTTATTGTCTCCATTTTGATGTCTTCCCCATCATCACTCTCCGAATTGCTGGGGCTCTCAGCTTCGCTTATATCCTCGTATATGGCAGCTGGTGTTGAGGTATAAGCTGGTACGAAACCCTTCCTCGCAGCATTAATCGGCCTCAAGTTCGAAAAGGTTCCGTCCAATATTTCAATATCACTGCCAATACTAGAAGTTGATGTATTTTTCACTAAGCGGAAGCCCCCATCACTCGGAAGCTTCTTAAAATGCGACAATAACCTAAGCTTCTTCACTGGTGCTAACTGACTTTTGCTTCCAACTCGCGATTTCATTTTGTAAGTATAGTGGATTATTAATTCGCTTCACTAAAAAAGTTTTACTAATAATCGAAGACAGTGAGTTTGGCTTTACATATTCCTATCCCCTCATAATCCCATTTTCATGAAGCATCTTCAAAATGAATTTGCTTCTGCCTTTAAGTTTTCAACCAATAGAAACACTCCTTCACTCCCCCCAGAGCAGTAAGTAAATGTCTACATTAGTAGAAGGGCTTTCTCAAATTTTCCCATGAAATATTTGCCACAAAATTCTGAATAAACATTTTTTCCATAAAATTATGTTTCTCATAGGTTTCTGCAACAAAGCAACTTGCAATCTGAGACCATCTTCAAATTTCAATATCCTACAATGAAAGAAGAGACATGCTCTCAAAATAAAATCATGTTTATGTTATTTGATAAAAATTTATGCAAGTCTGCAGATTATTTATCACTCTGTCTGAATATTTGAAACATGGGAATCAAAAAATGCGGAATTTTGTCACTAGACACTTGGGTGTTGAATTATATAACTTATGAAAATTATTCAAGAGGTATTTCATTATGGTTATCATTTACAGGGTGTACCTAATAATTATTAAAACATATTTTTGAAAGTAATGGTAATATGAAAGTTTCATTATAGTAATCGCATACAGGGTACCTCATGATTATTAAGATTTATTTCTGAAGCTACTGGTGATATAAAAGTTTCATTATAGTAATCGCATACAGGGTACCTCATGATTATTAAGATTTATTTCTGAAGCTACTGGTGATATAAAAGTTTCATTATAGTAATCGCATACAGGGTACCTCATGATTATTAAGATTTATTTCTGAAGCTACTGGTGATATAAAAGTTTCATTATAGTAATCGCATACAGGGTACCTCATGATTATTTAAGATTTATTTCTGAAACTAATGGTACTATAAAAGCTCCATTTTAGTAATCGCATACAGGGTTGCCTCATGATTATTTAAGATTTATTTCTGAAACTAATGGTAGTGTGAAAATTACAGGTTGTCACACGATTATTAAAATTTCTGAAACTAATGGTAGTATAAAAGTTTCATTGAGAGGGGCTCATTTGAAAAATTTGATTTTTATCTTTATATCAAATTATCAATATTCTGGATATCTGTCATGTATTGACCTTGAAAACGGTCATTGAACCTGTATTACATTTTTCTAACTTGTTGAGACTTGTAACCGGACGTTATCAAATTCCAGGAAATCTCACACGTGCACTGTGACCTTTGAACTTGAATCCTTTTGCTCTCTCATAGGGTTTGACCTTGAATCCAAAAGCTCTCTCATAGGTTTTGACCTTGAATCCAAAAGCTCTCTCATAGGTTTTGACCTTGAATCCAAAAGCTCTCTCATTTCTTATCTACTATTACATTATATCACGATTAAGTGATTTCCAAAAATTAGTGGTCTCCCCCATTGGTTGGAGCTCAGATGGCTTTAAACACTGCCTATGTTTACCTACTCTCTTATCGATGAAGGACAAAGATCCAGAAACCTGTCTGAAGGTGGTCAACCCTGTACAAATCATCAAAATTCTGCTCTCAGATCACAAGCAGTTACGATAATATCCTCCTTAAAAAAAATTGTATGAATATCTGTCCGATATAATTCAATGTCCGTCGTGGTATTAGCTGCGAAAGTAGTTGTGTTCTGACGAATATTGACCTCACCTCGTACTATATATGAGGGATATTTTGACAGTCAAAATAATCTAATTTTCCAAAGAGGATCATTTGTGTTTCTATAAAAACCCTAAAAGCTACAACTTTTTGGCATTTTTTGTTACCTCAACTTCCTAAGAATTCATGAAATTAAACTTCTCATCAAAAGCATATATTTTTTCAATGGCAATTGGTGGCCAGAACTGAACTAGCTGTAAGATACCACGTGAAGAAATGTGAAGAAATATAAAAGTGACAATCAATTATTTATATACATTTGGTCAAATCTATGAATGTAGATAATTTTTGATCAAAAAATCAACATACTGGCGTTGCCTAATAAATCAAGAATTCAGACAGCTTCATTTAAAATATATTTGAATAATTCAAACAAAATTGAAATTGATTTCAGTACCTTCAGAAGAAAACAATTGCAGTTAAAATTTCAGTAGTAGGTGAGACAGTTCCACAGTAAATTTGGAATATGGATAGATTGGCATTCTCATCTCATCAAATTACCAACAAAAAATCGTTTACAAAAATAAAATATTGGTTTCTCTTATATCACACTGCTTATTAAATGCTCATTAAATTATTTAAGATTCAATACAGGAATTGAGTTAATTTGAGACTAGATGAAACACACGTTTGTAGGATGTATATGTAACTCAGTAGCGATGAAAGCCACTGAAAAACCAAGAAATGTTCTCAACTCTTGGTACAAATTTCTGACATCCCATATACATCAACATTAGATAATCGTTCTCAACTAATTTAAAATAGTTGAAACAGTATCATATTGTTTTTTTGTTAGTAAGGCATCTTGAGATTCCTTTTAAAGAGGTGGAGGTTCTTTGACAAATTCACTATACATCGTTTTACCAGCCATTTTCAAAATGGCTTTGCCTTCAATGTTTCCATCCAGAATACCAACTCGTTCTCCCTTTTCTTGTGAAGTCGCTGGTGGCTGTCCCAGTCCCCAAACTTCCAGGTGTCTGAATGTGAAGTCCTTCAAATGAGACATTTGTTGGTATCCAGTGTAAGTAGTACAGGACTGACTTGTTTCACCTTTACCATACTCGCTATCAATCCAAATACCCCAATAGCCGTGCTGACCTCCCATTGCCTTGAGAAAAAAAACATTAACCACTAAACATACCCTGCAGGGATATTTACTCATATTTAGAATCTTTCAATTTAATACGATTTTCAGTTGGGAAGAGTCAAAAAGAGAAAAAAAGATGTACATCATTATTTATTGATTCTAGTTTTTACTTACTAATCCATTTGGTAACGTCTGTTGATGCAAATTAAGGTACTGGAAGTGTTGATTATAACCAGTAGATGGAAACACTCTCATCCTTGGCGCCAAAGTGAATAGGAAGCTACTGTCGTCTCCAAAAAACTTGGGACCAAGTTCCCAGTTTGCTGGTGCAAAACCACCAAACATATAACCATTTTTATCTTCTACTATCAAAACCGAAGGTCCTTGATTGACTATTCTTCCTAGAAGAAATTCGGTTTAATATATATTTTCCAAGTAGTTTTCTCAACTTCAACTGGTAACAATTTGTATTCAGTCTATTAATATATTACATTAATTACAGCTTTCTATATTTTCTTTGGAACTAGATTTAAATATAGGTTTTTATATTTTTAAATTTCAGGCAATTTACCAGAATTTATAGAGTAATTAAAAATTTTCATAAGGGGAATGGTTAAGGTGATACACAATTTTTGAAAAAATAAGAGGGAATGATATCAGGTCCAAAAGAAAGTTTTTTTGGTATATCTTGAATTCTGTCAATTATATCAGCAACAGTTATATTCATAGTTCTGACCAACAGATTTTTTTATACTGATAGTTCGGTATCTCTCCAAAGTTATTTGTATTGTAAACTGTGGAGAAAAATTATGAGAACAAAATCTATGTTTCATGTTAGTTGTTATGGATTTAGAATAACATGTAGTAAAAAAAAATAAAGAAACTGCCATTCAGATTTTTCTCTCGAACTTTATTAGAGTTTTAGTCTTTGAGGATTGATTTCTGCAATAACCAGGGTAGGTATCAGAAATTATTAAGTTAGAGTATTCAATAAAATTTGTTAGATGATATTAGGTGGTATACGTACCAATCAGAGTTGAAAATGACTCTCCATGAATTTCAGAACTGAACAGAAATCTCCATTCCAATTGATACTGTTGAGGAAGATGAGCATTGATGAACACTATCTGATTCAAATCTAGTAGACTAGGATATGAAGGAATCAGATCAAGCCCTCGACAATAAGGAACTAAGCTTCGATCTTTCTCTGTTTCGTTGACAGCAACATTTTCATCGCTCGTAGGTAGTGATGATACTGAAATGAATAAGATTCAAAGGAACTCAAGAACTGTACTTTCAACTTTCTCAAAGACTTTCGACATCTACCACGCTTGTTCTCTGTCTTAATCGTCGTGGGACATCCTGTATTATGACTGACACATAGGGCACTAGTGGATTTGACAAAAGAAATTTTTTTATTGGCAATTTGCAGTTTTTGATCTAATTGGTCAAGAGCTCGACAACTTACCTGATTTGTCACTACTGATTGCTCCTCCCTTCTCCTTGTGACTGATACTAAAGAGGTACATAGAGACAAAGAGAAGCAACTGTCCCAGTAAAGTTGAACCTTGGAGCCACACTTCGAGAGACCTTCTTGTTATATTTTCTCCAGTTGCCAGTTCATGAGTGAGACTTTCAGCCAAACGTTGTATGTTTTGAGGTAAGGTGAAACAACCTCGAGAGAACCAGCTCTTGTATTGTTTCGTGTTGGTCAGTTTTTGGATTTTCATGTAAGAGGCTACGATACTTTCTACATACTGGAACAAATGTAAATATATGAGATGATAAATTGGAAGTCAAAAAGATTTTTCCCTGGATAATGATTGGAATACTAACCTCTTTCACTAGAGTGTAAGGTATGTCACTATTCTCACTTTCTGATTTTCCAAGAGATGTCAATAATACTTTCATTTTCTCATCAACCGTACCCCTTGTACAAAAAACAAATAGTTCTGCAAACCTTTCTAAATCCACAGTATTTTGTCTCTGTTCCCCCATTCCAAACAAATAGTTGTTGAGGTACTGAAGTAGTCTTGCATCCATTTGGGATCCCCAAATTTTCTTGAATACAAAACAAAATTATTAATTGGAAAGATATATAGTTTTAGTTGTCTTACAGTAAGTTCCTCCTCTTTGATTTTTTCAGAGTTCTTGCTCGCAAGCTTGAATGAATTACTAACAATGAGTTGTTCGTCTTTTGACAGAAAAGAGCATTTAGCTGCCAGTTTCTTGCTGCTGTTAGCACCCATATTACCTTTGATTAATTTATTTCATATGCTGGTGATATACAAATATTTCAATTTCCTATAATTATTCTTCAATAAAATCAATAAAAATATACCTTCATGTATTTCAGATGTATTAAAAATACCTGCTTAGTTTATCGTAAATCTATTCGATAATATGTTGAGAGCCCTAATAGGAGTAATTTGATTTTCATTATATTATCACACACTTCATTTCCTTATCTGTCTACACCTTTTGAAGTGAAATTGATATAGACAAACAAAAATCATCCGACAATGACATTTTGGTCAGCTGATCGTCTGACAGCACTGACAGCAGTAGCAGTGACAGGTGACAGCAATGCAGAGGAGTGCGCGAATACACTAGCTGCTTTCCATTTAAGGGTTTGATGCACCAGGGCTTCTTATTCAATCATTGGCTGAAAATTGACATCTATCAAAATCTACTAATAGTAAGTCTAGAATGAGATGCCCCGGTGCTTAACACTCCTAAATGGAAAAATAGATTTGTGATGACAAAACAAATGAAATTGTGGTGTGCTCCGTTTATCGGTTCCAGAGAGCGTCCTCACTCCTCAAAGGATTTTATGTTTGGTCATTGGATCCTAGATGGCTTTGGCGTTCTTACGGGTACGGCCAATGGGAGGAGTCTAATAGTTCAAATATCAAAAATAACCACCGACATAACCTTTAAAGGTTATGTCGGTGAAAATAACCCACGGAACAAATTAGGTTAGGTTAGATCCAATGTTTGAACTACTGACACGTCATTTTTTATATTCGAAATGTTCAAAAATTGTGGAATCCAGATTATCCGGAAGATCACGTTCACAAATAAAAGTTTATATTACGTAAAAATCATATATTTTCAAGATTTACGTATTCGGTAATATGGTAACGTACAATTCTTGGTGTATTGTTCCAGCTGTTAACAGCAGATTGTGTCCAGATCTGATAGGAATATAGCATTGTGTAGTATTGTTTACTTTCTACTAAAAAAAAATTATATGTATATCCTTTTCTCATGAAAATTGTATTGGTCACTATCATAGAGAAACTAAAAATAATTAAATTTTTAATTTGTCTATGATCACTATGGTCAGTGACAATCTACAATAATACCGACAAAAGTCACAAATTATATTAATTATTGTATTCCTAGAGGTGAGTTCAAGATGATTTTGTTCATCAGTAGATTGACGAAATCATTTTTCCTCTGCTGTGAATTGATTTACAAAAGAGATCCCAGACAAAATGAAGAGCAACAAAGTAAGTTTTTGCTCATGGAACATTTATTTATATACAGAATATGGTTGGGATACCCTCTTCCCGTGTGTCCTTTAGCAGGAATGCCCGCCGGATAATTTCGCTACAGCCAGGATAAGATTCTTGCACATTGGATGTGAATTTCTGAAAGGAGAAAACATATCTAAAGGTCCAATGAGTAATGGTGCTTCTTTAGCTAATTTAATAAATAAAGGAAATCAAGGCTGGGATGGCCGATAAGAAACCACCAAAATCCCTTCGGCTTTGTCTGATATTATTTTCTTGATTACCCTAGTTATCAGGGAAAATGGAGGAAAGGCATAAAAATATATGCCCTGCCAGGATATAGTGAATGCATCTGATGTAACAGAGCCTGGGTCCAAGATCCAAGAAACATACTTTTTGCACTTGTGATTTGAGTTTGATGCAAACAAATCAATATCAGGTGCTCCAAATTTATGTACTATTACCTTGGAGCAATTATCTGATAACTCCCATTCAGTGTCAGGTGATACAATTCTTGAATCTTGATCAGCTTTGTTGTTACAAGATGAAATATATAAAGCATATATCCATATATTTCTTGATACTGGGTAGGTAAAAAACTTACAGTCGAACTCCACCAAATATATATAAATATTTGGTGGAGTTCGACTGTAAGTTTTTTACCTACCCAGTATCATCTCACCTCCACTGTATGTTATGGATCGCCTCCGTTGGATATATTTCTTGCTTCACACCACTGCCATATTTTTTTGGCCAATTCATGAAGGTGTGGGAATTGTATGCTTCCCATCCTGTTAATATAAGACAATGCTGTTGTGTTATCAACTTTGAGTAACACACTACCTGAGTAGATTTTGCCTGCAAAACATTTCAGGCCATTATGAATGGCTAGTAATTCTAAATAATTAATATGTTTCTTTCTTTCATCCTTTGACCACCAACCATGTGTTCTCTGGCCTTCGGAATAAATTCCCCAACCAGTCAAACTTGCATCGGAATAAATTTCCAAATCAAATTTATCCTCCCTAATGTTAAAAAAACTGGAAGGAATATTGTCCTTCCACCAATCCAGGTAGGCCTTGAATTTTGAATGTCAAAGTATCATTGATGCATTATAATTTTGATTTGATTTTTTTTAATGCTAATTATTTTTCCCTTTCAAAGGATCTAGTATATAATTTTCCATATTTAACAGCTGGGCAAGTTGATATCAACAAACCAATAAAACAAGCAAAATGCCTTATTCTGCATAAAGATAGTTCTTTGATTGCTTCAATAAATGTTAAAATTCTCAACTTCTTTTCTTCTGGTAGAGATATAGACATTTGTACACTGTTAAAGTAGAAACCTAGGAATTTACACACTTGACGTGGTTGTAGATGACTCTTATTGAAATTTATCACAAATCCCGGAGCTTCCAATAAGTTTTGGGTAAAGTGTATATTTTTTGAACATTCAGTTCGAGTATCTCCGAATATTAAAAAATCATCCAGATGTACAACGCATGCAATGCCTCGACTGCGAAGAGTTGAAACCACTGGCTTCATAAGCTTCGTAAAAATATAATGGGCTTAAGCCATTTGGTATACATGTAAATTCATTATAATAACCCTCTGAACTGGAAACACCATTAACACCAACACCACAGACCTCATTAATGAGGTATGTGGCAAAGAGTAGAGTAATAGGTTAGGTTAGATAGGTTACCTTAATCTTTGTCTGTGGCCAACACCAACCGGCACAAAAGCATCAATGAAGATAGGTACAGAACCAGTACACGGAGAAGAAAATATTCTTCTTCTCTTTTTCATACTATGTGCACCAGCCAGCCCCGAAAGGCGGTACTACTTAGGATATGTTCCAAAAGTAACCAGTTGCTAACCGCTACTAACCAGAAATTTGACAGCGGTTATCTGAAAAATTTATAATTACTGGTTACTTTCGGAACACTTTGGTGATTGTGTTGTGATTACTGATTGGTGTGTCTGGTGACAAAAAAATACATTTAACAGCACAACGCATAAATACATGAGGCAGCCATTAGACTGTCCAGCGTTCCCAATTCTTCCTGGCAATAACCACAAAAGCACATATTTTCAGTCAGAAAAATCACAATTAATGATAAGTATATCATCAGTTAATAGAAAAAGTACCATAGTGAAATACTGCAATAGCAATCCATAAATTTGTGGAAAGATAGGAGATGGGACAATTACAATTCACAATCAGTCTCATCTCATCTCAAAATCTCAAATAAAACAACAAAATGAACAGTTTTAAGTTTTACGGTTGTCAGCTGTCACTTTTGTCAATCTCACCGCAAAGGAAGTGTTGGTTAGTAAATTGACGTTTGGTTCACCAGCTTTCAGGCAACCGTGTTTCAAATATCACCACTTTTTCAGGATCACCGAACTAGCGGTGATTTTCGGAACACCAAACCGCATTTTCGGTGACTTTTGGAACATATCCTTAGTCAATCAAAGAGATCTTGACGACGAAGCGCCAAAATATAATTGGTTTTAATATAATTGCTCAAATCTGACATATGTCAAACTCGCTAGACGATCGAATGTTCGTAATAATCGTAATCGCACCCCTGTGGCCAGTGTGGGCCAGTGTCAAGGATTATAGACAAGAGGGCCAGTGGCAAGTGTGGCCTGTACTGATGGTGCTGAGAACCAAGATTAGTCCAAGAACCAACCGCAAAACATTGCGAGTGTGGATTTTGTGTGAATTCTTGCGTAAAAAGTGGAGCGGCATTAAAATCAACAAGAACTGAAAGAGAAAACAGAATAAAAATACGACAGTGGTGAAATCCTAGTCTATATACCATCGACATGACACAACCACAGGGTTTCGATTGCTATTACAAAAGTAATAGATCTGTTACAATTTACTACTCGTCATTACGTCGTTCCTACAAGAAGAAGAATTAATAAAAGTTGTGTTCGAGATGACAGATGACGCCTGATGGAGCAAGCGGGTTGTATTGGGCTTCAACGACTTAATCCTTATTAAAATATAAATGTGTGCGTTTGGCTTTGTCAATTCATTTAATTTTCCTGGCATTTCTAATATGCTATAATATATTATGTCAACAATGAACTATTTAGCAATCATTGCACTCTTGCAACTCTGGCCCACAGAACTGTAATTATGACTTGCGAGGACTTATCAATTTTTTTCCCGGTATCGAGCCTGAGGACTATTTCATTTTGTTTTCGTTTCTAATTAAAGAATAATTGTTAAAAAAAATTCCGTTAACCAACTGTCTTTCCCTTACTAAGGGAAGCCCTCAGAAGTCGAAACTTGTGCGAGCCAAGGATTAACGAGGTCTTACATTTCAACCTAACACTTTCTCGGGCCATCATATAAAAATCGTCTGTAGGATTTCAACCTACACGACCAGCATCAATGGCTTTGAAAGCTACAGTCTTAACCACTGAGCTACCTGGCCCTCAAATTAAGAAGATACAGTTAAACTGTCAAAATTATTCCTTGCATTTAACTGGTAAGGTTTAATAAAAACTATCTGATACCTATGTATTTATTCCAAACCATATAATAAAAAACTTTGTATATACATAACAAAAAACATTGCAGACCATTTCACAGTAATATACTCAAACCTAAATATCACCTAAAAGATTAAAAATCACCATTATTGAGTTTGACTCAAGATTTCACAAATTCCTTAGCAGGACTTCTTAATAACTTCACCATTTTAAATTTTCTAGAAATTATTTGATATCCTTGTCTTGCCTAACCTAACATCATGCTTCATTTGTATAAATTTGACTTAATTTCGCCTACTTAAAAACTTATTCATTAAATAATGTGAGACAAATGGCCAAGCTATGATGAATATAATAAGCTGCGTCGAGATCCCTCCAAATGCTCTTTTCCTCCTTAAAACTGCAATATTCCTATAGTCATTTTCTAATGAGCTTACTTTTTTGGTCAATCTATCAATATCACTTTTCAAACTCTGCACCGTGTTGGATATTTCTTGTGATATATCTACGTTGGATCCGGACTTAGTTCTTGACCTCGAAACATGTTGACTTTGAGCACCATGAATGTGTCCGTTAGGTATGGTTTCACTATGTGATATGCCGTTTGGAACTGGTTTACGGGGTTCGGGACTCTGGAAAAGATAAAAAAATTTTTGTTTTACATGGTGAAATTAGTTGCGAATCAGATGAAGTGGAAACATACATTCAAACTTAAAGAGGTAAAACACACTGTTAGCCTTGGAGTGAGTTATGATAGTGGTGTGGAAACAATTGTAAGCTTTATTGCAGTGCGCAACTTGTTAATAAATTAAGTCGGTACCTTTGCAAACTCAGTTATTAATGACGGCACGAATTCGATTAAATAAATGGGTAAAATATTAGCATTTTTTATGGCCATTTCGATACCGAAAAAATTGACAGTTGCATTCTCAAAACATTTCAACCCATATTTCCACCAATCCTGTGAAGTTAAGTATAAGGTAACTATTTGGCAGAAAACAATTAGTTTTCAACACCAAGAAGGGCATTGCACTATATCTTGTCAGATACCTTTTGTATAGTAACAGGTTGTTGACTTACAGCTTATGTTGGATGACCTATCTTTTTATTGATGAGAGGCAAAACCCACTAAAATATTTTGCCAGGTAGATATTTCCGACCAGAACTGAGTTTGAATAATAGAAGCACTCTAAATAGGGTTCTCCTTGAGAAACTTTGCACAAGTATCTGACAGATGTAGTTCAATATCCTCTGTGATATTAGCCAGGAAAGTAGCTGTTTCCTACCAGATGGTTTCCTCATACCTAACACTGAGAGAAAAAAGTATTTTGACTTTGTCGGAATTAGTTCTATTATTTTTTGTTTACTCTATAGCAAATTGTCGGATAATGTCCGAACTTCTGTCATTTGCTAATAATAACAGTAATGCGGATTTGATGAAATGCCAGTTTGCTTTAATTCAATTTAATTTTAGGTCCATATGCAAAATTGAAAATATCTATTTGGAAAAATTGAAAATCGCAATAAAATAGATAAAGTAGAAAATCTCAATTATTCCACATTGTACATGTTTTCCTTCTTTTTCCACAAAACTTCATTGCGGTTGAGAAGGATATTTTATTTTTACTCTTCCAATTTAAAAAGTCTGAAAAAATCAAACTTATTTGGAAGATATGAACCACTAAAACAGCAAGAGTCATAGTCAGACACGGATACGGGGGAGGGGGATGACTGCCCCCTATAACGACTCAAGATATCAATCTACAATTCTATCAAATTTATTGTTTACAACGAATGTTTTAAAAGATAGATGAAATCACACCAAAATTGTCCCCCCTTAACGAAATTGCCCCCTCCCTAAACAATATCCTGTATCCGCGCCTGGTCATAGTGAAAACTAGTTTTTGAAACATTGCACTGCCATTTGGGAACAAGCCTAAAAAAGTTCCATCTTATCAATTACATAAGTTAATAATGATCCCTAATAATTGAGACCAAAAAAGCAGCGTCTTGTTAATTGATAAAAAAATATTGAAGAAAATTGCGATTTTCAATTTTTTCAAATAGATATTTAAAATTTGGCATATGGGACTAAAAATAAGTTATAAACAGCTTTCTCAAATAACTTTTTTTGCTATCTTTACAAATAACCTCACTTTTGCCAATTCGTAATAAATTTGCCGCCATATTGGTAGTCACGTGGCGTATGTCAAAATCGTTTATTGGGTTTTCCAATACGCAGAAACGATCCCTATAACTTATTTTTTGTGACTGAAAATTTAAAAAAATTCTCATATGCTGCAAACGTTATGGCCCACACTGTATAAATATGTTAATTCGAAGATTCTCATGGACAATATATGAGTGTACGGTTTTTTATATAAAATCTTACTGACCAACTATTGAATTTTCATCAAAAATTTGAGTGAAGTTTTTATTAGCAGCTCCCCAAGCTGATATACCATACTTGCATACTTGCGCTGAACTTTTTGCAAGTTTTGATGTAGTAATAATACACTTGAGTTTTATCCCAACAACAAACCACTATTTTCAACACCTTGACACGTGTTTCAATCACCAAGTGACCATCTTCTGGATCGAATAACTGACTAATTTAATGGAATATAATATAAACCAAAATTTTCAATGAATTATAAAACATTACTGTTTCAAGTGTGTGCTGAGTTTGGGAAAATAAACTACGGAGAGAAAGTACTGCAAACAAAATGTACAACTTATCTTGTGATAGAAAACTGCATGCTCTGATACATTTATTTACATGATATGCAAGCTTATTGGTATATTAACCAACAGAAAAAAAAAAATCGTTAATCAACAAAACATACCTCAATTGTATCAATGTATTCATCATCACTTCGATCAGAGTCATCTGCTGGAATCTCTGGGGAAATAGACGGACTAGATCCTAAGCTGGAGCCACTTTTCAATCCAAACCTAATAGGAGACGCTTCTCTTGAAGCTAGAAGTAAAAAATAATAATGAGTCACAATGTTTTACCCACTTTATTCCCATAAATACACAACGTAGGTTGATTGTGGAAATACCTGTCAACCACTCTCCTATCTGATACAACGACGGTATTGAATTATATCAAACAGATACTTGTGCAATTGTAGAGGATACAGTTGCAGATGCTCCCAGTGACCAAATAGCAGAATTTTGTTTTATTACTTTCGAGGTTTTGCCTCTCATTAATACAGGGTAGGTCACTAAAGACTATTCGATGGTCTCATGTTTTTCACTATTTAATTTTCGCTATTTTTTTCGATAAGGAAGTTGATTTGAGCCCCCTGCTTGACATTTCTATGCGTTCTCTATCTGACTTTCTTATTAGTCGATGATTCCATATATTTTCCTATTTTTACGGTTTTTTCCGATTTTTTTTTTCGCGAGTTTTTGAATTTTTTTTCGAGGAGTGGGGCCGAGCCCCCTGTCGATTATTTTTTTGCCGTAGTTTTCAACGTCTGATACCGTCGGAAGGATGGGGTAGAAGGGTAACTTTTTTAAATTAAATCATTTGATGATTCCATATTTTTAACTATTTTTATGGAATTTTCCCGATTTTATTTTTGCGAGTTCTCGCAATCGTTTAAGAGGAGGAAGGGTGTCTGATCCCCCAACCGACATTATTTTGTCCAGCGTTATTTTAAATTTTCGAAACCGTCGAATTTCATGCGTTTTCTATCCAGCCTTGGGGGGCGGGGGGCAGGGGGACAGGGAGGAGAATTTTTTTTAATTATTGTTTTGTCATCGGTTCTAAATATGTGTGCAAAATGGCAGCTAAATGGTATGCCTGCAAGTGCTTGAAAAATATATTGCAAGTTTTTAATTAATAAATCATTTATACTAAGATCTCCAGTGATGAATATCAATCAATCATTCAAATATACTTTATTGTCAAAGATTGATACATCTTGTGGACAAAGCAATTATAAAACTGAATGCCAAAAGGACAAACAATACAAAAGCAATACAGATTAAAGTTTCAAAATAAAAGTCAAACAATACAAATACACAGAGAATAAAGTGTTTTGTACTGTATTTTTATAATACATATCACAGTTCGGTATTGGCTGATCATTATTTGGAAACAATCAATGGTATTTTCATTTGACTTACCTAAAGGTGAATTAGGAAGTGACCGAACCCTTTGTATCACATCTCCAGCCACCAATTCCAAATCATCCAGGTTTAATGCATCAAACTCATCTGTAGGTGCTTCCAAGAAGTTTGCAACCTTATCTGAATAGCTCATCGTTTCAACAATCCTGGAACATCAAGTTGCATTATGAAATAAAACTAAAAGTTAGTACAGATATTGTGGAAAAAATTCGTTTCTTGACATGGTTTTTTGGATGTTTTAACTTTCCACAGTATGAAAATAAAAATGAAAAAATCAAAGAAATCTATAAAATTGTTGAAGGTAAAATACCCAAAAAGCCATGTCAAGAAATAAAAGTTAAGGTTTATTCGTTTGCATTGAGGTGTAGCACTTTTCTACACCTGGTGTAATTTACACTCGATTTTAGCATTCGTTTGCAAATTGATTTGACACATTCCTTTGTTCAAACTGCATTCATTCAAAATGTATAAATTACACTACAACTTGAAGCAAACAAATAAACCTTTAGTATTTCTTATCTTTTATCTTAAAGGTGAGGTCTACATAAAATTTCTATACACTTGCTTTCATCATAACAAAGTTATGAAATTTGAACTTTTTTAGCTTTGTTCAATGGCAAGCCAGATGATCTTGGAAAATAGTAAAATTTTACTTGCTGAGATGCTACTCCCACTATATACAATGCTTGAGGAGAAAACACCAACTACTGATGGGGTGGAAGATTTTACTTCAGCTTGTACAGCAAATGCGACAGAGAAATCATACACTTTATTAGTAATTCAGCTCTTACAATCAAACAAACAAACAAAAAATACTTACATACTAAATATTACAAGATATATTTTTTATACATTAATTTCATGTACATATATTATTATTCAATATTTCTCTTTCACATAGATGGAACATTCTTTTATAAAAATATTCAATGACGTCTCTCTCATGGTATCCAAATAGTTTAAAAAAATCATGATTTTTCTGAACACTGGATGAATATAGTATAAAAGAAACTCACGAATGAAGTTCATCAACATATTTCGCCATAGCCTCTTCTTTGGACATCTCTCCAAGTGCCTTCCAGGCATCATATTTTGCTCTTGCAACAACCTCCCAAAACGAAGGCCGGGAGCCTTTACACTGCCCAAGAGTGCCCTGCTTGAAGTAGGCGTAAAACCTTAACATCAACTCATTGCTAGGCTGATAGGAACCTAGAATTTTTTCACTGTGAAATAATTATATTTTTTGCTTCAGATAATGGCAAAGAATAAGTTCAATACAGTCCCATGAATTATTTATACATCAAAAATATTAAATGAAATATTTCCTTTTTTATTAACACGCTTATATTAGCTTCACTTGTACGTATGTACGGAAACTTTGAACGTGATTTTCACCCACTTCCAGACGTCTGAATGATTTGAAATTTGGCATGTGTTCATAATTCCGGTGACAATGCAATATAAAATTTTTTTTATAGAAAAAAAAACAAAATGGCGACTCCAAGATGGCGAACGAGATTTGTGATAATGGTCCGATTCGATTCAAAGTTGGTATGTGGGGTTTTTTAGGTCACATATCTCGAATTTTTTGTCAAAATTCATAAATTAAAGATGGCGGCTCCAAGATGGCGGACGATATTTGTCATTATGGTCTGATTCGATTCAAAATTAGTGTGTGAGGGTTTTCGGGGTCAGAGACTATGAATTTTTTGTCAATATCAATTCAAGATGGCGGCCCAAGATGGTCAGATACGATTAAAAATTGGTATGGTTTTCGGGGGCGAAGATTTCGATTTTTTAGTCATAAAAAAATAATAGTTTAAAAAACTAAAGAACACCCTTTACTTCCAACATGGACTAAAAACTAAAAAACAATCGACAATTTAATTATTCAAATGTAAAAAGGAGTATGGTGCTTGAAAAAGTTATCTTGAGCTCTTGAAGGCTCAGTACTGTTAAATTAAAGTGAAAAATATGAGATATAGATCGAAAGCAGCCACGCTTTTCTTACATTTGAGTAATTACATTATCAATTATTTTTTACTTTTTAGTCCATGTTGGAAGTAAAGCGTGTTCTTTAGTTTTTTTAAAACTATTATTTTTCTTGTTTATCTAGTAAGTAAACTATTAGATTGACTGCTGGGGCTTGTAATTCACAAACGAGCATAGCAAGCTCGGAATTCATCCAAAAGAGTCAATCACATCATTATTATGATTATTTTAATTATTACATTATTATTACGAAATTCAAGTACTGTCGAACATTGATAATATGTGTGCTAAATTTTAAACTATTTGGAAAATTGGCAGTTAGGGAAAATTTAATTTCACTATTTACATTATTATTATTACGAAATTCTTTTATTGTCGTCAGTCCTTAATAATGTGTTTGCCAAATTTTTGATTATTCGGTAAAACGCTAAAAAAATCTAAAAAAGAGCGCTCCTCACCGTGACATACCAAAACATGCAATCCACTAGGAATAAAGTTGACTACATTAACAATGGCCCTCAATATGGAATTGTTTCTCATGATTTTGGTTTCGTAGTTTTGAAATATTCATCTACATGTTATTTTATTAATTTATGTACGTGGATTATCTGAAGAGCATTGCATTCACTTCAGGCAGGTTTTTTACAGACTCAATCAAATATTTTAAATGGTATAAAAAAACAGATATTCAATTTTTTGAGATCTCAAGTACTTATTGAACTGTTTGATTCCCTAGAAACTGTAAAAATAAAATGAGTAATTGGGATATGTATGTATATGTTGTTAAAACTGTTTTAATTGTTTTTTTTGTTGTTGTTAAAATTGTTTTTTCCGGTAACCAGCTGTCGTCCCCTTACGAACGGCAGCCCTCAAAAGTCGAAACTTGTGCGAGCCAAGGATTAACGAGGTTTTACCTTTTAACGTGCGATTCCTAGCACTTTCTCGGGCCATCAGATAAAAATCTGTAGTCGCTAAGGATTCGAACCTAGCCGACCAGCAGTCAATGGTTTCGAACACGAAAGTCTCAACCACTGAGCTACATGGCCCTTAATCAGGATAGATATAAGATCTTTAACATGTAATTAATTTTTTTTTAATGTTGGTACCTTTCCATATCATTTTCTCCAGACTTAGTATGGGCACTTATTTCCTTCTTTTTAGTAGGTATGATATATCAAATTCAACTGAAAGAAGGTATATACTTTTCTTCAGATTTTTCTTTTCATTATTCAAAGATGTCTTTCAAAAGATTTATTGAATGTGTTTCAGGAATATTTTTCTCTTTCTTCTATTTCAATGCTTTTTTGAGCAGAATGCATTTCACTTACTTTAGTTGTATTGAAATTTATTTTAATGCAGTTTTCTATGAAAAAATGTATTATCTGACACCTTATTCATACAAAGTAATGTTTAGAAGTCCTAGAGATAATTCAAAGTAATATTAAGAAAAGGGAAGGTAAATTATCATTGAAAAAAAAAATGTGAATCTGTTTTAATTATAATCCAATATTAGGAATAAATAACCATATCAATATTTAAATTGAATTCAGTCCTTGAACTATGAACTAATATATGACGTACTCTGAAGAAAAAAAATAAATGCAGCAACAATTAGGCTTCTGTACTTGTTTTTCTTCAAGTTTTACAGACGTCTGAAAAAATACAACTCAATTGATGGAGATTGGAAAACAAGATATAGAACTTTTTTAGATACTTCAGTTAATGCCACACTCTGAAATATTGGGAATAATTGAGCAACATAATAGATGTCCTTACCATTTTTTGGCAAACTCCTTATTACATTCACAGCTGCGTTAAATTTTTGTTCAGTTGTCATTTTCACAAAACCCTACTTTAACACGTAAATACTACTGACTGATAAAAAAAATACATCACAGAAAGATGCATTTGCGTATCCTAGCTTATTTTTTTTTACTGTTTATCAATTTATCACAAAATACACAAAACAATTAACTGCATTAATGGTTCCAGTGAATCCAGAATCCAGTGGTACCAGTTGTACCAGTGGTACCACTGCCCGACTCCTCTCTTCCTCATTAAATAAAGATCATCTCGGTGATCATCACTACTCATCGTCATACAAGAATTTAAATCGACCTGGGTTTATTTTTGAACCATTCGGTTTCATATGGTATACGAAAAAAAGAGAAAAACATACATGTTTCATGTGTATTGGTGTGAAATGGTAAATCGAATTCGCATACGTACAAACTCAAGAATAGCACCCCCTGACTTTCTTACGGTAGCCCCGCATGGACCAATCAGAACAGCTGTGGAGTGGAGACGTCACGGCCGCCATTTTTTCAATTTTTGGGTGCAAGCCAGGGGTGGGATTCTGTGTACTATAGAATTCTATTGTCGATAGAAAAAGTGAGATGACGTTATGGTTGAATTCATGTGAGAGAAAGAGACAAACCTGTCGATAGAATTCTATGGTACACAGAATCCCACCCCAGGGTTGTTCTATATATTATAATACTGACAGGGTTACCGCGAAAAACAGTTTTTAGAGATTTCGGGAGACACACACGTGAGGTGATGAAAGAGTGCCACTGCTGCCAACATATAAGAATTAGTGTGGTTGTTCCTATTTAACTATCCTTGTTCTACTGGCTTGTCCTTGTCCTACTTGTTTGTAGGTTCAAATTCTGGCACACAACTGACGTCATCAAAATGGAGGTGTCGCGGTAACCCTGTCTACTTTATATTTATAATAACCCTGTGCACGACCTATTTCTGCAACAGCAGATCCAGTAAATTTTTAGCCTCTAAGGGTGAGTTCCCAATGCAGCGTTTTTGCTTTTCGCGTCTTTATTGGGCGAGTTCGACTTGCCAACACTATTCGATCGCTTTACTCTAAATGTTCTTCATTCGTTTGGTAGAGTGTCAAAGTAATGTTTTTGTGGTTGTACCCGAACGATTGAAGAACATTTAGAGTAAAAAGTTCGAATAGTGTTGGCCAGTCGAACTCACCCATTGAAAATAACATCAATTTTCCTTATTCTCGACGGAATTATGCAAAATCATCCCATCAATAAAACCTTATGGGCTTTTAACACGTATTACCAGTTTGTTTGGAAATGTTTTCTAATCTCCGCCCACTTGTGACGTCAGAGCTTTATCGGATCGGAAGGGTGGGATTCTGTGTACCATAGAATTCTATTGTCGATAGAAAAAGTGGTTTGATTCATGGGAGAGAAAGAGACAAAACTGTCAACAATAGAATTCTATGGTACACAGAATCCCTCCCCAGTACTTTGAATCGATGTCATCGCAAAAAATATTGGATTTCTTTGTCCATTACCAAATTTAGTTCCGTTTCTGAATTAGATAAGAATAGTAGGAACTCACAACTCACCACTTTTCGCAAGCCTTCTTCTTGACTTCACATGTAGAAAAGATCATTAATGGTTAGGTTCAAAATCATTCTTATCGAAATGTTTGGAACAATTCCTAAAAAAATCATTGGGTACCTGCTCTTTGAAATTTCGACAGATTGATACTGCTTTACTATTTATTCTTGGGAAATCTTATGGAAACTCAATGTAACATCACCGAACTTAGATGTAAAAATGTCATCAAATTCAACAGATTCCTTGAAAAAACTGATTGTAATAAAAAAAAGGAAAAATTTGACAACACAAAAGACGAATCTTTGGCGGGAAGCATATAAATAAGGAAGAACGGTAGAAGTAGACGAATGTCTGAAGTTCAGACATTAGAGTAAGTGTTTATAACAGGAAGAAGCATATATATGTCTTGTGGAAGTGAACTGGAAATTATTAATGTACTTTTGATTAATGATGATTCGAATTAGAATCGTTCAGATGAACCCTGAAACAGCAATAAAATTGTTCAATGGTATGGTGAATGAATTATAATAGGTGTATGTAGATAAATACTTATATTTTACAGATCTCAAATTAGCTAGAAATATATTCATATTCATTCATCCAGTCTTCTCTGTTCCTTTTGTTGAACGAGTTCTTACTTGGTAATCCTTCAAGAAGAGTAAAAATAGATTTTTGTATGCTGCAACCTTATTAAAATTACCAAAAAAAGTTATTCAACAATAAGTATATACATGTTAGATTGGAATCCTCTCAAGTCACTTTTTAAAAACAACTTTATTTTACTTGACAAACAAAACAAAGTTTAATACAATAAAATGATAATTTAACGTGAAGTTGCACGGACTTAATGCTAATGCTGGAAGCAGTAATAGCGTTGCGTCGTTCTTTTGGAGGCTTCATTTATTTATAGTTTCCTGGGATGCTGACTGGGCGACCTCGGGCTTCTACGTCTTGAATAAACAATTGGAATTACGCTGGAGACAGACTAAGACAGACCACAGACCTCGCTTTGATAGTCGGCGACTTCCTGGCACCACTGGGAATAACGGCGTAATTTGGAATAAAGGGCCATTGTATTTTTTTATAAAACATAAATTTTCGAAATGTCTATATTTCTTATTTTTGACATCATAACCTCAATATAAACTGTTGTTAAACCAAAAATGGTTAATGATGTTTTCGCGACAACTTGCGCGACAAACTAGCGACGACCAGCCAATCTTTTCTTTTTAGGAGGGGATAGCTAACTCAGTAACCACACCATGTAACCACAACATACCCTCGAGTTAGATTTGGTTAGTCGCGAAAATCACTCTATTCCAGTGTTGCCAATCAGTGTATAATTATACGATTTTCGTATATTTTGGCTTGGGTGTGTATAATTTTCGTACCCCCAAAATTGTCGTATAATTCCGTATAATTTCGTGATGTTGAATTTTAGATGGTTGATGATCGATTTGAAACCCTAGATCTAGATGGCAGTGGTGTGTAAGACATTAGACATTAGTGTTTGGAGGCGGAAGTACTTATCACAGTAACAGAATATATACCTGTCATACGTCATTGTAGAATCAGTTATATTATTTATTTTTCTGCCTGTTTTGTGGAATCACAGAGCGTTTATTTCATGCTGTACTTCTGTGACATGTGACTGTCATACGTTATTCATTGGCCGGATAGTCCTAGCAGCTGAGGCCAATCACATGAAAAGAAGAAGAAGAATGGTTTTTGACATAATTTTTTGGGTTTATCACCTTCCACAATCTGAAAATGAAAAAAAATTTTAATCCAAAGAAATCTGTACAAGTGTAGAAGGGCAAATTAATTAATTTGCCCGATAAGTTACTGCGTTCACATTTTCAGATTGTGGAAGGTGATAAACCCAAAAAATTATGTCAAGAACTGGATTTCCTCCACAAAAGCAAACTTTTAATCAATATTTAAGAATGGTTTATTCAAAATAACCGAAAAGATGGCCAAATGCGCCACATTGGAAGCAAAGGCCAAGAAACAGAGAAAATAACCGATTACTTGTTATGACGTCATCAGCTCAAACGCTGTCAAATACGCTGAAATTTTCTCGACCAAATCGAAACGGCTTGGGTGTATAAAACCGTATAATCTGGTTACAACTGGCGTATAATTTGACAATTTTCTATCGGCAACACTGCTCTATTCTCCATAAAACAAGGTTTTTGGCTTTGCAATGCAGACTGACGCAGAATTAAGAGTGCAGACACTGTTAAAAAGAGAAAAAAGTTAATTTTTCCTGTTGAAAAAGGGGAACATTCTCCATGAAAATTGAATAATGTAATTTATTTGTAATATCTAACAACTACTTCCCCGGCACAAGCCACGCTGGACATTGAACTACATCTGAACGATGGAAAATAGCGACTGAAGCTTGTCTTTCAGTCGCAGATGATTCCACAACAGATTTTATGAATGTCCTGTTCGTATTTTCGAACTAAAATTTTTCCTCTTTGTTAGCAGGGGATGCACACTGTGATTGATCATTATATTGATGGGGAGCAAGATGGATAGAAACCCTGGTGGATTGACTGATTCGCTTTTGTTTCACCCAAAGTTGTTAATGCTGTAATAAGATGGGATTAGCTTCCCCGTTGTCAGTAGATGGCGCATTATCAAAAAATAGCCGAGTTTACATTCCGAAGTACTGAGTCATATTTTTTTTGGAATATTTGAAATTTGACTGTTTATTACTATGTTTATAATTTTTGATTAACTGTGATTTACATTTCATCGGGATATTTATCGTTTTTTTCTGTTCTTTTACTACTTTTCGTTCAGTTCGCAATGATTAGTTATTTGTTTATTGTGGAGTTTTCTGTAATTCTTGTATTTGTAGTGCATAATGTTTTTTCAAGTTTGTACTTGGACATGGCTGCGTTTGTATGAAAGATCTAAGGTTAGTATCATTGTTTAAATATCCCGTACATATCACATATCCAACTAGTTAATTTAAAATTACTGTTCTGATTTTTGATGAAATAAGCACGTTAAACATGTTATGTCGTATTTTTTAACAAAATTGAATAAATACGAAATGTAAACATGTCATGACAATGACAATTGTCCAACGTCATCATGACAAGTATTCATTTCTCCTCAATTCTCCTCAATTCTCCTCAATTTGGGTTATTGGTGAAAATACAAGTTTGAACAAAATAAAGTTGAGTTTCATTCATAAGTTTTTCCGTTTCACTGCGAAAAGTATTCAAATTAATTTTTCAAATGTTGGGTTTTAAATATTAAAGGGATTTGTTTCTAATTCACATGTTGGCAACAGCGCCCACACAGCGTAAATCAGAGTTGGGGTTAGTAGTATGCTAGAAGAAGAAGAACACAATAGTCAATATCTATCTTTGTTATGATTTCATTCAACTATTCACACCTCGTTTTGTATTTGTCAATATAACCTAACTCTTTCTTTTATACTTTGTGTATTATTGGTTTAAAGTCATTTATATCGTTAATTCAGGGTAAGTACAACAAAGAAATAATCATATTTCGAGTGATAATAATCTTTATCAATTATTTACAGGATTGATCAGTAGATAACTATGAAGAAAGCGTGTTTTGTACCCACTTGTCTAAATTCCTCAGAGACTTCACCTCATAAATATTTCATTTTTGTTCCAAGAAATCCAACTACAAGAAAATCTTGGTTTCAGCCAGTAGGACTTGAAGTTGTTAAAACTGTGAAATACTGCTGTGAAGATCATTTTAATGTAAGTAATGTTATTGTTTCTTGAGTAAACATATATTATTAATAGTTTTGTTACAGCTAAAAGAAGATTCAATAAATTTTTCTATGTATAAAATAACAGGAAAGACTCCTCGTATCAAAAGTGGCATTGTACCTCATTTATTTTTAAATGCTTGCAATACCAACATAGATTTTTCACAACTTGAGGAGACACAAACAGAAAAATCATCTGAGAGTGAAAATGAAGTCGAAATTAGTATTCCTCAGCTGATGGAGGCAAAGACACAAAGTTCAACGGAAAGTGAAAGTGAGGAAGCTGGACCTAAAGTTGACAATGTAGAAGAATTATTAATGGAAACTAACATATCTGAAAATACTAGTGCTTCTTCTCAGTTATTCTCTACATCTACCGAAGAATCTCAAGTAATTAGTGACTCAAGCGTGAACAAAACAGACAGACAAACAGATTTTAAAAATTTAAGTAAGAAGCGAGAGATTCTAGCTGTTGAAATGCATCCCCGATTTTATTTAGGATTGACAAATGATGTCTATCATTTAGTAAAGATCATTTACAATACTGAACATATTTTAGAGAGAGATATTTTAATTGTTTTAAAAAAAATTAGACTAGGAGACTCATATTTTCGCTTAGGTTTAGATTTTGGTCTCAGTTGTTCATTTGTGGGTAAAGTTTTTACAACTAATGTTTTAAAAATGGAAGATATAATGAAACATTTCATTTTTTGGCCTGATTCCGTTGAAGTTTTGCAGTTCCTACCTATACCCTTCAGGTTTAGATATGATAAAGTTATTTCAATTATTGATTGCTTCGAGATAAGTATCGAAAAGCCTTCCAATCCTATTCACCAGGCGATGACTTGGTCACAGTATAAAAACTGTAACACTATTAAATATTTAATATCATCGACACCCTATGGTTTAATAAATTTTATTTCTGAGGGTTATGGGGGTCGAGCTAGCGATTTGGTTATAGTTGAAGACTGCGGTTATTTAAATAAGCTGCCGCCTTCTTCAGCAGTATTAGCCGATAGAGGATTCAAACATTTAGCGTCTATATTGAATGCTAAAAATGTCAACTTAATTAGGCCAGCCAGTGTATCTGCAAATGAACAATTAAGTGAAAAAGAAGTGAGAGAGAGTAGAAATATTTCGGCCCTCCGTATTCATATAGAAAGAGTAATAAGTAGAATAAGGGAATTCGCTCTATTATCACCACATTCTAATATTGATATCCATTTTCTTGGACATTTGAATGCATGTGTGACAATAGCATGTGGCATTATAAATTTGCAGCCTGAATTAATTAAAATGACTTATTAAATTGATATACAGTGTATTATTTCCATGAAACATCTTATTAATCAAATCTTTTACTTTATTGTCTGAAATAATAAAAATAGGTCTTCCGCTGTAGGTTTTCCTGCAGCTGAAAAGTGAAACGCCACCAAAAATCAGTAAGTCGCTATGCCTTTGGGTACACTCTATGAGTGTTTATGAGGGAGTATTATTATTATTATTTCCCATAATATAAATGTAACGAAAAAAGTACACAGAAATGGGAAATTGTTGAAGATTACGTGGTCATGCATCATGTATGAATACACAATACATGAACCTCTGTTATTTGTCAAGCAAAAAAATATATATAAATATAGAAAACAAACAAAAATTATAATTTCATACATATCTGGGCAAAGTCCAAAGTACATCTTATTGATATATCTTGCAACATAAAATTAAAAAGTAAGTTGTGCCTATATACAGGGAGTTTCAAAAAGTTTGCACCATATGGAAAACTTTTTTATTATTCATTTGTCATGAAATGTTATTCATGATAAAAATTGGTGCATGGTAAGAAACTTAGATTTGAGTTGTCAAAATTCTAAATTTTTGAACGGTGTACACGAGAAAACAAAAAATAGAAATTTTGAATTTAAATATCATTATAGGAATATGGAGAAGGCGCCTAAGGTGTATATGAGATACTAGTACTCTATACGAGACTAGAACCATAAAAAATTAGAAAAAGTTTTTTGTTGCGTAGGTGGCTATGATTTTAAATCTAAATATTGTTTTCGAATCTCAACAACTTTTGTAAATAAACTTATTTGATGAAGTCAAAAATAAGGGAGTTATATTCCTGATCAAAATTCCTTTGCTTCTGATAACTCAAATACAAGTTTTTCGCAATGCACCAATTTTTATAAGGAATAAAATATTCTGACAAAGTGATAATAAAAAAGGTTCCCATATGGTGCAAAATTTTTGACACTCGGTATAGAAACAATTTAAAAGGACAATACACAATATAGTCAGTAATTAACCCAAATCATACTTACTTTTTTAGATACACATACAAGAGAACCAAAATTAATTTTCAAAGTTATAGTATGCCTAGTATCTAAACTATATACAATATTGCAGGGCAATGTTTTTTATTAACAAATAATCATTACAGAAATTTAAATACAAAAAATGGATCAACTACAAATATACTTAACCTATAGGAATTACAAACTGAAAAAATGTACATTTATAGACCTTAAAAAAGACAAGAGTTTTATTGAAAGACCTGTTATCAATTAATTTTTGAAAATTTTGTGTAAATATGTGTCACCCAAAATTTAAAAGAATCTTTCATTAATTTAGTACACATAACGTCATCATATTGAACATATTTAATATACACCTTTTTATTTTCCTCAAATTGTGGATCTGCCACTGCAAATATTCCTTTATTTCTTCTGCACATCTTCATTTGCAGTTGCATTTGTGCTTGATACCGCTGAACAATCACATCATCTTTTATAAAATTTGAAAGTGATGTATTTGGGCATTTCACTTCTATAATATACTCGTCAGATATAGCATCAGGTGAAGCTCCAAAAGTAGGTAATAATGGATGTAATACCAAACCACATCTCTGCGTTTTTATTTTGCATAATTTTTCAACACATTTAATCACTTCATCTTCAAGCCTCAATCCTCTCTGCATAGATTCCGTTGGCAAAAACTTGGATGCCCCAAATATATTTTCTACTAATGAACCGTCCGTTTTACATCTACTTGTTTCAAAAATTTTTGAAGCGGTAATTCTACCAAATCTTAGTTCATGCCATTTATTATTTTTAGATTGGTCTTTCGTTGTTTCAGCTGCGTCAATACAGTCACTTTTGGTCATTTTTTTAGAACAATACTCTAAAAATGTCTTGGCACTCAAATCATTGATATTTTCTTTTTGAAAACTAATGAAAAGTTGGTGAAGAGATAAGTTCCTATAACATGGCCCTTTCTTGAGATTTAATACTAAACTATTTATATTTTGTCCGTCGCTGTCCTCGCAAAACTTTTTAAAAACTAAATGAGAATTTGTACCAGAAATTTTATTTGTAGAGACAATTTCTGTGAGTTTCATGAATTTTTTGCTAGATCCTACTTTGGACAATTCAGACTTCTTCCAATAACATAAAACCTCAGTTGTAGATGGTTCTTCGCTTCTTCGGTGTAACCAAAATAAAAATGCAATGGCATGTTTACAACCTCCTTTTGAAGCTGCACAATCTTGACAAACACATTCATCCACTTTATTATCATTTTCGGTAATTTTTGCAGAAACTGAATATGCTTTGGCATGCACTTTATCTTCAGGAGTTATTTTCCCTTTTACTGTACAGGTATTACCATCATGTTTCAGTTGGACATACCCAATGGCAGAATCTCCATAAGACTGTCGTGATGATCTACAAATAAAATTAATATATTAAATAGTGATATCTTGTAAGGTGATGATTAAGTTTTATAGACATGTTTTTCAATCTACTCAGTAATCCATTAACAACAACAAAAAAAACTACTTTCAGAAATCGGTGAATTTGATAATATTACTTCAGATTTCAAGATATTTTGTAATTCATCCAAAAGTTTCCATATTATCAACCATACAATATTTACCTAATATGCTTTTGTCCGCGTGATTCAACACTTGAAAATTGCTTATTTGATATAAAATAGTCTGTAATCATCTCGGCTGTAACTCGAGGAAGATTACTGGAATCTGCTTTCGTGAAACCTGCTTCAACTTTACCTGCCATTCCTAAAAATATTTTACAATGAGTACAATATCAAGTTGAAATAGTTTATACATACCTATATATTGTACTATGAAAAATGAAACTGTCTTTATAAAACAATTTAGGCAAATATAAATTATAGTTCAACACCAACTGTACAAATATAAATATAACACTGTGATCTGTGATACTGTTTTATTTGTTTAAAAGAAAAGTAGGTGTAGGTAGGGTTAGGTACTCAGTAAACAAGAAGAAGAAGAATTTAACAGTCACAGAATCACTTGGAACTCGGAACAGAAATAAACAGAATAGCACGATTCTGAAATATAGTCATCTCTGTTTAACTAAGAACTGTAACAGAATAGTTGTCCTTTATTATCTATGACATCTGCAGCCGATGTTGCCAAATAGTGAAATAGAAACAAATCCCTTTAAATTTTAAATGCCCAATTTAATTTTTCATTTTAAGTACTTAAATAATTTTTTTAAAGAAAAATGTTGAAATGGTAAGTTTAAAATGCGGTGTTTTATACATCTTTCAAAAAAAATACTTGATTGTCGCCAGGAGGAGAATTCCCCATTGTCCAACGTCATCATGACAAGATTGACAAGTATTTATTTATCAATCTGTAATGACTTTACCGCCATCTACTAATGATCGTGAAGCTAATCCGATCTAAATAAAATATGAAGAATCCTTAGGCCGTACCTTAACAGTTTTGGTAGGCCGATTTCACAGGTATAAATGAACGCACCAGGGTTTCTAGCCATCTTGATGGGGAGTTAAATGACAAAGCAGTATGTCATTTTATCTCTAAGACATTACAGTGACCAATCCCAGAGTTGGCAACAAGTATGGAAAAAATAACTTCACACATCATTATTATTATTATTATTACTTACCCAACTCGAGTGTTTTAGATAATTCAGCTCAAAAGAAGAGGAAAATATAGATTCAAATTCATAGTGCTTTCTCTATCCCTCCAGAAAAAAATCTGGTTACTGTGTACTATTCCAACTTGCTAGCGATTGTTGGTGGATTGATGCCTTGGGGCACACCTGGTGGTCCAAGATATGTGTGTACATTAATTCATTCAGTATGTGATGTAGATGTCATCTTAATAAATAAGAATTCATTAAGTATGGGAGAGATAAAAACCCATCAACTCTTGGAATAACATATTTATTAAACGTATTAGTACAGTTTTAGCAAAACGGTATATTGCAATCTGAACACAAAATCTGAAAGGAATATAATTTAAGTCACGAGAAGTCCGTTCTTAAGAAAATCTGGATTATTTACATAACTTACAATTCGTCTAAAATACTATGTTGTCGTGCTCCCGCAAATAAAAAAAAAGTTGAATAATAATGTCAACAACAAATGTTTCTACCAACTCTAGTACATTAAACTTTCTTTTCAGTTGTTTTTTCCGCCATTATGGCTTTTATATCTTCAGCATCCAATGTTTCGTATTTCATCAGTGCTTCTGCTAATGCCTTGTGTTCCTTAGCATGAGTTTTTAGGATAACTTTCGCTCTCTCATAGCTCTGTGATAAAATCTTTCCAATTTCACTGTCAACCTACAATTGTAAAAGTATTCATTAACCCGTTAAATAGTGAGGGATGGAATTTTCTACGGGTTTCAGGAGGTGATATACCAAAAATATTCAGTAGTGGAATAAACATACCGTCTCACTAGTTGAGGGTCCCAAAGATTCAGGAACAAGACTTTTGGAATTGTCAGTAAGGGTACGAAGACCGAGTTTTTCTGACATACCCCAGTCTTTGACCATGTGTGTAGCAATAGATGTAGCTTGCTTCAAATCAGAACTTGCCCCTAGAATGAGAATAAATTTGGTGTTAAGAGTTCATTTAGAGTCTACTCCTAATTAGTGAAAAAATCAACTTTATAACCATAGCTATACGATCAAGAATGGCAATATAGTCGAAAAATATAATAGACACAAGGTTGAAAATCGTCGATCAAATAGCACATATGTTGAGTTCATTTAATTAATTTTCATATCATTTAATGTTTCTTCTAAAAATAAACTTCAGTTATTAAAATGAATGTTATTATTAAAATGAACGTGAATTTTTCATCAGATTTGCTATGGTCTCTAAAATGGACATTTCCGAAGAATTAATAGCAAAACTTGTTTAAATCGATTGTTTCTAGTCTAAAACGTCCATTTAATAACTAGTGCTAATACCCACCATAATCAACGATCCGAAACAGGTCATACCGTTCTCCTTTAAAATGTATCTTCTAGCTTGATACAAGCCATTAAAAAATTATTGAAACTTAGTCACTTGATTAACTCTTCGAAAAATTCTGCATATAAGCTACTTTTTTTATTATTTGTTAAAATTTTCTGAACGCATCTTTTGATGAAGAAAAATCATTGTTGACAAAGGGGAACATTTTCTATGAAAATTGAAAATAAAAAATGTGATTTTTTTGTAAGATCTAACAGAAAACAACTACTTCCCTTGCTAAAGCCACGCTGGACATTGAACTACATTTGATAGATATTGTGAATGACTCTAACTTAAAAAAAAAAACATTCTGAAAGTGACAATTGGCATTTCCATTCAGATAGTTGATTTTAATAATTACTAAATAAATTAGATAGCGAGAATGGTATCCAAAAATATCATTCACAGAAATCGTTCATTTCATTGAAGCAAGGTTTGCTTGTCTCGCATTTAATCCCCAATGCATTTTTGTCGACGGAAATCTATTGGCAACACCGCAAATCGTATTAATTGTTCCCATGGAAAAAAAGGTATATAGAGATTTGAGAAACAAAAGCAGAAAGAAGAAACTTATACCAGAAAATATTTCGGAGATGAAGGTAATTTAATGACCTTGGTACATTTCAATATTGATGTATTAATTCATATAGATGTTGAAATATCAGAATATCAATTATATCAAGTAAGTTACTTATGAAATGAAATATTAAACACGTATATTGTTATAATAAAGTATTCAATACACAGTCCAAATTAAACTATTGAATTTCACAGCTGTCATTTTCACACTACAGCACATAACTCGACCATTATCTGCCATATCACACAGATACAACATTTACTCTAAATGTCTTCCTATTGCGAAATACTTTCCCAAAAGCTCAACTTTATATGCCATCTGGTAAACGTATGTCAATTTTTTGTGCATCACGATCATGGAAGAATCCACCTTCATAATATTTGTAGCCAATCAAATTTTTGTAGGCCTTCATTTGCATTATTTGCTGTTTTGTATAAAAACTATGAACAGCACGATATTAATGTAAAATGCAGTTACTGGTGGGAAGAAATCTAGAGTGGTGTCAATTTATTCAAGATTGAAACTTAATCAATTAAGATAAAATGAGAAATGAGAAAACAGACAGACATAAATATACCCGTTTATACAGATAAATGAAACGCTAAATAAGAATCAACCAATAAAATCTCAGCTTTCTTGACATATAGATCTTTATGCTGTCAGTGCTGTCAACAATTTCATCAGCATATGTGCATTTGTATTTTCAAAATAAATAAGATTTTATTTCTTATTTTATCTCATTTGGTTTATAAACGTTTCAATTCGTTGAACATTATTTATTATCTTATTTGCTTTTTAAACCCACTGTATTGTCTCTGTATCTCGATGCAATGTAGTTGTTTTCGCGTTCTGACAATAATAATAAAAGTACTTTAAGTTTAATGGGGTGTACCTACACTGTGATTCAAACTTGGAACAACTCTTTCTCGTGCAGAGAACATTCTCAGAGGACTCAAGGACAAACGTTTGTAAAACAATACTGATGACGTCAGCCCGCGAAAATATGAAGTGAATTGTAGTCGATATGACATAAATTAATAGGTTCGTGATGTGATTTTACATGCAACGTATATACAGATAAGATCATTTGTTACAAATAAAACGTAATTTTTTATTAGTGTAATTCCCTATTTTTTCATGTTTGGAATAAGGGCCATATAATGAATTTGGGAAAAAAAAAACAAAAAAATTTCGTTAAAAGTTATTTTTTAATTTTTCTTTCATGTCTGTACATTCTCGTACACTGTGCGTGTTGGTAGATGAATTTTTGTTGTTGGTTTCGTTTTCATACCATTGGTTCTACTAAGGCCATTTTATGTTGTTTGTGGGCAATTTTTTTTTTTAGATTGGAAATTCTTGAGATGTGTTGTGTGCTAGTAAGATGGTATAGTTCGTTTGAAGGATTATGAAGCTGGTTTCTGGGATGCCAGATTTTTGGAATTGTTCAAAGACTTGATGTTTCAGCGATTTATAGACAACACTGAGTTTAAACAGTCATGCTGAATATGTGATGAAAAAGATATTAACACTCGGACTACTTCCCTGATTGGAAATAAATTAGCAATGAATCAATTACCATTCCACCCATTACTCCGGAACAAGTTATAAAAGCTTGCAGTAAGCTAAAAAATAAACTCACTTCAGGAGTTGATCAAATTCCGAGTTTTTTGCGAAAGATTGCCGAGTTGTTTTAGCTGAAACTCTGTCTTATCTATTCAATCTTGTCATATCATCCAATATTTTTCCAAACCTTTGGAAAGTTGCCCGAATATGTCCGGTTCTGAAAAAAGGTGGTCCCTCCATATTAAATAACTATCGTCCGATATTTATCTTGTGCTCATTTGCTAAAATTCTAGAAATCATCATTTTTTATGCAATTTATGCCCCAACCAGAAGCTTGATATCGACACATCAGCATGGTTTCATGAGCAACAGATCATGTGTCACCAATTTAGCTTGTTTTTCCCACTTTGTCAGAAATTCCCTTGATAAACGTAAGCAGGTCGATGTTATATACAACGATTTTCAAAAAGCATTCGACCAAATTGATCACTCAATCCTACTAGAGAAACTGCCGAGTTTTGGCTTCTCATCAAATCTTATTTTACTATTCAAATCGTATTTGAGTATTCGCAGACAATTCGTTGAATATGAATACTTCAATTCTCGTTTCCTTGTTTCCACGTCAGGCATACCACAAGGGTCCAATCTTGGACCACTTCTGTTTCTTTTTTATATTAATGATCTGATTACCTCATTGGCTTGTCAAAAGCTTGTTTTTGCAGATGACCTAAAAATCTATTCGGTGATAATTCCCCTCATGACTGCTTAGTATTGTAGTCTGATTTGAATCAAATTATTTTGTGGTGTGATAAAAACAAATTGGGCCTTAATGTTGATAACTGTTTTGTAATGACATATTCTAGATGCAAAAACCCGGTAAACTTCAGTTATTCTATCGATCAAAACGTATTGGAACGATGTACTGAGATTAGAGACCTAAGAGTTATATATTCGATCAGAAATTTTCATTTATTCAACATATCAACAAAGCGGTGTCAAATGCCCTCAAAGTTCTCGGTTTCGTTATCAGAAATTCTCATGGATTCGAAAACACTGAAACACTGAAAATACTTTACTTTTCATTTGTACGCTCAAAATTAGAATTTGGAACCCTATTTACGAATGTCATTCTAAAGATATCGAATCTGTTCAAAGAAGATTTCTAAATTTTTTAGTATTTCGTGAGGACAATAATTATCCAGCTAAAGGACTAGATAATAGCATTTATCTAAATAGATTTGATGTTATCTCTCTGGCGAACAGGCGAATTATCGCTGCTGTTTCATTTCTTTACAAATTAATTCATAACAACATCGATTGTCCATTTCTCTTGCATGAAATTCACGTACCAATATCACTCTTCAGAGTCCTATAACTATTATGTGCCAAAACTTTAATCGTATTTCTGGAATATGCGATATTAATTTCGACTCATTAAAATTGATAACCACATTAGTATTGAATGAATTGTCTGATCACTGACTTGTATTTTTAGCCTAAGTATTGTGAGGCAGGCCCGCGCCGCCCATGTGTGCGAAGTGTGCGGCGCACACAGGCGCCAGGGCTCTAGGGGCGCCAGAGGCACCCTTAAACTTAATAAAGTGCCAGCGCCAATTACTGAAATACAAATTTTTACACAATAACATTCCAATAAAAAAAAAGTGATGTTACTTAAATAGTTTTTTGTGAAAAAATAATGTTTTTAGTGCTTGCAATTGTGAAATGTGGGTTGATTAGTGTGTAAAGAAATGGCCTATCAAAAGAAGGAAAAACTTTGGGTGATTTTTCACGGTCAATTTTCAATGTTTGGAGAGCCATATCTCGGAAAGAAGTAGAGAGCGCCGCAAAATATTTTCAGATTTTCAGAGGAGACAAAACTACGTAAGTAACATCACTTTTTTTTTTGATTTGCGTAGAAGTCCGATAAGCTTACCTTTACTAAAAAAGAAATTATCTGGTTACCAGAATCTTATAAGGAAAATAAAACGAGAAGAAGAACGCGATAGAAATTGTACAAAAATTAGTAATTATTTTACGGCTCTACCATCCACTTCCAAGGAATCATCTGAGAGTGTTGAGACAGAGTCCAGTCAGTCTATCGATGAAACCGCTAAAAGTGATTCAAAAAACGCTTCATGCAGTGGTAAGTACTTTTAATGTAATTTGTATTATACGAGCAATATTTATAAAACTTTTTGTTTGTTTTTAATTCAAGATGATGCCATTGAAATTACGCCTGTGACTGTGCCCGATAAGCCATCGCAACCACCAAGACAATTTTCGTCGTTATTATCAACTTCTTCCAAAGATGGTCACTTGTTGATCGAAACACGTGTCGAGGTAATAAAATTATTGGTTTGGTGTTGGAATAAAACTCCAGTATATTCGTTATTACACCAAAGGTTCCAAAGAGTGCATTGCAAGAACAAAAAAGTCATTATAATGTATTATTAGAAAATAAAAGACAGCCATTTTGTAAATAACTTGAATAAAGACTGAATAATTTAATTCGAGTTTTCTTTTTCTTTGTAATTAATAAGCAGAAGCGAACCGTTGTTTATCTATTTACGAGAATACTATAAAACTAGAGAACTCATGTCCGTCTAAATGAAAAATAACCAAATTTTTTCGCCGCGAAACACTCCGCCAAACCAAAGAGGCGCTTTACAGGACTCGCACACAGGCGCTGCCCAGGGTCGGCGCGGCCCTGTGTGAGGTCAAAGTCTGGTGGAGCTTGTGTGGTAGTGGCTGGAATCAGTTTTCGTCCATTTGTCTACCGCATCATTGTTCCTTGATTAATAAACCGAAACAGAGTTTCCCAACTTCAAAAACTTATGAGAAACGTATAAGAATCATTTTGAGATTCAGTCGATATACTTTCATTGATCAAATGTTAAACATGCTGCAGTGGGTGTCAATTTCAAATCGATTATTTTTTTTTAATAATCAGTTCAAATCAGTCAAGTACAATCCATTCAATAGTATGCATGATACAAAATGATCTATTTCTCAAATAATACACAGGGTCCTCCTTTTTTCAGAGGCCAGCCTTGTTGAAACCCTCAAAAAAAAAATTCCGCCGTCACTGACATATTATGAGACAGGAATAATCAATGTTATTTCATTTAACATATTTTTATTTTCTTGTAGTTTTTCATTAACTTGTACGGTTCAGAGCTACAATGAAAATATTAATGCGAACATTTTCCAGAAATCTGAGAAGCAAATATTCTCACAAACTTCGAAGGGTGATTCTTTGAAAGTTTTCTGGACGAAAAGTTAATATAAACATATGTCCCAAACGGCCATTCAATAGTACCCACTATACAAAATAAATAATTTTTCAAATAATTCACAGGGTCCTCCCTTTTTCAGAGTCAAGCCTTGTTCAATCACTCAACCTTTCAAATTCTCAAATATTATGGGACACTGGAAAATGCCCGTATTAATATTTTCATTGTAGCTCCTGAACCGTACAAGTAAATGAAAAACTTAAAGAGAACAAAAATATGTTAAATGAAATAACATTGATTATTCTTGTCTCATATGTCAGTGACAGCGGAAAAAAATTCTGAAGGGTTTAACAAAGCTTCACTCTGAAAAAAGGAGGACCCTGTGAATTATCCTGTATCTCGAAAACCAAGCCGTTTGGGACATATGTTTATATTAACTTTTCGTCCAGAAAACTTTCAAAGAATCACCCTTTGAAGTTTGTCAACGTACTTAATTAACATCCTGTATATAGAACTAACACTGGTGGTGGTATGAAAAATGTATTTTTCAAGGAACTACGAGAGTTTAAAAATTTACCAAATGTTATTTAGGAAGAATATACTGTGCAAGGGTTTAAAAGTAAATTGTTGGAATATTCAGACCGTTAATTGGTTGAAATATATTTGTTTATATGTGTGTATGTATATGTATATTTTAAAATTTTTAATGTTCTTATTTCTATATATTTCGTACTACCTCTCTATTTGTATCTCAATTGCTGTTATTTCTATTCAAATTATTAACATAATATTATATTAACATTTATCTTGAACTATGTAGATAGAACTCAATGATTTGTAATTATTTATCATTCCTATAATAAAGATTACTACTACTACTACTACTATTTCCAGAATTCTAATGGCTGGTCTTCTAAAGTTGGTATATATGGGAGGTGCTCTACAGTTGATATATAGATGTGTTTCTGATATATATATATTTATATATATTTGTGTTCGGATAGGTTTCCGCGGTCAGATATTTGGAAACTGGAAGTTCGGGTTGAACCGCGTCTAGAATTTGTTTAAATTCGACGTTTCGGCTCCGATTTTGGAGCCATTTTCAAGAAAAAAGGATAAAATGATTGAAAGGGTGTGAAGTTAGATTCTGCACTGGTCTCAATCTGCCTACTCCTCAGGTATCATCACGATTTTGTAACTTGACGCCGGGGTCTCAATCTGCCTACTCGACGGAGTAGGCAGATTGAGACCTTAGAGAGAACAAGTGACGAGACCTGGGGAGTAGGCAGATTGAGACCCCGGCGTTAAGTTACAAAATCCTGATGATACCTGAGGAGTAGACAGATTGAGACCAGTGTAGAATCTAACTTCACACCCTTTCAATCATTTTATCCTTTTTTCTTGAAAATGGCTCCAAAATCGGAGCCGAAACGTCGAATTTCAACAAATTCTAGACGCGGTTCAACCCGAACTTCCAGTTTCCATTTATATATATATATATATATATATATAAACAGCTACAATAACACTTCTTTATAATTATTCCTGTTCCTCTAAGAGCTGAAGTGCTGTGGTCACATGTTCTGAATAACATAATGAGAATTTGACATAGTCAGTTTATAAGGTCTTAGGCCGTCAGATAGTGACAGATTTAGGTGTCCCATTTTCGCATACAAGCCTCAAATAGGGCGTTTAAAAAATAAAAAGAACTAACTCAACCCCGGTATCTCAGAAAAGAAGCAACCCCGGACATATGTTCATAGGAACTTTTTTCTTAAAATGACCTAACGAATCACCCTCTAGTTTCGTACCATAGTTAGGAAACAAGAGGGAAAAATCCATTTTCGATGTTATCCCCAGGAGCCACTCGTAAATTTATCTTCATTTTACTTCAAATCGATATACTTTTCAACCTTATTCGAGGCTTGTATACGAAAATGGGGCACCTAAATCTGTGACTAGCTGACAGCCTATCTGTGGAATCAAAGATTCCATGCTGCACAACTTACACAATGTTGACAAGACAAATTTTGATAAACGTGACGTCATAAAACAACTTTTTTTTTATTATCGAGAAACTGGCAGTCAGAAAAAATCCCGCAGCCGTTTAACATAATCCCATCAAACGTTTAACATAATCCCATCAAACCTGGTATCACTGGATTCGTAATGACGATCCCTGACCAAATATGGAAAAATTCATTGGGTGTCCCATTTAAAAATATCACCAACGAAATTTTTACTCAAATGCGGATGACCTTATATATTTTGGGTGGGGTTCAAAAATTGGCCCATCGGAAAAGAAAATCGACCTATCCGAGGATTTTCCGAAAAATCTTTATATTCAGAAATAATGAATTTATTCCATAATTTAGCACCGCACTGTATATGGGATGTGTGTATTCTAGGAAGGGTCTACAAATCATTTTATAGATGCGGGCTGCTGTTTTAATGTTGATACCTTCCCGTATCAGATGAATCAGGTATTTTGGACAGTTTAGTATAAATAGTTTGTAGAGCAGTCCTATGTGCCATACGCTATCGAAGGCCTTATTGATATCTAAAAAAATCGCCGCATTTCTTTGTCCTGAGAGCTTGCTTGTCTGAATGTAGGATGTGATGATAATTAAAGGGTGGAATTATCATTGAAGGGTAAAGTTTATTTTCATATTTTGCAGAAAGAGCCCGACTCCGAAGGATGAAAATAACCGAATACAGTTTTTTACTGACAACATGCTTGAATGGAAAATTATCAGGTTTATTTTGGAAAAAAGTATTTGCTACTGTTTCCATATATATTGATTCAGTACGGTATTTTTAGGTATAATTTTGGTCACTTTTCCTTGAATTAAACTTAAAAAATCATTTCCGAAAAGTGACATTTCAACAACGTTTGAAATTCAATATTTATGCATGTCAAAAATGACAAATGCACATTTTAACAATCGTTACTATAGACACACGGACTTATAGGGAAATTTTCGATACCTACTGGGAAATTATCGCTGAATATATCCCGCTTCATAGTATTTTCGCTGTAATTATTCAAAAATGTGCCACTTCATATGGGATTTTTAATATACGATGGAAATATTCATCTAAATCTGTTAAGTACCTGAAGTGATTTTTTCAGGACCAAAAATCAACTCTTCCGCAGCTCTCCCACCCATCATTGTATCCATCATTGCAAGCAACTGAGATTTTGTGACGTGATATCTCTCCTTTTCGGGAATGTAGGCTGTATGACCAAGACTGGGGCCCCTGGGAATGATTGTTACTTTGTGCAACGGATGGCTATCTTTAGTGTAATAGGCCACAATGGCATGACCACCCTCATGATATGCTGTTATTAGATTGGCTTCTTCATCAGGTATGCGAGATTTTCGCTCTGGACCCATCAGAACTTTGTCTCTGGCAGATTCCAGATATTTCATACTGACGCAGTCGGCACCATCAATTGCAGCCCTAAAATATAAAATGAATAAAAGCTTTTTTATTAATGTCTTGTTATTAAACTACTCATTTCAGGACTATCCAGAAATGAGTTGTAGTTAAGAATTATTCAGCTCATATGAACAACAAAATCATTAGGATAATTCAAAGAAAACACAAAAACGTGAACTGATAATTTTTAATGAATTATTTTTTACTCTTTTTAATGTTTATGGTAGGATTACGATAAATCAATGTGGTCTATGAAAAACACTTTGAAATTCCACATAACTATTCATTGAAACACGAAAAATCGCTCATCCAATTAAACTCAGCAAAGTAGATAATTTCAGCCTTTTTGTGATTATCATTACTTAATTCTGTGTATTGACTGACATTTTGACCATATTCACCGTCGCCATATTGTCATGCAACAATACCAACTTACCCAGGATTCTCAAAAAAGAATAACCAAATTCCATACATCAGTGAAAATTTAATATTATATTTATTTAGGAAGTGCATTTCTCAAAAAATGTTTAGTAGTGGGTTTAGTATCCAGTTGATTTAATTTTTAGATGAAAACTAAGGGTCCATGGAAAAAAACTTTTCAGAATTTCCGAAAACTTCAAAAGAAAATTATATTTTGAAATACAAAGGGAAGTCTACAGAAGGCAGTGTCAAAGGTTTAAAAAGTTTTACTAAGTTATAGTGCCAATGTTGTCATTATTGAAACTCAGGTGAAAGCTGATACCAATAGTGATATCTACCTATTTATCCTAGATTGTTTCTTCAGTCAAATTTTTCTGAAATTCACAAAATAAAACATTCTTGATTATCGCGATTTTGTTAAAGATACATTATTATATATTTTTAACCGTTGGTAACAATGGAATGGATAGTTGGTATTGTCGCATGACATTATGGCGATGGTGAATATGGTCAATTGCTTGTGTTGGGTATAATAATCAAGAATTCCTCAATTTATTAGTGATTTCATAGAGGAGTGAAGTATTTTGATATTATTACAGATAATTCCCATTGTCAAGGCAACAAATGATCAAATACATTGCCTTCAACTTCTAAGCTTTTTCACATCTCCCTATGATGTCTTCTACAGCTCGTCTTATCATTTCAGGTGGAACAGACTTATCATTTCAGATGGAACAAAGTTGAACTTTCTGCTGAAAATTTTCTTTTGGTGTTGACATATAAAGACACAACTCATATTTTATATAACTCTACATGAAAAAATCTAATTACCAGGTTTACTGCCAGCCAAAAATTGAAAAAATAGTCTCTAGTGCCAAGTATGAAAAACCTTCACTGATAGTGTCGTAAAAACTATGTAATAGCTCATTGTAGCTAATTTTGGATAAGAAAATTTAAAAAAAATGTACTTATAGCGGTCGTGTACGCCCGGCAGGACGGGGTCGGCATGTCAACCTGTCAACCTGTTAAGATTACTAGGGAGATTGTGATGGCCATAATTTCGGTCCGTGAGTTCCAAAGCATTGAAAAGTTCCATGTAAATTGGTTTTTACCTACTATCAATATGTAATGTCAGTCATTACAATACTGATATGAGTTTCGTAATGAGATACTTTACCGCACTAGTGCGGTAAAGTAAAATTCATTTGTTTCTCTTTTTAAATGTCAGTCTATTTAATGGAAAAGGATAACAAGAACTAATTTATAATAAATTTGAGTATCTATCTGAATCTATTCTCTGATGGTCTGAACTAATGTCGAAGAAATTTTACTAAATTGGAATGAACGCGTCAAAGTTGACAGTTCGCAAAATAAATCAACAATGGGCGCAATGTTTTCTTGTTGCATGATTCTAACATCATTAATTTAAGGAATATTGACTAATTTTGAGTAAATAATTAATATTATTGATAGTAGGTAAAATATTGTAAAATATTTGTGTCGTAAATTCATATTACCATAATCAATGGGTTATCAAACTCGACCTAAAGGCTAAAGGTTCTATCTCATATCGTAATATGAATCTTTATGACACTTATATCGTAAATATCTATTACCATCTCCGATTACATCAGGATTATTTAAAACAACTTTCATTTATTTATTAAATATGCACAGCTTACTAGAAAAATCAAAATTTCGATCAGCAAATATACAGAATTGAGTAATATTATGGAATATCGGGTGGCAAGGTAGATCAGCGGTCTGATGCACAGGCCGTTCGAAACTCCAGCATAGCGATAGTCGGTTCGAGCCCGATGTAGGTACAAGAGAGTTTTTCTCGAATACTTTATATCGGATCGATAGGCGTCCGCATGCCTTGTTAAAGAGCAAGTGTATTGTGAGTTTTCTAGATGCCAATCTCGTCTAGTGCTAGCTTGGAGTGCACGCTGGCCACCTGAGGTGGTGCTGTAGGTTTTCCACGTTTATCTACAGCTGAAAAGTGAATACGCCACCAAAAATCAGTAAGTCACCCTGGAGCGCCAAATAATAATAATAGCCGTTCTCTACCCGCACAGGCTTTGCCTTTGGGTACACTCTACGAGTGTTTATGAGAGAGAGTATTATTATTATAATCATTATTATTATTATCTTCGAAATTATAGGTTTTGGGTATAGGGAAGTGAATTAGAACTAGTTCATAATATAATTGAATCATGAGAAGAAACAAATGGGGTATAAACTTGAAAAAAATGAGATTTTACATATTTCTCATTCACTCCCTGAAACCCCTATTTTGCGCACCCTGTAAATTATTCGTCTCTATAAATTTTCAGAATCATGCTATTTTTAGTTCTTTAAACATAGATCACATTCACTCTGGATGATATTCCCCTTTACAGTATAGGGACAGTTAATTTACGTTTGCAATTAATTTAGATCTCCTACTCAAAAATTTCAGGTAAACTATAAATTATAGCAAAACTATCCCCATCTCGGGGGTGGAAATTTTTATTACATTTCAACCACAGGAATAGATTGAAAAACTCATTCTAAGTCAACTATATTCCATAAATTTTTTTTGTAAAATTAATATTATTCGTGTTATTCGCGATTGAAAGTAACAGTTTTTCGACGAAAAATTCAACGTTTTTAATCGGTTTTACGCGAATAACTCGAAATATATAAAAAAAAACTGTGAAAATGTAGCCTAAAAAATAAAATGTTTTTTGTTTATGATTCCTGTATGACCAATACGAACAGAGCTATGGCTTGTTAATGGTTAGCTTTTGTTTGTCAAATTCTAAATTTGAGCGATTCAGAGTCGAATAGCGACAAAACTGTGCATTTTAAGAGGAAAACTTATAACAGTTTCTTCAAAGTACATAAAAGAATTTTATTTACAAAAAACAGAAGTCGGTAGCATCAAAACTGAGCAAGTTATGATGAAAATAAGGCCAGACCCGTAATTACGACCCTAATAAAATTGACCGTCGCCCTCCTGCCATTCTCTTTATTTATGTATTGTGAATATAGTTTGACGTTTGACCAATTTAAAATGCTTAATTTTTGAATAATTGGAACATAAATTGAAAAACGATTTTCTGCAATTTCATAAAAAATGTCATTTTTTTCAAAATAACTAAAAAAATACTGGAGATACAAAAAAAAATGCTAGAGTATCGAATTGTAGTTTCTTTAATTGCAAAAATTTTCATTTAGGTAGATTCTCTGAACGATGAATATTGAGCGAGATATGGCCGTGTCAGACCTCTATTCACGAGCGAGCACCACCGTATTCGAGCCCTTTAAACTCACCCCATTCCAAAATTAACGGATTTATAGAGATTTAATTCACATAGCCTTGTATCTCTAGAAAAACCGTACAAAATAATTTTTGGATGAACTTACTATCATCAATAATGAAGGAGCTATGTTTAAAAAACCACTCACATTTATTCCAAAATACAGGTGGAGAAACATCTGCTCATGTGTCTAGGTGTGTGAGTGTATATCTCGTTGATTTCTCGCCCCTGTATTTTCAAATTTGAAAGAAATATCACGTGCGCTGACAATTTTTTAAGAAATAATATATTAGTGCTTACCGTTTAGTGCTTAAAAAAACTTCATAGTTATATTTTTTATTATAAGTGCCTGAGTTTTATAATTCTTTTTTGAATGGGTCTATAATTTTAGGATTCATTCATAAATTTTTTTAGCTGCAACAGGGGTTAATTTGTGAGGGTTGAAAAGTTGTAAAATTAAATAAGTACATATTTTAAGCAACAACCTTCTTAAATTAAAACACTGATAAATAATCAAATATTTTTGAGAGTAACTCTTTTTTTTTATTAAGCTACAATAGGGGTTGATTTATGAGGGGTTCAAAAGTTGCAAAATGATATTAGTAACATATTTCAAGCAATAGAATTCTTAAATTGAATTAATGTGATAAATTAATAATTTTTTTAGGATACATATTTTTTTTACATTAAGCTCTAACAAGGGTTTTTTAAGGGTGGAAATATTTTGATATTGTGTTCTAGGGCATAAAAAAAGCTTTGACAATTAGGGGTAGTTTTCATCCCTAAAAAATGAACAGCGCCCATCGGTATAATATAGATTTTGAAGTAGAGGGTAAGATGAGCTTGATTCTAAATTTTTATGCAAATTGATGCAGGACAAAAAAATTGCGAAGTTTTGAATTTGTTGACTGACCTCAAAGCAGCTTGGTTAACCAAATTTTCTAAATCTGCTCCGGTGAAACCAGTTGTCCCCCTAGCTAATAATTCCACATCTACATCTTTGGCTAATATTTTACTCATGTATAGTCCAAGGATTTCTTTCCTTCCCGTATAGTCAGGTGTTGGCACAGTTACCTGGAGACATTAATAGTTATTACAATCATTCAATCAATAAAACTTAGCATTCATGTGCGTGTATGGTACCTAACTTTTTTTGGCTACCCCCAATAATAATAATAAAAGTACTTTATTGATCATATCCAATACAATCAATTGGCCATCGACCGGGGTCCTTCAGCGAGTGGATAATTACATTTCATTTGTGATGCATATGTTACTTAAATTTTTTTTTTTATAATAATTGATGTTCTGTTAAAAAAAAATATATCAAATTTATAAAATCGAACAATAATGATATATTAAATTCTTTTTGCCAGTTCTCGCAGGATGGTTATAAGAGGCTTAGCTGGAAATTTATGACGGGGCCAGGCACTGTTCCTCTCCAATATTAGAAGTTCCATTAATTCCATACTAAATGGTTTGGATGCAAACTTTTCTGAGAGTATTTCCATTCTCTCTTGGAGTATTTGCACTTTGGTCTTGGTGTAAAGCAAATTGTTGGAAGGGTTATTTGGATGTCGTATTTTCGTTATGGAAAGAAGTGCAGAGGTTTCTGCAACTTGTAAGTTCCTCTTTGCGGTATTTCTGCAGTTAAGGTAAAGAGGATGGCCATATTCCAAAATGGGTCTGCAGACTGACTTATAAATTTTGCTTACTTTGATTCCCTGGTTTTTATATGTTAATGTTCTGAAATTGCTCTTGTCTTCACCTTTCTTTTTGCTAATGCGGTGTTATGATTGAAATTTAGCTTATGATCCAGATATATTCCCAAATATTTTACCATAGTGTGTGGCTGGATTTGATGATTTGATTATGATGTTGGGAGAATTAACTGATGGTATGTGGTTGAAAATTATGAATTCCGTTTTGAGTGGGTTGATCTCCATTGATCTCCATTTGTTGAACCAAGCCTGTGTGTGATTTACCAATTCCTGAAGTTGATTTTTCGCGACATTCAGGTCAGAATTAGGTTTAGGGATAACAATGATTGTACCTCTTTTCCAAATATCGGGAAAGTAATGGTTATTAATGCAAAATTTCAATATTTTCAAAATATTGAGGTGTCATAATCGAGTTTTTTCAGGATTGCCCATGGTACGTTATCAAATCCAGGAGCTGAGTTTGTTTGTGTGGGATTCTGAAATATTCGTCTTCATCTATTTCAAGTTCGTGATTTTTTAGAAAAATTCTTCATACCATCTGTTGACTAATTCAAAGTTTTCCTGATCATAATTGAGGTCGTCTGTTTCAGTGAAATTCTTTTCAAATGCTTCTGCAAATATATTTGCCTTTTCAGTGACTGAGCTATAAACCTGTCTGTTTTCTTCTATAGTTGCAATTGGCGAGTAAATCGACCGATGGTGCCGCCACTATCGCTAGGAAAATGGCGGCTTTGTCAAGGACTTTGTTTACATTTGTCATTTGTCAGTTTTGTTTGTCATAATATGATGTTTGAAATTTGAAATATCAATCATTGTTATTTCTTGTTTCGTTCAATTTAAATTGTGTTTAACTTTTCATTGTTGAAAACGAGTGTTTTTTTTATACAAAGCAGGTCAAGTTCATGCAGGAAAACATAACCTAACTTACCTAACTATCCTTGACAAAGAGGTTCAAATATTTCCCGGTAGGGGTCGTGACCTTATGCTAAACTCTCCAATTGTATTACAGGGTTTATAAGAGGAACATTTTTTTATTTTTTGCCAGCCATTTCGTCCTTGTTGTTGATTTATTTCCTGACATGTTTCCAACCACTTGCTTTCTCTGTATTGCTGAATTAGTTTCTGAATGTCTTTATTGTACTTGTTGATTTGCTGTTTTATGGCTGGTTCAAGGAATGTTTTATATTCACGGTACATTCTTCGTTTATTTTTGATCAGACCAATTATGAATGGAGGTAGTTCATGCAGGTAATATTTAATATTCACCTTAGGGGAGTGTTTCTTCACAGCTTCTTCAAGTCTTTCATTAAACTCTTGAACATACTCCCTACTAATTTCTTGTTGTTGGTTGCATATAAACCTTGACATATCTTCATTCACTTTCTCGATGTTGCATTTTATATTCAATTTCTTCTTGAATATCTCTGTTCAGGTCAATGCTCAGATGGATTGCTAAGTGGTCGGGGCCCAGATCTGCTAAGGTTTCACTTTGGTTATGCTATTTTCCAGATTGTTGGTGTATAATATTATATCTGGGGTGCTGTCTGGATTGTTTGCATCAGAAAAGTAGGTGGTGTTTCAACTTTTTTGGAGTTTGAATTCTGAATGAAACTTTTTATCTGTCTACTTCGATTTCTATTAACGTTGAAATCACCTATGATTAGAGCATATTTGCACAATGCTACTTTTTTGAAGATCGTATTTTCAATGCCATCTGATGTATGATGTACATATATTAGAAATATGTGAAGTTTGTATTCTTTATATGGTATAGAGAAATGTAATGCTCCACTTGGTGGGTTGTTTATCTGGGGTCTGGATTCTGGGGTGCATTTTCTTTTTTCATCTGTAGCATAGGGCAAACTTGTATCAGACTTCCTACCCTGGCATAATCAATGGTGTAACAATTTGTTTTAATAATATTCCAGTTCCTGTAGCAAGTGTTACTGTTTTCTTTAGTTTTTGTTTCAACAAATAGCGAGCAGTTTAATCCATCTTTTTCTATAAAGAGGTAGATTAGGAGTTTTTTTGAGGAATAGCTGTTTATGTTTGCACAAAGGGTAAAGGAGGGCAGCTCGAACGGTAGAGCGCGTAGGTCATCGATATCAAAGCCAAGCAACGTGATGCGAAGTTATGGTTTGGATGGAGACTTACGGACGACCTCCTTTCGAGATCTATTCTCTCGGGTCGTGCTAGGAATCGCACGTTAAAAAGGTAAGACCTCGTTGATCCTCAGCTCGAACAAGTTTCGACTTCTGATGGCTGCCGTTCGTAGGGGGACGACAGCAGGTTAACGGAAAACACAAAAAAAAAATTTAAGGAGCTTGAATGATAATCGAAGATATTGCTCCATGTAAGGGTTCAGTTGGCGATGACGAGTTGGGAAGTCCAGGTCAAACATGAAGATGAATGCTCTGTTACCTCTGGGAAATGTTACTTGGGTGTCAATGTTGTCTTTCCTTATGAATCTACAGTTGAGTTTTTAAATAAGTTCTTGACTATTGTTGTTCTTTAGTTTGTTGAGTTTGCGAATATAGCTGTTAACGATGTGATCGTGGATGGTGATATTTGTGTAGATTTTTGTGCACTTTCTTTGATTTACGTCAATATCCCGTGAAGGTTTGTTCAAGGGTTTGATAAGGGCATTAGGAATTCCTTGAATTGGACTTGTAGGACGTTTGGGGCATTCAGCCCAGGCTTGATAGTCATAGGCTCCGTAAGCATTTCCTTTGACTGGAAGTTTTGAGGAACATTTGGAAGTTGCATTCAAAATATACTTTATTGTCAAAGATCGATACATCTTGTGGACAAAGCAATTATAAAACTAAGTGCCAAAAGGACAAACAATACAAAAGTAATTGTTTTTGTTGCAAGAAATGGGTCTAAAACCATTACAAACAAGAAGAAATCACGCAGATCTATGCTTTGTATTCAAGCTGCTAAATGGACTGATGACTTGTCCTGAATTACTTTCCTAACAGAAAGCTCAGACACAGCAATTTATTTCATATACCATTCCATCATACAAATTATGGCAAGCATACACCCTTAGAAAGAACCCTAAAGTTATTGAATGACAAAGACATCAGTATTTTGGGAGTCTCTTTTGATCATTTTAAAAAAATCATTGAATAATATAAATAGGTGATTGTTTATTTAATATTGTAACTCGTAATGTTTATATATGTTGTAACCCTCTTTCCAAATTGTATTCTATGTTACATTCTATTTCAGTTTGTATTTTTCACTGTACATAGTTGTTTACTGTTAAAACATTCTGTATCTCTTTTTGTAATAAGCAATAACTTTTTATTGATATAAGTTTATATTATTGTAATTTTTACTTATAATGGGGTTGATCCCATTTAAATAAATAAATAAAAAAAAATAAGTCAAAAACTATTGCAGATAAGTCTATGAAACATGGATGCATTATATCAAAAATTTAATTGTGAATCCAAAAATATAAAATAGGGAGTTTCCATTTAAAAACACAGAACTCAGTTGTGTATTTCATTTTGGGACATCCTGTATATAAATGAAAATATTTGTGTTCAATTGTCAAGTCAACAGCTTGGATTGAAAAAAAGATATGGACCATGCACGCACCCCTTGGTCATCCTGTATATACAATGATATATAATTCAATATAAACAAACCTCTACATCAAATCTTCCTGGTCGTAACAATGCTTGGTCCAAATCATCTCGTCTATTTGTTGCTCCCAAAACTATAACACCTTCGTTCTGATGGAAACCATCCATTTCACTGAGCAACTGATTTATAGTTTGGTTTGCATATGGGTGTAAAACGCTATTAGTCCTTTTTGATCCAACTGAATCAATTTCGTCAATGAAAATAACACATGGTGCTCGTTTTTTTGCAGCCTCTGAAACATTATGTAGATTTGCTTATAAAGGTTGAAATCTGATACAATGATGTAACATCTTAAGAGCTGACGAAAAGTAGGTAGGAATTAGTGTTCTTCTTGAATTTCTGAAGGCTGTATGTCTCAGGAAACACCTCCCAAGGTAGCGAGTTCCAACGCTTTGCCGTTTGTTGGAAGAAAAGAACGAGCCCTTGGAAAGAGCTTGACGGGTCAGTCTCGATGGGACTGCGAAAGCTGGAACTATTGATGATATTTCGGAAGAGCATCGTCCATGAAAATATCTATGAAACAGAGACAGGTCGCCAACCTTTGTGCGGTGTTTCAGAATTCTGTCAGATCCACTAGCTTTGTTGGTGTTGAGACGCAGCAAAATGCGTCTGATATTTCGTTGGCGGAAGATAATCTCATGCATATGACCCTCAATGGAAATGATGACCTGGGGTTGTTTTCCCAATGAATTCAGCATAGAATTTGCAGCAAACATATTGGCAAAGATATTGGCTTTTTCCTGAGCGTTTGTTGCTAGTATTCCATCTTCCTTGGTTAGGGGAGGGAATGAGTTGGAAGTGAATAAGTTGGAAGTGAATGAGTTGGAAGTGAAATTTCTTTCCACGGCTTTGGCAAATGACCAAAAAGAGTGGGACCCGTTAGGACACTCAAAGAGCTTTAATCGTATCTTGGCATTATAAGCCTCTTTCGAGGATTCGATTGTCTCCTTGCTTCTTGATTCAATCAATCTATCTATTTAGATATTAGATTTAGTTGAGACTGTCGCGTTCAAAACCATTGACTGCTGGTCGGCTAGTTTCGAATCCTAGTGATTACAGATTTTTATCTGATGGCCCGAGAAAGTGCTAGGAATCGCACGTTAAAAGGTAAGACCTCGTTAATCCGTGGCTCGGACAAGTTTAGACTTTTGAGGCTGCCGTTCGTAAGGGGACGACAGCTGGTTAACGGAAAAAACAATGTTAACAATCAATCAGAAGCCTAAAAGTAAATGAACCACCACCATTTACGGAAAATTAAATGGGATAATGATCTGTCAAGGGCAAAAGGACCTGTAAAATTCGAAAGATATCAGTGATGATTCAAATATTTTTTGTTATGACAACCTTCATATACATATACACCACTTTCATATTAGGAATGCGAGTTTATATGAGTTTTACATTTCAACAAATATGGTAGCAAACGTCCTACCAACATCTAGTTCTCAAGTGCCAAAGCAGACAGTCAAGCATGCACTTCAGTCTTTTCATCTTCATCATCTCATATTTTATTATCTCATTCAGGCTAAGATATACATTTTCAAGGAAAAAAATTGCATCAGTTGTGCTTTTTGAATTTTGGAATCCAAATTGACATTGCGACAATATATTATATTTTGTAAGTAATTAATCATTCTCAATGACATGATAAAGCTTTGAATGTAACTTGATTATTATGCAATTTAAATCTCGGAGGTTGCACAGGCGACTCGATAATTATAAATCGCATAATAATCTCGTTACATTAATAGCTACAAACTTAATAGTCGGATTGTAACAGCCAACTGTATAAAAGTTTCATTATTTTACATTAATCAATTATACAATCCCCAAGACCAGAAATGGGTCCTAATCATCGAAGGGGGCAGGGGGGGAGGGGCTTTACTTTGCTTACTTTTGTCTGTGCTCAAAATTGGAAGGGACGTTTGAGGATTTCCTGTAGTTTGATTATTGCTCAATCGCTCTTACGCAGTTTTTTACATGTAAGAAAAGACCGAATGCGGGGAAGTACTGCGCGCTTCTCACGTATTTGATTGCTTCTGATCTCATTAGTCTGGATGCAAAAACATAATAAATAAATTCCCCTCGTAAATTGCTTGTTTCATTCTTACTGGTTATGTCCAGTGCACAGCTTTGCGGATGATAGTACCCTTCATACTGCTTTCTCTTCCAAAGCTCAGTCAGTGAAAGCAGAAATTAATGGGGAAGAATCATGAAAGAAATAAATACGGCAAACATTCTAGAAGGGGTATTCAACAATTTGGTAAAATTCAATGTAAATAAAACCCAATAATGTCTTTTCTCTGGAAAGGCCAATCTCACAGTGGCCAACATAACTATCAGACTGTCAGAAGTATCCGTACCAATGAAATTTTTCGTTTCAATGCTCGATATCACTATCAGCGGTACCCTTTCATGTGAAAACCAAACGAGGTCCATTGCCAAAAGTGCCTCACAAAAACTCCTGTCAACTGATTTATAAGGCACAAATCCAACCTGTCCTGAAATACTGTTCCCATATTTGGAGTGTAGTACTAAACACACAGTAAAACTTTAAGGCTCGTTCTTTCAACGAACTGCAAAGCTTTGGAACTCACTGCCTCAGGAGGTGTTCCCTGAGGCATACAGCCTGCAGAAATTCAAGAACACCAATTCCTACCTACTTTTCCTCGGCTCTCACGATGTTTTCCGAACATTGTAGGATATTTCTTTTGGTGGGAACCAGAACTTAAAATGTTTCATTCAGTGACATTTAATAGATACCAATTTATCAACGATCAACTATTAACAAATAGAAGTTTTGTTATGTCAACACATACAACAACATATTTAAAATTATTAATACAAAAAAATTGTAACACAAATTATGATGAGACATAAATTAAGGTAGTACTTCCCTAACCTTCGCAGTCAAAAGTTTTTTAATTGTACACGCGGATTTTCATAGTAATGGCTGTATCTGTAGTCAGTCGTTTTTACGCAGAGTGTACTCACATGTACACATATAATCAGGTATTTCAGCCTTCCAAGAAAGCTGGCATCTTGTTGCAGTTGTTACATTCTCAGAGACAAGTCTGTCAAACCAGTCATAGTCTAAGAGCCAGAGGCAAATAATTTCTCTTAATTTACTCAGACTAGTTTTTTTAACAGTTGATAAAAGTAGTTGTTTACACAAACATACTGTGGTCAGTCAAGCAAAACTGAAAACTGGTGTTTCATCAGGTAGGGCAAGTTTTTAAATTCATCAATGGATCTATCGATGAGCATTGCATCCTTGTTTAACTAACGGAAAATGCCCCGAAAAATCTGTGATGACGGTAGAACATTATTGATTTTCAATAACAATAAATTCAATAAAACGTATTTTCGACTTTTCAAACATATCGATTTACAAAAAAAAAATTCAAGTCCGCACCGCACTTTTTGTCCCTGACCCCCCGCCTATTATTTTGATACATCATGTGAAGAAGTTCTTTCCCTCTCGGTTTTACATCCTACTTGCTCTTTTCATGGAGGCGCAGCGTTGCCAGACATTTTAAGTGTACGACTCCAACGTGAAAACTTTATGTACTTTCTAACTGAATAACTCGAGAACAAAACACCAGAACTGGTTAAAATTTTGATAGAAGTTTCGTTTTTGAATAAAAAATAAGTGTTCCGTTTTTTGAATCGGTCGTAAGAGTGATTCATGAAATACTTATATTCTAGACTCATTTCTGTACTGATCTCCTATACCGTACATGTAAAAGTGGTCGATTTTCTTATCATATATCTCAAAAACGGAACACAAGAAAGATTTCAAACTTTGGGGGACTGAAGAACAACATGTCATCCATTTCATAAATCGATTTCAGCCTTCTCTTAAGAAAACCGTCTGAGGGAAGTACTACCCCTTCAAAATTGTGTGAGTGATCTATCAGAATATATCAAATGTCAAATATAACTCGTGCAAATAACTTACTGAACAAATCTCTGACTCTTCTTGCACCCTGGCCTACTAACACCTCGTCAAATTCGGGTCCAGCAGCATGAAAAAATGGTACACCTGCTTCTCCCGCTACTGCTCTGGCCAAAAGAGTTTTACCAGTACCTATCAAATAAAATTAACAATTCAATGTGAATTGAACTCTTAATTATTTCCTGCCTACCAGGACTGCCCTTTGCAATAATCCTATACAATAGGAATAATTGGGTCAAATCCATCAGAAAACAACTACTTTCCTAGCTAATACCACGACGAACGTTGAGTGTTGAATTACATCTAATGAATTTTCATGCAGAGTTCCAACAAGGCTATCTCTGCAATTGCTAGTTGCATTGAAAGATTCATTGAAACATTTGGACCACCTATAGATCAATTTCTGGGTTGCACCTTCATCAGTATAAGGTAGGTCTATGCAGACAATAACTAATTTCTGCAACAAATGGTTCAATCACATCTCCACTTCAAGGCATCAGATGAGACCACACCCGCAGTGTAGTGTTCACTAAACTTCTAGCACCATCTCAACTTCAGCCTTCCAGTCAAAAGCAATACCCACACTTGCGTGATTACTAAAATCACCAAAACTGGTAAAGGAATCTGCATTGTTCACAATGAGCTTATCATGAAAGAAACAAGATGTCCTGCCCTCCTAGGACTGCGTTTTGCAATAATCCTATACCAAATAACTAATTAGTTATTATCTGCATAGACCTACCATATGCTGATGAGAGCAAAACCCAGAAATCGATCTATAGGTGGTTCAAATGTTTCAATGAACATTTCCATGCAACTAGGAATTGCAGAGAAAGTCTTGTAGGAACTCTGCACGGAAATTTAATGTAAATCAACGTTCGTCGTTGTATTAGCCAGGAAAGTAGTCGTTTCCTGATGGATTTTTTACCCAATTATTCCTATTGTATAGGATTATTGCAATGAGCAGTCCTGGTAGGGCAGGACATCTTGTTCCTTTCATGATAAGCTCATTGTGAACAATGCAGATTCCTTTATCTTTGAATTATTTGTTCATTTTGATAAAATTATTACCCACCTGGAGGGCCTACAAGCAAGACACCCTTTGGCAATTTTCCACCTAAACTCGAAAACTTGTCAGGATTTTTCAAAAACTCCACAACATCTTTGAGTTCCTGTTTGGCTTCATCCACCCCTTTAACATCATCAAAAGTCACATGAATCTCTTCGGGATCAACTTCTACCTGGTTTCCTAGCTGAATTCTGGAAATTCTTGGATTAGTTAATTTTATAATGAAACACATGCTTTTGTTTTGATATTTAACAAGTTTGCTTTGAGAGTTTTGATGCAACTTGTCTGTAATAATTTGTTGAGAGAAGTTCGTTCAGCCAATTTGGAAATGTCCTGTATGAAATAGCACCTAAAATTCATTAACCTTGTTGTTAACTATTGGTCCTACATTTGATTTTGGATTTGCATCATCAGACACATAGCTATCAATTCTAGATCTACATTATCTTCAAATGGTAAGTTTACCTATATTTTGTTAAGAATAGGCAAGATAACACCCTAACATGACTTACCTAAACATAGAACCACTTGCACTGGCTAAAAGACTAACAATAATTGCCAAGAAAATGATAACAGTAAAAACTTGGGTGACCATTTTGAAATATCTTGCTGATCTTCCTGTTTTCGTATTTGAATTATTTCCTAGCAAATAACCTTCTGCAAAAGCAATTTTCATTCGTTGTTTATCACTTTCACTCATTGACTCATCCGCTGTTAGTATTTGTTTCAGTTTTTCGGAATTGACTGTAGCTAGTTTTGGTAATGTAGACTCCATTCCTTCAGTTGTTGAGATCCCAAATACCTGTTTTACTCTGGTGGTTATATGTGGATTACGCTGTAACTCAGCTTTCACAGTTCGATCAGTCTTAAAGCCTCTGAATTGAATGTTGAATGCACACCGATTCTCACTTAATAATCCAGATACCAATTTTTGATAGAATCCTTGAGGGATGACAATATTTTTATTTCGTACTACTAGAGTGGGAAGAGACTTTTGTAAATCATTTTCAGAGAACCCATGTTTATTCTCGAAAAAACTATCATTTGATACGTATGAAACTTTGAATTTGTTTAAGAAGTGATTTTCAAATAAGGAATCAATATTCAAGTGTCGTGCAAATGAAAAGTCACTGTTTTTTACAGTTTCCATAAAACTATCTAAGCAAAGAAAATGCTTAGCTTGTTTTCCATTCTCAATAGATCTTTTTTTGAAGTATACATTGTGTCTTGTATTAATTTTCGATGAAAATAATGTGAGCGTAGCAAATGCCTGAAAAATTGGAGATGAAGCAGAATGGTACGGATCAATTGATTAACATACCTGATTCTGATTTTGCAGTGAGAACATGTTGTTTCACATGTATGAAAGGATGAAATTTTTATTTTGATGAAAACCTGCAATTTTGTGATGAAATCAAAATAACCTTGTTGACAACTTGAACTGGATGAACTAGGGTTATTCGTGCACAAACGCAGGAACACCAACACATTATCCACCCTACCGTGCAATATTTATTTTTTTCAATTGGTGCCCCTTTTTTACCTATTTAAAGCACGCGTCAACAGCTGCTTTCCATTTAAAGGGTTTGATGCACTAGAGCTTCTTATTCTAGTTTAATCATTGGCTGAAAATGACATCTGTCAAAATCAACCAAAATAAGTCTAGAATAAGAAGCCCCGTGGTTAACACCAACGAGTTCGAAACAATTGAAGTTAACACTCCTTAAATGGAAAACGTCTAAAGTGTACGACTCGAAGTTTCAAAAACGCGCGTTCTTTTAAGGTACCATTGCCACATCAACAACTCGAGAACCGTGAAGTCTAAATGACAATTTTATGATTATTGATCTGAGAGGAGTACCTGATAACGTCAAATGAAATATTACAAACAAATGAAAAACTTTTATTCAAACATTAACGAAAGGTATACTCAAACCTCGAATTCAAACGAATTCAAACATTTTAATTAATCATAAGTTCTTATTTCCATGATTTATAATGAAAATAGTATTTATGATTTCAATGCACCAATTAAAAAAAAGTATTCGCGAATAACTTATCTTTTTATTGGGCAAGTTTTATGGATCCATCGATGAGCATTGCATCCTTATTTAACTAATGGAAAATGACAATGACAGCACGAATGCGCATTATCTATCGATGAATTTAAAAACTCGCCCATTTACTCATACTTTATTTTAAATTCATTCGCTGTTTTCAAATTCTGATCTGTTCCAGAATTGTTCTTGAACTAATAGACCATTCCAGAACACGTGACATTGACAGGGACGGCCATTTTCCTTGGAGGGCATACAAATGCCCAATTCTCATAAGAACACCATTGAGTTCCAGGCATCGTTGATGAAATCTTGTGATTATCTTGCGAAAATCATTGTTATTTATCAAATTCCGTTCAAATCGTTGATAAACATGTATAGAAGTGATGATTACAAGATTCTTGATGGTCTCCCCTATTTTTCAGAATTGCGGAAAATCGAAAAAACTTCACTCGACCAATTTCTCTGTTCTCAGAAAATACTTGATAACTCAACAAAACGATGACATTTTCAAGCGTATTCAAATTACGTTCGTTCATTCATTTGCATCAGGGTGTAGCACTTTCCTACACCTGGTGTATTTTACACTCGATTTTTAGTATTCGTTTGCAATTTGTTTCGACACATTCATTTGTGTGAACTGCACTCAGCTACACTCGATTTAAAATGTGCGATGTGAATTTCACCACTATGCTACACCTCGATGCAAACGAATGAACCTATAGCTTTCTTTAACTTCATATACATAGAACAAGAATGGTGATTGCTCTCCAGCAAATTGAAAATGACGTTATTTTGGAATGGTCTATATGCTCGATTAAGATTATTTATTCGTTTGCATCGAGGTGTAGCACTTTCCTACACCTGGTGTAATTTACACTTGATTTTTCCATTCGTTTTCAAATTAATTTGACACATTCCTTTGTTTGAACTGCACTCAGCTACACTCGATTCAAAATGAGGTGTAAATTACAGTACACCCTTTGTTCTATTCAAGGAAAGCGATAAGGAATTATTATTGCGAACTGTCTTATTATTTTCACAGTCAGTGTGATTCAGAGGATGATTCGAGGAACACTTTCAAAATTGAACAAAATTAAAAACCAAGTTGAGAAGAGTTTCGATTTGAGTTTTGTATCAAATAAAATTATTTTTTAAAAAGTTATTTCGTGCTTCACAGACGTAAAATATATGTATTAATAAATATATAGTTAATAAATATATGGTTAAAAGCCCATAAGGAATTATATTGATTTGATGATTTTGCATAATTCAGTCGACAATAAGGATAATTGATATTATTTTCAATAAAGACTCAGTTAGTTGAAACCTTTTTGCCGAAAAACACAATTTGAATGTTTGGAAAGGTGTACCAAGTTTCAGCCACTTTGACGTCACACTTAGGTAATCTATTCGGGCACCGCTTGTCATCATTTGTCAATTGGAATCATTTTATTGAGTGTCAGATTTGAAACTTTGGATCAATAAAAATCTAATGTTTATCTCAAAATCAAAAAAGGTCTTTGTGTTTGAAAGCATTACATTTAATTGTTTTTTGAAGAAAAAATCATACTTTTTAACAAATTTATTTCAAATTGTTGACTAAAGACAAGTGACAAGGGGTCCTTTATTCTTATATATGTGCATGCAGCCGCCGGTTGCTTGAAAACTCGGAAACCGCTACTTACCGATCAGAAATGTTTGGCGAATGGTATAGAATTCACTATGCTTCTCGGGTTCTCGGATCTTAATTAAAAATCAAAAACAGTATAATTCAAATACTCACCTAGTTTTTTTGACTTTTATACTTAAAAACTAATAGACCTGCCGGTATAATGACATACTTTTTGCATTTTTTTTCAATATGTATGCATCTTTCAAGTATGATTAATGTCTTCAAATATCTTAGACTGCTCGCATGCAGCGGCGTCATCAATCATTTTAATATTCATTGAAAATTTTAATATTTTCGAACAATTTTTAGTACAGTAACCAGAGATTTCTTCTGCTCAAAAAATTGGATGGTGATAAAATTTAGTATGCGAGCTTATAAGCTAGTGCTTAGTGTGACAATAAAAACAAAAGTTTCCAATTAATTTAATTGAAAATATTATAAAAATGTATGGTTCTATAAGAATAAATAGTATATGTTCCAAAATCAATAATGAAATAACTGGGTTAAACATCAGAAAAATATTCAGCAAATTGATTTTATTTAAGAATCAGTGAAGTGAAAATTTGAACTAAATTATATGTACACTTAATACATGAGTTCAATAGATGAAACGAATTGTAATCTGTACAAACAATTTTTTTACAGTCTTTTTATTTCTAGATTCAGTATGTTGAACATTTTTTATCCAAATATGTAACAAATCTTTGAGACCAGTCTTCGATGGAATTGATACTTACAAACATTATTCTTTACTCATGTTCTATAAGAAAGAAATATTTGTAAGAGATGAGGACTATTTTTATAACAGAATGTTAAAATTCTTATGGAATAAAGATCTAACACTTGAAATATTTTCATTGTACAAGAAACTGGTCGATTAGTCTTCTTCATATTCAGTTGAGTTTCCCAATATTCAGATTACTTTATTAGTTCTATTATAATTTTTGATGGAAAGTGCTATATACTTTGTTTTATTATGTTCAAGTTAAAGTTCATCAAAATCAAGCCAACATTTTTATGATTGGATGGAAGAGCTCTGCAATTATTTCTCATGTGCCTTCGATAGGTTAGGTTCTATACCGACTTTCCTGGCAATAAAAGCTTTTATTATTATTATTATATCCTAATCCTGTGAATTAATGAATGAATTATTGTTACACCTTTCTTTTAGGTACTGCTACTGTAATTAATTTCTGTGCCTATTTCACTTAAAAATGGTTTATGTTACTGATAGTTTTGCAATAAAATAAATGCTTCTGAAAGTTATAAAGTGGTATTATATGTCTGCCCGTCCAACCTGAGCAAATATTGAGATCACAAATATTTCTCTTAGTTTTGATATTGAATAACATTTTCCCATGTACTTTCAGTGCTAATACTTTTCGTTTTTTTCTCATTGGGACTATATGGAAAACCTTAATTACTTTACCTGCATCAAAATCTACTTCAAAATGGCTTTGCAAATTTTGCTCGTTCATAATAACGCAATTTTTAGTCCTTTATTCATTATTTATTATTTCTGAGGCCGACCCTGCTCTTTTACCAAACGGACTGTAAAGCTGTCAAAACTAAAAATAATTTTCTATCTCGCTTTGTTTTGATCATTAGGGCCAGTTTTTCTATATCCTGTTAGCGTAGTTTGACCACAGCACAGACCACCTACCCCTAGACGGTTCACCACAACACTAACTAATGAAGACTGAAATAAGCGCCACCAGAAGATTGGTATCGGTACTACCGTGACGATGCGGGAAATTCAAATCTTGAATTTAATACACAGACCACATACTTAGATGTTCGTGAGTTTCATAATGTTGTTTACAACCTCAAACAACACTTGATATCACGACTACAAAGTTTTTCAAATATCAAGTGTTGTATGAAGTTTAAACAACATAAGAAACTTTCAAAAAATGTAAAAATTAATTTATAGTATATTAGGTATTCGATATTCTGTGGTAATGGTGAAAAAAAACACTTTCAAGTCAAAAGGTGGTTTATTGTCGAAGATGTACAATCTCATTGGACAAGCTTAAAATAATCAACACATTGTTTGAAAAATTAAAAAATTAAATATGGGTGCAGTACAAAATATATGGGTCCTCATATTAGAGAGTACATATGGTAAGTCATATAGAGCACAAAGTCGGTGCAATTGATCCATGATTACCTGGATGAATAAAACTATGGATATTGCATAGTACATTATGTGGATAAGGTAAAATCATATACCGTGTGACACAGACTCGTTGTTTCTCTAGCTATATTTCTGGAATTTGGAACATTGACTATGCTCACTCAACTTCCGGTTTTTCCGGAAACGATATCAACTTTCGATTTTCAAATGGGTCACCTTGTATACTAATACATGATCGGTTAGGAATAATCATAAGGAATCCAACGATACCAGGTTTGATGGTGTTATCCCCAAAGACTACCGAGATATCCAGAAAAAGTTTCTCTCTCCCACTCATTAAGCTCATAAATGATAAATAGCGATATCTCCGTACTCTTTGGAGATAACACTATCGAACCTGGTATCGATGGATTCCTTATGACCATTCCCAACCAATCGTGTATCAATACAGATCGTCCCATTTGGAAATTGAACCATGAGTCTGTGTCACACTGTATAGTACAACAATGTTTATAAATGATTCCCAAATATATGTAAAAGAACAGACATAACACAAGATACATATTAGAAGGTAATCACATTGAAAACAATCAAATATTCTTGATGAGTATAGTGAAATTTGCGGCCAGCGAACATTTTGTTGTATTAATAAATATTACGTCACTGACAAATTAAAACCAAAGATATAACGAAAGCAGAACCACACATATAATTCAATATAAAAGTCACACTACACAAAGAACGGATAAAAACTGCCATTGTCATATAGCAAAAAAAAATAAAAATTTCATCATAAAATGTCTCTAATAACCCTAGTTAGTTATCAACATCTAGTAGAGTGCAAGAAATTTGGAATTTCATTTGATATTTCAACATTAAACAGCTTGGGCAATCACATGTTTAGGTTGTTTGGCATTTTTTTTCTTAATTCTGTTCATACGAATTTTATTTGCTTGTAGTTTGATTTTATTCGAAAAATTTTCTTCGAGGTGGTGTTTGTTTCTAAATTGTTCAGATTTGAATAATCTACGTCTGAAAGAATTTTTCTTGTTTCTTTCCATTGTATATTTCTTGCGCAGTTGTTTCATTGCTTCGTACATTTTCTTCTTTTTTGGTGTTATTGTATGCCTTTCAATTCCAGTTTGTTTCAGTAACTGATATGGTGGCAATAGGGCATTACCTGTATTACCTAAAAAAATATATATTTGAAATCTAAATATATGTTTTTAATAAAAATATCTTCACTTTTATAACCAATTAAAGATTAAATAATAGAATCACAGTGTTGTAGATTGTTTCATATTTTTAATTTTGTTTTATATTTTATATTATATTCGATGGAGACTCTGTGTTGTAGAAAAAAAGTTGAATTTGTTATGATGTCAATATATATGAAAAAAGTCATTAAATAAGTTTGAAAAAGTAAAATATTGAATTTTGATACAAAAAAAACTACCGAAATATAAGTTTTTTACACACAGTTTATAATGTGAATGTAATATAATAAAATGTAAATACAGGGTGTTAATTAAGTATGTTGACAAACTTCGGGAGATGATTCTTTGAAAGTTTTCAGGACGAGAAGTTCATTACTGTATTAATTAAGTTATATTCATTACCTTTGATACTATCGGCAGGGTTAGTCCATTCTGAAATCCCAATAACTGAATCACCAGGTTCAGACAGTTGAGTATTTGCTTCAGTAGAATATTTGCTTGAAATATTTTGTATGGATTTGGTGGATGTTGATGGAGTGTCACATATATCATTTGAGCCAGTTGAACTTATACCTAAAAAAATCAGGCATTTTATTCATTCAAGTTTCATGAATAAGTTTTGTACTCACCAGGAAGATTTAGTGTTGGAACAGCATTTGCAAATAACTTGTGAGACCAATTAGAAATATATTGTGACTCAAAATGTTGATGACAGAGCCTTTTAGAATCATAAACTTTTTTCTGATTCATTTCTAACAGTTCCAAATTATTGATTGCCTGTATCCATTTGTTGAACCTAACTAAATCTTTACTTGGATCAGGGAATCTATGCCTTATTTCATTAGAGCCATCGCAATGAGGAACGCAACATTTATTGTGGTAAACCATGATGAATGGTGAAAATGAATAATCACTACAGAATTTCACAGTAAACACTTTTAAATCACACTAACAATAACAATTTTCACTATCAGAAACACAGTTCTATAAGTAATATTATTTGTTGAAGTCCATTTATTTATATACATTTTGTTTTGTTGTCAGTACTCTCTTCTTCTTAAATTTAACATGACCATTGATACCACACGCACAGAACTCATAATTATGGGTTCTGTGACCACAAGACGAACGTGTTAGAACCAAGCATAGAACGAAGAACAACTCTACAGATCACAGCGCCCCCAAAAGATTGGTATCGGTACTAAAAAAAAGGTTCATGGTCACTTAACCTGCGTGAATCGTCTAGGGGTAGGTGGTCTGTGGACCACAGAACTCATAATTATATCTTATGACTAGAATGCGTTTCAAATATGGCGGATGAACAAATCATGCATAACCTGCAACACTGTAATGTCCTCTTCACAGTAGCGGCGCATAAAATAATGGGCGTATCATAGGGATGGAAAATGGGTTGGTTTTCTTAAAAATGAGAAATTGCATATTTTTCTTTCCCTTTCTGCATGAATTACCACAATCCTCAACAAAATCCTTCATCATATAGAACGGCGAACGGCTAATAACACTATATTGTTACAGACCTGAAATTTGATAAAGACTTCTCGAAATGTTCGAGATCGTTCGTTGAATTAGATGGAAAAATCTAGAAGCACTAACTTTTGTTCTGGATCAATCGTCGAACATTCTATTTGTGTTCTATTGATTTCTTAAGTTTTCTAGAACTTTATTTGTATATAAAAGCAATGCATTTGTTAGATGAAGGGAGAAGTTAGGAAGTTCCTCTGAGTTACCTTGGATACAAGTATTTTGACAGTGACTTGTATCACAGTGTTGTCAAGTGAAGTTGGAATAATAAAGGCGAGTTCATACCAGTGTACACTTATTTATGAACCCGAAAACGCAACAATTGGTGACAGCGGCGGAATAAGTGTTACTGAAGAAAGAAAAGTAAGGCAATTTTCCAGTATTTGATGGTGAATACTCGAGCAAATAATTACGACGAGATGGCGACATCAGCAGATATCCTTGAGTTTTTAAAGGAACAAGAAGCCAAACGAAAACAAGAACAAGAAGAGCTTCTACAACAATTCGAACTGAAAAGGAAACAAGAACAAGAGGAACAAGAAGTCAAACGAAAACAAGAACGAGAGGAACAGGAGGCACGGTTAGTCCAACAGTTACAACAACATGTTGATCTTCTGCAACAGTCACAGTCAACAGTGCTTCCAGAATGAAATCACTGAAGAAGTACAAGAGGTCAGAGGAAAAGTCCAGGAGGTCAAAGGTGAAGTCCAGGAGGTCAAAGGTGAAGTTCAAGAGGTCAAAGGTGAAGTTCAAGAAGTCAGAGGCGGAGTCCAGGGAGTCAACAGAAGGGTCCAAGACGTCGAAAATGAACTGTCCAAAATAGATGAACGGGTGGCACGAGAGGTGAACAAGAAATTCAACGAAGAAGTGGATAGGATCAAGGAGAGGTTGGAAACGCTACACCTTCCACACAAGCCTGCACCCTTTGAGGAAATCTCCCCCACCAGCGAAAAGCCATCCTCACTGACAACTCCGATAAGGCCTACACAAGTGAAAATTTTGAAGCCTCCAACATTCGATGGGCAATCCTCGTGGCCCATGTATAGACGTCAATTTGAAGCGGCAGCAAACGCAAACGGCTGGTCCGAGGAGGAAATGGCCACCTCTCTAGTCCTGTGTCTACGAGGACAAGCATTGGACATCCTTCAGAACATCCCCGAGAGTAATCAGAAGGAATATTCTAGAATCGTTGAAGCTTTGGAAATCAGATATGGACAGCAATATCTCAAACAAGTATTTCAGAGCCAAATAAAGAGTCGATACCAAAAATCCAACGAAACCCTACAGGAGTATGGAGCCGACGTAGAGCGACTCATTAATTTGGCATACCCACAAGCACCGAAGGAGTTCATAGAACAAATTGGGGTGCAGACTTTCATCGATGGTTTGAGAGATACTGACATGCAGCAAGCCCTTCGACTAGGACGACTTCAAACCATAAGCGCAGCACTAATAGCATCTTTGGAGTTCGAGGCCGCGAAAAACGCATCAAGAAATACGAGGCCCAAGTTACGTGAAGTTAAATTCAACGAGGATTCTCCTACAAGCGAGGCGCTATTAAAGAAAATATTGGACTCCATAACAGCATTAAGCAACCAAGTGCCTTCCCCACAAGACAGGAAGAGGCGCTGTTATTACTGTGGGAAAAGCGGCCATCTTCAGTGGAGTTGCTGGGAGAGATCGAGATCTCCGAGCCCAGGAACAGAGCAACGTGGGCGATATACCAGAGGAGCCTTCAGGAGATCGACCACGCCAGAAAGGAGACCTCAAACATCTGAAAGAGGACTTGCTCCCATCCAGGAAAAACGAGAATTAGTCGGCACTAGGGGGCGCGTGGCGACTTTCCGCGTTCAAAGCCCCAAGATCCATATATCGTCATTGAAGAAAAATGGTCAAAGTCTACTAATACAAGGCCACTTAGAAGATCAGAAATGCACCTTCACTATTGATACAGGAGCTTCAAGATCAGTCGTTCGCCCAGACCTCATACAAGAATCTGTGAAGCCGATGAAAAGGAATATGGTTTTGGAAACGGCAATGGGACAAACCGCACCAGTCATTGGGGAAACACTTGTACACATCCAGATAGGACCTATTACCATAGAACATTCTATGTTGATTGCGGAAATAAGGGATGAATGTGTTTTGGGTCTGGACATCATGGAGAAAAACGACTTCATCCTTAACATCAGACAGAAAATTTTGCGGATTGGCAATGAAGAAATCTTCCTGAGCAGATACAATGAGAAAATCCAACCAATTAAGATTTATGTTGACGAAGACATCCACATTCCGAAAAACTCCGAAACCATCATCATGGCCAGAATGGATAAAGAACCTGGAGATTTGAGCACTGGAATAATTGAAAATGATGAATACCGCCAAGATGGAATTTTAATTGCTCGATGTCTTGTGAACACAGAACAACTAATTCCTGTCAGGGTTGCCAATACTTCGGAAAATAAAGTCCTTCTGAAGAAAAACGACCAATTGGGATTCTGCAAACCTGTCACTCGAGTTATCAATTGTGAAAACCACACTCAGGTACTGCGAAGAAATACCACTAACACCGATCAGAGAACAATAGACAAAATGATGGAATCCACGGAACATTTAACTATGGAAGAAAAGCAGAAGGCCAAAGAGTTTCTTGATAACCATCGTAACATTTTCTCGACAGAGACTTCGACAGGACGTACCAATCTAGTGCAACATCGCATCAACACCGGCGATGCCCGACCAATCCGACAGGCTCCGAGGAGATTACCGTTTGCCAAACAGAGAGAGGTAGCAGACATGATAAACAACATGATGGAGGATGACATAATTGAAGAAACCACAAGCCCATGGTCCTCACCGGTAGTATTGGTAACTAAAAAGGATGGATCAACCCGATTCTGCGTGGACTATCGTCGATTGAATGACGTAACGATGAAGGATAGCTACCCATTACCAAGAATTGATGATACACTAAACACATTATCCGGTTCCAAATGGTTTTCAACGTTGGACCTGAAAAGCGGGTATTGGCAAGTGGAAGTTCATCCTGATGATAGAGGAAAAACAGCGTTCTCTACCGGACAAGGGCTATACCAATTCAAAGTTCTTCCGTTCGGATTATGTAATGCTCCCGCCACCTTTGAGAGACTTATGGAACTAGTATTGAGAGGTTTGACATGGAAAATTTGTCTAGTCTACTTGGATGACGTCATAGTAATGGGAAGGACATTTGACGAACACCTGGATAATTTGGAAGAAGTATTTTTGAGGTTAGAAAATGCTAACCTGCAACTGAACCGAAAGAAGTGTTATTTATTTCAAAAAGAAGTTAATTTTTTAGGCCATGTCATCTCGGCCGAAGGAATTAAGACCGATCCTGCTAAAATCGAGGCTGTTAGGAGTTGGCCACGTCCTAGGGATAAACATGAAGTAAGAAGTTTTCTGGGGCTATGTACCTACTACAGGAAGTTTGTTCAAGACTTTGGTAAAATTGCCAAGCCACTCCACCGCTTAACTGAGAACAACGTTCAGTTTGATTGGAGCCCTGATTGCCAACAGTTGTTCACTGAACTGAAGAAGAAATTGACAACTGCGCCTATTTTGGCTTACCCACGAGAACAAGGCACTTTCATTTTGGACTGTGATGCGTCTCAGCAAGGCATTGGAACAGTTTTATCCCAAGAACAGGATGGCGAAGAGAAAGTAATAGCCTACTTTAGTAAAACTCTAGGCAAAGCCGAAAAGAATTTATTTGTAAGATTATACGTTTTAAACAGTTACATATTTTATATTAATGTAAATAGCCAGAGTTGAACAAACAATGCCTTCCTGAGAAAAACTTCATAATCAAAACTGATTTGCTTTGTTCTAAACCGTCTACCTGCATAGAGCAAACTGTCTGTACTATTATGACTAAATTTTTTAGGCATCTTATTAACTATGACCACACTTCGTGATAACATACGCGCTTACAGCTAAGTACTATGATTTTGATTTTTGTAATGCAACTGTGGTTATAGAAACGTCATTATTAATTACAGAATTGAAAGTTTTGAAATGAGTATTATTAATGGAAAAATAGATGATATATAGTGATCTGTTTCAATTCAAATCGATAGTAATAATAAATAATTATTCAAGTTACGCTGTTCATTTTCCTACACCTATACTGCCGGACCTTAATACAATATTTTTTGCTTTTTGCATGGACGTAAAAATAATGAATGCAACTCGTCAAAAATTGTTTATTGCTGCACTCGACGTGTTGTCCAACTCCGCCTAACGGACTCGTCGTACAATTTCACTTGTTGCATAAATAACTATTATGTATCAAGGAAGTTATGAGTTATTACAAAGGGCAACAAATTGTTAAGTTGCCCGAGGTTATAGGTAATTGATTTTATTTCATATTTCATTTATTATAAACAAATAAACTAAGGGCGACGCTATGTTTTTCTTGGGGGGTAAAGGCTTTCAGGTATATAGGACTTGCATATGATAAGTATTTAAATAATGATTCGGGGGGGGCGGTAATTACCCCATTCCCCCTCCCATATCGACGCCCTTGAAATAAATCCTTAGTTGCCGTAACTATATAAACATGTTCGTAACTCCCTAGGGAGTTATACTAAGCAGTTAATACTCCCTCTAATGTCTGTAGAAAAACAAACCGACAACTATTGTGGAAAGAAGTAGTACTGCATGAGCTTTCTCATCCTTTTGCAACAAATCGCCTGAAATCTCAATTATCTCCTTCATTCATTTGATTTCACAAATTAATAAAATTGACAAATATTTACAAACTTGTCAGTTGATATATCCATGGCCTACTTGATTTTTTAAAAAAGTTTGTTTAATTCTGAAAACCAACAAAATTTGGTTTACATATGTCATTTAGTATGAAATAAAATATTTGAAAGCTAGTGTGTTGTTTTCATATAATAAATATTATTTTTTATTTTTTTATTCATTGTTTATAAATATACGTTCATTTTATTTTGTACTTTTTATCATTAGAATTTGTTCTAAGGTTGGTATGATAGAAGCATGTGCATGTTTGATATTCCTTGCCATCCAGCTTCTTCTTTAGAATTTTTCCAATTGAAATGTTTCCGAATTACCACACATTCTCTATCTAGCCTTTAGAAAGGCAGGGGGGGTAACATATTTTTAGAGTAGATTTTTCGACGTGCCGATGTTTTTTAGAATGTTTAAGAATTGAATTTTTCACATTTTATTTTCGGAAGTCTTTGCACCTTTTTTTGTGGGGGTCCGACATCTCCACTCTCCAACCAACAATTTTTGTTTTTGTAATTTTCGACGTCCCAACAATCGGATATTTTTTCGAATTCCTACGCTTTCTCTTTCTAGCTGTCAAAAAAACAAGAATTTTTTTAAATCATACGAAGATCCCATGTTTTTCATTATTTTTACAGATTTTTCCGATTTTAATTTTGCAAGTTACCAAAATTTTTTAGAAAGGGTGGAGTAGAAGGGTAATATTTTTAAAATTCAACTACTGGATGGTCCCAAAATTTTCACTATTTTTTAGGTTTTTTCCGATTTTATTTTCGTGAGTTTTCGTAATTTTTTTTTTTTTCGATAAAGAAGATCAGTCATCCGATCAATATTTTTTTGCCGTAATTTTCGACGTCCAAAAACGTCGGAAATTTCAGGGGGACAAGGGGTATTTTTCTATTCGATGATCCCATGACTTCACTATTTTTACGGATTTTTTCGAGTTTATTTTCGCGAGTTTTCTCTGAAATGTTTCCAAATTCTACGCGTTCTCTCCGGCTTTTAAGGGACAGAAGAGTAATTCCTTTTAAAATTACATTATTCGATAATTCAAGTTTTTTTACTATTTTTACGAATTTTTTCGATTTCATTGTCGCGAGTTTTGGCATTTTTTTTCGGGGAGTGTATAATTTATTAAATTAAATTATTCACTGGTTTCATGTTTCTACTTTTTTCAGGGATTTTTCCGATTTTGTTTTCGCGAGTTTTGGCAGTTTTTTTTCGGACAAGAGGGGGAACCCGAGTTCTCTGATAAAAATGTTGTAATTTTCGACGTCCAAAACCGTCAGAAAATTTTCCGAATTCCTAGGCGTTCCCTTTCTGGATTTCAGGGAGACAGAGGGGTGAAATTGTTTTAAATCACATATTCAATTCAATGATTTTTTTCACTATTTTTACGTATTTATCCGATTTTATTTTAACGAGTTTTCGCATTTTAGTTTTTTGAAGAGATGGATAGAGTTGTATGATTTTCTGAATCTTTATCAGCACTGGTTTAATAAAAAATAATATGATAAAAAGGTATTTTTTTATTGCAAGGAAAGGTAAAAAAATTATTCACAAAATAATTACTGGACAATAATCTATTACAATTCAATCTATTCTGTAGCATCTTGCTTGGCAACACCGAAAGGTTCATCGACTGTTTCTGAACCACAGTCAGCAATAGTAATGTCTTTATCGGGCTTATCGCGACTATCAGTTTTAGTATTTTCAATTTTCCTAATAAGTTCCATTCCAGAAAGGATTTTTCCGAAAACCACATGACGTCCATCTAGCCAGGAAGTCTGTTTGGTGGTGATGAAAAATTGAGACCCGTTAGTGTCTTTTCCTGCATTAGCCATCGATAGCCATCCAGCTCCATAATGTTTCAGTTTGAAGTTCTCATCTGGGAAACGTTCACCATAAATGCTACGACCTGAAACACACATTGACAAATATTCTGATATGTTGTAAGAAACTAGCAATATACGATTATTGCACATATGGCTATTAGAGGGAATGTTCTGGAATTAATTACATCATTTTTATCTAACAGAAAAATCTTTGTAACCTTGAATAGGACAAAATTGGATCAATTTACATTACATACTGAAGTGGCCCAAGGCTCAATTGTAATTTTTCATCTTTTTCTTAATGATCTTCCATAGAATATCAGTAAACGATTTCACCTCATCAATTTTGCTGATGATACAACTCTAGGTATAGCCGCGTCTACCATGGAAGATATGACTAATGCCATTGAACAGGCAATTGAAGAAATGACAACCTACTGCAACTTAAATAAGCTTATATTAAATTCTCGAAAAACCAATATCATTTTCTACAACAAAAACACCGAGTGAGCCAACGAATTTCTCCATATGCACCACTCCACAAAGTTCCTAGGTGTGATGATTGATAAATCATAAATCACTTTCGTGGTCTGAACATATCAAGTTAACATAAAAAAAACTCTCTAAGTCATACTTTGCCATCACCCAATTGAGATACGAGATTCACGAATCTATCTTGATTCAGGTGTACTATGCAATTGTCTACTCTGCCATATCATTTCATATCATACTTTGGGGAAATGCAAGCGAGTTCAACATATTATTCGTAGCTCAGAATCGAATCACTAGATTGATGTTCAATATGAAGCCACGTGACTATTGCAGTGACATATTTGAAAACAAGAAAATACTGACTGTTTGCTGCATTTTTTTAATAAAGTGTTGCTTATATATCGAAAAAAAAAAAAAATAGCAAAATTTCGAAAAAATTAACACCCATCATCAATACAAAACAAGAATGGGGAATAATTTATTTGCAAGCAGTAAAATATACAAGCTTCCTAATTCTATTAAAAGTTGCCATACTATCATTACCTACATAAAAAAAAACTCAAAGGTCTGCTTTACTCTAAAGCTTAGTATTCATTATCAGAATATTTTGATGATGCTAATATGGCAGAACCCATATTATGAATTTGATGGCCAAAATGTACATTTTGTACTTAATTTTAATAATTTTCCATTACTCTTATACTTACTTTTATACTTATTTTAATGTATCATATATTATTATGTTTATTGATTCGACATTTGTGCACGCTTGTACTTGGTTTCTACTTTGACCAATTGTTTTTAAACGTATTTTGGTTGGAAAATATCAGCAGTAACTAGGATTACCACATCCCCCACTCTAATTTGTCTGCGTTGATTACTAAACCATTTAGTTCTCTTGGTGAGTACCGGTAAATATTCCTTAATCCAGCGTCAGGAGTTGGAAAAATCGCCATAGTTTTCTACTGATCAGATCTGATTCATTGAATTTTCTTGGTATTTGTGAAGAACTTGATGAGCCAAGCAAAAAATGGTTTGGAAAATGGTTCTGCATCTGTGTGGTCCAAAGAAACGTGAACCAATGGCCGGCTTTCAACAATATTTTCAGCCTCTATCAAAAGAGTTTGTAGAACTTCTTCACGAGGTGCTTTCTCTTTCAATACAACATTGAGTGACATTTTAACAGATTTTATAAGCCGTTCCCAGCTTCCACCCCTATGCAGTGCTAAAGGGCTAATGAAGTTCCACTCGATGTTTTGTGTCAATTCTGTTATGATTTCGTCTTGGTTCAGTTCTTCCAGGGACTTTTTCAATTCTTTCTCAGCTCCTCTCAGATTAGTTCCGGTGTCTGAGAAAATTTTCTTCGGGTGTCCTCGTTGACCAATAAATCTTCTGATTACCATTATTGCCGAGTCAGTATTGAGTGAATTAGCCAACTCTAAATGGATGGCCCGTGTACTCATGCAAGTGAAGAAAACTCCATACCGGTTTTCCCTCCTTCGACCAATTGTTACGAACATGGGATCAAAATAGCCCATTCCTGTGATGGTGAATGGTCTGACAAAAGATGTCAACCTCGAAGTAGGTAGTGGGCTCATTTCTGGAACGTCAATTTTCACACGTCTGTTTTTGCACCATTGGCATTTAGCCCAAGAGTTTCTTAGTGCAGACCTTACATTAAAAATGCAATAACGTTGTTTCAGCTCGTTCACAACATAAGATTGACCATTGTGATTTGCTCTATTATGATAATGAGATATCAATAACTTGGTATATAATATATATATATATATATATATATATATATATATATATATAACTTGGATCCAATATTATGGGATATTTGGTGTCTTCTTTTAAGTCATTCGAATAAACTATCCTACTTTTTTTCGTAAAATTCCAACTGAATCCAATATCGGGGATAACTTGTACAATTTACTGGAATTCTCAACTTGTCGGCTCTTCTTCAAATGATTAATTTCTTCAGAGAACTCTTCAGACTGTACATGTTTTATCCAAAACTTTTCAGCATCATTCATTTCTCGTTGAAGACTTTTTAACTTTTTGTATGAATCTCAAAACCCATGCTGTTGTACGGATAAGTTTCTGCCAAGATGAAAATCGTGCCACTTCTGGTAGAGAGTTACGAAGATTCGTGGGATTGTTAATAATTATGCCAACAAGTATTTTCTTCATTTCGGATGTATCTTTTTCGGAACACTCCATATGTGGCCATTCCTTCTCATCCAACTTCAAGAATTGTGGACCATATCACCATCTGTCCTCTGATCCCGAATAGAAGGTTTTTCCATCTCTGGTCGCAACGTTAGCAGTATTTTGTTTTGTAGGTACCCAGTTTCACTGTTTCAAGTCGGAGTTTTCAGAAATATCAACCACTCTGTGAGCGACGAAAGGTTTGAAGACGGTTGCGTCTATTCTCAGCCAACTAATGACGGTTTGTGAGTCACTCCAGTAGAAACAAGTGGTGATTTTGATACTATGATTTTCAATGATTGTGCCCAATACAGCAGCTTGCAGTTCGAGCCTCGGGATTGACATAGGATTAAATGGACTCACCCTGGATTTAGCCATAACAAAACTCGTTGTTTGGCTTCTTCCAAGGCATCCACGCTATCGACGTAATCGTCAACGTAGTGTTGCTCTTTGATCGCCCTTGTAGCATCAGGAAATTGGTTTTGGAATTCTAATGCATTTTTCCTCATGAAAAAACTGTGCAGATGTTGGCGAGGATACGTACCCGAAAGTCATCGATATAATTTCGTATACAGCAGGTTCTTGCTCTCTTTCTCTACCCCTCCACAAGAATCTTTGGCAGCATCTGTCTTTTTCTCTGATCTGCACTTGATGGAACATTTCCAAAATATCACCGGTGAAAGCAATGTTTCTTTGTCACTCCAAGCAGAGAGTTGAGTAAGTCTGGACCCTTGAGACGGCATCATTGAGGCTTACTCCATAAGTTTTAGCTGCAGCATTTTGCGTCAGCCAATGATAGTAAATCTACTTGATTTATATAGTTCCACCTTCTGCCAATGTTTTTTATATTTACACTTTGTACAGGAAGAGACAATGTTTTCACAGTGCGAACGTTGGACATAACATAATCATTTGTTTCATGTTTGCCTCTGATACAAACGTTTACTCTCTTTGAATCTTGCTCCTCGCTTTTGTCCACGTGATTCGTAATGGATCTATAGGACCGTCAGCACCAATTTCTTTAGCTAAAGATTCGTCAATCATGGTGACGGTAGAACCTTCGTCAAAGAGGGCGTAAGTAAATGCTTTCCATTTTGGACCACTCACTTTAAATGAAGCGATTCTGGAGAGAACTTCGGTCTTCTCGGTGCCATTACTTTGGAAACTGACTTGCTGTTGTATTGGCTGAGGAAATTAAATTAGATCCTGAATGATAATTTCAGGTTTACCAAATCTTTTTTCGAGAGTTTTTATGATTTCATCCACTTCTTGAGTGAAACTTAGAAGGGCACTCACGGACTCCTTTGCTGCACCCCTCAGATATCCGTTATCACAATTTGATTACGGTTTGAGAGGTAGCAATGGAAAAGTTCTAGTAAATTCTGACTGAAACCAGTTTCACCCAACTTCGCAATAAATTTATTATGATCCATTCCATTGAAAGTTTTTGAAAAATCTGTATAAATCACATTTACCTAGCCTTGTTTGTCCAGAACATTGCACACATATTGTGAGAAAATAGCTAAGTTTGTTATTGTGTTCATAAATCCATGTTGATGTTCACATATTTGATATCTGGTAGCAAGGTAGATATGCTTGTACAGAATTATTTCGTATGCCTTTTGCAAAATTGGAGATTATGGATATTGCTCTCAGAGTAAGTCTTTTATTACTATGAGATATTGCTCTATAGTTTGCTACTATGGCAGCATTTCCATTTTAATATAGGACAGATTTTAGTAAGTTTCAAGGCATCAGGAAAATTTGCAGTTTTCAATGAGAGATTAAAGATAGAGCATAGTGGATTGGCTAAAACAGATCTACAATCTTTTACTGAAAATGATGATATGTTGTCCAAGCCAGAGGTCATTTTCTTCTTTAGTTTTTCCATTGCTTCCTTCACTTCATCTTCTTTTATTTCAGGAATGTTAATAACTCCTTGTGATTCACAAAGCGTGTTTGTGGAAATCATATTATATCTCTCTGAGCACCCTGTATAACTTATGAGAAAGATGAATATTTCCTATGACTGAATATGCTATGGACTATTAATACTCTTGAATGTTACCATAAAAGATTCGTAAAAATATCAGCTTTTAATAAAAAACTGGTAAGTACAACTTGGCAACGCCTTGTCGGATTAACACAAATGAAAACTAATATTTAGACTGGACGAGCATTCATATAAGTTGAAACATATACAGTGTTCCATTAAAAAAAATACTCTGCATAAAAAATAGTAATTTCTGAAGATAGCTTTCATAATGTCATCTGGTATGAAATCATAATAACTAGAGGTCTCGACAAAACACAGCTCTTTTCTTTATAATGTTAGCCGCAATGTTTTATGTGTCATGAGTAGATCTTGAAAATCATTCTACTTTAACGATTCTTCAAGGTAAAACTTGAATCCTATGAACTTATATTAGGGTGAAAGTATGTTGTATGAATGCTACTACTGAAATACGCTGTGTCAACTTTCTTAAAGTAAAATTAAAAGATTAGGTAAAAGGTTGGTCCATGAACCCAGCTATTAGCCATATTTCAAAACTCAAAATATTTCAATAGTTTCTACAATTATATATTATGACCTATGCATTGGGTATTTATGTATTCGCCAATGTGAAAAATTATCTATTGTAAATCAAAAAATTTTGAATCCAATGGATACCTAACTAACACAGATGTGAAATCGTTCATAATCTGATAAGTTGCTGATCCAATAAATATTTATGTTGGAGTTTAGTTGGGATTGGGATCAGTAAAAGTTGAGGAAAAAACTATTGCCTTCTTGCCGACGTTTCGAATTTAATTGAATTGATCCTCAGGGCCCTGTAACTATGGTTTATCATGAACCTGTTTTTTTACTTGACATGACGATTCTGTAAAAATGTTTGGAAAGTATTCACCAAAAGTAGTTCTTTCAGAGTTAAAATCCTTAAAATTATAAAACATAGTGAGACATGATAGATATAAAATGAAAATCTACAGGCACAATAAATAATACATATATTACTTTAACAAGACAAGCTGAACACTGAGTTAAAAATCCAAGATTAGGAAGAATTTTAAAAGTAAAAATAAAAACTAAGTATTAAAAATTTAGAACTATAATAGGTTTTGCATGTTGATACGAGAATAGGTGGCATTTACCATAATGATAATACTTTATTATTTACGCTAACAGGAGAATTTGGATCATTTCACTTACGAGTCTTTTAGGAAGATATGGTTGAACATCTACAACAACTGGGTTTGAGAAATCATAAGGTTTGTTCTGATTTCGAAAATAACAAGTCCTGGGACGTCAGGAGCATGCACAGTTCAACAAAAGTGAACGAATATGAAACTTAAGTGAACACTTCTTATCAACTGCGCATAATCCTGACGTCCTAGAACCAATATTTTTCAGAACCAGAACAAACCTATAATCATGCTTGACTAGAGCAGTGGGGTTTATAATAGTGAGTTTTTTGTTTCGCTCTTATGTTCAGACATTCGTTTCTTTAAGTACCTTCCAGTTTGTCCCACATAGCGTTTGTAATAGTTATATAACATTAGAATGTAATTCTATAGGAGTTTTTTTGTTTGTCATGATAGTGTTATCATTTGTAAAAGCAGTATTATATTGATCATTATTCAAACAAATCCTACGTGGGACAAACTGGAAGGTACTTGAAGAAACAAATGTTTGAACATAAGAAAAACAAAAAACTCAATATTATTAGTTGAGCATGTTGGAGAAATTATAATAATTATGATTTCACAAACCCAGTTGTTCTAGATGTTCAACCATATCTTTCCAAAAGACTCATAAGTGAAATTATCCAAATTCTCAAACATGATAGCGTTAATAGATAAATAAAAGGAGAAATAGATGAACTAAATAGTGCCTTTTTCAATTTTAATGGTCAAATGCCGTGATAAAGTATTACCATTATATTATCATTGTTGGAAATATCACCTACTTATTCCCTTATCATTATGCAAAACCTATTATAGATCTACATTTTTATAATTTCTTTCTAATCTTGCCTTGTTAAAGTAATATATGTATTATTTATTGTGCTTGTGGATTTTCGTTTTGAATCAATCACGTCTCACTATGTTCAATAATTTTAAGGATTTTAATTCAGAAAGAATTACTTCAAATTAGTATACTTTCCAAACAATTTAATATAATCGTCATGTATAATAATACATTGAATTTGAAAATGTCGACAAGACAACAGTAGTTTTTTCTCAACTTTTACTGATTTCAATTCCAACTAACCTCAGACATAAATTGTTCATATAATGTCATTGGATAAAGTTTATCGAAAGTGAACCGGCTGTAATTAACAAATTAATGAAGATTTAGCTACCTCCAGTGCCATCTCCTTTTGTAAAATCACCACCCTGAATCATGAAATCTTTGATCACCCGGTGGAATTTGCTGCCTTTATAGCCCTCTCCTACGGGTTTTTCAGCTAACTCCTTGAAATTCTCTACGGTTTTTGGAACAGTTTTGCCAAATAATCCAATAACAATCCGTCCGGCTGCTTCGTCACCAATTTTGATGTCAAACCAAACCTAAGAAAATTGAAATTAGATTTCAGTTACAAGTTTTTGAATAATTTGTTATGAACTAACCTTATGGGTGACTTTCGGTCCTTTTTTCGCAGCATCATCACTTTTAACAAAAACAAAGATGCCAACTAGGGCAATGGATGCTAGAAGAACTTTCATAATTCCTCTGTAACCGAACTTCTTAAAAAATCGAAAGACTTCTGAAAAGATGACCATGAAGGATTTTATTGAAATAATTGATACTGCAGTGTTGTCGTATCCTCACTTATTTCCATCTTTCCACAACTTTCTGCGCTACGTCAGACGTGACTTTGCCTCTCTTAAGACATAAAAAGGTTTGACCGGACTACAATCGATATACAAATATAAACCACCACATGCCACGTATGTACCTTACTATTGAATGCGTTTTGGAATTGGTACGAATATTTTTCTATATTTTATCGCTGTTGTATCACATTTATTTTATTATGTGGCAACAGTGCGAATAAAGGTGGGATGTACCAAAAGCACAGTATGTCATCACGTCATCAGTCATCAAACCTTGAATGAACCAATCAGTTTCAGCCACGGAATAATTTAATTAATTTCAGAAGGGTCCATAAATATATGGTCCATACATATTAGCATTAGCAGAATGCAAAATATCCGGCAGGTAATTCGTCACAGTAAACAAACTCAGAATGATAAACAAACAGATTCGTATAATGTCAGAGCCGTACTTTGGCGATTGGACAATTGTCAACTGTATGCATATAGCAATTGTATCCACTGACCTATGTCCTGTTAGAAATTACATTTCTATAATGATAAAATGGAGACTGCATTCTGTAAGAACGATACAAATGTAAACCAGTAAAAATCTAAACCAGTACTGCAAAGAAATGAGAAATCCAAAAATATTGTCATTCTCTCCATAAAAAATACATAGCAGCGTACTTCAAACAATGAAACGAACAACAACTGTTCAAATTTCCACGCACGCCGACAGGCACAAGTCATATATCTATAATATAGATATATGGCACAAGACAAGTATGAACGTCGATAGGTACGCATTTCTTATATATAGGGTCAAAAATGCAGGGTGGTCAGGCTTGCATCTCAATCGGCCTATTAGAACTAGTCATTGTGGGTTTGTCCAGCCGTGCTCAACCGTTAAGGTAAGTTTATATACTCGCGAAATGCGAAAAGCAATTCTGGCTCCTATTGGTCGATATTCTAAATATCGGATCATTCAGCCGAACAAATTTTGACTTATCACGTAACTGTTGAGCACGGCTGAACGAAAACAATGATCAAAATTTTATGAGAGCGCCACCTGGAACCGATTACCAAAGCACACCACGGTTTAATTTGTTTTGTCTTCACAAAAATTCAAACGAAATATAATCAGTCAGTGAGTTATTGGTACAACGGTTTCTTTAATCTTTAGATTATTTGCATTTGTTTTTCTCGTTGCCAATGGACTCATCTGTGGAAGGTGTGTAAAATAAAAAAAAATCACGAGATTGCTTTTAAACCGGAAATTCATTCTTTTGAAAATCACTAAGGTTCAGGAGTTCAGCCAACTGCATTAAAGACGTAAGAACAAGGTAGTAAGATGTCTAAAAACTTTGAAAACAAAACAAATAAATTAGTGGCGTCCTTCTGCAATTGGATCCAGAGATGGCGTCTTCATAGGTTGGCAGTACTAAAGGTGACTTTCCATGTACCTAAATTTGAAGACTTCAATATAAAATGCATTATAGGTAATTTTAGTTAGTTGTATTTCAAAAAAAGTGAATACAGTTTTTCTAAAATTGATATCAGTAACAATTAAAACTACCTGGGACAGTAGTTCCGTATATTCCACTCATTATGTTGTTTTTTATTCATAGTCATACGCAATACTTGAAATTTCTACAAGAAAGTATTGTGGAACATTTGGAAAGCACATCACTAATTCATTTGTTTTCGCATTAATTAAGTTGGCGAGTGTCTTGCGTTTCATTCACAGAACTATAACTCTATAATAATATAGTTATGTGGTTTTATTCGAGATGTCGATGGGTCGCTACCATATATTTATTAACTACGTATAATACATATATGGTCGCTACACCAGTTTTTAGGCATCTTAGCCTCATGGAACACAAACATAAAAAATTAAGAAGAAGAATATAGTACGTTCCACTCTCACGAAACGTCGACGTATATTGTTATTTCTTTCGAACTCATTAAAATAAACAAAGTTAAAACATTTATGATGAAGAAAAAGCTATAATTATTCTTCTTCCATAAAGAATTCGAACGTAGCTGATTTGGAGATATTCAGATAAAATATCAAATAAACAGAAACACAGTTGGCGACGTTTTTGTTTTCACTCCAGTATCGAAATTACGAAATTGACATATTTGTGATTAGGAAATAGGAAAGGCTCGTCATTTACAAATTTGTTTTGTTTCTATTTTGTAAATTAGAACAACTTCCAATCCGTTTCAGTACTTGCATTTTGTTTTTTGTTTGTGTGCTCTATAATAGCCCTATGGTTGTGTTTAATAATCTGTGCTTGTGGTAACAATTTATATGACTCTTCCATCTTTATTGGCGGCTAGAACAAATGACGACAGTGAGGGCAACGTTATTATCAAAAAATTTGATTGGAGCGGTTGGACAGTGTTGGAGTTTCTGTTATTTCTTTGAATGTTTGTGCCGTCGACAACAGTGAACACTTGAAATGGGTTTTATATTATTGTTTTTGAGATGAAATTGCTCTCTCATACCTACCAAGTCAAAAGGATATTTCTTTCTTGTTTTATAATAATTGAGCCACCGAATCTGATATAATGCTGGTTAGCCACTGAGCCTTATTAATCTGAAACAATTTTTTGAAAATTAAATGAAATGGAAACTGAACATCAGAAACTTTTGAAAGTCCAGGAAAAGCTTTCAAAATATTTTATATTCCTTTCTGGTAGATGCAAAAAGTTGCACAAAAAATCTAATAAGTATGTGGCCGAATTGAAAAATACTGATGATCAAGATGTAAATTTACAACAATCGGGCATTCGCTTAATACGTATGATGAAAATACTGAAAGGAATTATGTCAGTACTTGTAAATTCCTTTGAAAATGATTTGAAAGAATTCGACCCTGAAAGGAATTCCACATTATTTGAAGAAGTATATACTAAACTTTTGAATTACAAAACTACTGTTGTAAGTTTGGAAGAGGATAATAGATATGTGTTTACAAAGCTGTGCGACAAAGAAACTTTCACTGAAGAGAATATTACGCAGACTAACAGTTCTGATGATTTAGATCAAACAAGATCTTTGGATAATTCATTAGTGGACTGTATAAATAATTTGCCAAATACCCATTCTTCCCAAAACAATGCTTCAAATGAATTAACACAAGATGTGATTTTAATCGGTAGTGAAAGTGATATTAAAGCAGGCTGTTCTTCAGAAGAAAATCGTTGCACAAAGCCAGGAAAGACGTACAATATGAGCCTTCAAGTTGCTAACGAAAGTGATGGACAAGACACCGATGATTCTTGGACAGACAGTCTCAAACCAAATAGCCCAACTGAAGGTACTTGGTTAAAATTTAATTTCATCGAAATTGACCTGAACAAATACTTGAGCCTAGTTCATGTGAATGTAAGGTAAAGTAAAGCAAGAACGGAAAGAATTTATAATATTGGAATTGTGTAGACTCATCCAATCAGAGGTCTTTACCAGTAACTTATTGTTCAGATAGAGGTGCCTGTTCTCTTGACGTCAATTTTTCTCCAAGGCAGACTGTATGCTATCTATTTGACTTCTTACATGTTTTGTTTCCTGTGCTTTGTCTAAGAGAATGTTATTCTTCTGACAATAAAGTGTACTTTGATTGATTGATCAATCAAAGCATTTATTTTCCATAAATGACAACAGAATACTAAAATAGTAGAAAACTTACCAACTAATTTGAATGAACCACCAAAAAATGGTCCATATATTATACATAATAAAAGAGATCTACAGTCATAACAAATAAGTATATAACATTGGTATATCACATACACAAAAACTCGTTTAGAGTATAAAAAGCCTTGTCGACCAAAAATAATTAAATCTGTATTAAAATTCTATTTCCCTTATACAGTTTTTCACTAATTCAGGTAGTTTGTTGAATACTTGGCCCAATACAGTTTGGCCATGAACTGGTAATATTTAATCTGGCAAAAGGTATCCGGAAAGGATTATTTTGTCTCTTATTAATATTCTTCCGTAATCCTGTCCTATTTTTGTAGACAAATAAACATATTTCAAAAATGAATAATCCAGTAAGGGTTAATATGTTGAATTTTTTGAAAAGATCTCGGCAAGAGTGTAGTCTTGATTTTCCTGCTAAGCACCTTAAAATTCTCTTTTGTGCAATGAATGTTTTCTCAGAATGTACGGAGTTGCCCCAAAAGTTTATTCCGTATCTCAAACGAGATTCCACCTGTGCATAATAGAAGTTCATCAATTGTATATTAAGTAATAGAATGAGTTTAGATGTTAATGACTCCAGTGTGTTTTGAAATCCTAGTTCAATAAAAAGAAATTTCACCGTATCGCTAGTTACAATTTGTTGACTTTATAGTTCGATCTTGAAGTTCTCACTGTTATGTTGGGCTGTCTGAAATTTCAAGATAGATTTTCTTGTCTGGATTGATAGTGGAAACTCCTGGTGTAAATCGTGATAACCAGAAAATCTAGATTGTTATTGCCGGTATTGGTAAACCTTTTATTGCAGTTGTCAGACAATGACAACTGACAAGTATGAAAATCTGGATAATTATGGATGATACTAATTTCATGAGTTTAATCGAACAGATCCTTCATACTTATGACAAAATGAATGAAGATTTTGAAAATAAAAATGTCAAGGAGAAATCTGCCATTGTTTTGCAGCTTACATAATAATTTCAAACTCACTAGCATTTGCGAAACGTTTATTTCTTCCTTACCTTTTTGTGAATTGTACATTCCATTAACATACCTTATGCTTTTGCGTTATCTTTCCTTACGTTTAGATGAACTAGCCTTTATTTTCAGAAAGCACACTTTTTGTGCTATGGTGTGATTACCGACTAAAAAAGCAAATCACTTAAATCTGTCTGTGAATGAGTTGTAGTTATGGGATGCTGGAGACCTGTGTTGTCACACACTAGCTGCTTTCCATTTCTAAGTGTTTGATGCACCAGGGCTTCTTATTCTAGTTTCATCATTGGCTGAAAAAATTACATCTGTCAAAATCTACCAATTGTAAGTCTAGAATGAGAAGATCCGGGGGTTAACACTCCTAAATGGAAAACGCCTACTGTTAACAAATAATATGTTTGTCTTTTTGATCCATTGATATTGACAAATTGGAAAAAAAAAATTATAAAGCTGTAATATATTGAGATTATATGCACCAAAAGGAGACTCTAAAATTCAAACAGTTCTCAAGTTAGAAGTGTGAGCTTCACCCCCAAAAAACCCCCCTTACAAGCATTGCGGTTGTTTTTCATGTTTTTCTCAGAAACCATTAGTTGCACAGAAAATTTTATTCCTATGAAAAATATTCCTTATAAAATTTTCGGAGGTAAATACATAAGAGATCATATTTTTATTGATAAATACAGCTTTAATGCATGCAAGAGTGATAAATCAGTAATTTAGTGGTGAAAAAATATCTTATTTTGGTGTAAATTATGTCAAAATGAGAGGGTGAATTTTCGGCTTCAACATATGCATAGTGAGCTGAAAAATTTGGAGGTATTAGAGGCAAAATATACATTATAAGTGATATATTTTAATGCAAGCGATATAGTGGATCCAGAATAAAAACAAAAACGATACTTAGCAAAAACTACATTACATATAAAACTCGAATCCAAGAGAACTGATAACAAATTCAGACAAACGTCAAATCTTGACGTATTTGGATACCTCTGTGATCAATGCAAACAAATAATATGTAAAAACTGTGCGGCATTATCAGCTTCAGAGGTGAGAGCAGTAGTGAATCCTATGAGAGTAATGCCCTTTTATTGTCCACCATGCAGAGTGAACTTAATTTCGTCTCTTGCTAGGAAAATCAATAAGATCGAAGTAGATGGTGAGACTTTTTATAGAGAAATTTAGGATAGAGCAGTCCGATCCAAAAACATAATCTTATATAGGTTGCAAACAGAAAGTTAAAGTGGGGTTTTATCTGTCAAATGATATTGTTGTGTCATCCGGTGTTGCGCACGGTTCAAACTGTTCTGCATTACTATTCAACCTCTTCATTAATGATATCAGTGGTTGCTTAACCTATAGTTAATATCTACTATTTGCAGATGATCTGAAACTGTATGGACCCGTAACCTCATAGGAGGATGAAAAAAGTCTACAAGAAGACTTAAATAGGTTAATTGAATGGTGAGAAAAAAATTTACATCTAAATATTGAAAAATGTTCTTTTATAAACTTATATAAAATAAAAAAGAAATATGATTCATCTTATTATATTAATGATAAAGAATTAGTATCTATGTCATCAGTAAGGGACTTGGGCGTGGTTTTTGATCAAAACATGAGCTTTGTGGAACACATTAACAATGTAGTTTCTTAGAAACTGTAAAACACTTTCTCAGTCCATACAATTAAGATTTTGTACATGTCGCTAGTAGTTTCTCACTTAGACCATGCTTCTATTGTTTGGTCATCATTGTATCAAGTCCATAATTATACATTATAACGTACTCAGAACAAATTCTTAAGATTTTGTGCATATAAACTTAATATTATCATAGAGAACCATGATTATTCTTTTATATCGTAGAATAACTAACGACTTATGTTTCATTTTCAAATTAATCAATGGATTTATTGTGTGCCCGAGTTTACTGGAGTTAGTTGATTTTAATGTGCCAAGCAGAACTCTGAGAAATACAAACCTCTTTCGAATAATATACCATTCTACAAATTATGGACAACATTCACCTATTGAAAGATCACTGAAAGTAATTGTTGAAAAGGATTTAGACATTTTTCATGGGTCCCTATACAGTTTTAGAACACTTGTCAGATCTTTTTTCAATAGTTTTTTTTCTTTTTTATGGAAATTCTCGCATAAATATTGAATTTTTGTTAATAGTTTTAAGCACATTCACTATGAATAACATATATCTATATGTATTTTTTTAATAATAAGTAATGGGGTTTCCCGTAAATAAAAAAATTAAAATTAAAAACAAAAAACAAAGTATTTTCAGAAGACACTAAAATTGGAATGCAATTTGAAATGTATTCATCTATGAAAATATGATCTGGAATGTATTTTAGGGATATTAATACATAACTACGTGATACAGACATTGTATTTCGAAATTTTATGTTATTTTTTTATGTATTTATATCCAAACAGACCTATTGGTCTAATTACTATGTTGACAACTCGAAAATAATCTGACAGTTACAGTTTTCCAGATAGAAATGTCAACACTACCATTCTTAAAGTGATTGATTACGTGATCAAGATGCATATTTATCAGTTATTGGGAAAGCTAGGTAGGTTTTTATCACTTATAATTCGGCAGGACCATTTAATGAATAAGAAATTTAGAAACATATCAATGTCAAACTATTTTTTGGCAACCGCGATAATTGATGAATAAGTGAAAAAAACCACTAGTGCATTTGTCGCTGTAAAAGTTGAAGCTAACTTTTGCAGCTGTCAAAGAGACAATTGCATTGTGGCAAATGCGAATTTTTTATACATGGGTTGAATTGTCACTGTAATTGACCGTTGATTGGTCGGTTCTAAGAAATTGAAGGAATTTCGTTGGCTGTCAGAATAGGCGTGTATTAATCTACAAAAAAGGTCCCTATAATTATTTTGTTTTACCCACAGAATGATTTTAAGTAATGTCTAAAATAAGCTAGAACATGTTTGAACAACTATAAATAATACAGAATACAGAATACAAAATGGCTTTGAATTTTGTAATAAAAAAACAGGGTCGTGTTTAAATAAAAAGTTGCTGAAGGTTCCTCGGAAACAAAACATCGTAGTGAAAATCTGTAGAGGTCATCTTGCTGAGCTTAAAAAGTGACAAAAAAAATGTATTGTTTATTTTTTGATTAATTTTAAAATAACGTCAGAAATAAATAAAAAGAATATCGAAAATTTTACTTTATTCAAAATATCCCGAAATCCGAAAAAGATATCCCCCTTCTGCAAACTCCATATCAAAGGACTTGGATTGTGCAACTTTATTTTAATTTAACCAACATTTTAATTCCGACCGTTTCCGAGATCCTAATGCTATCCCATCCTTACCTTGGACACACTGTACATTGGGCTTTGAGGCTGCAGCCTCCCCATCAAATCACTAAATTACTACTGAAAAAAGCTTTGGTAACTGATGAATTATATGTTCAACCCCCCCCAAATTGAAATCCTGGCTGCACCACTGACACTGTATATACGGAGAATAGTTAAATAGATGTTGTAGGTGCATCGTTAAACGTGTAAATTTTTTGTTTTTGAATCCTGTCGAATTTCGCTTTGAAAATGCTTTGAGCTTGGCATATTTCGAAATATAAAGAGTTTACCTGGTTATCATGTCTCCAACTCATGAACTGTCTGTACACAAATTTATACCTTTCTCCGAATTTACCTGGAAACTGAGTTTTCCGCTTCAGCTATATTAGGTGGCATACATGATTCAACCAATTTCGCTATCAGAGTCCATATTAATTATAGTTATAGAGAGAAGTTCAAATATAATTGTGAAAATGTTCATAAACTGTCAAATGAATTGACGTTCTTTTGCTGATTCAATTGCCAAGTAGTGAGATTATATGTGATTAGTGTTAAAAATCCGTCAATTTGTTTTTACTATATTCCCATTGAGTCGCATGATAATATTCATTTGTTTCATTTTCATCTCTAGAGCGAAAGACAATCACTTTCATGTAGGGTATCCGGCTGAAAAATTATCAGTTTCGTATACATACGCGAGTAGAAAAACAACTTTGAAATAACGTGCCGTTAGCTCTACCTCATGGGTGGTGTGGAAACTAGCAACAAAATTAAAATAGGGTAAAATATAAAAACAGAAACCAAATATTACACAAAAAACATATTTTTGTTTATATTTTGCAGTATCAAATCTGTCGCGTGTATATTTAGAACACTAAACCACTTTGGGGGACTATACTTCGGAATGCAACCTGTGTTCATTTCCAACCCTCTTTTCACTCCGTTATTGCTCAAAATTCATTGGATAAAGTGGGATAAATAAAGAAACTTTTTTTGTGAGGAATATTTTTAGTAGGTACTTATAAAATTTTCTGTGCGACCAATGGTTTCTGAGAAAAACGAGATAAACCACCGCAGTGCATATAAGGGGTGGTTTTTGGGGGTGAAGCTCACGCGACTATCTTAAGGGTCTTCATCCCTGAAAAAAAAAAGGACTCAGAAAAGATTTTTTTTTCTGATTGATGAAGGTATGTATGTGTATAAGGATACAAATAACAAAAAAATATATTTTGAAAGTATTAAACGAATAAAAAGGATATTTCTCTCATTTTTTTGCAATTTTTATCTGCCACCATCAAAATGAACGAATGTTTTTGTGATGTTTCATTGTATTAAAAAGATTCGTTTCATTGTATTAAAAAGATTCACAATCTCCTAGACCGAAAACCCACACATACGAATTTTGAATCGAATCTAACCATAATCACAAATCTCGTCCGCCATCTTGAATTTATTAATTTTGACAAACGATTCCTAATCTCCTCCCCCGATAACCCTCTCATACCAATTTTGAATCGAATGGGACCATAATCATGTCATTAGATTTTATCCAATATTCTATACGAGACCATCGGTATATCTTTTTGCGGTACACTTTTCTTCCCAAAATTCTCATTCAAAACATCTTCGAAATATTGAAAAGGGGAACATTCTCCATGAAAATTGAAAAATGAAAAATGTGATTTATTTGTAATATCTAACAGAAAACAACTACTTCCCCGGCACAAGCCACGCTGGACATTGAACTACATCTGATAGATATTGTGAAAAGACTGAAAAGGAAAGAAAAAATCTGAAAGTGAAAATTCGCATTTTCATTCAGATAGCTGATTTTTGTTTATTCTCTCTAGTTTTCATTGAAAAAATCATTAAATAGTTTTCGCCCGTCAATCAATTATTATACCTACTATTTTTAACTTCTACAGATTTTTTATCTTGCTTCCAATTTTCGATTCATTCTTTTACTGTCCAGGATTATAGGTAATGAATACGTAATGAAAATTAAAATTCTTGTTTTCTTCATTAGGATTTATATTTCGTAAGTATATCGATTGGAATTGATATAACTTATGAAAATAGCAAACATCAGACATAATTCAAAAATACGATTCAAATATCGCGTTTATCGACATCTAAATAGCAAAAACCATTCAATATTTGAAAACAACACCCTACGGGTCATTAGAGATATTTATGGAAAAATGTCTATGAAAAAGTCCGTGGTTGCATTTTTTTCAATTGTATTGTTTTAGCGTACGAGAGTTTTTTTGAAAGTTCTTCTTTAAGATAATATATATATATATATATATATATATATATCTTTTGTAAATCAACTGTACATAATTATCTTTATATTTTTTCATAGCTTTTTTTTCGGTGGAATTGTATTTTCATAGACAGTTTTTGCTTTGTTATAATTTCTGGTGGTGTGCAAGGTAAATCTTCACTACTTATGTGAGGGCGTTCGAATCCGTGAAGAAAAGTGATCCAATATTGAGTATGCAGGGGTTCAGCAAAAATCACTTTGACGGTACGATTTTGGATGAATTCTTGCAATTTTTTTTTGACAAGAAAAATAAATGTGATAGATAACTTTTTCGAAAAAAAAAAAAAAAAAATTACCTAGTGGGAGTACTTCGAGAGATACATAGATCCAACCTTTTGAATTCAGATGGTGAAAAAACTCGAATTTATTAAGCAAGCTCCGAGTATTTTGATTTCGTCTGGTACTTGTTTCACCAATAGCCACTAATAGGGTTAACCCTCTCTGATTTTAAAAGCTCTTTGTTAATTATAATCGCTAAATGGCAAAACTTTATAATTTAATTTTTCTATTTGGCTATTAAGTAAAATAAATTTAGTAACTCTCTTATTTAGTGTTTAATGTGACATTTTTTTCAATGGGAGATGAGTTATTTTTTAATTTTTTTTTATATATAATTCTAGCTAACACTAAATTATCACCGAAACAAGAAAGAGGGGAGAGTGAGGAAGATGGTGATGATGAAGAAACTGTTGATATGAACTATGAAGCAGAAAGCACACCCGATGACATTTTTGAAGGTTGGTACCTACTGAATATTATAGAATTTTCATAGCGAATCTGAAAGAATAATTTTATACTTCTGTAGATATACCTATAAATACTGAGTTTATGACATCAAGATAACCACAACTTGGAGCATTCCATCGAATAAGTTCAGAATGATGATCCTTAAAAATGACCATTTGACTTTTTCATTGATTCGTTCTAGATAAACTATATTATTCTTGATCTGAATCAAACGAAAGAATTCTTATCATAATAAAAAAACGTTTTATTTCAACCAATAATAATTTTCTTTCAGATGGTCATAGCACCCCAAAGGAAGAAGATATCAAAGAAGAAAGAGGTATGTAATGTTAGTCAGTTCAATGAAAATAGTGTTATAGTATATTCATATTTCAAATACGTACGATGTAAACAATGTGTCCACCACGTGATCGCCAATCCTCGCAACGCTATTGGTCGTTAGAACATCAACTGACACGACAGAGTTGTATTCAGCTTGGTTGCATTTCAATTATTAAAACTGCGTTTTGTTTAAAATTGAATAGGGCCCTTATCAGTAGTTATACTATTTTTACACTTTGCAATTTCCAGACTCTCGATTGTATCGAGAAGTCTGCGGTCATGAACCTGTCTAATTAATCTCAAACTTGTGTCATCAAATCGGTGATCGTGGTCCAAAGCATGTTAAGCCACACTCGATTTTTCTGGTTTCGAAAATCGGATATGAGCAATGTGCTTTCGGAACCGTACTTTCATGGTCGTATGAGTCTGGCCCACATACTTCTTCTCGCAGTCCTTACAGCTAATTTCATAAATCTCCGACTTCTTTTTTTCGTCCGTCTTATCTTTGGGAGTACCCAAGATTTGTTGCAGTTTATATGAAGTCTTGTATGCCACCTTCATATTGAGGGTTCTAAAAATGCTGTCGAAACATCGAGTAAGTCGAGGTTTGTATGGAATAACGATATATTTAAGAGGGTATCCTCTGTTTGAAAAGTTGTAGAGTTATGAAGGGTTTTCTTAAATCTGTGTTTCCTAAACAGTTTGTCTACCAAGTCTACAGAATAACCGTTCAACTCAGACATTTGAGTGAAAACGACAAGTGTCGAATCACCAAGAAATTTAATCCTGTCATTGTGTGCTGTATTCAATGGTGAGAAATCTCAGGGATGTATTTGATTGTGTTTCTGTCCTACCTGTGAATTCAAGCTGATTTTGGTCGTTCCTAATTACTAATACATCTAAAAATGCTTTTCATTTTCAGTTTCATACGTGAACAATATGGTTTGAAACTGGCTATTCAATTCTGAAACAAAACTGTCTACATCAACCTGTTTTGTATCAAATATAGCGAAAACGTCGTCCATTTATCTAACCCAAACTCTACGAAAATAGCTGAAGCTCTCTCTTGCTTCCATCTCAAACTTACTCATAAACAAATTAGCTAGGAAAGGAGACAGAGGATTACCCATGGCTGTACCTTTGAGTTGTTCATAAAAGCAGTTATTGAACTGAAAGCAATTCTGCGTCATGCAAAGTGAAACCGTTGGTCAGCAGTAACTCACTTAGATATTCCAATGTTTTGGGGATTGGAATACTTGGAAACAAAGAACTTACATCAAAAGAAATCAAGATTTCGCCTTCTTCCAGTTTCACGTTCCTAATCTGGTCGATAAATTCTAGTGAATTTTTCACGCTCAGGCTTGGTTGTGCCACTGGAAGATTCTCGAACTCTTTTTGTGAGCCAATTCGCTATTCTGTATGTTGGAGCGAGACGATTGGTCGAACCGACTTCCCAGGTTTGTGAATCTTGGGTAGACAGTATATTTTTGGTACAGTCGAGCTCGAGAGTTGTAATGTCCTTTTCAACTCCGGTTTGATCAATGTCTTGCTTTAGTTTAGGGTTTTCACGTCAGAAATCATCTTCATGTATGGACCGGTTTTAATGAGGTTATCTATCCTTTCTTGATAATCTGATTTATCAAGAATCACCACTTTATTGCCTTTGTCTGCTTTCAGATAGAAAACGTCCTTTTCCTTCAATCTTTTGATGACTTTCTTTTCTTTGTTCAACTTGCTAACATTTTTGACATTACCAATATTCTTTGCAATTTTATTCTTGCATGCTTCTGGTATGAAACCTTTAGAGGTTTCTGGCAAGTTCTGAATGGCACTTTCAACACTTACCACCACCTCCTCCAGATACCGCTAGGGAACACTAATACTAAATTTCAGATCTTTATTCAGAAGCTCTAGTTCTGCATCATCATAGGGTTGAGAGGAAAGGTTTTCATCAATGTTAATGACTTTCGAGGAATTTTTCTTTGGTTTTTCATGAATCAATCTTTTTAGTTTTCAATAGCTATGAATGAATTCCACCGAAATTCATCCCACTGTTCCTGTCCTTTATCACTAAGCTTATACGTAAGTTTCTTGTAAAGGTCGTATGTTCGAATCTCAAGCATACTTCGTTTACTTTAAGAGGCCATGAGCGCGATCACATGTTGGCCATTTTTTAGGGTAAAAGAGTCGATAACTGAAAAACGGTTCGTCGTATCGATTTCAAACAAGGATAGGCTTCTAGAGGAAGTTTGATTCTATGCAACTATGTCTGCGACAGCACCTCAAGATTCTTTTCATGGAAAGTCGAAGTATCTGCAGTGGTATTTCTCTTCCATTAAAATTTGAAGCCATCTTTATCCGATCGAAATGAATTTGGTATAAAAAGAAAGGTAAAACGTTGATCTATGTACGTGCTGTAACGCAGGTGAAAATAGTAAGAAACAGTGGCACTTCATAAATAGCTTCATTAAGGGTGAGGGTAATAAAAAACAAATTGTTTAATGTATATCATTGATTGACCAGATTATAACAGATGAGAAATAAATAATGAATTCAACAAATACGTTTGTGAAATCTGAACAGAAATTATTGAAAAACAAAAAAGGAATGACCTTATTGATTTTGAAGACCTGTATTGCATGAATAGTATGGTTACTGAGGAAGTAACAACCCTAGAAATAAAAATATAACGGTTAGTGACTTAAAGCTATCTATTTTACCAATTATTCAATGGTCAATTCCCAGAAATACGAAAAATCTGTAAGGTCAGTCCTATATACAAATCTGGACCTGTAAATGAAATGATTAAGTGTTATCTGCAACTTTGCTAAAATCTTGGAGATACTAACAAAAACCAGAATTATTGACTTGTTGGAAAAACATGCTGGTTTTGGTCAATATCAATATGGCTTCATAAGAAATAGCAACACACTATGTGCAACAACTGACTTTGTGAATTATGTAAATAATAATCTCGACGAGAAAAAATATATCATCACAGTCTTTAACGTTACTGTATAAATTGGAACAAATGGGAGTAAGGGGCAATATGAATAAGCTAATAAAATCATACTTTACTAACAGAAAGCAATTTGTAACTATTGATAAGACTAAAAGTAATATACTAGATATAAAAAAGGGCGTTCCCCAAAGATATATATATATATTATAAGTTAGGAGCCTGCAAAAAGCTCCATTAAAAGCTAGGTACTTTACTTTTACAAATGACACTAAAGTGGCTTATAATGACCCAGCATTAGAAAAAAAACAACAGTTAATGAAGATCTGATTTTGTATAAAAAATGGCAACTTCATAATAAGCTGAAAGTCAATGTGATGAAGTGTGTGTATATGATTTTTAAACAAAATGATATGATAATGAAACTTATTTAAACCGAGTCAAATATACAAAATACTTGGGCCTTGCAATTTATGAGCTGAATACTGCATATACAATTCTTATTTTCTAAGCATTTATAGATACATGATAACAATATGGGGTACATGTGTAATAACAACATCAAATAAAACTAAAGTACTACAAAATAGGGTGGTAAAAGTTTTATTCAACTTGTGTCCACAAACAATGTATATGCGCAAGTAAAACTAGATAAATTAGAGATTATTCTCAAAATTGAAAAATGTAAATTTATATAGAAATTAGTAAGTAGTTAACTGAAAACAAATACTGAAATGAGTCATAGAAATCAAGTACTCACACATGATACAAGTCATAAACATGAGCTAAATAAACAGAATACAGAATATGCTGAATAACCCAATTGATAGAATAGTATACAATTACCTACCTCAAGTTACCTACTCATTGTAAATGCTGAAAGAAGTCACACACAAACACGTGGTTAACTGTCGAAAATTTAATAATTACTAGAATCTTCTCAATATTCTTGCTTCTCAATACTCCAAAGTTTCAAGTTTATGAGCTGCTATCTGTATTCTGGTAGTTGTATTAGCTGAAAAAAAATCTTCCTTTCTAAAGGACAAGGTTGTATTGGTTGATTGTATTTTCGAAAATCAGTTGAAAAAACAAAACTGTTACTCAATTGATTCAAAAAGTAAAAATAATGATTTTGGGCTATTAAAAAGGAATAGAATTTGATTTGAATGGAGTTATGTTTCAGATTTGAACTACAATGAAGAGATACTTTCTGTGAAGGAAGAGGCAATTATCGGTAATTTGTATTTTATCTATTACATTCATCTTTTCCCTATTTAAAATTTTGGTACAATTATTAGTAACGTTAAGAACCTTTTCCCCATTCATCCTCCAAGGGGGTTATCTGGAGAGTAATTCAATTCTAGCCTATGGACCCAATCATGATGACTTTTGCATTCATGAATACCTTAAAAAAAAATCAGAATCTTCACATCTTCAACAATTTTCAAAATATTTTTGATCCATTTAAAAATTGCTAATAAAGTCACAGGTATATTATTAGTTTTATTTATATGACCACATTTTAATGTTTATTTTTAAATGATTGTTTGTATTAGTTTATATAACTAAATAAAGGAATTATATATATATATATATATATATATATTTATATATTCAAACAGTCTAAAATTTGCCGCAAATAATAAGTACATCACTTACTTTATGGAGACAAATTTCCAATAACTTGATTATAATAATTGGTTTGGCAACATTAAATGTCAAGTGAAAATAAAAAATGAACAGACCAATAATGGAATAGTTTATAAGTAACATCTTCATGAGTGTAAATTGGCGCCCTGGCAAGGCTTTGAGTTTGATTCCGAAATTTCACGATTTTGAACAAAGAATAGACTCATAATTTGCAGTGATAATACTTTTGATGACATGCTAAAATCTTGTCCATAGCAACACAGTGAAGTTGAACAGTCTAATATTCAATATCAGTCCAGTCGCCCATTACCAGAATATATGAAGCATTTCTGCCAATGACAATCGACAGCTCAAGACATCGGCTTTAAAAATGTTGCCTGACTTACCCTGGTACTGATGAGAGGCAACAGCCTCAAAGCTAGAGGTCAACCTGCACAATTAAAGCATAAACTGTGTCTTTTGATTACAAGAAGCATTTGAAATAGTTTCCTTGAGGAATATTGCACAAATATCTGTCAGATACCGTTTTGGCATTAGCCAGGAAGCAGTTATTTTCTACCAGATATGCTCATAATATTTCCTGCTCTCTGGGGATGTTTGGAGAAAAGGGTATTTTGACATTATCGATATTATTTGTTTTATACATATAATATTAACCAAGCTAAATTGTGTCAAAAAAGGCCTATCTTTGCAAAAAATTCAGTCGGTTTTATTATTGTTCCCTATGGTTTTTGGGGTGTTGAATCCGAATCACAGATGTTCCCGAGAAAGAGTTGAGGCCAAGATCTTTTGGAATGACGGGTCTTTCTGTACCCAAGCACGGCTGAACAAGCCCTTGTTAACCAAAGTTTTTTTGGTACAATATTATATAAATATTCATTAATATATTAAGTAATATTATATTGTTAGATATGAAACAAATATAATGTATTTATTAAAAAAAACAGGAAATTTTTAAGTCATTGTTTTTTTTTTTCAACTTATGGGACAGTTGTCTACATCTTCACTTTCAACAATTTTCCTCGTGGTATCAGTATTTTATATATTTGGTTCATAAGTTGCCACACTTTTCACTTTTTGGAAAACAGTACCAATTTTTGATGTTGCGTGTGTCAGGAACTATAGCTGAAATTGAGCTTAAATTATGGAAAATTAGTTAGGTGTACTTCAAAAAAGTTGTTGAACTTTTTTGCTACCACATATTCTTTTCAAACAATGGCGAAAATAAAAAAAAAATCGCTATTTTCTCTAATCGTTCGGCTTCAATTCTTATACGAATAAGAGAGAAAAACATATGTAATTCATGTGTATTCGTATACTTACAAATTCGAAAATAGGGCCCCAGGGAATTTTTTTGGGAGCGGTAAAAAACAACTACTGGATTTCTTGCAATGGGAAACTACCATTTGCCTGTATTATACAGGGTGTAATCTAACCTCTTGCACTCCCGTGAAGGAATTTATAACGAATGGCAAGTGTGATAAATTCCAAAAAAAATTACGGAATGTTTAAATTGTGTTGGAAAATTCGTTGAAATTTTGGGAACCGCTGGGCGCCGAACGTCAGGTGACCGGAGCAGAGCCTCAATAATACTGGAACTCTCAGATGGAAGAAACTGTGTAATTTCGAACAGCGGTTTCTAAGATTTTCCGAATTTTCCAACAAAATTTAAAATTTCCATGATTTTTTTTTTATTTTTCACACCTGCCGGGAGTGCAAGAGGTTACACCGTATGTATAAACATTCATAAGATGAAAAAATATATATTCAAAAAGGCCAAACAGACGAAGAAGAAGTATATATTCAAAACCTTTGAAAGATCCCTTGATCGAAAACAAGCCTCTTTATTTGTTATAATAACCTGGTAAGGATACAGAAAGTGATGTACAAAGGTTTTGAATACTTTTATAAACAATTTAATATCAGTTTATACAAGAATCATAAAACATTTGTGAATTGAACTTTCAGATTTCAAGAAATCCCAAGAAGTGGATATGCTCTTATCTGAAGGTAAGTAGCATTTTATTCAGAATAGACAACTTGCAAGATATTGAATTCCAGTGTATGATGTCTCCTACTTATAGAAAAATCTCAAGAACACGTTTCTGATAGAGAAATTCTACTTTTCTATTGCGTATTTGTTAAAGTAAAAAAATACTTGAACAATATTTCAGATTTTAAGGAAGAATCAAGTATCTCCCTCAAATCAGAAGAAAGTGACATGCTTTTCTCAGAAGGTAAAGTATTTCATTCACAATTTTTATTTACGTTTATGAGCTACTGAATAATTCAAATCCTTAGGTCAAAAGAGATCACTAGAGGAAATAGGGAGAGAATATTCTGTGATATTAAAGATACATATGTATTATTATTTGGGATAGGTAGAGAAAAGAGTGACTCTTGTGAATCTGTTGTTATTTGGGTTGTCCAATAATTGAAATCTGGTAAAATATCTTAAAATAAATTGTAGGATGTTTGGTACATTCAATAATATGTCATGCAAGTTGTCTGTTGATTGTAATATCTGGTATTCATAATGTTTCCAAGAGCCATTGATTCTTCAATGGATTTTCTAAGAACAAATGTTTTCATCTCTGAAAGAATCAAAGGATGTTGGTAAACGTCAATTATGTCTCACCACTCTAGTTAACAGTTTTTTAACTGATATTTACTAAATCAATATTATGGCTATAAAATATATATGTGTTTCGAATAATTTTAGACTCTCCACCTAATGCCACTAATCCAGAAACCTCTGAGACTCATCAAAATGGAAAATCCTCAGAATCTGCGACAAATCTAGAAATTGAAAATCCCAATTACTTCTCAAAGGTTGATGAAGTTAAAGATAAAGATGCATCCAAGACATATCTTTCCAAAAATAATGAAGAATGCACCAAGTTAAATTCGGTATGTGACCACAGTGACAACGAAAAACTACTAGATCATGCAGATTCCAATAGAAGCAACAGTGGTTCACCTTGTATATTCAGCGAAAATGAGAGTGACTGTAGTTTGGAAACTGTGAAATGTTCTAATAACGATTCTCAATCTCCCTACAAAGCTGCTGAGACTGAATCAAGAACATTGAAAATTCCTGTGGAAATCAATAAATCTATCAATGAATCTAAACAAACATCTGAATCAAGTTACAATGTTGATGGTGCTAGACAAATAAAGAAAAAAACTAAACTTAAATCAGCGAAAAAAGTATCTCCAATTCAGAAACTAGAAACTCCTAAGAAATCTCAAGTACTTATGAATAATCAACTTGTAGAATCAGATTCTGGTAATATTACAAATAGTCAGTCTTCAGTTACTAGTGAGAGTACTGAAACCTCTTCTGTAAATGATTCTGATGAGCAAGTAAAACGCCCAAACACAGGGCATATAGAATATCAGGATAGAAGAAATGATGAAGACGGAGAGTCTACCATTGTGAATCTAAATAAGTCTGAGAGGCAAGTAAAAAGTCCAAACACAACGAATAAGGAATGTCAGGTTAATAGTAATGATGACGATGAAGATTCTGCCGTTGCTAACCTAAAATATTTTAATGAGCAAACTAAAAGCCCCAATTCAGAGAATGGAGAATGCTCGAATAATAAAAAAAATAAAGGGAAAAAGTCTGTTATTTCCAGCCTGAATAATTATGATGATCAGTTGAGAAGCCCAAACTCGGAAAATGTAGGATGTCAGGATAGCAGCAATGAAGACGATGAAAATTCTGACATTTATAACCTAAATGAATGTGATGGGAGAGCTGGAAGCCCAAATTCGGTGAATATAGAATATGAGCAGACTAGTAATGAAGAAGATGAAGAATCTGCTACTTCTAACCTAAATAATTCTGAACGTCAGCATAAAATAAATATCAATGATGGCGATTCTGACATCGCCAATATAGAAGATTTTGATGAGCATACTAAAAGCTCAAACTCAAAGAACATAGAACATTGGGAAAGTAGCAGTGATGAAAATGACGGGCCTGACATTGCTATCCGAAATAATTCTTGTGATCAAGATCAAAACTTGGAAAATATAGAATATTCGTATAGTGGAAATGAAGGCTATGAAGATTCTGCCATCGCTAACCTAAAAGTTCGTGATGGGCGAGCTAAAAGTCCAAATTCAAAAAATACAAAATCTTTGCATGGTATTAATCAAAAAGATGATGTACCTGTCAATGATAATCTAAGTAATTCTGATGATCTCTCAGTAAGCCCAAATATAGTATGTCAGGATGACAATGAAGATTATGATGAAGAAGCAGAAAGTCCAAACAATATAGCATGTTTAGGTAGAAATAATGTGTCTTCCATTGCTAACCCAAACAATTCTGATGAGCAGAGAGGGAGTGCAAACCTCGAGAATATACAATTTTCGCCTATTACAAACGATGATGGTAAAGAGTCTGCTATTGCCAACACTAATAGTTCTAATAAAGAAAAGGAAAGCCTAAACTCGGATAAAATAGAATATGAAAGTAACGGAAATGATCATGACACAGAGTCTACCATTGATATCATTAATGAATCTTATGAGCAGGAAGAAATCCCAAACTTGGAGAATATAGACTCTGATGGGACAGATATCGGTGATGATGAAACAGAAATTGGTGTCAAGAAAGCTGAAGCTGAGAATATTTACAGCATGGCAACACAAATTATATCCAAGATTGATAACATAGAAACAGAAAATTACGGAGATAGATCTAGCTGCATATCCGATACAGTAAACAAATATTGTAGTCCACACACGAAAACTGATACCCCCAATAAATTATTAGTTAAGAATACTGGACAGCTAAATACAGTCAAGACTAAGTATATTGAGAGGACATCTGGCGAAGAAAATAAAGATGTTTCAGATGAGGTGGGTGATGTTTATTCCCTTGATACTCAGGACTTATCTCTAATGGAAACTCATAGTGAAAATCAATCAACGAAAAATAAATACGATTTCAAGGAAACTGAGGCTGAGGATATTTACAGCACTGCAACGCAAATTATATCTAATACTGGTATAATACAGTCAGGAAATATTGGAAATAGATCTAGCTGCTTATCAGACACAGTAAACAAATATTATAGTCCACATGTCAGAAACACAGAGCATGAAACTCCCAAAAAATTATCAGTTGGAGATTCAGAGGATTCTCAAGAATTGAATAGAGTTGAGAGTAAATCTATTGAGGGAACATCTGGCGAAGAAAATAATGATGTTTCGAGTGAGCTAAGTGATGTTTATTCTCTTGCTACTCAAGAATTAACTGTAATGGAAAATAATAATGAAAATCAATCAAAATCAGATAGTGAGTTAAAAGAACCAGATTTGAATGAAACAGAAAATAATGATGTCACTGGTGAGATTGAAAATCCTTTCTCTGTTGAAACAGTGAAATTAGTTTCTGATGAAGATATTGATGAGTCTGATAGTCAATCATCAAAAATTTCAGAAAAATATAGTGACTTTTTGAATGAGCATAATTACAGCTGTGCTTCTGATCTTGATGACTCTACAAGAAATGGAAGAGTCAGTTCAAATCCTGAAATAGAAGATAGTGACTCTAGCAAAACAGTTAATGGTGAAATATTGAAAGACATAGACAAAGTGGATTCAGAACATAATATAGAAGATGGTGATTCTAACACAATAAATATGAATCTTGAAGCTAAAACAGATGAAAATGGGGTAGCTTCTCCAATTTCCCCAATGGAAAAAAACATTACTGACGATAATGATCCTAAAAATTCACACTCTGAATTGATGGACATAGTTGATACGAGTTATATCCACAGCGAACACAATTATAGCTCTTGTGGATCTCCGGGTCCTCAGAATACTTCGTCTGACACGGAAGATGAAGTTATAGAAAACAGTTTTGCAGAATCTGTTGATCGAGAGAGTGATGCTGATAGTGATGAAACTAATATAGACAGGGAAACAAATGGAGATTTAGTCAATGAATCTGAGGATGTGAAATTACAACAGGAAAAAGTCTTGGATAATCTGGATGAGATATCGGACAGTCAGGAAGATGTTGCTCTCTCACAGCAGAGTACCAAATCATATGAATTTGACATTAGCGAAAACGTCAATTTCCTAGGTAATTTTTCCCTTATTGAATGACTAGATTATTCATTAACTTTTTGGTTGGTGGTATAAGCACGCTTATTCGCATTTTTTATTCATTCACTCAACGCTTTTCATGTAGCTATGCGTTGTTATGATTTAAAATTAACCTTACAGCATGATTATTTCACAGGCATATTTGTCATACTTCGTAGAAGACATATTCAGTATAAAATTACTATTGGGGGTGGATAAATTGAAATTTGTGTTTTGGGTTTACAGATGACAAACATCTATTCAGCTATATGTAGTTTCCATTTTTACTCCAATAATTGAAACAAAATATTTGTTTTTATGCAAAAAAACTTGAGGTGTTATTTGTTTCTAGTTCTAATTACAATTAGCAGGTGGGAATAACTTCGATTCTAAAAGTATTCTAGAGCTGAAATTATAAGAGTTGTTCTTCTGTATTCCCAAACAGAAATTTTTCTTTCATTTCTGATAGTATTTTGAATAATTATTGTTTCATGTCACGGTTACCTTGGTCTTATATTGTGTTGCCTACATTTTCATTTTGTACAAGTAATTAGAATATTTTCTGTGCTTCTCGCAGGACCAACACTATTTAAATAACATTCATTCCACAAAATTTTGTGGATCTCTTTTATTGAAGTTAGTTCGAAAAATATACCGGGTGACCGGGAACCAATTTACCCCCCCCCCTTCGTTGCTGTTTTGTATAGATGTTTCAAATTTGGTACATCTATTTGATGTCAAGAATGTACAAGTTAGCAAGTATGAGACCAAATATGACACTTCCGGTTTGACCGGAAACGCATAAAATTTTTTCAGTTCAAATGGAAAGTACCATTTATTTGTTTGAAAATAACGATTCGGTACAAAATTCCTTTCTAACGATATATCACAATCACACTCCCAATTCACAAACTACTGTTATATTTGAGATTTTATAAAAATATCCATTTCGTAATTTCCTTTCATTTTCATGTAAGTGTGCTATGAAAGATGAAACAATAGCATGTGAGTAACAATAAGTTTATGTCAAAGTTTTCACACTATGATTTTTATGCAGACGTAACTATTTTCCCAATTTTTGTTTTTTTTTATTTTTCAACATCAATAAACTCATTTCTTTTAAATGCTAATATAGGATTTTTTCGTGTGAGTTAGAAATTCCTATCTATATTGAAATACAAAACATGAAAAGAACTACTTATTTTTGTTTCTTATTTATTTTGTATGAAGATAATTAAGTTAATGCATATGTAGTTATAGGATGGAGATTATCTTCATAAAAAATAAAAAGGAAACACAAATAAGCAATTCTTTTCATGTTTTGTATTTTATAATGGATTGGAGTTTCTAACCCATACAAAAAATTCTACTTTAGCATTTAACAGAAATGAGTTTATTGATGTTGAAAAATAAAGAAAAACAAAAACTGGGAAAATAGTTTTGTTACGCACATGCTATTGTATCATCTTCTATAGCACACTTCCATGACAATGTTCCGTTTCAAGGGGAATACAAATAGTAATTTTTTAAAATCCATATGAACTAAAAAAATTGGAAGTGTCATATTTGGTCTGATAATTGCTTAATTGAACATTCATGACATATAGATTTACCAAATTTGAAACATCTACACTATCGGAAACTTTCCATCTGGGGTATAGACAGAAATCTACGCGAGCAACAAGGAACGCAATGATATGATAATACCAAATAAATGAGAGAGACGCACAACTGTGCGCCTCTCCTGTTACCCCACCCGACGCATCAACGGACCACGTGGCAATGCGACACACCGCACGCAACATATAGCAAGCTATTCTTTATGGTCTCATAAAACCACCATACCCAAGATGAAAACTTTCCGATACTGTATACAAAATAACAATAAAGATACATGGGGGAAAATTGGTTCCGGGTCACCTGGTATATTTTTGAATCATTTATGATATCAGCACGGTTTATGGTCTTCGAAATATAGAACACAAATACAATGTGTTCTCTTATTTTGCTCTAAAAACGAAGTTATGAAACTATGGATTACAAATTGTGATGAATATTTCGTTATTATTAGGTGCGCCTGTAAAAATGGTTTCTGTTTTCAGTTTCTGAAGAACAACTATTGTTTAGTAGAAGTGAACTGTTCTGTAGTTAAATGTATTTGATATTCCTTGAATTTTTTGTAGTATATTGGTATTGCAAAATGTGAAATACCGAAGACGTCGCACATTTAAATTTTTTAATTGAGTAGAGGCACATTTGTTTCAAAACGTTTACTTTGTTCATGTGTGAATTTGCTTGTTTTATATTTATTGAATTGCACATTAATATAATTAGATATTGAACAGCATGATCTTTCATTTTTAGGTTTCATTTATATGAGTTTTACATTTATCAGTACAGTTCGAGTTACTGAAACATTTAGAAGTATTTAATCAAATCGTATTTACTTATTCAGATTATAAACATTTCCAATTTTTTTAGTGTGTTCAAAGAAGTAGTATAGAAGGGATGGTGTGAATTCCAAAAGACATTTTCACTATTCCAATGACTTTTATTTATCGTTATAACTAAGTTATTAGAATAATTAATTAAAACAAAAAGAAGTAATTTGCTGCTAGAATTAGTTTTAAGGTTAGATAATAATATAAAGTTGTTCATCTTCTAAACAAACTGGATTTTTCGTAGTAGTAAGTTTTCATTTTCAGTTCTGTATTCTATTCATAGTAGTTGTCATGCTTAACCCACACGGATTATTTCAGGTGATTCAAGTGATGAAGAATCGGAAAAGAAAAACACTCCTAACGAAAATATAGGTAGGTTAAAAAATCCTTATGAATTATTTTTATTATTTTTATTAATGAGTTTCAGCTGTCACTCAGAAAGATGAGATAGGAGCAGAAGACATTGTCAAAGAACTAGAAAATCTGTTGTCAGAGGATATTAGCGACAGTAAAACTGAAGGTAAATACAAATAATTTTTTATTGAGGTTTGGATTTTCTTATTGTTTTTGAAGAAATATGAGCTATAACTTATAAGAGATGCTTCAGACTGTTTTTTTTGTTTTTTATTCGAATTGTGCAAAGTGACTGTATTATCAAAGTGAAAGATTGGAAAATGAAAACCTATTATTATTATTATTATTATAAACTGTCGCACAGGGCTAGGGTCAGAAAAGTGGGGTGGCACTCGAAAGAAAGTATATGGGGGGGATGGGAGCATTCAAAGAGTATATTCAAATTTCTGTTCTCGTTTTGCAAGTTAGAGTGTAAGTAAACATATTGTATGGAAAATTCCACACCAATAATTTTCAACCAATCAAATTGGGTTTTTTTGACAGATCACCATGGCAACTTATATACTTTAGTTTTTTTTTTTGTAACCAAGAGTGAATTAAATTGGAAATTTTTTGACGTTTATAGGTAAAATGACATTTACATTTAACTTCCGATTTCATTGATACTAAATAGTACTTCGGGTTACTTTTGAGAATGACTGTTTTCTTTCTTAGTTTTAACTCCTGATGAAATCTATGTTGCAACAAAGGTATGTCGAATAATTTTTACCTGATCGTTTTGACTCTAGTGGTATTATGTGACAATTTGGGAGAAAAAGTGGGGGGGTGGGCAAGGTGTCTATTCATTCATTGGTTAGTGCAATTTGTCTTGTTCACAGCTTTATTAGGATAACAAAGTTTTTTGTTACAGAACAACAATTCAATACAATAAACGATTTGGAAAGTTTTATTAAATGAACATTATCTTTCTTGATAAATCTATTTTTCTTCTTAGATTCAAATAAAATAATATCATACATTTCGTAGTTTTCTCAAAATGAATTGGTTGTAGATGATGGTACAGATATAACTGCATCTGACTTAGATTTATCTGATGCCATGTCAGTGAATGTCGAAACATCAGCTAGTACAAAATCATCTATCTTAGGTAATTTGTAGCTTTAGATTTACAAACTAATAGTAGAATGCGTTACTCTTTGGATTGTCATTAGAAATTGGGGAGGCCAAGTGTGTCTGATATATTTGTTTAACCTGCTGAAAAATCGAGAATCTTCCATGATAAATGAACCTCTTTGGGCTTGTTACAGTCTAGCAAATAATGGAGTTCAAGACAAGAAATGAATTTGAAACTTGAAATATATGTTTCAAAATAGAATAGATACAGGTGTATAGAAAGCTTTTGAAGTAAGTGTAACGTTACGAGTGCTTTTGAGAGACTTATATACTTGTATCATACTCAGTTTTTCATTATACCTGCACCATGACTCAGAAATCAATTGAAAATCGTGATAAGTTGTCATGTATTCAAATACATTACTTCAGTTGATGAAGTGTTGTTTTCATGAAGATCGATTTGACAGTTTATGTTTGACATTTTATATAATCGATCAAATTTTTAGTTGAAAATGGTTGCTATTCCAAATTATAGAAAAAATTCAAAGTCCATTCTTTGTTAGAGTTTGACAAGGACTATATTGTTTAAAAATCGGGAACTTTGTAATTGAAACGCCAAAGCACACAAATATAACACTAGGAGGCACAACCTAACTTATTCATATCATACATTGAGACTTACTGAAAAATATCCTTATTATATGACAATCAAATTTTACATATTAGCAGTACTTGTAAGACATTATTTTTCAAATAACTAGCGTTTCTTTTTCTTGAAATAAGTATTATTATTATTATCCTTCTCATTATTATGATGCAGGTATAATGATAATATTTTATCCACAGTTTTTGTCAGTTCATTTTCATTTTCCCAGTGAATTTTCTGTAAGATTCAAAATGAAATTTTCAATGGCAAGTTTTGAATATTTTACCAATCAAGAATATTAGATTTCAGTAATAATTTTTTAGTATGCCTCCACAACAAAGAAATATAAAAATATGGGGGTCTTATTTTACCTAGTGTGACTGTAATTTTTAGGAGATTACTAAATACACATGCACTTTCATTATTCAGTATATTTTTTCGCAGATTGAATAAGTGGTGTAGAAGTCAGTTGGTAGCCACGGTTGGTTGAGTAGAAAAATGTCTTGGCTCATCTCATTTGAAATTTTCTCCTTTATTGAGATTCACGAAAGTTTAATTTTTAGTATGGAAAATACATTTTATTGTTGATTATTTGTTTCATATCTAATGTTCAAATCTACGAAAACAATACGCCATAGGCGTCACCTTTATTAATATTTAATGTCCTCTAACAAACATGGTAGTTGTCTGCGCAACAATAATGCGCGAAATTTTCCCGCCATTAGAGTTCATTATTGGTTCATAGATATACTGAGCTATAGCTATTGGTGTCACGAATATAATGTTGATCCATTCAATGAATTCTGATTTTTTTATGTAGATTTTCTTGAATCTCTATTTTGATCTTCTGTATGTTGCATCCTTGTTCATTATCAACTCATGTCGTTAACCTTACTCTTGATATTGAATGTAGGTGAAATCGGCATATTTTTGTAATGCCGTGTATTACCATAGTATAAAGACGGAAGGATATCTTTATACTAAGGTATAATACAGCATATAGGGATCAGGGGGTGTTTTTATTGCAGTAATACATTTTTACAGTAGAAAATATACAATGAAGGGTTCAAATAGGGTTTATAAGAAAATAAAGTCTAACCAGCGAGGGACAGAAATTTAAAACAAAAATGAAAATGAAAATACGTTTTGTCTACTAAAAAAGACATCATATTCATCACATGCAAAGACCATTCATTTAAGGAATATTACAGAATTTTTCTTTTTGTGGGGACCAAAGTTGTTTTTGCTTCATAATGATATCATTTTTTGTTTGGGGCAGTTCATTTGAACCAGAACAAAGAATTATATTAAAAATAACAATAACTTGAGTTGGTTTACGTTTTTAAAGGAGGAATAATATATTCAGTTATAAGTCATATAAATATCTGGGCCGTTCATCAGAAAGCTTTCGGAAGTTTAGATAATTTGACAAATTTTGAACTTAAGTTGAAGGGACTCTCGTCGCGACGTGTTTAAAAACTATAAGATTGCAATATAAGTGCATTATACATTTACAAGTTGTTATCTTTCACTTACGAAAAGGTACAAATGCTTAAAAAATGCGGTAAATACAGAACAAGAAATGTAGATAAAATACTTGAATAATCATAACCAGAATTGTTAAAGAAAATACCATTTTTATGCTGGTTCCTTCATATACAGTGAGGACCAAAAGTCCCCCCCCATGTAACTTCTTTATTTTACATATTACGATAAAATATTAAATGCTTTATAGTTGTAGGGTTTCATTCGATCTCTTCAATGGTTTAAGTTCCATTTATACAGAGTGTCTCAGTAAAGTGCAGCGACTTGGAAGTTTATTTTATTAAATAGGACCAGGGGCGGATACAGGACGAATTTCAGGGGGGGGGGCGCAAGTTGAATTGAAGGAATGTTTTTTGTAGACATATAGTGGCGTGGGGGATAGGAACCAATTTTTTTTATTTACATATTCAATATATGATTTTTGGATATTTTGAAGTATTGAGAGTAGGTCAGATCACACCATAAAAACATAATTATAAGTAAATTATTTTATTCATAAAAACCAATTATAATGAATTTAATACAAATACTCTTAAATTAATTGGAAGCTGCCATCTATAGAACGAATTCTAATTTTCTTTTTTTCTTGGCAAAACGGTCAATGATATTACCTAAATTTATTTCTACGTTTCTGTGTACGTACAATAATGCCAAGCCGGTCAGTCTGTCTTCATTCATTGTCGACCTCAGATATGACTTCAACAACCTGAGACTCGAAAAACTGCGTTCTGCTGTTGCTATTGAGTAGGGCAAACAAACTAAAATCTGAAGAAGATGGCGAATATTGGGAAAATCAATTTCCCCGCAATTGAGATATGCACCTATGGCAGTATCAATAGTTTGTCTTGATAAACTTTGGGTTTGGTAATTTTTGTACAACAAAAATTCTTCCGAAATTGAGGGATTGTCTACCAGGCACCCAAACTGGTCAAGCATTTGTGAAACTTTCGCTCGCATAACGTGCTGATCGGACATTCTATGGAGATTGTTTGGTATCAATATATTTAAAAGGTAACTGTTCAGAGTCTCTTCGGGAAACCTGTTTTTCAAATCCACAATCAAATGTTCAAATGGTATATAAATCACTCTTTTCCAATAGTCTTTTGCTGCCAAGGTTTTGAAATCAGGAAAATTGTCTCTATGATGTTGTTTAGAGGCAATACGAGGAATTTTCATTTCAACATCCAATGTTTTCATCATCTTGTCAGCCTCCGTTAAAATATCTTCGAAACCTGAATCAACTTGAGCTCTCTTATCTTCAAGAGTTTGCAGCAACAGTTTGAATTTAGAATTGACTGCTTGCAAATCGACACTTTTTTCTTGCAAGTACTTACTGAATATAATCGTCAGTCCAAATACTTCGGATAAACAGGAGATTGTCAAAATGAACTCACAGTCGCAAATTGCTTTCATTAATATATTCGCCTTACTGGAAGATATTTGATCGTTCCATTCTGTTATTTCTTCAAGGGCCTTCACAATCTGAGACAAATCCTTCTGAAACTGGATGATGGAATTATGACGTTCAACCCATCTCGTTTCACATGGACTTTTAAGGGTATGGTTCCGATGTTTTTTCAAAACGAAAGTTCTTTTCGCCGAAGCATCAAAAAAAGAAACAATTTCTTGAATTGTTCCGATGCTATTTTTAATGCTTCTTACTGCAGCGGATTTGGATAGAGAAAGGTTCAAAGCATGGCTGTAGCAAGGACAAATTATAGCATTTTTAGCTTTTCTTTGAATTTCTTTAGCTGCGCCTTTTGTGGAGGACATATTGACGGAAAAACCATCGCATGCTATTCCAACACAGTAATTCAAATCCAAACCCAATGAAGTGATTTTTCTCATTACAGATTCACCAAGAATGACTCCACTAATTACCGGCTCTTCTCTATCTTCTGAACTATCACCATAATTGTCCATGTGGAGATCAACAAATCCCATAAACACTTAGTTGAGATCATTCGCTGTTGTTTTGCTTATATATGTGGCTTTCGAACTAGAACTTGATATTTCGTAAATTCGTCTATGGTTCCCATTATTTTCAAATATGCACCAACATCATAAATGAATTGTGATGTGCTTGATGGATTACTCTGATCAGTATTACAATTCTCAATAATTTTGATATTATTTTGTTTTTGCACCATGACCATATCTTCATTTGTTGAATTTGTTCCAATATCAAGTTCAGATATTGAAGCCTCATTTTCGTTATCGGGTTTTAGCTTTTTGAAATAGGCGTGAAGGGTATTTTCAGCAGCTTTTCTCTTGATATTTTCTGTCATCGCGAATTGCGTGACAGATCGAACACACTATTGTATGGTAGGTACTCAAACTTCACACTCGGTCAAATTGAATTATAAAACGAATGATATCATTACTGCATAAATACGTTTATATATAGATGAATTATCAATTTAAAATATTCATTAAGTTATTTTGATCCATTACCGGTAAATAAAGGATTTAAATATACCCAGGTAGTGTTGGGATAATACCGATAATAATTAGGTAGTTTGTTCCAGGAACGGCTTATAGCAATTGATAATTTGTTTTGTTGGGTTTGATTATGAGGTATTTTCAAAATTCCATGGAATTTCAAATAAAATCGTTTCAATTTATCTATTATTGAATACCATGGTCGATAACGATCGTACATGAGATCCGCATTTCAATATCGGAATTCATGATTATGGTACAAAACAATTTTTAGTTGTTTGGTACATTTATTATAAAATATATCCGGTTGGGTTGTATCACAGATCACCGCCCAGGGGGGGGCGCGCGCCCCCCTCTGTATCCGCCAATGAATAGGACACCCTGTATTTCATTCCATGATCAATTAGGGATGATCATATGGAATCCAACAATACCAAGGTTGATGCTGATATTTCCAAAGACTACAGATATATCGCCTATTATTTTAATCATAAGCTCAACGAGTGTGAGAAAGAATTTATTGACCCGCCCGAAAAAGTTTCTCTCTTCCATTTATTGGGCTTATGGATAAAATAATAGGCGATAACTCCGTAGTCTTTGAAGATAACAAGAAAACAGCACCAAACTTGGTATTGTTGGATTTCTTATGATAATCCCTAACCGAATATACAATGATATACAGGGTGTACTATTTAAAAAAATAATTTTTTCAAGTCGCTACGCTTTTTTGATACATTTTATGAACTAAACTTAAAAATTTAAAGAGATCGAATGAAACCCTACAACTTATATATTTAATTTTTTTTTAGTATATAAAATAAAAAAGTTACGGGGGTGGCGGCTGACTTTTGGTCTTCACTGTATAATAAGCTTCCTTGGCCTTTCAAAAATCATATAACACTCAAAAGTATTTTCAAAAGCACCTTAAAAATTATTTTCTAGGTCATAACATAATTTCCATTCCATTAAACAATTTTTAGAAAAATTGAACGTAAGGACATATATCTGTTCTGGTTACATCTAAGAAGTTGATATGGGGTTTTTCAGGGATGTATTCATATCTGAATGGCACAAAATTTACCTTATCTGAATTATCGAACTGAAATGGTTTAGAAAAACATAGCGTTGAAACATAAATTATGAATAAAATGTAGCCTTCTGTATACATTTTATATCATAGATAAATTTGTTGGAGTCAAATTGCTAGTTTTCTCACCTACACAGTAGTGTCACTCCTTCATTGTAGGTGATGGATTTATATTTATGAAAAAAATGCTGATACCAATCTTTTTTCAGTGTTTACAATTAAATGTTTAGTTGATGTAGCTAATACTTGTAATACAATAATCTGTGAAAATTTAAAGTTTTATTGTGAAAAATAAAAATTAAATTAAATATTGGTATAAATTCCTTTAGACTTTTCAGTTACTCTCTTATTCATTATTTTGATTTTCTGTTATATAATAGTGGTTTCTAGATCCCAATTTTTGTGTTTAATACTGACAATTTAATTCATGTATAAAAAATCGCATATGCCACAGTGCAATAATTGCCACTTTGACAGCGATAAAAGTTAGCTGCAACTTTTACATCGACAAATGCACTAGTATTTTTTTTCATTTGTTTATCAATTATAGCTGTGTTGGTTGGCAAAATAAATAGTTTGACATTCTTATTCATTAAATTGTCCTACCAAATTATACTGGATGTTTGTATTGATATTGTGTAAATTTGTGTTAATCAAATTCTAAACTGTTTCCTTTAGCAATTTGACTCGAAAAACTGTCAACTTAAAAACGTTTCACCTTCGGTGTCGCGTTTTTAATAGTTGACAGTTTTTCTCGTCTAATTGCTAGGAAACAGTTTCTCATCAAACAACCCAAATTTACCAGATAAAATATAAAGCTCCGTGCAATTATAAGTGTCAATACTGAGTTTATTAATATAGAAATATAAGGAATAAATAAAAAAAAAAATTAATAACATTAAATTAGAATAGAACTACAATTCATAGCTAATTCTAAATTCATCAGTCATACATTTTTTGCAAACTGTCAACGTATATTTCATAGACGATTTGAAATTTTTGTTGAAACGTATATATTTTTTTGATAGAATGTAATCTTGCATCCATTATAAATTACTGAATACATTGAATGTGTTGATATGGGACATGGTAATCTTTTAAAGTAATATATTGAAGAGAAAAAGTCTATTCAGATATGTCTTAATCTTTAATCAAGCACACAATAATAATTACGAAAATAGTAATAACTGCGATTATTTTATTTTTAATGAAGAGAGATTTACAGGAACCATGACATTTTGCTTTGTACTTATATCACAGTCTCATTTTTCTCCCAAATTCAACTGTAGGAAGAATGTATAACAGTTAGAAAAGAGTATTTTATTTATATTGAAGAGCGGTTTACAGGAATCTTGATATTTTGCTTCCTCAATCCTACGTTCATCCCAAATTTGTCTGTAAATGCTATTGATTATCAGGGCTGGAGAGAGCCAGCATTGGGCCTGGGGCAGAGTATGCAGCTGGGCCCCTACCTCCTTTTTTTTACTATTTATACCATCAATTGTCGAAGTTGGATGCAACTGGTCAAAAATAATGCAATTTTGTAGAAGTTTTTTTATTTTATAGATATTAAAAAAATAAATGGAACTTTACAATTTTCAACAATACAATAATTTTTTTTAAACAAATTCGCCATTCTGAGACTGTGGCTGCCTGTCAACTCACTTGGGTTTTAGGTGTTGGCATTTAATTATAATCATTTTGCCCCCTGTTTTCTCGGGACCCGGGACATTTGCCCCCCCTCTCTCCGGGCCTGTTGATTCTTACATTACACAGTGGCATTTTTAGGAACAATGTCTAATAATCTGAAAAAGTATTTTATTTGTTATGAAGAGAGTTTACAGGAATGTTGATATTTTGCTTTGTATCATCTTCCTCCAAATTCAACTGTTAATGGTATTCATTTTTAAAATTACACTACACAATTGCATTTTCTAGGAAGAATGTCTCACAATCAAAAAACTGATAGTAAAAAAGGACAAGTAGTAATTGCAAAAAAGTCCCTTATAATTCGGTTGACGGATTGTCTTGGGAAAACCGTAGGTAATGAAGTCTTATTAACCGCTTATTGGGATTCTAATGGTGTGTGAGCATTTTTAGGCATTGCTTCAGATAATCAGACTGTAGACAAATCTATTCAGCCGCTTGTGATAAAACTAACAAATTGCCTGAAAGATCAAATAGGTAACACGGTTTAGTTTGAACTTTAACTTGATTTGGCTTTATAAAAATCTCCAGTTTTAATTCTGTTTGTTGATTAATTCAGAAAAAGGATAGTTACATATTATAATGGTTTGGAATATTTTGAAATAAATATTAATGGAGCTTTTTTTATGGATTATTTGAGTTTGATTTTGTTGTAATTTTTTATTTAAATAGTAATTTAATCATCATTCTGCATTTTATCGCTTTATGTGCACCTACAATTCTTCTGTATCTCATGTCTTATTTACAATTATATATTTTTAGGCCATATCGAGCAACGTAATGTAGAAGACAGTCTTGAGTCATCGGAAAACAATAATGAAACAGGTAAAAGTTCAACGTTATAACTGATTTTGAAATGATAATTTAATTTCGTAGTTTATTAAATATAAAACACTTATGAGTTTTCATGTTGAAAGAACTCATTTTCATAAATGTTTTTATTATTTGAAGATATAGTAATACTTCTAAAACTGCCTATAAGGAAAATTAAATGGTGCTATAAGTCATCTCTGAATGTTACTATAGTTTATTCCCATTAATCCCCAAGGATTTGATTTGAACAGTTATGCACCAATTAATGTAGGCTAGGTTAGGTTAGAACAGGTTTGAATGTGAGTGGGCCCATATCAGGCCCTTCACTTTGGCCAATGGCCTATTGTGGCTCACCCTATGGTTATATTTCTCCCAGTATATCCAATATCTTAACAAAATTGAAGAATACATTGGTAGAACAATTTATCAGGTTTTCTGGCCTTACTGTTGTATTACCAAATATTGAAAATCTGTTTCTGGCCGATGCAGGGCATGTACATAAAATTTGTTTAGCTGTTTCATCACCCTCCGGCACTCTGCATCTCCGATTGTATGCATGTTGTGTTTGAGTTTGCAGTGGCCAGTAAGCAAATCTACTATAACTATGAGATGTGCTCTACTGAGTTCTAGCAGCTTGTCAGAGTCTGTTTTCATTTGCACAAGCGATAAATGCTTTGGAATGGGCTAGGCCCGGTACACTACGCCAAAACTCGAGTCTTTTATTGTCTGCCTAGGCTGTTAACATGCTTGGAAGTGCTATATGCTAAACCAAGTACCGGTGTTGGCCCAGTGAACGTTGTTTCGGCCCCCACTATTACTAGGGCGTCCGCTATTTCGTTTCCTTCTAGGCCTGTGTAACCTGGTATCCAGGCTAGAGTAATGTTATTGTGTTGTGCTAGTCTGTTTAAGGTGTCCATACTGCTCTAAATTTAAAGCAGTTGGATTCAAGCGCTTTCAGTGCTGCTTGACTATCTGAAGATATTTCTATTGGTTTTCGTGTGTGGTGTCGATTTTCTAGCTCCCTTGCACACATTTCAATGGCATATACCTCTACCTGGAATATTGTAGCTAATTTACCCATACTGAATGAGCGTTTCACTACTGACTCCTTCCAAAGTTTTGGAACCATCGGTAAACCAACGTTCATTTGCTCTACATAGGTCAATTTCATTCCGAATCCAGTCTTCTCTTTCAGGGAAGACCACAGTGTAGGACATGTGAAGGCTGATAGTTTTCGGCATGATATCTGAGCGCATTCCCAGAATGTTGTGAGCTATTATGCATGCTGCTGCTACTCATGACACATGCCTGCGGTATATTCACAGAAAAACAACCTGTAGCGGACGCTACATAATCTATCACCTAATGAATCTCGAGTATTTTGATCAATGTAATGTCTTTCATTTATAGTTGACATTTCAAACTATGGGACATTCACAATTGTGAAGATAAAATGCATTGATAATCAAATGGTTCTCTAAAGTGAATTGAATGAAATGTAAAATTTGTTTATAAATTCTTGATTCTTTTGATCTCATTTCGTTTTCATCACCAGTAATATCATGAATGATTGTTACCTATCCTATTTTCATACTATACTCAGCTTTGATATGAGATCAATCCTGAAAAAATCGTATAATCTGTAGAATATGGAAAATTACCGTCAAGGGCGTCGCAAATTTTTTTCTTGGGGAGTAAAGGCTTTGATTTTTTTTCTTGGGGGAGGTAAATGATTCAATATTTTTTCTTGGTGGGGGTAAAGGCTTGAATTTAATTTTAAAATACTACCTTATAGCTATACTTGGGGGGTACTTACCCATTACTCCCCCCATATTGACGCCCTTGATTGCCATTATTATAAAATATATAAACCTAGAATTTCTGCTTGAGAGTCTAGCGCCCAAGAAAATACAATTTATTATATTCTTCATTATTTTATAGCGCGGATCCAGGGGGGGGGTGATGACCCCCTCCCCCACTGGGCCCAGGTTAACCGGTGATTTTTCATTCTCTTCTATGAAATTCCTGATCAATTCTACAAATAAATGTAGTAAAAATGAATTAACTTATACAAATTATACAAACTCGCGCCACCACTCATTAGTTTCATTTCACTTGGCAGTTGTATTTTTGTGGTAAAGATTCTAGATTTACAATAAATTCGTCATTCATCTAATCCAAAGTTAGCCAGCAAAGGTTTTTATTTCTTATATTCCAATTGACGTAGAAGAAGTCATAGACCGTTTCGCTAGGGAAAAGCGAAAAATTATCTTCCTAATTTGAAAAAAAAAAATCTTCTGCATACATCCGGCATACGGTCCTAAAAACAGTTCAAAATATTTAATGGGTTAGTGTAATATTCAAATTTATTCAGTTTTTTTTTGTTCTTTTCAGCATAAATAAAAATCGAAAAGCACTCTGATATTTTCCCTCTATATATGATATTATGAGTTACTCTTTGTTGAGTTTGAAGCCCGTGAATATAAAATTGAATATGGCGTCTTTTAAAGGACACAGAGTCATGGAGAAATTTTTGAACGGTTCGACGTACAAACATAAAAAAAACGTTTGGGGGGTTTCACTGATACTACTTTTTGACATAAAAAATATGGGGTCGCGGAAGGGGGGTACATCAACTTCAAATTGAATGGGTATCGAGTGTCACATTGTTGAAAAGAGTATTAAATTATCTTTACAACCTTGTAAATATTTTTGAATTTCGTGAATAAATGTTTTCCCAAACTCGATCTTTATGCCTTTCAAAATGTTCAAGTTGATGTGCCATCTGTCGAGTAGTTGCAATGTATCTTCCTTCTATCAAAAAGTAGTATCGGTAATACCCTTCAAAATATTTTAGGTTCCTTTGTTCCACATCAAACAGTTCAAGATTTAAGTTTATGAGTACCATTCAGATCCCCACTTATACTTCATATTTTAAATGCGAATTTTAAAAAAAATTGTGGTGAAATTGAAAAAAAAATTCGACGGTTGAAAAGAAAATTGAATTTTCTTTTCAACGATTTGAAATATTTTAGTTGTTGTGCCCTCGCGCCCCCTGTCGAGAACATTTTTTATGTTAAAAAGTACTATCGGTGATTCGCCCGTTTTTTTTTCATAGGTTTAACCGTTCAAAAATTAATAGGGGGGACTACTATAAAAAGCCGCACTGTATATTGTGATCTGTTGCTCGTGGCTTTTATTACATATGTACCCGATAATTGGAAATAATTTCTAAAATCACGCCATATTATTAGATCTCTTTTTGTGAAATGTTTACTTTTACTGTTTACTGTTTTTTATTGTGGTTGATATTAATTCAGCTTTCCTACAATTTGGCTTCAAATGTAATTCGAAACATAGAATTACCTAAAACACCAATACTACGTTAATTTTCACTCGACGCGAATTTAGCTAAAAAACTTGGCAACCTCCGGAGCTAAAAGCATACTGTGAAAATTGACGTAGTTACAAGTGCTTAAAAAAATCACCTATGCGCAAAATCATCAACAGCGTAAAGTAATTTTTTACACACTATTCATACATTTATGCATTTTTGAAAAATAATTTTGCGTCAGATTTAACTCGGAAGTCATTATTTGACAATACGACGACAGTTCATAACATAAAACAATCAAATTAATGATACAATTGCTACGATTTGGCAGTATTCTGTCGAAGAAAAAACTTGATACACTTTCTTAAAGTTTTTCCCTTTTTACCTATTTGAAGCACACGTTAGCGTGTGCAAATCCAACTTTAAAAAACGCACGTTTTTTAAAGTCAAAATCAACAAATCGAGAACCGTGAAGTCTAAATGATTTTATGATCATTGATCTGACAGGAGTACCTTGTAACGTCAAATGAAATATCACAAACATATGCCAAACTTTCCTTTATTACGCTCATACAAAAAGTCCTACTTTAAGAACTTGTACCATAAATAGTTATATAAGACGAGACTTTTGACATAGAGAGAAACGTTTCTGTACGTTCGCTACTCTTCCGATTTCTTCGGCCAAGATTTCAACAAAAGTATGGACAAATAATTGATTCACTCTGATGCATAACTTGGAGATGCTCGCAAAATTGTGGAACGATAAAGGATGATATGCGACTCTTTTGCATTTTTTTCACAAAACAGAATTGCTTGTGATTGATATATTTAACAATGTGCCGGCCTTGTCCTTGTTTTGATTTTAAATGCTAAAATGATTGGCATATTTACCCTATTCTCAGTTTCATTTCCAAGGTAAACATTTTCAACGAAAATGTTGTGTTTTCACCTACAACACTGGTTTTATATTTATATGTAGTTGATTTATTTACAGTTTTTATATTTGTTTGTATGTTTTAATTTGTTGTTTGTGATCTGTTTCTATTTATATGCTCTTTTTTGAAGATATCAATTTGCAACATAAGTTTAGTGATTTGGATTTCTTGCCGTTCCAATAAAGTAATCATTTCGATTTAATTTTTCATGTCTTCTTCAACAAATAGTTCAAGCTGTTTTTTTTGTTCACTAATGTTGCTTGTTTTTGTTTTCACTATCTTCACCTAATTCTGTTATTGGTTTTTATAGAAAGCTGGGTATTTGGTTTACTTTGATTTTTATTCAGCCTTTTCAATTTCCAGTATCTTGGTACGGAACTTTTATGAAATACACTGCAGCATTTTGCTCAAACGAAATGGCAGAAAAGCTTATTTTCTCAACATTTATTGGTGCTAAAACATACACATCATTAAATAATATAGTTGTAATGAAAAAAAGGTTGGGCCACCTTAACTTTGAATTTTACTACAGAGAGGCAGAAAATTAAAACTACCTCAAAATGAGCCTTTTTATAAATTAATCAACCTGCGTTTTCAAAAATATCTGTCGGAAAGAAAAAAATTTCAGGTTTCGAAACCATATGCGCTTTTTTATTAACTCTCAAAGTTTGTTGCTATTTGATAGCATTCAAAAAAAATGTAATCGATCCCTTTCCTTTGCAATATAGCAATGCAATGTGGAAATAGTTTGAAGAAAAATATAATTTTTTCTTGCTAATTGTTTTGAGGTGAAACGACAATATTAATATAATATTATTATCATTGGTGGTGCTGTAAGTTTTCCGGGTTCTCCTGCAGCTGAAAAGTGAATACGCCACCAAAAATCAGTAAGTCGCCCCTGAGCGCAACGGCAAATAATAATAATAGCCGTCCTCTACCCGCACAGGCTATGCCTTTGGGTACACTCTACCAGTGTATATGAGGGAGTATTATTATTATTAATTTATTAGCAAATTGTCAATTAAAATTGTTTACAGGTATACCGGGTGACCACGAGGTGAGGTACGCCCCCCAATTTTTCTATAGTATTGAAGATGAAGATTTCAAATTTGGTGTGTGGCTATAGTACTTGAATACGCATATTTTGACGCCTCTATTTAAAATTCACCACTTCCGGTTCAACCGGAAGTGACCCCAAACTTTTTTTTTCAAATGACATCCTGTACATATTTTTTCATTATCCGAAAGAGCACGCCATTTGTGATAACACTGTTCTTCAAAATTGAAAATCGGTTGAAAATGGCGGAGATACAGTTGATTGTTCAAACAACAAAGTTGGCCACGAAACTCAAACTTAAATCATTACAATTGACATCAGAAGTTACCAGAGGAAGCTTCGAAGTGCGATAAAAATTAGGGGTCACTTCTGGTTAATCCGGAAGTGGTGAATTTCCAATAGATGGGTCAAAATATGCGTATTCAAGTACTATAGCAACATACCAAATTTGAAATCTGTATCTTCAAAACTATAGAAAAATATGGGGGCGTACCGCACCTCGTGGTCACCCGGTATGCAATAAAAAATATATCTACTGTTTCAATGCTAAATCTATCATATAACAGGTATAAAAATAGTAGTATATAGCCATTATTGCCAGTAGTATACTTTAATTACGACTAATTTATTTATTTCAGATTTTAAATGAACAAATTTATTTATCATGAGGTGAATTTATGCAAATGAAAAATGTCATCAAGAGCTTTGTCAATAAACTTCCTAATTTGTATTGATTCCTCGTCATTAGTCCCTAAGGGATTAATATATGGCGTTATACTGCAAAAATACAAGTAATTAATATCATAGACTTAAGTAATATTTATTGAAATTAGCTTTGAAACTAGCAGTTGAAGTAGAATTTTTAATATCATCTTATAGTTCATTGAATGATAACCCTTATGAAAAACATAATTATGACCATTTTTTTAATGTTAGTTCAAGAATTTTTGCCGGAGAATATCAAATAAATGAAATAGTAAATACGACAATGTTGTTCGATACCCTGTTACTAACGAGAGGCAAGAACCGCGAAACGCGTCTGCAGGTGGTCTTCTCCAGCCAGATGAAGGATAATCTACTGTATAATTACAATAAGCATTTGCAATTGGGTCTTCTTGGAAGAACGTTGCACAAACATCTGTCAGATATAATTCAGTGTCCGTCGTGGTATTAGCCAGGGAAGTATCTGATTTCTGTCAGATGTTTGCCTCATATTTTCCACATCCACATGGTGGAAATATTTGGAGAAAAGGGGGTACTTCGACATTGTCGATTTTGCTATTTCATTTATTTGTCTTGGTGAAATGACGAGATTATTGCTGTAAACTGGATTATTCCCAGCCGGCAACAAGATCCAATCATTCAAACTTTCACATCTGATATCAGATATTGAAAACAACAATAAAATATATTACACCTTCACTAACAAGTTTGAACAAACTTATTTTTTGGACACATGGCAGAACAGTTTTTTCTGTTGATATTAACCATTGCCATAAAATTCCATGGTGTCATTTAGCATGTTTGTGACATACTCGATTCATTCAAATAAGAGAAGAGTAAATGAAGGTTCATGTATCGAAAATACTCATAATTTATAATTGGCAATTAGTATTTCTTGAAGTTTTCGAAAATATGTAAATTTATGCAACTGTTGTGGGTATTGAGATATAATTATGCACTCTTTGTACTTGAGTCACCTAATTATTATCTTTCTTATATTTATCGTCTTTCAGAACAAACAGTCTTGATTAATTCCAATGTTGAATCAACTGAATCTTTATTAGACATCACTATGGAAGAATTTCTGTCAGATTTCCAAAAAGGTAATGTTGAATGAATGTGGCATATTATTTAGGCAGAGTTTGGATAAGTTTGTGGCTTTTTCTATAAACAATTTGGAACAATGATATATTTGAACAGTGGCATTTCTCATTAGTTGCATTTGGTACACATTTTTCCAGTTCAGGCTTACTGTTGATTGAATGGTTCATCAATGAAAATTTACTTTATTATCTAAAGAAAATGAATGTATACCAATCATTTACAATTGCTTTGGTTGTATTCTCAGAAAACATTGAATGCATTTTTTATTTTGATAAACAAAACAGAAGTTATCAGTCATCTATCAAAAATTAATATGGTTGTTCAAAATATTTCGAGAACTGAACACATTCAGTTCTGGAAAATTTTAAATGAATATCTGTGTGGCTCTTGAACCATTCATGATTGCATGAAAAGAGGAGTAATCAATGGTTGTGGTGTCACACAAAGAGAACAAATAATATGTTGTCCTCGTACCATATACTTTTTCATTCTATTTTTTCCAGATGCCTATTTTTTTGGATTCCTTCATTATACCCACAGCATAGAATACTCATGAAGATATTTGGTTATCATATCATTTGTTCTCATGCATGACTCGTAATATGGTTCCTTTAACTGACCTTAACAAGAATGTTCTGTGAGAGTTTTCAATAATTTTTTTAGAGAGTTGTTTACTATGAAAACTATGAATATTTCAGACGAAAAGGTTGATTCGCAAACTACCATAATATTGGATGATGATGATATTAAACCGAAATTAGAAGACATTCAAATTCAAGAAAATAAAATAGAGGCACCGAAGCCTGTAGATCAAAAACAAAATATCATTGGAGACCAAATTCTTGAACTACTAAAAGAAGTACCCATACCAAACTTAGAGAATGCTGATGCGCCCGAACAACCTCAGATTCAGGTCAATGAATCTGACGAACTCAAGAAAGCAGAAGACATTTTGAAAATGATGGAAATAGGCAGTTCAGATGAGTCAAGTGATCTAGATAGTGATGAGTATGTGGAAGTGTAATTTAATGTTCACTCGATATTTTTCATATTTTTTTTCCAGAGAGCTTTTGAGTGATACAAGTGCAGAAGTTATTGATACAAATGAACCGACAAAAGATTCGGAAAATAGAATGTTGCAAGCTCTGACCAAACATAACATGGTCAGCTGTTATGTTGATTTAGAAAGGTTACAATTACCTGAAGATGATTTAGTTAAATATACCAGAAAACTAGAAGATAATATTGATTGGTAGGTGAAAAGTGTTTGCTTTATTTGAATATCTGCAGGTTTGTTACTAAGTAAACTGTCATTTGTATTTACTTAAATTTTAATTTGTATCGTACTCTATTTTTCATTATGGGAGCATAGTGACTTCAAAACATTGCTGGAAATTAATTTTAGATTAGGATAATGTCCCTTATATTTTATTACATCTATCTAAGTAGGTAAGGGAAACCTAATGTTACGTGTATTGTTGACTTGGAGGCATAGTTGACATTTCATATGATAAAACAGAGAACTTGGCGTCGTTTCCTAGTAACAATCTGTCTAGCACGGCAGGTTTTTATCTTGAAGATTTAGCACTTTTTTTTTGTGAAAAAGATAAGAATTATGGTATAATCGAAAAAGGTTTTTGCACACCTTTCTTTTGATTTAGTTTAATATAATTGATGATATGTAGATGTGAGGGATGCATGAAATTTTATCTTACACTTGATTTTATTTGTTTTATTGAGATTTTTTTTTGCTTGTTTTCACAATCTTCAAGATTTGAGTTCTTTTAAAATGTTGTGTACTGGCGCGTTAATATCGTTATAGATAGTTAGTTTTTATAATCTATATAATGGATTGTTATTTTGAGAATGATTTGAATGAGCATGATGTTTTGTTACAGGCTGTGTGACCTAACTAACGTAAACAAAAGAAAAGGTGACTGTGATCTACCATATGAAAAACTGAAACGAACTAAAAAAATACGCAGAGAAAATTCGAGTTCTAGACATTCTTCAAGTTCATCAAGCGATGATTCTGACCTTGAAGTTTGCGGTTACAGATCTGGCACACCTGTTCTCCCTAAACAAGTTGAGGAAAAATTGGATGTGTTCTTAGCAGACGTAATATTTAGAGACTTGAAAGGTGGCAATGATTTGGGCAGCGAACAAAGTGGAGGCGAAACCGATGATTCTTCCAAGAAAAAACAAAAGAATAAAACTGCTAGTGTCAATGATGGAGATAGTGAAAGTAACAAAATTGATGAAACTGACACAGATACAAATAACGAGAGGGTAAGATTCTACTTTGTGAGGGAAATTTCCAGTTTAGTCTTCCCAGTTTTTTTTTTTTATTTATTTGTAGTAGTGGTATAGTATTTAAAGATTAAGAGTGGTTTTGAATAAAAAGCAAATCTGCAAATATAGTGGTGGTGTTGGTTCTTATCTGTATTGATGTGTGGATGGGAAAGACTAATTCAAAGTAAAAATTTACTTTAATGTCAGAAGTTATAAAAACATTATGACAAAGCTTCATTATTTTAATGATAATGTTGAATTAATTGATTTGAATTCTAATTTTAACTTCCTATTGAAAACTTATAATAATTTCAAGCAAAAGCATTTCAATTGTCAATGTTATTTCTGACATAAAATCATTTACACCTTTATCAATCAGAATAAATAGACATGCTGCTTTGGCCATTATAGTGACCAATCAAAGAGTGTGCCATCTGGCAACATGGATGGAACTTTTTCTCTTTTTATCGGCGTTTACGAAGACATTAGAAATAAGGGAGATTTCTTAAAGAGAAAGCCTATAAATAAAACACATCCAATTAGGTTTGACTATTATTTCAATGATTTTTGTTTTACTTATCAGGACAGTGTTGAAAATATAAGGATAGAAATGGTTTAGTTCCCAAACTCAATACGAAGTTGATTTACTTCAGTAGAACAATGATTTCTGAATTTTCAGACAAAACTGGGCGAAGAGGAGTTGCTGAAGAAAGCATGGAAACATGATCCATTATTAAGAGGGAAACTATCATCACACTCGGATACCGAAAACAGTAATACTGAAAAATCTTCCAGAAAAAAACGAAAAAAACGAAGGTGAGTGAACTACAGTTTACTGTACCAGGTGACCATAAAATTTGGAAACACTGTCATTTCATAATTTCAGAAAATGAAAGTGATGTCATATATGGGGTTCAAGTTCACATATATTCTAATTTGTCTACAAGGAAAAAAAACCCTTTTGAAACAACTAACACACTGTATATTTTCAGTAAGAGTATCATTTGGTAGTCTTCATAAAAAATGATGTATTTGAATTTTCCAGGTATTATAAAATGCACACGTCTAACAGGATAAAAGGAAGACATCTTTTTTTCAAATTGCTCATCAAAATTCGCCAAAATATAAAAATATGGAATATTTTGATAAAAATAGGCTATAAAGTAGGATTTTTTTGTATGAACGTGAAGTTTGTTGAATGAGGCGCAGTACAAAAAAACCCTTTACAAAAGCTTATCATACAAATTTTTTTTTCAACAGTTGTATCGCCAAATTGCAGCAATTGTATCATTACTTTGAATGTTTTATGTTATGAATTGTCCTTGTATATTTGACACAAAATACTGTATTTTTCAAAAATGCATAAATGTATAAGCAGTATGTAAACATTTACTTTTGTGAAAAAGTATTACGCACTGTCAACAGTGGGTAAACTAAACTTTTACTTGTTTGAAAACGAAATAAACATCTTCATGAAATCAGTTGGCAATCACCTGCGGCTGAAAGACAAATATTTGTCGCTATTTTACATCGTTCAAGATAAGGTATTCATGTTGAAAATGTGATTTTCAATAGTATCTAACAGAACTACGTTCTCTGCTAAAGCAATGCTGGACATTGAACTACATCCAGTAGAAGTTGTGAAAAGGTCCTAACTGAAAAGAAAATCGAAGTTAAAGATTGCGTTTTTATTCAGATGAATTTCAATGAGAACTGCATAATTAAAAGTATAACTATCAAACTAACAAGCTTTCAAGTCTGGGCTTCAATGATAAATTATTAAACTGGTTTGAGAGCTTTTTGATCGATAGAAAACAGAGGGTCAAGTTAGGTAAATTTTGTTCCAATGAAATTAATGTTATGTCAGGTGTTCCCCAGGGTTCACATTTTGCACTATTACTTTTTAATTTGTTCATAAACGACACTAGTAATATTTTTGAAAAATGTTTATTATTTGCAGATGATCTAAAGTTGTTTACAGTTATTCAGCCCGATGTTGATGCTGTCTTGGTTGAGAAGAATCTAGACAATCTAACGAGCTGGTGCAACAAGAATCGGGAGTTCAAAAAATTTGACACCTCATATAGTTTAAATGGCGTTGATCTAAGAAATGTCTCAATGGTAAAAGACTTGACCACCAGTTAAACTTTGTTGAACATATCAGAAGTATTTCGATCAAGGCAGCAAAAATGATCCTCTTGTTAGGTCTCAGTTGGAGTATGCCTCTATTGTTTGGTCACCAATTTATAATATTCCTATTAATACCTTGGAAAGAATTCAACATAAATTCCTAATATTTTGTTCCTTCAAAACGAACATACCAGTAAATCATGATTATAGCAAAATTATATCAACTCTTAATATACATACGCTTGAATGTCGTCAACAGAACAGCTCCTTCTGCTTTATGTTAAAGCTTGTCAATGGTTTGATATCAAGCCCAGATTTATTAGCACTCATCAACTTCTATGTACCAAGTCGCTCGCTTCTTTCCAATTAAGCATTTCATATAGGACATCACTCAATAAATTATCGTTTTCACTCTCCATTTCATAGAACCTTCAGATTGATTAATAACTATGGATTAGATTTGTTTAGTAGCTCTTTGAATGTTTTCAAAAATAAAATTAAGCACCTATAATATTCTATCTATCTGCTGTTTCTTCTAAGAACTTAGCAATAAGCTTTTAGTTATAGTTTATTTTTTTATATTTAACTTCATATCTATATAATTTTATCTTGTATTGGGATTTTTCTTCTAGCTTGCGTAGTTTTCGAGCAATTTGATATTTTCAATAGCCCGCGCGCGTAGACATTGAAATGAACAAATTCTCATGGGGAAAAATTTCGATATCGATTATCTCGTAAAGTATGGCTTATATCGGAACGAACGTTACTGGAGAACTTACTCTTAGGAAATTCATCGAGCTTCCTTTTTTGTATTCAGTTTTTTTTTATATTTCCGGTTGGTAGGCGAAAAAAGGCCTTTTTGACCCAAGGGGTGGTTTTTTAGGGGAGAAGCCGTGTTCTCCAAAAGGGATTTATGCGGTTTTATGATGTATGGGACACCTAACAGTTAATGAAGGAACATTTTCATAACGATTTACTGTATATTTTACTTCAACAACTGTACTATAATAACATATTACCCCTGTACCCCCATATTTGACCTAATGTCTCAAAATCAGGGTCCTAAATTTCGTGGTCACTCCACCCTATACATGTTGAGAATATTTATGAATATTGTTGTTTTTCAGATGCGATCGTGAGAATTCATTTAGTGTGGCTTCAGATAATTTGGACTCAGATAGCGATTTGGAAGGAGTTCGCGAAAAAAACAAATCAAAGCTAGAGGAGAATCTGATCAGTCCAATCAAAAGAAACATTCCATCTTCTGATAGTAGTGACTCTGATAGTGATATTGAATTGTTAGTATTGTGTTTGGGTTATACTGCTTTAGCATGTAGTTTACTCAGCAGGTAGTGATTGTATTTAATTATTCAAGAGTACATTTTAACAAATTAATTTAATTTTTTTTTTCAATAATTGGCGACAGGTTAGCCAGTAAAATTAAATTCAAAGTAGCAATGAAAATAATAGTATTAGTGTTAGTATTCACAGGAAGCCTTGTAAACACCTCTTCTGCACATAGTAAATTAAATTCTCAATGGAAGGCAATACCCAAATATACATAAAGGACGCTCCAGAAGAGAAATTATGCAGTGTCCGGCATAAAGTTCGCAGCATATGTAAAACTTTTTTATTGATTTCTCAAAAAAAAATTATGCCCGATAAAACTTCTGCTTCATCCCAAACCTCAATAGCAAACACCAGAATTAAATTTTTTACGACTTCATACAAGGGAGGTTGAAAAACATGTTTTGTTTTCATAAAAATATGATCCCATCACTTTATTTTTCACGGTAGAATAACAGTCAAGGGGAAATATTGTTTAGAATCAAATGTCGATCCAGAAAATCAAATCATAGCCACCTAAGATCGATTAAATTTTTTTCTTCCATTTTCTCCTCATCGCCCTGTATGACGTTAGGAATACTTTGCTAGACAGGTGGTTTATTGTTAGATATGATGATATCACTCTCTGGATGTTCTCTCCTTTCTCCCTTCCATCAGAAAATCACATTAATTGAAATATGAGACAGAATTTCACAAAATCTTGCTGCAAATAGTAATTTAAACTGAAATGTCCCCTTTTCTACACAACGAATACATTTTTTTGCTACAAATACGTCACATTATTCTATTAATTTTCATTCTGGCATCATATCTTGGAGATAATTCAATTTTGCGAAATTCCGTCACATATTTCAATAAATCTGATTTTATGATAGAAGCGAGGAAGGTGAGGACATCCAGAGAGTGATATCATCATATCTAAGGATATAATAACCTTCTGGCATAGTATTCCTTATATCGTACAGGGTGATGAGGAGAAAATGTTGAAAAATTAAATTGGTTATAGGAGGCTATGATTTGAATCTCTGGATCAAAATTTGATTCTGAAGAATATTTCTTCTTGACTTTCAATTCTACCGTGAAAAATAAAGAGATACTATCATATTTTTTTTAAAACAAAGCATGTTTTTTAATCTCGCTTGTATAGATAGGGTGTGAAAAATTCAATTCTGATGTTTGCAATTCCGGTTTGAGATGAAGCAGAGGTTTTTATCAAGAATGATTTTTTTTGAGAAAATTAATAATAAAAAAAAACATTTAATGAGTTCAGTTTAGAACAAATAATTAATCTTTTCTGATTCCATCATTTTCAGTTTTGAAACTTTGAGATAACATCTTGTTAATTTCCATTAATTTTTTAATTTCTTCTTTAATTTGTGTTTCATAAGTATTGTTATTATTCAGTGTATTATTTTTTATATCCCTCTATAAATAGAAATGTTTCTTGGAATCAATTAAGTATTATTATATGCTGCGAGCTTTATGCCGAACAGTATATAGACTGATAGCCATTACCAGCAATGTTGGCAAAATTATTGACAAAAATTTAAAAAATTGAGACATGTCTCGTATGAAAATCATAAACTGCTATCATGTGAACAATATTCTGACCTCAATATTGTGACAATGGCATGGAAAAAATAAAAACAAAATCAATTTATTAGTTGTGACAACTTGTCAACTGAAGGTTAGATTGTGGCAGTGTCTCTGCAACTGTCTACCCGGCAACATTTGACCCAAATCAGTACCAACGTTCGAGACTCGTTTTATGCAATTCAGTATAAATGTTGTTATTGCCCTATGCTCGTATTCAGTGTAAACCATCATATAATATGAATGCAGATTTCAATGAAATTACAAAAATACTTGTATATAACACATCAGAAAATGACGAGTTTTTTGCACATGACGTGTTGGAACACGAGCGTAGCACCTCGTTTGGTGCAAAAAACTTATTAAATAAATAGCTATTTTTGATTTCCCCAAAAAAAATTCGGATCAGATAGCAAGTTTTGCAAATAATGGACTAATATGAAAAATAAAATTCCATTTGTACATAAAAGCAAAATATCATCTAACTTATGTTATGAACGAACTATATCATTATACCATAATTATGTAGTCATTAACTGAAACCAAATAAGCTGATTTCTGCTACTGTGATATATCTAATCAAATATTTTACTGTTATACATCTTATTAAATGTATATGTTTACCGTTTACCTGTAGTTATAGTAATTGATTATTGACATGCTCGCAAAGGGCAAAATTATATGATATCAAAATTTGTTTCTCCTAGTAATAGAGGTTTCCCTATGTAACACTCTGTGTATATTGGGATGAAATAAACGCTTGAAAAAAAAATATATATATATTTGACAGAAAAATTTCCGGAAATTTTTTGGGGTGCCATGGCAACCAAACAAAAACCAATTTTTTTATTGGATAGAAAAATTAGGTGTGAAATTTTCACACTAATAATTGTAACTACTCTGCAAATAGCAGTTGCTCTTAAAAAAATCTCATTAGTTCCTAAAATCAAATATTTATGACTATTAATTGATTCACACATGAAGTGGCAGTTCAACATAAATTAAATAGTGATATCAAGAAAAATTAAATGAATAAAAAAAATTATGAATTTTTAGTGTGCCTCAAAAAGTCCGAACGCCACTGAAGGAAGGTGAAGCTTTTGTTCCCAGCCCTTCCCAAAAGGGTAGAAGAAACATAAGAGCGCTCATGTCACAAGAATCTTTGGCTGAGGCGACAAAGAGAGCAAATATGGAAGAAACTGAGAGAATAGAACGATTAAAGGATAGGCACAAAGTCATAGAGACATTTTCACAATCATTCAGTCAGTCCCAGGGACAAGAAGAGGTTAGCATCTAACCAAATTTTTTATAAAAATGTTCTGAAATAGAGAGCAAATGAGTATTAGTTTCTACAACAGGAATTTCTTTTCCAAGTATCCAACTGAAAACAAGTTTTTCTTCAATTATGTTGTTGGCAGTAATCCGCATTTATTACATATTTGTGAGGAAGGACAAGAATGAATATGATTTTTTAAATGTTTTACAGGATGCTGTTCCGTTTGTTCTTGATGTGGATGAAAAAACTGGTGAGCCATTGGTTGAAGTGAGTCCAAAAATAACTGCCAAATTGAAACCTCATCAGAAGATAGGAATACAATTTATGTGGGATTCGTGCTATGAAAGTGTTAAGCACATGAAAAAGTATGATGGATCCGGTTGTATTTTGGCTCATTGTATGGGATTGGGAAAAACTCTCCAGGTATAAGTTTACTTTTTTATAGTTTTTTGGAGATTCCCGGTTCTGGGGCAAAAAAGTAATTTCATAAAAAGTTATATTTTATCACCTGTCAACAGGGATAAAATGTCAAACTTTTTTCCCGTCACAGAAAAAAAGAAATTATTTATAGAATAATGAAGTAATAAAAGTGATAGTTGACAATCCTTAGGTTAGGACACACCATCCTCAGAATTGTATAAAAGCACGAATAATATGACACTGAACTAACTTATTAAATTTGAAATATCTAATTTTGCATTCAAATTAGCCAAGAATATTAAAAAGATTAATACGCCAATACAAAAAAAATCCAAATTACATAGTCATAATACTCGGATTTTAAATCTCTTTCACTTGGATAATATCCATTCAAATAAAGAAAAAGCGAATCCAGTTTTCAGCTACATAGAAACTTTTAACAAATTATTAGAAAAAAAAATGATACTATAACCCAAACATTTTAAAGAAGATTTACTCATGAAACAAAACTATTAATTATTTTTATAATTTTATTAGTTATTCAAAACTGTTTACTTTATTTGATTGTTAATGTACATTCAAACTTCCTTATAGCAGAACTCATTCTGATTGGAAGTTAGTTCGTCAATAAACAAAATAAAAATAAATATACCTCTTGCAGTAATACCAGTAACAGAAAAAGTTCCTCTACTTATAAATTATCTTGATTCAAACAAAAGTAGTAGAGTTAACATAGTGCAAAGCTGATAAAATTGGTGAAAAATACCATAGTACCTGTATGCATTAACTACAATTCAAATTTTTCATTATTAGTTTTAGATTATTTTCTGTAATGTTCAATTGACTTCAATACAGTGAAACGTTCTTTCTTTACAGTGAAACGTTCTTTCTTCAAAATCTTTTAGAAATTGAACAGAAAGGTAGTCCTTTTATCAATTATGGTGTTTTCATCTAGGATCATATATTTAAGATAATCTTAATTTATTAATTAATTTATTGTGTAACGTTGGATTTGAAATTTCAATTCTTGGTTTCAATATTACTTTTACATTTGACTAAACATTTTTGAATTATATTTTCTTTACTTCTGCACTTGTTCACTATATTTCCATTATGTATATGTTTCAGTGAGTTTATCTCAATTTGCTGATTCCAACATTATTTTCTATTTTTTTTTATAGATGCTTGTCCAAATTTTGGTTTTGTTGGCACTGTCTAATCTTGAGATTTTTCTTGAAAGTATTTCCTATTTTTTTGGAACTCCTGCGTATGAATTATAATGGTTGGCATTATTTGTAATTTTTGAATTTGACTTCAGTATATCAGTTTTTTTAACTGCTTAATTTTTCTATTTGCAATCATTTTCTTTGGTTTGGGGTTGAACTTTTTCTCTTCATCTTGTAGTGTAGAATTGTAGTTGAAAAATGAACTCGCTGGTTGCATTTATTTTCTTCAATGAATAGAAAAACAGACTGACTAGGTATAAAATATGTACATTCAACATATAGTCTGAATTAGAACTCGTGAGGGTACTGACTCCCGACCGCAGGGTCCACGTCAGCGCCATTAGGGATGGCTTTTTGCGATGATCATATGCGCCGACTTGGGAGGGGAATAAGACATGCAGTATTGAAAGAGATTGTTGAAATGATAAAAATTGCAATTTTTGTTTTCAGGCTATCACTCTTATCAACACCTTATTTAATTATGAGGAAACAAACACCAAACATGTCTTAGTTGTTTGTCCACTTTCTACAGTGAATAACTGGTTGAAGGAAGTGAAATTTGCATTTGAAGGTATTCCAGAAGAAAGAAATTTCTCCGTTTTTTCTATATCGTAAGTATATATGAAAATTGGTTGGAAATTAAAAATCATTTCATACTGAGTGGTAGTTCAGTTGCACGTATCACAAAAATTTTGGTTGCACCATCTACTTTGTTACTTTTGTTTCATTAAACCGCAACTTTTGAAAGTTTATAATATCCAATATTTTAAAATGCGAGCAAATTTATATTAGATAAAACGCGTGCCTGAATGACGTCAAAGTTCATGTCAACAAAATGTATTAACACGGTCTTGTCTTGTCGTTGGTCAGTCTATTTAAAGTTTTGCAAGTGTTTGACCATTAGTTTTTATTGTTGAGGTACTGTAAATCTCCCGGACCTATGTATTTTTTCATTATAGAAACAGACACGACGATAAATACGAAACAGTAAAAACTTGGTGGTTACGTAAAAAAACATTATTGATTCTTGGTTATGAGAGTTTTGAAATATTGACAAATGATCGTAAACTGGATAAAATCGATGCACGCTTCAAAGAAATAATTTTGGAGGCACTAATCAACCCAGGTAAGATAACTTTTCAATCATTTGATATCATTTTCAGCTTTCTTTTATTTTGTAGGCCCGGATTTGGTTATATGTGATGAAGGTCATTTATTGAGAAACAAAAATGCTTTGAAATCCATGGCTTTGAGTAAAATAAGAAGCAAAAGGCGCATTATACTGACTGGAACACCTTTACAAAATAACTTATTAGAATGTGAGTACATCTCACAAATTGTAATAAATATAATTAATTTTCACTGGTAAAATACAACTGATTGATTTATTTCCACAAGAAGCTTGATTTTATCAATTTTATATTTCACTTATAATAATAATAATAATAATAATAAAAGTACTGAAGATGACCTGAAAATATATACCTCCGGAGAAAAGGATCTACATCAGTCCTTGAGGGTGGTGCAAGAGTACACGCATGCTATCGGAATGGAGTTTGGGATCGACAAATGTGCCATGGTTTATCTCAAAAGAGGACGATGCGAGGAGTACGGAGAGCATGTCCAGTTCGTAAACGGAAGCATCCTACATCATCTTGATGCCGAAGAGACGTACACTTACCTAGGGGTGGAACAGTGCCGCTTCCAAGAGGTAACCACTGTTAAAAACTCTCTTCGCGACAAGTATCAGCACAAACTCCGACAGATCTGGTCGTCAGAACTGTCGGGAAAGAACAAAGTTGCTGCAACTAATATGCTTGCCGTTCCGATCTTACTCTACTCTTTTGGAGTGGTGAAAAGGACTCAAGAGGAGCTGCGACATCTCAATGTGAAAACTCGTAAGATGATGCATCTTAATAGGAGCTTGCATCCTAAATCGTCCGTTCCACGGTTGTACTTTCCCAGACAGCTGGGATGCCGTGGACTTTTGAGTTTGGAGTGTCTACATAACAGAATGGTACTGGCTGGAGCCTGTAAAGTTATCAGGAGTTCAGATCCCCTTCTCTACTTGGTCTTTGACCATGAAAAAGCAGGGATCGGAGCATTTCTTTTCAAGGCAGCATCCCGTGCAGCCGATGAACTTGGTCTCGTTTTCGACTTTGAATGGGTTAATCCAAACTCCGTCACCGAGTTGGAGCCCATTCAGCAAAAGGCTCACATTAAAGCAGCGAAGACTGGAGTGCTTCTGCAGCTGCATAAGGATAAGCCAATGCATGGGGTCTTCTTCAAGAACATGGAAGACCTTGGCTTATCCAAAAATCTGACCTTTGCTTTTCTCAGGTCAAGTGAGCTGAAGTCGGAGACCGAGGGATTCATAAAGGCCTGCCAGGATGGTGTCTTTGACACCCTGGTCTACCGTAGCCGCGTGATTGGTATAGAGATCCCCGACACTAGATGCAGAGCGTGTTATGGGGCGCCTGAGACTCTTATGCATTTGCTGTCAGCATGTCCAGCATATGCGGTCTCAGCCTATATCCACAGGCATAACGCGGCTCTACGAGTGTTGTACTACCATCTACGACACTCGTACGGTATATACGAGACACCGGTGTTGCCTTCTGCTCCGAGAGATATTGAGTCCGTTGTGGAGAATGACAAGTGCCGAATATATTGGAACTACTCACTCCCCACCCTCAGGCAAATACAAGCCAATAAGCCTGACGTAGCCCTCCATGACGATTTTCGTCATAGAGTTTTCGGCTCCTGGCGAAACGGACTAAATATCGAGACTTACTCTTTGAACTCCGCAGGCTCTACCCAAACCATTCTGTTAAAATGGTGGTTCTGATTATAGGGGTCCTTAGTGGTATGATGGACACACTGCTCTCGAACTTAAAAATCATACCGGCTTGCCATAATATGGCAGAAATCTTAGCCGGACGAATGCAGAAGGCCGTCATCCTTGGTTCACTCCGTCTGCTCAGGGCACATGATTCTCGGACCCAGTAGTTGCTCACCCCACGGACATGGGGAGTGGCTATCTGGGTAAATGTCACCAGCGCGCCTTGCGGATGTGTCGGAGCTCCGGAGACAGGGCCCGACTGGTATAATCCAACCGGATAAAAAAAAAGTACTTTATTGAACATAAATACAAAATGCTCAACGGGCTATTGAGTGAGGTCCTTCTGTCCTGTGTAATACAATAAGTATGTTGATTATAATTGTTACATGTTTGGAATAAGGGTGATTGTTGCAATGAATTTAAAAAGACACAAAAATTGCGTGGAAAGTTCATTTTTCATTCTTCTTGCATGTGTGTGAGGCACTCGTACACCGTTCGCGTTGGGTAGATGAATTTTTGCTGATGGTTTTATTTCAGTACCATTGGTTCTATTAAGTCCATGTTATGTTGTTTGTGGGCAAATTTTTGTGTTAGGTTGGATATTCTTCTTGAGATGGGTTGTGTGCTAGTGAGATGGTATAGGAGTTCGTTCGAAGGATTATGAAGTGGGTTTCTGGGGTGCCGGATTTTTGTAATTGTTCGAAGACTTGATGTTTCTGTGACTTCCAGATTTCTAACAGCTGGTCTTCTTCAGTTGGTATATATGGGATGTGTGTATTCTAGGATGGATCTACAAATCATTTTATCAATATCGGAAACAATTTATCTGGGGTACAGACACTGCTGTGCGCCCCTCCTGTTACCCCACCCGACGCATTAACGGACCACGTAGCAATGCGACACAGTGCTCGGCGATATCCTTCCTCGAGCGAGTCGAGGAGAAATTGTTATGCTCTTTCAACATATAAGCAAGCTATTCTTTATCCTCTCATGAAACCACCATACCCAAGATAAATACTGTAGATGTGGGCTGCTGTTTTCATGTTGATACCTTCTTTCCTGGTGATTACGTTCTTGAAATGTTTTGTTCTTTGTATGCATTTTGTCTTTATATTTTTGGTGTGGTGGTGGAAATGAGTTTATTGTCTAGGTGTATTCTAAGATATTTCACTGTGGTTGAACATCTGACAGTTTGGTTGTTTATTATTATCGTGGGTGAGTTATCGTTTGGTGTGTGATTGAATATGATCAGCTGGTACTTTTTGGGGTTTGGTTTAAGCCTCCATTTGTCGAACCATCTTTGAGTTTTGTTAATGTCAAGTTGTAGGTTTTCAATTGTGTTTTTAAGGGAATTATGGCGGCTCACAAGTGCTGTGCCATCAGTATATTGCAGTGTGTAATTGTTTTCATTGAACTCAGGCTCCATTTGGTCCTGCTATTTTTACTAATAGTGAGCGCTGTGACAGATAGTCCCCTATCAGATGAATCAGGTATTTTGGAAAGTTTAGTATGAACAGTTTGTAGAGCAGTCCTATGTGCCATACACTATCGAAGGCCTTATTGATATCTAAAAAATTGCCGCACTTCTTTGCCCTGAGAGCTTGCTTGTCTGAATGTTGGATGTGATGATCGTTAAAGGGTGGATGGTAGAACATTCATATTGGTATTGGGGAATAGCCCTTCCAACTGCTTCCTCGATCAAGTTTCTCATGATTTTTTCGAAGTTCTTTCCTATGACTGGTAGTAGTGTAATCGGTCTGAAGATTTCTGGTTTGCTATGGTCCGATGAGGGTTTTGGGATGGTGATAATCGTTCCTGTTTTCCATTCGGGAGGCATGTATTGCGAGTTGAGGCAGTGTTCATATATTTTGATGATGTAAATCAATAGGTGTTTTGATATCTGATCTTGCCCTGGAGCTGAATTCTTTCCTTGATTTATTATTTCAAAATAGAAGTCTTCTTTGATGGGTTCGATAGTATATTGTGGTACAGTAGTAAAGTTGCCAAAATGCCAGTTGTTCACTTCATCATGGAATTCTTGGTTATATTGAGAGTCTTCATCTTTTTTGAAGGCATTGATGAAGTGTTTTGCCATGATGTTGGCTTTGTATATGTCTAGTGTAAACTCTTCTCCGTTCTTTTTCAAAGAAGGCACGTTGTTCAATTTAGGTTTGAACTTCGATACTTTCTTAATATGTTGCCAGTAATTTCGTAATAATTTCGGCCTTGTAGCTCATTTGTCGATATTGCCTGTACATTGCTCGTTTTTTTAAATCACTGCAGTGATGAAGGGGGGAAGTTCGTCTTAGATTTGGGAGAGTTTTCTTGGACTAGTTGACTCAGTTTATTGTTAAATTCTGTTATTATGTCTCTGTTGATGACATGGTGTTCATTTACAAATTTTTTCATTGCATTATTAACATTTTCCATATTGCATTTATTTAAATTTCGCTTTTTTTCTTCCTCTTCTTTGATTGTTTTCTGGAGGTCAATTTAAATTTCGATTGCCAAGTGGTTCTGTTACTCTGTAGGTTTTTGATATATCTGGGGATGATATATCTGGGGATGAATCCGGGTTGTTTGCCATAATAAATGTTAGTGGTGCGACTGCCTTCTTGAATGTAGAGTTGTTGAGAAAGTCTTTGATCTGCTTGTTTTTTGTTCTGTTGATATAGAAGTCCCATATTATCAAGAGGTATTTGTATAGGGCTACCATTGTAAGAATAGTGTTTTCAATGGTGGAAGTTATGGATGTATACTAGAATTACATGTAACTTGTTGTCTAAGAAAGGTATAGTGAAATGTGATGCTCCATAAAGAGGGTTGTTAATTCTTGGGGGGTTAGCTTTTTTCATGTTCAGTGATTGGTGAGTCTTGATTAGGATGTGCCCTCATTTTTATTAACAATGCTTCCTGCTCTTTGATGAATTTTCCAATTTCGGTACTACTACTACTAGAAAAAGTCCGCAGTTAACGTCATTGGCTTCGAGTTGCATATAATGTGTTATTTGGGTACGTAGCTGTGTATGTTGGCATATATAATTTTAAGAGACTTGAACATTAACAGCATCGACTTCTCCCAGCGTGGATTCAGTTGGTGATGGTTGGTCCGATGTATTAAGATTGAACATGAAGACGAATGCTTCATTTTGTCCCGGAAACACCACGTTTGTGTCGATTTTGAATTCTTGGACAAATCCCATTTTCAGCTTCTGTAGCAGTTCTGCCCTGTTCTGGTTTTTGGTTTGTTTTTCCTAATTTAAGCGTTCACTATGTGATCGTGTATTGTGAGTGGAGCATGAATTTTGTAATTTTTCAATTTTGATTTGATTTTCTTTGACATTTTGTTTAGTGGTTTGATTGTTACATTGGGGATTCCCTCTATTGGTTGCCTTGGCCTTTTTGGGCTATTCCAGGCATTGCATTTGGGTGGTACGTTGTTTTTGCATTGGTTGGTTGTGTGGTTTTGTTCACATTTGGCACATTTAATTTCTTTGTTGCAGTGTTCAGTAGTATGGGTGAACTGGAGGCACCTTTTGCATGGTATTGGGGTAGGTGCTGGTGAATTACTGGTATATACTGGGTAGTGCCTGCAGTTTCTCATACTATGTCAAAGAAGTAGTTATTATCCTAATATAGGATGTTGGGCTTTTGAAGCTTCTAGATATTATCCTTTTACAGTATCTGTGTTCGATTCCTTTCTAAGTGAAGGCAGCACTGATATTCTCGTCTGTTATGACCTTTTCAACCGATGAAATAACTGCTGAGCATGAAGGTTCTTGGACTTTTTGGGTAGGGGTAGATTTTATTGATGGGTTGGTTTCGGTAAATTTAGATTTGATATCTCATTTTTTTAAATTTTCTAGGTGGTTAGTTAAAAGCAATTTAGGGGCATTAAATTTAAAAAGAAATCCCTTGGTTGCTTGCATAATTATATCTTTATTGCCTGGTTTTTCATTCTCCCAAATGTTTGCCATTTTAATTCTATTAATGTTTTTAGGCACATTTATATAAAAGAGATTGTTGTATTGTTCGTTTACAAACTCATTCATTTTTGTAAAGAAGTTTCGGTTGTTTTTGTGGGCCGAGTGTTTCTTGTGCTGCTACTATTAGCACCTGGGCTTGCACCTACAATTATTTGTTGGATTTGTTGTTGTGATAAAGGCTTTGATTTCTTGGACGTGTTGTGAAGATTGTTTCCTGCTTTTCTTTTTTTATATCTGACATTTTTCCAGACTCCTTCATCCTCCATCTCCATCTCACTGTATGCTTCATGGTTACTATCACTACTTGACCCGGACATAATTCAGGGTTTGCTCGCGTACTATTTTGATGTTTCAGTATTACTCGACAGCTGCCGCTATAGTAATAAAATAATAATAATAATAATACTCCCTCATACATAAACACTCGTAGAGTGTGCCCAAAGGCATAGCCAGTGAAGGTAGAAGACGGCTATTATTATTATTTGCCGTGGCGCTCCGAAGCGTATTCACTTTTCACCTGTAGGAAAACATTCAGCACCATTTTGGGTGGTCGGTATGCACTCCAAGCTAGCACTAGACGAGATTGGCATCTAGACAACTCACAATACACTTGCTTTTCAACAAGGCATGTGGTCACCTATCGATACGATAAAACGTATTTGAGAAAAAATCTCTCGTACATACATCGGGCTCGAACTGACTATCGCTATGTTGAAGTTTATTACCCGTGTTAGGTATATTTATATAAAACTTTATCTAGTTAAGATTTAATTCCTTTCAGTTTCGTCAGTTCCTTATGAACTTCATTATTTTGTCTTGGTTTGGAAAACCATAACAAAATATTAAAAAGGGGAACATTCTCCATCAAAATAAAAAAATGAAAAATTTGATTTATTTGTAATATCTAACAGAAAACAACTACTTCCCCGGCAAAAGCCACGCTGATATATCTGATAGATATTGTGAAAAGAAAAGAAAAAATCTGAAAGTGAAAATTCGCATTTTCTCTAGTTTTCATTGAAAAAATCATTAAATAAATTCGATAGGGAGAATGTTATTAAAAAATATCACTCACAGAAATCGTTCATCTGTTTTTTTCAATCATATCAATCTCCCTGACGAGCTTGGCAAAGCGAAATAGATATTTAGTCGAGAGAAGCGAACCTTGCTTCAATGAAATGAACGATTTCTGTGAGTGATATTTTTTAATAAAATTCTCCCTATCTAATTTATTTAATGATTTTTTCAATGAAAACTAGAGAAATTTAAAAAATCAACTATCTGAATGAAAATGGGAATTTTCACTTTCAGATTTTTTCTTTTCAGTTAGAGTCTTTTCACAATATCTATCAGATGTAGTTCAATGTCCAGCGTGGCTTTTGTCGGGGAAGTAGTTGTTTTCTGTTAGATATTAATGAATCACATTTTTCAATTTTCATGGAGAATGTTCCCCTTTTCAACATGAATACCTCCCAAGAGGTTATCTTGAACGATGGAAAATAGCTACTAAAGTTTGTCTTTTAGCCGCAGATGATTCCACAACAGATTTTATGAATATCCTATACATATTTTCGAACAAAAACCATTACAAAATATTTTCCTCTACATTGAAATATAAAAATATTCATATAATGCAAATATAGTAAACAGTTCTTGAGACAAATAAATTAACATTTGTTTTCTTCTCAGATTATCACATGGTGCAATTTGTTAAACCAGACCTACTTGGTAACTCCAAAGAATTCAAGACCAACTTTGTGAATCCAATAACAAATGGTCAATACGAAGATTCAACAGAAGATGATATCAAGTTGATGATGGAAAGAACCCATGTATTACATAGGTTGTTAGTAAAAACTGTTCAGGTGAATTTCCACATTAATATTTTTACAACTGATGATTACGAAACCTCTTTAAAGATGTACAATAAGCCTTTTTGACTGTATTGATTCAGATTCAGAATAAAAGCCTGTATGTGATTAAATGGTAAATGTATTTGAGTATAGTTTATACGAATTCAGTTGAGACAACAGAAAAACTGAAATTCCACTTAGAGTCGGGCGTATCTTTTATGCAACAGGCGGCGGATATTTTTTTATTTTTTTTTATAAAAATTGCACGTGTTGTGTGAAGCAGAAGTTGTTTTTATATATTCGAGAAATAAAACGACCTAGTTCAATTCAAAAAAATATTTATAATTAAGGGCTTCCGGTAGAACCGGGACAGCCAGACGTGAACTGAGCCCTTTCGCACCCCATTCGAGTTTTTCAAGGAAAACGAAATTTCAAGTAAAAAACCTAATGGAAATAAATAATCATTCTATAAACATAAATTAAAATTATGTTTACTCTTAAGAAAGGAAGAATAAACAGAAAGTTTCACACTATAACTATTACTATCACTTTCAAGAACACTTTTTGTTACATAAATTACAATTTTCAGAGGAACAAAGAACGAGATATACTTATTATCGTGGAAAATTTCACTTTCAGAGTTTTAGTCGTTATTATCGTTAATGATAATCGGATTGATCGGTGGTATGACATTGTATTCATTTTCTTTGTCTATCACATGGGATACATATTTCTTCCATATATCACTTCCAGCCATTCCATCTACCACTGTTCTGATATCATTCAATACAAACCCACTCAATTCTGGCAGTTCATTATATTTTTTCAGTTTCCCTTTAATTGCATCCCATATTAACTCAATGGGGTTGAAAATACAGTAATATGGCGGTAGACGTAGCATAACATGACCATGTTTATCAATAAGTTTATTAAACACATATTCCTTCTTGATTTTTTGTTCTTAATCAATCAATTCCAATGATATTTTCTTCTTAATCAATTCCAATAATATTTTCTTCGTGTTTTTCTGGGGTGTTTCCATGTTTTTACTTTCCATGAACTTGATTATATCGCCTTTTTTCGTATTGCTGTTTATTTTTCGATAATGACGGGAATGATACGATGCATGGTAAGAGCTGCTACTCTGCCCATTTTTCAAACAATACAGCGGTCATGTCCTCATGATAATTAGCAGATGATTGCTTAATATTTTTTGCAGACAACAACGCATTAGGAACAAATCCTTTTTCATTTCCTGCATGAAGAATTATAATTCTTTTTCCTCTAGAACTTACATAATCAATTGAAATATTACATTCCCCTACATGGAATGAGACCCAAACAAATCGTCTTTCGCATAACGAGAGTAAATATTTCCTTGCTAGATCGTATGTGTTCCTTATACAACAAATACTCGAATGAAATTACCTGCGGAATTTTTGATACTTCGCCTCGTATCTTTAAATCCCAACTGGATAATATTTTCACACAAACTTCATGAATAATACAATAATAATACACTCCCTGGTAATATATTTATATTTATAGTGAATAATATGCAAGTTACCTGCACAGCAGAAAGGTTTCCTCCTTCTCCGGTGATGTACTCTCACCCACCCCTATTCAGGTATTTTTTTTTTTACTGAATATATGAAAGCTATATCGATAGTATCATTATGTCTAGTGATAATATAGTAATTAAGTAATATATGCCATGTGTTAATTGAATGCTATACAATGAAATTGTTAAAATAAGAAACATGTAATTAGGATACACCTGTATGTTTCTTCGAATAAAATAAAATAAAATAAAACATGTAGCTTTCAAAGTAATACACTTGTTTTTATCTACCCAACCGAACTGGACGACAGAATGGGTATCAAACCACGTTTTGTCAACCATACGAACTAAATACGATATATAAATATGCCTCTGAGTCTAGAGGCACCGCACTGTCCAGTAAATAAATCTTCTAACTATTTGAAATTCCACAGCGGTAAGTCAAAGACGTCCGCTCTCTGACCAATTAGAAATCGACAGCGACCAACCAAAAGCGTTCGATTGTCATTTCGCCCTCCATTTTTATCTAATAGAGTTCCCGTCGACTCCCAATCAATTTGAGATGAGGAGCGGTTAGAGAACAGTAACATGTTATTCATGCCTATGCAAATTATCAGCGGAAATTTGTATATTGATATAACTTCGTATGATTGCTTGGTTCTGTGCTGTCTCAATAGGGAACTTGCACAAAAATTAAATTCGAAAAAAAAACACCCACAAACGTAAGTTTATACTACTAGGAGACCCACTGTTCTTATTACTTTTTATTTGATAAATATAAGGAATTCAATGCGGCAAACTTGGCTGGGACCGGTTATGTCGTCATACAGCTCATTGAGACATGGCGCCTGGCGGCAGATAACCGTTTTAGTCTTCTCAGTCTCAGTTTCTAGGTGATTTGTAGAGTGTGTGTGTGCTATATTATAGCATACGTTTTATTTATGCTTATTAATTTTTGCCGTTTTCAAATTAACCCCTTTAGACTTTTAATTAACCCCTTCAAACTCATTTTTAGTTGTAATTTGTATTTCAGTACCTTATATTTACTATACTTTTATTTTTATACTTTAAATGGGCTTGCTCGTAATTGAATAAATAAATAAATAAAACTAAATATTCAAAATGACCCCGAATTAAACGTGAATACTTATGGCCGCCCTACTGCCTTCCGATCAAATGAGCAGTGTGACGTTACGACCATTCCCGCGCGTTTCGTGTCGTTTGAAATGAATAGCTAGCGGTCATAACTATAATTGTTTACTTCAAATCAAATATTGCGAATTAAGGGCTGATATTTGGTATGTGCTGTTTCTATAGACAAATATATTGAAGGCACAAAAAAAATGTTCAAGTTCCCCATTGAGTTCGTATAAACTATAATTATTTCAATTATAAATGTAATTTTGAAAAATCACTGAATACAATTCTTTGTACATTCCAGAGAATAGAAGATACCGAACTAGAGATATATCTCCCGAAAATGATGGACCATGCATTATTCATTCAACTCAGCCAGGTCCAGGTAGAACTCTATAATCACTTTTCCAGTATTGTAAAGTTAAAGGATAATAAAAAACACAAAGGATTCCTCAGCGAGTTTTCTATATTCCAATATATTTGCACTCACCCTCAGATTTTGTCGATAATGGAAAAGATGAGGAATAAGAGAATAAAAGAAAGGGATGTCATTACAAATGAGGATGATCAACCGATATGCCATTTGGGTGGTTGGTGGAAAGAAAAATTACCTGAAGATGCTGCAAAAAAAATTGAATATGGTAACAAATTGGTTGTTCTCAGGACTATAATCGAAGCATGTGAAGAAGTTGGTGATAAATTGTGAGTATTCAGTGATCATAATTTGTTATACAGGGTAACCCAGGGTTAAACCGCCAAACGATCAGTATTGAATTTTTAGACGAAAATAAGATGTTTTCTTCATACAAGCACGTGTCCAAACTTGCTTAATTTTTAAGATACAGGGTGTCAATATTTTTAGAAAAAATCAGTTTTTAATTCATTATTCAAAAACCCTTTGGCCAATTCTGATTGAATGAAAAACTAATTTTTTCTGGAAACTTTGACACCCTGTATTTCTAAAACGAAGCAAGTTGAGACACATGCTTGTTTGAAGAAAACATTTTATTTTCATCTAAAAAATTAATACTGATCGTTTGGCGGTTTAACCCTGTATATTGGAGTATTTGTCAATGCTTGATAGAAGGTCATTAAACAAATAGTAAAATATTTTAAATATAGCTTCTTGTGCATTATATACCATATAGTCTAAGATCCGAAATAACCTTCACCCATCTGTTCAATGGATGAAAAGTATTTTATATAAAATTTAGAATGTTAAGTGTTGGTAAAAAAATTCCTGGCCAGACTGATTAATTACAAATTTAAAAAAAGTTTTGTTTTTAAACATTGCAAACATTAGTTTAACGAAAAAATTTTATATCAATCGAAAGTATGAAGCCTATAAAATATACAAACGTTGGGTTGTCTATTTTTTTTCTGGGGTATCTATTGGATTGGCAGGTATAAACAGGTAAGTCTATACCAGTAGTTTACACCTATCTGTTTAATAAATAAATCTTATGTCAAAATAAGCGTTATTTCATTGCAATCAACATGATATACGGTTGTCTGCGAAAAATCTGGTGATGCTTTGAAAGAAAAATTTTGGTGCAAATGAAAATGTTTGACAAAGAGGCCAGTTTTGAAAATATCATAAATATGTAGTCAACATACATACAAACAAATAAAATGAGTAGTATGTTAAGTGTAGCTGGAAATTAGTGTCATGACTGTTTTGGTAATTTCAGGCTTGTATTTTCTCAAAGCTTAGGTGAGCTTGACCTCATAGAGCACTTTTTGAACGAAATTGGTACGAGTAAATGTCCATTGTGGAAAAAAAAACGAGATTATTCTCGAATGGATGGAACTGTTTCTATTGAAGATAGAGCTGATATCTGTGATAAATTTAATGATACCAATAATAAAACCTTGAGGTGAGGAATTTGATGAGAATGAGAATAAATTTCGTTAATAAACTTCTCAATTATTTCAGACTGTTACTGATGTCCACAAAAGTAGGTGGTTTAGGATTAAATTTGACAGCTGCAAATAGAGTTATAATAATGACTGTGAACTGGAATCCTTCATACGACACTCAGAGTGTTTTCAGGGCTTACAGATTCGGTCAAGAGAAAGAAGTTTATGTCTACAGGTTAATTTCTTTGGTAAGTTCAAATAACCTTCTGAAACTTTTAGGTGTCATTTTTATTTCATTGTTTCTGTAATTTTTCTGTTATACAATTTATTTATAGAAATACCTGACAATGTAATCTCTCTCTCTCTCTCTCTCTCTAGTACCCTCTAATTTTATAAAGAATATCATCGATTATGGGTGATATTTTATTTCAAATAATTTCTATATGTTTTTACTAACTGATGGTTTCATCAAATATAAAGTTTTGTAGAGTATATGATCATTTTCAAATATTATGGGGAATTTTTGGCCATGCATGATTCTTCTATGATTGTGACTTTGCCATGAAAGGTTTTTGTGCTAAACTTTTTGGGATATGATTTTTGTACAATATGCATTTTTGAATGGGATATTCAGATGTGAAAGATCTAATCCTATAGTTACCAATTTCTGTTAGGTATTCGCCGATGAAATCCATCTTGTATATGCTATTATGGATGGTTCATACAGTTTGACCCATTTAAGATGAAAGCACCCTTATTAAACTTCCATTTTTCAACCGACTGGAATGTTTTTTTTTTTCGTTAGGTATACATTCAAAAAGTCTTGGACACCAAATTTCATGAATAAATCTCCATTTCCACGAGCATCTAATTTTATTTTTCAAGGTCAAAAATCTAAAAAACTTACTAGCGATTTTTTTATGACAACAATACTGGATTCGCAACATTTTTAAATGGTTCATAGGTAAACTACGTTGAAATGCGTCAATGAATAAAAAAGTTATAAATAAGAGAATGTAATTTGAACAATCTGCTGTTTAACCCACCAATTCAATTTCAGAACTTTAATCAAAACTTTGACTACACCACTGGATTAAGGGTGTCTCGAAATATCACTGACTATGGACTACTTGTTCAACCAACACTTTCAATATACCCTTTTGTGGGACTAACTATGGACGGAACACATTTGTTGCTCGTTCAACCAATTTAGCAAATCAGTACAACTTTTTTGATATCCGTGATAGTTTTGTACGCCAATTAAAAGATGTAGTCATATGATCATATTAGGCTCTATGCTTTTGTTTATATTCGTTCATAAACACTTGTGTTGTAAATTAAATTTTAACTTTAGCTCTGTTTACTACTAACATTATATGTATTATCTGTAAAGGGGTTTTCCCCGTTTATAAATAAATAAAATAAATAAAATAAATAAATATAATTTCATTGAAATCTGTTGATGAATATAAAGTATGAAATAAAATTACATTTTCCTGAAATTCCATTAACATATTTTTCAAATTTTATTATCATATGCTTTATTGAAAATGTCACGAATCCAGTGGTGTGATCAGATTTAAAAAAAAAAAAATAGATAGTAATTGTTTTAGATTTTTTACCTTGAAAAATAAGATTAGTTGGCTATGGAAATGGAGATTTATTCATGAAATTTGGCGTCCTAGTAGACTTTTTGAATGTCTACCTAACAAAAAAAAAAACATTCCAATCTGTTGAAAAATGGAAGTTTTATAAGGGTGCTTCCATCTTAAATGGGTGACACTGTAAATCCATTTATTCATCATTATTTTTTTATTCCGGTGTTTTTACATTTTTAATGTTTTGTAGGGTTATTTTATTATAATAAACAAATGAAAACGTTTTCAGGATACAATGGAAGAAAAAGTATATCATCGTACTGTAACCAAACTAGCAATAGCTCACCGCGTTATAGATAAACATCAAATCAGGAGGCACTACCAAAGAATGCATCTTCAGGAATTATATTCATGTAAACCCAGTGCCGACGAAGGGAGGCCTACGCCTAATGTTCCTGAAGATCAGATGCTAGCCAAAGTGATACTCAAATTGCCTTGTATTTTCAAATTTCACGAACACAAGACTCTACTGGAGAACAGACCAGAAGACAATCTCAGTGAACAAGAACTAACATCTGCTTGGGAAGCTTGGAAAAACAATGAAAATGCAGCCCGTAAGTTTACATTATATAATCACTTCATAAATATAGGAGAAAGTATAGCCAGTAACATAATGAATATCAACAGAATAGAGGTAGAGGAATCAAGGTATATAACCAGAAAAAATCTTATTGTTACATAATTCGCGTTCAACCAAAGTAATTGATATCTGTAGACCTATTACAGTGTCTATCAAAACTAATTCAAATAATTATCAAAAAACGCATTTATTGATATTGATGTCATATAAGTTCCAAGAAAACAGTGGGTGCTCAGTGCTACAATAGATTTTGTAAATTACATCTCACCCAAACTCCACTGAAAATATTTTGTGTAGTACAGTTTTTATAGATTTGCGGAAGGTTTTTGATGTATTCAGTCATAAAATACTCTTGAATAAAATGGAAGACATAGGTATAAGAAGGAATCTGCTCACATTACTTAAAACATATTTACTAAATAGGAAACAATATATTATCTTTGGCAATAACTGCAGTGAGGTTCAAGAAACTAATTATGAAGTGCCTCAGGGGTCGGTCTTGGGACCCTTCTTATACACTTTACTTTTGCTGATGACTCCATTCTGGTCTAGACAAGCGAAGATAATGACATATTTTGCTGTCTCATTTTCTCTCTTCGGGGATTTTAACCACCACTGAAAATTATGTGAGTGTTGAGTTAAAAAAATTAAAATTTAGCAATCAAACGTGTGCTAGGCATATGGAAAATAAATTTACTCATTCATGGTATTCTAACACATTGACAGGTAGGAACAATCTAATAGTGAAAAACCAAAACTGTGATGTTTTCTGTTCTGGTAACAACAGTATTTTTTATTGTTAAAGATCTTTGAAATAACCAGACTATTATCTATGATATTTCTAGAACTTGGATTTTTACTATTTCTTATTCCCATTAAACGTTTATCTAATTGTCGATCTATCACAATAAATAAATATAAACATTACAATAACCAGGGTTCGAAGGATATATATATCCGATATATAACATAATACATGTCATATTTATTATCTGATATATATCATGGATATTCATTGAAAAATTAAAATTTGCGGTGCTGTTTACAAATAAATGTAATTATTACCGTGAAAAAAAAAGCGTACGACTATGTCACCATTCAACAGTTAAAACGGTAAATCCCCGGTCAGGCGCCAGTGAATCCCCGATTCCCCGATCCAGTCGAAGACATACCAGTTCCAAATACCTCTTCCAAAATACTGGTAGTATCTAATATCGGCGCGATATTCGAGACTTGTACCCATTCTTCGTCAACGCGACAAGTGTCTAGCCGTACCAATTCTACTTTTGATCCCGCAGTTCCGCATGCGCACAACTCGATGTAATTTGCGTGCCTGCTTCACTTTAGCCCTTTGACATAATTCCATCATATCTGGTATCACTGGATTCGTAATGACGGTCCCTAAACAAATATATAAAAATATACTGTGTGTCTCATTAAAAAATATCACCAAAGTTATTTTTACTCAAAGGTGGATTCCAGGATTTTTTCGAAATATCTTCATATTCAGAAAAAATGAAATTATCCGTTACTTTAGGACCTCACTGTATAAGTAACATAAGAAAAAACACAAGCTTTAAACATCCCATTGAACAGATGTATAAAGACATTCAACAGTCTGCCACAGTTTTATAGTTGTAGTCCTAATTTAACTCTAGCCAATATAAAAATAAAATAAAATTCATGTTTAAAGGGAATATTAAATTGTAATATGAGAATTTGAATGTGTCAGAGTATAAATATGTATTTTGTGTATGTACTTTTTTGAATTATTTAAAAGTATTGTAAACAAATAAATGAATAAATAAATGAATGAATAAATGATTGAATGAATGAGTAGCATAAAAATTATTAACATTTTTAGAAGCAGTCCCTCATCCGAAGAGTCGGGCTGTTCCTCCTCCGAAGAATCAAGCAGTCCCTGCACAACAGACTCAGGCAGTTCCTGCACAACAGGCTCAGGCAGTTCCTCAACAAAATACTCAGACAGTCCCTCCACAACAGACTCAGGCAGTACCTCCTCAAAGGACTTGGATAGTCCCTCCTCAATGGACTCAGACAGTCCCTCCTCAATGGACTCAGACAGTCCCTCCTCAAAGGACTCAGACAGTCCTTCCTCAATGGACTCAGACAGTCCCTCCTCAAAGGACTCAGATAGTCCCTCCTCAAAGGACTCAGACAGTTCCTCCTCAATGGACCCAGACAGTCCCTCCTCAAAGGACTCAGACAGTCCCTCCTCCAAGGACTCGGGCAGTCCCTCCTAAAACAAATTCAGAAGTCCCTCGGCAAAAGACGCAGGCGGTTCATGTTCCAAGAATTTTGGCACAAGCTCTCCAAAATGGTCAAGCAGTTGCTCTGCAAAAGACTACAGCAGTCCCTCAATTTCAGACTGCCGCTCCTTCATTAGCTACTTCAATGGCAGCGATGAACTTTTTGGTTGGCCGGGCGAATCTGAATCAGCTTGCTAATACGAATTTGTCAAAAGTGGCAGCATCAAATGTTTCATCGGATCATGAATCTAGACAGTACTTCTTTCCGAAAAAAAAGTAAGTTGGTGTTGAGTAATCGTTTCTACTAGTTTTGTTATATTGATGAGAAGTAAGAAAAAAATATCAGTTATATTTTGCAGCTATAACAGTTGATATTTTACTGTCATTTGTCAAATAAAATCTCAAGTCTAACACCTTGGATGTTTTCTTGAAATCTTAGATGTGAAAAATAAAGATTATAGATAAAATATATATATGTGATTATGTTTGATAAAGATGATTATGATACTTCAACTAACACCAAAACAATCTATTGTCAGAATGTATACAACATGTGCAACATTTACCAACATTCTAATTAAAATTTAAAAAGTCTACTTGAGAAAGTTTCCAGCTAACTATGTAACGGCAGTCTGCTAGGGTAAAAAAAGTGTTCTGCGTTAAATTCGACGTTTCGGCTCCGATTTTGGAGCTTTTTAAGAACTAAAAAGGGATGAAAAGGAAACATGATTGAAAAAGCAAAGTGATTCTACACTGAGGTCTCAATTTGCCTATTCCCTAGGTCTCGTCACTGGCTCTCTCTAAGGTTCTACAGCTCAGAGTAATGAAAGACCTTAGAGATGCCGTCTCCATCCTTGTCTTGAAGTCAACATAACTTTGTTTACAAGCGCGTCCGTAGTCATTCGGGTAGTTTCGTGTATGCCCGCTCATTTCATTCGGATCAAGTTGTCATTCTTCGTTTGTATTAGGGTCCTTCTTACTCTAAATGTAAACAAACTGTCGATAACATTTCACCACCCGTCACCCCCCTCGCCCTCAAATTGTATAGAAAAGGATAGTTCATGTTCACTTCAAAATAGGTATTCGTGTAGGTATAGGCGGACATCTCTGTCTTTTATTACGCTGAGTTCTACAGCCTTTACCGCCGCATTCCGCATGTTGATCGCCCTTTATCCTTGTCTCTTCATTCTTCCTCTCCAATAGCTTTGTTTTCCATCATTTGTGTAATTCCCTGTATGAAAGTTCTAGCTGGATAATTCATAGCTTGTTCTGACCACCTACTTTCATCCATTCTCATAACATGCCTGTACCAATCAGTTGTCTAGTTTCTATATTATCAACAGTCGTATATATTTTCAATGTGAGTATTCCGATTTCTTTATTTGGTATATTATGCTCCAACCTTGATAACTTACTTGACCTTCTCAAATAATCCATTTTCTATTGTTGTACCTTTTTCCTATTTCTCATCAATAATTGCCAACATTCCGATTCATATTTCAATATTGGTTCCACAATTGATTGAATGCTGTTCATGAAATAATGATTCCCGAATATCATTCGACCATGACAAATAGAGACTAGTATTTTCTTTAGTTCATTTCGAGTAACTTGTATTTTGAGACAATCCAGTTAGACTATATGAACATCAATAATCATACAATAATTAAGATTATTAATGTGCATAATTATATGGTCAATATATAAAGTAAAAATAATAATCAGCTTATTTGTCATGGTCTTTTGATATTACCTACGCAGATTTCACCGGAGACGAATTTATTTAAGATGTTTAATCTTTACTTTACAAATCAATTGTATATCAAAATATCTCTATTTAAAATGAATTAACTTAAATTTAATCAAACATCACAATTCATGGCATTTGCAGTAAAATAAAAAATGTTCTTGGAAACAAAAGTTTTACATACAGTAATGAACTTTTTTCTCATATGGTACATACGTTTTGGCGGTCACTGTACAAATATTGAGAATCTGAAAAAACACCTTTCTGTTTGATTCTATGGTTATATTCTTTTAGTAGTAGGTGCTTCTTTAGATTAGCATTTTTCTGTTCCAGCATTGTAAATGCCTCTTCAGATCTCCCAAAACTACCTAATTCAAATCTGGATGTCACATTAAAAACGAAGGAAAATCTGCAGACCAGTAATGCCAGAATTCCTCCGCATATTGGCAAAGGTGCTAACCAATCTGCTAAGCTGGGGCATAAATTACCACCTGCAAAAACACCTGCCACATCAGTATCGAATAAACAAGTAGTGTACAATGGACAACGAGTACGCGAACCTAATTCATTGCATTCACCTATTATACCAGTGGCTAATGGGAATATTCCAAAGCCCAGTTCCAATACATTAGGAACAGCTGCTGGAGAAAACCAGCGAAGAATAATACCTCTCCCATCAGGTAATATTATTGATTATTATAAAAAAATGGAGTCGCAAATAACTCTTAACATAATTGGCCTGATATATCAATATCATTTTCATTCAATTTCATATAATTTATTTTCGTATAGAGTTTGTGACAAAGGCGGGTTCTCAACTTTGAAAGAGTCTCCAACAATTTTTGTATTCAAAAAGAGACTTATTGTAGTCATTGAGCATGATGTGAAAACTACCAGGTAAAATTTTGTGTGTACCATTTTGTGTCCTTTTTATATCAACTTCTTAACTCGTTCATTTATTACATTTTGTATATTCAGATTATTTATACTAATATGAACCAATATAGTCATATTACAGTGTTTTTATAGGGATGGCCTACTTGTAAAAAAAGAAATGAAAATTATGGGTTTATGTCCACAGTAAATAACACGTTTAAAAGTTTAAAAATTCACCATTGTGTAACACACACCCTGTATGATATATGTGTATATTATATTTAGGATGTTTGAAACGGATAGGTTATTTGCTTGATTGTTGAAAAAATGGCTGCTAGTCAATCCTTAGATTTCAATAAATGGGTGGCCAGTTGCCATAGGTCTAGGTATCAGCAGCTCTAATTTCAGCTAACATTGAATATTGGTTCAAGACCCAATAGACTTCCTCATGCCTTATTGGAAAGCAAGTGTGTTAGTTGCCTGGATGTCAATCCTGTCTAGTGCTAGCTTTAGTCCAATAACCACAGACCAACTTGAGCCAAAAGTGAAGTATGAATTGTAGATGAAACTCGGCGCATGACTTGTGTTGACATCATGCATATACTGGAGTTTATCCCAACACCAATCTTCTATTTTTATCACCTCAACACGTGTTTCAATCTTCAGTTCAATATTCCCTTTTGAAGATTATCACTTGGTGATTGAAACACGTGTCAAGGTATTAAAAATGGTGCTTTGGTGTTGAGATAAAACTCCTGTGTATTCATTACTATAAAACAGTGCAGTGCAAGGACATCATGCAAAAGTAGAAAAAGAAAAGTTTATCAAAAACCGGGGGTGAAACACAATTTTTTTTTTCATTTGAATATAAGTTGATAGTCTTTTTGCTGTAGTCTTGGAAAGTATATGGTTTATCAAAAAACAATTCAGACATGGTGAAAGACAATTCAATTCTCAACGAGATGATTCCTAGTAATACTGTATAAAATGCGCCCGTTTTCTCAGGAAACCTCCACTGCAACTTCGATAAAAAAAATAAATTAAAGTATATTTTGTTCCTGAAGATTTTTACCTTCTCATGCAAAAATAAATTGTAGGTATCTGAGTACTTAAAATGTTTTTTTCCCAATTGCACAGATACTCTTTATTCTCAGGGATTTGTTGGGGGTTGGCTGAATTATACACAGGCTCAGAGTTCCAAAAAAGCTTTATTCCGGGGGGTTGATGAATCTTGCTTGTCTTGATATTCTCTACAACTAAATAAAATGTTTTACTACCCACTTATAGATTGAAAAACTGAAGTAAGTATACAACCCTTATTCAGGGACCAGGAACAGAAAACCGGCCCATTTTCTAATGAAATATATTTAATGCTTACCTAAATAAAATGACCAGGCATCAAGCGCAAACGTCGTGTTGTCCGCCACTTGATAGAAACCAACAAGGCTCAAAATATTAGTTTTGGAAATATCGAAGAAAGAAGATGCTTGTTCTACAGCGATTGAACAGCTCAAAAACTTTCAACGTTTAGAACAAGTTTTGGATTGACGTGGCCGTTACTTGATGGAAATCTATAGTTATGACACTAAGATAAAAAACTATTAAAATTTCCACAAAATTTCCACATTTTGCGGAAATTTTAATCGTTTTTTACCTTAGTGTTTAGAACAAGTGTCCTGTTTTTATATCTCCCACTGAAAATGCCTTACAAATTGTATGGTTTTGAATTTGACATTTCTGCAACCAACGGTACAACAAGCAAAGCGACTATGGAAAGTTGCATAACCATAAGAGAACTAAATAGGTTATAGATCAATGTTGTCAATACAAAGAACATTAGTATTTCAAATGAACAACTTCGTTATACGTAAGAGTTTGAATTGAACTTCCATAAGTGGTTTCAGCAGACAATTCATTCAACATTCTGCGCTATTTGCGGATGATCCGAAAATCATGGATATTTTGGTTAATATGGAATAATTATACTGAAGTAGGAACCAGTACCAGGACTATATGCAACGACTTTAGAGTAGTGAGACAGGTGTTATTTATACATGCCAAAAATAACTGGGATTTACTCCTTCCTAATTTTTCAACTAACCTATAATCCCAGCATTCAGAAAATGTTGAAAATGATCACTTGAGGTTCACACTTCACAATAGTTGTATTAAACATACTTGCAGGATGTGTATGAGCGATTATTTTCAACATCTACTGAAGAAAATACCGGGAATATGGTTGAGTTGAACAATGAGGCATTTTTTTGGGCATGTATAAATGAGACCTGTCACACTACTCTAAAGTCGTTGCATATAGTACAAAGAGGGTACTGGTTCCTGCTTCAGTATAATTATTCCATAGTAACTTAAATATGCATGATTTTCGGATCCTTTGCAAACAGCGCAGAAAGGTTATTAATCTAGTAACGACAGACAAACTCAAGCAAAAAGTGAAGAATGAATTGTAGCACTCTGAAACTCGGCACATGACAGCTCGACATCATGTATTATTAGAAAAAAAATTGTTCACCAGAAATTCAGGGGTGGAACCTAAAAAATTTTTGATTTAAAAAAAAATATAATTTTTTTATGTTGTTATTTCAGAAAATATAAGTTTTATCAAAAAACGATTTTGATAGGTTGAGAGATAATTCAATTCTCCCACAAGAATGATTTTCAGTAATACCTCATGAAATACGCTCGTTTTCTCAGAAAATGTGGTTTAACGCCGACGTCATATTTCATGCTCGCGCTAGTAGAAGGAAAAGAAAAAGTACATATCGTTCTTGAATACTTCTACTTCCTCTTCCTCATGCAAATATAACATGTGAGTATCTGAGTACCTAAAATGCGTTTTGTCCCACATCACATAACCCTTCTGCGATATTTACGGAGGTTCCGAAAGTTGTGGATATTTTAGTTGATATAAAATAATTATAGTGGAGCAGGAATCAATACCCTCTTTGGAACATATGCAACGATTTAAGGCTACTGAGACAAGTCTCACTATATATGACAAAGAAAAAACTGTGTTTTACTCCTGCCTCAGTTTTCAACTCACCCATAATCCCAACAATTTTTTCAGTAAATGTTGAAAATAATCGCTCATACACATCCTAAATGAAAAATGAAGTATGTAATTTCAAGCTTGAGGTTTGCACTTCACAATGGTGTTATTGAATATATACATGCAGGATATGAATACGCGATTATTTTCAACATTTAGTGAAGAGAATGCCGATTTTATGGGTAAGTTGAAAATGAGGCAGGAGTAAAACAAAGTTTTTTTTGGCATGTATAAGTGGGACCTGTCACACTACTTTAAAATTGTTCTATAAAGAGGGTATGGGTTGCTGCTTCAGTATAATAATTCCATATTTACTAAATTATTCATGATTTTCGGATCATCTGCAAACATCTCCGTGAAATGGGACAAAATACATTTAAGGTACTCAAATACTCGCATGAGACGGTAGGAGTCTTCAGAAACTATATGAATTTTTCCTTTTCCTCCTCCGGTCATTTTTAGCAGAGGTATGACCAATCAAATATTCGGCTCCGCCAGAACTTTCAGCGGCGGGTAAGGGTGAACCTGAAATTTGATGTCGGCGTTCACTCACGTTTTCTGAGAAAACAAGCGCATTTCATAAGAAATTACTAGGATTAATTTTTGTGGAAAATTGAATTGTTTTCCATCCTGTTGAGTTGTTTTTCCGATAAATCATATACTTTCCAAGATTACAGCAAAAAATTATTTATATATTTTTAAACGAAAAAAAAATTATGTTCCTCTACTGGAATTTTGGTAAACAATTTTTTTTCGTGTTTATCATGGTTCCAACTACTAGCATACCAAGTTTGGTGTAAATACATTTTAGGAACTCATACCCACATGTTATATTTGCATGAGAAGGTAAAATAGTTCAAGAACAAAATGCACTTTCAATTTTCGTTCTCTTATCGTTTTTAATAAAGTTATGACAAATCAAATGTCCATAACTTGCAGCGGCTTGTAAACGCGAGCTTGAAATTGATGCCGCCATTAAATAACGTTTTCTGAGGGATTACTCATAAGGCATCACTGAGAATCATTCTTGTGCAGAATTGAATTATCTTTTACCCTGTCGAAATCGTTTTATGTTAAACCATATACTTTACAAGATTTCAGCAAAAAACATTTATTTTCAAATGAACAAAATGTTTATGTTCCACCACTGATCTTTTGGTAAACAATTATTTGTTGTTGTTTGCCATGGTTTCAACTACTAGCGTCATGCTTAACACTCTAGAGTGTTTATGAGGGAGTTTTATTATTATTTTTATGTAGTGGACGTAAGTCTTGAAAATTCTATTATTCATTTTTTTTACAAATAATCTCATTTAGTACCAACGGTATTCAAGGAATGACCATACTAATTAGATTTAAAATAATTTTGAAATTGCAATGTATTTAGGTTTGAAATGTTTGTGATGAAAATACTATTTCAGGGCTTACAAATGTTCGTAAGAATATCAAAACACTGCAAGAGAATCTCAAAACAAGTTCTTCTTTAGCAAATCTTCCCAACTGTATCAAAGTGAATCCTCAAACGCCGAGACTGCTGCTAGCAACGCAAAGAAGCTTGGTTCCATCTCAATTTCCTCTAGATAGTCATGCAAACATCCAAAAAAATCCTCTGAGTAGGCATTTCACCAAGAGCGATGGCGATTCTCCAAATGATACTTCAAATTCGCGGGGTAAACAAAAGAATACTAATAAAAATTCTACTCCCATCCAAAATAAAAAAGAGACCCCACAGAGGTTGGGTGTGGATTTAAACGGCGTAGAAATAATCAAGAAACGATCCAGAAACGAAAACGTCATTCCACCACAAAATAGGCAGAATTCATCGGTTAAAAGAAAAATTGAAGTTGATTCTTCGAGAGTTATCAAAAAAAGGAAAGTTGCTAGTGATATGCCACCCAAAAGCAATAGGGGTGTTCAGACTATTATTATTGATGACTTACCAAAACAGCTGAAGAAAAACAGAACAGGATATACTAGTGATAGTAAGCAGGTGGCTTCAAATCGTTTGGATGATGAACGTGATGCTACTTCTTCTGATTCTGGTTCTTTATCGAGTGCAATTGTAAACACTTTGAAACTTAGTGGGGTTACTATTCGGAAAGCTCCGAGTAATCCAAATGGTAAGTGAAGTGCTGATTAGAGAGATAGTGGATAATGTTTTGAAATAACCAACTATTGTTGTTACTTTATATAGCATATAAAATATATCAAATATTTTTTTACACATTTTTTTTCTTTTTTTATGTATTATATTATAGAGTTGAATATTTTTAGGTGTTTTACTTCGAGTTTTCGAACAACATTGGTATTATTGCTCAGAGTAATAGAAGACAGAGATGCCATGCCTATACCCACACAAATATCTGTTTTGAAGTGAACATGGACTGTCCTTTTCTGAGGAAAGGCGAGGGGGGTGACGGGTGGTGTTGGGTGGTGACGGGTGTGAGACGTTATTGACAGTTTGTTTACAGTTGGAGCAAGTTGAATCAAGTTTGACCATGAACAAATCCGAATGAAATTAGCGGGCATACACGAAACTACCCGAATGAATACGGACATAACATGGTATAATAGGCCCTCGCTTGTAAATAACATGGTATAATAGGCCCTCGCTTGTAAACAAACAAAGTAATATCAGTTATGTTGACTTCAAGACAAGAATGGAAAAGGCCTCTCTATGTCTTTTGTTACTCTGAGATTGCCACATTTTAAATGAGAACCAATAATATGTTTCCACTTTACCACATACCTTTTTACGTAAGTATTCCTAGGTGAGCATTTTAATAACCATATTGTCTTCATCAACAGGATTGTATAGGAATTCTAATGATTACTACACAGTTCCTACTTGTGAAGATGATATAAAATGTGTATAGGAGAAACATATTGGTTGGTTTCAGATCAAGGTTTATGGAGTGGGAATGGATTGTAAACCACTTTTTCTTTCATATTGTGGCATATAGCCGACTGTAACACTTTTTTTTTCCTTAATTGGACAAAATCGAAGTGATTGCAGACTTTAATTGCAACCCTTGAAATTTATGGAATACTGGCTGCTTCATATTTTCTAGCTCGGTGTTCGGTATGGACTCGTGAAATGATAACTCAAGGAATCGGGTTGTACAGTGTTGGTTTTATTAATTTTCGTTTATTGGACACTCAAAGAAAGTATTGTTCAGAATGAATTAGTGCAGATAACAGTACAATTAGATTTTCCAAGCATGGTACCAAGTTCAGGGGGATTAAACAGGGTACTATAAGTGGGCTTCGTGTACTTTCAATCAGACTGGGTGTACACCTACTTGACTCATCTACTGTTTGTTTTTCAACATGGTGACTTTATGTCTACTATACACTGTATCTGTGACTTGGTCAGAGTGCTCAGATTCCCTAACGTTAATTCGAAACCAAAATCCTCCCTTACGTGCTTTTCTGTATATGGTGCCACTGACGAATAAGTTCACGACACACGGATAGTTACACACTTTCCGCTAGTTCCGAACAACTTGTATGAAACAGATCTCGGGGTACTATTTTTCTGTTCTTACAGATTACTAGCAACGCGCAGCACTGAAGCTCGCAAGAATTTATCCGATCTGAGCACAACACAAAGATAGAGGAAGAAAAAAATCTACCAATTGAGTCCACAACCTTTGCTGAAAGTTTCACGGTCGTGAGATTTCAAGTGAATTTTCTATTTATATGAACGCGTAGTTATCATAGGGAACCGTAGCACATTGAATGAAAATCAATAAAAAGTTTGCTCTGTCTTTGTGAGATAAACCTTCATGTGAAAAAAACAGAAGTTGGAAACCTATACGAAAGTAAAAATTTTGTTGGAAAAAACTTGCCAGGCCAATAAACGGGACAATATGAAATGAATAGAAAGGGTGTTGGACAGAATGGGATCGAATAAAATTTGTGAAAAAACCAAAATATGGAATAAGTGAGGTTATGTCTTCTCCAGGAGTACTTCAGAACTTGCTTTCCTTTAAACAACCTTTTACATAAAATTTATTTGGCATAGTAGTAGCTAGTAACTTTCAGTAACAAAGAATAAGATGAAGGCGAAGACCTTCAGTTATACAAAAATAAAAACTAATCGGAAATAACAAGGCAAATGTATTTTGAAAGCTAACCGAGTGGCTCAACGAAGCATAGTCAGCTGAAAACCCCATTCAAAATTTGGAAAAGTTATAGTTTGGCAAGCCAAAAAGGTAGCAAAATATGCTTTGTTATATGACAAAACAATTATTTTTCTGGCTAATTCCACGACTGACCTTGAATTACCATGTAATATTTCTGTGCAGCGTTCCCCAAACAGATCATGGGGACGCAATTTGCAATCCTGAATCGGATTTATGTTACAATATGGAGAAAGGAAGAGGTTTCATTTATTATTATTTGTTCTCGTGTGACATCACAAGTGTCCTGTATCCCATTTTATAAAGTGCCAGAGAAACATAGGATGATATTCAAATAAATTGAATAACTTCATAAATTAACTGTAACTGTAATAATCCCCCTCACCTACACATCAGCACACATGAAAGGAAGCACAACAACCATATGCACTCTGGGACGCCTTAACAAAATAAGTGGCACATTCTCTATTTCAACTGCTGGAGAAACCAGTACCACCAAGATTTTCATGTTCAAATTCTTCCCCTTACTAAAAAGCACGAAGAATTTTAAAATCTATTTAAAAATATGTTTCTTTTGTTAAAAAATCATTGATGTATGAACACCTAAAAGATTCAAAATTTTGAATTTTTCAATTGAATATTTTTTGTATTTCCTGTTATCTACAGAGTGTTTTTCATAATTGAATGCTGATGCTAAAGGGCATAGGTTCACAACAGCTTATTTCTGAGATACAATCTGTTGAAATTTAACAAAAAAAATCAGTTTTTCCTCAATGTCTCTAAAACGGCTTTGTATTTTTTTTTCAATTTTGGGAGTTGATATGGCAATAACTATGCGTAATACTGGATTACAAAATATGGCCACTTACCACCGTAACTACGCCGCTGGTTTACGAAAATTATCACTTTGAGTTATCACTTTTTATAAACCTAAAGTAGTGTAACAAGTTTAAGCTTTTTTCTTCAGAGGTTTGAAAAAAAATCTCAACTTTCATACATTCGACACCCTATATTTCATTCTAGGACAAATATTGATAGGAACTTTTCATCTCTAAAGAAGGTAAGGAATCCAAATACGGAGTTTGTCGGTCTTGTTCTGACTTACCAGTGTATTTGATGAAATTACACTCTCAAAAAACTTACATCTTATTGCATGCACTACCAAAATATAATTTACTCTTTATGTATCCTGATCAGTATTGGTGATAGGTATTTTCTCGTTCATTAATAAATTCTCCATTCTTACGGGGATGTGAAATTCTTAATTAGTTAGTACATATATGATTGATTGCATCGCTTATCTAAAATAATTTTTTTTTCAGATGTCATAACGTTGGATTGAGCAGAAAAAGTTATGGTTTGAATGTAATAGTGTTTTTTAAAAAATGTTGTCTTGTTTAATCGACTGCTTTATATTTTTTGTTTAGATTTACTATTTTATATGCAGAAATTGATAAGAATAAGTTGTGTATACTAAGTATATATGCAGATCATTTTTTATTTATTGAAGTATAAGTGTACAAAATCAATAATATAATATATGAATTTCAGTAATTGTTATTTATTCTTTGTTTTGATATGTTATTTTTCTTCGTCAATTCAATACATCTAAAAATCTCAAAATAATAGCTGCGCATATCCATTTTGTATTAACAAAGGATTTCCACAGCAAATTTTTATTGCTTTGGAATATGTCTTCTTCAACTTCAACTGTAGATCGTGGTAGATTATGGAGGAACACCCAATTCGGATCTGCATGTTTGTCCAAATCCGTCCTTCTCAGTGTCATTGATTTTTCAGAATGTTGGGTAGTCATAATGACTTGGGCTCCTTGAGAGAACATCAAAATGTATTATGCAGTGGACTTGCGAAAATTGTAATAAAACAGTTTGGAATGCATTTACTTTGGTTTGGATTGATAACATTATTAAATTTGAATTCATTAATTCAAAAATATAAGAATTAATTTAAAGAAATAAAGTAAATTAAAAGTCACAATAATTCGAAGTGTTGCGTAAAAAAACAACTAGTTCTTTGATCATTCTTTTAGGCGAAGATGCACATGCTGGTTACACGCACAGAAGCATGCCAGACACTTGAAGATGCGTGCTACTTGCATGTGTGAATCTCGTTGCCAGTAAGGAATTATTTCAGAAGATAGGAAGCCAGTAGTTCGCAAGACGTTTGATTTTTCTGTGCAAGTAGCACGATGTCGTCGTGCAGGTGGGGAGAATGAGCATGAAAGTCTTGTCAGAACGTGTGTGAACTACGTCGTTGCCAGTACCTAGCATGTGACCGACGGCTACTCCAATATTTTTTTTAAATTGGTAACGTGAACATATTGCTCGTTAGGGTGATGAAAAGACTTTATTACTCGTTATGCAGTACGGAGAGTAAGAATATTTATAGAATTAACGTCATCTTCAGAGTAGAAAAATTAAATTGCCTGAGACAAGTCTTTATTGGGGCACATGAATGAAGAGACGATTTCAGAAACTGGCATGTTCGCAACTAGCATGTTCGCAACTAGCATGTTTTTTTTGTGCACTCCTACGATAAGTAGTTAGCATACAAGTTACTGACCACTGGCATGTACGATTATTTTTGTGATGTTTCATTTTATTATTGAATTCTATAATTTACTTTTTCTACGTTCATGCAAAAAACAAAACTTTATTGAACTATATTTGGTGGAAAAACTGTCTCTTTATTGCACTGAGTGCAATAAAGACTTTATTGCACTCATCTGTCATTCTACTATAGCGTTCTGTCATCATGACAGACATAAACTTTCAAATCGACGCCAAATTTAGCCCATTTTCTGTGAGATTGTATTAAGTTTTAAATGGTTGCATGTTTCATCATATTCATTATATAATGGACTTTGAAATTACTAGAAAATGCAATTTGTTAAATATAACATTTTTTCTTTCGAATAATATCTGAATTACACAAAATGTTTTTGAATTACTTTTAGCAGATAGATTTAATAAACAAACAATGTCTTCCTTACAGTTTAGTGCCACCTAAATGAAACAATTTTCTGGTTTTTGCATGAACGTAGAAAAAATATTGTATGAAACTCGTGCAAAAAGAGTTAATTGCACTCGACGTGTTACAATAAACACCTACTTTTTGCACTTGTTGCATAAATAACTATAGTTCAACGCCATTCTCATTTTCTTCTTAAAAAAAAAAAAACATTTATTTGTAACTAATTTTACAAAAACGTGTTGTTTTCGCGAAATGGATTTCCTTGCATTTATTCCATTTGAATTGGGAAATATCCAATATTACCAACGGCGACTAATGAAGGAGTATTTCAGCCGTTGACTAGTAAAATAGTATATTAAAGTATGGATAAAAAGGTTTTTCAAACACGCGTGAATTTTTGAGCACCACGGCGCAGCCGGAGTGCTCGAAATAGAGCAAAATAATGGAAATAAGAACTTTTAATGTAAAATGGTTGAATTCGTGATGTTACATCAGTATATCTTTCGTTAATGTTTGAATAAAAGTTTTTCATTTGTTTGTAATATTTCATTTATTTGTAATATTTCATTTATTTGACGTTACAGATCAATAATCATAACAATTATGGTAAAACGCGCGTTTTTGAAAGTTCGATTTGCACACGCTGTGGCGTGCTTTAAATAGGTAAAAAGGGGCACCAATTGAAAAAATTATATCTTACAAATGTCGATTCCGAAACAGAAATTAATTTCTTTACGCACCTCATGTTGCTCCTCCCATACGGTAATGGCTGATAACGTGAAACGTGAAGAGAGGGATCATACAAGTTCTGACACAGTGTCGGATTTGAGAAATATTCCCTGCGCCTAGACATGTTGAATGTACATTCTATTTAACTTGGTCGAAATTTTTTTAAACTCTACAGATGATGCAACTATTTGTGGATGTACTCCGGGATTGGGGAAAGATAAAATCCACTGATCGTATGGAACTTTTAAAAATTATAATTTTCATACTAGCTTTCACCCATCTTGCAAGTTAATTAAACCAAATGGTTTTCAAGAAAATTCGATGCGATTTTATTGATAACTGTTTTCAATAGTGTTTCGTTTAAAAATTTTAAAAATAATTTGGCCAGTATGAATTAATTTTGAGAAAAAAAATCTTATCGTCCCCGAAAATTTTCAAATAGAATTCCTTAGAGAATCAGACTATAAATCACAAAATCTTTTCGTCGTTTTGAGTTCATGCTGAAAGTTTATATTGTGAAGGGAATTAGCATTTTCATTCAGAGTCAAGTTTTTATTATGCATTCTACATCTGATTTTCTGGACATCCTGTTCTTGTTTCCGAAACAATTTGAATCAATTCATGCATTTTCAAAAACTAGTAATTTTGAATAAAATATAACCACAGATCACAAAACACATATAGCCTGCTTGAATTTCTCTAAATACCAATATTGTAATTATAGAATCGAATCATGAATCAAAGAATTCGTCCGCCATCTTGAATTCTTCAAATTTGACAGAAAAACCATAGTCTTCGAAAACCCCTAAATACCAATTTTGAATAGAATCGGATAACAAATCAAAAAATGAATAGTTCATCTTGAAGCCGCCATTCTGAATTCTCCGTAAAAAAACACGATATTCGATCCCAAAAACTCCTAAAATACCAATGTTGAATCAAATCAGACCATAATAAATAACTCGTCAAAATGAAATCAGTAAAAACACTATATTTATAGTCGGAGTAAACGATATTGTGCACAATTCAAGTTCGCGGCACTCTCAAAGGTAAAAAAACAAGTCGTAAAAATGAACCAGCTGAGACCTAGTCCACGTGGACTGTGGAATTGGCATTTCGTATTGGATAGCTTGTACTAAACGTGTCTTATGAATGGCTGAAGAGTAATAAAATTTAAATTGAAGTATTTTCACGGTGTCCAATAGAAAATCGCAGGTTATCGCCGTCGTCTCATCGATGTTTAGTTCAGGAACTGATCGCAACTTGAGTGTTGAAATTTGAGATTGTTGCTGTTATATTTTGTGGGTCCCCAGCATAGAAATATATTGAATAAGATATATAATATATTTCTATGGTCCCCAGTTATAATTACTTCATAATTTTTGTTTATTATTTGTTTGAAATGTCGCGCCCTTGGACAAGTCCTGCGATTGAAATTAAAGAGTGTGATAACAACGCCGACTTTGTCCAGTACACTGATTCAGATATCAATTTTATAGACAATTCGATCTTCACAAAACTCCTATTTAACACCAAGACTTGTTTCGCTAAGGCAGTTAGTAGCTTCCTTAAGTGACAATTGAATATTTGTTCCTGTCGGATGCAATTTTTCTTCTCCTGGGTGACCAAACCACAGTAAAACAGTTTTTTCGGAATTCCTGCTTTATATATAAACAATAATAATGATGAAAATGAATAAACTCATTGTATTTCAATTAATCAGTATCTTCAATAATAACCCTCATATGTAGATAAGTTATTTAGTCTGACTGGAATATTTTGTTTATTTTTATTTCCAACCTTTTCCGATGACGTCTGGACGCCATTTTGAAAGATCTTTTTAAACGGCATGGTGGGTCGAGTGCTATCTCAATCGAAAAGTCTTTTAATTCTCTAATGACAGAAAAATTTCGGTACATAATATTGGAACTCTTATTGAGTTACCCCACCCCTGTTAACTTTTGAACGGATTGGAATTTTCCTTTGACATTTTATTTGGTTGAATGATAGTTTATAAACAACTTGCTGATAATACAAAAATCACTATTTTTCAAAATGGCGTCGGGCTGCCATTTTGAATTTTTTTTTGAAATCGCTTTGGGGGTCAAATGATACCTTATTGGAATCGTCCTTCAATTTAACTATAACTATAACAAAATTTCAGAGAAAAATTTCGAGATGAAACAAAATGGCTGACTATAACGTTGGAGTTTTGCTCTTTTGCTCTTTTATTGTTATGCACTTTGCTTTGTTGATGATAATAAGAAAATTTCAGGTACAGACAACTTTTGTAGAAGGGTTCATTGGAAGATTTGATGATTTTACAGGAACTCGTTAGGATTAGGAAGGATCTTCATAGCAGAGCTCTAACATTATGAACATCCACCAAGTAACCAGGGGTAACCAAGTACCAGGGGTACTTTATTATTATATTATTTTTTTTGGTGCGTCGATAACTAAGATCATTAGCACCACATTTCATTGCTGTGAGATACTGAGAGATGTTACATTTTATTCAGGAGGTCTCTTGCTCGAAGAAAGTTCATTAGATTTTCAATTACTGAGGCGTTTCTGAAATTTTCTGCCAGGTGTTCTGGTACATCAAAAAGTTGGCGCATATTTCGGTATGCTGGGCATACACAAATGATGTGCAATATGGTGATTCGTTTTCCGCACTGATCACAAATCGGAGGGTCTGTGTCCTCTAGAAGAAATGCATGTGTTACTTTTGTGTGTCCAAATCTCAGCCGATGTATTTTGACTCTTATCAGCTCTGGGCATAGTTGTAGGGGGGTCGCCACGATCGGATATAGGGTTTCAGTGATTTTAAATTGTTATCAACCTAGTTCCATTGCTCTTGCCAGATCATTAACAGCTCCGATTTCTATTTTGTTTTGATATGATCCGACCTTATGATTCTGGCTTCAGCAATTTCAGTCATCACCTCTAGGAAACGCTGTTGGTAAGTTACCGGAGCAGTACAGTTCTTAGGTAGGGCTGTCAAATCCAAACGCATAGCTACTTTCGGAAACTGCCATGGGGGATCTTCATAAATGTTCACTGGGAGCACCTTTAGATGATTCCATTCAAGTGGCGGTAATAATTCGCGTGCTCTTACTCCAACCGGTCTCGTTATAGTAGGTATGTCAACATATCCATTATGATCCCCTAGCAAAATTTGGAAATTCCGATGGTTGGGTTGCGCTTGTATATTGGATATGTAATTTGCTAGTAGTTTCAGACGGTGTATTTTCAGAGGCGGAAAGCCTGTTTCACTACATATGCTTACGATAGGCGTTGTACGGAAAGCACCTATTGAATATCTCAATCCAGCATGATGTACGGGGTCGAGTAACTTCAGGGTAGATTTCCGAGCTGATGAATAAGCTATTGCACCATAATCTGTCTTTGAAAGTATGAGAGAACGATAAACATTCAAAAGTGTGTCAGCGTCCCAGCTTGTGTTAGTAAGGCATTTTTCACTTTCAGATTTTTTGTTTCAAAAATGAAAACTAGAGATAATTAAAAAAATCAACTATCTGAATGAAAATGCGAATTTTCACTTTCAGATTTTTTCTTTTCAGTGACGGTCTTTTCACAGTATCTAGCAGATGTAGTTCAATGTCCAGAGTAACTTTAGCCGGGGAAGTAATTGTTTTTGTTAGATATTACAAAAAAGTCACATTTTTCAATTTTCATGGAGACTGTTCCCCTTTTAAACATGAACACCTCCCAAGAGGTTATCTTGAACGATGAAAAATAGCGACTAAAGTTTGTCTTTCAGCCGCAGATACTTCCACAACAGATTTTATGAATATTCTATTCATATTTATTCATATTAACAAAAATCATTATAATTACAATTATGAAAAATGTGAAAAACCAACAAATTGGCATATAAAATCGAATCAGACCATAATCACAAAACTCGTCCGCCATCTGGGAGCCGTTATATTGAAAACATTAATTTTAAAAAAGATTCTCCTAGACCAAAAACCAACACATACGAATTTTGAATCAAATCTGACCATAATCACAAATCTCGTCCTCCCTCGAAAACCCTCTCATACCAATTTTGAATCGAATGGGACCATAATCACAAATCTCGTCCGCTTCTTTGTGTTTTTCTCTGAAAAAATATTATAATGTATGATCACCGTAATTATGAACAAATATCCCAATGAAATTAATTCTGTTCCAATATGAAAAAAAAAGTTCAAAAAATAATAGGATAGACTTCATACGCCAGCACTGGATATTTATGCTGCATGCATGTCATTAGCTTTTATCCAATATTTTACACGAGACCATCGGTATATCTTTTTGCGGTACACTTTTCTTCCCAAAATTCTTGATATAAGTTTCTTATTTTGAGGGCTAAATACCGTTAATGGCATGCGTATTCTCGCCTTTTCTTATATTTTGACAAATTGTCACAATTTTAATTTCAAAACTAGAGGTTACTAATAACTCAACACGAAAATTGTGTATTATCCATATTCTTGGTAGAATTAATTATCTTGTTACAAAAACAAAAATTCTACTTCATGAAATTAACTTTTAAGTTTTACAGTAAAAAGGTTGAATCAAACTCCGCAACTATTATAATCTCTATCATTTTTGTTGTCAATTAAATTGTCACAAACTACTTACCCGAGATCGTTTCCATCAAATCTTTGCACTCAATTAATTTTTCCCTATATACTTCATCTTTCTCATGAAGAAAATGAATATTTGCTGGTGACATGGGTCCTCCACATTGGCAAAAGAATTTTATTTGAAGTCCCATCAGAGGAGTAAGTGCTAGATATGCGTTAAGGTATGGACAAGGTTTACCAACCCAGGCTATTGTTAGTCCATCCAATCTTCCAAAATGTTGCTGAAGAGTCAGGAGATCCGATAGAATATCAAGTGCCATGAACTGACATGAGCTGCGCCAAAAGAAGATATTTTTATATAATTCTCATTATGTTTATCATTAATCTCAATAAACTTTTTTTTATATTAATACTATTGATGGAATTCTCAGTTTCACCGATGGTACCGTAATTATGTGGAGCAAATAATTGGATTCAATCATACATTCAATCACCATTGTGGGTGGTAATTTTCAGTGTAGAACTAGTCAAAATAAGTTATTTCACCAAAAATCACTTTCATGAAAGTAGCGAAATAACGGAGATATTATTTGAAAATTCTGGAAAATTTCTAAAAATTCGAGTCGATCCTGACCAGTGTTTGTTTTGAAAGTCTACTGATGTCGAAACAGGACACCGGTCACCTAGCGCTTTCATCATAAAGTGGGTAATCTAACCTGAGTGCTCGTTTGTGTTATTTTCCTCAGTTATTGAACTTAGTTCCTTTGAAATAATATCACAAGTTTACAACTGAACTGCCGTGTGTGAAGAATATTCCGATATATTTCATTTGATTTATATCTGTCAACCCCTCGAATATTTGAAAATTGAGTGCAAATGGGTTGTTGGATTGTGGGCGGAAGGGCCTACCGGGAAATTTATCAATGGGGCCTCCCAGTTGGGATTTTATTTAGGAGTTGTTCAATAACTAACTTTTTGTTTATCTAAAGAGTGGCTCACAAAAAATGCCCCAACTATAGCGTCCTTGCTCGATTTGAATGAATTGAATAGTGACGACATAACTACTAAACTGCTATGAGAAAGGCACTAATTCCAATATTTTAACTAGCGTCAGCGACTACATACAGTGTGAACCATTCATGATGGAACCAACCTTATGAAACTTACATTTTTCAACCGATTCGAATAATTTTTTTTAGTTCGGTAGACATTCAAAAACTCTATTAGGACGCCAAATTTCATGGCTGAATCTCCATTTCCAGGGCCAACTAATCTTATTTTTCATGGTCAAAAATCTAAAAAAATTATTAGCGATTTTTTTGAAAAAATCTGACTACACAAATGGTTCATATGTAAATTGCGTTGAAATGTGTCAATCAATAAAAAATAAAAAAGTTATAGGGGAATGAAATATGAGAAATATGCCGTTAGTGGTCAACCCACCACTTCAATTTCAAAACTTTTATCAGAACTTTGACTACACCACTAGATTCAGGGAGTTTCAAAATATCACTGACCATATTTCCATCGAAATTTGTTGATAAAGCGTGGGGTGATTCACAAAGTTCTCTTGAATGGTCAGTATTGTTAAATTAAACGAAAAAATATGAGAATATAGATCGGAAGCACCCACGCTTTTTTACATTTGAGTAATTAAATTGTCAATTATTTTTGGAAGTAAAGCGTGTTGAAAAGGGGGAACATTCAACAACATATTTTATGAATATCCTATTCATATTTTCGAACTAAAATCATAAAGCGTGCGTGTTCTTTAGTTTTTTTTTAAACTAATATACTTTTTTACTTTTTCTTTTACTAGATTTAACAAGATATTCACGAGGAAAAATTCTTGATACTATACTGCATATTTTGAAAGATTTTTTGAAATAGTCAAACGATACCTCATTTGTATCGTTTTTCAATTTCAGGCAAAACTTTTCATCCAAAACAAAATGGCGGTACATAACGTAAGAGCTCTGCTTCCAGGATCCTTTATTATTATTCAGTTTGCTTTATTATCTGTCTGCTGATAATAATTTGTAAATTTCAGGTACAGAGAACTTTTGTGGTAGGGAGAGATTTGATGATTTTACTGGAACTCGTTAGGATTAGAAAGGGTGGGGTTATTCAATCAGAGTTCTAATATTATGTACCGCCATTTTGTTTTGTATGAATATTTCAGTTTGAAATTTTGCTGTCACATAGAGAATTGAAAGACGTTTCAAATGAGGTCTCACTCTACCCACCATGCCATATAAAAAAATTTAGATAGATATTTTTTTGGGATCAAAAAGTAGCTAATGAACTACCATTTAACACAAATAAATTCGATGAAAAATTTCAATCCGTTAAAAAGTTAAGAGGAGGGGTGTTACTTTAGAGACACACTCTATAAAGTTGTTTGTTGAAAAGGATCATTGACGCTGTTGGGAGGTAAAAAATAAAAATATTATATGGATGCATACTTACTGAACTATGAACAATAAAATAACAAACAACTAAACTTGTAATCCATTAAAGCACTGACGAATTGGAGTCACCGTCAAAAGAATATCCAATTATATTCTTTATATCCAGCTCGAGTTTCCCCAGCTCTTCCAATACTTGATGTTATGAAGCCAGTAAAATTGAAGTTTACCTTTTTATAAATTGGGTGCCACTTTGAGGGCCTAGTCTGACGTGAGGGCCTATTAGAAATTTCCCGGTATCCCAGTGGTACAATCCGACACTGATTACTATTCAATATAATATAGGGTTTTTCATATCGTCACGGAGGAAGAAATCTTGGAAATTGTCAAAGATTTTGGAGTAGCTCATAGGACTGAGACAGGAACAATAATTGTATCCATATCATTATCAAAGAGTATAAACTTCGCAACCTCAAGATCATAAGAATGGAATTTTGTCAGTGGCTTTTAAATGAACGTGGCAATAATCGTAATAGAGAAGTGAATAACCCGAAGAACTGTGACAAAGAATAAAAAATTCGTGTGAAGTTATTCGTGGACGAATTAATTTTATTTTGGCGCATGTAGTAACTGGGTAACTCGTGATAACTTTGAAGTGTTTGTGAATATATCAAGACTCTAATAGGGCCACTTTGCAACTTCGTTATTTTTCGACTTTTGTGTATGATTTTTGGTAAATTGATTTTGGTAAGTTCCTACATTTCCTGCTAAAAAAATGTCACACATTCGGGAACTACACTACATAAAAATTATTTTTGACCTGTACTATAAAACTCGTTTCACCTAAGGTTTATAACAGGCACGGTAGCTCCTTCAGCAAACATTTCGATTTTGCTATGTCTTGGACTCTGACAGAAAATGATATCGCTTCCAGTAGAAAGTAACTTTCCAGCATCTTGTGGTTTCTGAGAACTAGTCCAATCTGAATTGATCAGGAGGTTTATAGACATTTTTAACATTTTTGCAGTATTGTGTAGGCAAGTCTGCATTCTTAAACATGGTTGGTGGAGTAACACTGTAATACATCTTTCAGCAGCTATAACTTGTACGTTTCTACCACAAGTGTTATCCAAATCTGTTGCTGTGAACAGTAACGATTTTATTTCTTCTGGGGACAGATCACTTGGTGCGAGATATTTTCTTCCTTTCAGCGATATTTTTCCCTTGTGTTGATTTTGTCTGGACAAGTTACGGATAATAATATTCATTTTCTGACAGAATTGTGACAGAGACTGAGATCTGTAACAGATTGCATTGTCATTGTACTGTGTGAAAACCAAGTGCTATAATAATGATTCACAGTATCATTCATTTCACTAATGAATACATATATACGTAGCTCCTGATGATGATTTGAGTGGTTTTTGACTTGTAATCTCACCAGAGGTTTTATTATTGGTATACATAACATATACATAATATAAATGATGATTTGCAAATGATTCAAATACTCTAAAGTTTTTCAACTGGCCATAGGAGTAATTCTAATAGCTTTATGTTAATTTTTAACGGGTGTTAATTTTCATACATGCTTATTATCTGGCTATTCTGAAAAAAAATATTTATATGTGGTGGTATCTCTGCAAGCTGTATGGCCTGTATGTTCATGTTCACACATATTAACATAGCTTTTATTCTGTGAATTTTATATAAACGTGTAAATGGGTAAAATTTAACATAAAGCTTACAGAATTACCATTCATGTATGTGATAGCTGAAGTGTTGGAAATATTTGCAAGCAATATCTCCCAGGATAGCTTTTGGGTTTCAAGAAATAACAGATTGATACTGAGAAACAAATAAAAGTGAACTTTAATAGAAATTGCGAAATACAATTTTCAGTTTTCAAAAATCATCAAAAAAAAAAACGTCAACCCCTGACAGTTCTCTCTTCCCTCTGGAAACGGCCTTCTCCTCAACGCAATATAAACAGGGTGACTTGGAAATAGATAACAGAAGTAACGGTGAAATTCCATCTGTGGTGATTAGGAAAGTACGTATTTGCAGTTTTTGCACATACTACCTATCACCGATATGTCATGGGGTTTTGCTAACGTCGTTAAAACCACTGAGCAGGCTTAGGAAGGGCAAGCACAACTCCTGTGGTCCGAGTGGTTCAGGGAGCTGAAAGGAGCTTTAGTCAATGCCCCAGTTCTGAGATATCTCCTACCGAACAGAAAATTCATTTTGGATACGGACGCCAGCAACATGGGACTTGGAGCTGTCCTGTCTCAGAAGGTTATTGGTTACCTCAGCAAGACCTTTGTGGTAAACCGGAGGAGATTCCTGACCATACTTCCTTTGAATGGTTTTTTAGTTCGAAAACCCCGAGGGTCAGGTAGCATGTTGGATCGAGATACTCGAAAATGCAGATGCCTCATCACGGAGACCATGCATGGCATACTCAGTAGATTCCAAATATGGCTGCTATCTCTTAATTTTGGAAAAATAGTCGTTATATTGTAACAATTTTGAATACTTATTATGTCTAGGTAAAAGGTTAGTCAGATCAGGTTGGCTGCTCAGAAAACATAGCGGAGCGGCGAATGAACATCGCGCTGTTAAAAAATGACAGATACATAGTGGAGAGTAGGGCTGAATATCACCATGGATTTTTGTCTAGAAAACTCTATTCTCAAAATTTGGTATTTCCGTTGAAGAATAATGAAATGTACTAGAAGTTGCAATGTCCACAGAATTAATGAGTTTTCATACAAACCGTAACTCTCCAACAACTTAGTTTGTAGGTGATTTATTAACATAAAAATTCTGGGAAAAAGCGGTCTCCCGATTTGTAGTTGAACGTATGTCTCCTCGATAGCTCAGTTGGTAGAGCACTGTACCGGCAATCCAGAGGTCGTTTTGGTTCAAATCCTACTTGAGGAGAGTATTTTTTCTAGAATTTTAAAATTTGTCTATATGCCGCTAATTTTTCTTTATTTTTATTTATATCACAGACGCTATCTCTTTTCTTTATTTGTAATCCCATCAATCCTGCAGAGCGTCTAGCAGTGACTCTAAGGTAAGGGAAATATTGTATATTTTTTATGAATATTTATTCAAAATTAAATAAAAATTCACAATGAAATTATAAGATATCTGGAGTATTTTTTTCCGAAAAATTGCTTAAATACGAGGCAGCTGATGATGGATTGGAGTAGGTCTGATTTACATTTTGTAAGTCTATGAATTGTGGGTAATTGTTTTGCAATGCATCGGAAACGCTTTGAGCTGCAGGTGCCCCTAGAGTATCCACAAATTGATTCGACTGACGTCTATATACCTAGTTATAAACAAGCTCTTGCATTTTAATTCTTAATGACATTTTTTGCTGAGGTGTGAGTGTGCGTATATGTGGCAGTAGACTTTGGAAAATAAAAACACTCATCTGCATCGTGTTTCTTTTATTTTGTTAATGTTCCATAATTTTCAGTTTCCTTTCTTCAATTCTGATGAGGGCAGTTCCAACATCATCCTTTTCGTTTTTCTTTAAACGTTTGTTAGCAATTTTTGAGGGCATACATTCACTGTTTTTTTCTCTTAATGCCTCATTCTCTGTGCTAGCAGATGTTGAAGCATGAAATTAACTTCTCTTCTATTCTGGTCCCATACAGACATGGACTTATAATGGATGTACAATGGACCTTGAATATATAGTCACAATGAGGTAAGCTACAACATGTTCATTTATGTATATTTTGCAAAATGGAGATAATTTTTTTAGATGTGGTAAAGCGCAGAAGTTTGTGTTGTGGCGTGGTTTCAGTTCCCAGAGGTGCATTACGAAAAGGAAGCGAATAAAAGCCGAGAAAAGGATTGAAGGATGTGTTCCTGGAAAATGTTATTCTTTCTTTAACCAAAGAAAATAGCGTTTATTCATTAGTGAGTAAAGAAAGAAAAGTTTGGTTATTTTGGATTTCAAGCTACTTTTGCATACACATAAACATAACTAAATGGATAATAATTATTTCCAAAAATGAAATTCTCTTCCCCTAGAAATATGTCACTTCTGATTAGTATAATTTTTCCTCATTACTTGTGTATCCGATAAATCCGCCCACACAGTGAGTTTCTGTTTTTAATTTGTATATGTATATACAGGTATTTAATATGTATTTTATTAAAATGATCTTTTGTTCATTTCCTGTTTTTTTCTACATATTGTAGAAATATGAAATATATTTTTGCTATGTACAGAAATATTCTACATCTTCCACTTTAAAGTCACATTTGAACAAATTTTTATCGAGACTCGAAAAATCAACCTGAAATGTCAATCACTAAAACATTAAAAATTAAAAAAAATATGTGAAAAGTTTTGATGGTATGACATTTGATAGGTAGTTTTTTAAGTGTCCTTAAAAATTGGTCAAAAGTTCTTAACCCTGGTCAAAAGTGACCAGGCAGGTTTACTTATCATTACTTTTGCAATGTTACACTCAATAACATTGCAGTAATGTAAAAATGTCCGTAGCAGCAAACTATATACAATATTACTGACAAAAAATTTGTAATATTACACATCAAACCTTGTGGCAACTTGATTTCCGAATATTTCTGTATTACTTTTGCAAGGCAATGGGCGCTTATGGCGAGTCTTTAAATTCATCGATGGATCGATCGATGAGCATTGCCTCCTTATTTAACCAATGGAAAATGACAATAACACCATGAATGCGCATTATCATTCGATGAATTTAAAAACTCGCCCTTAGCATCAGCTCAATTTATGGGTTCTCCATAGCAAACTATAGTGTGCATCTAGAGTTCTAAAAACTCAATTGAGCAAAAGAAAATTAACACACTATCCAGAAACACCGAAAAAATCAACAGGTTTGCCTTATAAATACCGGGATAAAAGGTTTTGAAAACTGAGAAAAATGCATGGGCTTCATAGCTGGTAGCATGCGGGAGATGGCAGATAAAATCACCGAATTGGGATATCTTTTATAGTAAATAGTCTTTGCACACTGCTGACTGTTCTGTGGGTGTTCCGTTTATTTGTGTTCTGGTCTTGTCACCTGTCACTCATCTATGTTTCGTGACCATAGACAAGAGTTATATTGTTCATTGTTCGTGACTTATAATTATTTTTCATTTGTAATCTGTCATCTGTCAAATTTTGGATTTTACATTTCTTTTTCAAAATATTTAATGAAATAAGATAGAAAGTCAACAATTAAAATGATGGCTAACAGAATATTTTCTACAGTGAAAAATTCAAATTTTTCAGCAGTTTTTAATTCATTTAAATTGAACAGTAATGTGTTACCGATTCCGATCGCAGGAATTCCGCGTAAGTTGAGGTTATGTAATGTGTAATCTATATTAAAATATTTTTTCCAATATTTCAGATAAAAGGCATTTGTACGCGAAAGAAACATTAGGAATTGGTGGTTTTCTTAGTCAGTGTCAGACAACTCAAACTCAGATGGAGAATCTCTCTGAAAAATTCAAAGAAAAAATGTCTGAATATGTACAAGATGATACAAAGCACATGGTGTTCACCGAAGACCTGAAAAATATGATACATTTGTCAAATTTAGAGAAAGATCTTGAACTGGTAGTCAGAATGATTAAAAAGTTAGTTTGAGTGTTGTTTCTTCAGATATATATATGTGAAGTTTTGAAAATTTTTCTTCAGATTCAACCAACAAAATAAGGAGTTGAGATTTGGCAGTTTCATTTTTGGTCCAGTGGTGATGCGTCTCTTTCACCACTTCAATGCATTTGATATTGCCTTTGAGGTAAGGGTTAACAGAAACTTGCTGTAGCATCAATAATAAATAAATGACAACTTTTCAGTGTTTCAAATCACCTGAACTAAGTGGGTTTTTTGATCAATATATCAGCTACCAAATATTGCTGGATCTCCTTTATGAAAATGGAAAATATAAGGAAATTCTGGAGTGTGTTGATAGTATCAAAGAACGTCAGCTAGAGGGAACAAAATACCCAAGGAATATTGTAGTTCTGGCTATGGCAGCTTGTTACAAAATAGTGAGTAGGTGTTCTACGTTCATGTTCAACTCACTCAATATAATTAAAATTACAGAATACGAAGGAGAGTTTAGATTATGCCTTGAGGTTGTGGCAGGAATTGAAAGCTGTTGGTCACTATCCTATGCGAAGAGCGACAACATTTTGTGCTGGTCTTGCCTTGAACCAAGGAAACCCTGGAGTAGCTCTGGAAGTTCTCACTTCTGCCCAAAACCAGAATTATACAACGGTCAGGAATCTGAAAGTAAGTGAATTGCTTGAAGTACAATATAAGTGCGAATTTACACTGTCCAATAAAATTAAATAATCCATGAATAAATGAACAATACGATTGACCAATATTGGATGTGTTTACACACGAAAATATATTCGTCAATTCTGGTGTTATTTTTTATCAGAAAAACCAACATAATGAAAGGAAAAGTTTTACCCCAAGAACAGGTGACATAACAAACCTATAGTTACCAATAATTACGTTGAAATTCATGAATTATTGGTCAAGTACAAATTGACGGCAATTTTCTATTAACACTTATGAATAAAATTCAATGTCACGAAATTGATGAATTTATTTGACAATGTGAATTCGCACTAACACTAATGCATTGAACAACTGTTTTTTGGTATTAATTTTATATCAAGAAATTATTGATGAGAAAACGAGTGAGAAAACCACGGGTGAGAATTTATCCACATCCACAAATGTGGAGGCTAGACTACATATTTGAAGCCCAGTCGGAGAGGGTGTGGGGGAGAGATTGTCGGAAAAAAATAATTTTCTGGGAAAACGACATTGTAGAGTTTTTTGGATTGGATATTCTTTTTCAGAAGGTTGAAATACATAGCTGTGGATAAATGAATTCATTTGTAGCCCCATCGAGGGAGTGTGGTGGGGGAGAGTATCCAAAAAAAATCAGTTTAATCGGAAAACGACATTGGACAGTTTTTTGGATTGGATATTCTTTTCCAGGATGTTGAAGTACATAGCTCTGGATATATGAATTCATTTGTATCCCCATCGGAGGGAGTGTGGTGGGGGAGAGTTTGTCGAAAAAAAATCAGTTTAATCGGAAAATGACATTGTACAGTTTTTTGGATTTGATATTCTTTTCCAGGAGGATGAAGTACATAGCTCTGGATATATGAATTCATTTGTAGCCCCATCGGAGGTAGTGTGGTTCTCGAATGGTTATTTTGATGAGTTTCAGCTTCCATTTTCGAACGCAAAAGTATCATTTCGCATTCTTGATACAAAAATATCTATTTTTGTCTGAAGATTTATCTGAATATTCATTTTTTATGATTATTAGGCTGTATTATTTCTTTCACTGGTGTCAGGTTGATTAATTTTGTATGTGTTATGAAATTTTAAAATATTTCAATATAAATATTCATTTGTAATCAAATGAAAAATTGAGATTAACTCAATATGCGTACACTTTTATTTCAATTACTTAGTATATTGCCAGCTACAAAAAACGTGCTATTGAACAAACTTTTCATTTACAAATGATTGCTTTGCACAATTCTAAGAAGTACAAACATAGTTCAAGAAGAAATTATGACAAACTGTAGCTTTTGATTTTTACAGGTTGCTTGTTTGGTAGAAGTTGGACGAGTTGAAAATGCCATTCCAATATTAAAGAGTGTAATGGCAGAAGATGTTCCAGATCATGTTAAACAGACGTTCAATAGAGAAGTGGTGGATAAAGTGAGGGATGCAGTATCTAAACTTGACAACCCAGAAATAGCTCTTGAATTCAATAGAATCGAGCAAAATTTCCAGAAGCTAGGACATATATCAGACAGTGTTAGTTACACCTCATTTTCTCTTCTTTTTTGTACACAGATTTCAATGAAAATCACTCTCTGAAGCAGCAAGATTTCATTTTTTTTGTCAAGTTTGCAGTTCTCTCGGAAAAGTGATTTTCATTAAGTCTGTTCTACACCAGAGGTCCTACACATCTGTACAGAGTTCACAAAAGCAGTTGTGTTCTCAAATATCACAAAATCACAAGAAAAAATTTATCAAATGAAATGAAATGAATTGATTGTTTTAGTTGATTTTCATGGAGAGGAAAAACATAATGATATTCACATCAAAAAAAAATATATCAAGAAGTTTTTAAAATTGTAGAGGCTTACAATTTGATTATAATCAATATCATCATAAAATTGTTGCCTATATTCGATAATTATATAATATAAAACTTTGTTTATATAAAATATATTCATTAATCTTGATACACTCATTTAAAAGTAAAAATGGTGTTTGGAATTTTGGATTCATCACAATAGCTGTATTTTTTTCAAAATCTGCTTTCATTTTATCATGAAAATGCCCAAATTTTCTTGAATAGTATAATTATGATTGGATATATTGTGCTTAGATTTTAATTGAGTTGCAATGTATTTTTCATAACTACTCTGGTATATCTTGAAAGAAAATATTCTCTAACATTCATTGGATTTCATCGCCTATTTTTTTTCAGACTTTAGATCAACAGCTATGCCAAGAAATAAAGACTCCTTCGACAGTGAATAATCAACAAGGTAGACAAGACAGAATGCAACCTAGATTTAGAAAACCAAATAATGACCGAAGGACATATAGTAATAAAAGATACACTTATTACCAAAAACCGGGTTTGAATGAATTGGTATAATTTTCAAGTTATTTATTCCTCAATTGTGCTTTCATAATCCAATAAATTGAAACTACTATTGACGTTTTAGTATTGTAATATGTGGATTATTTTTTTATTTATTTTTTCTCCCTTTCAGGAAATAAATATACTTGTAATAGTAGTACTTTATTAATATCCCAATAAACAAATATGTTTTTGGTAAAAATTAAAAAAATTAGCTGTTACATAATTAGTTGACATTATAGTATATTGAGTATCAAACACGGTAAGGATGGTTTACTGGAGAATGACAATGTTTAGAGACAGCACAGTCAAACTTGGTATTTGTAATGCTTATACTGTTTTTTTCACGACCAATATATAAAGGTGCATATAGACTGGCAGGGAAACTCGCGGAAGAGACTGTCAGGCAGTGCTCTCCATAGTCTAAATATCTTCGGCAGTGGAGATGCAGAACGTTGCGGAAGTGCTCACGCGATTGTCTAGCTCACTTTTTTAAACACGCATAATTTTAATTTCGCAAGTGTTATCAATATTTACAGTTTGATTCGATATTTCAGTGCGAGTTCGAGATGTCGAAGGAAAAAATAAGGATATCTTCCACAAGTCAAATTTATTGAGAGTGTAAACAGGTTTGCTAGAAATGAGAAAGATTTTGAGTGCGTGGAAATTGAACACTTACATTTTGCGAGGAGTAATTTTTTATAACCTTACGTAAACATTTGAGTGCGTGGAAATTGAACATACACCTTTTCCGAGGAGTAATTTTTGTCTGTCGGAGAATTATCCATTAGATTAATTGTTTGTCGAGGAATTTTCACCGTCGAGGAAATTTCATCGTCGAAGAATTTTCACCGTCGAGGAATTATTCTCGCGGTGATTCATGTAGTCTGTGAACGAGTTGTAGGGGAATTTTCCGTTGGTGAATTGTTGTCGGGGAATTTTCCGTCGGTGAATTATTGTCGGAGAATTTTCCGCTTCCAGTCAGTGTTATTTGGCCAATTGATAGTATGGTAACCAGGTTTTCGATTTGACCTATATTCACTGACAAAATAGGACAATAGTCATAGTGGCTCAGCCAGGTTTCAGTTTGGTGGGGTTGAACATAGGACTTATTAGACCATTTTTTGTTTTCGTCAACCGAATGTTGTAATGGACTCTCAAGAAATTATTTTTACTATGTAACTTTTGAGACTCGAAATTGATTCAGAAACCTTAAAAAATAAAAAAAAACCTTTGCAGATTGTCTTAAAAATTCTGATAGTTCTTTATTTGCTATTGAGACTGTTTATTCAAATTTTGGGACTCTCTTATGTAGTACCTACTTGTTGAAAATTGTTTTTTTCGTTAACCAGCTGTCGTCCCTATCAGATAAAAACCTGTATTCGCTAGGATTTGAACCTAGCCGCCAGCAGCATCAATGGCTTTGAACGCGACAGTCTTAACCACTGAGCTACCTGGCGCTCTCATTATTATTTAACTCACATTTTGTCTAGATACTCTCATTGTAAAATATGTATATATTATCAATGACATTACGTCATTAGGGTATACCCATATGAGGCAGGGCATATCATAAAAATTGTTTGGTCGGTATTTTTTTTATCAGTGTTCCAAAACTAACAGGTTATATTTCGGTAAAAAAACATCGTTTCTCAGTCTATTGTAGGCGACAATATTGTGCTTTGTTTATTGATGACCTCTCTGATTGAAATATGAATTTTTAAAATTTTGAATATAAGCTCTATAATGAAAATGATTGACATAATGTTTTTAATTACAAAAGATAATTTGACTTTCTGATGAATTCCAATTGTTCCCTTTACCTACCATTTTAATTATATATTTTTGGTCATGATTACTCTAATAATATAATGTTTTTATCAAATAGCTCAAAAACTGTTTCGTTAATTTGGATATAATTTCATTCACGCATTTCTGAAAATCATGTACGAACTTTGTCAACTTTGAATGTTTAGTTTCCAAGATATCCATTTTCAAAGTTTACGGTATTATGATATACCTACTAGGCCAGTAAAGTTTTCAAACTTTGGTCAGGTGAATGATACATCGAGAAAGTAATAAATTCCAGTTTGCAACCTGTTCCCAAGTGCAGAACATTGTCAAAATTGCAATTAATTTGAATTTTGCTGTATACACCTTGAAAAAATTCCAAAATTTCCGCAAACTTGGAGTAGTATTAAATATATTATTTAATATCACGAATCAAGTTTTCAATCAATTTAAGTGTACGGAACATTTTTTTTAATCAAAAACTAATTGGCCTTGGGTGCCCGATCCCTGAAAAAAAAATAAAAAATTGGTCACCCCACCGTAGATACCTCGTATATGTGTTCTTAATTTGGAGTTGAACAACATGCAGTTGTTGGACAAATAAAATGCCACACATATTTTGTCAGACAATATTACCACTAAATTTTCCATATTTTTATTAACCGATTCTGGAAAAATGAGATGTGAGGTAATAAATTTCATGACGTCATAAATTTTGTCGATCGGCCATCGGCAAACTTGACAGAGACATTGGAAAAATATTCCGAACAGTTGTAGATATTTGCAACCTTTTACGTTGACCGGAACATGTTTACTTATATATATTTTTTAATTGGTCATTTTTTTGATCAAGAGGTGGTCTTGGAATAATTACAAAAGTTTTAAGACTTTGCTGCAAATTTTGAAAACATTTATTCTGATGCATTCACAAATTTGCAACCTTGCACACGATCCGGAATTTTATGCAATTTGGAAAAATCATTTTTTTTTATTTTAGATTTTTGCAAATTGCATGAATTTTCGGATTGTGTAGAAGGTTGCATATTTGTGAATGCATCAGAATAAATGTTTTATAAATTTGCAACAAAGTTTCAAAACTTTTGTAATTATTCCGAGACAACATGATCAAAAAAATTACCATGAATTAAAAAAAAATCTGTACAACTGTTCGGAATATTTTTACGATGAATCTGTCAAGTTTGCAGAACTTTTGGAATTTTTTCTTGTGGTATATCAAAGAACATTAGTTTTCAGAGGACAGAAATGTCATTGATTTGGATCAACTTCGAAATAGGTACCCCTGATGCCATTTTTGATATATTGAACGGCTTGGGTCCGATTTTGAGGTCGACAATGACAAGTCCGAACACGATGTTTTGTAAAAATCAGAAAATCCAACCCTGCTCAACTCGACAAAGATATTGATAAGTTTCTGAGATATCTCATTGTTTTCGATAGTAAAAATGTACCCGAAGATAACATGGATTGCATTGATATATCACATTTTTTTATCACAACATTGGAAGAATTAGTTTTGAATCCAGCTGGTAGTCGTTAGTTTAATGGAATCTACCACTTGGGAGCTACATCTTTTTTGACAGATACTTTTTCAACATTGTCCCTGAAAGATCATGATGAATAATAGATAACATGTCAAGTGGAGACTGATTCGGTAGATAGTCATTCTTCACCTATTCGATTTTGCTATTGTGAACAACTGGACGGAATACCGCAGAGATTTCAAGAAACATGGATTTGTTGAATAATCTTATGAATAATCCCTTTTCGATTTTAGTTCGAAAATATGAATAGGAAATTCATAAAATCTTTTGTGGAATCATCTGCGACTGAAAGAAAAACTTTAGTCGCTATTTTCCATCGTTCAAGATAACCTCTTGGGAGGTATTCATGTTGAAAAGGGGAACATTCTCCATGAAAATTGAAAAATGAAAAATGTGACTTATTTGTAATATCTAACAGAAAACAACTACTTCCCCGGCACAAGCCACGCTGGACATTGAACTACATCTGATAGATATTGTGAAAAGACTCTAACTGAAAAGGAAAGAAAAAATCTGAAAGTGAAAATTTGCATTTTCATTCAGATAGCTGACTTTTTTAATTCTTTCTAGTTTTCCTTGAACAAATCATTAAATAAATTAGATAGGAAAACTAGAAAGAATTAAAAAAGTCAGCTATCTGAATGAAAATGCAAATTTTCACTTTCAGATTTTTTCTTTCCTTTTCAGTTAGAGTCTTTTCACAATATCTATCAGATGTAGTTCAATGTCCAGCGTGGCTTGTGCCGGGGAAGTAGTTGTTTTCTGTTAGATATTACAAATAAGTCACATTTTTCATTTTTCAATTTTCATGGAGAATGTTCCCCTTTTCAATCCCTTTTCGTTCTGAAGATACAGCTGATTATACGTTTTCCAATTGTTACCCTATATTTCTTCAGATAGATACATGTACAATATTCAAACGATAAGAAAAAATAATTATGACTGTGTTTCCGGACCTACTGAATCGTCATATTTCACGTTCTCTCTTCCTTGTTGAGTCGGTTATTGCTATATATATATATGAAAAAAAAACTATACATTATACCCAAGGCAAGAAATGAATAATTTGTGTGCATATCCTGTCACGTTAGGTCGAAAAATCAATTGTGTGAAAGGTTTCCATGATTTAAAACACGTTCACATTCTTGAATAAACAAAGTGACAATGAGGTTGAAAAATAGTGAAACCAGAAGAAGGAAGAGATGTTTGACAATAATATCTGACACTTATAAAGATTTTGCTGAAAATACCAGCATCCAGGGATTAAAATATACTGTGAAGGATGAAATTGAAACGTGGGAAAAGTAAGTATGTATGAAAATAAATTTGAAATGATTAAAAAAATTACCTACATAAAGGTACAGTCCTTTATTCCTATATAAGAGTAATTTTGTTTTATTTGAACACTAGTGAATACCAATATACGGGTTGCTAGATTACGAGCTGATGCAGAAGCAAGGCTCCGTATTTTTTATTTATCCTCGTATAACTAATATGACATTTTTAGCGTATGGATATGTACTGCGATTAATGATCGGTTAATCACAGATTCACGATTTGTGTTCGAAGCAAATTTTCATGAACATCACCATGGCAATTCTATTCTTTAACCACAGCAGTATACTACTGTTTGATTTCAGTGGTTAAAAACTCGCCTGAGGGAGTGGGTCTTGGACTGACAATTGAAAATGTGATAACCCAAGAGAAATTGTATTACGTGTTCGTAAAAAAGAAGGACATGTAACGTGTTTGTGAACTCTTTCAGAAACGTTCATTGAAATATTCGTCAATATAAAGTAACAATTAAGCATGGAGCCAGACCTGACCGCTCGTTACTTTCGTTACCACGAATATGACGAAGAAAGAATAATCGGTGCGGTTCTAAATAACGGAATGAATGATATCTCGTTGAGTTTGGAAACTCCATATACATCTAAAAACACTTCTGGATACATAACAGTTGAAGGCTGGTAGATGTTCAGCTACTGACATATTCCCTGGGAGAGGTTGGACTCGAAATTTCTGCCTTGGTCCGAATAGAAAACCGAAATGTCATATTCAACCTTTTACCAAAACGTTGGCGACATAAGCTTCCGCCCATTTGTTGAAGTGGGGTACATTACGACAAGGATATATAGGGTGTAATTTAACCTCTTGCACTCCCGTGAAGGACGCGTGTATAATGCCATTTTATAACGAATGGCAGGTGTGAAAAATTCGAAAAAAATTGTGGAAAGTTTAAATTGTGTTGCTTTACTTTCTGCAGGGTCTTCGCGTCACTACCAGATGTCCTCCATCATAGATTTTGCGAAGCACAACTGTCTGAAGTATTCCCCACCATCCTCGGACTCCAACATACGTTCAGGACACCATTGTCCAAGGTAAGGGACAATGGATTTAACTGCTGGTGAATAACTTGCAATGTCCTGCCATAATGGTCTTCGAGTACTCTTCATCTATCCGATGACTGATATGGATATTTCCCTTTGACTTTCTGGACTTCGTTATCATTCCAGTTGTTATCAAATGCCACCTCAGTTCTACAAAAATCGCTGCTTCCTTGTCTTTTGCTCTTCGGTAATGTATGAGCAGTCATATATGCATGGTATCCGCGACAGGGCATCTGAATCGCGGAATCAAATACTTGGAGTCTCTCGATCTAGCGTCCTACTTGACCCTCGGGAATTTTTAACTGTAAGATCCATTTAAGGGCTGCGTGGACAGTTCTCAACAGAAATTTTCTACCGTTCACGTATTTGTAGAAGTGCTCTACTCCCTTATCAACAGCAAACAGCCTCCGCCTAAAGTGACACAGTAATTGCGCCCCGGTTTACTGAGGAACTTGTTGAATGATCCCATGACCATTTGCCTAGTCCTTCCTGGACCTGGCCCAGGTAACACAAAATGGCCTCAAAGACAGTGTAGGGTGCTTCACATTAAAGTTTCAAATCACATGAGTATGAATTGTTACTCACATAACAATCTCATTATATAACTTCTATGATGCCAAATGTTACTCACAATTTCACATATTTTTTTGTGCCTCAGATCGACACTATTGTGAAAATAATTGAGATCTGTGGTCACAACATCCTCAGTGGTAAGGTAACATGTAACTTTGAAACCCATTTATAAGCAAGAAAGCGATGTCGTAGATATGTTTATGTTAACAAATTGCTGGCGTCCATATCCAAAATGAATTTTCCAGTCGGTAGGGCATTGCTCGTTGATTAGAGCTCTTTTCAACTTGTGGAACGAGTCTTGGTATCCCTCGGACCACTGGAACTGTGTTTGACCTTCCATGAGTCAGGTCAGAAGTTTAGCGATGTTGGCAAACCCAAGAACACAACGGCATTTTTGGGGGCTCAGTTTCAATTCGGAGTATCTCAGTCGCAGGAATTCTTTCTCCACGTTTTTCACGTGGTCATGGAATGATCTGTCAACCAAAATTATGTCGTCGAGGTATACCAGGTACTTCCTCCTTGGAGAGGTCTCCATAATGTGGCTGGGGCATTACATTGCCTGAATGGCAGAACAGTAAATTGCTACAATCCTAAGCCGGTGGTGAAAGTTGTCTTTTCTCGATCTCCTCAAGACAGTTCTACCTGCCACATCCGCTCTTTCAGTCTTGCGTCGAGAAAATCGTAGAACCGGCTATCGGGTCTAGGGTGTTGCCTATTCTCGGGAGAGGGAAACTGCCCTTTCTTCGTCACGTTGTTCAGTTGTTGATAGTCTACGTAAGAGCGTGTTGATCTGCCTTTATTCACCAGCACGACTGGAGAGGACCAGGAACCGTTGGATGCTTTGATGACTCCTTTTTTCTACATATCGTTGACTATTTTGTCAACTTCCTTTCTTGGCCGGAGGAAGCCTTCTAGCTGTCTGTCGAATCGGTCGGGAATTACCATCAGTATCTAGTGCTGGACCATCTTTGCTCTACCCCCTCTGCCATGTCTGGTATCGATAATGTATTGGTACATCTTGACTATCTCTCAGTTTGGATTGCTGAGCTAGTTCTATGTCCTTGAAATTTTTGACCATTCAAGTGTTCATAAAAAATGATGGATGTATTATTTTCAGGGTATTCTGGATTGTTGTTGTGATTTGTGGACTGTGTTGTGCAACTTATATGACTGTCCTATTTTGGGAAAGATACGTCAGTAATCCAACCAGAACAACTATTTTGACATCATATGCTCCTGTAACAACAATACCTTTTCCAGCTGTAACTATATGTAACATCAACAGAATGATGGTCTCAAAAATTGACAAGTTTGTCAAAAATATGTGAGTGAACAAACACCGCTTACCTTTTTAGGTGCGTATTCACTGGAGCATTCCGTTCCGCATGAGCACCAAATGAGCACCGAACGAGCAAATGCTCGGATAGTGTGGACGCTGATTTGAGCACGAATAGAATGCGTGTTTACATTATGCGCTGTATGAGATAGCCTGAGCTTGACTCGAGCAGCACATGTACTCGTTCGGTGCTCATACGGAACGAATGCTCTAGTGAACACGTACCTTTTTACTAGCAAAAATAATGAATGCAGAATCTCATCCCAACAACAAATCTTATTCATAGCTAGGTTCCGAGGAGCCTGCCCCCTTCGAAATATTTGAAAGTTCAGACGATTTGGCAATTCATATTGCAAGATGTTATTTCTTATCAACCCCACCCCCCCCAATTATTGTTTCTTCCTAGTACCGTTTCCAATACCACAAATTTGTACCAGTTTAATTAAGTGACAGGTTTCCGAGGCCAATGTATAAACCAGAATTATTTTTTCTTGGGTTGAAAAAGAAATTTCAATGAACAGCTGCCCCGAAATCTCATGAAAGATAATTGGAATTGTTTAAGTTACTTCATTTACGAGTATTTCGGAAATTTATTGACGAATTTGAGTTTTACACAATTTATAGCTAGACATGTGTTAAGGAACTATTTTCTACTACTAGATTAATTTAACTCTAATAATCAATTACTCAAGATGAATTATCTTTGACTAATACTGTTTGTGATAATACACAATGTGAAAATAAAACAATATCTCATATTTTTAATAGGTTACTGTGGAACTACATTCAATTTTCATTCAATTATGAATCACTTCAAAAAAATATATTTTTTTCCACACCTTTCCAAGTCCAATCATCAATCAGATTATATATTTTTTATGTTGATATCCAAACAGACCTCGCGGTCTAATTATATGAACAATCATGTGTTCTGGCTATGCCTTATTGTTAGTAACTCCATACGCCACCTTACCAGCAGCACTGTTAATTATTAACGCAACAGTGAATCGAGGAGGATTATTTCCAGCTACGTAAATCAATAATTCAAATTTTTACATCTAAAAAAAAAAAAAATTCGCACACCGGCGAGAGATCGAACCTGGGACCTTACGGCCACCAGGCGGGCGCTAATCCCCGCTTAGACATAGAGTTCAGAGTTCATGAAAATGTCTCAAAGACTATTGAATTATATCAAACTTTCAAATATCTGAGCACGAAGCTCAGAGTCATTTGGGAGATCGTTCAAGAAACGATAATAGTTACCGACCGATGTTTCACCCATTTACTTCCATTCAACTACACTGCTATGGGCTATGGGCCATAATGGCAGAAACCAACTTATCCCTGGCTAATACCTTGACGGGTATTCAATTATATTAACAAATGCTTGTGCGATGTTCCTTCTTGCAGTAGATACATATGTAACCCCTCGTGTAACACTCTGTAGGTGCATCGGAGCAAAACGAATTTGATACTTCGGTCCGCAACGACTATCGTTAAGATATGTTTGGATTTTCAATTTGAAGATATACAGAGGCTTGTATGACACACATTTTTAAAGAAATTTTTAATAGATCAAGAATTTGTTTTTCAGGACCCTCAACGATTCAGAAGAAGAAGTTGTTAGAAGCACTCTTCCTCAACTGCTAGCTTTCAACTATCCAAACAGTATCGAGTACAATTTGACCGAGTTAGAGATTCTACAGAGTCTGTTTGAAAGAAATGACATCAATGATATATCGCTTGTGATGGGCGAAATCACTCAAACTTGCGATGAAATGCTGTTATCTTGCTCTTGGCAAAGGAAGATCGTAAAGTGTGCCGAGTTCTTCGAGAAGTCGTTGACTGCTGACGGATACTGCTGTTCCTTCAACAATGGGTATCCCAATACAAATATTTTATAATTTTTTACGCCAAAGTACGCTTTTTTGATTCTATTGAATATGGAGATAGTTTTGATTTTAGTTCGAAAATATGAATAGGACATTCATAAAATCTGTTGTGGAATCATCTGCGACTGAAAGACAAACTTTAATCGCTATTTTCCATCGTTCAAGATAATTTCTTGTACCTCATGTTGAAAACGGGAACATTCTCCATGAAAACTGGAAAATAAAAAATGTGATTTATTTGTAATATCTAACAGAAAACAACTACTTCCCCGGCACAAGTCACGCTGGACATTGAACTACATCTGATAGATATTGTGGAAAGTGAAAATTCGCATTTTCATTCAGATAGTTGATTTTTTTAAAATTTTCTCTAGTTTTCATTGAAAAAAAAAATCATTAGATAAATTATATAAGGATAATGTTATTAAAAAAATATCAGTCACAGAAATCGTTCATTTCAATACATTTTGGTCAACAAAAAACTATTTCGCTTTGCCAAGCTCTTCAGGATGATTGATATAGGATTGTTTTCTGTTAGATATTACAAATAAATCACATTTTTCATTTTTCAATTTTTATGGAGAATATTCCCCTTTTCAACATGGAGATAGTATTTAGCCCATATAAGAAATTGAGAAATTGCATAAGGAACAAACAGCAAAAGTGGCACAGGAAGCAAGAAATATTACACAAATGGATGTCAGATGCCCTTCAATTTTTGCAGGGGAAAGTTTTGGTTTTCTGACAGAAATTTTCCTCAAATTTTCCAGTTTATAGCTTGAAGAGTTTGCGAAGAATAGCTTGCTATAATGTTAGTTGAGAGTATTACAATTTCTCCTCTACTCGCTCGAGAAAGGGATATCAATTGAACTGTTGATTCGTCGAGCGAGGCAACAGGAGAGGCGCGCAGTAGTGCGTCTCTCTTATTTATGTGGTATTATCAATATCATTGCGTTTCTTGTTGCTCGCGTAGATTCCTGTCTATACCCCAGATGGTCATTCCCAGCGAATGGGAGATAACATTCAGTTCCTTTTTACAACTATCACTTGCAATTGTGTCCTCCTGGAGGAACATTGCACAAATGGATGTCAGATATAATTAAGTTGTTTTCTGATACAAATTTGCTTCAAATTTTCCACTTTGTGGGATAGTGTGGAGGGAAGGCGAATTCGATTTTGTCGAAATTGTTCGTTTCATTTATTGTCACTATACACTGCGTTTATTTGACTATTTCACTCATCTTAAAATTCACACCTAATCTAACCAATCGGAAGCCAAAGACAACTCGTGTTATCGCGATAACACCAGCTGTCTTTCAATTCTGATTGGAGGATCAGCTTCGGTATTTTCAGCGACGTAACCATGACGAAATGAATACGTTTGACAGTTCGATCATTAATAAATATAGCTGGATATGTCAGAATGAGTCGCTTCACTACAAATTCAAATGATATTATGAAACGACACATAATAATATTGACGATTTTAATAATTTATTTATGACTGTATATGACTGTCATACATTGTTCGTATTTATATTAATGAAGAAACTTTATTTGTGAAATAGTCTAATAAAATTCAACTCGTGATTGAATGTATCTCATAAGTCTGTCTTTTATTTCTGAACTCAACTGAATTGTTTTGAGTCCTGCGGACTCGTGGTGTTTTTATGAAGCAATTCAGTTTCGTTCAGATATAAATCGACAGACTTTTCGCGAAAATTCAATCACTCGTGGTATTACTCCTGAAAATTGCACGACCTTGGTATATCCATAATTAATGCGATTTTTTAATATGCCCAAAGACGACAGTAGAGCTGTTTCTGCTGAATTAGGATTCATTAGACGATGTACTTCTTGCCATGTTTGGTATACTTATACAGTAATATCAGAAAGTTTTCATCTGGGGTATGGTGGTTTTATGAGAGGGTGAAGAATAGCTTGTTATAATGTTGACAGAGCATTACAATTTCTCATCTACTCGAGGAAGGGATATCAACTGAGCTGTTAATTCGTCGGGCAAGGCAATAGGAGAGGTGCGCTGTAGTGCGTCTCTCTTATTTATGTGGTATTATCATATCATTGCGTTCCTTGTTGCTTGCGTAGATTTCTGTCTATACCGCAGATGAAAAGTTTCCGATACTGTATGTTTGCATCCTCTGCATGATAATGTCAGAAACTGTCGGCACTTAGTAGTCAGGAATCAGAGGAAGTCTAAAAAAGACCTTGAGTATGAACTCGCCGTTTTCTGATAACGAAAATATGTACATATGCAGAATCACATGTCAGATCCGAATCCGGTGGTTATTTTTGTCGCACGGAAGGTAGAAAATCCACATCTTTTTTGAATAAATTGCATTTCCGGCATTTTTATCAACATATTTCCATGAATTCGCAAAAGATTTTAAAGGTTTTCTTATGAGAACGGAATTATCAAATTAATTAATGGAAATGTAAGTGATAAACATAACTTTTACAATCATTCTCGAATGAGTAACATGTTCGTAGACATTATTGTCCTATTCCTATTTCCATGCTATTATATACTTATTAATTTAACTAATTCCTCTTCAGAATAACAACTTATCGTACAATCAATTTTGTTTTAGCACAAATGAAATTTTCTGGACAAAAAGTCAGTTTCATTAATCACAAAATCACTTGAAATTTCGTTTGCATCAACTACTATGTTACTTAGTCATTATTATGTTGTTTCTTTAAACTATGTATACTCTAGCTAATCTTTGTTGACATGTACACTGAAAAAATTCATATTGTAAAATTATAGTATGTAATGATGGGTATTTTTTGCCAAGGACTAAAGTGACAAATTTACAATCAGGTTTGTACCTCACAACTGAAGTTCTAATTTTACTTTAGGAATGTAAACAAATACACTATCAGTTGATTTTTCTATTCATATGATTGTATTTTCATAATCAATTTGTAAAATTATATTCAATATATTTTTAGAATTGTAAAACTACCATTATACATACTGTGAATTTAAAATATTTTAATCATGTATTTACAACATATTTTTGCGATATTACAATTTAAAGTTGTAAAATATAATATTCGAATTTGCGAATTCACAATTTGAAATTGTGAAATCACAATACCCCCATACGACTTTTCCACTTGTTTCTCAATAGTAAACGGTGTTTCTGGTACAAACTGCTATTCCTCATTTCATTATGGTAGGCATGGTTTATATAACTTTCAAGTTGACAGATTGGGCTGAACCAACGGGTTACTTCACTGATGAGAAAATTTCGTATAAACACTGTACGAGATGCTTAACTGCCTAATTACATCCATCACAATCCACCCCCATACAACTTTTCCACTTGTATTCCAAAAAATTATAGGTTTTTAATAATACCACGAATTGTATTTAGGACGACAATATATCGATTTGAAATAAAGAAAAATCGTGTCACCTGGTAATTGATGCTTTACTTCTAGCCGTATTCAACGGAATACTCTTTTCCACGGCCTCATCTGTGATACCAATGGACATTTGTCCCCAACGACAATTTAATCGTGGAATTGCCACTTGAGTGTCATATTGTCATACAACAGTGCTTATTCCAAAAAACGAAAATTCATCTAAATCAAAAAAGATGGGAAAGAGAATACGTATCTGAACTTCAACAAAAACAGAAGTGGAATAATCAAACACGATAACTGCCAGCCTCTCCAATGGCCCCTTGGAAGAATCATTGATATTCATCCTGGCCCAGATGGCATTGCCAGGGTAGCCTCAATCAAGACCTCTTCAGGAGTAGTGAAGCGTTCGTACTCCAAGATTTGTATTCTACCCATTGAAGCTGAGTGTTAATTTGTTTTTGAAAGCCCTTTCAAGGCGGGGGGAAAATGTAGATTATAATCGGTAGTAATACTATAAGTACTTCAAAATAATCAGGTTATACATCGATAACTTGTTGCATAATTATAAAGAGTGTCGTTTGACAGTTTAAATAATCCGACCGCGAAGCGGGAGGATTATTCTGTCAAACTGACACGATTTGTAATTATGCAGGAAGTTTACATCTCAAACTTCCTGCATAATCGTGTCAGTTTGACAGAATAATCCTCCCGCTTCGCAGTCGGATTATTTAAACTGTCAAACGACACTCTTTATAATTATGCAACAAGTTATCGATGTATAACCGTATTTATTTTGAAGTACGTATTGTATTTGATACGATTATTTTTTGAGTAAATTAAGTAAATATATAAACAATTTATTAATTTAAATACAAATTGGTGCAACGAAAGTTACAATTGAAGGGGCAAGTGGAAGAAGGGGTTATGTTACAAATATGAGTTTATGAGAAAACTGGGTTTTAGTAAAATTTGCTGGCATTTTTCAATTAAAGCTAGTTTGATAATTTGATTTGTGCAATTGTGAGGAATAATTTTTGGGTGTTTTTTTGAGATTTAGAGCATTTTGCTATTACATCATTATTTGAAAAAAATCTGAATTTATATGTACATAACCCCTTTTTCTATTTCATGTCATGAAGGTAATAGGTAACAGATAGTGAGAAAAGTGAAGTACTTTAATAAATATAATAATACATAGTAATCATACATTCATTCTCTAAGGATTTCAACAAACTTTTCAAAAATAAAAAATCCTTCAAAACCTGAAAAATATGGGAAGGAATAAATAAAAAAAAGTTCAAATAAATCATGGGATTCACTTGGTACACAGTCGTTGTGAGGAGGTTTTGACTTTAATCAATAATATTTTCATAAAATCCCTATGTTCTTATCCCTATGTTCTTATGAGGTGAAAGGTAACTGCTCCTGAATATTCTGAATTCTTTTCTCATTACATATCCTGATTTATTGAGAATTCTAGTGAATTCGATATTTGTAGGAGGTGAATAGTGTTTTGAAGCGTTGTTTTTTAATAGTGAAACTTCTTTGAAGATAAGATGCTCTTAGTATGCTGAATACTGACCCGTCAGTATGCTGAATACTGACCCGTCAGTATTCACTTGACGATTTCGGATTCAAGCAACTGGAACGTTATGAAAAATTGAAAAAAGTAGATATCTTTTAACTATTAATACGATAAACGCCCGAAATGTTAGTAATTTGGTTGATCGATATCTTCATCAGAATCCTTTCTTTTGATTCTGAATGGCTGATTGGTTGGTAGTTGCTACCACTTCACATTGTAATCCTCAGAAAAAACTAAAATTCAAATTCTTCAATAAGTATAGTATTCTTTAAATAATTCAAATATAGAAAAATTTTACATCTTATTTCAGGATTGTTTTTGAAAAAATATATATTTATTTTAATCATGACGTCGATTTTTTTACCTGATAACGTATCAAAAATATATTATTTTGGAAAAGAGTAATGATAAAACGAAACGTAAAAAAATATTTTCGTTGATTCAACTGGCCGCAAAACCAACAAATAAACGAGAACCGTATACAAACTTGGATCACTGAAACATTACACACACGTAACATTGAAATTTTGATAAATGCGTATCTTCACTTGATCAGGCGCCACTCTGTACGTCATCGTCTTGTAGTGAAAAATCGGTATTGCCACCAAAAGACCAGACTAAAAAAGAATAATAATGTAATGTTGACAACGAAATATGATGCTGCAGTCCAGCCCAGGCACTAAAACGTGATAATGTGCAGCAGATTATGTGCCCATAACCCCTTCTTTCACAGCGTTCTTGATGTTTAATGTAACATAGCCCCTTCTACCACTCTGTATCTGGTCAGATATAAATAATAGAAGCAAATCCTAAGAGGGCAAGTTACATATGCACGTAACACCTTCTTCCATGACAGAATCTAATATTTTCAGAAAATGTTACTTGACCCCTTCTTCCACTTGCCCCTTCAATTATTATATACTTACTACGTTTTTTTAACTGAGTTATTTTCGGCGCAGGGAACGTGGCCACTGCTCATTGAAGTGCTGGAAATACTGGAGGTGTTATTACTTGAACCTGCAGCGTTTTTAAAATTGGATCTTATCTTATTTATTATGTTTTGGTGATGTTGTTCATCTATCTGTAGGTAGGGTTTGATAGAATTGCTATTACCATGTCCTGTTATTTTAATAAGTTCTTGTTCCGATACACCTGCTTTTGCCAATTGTGAAACAGCAGTGGCTCGGTGAGAATGATTTCTATCTCAATAATAAACGGTGTTTCTAGTACAAACTGATATTCCTCATTTCATTATGGTAGGTATGGTGAATATCATAGAAAAAAGTCAATAAAATTACATTCAGAGTTTGTAAAATTGCATCGTTTGGAAAGCCTCTATTTTTCAATCATTTTTTAACTTCTTCATTATTGATATTTTTGGCAGCTATGTTACACTTCAAGTATTTGACTGGATGTTATGACCAATAAGAATATGTAGAAAAAACATGCAACTAACCTATTACCTCGTTTACACTTACAAAAAAAGTTGCCAGTTCCTACATCGGTACTATAATATATTCTCAGGGGTAATATGATAAGTGGTATTATTATTAATTACCGATAATATTTTGGAATATTAATGAATTGCAATACCAAAGCTGAAAATACAACGAGTCCGCAGGACGAGTTGTATTTTCTTGCATTGGGATTGCCAATCACGAGTTGAATTTCATTAATATAAATATGCACAATCTATGACAGTCATGAATAAATCATTAAAATCGTCAATATTATTATGTTTCGTTTCATAATTTCATTTGAATTTGCAGTGAAGCGACTCATTCTGACATATCCAGCTATATTTATTATTGATCGAACTGTCAAACGTATTAATTTCGTCATGGTTACGTCGCTGAAAATACCGAAGCTGATTCTCCAATCAGAATTGAAAGACAGCTTGTGTTATCGCGATAACACGAGTTGTCTTTGGCTTCCGATTGGTCAGATTAGGTGAGAATTTTAAGATGAGTGCAATAGTCTCTGTAGTTCCGATTCTATTGGCTGAATTTCAAAATTTGAAATCCACTAATTGGTTGTTAAGCAAGGAAATATATTGTCAGGGGTAATATAATAAGTGGTATGATTATTACCGATAATTTTTTGAAATATTAATGAATTGCAATCCCAAAGCTGAGTCCTGCGGACTCGTTGTATTTTCTTGCATTGGGATTGCCAATGAATTGTTATTCCAAAAAATTATAGGTTTTTAATCATACCACGAATTGTATTTAGGACGACAATATATCGATTTGAAATAAAGAAAAATCGTGTCACCTGGTAATTGATGCTTTACTTCTAGCCGTATTCAACGGAATACTCTTTTCCACGGCCTCATCTGTGATACCAATGGACATTTGTCCCCAACGATCGCTCATATTGATAAATAAAGATAACTAGTCAAAACACAAATTTGACGTTTATAATTTAAATCATTTTCACTTGACAGATGGTAAAACAAAAACTAAGCAGGTTTATCACCGTGAAAATACAGCGACAAGCTATATTTTCACTGTAGTTCTGATTCTATTGGCTGAATTTCAAAATTTGAAATCCACTGATTGGTTGTTAAGCAAGGAAATATATTATCATCGAATGACCAGGAGTGTTTTGCTTTGAATAACTTTCAGTTTCAGTAAAATATTTTTCCGATCTTCATATTTTGTGTACCTTTCCTGGCTCTGTTTCCTTGCCACATAATACACAGTGAAATTTTGAGGATCTCCTCACAGTTTCGTAAAAAACGGGTATATTTCTCCTTGCTTTTTCTCAATTAGTTATTCATGTTTCAGTAATGGTTTGAAGCATTCAGGAATGTATACTGGCTACAATGGACAACTCAGTGGTCTTGTGGCATTGTTGAATCCTATGCTCCAGCCTGTCCAGTATTCATCTCTATATTCCTCCGGATTCAAGGTAGGGCCGTTTTCTTTTTGAAACAATGAATATGAAAATAAACGAATATTCCTGGCAATTAATGCACGTTTGTGGTTCTACGCTGTGTTTACTTCAAATATATAGTCCATTAATGTTATTCCCAAAATAGCCCAATAAAAAAAAAAGAATTAAAAAGTTTTGCTCTTTAGGGATTATACACAACAAAAGAAGAGCTTTCAAAATCGAAAGATTTCTTAAGTTAGTAGGGTGAGATTCACCCCCAAAAACCACCCCTAATACGCTCTGCGGTGGCTTATCTCGTTTTTCTCAGAAACCGTATGTCGCACAGAAAATTGTATACATACTAAAAATGTTCCCCATAAAATTTTCTTCAAACAAGGTATCATGAGTTATTTTATTTTATTCATTGCATTTAACGGCATTTTGTTTTGCGAGGAATCTTCATCAACTTTTTAATTTAAACACGGCCCAGTTATTTTGAAAAACGTCATGAACTATTTATAGTTGTTTGAATATGTTTTCAGCTTATTTTAGACATTACTTAAAATTATTTAGGAAAAAACTGCTGAAAGCATCCCCTAATTTAGATCATTCGTTGGCTCGTAATCCATTGAATAAAACAAAATAATTAGAGGGACCTTTTTTGTAGAAAATTTCATAGGAAACATTTCTAGTTGAATTTAAAATTTTAGATCACCCTGTGACAGGAAATATTTTGTGTTAATTTTTTTGGTGTCCTCATTAGGTGTGAAGAAATAAACAATGAACAAACACTGACAATACTGACATACAAGGGTGTTCACAAAAAACAACGACAAGCACCGTATAAAACTCAATATCAGGATGAGCTTCAGAAACAACTTTTTAGGAACATTGTTACCATCCATTTCTAATATTTTCAGGTTTTCATCCATGATTCAACAGAATATCCAGGATCACAGTCCACTATCAAATTAATATCTATAGGGAGGGTGTCACATTTCCAAATAAAAGGAACAAAACTGACTTGTAGCGAAGAAGTGCGAAACCTACCAATCAGCCAGAGACACTGTCTTTATCCAAACGAATACGAATTGAACTCCTTTGAATGGTTCAGCTCTTCAAACTGTTTGGTGGAATGCGTTGCACAGCAATATTTTGTTCTATGCGGGTGTGTGCCATTTCACCTAGCATTTTTTGGTGAGTAGTCCGATCTTAAAAATTCATCAGTTTAATACACTTAGAAAACTGAAATTTGTGTCACTCTCAACGTTTTATCGGGGGTAATATAACAAGTCCTCGTTTATCAGCAAATATATTTTTCAATTTCAACAAAAACGATTTTCTAAAACAAAAATGTTTGAATGGAAATTCCAAAATTTATTCGATTTGATAAACGACGGTCGAGTCATATTTGATCAGATTATTTCACAAATATGTCAATTAACCAGTATCATTTATTCCACAACTTACATAATTATTTTTATTAAATTAATGAACATAATTATTCACGGCAATATGTCACACGACTTGTGAAATGTGTTGCATACATTCAGGCAACTGTCAAGAAGGACCATGCAGTTTATTCGCAAAAGGAACGAAGCGGGTTTATCAGCGAATAAAGGACCCCGCACCCCGGAATAAATGGGATTTTGGTTTATTGCGAAATTCAATGAAACTATGGTATGTTGTAGATCACGATCTGTTGGCAATACTTTAAATGGACTATAATCAAATAGTATGATTACTTTCTGAGAAACAGAGTGATCTTAAAAGTAGTTACACAGACAAAAAATACAGTTATTTATCACAAATTGAGAATATTTCTGGTTTATTTTCGTGATTTGGATAAAATATGTCATGCCTTTGCAAACGCACCATTTTTGTAATACAAAATAGTATTTAATTCACCTGGGCCGCCACAAACGTTCTCAAAGATATCCCTTTTCGACGCTGTTTCTGAATCCGTTTAACCTCTCAGGAAAAAAAAATCATTCGATGGGTGCTTTGTGTAGAAAATTTTATGTTCCTAATTTTTGTATAGAATGGCACCCCCGGAGACGATTTGACTGGATTAGTTGGCATAAATAACAATTTCACAACGATAACAGCAAAACGTACCAGTATTTACTCAAGAGAATTGTAAGTAATTGTAAATTGAGAAGGACTCTACAGCTCAATTGCTACATATTTTCAAATAATGTTTGCTGGAGTTGTAGACTCCAGCAAAAAAATGCCAAACAGAATCAAGTTTTGAAATTGAATACCTATGTTTTTCTATCATTACAGAAGCACCAATATGCAATGTTACGAGTATTCCATGTCTCAGCAATGCCAAAAAAAGCAACTCGGATGATGGAATCACGAGTTGTGATTGTTCACCTCAATGTGAAGACGATTTTTATTCAGTGCTATCTACTTCTACCCAATTCGAGTATAACCAGAGCAAGACTTTGTTATCATTGTATGTATAAGAAGTATAGTTTTGATATAATATTTTTTTTCTACATTCATACAAAAAGCAAAACTTTATTGAACTATATTTAGTAGAAAAAGAAGTTCTTTATTGCACTAGTGCAATAAAGTTTTTATTGAACTCATCTGTCATTTTACTTCAACGTGCTGTCATCATGACAAACATAAACATTCAAACCCACTACATATATTTTATATTTAGCAGATATTCTGTGAGATTGGCAATACGTTTAAAACAGTTACATATTTTATATTATTTTGTATTAATGTTAACAGCCGGATTTAAACAAATCCTTCCCGACAATAACTCCATGAAACTAAGCTTCTTTGACGTCAACATTAGTCCACATGCATTCAAGATAAAATATAAACAGCACCTATTGAATAGCTGATTTTTTTTTCTCTTTCTCTCTTTCTCTTCCCTTTCTGCTCTTTCGTCTCCTTTCTCTTCTTTTCTTCTAGCCATTTTCGTTCTATACTTTTCGTTCATATTCTCGTGGCACTGGTGGAAGAACAGAATCAAAGGCTCACCCCTTTGATATCTGAACCAAGAAGCCATTTGTTCATCAGATCTCATATGTATTTTTTTATGTGTTCAACCCTATATATATCATCATGTATGTATATTCTACAATATGTATGAATCGGATGAGCAATAAAATATTATTATTATTATTATTATTATAATCAAAACTGATCCGCTTTGTTCTAAACCGTCTACCTGCATAGAGCAAACTGTCTGTAGATACTATGACCAGACCCCGTGATAACATATGTGCTCACGGCTACTATGATTTTGATTTTTATAATGCAACTGTGGTTATAGAAACGTCAGTCAAAAATTAATTCTGACAATTACAGAATTGAAAGTTTTAAAATGAGTATTATTAATGGAAAAATACATGATAGTGATCTGTTCCAATGCAAATCAATGGTAATAATTCATTATTTAAGTTGCGCTTTTCAGTTTCCTACACCTAGTGCCGGACCTTAATAAATAATTTTTTTGCTTTTTGCATGAACGTAGAAAAAATATTTTATGCAATTCGTGCAAAAATTGTTTATTGCACTTTTTGCATAAATAGCTATTTAAGGATTACTTTTCATGATAGATCACAAAGGCGTAATTTTATTTTAGTTTCGCTGGTTTCTAGATGCTAAGTCAGAATTTTAGCTTATCTCGAAACTAGCGAAAATTCTTCAGTCTTCGATCTTGACACTGTGGCGCTAATATGTTTTGAAATTTTTCATCATTTGTGATTGAATATACGAATTTTTACTGACTCTGCATTGATCAATTTTATGTCTACTTTCCTGCTTATGTACGTTTTTCGATTGGTTGTAATAAATACCATTTAGGACTATTTGATGTGATATAATGATATTCACTTCCATTAATTCATTGAGAATTAGATTATATCGGTGGTAATTACTTTGTTCAATTTTTCCATATGATTTTATTTCGATATTATAAATGTTTGAGATTTACGAGTTCATTCCAATTAGAGTTTTTACTATATGAAAATATATGAAAATTAATAATCAAACTGAAAAGTAGTTAATTTTTTAAAGTTCAATGATAACCAACTTTCTTTTAGTAACTCATCCCCAATCGATGATTACACAGTCTTCTTGAATGTATTTTTCCTTGACCAAATGCAGACGGTGTATCTGAGGGACACAATCACTTCAACAATATACCTATTATGTAAGTAATTTATGATTATTACTTACCTTTATATTTGCAAAGGATTACCTCAACTTCCAAAATATTATGCCTCTTTCTCAATTTAGTCTGTTCGCGTTCTAGGTATGAACAAGCCAACCCTGTCTACTTTGACCTCGCTCGTGAGATAAAAACCCTTAGCAAAGACAAGAAAAACAGATGTTTTCATACAAAAGTTAGTTACAACTTATTTCTGAGAAAGGCACATGACCTTCCAAAATTTATACGTACAATCGCGATCATTTATAACTCTTAAATTTTGGTCCTCCGAGCCGGATTAAATGGAATGTAGGTGAGAGCTTTTCGGTTGTGATGTACAAAAAACTTACATACTGAGAATTGAGGAAACTCGCCGTTAAAGAAGTTTTCAAGAATTGTTCTTCGGCTTCTGAAAATCGTCGGTAATGTTGAATAAGTAACATTCATGTAATATTTGCTTTTCACTTTATAGTGGATCTAGGACTATGAAAAGTCGGCCTTGTATTTCGTTGACTCATATGGCTCAATCTGATTTCTGACTACTTTTGTAGCTATGATTCGCATAGAACTTGATCCAAGGTGTTCCTGTGGATTTTAAGACATTATCCAAATATTGGAAATGAAAGAAAGCTTATTTTCTCGAAATTTCGAGCAAGGTTCCTGATATCCTCATAGCAGAATAGTTTGGGGAGATTTTGGCCAGGGCCTTGATTTTGTGGCCAAAGTTGAGTTGGGATATCTTTGGCCTGGGCCAATGTTGCCCCTAGCTTAGGTCTGAGGTTTACTCAAAAATATACTTACTGGCTACAAAAAGATCACGAGAGTAAATAACATTCAAAAACAATATGAAACTCTCCAGACTCATTAACAAAATTATAACTGTTGTGGCGGTAGCGGGACAAAGTTGTCCGTGATTGGCCAAAGTTTCCACATTTGACGGTACTGTCCGAGGATACTCCAAATATTACCGCTCAGTATAAAAACTTTATATCTTCAATTACAAAACTGATTGCTACCCTATTTCATTACATTATTGCACTGATTTCTCTTCTATGGTTCTCCCATTTACATATCTAAAAAGGCCTGTAGAATGAAAAGAATGGCCTGAGTTAAAGCCCATTGATTTTCATGAAAGTAACTACAGATTTCTTCTGCTCAAAAAATTGAAAGGTAATGAAATTTGTTATGAGCTTAGTATTACAATAGAGGAAAACGTTTCCAATGAGTTCCGGGCTCTTCTTTGTGAAAATCGAAAGAAAATCCGGTTCAAAGAATTTTCCGACGCTCTTCCGGCTGTAACTTGAAAAAAAAGGGAATTTGAAAAAATACCAGGGAATCAGAAATCAAGCTGTGAAAATTTTGAACCAAAAAAGTGTTTTTTTATCAAAAACCAAAAGTTTTCCCTGAAATTACTTTGGAACGTTATAAGAACGCTCGGAAATGCTCACGTTTTTAAATAAGAGAGAATGTTTTCATACATCAAACGGGAGATTGAAGGGTAAGACTTGAACTTTCAGAATCCTGGGTTTTAATATGGAATATATTTTTACATCAACCGTAAGGTTTTCCCTGAAATTACTTTGGAACGTTATAAGAACGCTCGTGTCGGAAATACTCGCGTTTTTAATTAAGAGAGAATGTTTCGATACATCAAACGGGGGATTGAAGGGTAAGACTTGAACGTTCAGAATTCTGGGTTTTAATATGGAATATATTTTTACATCAACCGGAAACTTCTATGAATTCCCGCAACTATTGGATTTTCTATTACAATTTTTGAAGGAACTATACAGAAAATCCACGCAGTATCATTCAGTCTCTTATCAGTTTTGACGATCATACTGTGTAATTTGATTTCATCTAAGGAAACTTAGCCTTACTGATCGAGTTTTTGAAAAATCGGTCTCTGACATTCACTGACACTTTTTTGAGGTTATAATTTTCCTACTTTTAGAGTGTTTAGAAGTGAAAGATGCTTGCGAAAATTTTGAAGAAATTTCAGGATTATCCGAAATCTGTCAAGTGCCATTTGTAGTTTTCACCATGTGGGTTAATAGCAGAAAAAAATCGAATAATTAATTAATTTAAACATTCAGCCAAAAAATCTATATTTTGACTTTTTCTCCTGGTTAATTTTGTATACAACTTTTCTGAATACGTTCTCGGTGAAAAATGAAATCTGAAGTCTCCTTTTTCAAATGCCATATAGTGATATGTGTTTTCGTTCACTGGTTTTGCAAGGCGAGGTGTTTCTTTTGTGTTCAGGAAGTATTGGGGCGGACTGGAACCACGTTTTTTAATAGCACGGACTGACGCGTTCTGCGCATGTTGTTCCCGGTCTCGCAGTTGTCTATTAAATCAATAATAAAATACTATTGAAGTCAAACCTATCATCATACCATTTTAATGCTACGAATTTGTCGAATTCTGAGTTTCTTTGGATATCCGGCAAAAATATTTTAGAGGACAATACAATAAACACAATAAAGAGATAGGCATGGAAACGTGCTTTGTAACTTATGCCCAGAAAGCTAGTGAAATTGTGAAATATATAAATATAAATATAAACCAGAACATTCTCTCTTGCGTATTTTTTTATTGAAACCATAAAAATGCAATGAAAAAAAAAATACATTTTCGAAACAATTTTTTATATTTTACCTTAGGATTTTCGATCAAGAGTCGTAGTGGATACTTTTTTCCTTCTTTTATTTTTCGATCAATCTTAAGGTTTTCCGGAAAAAGTGTGAGGAAGTTTTTTTGTTCCAATTTTTATAGCTTCATTTTTGGTCTCTTGATATTTTTCAATTTTCAAGTTTTTTCCGAGTTGCGGCCGAAAAAGCGTCGGAAAATTCTTTGAACTGGATTTCCTTTCGATATTCTCAAAGTAGGGCCCGGAACTCATTGTATACTTGTTCGTCTAACAGGACAGGTCCAGCTTCAGATCGTTACAATATTCATTCTGAGAACTCAGAGGCGGCGTATAATTGGACTCCTTGAAATCTCCTATGAAATCGTGCTATAAAAAATGGAGAAATGATAATGAAGAAACCGAAGTAAGCATGTAGGCCTGGGGTGGGATTCTGTGTACCATAGAAATCTATTGTCGATAGAAAACATGAGATGACATTATGGTTGAATTCATGGGAAAGAAAGAGACAAAACTGTCGACAATAGAATTGTATGGTACCCAGAATTCCACCCCTGAACGTTTTAAATTCTACTACGAATGAGAGGAGATGAAATGCAGAAACGACAAACAAGGTAGTAACTAATTTATGTTCCTCGGACGAGTTCATAACTCAACTAACAAGTTTAATAATTGAAGCTATCACCGAGAAATTCAGCAAATACATTTAAACGTTGAAACAAGAGACAAACACTCAATTATTACTAAGCTGAAATCAGGCAGAGATTATTCGGTCGATTGTTAGCAAGCAACAAGAGCAGGACCGGCGCAACCAGGTCTGCCGCCCTAGGCAAAAAGGTTACATTTGGATCAAATTTTGTATGTAGATAAGGTATTGATACTTAAGTTCACCTATATAGGGGCTTTTTATGGAAAAATATAATTTTACTCATAATAGTAATAATATGAATTTTTGGATCACGGAAACACATCTGATGATTTCGATCAAATTTTGTATTTGTATGAAGTTATATCCTGTATGATCATCAACGTCATGAAACGTATTCTCTATAATTATGTAATATTGTTGGAAATTAAATTGGTTGAAAAATCTAACGATGCAATAAAACACCGTCCCATTTGAAGAAATGAAGTACACTGTTATATGTCCAGACTTTTTTTGGCACATTGTATATGGCCCTAGGTAAAGTATAGTACGTAATGCGTATTGTCAAGCAATTACGCACTCATGCGCAATATGCATTTACAACACTTGTTACGTAACTATTGGAATTTATCTCATACTCTATTACATTTAAATCATATTGTCTACATACTCTATTAACTTGGTATAAACCCTACCTACTTTGTTTTGGATTCAATGACTGATTACATGATTTCTTTATGAATTGAGAAAAAATTTATTGTACCATGAACTTGAACAAGCGAGTGTTTTATACTTGGCGTGAAAAATTAAAAAAGTAACGTGGCAAAGTCTTGTAATTTCACCATCGGAAGAATTATTATATTACACACGTGCGGAAAACATCATTTTCCCGCACGTATTTTAAACCAGAGAATTAGTCTTTCCCGCACTCGTACGTTGCCAAGAACACTAAAAGATTTTTTAATGCGCTTGTAGATAAAAATATTCATCATAACTTTTGTGGAAAAGTAAATTCTGTGACAAGGTTAGAATGAAAATTTGATGCGAGTGGAAAGTTCCGAGTGCGGAACGAAAGGCGAGCGCGAGGAACCACGAGCAAAACGAATTTTATAAGAAATAATTGACCTTGGGTTAACCTTACTATTTATTGACTACAAAAAAAGGAAAAAAATAATAGTAAATAAAATACACTGAACAAAGTTTTCATAAAAAAATAAAAAAGCTCTCACTTGTGCGCTATCGTCTCCTGTAATATAGTGACAAGTGGTCACATGTTAGTATTATAAATCTAATATACGTTGCCAACCCACGATGAAAAATTGTTTTTGTACAACTGACATTAAAAATGACGTTTTTAATTCATTGACACATGAACTAAAAACTGACGTTTTCACAAAATCACTTTTAACACTAGTGTTAAAAGTACTTTTAACACTAGTGTTAAAAGTAAAATGACAGATGAGATGATGGATACTCAGTAATATAGATCTCTCTAATAGAAACACTTCAATCAGATATTATAATCAGAACACCTACTCAAGAGGAATCGTTTATAAAAGTTCACACATGTATTTGGTCGTTTGCGCAATTGATAATACTAATTCCTTTTGAAGTTACAAAGTAGTATTTAGTCCAACTGTAGAATGTCCTTCATCACTGACAAATAATGACATTCATAAATAAAGTGCGTTGGGGTTTATTATATTTGAAGTATCTGTCAGTCAGCCTTGTAATCCAAAGATCGTGTGTTCGAATCCTTATGGATCTTATTTTTTTTTTGTTTTTTTCTTACTAGCAGTAACTGTTGAACAAAAAATTTTGTATGATACATTTGTTAAAAGTGATTTTATTTTGCTCGTGGGGTTGCTCCACTCGCTAACGCTCGTTTCGCAATATTCCCCACTCACAAAATAAAATGCCACTTTTAACACTTGTATCATAAATAACTATTTTATGTGAGAAAAATAATACAATATAAATATATTTTTATTTTTCAGCTTCCTTTGGTGGAGTTTACAGTCTCTTCATGGGATGCAGCTTGATAACAATTTTAGAAATACTGTACTATTGTTTCTTTCGATTTGTGGTGAATATGAAACTATTTGGAAAAGTCGATGTAGATCCTGAAAAGACCATCAGAAACAACGCGCAGAAGAAACAGAGAGTGATAGGGAATAGTAATTCATATCACACTATTTTTGTACCATAAAAAACTGTAATGATTTATAAAAACATGAATATTTCGTCCGGTATAGAACAGAAGGGAGAAGAAGAAAAAAAAAATAATATTAGGACTTCAAAGACGAAAAATTGGCAAGTAAACACGTGAGCAAAGTTTTCTCATGTTAAGGAGACATGTTCCAACAAAAATTACAAACTATATAATACCAACGCTAAAGAATAATATAAAATAAAATATTGGCATTGAACAAATAAATATTTTTATTGTTTTTCTTTATATTCTGATCCGAAAAAAATTATGTAAGAATTAGTGTTCTTGATTTTCTGCAGGCTCTATGAGAACACTTTTGAATCAATGAGTTCCAAAGCTTTGCCGTTCTTTGAAAGAACAAGCCCTGGGAAAGAGATATCTATAGCATATCTCCAAAGTGATGACAAATGGATGACTGATCTTGACTAGTACGAGTGGTTTTCAGAAGAGCATCTGCCTTCTAGAAACAGAGAAAAAATACCAATCTACCTGCTGTGTTTCAGAGAAGTGAACGAGCTATATGGGAACAGTATTCCAGAACAGGTTGGATATGTGCCTTATAAATCAAAATTAGTCAACGAGAAGTGAAAAAGCTCTTGACACGAAACAGAAAACCAATTTTTTGAGAGGTACTTATGGCAATCAACTACACGTGGTTTTCCATAAGGGTAATGCCGAGCATTGAAATGGAGGACTTCACGGAAATTGAAACACCCCTTGTGATTACGCTGGCCACTGTGAGACTCGTCTTTCTAGAGGAGAGACATGCTTGGGTTTTGTTCGTATCTAATTCTACTTCAAATCTTGTCTGCCCTTGATGGATACCGTTGGCTGCAGGCAGCCAGAAGACTTTATGGATGGCTCTAGCAAGTCAAGGAATGCATGGCTTTTAGGCAGAGATCGCCAAACACTACGCCTCCTTAGAATAATAACGAATTAGGTAGATGCCGTATAGCCCAGGAAAGTTGGTGCAAAAAAGGGCTCTAGCCCCTAAAAGTTTCTCGAGAGCTAGAAATCATTCGTATCCCTATTGGGGGTCCATAATACCGGGTATATGAGTTTGCGATGGTTTCTAGATTGTGCTTCAAATTTGAGAGTGCGAAATTTTCGCACTTTTTTTCAGTTTTTCGCTATAACTCGAAAATTGCACAATGAAAATGTCATCCTATGCTTTTCCAATAAACATTAAATTTCGCGTCGAATGGCGTTCAAAATATCGGGATCAGTTTAGCCGTTCAGCCGCAATCGCCCGTCAAAGATGGGCAATTTTCACCAACTTCGCTCAAATTCTGACGCCTGTAGGTCGAAAGTGACTGCTCCGATTGAAAAATATTATAGAAAAAAAAGATGTAGGAAATTCAATTTTTAATCAGATGTTTTTTGGAATTTAAAATTCACTCACTCCAGTCCTGAGATACGAATTATAAACCAAGAAAGGGTAAGGCACCAAATTTCTGCTAAGACAGCCCAACGCAGGAAACTTCGTCTGTACTCAACACTTTTCACTTTCTTGCATTTTTTCAAGTGAAAGTTAACGTAATAAACTCAATTTAAACTTTCTAGGAGTAGTTATCATAACGTGTTACATAATTAAGTTCATTGCTCTTTTATAAAAATTAAGTGTGTCTAAACAGTGTAGAATTAGTTGGAAGAAACACCCAAAAATTATTGTGTTAGGTAGTAGGGCCTTTTATTTTTTGTTTCCAGACAACCAGAGGGGGGTAGACGCCGGCCACCAAGTCCTTGAAGGCCTCCTTCTTTTAGTAGAAAATAGACAAAAATGTTTCATTCTATTCTTAGTGAACATCAATTTCCATAAAATAAACGAGTCATCGATCTGGCTGACTGACCAAATATTACTTGAAAGCGAAGATCAATCACAGTTAATTGACATATTCCTAATGAAACCTGGGAAGGGTAATCAGCAAACCGTGATCTACAGTCCTAACAACAGCAAGCTATCCGAAGATACAAAACGACACATCTTGTTCCTCCATGTGTTCAGCGGCTCTAACACAACCTATTCATCGAAATTCTGATCTCCTAAATGTTGTCTGGATTTTCCTCGTCATAAAGCCACTCCTGATCAGGTTGCTGAGGCTGGAGCGGAGTTCATAGCTGCAGTTTACACAGGCCGCAGAGCCTAGCAGAGGGCAATCTCTCAATAAACTATGTGGAGGGACCGACAGATGAATGCAGAGCAATGGTGGAAATCCATCCCAAATGGTTTGATAGCCATCCATACCACTTAACCCCCAGTACCTGAGGAATTACTCAACAACTCCATTTTATGTGCCTGCAAGAAAGAGTGCAAGAATGCCTGCTCCTGTAGAAAAGTCGGGCTCAAGTCCATAGCACACTGCAAAGGGCATACGTACCTCAATTATTCTAATATTGAGCAGAATGATATCACCCTCGAAGCAGAAGCGGAGGCGGAGGCAGATGCAGAGGCATAGGCAGAGACAGAGACAGAGGCAGAGGCAGAGGCAGAGGCAGAGGCAGAGGCAGAGGCAGGAGAATGAACAGCCATAGAATAGGAGAAAGAACAAGAACAGGAATTCGACTCCACTGACGACTTCCCCGAACAAGCCGGACCGTCTAAAAGAAAACAAACCAGGTACGACATATGATTTGGAAATAGTAAATTATTTTAATTCATAATTCGTAGTAGGTCCAGTAATTCCTCATAATCAGGAATAATACAAAACTCTTCTGCCTACAGGATCTACTGAGACGAACTAGGAGCCAGAAAAATGAGCATGCAGATAAGAAATTACAGCTTTCTCAATCCCCTCTTGATTAATTGTAATGACCCATGTAATTAACCTTAACCCCCTCTTAATTGTTATGACTCATTTAATTAGTTATAAATGCTTTGCTATAATGAACAACTATCGTTCTCTCCCTTGTACTGTTTTTCTGTGATCAGCTGGTACCTGATTTATGATTAATCAGGTAATATACTTACCTACGTAATCAAAGGAAGTTTCTTGCGTTGGGCTGCTTTAGCGGAAATTTGGAGCTACGACATTTTTTGGTTTAAAATTCGTATATCATTACAGTAATGATAACGCTCCAGAGTGAGCGAATTCCAAATTTTAAAAAGCATCTGATTAGGAATTAAATTTCCTACAACTTTGGATGTATGATATTTTTCAACTGGAGTAGTCACTTTCAACCTACAGGCATTAGAAGTTGAGGATTGCCAACTTTTTAGCGAAGTTGGTAAACATTTTCTATCTTCGACGAACAATTGCGGCTTAACAGCTGGACATTTTCTTTAGAATGCGTACTTTTCGAGTAAACTATGCTCGAACTAGTAAGTGAAGAATGTGATATATGACTATTTAATATTTAGCATAAATAGTGTTGTCCATTTGGCAACCCTGCAAAACTAGTGTCATATTGTGTGTCGGCTTGCTACTTGTTAGCTTTCTACCTAGAAACTGTATCAAAAGTGATAAATAAATAATCTATTTGTTATCCACAGTTATTGTGTATGTGTTCACTCTATACTAATAACAAAGTCTTAACAACGTATATTACAAAGAAGACGAAGAAACTTCGTCTCACTTACTTGGCGAGTATGAGGCGTATGGGAGGTTAAGATTCAAAATTTTTAGAGTTGAAAAACTCCAATAAGAGGAAATAATCGAATTAGAGTGTATGTACATATTGACCTTCATCAGAAGGCCACGAAGGTTCGGAAAGGAAGACTAGGTGAGGCAAGGTAGTTATGTGGAGAGCGGGAGATGGCAAAACGGGCCCATCTAGGCCTACTTACCTGAATGCGGTGGCGGCCTTCCACGATTACTACTACTATTATCCGCAGAGAAAAAGTACATCATACCAAATTATTCGAAAACATTTCATGTTATTGCGTTCAATTTTCGGTATGTCGCCAGCCAGCCAAATATGAACGAACTGAACTTGGACAAATTAGGATCACCACCTCGTTTCATTTTTTCCCTATCAATGGTATAACATGTGAAAAATATCAAAAACGAATCTGAAACAAGAAGACAATGCTCTAGTACATAGAACTAAGCAATCACAATATTTTCCTTTCAGTTATTTTTCGTCGTTTAATTTCGGATTAATTGAGCCTAACTTATTCCTACTGAATATAAAGAGTTTTCTGTGAAAAACCTTTTTCTTATATAGATATTTATTTAAATATATATTATTTTTTATCCTACACTGTGAGAAAGCTGAACTTTACCGGATTTACGGAGAGGAAAAAGTTACCTTTTTTACGGCTAGCCGAGAAAATAAAATTTACATTTTCATGCTGAATGGCGACGCCATTAAACGTCAGTGTAAAAATAAGTTGTCATATTTGATTTTTGTTTGAAGTTAACTTGTCAGTTTTTCAATAAATAATTTTTTCGTAGAAAAAAATATTTAATATTAATTACAATTATTGTGTTAGTTAACAAATTACGTGTAAACCATGACAGACTATTGAGTGTTGATTTTCTCTTGATTGAATGAAGTATCGAGCTTTTATTTTTCTGATAGCTGCATTTGTAGAAAAAATCTTGTCCATTTATTGCAATTCAATCTTCTGTGGGAAAGTTGGATAATTGTCTTTCTCAAAGAAAGACTGTCGAATGCAACTATATGGACGGGTCCTGCCTCAAAATGACAAAACTTTTTCAAACCTCACCCAGTGGTTTTTACAAGGTCCTCTGCACATACGTGTTTTTATATTTGGTGTGAACCCGAAGATAAGAAAAAAGCATACAAGTTATGTGAAATTCTTCCTCAGAATCGCGTATTTTTCGAATGATTCTATTCACATCAATATTCCTTATGCCTAACCTTCATTATAAAAGTTGGGGGCTGAATTGAATAACTTTATTGACATTGATATATTTTGGATTCTCTCTTCTCTCTCTTTACGTTTTATTGACTTTTGTTTTCTGTTGGTGTATGCAGGCAATTGAAAATGTTATGACATAATCAAACAAGAAGTTTTAAAAATTGGGAATATTTATTCATATTCACAATTATTGAGGCATTAATTAAGTTATTAGTCGCGAATGTGAAAAAAATCACTATTCAGATTCAGGATTCCATAACTCGTCGCTACCACTACCAACTACGACACTTGTACGGTAGAGACAAGTACCTCAAGAGGTTTTTATTTTATCGGATACACTTTTATTTTGAAAGAAAACTTGGTTGCTTTGGTAATTGACAAGAGCAAATAACATGATAGAATCACGACACCGAAGGTGGAGTGATTTTATTATTAATCACTAGATGTTTGCCTCATATTATCCACTTTGTAGAAATATTAAGAGGGAGGGTACTTTGATATTGTCGATTTTATTCATGTCAGTCTATTGATACTTATTCATAGTTTTCTGTCATTTTTCATACTGAAAAGGTTGAGAGTTCAAGACTAGCTATCTAGCCAATCTTCGCCTTTTCAGGGTAAATGCTTGTATATTTGTTAAATAAAGTCGAGTTATTATTATTATATACTTTTTTTTTTACTAAGATGTAAGTAGTTAAATTTAATTTGGCGATTTGTACACCTACTTTTGTAGTTCACACCCTTGGAAAACTACAAAAAACTATGCAAGAGTGAGAAAAAGTATAAAAGTTGAATTAAATATATAAAACCATTTTGAAAGTACAAATTAACTTGAATTTCAATGAAATTTTATTCATTTACAAAGTAGGCGTACTAATGCGGAGATGGAGTATACTCCTCGAAAATTTCTACAAATAATATTGGAATTGCTGTTTTAATCTATAGTTCAGAAAATGGAGCACTCTGGCTCGCAACTTTTTTTCTTGAAATTTTGGGAATAGCGTTAGGATCAAAATCTATAGTAAGCCGAGAGGCGCTTCTATTCGGGGGGTGCGACCCCATCTCGGGAGTGGACTTTTTTTATTAAATTTTAATCACAGGAATCTATGGGGAAACTAATTCGAAGTAAAAAATGTTCCATCAATTTTTTTTATATAATCAATATTTGTCGAGTTATTCGCGATTAAAAATAACAGTTTTTCGACGAAAAATTCAACGTTTTTAATAGTTTTTTAGCGAATAACTCGAAAAATTTACATTTCCTTAAAAAAAAACAACTGTGGATATTAAAATTGTAGCCTATAAAAAACAACAAAGAAAATCCTCTTCCTATTATTCCTATACGACTAGTGCGGACAGAGCTAAGGCTTGTTAATGATTAGCTATTGTTCGTCAAATGCTAAATTTGAGAGATTCAATTCAGAGTGAAATAGCTATAAAATTGTGCATTTTACTAAGAAAACTAATGGAAGTTTTTTTAAGTACATAAAAAGTTTTAAAGTCGGTAGCATCAAAATTAAGCGAGTTACGATGAAAATAAGGTCGGTCCGTACATTTTTCTCCAAAAAAATCAGTAAAAACAACTTTCTAATTTCCACCCTAAACAAAATTGATCGTCGCCCTCCTGCGATTCTCTTTATTTATGTATTATCAATAGAGCCTAGCAGTTTGATCAATTATATATGCCTAATTTTTGAAAAATTGGAATATAAAGTGAGAAACGATTTTCAGCAATTTCGTTAAAAAGGCCTTTTTCTTCATAATAACTCCAAACATACTAGAGATACGAAAAAAATGCTAGAGTAACGAAATGTAGCTTTTTTATTTGCAAATATTTTACTTTTAATAGATTTTCTGTACGATGGATATTTAGCGAGATAATAGCCATTTAAATCCTCTAAACTCCTTTAACTCACCCCATTCTAAAACTAGGGGATTCAAAGGGATTTCATATAGCCTGCAGCTCATAAAGAACCCTACAAAATAATTCTTGTATAAACTTTCTATCGTTGAAAATGAAGGAGCCATGTTTAAAAAACCACACTCACATTTAATCCAAAATACAGTTGAAAAAACATCTGCTCATGTGTCTACGTGTGTGAATGTATATCTCGTTGATTCCTCACCAGTGTATCTCAAGTTCAAAAGATATAGCATAGAAATATCAATTATTTTTGTGTAAATAAATTTTTGAAAGTATGCAATTTTACTTTTTCCTATTTATATCTATTAAAGTAGTTTATAAGTATTGCAATGTTGTAAGGGATGGTTTTTAAGCGTTGAAAATAAATGAGATTGGTAATATTTTAGGCAGTAACATTTTTAATAGAAATATTTTGATATTGTGTTCTAAAGCATAAAACAATCATTATTCAACTAATCCAAACTGAATTTTACCTATTTCACGCTTTAAAATGTTATTTTATAAGTTTTGAAAATTAGAGGTCGCTTTCACCCCTAAAAAATAAACAGCGCCCATCGGCCTACTATAGAATTTGAAGTAGAGGGTAAGATGAGCCTGATTCCAAATTTTGATGCAAATCGATGCAGGACGAAAAAATTGCGAGGTTTTACCATTCCTTGAGCTTCATTTGCTGGAGTATTGATGATTTTTTAATTTAAAATTTCAAAATATGTGACATGACACCAGGGGAGGTGTCACACAAATGTAGTCAGTGATAATGGCGAAGGAAGGAAAGTTCCAAAAATCATGTAATCTGTGTGAGATAATTCATTCCATTTCTGTCAACCTACTATACCGCAGTGCAAATGTTCTTCAAATACATTGTCTCATTTTGAACAAGTAGTTTTTCAGAGAAGTATTTCCGGTGAGAAACCCTTTTTGCCTACTTTTGGCCCAAGCACAAAAAGAATTGCTTTCACAATGAAGAGTTTCCTGTGATATTAAAATGTATGATGGAACTGAATTGTAATAATTCGAAGAAGGTTCGCGAAACTGTGCGGTAACGTAACAAACAAATGAAATTAATAAATTCAACGATTTCGAGATATTTTCCCACCCACACATTTCCACAAAATGAAGAATAAATGGCAAATATTTTACAGAAAAAACTACTGGTTATTATCACATTGAACTACATCCGACAGGAAGCTGTCCTACGTTCTTCATGAAAAACACTACTGCAAGTTTATCAAGCAGTAGAGCTTGTCCACATATTACTAATAATCTAATTAGGGGAATGTTCGAGAATATATACTGGGGAGTATTAAATAAATAAAATAATACTTTCCGACGCTCTCTTGAAGACCGTTGAATATTGTCAGATATAGTTCATTATTAGTCGTGGCATTAGCCAGGTGAGATTAGCCATATTTTCTCGTAAAAGTATTTCAAATAATTTGTTAATATTTTTTCTCGATGGAATTATTTCGAACCATGATGTCACAACTGTCAAATATTGAAAATACTTGAAAATCACATCGGGAGGATTTTTCAGAAGAGTATGACTCACGTCAGGTGTCATTTTTAAGTTGTAGACGTTGAGTTCAAACTCAAGGAAAATAAATAACTTTTTTTGAATCGTTTAGAGAAATTGAAAATTTATGAAATGGAGGGTATGGTGCAAATCCAGCTGGAAGATCTCATATTATCAGGAGACGATGCAACCAAGAAAGGGTTAAAAGCAATTGCCACTCTGGGAAAACGAGTTATCCACCTCCAGTATAGGGTTTTTCTGAATTGCTCTCTAATTAATGATTACGAGACCTGCCACGATACGATGTGAAAATCGTTGTGGTTTCTTTAAGCTTCGTACAGACCTGAATATTTTGCCGAACAACAAACAGGACAACGAACCGAACGTCAAACAGAACGGCGAATGGACGTATTCTATTTCAACGAGCCGAACAACAAACGGAACGTTTGAGTTGTTCCCAGAATTGTTTAAGTAGTGCTCCGTTCACTGGACCCGCAATGGTCTATTCGTAGTTTTGTTCCGACTCGTCCAAACCTGCGAATGCATCTGCGAGCATTTTCTTTGATGTCAGAGAGAAAACCGACAAGTGGTGGGAACGCCGCGAACATTTCGCCGAATGTCCAGGATTTTCGAAACTGTTTGCAAACGCGTTCGTAGCAACGTCCAAACGTCCAAATAAGTGTTTTGTTTGCCGTTCGGTTCATTGTTCTGTTTGTTGTTCGTCATAATGTTCAGGTCTGTACGAAGTTTTATGACGACGTTCATTTCGGACATTTTGGTATGAGTCACGTCAATCGAGTGTTCATAATTTTACCCCAGGAGTTGAATGTACTGAATGTATTTTTCGACACCCGGAAGTGCATGAAGAATTCATAGACTGTAAAATTTGTAAACCAATTCTCTTCCCTGATGGGACTACTCAATAAAAACACTCAATTGAAGAATTCATCATCCTCTTCATGTCACTATTGAAACAAATCGTTATTCAAAAAGTTCCCATATCTCATAGGTCAGGTATTTACAGAATTCCTTGTTCTCAACCAAATTGTCATGCTCAATATGTTGGACAAAGTGGTAGGAAAATAAAAACAAGAGTTCTGGAACACGTTAAACTTATTGAGAGCTCTAGAAACCCACACATAGTCGAATACAATACTAAAAGTTCTTTCTCTAACCATATTCTTAACTACAACCATAATTTTGATATTAATACTGACTTGGATATTTTACATGCTTGCCAAAAAGGTACCTTACTCAATTTTCTCGAAATTTTAGAAATCAACTCCTCTATTAACAATCCGAATATTATTTCCCTCAATGAACAAGTACAGTTCGACTGCAAAAAGTTTTTTAATTCTCTTAATTTTCTATAAACTATATCTGTCTTTTCTTGCCTTGGTTCTCCACAAAATAATATAAAATATAATAATTTTGTACCTTAACACGTTGTCATGCAGCTGTTGTTTATTCTTCTCTAGGCTGGGGTTTTTTTATTCTTCTCTAGGCTGGGGTTTTCCTTTTCCTGTCTGTTCAGCAATGTCGGACCCCTTGTGTAGTGGTGTAGATTGGAGTGGTTGTTTGTTCTTGATCGTGCTTGTCCTTTGTTTCCACATGAAAAGGTCACACCTTTAGTGTGGAAGTGTGGGATTTGTTCGGTTGTGCTACGGTCACTCTGTCTACTTCTGTGATGTGGGTCCGTTCCTTGTTGCGGACGTTGGGGGGAGTTTTCTCGCTTCATGGTGTGGAATGGTATAGCAGTTTCGTGACAATTGTGTTTTCATATTTTCTTCGGTTCTTATTGTTTTGAATTCTCCTCGTGTCACTGGTATAGATATGTGGCGCTAGATCTCTTACTCTGGACATTGTTGGTTTTGGACGTAGTTCCACCTTTATTGTTCTGTGTGTTGAGGTCTCTTGTCATTGTTCTGTGTCAATTTTGACATGAAGTTTCTTTGACAGTGCTTCCGTTCTGCCTTCAGCTTCACCAGTTCATATCACATTTGCTGTCATCCAATTTTCTCTGCCACTTAATATTTCAACCGATGTGGTTCCAAAAACAAAAATTCTCCTTACAGGAATATGGGACTTAAGGCTCGTCAGCCTTCCCCCTTTTCTTAGTTTGTTATTCTTAAAAATAAAAAACAATGTTGTATTCATAACCTTTATTACATTTTAACATGATACTACAAATTTCTTCTCCATGTAAGTAATTCTATATTGTGCTATATTGTCTTTAGTTACATTATTCTTCCTTTATTGTAGAATTCATTAATTAGCTGATGATGGACTTATATAAGTCCGAAACATGTACTACCTACTACTACTATTTAGACGTTTAACTGATTGTTAACGTTTACCGTTCACCATCTCACTACACTAGATGATGATATTAAATTGTGGAGACGACTTTGCGTTTTACTGATTTGTATAGTTATTCAAAAGGGTTATCTGAGAACCCTCTGCTGTGTTAATCAATAATAACCTGTGCATAATAAGTTTGAATTCAATGTGGTTCGACGTTTGACAACTTTGAAGTTAAGACGTAATTCTTACGAAAATATCCATTTTCGCGATAACAAAAACGATGTAGTTACTAAAATCATGTTTTGAAATAATTTCAAAATCCTCTTTCGAGAAAATATGGCTTTGGTAGTTGTTTTCTGTTAAATATGTACTCAATATTTTCTACTTTATGGGAGTTTGTAAAGAAAAGGGCAAATTCATTAATTTCATTTGAACCGTGTTGAAAAAAACTCAGGTTTGGATTTTTGGGGAGTTTGATTATACTTACTCGGGTTTGAAATTAACATTCTTTGTTCCTGAGCATGCCTGAATATGAATATTTTATGAAATATGTTACATTTTGAAAAACATTAGTAATTTATTTATTTATTTTTATCCTAACAGACCAAAGGTCTAAATACATAGATAATAAGCAACCAAGAATGTTAACAATTCAGTTCCTAATAATTATTGAGTGAGTTGTGAACCTCTTCAAAAACTTTGAGGTTGAATAATAACGAACTATACTCCAGTTTTAAATATGGTTTGGCAATGAAATTCATGATGATACAATTCAATAGCAAACCGATTGATTGTGGTGTACGCATCTGAACAAAATAATCAACAGAAGAAATATGAATTATGACAAACAATGCACTTTGTTACTCCTTCAAAAATAATTGTTACATAAAGACTCTTCCACCCGTGGGTCATCCTCATGCATCTTGAAGTATCAGTTCAGAGTTTCTCGCCCTGAACTCGCAGCAATTGGAATTTTCTCGATAATCACAAACGCTGTTTGCTTTGTTGAAGAGTAACAATCCTGAACACTTCATCACATACGTTCCAGATGGTCCACATAGAAGATAGTTCCTGGAACAGAAACCATAAGTTTAAAGGAATGTTTTATAAATACACTGGAGTTTTATATCAACACCATACCTCTACTTTTGAAACATTATCAGAAGAAATATCAATCTAATAGTACATTTTAGACCTAGCGACTAAACTGGTATTTTAAATCCCGATGCAAAAAGTTTAGAGCCCGACCAATGGGAGGACTATAATGGGTGAGTTGAAAACTGAGGCAGGAGTAAAACCCAGTTTTTTCTTTGGCATATATAAGTGAGATTTGTCTCACTAGTCTTGAATCGTTGCATATGGTCCAAAGAGGGTACTGATTCCTGCTTCAGTATAATTATTTCATATCAACTAAAATATCCATGACTTTCGGATCCTCCGTAAATATCGTAGAAGGGTTATGTGAAGTGGGACAAAACACATGTTAGGTACTCAGATACTCACATTATATTTGCATGAGGAAGTAGAAGTCTTTAGGAACGATATGCACCTTTTCTTTTCCTTCTTCTATAATTTTTAGCAAAGTTATGACAAATCTAATTTTCGACCCTGCCTGAACTTGCAGTGACGGGTTAGCGCGAGCATGGAATGTGACGTCGCGCGTCGGCGTTAAAGCACGTTTTCTGAGAAAACGAGCGTATTTCAAAAGGTATTACTGAAATAACAACAAAAATGAAAAATTGGTTAGGTTCCACCCCTATTTATAGATTTTTTGGTAAACAATTTTTTTTTCTAATAAAATATGATGTCTAGATGTCATGTGCCGAGTTTCAGAGTGCTACAATTCATCCTTCACTCTTTGCTCGAGTTTGTCTGTCGTTACTGGATTATAAGTTCACTTTCAGCATTCGAACGGTCTTCACCAAAATAATTTTATTACTCAAGGTCACTAATATTTGCAACTACTTCCTGCTCTTTTTTTCATTACTGTGGGCACAGGTGTTCCCAAACGTAAATATTTCGAAATCAGCAGTTTTATGGGGCAGAACTTTACCCTGTTGAGGAAGGATTTAGCGTTACCTTGCAAGAGATACGTCATCCAAGAAGTCACTTTCAATTCAACACCATTTAGATTTTCCTAACACATCACATTTTCTATGGAACTATTTTCCTTGAAACGAATAATGATTTTTTGTTACCCAGTATTATGATTGAATATTCCATAATCAGCAGAGGAAATGTATTGAGGTGCTTGATGGTTGAAGCGTTTGATTCTCAATTCAGTCATCGGTAGGTGCATGTATCAAACATTAGAAGGTGGTGCCTACGTCTTCACTAGCTCGCACAAGTCCTGCGAAGAGTCTCTGAGGGTGCCGGTTGATGGAAATGGGAATTTCAAATGTTTCAACGAATCAAGTTACTCACCTACAATCCTCTGCTGGCTGGACTGTAGCACCTCCAGATGTACACCTATTTTCAGATAAAAGACTCCTAGCCAGAAAATCTCCTTCACTTTTGAAGTCGCACGTTAGCGTATCTTTATTCAAGAAAGTGTCAGGTGGGCATGTGATCAACATTGGGTGCTGAAGAGGAGTAATTCTCGTGAAGGTGTTGTCGGTCAAGATGAATTGGGTTGGTAGCAGTGGATCCACATTGGAAATCGTGAAGGATTGGACGAACGTCACGCAGAAAAGAACTGTGGGAAAACAAATGTTTCAGTTATTAGTACCATTTGTTATGAATATTTACTTCGCCAACATGTGTGATTGGCATTTTCAAGAGAGATGTCCGTTTCTAGACGTCAAAGTCGAGAGAATTGAAGGCTTCATTCGAACATTGGTCTACATACAGTGTGTCCATAAAGTAACCCCCCCTGTCAACTTTTGAGGGATGTGGAATTTTCTTTTTCATTTTTTTTTGGTGAAATGGTAGTTCATAAGATGACAGTAATAAAATCTGTCTACCCTTCAAAATGGCAGCCAGGCGTCATTTTGAAAGATTTTTTTAAATGGCATGGTGGGTCGAGTGATACCTCATTCAAATTGTCTTTTGATTTTTTATACGACTGCAAAATTTCAGACAAAAATATTCATCCAAAACAAAATGGCTTTTATACACGATTTCTTTGAATAAATGGCTTCAAGCGAGCTCCATTGAAAATATATTTTTTGATATCTACAAATGTTCAGAATTGCATATGGGAAATGATATCTGATCTGAGATTTGCTGAGATTCAATAAAATGAGGTTTTAATAATAATAATTTTATTCACAAAATGTTACAAGATTATTCAAGCACTTACAGTAAGGTAGTGAATAAAGGTATATACCACGGAAGCAGAAGGTTCTGCTTGTATGTGGACGTATACACCAAGGGTATATACAAACAAACAAATATGACAAAGATTAAACTAAAATTATACGCCTTGACAATTATTGATAATAATTGCGGTTATCAAATACCAAGCGAAGCATTAGGGTAATCGGAAATAAACGTTGTACTGAACGGGAAGAGACGTCAATGTAAGGAGTCATAGAACACAGTGGACAATAGCTAAATTGGACAACGAAGAGCAATGGCTCAAACGGAAATTCAAAGAGTCCATACACATCCAAGCTGACAACGTTTTCAGTCAACCGATCGTAGAACTGAAGATGAAAGGAAAACATCATTCAATAACAGGTCAATTCTAGGAGAATACCAACGGAAAGGGACCTACCCATAACAACGCTTAGGTATGTATACCCATTTGAGAAAACAGGTGGTCCTGTTAATTACTTCACGACCTTTGAAGTTTCTCGCATCCATTCAGGTGGTCAGTATACACTCATATTAACAATCCAGAAAATGGAAGTCCGCAATAAAAGCAATCAATTTACATCATTGTGTAACATTTTCAACCAAATGGCAACTGATGAAAATAATAACCGTTTTCTACGTGCACAGGCTATGCCTTTAGAGGTACACTCTACGTTATAACATTATTATTATAACTGCGATATCAAACTTAGAATGAAATTGACGGAACCAGATTGGTAGCAAATAAGCAAACTGCACCAGGTTTCAGTCAACGGCAGATATTTTAGCTCTCTGATTGGTTGTGATCGGACACCGGTGCATTTTGGCTATCCAGACTAAAACGTGGTGCACTTTGTACTATAATGAATTAGGTTTTTGCTCGCAATTGACAGATACCTAGCAAGCTAACCTAGCTTGCGATTCGAAAATGTACGTGAATTACACACAAACCTAACCTGAGCAAGCTAACCTAGCTTGCCTGTTCACTACAGGGAATTTTTTCGAATAAATTTTCGGGCGACAAAGTGCACCACGTTTTAGTATGTATGCCAAAACGCACCCGAGTTCGATCACAACCTATCAGAGAGCTAGAATATCTTCCATTGACTGAAACGTGATGTATTTTGCTTGTACAGTATCGGAAAGTTTTCATCTGGGGTATGGTGGTTTTATGAGAGCGTGAAGAATAGCTTGCTATAATTTTGAGAGAGCATTACAATTTCTCCTCTACTCGCTCGAGGAAGGGATATCAACTGAGCTGTTAATTCGTAGGACGAGGCAACAGGAGAGGCGCGCAGTAGTGCGTCTCTCTTATTTATGTGGTATTATCATATCATTGCGTTCCTTGCTGCTCGCGTAGATTTCTGTCTATACCCCAGATGATACTGTATACGTACGGGTCCGATGTTCTCTCCTCGTATATGTCATTCACACATTGCTGTACGATGTTTCTATACCAACTTGTCTTGAAACAGACCCCTTTACAAGCAGGAATTCTTTCAGAGAAATATGCCTAGTAATAACCATGTTGAATGCTGGACTTGAAAACGAGCGATGCAATCACACCCAGATAGCACACATTCACCTAAGGTCATCCTTAATGTGTCTCCAAAAGCCTGGAGAGGACATTCTCTTTTCCACAAGCTGAGGACATATTAGGCTCAGCATTTGCGGCATGATTGTTACAGATTAGTCGAGGATTTTGGGCCTACGGTCATTCTTATTATGTGGAGAACTTTCTGTTTTCCACAACACAACCTAAGAACATCATTAAGGTCAACGTATGCAACATAATTGTTCCAAACTAGTCCCCTCAGTGACAGCCCAAGGATGTCGAGGATTTCGGGCCTATGGATGTACTCAGATAACGAGTGAAGAATGTCAAATGTCATCTGTGTTTTTCATTCAGTTGTCCCTTCATTTCAATGTATTTTAGTGGGATTGTGGGATTTTTTTCATTTAACTATTTCCGCGACAATTCCTATCAGCCTCTTCTTGTGTACGAGGAATAAGATTATTATTACGAACCCATAATCTACCAGATATTATAAAAGGAGGTTTGAAACACACAATATATAAAGTTCGTTATCTTACCTAAGACGAAAATAGGATATGCCATATCGCTAGAACTCATATAGGTACTGATGAATAATCGGGATTTTGATTTGATAAAAAAATACTTATCAATTGACAATAATTATCAGCAATGATTGCAATCAAAGTATGACATCAAAGATAGAATTTGCTAATGCCGATAATTTGTTGTTTATTTTAAATGTTCATCAAACCTTTGGTCTCATGAACGGAGTGGATGGGTTGGATGGTATCGATGGTGGCTTCTCAATTGCGGTCATCTAAATTGCGTACACCCTTCAAAACCCTCTCAATTGCGCTCACCCCTTGATCAGTGAACTCAGGTATAAAAATTGGATTGAGTTCAGTCGACAACAATTCTAAGTTGCAAGCATTAAATTTCCACTCAAATATCTAAGTAAGGTTAGTTCGTTCTGGTTCGATCATACTGAATAATTACTCCTCGCAAAATGTATGCATTCAATTTCCACGCACCCAAATATCAACGTGAGGTTAGATCGTTATGGTTATATCAGACTAAATAATTACTAAGTTTTCCTAGATTCAAATAATTTAAACCCTGGACTGGATTTCCTAATAAGGATATGAACCTAAAAGTTCGCAATTTAGTCTACAACAGGTATTACATCACCCCCACCCTTCTCACCTGAAGTACAAGGTGACCGCAATCGAGATAAGTCCGCAATTTGGATGACCGCAACTAAGATACAACCGTTGTCGATCAGAAAGCTAATCAACGGTGAAAGTGTTTGGATGGAAGGGTGTCATAATTAGACAGATATTTTCAGTAGCAATTTTCGACCGTGCCTGAGATCACACGTTAAAAGGTAAGATCCTCGTCCTTCCTAGCTCGCACAAGTCTCCTGAATACTTCTGAGGGTTGCTCGTAGGGACGAACCGCCCCTAGAACGTTCATCAGATATGATCCAACTTTCACAAAGTATCGAAACGCTGTCAAATTCTGAATATAGGCTACAAAATCTGCGATAATACAACAACATTCACAAATTATTACCAGTTGAATTTCAGGAGCTTACGGAAGCGTAGAAGTGCCAAGGATAATTTGTTCATTTAAACCTCCATGATTTCCACGTTTATCTTGAAATTTGGGCTTTCATTTCGAAATTTCAACTTTAATCTCGAAATTTCAACTTTTATGTCGAATAATAATAAATGGATTATATAATCCAATCTTCCGCAAAAAAACTATAGTTACAATAATAGGTAATTCATAGGCCAATATACATATATAAAAACAACTACTGCCCCATACGAACATTGAATTACCTATGTATTTTTGATACTTGGCAAAAAAAGTACAATAACCACTTTGTAATACTTTTTTAATACCTGTACTGGTTTCATTGATTAAATCGGCAAAACACTTCATTTGATGAAAATTCCTGAAATAGTTACTGAAGTATGTATACAGTGCCATTTCTGGATTTAAAAAAAGAAGCATTCGGTCTATGGTGTTGACTTCAATAAGAAGCCAAATCAATACGTGCAGGTAGACTACACTACTTGACGGAAAACTATTAATTAAAAATGAAAAATTATACAGTGTGCGGCATAAAGTTCGCAGCTTATGGAAAACTTTTTTATTATTGATTTGTCAAAAAAATCATGATGGATAAAAACCTCTGCTCCATCCCAAACCTCAATTGCAAACACCAGAACTGAATTTTCCACGACCCTATACGAGGGAGATTAAAAAACATGTTTTGTTTTCGAAAAAAATATGATGAACTTTTCAGTTAACCACGAGCGTGTATGTGGTAATACTGACGAAAATTATAAATTGATCTATTCAGGAATACCCGTTCAGAATAGAATAGAATAGAATACATTTATTGCTTCAAAAACATATAGTACATAGCAAGGATTCGAAAATACAGGCGTTAACATAGATCACTATTATTATTGTTACTAAACATTTACCTAGAAAAGAAAAAAAAAATAAGAACAAACAGATAAGAATACAGGTCAGCAAGAGAAATAACAGAATATTGAAGTAAAGTACATATTATTATTGTAAGTAAACTCATTCATTCATCACGAAAGATCGGAGCCTCAAGACGTTCCAGATATAGTTAGTTATGATTTTGGGGTAATATTATCAAGAGAATGGATAAGGTTGTCAAGGCTGATTAGCGAGTCGGAATTTTGGCCTCGGATCTATTCTATATGTGGAGCCATTCAGTGTGAATTTAATAATGTATTTATTACAAAGACGGAGTTGTGCAATGGTTCTTTTGACTTGGATGGGTAAATTAAGACTTAAGAAATCTTGGTTTGACCTGCTGACTCTGAAAAAACAATGGAGAGAAAGAAACGTAGCACGGCTTGAGAGTAAAACATCTTGTTGAAATAGTTTTTTCTGGAATTTGAGTAATATAATTTTTTTATGACTTGTTATATAACCACGTTCAATTTGGGACCAAATTTCGGGCAAGTTTAAAGAAGTGAAGCGATTTTTCAATTGAAGTGTCCAGTGGAACTTTTCGTCACAGTTGTCAAGTGTGAGCTGTTTTTTGAGACATATCTTAGGTAATCGGGTTTCATCCATGTTCAGTATTCTGGTTATCCAATTTAGACATAGTTTTAGAACATTGTAAATCAATTTCTCTCGACCAGTTTCTAGCCTTACCACAAAGTCAGGTGACGTAATAGGCAACAGTAAGATTCTTTTGAGGAAAACCATCTGAACACGCTCCAACATTTCAGCATATCTAAGACCCCACACGGCAACACAACTGAACATAACATTCCGTTCAGTATAATTTTGAACATTTCATTGTTCGGTAAACTTGACTCGCTGTAAAACAACATCGAAGAAACAGAATAATCAGAATTAGCAGTATTATTCTGAAGTATCCATCATTTTCATACAAAACCTGCTGCACTGCATACTTAAACGACCTCTATGCTTTATCAAAAATCTTCATTGCAGACTCGTAACTATAGGTTAATTTCCTTAGAAGGTAGAAGCAGTAGGATTCCCTTCCCACAATATCAAACATTGATTTCCGTCTCCTCATTAATGATATAAGTTTCATGGTTGGGAGTTTCTCGTCCGAGTTGTTTCTTTTCAACAGGGAAATATTAAAATATGGATGGGGTTTGTTGGAATATCTTTCAGCGTAGAAAGTTGCATGTCCACTTCTACATCTCTTGTAGATATTCATAATGTTTGTTGAAAAATTTGATGACCAGTACACTAGGTATGAGAACTCTTTGAGTTATTATTGATTTAGACTAATTTCTTACTTGTCAAAGTTATTGTTTTTAAAGAATTCTTTGGTGAGAATGAGAATGAATTTGAAAAATTAGTGAGCTCTGTTCATTTTCGAAACTGAGTAGACGTACTTGCAGATGTTTGTGGATTTGAAAAATATATCTAAAATTATTATACAAAGCGTTTCATCATAAATTTTAAAGTTTGATTCAGTTTGTTGTTTCACTCGTTCAGTACTTGATTCATTTTCAAAATAATGTATTCCTTTCGTTCAACTTTCCATCCACATCATACTTGATGAGCGAATTACCCTAGTTTCTGCAAATACATTCTCGAGAAATAATTAGTGTATTGGATCGTTATTCATCTGATTTTCAATTCAAAACCTTCAATGGATGGTGAAAATCAATATCTAAGAAATGACTGTCTGAATGATGTTCCCATTTGAAAACATTACTTTTTTAAGTAACAGTGGAATTGAAAATTTCAAACCACCATAGACTTGGCGGAAAAAAGTGTGTAGGGGAGGGTGGGCTACAATGGAACAAAAAAGTTGTATTTGCCCGTAGCTCCCCATAACAATTTTTTCTTATGAACTTAGGATCTAAGCTATGAAAATGATGCATCGACCGTTATTATAGAAATCATAATGTGACCGTGAGTGGCCATTTTTCAAAAAACCAATTTTATGTCATTGTAAATGAAGAAGAATTTTGTATAAAAGTGTATAATTTCTAAAATTGCAAAGCGCTTTCGACTTTCGTCATCTTCAGTCAGGTGACAAAAAGTTTTAAAATTTGTGAGGAGAAATATAACCTGACATATCCACATGGTCTCTGATTTCTAACATGATTTTCACACAAATGTTACTAATTATATTTGAAATGTCCTCATAAATTGTAAAACTTCTTGTTACCTGACTTGGAGCACTGAAGATGACGAAAGTTGAAAGCGCTTTGCAATTTTAGAAATTATACACTTTTATAGAAAATTTCTCTCCATTTATTCTACGCAAGTGCATTCAGCTACCCACATTAAAAATTATGTAATTGTGCCCTATGGCACGGGTACCTTATTAGATAAAAAAGCGGTATTTGGAATGTAAAATAAGTTCAAAATTGATTTAATAAATCAACCATGAATGAGATGAAACCTTTTTGTCTTTTAGTACCCTGAACCACATAAGGATTTTACAGTAGCATCTTCATGTCTTTGTCATAAACTATGGCTCTGTTACTTTGTGTCCCAAACTCCTCTGTTTCAAGGAACTCCAAACATACGCCATTTCGGTTTCCCTACTCGCCACCACGAACGTGAAGCAGTGGAAATGCGAAATTTATTCAAAAACTCAAGGAATAATTAATGTAGGATGAAATGCCATAAGAGCCGATTGAATGAAAAAATCACTCCGATGGCGGAAAATTTCTACTTTCACGGCGAAAAACGGTACCTCACCTCGTCTTGTCTGGCACGCAACTGGTGAAGACTGAAGAGGGGACGATGAGCTCTTGCTTTGTTGGGAGTGGCCCGCAACGCTCACTGCCGGAAACCTGTTGCACTAGACCCTTCTGTATGTCCGGTACACGGACTGTTTCCCTGTGCTCCATTGTAGCCCACCCTCCCCTATAATATTTTTCACTCTTCAGACCAAACAAATACCATTCGAAATTGTAGATAATTCTCAATTATTTTTGAACATTCTCTGTGATGTTGAGAAACGAGTTTTATTGAAATCAATAGCCTAAAACCTCTTTGATCTATGATAATTTGTAAGGAATAATTTTTATCGATTTTGATATTGTTTGGTTTCTAACAAAAAAAAATTGAGACCTCGTGAATCTTAGAAAATATTTCCTCAAAAGTTTAGCCTTGTGGAAGAGTATCTTATGAAAAATACTATCCTTTAAACAACTTCGGGCTCGTCTGGTAGGGACTTACACCCGTCCGGATAGTCTGGCAATTTTTTTCGTTATACATAAGAATGTGTACATAGAAACATATTCAAATGTCAGCTTTGTGAAAGGACGTTATTTTTTACAATTATTTTACGTAAATCTAGTCAGACTACTGTTTTCTTACCTAACTGATTTCCAATTAAGTGAGTACTCACAAAGTTTCATCCTCGTATCTCACACGTTAGTCAAAGTGACTGCCAGCTCTTAGACTAATACATTTGTCATTATTAGTTGTGTTGTGTACGGTCAAGGAGTGCTTCTTGCTGTTCAGCTTTGTGTGGTATCACTCATTGGGTGTGCTAGGATGACTCTAATATTGTCTGGCCTATTCTAGCACTGATGAGAGAAAACAACTACATCATCTATGCAGGTGGTCATTTCCAACCAGATGGAGGATAATATTCAATGGTTGAATACAATCAGCACTTTCAATGATGTCCTCATTGACGAACATTGCATAAATACAGGGTGTTCCTTAAAGACATGCTAATATTTGAGGGGGTGATTCTTTGACTTATTTTAAGGAAAAAACTTTCTATAAACGTATGTCCTAAAAGTCCTAACTTTTGAGATACAGGGTGATAAAGTTTTGAAAAAAAAATCAGTTTTTTAATAATAACTGAGATAATATTGTAGACGTTTTTATAAAATTTGGTACATGTCTTCTATGCATCAAGGTGCATTTTTTAATGCACAAACATTTTCATTTTCTCAACCAGTGGCGTCCGTACGGGTTTTGCATTGAATATTTTTGCAGAAAAAAATACTACGCCACTGCTTTCTCCTGAAAAAAAAAAGAATACTTTTGAAATCCTCATTTATTTTTGAGCAAATTTGATCTCCTGAGTTTTCTTTGTCCGCCGCATGGTTTTCGCTAAAAAATAAAAATCGTTTCATTTCAGGATCAATTCTTCAAAAATCTGATGCGGTGTGGAAATGTTTGTGCATCGACTGAAAGCGGAGGACCTCAGCAATGGCCAGCAAGATCCCCTGATCTCAACAGTTTAGATTTCTTTTTATGGGGGCACCTTAAAACTCTAGTGTATAAAACGCCCGTTAATACTTTAGAAGATTTAAGAGAGCGAATAGTTGCCTCGTGTGAAACTATTCGAAATACGCCGGGAATATTTCAACGTGTGCGTAATTCCATGCGTAGACGGGCGGAATTTTTATAATCAGTGGTAGTATTGTCAATAATTAATGAATTTGATCCGTTCATTTAAACTTACTTTTATAAAATAAAATAAAATTCGTTTTTGTACAAGCTGAAATCCATATTTTTTTGATTCTCATTCATTTTGGAACAAATCTGATCCCTTTATTTGCTTTAAGTCGATGCACAATCATTTCCACACCACATCAGATTTTTGAGGAATTGATCCTGAAGTAAAACGATTTTTATTTTTTTAAGCGAAAACCATGCGGCGAACAAAGAAAACTCAAGAGATTAAATTTGCTCAAAAATAAATGAGGATCTCAAAAGTATTTTTTTTTTTGAGAAAGCAGTGGCGTAGTATTTTTTTCTCCAAAAATATTCAATGCAAAACCCGTACGGACGCCACTGGTTGAGAAAATGAAAATGTTTGTGCATTAAAAAATGCACCTTGATGCATAGAAGACATGTACCAAATTTTATAAAAACGTCTACAACATTATCTCAGTTATTATTAAAAAACTGATTTTTTTTCAAAACTTTATCACCCTGTATCTCAAAAGTTAGGACTTTTAGGACATACGTTTATAGAAAGTTTTTTCCTTAAAATGAGTCAAAGAATCACCCCCTTGAATATTAGCATGTCTTTAAGGAACACCCTGTATATTTCAGATTAATTCAATGTCCGCGAGAGAAGGTATAATCCAATAACGACAGACAAACTCGAGTAAAAAGTGAAGGATGAATTGTAGCACTCTGAAACTCGGCACATGACATCTCGACATCATGTATTATTAGAAAAAAAAATTGTTAACCAAAAAATCAGGGGTGGAACCTAAAAATTTTTTCAAAAAAAAAATATATAATTTTTTTTGTTGTTAATTCAGAAAATAAAAGATTTATCAAAAAACGATTTCAATAGGTTGAGAGATAATTCAATTCTCTACAAGAATGATTTTCAGTAATCCCTTATGAAATAGCCTCGTTTTCTCAGAAAACGTGGTTAAACGCCGACATCACATTTCATGCTCGCAAAAACCCGCCACTGTAAGTTCAGGCAGGGCCGAAAATTAGATTTGTCACAACTTTGCTAAAAATTATAGTAGAAAGAAAAGAAAAAGTGCATATCGTTCCTGAAGACTTCTACTTCCTCATGCAAATATAACATGTGAGTTTCTGAGTACCTGAAATGCGTTTTGTCCCACTTCACAAAACCCTTCTACGATATTTACGGAGGATCCGAAAGTCATGGATATTTCAGTTGATATGAAATAATTATACTGCAGGAATCAGTACCCTCTTTGGACCATATGCAACGATTTAAGGCTACTGTGACAAGTCTCACTTATACATGCCAAAAAAAATTGGGTGTTACTCACTCATAATCCCGGCAATTTCTTCAGTAAATGTTGAAAATAATCGCTCATACACATCCTACATAAAAAAAGAAGTATGTGATTTCAAGCTTGAGGTTTGCACTTCACAATAGTGTTATTAAATATATATATGCAGAATATGAATAAGCGATTATTTTAAACATTTACTCCAAAGAGGGTATAGGTTGCTGCTTCAGTATAATAATTCCATATTTACTAAATTATTCATGATTTTCGGATCATCCGCAAACATCTCCGTGAAGTGCGACAAAACACATTTTAGGTACTCAAATACTCGCATATTATATTTGCATGAGAAGGTAGGAGTCTTCAGAAACGATATGAACTTTTCCTTTTCCTTCTTAGATCATTTTTAGCAGAGCTATGACCAATCAAATATTTGGCTCCGCCAGAACTTTCAGCGGTGGGTAAGGGTGAACCTGAAATTTAATGTCGGCGTTCAATCACGTTTTCTGAGAAAACGAGCGCATTTCATAAGAAATTACTAGGAATAATTTTTGTGGAAAATTGAATTGTTTTTTGCCTTGTTAAGTTGTTTTTCCGATAAATCATATACTTTCCAAGATTACAGCAAAAATCTATTTAATTATATTTAACCGAAAAAAAAAAAAATATGTTCCACCCCTGAAATTTTGGTAAACAATTTTTTTTCGTGTTTATCATGGTTCCAACTACTAGCATACCAAGTTTGGTGGTGCAACAATCGATTCTTCTCTCAAAACCCAATAGTACTGGATTAGTAGTTGTTTTCTGAAATTTTATGAAAGATTATGGAATTTCATCAGTCTTTTCATCGGTAGCAGTTTTGCAGCGATTTACCCAACCAGTTCTTCACACCCATTTTTCCTGGAGATTCACTAAAGGGCAAAACTTCGAAACTCATTTTCTAGAGAGATGTTCCATGTTTGTTCCACTCAAGAATGTCACTATTTTCTACTTTCTTTTTCTTTGATTTCACAATGTTTTCAAAACATTAGGGTATTGCGGTTTTTGTGGAATACTGACAAGGAAAACACATCCAATATACAGACATATCACGATTGCTCGCTCCCATTCAATCTAAAGGAGTGAATAAAACATAAAAAACTCGTAGCGGAAGTTCATTTCGCATAGAAATAAAATTCAAGAGGGATCGAGATCCGACATACGTTCAGACGAAACTATCAAATTAGCGAAACAATCCAGTTTCGCCGGGACGAATTTCAGACAAGTCTCGCGACTTTTTTCTCAACCGAAAGTCAAAAAGTAGAAAGTAGGAAGGCGGCGGCGCAGGTCCGCGCCACGTCGCGGCGCACAGCGTCGTTCCCGGATCCAGTTTTACATCGTGCGGCGTAACGGAAACCTCGGCGCCGGTTTGCGATTGTTTCGGACGAAGAATTACGCGAAAGTGCGTGAGGATTTACATCGAGCGGGACGAAGTTTGAAACATTTTTGAATTTTCGCGGCGGTATTTTCGAAAATTCGGTAGTTTCGTCACAGTTCGTTGATTGTCATCAAACTTACAGAGGATTTTGTTGTGGAAAAACTCATATCAAGTGCCGTTTTTAAGTGATTGTGAATTCCTGAATTCTCGTTCATAAAGGTATGACATCAAGTTTTTTTCGTGATCCAGAAAGTATTCAGCTTTGAGAAAAAATGCGTTGGCAATAAAAACGCATACAAGTTTAAAAAAAAATTGAAGAATTTTCGAGAGAAAATTTCTGATTATTTAATTATAGCCAGAGTTTTTAACCATACAAATGGAGTGATCCATTTCAAATGGTCGGTATTATCTACAATAAGCAATAACTTGGATTTGAAAAAAATCACGTGAGGTCAAAAATTTTTGATGGATTAATGTCACTGGTGGATATGATGAAATGTCAATCGAAAAAATAATTATAAGCAGTTGAGCTTGTGCTTTGAATACGAGATCGTGCAATAATGAACGTGGAAGTAAATATTTTCATTCGGTATAATCCAATCAAATCGCCTTGGGGCGTGCCTGTTTCAGGAAAAAAATATAGTAGTCGTTTTTTCACTCGTTCTGTATGTTTTTCGGGGTGCTGAATCCAAATTACAACTTTGCTACTTCCCACGGATATGGCTTCACAAAGAAAATCGCAAAAAACCTCAAAATTTTCATTTTTTTTCAGTTTTTTGCCAAAAACTAAAAAATCATGTACTTTTCGAAGAAGGTCATTCTATACGAAAATAAAGAACATCAAATTTCGTCCACACCAACCGCTCGGGTCAGATAATCCTCACTAAAACTGAGGGTCGTTGTTGATCCTATAGGTATTCTCCTCACAAATTTATAATTTGACCTGACAACCAAAACTAAATATAGAAAGAAAAGGAAACCGAAATTGAATACATGCATTCTGTGAGGAGTAATTATTTAATCTGATTGAACTAGAACGAACTAACCTTACAGAGACATTTGAGTGTGTGGATATTCAATACATACACTTTGCCAGGAGTATAATTATTTATTCTGATATAACCAGAACGAACTAACCTTATACGTAAACATTTAAGTGAGTGGAAATTGAACACATAAATTTCAATTGGCTGTACGAAGAGGCGGAGCTAATTTCCAAAATATATTTGGTGAGGAGATTACCTATAGGATTATCGTACACCCTTTCTTTTACAGGTAGGAAGAATGGTGAGGAGAATACGCCCGCCCAAATTTCCTACAAAAAGCATACCTTGATTGTGATTTTTAGTTGAGTGGTTCGCCCGCTAATACACCAGTGTATGCAGTAGGTCCGGATATTCCAGTGTTCGAAATTTCATCAAAATATGTTCATAAATAAAAAAATTATAAGATAATAAAATAAATGTAATTTCAGGAAAATATAATATTATCTCATAATTTTATATTTTTTCAATAATCAACAGTTTCGATGAAATTATGGTCAGCGATACTCCCTGAATCCAGTGGTGTAGTCAAAGTTCTGATAAAAGTTTTGAAATTGAAGTGGTGGGTTGATTAATCGACATATTCCTCAAATTTCATTCCCCTATAACTTTCTTATTGATTGACGCTTTTCAACGTAATTTCAACTTGAACCATTTGAAAATGTTGCGAATCCAGTGGTATAGTCAGATTTTTTCTAGAAAAATCTCTAGATTTTTTTTTATTGTTCACCTTGAAAAACAAGAATAATTGGCCCTGGAAATGAAGATTTATTCATGAAATTTGGTATCCTAGTGGACTATTTGAATATCTACCTAATGAAACAAAAATCATTCCAATCGGTTGAAAAATGTAAGTTTTATAAGGGTACTTATGTATATTCAATAAATAACTAAATTTGTGATTAATTAGTAACTAAATGTAGTTTGAGCAGATTCTAAGCTTCAATGTAATTATAATGGAAGATTTTGAGTTTTTGGGTTTTCCACAAAGTAGTTAATTTTGGTCTTTTTATTTCTGTTCCGCTGTTTTTAGTTTGTGAAATTTCCGGGAAAGATAAAAAATGATGAAAAAAACTCTGTTATCAGAGGTTTTTAAATACATATTTGGAATGTACTAGGCCTTGGCAATAAAATCACCAGTACACTTTTCCAGAAATCTCCACTTTGATATTTTTACGTCGATTGTAAAATGAAAAATGAGCGAACATAAAAACAACGGGTACAGAAAAACTTGATTGAGTTAGGCTCAAGATAAATTGGGAAAGAATGGGAGAAGAAGAAGCTGATTTGTTCAAATTTGACCTACTGAATCTTTGTGCAAACTGAGCTAGAAAGATAGAAAATGATGAATGACAACTCTGTTATCAGAGGTTTTTAGATACATATTTTGAATGTACAGGGCCTTGGCAATAAAATGGCCAGAATGCTTTTTCAGAAGTCTCCACTTTGATATTTTTACGTCGATTGTAAAATGAAAAATGAGCGAACATAAAACCAACGGGTATAGAAAAACTTCGTTCAGTTAGGCCTAAGATAAATTGGGAATGAATGTTATATCTGATTTGTTCAAATTTGTCCTACTGAATCTTTCTGCAAACTGAGCTTGTCGAGCTAATTCGATAGAAAAACGCAAGAAACTTTAAATTTTTATCAAAGATCATTATTTTATAAATACCGTTCAGTTTATGAATTTTCGACCATGGAGATATAGAGATTTTAGTCGAGCGTCAGGGTAAATCATTTAAAATCCCGAATTGTTCGCGTGGAAATCTGAAAATTCAAAAATCATTATCTCTCAAAGGAAGCAATTTCCGAAAAAACATGTGATTACTTTAATTAAGAATATTTTTACGTTCTACAAGTCTGTATAAATTATATAAAAATATCTAACCCCTTCTAAGTTATTGAAATTGGAAAAATTTTCCACATTCCATAGGTGTTCGGGTGCAGAATAATCTTTTTTCTTAAAGTACTCAACAACTGCCTGTGTGCCAAAAATCATTTCTTTTGAATTTATTGTCGGGTTAAAACCCTTAGATCTTGTAGAATGAGAGCTCAATTTTCTCATGTTTGAAGTTAGAAATAACGATGAATAATTATGAAATTATTGTAATCAACAATAACGTTCAAGATTAGATTGACATTTTCATTTCACCTGTCATTATTTATTACCCGCACCGTCACACACATCTTCAATACCGATGGAAATAACGAATTAATCAACGGAAATGAATATTCCAATTGATTGCTTTACTGTAATTTACGAAACGAGTACAAATAATGAATGAAGCGAAGAATTTGTATAAATAAATTCAGAAAGGCCTTGATAGATTTAATAATCATGCGTACTCGACACTGATTCAGAAAATATAGATATTTGGAATATGTGGTCGTCAGTACAGTAGTACACACATAGCTGCAAATTCGAAAATATTCACGCTCAGCAGTCGTACGACGTAGTACTTAGTGATATAGCAAACGTATATGCAGTAAACAACTTAGTACAGTCTGTAAAAAATGAATACACAATGGGTGGTATGCATAAAAGCCAGCAAATGCTCAGGATATGGGTTTGTTTCTCTCATTGTTTAACAAAGTGAATAGGCCTGTTTCCAGAAAACCGAGTGAAAGAATTTTCTACAGGTTTGTGCATACAACCCAATAAAAATGGAGTATCAGCCTAATTTTAACGGCAAAGTTCCAAGTGGTCAGATACGGAAAGTGATAGCTAATGTTATTCGTTTTATGAGAAAGAGACGAAAAACAATGAATCATTTTGTATCAAAATTATTTTATTCTGTAAATTCTTCCACATACAAAATGATTCATATATTTGTGTATCCGATTGTAGCTGTTTTTGCTCATTGGTAAAGATCTGAGGGATGCTTTCTACTTCCACTGGCTCGTGATCATTAAACAACAATTACTCAATCTTTGAACAAATATTGAAAAATATAGTAATTTACGTAACAAGTCCGGAACACTGTTTTCGGACGTGTTGCGTAGACAATTTTTTCGGCAATCGTGTAGAATAACAAATCGAGACACATTTATTTATTATATGTCTTGGTAGAAGAAAATTTCGAACATGGTAATTCTTATTTGTATTAAATATTGAAATTGGAACAAAAGACAAGTACTAACAGAAACATTCTGATTGTTATTTATATTAATATTTATATTAAAATTTGAGCATTTCTTGGACTAGTCCGGGAAGTACCCACTTCCCGGACGGTTGCCGAAAAATACAGTTACAGTATTACAAAACGTGTCCAGTTCCAGTACGGTCCTGTGCAATATATAATAAGGTGTTCAAAGTTGTTGTCACCATTAATTTCAACACAACAATTTGCTCTCTTCGAGCAAAAATTTAAACCTAAACAGATTAGGTACGTCTTGATACACACGACAATATATACTTTTTTTTTTCTTTTTTTTATCTCGCTCCTTTTTCAGTTTTCTGAGAAAGTTCTTTGAAAAAGTTGTTTATTTTAACGAGTTCTGTACGCAGCCCGTTAGCCCCTCAAATATGAATGGTGATTTATCTGAAGCTTTTGCGAAGGTGATTGAGGATATACAGGAAGTTTCGCAAGATAGACTGGTATATACAGACTTCCTAAAGAATCAAATTTAAAGTTTTGCACTTTACTTCATAAGTTTATTTCAGCAAGATGCTCAGGAGTTTTTTTAGACATCTGCTGGAGCGTCTTCATGAAGTTATCAACAGGATGACGGAGAAGCGCGAAACCGTGAATCATTTTTGGGAGAGATTTATAGACCTCCCAAGTCGTGGTCTAAATGGATGAGCATGAACTCCAAGAATGTGGATAATTTTGTCAGCTGGAATCTAGATTAAAATGCATATACTGTCCAGTCACCGTTGATATATTCTGTAATCTTTTCCTAGCGATAACACAGAAACATGACAAATGAGACTATAGTAATGTAAAAAAAATTGGATAATGATTTGAAACCGATATGTTCGCAGTGCCAAACGAAAAACGTTAACTAAATCGATAAGTAAATTTCATAATATATAAGTGATCTATTCGAACATCCTTTCTGCGACAGGAAGATCCAGGAGGAAATGTCCTACTATTCCTCAATAGGTATTGGATTTGGAAAATGTAGCTATCAATGTAGCCCCTTTCCGCAACAATCTATAATATGCATTGTCCAGTCACAGCGCACCACAGATAAAACTTAGAGTTGACATCCTCATGCAGGAAAATAGTATGAATACAATGTCACCATTAAATCCCAAATCCATTGTAAGCAGAACGGCATTTTATAGGAACAGGTGTGCACGAGAATGAACTGATCTGAACATTTTGTTTAATGTACATGTTCACTTTTTTAGTATTGTTTACTTCAACATCAAATGAAAAAATTGTGAAATTATTGGAAAAAGTCAAATTAAGAAACAAAATAGGATGAAAGAGGAACGTAATATTCTGAACAGGAATTGAATATACAGTAATCTGCATCACCTACCATTTCATTTCACAATGGAAAAGCTCCAACTGTATACATTGAAAAAATTAAAATATCAAACCAGAGAATATTGCTTTGTTTGTTGCTCGGGAATGGGAACGCGAAATTTTCGTTATGAATAAAGTATATTCAATAATGGTTGCATAGCTGGCATGGCAGTTTGACAATGAAAATGATTGAAGTGGGAGGTGTTGTTTGAATTCTGTTGGCTGTGAATAATCAACCGGTTTGTTTATGAAATCGCTTCGGTGAAAATTTCGGCGCCATGTCCACCGGCGATGAAATAATTGTTCACAACATTGAGTAGGTATTAATGTTTTCATCCCTACGATGGACGGAATTGGATCCTTTTTTTGTGTTTGATGCCCCAGTAGTACCAATTTATAAAGACATTATGTACTAAATATATGGCAGTCTTAGATCAAACTTGATCAATTACATTTCGGACGTCCATCGTCTTAATAGTTGAAAGATTTCTACCTCTTTAGATTTTTCGCAATGTTTCAATTGCTTGAATCCGTAATCGTCTTCAGGTGAATACTGACAAATTAACATGCTACGCGATGTTTTTGTAGGTCTGTCGGTGAGGTGTTTTTATCCCTCCAAAACTGCCCATACGCGGTTTCCATTTGTTTTTTAATTTCCACGCTCGGCTGACTGAAGGCCCTGTTGGCTTCGATATAGGCGGTTCCTATGAATTTGCATTTGAACCCGTGTTCTTCTCTATACAGAATACTAGTCGCATCTCAAAGAATTCGCTGGTACTCAGTACAGACGTAGTCAGCAATTCCCGATTAATATGTTTTCCCTCGTTGAGTCCACTTTTCGTGTTCGGTTATTCTTACGGATAATGGCCTCTTAGTCACACAGGACGTAAATACAGTTTTCGCTAGATTCTGTTACGTTTATACGTTTTCTGGTTTCGTCCTGGTGAGGAAGCTCCATAAGGTATACTGCTGGAATGAAAGCAACCCTTGATATCGTACTTGTTTCCTCTGATGTAGGGAAGGACGAGAACGGGGTTTTGTGGTCGTTCTTCGATCGTCTTGGTACATCTGAGTTGTTTCCGTACTTACAGTAGTTTTTTTTTCGCTTCCAGTGACTGCTTGATGCAAATACACATCGGTCCCTCCACCAACGTTCTTATAATGCGACTTTTTGTGGAATTTGGGTGATTGGAGCCGTAGAGATACTGTGTGTGTCTTCTTCCTCTAAACCAAGGTGAGAATACCAGCTTTCAGCTTTCACATCGAGGAACGACAGGGTAGGTACTGTTAGTTTCCTTTTCCATCGTGAACTTAATCGAATCGCTCTCTTGAGAAGAAGTCATCAAGGTGTTAATTTCCGTGGTTACATATGATGAAGGTGTCGTCCACGTATCTTAGCCATAATTTTGATTTGTATTCTGCCTCTCTGACAGCCAATTCCTCGAATCACTCCATGTATATGTAGGCGGTTACTGGAGAAGGAGAAGATCCCATCGGTAGTCCATCAACTTGTGAGAATAAACGGTTTTTTTCTTGAAAGTATGAGTTATGTAGGCAGCACTTCAGAGCAGTTCCAATATCACTCATATTGGTAGGTCAGTCCTTTTATGAAGCTGGATGTCATCTTCCAGTTTCCTATTTTGTATGTTAAGGGATTCTTCTATAGGGGCATTGGTATATAAAGGGTTCCTACGTCAAAACTGATGAAACGATCTTCAGCTCCAATTTCAACTTCTTTGATAGGGTCCACGAAGTTGACAGTACTCTCTAAGAGTTGTAATATCGGTAGGAGATATTTCGCCACCATACTTTTTGGTAATTTCTTTATGAATAATAGTGATTACTCTCGAAATAATCGACGGATATTCGAAACTTTGGTATCATTCGATCTTAAAAACTATGTGTTTTACAGGGTGCGCCATAGAGATGCCATTCGAAGAAAATGAGATAACCTAAACACAGAAAACTGATATTGATTGCCACATTTAAACCCCGGCTATTTGAGAATTATTGTGAGTTAAAACTTGAAATTAAGAAAAAAAATAAATATTGCGTGTCAGCTCTACGCCTTCGTACAATACGGCAATACGGCGAGAGAAAACAAATACTACTGACACAGCTTATGCCTTGTTGGAACATTTGAAAGTACGAGAAGTCCACAAACATCCTTTGGGGATATTTTACTATTTGTCGAAAGTATTTGACTGCGGCAGCCTATGGTATCAGAGGTATACCCAACAAATGGTTCTTAATTTATTTCAATCAAATGTTGTAAAAATTGAACATGAAGATTGCAGCGTAATAAAAAATGTATTTTCCAATTATGCAGAAGTTCATAGTGGAGTACCACAGGGTTTAAATCTTGGGCCAATATTATTTTCATTGTATGTGAATGATATCGTTAGTAACTTCCCCACAGTTTCTTTTATACAAACATCTCATCACTTATATCACTTTCACAAAAAACAGTAGACGGTTTATCGGACTGGTTTTTGGCGAACAAAATGTCTCTCAATCTTAATAAAACACATAGTATCTTGTTTAATCTTTATCGAAATAAAGATAATCCAAGTTTCACTATAAACGATTATTGCTACAGATTCAACGGCACTTTTAGGGATCCTAATTATTGATAGTGACCTCAGCGGGTCGTTTCATATCAACCAACTGTACACAAAACTAGGTGAAGCTTTTGCCATTCGAACGATAAAACATAATACAAATTAAGACACTGCCAAATCAATCTACTTTGCATACTTTCTGATTCACGTACAATTATTATGGCATCGAACTTCAAGAAACCACTTTCATGATACAAAAACGAGTCTGAAGAGAGCTCTAATACAGATAATCTTGAGGAGGTTACTGTAAAAATTCTGATATTTTTACATTTGATCAATTTTTACATTTTCAAAATTAATTTATTGATGCTTAAAAATCGTAATACTCTCATTAGGTCATCAGATAGACTATGTGTGACGACAAGAAATCGATCTTTCTCTTTAACTGCCTATAGATATGATCGAACACATAATGGACCACTGTATATTAGCATAAACATATACAATTATCTTCCCGAAAATTTGAAGGTATTCTCATGCACAATCAATTTCCAAATTAATCCCGAAAAACTCTTACGACAGTATATATTGTATGCACTGGCAAACAAAATGATACATATGCAATTTCCTCAGTAATTTCTGTTAAAACGACACTAATATTTAAGAAAAATATTTTTCTGACACTTCCTCTTGGGTGGCCGAGCCCCAAAGCCCACCCCCTGGGTGCGCAAGTGATTCTATGATCTCAAAGAATTCTTTGCTACCAAGTTCCAATAAAAAAAATAATGTAGAGAAATGAAAAATAAACCATTTAAATTGGATCCAGTTGTGTATAATATGATATTACAAAAATATATATTTTGTATTCTGGAACAAAATTATCTGCGTTATTCATTAATACTTACATCGAACAGCTGTTTCTCTAAGCCTTCGGAAAGAGATTTACACCAACTCAAACTGTCATAAGCCCATTAGTATTAGGAAAATATTGTAAAGTCTTATTGAGAAATGAATCTCTCATTGGATCGAGTTAGGCCCCGATATATATTTCATAAACAGATCGAATTTCTACAAAATATTGTCCCATATGTGTTGTGTAACCACCATGCAATCCAAATAAAAAACCGATGACTTTGAGGTCGCTGCAAACTTCCCATTGGTGTTCTTTATGCTTTATTAAACTCATTAAAGTACACATAGTTTCATAAATCTCTCTACAATTCACTGCGTGCCATTGATAATTGGTATAGACGCTTTCTTATTCTCGAAGTGTAAAATACCTTTCAGAATATATTGACGAGTCTATGAATAAGAGTCACTCTGTTTCATTATAGTTTTGATTTATTGTTTCAAAAAGTCTCGGAATATTGATACAATAACAATATTCCCCTTCTTCTTTTTTGAAAAATTGTGAATAAATTTTGCTCCTGTTTCTGGACAACGTAACTTTGGTGTCTTGAGTTCGAGAACCAAGAAGCTCTGCATTAGATCTTGATAGTTGTATATCTCTTATGAGACCATTTAATTAGGCTTTATTTATTGAAATTTAAGTTTCCTTGAAGAGATGAATCATCAGAATCACTAGAAATCAATCTAACTTCAACATCACTTCCATTATCATCTTCTTGTAAGTATATTTCGACTCGAATTACCAGGACAAATTGGATATGGAAGATCTTCCGAATGTAAAACTGCATATCCTTTATTTTTTGTATTACATCCCGCTGTCTTCGAAACCAAAAGTAACAGTTATATTCATGTACTGGTTTTCTCCATAACATTGGGTAACCAAATGTTTTGAAAATTGTTAAAATTGTTTTTTTCGTTCACTTGCTGTCCTTCCCTTACAAACGGCAGCCCTCAAAAGTCGAAATTTGTGCCAGCTAAGGATTAACGAGGACTTACCTCTTAACGTGCGATTCTAGATGACCACTGGGGTGAAACGATTCTACAGCTTTCACAAATACATGAGACATTCACTTTTTATCTTAGATCTCAACAGGAAATCGAAAATACTGTAGATGTGCACATTTTAACGAGTCTGCAATGGGTTTTCTTCTGTCCACAAATGTAGCAAAAACGATCAGAATATTGTTGACATTTTAATTCAATTTGAAATGATAGATTTGTTGTTTGAGTAGGATAATTGCATATCAAACTGTAGTCATCACATAGAGTACTGAAATAAAATATTACAGTAGAAAAAAAATGTGAAGTGATTAAATATTTCTGCACACTTTTAGGTTTGAGGAATGTATAGGTTAACATATTTACATACATTTCTTTCTTAGTATATAAAAAAGTTAAAATTTGTACACTAGTGACATCAGGTTGAATATATTTATTACCATAGTTCTAAGGTAATATAACAGGTGCCACGTATAATTATCATTAATACTACCGCTGTTTTTTTTTTCATTCTTTCAATGAAAATATGATGCCGCACCCCTCTGCATCAACCTTCATAAAACTTTATGTATGTGCTACTCTGGCAAAGCTTTAAAACAAAAATACAACTCTCAGTCCTGGCGTACCCACCTCTGAGTTCCATCTTGACAGTAATAAGTTATGAATCAGTTTTTTACGACCTGACTCGCAAAATTTTCATATTGTCAAGTGAGATATCCCTTTAATGCTTATTTTCTCGGTGCACGAGATCCACCAGGAAAGTGTATAACTTCAAGAATAATGACTGAGTTAGAGCGCAGTACTTTTCAAAGTGGCTTTATTTTCTTGATAAATTTCGCCGGTGTGGAGGAGAGCCTACGTTTTAGCGGCCGTTTTAAGTTATTGAAATATGCAAGGTACACAACATTTTCCGAATAAATTTCCATGGTAATTAGGCCTGAAATTTTCGGTTGCCGTCTTGATAACTCCTGAAAATTATAACATTAGGTATTGCGTAAACGTTGAGGTTTGTTGTATACTTTAACATCGTGAAAATACCGTGATTAAAACTCCGGATTTTTTTGGTAGAACTTGTCGATGAATATTAACGCCCATGAAGTTATTAATTTCGATGTTTGGTATACCATCACCAATTCATAGGAGCTTGTTGGGTCATTCGTCATAACGTACAGATCTCATTGGATTTACATTTTTTTCATTTTCAGATTGTGGAAAGTTGAATATCCATTCCGACGAAAAAAATATAAAATATATTTCAAAAATGTGTGTACTCGATCAATGGGCCTTTCTAAATGGATGAGTAATGAGTTTATTGCTAAAAAAAATCTTCCTCTCCTACTTCATCATCATTACTGTGTGTGATTATTTTGGTGGTGGGCAATTATTGCACTCGATAGAGAAAAATAAGAGTTGTAACTGGGCCCATGCCTGGCCATGTGTCATTAAAAGGCATCTTAATAAAATGGGATTATACAATTGCAACCTCACATGCAGATAATAATAATAATAATAATAAATGGACTTTATTTTACTTGTTGAAGTTTAGCTCATAGCTATTCTTCCACTCGAAAGCCTTCGACTGCGTGAACCATGAAATTATATCGCGCAAACAAATCTATGAGTTCAGGGTTCTGAGTCTCAAATGGATCCAATCCTATTAGAGTCGAAAATCTTAGATTGTTAGGACATACCATTTCTTCGATATCCGTCAAATAAAATGTGTTCCTCAGGGATCAGTTCTTGGACCTGTTTTGTTTTTGTTGTATTTTAATGATTTGACTGCGGACGATATCACAATACTGTGGCACGATAGTAACTCAAATAATCTCGTGACAAGTGTCAGAGACTGGTGTAATGCAAATTTACCATCGTTCAGTGCAAACAAAACAAAGGCTGTGTCTTATAAATGTATCCTGCCCGGTATTTTCCTAATATTGATATCGGGTACATTTGTGTTTTTCAAATTCTAAACTGTTTTCTTCAGCATTTTGAATAAAAAAACTGTCAACCTGAAAATCCGTGTCGCGTTTTTAATAGTTGACAGTTTTTCTCGTCTAATAGGTAGGAAATAGTTTCTCACTAAACAACCTCAAAACCTGATTAAAACAAACTTCTCGTGCAATTATAAGAGAAAAATGAATTTGATATCTTATTTTTGTTTTTCATTTTTCAATGTCTTATATTGTTTATAAAAAATTGAAAAACCTGGTTTTTCTAACAAGGTCGTTTCTTGAGCCTTTAAATTCTAGCTCCAAGAAACCAAAAAAATATATTTTAGTTTAGTTCAGTTTAGTTTTAGTAGATGTTAGTAATAAAAGCATACCTAATGGAAAAATTGAAGTGAACATTTTTTGTCGACGCTTTATTGTTCATTTATATCTTCGGAAAGTACCTGAACTTTTTTATTTTTCAGTATTCATATTCTATTAGTTCAAATGAACAATTTTTCTACAACTGAGCGAAAAGTACCATGCACTTTTCCGAGGAGCGAGCGTTTTTTACTTTGCCGCTCGCCGAGCGACAAATATTTCTGTGAAAGCTGCCGTTGTAGAAAAAATCTTGTGTGTAATTTGAGCGCAAAAACGTTGCCGCTTTCAAAACATTGCCGCGCTTCACTTCGCGTCTCGCGTCGAACTTTTCTCTCAAGCGGCAAACTATTACTTTGCGCTCTTAATACACGAAATGTTTAAGCGTCCGATCCGGGTGATGCGCGCGTATACTTAATTGAATTTATAAATAATGGTTATACAGTTTAGCTCTACTTCACATTCATAGTGTAGGAACTGGGCTCAAGTATTTCATTTTTCCAACAGGATTCTCCGAATATGACCAGACGAAATTTCTAAAATGAAATGATTGTTGAATAAATTGATATAGCGGATTCTTGATAGAAATCTACAGTGTGACCCATTTAAGATGGAAGCACCCTTATAAAACCTTTTCAACCGATTGGAATGATTTTTTTTTCGTTAGGTATATATTCAAAAAGTTTACTAGGATACCAAATTTCTTGATTGAATCTCCATTTCCAGGGCCAACTTATCTTATTTTTCAAGGTCAAGAATCTAAAAAATTACTAGTGATTTGTTTAGAAAAAATCTGACTACACCACTGGATTCTCGACATTTCCAAATGGTTCATGTGTAAATTACGTTAAAATGCGTCAATTAATTAAGAAGTTATAAGGAAATGAAATTTGAAAAATATGCCGTTTATTCAACCCACCAATTCAATTTCAGAACTTTAATCAAAATTCGGAAAACACCACTGCATTGAGGAGGTATCGATATATCACTAGTCAAAATTTCATCGAAATCTGTTCATAAATAAAAAAATCATAAGATAATGAAATTTGAAAAATATATTGATGGATTTTCAGGAAAATGTCATTTTAACTCATAATTTTTATGTATCGACAGATTTCATTGAAATTATAGTCAGTGATATTTCAAGATACCCTCAATCCAGTGGTGTAGTCAAAGTTTTGATTAAAGTTCTGAAATTGAATAGTGGGTTAATTAAACGGCATATTTTTTAAATTTCATTCCGTTAAAACTTTTTTATTCATTAACGCATTTCAACGTAATTTACATGTGAACTATTTGAAAATGTCGCGAATCCAGTGGTGAAGTCAGATTTTTTCTGAAAAAATCGCTAGTGATTTTTCTAGAACTTTGACCTTGAAAAATAAAATTAGTTGGCCCTGGAAATGGAGATTTATTCATGAAATTTGGTGTCCTAGTAGACTTCTTGGATGTCTACCTAACGAAACAAAAATCATTCCAATCTGTTAAAAAATGTAAGTTTTATAAGGGTGCTTACATCTTAAATGGGTTACACTGTATATTACCTTTGATAATAAATCCACAACTCCAATGATATTTACAGATTATCGGTTCACAAAACAACAGCAATTGTTTCACCATACCAACAATGGATTTGATATTTCAACATTCCATTTGTATATTTATAGATTTCAGTGGTCGCCTGATGTATATAAACATCAATCAATATTAAATGAACAAAAGTTTTAAATAATACAACAAAACTTTTCAGTATAACAGAACTTTTCTCTATTGTTTCGCTTACTAATGATGTAAATCTTCCTAATTATAGCTTATATATTCATATTCGAAGTTTATTATGTTCGTAATACAAAATCAGTGAAGGTATTTCTTGATAGCGAGTAACGTATAAATGCCCATAGACATTATGATAGTATTGAAACCTCGTTCGTGTTTGGTAGTTTGTATTAGGCCAGTAGATACAGGCAATCAATTCACAATAATTCTAAAAGTTTTCTAGTTTAATACGGGGTCGGGAAAGGTTCAAAAACAAAGAGAACAAATATAACGTATATACCAAATTGAACCATATATTCCTAGCGCTGTCCGCCAAAAATTAATAAACATCAAAAAATCTAATGAAACCCAAATAAATTTCTACCGATTTTAATAAATGTTCACCAAAGTGAGAATTTTCAATTTGCAAAGAAAGTTATTTTGAGGAACAAATAATGTAAGCATGATGTAACTATTTGGTTTGCTCAATATTGGTGTGCATTTAGTATTTTTGGGAAACAAAAGATTTTTTTGGTACAGAAAAATTGGGTAAATTTGGTAGACAGTTAAGTGCCACCCAAAAACAAACTTTAAAATTTTGCAACCGTTTCCGAAGTCCGGAACATTGTTTAAAATGCAATTATTGATAATCTGCTGAATTCTTGCGAAAAAAGGTTGTGTATAACTGTTCAGAATATTTTTTCGATGTATCAGTCCAGTTTGCAGAAAGTTTGGAATTTTTTTCTTGTGGTATCAAAGAAAAACATTGGTGTTTGATGAAAAAAAAAAAAGATTGTTCCGTACCCTTAAATTGGTTGCAAGTTTGATTCGTGATAATATGAAATAATATATTTTATCCAACACATGACAGTTATTACTGATATTATTAATGTCATTTTAGACAAGTAAACTATCAAATAACACACTAGTGAGTTATAACTCACTAGTGAGTTATAATCCATAACTCACTAGTGACTTATGGATTATAATTCACTAGTGTGTTATTTGGCATTAATGACAGTCATAACTGTCATGTGTTGGATAAAACATTGTATGCCACTCGTGTGTTATGTTGTAATTTATACCACACGTCCTGACGGCCTCGTGGTATAAATCTTTCTCGCGTGACTTATTTTCAACATAACACACTAGTACCATAAATAACTATAATTCTACTCAGAGTATACAGCAAAATTCAAGTTGATGGCGATTTTGACAATGTTCCTTACTTTGGAGACTTTGGAACAGGTTGCAAACTGAGATTTATTGCTTTCTCAATGTACCATTCACTTGATGAAAGTTTAAAAACTTTTGGAATTATTGTTGAATATTCGATTTTTAATGTCTATTTCTATTGGCCTATATTCAGGTTCTCAAAACATTTTTGGGGAACAAACAATATAGAAAGCTAATATAATTACCGTATGCCAGTTTCTGTTTTACATATTTTCAACGACGTAACCGAGGCTCTGATATGTTTTCCCAAGTTCAGAAAACCAAGCAAGCCAAGGGTGAATAAGGACTATTCTCCATCAAGAAATACTCGAAAGAAATAATTATATTTTTCTATGGATTTCGAAAGTGTCAAGTGTTTTAGCAGAACTCGCTCAAGGACCAATTATTTACCTCAAAAAGTTTTCCAGGCTGCTTCACAAGAAGTTTGTGGAAAAGAATAAAACGTTATTTTGTTAGCTTCGGGGAAACATGGATTATGTTATCGTTGAAACGATGCTGAAGAATAAGTAAATGAGAAATTTCGTGATCAGTTCGGTTAAAATAAATACATTATGGAGTCTAACCAGGAGTGCCTTAGAAGTATAACATTCGAAAGAAGAAATAATACAAAATAACTTGTTTAGATTATTGAAGTAGAAAATGTACGTATTGAATTAATTTTTTGATATTCGAATTGAATGAATATATCAAAAAATCATTAACGTTCGATTATTCGTGGCGACTATTTACTTTTACTTATAGGTCGGTTTATACTTGCTCGAATTCGTAGAGCTAAGGTCAGTAAGTACTTGAACTAATATTTGAAAAACTGAATAAATAACAATGAGAAAGTAATCATATTTGAAATACGGAAAGCAAGTGTCTCAATAGTCATGAAATATGAATTGAATACACGACCAGTCCAAATAAAATAATAGAATAAACACTTTATTTCTGAAAGAAATTTGAGGAATATTATGGAAACAATCATAAATATTTTAGAGGAATGTAAACGGTTCAACAGATGAAAGGAACAAATTCAGATTTTTTTTTCAATGAAGCGACAATTTTGTATATTTCGGTATGTCCACTTTAGCTTACCGTAGATATATATTTCAAAATATAATAAGGTGTCCATAAACTTTAAATCTCTTTGATAACTCATCAAAGTAAATAAATAAGACGTTCTCTGAAAAGATGCTGATTTCATTTTTGTTCCCACAATCTATAAAGTGCGCGTAAATTTATTCGTAGTTTTTTGCTGATTTTACGGTTATAAATTGCGGATTTTCAATTTTCAACTTTGACTATTCTACATATTCACTGATTATTACAAGAAACTATGAAGGTTTGAAAATCTAGTAGGCAAATAATATTATACAGGGTGTTCCTAAAGTCGAATAATTAATTCATTTTAACAGCTAGTAGAACTCGTGTAGAGAAGTCAGTTTATCAAAAATCGTTTATATAAAAGTTGCAGAATGAGAGAGATATTATTATATTAATATAAAACGCACAAAAGAACCTATCGGTCGAAGTGCTTGTGAGGCTGCACAGCCTGTACGACCCTCCTACAATATTAATATCAAATTCTAAGCTGCGAGACAATACAAATTAGAAATTATCGAAGGTGACATTCTTATCGATAAATACATCTTTTATCATGTAATTGAATATTAAGCTTTCGAATTATTAACATCATAACATTATAACAACACATCAGTTACAATATAATAAGTTAGTTACTTTATAATACTAAATGGCACGCTAAAATGATAATAATGTGACGTATCCAAAGCTGTTGATTCAATTTTCACATATTCGTTGTCAATGATACGATAAAGCTTTGAATGTAACTTGATTATTATGCAATTTAAATAAATTTTGAAGTTGTACAGGTGACTCGGCGCAGAGCGTCTTGTTATCCGAGATTATTATAAATCACATAATAATCTTAACAGCTATAATTGCATGAACATTTTGTTCTCATGACAAAATATCGAGACATTTGATTCGATATGTTTTGTCAAAAGATAATAAAATTTGAATGCAATTTGAACTATATTTATCTATGAAAATATGAATGTATGAATGTATTTTAGGCTGATTAATACACAACTACGTGGTACAGACAGTGTATTTCGAAATTTTATGTTATATGGACAACTCGAAAATAATCTGACAGCAGAGGCGGATTCAGGTCCTCTGCCGTCCTAGGCTACCAAAATTATGCCGCCCTTTCGAACTCTAAATAAGTTTATAAAACGTTTTAATAATGCACATAAATAGTTTTTAAGTATGCTTAGCTTTATTAATTTCTGTATTTGTTAAACGTCATAAAAAATAGTAAAAAAATAATGAAAAAAATTGTATTTTCCTAATTATCATTTCGAAAACATACAAATTAGTAATTTATGTAACAAGTCCGGAAAACACTGTTTTTTTGGACGAATGGACAAGATTCTAGGACGAGCGTAGCGAGTCTTGGAAGTGCGAGTCCAAAAAAACTGTTTCCGGACGTGTAGCGTACACAATTTTTGCGGCAAGCGTGCGTAGAATAACAAATCGAGACACATTTATTTATTATATTTCTTTGTAGAAGAAAATTTTGAACATTTTAATTCTTACTAGTATTAAATATTTAAATTCGAACAGAAGATAGGTACTAACAGAAACATTATAATTCTTGATTTTAGTTCGAAAATATGACATTCATAAAATCTGTTGTGGAATCATCTGCGACTGAAAGACAAACTTTAGTCGCCATTTTCCATCGTTCAAGATAACCTCTTGGGAGGCATTCATGTTGAAACGGGGAACATTCTCCATGAAAATTGAAAAATGTGATTTAATTGTAATATCTAACAGAAAACAACTAATGATTTTTTCAATGAAAACTAGGAGACCTTGTATATCACAAGGCAACACCTATCGTAGCCACGGAGGCAGCTATAGCTACCTGCATGACAATCCTACCCAGGAAAATATAAATTAAGATGGATATAGTGAGAGACAATATATGAAAATATAAATGGAAAAGTTATTGGGTATAACCCTCAAATGGAAATGCATCCGTAGACACGTGTTTCGGACTTAAGTGCTCATCAACACGGTAAAATTAAGTGCAAAGTTATGCACACTTGGATGTAAAATCAGAAATGGAAAGTGACAAACAGGAAGCCAACCGCACATTTGTGGCATTTGGCTAGGAGCACTTGTATATCACAAGGCAACACCTAACGTAGCCACGGAGGCAGCTATAGCTACCTGCGTGACAATCCTACCCAGGAAAATATAAATTAAGATGGATATAGTGAGGGACAATATATAAAAATATAAATTAATTCTGTTAGGAATCGGTCACCTTATTTGTAGATAAAAGTTTTTTGGTGCAAATGTTTATCTTTGCATAGAGAGGGATACCGAAAAGTTACACTTCAACGACGTTGCTGAGTATAACCATCACGAGTCTAGAAGCCAACTTATCGTGAGCCGGTTCATCCATACTAGAGATTCGTCATCCACACGTGTGCATGGGTACATAACGTGAATTCCTTGGCATGGCAAAATATTTACTTTATATAATTTTCCTTCGGTATTAGTACCTTTGAAAATTTCCAAAAAAAAAATCTTTTCCTCCAAAATCTGCCGCCCTCTAGATTTTTGCCGCTCTAGCCTACTTAGCCTTGTGGGAAATCCGCCTCTGTCTGACAGTCACAGTTTTCCAGAGAGAAATGTTATCACTAACATTCACCACGTGATTGATCACGTGATCAAGGTGCACATTTATCAGTTATTGGGAAAGCTAGGTAGGTTGAATAGTCGGTTCTAAGAAATTGAAGGAATTTTGTTGGCTGTCAGAATAGGCATGTGTTGATCATTGTAATTGGCCGTTGATTGATCGGTTTTAACAAATTGAGGGAATTTACGAACTTTGGAAACACCCTGTAGAATATTGATACGTCTTTATTATTTTCCACATACAGTACATATAATCATTGGTATTTTTTCCAGAAATTGGAAAATAAAGGCGAAATTTATTTTCTTTACCCATGCATCATGGGAATATTCTTCCATCATAATTGAGGAGTAATAAGTTTACTATACAACAAATAGTTAATTCTTTGAATGTATTGTAGCTTCCTGACATTCCAAATCAGTTATTGATTTAACATTCATAGCAGGATATTTGGAATTACTGAAGTTTCAGAAACACAGATATTCAAGACATCTCTGGATTGCCTAGACTGATGTACATTGGAATTCCCATGAAACTTTGAAACAAGTCAATGATTTGCTCAAGTAGTTACGAACTTACTGAAACTCCCGCCATTTATACAATTACTCTATTATTATTTATTAGTTATTGTCTTCTAATGAGATCGTCAGAGAAATTGTTTGATAGATCATATCATTTCCGGTTCATTGATCAACAATATTTTCCCATTAAGAGGGCATGAGCGCGATCACATTTGTGACGCTTTTTAGGGTGAAAGAGTCAATTCATAACTCATGAACGTTTTGTCTTATCGATTTTGAAACAAGTACAGGCTTCTAGAAAATGTTTGATTTTACGTACGTGCTGTAATGGAAATTGAATTTTCAATCCACTTTTTCACAAAAAAATCTCAAATATCCCAAAAATTCAGTTACTTTGAATCGATTTTTTGTGTAAATGTAAAAATAATTTCAAAAAAATATTACATCACGTACACAGACCAACGTTTTACCTTTTATTTGATACCAAATTCATTTCGATTGGACAAATATTGTTCGATCTGTCACGCAATTCGCGATGACAGAAAATATCAAGAGAAAAGCTGCTGAAAATACCCTTCACGCCTATTTCAAAAAGCTAAAACCCGATAACGAAAATGAGGCTTCAATATCTGAACTTGATATTGGAACAAATTCAACAAATGAAGATATGGTCATGGTGCAAAAACAAAATAATATCAAAATTATTGAGAATTGTAATACTGATCAGAGTGATCCATCAAGCACATCACAATTCATTTATGATGTTGGTGCATATTTGAAAATAATGGGAACCATAGACGAATTTACGAAATATCAACTTTTGAAAAATCATTGGAAGCCAACCAAAAACTTTACATTTCCATATTCGAGTCACGTGAAAAGGGGTAGAGAAGAGAAACGTCGTGCAAATCTGACACATCTGGAAAAGTATGAATGGTTGGTGTTTTCATGTCAAAAAGAAGGACTATTTTGCAAATACTGTGCGGTGTTTTCATCAGACCTTTTAGTTGGTGGCCAGAAAACAGTGAGTGCTCAAAATTTAGTGACAAAACCTCTTAATAAATATTCGAAGTTGACGGGAAAAGATGGTGATTTAGAGCAACATCAGAGCACAAAATATCACGGACTGTCTATTGAAAAAGGTAAGCTATGATATTTTTTTTTTGTTTCGCATATTTAACGTTTTTCTATGTGTTACTTGTTTTATCGATTCATATCCCAATTAGGACAAGCTATTATATAGATAAAAATAATAGGGTCTTTTCACACAAAATAAAAGAAGCAAATGGCCTATACTAATTTTTATAAGATGGTTCGTTAGAAAAAACTAAAAAAGTTGATTTTTTTTACTAGTTCTTGGTCTAATATAAAAAAATAAATAAGTTTATTTTTTGTCCATCATTTGGTAATTTGTTTTTAGGTAAACATTTCACTATGGCCTACCAAAATCCAGAGATGGATCTGAGAAACCAGCTATCGACAAACAGAAAACAACAAGTTTTAGAAAATCGTACTAGGCTAACTCCCATTTTGAAGACAATTATTTTGCATGGACGTCAAAATATTCCGCTGAGAGGACATAGGGACGATGGCTCGTTACTCACGAGAAGTAGCCAGTTCAATTTGGTGGAAAATAACGATGGATGTTTCAGGGCTCTATTGAGGTTTCGTATAGATTCTGGAGATAAGACACTTGAAGAATACCTCACAAGTTCTAGTTCGAAAGCCACATATATAAGCAAAACAACAGCGAATGATCTGATAAAATGTTGTGGAGACGAAATATTATCATCACTGATTGAAAAAGTCAGGGAAACAAAATATTATTCGATAATGTTCGACGAAACCACCGACATGTCTCATAAATCTCAACTAAGTGTTTCCATTAGATATATCTATAAAGATAAAATATTTGAAGATTTTATGGGATTTGTTGATCTCCACATGGACAATTATGGTGATAGTTCAGAAGATAGAGAAGAGCCGGTAATTAGTGGGAGTCATTCTTGGTGAATCGGTAATGAGAAAAATCACTTCATTGGGTTTGGATTTGAATTACTGTGTTTGAATAGCATGCGATGGTTGTTCCGTCAATATGTCCTCCACAAAAGGCGCAGCTAAAGAAATTCAAAGAAAAGCTAAAAATGCTATAATTTGTCCTTGCTACAGCCATGCTTTGAACCTTTCTCTATCCAAATCCGCTGCAGTAAGAAGCATTAAAAATAGCATCGGAACAATTCAAGAAATTGTTTCTTTTTTTGATGCTTCGGCAAAAAGAACTTTCGTTTTGAAAAAACATCTGAACCATACCCTTAAAAGTCCATGTGAAACGAGATGGGTTGAACGTCATAATTCCATCATCCAGTTTCAGAAGGATTTGTCTCATATTGTGAAGGCCCTTGAAGAAATAACAGAATGGAACGATCAAATATCTTCCAGTAAGGCGAATATATTAATGAAAGCAATTTGCGACTGTGAGTTCATTTTGACAATCTTCTGTTTATCCGAAGAATTCTAAATTCAAACTGTTGCTGCAAACTCTTGAAGATAAGAGAGCTCAAGTTGATTCAGGTTTCGAAGATATTTTAACGGAGGCTGACAAGATGATGAAAACATTGGATGTTGAAATGAAAATTCCTCGTATTGCCTCTAAACAACATCATAGAGACAATTTTCCTGATTTCAAAACCTTGGCAGCAAGAGACTATTGGAAAAGAGTGATTTATATACCATTATTGGAACATTTGATTGTGGATTTGAAAAACAGGTTTCCCGAAGAGACTCTGAACAGTAACCTTTTAAATATATTGATACCAAACAATCTCCATAGAATGTCCGATCAGCACGTTATGCGAGCGAAAGTTTCACAAATGCTTGACCAGTTTGGGTGCCTGGTAGACAATCCCTCAATTTCGGAAGTTATGGGCGAATTTTTGTTGCACAAAAATTACCAAACCCAAAGTTTATCAAGACAAACTATTGATACTGCCATAGGTGCATATCTCAATTGCGGGGAAATTGATTTTCCCAATATTCGCCATCTTCTTCAGATTTTAGTTTGTTTGCCCTACTCAATAGCAACAGTAGAACGCAGTTTTTCGAGTCTCAGGTTGTTGAAGTCATATCTGAGGTCGACAATGAATGAAGACAGACTGACCGGCTTGGCATTATTGTACGTACACAGAAACGTAGAAATAAATTTAGATAATATCATTGACCGTTTTGCCAAGAAAAAAAGAAAATTAGAATTCGTTCTATAGATGGCAGCTTCCAATTAATTTAAGAGTATTTGTATTAAATTCATTATAATTCGTTTTTATGAATAAAATAATTTACTTATAATTATGTTTTTATGGTGTGATCTGACCTACTCTCAATACTTCAAAATATCCAAAAATCATATATTCAATATGTGAATAAAAAAAAATTGGTTCCTATCCCCCACGCCACTATATGTCTACAAAAAACATTCCTTCAATTCAACTTGCGCCCCACCCTGAAATTCGTCCTGTATCCGCCCCTGTTAATAGCCTGGTTAACACAAATGTTGTTACTCGCATACTGACACTGAGTTTCATTGAACAAATAGGTAGAGCCTTCAAAATGGGAATAACAACATAAAAATATTTTTTTGTACGGGAAACCGTACTTCAGCCATGATTTCAAAATCCTTCGTGTCGATTAAAACGGAACGAGACTAAATCTTACAGAAAGATTGAATAACGATAATCGGAAAATATTTGAGAACGTAATTAATGACCAAACACAAGCAATTTTGAAAATTCAAAAAAATGCCTGGCTTCCGGTCCCATCATTTTTGTACGGCAGTAGGTTCTAGGAGATAATCATTTCATAATCTACCCAACGTGAGGAATGCCGTACAAGAAAATTTTGTCTGAAACGCACATCTTCAGATGAAGAATTATTATTATTCTAGTCAAATGCACCACCGAGAATTGACGGCATAGTGACTCAAGTTATTTTTCCATAAAGCAGCATCGTTCTGTACATGTTTCATGCTGGGTCAAATGACCCCTCCCCCAAATTTTTATGCGGGTTTGTATTACTTGAACGACGGTTGATATTCCATGCAAAATGCAACTCAGGACCATTACTTGGCGAAACAATTATCCAAGTTCCTCAAATTAATCTGTCAAAAACTATTAATTTAAAGTATAAACGCCGTCTCTAGACAGTTCCGGATTTATACTCACTTACGCCGGGGGTTAACTATTACGATGCCGCCGCGCCGCCGCCAAATAATAAATTTCAATTGCCAGTTTCAAAGTACCCGTTCACTGCCTTTTTTTTACAGCATATGACAATAACATAAAATCATTGCGATAACGAATCAAATTATATTTACTTCACAACTTAAACCTAACAACAAACAACAAATATCCAACGTCTTTTGTTTATTCATCTTCTGCCGTTTCCAGAATGCACCACCTTCTTTTTTACTAATTTTTTTAAATTTTAGTTACCAACTATAACCTATTGAATAAAATACTGAACTCTGGTTTTGTTACTTGTTATTGAGTTAGACTAAATTAATGTCGTGAATGTTATGATTTAACAAAAACAGTATCTTAATCTAGTCCTCTTGATGCAGTGCCGGCGGTCGTTAATTGCGCGTTTGCTTCAAAAGGCGACGAATTGAGAGGCGGCATATAAAAAACAAGAAGCAATATAATATACTTGTCGCCTCGTCGGCGACGAGTATATTGCTGCTTGCTTCACCGCCTCTTAAAATTCACCGCCGGGGGCTGATAGTTCCATAGCCCCCTCCCCCTAAATCCGGCAATGTCTCTAGGTGTCAACATCTGGAAAGCGTTACTACCACAGCAATCTGTGAGATGGAAGCTGGCAATTTATTTTGGGTTTTAGCATCACTCCCAATAGGAAATTGCAACAACATATTATTTTTTAGAGCATTACACAGCACAATATGAAAGTTCGAGTAAATAATGTTGGTGTCGAATGAGCTTTCCGTGTACGTGAACACAATGTTCTTTTGAGCACAAATAACATCAGGACCATATGTCAAAATACTATCTCAGTGAGCAACGTCATAAAATAAAAATGACATACAGCATACAACCGTAGAAATTGTATCTCGAAAGATTGTAAATGGAGATCCGAAAACATAGGTAGCGTGTCTTCGGAGGCTGCAGATGAAATCTCTTAAATTTTAAAGGTGCGTTCCACTTGATAGATAAGTAGGTATACCATTTTATTTTCGGTAATTGACCATTTTAACCGTCGCCATATTGTCATGCGACAATGCCAACTTACCCAGTGTTCTCAACTAAGAATAACCAAATTTACTAATTACATACGTCAGTGAAATTTTAAAATGATATTTTTTATTTAGGCAATGCAGTTATCAAAAAATGTTTAGTAGAGTTTAGTATCAAGTTGATTTCATTTTTAGATGACATGGACAAAACGAAACGAAATTTTCAGAAGGCATTGTCAAAAATTGCACTTTTTTGTTAACCGCCTCTTTAAAAGGCAAATATATACAGTCCAAAATGTTTTACTGAGTTATAGTGCCAATGTTGCCCAAGTAGCACACCCATATTGGGACAATATTGGTACAATATCGTGAAAATATTGGCAAAATATTCAAATAATAATATTGGCGAGAAAAAAAAATGTGAACATTCGGTGATATTGGTCCAATATTCAAAAAATTATATTGGTTTAATATTCTCGAAGCAATATTGGCCTCAAAATGTTAGGCGATATTAGTACAAGATCGCTGTAGCACACTTCCATTGGAATAATATTAAAACGTAATATTGGCGAGATAAAATTATAATTATTTCGGGGTATTGGAACAATATTACTTGGACATTAAACAAATAATATTAGTGAAATATTGAGGAAGCAATATTGGCCCCAAAATATTTAGGGATATTGGTAGAATATCATTTGCATATATTGGTAAAATATTCAAAGTGAATATGTGGTCCTGGAAACATTGATAAAATTTTCCAGAAATTGTCGAATAATTTAAAAATTCTACAATTTCGTTTCTACTTCAATTTACCACTGAGTAGATTGACTTGTAAACTCATTGTGAGAAGCCTTATTTAATATATGTTACCATGATTCAGCTGTTGTTCCATATATGGGGCCACCCAGGGGTTTCTTACCCAAGTTTAATCATGATTCATTTCAATATTGTTTATTGAATATTCGGCCAATATTCAAATTTCAATCCTATATCAATCCTCCTGAAGAGCTTGGCAAAGCGAAATAGATTTTTGTCGACCAAAATGTATTGGGGATTAAATGCGAGAGAAGCGAACCTTGCTTCAATGAAATGAACGATTTCTGTGAGTGATATTTCTTTAATAACATTCTCCTTATCTAATTTATTTAATGATTTGTTCAAGGAAAACTAGAAAGAATTAAAAAAGTCAGCTATCTGAATAAAAATGCAAATTTTCACTTTCAGATTTTTTCTTTCCTTTTCAGTTAGAGTCTTTTCACAATATCTATCAGATGTAGTTCAATGTCCAGCGTGGCTTGTGCCGGGGAAGTAGTTGTTTTCTGTTAGATATTACAAATAAGTCACATTTTTCATTTTTCAATTTTTTTTTTTATGGAGAATGTTCCCCTTTTCAGTATTTTGTAATATTGTATCAATATTGTCTTTCAAATATTGGCGTAACGTTTTCGTAACAATCTCAATCAATATATGATCAATATAATTTTTAGAATATGGATTAAATAATATTCCACCAATGTGCTATCAAACTTGGATATACAATATTGTTTTTTATCTCTAAAATCGACATAAGAGTAATATTGAAATCGCAATATTGGAGCTAGATGCTGGAAACAATATGTAGGCAATATCGCTCTATCGATATTGGTGAAAATTATTGAACCAATATTGATCCAATATTTCATGAAACAATATACATTCAGAACAGGCTGAGCCAATATTCCACCAATATTATTAATGAAATATTGTTTTCCAATATGAACCTATATTGGTTCAATATTATTTTTACATTTACAATAATCCATATAGGCCCAATATGAAAACAAGATTCAGCCAACATGAGGTGCTACCTGGGTGTCATTATTAAAGCTCAAGTGAAAGCTGATACTGATAGTGTACTATCTACCCATTTATTCTAGATTTTCTCTTCAGTTACATTTTTCTGAAACTCACAAAATACGCACATAAAATATTCACCAAATGAAACATTTTTAATTTTTCGTGGTTTGTTGCAGATATATATTTTTAACCGTTGGTAACAATGGATAGTTGGTATTGTCGCATGACAATATGGCGACGGTGAATATGGTCAATTGCCCATAGTTCGCCCTGCATATTTATGGTTTTACACTACCATATTCGAGAATGTGCGGCACGTTGCTGCTATCCCAAAAATGCCTCAACCCACTAACACAAACTGATAAGAAGGAAGCGTTCAGGTTGGCACGCATCATTACTAAATCCTAGAGTGATGCTTAGTTCTCGTGTTTCTCACGCACTTGTCTTTATCTGTCTCATTTATTTAATGGACTCAGCGTATCAAATAGAACTTTTGGACTACTTCAGGTCTAATGGAAAAGAATTGATTGCTTGACATTTCAGTATTTATGATTGTTTATTTAAAAGAAAAATTACAATGAAATTATTATTATGGATGTCTATCATTGTGAATCGAAAAGGGAGAATCGAAAACTTTTAAAAAAAGCACAAGAATATCTTCAACTACGAAGATGATCATCACGGCATCTTACTAAGTACAGTTTTAACTTATTATTGATATATTATGGTTATACATTATTTCTTTAGATGTGTAGTTTAGGTTATTCTGTGAGTTACAGTTTCAAAAGCTTGCCGCACATGATTTTCAAAGAAATTATTTTTAACTTTTAAGCGCATTTGAATAAAAGATTGTCTTTGTAACATTTTTTTAATTATTATTTTATGTTGTGCCTTTCAGTTAGTATGCATTAATCTATGGATTTCAGAGAAAGAATAGTTATTACAAGGCCCGTTTCCTGTGAGTGTTTAGTTATCTAGCCCTTTAATGAGGCCATTTGAATATCAACTCGTCCGCCATCATAAGAATTTAATCAAGACATTCATAATCTTTGACATATCAATTTTGAAAAGAATCGGATCATAAGTAATTAAGAAACTCGTCCGTCACCCTGGTTTATGAATTTTGACAAAAAAATTCATAATCGCCGACCCCAAACACCCCCACACACCAAATTGGAATTGAATCGGACCATAATCACAAAACTCGACCACAACATTGAAGCCGCCATATTGAATTTATGAATTTTTACACAAAAATTCATAATCTCCAACCTCGAAAACCCCCACATACCAATGTAGGAGCAATAAATAAAATGGGAGGTAGAAGATGACAAAAAAAAATTATTTTGTGAGTTTGAATTTTGATTTGATTTGTTTGAATTTTTCAAGACACGCTGTATCCTGGAAAATCAAACCAGTGCCTCCCAAATAAAAGTAACTGAGAAAAGCGATTTCATAAAATTTTTCGAACATTTTTGACTGCTTCAAAAACGAAAATTCTTTCAATTTTTTGAACATTATGTACTATATAATAACCCATTTTCTTAATTGCCCCAATTTCTGAAAGACCCTGTATAACTCATCCGCCATATTGGAGCCGCCATTTTTTATTTTTCTCTAACAAAAATTTCATAATGTATTGTTACCGGAATCATGAACACCTGCTTAATTTCAAGTTAATCGAACGAGTAGAAGGGGGTCAAAATTTGTTGCAAGATTTGAACCACATACACTATCGAAAAGTTTTCATCGGGGTATGCTGGTTTCATAGGAGCGTAAAGAGAGAGCATTACAATTTCTCCTCGACTCGCTCGAGCAAGGGATATCGACGTGGCTGTTAATTCGTCGGACGAGGTAGTAGGGGAGAAGGGGAGTCATACAGTAGTGCGTCTCTCTTATTTATGTGGTATTATCATATTGTGAAAACTTTCCGATACTGTATACATACATACATACTAATAGGGCAAGTTGAATAAACCTTGTAAAAATAGAACAAGAATATTACAGTGCCTAGGTCTTTGCAACAGTATTGAATTGTAATGTTTTTGATGTAATATTTATTTTGCTTAATTTTCAGGTTGTGTCTTCGTTTCTATCCTACGAAACATTGTCGATAGACAAACAGAGTGTATGAAGTATTTGTGGTTGGATAAACATCGTCATTTGAAATGGGAGAAATTCATAATCTCTGCGAAAACCCTAAGGGAATATATTGTATAGTTTGCCATATGTTTCAGAATTTCCGAAATTGAAATGCCACAGATGAACTTTACACTGTACAGCGTCGTGGAATTAAATTGTAAGAATTTTTTAAACATAATAAATTATAATCATATAAAAAATTAAACCAATAATTTCGACGACGTTGAAATACCTTTTTCTACAAATATTCTCATAAATTGGAAAATGTAAGGCAAATATCTAACAGAAAACAACTACTTTCTTAGCTTATACCGACATGTGTGCAACGTTCCTCAAGAAAAACACTATTGCTATTGCTAATTGTAATTGAGCAGCAGCAAATTTCCTACATTTGACTGTGTATTATCTCTTAAAGACAATTGTTAAAAAAATTGTTGTTGAAGTACTTTGCCCTTCATCAGTGCTAGGCTGGCTAGGTTGGACATTAGAGCCGTCTTGTCTCAGTCCAACGAATGATTATCTTCAGTCTAATGGTATTTCCTGGCCTATTACTCAATTTGAACATAATCTGAAAGTATAAGTGAATGTTTTGCAACTGCACTCCGTACAGGTATAGGATCTGTGCCGAATGGATCACGAGATGTAGGCAAAAAGTTAAATAGCTCTTAGTATGAAACAACCGAGTTTTTAGAAAGTATTTTTAGTTATGGACCTTAAACGTAGATTATCAAGAAATTGTTTTACTGATGGTGATACCGAGCATCGAAATGGATGACTTCAATGCTATAGTCACATGTTGCATAATTACGCTAGGCATTATAAGATTGACTCTTTTTTAGAGAAAAAACGTGATTGCTTTTCATTTACGTTCAACCAATCGGATAACTAACTGTGTAACTACCTATCTGAAAGATATCAATAGGTGAAATATGGTAATTTTATCTCAACATCAATAAATGCTCCATTAGGTGTTTCGCAAGTATCATATCTCGGACTTATTCTTTTCAATCATTTTGTGAATGATTCTTCTTCAGGTATAGGAAATTTCAAATTTCGATTTTTGCTGATGTTTAAATTTTTGTTTAAACAATCAAATCAACGACGTCTGATGCCACACTTCTACAGCAAGCCATGTGAATCAGGTAGTACGTTGGTGTGATATAATAAATGTTCTGAACATAATGTTGAGAAATATTTCAGATTTATTTTCAATAAAACTCCTGATTCAATTGATTTGTGAAAACTTAGAACCCAGAATTTACAATCAGTAGGTAAAACGAATAAAAGATCTAGGGGTTATTTTCGACAATAAATTAATTTCCATTCCTCAAATGAACTTAGTTGTTTGTAAATCACTGCAACTGTTGGGATTTGTCCAAACAAACTGAAATAATTTTTTAATTCCAACGTTGAAACTTTCATACTGCTCTTCAGTTCGTTCAGTTTTAGATTATCCTTCCTCTGTACGAAACCCTGATTATAATGTACGGGTGATTCAAATAGAGAGAGACAATGCAGACAAGTGTTGGTTCACATATTATTCGAAAACACCCTCCGTCACTGTGGCGGGTGTATACAGTCGTGGATCTAGAACGGCCAAGGGATCTATGCGACCGTATTCACGTCATTGATTCATGTGCAAAGAGATTGGAGGAAACCAACCTCACAGACAAATCATTCAAAATTTTTTCGGATATTCAAGCGGCTTTTAAAGCACTTGGCTCGTGCCGATTAACGTTCAAGCTGCCAAAAAAGACTAGAAAATAGGAAGATTCATCTGCACCGGATTTCTGGCCCTCTAGCATGGAAGGCAGAGATAAGCGGTCGACTTCCTTGCGAAAGAGGGGCCCGCACATGCTTTATCAGACTAGAACCTTCACTTGACATTCCTTCAAGTGTTGTCAAGTGTTGTAAAATGTTGTAAAGTGTAGTCAAGTGTAGTCAAGTGTAGTCAAGTGTAGTCAAGTGTAGTCAAGTGTTGTCAAGTGTTGTCAAGTGTTGTTAAACAAACAGTACCTGGGCTACAAGAAGAATGTAAAACTTTTGGCATATTTTACCAGGAGTGATCCATTCCGAGGCATTCAAAAATCCTTCGAAAAATGTCTGCAACAATTGTTAAACTCCATCAGTAGGGACGACTTACGTTGTCTTACGGGCCTACTTACTGACCACTGTCCTTTTCATCACCAGATGTCAAGACAAGAACTGTCGGAAAATCAAGAATATATTTGTGCCTGTCCCTCCGCGGACCTGAAATATTATTCACCAGGTAAATTGATCGGCTTCGTAAAGAAGCTGTATTATTTTGGTGGAATATCAATTTGTATGAGCCACAATAGATCCTCACGCATCGCAGTTTAAGGCCGCAATAGCTAAAATCACCTGACCTAACCTAACTTGATACATTTATTTTAGTTTCATATGTATGCTACCAGTTTTTTTTCAGTACATATTTTAGCATTGCCTTTGATGAATAAACAGCTGAGGCAGACAATAAAAGACTTGGCGCCGTCTACCATGCCTTTTTTAAAAACATGAATGGCACGTATAAGGAAACAATAAGACACTGACCAATAACTATAACTCAGAAGATTACATCTCAGAGTTATAGTTTGCTCATAGGTCTCTGAAACCTCAAGTAGTCTAGGTCTCAGCGGCTCGACTTAAATATAGCATCAATAAAAGAGTCTTTACACTGAAGACAAAGAAGGAACTCCTCAGGTCAGAAGTATTACCACCAGGGCTCTAAGGATTACCAAAAATAAAGAGGATATACAACTGAGACCGATGTCGAGTGCCATAGGATCACCAACCTTCAACCTGGACAAGAATTTGTAGGATTTGCTGTAGAAGCATGTTGAGAAGACACAGTCGTACGTCCGAGAATCAACTCACTTTATTGAACAATAGAGCCAAACGACATACTAGTTAGCGCTCATATCAGTTCCGTTTCGTTCGTGGTAGTGATCGGACGTGTTTCAGTAGGTCCGATCACAAAGATGACACGAGGATACTAAATGGAGGCGGGGCTCAAATATTCTTGAAATTCATATTATATGTATTCGTTTCTATAAAATATCGTTATGTGTGTGAAGTTATATAAACTCTTGTGAAAGTTTCTGGTTCTCTGGTTATCTACGCAAGTAACCAGGCTCGATGACAACGGATTTGTCGTAATCAGAGACCGGCATATGTACCAATTATAATTTTTGTATTTTTCAATTACCTGATTATATAATATATATTACGTAACCTAACCTGATCTGGAGAAATTCATTTCGAAAGAAGTCAGAAATCCAAAAAACTAAGAAGAAGAAGAAGCGCCCATATTGTATGCTTATTCATATGCACCACTCGAGGGAGCCCTCAGCTACATAGAGTAGAATATTCCACGGGACATCAACTTATTTCGACATTCACTAATGACAACTAATTTTCAGTGGAATCAAACCTTCCATGAAGAAGATGATCGAGTCACCATCGGCAGTCCGCTCAGCTCGGTAGTGGCGAATTTATACATGGGAAAATTTGAAGATAGATTCATTCAAACTTCAGAAAAAAGTACTCGTTGAGGTATGTAGATGACATGTTCGTTGTTTGGAGCCAAGGAAGAGAAGAACTTCGGAACTTTCTAAACCATCTGAATAGTTTTCACCTAAAAGTCCAGTTCACAATGGAATCAGAAGAAAACCGTCAATTCCTATTTCTGGATGTATTGGTCACCAAAGAAGGCAATGATGTCTACAGGAAGAAAACACACACCGATCGTTATCTAAATAATGGATCCAATCATCATCCAAAACAGAAAAGCACCATCATCAACACCCTAGTGAACAGAGCGTTGAGAATATATGAACCAAGTCACATCGATGACAAAATGAAGTACCTAACAACTCTGTTAGGAGCGAACAAAAGAGACGAAATTCGTAATACACGTCCAAAGAAGAAAAGGAACGCCAGTAAGGAGTAACTCCAAGGCACTGTCTAACTGCCATATATAGAAGGTGTCACCAACCAAATTGAGAAAATTCTGAAGAAGGAGGAAATAAAGTCCGTCTTCAAACCAACGAAGAAAATATCGGAATATTTGAGATCAGCATAAGAGAGCAGACATCAACTCAAAATAAGCAGGAGTTGACAGGATTCCATGTTACTGTGGTAAGGTTTCTATCGGACAAACAAAAAGAACATTGGTACCCCACTTAGTCGTGCATAAGCGAAGTTGTCGATTGGGACACACCGATAAGTCCGCAATCACCGAACATGCATTGTCCGACGGAGAACACAAGATCCTATTCGAAAAAACGAGAGGCTAGCAACCAGAATGTATTAAGAAGCTAATGAAATACACAAACACCAAGAAAACTCCAATAAAAAGATAGAGAGGACATATCTACCAAAGTTCTGACATATAGCACTGAAAAGCGTCAAAACGGAGCCATGTCACCCAAATTGAGCGGAAAGTAAGCGCGAATCCACCATCACAGTGCGTGCCAAAACAGCCTCATACAAGACGTGCCAAGAATGAAAGTGACTGCCGCAGTTGTAGTAAAATTGCACGTTCATGTTGGGTGCCTTATCACTGGAGATATTACGGGCTATACTTGGTGTTACTTTACTTTTTTCCACGAGTGCTTCGTAAAAAGTAAATTTGATGTGTGTTGCTTGTGCAAAAATTCTCGTACCGATTGTATGATTGGAATACATTTCACCAACTACCAGTAGATTTTCTATATCTGAGAGTTGTGATAAATAGTCGCCCTGTAACTGCGTAGGTTATGCCTTTGGTACATTCATGTTAGTGTTATGAATTATTACTATTTTCGCTGATTGAGGAAATTCTTATCCAACAAGGCAATTATTAATGGAAGATGTTGCGAAGACGTTCATTATAACCCAATACCTTGTCTGAGTGTGAGTTAATTAGTTTCGTAATCATTTTAATTGAAACTGCTCCTGTAATGAGTCAAATAGCACGTGTTTACAACGGTGCTTCTCCTTGCAAGTAAAACCGCACGTGAAGTGTTTTTAATCAAAATTATCAAAAACTTCTGAAACTCGTTTAATATGAGGACGCATTTTGAATTTCTCATTTTAAATTTGCGGAAAAACATTCTTGTGAAATTAATGGTAGAACAATTGTTGCAAATTTCACTTTATGATTAAAGAGTTTGTAAACTTGGCTTTCACGACCAGTAATTTCTGTGTTTTTGGCCAAAATCTAAAGGAAGTTTTGTCTGCAATTGCGGTTAATATATAAAAATACGACATGACACAATGTCAACTAATTCAGTGAAAGAGATTATCTGCTGCATACCTGCCGAAGGGAGCGAGTAAATTATTAGGGGGCGATAAGGGGAAAATTCATTAAGTCTTGTTATTGACAAATTTTTTATGAAGATATTTAAACAACAGGGACCACAGTTTTCTTATCAAGCAGGTAAATCCACGATTAGTTTTTTACAATATCTAGTTGAAAGCATTGAAAAGACATACGTGTCAGAAGAATAGTTCTATGTTCCTTCATTGACTTAGAGGATGTTTTTGAAAATACCTCATATGCCTCTATAACCAGATTTATGGAGATGGTGAGTATAATCGCTCCACTGATCGAATGTATACAATGAATGCTGAAAGTAGAATCATTGTGGCGACTTTTGGGGTGAAAGGGGAAATAAGAACGACCACCTATACCAAAACTGTGCAGGTTCCATTCAGTAGAAGTCGAAAGAACGAACCTAAATCCACAACTCTGGATGGAACCTAGCTAACGTTTTCTAAACATGTTGAATAATTGGAAGATATAATCGACCAAAAACTGACATGGGACAGCCAAATCAACTACACTCATATTAATGCAGTTTGAGGTGGTTATAAACAATGACCAAATTTGCATAGACAACGGAACTCCATTTGGAAGGGATGCGTAGATGTGGTACACTGATGAATCCGAGATGGGTGAAAGGGCTGATGTGGGCATTACATCAAGTTTAAAAACCCTTTGGTAACACCTGAACCATTTTTAGGACGAAGTACGAGCCATAGAGATATACCATAGATGAGTGCCTCAAAAGGGACACCCGGAGTGAAAAAAAAATCTATATACCGTCAGGTGGACACACAGCACTGACATCTCTGAAATCACTCGCGAGTTGAAGCTAACCTGGGACTCCAGACAATCCCTCCGACAACTGAAGCAGAAGCTCTTTTGTGGACTCTCCAAAGCCTAGCCAAAGAAGAATTCCGACGATGGGTAACCGATAAAATGAAATCTAACTGAAATGAAGTCCAATGACAAAGACAAGCGAAAAGGCTGGTTAGCTTATTGCCATGGAGAGCTGAACAGCTTATGGAGTTGGACAAGGACTTGAAATTGGTAATAGGAGGTATCACCTCAAAAAAATGAAGAGGATGACAGTTGCTGCTACTGCGAGAACTTCGCTGAAAATGCACAATATTCGTTTTGCGAATGCTCAGCGGTTTTCTGCAAGAGGCTCAGATTCCAGAGCTGTATAACGCCCTCCGGCGTCGGGATACAAGCCCCCAGGAAACTGATGAACTTCATTCGAATTTCAGGCCTTGGATATATCAAATATAAAGATTTAGGTGGACTCCCGATAATAATTAACACGAATAAACTATTTTTGCAGAGCATACATAACACACCACAAAATGAAAGTTGAAGTGAATAAAATAAACGTGTCGAATGAACATTCCGTGAACATATTTTTCTTGTGAGCACAAATCACAGTCGATCCATCGAACGATCGATAAACGAAAATACGTCGAAATAATTCCTCCATAAATACCGTAATGCACTACAAATGATAGACCGTGTGAACAGTTGTAAATATCATGAAAGTCCTGAGATCACAGAAATTGAACTTCGCGAGATAATGCAGAAAGAGAGTTGAAACATAGACGATTTATTCAGTAGCGCGTCAAGGAAGGTTGGCGCACAATAAAATTATAAAAATCTTCAAGGATTGCTGTTACATTTCACAGATGATTTTTCACAGAACTGAAGTAGTTGGACTTTACTGTTAATTTCACCAGTGTCACGAGTTTTTCGATACACTTTTTCTCATTATGTCGAGAGGAAAAATTAGAAATTAGTTTTCAATGAATTTCATGATTTAAAAGTTGACTGTCCTAAACGATAGAAGCGTTTAGCAACTTCGGTGGGGTAAATAAATAACGAAACACTGAAGTTTATGAGAAAAGTTCAGTCTACAATTTCAACTTGTTCATCTTCTCGAGTAGAAGATCCGAGTGAAGTTAATGAACAATTCAAATTCCGTACCTTCCCCCATAAAGTGACATTTGATGTCTTTTTATTACCGCTGAAATGTACCATAAACGGAAAACATCAAATCTTACAGCGAGAACAGCTAATTGCCTAATAAAGACACGAGGATCATCTGCATAATAACAAAATACATAAAAGCATTAGTTGGAATATAGTTCCGATTATGAATTGTAATTTTAAGGGCGCGGCGTTTAGTCACTCATCATTGAGTTCTCTAATGGTCTGTGCGATTCTGATAATTAAATAAACGTCGAACTTGCAAGCATTCGAGTTGAAGCGAAATGCAATCCAGTGTTATTACTGAGCATACAGATCTCTTTGTTGAATATAATTGAATATTTATCTGAGAATTTACTGCACAAACGTTCGACGACAGAGTGCAAGGAATATTTTCAAGTGCGTCCGAATATTTGTTTTTCATGCTGGAGAACTAAAACGATTGGGTAGACTCGGGTCTAATATTTATTTAAAGAAGTGAAATTCAATGAGCAATTGAACAAAACAGTTGAGTATATAGATTCTATTAGGGACTGAGATGTAAAGGTTTAAAACATGTGTTCCACAGATTCATGAAAATTTTGATTATTTTTTTTTAATTGTTATAAATCTTCTGTAGGTATTCTAAATCAATAACGGTTGATACTAAAACTCAACGACTTTCATTATTAAAGATTTGAAAATCTATTAACTGATTCATTTCATAAAGCAACTAGATCGACCGGAAATTGAAACAACTGACCATTTAGTCTCTTGCTTCATCTACCTTCATAAGATGTATTGAAAACAACAGAACACCGAAAATCATTTAATTATGTTCGTGTAACATAATTCGATTGAAGTTTTTTCCCAATTTCCACCCATCCTGTAGAAATAAAACAGAATGGCATATAACTTTCGCTTCCCTACTGACAACTCAATACTCCAACAGTTTTTGACAATAATTCGAATACCAGACTTTGTAGTACAGGATCCGAAGAGAGGTCGACCTTCACCGTTCTGTTCAACGGATGAAAAATACTTCTTCTGAAGTTTCATTAATAGACGAATACGCTTAAAATGGATTGCCTATCAAAATGTGGTTCAGACTATATACCTACAGTGAGTTACAAAAATTTGCAACAGGTGCAAAACTTTTTTATTATCGATTCGTCAGAAAATGTTAGTCTTCATAAAAACTAGTGCACTGCAGAATACTTGTCAAAATTTGTCAAAATTTCAAATTTCCAAGCGGTGTACAGGGGGGAACAAAAAATATAATTTTGATCAAGAGTTAACTACGCTGGCTGTGATTCCAAATTTGTATATTGTTTTCAATTCTGAACAACCTCCTTGAATGAGCATTGGTACCCGACTAGTCGAGCACAAGCGAAGTTGTCGATTGGGACAAACCGAGAAGTCCACAGTCGCCGAACATGTATTGTCCGATGGAGAAAACAAGATCCCATTCGAAAACACCGAGCGGATAACAACGCCGAAACATATACAACCACAATGTATTTAGAAGCCATTAAAACACACAAGCAGCAAGGAAACTTCAATTGAAACGAAGAGAGAACATATCTTTCAAAGATCTGGCACACAAAACTGAAAAGCGACAAAACAAAAGCCATGCCACCCGAATCGAGCGGCTAGTTCGCGCGAACCCACCATTGCGGAAAGTGCGAGCCAAAACAGCATTATAAATGACATGCCAGGAACGACAGCTTCAGTTTCAGTTGATACGTCCAGAAAAGTACTTCGACCACGGCACTGAAGATGACTGCCGCAGCTGCAGTTGAAATCAAAAAGAACATCACGGTTTTGGTTAAATAATTTGAATTTTTTTATTTGGTAAGTTAGGAAACGGTATTTGGAAATGGTGTCGTTTTCTAATAGTTAATTTGTGAATTCAATAAAATTAACGTGAAAAATCTTTTCAAAAACAAACTTTAATTCAAGTGTAATGACATTTCACGCCTCAAGCTTTCAAGAAAATATTCAAAGTCATAAATATTTTGTTTTTATACATTACATATTGTTACGAATATTCAGAGCAGATTGTTCGAGTAGCGGCTGTCACCTAGGGAATAATATTGAAAGAATAGCGGTGGCGCGAGTGATCGCTGGTGCCACCTATGAACAAGGGGCGGTGGCTTGAGACTTCTGGCCTGGCAGGAAGTGGAGAATACTAGAATCGTCCAGAAAGTTTGTTTCCAACTATAAAAGGCCTTGCGTATCGCTGAAGGGGAGGTATTAAACGAGCCGAGTGAAAATAAATAATGAGTAATAGTCCAGTTAATGTTATGAACGTATTGTTATTATAAAATGCCAAATAAATTGTTCTGGAGTGAATTTTCGATAATTTATTACAATATAATTCTTCACATTTTTCCTTGAATAAATAATGATATAAATTTGACGGAAATATAAATTGTTACAGTTTTTCTTTCTGAAGACACAAACAAACGCAGAAATAAAATAACTTTCTGGATTGCAAGCACATCAAAAAGGTTACAGGAATTACTCGTGAACATTTTCCCGCGATGTTTTTTTTTGTCTTTCGACGTGAATTAACAATAACAGCGGCTTTGCTATACCGACGCTACTTGTTTTGCTTTATTTGAGTTGAAAATTTTATTTCATTAAAGAATGGACTTGATGGCATTTTCATGTTATGAATTTTGACGTGGATTCATAACAACTGTGGTGTGATCAGATAATCGATAAATATTATTATTAAAATGTAAATTTTCACGACCATTGCTATGATAACTGAAGTTTATTTATTATTTGAGATCTCAAATTGAAGAAAACTATAGTTTTTGAATGCCAACGTTCCTTCTATTCAATTTGACATTTTCAGGGCATTAAAAATTAGCTTTCCATATATTATGTGTCACAAGAGACCATGATAGGCCTAATCACAAATTGGTACGATATAGAAATATATTCTTTATTTTGTATAAAGTATTCTCAAAACAAGTTGAAGCTCAAATAAAATTAAGTATTACTTGTATGCACGCCAAACGTGCTTTGATCTAATATGTTTTTTTGTGATACACATTGCAAGGAACACTCATCTTCATTGGCCTGAAAATGCCAAAATAAATTGACGAAACGTTTGCTTTAATCAAATCTCTGATTCACAATCTTATGTCTTATCATATTTATGTTTTCACACGCTTCCTTAATTCATGTCCCACATCATTGACAGACAGCACAGTTAACAAACTTGCAAGAAATTCTATTGCGAAGTATATTCAACCATCTTCACGTCTCTCTATTTTATTGTTGAAATATTTGAGTTTCTCAAGACCGAATATATAAAGTTTGAATAACCCTCCACAATCTACATATTCGCCTATAAATCTCAAGAATGCAGTATCAGTAATAAAAGAGAAAAATATGTGGCTTGGTCTGTTAGATTTTCGAATACTTCTCTTTTGTGGATTTTATGTTCGAAGTCCGGATACGAGTTTTTGTCACGAAAGATTCCAAGTACACAATTCCAACTTCTGATTGGACGTATTTTTGTTCTAAAAAAATGTTGAGTAGACAGGTTGAATGAATTACCTAATGTACATTGTACAGTAATTCACACAACACACATAACTGCAAATTCGAAAATATTCACGCCCACGATTCGCAGTATTAATTTGACGTAGTACCTACCCACTGTGTAGAAACTCGTAAAATAAACGTTATTAGATACAAAGTGACACATTTGAAAGCGGCCACCTCTCTACAACTGTTATTTATTACCTGATTCAGAAGTTTCTTTTTTTTAAATAGATAGAGTTCTAGTTGAGTGCCATGAACTCGAAATAAAAATAAAAATTTCAAGGCCTACTTCAAATTCTTTTCAAGGCAAAAAATCCAAAAAACATACTATCAACACTATAGTTCGCTAATTTTAGATTTTATTTTAAGTTCCAGTTCCCACGAAAAAAAAATCCTGTATTGTTCAAAGAACATAGTTAGAGTCGAGGGAAAATAGGTAGGAATTGGTGGTCTTCTTGAATTTATGAAGGCTATATGCCTCAGGGAACACCTCCCAAGTTCCAAAGCTTTGCCGTTCTGTGAAAAAACAACCCATGGGAAGCAGATGTGTGGCTTGTCTCCAAGGTGACGGCATATGGATTATTATTATATTAATTAGCGGTGGTTGAACGATTGATGATATTTCGGAAGAGCATCGTCCATGAAAATATCTATAAAACAGGGAAAGATCACCAAGATTGTGAGCGAAGTACCACCGAAGAGACGAATGTCTCTCTTTTGGACATAACCTAAAAGTTTCAATGTGTGTTTGGTGCTGCACTCCATATATGGGAACAGTATTCCAAAACAGGTCGAATCTGTGCCTTATAAATCATAATCAGTTGACGAGAAGTAAAATACTTCTTGGCGCGAAAGAGAAAACCGAGTTTTTGAGAGGCACTCTGGCAATGGACCTTACATGATTCTTCCATGAGAAGGTACTGGTGATGGTAATGGAAGATTTCATTGGTATAGATACTCCTGACCTAGTCATGCTGGCTACTGTGAGATCGGCCTTTCTGGAGAAAAGACATGCTTGCGTTTTATTCGCAGTGAACTTCACCTAATTGCTGGATCCCCATTTTAAAATTTTGGCTGAGTCCGTATTTATTTTATTCACGATTCTTCCCCGTTTATTTCTGCATTCACCGGCTCTTATCGGAGCTTTGGAAGAGAAAGCGGTATGAAGGGTGCTATCATCTGCAAAGCTGTTCACTGGACATGAGGTAGCTCCCAACAAATCATTGATGTGAAGAAGGAACAGTGTTGGTGCTAGAATGGATCCCTACGGAACACCAGCGTAGAGTATCAGATGATAGTCCATCGATCACCACGTGGAGAGATCGGTCTGAGAGAAAGCTAGATAGCAAGGAACAGAACTGGGGAGGCAAGCCATAAGATGGAAGTTTGGCTACGAGTCCTTGGTGCCAAACGCGATCAAATGCCTTGGAGATATCTTGCTTTCGAATATGTGAGACATAAGCAAGCAGGTCACCGGTTGATCTCTGGTGCTGGAAACCTTATTGTCGATCATTGATAATTCCTGAGCATTCTAGATATTTCATGAGCTCGATATTGATAGCTTTTTACATTCTCCATAACCTTTGAAATAACAGATAGTTGGACGGAAATACCCCTAAATTAAAAGAGACAATGTTCACATGACGATCATTAACACGCCATTCCCGGAAATCACAGATCAAACTTTTCAGGTATCAGAGTTTGTAATTTTTATGGAGCTAATTTGTAATTATTCACGAAGTAGTTCCAATTTCAATCTGTTTTGAATCTTTGGAAAGAACTGTTCAACGACGTTACATACGGCTTGCCAAATAACGTTTTTGTTAGCAAGATGTTTTGACTCTCAAACAGCTAAATGATATAAATAATACGTGACAAGAATTGAATCGCCGATACGTTCTAAGGATGTCTCAAAACTCGTAGATCATGAACATAAATTGCGATGATTTTAAACGCTTCACCAGTGCCGACACATATTATTATAACATCATAAAATTACTTCCCTGCAACGTATAAACTAAATTTTCTTAGTTACGTCGTCATGGGTTCAAGAATTTAACGTTAACAAACCTCCAGGGAATGTTTCTTGCTTGGTGGGTTGTGTTGAGGCAAACGTATATGCAGTGAACAACCTGGTACAGTATGTGAAATATGAAAATACAATAAAAATGGAGTTTCAATCTAATCTCAACGGCAAAGTTTCAAATGATCAGTTTTAAATGATGTTATTCATTTTATGAGAAAGGAGGCGAAAAACAATGTACCTTTTTGTTTTATTTCATTCTGTGAATTCTTCCACATACATAATGGTTCCTGTTTATACCTGGTTTTGCTCACTGACCCAAGCGAACAGTCTTTCCTTATCCTTGCGATTGCCTTCTCACGTTATTCTTTGGGCATTGGAGTGCGAATTCAACATTTCAAGCTATGTTTGCTTTACTGTATATCTCTATTCAACAAGCGATTATGCGTGATATTATCTTTTTTTTTCATAATTACCATTTTCATTAATAGCTGAACGTTTCGCAGTCAAATTACTTCAATGCTTCGAAAGTAACCCGTAAATATTATAATTTTTGGCAGCTGTTGAACTTATCGAAAGCAAACTTTTTAATTATATCAACTAATTGGACAAGACATCCTTCAAATAGCTATTCACGAAATTGAGATACTTTTATGTTCAGGGAACCTTATTCTACAAGAAAACTTTAACCCTAAGAATTCCAGAGGGGAGACAGCACTCAGATCAGGCCCATCTCGTCAATTAGGACGGAAAATCAAACTTTTCATACTTAGGGATGTTTTGTTTGGAAAATCTGGGGTGAACACCTAATCAATTTAGAACTGAACAGATGCATGATGATGGTTATCGACCGAGGTCAGATTATCAGGACGAAGGACATTTAACAGTACCTGAACTTATGGTATTGCCGAAGTTTCGATAGTCACTGTCGTATTCTTCAGGGTGATTATCCTGAAGAAGGCGTCATTAATCGTTGAAACGTCGGAAATTTCATGAGTTCATAGCAACTTTCCGTTAGGAATATTCCAGTCGAGCCCTGTCTCCAGAGCTCTGATACGTTCGGAGAGCGCGCTCGTGCCATTAACTCAGATAGTCACTACCCGCACACGTGGGGTGAGTGATTACTCGGTCCGAGAATTATGTGCCCTTAGCAGACGAAGTGAACCAAGAATGACGGCCTTCTGCGTTCGTCAAGCTTAGATTTTTATCGCATCACGGCAAGCTGGTATTTACATTCAGATTGGAGAGAGCGGCGTGTCCATTTTCCACCAGGTACCTACCACTTTTATCAGAACCTTCGTTTTAACAAAGTGTTTTGGATAAATCCCGTGGAGAACAAACAGTAAATCTCTGTATTTAGTCCTTTTTCCATCTCTTTTCGGACGATGCTCGTTCCGCCATGAACCAAAAACTCTGAAGAAAATCGTTTTGCTTCGATGGCTTATTTGCTGGTTATTGCCTGAAGGTGGGGAATGAGTACTTCTAATAGATTTGGCACTTCTCATTCTCTACAACGGACTCCAAATCACTTGGAGCTTAAGGCAACACCGGTGTCTTATCTATACCGTACTAGAGTCGTAGATGGAAATACAACAGTCGTAAAGTATCGCATTGTGCCTGTGGATATCGGCTGAGACCTCATAAGTTTAACAAGCAAATAGCAAATGCATGGTCTCAGGAGTCTCACCAAATGCTCTGCATCTCCACTAGCTGCTGCCTTAAAAAGAAATGCTCCGATCTCTGCTTCCAAATGGTCGCAGACCGAGCAAAGAATACGATCTGAACTTCTGATTTCTCCACAGGCTCCATTCATAACCATTCTATTATATACATACTTCAAACAAAAAAGTCCACGGCCTTCGTGTTATCTGGGAAAGTACAACCGTTGAACGGGCCATTAAGGTTGCAAGCTACTATAAAGTTACATAATTTTGCGAGTTTTTACGTCGAGCTGTCGTAGTTTCTCAGTGGAGTAGTATCGAAATGGCAAGCATATCAGTTGCAGCAACTTTATTCGTCTACAGTTTTGATGACCAGATCTGTCGGTGTTAATGCTCATACTTGCTACGGTGAGAGTTATTGAAGGTGGTTACCTTTTTGAAGCGGCGTTGTTTCACTCCTAGGTAAGTTTACGACACTCTAGTATCAAGATGATGTAGGATGCTTTTTTCTACAATCTTAACATCGTCAATGCATTGTTACATCGCCCTAGTTTGAGATGAATCGTGGAATATTTGTCGATCCTGAACTCCATTTCTATTGCATGCGTCTATTCTTGCACCACTCATGAGGATTGATGTAGATCCTTCTCTATGGAGACACATAGTTTGAAGTCATCCATATAAAATAAATTGGTGTGCCTCCGGTTGCTGGGGGTGCCGCAGTAGTTACCAGCGGTGTTTCTGAGTGTAACGATCAATGGCAATGGAGAGATGCTGAAAAAAAAGAGGGGGTTGATAAAATCTTACTGATCCCTCGGTGATTCATCTATCTACTGAAAACGTCCTTATCCATCGTGGTCCTTTTGTACTGGCAAATCCTCCTTTACGGCTCCACCATCTTGTATTCGAGCTCTGATCTGGAGAGGTCGGTATATATACCATATGATGAATTTATTATAACATTAACACTAATATCTAACAGTCTGTCGCACATTAGATGACGTCTTATATATTCTAACATTCTTTAATAAATATTACATAAATCATATATCTATTTGTCAATTTTCACATTGCGGGTGTTGGTAACTTTCACCGCTGCTTGGAAAATAACTCTTTGACGTTAATCATTTCGAAACATATCAACATTGTTTCTGTGAAAACGAGCATTTTTTCAATAACTCCTCAACAAGCCTGCCTGTGAGAAATTCAAGATTGGTAAAATTGTTCTAAACCGACTAGTCTACTTTTTGCCACTGCCATGCAGTTATAGTATTGCGCACGTTGGAAACTGAATGATATATTGCAGTCACGTATTTGAAACCGCGATAGGCAATGGTGTTTACATAGAAAATATAATTTCCGTTCAACGGAGAATTTATTGTACGGAAGCTTGAAGTACATGGAAATCACCTAATATCACGTTGGAGCTGTGAATTCTTGATGTGAGTTTTCTTGGAGACTATCTTAGTGGTGGAAATCGTCACCAACTTGGGATTTCCATAGTGTTGTTGACGTAGTAATCGTTATTCAGATGAGTAAGTGGGACACGTGGGACAGATTTTCACTTGCCTACTAGTAAATTCTTCAACGTGCGGATGATAATAACTATCATTATACTCGTGCAGAAGACTATACTTTGTCTACGACTAAACGATATTCAGATTTTCAATGTTATCTATATTATTCACGAAAATAATAGTAACATCATTCATTCATTAATTTTTAATTTCAGATTTATTTAATGGAATGGTATTTATCTGTGATCATCGTATTCTACTTCGATTACATGTTGGTTATCAATTGATGAATGAAAATGATTCCAAGACACCGTGGATCCCAACTCATTATTTAACGGCAAATCTACCAAACAAATGCATCAAGAAGGCTTTGCTTCATTCGACGTATCACGTCTTGGCTTGGCTTCAGTGAGTCTCAACTTTGATCCGCCACGATCAAAATATAAAATGAATAGTTGTGATTGGGGAAGAGCTGATAGTGAGAAAAATGAGATCTATTTACTGCCGGATTTATTGGAAACGGCGAAAACAGCAACTCTGAACTCATTGCCAAAAAAATTAAAAGAGCATTATTCGAAGGCATACGCGGGGTTCATGGATTGGCGAAACTTGAACCAGGCACATTCATTCTTGTAACTCAAAGAAATTTAGTATTTAAGGAAAAAAAAAATTAAAAGATAAATCATATGAGGAACAAAATAAATAATTCTCAACCTCTTGCTCATATGAATCATGGGTACCTCTATGCTTTTCATTAACTTTTCTATGCTTTTGTATTGCTAGGTAATTAAATAATTCCTGATTATTTCCGTCATCAGTCAAAATGTATTCTCTGATAAACCAGCTTCGTTCCTTTTGCGAATAAACTGCATGGTCCTTCTTGACAGTTACCTGAACACATTTCACAAGGCGTGTGACATATTTCCGTAAATGATTGTGTTCATTAATTTAATAAAAATTATGTACATTGAGAAATGAATGTTATTGGTTAATTGACATATTTGGGAAATAATCTGATCAAATATAACTCGACCGTCTTTTATCAAATTGAACAAATTTTGGAATTTCCACACAAAAATTTTAGAAAATTCATCTCGTTAAATTCGGAGATTTATGTTCTGAATAAAACCCGAGAGCTTTTAAGCTCGAGTGTTTTATTCTTTGACTCGATAAATTTTCAAACAAAATCGTTTTCGTTGAAATTGAAAAATTTATCCGCTGATAAACGAGGTCTTGTTATATTACCCCCGAAAAAGTCCCGCTTCATAGTATTTTCGGGGGTAATACCACGAGTGGTCGCAATACTATCGATAATTCTGTCAGAAATCAACGAGATCAAATTGCTTGGTAACACCACGAGTCCCGTATTTGATCGAGTTAAAGATTTCTGACAGAATTATCGATTGTATTGTGAGCACGAGTCGTATTTATTGAGATAATTTCACGAACCAACCAAGTTATTATTTGAAATTTGATCGAGTAAACAAAGTGAATTCTTCAATAGTTGCAACTAATGAATAATAAACATGAAGTCTGTCAACCTGACGTTTATGTCATATTAGATTACAAGATGTATCATTGCTGTTTATATTTGTGGTTGACTTGACGACGTGGTCTTTCCGGATCGGAAAGAAAGGAAGCGAAAGGAAGCGTGTACTTTCGCGAAATCCCATTCTGATTGGTCCTCATATCGCAGGAGACGCGACTTTCATATAGTGAGTGAAATTGTCGCTGTAATTATTCGAAAATGTCCCGCTTCATATGGGATTTTTAACATACGATGGAAACATTCGCTGTAATTTGCTACTAATAAATTATCAGTAGTAATAATCCAAGGACATTGATAATTATAGCAGATTCTGAAAGCTTGTTGATTGGAAACAGACCGACGCCGACGCTTGAGGAAGCGTTATATTTATCAATGTTCGAGGGTTATTCGGACAGAAAATTTTTTGGTAACCGACACTTTTTAACATTGCAATAGTCTATAAATGCTTTCCGTACAAATTTGTTATTTTAAACAGTATATTTCGATATATTTAATAAGAAAATTTCATTAATCTTCTCGTCAGTATTACAACCAAATCATGACATCACTGACATTTTGACGTTATTGAATATTTGACTTAAAAATCGAAATAAATCAAAATATGTTTATCCATAGCAACGTGCCTGCGAGTGAAAACAGACCATATGGTCTGTTATTAGTATAATGTTGTTCTAATTGGTTGTATTCAATCACATGACCTCAGTTTTAACTAATTTCATTGGATTTTCGCTTGAGCAAAAAATGTTCAGTGCAATTTTGATACTATTGGTCGATTTTAAATGTTTGCTCAGGACGATTGGCTGACAGGATCGTAGAAATAATATTCATTCAAATTTACTGAAATATGAATCGTTATCAAATTATTTAGATATGCACAAGAGGTCCTGAAACATTATCGATAAAACTGAAAATGGGTATCATGATAGATACTAGCAGGGGCTCTGCTCTGTAGATAATATGATAATCATAATACTCTCTCATAAACACTCGAGGAGTTTACCCAAAGGCATAGCCTGTGCGGCTCTTATCATTATTTTCCGTGGCGACTCACCGATTTTTGGTGACGTATTCACTTTTCAGCTATAGGGAAACCCGAAAACCCTACAGTACTACACCGGGTGATCGGTGTGCATTCCTTGCTAGCACCAGACGGAATTGGCATCTAGGCAACTCACAATACACTTGCTTTCCAACAAGGCATGTGGTCGCCTATCGATCCTGATATTAGATACTAGAGAAAAAATTACTCGTAGACCTTCTCGAACCGGCTATCGCTAATTGAAGTTTTAAACGGCATGCGCCTTAGACCGCTAAACTACCGAACACACACGGAGATAAGAAAGATTATAAAGTTTTCGAAGAAGAAAAATCTCTAATACGACCAGTAAAGCTAAAAAACTTGATAAATTCTATAATTTTCGAGGCTATGGATAAACAAAAAATATATTTCGGGGGCCAAAAATCCTCTGGGAATTTCACACTTCAGAAATTATTTTTGTACATTATGGTAAGTAACGTTGGCAATCAAGAATTATTTAACACCTGGTATACTGTTAACAGTCGAGTAAATTATCAGATTATGGTCATTTATTCATTTATTTATTTATTACATCCAGCAAGTTGAACCCAGTTACAGTATATATATATATAATATATAATTTATATACATTTATATATCATATATATATATATATTTATATACATTGAATAGGTATTACTGTCACATGTAGATGTATGAATTGATCGATGAAAAAAATTCTACATTAGCTTGTATACATATTTTGTTAATAGGAATTAATTTGGTATATTCGAATAAAATATTTGTATGTTAGTTTAATCGTCGTCGTGTCAGGTACGCATTGCACTCTAAACAGTAAAATGTGAATTTACACTAAGAATCATTGGTTATATTAGGCCTTGCTATTGCGTGTAAGATTACTGTTGGATTTTGATGAAATGTAATTGAGTGTGAATTCATGTTATTGTAGTCCCTGTAAATTGTTCACTAAATAGTAAGTAACAGTAAATGTACCGTACTAAATATGTAATATTATTGTATATGTAAGGAATTCCCTGAATTTATATTTGGAGATATTTACTTTCACATATTGCGACAGGTTATTCCGAAATTTAATATATGTGATATCTTGTAAATTTGGGAAAATTTTCCCTTTGTTCACACATTGGGGAATTTAGGATTCGAGGGATATCAAAATATCCTATATGTAATATTTTGTAAAAATACATACGTTTTTTGTCTTCACACGCCGTTAGCTGTATTTCTACTAAGCAGTTATTAAGCATTTAGTTGAACAAAATTTAATTTATGACCAGTGTATGCGCTGTTGAATCGACGTTGACTGACACAATAGCGCCTATAGGAGAGTAAATCGACCGATGGTGTCGCTACTATCGCTAGGAAAATGGCGACTTAGGCAGTGTTTGTCTGTTTACATTTGTGTATGTGAAAATATGGATTCATCGTCATTTGTAGATTCGTTCAATTTCATCGTGTTTGACCAGGGCTTCGCCAGACTAGTCTTGGTCTTGATACACGACCAAGACTAAGACCAAGACTTAGACCAAGACCAGGACCAAGACTAAGACCGAGACCGAGACCGAGACCGAGACCGAGACCGAGACCGAGACCGAGACCGAGACCAAAACCGATGTATATTGATGCATACCTATTTGAATTTTAGGTTAAATACCTATCTTCAACTGTTTTTGTGACAATTGAATTGAATAATTAAAATTTCTAGACATATTTTGATCCAAGACCAAGACTATCAAGACCAAGACTATCTAGACCAAGCCCAAGACTACATTTATTTTTCGAGACCAAGACCAAGACTGATGTCTAATTCACTGTAAAACATGACATTTTACTGTATTATTACACCAAAAACATTAATTTTGGGCTCACATGCTTCAACTAATGAATTTATCATGATTATTCGAGTATATTTGATGTAATTTTATGTCCTTTTATCCTCATTTTTTACATCGTGGGATCGATGAGATTGTGAATGATTTTGTATATGAATGTGACATCACTAATCTTTCTGGTTTTTGCGGAGTGACTCGAATTTGAATTACCTGACCTTTCTCAGGATAGACAGAATGATTTTTTCTCATAAAACAATATCGCAGGATTTTTTTGTGTACTCGTAGAGTAGAAGCGATCAATCTCCCATGATTCGGATTCCGCACAGAACTACGATAACTGAGTTTATTCCTCACAAAGGAACTGTAAACAACCTTCAAAGCATCTACAAATTTAATTTGCAATCTGCAATTGGGCATCAGAAATCCTAACGATTTAGTTGCTCTAGATACGGTAGTATCAATATGAAAAGAAAAAGTAAGTTTACTAGCTGCCGAACAATATTCTCATATCTTTGAACTGAGTAACATAAAGGAGATGCATATTTAAAGTTGTATAAATATAGATATACTATTGGATTTGATATTCTGGTTGTTGTTTTATCAGTAAAAAGAACGATACTTCGTATTAAAATTGTGTTTTATTAAACTCTGAATCAGTTTCTCTATTACGTTAGCGCTCTTTCAGCTGGTTAATAATGTTAATATAGTACTCTGTAGAACAGTTTGTTCTGGCCTCAAATATATATTTTTATATTTTTCAGATCTTTTATCATCACCTTGTGCTGTAATTTTTACAGGTCTACAATTGTTTGGATCACCTCGTACAGGTTTTATTACTTCAGCTGATATTCAGCAAGGTATTCAACATATGGGTAATATATTCGGAGAGATGTGTAACTTCTCCTTAAATTCATTGGCGTCTGAAATTATTGTTATTTTTTTTGTGTTTTGGCATCGACTGCTGTAATTATCAAAAGCATTGTTATTGTATACTTATATGGAATTCTCATAGAAATTTCCCTTTTTTGACATCTATTTCAGTTTAACATTCGTTGTTGATATTTCTTCACCATGTTGTTTTTTCAACAAATTTACTACGGATTCAATTTCTTCTGTATTTTTCATAGATATCCAGTTTTTCATTTAAGACGTTCACCAAGCCAGCCTCAGCGTTTTCCTTCTTGGTATTCTCATCATTATTTACAACAATTGCAGGTACAATCTTGAGCTAACAATTTTTTATGAAATACATGGATTATTTAAAAACCAACAAGTTTTAACGTTGAGTTGAATTGCATTACTAGTGGGTTAAGTTGAGTAAAACAGTAAAACTATTTTTCCCTCTTTTTTAATTTTCAATTTATTTAATCGGAAAATAAACGAGAAATAATTCATTAGGTATATATACATACGTTGTTCTGATAATAATATAATTGCAATAAGTAGACATGAAAAATACGTATTTAACAGAATCAGAAAACCTGATTGAATTCCTATATAAAATTTCAGGTTCGCCTTAAGCCGCCACTGCAATTTCCGGACGGGCCGAAATTAGATTTGTCATAACTTTGATAAAAATTATAGTAGAAGGAAAAGAAAAAGTGCATATCGTTCCTGAAGACTTCTACTTCTTCATACAAATATATCATGTGAGTATCTGAGTACCTAAAATGTGTTTTGTCCCACTTCACATAACACTTCTACGATATTTACGGAGGATCCGAAAGTCATGGATATTTTAGTTGATATGAAATAGTTATACTGGAGCAGGAATCAGAACCCTCTTTGGACCATATGCAACGATTTAAGGCTACTTATACATGCCAAAGAAAAAACTGTGTTTTACTCCTGCCTCAGTTTTCAACTCACCCATAATAGCGCGGTAATTTCTTCAGTAAATGTTGAAAATAATCTATCATACACATTCTACATGAAAAATGAAGTATGTTATTTCAAGCTTGAGGTTTGCACTTCACAATAGTGTTATTAAACATATATGCAGGATATGATTAAGCGATTATTTTCAACATTTACTGAAGGGAATGCCGGTTTTATGAGTAAGTTGAAAATGAGGCAGGAGTCAAAGTTTTTATTTTGGCATGTATAAGTAAGACCTGTCACACTTTAAAATTGTTGCATATAGTCCAAAGAGGGTATGGGTTGTTGCTTCAGTATAATAATTCCATATTCACTAAATTATTCATAATTTTCGGATCATCAGCAAACATTTCCGTGAAGTGCGACAAAACACATTTCAGGTACATAAATACTCTCATATTATGTTTACACGAGAAGGTACGAGTCTTCAGAAACGATATGAACTTTTCCTTTTTCTGGTCCGATCATTTTTAGCAGAGTTATGACCAATCAAATATTCGGCTCCGCCAGAATTTTCAGCGGCGGATAAGGGTGAACCTGAAAGTTGATGTCGGCGTTCAATCACGTTTTCTGAGAAAACGAGCGCATTTCGTAAGAAATTACTAGGAATCATTTTTGTGGAGAATTGAATTATCTTTCACTTTGTTGAGTTGTTTTTCCGATAAATCATATGCTTCCCAAGATTACAGCAAAAATCTATTTATTTATTTTTACACCTGAAGAAAAAAAAATGTCCCACCCCTGGAATTTTGGTAAACAATTTTTTTCGTGTTTATCTTCGTTCCAAGTACTAGCATACCAAGTTTGGTGGTGCTACAATCGATTCTCGTCTCAAAACCCAATCGTACTGGATTATAACTAATTTTGACTGAATTTAATTGAACTTATTGGTAGTTGGTAAAATATTGTACTACATACGTATCGTAAATTCATATCACGATAAGTGATGGGTTATTAAATTGGGCCTAATAATGGCCTCGTTTAACAAATGTTCCATCTCATATCGTTATACGAATCTTTACGATACTTATATCGTGAATATTTATTTCTCAACCATTCATGAAGAATTTCGAAATGTATCTTTCATTAATTCAATCATACATTAGCCTATAAAAAGTTTTAGAGTAGTAAATTTGTCATCTCTTATTCCAGACACATGGATCGATAAATCCTTCAGGATTGTAGTCGAGACATCATATTTTGCGTAGACTTCAAGTTGGAAGCGCAAGCACACAATTTCGAATTGAAATCCATTTCAGCCATTTCTGCCATCATTCTGTATATCTACGACCTACAGATGGATCTGATTGAATACATTAACATAAATGAGTGGTGGTTAAAATAGCGACAGCTTTGGAATCGCTAAGATGTAGCCTGACTAGGGATTACCACAAATGAGGCAAGAACCAAAAATTCATTGAACTCTGAAATATTCCTTTCTTTTTTTTACGAGGCAGGCGCATATACAAGGGAAATATTTACACCTCCCCTCGAAAGAAGAAAATTCAGTGTTTCAATCAAAATTAACATTAAGATTCACAAAATGAATTTTACTTCATTCAACGCGTAACTTTCTAAATCCAATCATCGAATCAATTTCTTCCTAAAAACTGAAAAAATACCAAAAATGCAGCGTGGCGAACGAACCTCCACAACGCAACGAGAGCATCTAATTCTAATCACTATTAGACTGATTTTTCGGCAACCGTCCGGGAAGTACCTACTTCCCGGACGATTTTTCTTTGAGAAAGTATCACTTCCCGGACTAGTCCGGGAAGTACGTACTTTCCGGACTAGTCCGGGAAATGCCCGAATTTCAATATAAATATTTATATAAATAAGAATTAGAATGTTTCTGTTAGTTTAATAAGAATTAAAATTTTCGAAATTTTCTTCTACAAACAAATATAAAAAATGAATGTGTCTCGATTTGTTATTCTACACGGTTACCGAAAAAATTGTGTACGCAACACGTCCGAAAACAGTTTTTTCCGGACGTAAATTACTATTGTGGTGGGAGTAAATAACACTCGCTCCGTTGAGTTTCCGATTTAAGCAAGTGTCCCGCAGGGTTCAAGTTTTTTATCACACTTGTACTCTCTAAGTACGTATGACTTCCCTCAGTGCGAAAGAACGGATATGGGCATGGCTATATGTATATGCAGAAAGAAGCTACTGCTACGAGCCAGATTCAGGGTTTACCCGTGAGGGTGACCCTTAACACTGAGACCATCTTGGGTCTATTGTATTATTCTGTCGTCAGTAGTTCCTAGTTAAATAGGCCTGTGTCTTTTATCAGGTTTAGTAATCTATTTGCTAGGTGTTTCGGATTCATGCCTATTTCTAGGTTGGTCTGTCCGAATATTCTATAGCGCTTGTTATACAGCGCATCGCATTCAAAGATGATGTGAGAGGCTGTTTCCTCCTCGTCACCACAAAGTCTGCACTCCACGGTTTCTCTGTTTATTCCCATGGTGTACAGGTGTTTCCTAAGGCCGCAATGTCCGGTTAGTAAGCCGGTAAGTATGCGTATCTTAGGTCTGTTCAAGTTGAGAGTGTCAGCCGTCAGTGTTTGGCTTAAATGCCTCACCATGGCTGTGCTGTGTCGATGCCCTTCGATTTGGTCCCAATATGTTTGGTGTTTTGTTTTCTTCCACTCATTTATTAGGTTTCCGCATCGGGTTTTGCTTATACCAAACACTGGTTCTGGGCCTATGAATGGTAGTTCAGAAGCTCGTCTGGCAAGTTGGTCTGCTTTTTCATTACCTTCTATTCCTCTATGTCCAGGCACCCACACAAGTGTTACCTTGTTGTGTTTTGCCAGTTCATTGGGGCTCTGAAGGCATTCCCATACTTGCTTTGACTTGATCTGTACTGAATTCAGAGCTTTTATTGCGCTCTGGCTATCAGAGAGAATGTAGATGTGTTTTCTTTTGTATCCACTGTCTAGATTCATCTGTATGCATGTCCTTATGGCATGTGTCTCAGTTTGGAATACTGTGGTGTCATTGCCAAGTGGAAGTATTATGTTCCTTTTTGGCCTCACCCCATGTATTCCTGCTCCAGTTCCTATCTCTGTTTTGGAGCCATCTGTGTACCAGATGATGTTGCCAGATGATAGTGATTCTACTTCCGAGTCCCATTCGTCCCACTTGAGCTGTGTTCTGAATAGTTTTTCGTATGAGTATTTAGGTAGCATATAGTCTGATATCATTTCCAGCTCGGTGATGTTGACTACTTGAGTAATTTTGGTGTGCCCAATTTGTGGTTGGGATCTCCAATTACCTGTTTGTATTAGTCTGTATGCACTCATCCTTGCCTCCCCCATGACTGTGATGTCTGAAGGTGGGAGGTTCAGAATGATTTCCATTGCAGCTGCTATATACGCATCGCTGCCCAAACGCGGATCCAAATTAATTTGGATAGGAAGGTCATACAGCGGTGAATAAGATGGTGGTGAACCCGGCCAAGTAGATACTATCAACTTTATAGAGAAATATACATACTCGAAGCTATACAGGAAGTTGATATTCAATGGCGAAGCTGTGGAGAACGTGGACACTGCGAGATACCTGGGATTACAGTTGAACAAGCGCTTGAACTTCGGAAGACAACTACCCACTGATAGCCACAGGCTCGAAATTAAATCGTAGCAGTAAAATGCTTTTTTGCAGCTAGAAAATGACTCCTCTGTTGAGGTTAGACAGGGTGCAAAACAATGTACTCCGTAGCTTGTTGGTGTCGACTCAGTTCCGACATTTAGAAACTTGTCTTACAAGTTTTATGAATACTTCATCCAAAGAAGTTCATAGAAGGGACATTACCAGGCTCAGGGTGTACGATTATGAGCATCGCTAACATGGCGGTCTTATTTATCTAGCGCTGGATATTTTCCAGTAGCGAAGGGGAGAACCGGTTCCGTAGGGAACCAGTCGTAAGTGCATACCTAAAACGCAGAGTACCTTGATCCGTCATTTTGCCTCAGCCTTTTCTGGGGTAATAACCAGCCTCACAAACCATATGCAATATACCACACGCATGAGCTTTGCCGGAGACGTGTATCTCACCGTAGTGGGACTCCGATTATTAGAAATGTTCCATACCATCGAAATGTGTAGTAAAAATTTGACGGCATATTCGAAATCTCGACACATCTCGGAACCATGATTCCCATTTCTAACGTCGAATATGACGTCATATTTTGATTCTGTAAAACTTTTCTTATCATCAGAGTCCCACTGCAGCGCGGACGGACAACAGGGCCCTCTGACGGAGATTCTAGGTCGCGTCCGTTTCCCCATGCTTACATGACCCCCCTGGATTAAGAAGAAAGGTGTGAAATGTCTGTGGCATGTCATTTACTATGAAATGTTTCTTTAACTTTGTAATGGAACCCCTATTTACTTAGTTACCTATACCTATATGTGAAAGTTGAATGTATTAAGTTTCAGAATGCATGTGTTAATCTCGTTAAATATTTTTTTCTTGGATACATTCCATAATATTCAATTTAATTTTCTCAATTATTTGGAAGGTGTTTATTTGTTTGTTCGACTATGCTTTTCGTTTTGTCATATTGAATAGAACAAACTGATTTTTTTCCCACTTTTATGATACCCCACTGACAAACCCAACTATCAATTTTAGCGCATTTGACATGGAACAAAAAAAAATTCACCTGCGGCGCTTTCCTAGTTTCTGTTACCGCAGCGTCACGCAACCCCACCCCCTTGAAACAAAGCTGTGTACGCGCCTGATGTGGGACTTTTATGAATTCCGATTCTTTGAAATTTGAATTTATCAAAAGCGTATCGCGTTCTCGAAGCGGTGATATATTTCCGGAATATAAATTTTATGCAAGTGAAAAACGGAGGATATTTTATACTTCGAAAATGAAATATAACTGGGATCAGCCAACAAGCGAATACAAAATGGATCATATTTCAGTGGTGAGGTGATACATTAATTCTTAGAATACGTTTTCAAATCATACCCTTGTGTGTGGTTGAAATTATATTGTTACCTTCGTGTATTGCAGAAGTGGCCAATTCAAAAATTCCTGAGAGAGTAATGGAAACAATTTAAAAACATTTTCTCCATGAGATAGTCACTTGGTGACTAAAACTTGTATCGAAATGTTATAAATAGCGAAATAGCGGTTTGATGTTGAGGTAAAACTACAACAAAGGTTACGAACAGTGCAGTGCACGAAAAATGTATTCGTTTTTCTTCAAAAAACTCCAATAAATTTTAACAAAAGGCTTTTTCAAGAGAGTGTGCTACAAAATTAAAAACACATTTTTTCAAATTTACATGTCAAAATACTTATGGGTATGATAACTTGCCTTCTTCTTCTTAATTTCTTATTGTAATAATAGTAATAATAATAATAATATACATTTATTCAGTTCGAACAATAATAATAATAAAAATAATAATAATGACGTTTATTCATGATAAAATCGATACAACGATTAAGAATTATAGACTGAGGAAATCAAGCACTGAAGGTCATCAGTCGAACGTCTCTCTTGGAAACCGAATGTCGCTCCAAAATGAGACTATACTTATCCATAAATTTTGTAAGCCTACTCTTCACTGTCTTTTCCATCAATTTTAACAAGGATGGTATCATTGATATTGGTCTGTAATTGCACAGATTTTCTTTTTTGTCTTTTTTATATATTGGAGAAACTAGAGCTGTTTTAAAGTGCGAAGGACATACTCCACTAGTGAAAATTAAATTTATTAGACTAGCAATAGGTTTACATAATTGGATTTCTAATTTTTAAATATTTCAGCTCTTAAATTATCTATCCCAGGTGCTTTATTCACCTTCAAGGATATCACAAGGTCTCTAACTTCTTCTTCAGTCACGGGTATCCAATAAAAAGTGTGAAGATTTTTTTCCGCGTTGAAAGAGGATTAGATGGTTCTTTTCATTAAATCATTGCAACAATTGAGGACTTGCTTTCTCTGAAGAAGCCTGCTCAACAAATTTATTGTCACTTCTGCGAGTCGCTTGTCGCTGTATTTTCACGGTGATAAACCTGCTCAGTTCTTGTTTTACTAACTGTCAAGTGAAAATAATGATTCAAATTATAAACGTTAAATTTATGTGTTTTGACTAGTTATCTTTATTTATCAATATGAGTGATCATTGGGGACAAATGTCCATTGGTATCATAGATGAGGCAGTGGAAAAAATATTCCGTTGAATACGGCTAGAAGTGAAGCATCAATTACCAGATAACACGATTTTTTATATTTCAAATCGATGATATATTGTCGTCCTTAATATAATTCGTGGTATGATAAATAACCGATAATTTTTTGGAATATCAATTCATTGGCAATTTGGCATTGCAATTCATTAATATTCCAAAAAATTATCGGTAATAATCATACCACTTACTATATTACCCTTGAGTATAGAATTCAGAATTCAGAATTATACTCTGAAATGGAAATTGACAATATAGTTAAAATATTCACTGAGAAGCTTCAAAATCACATAAAAGCAAGTAGTTCAACAGTAAAATAAGCTGAAAAAAGTAATCCATCGATAAAAATTGTCTAGTAGGCGACAAAAGTGACAGATCCGAACAACAATAACATTCTGTCCAAGATTATTTTCTGTGGCAACTGATAGCCTATAGATATCTAATATTCAAAAAATGTTTTACCGATAATATCCATAAGCGTTTTGACTATAAAGTACGTGTTATCAAAAATTAACAACGGAATATTCACAACAATAATAATATATACCTATCTATCTATCTACTACACCTGTAAAAAACTATAGGGCCTAATTAAGACTGGGTGATTCAAGGTAGCTGTCGATAATGAATATTTGGAACCTTTGGTGTGAATATAATTCAAGAAATAGAAGCTAAGTTTTGGTGTTTTGGCTTCTATTTCTTGAATTCAAGGTAGCTGTGACTGTTTGGTCTTCAGAAACTAGTTGACATTATTACTTATTGAAATAAGTCCCTTAAAAGTCACTTAAAAGTGAAAATGAAAAGTGATGAGGACTGAACAGAAAAAATCATCTTAGTTCGCATTGAGCTTTTCTTGACATGGCGTACAAAAAAAGGTATTCGCATATTCACAGAGCATTTTTTGAATGTTATGAAGAAAAATCTGAAAATTTAACAAATTTAACAAATATGCCAAATTCATTTCATGTTTACAATAAAAATCTGAGTTATTTATCTTCTTTTACAGTTGTAGAAAAAAATACGTTATGAAACTAGTGAGTAAAGTTTTTTTCTTACTTGATAAAAAATAACTAATGTGGAAACTTTGGTGTCAATATAATTAACAACAACTCTAGACCTTAGATCCGATACTTGCATCAAACTATTATTGAAGAAAATTGGCAAACGGACAATCTTCATTAACGCTCACTGGCTTATTGAAGAGTATTGAAAATATCATCATCAGCAACAATTTATTTCACTTTTCCGAATGAAGAAACATTGGAATTTTCTGATGATTCGGAAATGAAACGAAATTATAATTAATAATTTTCAATGGAAAAGCAACAAAGTATAACTGAATTTATTGTTTTTCCTATTCGGAATGAAAACAATAAAATAACTCAATATATAATGTATAATTCAATGAATCCACTCAATTGAATAATCAACCATAATAAATAATATTATTGAAGTAATGAATGAATAATTCATCAGAGAGTATAATAATACAAATTATTATGTTATGGTCTCATGGTTCATTACCTATATAAATCGCATTTTTGAAAATGCTGGGTACAGCTGTTATACAGGATGTATCTCAAATGATGTCAATAATTTCAGGTGGTGATTTCTTGTCACATTCAACGAAAAAAAGTTCATATAAACGTGTGTCCTAACTTGCTTCGTTTCTGAGTAACCGGATGTCAAAAGTTTGATAAAAAATCGGTTTTTCATGAATTGCTCAAAAATGTTCAGGCTAATTCTGAATAAACTTCGTGTGTTTGTTAGTAGTAACAAGGGGATTCTTTTCACGAAATTAGATTCCGAATTTTAATTCCAGTGGCGTCCCAGTTGATTCTTCGTTACTCGGAAACAAAGCAAGTTAGGATACATGTTTATATGAACTTCTTTTCTTAAAATGTGACAAGGAATCACCTCCTGAAATTAATGATATGATTTAAGATACACTCTGTATATATATTTCTGTGACATATATCGCTTACTTATCGGAGGAGGAGGAGGAGGATTTTTTTCTATTGAAATTAAATCGAGTTTTTCAAAAGTATTTCATTGTATCGTTTCTTTGTTAGCAACGTATCTGCCCTTTACATAACCTGTTTTGTGGGCATATGTGTTCTGATATTTTTTTGTTTTTGGCTGTGATCATAGGTCTACAAACAAACTCGGTTTTTTATTTCACAATTAAGTTGAATAAAACGTCGTTCAAACACATACAGGCTAATTTGAATTTGAATATGAACCGTTTTGCTGCACAGTAATAAGTTTTGTATGAACCGTTTTCGGTTTTTGAGTGTGTGTTAAAACCGTTTTGCTTTAAGGCAAAAGTTTTACTTACTAGGTTTATGATTCATTGGGGTATGATCGTCATTCATTGTGATTCGAAGACAATCCTACCACATATTCTATTACCGGCCATAATATTTTTTTCAATACTTGGATGTTCTGGTTTCGTGATAAAACAACAATAACCACGAAATAATGTGTACGCAGCAAATTTTCTACCAGGGTATTTTGTTCTATACATTATATTTTCCATGAAATGAAGCAACTTTTCCCTGGTTGCACGTCATAACGGATACTGAAACAACAAAATCGATATCCACCAAATGTATTCTTTTTTTTTTCAGTTTCGGGGGAAATAAACCGTTTCCGCTGAAATGCGCTCGCCGCTGAAAACCTCTGAAACGAGTTAACAATGCAGGTGACGTGACTTCTGCGACAAAGTGACGAATATATAGAGGAAATGGTTCCGTCGGAGGGATTGCTGATAAAAATTGCCCTTATTTCGATGTTTGCATCTATAGGTGAGTGTTTTTAGTATTTTTACAAAATACAGAAGTTCATTGGCTTTGCGAATGGTATTATTTACCAGTTTGATGGAGAAGAATCAATTCTGTGCTACTTTCATTACCCGGCCTAGTGGAGTAGTCTGAAGAAAATGGTGTGAGTTCTTTGGACTATCCTTCCAATTCCTGATTTTAATGTAACAGGCAAGTGTTGAAATTTGAATGTAAGTATCTGAATGGCAGAACGAGAGTATTTTTAGTTCATTGATACAAAATTCCTCAACGATATAAGATAGTTAAGATTATCAAGATACTGAAAGTTCTGTCTGAAAATAGGTGAGCAAGAATACCACAAATTTATAAGAATATACAATATACAGGGTGAGTCAGAATAAGACCGATAAACTCCGACTACAGATTTCTCACCACATTTCTAGATGAGAAGTTTCAGTCAAGGTTTGTCCTAAAATGCATCCCCTCCGAGATATAGTGTGTCAAAAGTATGAAAAAATAGATTTAATTTTTTTTCTTGAAAACTCCTGGAAAAAATATCAAACTTGGTACACCAATCAAGGTTTATCAACGTGATAATTTGAAATGATAATTTAAAATTTTGTAAACCAATGACGTATTTACGATGGTATGTGGTCATATTTTTCTTCATATTTTCTTTGTTCAGGTAAATGAACTAATGAGCGTTTAACATCAGCCTTCAGTTGGGCTAAAAGTGGAGATTTCTGAGATAGTTGAGAGAAACTGAAGATATGTCCTAAGTAGCAACGTAATTTCATATGTGCAATTATCGCATAATGCTAATTTCTTATATACAACATATCAGAATATTTGTCAACCTCCTGAACATTTTTTAATGTTGGAAGAATCGGAAACATAGTACGGGTGAGTCAGAATGAGACCGACTCCATTTTTTCATTCACATTATCATATATTATTTGATCAAATCGATGTCGTGGAATCACTGAGTTAGGTCTCATTCTAACTCGCCCAATGACATATTACGGCTAGACTCCGTTATATTCATTTCGAGCTGCGGTCACCTTCTAAGAACAATTTTTATTACCGCCTATTTCGCGGAATATAGTTGCCAGTCAACCCAAAAGTCGGCAAAGCTGAGTTTCTGCTCAATTATCCGCTCATATACAATGTATATAAGCAAATAATTGTCGCGAAACAAGTGGCAATAACGCGTCGTTCGGCCATCTGCAATCGCGTGCGGAAAAGTATCACTTTCTGCACTTGTTAGGTAAACTACTATTGTGAAACTAGAACGCACTCTGCGACAAGGACATTTCCAAGAGGAAATCGCGGGAATCCTAGAAGACTTAAAAATATTACGGTAGATCTTTCCTTTTGAGATTGAAATAATATTAAAATTCATCGAGTAACCTGTGACCAACACAAATGATATGACAAAACCATCAACTAAAAAATTAATAACATATGTCCTTATTCTCCTTGCAAAAATTATATTATTACCATGTTTTTGATAAAGTACACAATAGTTTCCTAATTTACTTTTGCAGAAGTGAGGTAAGATAAGATATCCACAAGTGATGTTTTTTTTTCAACAGAGGTTACTCAATGCATTTGAATCTCATTTTAATCTGAAATTGTGTTTCATCTTAAAAAAGTTCTTAAGTAATATTTTCAAGTTTTTTTTTTCACGAAAGTTTGTTTGAAATTTACAACAGTGAAGCATTATCAACATAATCGTAATGGGATGAATGCACAATGTTGTCATTTGAAAAAAATTGTAATTAGTGAAGCGAGTAAAAAATAAATAAAAAAAAGTTTGACCCCAAAAAGTCACAAGTGACACATATTTGTATTCAGAATGTCAAATGGAGACAAAAGAAGTGAAAATATACTAGGTGTCATATTTAAAAATCTAAAGGTTATATCGCTTCCAGTGAGACCGAAAGTTGCATGAAGCTGAGTTACTTGTCAAAAAATGCAGTTTTGAATCGTATACAAAATCCTCCAAATTTTATTTTTTTTCGAACCCGACGAGCCACTATGTTGCATTTTGAAAAAAAAAAGTAGTAATAATTTAAAAATCACATTTCACACAGCAGATGCATTTTAACCGAAAACCGTGAATTTACGTTTTTCTTAATACTTAAGAGAATTGTTGAAATCCAGCTAGGATTAATGTATTATACCCGTCGATCAAGGAATTACCTCCTAAATGTAACTGTAAAAATTACTCTACAAAACTGTAGTAGTAGATTGTCTGGGGAAACGTGCATTTCATATTGTGCATGCAAATCAACAAATACTTACAGAAAGTTTTTATATATGTACGAATATGTGTATTTGAGAAATAGTAGTAAAGTTCCAGCGCATACTTCAATTTTAACTCATTTGTTCGTTTAATGGTCTAAATATCAACTTACTGAGAAATTAGTATAGCACAAAAATTATTTTAAATAATTTTTATACAAGAATCCAGTCAGTTCCAGAGAAGAAAAATGAAATTTTCAGGTGAGTAGTCCGAAATTTTTTGGCTTAAAATGGGCCATATTTCAAAATGGGACCAGAATTGGGCCGGGTAACCTCCAAATTTCGAATCAGTGAACCAAAATACGTATTATAACACCAAATTACCTCGTGGACTTAAAACTGGATACTCGACCCTCCTCTAGCGCCCGGACTACTTGGACATTGAATAGACCAAGTCTATTGGGTGATGTTGAAAATCATTAATCTATGAAGTGAGTACTAAACTCGAGAAATGGGTGTACTATCTAACGTTTCTGTACATTGATATAATGATTTCACTGTACTGAGGTTATGTCCATTGAACACCGATGCATTCCCTGATATATTGTTACAAGGAAGTGTGATTATTAATGGTACATAGTATTAATAACCTCGTGCTATTCTGGGTAATGCTTTTGTTTTCTTTTTATAAGGCAAATGTTCATTGTGGAAATGATTTTAACATTTGATTAATCATGACAGTACATTATAATCCAGTAACGACAGACAAACTCGAGCAAAAAGTGAAGAATGAATTAAAGCACTATGAAATTCGGCACATGACATCTCGACATCGTGTATCAGTAGAAAAAAAAATGGACCATATGCAACAATTTAAGGCTACTGAGACAAGTCTCACTTATACATGCCAAAGAAAAAACTGGGTTTTACTCCTGCCTCAGTTTTCATGTCACCGATAATCCCGTCAATTTATTCAGTATATGTGAAAATAATCGCTCACACGCATCCTACATAAAAAATTAAGTATGTGATTTTAAGCTTGAGGTTTGCACTTCACAATAGTGTTATTAAATATATACAGGGTGTCCCAGAATAAAGGGGACAAACTTCGAGGGTAGAATCCTCACTTCATTTTGAGGCTGAAAGTTCCAATAAACATATAACCTAAAATGAGTATTAACCGAGTTACAGGGTGTTGAAAGGGACACAAACAATTTAGTTTCCAGAATAACTCCATAACGGCTTAACTTTTCTTAATGAAATTTGGTATGTCACTTAATAGCATTCAGTTTCATATTTCAAGGCAAATCAGTTTTTCGAATAAGCCATGCGATGTTGCCGATTTTCTCACCACAGCTCGGGAGATTGAGTCGGTTGTGATAACGGAGATAGCAATTCGAAATGCAGAGAAAACTTCCTGTTGAACTTGATCAAAATGTTACAGATTCTCCAACATGAAGCAATCCTTCCATCTCTTTGATCGGCGCTTTTATGCCATGTTGGAAAGCTATTGTATTGAGAAACACACGGGATGTGGAGTAGTTGTTGGTACAAAACAGGAACTCAATTTCATGAGGTTGTTTCTACAGTGGATCTCATATAGTTTTCTCATGAATGAGTATTGATGTTTTTGCCTGCAGCAAATAGTGACCAAATGCAAAAAAAAATATTAATGCAAGTGGTGTTGAGGCATCGAAATAGGTAAATGTATCGATAAAGTTATAAACTGAAATATGAAGTTTACAGAAGAAACGAGTATGAAAAGTATTATTATCCTCATTTGAATGAATCATCATTTGTAACTCTAAACAGGGGCGTACGGCAGGTGGGTACCCCTATTCGCCCCTCCCCAACTTTCACGCCACTGGATTAATATCGACTTCGTCTTCTCTTTCTTAATCCCCAATATTTCCTATACAAAAAAGGAATAGTTTCGTTTCACAAATATCAACGGTTTTCGAGATATTTGAAGTTGAATAAGTGGGTGCGTATATGACACGTATACTCATTAGTGATTAGTTTGTTAGTGGCTATGTAAGTTTTAAATATCGGGAAATGTTTGTGAACAAAATCCCTCGCATGCACTTTATTCAACTTCAAATATTTCGAAAACCGTTGATATTTGTGAAACGAAACCTTTTCCTCCTTTGCATAGGAAATATTGGAGATTAAGAAAAAGAAGACGAAATCGATATTATCCAGTGGCGTGAAAGTTGGGGAGGGGCGAATAGTGGTACCCACCTGCCGTACGCCCCTGTTTAGAGTTAATACAAATACATGATTTGCCATGAAATATGAAACTGAATGCTGTTAAGTGACATTCCACATTTCATTAAAAAAAGTTAGGCCGTTATGGAGTTATTCTGGAAAATATATTTTTTTGTGTCACTTTCAACACCCTGTAACTCGGTTAATACTCGTTTTAGGGTATTTATTCATTGAAACTTTCAGCCTTGAAATAAAGTGAGGATTTTGTCCTCTTTATTCTGGGACACCCTGTATATGCGGGATATGAATAAGTGATTATTTTCAACATTTAGTGAATGCCGATTTTATGGGTAAGTTGAAAATGAGGCAGGAGTAAAACAAAGTTTTTATTTTGGCATGTATAAGTGGGACCTGTCACACTACTTTGAAATTGTTGCATATAGTCCAAAGAGGGAATGGGTTGCTGCTTCAGTATAATAATTCCATATTTAGTGAATTATTAATGATTTTCGGATCATCCGCAAATATCTCCGTGAAGTGCGACAAAACACATTTTAGGTGCTCAAATACTGGCATATTATATTTGCATGAGATGCCAGGAGTCTTCAGAAACGATGTGAACATTTCCTTTTCCTTCCCCGATCATTTTTAGCAGAGTTATGACCTATCAAATATTCGGCTCCGCCGAAACTTTCAGCGGCAGGTAAGGGTAAACCTGAAATTTGTCAGCGTTCAATCACGTTTTCCGAGAAAACGAGCGCATTCCATAAGAAATTACTAGGAATAATTTTTGTGGAGAATTTAATTGTTTTTCACCATGTTGAGTTGTTCCAACTACTAGCATACCAAGTTTGGTGGTGCTACAATCGATTCTTGTCTCAAAACCCAATCGTACTAGATTATTATTGTTATTGACATGGTAACTTCATTGTAATGATTTCGTTGATTTATACAATCACAAAAATTGATTGATTTCAATGAAGTTCGGTTATTGCCTTGGGGAAAATACGTTGTCTCGATGATGTTGCAGTTAATCATCAGTGGTAATTAATATCTGGTCCAATATTGCTTTTTGTGTGGGAGAAGTGCAATTTGTATTAATTTTTCAAGATAATTAGGTAGAGCCCCTGAACTGCAAGTAAACCATGTTGCCTGAAGGATATTAATAACTACATTATATCTAGCCACTTTGGGCGGTCGTAGAGGTAATATTATACTTCCCAGAATGAGGGTAGAAATTAGCTGTGGATGGAATTTTCTCCAACTTCTTTTACAAGAGACCAGATATAATGGGATTAGCTGTTAAAATCACCAGTTGATTAGCTCCAAACTTTGTTAATGCGAACTGGGGTGAAGTTTGTTCGATATAAATTCGTAGATAAATTTTTATTCTAACCCGAAGAGACTGCCAGATTTGTATCTGAAATTATTAAAATGGCTAAATTCCGGAAATTGTTGTGGTTGTGTAAAAAGGTGAGTTGCTGTATCTAGCTGTCTTATTTTTACACAAATACGATACTCACAATGCTGAGAATTCTTTCCTTCAATAATTCACGAATTTTGACAGATTTCATTTTATTCCATTTGCTTTCAACATGAAGTATTTCAAAATCATGTTCAAAAGAATGATTTTCTGTGAATAGATGGGCAGCAAATCAGCGAGCAAGTTTTGTAATTAATCGAGGGAATACAATTCATAATAACTCTTTATATACTGTACTTTATTTACGACTGATGTATAAGAATAAAATACACACTAATGGTTCACTTCACGCCGCAGGCCATAAACGCATTTTACACACGTAATACATACAACATTTTATGCACTAGAGGTTTTATAGCGCGAATCACAAATACTGACTTGAATTACAATGGTCTACGTTTCATACACTATGTGAACCTACAATACTTCAAGGGTAACATAGTATGAGGAATGTGAAACTATAGTAGCTGAGACCTATATTGAAGAATCTATTTCAAATAAATTGATTATCACTAAAAAAATTGCCATTGATTGTGCCGGAATGATACCAGATAGTTATTTGAACCAATCATCCACTTCTAAAATGAATACTTGTTCTCGTATCGATGCAGATGCTGCAACGAAGCTTTCAATATGTGATAATTATGTTCAAGATAATAATCTTCAATAACAGTAACTAAACCAATCGTATTTTCGAAATTCATGCTTATGATATTACATATTGAAAAAATGTCGATTATGAAGCAATGTTAGGAAGATTATTTCTGATTCGTGTTAGGTCTTGCATGAAATGATGTGTGAATATAGACAATTTGAGAATTTTGTCTACTTGCACCCGCGGGCGGTAAAGTGCCACTTCACGCTCGCTGAACCGGGCGGTAAAGTGTACAGTAGAAATAAAAATAGTATATTAAAGTATAAGTGGATAAACAGGACTTTCAAACACGCGCGATTTTTCGATATAAAGCAAGTATTTGAAAGATCAGTCACCCACGAATACTTTACGGATTTTTTTTTTTCAATTGGTGCACTTTTAAATCTTAATACTGGTTTCATTCTTATAAATAATGGAAATAAGAACTTATAATGTAAAATAGTTGAATTCGTGATGTGACATCAGTATACCTTTCGTTAATGTTTGAATAAAAGTTTTTTATTTGCTTGTGATATTTCATTTGACATTACAAGGTACTCCTGTCAGATAAGAATCATAACATTGTCATTCTTTCTTCACTGTTCTCCAATTGTTAACGTTACTTTAAAAAACGCGCGTTTATGAAAGTTCGATTTACACACTCTGAGGCGTGCTTTAAATAGGTAAAAAAGGGCACCAATTGAAAAAAGAATAGTTTCTTCGGCAGGGATTCGAACCTACCCCACATTGCCACAACAAGACATCATGTAAAAAGTCTTTGCGAATAGCGCCACCGAGAACATTAATATCATTCATCCAAACAAACGATCTTCAAATACAAAACGTTTATCGTGATGCAATAGAATATCAAAGAATACTTTTTTATTGTCGGATGACATTGCAGCAAAGAAAACTTTGAACAAATTATAAAATTAGTATTAATATAGTGAGTATAAGTGAGTTATGAATTTGAATTTATTTGTAGATATGTCATTGTCACAACAACCCATAAACTGAGTAAAAATTAAAGTACAGTTAACTATATAAGGTAATCGCACCAATCACAGAGCGAGAAGACCGTGCGCAATATTATTCATTTCGCACTAGTGCGAAATGAAATATTTCGCCCTGGTGCGAAATACCTAATTTTGTATACAAAATGATGCGTATTTCAAGTAGGTCGTCGGAAAATTTAATATTATAATCCTATCCCGGTGTTTGAGTTATTACTTTGGCAGAAAATGCTCCAAAGAATGGGAATTATCGGATGTGAAAGGAAATGTTTAACTATCCAAAGTGTTTTTCATCCAAATTCCATTATGAGAAAGAAGGATGCACAAAGTTAACGTTCAAGTAAATTTTCCTCAATATAAAATCGCAGGATGAGGGTTGATGTTAATTCAAAAACATTGTTCGGTCCTTTATAACTCGAAGTTCTTGACTGGCGTTTTTGAAATTTTCATTGCAAATCGAATTACTTTTATACACTGAAAGCATTTCCATGTTAAAACGAAACAAGGAAATTTTACCCCGTTTGTGTTTATGAGAGGGAATTTGAGGAAGACAAGCAGATTATAGTGCCATTGTGTTGATTGATTAGATACGTAATGTAACTTCGGAGTGATTTGAAACCTGGTATCTATTCCATTAATTCCACAGATGAAGTTGGATCAATATTGACTCTCGGTAAATTTAATGTTTTTAGTGATATATTGCATTTTTTATAGATATATCATGCGTTCTGGGGGTATTTCATGTTGCTTTTCATCTTTTAATCCAATCTATGGAAGAAAGCGTATTTTTGTATGTTTTGAAAGCACGTCATCTGATGAAGGTATCATTTCTTTGACGTTACTTGTGAGTCAAGAAGTGGGAGGCTTGTAGCTTGTAAAGGGGCTGTGAGGCCTCACAAGCACTTCGACGTATTTTTTTTTGTGCGTGAGCGCGAGGCTTACCATTTCTTTTATTCAGAATACATGTCATTCAGTATATTGTTATTGAAGAGCCAGATTATATTATCGATATTGTTCATCGAGTATATGGCGTATGAATTAATGCTTTGGACATCAGTTTGAAAGGTATCAGAAATGAAGATTATATTTCCTCTTCCAAAGCTCCTATATCAGCCCATGAAACCAGGATTGAACGTATGAAGAACGGGAATGCTTTGAATATGGAATTATCGAAAATTCTAGAATATCCAGTAACTTGTTAGAATTTAATGCAGATAGAACCCTTGTCTTTTCTCTAGAAAGGCCAGTGTAGGTACCTAATAAGGAATCGGAATAAAAAAAATCTCCAAAATTTGTTCAATTATACTTTGCAACACACTGAACGAACATGTAGCAGCGTTTTTTTGGAAAATGTTTTCCTGGGGTACCATAGTTTCATTACGCACCACCAGTGGCGTTACCGCTGGCCCATTAATAAAATTCATATTTCATTTCCGAGAAATTGAGGTTGGTTGCACTGTAGTGTCCAACTTCATGATCAGTTTTCAGTCAGAGTATAAAATACAAATTGACTGGTTACTGCCAAAAAGGGAATCAATAATTCCCTTTGGATTATTTAATATTTGTTTTTGTGTGTGATATAGAAACTATTGTGAAATAAATCCGTTTTGGTGAAGGATAATGAAACGGTAACCTCTTAGATTTTCATATTCTATTCTATTCACAAATGAATGAAAATACGGTGAAAATACTATAGCAAACGAAATTTTGATGCGAAAAATATAACTGTGGCAGATATTACCTTTTCAAGTTCTAAAAAGGGGTTGTTGTTTAGGAAACTTTGAAGGACTACAACTATACCTTTTCTCTTTTTCTCTCAGTAAGACACTAACCAAACATTCATTCAGCTATTTTCACTATTTTTTCCTCAAATTAAATTGATTAATTCGAACAAACTGTAAATATTTGTATTACAAATCTGATGTCTGTCTAAACAAACAACATACTCCAATCATAAAACAGCATAGCGTATAGTGCTACACAACTGTCAAAAATGACTGTTCAACCCCCGTCGGCATGTTCTGTCCGAATCATGGGTCATAGGGTACATGTCCACACTTCATCTCGGGTTTTGGATACTATTCTGAATCATACACAGTACATCACATTTTGCTAGATTTTGCTTTCAACAATCTCTATATCCATCACGCCATTATGAATTCTCTGTTTTTTAACCAGAGTAATGCTAAAACCCAAGTAGCACACCAATATTGTGAAAATATTGGCAAAATATTCGAATAATAATATTGGCAAGAAAAAAAATGTGAATATTCAGCGATATTGGTCCAATATTTAAAAAATTATATTGATCTCGAAGCAATATTGGCCTCAAAATGTTAGGCGATATTAGTACAATATCGCTGTAGCACACTTACATTGGAATAATATTGGTAAAATATTGGCAAAATATTAAAACGTAATATTGGCGAGATAAAATTATTTCGGGGTATTGGCACTATATTACTTGGACAGTATACAAATAATATTAGTGAAATATTGAGAAAGCAATATTGGCCCCAAAATATTTAGGGATATTGGTAGAATATCATTTGCATATATTGGTAAAATATTCAAAGTGAATATGTGGCCTTGGAAACATTGATGAAATTTTCCAGAAAATGTCGAATAATTTAAGAATTCTACAATTTCGTTTCTACTTAATTCACCACCGACTAGATTGACTTGTAAAATAATTGTGAGAAGCCTTATTTAATATATGTTACTATGATTCAGCTGTTATTCCATATGTGGGGCCACCTAACGGTTTCTTACCCAAGTTTAATCATGATTCATTTTAATATTGTTTATAGAATATTCGGCCAATATTCAAATTTCAATCCTAGTGATAATATATTTTGTAATATTGTATCAATATTGTCATTTAAATATTGGAGTAAGGTTTTCGTAACATTCTCAATCAATATAGGGTCAATATAATTTTTAGAATATAGATTAAATAACCAATGCGCTATCAAACTTGGATATACAATATTGTTTTTTATCTCTAAAATTGATATGCGAGTAATATTGAAATCGCAATATTGGAGCTAGATGCTGGAAACAATATGTAGGCAATATCGCTCTATCGATATTGGTGAAAATTATTGAACCAATATTGACCCAATATTTCATGAAACAATATACATTCAGAACAGGTTGAGCCAATATTCCACCAATATTATTAATGAAATATTGTTTTTCCAATATGAACCCACATTGGTTCAATTTTATTTTTACAAATACAATATATCCATATTGGCCCAATATGAAAACAAGATCCAGCCAACATGAGGTGCTACCTGGGAATCTGCTTTTGGATGAGCGAAGATGTACATGTAGCTGAAGAAGTACCACAGTCCCTATCGGTTTTTACATGAGTAATTCGCCGAACAGGTTTTAATTTGGTGAAATAGTTTGGTCCATTCCATTGAGAGTCAAAGACAAGACTAAGTTCGTCAGCTGGCATTGAGAAAAATGAATCCGAAAGTCATGGATATTTTAGTTGATATGAAATAGTTATATTGAAGCAGGAATCAGTACCCTCTTTGGACCATATTCAACGATTTTAGACTAGTGAGAAAAGTCTCAATTATACATGCCAGAGGAAAAACTAGGTTTTACTCTTGCCTCATTTTTAAACTCACCCATAATCCTGGCAATTTCTTCAGTAAATGTTGAAAATAATCGCTCATCCTACCATAAAAAATTAAGTATGTGATTTCAAGTTTGAGGTTTACGCTTCACAATAGTGTTACGATCTGGATTCTTAAGGAATGGGCAAGTTTCCCATAGGAAAAGTCGGTTTGGTCAACCTGGGCAATTCGTGTTACATGAATAGCGTCCTGTAGGCTTTATTCATGACGAGAACATTCAGAAACGCAGTACCTACTAGATGCACTGCATGAACACGAGACCAACTTCAATAGTAATGAAGTCAACCCTTAAAGGTGGAGCTATAACAGTAATAACGACCGTGGTGCAGCAGTCTTTTGGAGGAAACACGTTGACCATTTCAAGATGCGGAGAGTGCGGGACCAAGAGTGAGCGAGTGGATAGTTTCAGTGATCTCCAGCTATCTCTCCCAAACCAATCTGAGAGCCAAACAGTACAGTCCTTGATGGAGTATTACTTACAACCTGAAAAGTTAACAGGCGACAACCAGTTTTACTGTGATCTATGCAGCAGATTAACAGACACCGAGAGGACCGTCAGGATAGTGGAAGCACCAACTAGATTGACACTCACTCTAAAACAATTTCGTTGTGACCCAGAATCACACCAGCGCACCAAGCTCCTTCAGTCTGTGATTTTGGATGAACACCTCACACTGGATGATTGCCACTACGAGCTGTATGCGGCTGTATTCCACTGCGGTTCGAGTGTGGATTCCTGCCACTATTACACGAATGCTAGAGATAAAACGAAGTGGTTCAAACAAGTATGTTTCTTAAGCCACCTCGAAGAACCTGAGTCGCTTGAAATGTCCTGAAACGCCGTATATACTGTTTCATTATCTAGAAGATCTTTCAGATCTGGAGAACCTGCCGACTAGTGTGCTTTCGCATAAGTTACAGATGCTTTTAAGTGAAGATAATTCAGAATCCGAGTAGGCTGAAGAGTTTCGGTCTGTGAATTTATTTTAATTGAATTGTATTTTTACTAAATTATTCATGATTTTCGGATCATCCGAAAACATCTCCGTGAAATGCGACAAAACACATTTTATGTACTCAAATACTCGCATATTATATTTGCATGAGAAGGTAGGAGTCTTCAGAAACGATATGGACTGTTCCTTCTCCGATCATTTTTAGCAGAGTTACGACCAATCAAATATTCGGCTCCCCCAGAACTTCCAGAGGCGGGTATGCGTGAACCTGAAATTTGATGTTGGCGTTCAATCACGTTTTGTGAGAAAACGAGTGCATTCCATAGAAAATTGCTAGGAATCATTTTTGTGGAAAATTGAATTGTCTTTCACCTTGTTGAGTTGTGCTCTCGATAAATCTTATACTTTCCAAGATTACAGTAAAAATCTATTTATTTATTTTTAAACGAAAAAAAAATTTCCATCCATGGAATTTCGGTAAAAAAAATTTTTTCGTGTTTATCATAGTTCCAACTTAGTTTGATGGTGCTACAATCGACCCTCGTCTCAAAACCCAATCGTACTGAATTATCTGTTATTTATGGGGAAGCGCGTCCACCAGAGTGGCACCAGCAGTCCATTGTGTCAGGTAGCACAAGGCATCTGAGCAAATGCATGGATGATCTCATGCAATGTTGCATTGAACTCTTTGCTTTATAGACTGGGAGATGAAGTAGTGATTAAAATGATGGAAAATTTAAGCGGTCCCAGCGTGGCTTTCATATGGAAAATTAAATTTTAATTTTTATGCCAATTTTTTTATAAACATTTAATGATGAAAACATTCATATTTTCAATTAACATAATGGTTGCAAGTGACCAAAGGATTGAAATGATGGGGTGAACTTGTGACAAAAAATGGAAATTTTCGGTTATTTTCTCGTTGCTCCCCATTGAAAATATGAAAGTTTTCATCGTGAAATATTCATAAAGAAATTGACATAACTTATGGAAAAGCGAAGTGAGGTTATGATTTTTTCAGTAATGAAAATTGAATTTTCCATATGAAAGCCACGTGGGGACCGCTTAAATTTTCCATCATTTTTATCAGCACTTTTATATCTTTCAGTCCTCTCAAAGGCATAAACGAGAAAATTGTCATCAAAATTTGCCATCATCTCCCAGTCTATTAGTCGATACAGGCCACCGAAAGATTATGCCCAAAGCGATAATTAGTATCAATGTATGAAATTGCCAACGTTGACGTTGTTGACGTCTTCTCACACATGGTATACAAACTATTATTATTGATTTCTGTATTATTTTTCCATATTTATATAACAGTTGCATACCTGTTATATTATTGTAATATTTTTCAGTGTTCATTAAACATTTGTAGGTATTTCAAGCACTGGAGATAAAGTCAATAAACGTCTCCAATCGTTTTTACTAATCTAACCTCGAAAATTTATTATTATTTTTAACTGTTCAGAGATGATGAATCAGTAGAACAACTGAAGTTCCTGAGATCGATGCCATCGAAATGTGCGCATTTAATTTGGATGCTTTATTTCATTGTGTAGCAAGAAGGAAAAACTTCCAGAATATATTATAATTTCCCAACAATAAGTGTTAACCTGATTATCAGTTCAACTTGTTCCTCAACTTTTTGCATGAAAAGTCCAGTCCTGAAGCAAAAGAAAAGTTCAGAATGAATCCTTGTCTAAGAGGGTAACTCACACGAAAATTGTCTTCCCAAGACTCTTTATACGAAGAATATGTAAATAAATGGTTATTTTAAAAATTCTGACTGACGAAGTGGACATAAAAATATCAATTTACTAAATTATGGTGAAGTCATAAATTCAGACTCGGAATGGAAGTTTAAAAGTGGAAAACTTTTCGAGTTAGAGAAGCACGTATTTTGTAGTTTCATTGCTATGGCACGACTCTGCATGTTCGTGCATGTGAACTACTGAAATACAACATTTATAATTGTTGAATGTCGGAAACTTCTAAGAGAATATGGAATTTAAACCAATATTAACTTTGTTTAATTGATTGATATCTACTATTAACTTCAAGTTGTTACTTTATGTAGCTCATATATATCTTGAACAAAATTCGAAAAGTGCGCCAGAGTTTTTAATAAATGAAACCAGCAATTTGACGGAGTCGACATCCCCTTGTCTCCACACTAACCCACAAAGTGAAAAATTTTAAGCAAATATCTGCCTGAAAACAAACTTTCCCCTACTGACTCTGAATTACATCTGACATCCATCTGACATTCCATATATACCAATCTTATAAAAAGAGGTAGAACCGTACTACTTGGAGAAAGTATGTAAAGAAAAATTTGGAGAAGCTCTAGAAGCATTTTCTTTTATTGGAGATGTATTAGACGATAATTCCACGACATATATCAGCGATGCCATTATATAATATATCGGAAGGATATCCAAAAAAATGTCCATGGTAGGGAAAAACTCGTGAGCTCACATCGCTCAAGAATGCCGTCATGGAGTGGTTTTCTCATCTCTAATTTATATCTTTTTATAAACAAGCTCATAAACATGATGAGATTTGTCTTTCTAGAATATGATGAGGATCAGATCATCAATGTTAGAAAAATATTCAGTCAGAACACCCGCCAAATAAAATCTATATCATATTGTAGTAGAGTAGGTATAGAAACTTCCCACACAATTTTCCGGCATGAAAATGTTCTTTTATAAACTGTTATTAGAGGTCCCATATATCAAAAAACAAAATAATCTGTTTTGGAGGACATGGCTCCACCTATAAAAAAACACCTCTTTGATCAAAGAAAGCAAGATTTTGCTAGAAGGAAGTTGTAGCAATAAAAACTAATTGCTCGAAAACTGAGCAATCTAGGATGAAAACTCAAATTGCGTTTTGAAGGTGATTAGAAATACTTTCAATTCTTGCAATTTTTAATGGTCATATAGGTATGCATGAGTGTATAATAAATAGTTATTTATGCAACAAGTGCAAAAAGTAGAAGGCCGAGTTGGACAACACTTTGAGTGCAATAAACTCTTTTTACACGAGTTTCATACAATATTTTTTCTGAAGAAAATGTTTCATTTAGGTGGCACTAAACTGTAAGGAAGACATTGTTTGTTTAAATCTATTTGCTAAAAGTAATTCAAAAACATTTTGTGTAATTCAGATGATATTCGAAGGAAATAATTTTATTTTTAACAAATTGCATTTTCTAGTAATTTCATAGTCCATTATATATTGAATATGATGAAACATGCAACTATTTAAAAGATAATACAATCTCACAGAAAATGGGCTAAATTTGGCGTCTATTTGAAAGTGTATGTCTGTCATGATGACAGAACGCTATAGTAGAATGACAGATGAGTGCAATAAAGTCTTTATTGCACTCAGTGCAATAAAGAGACACTTTTTCCACCAAATATAGTTCAATATAGTTTTGTTTTTTGCATGAACGTAGAAAAACATAATTAGTGTAAATATATAGTGATATTCCATGTTTAGAACTGCATACAGCTCTACTAAAAATAAAGAGCTTCAATATAACCCATAAATGTGTTCAGTCATATTTGAATGGTATCAGTTTCATGCACGAAAGCTTAAAAATGAAAATATTCCTTTAGAAATAATTTGCAGCATCTAAAAAATTACTGAGTGTTTATTTACTCAGTGCAATAAAGAGACACTTTTTCCACCAAATATAGTTCAATAAAGTTTTGTTTTTTGCATGAACGTAGAAAAACATAATTGAAATATCTAGTGATATTCCGTGTTTAGAACTGCATACAGCTCTACTAAAAATAAAGAGCTTCAATATAACACATAAATATGTTCAGTCATATTTGAATGGTATCAGTTTTATGCACGAAAGCTTAAAAATGAAAATGTTCCTTTAGAAATAATTTGCAGCATCTAAAAAATTACTGAGTGTTTATTTTTTACTGAAATGTTAAAAAAGAACATAGGAAAATAGCAAAAATTATTTCAGGATTTTTTCCAGATCATATAATATAACAATCGTTTTCAAACACAAAATATTTCCTTTATGACATATATTTCCTACGACATCAATATCATAATAACACACAATATTTGATTATTATTAGGAATATCTGATATTCTTTTATGAAATATATATCTGATAATCATTGTATACAAGTCTGATTTGCTAAATTGGTAAAGCGTTGGACGTAAAGCTTGTGACCATGGCCTCGATTCCACACAAATATAACCTTTTCCATTAAGAAAATTAAAACATTTACGCTTTTCAAATATATTGTTTTGACTGCTTCAAATTTGAAAATAAAATAAATAAATCTTAAGGGAAATCATATATTTGACAGCAGAAAAGTTACTTTTCGCGCATGTGTGGATATAAGCCACTTTCCAAGGGACTGTATAGTGCTTTAGGTATACGTAATTTTCCTATGTGGTCGTAGAAAAATATTATTGTTCAACTTGTGCGAATACTGGTTATTTCATATTCGTGTAACAAGAGGATAAGTCACACTCGTTTGAAATATCGTAGTTTTCGTACTAGTTACAAAATATACTTTTGTCTACAAGCACGCAATTTAGTTTGGAAAGTGTTATCTTTCCGCTCTATTAGTGGAACTATCCAAAAATCACATCAGTAGGAAAAATTTATATTTATTTTAGTAGCTCTAGACTATTATTACAATGTGAGAAACCGTTATACCTTTTAATCGTGATGCCGATGTTTGTTTTTCAGCTAAACACAAAAAAAAACTTTTGAAGTTCATTGTTTAATGATGAATTATTAAAATTTTGCCAAGCGTGCGTCTGTCGACTTTGACACATTGATATATAATAAATTTTTTTTTTGTATAGTTAGTTCTTTCTTCCAAGTTCAATTGAAAATTATTGAGTAGATTATATTTAATTTTTTTTTCATCTGATATAAATGTCGTAGGAAAAATCTTGTTCCTAGCAGAAAAGTTACTTTTCCACACTATAGTGCTGAAAAGTTACTTTTTTGGCAACCGCCCGGGAAGTACCTAGTTCCCGGACGATTTTTCTTTGAGAAAGTATCACTTCCCAGACTAGTCCGGAAAGTACGTACTTTCCGGAAAGTACGTACTTTCCGGACTAGTCCGGGAAATGCTCGAATTTCAATATAAATATTTATATAAATAAGAATTAGAATGTTTCTGTTTTTTTTTTTTTTTTTTATTTCAAATTAATTGTTGCATCAACCACGCAGGGTTATTAGCAACATGACAATGTAGTAGAACAATTTGGTGTTATACATTTCACTACTTGCTAAATTTCATTGATAATACCAATGTCTGTTAAGAATGCTATAATATTTTTAACGTTACTGTTTTCACCCAGCATTTGCTCCAAAGTATGACTGAGGCAATGTTCCTGTCTTTTATTCCTGAATTTGGGACACTCCACTAGCACATGTTTTACCGACACTTGAACTTGGCACGTATCGCATATGTCTTTTTCTTGTCCTTTCAATAGGTGTTCATGTGTATACCTGGTATGTCCTATTCGTAAACGTGACAGTATTAGTTGTTCCCTTCGTTTGGTTGGGTTGTTTTTCCAAGGGGTGACAGACCTTTTAACTTCTGCTAATTTGGATCCACTTCGTTGCCATACATTTTGCCAATGGTCTCTAATTCCTTTCTTTACGTAAGATTTCAAGTCTATGTGTGTTGTTGTTGTTTCCTGTTCTATATTTTGGTCACTGAGGGCTCCTCGGGCTATCTTGTCAGCTTTTTCATTACCCTGTATTCCGATGTGTGAGGGTACCCACAATAGTTTTACCACTTGATTCTCCTGTGACAGTTTATGTATCGTTTCTTTAAGAATTATTGTTAGTGGATTATTCGAATATACTGATCGTAGACTGTTGATTGCACTTAAGGAGTCACTAATAATCAAGGCTTTACTTAGTGCTTGCCTTTCACTGTACAAAACCGCTTGGAGAATGCCGTATGTCTCTCCCGTATACACTGTACTCTGTTCCGGTAGTCTGAAGCCACTATTTAGATTAGGTGTTACAATTGCTGCAGATACTCTGTCTTCAGATTTGGATGCGTCCGTGTAAATCTGGGTATAGTTTGGATGTTCGAATAATATTTGGTTAAAATTATTAAGGATTATTTTTGAAGGAGTTTCGTATTTGCTGAAGTATGATAGGTTCGTATTTATCTGAGGAATTTTGATCAACCAAGGTGGGATATTGGAATTGTTTTTAGGATATACTTGTGGGAAGGTAATTTCGAGGTCCTGTTTGTATCTATTGAATCTTTCATAAAATGGTGGTGTGCTTCGTGGTTTGTTCTGATATATGTTCTGGAATCGGTGAGCATGAACGTTTTGATGTACTGGGTTCTTTGTGTTAGATAGTATACTGACTGCATAAGACAGGCTGAGGTATTGTCTTCTCAAGGATAGAGGAGGTTCACCAGATTCGCTGTGCAGGCTTTCAACCGGACTCGTTCGATATGCTCCTAGAGTTAATCTTATTGCTGAATTGTGAACCGCATCTAATGTCCTGAGTACAGATTTTCTGGCAGATGCGTAAACTATGGATCCATAATCTATTCGAGATCTGATGAGTGCTTTGTACAAGGTTAACAGTGTTTTACTATCTGAGCCCCAATGATGATTGCTTAATAATTTCATCATATTGATTCCATTTTGGCTGGATGTTCTCAGATGCTTTATGTGTTTTTCCCAGCTGAGTTTCTGGTCCAATGTCATACCCAGATATTTTATTTCCCTCACTGATTGTATGTTGCCATCATCAATTCTGAGTACGGGGGCGGGTGGGTCTAATTTCCTTGAAAAGTGAATACATTTCGTTTTTTGGGCATTAAGTTTCCAACCTGTATTTTGGAGCCAGTTCTCGATGTTGTTTATAGCTTGCTGTATGTTTCGTTGCATAGTGTTGAAGTTCTTGCCTCTAGTGTATATAACTAAATCATCTGCGTAGAGCCTTGCCTGTACTGGGGTGTGTATATTTAGTACAATGTCGTTTATTGCTATTAAGAACAATGTGGGGCTGAGAACTGATCCTTGTGGTGTTCCATTATCTTGAGTGTATGTTTCTGATAGTATTCCATTGGCTCTTACTTGAAATGATCTTTCGTTCAAAAAATTGTGGATGAACTGCAACATGTGTCCATTAATGCCCCAGAGCTCTAGCTTCTTGATTATATATCGTCTCCATACCGTATCATATGCTTTGCTTATATCGAAAAAAGTGGCAATGCTCGTTTGTTTATTGGCAAACCCTTCATTTATATAACTTTCAATATCTACTAAATTGTCCACTGTTGAACGTTGTTTTCTGAATCCACTTTGTTTGGGCGTGAGTATTTCATTCCTTTCTAAATACCACGTGAGTCTTCTGTTTATTATTTTCTCTAGTAGTTTGCACATCGAGCATGTTAAGGAAATTGGGCGATATGATTCTAATCTTGATTTAGAATTTTGTGGCTTCAGTATTGGTATTATAATCGCTTGAGTCCAAACTGTCGGAAAGTGGTTCTCTAGGTATATTCGATTGAAAATTTGTAATAAATGAGTCTTTGCATTGAGTGGTAAGTTCTGAATAAAAATAATAAGTACGTCATCTGGTCCTGGGCTTGAGTTTTTGAATGTTTGGAGTGCATCGTCGAATTCTTCCATGGTGATTGGGACGTTCATGGGCTCATTTTCGTTTATTACTATTTCAATGGGTTCGTCTTCCTCTCTGGTTTTTAGTATTTGAAATTCTTTCGTATGATTTTGGTTGCTTGCATATTCTTGGTAGGTATTTGCAAATATGTTGGATATCTCTTCTTTGTTGGATATTTCTTCGTCCTGATGTATAATATGATGTATGCCCATTTTTGTATTCCCGCCCTTTATCCGTTGAATTTTCTTCCAGACCTCATTCATTGGGGTTGCACAATTTATGGTTGAAACGTATTTCTTCCAAGACTCTTTTCTGCTATTTTTCATTGTCCATCTCGCTTTAGCTCTCTGTTCTTTGAATGCTACCAAGTTTTCTACTGTTCTATGTCGTTTGTATTTATTGAATGCTTTCTTGGACGCTCTGGTTGTACTCTCACATTCTGCGTTCCACCACGGCACAGGGATTTTGCGCCTCATGGTTTTTGTTTTTCCAATTGCTACTTCGGCTGCATTAATTATTGTTTTTGTGAATATTGTTACTGATTCATTCACATCCTCGTACATTTGTAATTGTGATACCTTTGATTGTATTTCATTTTCAAATAAGTTCCAGTTGGCTTTCTTGATATTCCACTTTGGGAGAGGCTTCGAAGTTTCTTTGGTTTTTTCTTTATTTATTTTTATAGGGTAGTGATCGCTTCCATAAAGATCATCTAGGACCTCGAGGGAGAGTTTTAATTTCAGTGATGGTTCGCACATACTCAAATCTATTACGCTTGAAGTTCCTCTAACATTAAATCGGGTTGTTTCTCCATTATTCAAGATCACCAGATGATGGTCTTCCAGGATTTGCTCTAAGATTCTACCTTTTACATTTGTTATGTCGCATCCCCATATCACATTGTGGCAATTTAAATCTCCGACAATCATTCTGGGTTTTGGGAGTTGTCGAATGAGATCATCCAGCTCAGTGTAATCAATGTCCCTGTTTGGTGGAATATAGATATTACAAATGTACATTTTCTCCGGGTAACTTATTTCTATGGCGTTTGTTTCAAGCGTTGTATCAATTATGATTTCTTTTGCGTCAATAGAGTTATGTACATATGTGGCAACGCCTCCACTGGCCCTGTTTTGTTCCATTCTATTTTTATGGAACGAAGTGTAGTTTCTCAGATTGTGGGCATATTGTCCCTTGAAGTGAGTTTCTTGAACGCATATTATATTTGGTTGATATTCTGACAGTAGTAATTTCAACATTTCTAGTTGTGTGTGGAATCCATTTAGATTCCATTGTAACATGAACATGTCCTCGAGAAAGAGAGGATAAAAAAAAAATGGAGAACTATAGAAAACGATTCAGAAAGTATCTTGGGATGAGATATCACTGTCAGTGTCCGAAAGAGCGGTCAATGGGGGATTTTGCATCACGAGTAGTTGTTTCATCAATCGTTTTTTCAGCTTTGTGCATCTCGCTTTTATATTTCTTTCTGTGAAGTACGGGTAAACCTTGGTCAACATATTGATAAGTGCATATGTGTCAATTGTGTATTGTTTAGATACACTCAGAGGGTCACTAGATCCTTGTACATTCTCCAGAAAGTCGGTCAGTTCTTGGTATGTGAGTACCATAGAATCCCTATTTTCCTCAATATATTGTTTAGCCGGAATCATTAGTTTCTCCATGGGTGACATATTTTCGCTTGATCTAGGTTTCTTGGTGTTAGCATCTTCGGGTTTTCGGAATTTATCAAACAATGATTGGTCGTCGTCTCCATTGTTTGGTGGGGGTGTTTGGATTTCTGTTATAGTTCTTTTGTTGGGTTGTGTTATTGTTTCGGTTTCAGTAGTTGAGCCACTGCTATGTGACTTGGGATCTTCTTTTTCCTTAGGTTCTACGACATCTTGACTTGGAATAGTTGGGTTTTCTTCTTGTGGGCGTGATTCTGTTGGAGCCGTTAGGCATTGCGATGCTATGTGTCCTGATTGTTTGCATCTGTGACATGTAAGTGTGTCTGTTGACAGGAATATGCGATACTGGGTATTATCATGTGTTACCAGTATTGAATCCGGGAATGTGATGTGTTCTGTAGGTGCTACATAAACTTGTCGGCGAAAACTAAGGATATGGGAGTATTGGGGATCTGGTATATTCATTCGAAGGAATGTTGTTTGGGACATCAGCTTTAATCCTATTTCTTGTAACTTATTTTCTAATATAGAGTGAGGTATTGTTGGGCTGACATTGGACATAACCAGTCTTTCGGAAGGAGTTAGCAACTTTCGTGCTCTCAGAATTTCATTATTGACAATGATATGACCATGTTCGTTCAAAAACACATCGACAATTTCTGGACTTGATAGATAAATGCACACTCTGTTATTGGAAATTCTTGAGCCGAAAATTACATTTTTTGGGCCGATCAGTGAACCAATAGCTAGAATGTATTCCTGTATTTTTGTTTCATTGATTGCATTGAATATTATGGCTTGGTTTTTTCCCGGAAAGGTTGTAGCGGCTGGTTGGTTTAATACTGCGGAGTATTGCTTCTTCGACATATTTTGATTTAGATTATCTGTCTGTGGATGTTGCGATTGGTGGGAGCTTTGGGGGTTCCTGTAGTCAGAAGCCCCCTGGTTTGAGGTAAACATTGTTAGGAATCCCGGCGAAATTCAAGTGGTGCTGAATACGGTCCTGTCTCCATTTATTTCAGCGATAAGACCGCTCACTTGAAACGGTTTTTATTTTCAGAACCTATCCTTTTTCTTCGTTTAGAATTGATAGCATGCAGAATTTACCAATTATTAATTGCTGTAAACAAAGTTTCCACTTACTGCTTGTTGAGTGTGGATTGTGTAGTGTTTCACCTCTCTGATGATACAAATTTCAAAAATCAATAATTTTTCGGTAGTAACTTTTAACTGCGATTATATGGAGCTGAACTAATAGTGTGTATCACTTATACGTCCAGAGCCGAACTCCAATGTTTCTGTTAGTGCCTATCTTCTGTTCGCACTTCGATATTTAATACAAATAAGAATTAAAATATTCGAAATTTTCTTCTACAAAGAAATATAAAAAATAAATGTGTCTCGATTTGTTATTCTACACGGTTACCGACAAAATTGTGTACGCAACACGTCCGAAAACTTGGACTTGTTACGTAAATTACTATTTCCACACGATTTTTGTATTCTTGAAAATGAGGATATTTAGGATTAACTAAATGATCTATGTAACTATTCTGTCTTATTAGTCATTTTGTAGTATTATTATAAAACCTTTTTTTTTTTTTTCATAAATAAGATGGATAAAAGTACTCGTAGAAAAACCATTATACCTAACTCTTGCGGAAAATGTATTTTCTACCCTTAACGGCTGCCGTCGCGTGCGGAAAATACTGCTTTCCTCACTTGTTAGGTAAATAACTATCACATATTCCGAGTACTTATCGGCATGAGAAAATAATTTGTTTATAAACAAAGAATGCATAGTATTCTCCTATTGAACAATTCATTCTCATTTTAGCCACCTACTGTGATCTTTCTTGCAACCATGTATAAACTGATACTCATTAGTCTCCCTGAATATTTTGTTAACCACCAAACGTAATTTCCAAAACAATATGTAAATAGTTTGAAACTGTTCGGTGTTCAACAATATTACATCGGATGAAATCTGCTGACATTTGTAATATCCATTTACGTATATTGGCCCTTCGAAGACGTCGTTTTTGTCATGAAGTGGACATTTGACCATCTATATTCATGAGATGTTTGGGCCTCGGATAGATCTTTCGGCCCACAGCCACCGAATTCTATTTGAATACGGATTAGATGGACCGTACGCAAACTACTGCTGTCAGATTAATGGGAATTTTGATTCTGGAATGATTTGTATTGTTGACGTCACAACTTTTTCCGAACTGAAATATAGCACTGATGTTGATTTCGTTACGGGGAAAAAATCTGAAGAATTATTTACAATTATCCATAGGCGCGCCAAAAAAAGGACTTCGGGAAAGATTTCTTTTGGCAAATTTTCTAAGGCAAGTATAGTTTTTAGAAATAATTCAACATAGATATGCTACGACGAAAAAAATAATTCATCTTCTAATTGACAAGAAGACAACAAAAACATGAAAGTTCATTAAACATTTTGACGAAAAACAATTTTTGATGAAGATACCAAGCATTGACATAGAGTTTCCCCTCAAAAGTATCCCATTCGTGATCTGAGAATGTATTAATGAGTAATACATTGAGAGAAAAGTGTTGATATCAACAATCTTCTTTAGTTGACTTATTAAAAAAATAGAACTAGATAACTAGTTAACCAGTTCAATATGTCATCCAATACAACCCCAAGCAATGTTACCTCACTGCCAGCCGTGACGTGATGATTTGTTAAAATCAGGAGATTTTGACTTTTTTCTCTATATAGTTTTGAATTATTCAAATTATACCATAGTTCGCTTGATTTTCAGCGTGTTTAACAATACTCTTTAATTTATCTCTATTTTTTTCGGCATTTTTAAGAGTTGCGTCATCAGCAAACATCACTATATCATTTGAAAAAAAAAATAAAAATAAAAAGATCATTGGTGTAAATGATAAACAGAAATGGTCCAAGTACTGACCCTTGTGGTACACCGTGTGAAAGTGGTTTGAAACTAGAGTATATATATGATTAACAAAAATACTCTGCTGTCTGTTCGTGAGATATGAATCCAAAAATTTGAGCGGTGCTCCTCTTACACCATAATAGGGAAATTTATTCAACATGAAATCATGGGATACACAGTCGAAAGCCTTGCTTAGGTCACACGGCGTTATGGCAGTATGTTTGTCCTTCTCAAGGCACTGGACAATTTTTTCCACAATTTTACATATTGCATCTATTGTTGAGCATTTCCTCGTGAATCCGAATTGATTTTTGTGTAATAGGCCATATTTTTCGAAATACATTAAATTGCTATATCCTTGCCAGTAGATGTTTTCTGTCTTTTTTTGAAGATGGGAATGACTTTTGATATGTTAGTTTATATCGTATATGTCGTATGTGTATGTATTTTTGAGAGATTTGACGACATCAGCAACCTCGTAGTTTACGACAGGATCTGAAAAAAAAGAGGTGCTTATATTTGGAGTTAGCTGGAATATCTTTCAGAAACTGAGTGACTCTTGTTTTGGTGACAGGTAGTCAGTTTATCAGGTTATCTGCTACTGTGACAAAATAGTCAACAAAAACCTCGGCATTCATCTGAACATTCACTGATTGTTTCTATATGGAACTTCTTTCATAGTAAACTTCCAGCTAGCTCTAGCCTTTTTTTTAGATCTAGCAATGAACTTGTTATACTTATGCATTTCGTTTGGTTAGGTTAATATTGATTCTGTAATTCTTATTATATTCATTATATATGGCTTTATCTGTTTGCCGGAGCTCTTCATCAAACCATTCGAGAGGTGGTTTATTTCGCTCCTCAACTTTTTTAAGAGGAAAATGTTTGGTAACCAGAGTCTGATAGGTATGAACCAGAGTGTTCATTAAAATATCAGAATCTAAATTTTCCTGATTGTTATAAATAGACCAGTCAACTAGACTAAGGATATTTTTAAATTCTTCCATTCTGGAATTATTCAACAGCCGTTTCCAATTGTTTTACTCTTTGTTGATTCATCCTAATCTCTACTGACTGAGCGTAGTGATCTGATAGATATGGATCAAAAACTTTACTAGTGTAAATGTCTTCGGGGAGGGTCGTGAGAATGTTGTCAATACACGTTGATGACGTATTTGATACTCTGGTATTTTAAATGATAACCCCAAATGTAGTGATAAGACTTCTGAGTACCGTTAATACTGTAGAATTAGAAGCAACCTTCTTAAATTGTTTTGTAAAGAACTCTAGAATTTTTTAAAGTTGACAAGGAATTCAGATGGATCTCCTGTACAAGAGCTATATATAGTAATTACTTAGACTTTTAGTTCAGTTATTACTACTGCATAAAATTCTGAGTGGATCGAAACATTAAACTTACTCACTTCAATGGACTCGACGTTGATATCAGATTTTGTAAATATGGCTACGCCACCATGCCTGTTTGTCTCTCTACTATATTGGAAAATTAGTTTAAATATTTTCAAATTCCCCGTCTGAATTTGAGTTTGGTCATTTAAGATTGCTTTCACGTTCCTTGGATCGTGTTTTCCGGACGTCGAAAATTTTTGCAGAAATCAATTCTCCGGACCGCTGCACCTGCTGGCCAGATGTTGGGATTCAATACTTTGGACACATTTTCTATATGTATGGAGGCTCTATCAGTACGGCTAAGATGTTTACAATCAAACTTTATTTCTGGAGCGGTGAGTTTGAACATTTCAATTAGAACCTTGAAAGTCATTTCTGATGCGAGATGGGATTTGATGCATTCAATCAATCAAGAAATAGCAGATGCCTTTTCATGTGAAGTTTCATTAATTTCATAAGGAATATAGGAAACATTATAAAAATTCAATTTCTACAAAATTTAGAATTTGTTGGAAACAATCCTGGAAATTTGGGGTGGCTCAGCCTGCCCTGCTTGCTCGAATGGACGACGCTGGCATCAATTGTTTGATATCTTCTGCGCTCAACTCATCATTAGTGCTGACCTCTCTGCCGAAGCTAGTTTGGTGCTACCTCCAAATAAATTGGCTCGAACTCAACGCACAAGTAAACATAAAGGCTGCTGACAAACAACCAACTACTCACTCGGGCTCGATAGAATAGCTTTGGCCTCATCAAACTACCTTATCACGTCTGCATCAGAGCATCAAGGGAGCCATAGCGAATTTGACGACGCAAGTGACCGCTACAAATTAGTGTTGCAAATAATAACTTTCGAGTCTCGGAAGTAATCGATTCGTGGGATAGAAGAATCCTTTAATGAGATTTATGAGGTTAATCAAGGATTCATATTGTGAATAGAAAAGGACCTCGCACATTTTTTATGTAAAATGGCTCTCAAGCAATTTCTCTGAAATTTTGATATGTTGTACATCCTGGCGTCCTTATAACGTAGTTCAATTTACAGATCCATCGATCCAATGACCAGTTTTCGAGCTACAGGGTATCAAAAATTCGATATTTCCTATATTGGGAATTTTGCATTGTTTTGATTTTTGTGCTTTAATTCGATCTTACCTAGAAATGAACTCATCGCATATATTAGTACCCCAATCGAATAAAAAATGATATCTATCTCACAAAAGGTGTTGCTACAACATGGCAAGACAATGACTACGTTTATCTCGCAACTTTGGATCCACTCAAAATGGGTTTGACTTGACTGGATCCGATCCATCTGATCGATATAAACAGTTTTTGGATTGGATTGAACCACTCAAGTCAACTCCATAAAATATAGGATTGGACCCAACCGATCGCCGACAAACGTCAGGTAAAAGTAGCAAAATTCAGATTGGTTGTATATCGTCTCAATTGTCTGTAATCCGATGAGTTTCTATTTCTCAAAATGGAGAAAAAAATAGTAATGACGAAAAAGAACGTATTGTTCAAAGAAGAGACCAGTTTTTTCGTTCAACTGATTAAGAAAAAAACGTTTTTTGGGATACATGGTTGACGAAAGGATTAGCGTTTCGCATATTTTCAACACCGATTCGTAAATTAATTCGCAAAGTACTTACAAGAAATTTTACTTTACGAAATTTGACAAATTGCTGTGAAGTTAGGTTTTTTCAATCGGATTGAAGCATAGGATTCCTCGATCCACTTATATATTGCGACATAAACTGAAGGGTGGTTTAACTTGACTCAATGCTATCGAATTTGAAGCGGATAGAGATCGTCGAGATAAACGTAGTCATTATTCATAGAAAAATATATAAATATCAATACCGTATTCGTTTTGATTTTTACTCAATCCGTTAAAACTGGAAAATGAACGGCTAGAATTTGACAATATTTTGAAACAGTATGGGTCTTCATCAAGTATATGAGTATTCATATGACTCTAACTCTATATAGTTTCTCAATAATAATATAGGTTTCCATATATAGGGTGACAATATTTAAATGCTTTGTTAAAAAAAAACCTATATCTCAACTTATATATTTCGTGAACAAAATTATATAATTATTACGAATTGCCCATAACTGTGACTGAGATATTGAAGTGAAACTGAAATGACTTTTGGAACAATTCACACCCATTAAATCCCCCGACTAACTCCAGCTAAATAATTTCAATAGAAATCCCTACTTGCGAACTCTCACTTGATTGTTGGTAAAAAATGCTCTCCTGTGGTATCAATTATATTCCAAACATGGCGAACGAACAAAAGTGATTCATCATTGGGGGGTTGACAGACAAGAGCCATTTTTCATATCCTAGAAACACTTGTGAGCAATTCTTCATTTCCCTGCTTTCATGGAATATAAATGATCCACATAATTTTCTGATTTGATCCCCCTGCTTCCCCCCCACTTCAATCAGGCCATATTATTTTTACAATACCATAGATGTTGTGTGATATCAAGCTTTATGAATAGCTGAAAATGGTAATAGAATTTTATATTTTATCTGTGTTCGGTCGATCAGAGGTGTGAGAAAGAATAAAATGTACAGGATTTCCTATTTTCAGGTTTTTTCTATTAAATAAAAATATTTTCATTACGAACACTCCATGCACTGAGAGATGTTCGAACAAACCAAAATACTAACCAAAATCATATTCGAGAAGTGGCTTGCTCAGTCAAGAACCTATAATATTTTCAGCAACAATTCCTAAAGCTTGATATAATCTACCATTCAAGTTATTACTAAAATAATATTAAATTACTTGATTGGTCAGGAGTAGGAAGGGGTAGTGAGAGGAGGGCCAATTCAGAAATTACAAAGCACTATATCTCGTGAAAATAGGAATATGAAAGATTGCTAACAAGTATTTCCAGGATATGAAAAATGGCTTCCGCCCGTCAACCACACAATTAGCTCCATGCACAGTTACCCCAACCACAATGATATTGAAAAGTCGATTTGTGAATTAACTGCACTACGTAATGCTAGGATGCTAGGATATACAGCATATCACAATTTCGGCAAAATTAGCCGAAACTAATACCACGAGTGCTTCAAAAATTATCGGATAAGATTTTTTTGGGAAGATCATTTTTTCCTCCAATTTGGATTGTGGCATGTAGATCCATATTTCTGACGAAACAAATTCAACAGAAATCTATAAAAATACATTGATTGAATTGATTCTGAACTTTCACGGAAGATGTCATACGCTCGTGAGCCTAATTGATTTTGACAGATCGAAAGTGAGAAATATTAGTGGAGTTCGGTATTATGATCGCAGATTGGAGCAGATTTCATTCACGTGGCCACAAATTAATCGAATCAGTCGGTAACAAACGAACGAAACGGACGAGATCAGCGTAAGCTTGACTTGGACAGAATGTTGTTAATCTATAACATTTGAATTTGGGTTGAACTGTGGATACCACAAATTAATCGAATCAGTCGGTAACAAACAAACGAAACGGACGAGATCAGCGTAAGCTTGACTTTGACAGAATGTTGTAAATCTATAACATTTGAATTTGGGTTGAACTGTGGATATCACAAATTAATCGAATCAGTCGGTAACAAACGAACGAAACGGACGAGATCAGCGTAAGCTTGACTGTGACAGAATGTTGTTAATCTATAACATTTAAATTTGGGTTGAACTGTGGATATCACAAATTAATCGAATCAGTCGGTAACAAACGAACGAAACGGACGAGATCAGCGTAAGCTTGACTTTGACAGAATGTTGTTAATCTATAACATTTGAATTTGGGTTGAACTGTGGATATCACAAATTAATCGAATCAGTCGGTAACAAACGAACGAAACGGACGAGATCAGCGTAAGCTTGACTTTGACAGAATGTTGTTAATCTATAACATTTGAATTTGGGTTGAACTGTGGATATCACAAATTAATCGAATCAGTCGGTAACAAACGAACGAAACGGACGAGATCAGCGTAAGCTTGACTGTGACAGAATGTTGTTAATCTATAACATTTGAATTTGGGTTGAACTGTGGACATCACAAATTAATCGAATCAGTCGGTAACAAACAAACGAAACGGACGAGATCAGCGTAAGCTTTACTTTGACAGAATGTTGTAAATCTATAACATTTGAATTTGGGTTGAACTGTGGATATCACAAATTAATCGAATCAGTCGGTAACAAACGAACGAAACGGACGAGATCAGCGTAAGCTTGACTTTGACAGAATGTTGTAAATCTATAACATTTGAATTTGGGTTGAACTGTGGATATCACAAATTAATCGAATCAGTCGGTAACAAACGAACGAAACGGACGAGATCAGCGTAAGCTTGACTGTGACAGAATGTTGTTAATCTATAACATTTGAATTTGGGTTGAACTGTGGATATCACAAATTAATCGAATCAGTCGGTAACAAACGAACGAAACGGACGAGATCAGCGTAAGCTTGACTTTGACAGAATGTTGTTAATCTATAACATTTGAATTTGGGTTGAACTGTGGATATCACAAATTAATCGAATCAGTCGGTAACAAACGAACGAAACGGACGAGATCAGCGTAAGTTTGACTTTGACAGAATGTTGTAAATCTATAACATTTGAATTTGGGTTGAACTGTGGATATCACAAATGAATCGAATCAGTTGGTAACAAACGAACGAAACGGACGAGATCAGCGTAAGTTTGACTTTGACAGAATGTTGTAAATCTATAACATTTGAATTTGGGTTGAACTGTGGATATCACAAATGAATCGAATCAGTTGGTAACAAACGAACGAAACGGACGAGATCAGCGTAAGTTTGACTTTGACAGAATGTTGTAAATCTATAACATTTGAATTTGGGTTGAACTGTGGATATCACAAATGAATCGAATCAGTTGGTAACAAACGAACGAAACGGACGAGATCAGCGTAAGTTTGACTTTGACAGAATGTTGTTAATCTATAACATTTGAATTTGGGTTGAACTGTGGATATCACAAATTAATCGAATCAGTCGGTAACAAACGAACGAAACGGACGAGATCAGCGTAAGTTTGACTTTGACAGAATGTTGTAAATCTATAACATTTGAATTTGGGTTGAACTGTGGATATCACAAATGAATCGAATCAGTTGGTAACAAACGAACGAAACGGACGAGATCAGCGTAAGTTTGACTTTGACAGAATGTTGTAAATCTATAACATTTGAATTTGGGTTGAACTGTGGATATCACAAATGAATCGAATCAGTTGGTAACAAACGAACGAAACGGACGAGATCAGCGTAAGTTTGACTTTGACAGAATGTTGTTAATCTATAACATTTGAATTTGGGTTGAACTGTGGATATCACAAATTAATCGAATCAGTCGGTAACAAACGAACGAAACGGACGAGATCAGCGTAAGTTTGACTTTGACAGAATGTTGTAAATCTATAACATTTGAATTTGGGTTGAACTGTGGATATCACAAATGAATCGAATCAGTTGGTAACAAACGAACGAAACGGACGAGATCAGCGTAAGTTTGACTTTGACAGAATGTTGTAAATCTATAACATTTGAATTTGGGTTGAACTGTGGATATCACAAATGAATCGAATCAGTTGGTAACAAACGAACGAAACGGACGAGATCAGCGTAAGTTTGACTTTGACAGAATGTTGTAAATCTATAACATTTGAATTTGGGTTGAACTGTGGATATCACAAATGAATCGAATCAGTTGGTAACAAACGAACGAAACGGACGAGATCAGCGTAAGTTTGACTTTGACAGAATGTTGTAAATCTATAACATTTGAATTTGGGTTGAACTGTGGATATCACAAATGAATCGAATCAGTTGGTAACAAACGAACGAAACGGACGAGATCAGCGTAAGTTTGACTTTGACAGAATGTTGTTAATCTATAACATTTGAATTTGGGTTGAACTGTAGATATCACAAATTAATCGAATCAGTCGGTAACAAACGAACGAAACGGACGAGATCAGCGTAAGTTTGACTTTGACAGAATGTTGTAAATCTATAACATTTGAATTTGGGTTGAACTGTGGATATCACAAATGAATCGAATCAGTTGGTAACAAACGAACGAAACGGACGAGATCAGCGTAAGTTTGACTTTGACAGAATGTTGTAAATCTATAACATTTGAATTTGGGTTGAACTGTGGATATCACAAATGAATCGAATCAGTTGGTAACAAACGAACGAAACGGACGAGATCAGCGTAAGTTTGACTTTGACAGAATGTTGTAAATCTATAACATTTGAATTTGGGTTGAACTGTGGATATCACAAATTAATCGAATCAGTCGGTAACAAACGAACGAAACGGACGAGATCAGCGTAAGCTTGACTTTGACAGAATGTTTTTAATCTATAACATTTGAATTTGGGTTGAACTGTGGACATCACAAATTAATCGAATCAGTCGGTAACAAACAAACGAAACGGACGAGATCAGCGTAAGCTTTACTTTGACAGAATGTTGTTAATGTATAACATTTGAATTTGGGTTGATTTGTGGATATCACAAAGTAATTTTTTCATTTTGATTTGAATTTTCAACACCAAACTATGACATAACAAACCACAGATGTAACATAAACATAACCACACATTCGAATCAATCGCATTCATCGGTTAAAATTTTCCGAGCAAAAAGATCAATCTCGGACAGAACGGATTTGAAAAACCGAACGATCAAAATATCTCCACTACAATCGGTTACAATAAACGAACGATACAGACTAATCAGATCAGTCCGACGTAAATATTGAACGCGGTTTTTTTACCAAGGACCATGCAGTTTTATCAAAGGTATTACTTTTTTTTATTTGGCAAAAGTATGAAAACAAACCGATTGATAAAATCACGAGTCCGTAGGACGAGTGAAAGTCTTCATTAAACGGTTTAGTCTCAAACCACAAGAAACAAATTGAATTTAACAAAAATTAATCGTTCGCCATCTTCATTTGAGTTCAGGAATATCGGTCTACAAGCGGCTACAATTTTGTCCAAGACGTAAAAGTCGTCGTTTGCGGTATCCACCGATTTCAGTTGTTTATACTTAACTCGTTGGCGATATCTGCCATGAACTTGGTTATATTCATGAGCTATTTACGTGTGTGAAATTTGAGTGTCGTTTATGTTATTATTATGTTAAAAAAGTGAAAAGTGAATGACTATTAATAATTAGTAACTTTTCATTCATGATAGTTTTTATTTTAACCTTGTATATAAGCCAATTCCATAGAATCGACGCGGTAAACCTTATAGTTTTGACAGTTCAAAGGTAAACAACGTTTTATCAAGGACCAGGCAGTTTTATCAGTATAAAACCGAATGATTGGCCAGAATAACAGGCTGCTATTGGTTGAAATACTAAAAACGTCACATTTTGACATGTGAAAAAAATAATCCGTATAAAGCCGAATGATTCGTCAAAATAATACGCTGCTATTGGTTGAAAATCCAAAAAAACGTAAAATTTTGACAAAAAATAATCTAGGTATTTAAAACAAATTTATCTGAAATTTTGGGACCTATGTTGTAGATCCAGGTAGATTCATTCAATTTACAGATCTTTCACCTTTGATTTTGGTGCTCCAAAATGAATTCACGTCATTATAGATGCATCTCATCTCTTCCCTTTCGGATATAAAATAATAGTTCACAAAGGATGTTCATATGACAACATGGCAAGATAATGTTTATAGAAATAGTGAATATCAATAGTAAATTGATGGATGTAGCCGTTACTACGTGGTAGGAGATCATCATGATAAATTAGGAATGAAGAATTCTATGTTTATGTATCACTTTTTATTGTCCTATATATGGAAATTTTCATCATTTTGAAATATACTTTGAAATAGAGTTTGAAAATGTCCATATAGGACTAAACTGCAGTAATGCAAGTGTTATAAATATGAAGTTGTACAAAAACATAAAAAAATTAAAATTGCCAATAACAATCGTTTTACCCAATCCATCAACACTGGCAAACAAACTGATATAATTTGCTTATTTTTTCAAAAGAGCATGGGTCTTTCCCCTGTCCAGAAGTATATAGTTCTCATTATACAGGGTGACAATTTAAATATTTACCGCTACTATGTCTAATGAAGAAAATGACAACGAATTTTCCATAAATGTTTCAAGGATATGAGGAGAGAAATGAAATGGCTCATGAAATATTTCACCCTCATCAACCCTCCCGATTTTCAGCCGCGCTTCATCCTTCAATATTTTGCGGCCTATTATTGTAGACTAGAGTTTTTATATGACACCACAGTGAGGCCTATCTGGCCGTTCAATTGGTCCCCTGCATCCAATCCATTCATCTGGAAAAATTTAGACTTTTTGGCCAACTTGTCACCCATTCCCCCTTTGAATATGGATAAGTAGAGAAAATAAAAGAAATTCATAGGTTTGGGAAGTTGGCAAAGGGTCTTCACTTTGGAAATTGGGATTTCTGGCTCCAGCAGAAGCTCCATGCAGAATTTGGAAGCTCAAGATTGAAACCAAGTGCGATTTTCGATTTTTCAATTTATCCGCTCTCGCGAGTTTTTCAACTTGTTCATTTGGTCAACCCTGAAGCCGGGCCCAACTAAAAAAGTTTTCTACTCGGATGTTGCCTATGTAAAGACCATAGCAAAGTGAAGGAACACAAAATTAAGCATGTAGGAGACGTTGAATTTTTGCCATGATCGATTTTGTGGCCCAAAATTTTCAAAAATTGATTTCGTGTATTGTGCCTCAACAAAATCGTCTTCTGCTTTGTTAGATTATCACTAGTCACTTTCTCAATAAAATAATCATAACGGAAGACATCGACAAAAAAGTAGATAGATATTTTTCCTTCGTACTGGAGTGGGTCTTGCTCGATTTCAAGAATATATGGAATTTGGAGTTTTCGAGGGATGGACTTTCATCTCAGCTTCTCACCGTGGTTTTAGTCGCGCGGCTTTCTAATTAAAAGTATATTTGTAAAAAAAATGTCACACATATTCGTGAGGTATTTGAAATTTGTCAACTGGTGTTAGGAGCATCATCATATTGAATTGTAAATTATTTTTACAGCCTTCTTTAAAAAACAGGAAGTTCATCATCAGTGACACATTATAATTACAACTTCCATCGATCATAAACTGAATAACAAAAAAATCAATATAATTTTTTTCATTTCATAGTAATGAGAAGTTACTTGTGTCTCACCAATTTAACAGTTCAAAAACATTTAAAAATTTTGGTTTCCACATTTTGGCGAAGGCGCCGTTGATTTTGTTGATTTCATGAATATTTTAACATATGAAAATTCATCCCCTCTTTGAAACAGATGGTTTCTTTCTACTTCCAAGCATTTACAATGGATACATTTAGTCTCTGGGTGTCAAACATACATACAATCTCAGATGATTAAGGTGTTAACATATTGGAGAATAGTTTCAAAAACAGTGTTTTCACATTATGGCGAAAGTGCAATTGTAATTCAATATACAGATAATCTCACGATGGACGGAAAATAGTTCACAATTTGACCAATTAACTATTGTCCAACCCCGTCCCAATGAATAACGACAAGTAGGTATAAATAAATAGCTGAATTATCTAAGATGCGTATAGGTAGTTCATTTAGAGACGTCATAACAATGATTGTTGAACATGGTCTACAACTCTTTCTGCTTTTAATCCGCACACTTTCCACACAGAAGCTTATTTCGCATACAAACTAGTCAACGCTGTTTGTCACCGTGGTCTCATCGCCGGACAATAATTATCAATTGCCCTAATTCTACCTATGTTTCGTGCGCTGCCGCGCTGTGAGAAGTACTTTAGCTTTTGTGGGTCCTAGCTTTTCATTTGTACATGACAGAGTGTCAAATGGAACGGAGTTTTATTCATGGTCTTATCATCTAAAGTATGGAGAATGTTTCTGAGGTGCAAGGAACTAGATACATCCTTGTAGGACTCTGCACGAAAATTCATTAAATATAATTCAACGTTCGTCATGGTATTAGCCGGGAAAGTCATTGTTTTCTCAGGGATTTTCGACTCAATTATTCCTATTGTATATGATTATGGCAATGAGCGTCGTTCTGGTACATCTTGTCTCTCTCTTGACAAGCTCATTGTGAATAATGCAGATTTATTCATTTGTATTATTAGTTGAAATATTCATGCAAGTTTTGGGTATTGCTTTGGTTGAGGGGCTGGAATTGACATGGCACCCGTGGTTTAGTGAACGCTAGGCTGCGGGCGTTGTTTCAGCTCCTGCCTTGACATGGAAATTTTATTGAACTATTTGTTGCAGACATAAGTTATCGTCTGCAGAGACCTACCCTATACTGATGAGGGCAAGAATCCATGAATCGATCTATAGTTGGTCCAAATTTTTCAATGAACATTTCCATGCAATTAGCAATTGCAGAGTCATCCTTGTAGAAATTCATGAGATGTAATTCAAAGTTCGTCGTAGTATTAGCCAGGAAAGTAGTTGTTTTCGAACCAATTATTCCTATTGTATAGGATTATGGCAATGAGCGTCGTCCTGGTAGGGCAGGATATCTTGTTTTTCTTTTGACAAGCTCATTGTGAACAATGCAGATTTATTCATTTACCCAGTATATTTTTTCAATATTGGTTAGAGATCGTCATAACGAATCCAGCGATTCTATGTTTGGTGGGTTTATGTCAAACGGATGCGAAGTTATAAAAAAAAAACTTTCCCATAACTCCAGTGGGTGCGATACTTTCAACCCTCCGAATCGTATGTCTCAGTCATACGCATCAGACACATGATGGAGTTACTTGCCCATATCTCTGCAGTCGTTTGACATAAACCCATCTAACCTGGTATCACTGGATTCGTAATGATGATCTTTAACTAATAATGATAAAATAAACTGGATGTTCCATCTAAAAAAATGACTAATGTCATCATTACTTAATTGTATTCATTATATTTGCATATTGAGAAATAATAAATATATTCATTACTTCATGTATGTCCTATATACAGTATCGGAAAGTTCTCATCGGGGTATAGACAAATCTATGCGAGCAACAAGGAACGCAATGATATGATAATACTACATGAACAAGAGAGACGCACTACTGTACGCCACCCCTACTACCTCGTCCGTCGAATTAATAGCCACGTTGATATCCCTTCCTCGGGCGAGTCGAGGAGAAATTGTCATGCTCTCTCAACATAATAGCGAGCTATTCTTTACGCCCGTATGAAACCACCATACCCCCGATGAAAACTTTCCGATACTGTATGGTGTCTGCAGAAGCTCCAAAATACAAAAGTCCGATTTGATATTTATATGCTACTTCTAGTCTGTGGTATTCGATTATTTTGGCAAAAACACCGTGACGATTTTTTTATTGAATTAAAATTGTTCAAATTGTTTGTACAATGCACGGGTTTGTCTATAACTAGAGCAAGATGTTGAACTAACGAGACGATACAGAATGTGTTTTGGAAGGGTGCATTATGGGTATATGGCAGCAACTAAGTAATATTTTTCCCAATACCCAAATACAGATTATGTTTGAACCACTGAGCTATTGAATCGACAATTTCCCTCATATTATAAAAATCAATGAAATGCCATCATTTTATCATTTCAAAACAACGAGAACAGGACTTTTTGAAAGCACTGCCTCCAGTCCGTGGTGTTTTCAAATCGTTGTTTCGCTTCTTCATTGTTTATACATATCCATAGTTACGACAATCACGGTGAATATACTGTTACAGACCTGAAATTTGATAAAGAATTATTCGAGATCGTTCGATGAATTAGATGAAAAAATCTAGAAGCACTAACTTTTGTTCTGGATCAATCGTCGAAGATTCTTATTGTGTTCTATTCTTCATTTTTCTAGAACTTTATTTTTATATATAAGCAATGCATTTGTGAGATGAAGTTAGTTAGTTAGGAAGTTACCTTGAGAGAATTTCAGTTTTGACAGTGACTTGTATTACAGTGTTGTCAAGTGAAGTTTGAATAATAAAGCCAAGTCCATACCAGTGTACACTTATTTTTGAACCCGAAGACGCAACATTTGGTGACATCGGCGGAATAAGTGTTACTGAAGAAAGAAAAGTAAGGCAGTTTTCCAGTATTTGATGGTGAATACTCGAGCAAATAATTACGATGAGATGGCGACATCATCAGATATCCTTGAGTTTTTAAAGAAGTTCAAGAAGTCAGAGGCGGAGTTTAGGGAGTCAACAGAAGGGTCCAAGACGTCGAAAAGGAACTATCCAAAATAGATGAACAGGTGGCACGAGAGGTGAACAAGAAATTCAACGAAGAAGTGGATAGGATCAAGGAGAGGCTGGAAACGTTACACCTTCCACACAAGCCAGCACCCTCTGAGGAAATCTCCCACACCAGCCAAAGGCCATCCTCACTGACAACTCCGATAAGGCCTACACAAGTGAACATTTTGAAGCCTCCAACATTTTATGGGCAATCCTCGTGGTCCATGTATAGACGTCAATTTGAAGCGGCGGCAAACGCAAAGGGCTGGTCCGAGGAATATTCTAGAATCGTTGTAGCTTTGGAAATCAGATATGGACAGCAGTATCTCAAACAAGTGTTTCAGAGCCAATTAAAGAGTCGATACCAAAAATCCAACGAAACCCTACAGGAGTATGGAGCCGACGTAGAGCGACTCATTAATTTGGCATACCCACAAGCACCGAAAGAGTTCATAGAACAAATTGAGGTGCAGACTTTCATCGATGGTTTGAGAGATACTGACATGCAGCAAACCCTTCGACTAGGACGACTTCAAACCATAAGCGCAGCACTAACAGCATCTTTGGAGTTCGAGGCAACAATACAAACGTCAGTTTGACGGTTCAACTCTTCAACTGAGATTATTGATACAAGATGAACCGTTCTTGCAATACGCATATAGTCCATAATAATATAAAGGATTCGTGAAATTATCTAATCGAATATCCCTTCAAAATGTAGACTTTTCAAAATACTTTCAACTTGCCAGGCACTCAAACTGTGTTGCTGTACAAAGCACCACTCGAGCAAGCTCTCGTGATTGCCAGCAAAGTGAAAGTATTATTTGAAAATTCTCCATTTTGTGGGGATACTATCACTGATAACAAACTAATGCCCAAAACGTTTGAATTCTATGCATTATTTCTCCTACAGTTCAAAAAGAAATATTGAAATTGATCTTTCGAAGAAAAGTAATTTATATATCAAGTGAGTAAGGTGATATTTTTTTACGAGTAGGAAATGTTGACGCACGTAGGCCGAGTGCGGAATTCCAACGAGTGAAAAAAACACTTTACTCACGAGTTTCATATAGTTTTTTTTCTACAACTGTCAAAAAAAATAACCAATTCATATTTTTTGCAAATATGAAATGAATTTAGCATATTTTTATTGATTCATTATTCGAACAAAGTTCGAAGAGTATGCCGGAGAGTTGAGTTTCAAACAAATGAAACGAATAATTTCTACAGAGTCAAAATCCCTTTTCTCTTCACACTATCCCGCAAAATGGAAAATTTGAAGCGAATATTAAAATAACATATTCATCGAGGTCAATATCATTATTATTAATGTTGACTTGACTTTCGACTAACTAGGTTTAGGTTTAAATGTGAGTGAGCCCATATCAGGCTCTCCACTGCGGCCAATGGCCTATTGTGGCTTTCTAACTAACTAGTCCATCGAAGTAACTTTTCATTTTCTTAGATTTGTATTCTAAATAAATAAACAATCCGCGTGAAGCAACGAATACCTTTTTCTTTCTTTGAACTATGTCAAGGAAATCTCATACTTGCACTATCCACGATTTTCTCCGTTCAATCTTCATCACTTTTCATTTCTAATTAAATTGAAATCATAGTTATCAAGAATTCGTTATCTGGATAAATGCCTACTTTCACAAATTTCATAAGTTATTGTTGTCAATTAGTTTCTGACGATCAAACAGCCATAACTACCTTGGATTACCTAGTGTAGATTGGGTCGAATAGTTCCTTAGAGGTATATGCTATTGTTTTGAATATATTCACCGCGATAGTTTTGAATTTTGATAATACTTATTCAATAGTAAGAATGCTAAGAATATTATTGGTGAAACATTCGTATATTAGATATTTACAGGTTATTAGTTGCCAAAGCAAATGAGAACTGGCTTTAATACAGGATTTTGTTATTATTCGGATCTGTCACTGTTGTTGCATGAAACTGTCGGTTGCCTAGCAACAGCCGTTATAAAAAGGGCACTTTTTTACGCTTTTCCGTTTAATAATGAAATCGTATGTTGATAGTGAAATATTGTAATTCTTAACGCACACAAACCACACAAAATGTATTGGAATATTTGGTTAGTTATACTTCGTGGTATTTCGATAGTGCAGATATTTTTTTCACTAATCGCAAGTGGGAACTGCTTTAACTATTACCACAGAGAGTGAATTATGAGCCATATTGCACTAACATTATAGAGTATTCTACCTGATTTTTTGAGAACATTTGTAACTTCAAGGATCAGTCGTAATTATATCCTCGGGGTGAAATCGATTTCAGCCAAAACCAAATTGTGTTGTGATACCTATATATCTTCGCTGAATTCAATTTTCGGTCCAATTCGAATGGGAATTCATAACTCTTATAATGCCCCGAACACTTTATCCACTCATCTACATTCTCCAGCAGAGTCGAGTTGAGTGTGCATTGGCCGTTGAATGAAATGAATTCCTTTTGCTGAAGGTAAAGGCACTTCCTGCTGGCCAGGAAACAATTAATAGGATAGCGAGTGCTGCAATAACTATAGAAGAAACAATTTTTGAGCTCATGTAATGGAACGAAACCATGTTTGAAACTTTGAACAAGCTATCATAGTTGACGAAATTACATTTTCTACGGAACTAGTGAAGAAGAGTAAAATTTTGTCTGGAGTTATTTTGAAGTAGCATAATTCTAATCTCCTTCACTGTTGAGTGATGTCATGATTTCAATTGTAGGAGGAAGATTCATCACATACAATATACAGTGTCCGGTATAAAATTAGCAGCATATGGAAAACTTTTTTATTATTGATTTGTCAAAAAATATCAAGATTTATGAAAACCCCTGTTTCACCCCAAACCTGAATTGCAAACACCGAATTTTAATTTTTTTCGACCCTATACGAGGGAGATTGAAAAAATTCTTCGTTTTCAAAAGAATATGATCCCATCACTTTAATTTTTACGGTAGAATGAGCCGGAGTGCTCGAGAGATCGTGCGTGTAAGGTCATTAGGAAATATTATTCAGAATCGAATGTTGATCCAGTAATTCGAATCATAGCCATCTATGACCAATATAATTTTTCAACTTTTTTTCCCATTTTCTCCTCATCGCCCGTACGACATAAGGAATACTGTTGTAGGCGGATAGTATCTTCTTAGATATGATGCTATAACTCTACTCTCTGGATGTCCTCACCTTCCTCTCTCTATCAGGAAATAACATTTATTGAATTTGTTTGGATTTCGTTTATCTTTTTTTGCAATTTAAATTCGAAATAACAAATATAAATGCGGATCTGAATACTAGTCATACCTCGATAAATTTGAACGGTTTGATGTGGAACAATGAAACAAAAAATGTTTTGAAGGGTATTCCGATACTACTTTTTGAGAGAAAAAACATTGCAATTACTGGGGGCACATTAACTTAAAAATTTCGAAAGCCATAAAGATCGAAATTGGGAAAAAAATTATGGACAAAATTCAAAAACATTTAGATGGTTGTAAAGAAAATTGAATTCTCTTTTCAACGATGTGCCACTGATCCCCCATGCCAGTTGTCGTTGGGCCCCCCGCGCCCCCTATTGAGCAATCACCATATTTTTCATTTCAAAAAGTAGTATTGGTGAAACCCTCAAAACAGTTTTTTATTCATGTTTCTACGTCGAACCGTTCAAAAGTTTACAGGGGGGACTATTAAAAGCCGCACTGTATGGAAAACGAGTGATAGTGGAGACAGCGCAGTCTGTTACTCGGTTGGAATGAAAATTCGCGATGCTCGTGCTTCCTCACGTTCGCCTCTGGCTAGCGCTCGGAACTTCCCACTCGCATCGAATTTTCATTGTAACCTTGTTACAGAATATACTATTACATATTTACTCAGGTTACGTTACGCCATGTGATTTTGTTTTAGTTATTTTCTCTTCTTGTTATAACATGTTGAACACTCATGTTAGAACAATTTGGTTCATGGGCTATTAATTAATCGGGCAAGTGGCCGCATCATAGAAATTATAATATATATACTTACTCTAGAAAGCCAATTCAATGGGACGAAACTGTTGTAAAAAGTTCGATGCATTATTTAGTGCACATGATCAGGACCAGTTTCATTCATACCAGGGTGGGTTTCAGTGAGATTTTTAAATGATTCATGATATTGAGTAAAATCGATTTCAGGGCAGTCTATGAGACACGAAAAGTTTTGGTGGGCATACCTATATGTTGTGAAACTGATTATATCCGAGAAATTCATCGAAAAAAAAATAACAATGAAAAAATATATCTTGAGTAGGTAACTATTAGTGACGTTTCTGAAATATACCTATTTTATGTTTTTTAACAAGGACCACTTGAATAATTATGAAAACATACTTGTTCAGCAAACAATAATATTATCCATTATTTTCTCTCACAGGCTATTCCACCAAAGGCAAGTTTTATGCATATTATAAATATCTTACCTGACTGCTATTTCAGTAGTAGGTGTACAAGAAACATGAACTATCACCAGGAACATTTACTGTGTTTTCAACAAAAAGTACTTCCAAGTTATCATTCATTTCAATACGTTGGGATCTATATTTTGCATCGTATGGTCATGCAATTCTTGAAGAGTTCTTAAAAAAAAAGTGTTAAGTAGTATTGGTTTGCATAATTTCAGATGTGGTTTTATAATTATCAATCAGAATTCCTTAAAAAATGCAATCTTTTATAAAACTTACATCATGAATGAATTGAACAGATTTTATAATTTAACTTCATAGTTTTTTCGTAAAAAAAGACTTGGAACTACATTTCGTTTCAATAATATTCGACTACTCTTTATATAGGTATACATCGCATGAAGAAATTTTTTTGCTGCATATGACATTTTTTTCAGTCAGATGCTCCACGGTAGGATCTCTTCCCAATGCTCTCTCGTCAAGCTTAAAATTATTTATACAAGCCAAACACGTAAAGAAAGAATTATTATTCTTAGTTTTATCAAAGATGGGAGTTATTTCTGCTCTATTTATGTTATTTATTAGATTTGCCATCAACAATTCATATTCAAGTAGGTACTTACTAAAAATAATGGATTTCAGGAATATTTCCTTTATTTCCACACCATAGAAACAAGCACGTCAACATTGTCAAAATTAAAATTTCACTACAGAAAAACCCGAAAACCAATAACATACACACTACCGATGAATAATTGAAGCAAACAACAGTAATAAGAAAAGCACATCTAAATAAACACAATAACGTTAATGGTTAATTTCACAATGAACACAAATCGCCTAAACCACACCAAACTAACCCAAACCGGCTCTGGCAAACTTCCTGCCTTCCTCTGCGGCAATTGAAAACTGTTAAGACTGTTGCACGATCCCAACAATTCAACGGAAATTTGGGTAGGCTTCACAGTAATGTTAGATTATTTTCAACAGAATCTCGACTACAAAGGTAAAATTTTCTGAAATTCGTCAACGCTGCAGAGCTAGGAGACTGGTTATGGGCATGCGCATTGATGAAAACATTTGGAATTTTACAACACTGAGACAGAACGGCTCAGGTATAGAGTTAGCAAGTAAATAAGACAGAATGCAGCTTCCAGGCGATTTTTATTGTAACAATCGCATGTACAAACGTAGTGCTAAAAGTAAGAAACTTTGGTTAATCTGACATTAATTTACAATAATAATCCTCTTACCTAAAAGTAAGAAACACCAGGCTTACGAAAATTATTTTGATATTTATCAAAATGATAACCTTGCAACCAAAAGGGTTGTTTCGATTCAGCAGTACGTGAGTTTATCGACAAGCTCGAAATAAATTCACCGTTCCCAGAAACAGTAATGTTGAATCTCACAAAAAAGTGTTGTAAAAAGTACGGCTTGACCGGCGAAACATGAGGAATCATTTATATATTTTGTAGGCAAGGCAACCAGGTATACATCTATTTGCATATCGAGTTGTATAGGTACTTCAAGGCTTGAAGTTAGAATTAATGTAAGCCAGAGTATGCAAAACTGGCATGAAATAGGGGAAACGTGGGTAATTCTGCCTCAACTACCCCCCCAAGCTGTTGCTACCGGTAGAACCACGAATTCACGGTTGAACGGCTTCTACCTTAGGAAAATATCTTCGAAGATGACTCGCATGAAAGGTGCCTCGCTCGCGGTTAGTCTCAGGAGCAACTAGGACGTAAGAAGCATAACTTACTTGTGTTTTCACCCGGTAAGGTCCTTCAAATAAGAGGAGAAACTTCTTAATTTCTCAATTTATCGCAGATGATCGTGTATTTGCACGAAGTAAAACTAAGTCACCAGGAACAAATTTTGTATAGGGTCTTCCTGGGTTATTAACTGCCCTCCTGGCAGCCTTACCTTCGAGAGTTTCCCGAGCGAGAAAAAGCTTTTGTTCATGTCCGATGATGGGTATGTCAGGCGGGCGTAGTCTTTCTGGTAACAATTTCAACCTTTGACCCCCAAATTGCAGTTCATTTGGGGTGAACCCCGTTGACTCATGCACAACGTTGTTCAAAAAGTTGCCAAATTTTACCACTTCAAATGCCCATCTGGTATGTTTGTCATGACAGTATGCTCTGAATAACCTACCGAGTTCCTTCATTATTCGTTCTGAAGGATGGGCTTCGGGATGTCTGACTGAGGTAAATATCGCTTGGATATTGTATGTATCCAACGTTTGCTTCCACCGAGGGGAAGAAAACTGAGTACCCAAGTCCGATATTATTTTGTTCGGAATACCTATAGTAGGGAAATAGTCCACTGTCAATCGATTCAGGCAAGACCGAGTAGTGGCCTTTTTTAGCGGGTAAAGTACGACATATTTTGTGAAGATGTCGAGAACAACCAAAATGTAGCAAGTTCCTGCCCTACTGCGAGGAAGAGGGCCATACAGATCTAAAGCCACAATTTCTAGTTTCGAAGTTGCTACTATCGGATGTTGGGCTGGTTTTGGTAATATTGTTGCCTTTGTTTTCTGACAGACTCCGCACTTTTTGATACTGGCCTTGATGTCTCTAGACATGTTGGTCCACCAAACTTCCGACTTGAGAGCCAACCAACATTTGTATGAGCCAAAGTGCCCAAGGGTGACATGATAGGCCTCAATAAAATTTTCTTTCAGTGTCGACGGTACACATAACAAACTGGGTTCGTCGTCACTCCTTCGATGGTAAAGTATGTCATTGTGCAGAATGAATTTTCTCTTTACGTTATCATCCACCAATAACTGTTCACGGATACTATTAAGTTTATTATCTCCTAATTGGTATTGCCGAATATTTTTCAGAATTTTCTGAAACTCATTTGGAAGCTTCCACATATTGAGTAAGCGAAAACATTTGTCATTAGTTACGGGGAACCTAGCGCAAGCAAATCGAGACAGCGCATCGGCGACGGAGTTGTCGCGCCCTGCAATGTGTTTCACAGTAAAATCGAACTCCTGCAGTGCCAAAGCCCATCGCGTGATACGAGGAGACAGTAGCCTACAGGTGTTCAAGTAGGTTGCTGCCCTATTGTCGGTGTATACGACGAAGGAATTTCCCAGCAGGTATACGCGCCATTTCTGTAGAGCAAAAACCAATGCCAAAATTTCCTTTTCAGTACTACTGTAACGACGCTCACGGTCAAGTAGCAGCCTGCTCGCCCAAGCAACGGCCTTGCGTTCACCTTTGACGAGTTGGTACAGCTGCGCCGCAATGCCCACATCGCATGCATCCACCTCGACATAAAAAGTGAGTTTGGGGTCAGGAAAATAAAGCATTGTCGCTCCTTTTTCAAACTCTCAAACGCTTCGTCTTGAGAAGGACCCCATGACCATGGAATCTTTTTTCGAAGCAAGGCTGTGAGTGGCTCCGTTAAGGCGGCAAATTTGGGACAAAATGACCTGTCATATTGGCAGAGTCCCAAAAATTTTTGTATTTCATTCGTATTCCGAGGCTTCCTATAATCTTGGATGGCTTGGATGCGACTTGCGTCTGGTTTGAAACCGTTTTCATCAAGCACATAACCTAAAAAATGTACCTCTTGACAAAATAACTGATATTTTGTCAATTTTAGAGTGAAACCGGCCTCGCATAATCGGGAAAAGACTAATTCGACATGTTTAATGTGATTTTCTAGTGAATCACTTATAATGAGCAGGTCGTCAACATATGGCACTAAAAAGTTAGAATATTGGGACCCAAAAATTGTATCGATTGCACGCGTAAATGATGACACGGCATTTGCGATTCCAAAAGCTAGAACGTTGAAAAAGTAGCTTCGAGTTCCAAACAAGAAACCTGTATATTTTTTTACATTCTTCTTTGAGAGGGATCTGCCAATAGGAATTATTCAAATCTAGTAGCGTCTTATATTTGAATCCGGTCAGTGACCGCATGTTTTCTTCAACACGACGGGGTAACTCGTGATCTTTTTCGGTTATTGAATTCAATCGCCGGGCATCTAAGCAAACGCGTACAGTGCCGTCCTTTTTCAGTGTGGTCATTAGCGGCGAAATGAATGGGGTTGACCCACGAGATATCACCCCCCACTTTTCCATCTGGTCAATGGTTTTTTGGACAGTTTCCCGGTGAGCTATTGGGATTGGGTAAGGTTTCACAAAAAAACCCTTTTTATCTTTCACCTTGATTTCGTGTTCATACATGTGAGTTAGTCCAGGCTTACTTGAAAAGATAGATTGGTATTTGTATAAAATATTCTCAAATTGTTTTTTCTCCCCTGTAGGTATATGGCAACAGTTCAAGATGACGTCAAAATCGAGTGGCAAGTTATTCTCCTGGGGACCATTTACCATAAAATTTCGATTATAGTTTATAGTTCGAATGCTTACTGAATCGGGAGATCGATATTCATGAAACAATTTTAATTCTGGGATTGTTATCGTCTCATTATTCCAGGAAAATACAATTTTCTCACTGTCCAGGTCCAACCTAGCACGGACTAATCTTAAAAAATCGATTCCCAAAATCACCGGATAAATTAGGCCTGAAATCATAAGGAACTCTTGGACAAATTGACATTCGTTTAAAATGAAAGTTAAATTAGCTTGTAAATTGACTTTTTTTTGTTTAGTTTTATAGGCCCCCGAAATGCGCACGCCACTGCAGGGAAACGTTGGTATGATATCGTGAAAATTAACGAGCTGTGACCATACTGTTTCGGAGAGAGCACAAATTTGACTTCCCGTATCAATTAATGCCGGAAAATTGAAATTATAAAGTTTTATTCTTACAATCGGTGAACGATCATCCAAAAGAGTATGTTTTAGATCGCACTGATCGTCCAACAAATCCTCAAGTGGATTATTTTCGATTTTTTCGACCCTATGTAAATTTCCAGTTACAGTTGGGCCTCCCTGTAACCAGCCTGGTCGTTTCCCGAGTCGTCGATTTCTTCGGCGCTAATCACGGAAACGTTTTTTGTGTATTTTTCATTTTTATTGAAAAATTTTTTATTCTGAAATGGTTCAGAGTTTTTATTATCGAACCTGTTATGAGAATAATACGGGTTAGTTTTGACATTTGGTTGAGGTGGCGAGACAGAACTACCTTTGTTATGATAATAAATATCTGCACGCCTCAAATGTGCCAGTGCATCTGATAATTTATTACATTGCAACAATAAAGCAGATATATAAGTTCTAGAAATTGTCACCAGTAACATTTTCTCTGGATATGGTGGCTCTAAGTGTTTTGACAATAATACAAATCTGTTAAAAAAGTCTACAAATGACTCTCCCTCCTTATAACATTTAGTTTCTAACTTGGTTCTTGTCTCCCACTGAGAGTAATCATTCCAGTAATTTTCCAAAAAGGCTTTTTTAAATTCAGTATAACTCGAAAATGTATCAAGAAAAGCATCTGCCCAAATTTTGGCAGAGTTTTTTAATAAATCGGCTACAAAATATTTGAATTGTCTATATTCCATTTGTTCCACCTTAAAGCCATTTTGGAGTTGATCCAGAAAATCTACAGGGTGTATGCGGTCACCATCGAATATTGGGGGCATTTTGGTTGCAAAATTATTATTTCTAGCACTAGCTACACAGTTAAATGGATAATTATTTTCCTGACTATCATTTACATTAATATTTTGCAATTGGTGAATAACATTTGTCACTAAATGTGTTACAGCCTCCGGAGTGATAATGAAGTTCTGGTTTCCCGGTACTGGATTATTTTGCATGTTATCTAAATGTGCTGGAATATAAGTTGATGGAGGATGTCGCCGAAAATTTTGTGGAATATGCAAATTTCCACCACTGTGTACAGCCTGCAGGTGCTCGGCATGCTGTCGCGGAAAATCTTGTGGAATTTGAAAATTTCTGCCATTGTTCACCCCCTGTAATTGGTCAGCAGACTGTCGCGGAAAATTTTGTGGAATATGAAAATTTTCGCCACTATTTGCGGTCTGTAGTTGTTCAGCAGGCTGTCGCGGGGGTGGAGCCGAAAGAGAAAATGGAAAAATCCTACCTTGTTCGACGGTTACAGGTGTCGGTCTTACTGGTTGTTCCCTCAATTCTGCCAAACGGTTTTTTCTTCTCAGGTTATACCCCTGATTTTGTGCGATCGGTGTTTGATCGGTAATTGGCTGTTTTCCATTCATAATTTATACTTGCTCCTTAAGTAGGGCGCCAAAAGATGAGACAGAACGGCTCAGGTATAGAGTTAGCAAGTAAATAAGACAGAATGCAGCTTCCAGGCGATTTTTATTGTAACAATCGCATGTACAAACGTAGTGCTAAAAGTAAGAAACTTTGGTTAATCTGACATTAATTTACAATAATAATCCTCTTACCTAAAAGTAAGAAACACCAGGCTTACGAAAATTATTTTGATATTTATCAAAATGATAACCTTGCAACCAAAAGGGTTGTTTCGATTCAGCAGTACGTGAGTTTATCGACAAGCTCGAAATAAATTCACCGTTCCCAGAAACAGTAATGTTGAATCTCACAAAAAAGTGTTGTAAAAAGTACGGCTTGACCGGCGAAACATGAGGAATCATTTATATATTTTGTAGGCAAGGCAACCAGGTATACATCTATTTGCATATCGAGTTGTATAGGTACTTCAAGGCTTGAAGTTAGAATTAATGTAAGCCAGAGTATGCAAAACTGGCATGAAATAGGGGAAACGTGGGTAATTCTGCCTCAACACTTTTCAGAGTCCCACGAAGAGGGGATTGGCATTCTAGAGTAAGTATATATATTATAATTTCTATGGGCCACATTGATAGCAAATGGATTGTGAAGGACCTGTATCGTACAACTTGACTTTATCACAATCTTCCCATCTCGTTGCCTAATACTGTATTGAGCACTTAGTAGTCCAGCATACCAAGAAAACATTCCTGTTCGTTAAAGAGCTCTCAGCTCCTAGTTAAGGCATTCTACCAGTATTATATTGAAATATTTCATTGATGCAGCTACATTTCACCGAGATATAGTGTTTATCTCGAGGAAATGGCAATAATTCCAGTGATTTATTTCGGTGGACGGATTCGGATGGGATATATTCAGCTGCGGAAATGCATAAAACTGAATTGTATCTCTGAACTTCAGATGCGAATTAGGCAGAGTTGTTGTTGTAAGATATACTTTGCGTATTTTCAGTAGAGTGGCCGTCTGAAAGGAAAAGAAAATGCAAATATTATTTCATCAGTTGAACAACTTCAAGGAAAGGCAACTGAAACTACAAAAAAGGAATACCTAATCAACCAAAGTTTTTTCCCATAGCAATGTGTAATCATCAACTAACAGTAATTACACACCTGGCGGTGATTTTTTGGTAATTTGGTAATTTTAACTAGTTGCTATAGAAATCTCACGAGTGGACGAAGTCCACGAGTGGGATTTCAAGACGAGTGCTAATCAAGTTAAAATTATAATAGTAATCCGGCGTGATTAAAACGAGAGTATCTTTATTGAACAGTCATAAAATATGTTCACAATTGTGGTATGTAATGGTGCAATTATTGAAAGTTAATGTACAATTTCCTTGAGATACAATGGTCGAAACAGTGTCTCCTCTTGAATTATTGATCACGCTTGCGTGGTGCTCTTTTTCAAGTTGCAGATAGGGTTTGATGGAGCTTGCAGATGAGTGTCATGTTATTTTCAACAATTGCCGCTCACCTACTCAACTCCGACGAGTTGTGTTATATCGGAAGAACAATACAAATAGTTTGTATCCTATTTTTAGGATCCAAGCCAATCTTCTGAGCCGTTTGTTTTGTCCAATTTTCCTACTGGGAGATTTTTGTACCACCCCTTGGAAAAAGGTTCCTGACAATTTGGATTGGGTGTCAAAAATAAACGATGAATGTGTGTATCTGCGGTTCTTTCCAACATTATTCATGAAAGAGACGTAAACCTAATTTTTGTTGGTGTCATTTTTATTTGGCGTTAAAAATTTGCTATCAGTTAACCTGTGTGATCCACCTTGTACTGATGCTTTTGTCCCTTCCCCGCCTCTCCATGCCAATTCGTAGCTAGCAGTATGGTAAAACTTCCTCTGTGAGCCATATGGAGTATTTTCGTCCCATGTTGCTAAAATTTTTGCAATTTCTTCTTTCCTGAGAGCAGCAGAAGATGATTTTCTTTTTTCGGAAATATGTTGAAGTTCTCGACGTTTACAATTTCCTGCCTTTCGCGTAGTCTTAGATATCAGTGAACGGATCGATGGTTCTATTATACTCCCTGAAATGTTTTTTCTGGATGAATTTTGCGGTTCCATTCCAAAAATTTTTCACAAAAGATTCTTTGTAGTTCTTTCATTTTTTTTGCGCATGCGTTATATGCCTGGTTCTTCATAATTGATGCGATTTGTTTCACCTACAGACAATAACTAATGTCTGCAACAAATGATTCAGCAAACTCTCCATGTGAAGGCAGAAGCTGAGACACCTCCCGCAGCCTAGCGTTCACCAAACCACGGGCGCCATCTGATGATGATACTGTAAAATAAAAAAAAAAAATCGTTCAGTGCCGCAGTGCAAAACTTATTCATTTTCAAAATGTGTCCATGCACTCTTTTTGCAGAAACTATCAGAATATTCTGAATATGGAGTAAGATAAAGATGAAGTTTGTTTATAATTGGTGTTAATCTATCCAATTATGTTCTAGACACAAAATGTGACATAAGAACGATTGATAAAAGATTCCATCTCAAAAAATTACAGAAATTAGTGCATTTAAACATTTCCAACTTAAATACTGAAATTCTTGGTGATTCTGAAATTGGAGCGATAAATGAAATGGGAAGTAGAAGATGACAAAACAAAACAAAATGAAAGAATAATTTTTTGTCGAAAAAAAATATATATATATATATACATTGAATTTTGAAGTTTTCAAGACTTTTCTGGTAATCACTGATAAGAAGTCTACAGGCGTAAACAGCGCTGACATACTGCCAGCGGGCAGATACGCTGTGGCCTGGAGAATCAAACCAGTGGCTCCCAAACAAAGGTAACTGAAATTTCATAAAACATTTCGAAAACTTTGACTGCTTCAAAATCAAAAATTCTTATCATTTATTGATACATTATATTCCATATAACAACCCATTTTCTTAATCGTTTCAATTTTCGCGGCATTTTTAAAGAAGCACTCCAAAGTTGATAGGTAGAAGTGGAAGTTGAATAATTCAAAAAATATCAGAAATATATCGTCAGCTCACAACACTAAATGACATTTGCTTTGTTTTCTCAGAGTTTTGGAGCGCCACATTATAAGCAGATAAATATGAAAACAAAATCAATATATATCTAGAAATTAAAACAAAAACCATCACAAGATTCCTTCAACAATGCATCAGTTCCTCAAAGATTGAGCTAATACTTTTTTGCTTGACATATTTTTTGGGCAATCCAACCGTTAACTCAGCAGGGCAAATTTATTCACTGCTCATTTCTCAATTACATTGTTTCCATTTTCAGACTGTGGAAGGTTGAATACCCAAAAAGTTCAGGAACAATTTTTTTCACGGAATCTAATTTTCGATCAATAAAACATTTATTCATTCCTTGGTAAGTATCTCCAAATTCTGTCGACAACCTTATTCATCGCGACTACTATACAATTTTCTTCAAACGACGTACATTATATCCCCACAATGCCGGCGCTATAAAAAATCTACATCGTTTGGCTCAATAAATCAGCCGCAGCACAGAAATGGCAAGCTTATTATACACGAGCAGAATTTAATACAGACATTTTTATTCGCTCTATATGGGGGGGTTCACATATCAGAGGAAGAACAGGCTTATTTGGTGTTATTGCCTTTATGAAACAGCTGACTGTGTCCTCGTATGACCAGCTGGGAAGAACTGGTAGTTGTGGGATGACTAAATGAAACGTCAGCGAGTTTTGCCTTGTTTTATGCCTGGAAATTGAATTATCGAAATGTAACATTTTCTATAGGCGTAGGATGTCATATTCATTCATGCCTGTATTATCTAACGCTGATTCATCGCGACCCAATATGGTTTTATGTTTCATAATCGAATGAAACGTGATGTTTGAATTGCAATATTTTTAAATAGACAGTAGGATTCATATTTCGTGAAGATGAAATGGAAAATTCGGGAAATACTCATTATTATTTCCAATTTTTTATTTATATTTTCATTCATTTAAATATATATGTATATACAGGGTGTCCCACATAAAACTCCGCTATTTTGTGAAAGCAGACGTTTCTGATGAGTCGTCTAGTTTACGTAGAGATTCATCAATGGGCGTCGTTCGTTACGGCGTCGCGAAACCGACGCAAACTTTGAATGGCACCCCAGATTTTTTAATGCCTCTAGCGATTCTGCATCAAATTGTGAATTCAGCCATAGTTTCCCTTGAATACTGTTGCACCACAGCAACTTTATGGCATAATATAAAGAGTGCCATGAAAGCGTCAAAATAAATGCAATAATACTCTTTATAGATCTGTCAGCAAACTTGTCCTTGAGCCCGAATGGTTCGTCGTAGAAAAAAACTTCTATGGTAAAATTTGTAGAAAATTTTATGCTCTTTCGTTCCTAAAAAGAAGGTTATCAACGGAAAACTGGCAGTTTTCAACTTATAAGCAAAAAACGGCAAAGAAAGAGATTTTTTAGATTTTTTTGCATTTTTTTCAATATTCCGTCACGAAAATTTGTTAGCAAACCTCAGATTCGGATTCAGCACCCCAAAAAAACATAGAGAAATGAAGTAATCAAAACTACCCCAAAACTTTCTTGGTAGAAATACAATTTGATTAGATTATTACTAGACAGCGTAGCTCACCACTACGCCATCAGAGTAATTTAGATAGGTATGAATTAATTTTTTATACTCTCCGTCATGCAAGTATAGGTCCGTTTTAAACGAAAGCAGTTGAGATCGAGCGTTTTAAATTTTTAAAAAAGGGTTAATAAAGTGGATAGAAGGAAAAATCATATGTATTACACGGGAGTAAAGTGCCTTTTCCTCCCTTGGATGTTCATTGCCCTCCGCTTCGCGTCGGGTGAACTACATCCTGCGGGAGGAAAAGTGGCACTTTCCTCCCTAGTAATACAAATAGCTATTGCAACGCTATCCAATCTAGTTATATTATGGTATTGATTTCATTTGCTAGTAATAGTAACACGGCCAAAATTGGAGGACTGGTAGTGGTCTAGCAGGGGTCTAGCAGTAGAATACTGAAAAAAAAAAAGATAGTTCTTCTTGGAAAACGTGATGGCATTTTTGGTAGATTAATTTTGTTATCAATCAATTTATGATAATCAATCATATTATGAGAGTTCGTCTATTCTTTAAAGGTAACATTTTAAATCAATTTCTTGGTTGGTGCGTTCGTACAGATTTATAGTGTGCTCGTTTATTGTATTTCTTGAAAAAAATGTATCTCAGAAATTCGTTATATAAAGTAATTTGAGGAAAATTATATTCATGACGATTTTAGAATGCCCAAAGAACCCCCAAAGATTATTTTAGAGTCGTTATATGTCCACCAACATAACAAGATAGCAGGTACGTTAAATATGAGTCCTACAGCTTAAACTGCTTTGTTACATTTGTTACAGCAGAAATACTTTCAATAGTAATGAATATAATGGACCCGTTATAACTCATAAGTCATTTCTGATAAATTACTTGAAATTTTGAAATAACGTTCTTACAGCAGAAGTACTTTCTCAAAGAGCAACTACAACAAGGCTGTTATGTCTCAAGTCTTTATTGATTATTTTTCTGAGATGATTTTTGAATTATACTATCGATGATTCATTAACATGTCAAGCAGTCCTAGAATATCAATATTTTAATTTTGATATAAGCCTGTGTTACCTAGGTTGACATATTGTTGTAGTATGGCTTCTGACAAATAAACATTATCTGAAGAAATTCTATGACATCATTGTTGGAAGTTGATGGAGATGACTCGAATTTTTCCACAATTCCATTTCACTTTGAGATATTATGGACTTTTAATCAGAAAATAATGTATGTTTATTGAATTAAAGGAATCATATATTAAAACAATTTCTGGACCTTAAATGTACTTAAAGAATACCAACATATGTGTCTGGTATAAAATTATACAAAAATGAAATTAGTTTCACTTTGTCAAACTCTATTAGGAATATCTGGAAATTTTTTCTACGTCCTGGCAGGTAACACAGGAAGAGTGCTCGGGATGTAAATGATTAATCGATAGTATTATTGAGGAATACATTTCAATACATACTAATTCCAATTATTTTCTAAATTTGAAAATAGTGAGTTGTAATTTGTGAAGTCATGTTATTTCGATTAATACATAGGAAAGAAATAAAACGTTCCAATTTACACTGTTTACTATATATTTTAAAGGGTAAATTGTAACTTTGTTATTGTCATTTCTATCAACCGACTTGTTCAAGCTAGGGAAGACGCAGCTCTTACCTTTCAACGTGTGATGCCACGCATTTGATATTTTAAACAAAAGTAATTTTTTCCTAAGTAACATCTTTCATATATTGCATGGTGGAGATTTTCTTTGTTTCATCTTTCAACTCTTGAGAAAATAAATTAATTATTGTTCATTATACGATCAAATTAAAGAAAAAGTGGAAAAGACATTGTGTGTAGAAGCTGATTTATGGCTGCAAATTCAATCGGGTGGAGAATCTTTATCTCTCGAGAATACCCTGGATACTCATAAAACGAATTCTGTTTATGGCTGCTATAAAAAGTTAATGGTCATGAAAATAAGAAACCTCGCCTCTCGATAAGGAATATCGAATAGTCTGAAAAAGGTGATGATGATTCTTCAAATATCACAAGTTTGTGCGAATTATAGTTAAGCGTTCCGAGATTTGCTGACTCGTATAAGTTTTTTAATCATTCGTGTTTCACGAAGAAAAAAATTAATAAAAAAGCTGTAATGATCAGAGAACATCGCAATACCAATATTCCTAAAAGTACAGTAAAACTGAAAATGTTAAATTCCCACTCCAATACTCAAAGAATAACGTGAGAAGGCAATCGGAAGGAAAAGGATAGACTGTACGCTCGTATCAGTGAGCAAAAACAGGTACAATTGGATACACAAATAAAGGAACCATTATATTTGTGGAAGAATTTACAGAATATAATAATTTCGATGCAATATATGGTTCATTGATTCTTACGAAGGCGTAGAAGGGCCACGTTTTTTTATCCTCCATAATTTCGACTTTTATGTCGAAATTTCAACTTTTATCTCAAAATTTCGACTCTTAATAACTTCATCATTTGTTGGGAGCTCCTGCGATGATAGATAATGAAGTATGTATCCATGTTTCAAAAAAGAAGCATTCCAACTATGGTATTAACTTCAATAAGAAGCCAAATCAATACATGAAGAGTTGACGACACCACTCGGAAGACCATTAATTAATAATGGAAAATTGATTACATAATCCAATATTCTTCAAAAAACCCTGTACACTAGGTAATTTGCCGGCAAGTGTTCAATAGAAATCAACTGCTACCCCCTACGACCGTTGAATTATATGTGTTTGATTTTCGGCAACATTTTCTAAAAGAACAACTTTGCAATGCTTTTTAAATACACAGCTGAATTTACTTTTCAATTTGAATGAAAAAACACCGTTTTCATGGTATTTGCCATTCATCAGAGAAGGCTAGTTCCTTTGCCTTTGAAAAATGACTTCTTTATTTGTTTGGGAATTCCTAGGAGACATACTCGAGTATTTATCAGCTCCATTTTTTCTCTAACCTAGAGTTGCTGCTGGATGTATACTTCAGTATCTATCCTAGGAATTTTTAACTAATAATGAAGTTATTTTTCGATTCAACGGGTACGTAGGGAACACCTATTCAAATCGAAAAACAAATTAAGATATGCATTCAAAGTTTTTCTTGTGGAAATGTGATCGTAGGGGACAGTAGTTGTTTTCTGTTGAATAATTGCCTACTAATTATCTATTGTATAGGGTTTTTCGGAAGATTGGATTATTTATTTAATTTTTCATTAGAAATTAATGGTCTTCCGTCAACTAGTGTCGTCAATTCTTCATGTATTGATTTGGCTTCTTATAGGCCGTCAGCCCGCTGCCAAAATGTTTTATGATTTTATAACGTATGCTCTCGAGTGCTTTGGCCACAGCCGACTTAATCTCCCGAAGCGTGGTGAGAAAATCGGCATCACCGCATGGAAAGCAATTTGACGTCCTACTCTTCAATTCTTTAATGTGAATTTCTCGGCTTATTCGGAAAACTAGGAAAAAAACATAAGAGATTGAATTTTTAGAGAAAAGAACGACAATTAATGTGGTTGTTTAATTTTTTTCATCACCAACTGGAATCGCAAATAATTCAATTTCTTATATATGGGAAATCTGTCAAGTTTGGTTTTTCCATGCCCTAAAACTCACATTTCGGGAGATTTTTTTAAAGTATTTTTTCTGATAAGTGCGGAAACCACATAGATGATCTCTGATTTTTTTCAGATTTTTCATTTGAAGTCTGACTGATGAAAATAATATGTAATTGGAAGGTACCTATACAGAATGTGACAAAATACCTGAGTTTGGTTCATTTTGTATACTGTATCTTCCAATAACATATTATTTTCATCAGTAAGATTTCAAATGAAAAATCTGAAAAAAATCAGGGATCATTTATGTGGTTTCTGCACTTATCAGAAAAAAAAGTTAAAGAAAATCTCCCGAAATGTGGAAATTAACGGCATGGAAAAACCAAACTTGACAGATTTCTTATATATAAGAAATAGAATAAATATATTGCTATTCTAGTTTGTGATGAAAAAAATTAAATAACCACAATAATGGTCGTTCTTTTCTCTAAAAATTCATTTTCCTATGTTTTTTTCTTAGTTTTTTGAATAAGCCGAGAAATTCACATTAAAGAATTAATGAGTAGGACGTCAAATTGCTTTCCATGCGGTGTTGCCGATTTCCTCACCATGGCTCGGGAGATTAAGTCGGCTGTGCTTTGGCAGTTATGAATATATCACAAACATATTTGAGGGCATTTGGTGACTTTTAGGAGCAATGTGACACGTATGCCGATTGGTTTCCGTCGGATTTTTATTCGATGACATATTGTTTAGCATACTTGGCATACGCTAAACACCATGATTTCGATTTGACAGAATTACTATCGATTCTACCGATATTATACAATCGATAGTATTGCGAGCTCTCGTGGTGTTACCCCTGATAGTTTAGCGTACACATAGGTATATATATACAGTGTGACCCATTTAAGATGGAAGCACCCATATAAAACTTACATTTGTCAACCGATTTGAATGATATTGTTTTCTTTAATTAGACATTCAAAAAGTCTACTAGGACACAAAATTTCATGTATAAATCTCCATTTCCAGGGCCAACTAATCTTATTTTTCAAGGTTAAAAATCTAAAAAAATTTCTAGCGATTTTTTCAGAAAAAATCTGACTTCACCACTAGATTTGCGACATTTTTAAATGGTACACATGTGAATTACGTTAAAATGCGTCAATTTATAAAAAAGTTATGAAGAATGAAATTTGATAAATATGCCGTTTAATCAACCCACCAATTCAATTTCAGAACTTTTATCGAAATTCAAAATACACCACTGTATTCAGGAGATCTCGATATATCACTGGTCAAAATTTCATCGAAATCTGTTCATAAATAAGAACATGATAGGAAAATAAAATTTGAAAATGGAATTTCAGGACAATGTCATTTTATCTCAAAATTTCTTATTTTTTTATTTATCAACAGATTTCGATGAAATTATGGTCAGTAATATTTCAAGGCACCCTGAATCCAGTGGTGTAGTCAAAGTTTTTACTAAAGTTTTGAAATTGATGTGGTGGGTTTATTAAAAGGCATATTTCTCAAATGTCATTCCTATAACTTTTTTATTATTCTATGCATTCTAACGTTATTTACATGTGAACCATTTGAAAATATCGCGAATCCAGTGGTGTAGTCAGATTTTTTCTAAAAAAATCGCTAGTAATTTTTTAGTTTTTTGACCTTGAAAAATAACATTAGTTGGCCCTGGAAATTGAGATTTATCCATGAAATTTGGTGTCCTAGTACACTTTTTGAATGTCTACCTGACGAAAACAAAATCATTCTAATCGGTTGAAAAATGTAAGTTTTATATGGGTGCTTCCATCTTAAATGGGTCACACTGTATATATATATATATATATATATATAATTCAACTGTCGTAGGGGAAAGTAGTTGTTTTCTGTTGTATACTTTTGCCGGCCCAAATTTTTCTGTTTAACATTTTATTTTAGATGCAGTTTTGAATCAAATCTTAGATTTCCGTGGTGTAGGTTAGCTTTTTGACAAAACGGCGCCTGTGAACCAGGCTGTCGTTATCTGGGCACTTGTATGGATTCCCTTAAATTTATATGAGTATATCGTACTTCAGACTGTGGAAGGTTCAAATAACCAAAAAACATGTCGAAAAATTAATTTTTTATGTTATCCTCAATCATATTTTGTACTACTTAAATGTTAGCCTCAGTCAATTCAAGAGGTTTGGGTAATTTTATTATCCGAAAAATATTGCTCCTGAATTATTTTCACCACTTTCATCGATGCCAGAAGTTCTTCGAATGGAAACTTTTCAGACGTGTTTTCTCTACTAACACATCATCTTAGTCCTTTCCTGGGTAAATATTATTTTCCATTGGGAGACTCTATCAATTATTCCATTAATTTTTTAATGCAGCTCTTTTTCTCTCTCCTAATTGCTTTTTCGCCATGTCATGGTCGCCGCTCTGAATTATATCGATGTCTGCCATTCATTTAACGGTTTCCATTAAATTGAATATGACGGATTGTGAAAGGCAAAGCTGAAAATAGACTGGACTTTTTTAATGGTTTCCACCCTTGGGATAAGTTGTATTGCACATTGCTGTTAATTGAGTTTATGACCTCCAATCGTCATTGTACGAGTATGTATAGGTGTTTTTCAGTTATACCGGTTATTGGAAGTTTCTCGATGTGAACCAGAGTATACGCCAATTCGAACCAATTTAATACAGACAATTTATTGCTGGAATTCAGTTATATTAAAATTCATCGAAAAGATTTTCATTCATTATTCATTGAGATAGATGAATTTTTATTTGATATACAAAACTTAATATAAGTACAATTCACAAATCCTACATGAAATTTACAAATAATTTTCCGTCCAAAAGTAACTTCTGTGACTAAATGTCACGAGTAGAAGTTTAAGCTTGTGGCCATGGAGTGAAATTCTAATTATGTTCACAGGCATTTTTACTTTTACCAATTTTAGAATTATGTATTTGGAATGCTTGAATGAACCCCAAAGATTAAACATTTCGTTCAGAATACCAGTTTAAAAAAAATAACAGTTTAAAAAAACTAAAGAACACGCTTTACTTCCCATGGACTAAAAAGTAAAAAATAATTGACAATTTAATTTGTTAAATGTAAGAAAAGCGTAGGTGCTTTCGATCTATATTCTCATATTTTTTAGTTTGATTTAACAATACAGAGCGTTCAAGAGCTCAAGAGAACTTCAAGCACCCCACGCTTTTTTTACATTTGAAAAATTAAATTGTCAATTATTTTTTACTTTTCAGTCCATGGGAAGTGAAGCATGTTCTTTAGCTTTTTTCAACCATTTTTTTTACTAAAAATCGAATTCTCCATACCAATTTTGAATCGAATCTGACCATAATCATAATACTCGTCCGTCATCTTGAATTCATAAATTTTTATGAAAAATTCATAATCTCTGACCCCGAAAACCCTCACACACTAATTTTGAATCGAATCAGAATCAGAATTGAAAGACAGCTGGTGTTATCGCGACAACACGAGTTGTCTTTGGCTTCCGATTGGTCAGATTAGGTGAGAATTTTAAGATGTGTATAATAATAAGTATAATACCTGGTAACTAGGTAGAATTCGCAGTCGCAATTGGCCACTTCAGTGATGAGTTGTATAATCACATTAAAATTATAAAACTCTTGTATTGTCATCGGTCCTTGATATGTATTAATATTATTCAGGCGAGAGAAAAGTTATGAACTCCATCAAGTCAATACCATTTTGCTACGAAATATCTAGGTATAATTAATGAGATTTTCTGAAACCACCGAAATAGCATCAAAATGACAGGTGCCTACAAGAAATGGATCAGTTTCTTGATTTTGCTGCTGAGATTATTCCCCATGAACCGTTTTTTGAGATTTGTCTCAAAAATGATCTTCCTGTTGGAGCAAAGACTTTAGAGGAGGTGTCCTTGTTATTTTACATTAAAAAAACGAGCAACGGACACTTTTTTGAGCAACTTCTCAGTTAAATAATGGAATATCAAATATTGATATTAAAAAATGGGTGCATTTCCTTTTAAATTGCACTTCCGGTGAAACCGAAAGTCCCCTTCCAGATTGGAATAATGAAGCTAACTTTGAGAATTTTGGGTGGAATTGAATCGGTTTTGCTGTTTGGGAAGTTTTTAAGACACTACTAAATATTTATGTCTCTATAGAATAGATTGCCACAAATATAAAATCATGATTATTTGCATTGAAAGTCCAATATTTTCAACGAAATGCTAACAGTCAAAACGTATATGGAATCCCGTTACTCCTTGGAGTTTCAAAAGCCGTTGTAAAAAATGTTCCTATTACAGGAGGCATCATCGGAATGATATTATGTCAACATAATGTGCAAGAGAGAAACTCCTCAAAGTTTAATATCAAAGACCACATTTCCTGACAGAATGTGGAGTCGACATCATTAATATCCAAATTGTCAAGACTTCATCCGACCTAACTATCAGGGAAGGTTTTTCTAGAAGTTTTTCACCCCTATTATGTTCTAAGTTACTCATCCATATTTTTCATGAGTTTTTGTTTCACTTTCTCATGCCAGTTCGCCATGTGAGACAAGGAGAACTCCTGTTTTGAGTCTAGGGCATATTTCATCAACCAAGATGAATCATTAGATGGCACGTAATTCGAAATTATTTTTTGGAAAGGTTCAAGTTTCGGGGAATTTACCGAGAGGTAAAGTATTGAGGAATGGACAGAAAACGAAATCTCGGGTAAAAATATTTCTAATGGCTAAATAACAAAATTAGTAGTGAATTCTTACAGAGGTTAACTTTTCTATCGAATGTTTTCTCAATAATTTTCAATGTAAATCATAACAATGAAGAAAGTTTATGAATTGTGTGACAATTTCCGTCATATTATATAAACCAATCAAATGCCATGATTTTCTCATTTCAAACCAATGAAAACAGAACTTTTTGAAAACACTGAAATTAATGTTTCGCCTCTTCCATACTCATACGTTTCCATAGTAACAACAATCACGGTAAATATAGAAACGTCAGTTTGACGGTTTAACACTTCGACTGACAATAATTACACAAAATGAACTGTTCCTGTAATACGAATTTGGACCATATTATAATGTATTCGTGAAATGATTTAATTGACTATCCCACCAAAATACAGAATTTTAGAAATACTTTCACCTTGACAGGCACTTACACTGTGTTGCTGTGTAAAACAATTGAGCAAGCTCTCGGAGTGTCTGAGTAAAACAGTTTTCGTGCCAACAACGTGAAAGTATTTTATGAAAATTCTGCATTTTGTCGGGTTATTATTACTGACTATTCCACTCATGCTAAAATACGCATTTTTGATTGCAAGAAATTTTTATATTGATAATTGAAAACAACATGTTATCGATTTTGTAGTTCGGCTCTTGATTGGCTATTGGGTATCTATGTAGATGCATTTAGCTTTAGGTACTGAATTCTTTATATATATTTTGATTGTATTTTAATTGTTTCACCACGTACAAACTATCGTTCAGATAGTTTCTGTGGTTATATATGTGTTCATAGAAGTTTTTTCTTGAATTTTAATCTGTAACTGTGCTACATTATTATGTCAATAAACATACATACAGATATTTTGTCATATGGTAGACGACGCCCAGGAAAAGATCCAATAATAACAAAAATTAGTGAAATTATTGTTGTTGAAATTATTGCCAATTTGCGCTTCTCAGTTTATCCAAAGTCTATAATTGTTCTCAACTGTCTATCTGAAATTTAATGCCAATCACAGAATATTTCAAAGTATTCACGGAAAAACTTTTCATTACTTCGGATCTCCTGGGGCGTTCGACAACAAAAACGATTTTTGAACATTAACTCCAACTTAAGAATTTTCATATTTCCACTTAAATCGTGCCCAGTTGACGAAGAGTTTTGGGTAATTGTGGTTATCACATTGTTCAACTCGAGTCCGCTTTGGAAACTAAGGGTAAGTCAGGAAAATCTGAAATAGAAAAGGTGATAGTTTGAAAGTCATATCCAAAACTGGTTCTAGTGGTTGGAGAGAACATTGATTAGTTGCTGAACGAGAGCTCAATAGTTTGGCAGTTCTCAAAATGAGCGAAAACATTTAGAAAATGATATTGCCGGGTCGGTTCATGATATTTCGATTTTCATGAGTTTACTTTCTAAATGGTTTTTATCAGGTTGATGACGACAGCTTGATTGGAGAATATGCAAAGATTTACCAATATTATCATTATTGCTGATTCTAATATTGGAACAACTTTCCATATTTCTGGATTACCAAGAAAACGAACTTCTCCTATAACTTTTCCGAGAAAATTTATATGTGGTAAAACCATAACACAAAAAACGCGTGATTGATCACCTGAGCTATAAGAAGCACAACTGATTTCCTGTGCGTATATTGGATGTTTCCGAAATTGTATAAATGAAGTGGGAAGTAAAAGATGACAAAACAAAACGAAATGGAGGAACACATTTTTTTTTAAAGTATCGTGGGATATATTGAATTTTTAAGTTTTCAAGACGTCGGTAATCTCTGATCAGAGGTCTACAGCCTACACAAACCGAATTGAAACACTGCCAGCAGACAGACACAAGAAATAAAGGTAACTAAAAGCGCCAATATTTTGAAAATTTTTTTCATTGCTTCTATATAACAACCAATTTTCCTTATCGCTCCAATATCGGAAACACCCTGTATATGAAACGCTAGTCAGCTTTAAGGGTCAACATTATATTCACAATAGTTAGGTGGTTGAATAGGCACTGTCAAAAGGAATTCGAAGTTCAATAAAACTCTCGTATACTGTTACCTCTACGACATCTCACTACTTTCAATGACTATACAACTTGCATATTGTCGAAAAGTCACTAATCCAACCAACAATGAAATTTGCTAATTCTATGGCGTCGTACCTTTTCTTCTCTGGTCAATTCAACTTGCATATGGTCAAGACTTCACCGATCCAATCAACAATTGAACCTGCTAATTATATGGCGTCTTATTTCTTTCCACGGACATTACAACTTGAATATTGTCAAGACTTTCAAACCTGCACATTGTCAATTCTATGTCGTCTTATTTCCAGTAACTAGTGATGAGCACTTCAGTTTTTTGCTAAAATAACATACAGTCTATCCATAAATTAACGGAATTAGGACATTTGGGTGCGGCCAACTGGACGCGAGTCAACTCGGCGCAGCCAACTAGGCGCAGGGACAACTGTCCGCAAAGACTACTGGGCTCAGGGATGATTGGGCGCAAAGACTACTGGGCACAGGATGACTGGGTGCAGAAAAAATTAGGCACAAAATTATCTACTAATAACCATTATGAGCAATTCCCCGTAAAAATGCTAACATATTGAAGCGGTAATTAGTAAGAAGCCTGATGATTCGTTGATCCAGCCATTGGTACTTGTTGAGCTTCGCCAGTGGTTCATGACCGGCCACTAGCTCCTCATAGTTCTCGTTCCTACCATGTTGAGTTTACCTGCTAAAGTTTTTCCGGACATTACTCATAATAATGATTGCTAAATGGGAGTTATTAAGAATATATTGGACCCATCCTATTTTTACTATATATAAACGCACTATTTGGCCTACCTATAGAAGGAGAAATAAGTAGTTTCGCGGACGATACTGTTATTTTCTTTAGAGACAAAAATAGGTTAGATCTGAAACACAAAATTATGGAATCATTTCCTCTAGTGCTCGAGTTCTTCAGTAGTAAACTGCTCACTATTAATCTGAAGAAAACTGTATATTTACCTTTCACGAGTTATGAATCGAATCTTCCTCCATATAATGAAATAGAATTCCATTATCAGGGTGAAATGATACAAATAGGGTACGACAAAACAGTAAAATTTTTGGGAGTTCATCTAGACAGCAACTTGAAATGGAATATTCATATAAATAACATAATCAAAAAACAGATATTATTTGTCAAAATTTCGTTATTTGAAAAAATTCTTTGATATAAAACACCTTAAAATAATGTATTATGCTCTGATACAAACCCATCTCCACTATGGAATCATAGCTTGGGGTGGAGCAACAAATTTTCATATGAGGCATCTGATCACGATACAAAAGTGGCTTCTGAAAATAATTATGGGAAAGGACTTCAGATACTCCAGTGATGAATTGTACAGAGATGCAGGAGTATTGGACATTCATCAAATATTTGTTTTGGCCCTTGTGACACATCAAAAAAGGAACTTAGCCAGAGTTAAACATGTCGATCACAATTACTCCACAAGACATAAAGAAAATGCCTTAAACGTACCTCGCATGTTGAAGACAATAGGGCAAAGGTGCCACGTATACCTTGCCCCAAAAATTTATAACTTGATACCAAGAGATTTGAAAACATTCAATTCCTCAACCCTGTTCAAGTCAAAACTTAAGAGATGGCTTATACAAAAACCTCGGATAGAGATACAGAGCATGATTGATTTGAAAAATAATTATTAGAGTTGCATGAACGTAATAAGGATATGGGATGTGTTTTTTCTTTTATTCATATTCATATATATTCCATCTACTTTAGATTTTTTACATTTTTACATTTTATACATGTTACTACTTTTATATTTTCTAGATTTTACATTTTTTAACATTTGATGTTTTTTAAATCTTAAAATTTTATACACTTATAACAGTGCTACATATTTATATACTTTAATTTTCAAAATCATTATATTTTATCCCTTTGATATTTAATGTGAATATTGTGAATACGTCAGTAATACCCACGCACAGGTTTTCCTTTGTGGGTTAGCTGAATTTGTTCAAATCATTCAACTGTTACCAACACTTATGTACTCATATTTATTTCTGAATGAAATTATTATTATTAAATTAAATTATTATATTATTATTGATTTAATGTCTTACTTTTTTGCACCCAGTAGTCTTTTCATCTAATTGCCCTTGCACCGAGTTGTCCTTGCGCCTAGTTGGCCGCGCCCAAATGTCCTAGACCATAAATTAACCCCCCCCTGTTAACTTTTGAACAAATTGGAATTTTTCTTTGGAATTTTTTCTTGGTGAAATGGCTGTTTATAAGCTACTTTTTGACACAAAAACAATTATTTATCTTTGGCCGCCATTTTGAAAAAAAATGTATATGTATCGAGTGATACCTCATTCGTTTTTCAGTTCTCTATATGGCTGCGAAATTAAAAAAAAAACACCTATTCATCCGAAACATTGAGTATGTACCACCATTTTGTTTTGGATGAAAATTTTTGTATGAAATTCTGGTATCATATGAAGAATTGAAGGACGATTCAAATGAGGAATCACTCGATTCAAAATGCGATTTGAAAAAGAATCAAAATGGCGGCCCAATGCCATTTTGGAAAATAGACATAAATTCCAATCTGTTCAAAAGTTAACAGGGGTTGGGTTACTCAATAAGTGTTTTAATAGTAAGTACCGCCATCTTGTTTCGGAAGAATATTTTTGTTTGAAATTTTGCAGTTATATAGAGAATTGAACGACGTTTCAAACCATGCAATATAAAAAAAATCTTTCAAAATGGCGGCTAGACGCCATTTCAAAGCATAGACTAGAATATTTTTTTGCTGGAAAAAAATAGCTTAAGAACATCCATCACACCAAAAATGATTTGAAAGAAAAATTCCAATCCGTTCAAAAGTTAAGAGAGGGGGTTATTTTATGAACAGACTGTATACCTACTTGTTAATTACTAGAAAATATCTGTCCTCAGTATGCAGTCTTTTTTTGGACGATTTGGTTCTTAATCGCACTTGTGATCAGCCTTTTTGTATTCGTAAGCCCTGTGCTTAGGGGTGACACGTCAGAATAATATTTTCAAATAATATTATTTGTAAAAATAACACAACAAAATATCATTTCACTAAATTAACATAGGAAAGAATAAGATTTAGATGAAATAACATTATTAATGAATAACATTAGGAGAAAATATCACTTTTACAATTATTATCGGAAAGAAATACTAATGATTGGAAACATGATACCTTCTTTTTATACCTTCAGAATAGCCTGATACTCGATTTGGGCTATGTATACAGTATGGTATTCATTAAAAAGTGAAGTAAAATGAAATAAGTAGTTCATCTTCATCTCCTGTTGTTTGTATAATATCGAGACATGCTCAAATATAAGTAATATTAGTTTTATTTGTTTTTTTTTTCACGATGAAATGAACTTTATTAATATAGTGAAATTAACAAGAACAAAGTAAAACCATCAAAATGATTGATCGGCGCTCCGGGGCGACTTAAATGGTATTGGTGGCGCATTCGCTTTCAGAGCTGCAGGGAAACCCGGAAAAACCTGCAACACCACATCATCTGAAGGGTTGGAATTCCTTGATAGAGAACTTCTAAAGAGGTCCGACGAATTGCGACAATCTGCTCTACGGTAAAATATGATGTATGGTGTCTTCGAAGGCTCCAAAAGGTCCAGTTCCAAAGAAGGTATTATATTTACGCAATTGTCATCAAATTTGTACCAGCCCGTTTTATCTTTGGCTAAGGTGTAATAGTGGCCAAAATCTGCTCCAGAACCAAAGTGAACAATGACTGCGTAAAGCTCGTAATTGCAGTCGGATAGATTGGGGTGTTCTTCTAGCTTGATTCGTTGAAATAGTTTGATGCATCTTTGGGTTGCTGAGTCATAACTGAAGAGCTTCAGAGTTTGTTATTTTAGAACAATATTATTCTGAGAAATGTTATGATTAAATGTTTTTATTGTAGTATGATATATTTTTTTAATGTTATTTTTGTATGTGTTATTTATGTATGTGATATTATGACGTGATATTTTGTATCTATGTTATTCGGACGTGGAACCGTGCTTAGGAGCACTTTTTCAAATCGGTGCTTAGTGCTTAGTTCTCTAAGAATGTTATAAAATGGCTTAGTGCTCGAAAAAAGTGCTCGCGAATCGGGCCTGGAGCGACTATCTTGTATTATTATTATCCATATGAAATTTATCACCTTGTCATCTACCTAATTTCAAGTCGATTGGATCATTGGATACAAATTTGACTTGAAGTGATTTAGTTCTTAAAGCAAATCGAAATTTCTAATCATTTTGTTTATGGAAAGTCTTTTAATTTTTATTTTTGTTGTGAACTTCATATGTTACTTCTAAATTTTTTCGACTGATGAATATTATTTGTTTTTATGTTTAAAATTATTTCATTTTGGTGTTATTTGAGTTTAATATGTTATTATTCGCCATATGTTTATTTTACTGATATTTCAGGATATACCGGGTGACCACGAGGTGAGGTACGCACCCCAATTTATCTATAGTTTTGAAGATACAGATTTCAAATTAGGTATGTCGCCATAGTACTTGAATACGCATATTTGGACCCCTCTGCTGAAATTTCACCACTTCCGGTTTAACCGGAAGTGACCCCAAACTTTTTCTTTCAAATGACTCCTTGTACATATTTTTTCATTGTAGGCATTTCTTTATGGGTAGTATTCCGTTTTTGGAAAATTTTTGATACTTCTTGAAATATATGGGAGCTGCAATTACATGAAAATCACAATTTTCAACTGTAAGGCACTTTGAAGCTTCCTTTGGTAACTTCTGATGTCGTTTGTCAGTTGAGATGATTTAAGTTTGAATTTCATGGCCCACTTTGTTCGATTGAGCAATAATTTTTCAACCGATTTCCAATTTTGAAGAACAGTGTTATCACAAATTGCGTATTCTTCCGGATAATGAAAATAATTGTACAGGGTGTCATTTGAAAAAGAAGGTTGGGGTCACTTTTGGTTAAACCGAGTGAATTTTCAGTAGTGGCGTCGAAATATGCATATTCAAGTACTATACGACATCCCTTTGAAATCTGTATCTTCAAAACTATAGAAAAAATGGGGGGCGTACCTCACCGCGTGGTCACCCGGTATATCATTTTCACACCATTATATCCTATATTTTTTTTTAGTTATATTAAAGCAGTGGGTTGTCTCATTCCATCAGGGCGGTTTCTGATTTTTTTTACTGACGATAAATCCGTGGCATTCCGGAAAATGAAACCCCATATTTCAATATAATGAAAACATGTCTTTATTGTCGAATCCACGTCTAACTGAGCTTCTAGGTGAGTTAAGGGCGTGAAACATCTATTGCACTGTCACTGCTCACCTCCCTTTAATTTCGCCCTCAAAGGGTAGAATTATTTCACCTGCAACACTAATTGTTACTTTGACAGTCACTTTCAATTTGGAATATCATCATTTCCAAGTAAAGTGGTGACGAAGTGTACAGTGTACATTTATGTTGTTTCCATTGTTTACATTTATCTGACGTTTCACTGTCACAAAAATAACTCTCAAATTAGCCCATTTATTCAAGTTGCCGCACTTAAACTTGCAAATTGCTCCCTAACAAACCTATCATTTAATCATACCGCTGAAAAGTTAGTTTTATTCGAAGTGAGGGTAGAGCATGCGAAAGAGAATGCGAGGTGGCGGAATTAGAGAACTGGAATAGATTCAGGATGAAACCGCAACAGTTGATGTGTATTCAGTGAGAAAGTGGGACACAGTAGTGTAATTGGACGTAATTCTGTCAGTTCATTTCCCATTGTCGTTGTGGATTCAGGAATTCTTGAAATAACAAACTCGATTCCTATGACAATTTCATTGAATATTTCCTTCATATATAAAATTTCTCATAAGAGAAATGTAATTATCGAAAAATTACAAAAGTAATTGAACTGCGGAGCGATAATTGCACTGCGAATGTCACCACAAACAATACTGAAAAATATCAGAAATTTAATCACTTCGATTTTTTTCTCGAAATTTCGAGTTTAATGTCGACATTTCGAATTTTATATCGAAATTTAATCATTTCGAATTTTTCTCGAAATTCAGACTTTAGAGAGAAATTTCGATAAAAAAGTAGAAATTTCGACTATTTTCTCTAAATATGAGTGGGACCTGTCACACTACTTTGAAATTGTTGCATATAGTCCAAAGACGGTATGGGTTGCTGCTTCAGTATAATAATTCCATATTTACTAAATTATTTACGATTTTCGCAAATATCTCCGTGAAGTGCGACAAAACATATTTTAGGTACTCAAATACTCGCATATTATATTTGCATGAGAAGGTAGGAGTCTTCAGAAACGATATGAACTTTTCCTTTTTCTTCTCCGATCATTTTTAGCAGAGTCATGACCAAAGGACCAATCAAATATTGATTGAAAGTTTGATTATGTGGAGGAAATACAGTTCTTAGATTAAATTAATAAACAAGAACAAACGATAACATTCACATTAGAAACAAAAAAAGATGATGAACTTCCTTTCTTAGATGTTTTGATAAAAAAATCAACATCTTGAGTTAACACAACTGTTTATAGAAAGAAAACACATACCAATAGATATCTCCATTATAACTCAAATCACCACACCAACATGAAAAAGGGAATTGTCAAATGTCTTTACAACAGAGCACAAGTGGTTTGCAATTCAACACAAAATCTGGAAGAAGAATTGAATTTTATAAAGTCACACAGACATGCGACATCTCCATACACATCCAACAAACAATATTATACCTTATGTCCCTGGACTGTCTGAAAAGATAAAACGGATTGGCCATAGGTATGATGTAAGAACAATATTTAAAACAACCAATACATTGAGATCAATACTCACACATACAAAACCAAAAAACGCTGGTGAATGTTCAAAAAATTGTGTTTACAACATACCTTGTTCGTGTGGTAAGAGTTATATAGGTGAAACATCAAGACCATTGATTGTGCGCCAGGAAGAACATAAAAGTTACATCAGAAATCGAAAAATAACGGGTTCGAAAATATCCGAACATATTCTAACATCTGATGGCGATCATATGATGGAATGGAATAATACCAAATTTTTATTGAGAGAATCAAATCAAGAAAAAAGAAAGTTGAAGGAAACTGCGTGTATTCTCTTATCGAACAACTGCTTCTCAACCAATTCCATCGAAATGGACCGTACCTGGTTACCCCTCCTCAGAGATGAAATAAGAACTAATAGAATGGTGATTGATTGATACCGAACACCCTATGTATCAAGATACCAAATGTCAATCAAAAGAATGTATGACAGATTTCATTTGACTCTGTCAAAGAAAGGTCTTATTACCAAAATCGCAATCCAAATTCAGTTTCTTCAACGTCTTTCCAAGAAGTTTTGATAACGGAGGCAGATATAGCCTCCGAAACGTCAACAGTTTTCAAAAAAAGAGAAGTATTCTTTGTTAATTCGATCTCATTTTTTCAGATAGGCAAATTCAGTGTAGGGTACGTTACTGACTAAAATTAATTTCTTTCAAGACAGCAGTCTTGTGAACGCAGTAACTTATCGGGCAAATTAATTAATTTGCCCTTCTACACTTGTACAAATTTCTTTGGATTAAAAAATTTTTTCATTTTCAAAATGTGGAATATGACCTTCCACAAAAAATCATGTCAAGACCAATCAAATATTCGGCTCCGCCAGAACTTTCAGCGGCGGGTAAGGGTGAACCTAAAATTTGATGTCGGCGTTCAATCACGTTTTCTGAGAAAACCAGCGCATTTCATGTTTCATGTTTTTCACCCTGTTGAGTTGTTTTTCCGATAAATCATATACTACCAAGATTACAGCAAAAATCTACTTATATATTTTTAAATGAAATATATATATATATATATATATATATATATATATTCCACCCCTGGAATTTTGGGAAACAAATTTTTTTTCGTGTTTATCATGGTTTCAACTACTAGCATACCAAGTTTGGTGGTGCTACAATCGATTCTTGTCTCAAAACCCTATCGTACTGGATTATATATGGGATTTTCATATTCTAACCTATCCTCCTCAATCAAGCAAAAATTCAAGAAATCATTTATTTCTAACTTTATGGTCCTCAATCAAGCGAAAATCCCAAAAATCATTTATTTCTGAATGTTCAATAATTAAATAAGGCTTTTTAACACTTTCCAAATTGTGACAAAATTTTATACTACCTATTATTTTTTACATTTGTAAAAAAAAATTTGTTTGCATCTCGTGCGTGAAATACTTTGGTGATCTCGACTATTTTTTTAACTTGGCTGCGACTCGTTAAAAAAAATCATTTTTGGATCACCAAAGTAGCATTTCGCTCACTAGATACAAAAGTAACTATATTTATTGGTCAGTGCCGCTAGCTCTTTCAAGCGATCTCCCGGAAAAGCAAACGGTTTTCCACAAAAGAAAATATATACAGACAGAAAATATATACAGTACATAAGAAAACATAATCATTCAAAAAGCTACTTATATTAGCAAAACATGTGATTCAAAATGAAGTTCGTAAAGATTGATTCGTCTCCTACGTAGTTGGTACAATTTAGTTGTGATATACACTGTTTCAAGAAACTAGTGTTTCATTATACAATGCAGCATCTTCCTATGGAAATGCAGCTGAATCAGACTGACTAATATAGTTATGATGAGGGATATGGTTGGATACGATAGATTATTCATTATGAATTAGTATTTGAGATTGAGTAGCGATAAGTGATGTCATAGAAATTGAATAGAAGTTTTTAATGTGCTCTACGTGTGTTATTTCGGATATACCCCAAGTACCGTACTACATCAGAAGTGGTGAACGATAGTGTGAAAAGTGCGGTGAAAGATGCCATGGCACGAAAAAAGATCGAAGAGGTGATCTTCACGGTATAGAAGATATTCTTCCAGTTCAAGTGATGAGCAGCGATCACACTAAAAAAAAATCTAGAAGAGCTTCGAACATAAGGACGAGCCAATCTGTAAGTCAAGACAATCATCCTGATATGCCACAATTTGTTAACATACAGCCAAGTTTCTGTATTGCTTTATTCAGCGTTATTGCTGGGTTTGACCCAATGAACATGGAAATTTCTGACTGGGTAGAAATCATTCAACATAACGCGAATACTTACCAGTGGTCTGATATCTTTATTGTTTATCAAGTCATTCATAAATTGAAAGGTACTGCAAAAACCTGTTATGAAAGTTACATTCAATACCTAAGTATGCGAGACCACACCAAACTTGGACCATTTGTGTTCCTTTGTAGATACCCTGAAGAGAAATAAGTATTTACTTGTAATTGTGGACGGGTTTCCAAAATCATTTCATCTGAAAGCAGTTCCTAATGCAAGGACCGAATGTGTGCTTGAAGTTTTGTCAGAAATGTTCATAATTTTCAGAAAAGGAAAAGGGTTTGTCTCCAACGATATCAAAGAATATTTGGCTCAAAAAGCTATCAAATTGCACACCAAAGCGGTGGGCATGCCTAAGGAAATGGGCAAGTAGAAAGGATGAACAAAATAATATTAGATGTTCTGGCTACGTCGGGAGCGGACACGGACGGCAACAACTGGGACTCAAAAATAGGCTTCATCCAGCAAGGTATAAATAGTACGAAACACCGCATCACACAGAACACGCCAGCCGAAATATTATTTGGATTTCCTCTGAGGATGGATGGCGATATCCATGACACCGAGGAACGTGACCACAATAGAGCCCTTGATTGGCACAGAGCCCTTGATGGCACAATAGAGCCCTTAATGGCACAATAGAGCCCTTAATGGCACAGGGGCCTTGATGGCACAATAGAACCCTTGGTGGCACAATAGACCCCTTGAAGGCACATAACCCTTGATGGCACAATAGAGCCCTTGGTGGCACAATAGACCCCTTGAAGGCACAGAACCCTTGATGGCACAATAGAACCTTTGATGGCACAACAGGGCTCTTGATGGCACAATAGAGCCCTTAATAGCACAATAGAGCCCTTTGAATGCACAATAGAGCCCTTCTGATGGCATATTAGAGCCCTCAAGTGGCCTAACTCAGACTTGATGGACAGTGTATGTAACATTCATTTGATGTTACAATTGAGCTCGTTGGTGGCTAATAAGACTTCTCAAATCTCAATTCTGTAACTATACTCTGCTTTCAATAGAGCAAAATACCGATACCAGTAACTTGAGAATACTTTTTTGAATTTTTTATTCACAGATGGTAATATCCAGGAAGCGGTTGTTAAGGACAACAACAAATCAGGATGGCCGTGCAGCACCCGCCTATGGAAATGCAGCTGAATCAGACTGACTAATATAGTTATATAATAAGGGATAAGGTTGGATACGATAGATTATTCATTACTCATTAGTATTCGAGATTGAGTAGAGGCAAGTGTTATAGAAGTTGAATAGAAGTGTTTATTGTGCTCTACGTATGTAATTTCGAATATACCTCAAGTACCCTACTACAGTTATTATGGCAGTCCCAGAGCCGATGAGGGAACAAAAATCATCCAGTGGTGTTCAAGAGCTCAGATGAGTTTGACTCCTTAGGTGAATAATGAATATATAAAAGTAATTTCGAATAGAATACTTTGTACATGAAAATCAAATGTTATTATTAACATCTTCTGAATATTATTTCGATTTTTTATGTACAGATAATGCAAAATACTAAACGGCAATCCAATGTGTCAATATTTAAATACAATTCATTTCGGAAATATAAATTATCACGGAAGCCGATTATGCGGCAAATCCAGAACATAATCATATTTCCGTGTGACGAACCAAACAGATATGCTCAAACTCGTTCGTGGCCATCACCTTCTATTCCGCTCCCGACAATATCCCCAAGGAATATTTCATTCTCAATGTATTTCTTACGTGACCAGAACAACACTGGATCATTCCAATTAGGAAGACACCTTGAAAACCAACCCTGCTGCAGTCTCTTAACCGAATTTGTATTAGCGTACTTCCCACTAACCGCAGGCGAAAATGATCCCAATTTGATATTCGGCACGCCAGAATCTATTTTTCAGTAACACGAACTCGACAACGTAGCCTCCAGGGTAGGGCAAAGAAATGGTGCGATTTTCCCACACTCGATAATGTAAGGAGAAAAGGCAGCAGCGAAATCGCGAGAGTGGAAAACGGATCAGTTCATGTACTCAATATTCGCATGATTGCGTTGTGAGAGAAATATAAAAAAAATAGTATCTGAAAATTATTAATGATCAAAATTATTGTTCTCTTGTTTTCAATCAATTGCATTCGCCTGGAACACAAACGGTTTCAAAATGGGGTGATATACTAGGTGACCCAAATTTTATGTGACATATCTGATTTATTGAAAATGCTTCTAACAAAAGTTCCTGAAGTTCATGAGAGTCTCCATTGATATACTTTAGTAGGGAAAGTGGCCTCCTGGCGAATCGGCTGAATTTTTGATATGTTGTAGTCGAAGTCATTCCAAACAAAAACTCCAATGTTTTCTTTAGGCTAGTTTTGGCCCTAGATGCCCATGAAAACCTTCATTTGTTCTCCAATGTTGTAAAACACAAAACGTTATCCTGGATAATCCTCAGTATTCTGAGTAATCAAGATGTAATCATTCGATACTATTTAAGTATTGTTCTTTGGAGTTGTTACATTTGGTCAATTATACAGTGTGTTCCATTTTGTGTTTTACAATTTTCAAAGTTCAGTAATCCGAAAATGGTCACAAATCGCCTTAGGGATCTACAATCAAAAATTGTTTATGAATCCTATTCTACACCGTATACTAATCACATAGTCGAAAAATATACCGAGTGTTCAATTTAAAAGAAAGCGAAAGTTAAATTCGAAAAGTTCCGTACTGAAATAGTAATTTTCCTAACAAGTGCGGAAAGACACTTTCCGCATGAGTTAGGAACAATACTTTGTCTACAAGCGTAAGAAATAAATTCATTTTTGCAATTATTTATTCATGCAAATGGAAACAACTAACAAGAGTAACATTTTCTATCCACTAATTATTCGTAATATTTATTGTAAATGTACAATTTGATGCATTATGTAAATTTATAGCGGAAGCCAGCATATTTTTTGAAGATGGCTGATTTCCTGAAGAAGAAGGTAACTCGGGCAATACATTATCGAAAGAAATCGAATGTGCAGGCACAGGCATCAAATCGTCGCCGATCGATATAGACGTAGATGGTTCTAAAATGCACCCGGAAGACGATGTAGTGTTCAAATTGAAAATTTTGTTGGACATTTCTTTTTTTCGATTGGTGGAGTCTTCTAAATATCCCTCTGCAACTGAAGTCGATTTCCATCCTCCTAGGCGTTTGATATTAGTTATACCCACACCACAGTCAGCAAGTAAAGTGGCTGAGGAACGCCTGAAGCTGTGACCAGTGTAAAGCTCTGGATTTTGAAGGCGCAGATATACTGCTATTTCGGAGGGAATCTTTCCTATGGTATTGATTCCTACACATTGCACAGTACATTTTCCACTTTTGTAATACAAGAATAAACGACGGTGAGGAGTCTCTTTTGGACGTAAATGTACATAATTTCTGTATACGTTCAAAAAATAACCATCATTTGCTTCTTCAGATATCACGAAGGATCTAGAGGAATGATTTTTGGAATCCTTGATATTAACAATTATCAGGTTTTCTTTGTCGTCTATGTCGTCAATGGTGAGTTTTGTCAGCTCTTCTCGTCTGCAAGCACCAGCTAATCCAAAAATTGCTACTAACTTAATCATGAGGTATATGTCATCGGGTGCTTCAGTCATAAATTTTGAAACGTCTTCTTGAGTGAAGATTTTGGCCTTTTTCGGTCGAAAACCGACATTCTGTCTTTTAATGAATGCAATTATTTTGTAAAATTTGCTAATATCCAAATTTTGCTTTACTTTGAATACACTCTTCAACATTGAATACCTTGCCCATAAAGTGTTCGGCTTCCATGTTTTAGACATTTCTAGAAAATAAGCCAAGAATACTTCTTCTTTATTTGGTGTTTTCACTTTTTTATTGTTGCACCATTCAATAAAACTCGTGTATTGCTTCTCATACCTTCGTTTAGATTTCGTTGGCAATAACTCTAAGTTCGCATCTGTAGCTGCTTGCACGATTTCTTGTGGAAGTTCTTCATCAGATGAATAATCCATTGTGGCAATTTCACTGAATCGAAAATTTTATATAAGTAACGCTTTGTCTGTCACTCTGACAATTACAAACAAATTTGTGTATTGATCGGCATGACAACATCAATTGTTACCTACTCGTTATCAGATCAATCAAAGCCTATATATAGGGTGATTTTCATAACAATACATTTTTATTTATCAATATTTGTTCATTTTTTCAATAAATAGTGCAAAATGATGGATGATTTTGAACAAACTCACTTAGTATTGCAACAAAAAAGCTTGAACTTTCATATTTTGTCACCCACCACTTATATTTTACGAGGATATCATATAAATGTTTTTCCCGCACTAGTGTGGAAAAACTTTTCTCGCACAACTGTGGGAAAATAACACTTTCCAAACTGAATTGCGTGCGAGTAGAGGGTGAATCACGCACGCTTGTAGGAAAAATATTTTTCGACCATCCTGCATAATTTGAAGTCTTGAGAAAAAATAAGAAATATTAAAAATAAATGGCTTTAGGAAAATTATCTTTCTAAATCGATCATTGTAACGTCAGGGTATGATGCATCTGAAAATGGACTTATTTCGACCAAAATAATTAATTTTTTTCGTATCGCCCTGTATATGAGGCAATAAATTCTAGTTCTGGATCCTGTTGTCTGGTTAACTTTCGTTTTTATATATCAGAACAGTACTCGGGAAATTGAACTTTTACGCATTATGAAAATATTATAGTCTAGATTCGTTTTAAAAATTGTTCAATCATTTTCGAGAATAGGACACTGGATAATATAAAAACATTGCATCCCTTTACTGCAAAAAAAATCTGTAGATGGCTTGTCTAGCAAAGTTTTAATTGTTTGTAACTTCATGTAAATGTAAAGTTCAATATGGCGTATAATTTCGGAGTGAGATTGGAATGATATGAGTGTGAATACAATGAAGGGCGAAAAAACCGATGAAATTAATGAACTCCAATTCATGTACAAGATAACAAGCAGAATTTGAGGAATATTTTATTAGAATTTGACGAACGTAATGATATTACATGTCTATGGAGGATGAGGGTAAAATTTCGTCATTGAAATACTATTAAATAACAACTGTGGATCAACTACAATATCAGTTCCTTTGATCGTATTGATATTTTCTCAAATGAAACACTCTGTAAATTATTTTAGGGTTTATTCGACGGATTTTCATTAGGGTCAACGATACCAGGTTCAAAAGGTACGTTGAATGTAGCATATAATATAGTGAGTATAGCCCATCATTTTCTCCATATTATACTTATGCTAAATGTACGAAATGGAGGCCAGGAGGAGTTTCTCCATCACACTCCTTGAGCATCAATAAAATAACGGATATATTCACATAATAATTCGGCACAACTCTATGAATTGGACCTATTTTTATTATATCCTCCTTGAGTTTCATTATCAACTTGAAGTATTGGTTTGACCATACCAGATAGAACACACTGTATAATTGACCATATGTAATGACACCAATGAAAAATACTTCTAATATTATCTTATATGAATGTTTAGACCTTAATGACTCAGAATAGTGAAAATTATTCAGATTAACGTTGTTATTTAATAACAGAGAGAAAATGAGAATTTTCAACGCCCTCTAGCGTCAAAACTAGCCTATAAAAAAACTTATGCCTATTGGACTTTTTGTTTGGAATGACTTGGACTACAACATATCAAAAATTCAGTCGATTCGACAGAGGGCCACTTTCCCCACTAAAGTGTGCGGTGTCCTTTACAGTATTTGATGTAGGTGGTATTGACCAAAATACCAGTTTGAAAAGGAAGCTTGCGCTTTGTATCATCACATATTCAGATTCTACGTTGAAGTCACATATCATTTCATGAATAAATGAAATAGTAAAATCGACAACATCGAAGTACCCTTCTCTAAATCCTGGTTAATACCACGACGGACATTGAAGGGAAGTAGTTGTTTCCTGCCAGATTTTTGCCTCATATTTTCCACATGGTGGAAATATTTGGAGAGAAGGGTACTTCGACGTTGTCAATTTTACTATTTCATTTATTTGATACTCTCCGGCAAAAATTCTCGAACTCTGTTCACTTCCTGGTGTCTTTGATACGGGGATTGCTTATTGGTTTCACCGCGGGTGGCGCTGCGACTGTCTTTTACTGTAAATCGCTGCTTCATTTGCGAGGAAATATTAGTTATATAGTGGATTATAATTCATTTGGCTGGGGCAGGACGACTCTAATGCTGTCCGATCTACCCTGTCACTGACGAGCGGCAAGAACCGCGAAACGGATCTGCAGCTGGTCTTCCCCAGCCAAATGAAGGATAATCTGCTGGATAAATATAATAAGCAATTGCAACTGAGTCTTCTTGGAAGACCTTTGCACAAATATCTGTCAGATGTAATTCAATGTCCTTTGTGGTATTAGCAAGGGAAGTAGTTGGTTCTGTCATATTTTCCATGCTGTCATTTTACTATTTCATTTATTTGATACTCTCCGGCAAAAATTCTCGAAATTCATGAATAGTTTTTGGAAGATTACGGCGTTGTTGAGTTCTGGTACTTTTATTTGAAAAAAAAACGTGGCAACTCTTACAAGAATGCTCAATGTATCTTTCATCAAATTGAAGGAAAGTCCTACTGAATGACAACCACGTTTTTCCATCACTAAATTTTGGATTTCCCAATCGATATCAGTTGGATACGAACAGTTGCGGCACATGGGTCAGACAAGTGGGGGGACACTCAGGGAGTATATTCAAAATTATCTTCTCGTATTGAAGGTTAGAGGGTAACAAAACATTTTTAATGGATAATTTTAAAGACAAAATGGGGGACCTGTGCCTCTTGGGCCCCTACAACGCGCCACCCCTGATACTGAACTTGGTTCTTGAGAAGGTGGCATTGTATTGCACATTTCCATCAACTAGATTATGCTTGTTGATGACTATGTAACAAATGTTGTTAAATTGTACTGTCGAGTTCGATTCAGTATTCATTTACAATAATTGATTGATGTATGTGTTATCCATGCCAAAACAACAACTACTACCCCCACACGCCTATTGAATTATATCTTTTGGCTTCTTAGAAACGTTTTCTACTAAAACTACTTCGCAATGCTCTTTCAATACATAGCTAGAAGTAAAGGTAATTATTCCTCCATTATTTCAACTATTAAGAGTTTTTATTGATTCTTCAATATTTGTTTTACAAGATCTCTGACAATTTTAAGAATGAAACAAGGAAGCACAAAGAAGTTGAAAGTACTGGTGAATATGAAGTAGAACCCCGCATAACCCACGAATCGTGTTCTATTTGACAAAAAGTACGAGAGGGTAAACGAAACCATGACATCTGAAATATGTATGAGCATTTTGAAATGATCAAAAAAAATTACTAAACAATTTTATCGGAAAAGATAATAATTTATGAACTTGTCGACTTCATCTGTGGGGAAAATTTCTTCGGCCTGTAGCCATCTGATTTTCTTTTAAGAAATGCTTTGAGTTTCGAATATTTTCCAATGTCTACAGTTGTGTTGATATTCAGCATGGTCCTTAACATGGAATATTGCGCCCATAAAGTTGAGGATTTAAATTTTTGAGATAGTTCATTGAAGTATGCAAGAAATACAGTTTCTGTATTTGACGCGGTACCCTTTTCTCTTTGCCAATATGTGAAGGATTTGTATGCTTTCACATATTTTTCTTTTGATATTTCTGGAACTAAATTGACACATGCCTGTTTTGCGGCTTCAGTAATTTCTGGGGGAGTCAGTTCTACGTCACTTTCGCTGCTCATCGTTTAATTCAAGTTCAAAAATCTAACTAAACAGAGCTGTCAGTATTCGTTGCTTGAATTTTGACATTCCATAGGAGACGTGATAAATTGTAAAATAAAAACACAATGACTTCATTGTGTTATTAGGTAAGGAAATTAAATTGAAGGCATACAATGTACCTCATTGTTTAATCAAAAACAGTTAGGAAAGAGCAGTATTGTGTCATGGCCGTAGAAAAACATACTATAAGCATTCATCTTTGGCTAAGCGAAAAACAGACAGTACATTTTTTGTTATTAGATGACAATGAGATCATATTCAAAGATTCCTGACTATTAGATCATTTTCTATTATTCCAAGAATTGAGAGTATGTGTGTTCGAGTCCGGGCAGGGCTAACTTTTTTTTAATATGAAAATTTCATACCTCAGTTTTTTAGCCAATCAAAAAATTCGTGGCATGGCAACCCAAAAAAATTTCCTGAAATTTTTGTTCTCCTCGGTACCCTGGGCGAAATTTATAAGTGGACATTTTTATGTCAAATATTTGACAATACATGTGATAGTTGATACTTTGCTTTTATGTACACAATGCAATTTTATTTTTCATATGAAGGGAGATAATATTGCATATTTTTGTATTTACTAGAAATTTTGAATGTTATCAAAAACATTTCTCTACGATCATCGCAGAATTTGCTAATTCTGAAATGAAATTTCAGAAAAAACTGATACGCCAGTTGTCACTAGTTTTATTCGGAATACATTTATCAAATAGATAGTTTTTGTGATTGAAATGTAAATGTTACCTACATATAGGTAAATATAAAGAGAATTTTATATTTGGTAGCTTGACAGCGCTGAATCTAAATAGAACATTTTTATGCATTTGATATCTTATGCATGCGCATACGTTTGAAAAGTATTTTCCGCACACGTGTGGACATATAGTGTGATACACGTTACTTTCCCATGTGGTCGTTGGAAAATTAATGCCACGCTTTCTAGATTTAGATTAATGTCCAAATTTGGTAATGCCTTACTCCTTCATATCGCGAAAATAATTGATACATACAGATAGCTCATCAATATTTTTATTATTTTGACATTTTAAATACCCGTAATTCTTTTTGGAATTTCAATTGTTTCGCATACGGATTCAGTCTTCGTAGACCGTTTAATTCAAATCAGTCTTCTTCAGATTTTATCTGACCTACTTTAGAAGTCCTTTGAAACTGGAAAATGAATGGAGTATTGTTTGTTACAAGAATGCCCGAAGCAGGAGAATAATATTATATCATACATTCAAACATATTGAATAGCAGTCTGTGATCTCTTCAGAGTTCGTATTGCTTTGATGCGCTAGTTTCCTGTACCTACTTGACATGCATACATACTAAATGCCGTAGCCATTTGAATGAACTTAATCAAATTGTCTTCTCAGAGTTCATTTTATACTCGTAACTCATCGTGATGGAATGAAATATTGTTCAATGAAATGAAATTTAAATTATCATTGAGTATTCCTAATGAAACTTCATTCAGTCTCATATCACTGTTCTAGAACTGAATAATGTAACAGTAGCAAAGTTTGTCAAAGAGTAACAAATGAATGAAGCGAATAATTTTGACAATGTTGAAATACGAAATGCCTCTTCTAAAAACATTCCCACCCAGTGGGAGAGTCGCGGGTTTAATTTTCATAATTAGTGGTTAAAATAATTGTTATTTAATGAATGCGTTTTTAAGGAATACTTTTTTTTTGAAAAATCGTTTTTTCTTATCATTTTATCAAAAAAAAATTCTCATAAACAACGCATTTGTTTATAACAATTTTTTATACTAGTAGATAAAAATTATTGAAAATCGTTTTTAAGTAGCTTCTGATCATGAAAACGGACCAATAATGATATTATGATATTATATATAAAAAAAAAATTCAATGTCTAATAAAGATTAATAATTTGTCACCCTAGTAAATTGTGAATAACAGAACGAAAATTACCGATTTTTCAGACGGAATCTATTCTAAGACCTTTAAAATAATTCAAACCTATCCCCTCCTCCACCTGGAAACAAAAATTGCGAAAGTTACGCGAATAAAAAATAGAATAGTGAAAATTATGGGACAATCAAACAATTCAATAAAAGAAATAATAATCCCCTACTCTCATCCTACTCGAAAAATAAAATCGGAAAAATCCGTGAAAAGCACGAAATCGCCGAATTATTTTATTTGAATGGATTAGGCACCCTCACCTCCCTACTTAAGAAGAAAAAATCCGTAAAAATATTGCAAAACATCGGTTCATAAAATAATTAAACTGAAAAATAATCAGCCCCATTCCCCCTGGAATCATACTTTACCTCAATATGTTCAGACCAGTTGAGTAGTATAACGTTAAAACCAACTCGAAAATAAGTTTATGACATAACAGATCGAACATAGAAAAACAGAAATGGATTGAAAAATGTAGATCAACCGAGATTCCCAGTTTTCTGTAAATTATCAACTGGGTTTGATGATTATTTGGAAATACGTTTCTCTTTTTCTTCTTGATTTTAGTTGTTCAAGTCGCAAATTTTTTCCCGAAATTTTCATAGATTTTCCAAGGCTGTTTGTCTTTTTTTACCGTCTGCTATGGTTTTTACAAATAGTCTTATATTTCCTATAATTTTTCGAAGTTCTGTTCTTGAAATTTTTTATGAAGCCGGTTCTTACATTACGGTTTTTCCTTTCGTTGAGAATCCTTTGGGTTCTCCCAAAACTTTCCTAGAAACATTCTTTATCCAATGATCACCACCTCCAACACCAGATTGTTGCAGTTAAATTGGAAGCATGTGGACTGTAAATTTTCTTGTATTGAGATATACTTATTTAGTTGAGTTTCCATCATTTCACAATTCTTTATGCTACTTATACAACAACAACGTTTCCTTCCTCGTTACACAAAAGTATACAGGGTGTATCTTAAATTATGTCATTAATTTCAGGTGGTGATTCCTTGTCAAATTTCATGAATAAAAGTTCATATAAACGTGTGTCCTAACTTGCTTCCTTTCCGAGTAAAAAATTGGTTTTTCATTAACTACTCAAAATTCTCTTCTCTAATTTTGATTGAACTTCTTGTGCTCGTTACTTGTAATAAGATGCTAGTTTTCATCAAATTATATTTTGAATTTTAATACCAGTGGCGTCGCAGTTGACACCCCCTTACTCGGAAACGAAGCACGTTTATTTTTTTTATGAAATGTAAGGAATCACCTCCTGAAATTAATGGCATCATTTGAGATACACCCGTATAGTACAAGGATCTTAACATGATTTTATATACTTCCATTATCTCCATTTCTCCATGAGGAACGGTGATGATAAGTCAATGAATAAAGTCTGATATTAAAAACCTTCCCTGCGATGTGGAAAATTCACTTGAAGATGGCAAATTAGTGGAATAACTCAAGAAAATGTTGCATTGTTGGATGTGGATGATGAAAATGCGAGGACAACTCAGTGACATCGGCTTTTCCATTTCTACTTGGAATAGCGAAAGAGCAAGACAGAATAAGTCTTCGGCATCCTAATATTCAATTAGCCGAGAAACTATTCCGTATATCAAGACTCCAGCTAATCCCATACTTGAGTGCCAAGCCGAGTCAAGCCAACTAAGTTTTGTGTCAATGTAGCAACCTTCGCCCACATCAAGGAGATGCAAACAGTTAATTGGGATCTTAGGCGAATCGCACGATATCACGTTTTAATTAAAAACATACAAATGACGGAATGTTGTCTTTTCCCAAGTGCAAATTTGAACAACACCATCGAGTCACTCGGTCAGAAAGCTGCTCGAAAGATAAATGAAAGCTCAGTCGATTTATCTAAAGGAACACGTCTGGCTTGATGAGATACAAGAGCGGAAAGTAACAGAATACGCTTTGATTCACGAGTTCCTGATTTACGAGTCCTGCATGGGTCAAGAGAGATATTCCTCTGGATACACGAGGGTGGTTTATTAGTATGGAAATTTCCGGCGAAAGTTGCATTTGGTCACTTTATAGTGAGCTACGTGGTACAGAATAATCCTCGTATAATTGGTGGTCTGTTCTTTTCTAAAAAGGGTTTTCGTGAAAACCGGCTGGGATTTCATTCTCCCTCAGTTGATTCGATGCTTCAAAATCACTAACAATGTAAGAACCTCAAACTGTATGATTTGTAACACCAAAGTAATTAGACATCTTGATTTTCTCACCCATTCCGGATATAATTTTGAGAGAATGGTAATTTCAATACATCAGAGTAGTCAATTGCGTTTAATGTTTAGAGTTTATCCTTGACTTTCCTGAATGAATTACAGAAGTATATAATTTTATGTTTACATTTTGAAATCATTCAGCAATGTAGGATAAACGGTTGAATCAAAGGAACAATATTAAAATGCAGAGTTTTGTCAGACACTACCTTCAGGAAGACATGCAATCGTAGACACATATTTCGGGACCGTTGGCACTCATCAGTATGTGAAGTTAAGTGCAAGGATGTGAAAGGATGTGCAACACTTCGTTGGCAAAACACACAAACTCACAGATGTAGATATATCATTCAATGATTTGAAAGCTTGTTCCAAAATATAATTGAGAAAGGATTGTAGAACTGCACGATTTGGATATAGTTTTTGAAGCATAAATGCTGTAGGAAAAGAAAGACGAAAATTCTCTGTTGAAAATTAAAAAATATGATCTTTTTTTTAATGGAAAAAAATCTTAGCACTCATTCCCCAACCCAACTCGAAAATAAGTTGAGAAACTCGAATTCGAAAACTGAAAAATAGAAAAATATTAAACAACCAAGATTCGAACCTGGGATATATATATCTTGGTTTTCGTCCTAGTACGTTAAACCACACTTTATACTATTTAAAACACGCAATATCGACCGTTGACTCATTTCATAATAGGCGGTACGTAATGGTGTTTATGTGGATTCTCTTTGATGCCTCCTTGATGTCTACTAACATTTTTTTCCATCTTCAAACAACAAACTTTTGCCTGGTTTTGAACGCCATTCCATATCCGTTCCGTTCAAAAGTTAATAGGGGGGAAGGTTACTTTATGGACACACTGTATTGTCAAGGGGGACACTTTCACGGACTATTTGTAGCCCTCGTGGTTCAACCCCCTAGGAGGGGAAGATGTTACCCTTAGAATTTTAAATGGGAAGGGGGGTCAAGTGGCACATCATTTTGATGGGCGTTCAATTCTTGTTCCAATGGTACCCTGACTTATTATTTTTTGATGAGCATTTTCCGAAAAATTGCGTTCTAAACTAACAGAAGTAATTATTAGAACGCCTATACTGAGATGCATGGTTTGGCCAGAACTGGTTAGAATATTAGGTGGTACCTTTCCAACCCTTGATTAGGGGTAACATTAGCCATTAGCTCCAAACACGTTACATAAAAGAGTAGTCTAATAGGAAAACGTAGATGGTAGTAAAGTTGTGTTTATGAAATGCTGAATTTTTAAGTGTCATCGCAGAAATTGTACAGATAGCCTTCCTTTTTTGCTACTTCTGCTGTAAAAAGTTTCTGTTTTCCGGCAAAAAATTGGTTAGCAAATTTGAACTGTGTGGTAGTATTGTGAATACCGTTGTACCTGTTGGGCTGTTTAGGAATTACTTTAATAAGTGTATAAAAGTGTAAAACTGGTTTACATTCTTCAAGACAGAATTGAAATGATTGTAATTTATGGAGAAGTTGGAAAGTGCGCACGAAGGGCGGCATGTCTTTTTAACGAAAGACATCCAAATTGTAATGTAAGTCACCGGTATGTGCTTGATTTGGTGAATAAGTTTTACGAAACTGGTTCAGTGACAAATAAAAAAAGAAATAACCCCAGAGTACTAAATGAAGCAGCTCAAATTGAAGTTTTGGGAACATTTGCTGCAGAGCCCACGAGCTCCTTACGATCAGTATCAGAACAGACGGGAATGTCACGCGAGACTATAAGAAAAGCATTGAAAATGCATAAATTTCATCCATATAAAATGCATATTCTTCAAGAGCTCCACGAGGATGATTATGATAGAAGAATAGAGTTTTGTGAAATCATGTCTCATCGAGTCAATACCATCCCTAATCTTCTGTTAAACATCTGTTTCAGCGATGAGTGTTCATTTTTTCTGAATGGCAATGTTAATAGACAAAATTGTCGCTATTGGAGTGACGAAAACCCACATATTTTTCGGGAAGGGCATACACAACACCCACAAAAAGTTAATGTTTGGGCTGGTATTCTTGGAAATGCCATTCTTGGTCCATTATTTCTGGAAGAAAACTTGACTGGCAATCTGTACCTTGATATGCTTGAAGAGACTATCGATCCTCTTATAACTCACGAGCTAGTAACTCAAATTGATGCAGAAGGTAATGAACTTTTGCAGGAGGATCTGTTACATTACCAGCAGGACGGTGCTCCACCTCATTATTTTCTTCCCGTCCGACAGTGGTTAAACGAGAGATTTCCGGGTAGATGGATTGGCAGAAGGGGAGCAGTTGAATGGCCTCCGAGATCACCGGATTTAACACCCTTAGATTTCTTTCTTTGGGGGCATCTTAAATCCGTTGTTTATAAAACACAACCTTCTGAAATTGACGAACTTAAAAGACGAATTACAGCAGCATGCCAGTCAATTCCTAGTGAAGTTTTCCGTAATGTTAGAGGGGAGTTCGAAAACAGACTGTATTACTGTTTAGAGCAAAATGGACAACATTTCGAACAGCTAATAAGATAAGCGTCAGTAGATTTTATGTTGGAAATGTCTTTCTCGCAAATTAAATTTTATTTTGTAGAAGGAAAATAACCACCAAATAAAAAATCCCATGCGTAATAAATTTATTCCTGTCATTCAAGGGTTGGAGCGGTGCCACCTACTCTTCTAACCATTTTTATTAAAGGGAGTCAATACAATAATGCATCTCAGTATAGGCGTTCTGATAATTACTTCTGTTAGTTTAGAACGCAATTTTTCGGAAAATGCTCATCACAAAATAATAAGTCAGGGTACCATTGGAACAAGAATTGAACGCCCATCAAAATGATGTGCCACTTGACCCCCCTTCCCATTTAAAATTCTAAGGGTAACATCTACCCCTCCTAGGGGGTTGAACCACGAGGGCTACAAATAGTCCGTGAAAGTGTCCCCCTTGACAATAAAATTGACCTGTTTTTTCGATTACTCATATTGTTTACTGGAAGGAAGATATTAAGGGTGGGAAGTTTTCAAATTGACACCCTGTATATAGATTATACATATAAAAAAGCGAATACACTGACATGCCTGATTTATTTGAGAGGTGATATGGATATAATGATAATAATTCGTGTTGTGCTTCAATAATGAACAGTTTACGGTGCTTCTATTCGATCGTTTTGCAGTCTAATCTGAACAGCAGTCATTTAACCCTTTAGTGCCCATACATGAAATATATACAGTGTGACCCATTTAAGATGGAAGCACCCTTCTAAAACTTACATTTTTCGACCGATGGAAATGATTTTTTTTTAGGTAGACATTCAAAAAGTCCACCAGGACACCAAATTTCATGAATAAATCTCCATTTCCAGGGCCAACTAATTTTATTTTTCAAGGTGAAAAATCTAAAAAAATTACTATCGATTTTTTTAGAAAAAATCTGACTACACCACTGGATTTGCGACATTTTCAAATGGTTCATATGTAAATTACGTTGAAACGCGTCAATCAATAAAATAGTTATAAGGGATTGAAATTTGAAAAATATGCCGTTTTATCAACCCACCAATTCAATTTCAGAACTTTTATCAAAACTTTGACTACACCACCGGATTTTAAGGGAGTCCCGAAATATCACTGACTATAATTTCATTGAAATTTGTTGATAATAAAAATTATGAGATAAAATAACATTTTCGTAAAATTACATTTACATATTTCTCAAATTTTATTATCTTATGATTTTTTTATTTATGAACACATCTCGATGAAATTTCGTCCAGTGATATACCGATACCTCGTGAATACAGTGGTGTATTCCGAATTTCGATAATAGTTCTGAAATTCATTTGGTAGGTTGATTAAACGATATATTTTTCAAATTTCATTCCTTTATAACTTTTTTATTGTTCGACGCATTTCAATATAATTTACATATGACCAATTTGAAAATTTCGCGAATCCAGTGGTGTAGTCAAATTTTTTCTAAAAAAATCGCTAGTAATTTAGAACTACATTTTCTGACCTAAAGTTACACGTTGTGATGCGCTCTACACTGTTACTTGACTGATGTCAGTTCTTGCAATACTTGCATTCCCCGCCATGTGCGATAGCTCTGATTTGTTAACAGATAGGTACTACCGAATACGGTCAGGCATTTTTGAACGTAGCGTTTCACGTTATATATTATCAGCATTAAATATTCATTAGTACCTAAAAGTACCGTCAGGCACTAAATGGTTTTAAATAGCGAAGGTAAAGGCAGCAAACCGAAAAACCAGTTCTGACGGTTGCTCAGAATGCTGCAGTCAATCAACGGAAAGAACTGATTTTGAGCAAATAAATAAAAAAAAAACTATCGTCATTCCACCCTGAGATATTGTATCAACCCTGTATAAAATTCTCAGAATTACTACCAAATATTTGTCATTGCTCAGACTGAAGAAAAAAATCTAATTATACAACTGTTATACTACCTATTGTTTTATGACAATTCGTTTCACATTTGCAGATAACGGATCTTTTTCGGCCGACCAGCATTGCATACGTATACGTAATTCACGAAAAAAAAAACGCCCCCCAAGCACTGAGTGTGTGCTGCCACTTAATGAAGTTGAACTAACTGGAATTGTGGTCACGTAGTTCACCAACTTCACGGACGGCGAAACCGAAAAACTTTCATGTCGTTAGTGTGTCCTAGGAGCTTAATCAGTATTATCAGTTTGCAAATTGAATAACAGAAACTTTTCTTGCATGCATATAAAGTGTCGACTTCTGCGGATGACAAAGTGTTCTTCGACTTTTGTGGTGATCGTAATATCTTTTGTTTGTGAAAACTATCCAATGAGAACGCAGAGTTTCTTTCATATTGAAGGACTTTAATGTAGTATCCTTATACAATCCTCAGAACCAACTCTAATTAAATTAACAAACGAAAAATAAAAAACACTCTCTGGAGAAAAGCACTTATTCAAATGCGCTAAAAGGCAAAGAAAAAATCTTGAGACGTGTAATGTAGGTTATTTTGTGAGGTGCACATTAAAGGGCTTGCCACCTTAAGTTTTCAGGTCAAATACGAGAGTGACAAAAATTGTATTCATCATTTTATTTACTGCTCTTTTAATAGTACGCATTGCTCTATGGATTTTTTATAAAACATGGTTATTAACTCGTCCTCAATCCTGAAATCGACATGTACCACAATTACAAAACTCCTCCACCAGCCTGGATTCATGAATTTCGAAAAAAAATTCATAATCTTAGAGCTCGAAAGCTCCTATATACCAAATTTAAATAAAATCGAACCATAATCACAATATTCTTCCACCATATCGAGGCCGCCATCTTGAATTTATTAATTTTGATAAAAAAATGTTCTCCGACTCCCAAAACCACCCACAGTCACAAAACTTTTCCTCCATCTTGGAGTCGCTAGTTTGAAATTAAAAATTTTGACAAATTCATAATTTTCTACTACGAAAAACTGCAAATAACAATTTTGAATAGATCAGACCATGATCACGAAACTCGTCCGCCATCTTTTGTATTTTCTTCAACAAAAATTCCATACACCGGAGTGGGTCAAACTAAATTACTGTTTTCTGCTTCCCCAGGTTTCGCAAATGTTTAATGGTCTTTTCAAGAGCTACAATGTAGAAATAAATCCAATCAAATTTTATTTTTGATTAAAAAATAATAAATAAATAATAAAAAATAAGACATATGGACTAAAAAGTAAAAAATTATCTTTGAGAATTTACTCCAATGTTGAAAAAGCGTGTTATCAGTTATCTTTATTTGTCATTGTTATTGCAATTCGTGAATGAAAATGTAGGAGGAAAGCACCACACGCTTTTTTAAAACAATAAATTATTTTTCACTTTCCATTTCATATTTTATATTTTTTCGTTTTTTGGAATTCTATATACTTTCTTCTTATTTTTATTATATATTATAACATTATTACTATGCTGTATAATTGGGTTGTCATCTAGATCTAAGCTATGTTTACAATCGATAGCAAAATTCTTACCGAAGAGACAAACATCATTATTATTGTTATTATTATTTCAACATATCATGTAATATTATTGCATTTTCCCCCAGTTCTGAGTTTTGTTTAATGTTACTTTAAATGTATTGCACAATTTGTGGCGAACAGAGATATATCATTATTATTCAATTTTTTTTATTTTTATACTTTGGATTATACCAGTCAGTCCTTGTCTCCGGAGCTCCGGCACATCCGGAGGGCGCACTGGTGCCATTTACCCAGATAGCCACTCCCCACGTCCGTGGGGTGAGCAACTATTGGCTTCGAGAAGCATGTGCCCTGAGAAGGCGGAGTGAACCAAGGATGACAGCCTTCTGCATTCGTCCGACTAAGATTTCTGCCGCATCATGGCAAGCCGGTATGATTTTTAGATTAGAGAGCAGCGTGTCCATTATTCTACCAAGGACCCCTATAATCAGAACCAACATTATTTTTATTATCATTACATTGATATAATAAAATTCTTGTATTCTCATTTGTATGATATGTGTGCCATATTTTAAATTATTAAGACGACTGGAAGTGGGTGAAAATTGAGTTCCAAAATTTGATACAAGTGAAGATGATAAAAGCGTGTTGAAATAGTATATTATATAAGTATTAGTGGATAAAGAGGTCTTTCAAACACGCGCGATTGTTCGAACACGACGGCGCAGCCTGAGTGCTTGAAATAGTGTTTGAAAGATCAGTTTTCGACGAATACTTTACGTTATTTTTTTCAATTAGTGCACTTTGAAATCATAAATACTGGTTTCATTTTACAAATAATGGAAATTAAAACTTAATAATGTAAAATGGTTGAATTCGTGATGTGACATCAGTATACCTTTCGTTAATATTTTGCATTTGTTTGTAATATGTCATTTGACGTTACAAGGTACTCCTGTCATGCTTGTTCATTGAAGTCTGTTCTAGTTGATCGAGATAACTTTCACATAAGTTTATCTCTCTCTAACACTTCATTTTTCTTTCTCTTTTAAAATATAAATTTCGAGCAAATCGAGCAATCAGAGTATGTCTTAACAAACGACACTAGACTTCATGGTTCTCGAGCTGTTGATGTAGCCATAGCAACCTTAAAAAACGCGCGTTTTTGAAAGTTCAGTTAGCACACTTTGAGGCGTGCTTTAAATATGTAAAAAGGGGCACCAATTGAAAAAAAAAGCGTCATTCGATTGAACCTCTCTCTATACAAAAATGAGAAACGAATGAAGGTAGTAGATTATTGATATACCTAATAGAACTAACTGGATGGGATGATGAAAATTTCATAATGTATACAAAGCTAAGGGAATCCACACCAGTGGGGAAAGATTAGCCATCAATTTTTTTTATGTTTAGGGGAAACAAGACTATAATGAAGCTAGGGCAATTTCAAGTCTGTGGATGGTGTATCCACTTTGCGGGCTCTCGTTCAACATCGTCCATCATTAAGATGTATTCACTTGGTCTTTTTGTTGAAACAGGTAATAGTGTAACATGGGTCTTTAATTGAGAAAAATTATTTTTTGTACAACTGTCATTAAAAATTACGATTTTAATTCATTGACATATGACTAAAAACTGACGTTTTCACAAAATCACTTTTAAAACTAGTGTTAAAACTGAAATGACAGATGAGATGATGGATACTCAGTAATATAGATCTCTCTAATAGAAACACTTCAATCAGATATTATATAAACAGAACACCTACCCAAGAGGAATCATTTATAAAAGTTCACACATGTATTTGGCGTTTGTGTAATTGATAATACTACTTCTTTTTGAAGTTACAAACGAAGTAGTATTCAGTCCAACTGAAGAAGGTCCCTCAACACTGACAAATAATGATATTCCTAAATATTTTATATTTGGAGCATCTGCCAGTCAGCCTTGTAATCCAAAAATCCTTACGGATCTTATATTTTTTTTGGTTTTTTTCTAACTAGCAGTAAATGTTGTACAAAAAAATTTGTATAATACATTTTTTGTTAAAAGTGATTTTAATTTGCTCGTGGGGTCGAACCACTTTCTAACGCTCGTTTCGCAATATTCCCCACTTACAAAATATAATGACACAAAAAAAGGTCTATTCCGAAACTCTAACAATTTGAAAATAGAATTAAATTGGTGACATACCAATGCAAGTGTTATAAAAATATCATCAAAGTTAGCTGAGGAGTTTCTTGTAGTTGATCTTCTTGGTGACGTGTGGGTAACGTAAAATGCAGAGCTATTCAAATATTTGTTAATTAGTAAATTGCAATACGTATAATATTTGCTCCTTTTTTACAGAATCTGACCATATTCAAGTTTATCATAAAAAAGTATTCGACGTATTTGTATGGCATGAATCCTGGACAAGAAGTACATTATCCACTAATCGACACCTTATTACAGTTAGGTGCTTATGGGTGGGATGATTTCTGATAAAAAAAAGGTTTTTGTCATAGCTACATGTTAAACAAAACGTCTTGAAGAACTCTTTGAGGATATAAAACTGAGTTTTATTTGTCATTGTAACTGAAATGAGACTATTTCTTTGGATGTCCATACCGATTATTCTTCAGATATGCTATCAGTCGATATCGAAATGCTTGAATTTCAATAAAATATTCACTGTTGTATTACCACCCTTAATCAAGTTGTCATAATGAGAACACTACAGTATTACAAACCTTAACTGCAGAATTTTGAATTGAACTTCAAACGTAAACACCAGTATTATTCGGTTGAGAAGCCTGACAAGTAATTCAGGAAAATCTAATCAATTTATATTTATGAGCTGTTTGGAACGAAATATCATTTCAGGAACTTGCCATCTAGCAGAAATGCATTAACTTGGTTCAGTTAAGTATGATTGTGATTGCTATCCACACGAATGAAGGGTTTCCTTATAGCACTCCGCATGCACCATTAGTGAGAATACTATGGATACGATTCATAAATCTACCACATACAAATCTTAAACTTCACTCTCCTCTGACGAATATGTTATTTCAATTACGGAAGATTGAATTTATTACAATATAAGCTTCATCCACTACATCATGCCTGTAACATATTATTTATGTTGTCGGTTTTTATTTCAAACAGAGCGTCCTTATTTGTATTTCACGTTCATGTATTACTTTCATCTCCAATTCTGCTAAAATAATTATACTTTTTCTGCCAAAACCATTGATTCTGTGGCTTGTTCTGCCTAACATTGATATTTCTGCTAAAGGAACCCATGTTTCCTGTTTATATAATAATCAACAATTCCTTAAACGATCAAGAGGTGTTACGAAGGAAACTGACTAGTCAATTTCGGTTGAACCTCCCGGATTAGGATATAAAACTATCAATGAAATAGAGATAGATCGCCAACTTTTCTGCGGTGTTCCAGAGAAGTGATTGAGTTTGTAGGCAAGATATCACCAATGGGACGAGTTACTTTTTTTTAGTGTTGGACTATGAACTTCATTCCACACATGAGAACAGTTTTCCAGGCAGATTTCCAGGTAGATTGTAGCAAATTTTCTAGTTTTCTATATAACCGTTATTGATGGGTATAATGAATACCTATCTTTTTCAAGTAGAATTCGATTGGGTGAGTCCAAGAGTCCTACTCCAATGGTGTAGTCAGATTTTTTCTAAAAAAATCGCTAGTAATTTTTTTAGATTTTTGACCTTGAAAAATTCAAAAATTAAGACACAAGTATTGTGGGTGTGTTTGTCTCTGCCTAGAGGTATTGAGCCACTGAATGATATCGATATTGTTTATCAATAACAACGATTTTCTGATACAAAACATTTATCGTGATGCAACAAAATATTGAAAAATACTATTTCCTACGAGCGTGCGGAAAAGTAACTTTTCCGCACGATTTTTCGTTTTGAAAGTTGAACTTTTCCGTACGATTTTTGTATTGTTGAAAATGAAGATATTTAGGACTAACTAAATGATATATATATATATATATATATATATATATATATATATATATAACTATTCTGTCTTATTAGTCATTTTGTAGCATTATTATAAAAACTTGTGTATTAAAAACCTTGTTTTTTCATAAATAAGATGGACAAAAACACTCGTAGGAAAAATATTGTACCTAACTCTTACGGAAAATGTATTTTCCGCCCTTAACGGCTTGCCCGAACGCCGATCCGCGTCGTTCGTGCAACTGCCGTCGCGTGCGGAAAAGTAATACTTTCCGCACTTGTTAGGTAAATAACTATTTCATTGTCGGATGACATTGATCATAAAACCACAACCTTAGGCTTCACATTTAAAAAAATACTCGTTTGGTCCAAAAAGCCCGTTTTTGCCTTTAACTTGCTAGTGGTCTTCTTTGGTTGAAATCTCCAATCGTTTCGACTTCAACTGCGGTGGTCATCTCCATTGGTGAATGGTGACTAATTTTCAACTTGTTCATAGAAGGTTTGATTCCATTGGAGATAAGTGGAGTGGTACATTCGTGAATGGAGATGCAATATCGAATCTACCTAGTATGTCGTTTGGCTCCAATTTGATGCCTTTCAATTGTTCAAAGAAGTTAGTAGGGTCTCGGATGTACGTTTCGGTTTTGCCAAACTGCAGCATATCCGAAAAATGGTTGTCAAGGAGTGTATGTTGGAAATCCTATATGGCACTTGATATCATTCTCTGTGGTATATCTAATTTATGCACTTTCGTTTATCCATAGAGTAGTAATGGTAGTAATGCTTCTGATCTGTAGAGTTTATTCTTTGTTTCCAGAAGTAATGAATACTCTTTTATTAGGTAATTGGTCGCTTTTGGAATCTTCTCTCTTAGGTCTTTCTGTAGTATTCAGCATTGAAGCTTTTTATGCCGACCTTTTCTCCCCTTGAATTATTGCAAGTTGGATATGGCATTTTATACACTCCTTCCATATTCACTACTCAATTCTTCTGTGAATATTGGTGATGGAGATACTTTGAAATTTCTCCTAGCTGAAAAACTAGTTTCCTCATTGGTGAATCGATTGGATTCATTGATTACAACAAGCTTCTGGTCTATTTCATGGTTTTCGTGATATTTTCTCAGAATTTGCTTGAATTTGTTTCTGCCTCTCATTGAGTGACTGCAAGGTTGACTATATTGCTTTAAGGATTATTTTAGCAATATTTTTCCAGTCTTGCTGCTCCAGAGAGTTGCTAAGCTTCAGGTGACGTTTCAAAAGTTATTCATCATTTCTTGCTGACTCTTTTCTTGTCTGAACGATTCTCTCCCGTAATAATGCTGCTGTACAGTCTCTCCATGAAGTAAAGTTCATGAACAACCATACGACATATGAAAATTCCAATCTGTTCGTGAGTTAAAAGGGGTGGGTTACTTTATGATAGTTCTCACAATATGTACCACCATTTTGTTTTCGATGGATTTTTGTTTGAAATTTTGCTGACGTATGGAGAATTGAAAGATGTTTTGAATGAAGTTCACTGAACCCCCATGCTATTTGTAAAACCGACATGATATTTTTTTCCTGCCAAAAATTGATATATGAACTTCCATTTGACTAAAAGAAATTCCAGTCTGTTGAAAAGTTAACAGGGTGTGGGTTACTTCATGAACAGCCTGTTGAGCTTGTGGTGTATTGCTTGTCGTATTCGAATGTATGAATTTTGGTATGATGGTATTTTTGTTCGTTAAAATGAAGGTAATTAGTTGACATATAAAACGTTCCAAAAAGCACAGGGTGAATTCCTTTCAAAAACGATTACCCGGTATATTGGGGTACATGTTCAGAAGGCTCCAAAATGTCCAATCTTTGATTATCTGTTTTGGTCGTATTTAAAACGGCATGAAATTTTTTCATTCCTTTATTGTATTGTTTATTTTATCACTGGATTTGTTTCTCGCTTTTTCATTTCACCCATTGTGTTGGGAAGTCATAACTCGGTTTTATTTCCCCTGGAGGCATAACCAGCATCAGTGAAAGTATAACTTCTATTGTTTCATAAATAAAAGTTAATAGACTGTGCCACTTCAAGAGCGATTTTATATTTTCTGAAGACCGTTGGCACTTCTTCGGATAAAAAAGGATTAAGCCGGATAAGATAGTGGCGACGAAAAGGGTAATTAAAAATAATGTGAGTACCTAATGTTATTTTCAGAAAGGGCGTCTGAAGGAAATGATGACAAAAAATTCATTTTTATTGGATAGCTTCATTCATAGACCGGGAGCTCAGGGCATTTTGAGGGTGGCCATCGCGTCAAGGCTGTTTTTTTTTTCATATGGAAGTTTTTTTGTTCTGAAATGGCCTAGGGATGCCCGATGAGCTATGGATGTGGAAGTATTAAAGGATATCAACAGGAGGAGTGGAGGTGCGATAGCTTGTAACAGATAATTTCATCTACTACTCAATTTTAATACGAATCCTATATTTCCGAAACTTCAAGAATATATTATAAAAATAATCAGCCAAAAACACGAGTTTGCGATGGTGCGCTTATAGAGTGCAAATCGCCCTGTATTCAAGTCGATGGAAAGAAAACGCGACAAAAAGCAAATAGGTGTCGAGATTTCATGATCAGGAAATCGACAGAGGAAGAAGCACAAGAGACTCCATGTGAAATGTTCGTAGATAACCTGAAATAAGTAAGTAATAAGTAAGTAAGTAAGTAATAAGAACACTCTTTGTGTTTGGTAAATATGTTTCCATAACCAAGTCCATTTCTCTGGTAGAAACCGGTATTTTATTTTTACAGATTTGTAGGCCTTTTTATTCCAAGCTTTCAGACTGCCTGAGTCTGAGGATCGTTTGATGATAATTTATTTTGAGAGATACCCATAGAAATAACACTACTACCAAATTGACTGAGGAACCGATTATATAATCTTGGAAAGCTGAGAGCTATATGTTTTTTGTTCACCCTCAAAGGGAGAACAACCACCACCGACGACTAAACGGAAAATAAGGTCAGGACTTTCCAATTTATTTAAATATCCTGCTGATTCCTGCGAACAGTGTTTTCTACGGAAAATTTCGTATCGAAATTGATAGCAACTATAATCACTCTGTATCTCAGAAACGAAGCAACTCTAGACATATGTTTATATATTTTTCTCAAAACGACCTAACGAAATGCCCTCTGTAGTTTCGGAGCGTAGTTAGGAAACATGGACATTATTTGAACTTTTGATTTCCTGACCAACGAATTGAAATACTTGAGGCCTATTAATTATAGCAGAAGTAGAGTTTATAACAAACAATCGCCAAAATTCTACAGAATATGCGATATGAATTCGAGCACATTATATTACTGTATGGGGGTAATTTCTGACATCTGATAAAATGATCGTGAGTAAATATAGAATTATTATAATTCGTAAACTTATTCTTCGAGTGACATTTTTTTAACCTATATTGCAAGTGAAATCCAACAAATTTGGTCCCGCTGTAGAATAAGGTCCTCTTGGAATTTATATCTTCAGATATTGCATGTGCATTATTTTCCTTGCGCCACCCTGTATATCCAATATATCGACGATGGTAAATAATTTCCATTACATATTTTTGTCATTTTCAGGTTCGTATAAAAACACCTTTGTAATGCAAAAAACATTTCGAGAGATCCAAAGCAAAGTAGGTAAGAATTTCTATAATTGAATTTTGAAGATTATACACTTTTGGAAATATATCGATTTGGCTATTCTATAACAGTAATAACTCAACAGAAATCGACAAGAAACAAAAAATCTTGTCGTATTCAGAGCATTCGTAGACATTTCTCGAAGATACTATACTTCAGTTACAAGGTATATTGTCTTATTAGACTTAGTTTTGTAGCCCCAATCAACATAGTCTAAACACAGAAAAAAAGTCAATTGAAGGGGTATGACTCAAAACTAAGATACACTTGATTTCCTCCCAGATAGGTCTATATAGAGATTGCTACAAAGATCAAATTGAATTGATGCAAAGTTGCCTAATTGCGAAGATATTCGATATAAGTAAAAGGGTGTTTGAATTTGCTGGGATTCATCACTTCATAACTTTTTTTCAAAATATACTAGTTAAATTCTCTATCATAACTATGGTATAATGATAATAAATGACTTTATTGCTTTCTCAGTTTTATTCCTTGAGACCTGTAATCCACTCGAAGAACCATGAGGCATCATATTCACCTAGAGCCGTAAGAATCAAATGGGCTTTTAGGCAAATTCTGTCCAATCAAAATGCCTGAATTGGATGAAATCTACCCAGGCTTCCCACAGAAAGGACTAGATTTACTATCACCACATTTGCGTAAAATCTTTAGAACTTACCATTAAAAATAAGCACAGGGTAAAAGTGGTATTTTTGCTCGAAGTAGACAAAGTATCAGACTCAGGAAGTAGGTCCCCTAGTATTCGTTAATACGCGTACCTACCAGCCGGTGAAGTCAACAGACTCAGCTATTGATGATCCAATAGTTCGAGAATTTTTGCCGGAGAGTATCAAATAAATGAAATAGTAAAATTGAAAATGTCGAAATATCCTTCTCTCCAAATGTTTCCACCATGTGGAAAATATCAGGCAAACATCTGACAGAAGATTGCTTATTGTAATTATACAGCAAATTATCCTTCATTTGACTGGGGAAGACCACCTGCAGACGCGTTTCGCGGTTATTGCCGCTCGCCAGTGACAGGGTAAGTCGGACAACATTAAAGTCGTCCTGCCCCAGATCAATGAATTATAATCCACTGTATAACTAATATTTTCCCACAAATGAACCAGCGACTTACAGTAAAAGTCAGTCGCATCGCCACCAGTGGGGAAACCAACAAGCAATCCCCGGTAGCAAAGGCATCAGGAAGTGAACTGTTCACTTTCTACAAGGGTGCGTGATTCTCCCTATATATCCAAATGTAATTTAGTTTGGAAGTATCGCTCACCCCATTTTCTCTACTACGGGAAAACGAATTCCCACACGTGAAATGAAATAGTAAAATCGACAATGTCGAAGTACCCTTCTCTTCAAATATTTCCACCAAGTGGAAAATACGAGACACACACCTGACAGAAAACAACTTCTTTCCTGGCTGATACCACGACGGACATTGGTAACACATACACGCTCGTGGTTAACTGAAAGGTTCAATCACGTACGGGTAAAAATGTCACGAATCCCGTGTGTGTACGTTTTAAAGAAAATTATTCTGAACGGGTATTCCCGGGCAGAACAAATTATGATTTTCGTCAGGGTTACCACATACACGCTCGTGGTTAACTGAAAGGTTCAATCACGTAACGGTAAAACTGTCATGAGTCCCGTATGTGTATGGACCGTTTCAACATTCAACGTACATGTAGATCATTATCAAAACTAAAATTTCCTAAACGTGAAAGAGAAGATTGAAAGATCTCTGAAAACAATAAACCGCGGCAGATGAACTAATGAATGAAAACTTCTGCAAATATTCCATAAATCAATGTTTTTTTTTGTCTCCCTTAGAAACTTTTTGCGTATTTTCCATTCACATGACTGAAATTGAGAAAGTTAGGGTTGACTTTTAACTCCATTCACATGATTTATGCCCGTAGACGATGCAGTTATGTAATAAGGACATAAGGAACAAAGCGCTACGGAGGGATTTTTCGTGCTTTATAATACTGCGATAAATCACTGAGATTTCAACAAGCCAGTAAACAATATTGTGGACAGGCAAATTCCAGTTTCATACTGCCAAAAGTGTAGACCTATAAATTACCTCTGATAGACTTAACTGTTGTGTATCATGTCTTTCGTGTATAATGTATAAGGCGATTTAATTCTAGGGTGTGGAAATTACTCAACGGCATTGCATGAAAGCGATGAATTCCTGAAGTTATATTACCTAATTAGTAGGAAAAACACAATTATATTTTCATGATATTACATGACATATCTTCTTTTTTCTTAATAAAAATAATAAAAGGAGCTTCTGAAAACGCAGATTTTCCAAAACATTTTTAAAAAAATTCATTACTGGTTCTTCAAGGAAAATTTTTCAATATATTCCTATTCGATATACGTAGGTAAAGATATTTTCTTTGAAAAAGAGGATCATATAAAATCAATATAGAGCTTGCACCAAAAAGTATGCAAGAAATGGTAAACTTAATTATTACTGGTTTCACCAGACAATTTTCCTTTTTTTTCGAAAATTTCACTCATGTGCTAAAATGGCCATAAGAGGTGTGGAATTATCGCTGAATCAACTCAACCCAAAACAAATTCCAGCGGATCCATAATTTCATTCGCCGACGACACCGTCTTGGTTTATACAGGAGAAATCTGGAATGAGGTGAGAGAAACTGCCACAAATGACCTGAAAGCCATTTCGAATTGGTTCATTGAAAATAGTTTGTCAATAAATCATTCCAAAATAAAAGTTATACCGTTTACTTCCTACGAAAAATACCTACCTGCATATGTGCCTATAGAAATAAATAATATACCAATTCCTCTCACAAATTCAGTTAAATACCTCGGTATTGAAATTGACTCATTTCTGAAATGGGACATCCACGTAAAATCAGTTGTCAATAAACTTCGCAAACTTATCTACAAGTTTAAACAATTGAGCTTTTTACACTTAAAACACCTGAAGATATAATACTATTCATTAGCGGAATCCATTATACAATACGGTATGGGGTGGAATTAGGATAACAAAAACCCGCACAATATTCTTCCGACCTTCTGTACAGCGAATCACAAATTTTAGACTTGAGACAGCTTTATTGCAAAACCATTCTACTATTCTCAAATAATAGACCTGTGACTACTGTAATTGAACACAGATACCAAACTAGAAGAAGAATAGCATATGAAATATTACCACGGGCACATAAGTCGATTGGCCAAAGAAGTTTTGTTTATATTGCCCCAAGGTTGAGAAACTTGCTAGCTGGCTTATTAAAAACTATAAACTCCAAAAATCTCTACAAAATGAAGGTGAAAGCTTGGATTTTGTCAACGAACAGAGACGTTTTCCACACTCTAATTGATTTCTGATATTCACCTTTATAGTCCTAAGTACTTTTATGTTTCCTTTCATTCATTCTGTGCAAAAATTTCCACTTTTTGTTGACTAAATATTCTTTTTATTCTGTACTTCTATTATACTATACTATATATTCACCCCTTATATTGTGTTCTTATAATTTATTTTTTGGCAAGTGTATGCAACAGTAACATTATACACATGTTTTTGCGATATACCTAAGAAGGTGTATAAACATAGATTTTGTGATGTGAAAAATGTTTATGAGAATATATGTATATGTATGTATACGTATGTGCATGTAGGTGTACTTATGTGGATGTGTGTGTATATAAGCTCCCTCTAGAAATTGTTTATAGAGTAGGAAATAAATACCCTTTGACAAGCTCTCCGAGAGCTTTTTTGGGATTTACCACCTCTACTTTACCCTACATTTCTTGATTTTATTAAAATATATTTCAAATTGTAATTGATTTGGTAAATAAAAATTATTATTATTATTATAATTACAGCGATAATCCACCTACTATGTGGATTATGGGGATAATACCAAAAGAGCTGTTTTAGAATACATACTTCCATTGTCAATTAATTTAACGATAGCTGTTCTGACATGATCACGAGAGCGTAGCTCGAAATCAGAATTCTATCCCCCCATTCTACGTTCTGTCCTCCCCGTTCTACGTTTGTACGTTCTTCGTTCACTGTCTAATACCCACAGTGTTCACACAAACCCACCACCCAAGGCATTGGATTAATTTCCAACTGTATTGGTGGAATGATAGACACACTGCTCTAGAATCTAAATTTCGAATCGGCTGATACCTGCTCACTGTAATCCTTGGTTCACTCCGTGGATCCTCAGTGCATATGATTCTCGTATCCACGGATGACATATCGATACGATGTATCGGAGCTTCAGAGACAGGGTAATGAAAGTAATAATATTTTGATCCAGAGAACTAATAACAGAAATGATAATGAATATTTTCAGTTCGAAAATATGAATAGGAAATTCATAAAATCTATTGTGGAATCATCTGCGACTGAAAGACAAACTTTAGTCGCTATTTTCCATCGTTCAAGATAGCCTCTTGGGAGGTATTCATGTTGAAAAGGGGGAACATTCTCCATGAAAATTGAAAAATGAAAAATGTGATTCATTTGTAATATCTAACAGAAAACAACTACTTCCCCAACACAAGTCACGCTGGACATTGAACTACATCTGATAGATATTGTGAAAAGACTCTAACTGAAAAGAAAAGAAAAAATCTGAAAGTGAAAATTTGCATTTTCATTCAGATAGCTGAATTTTTTTAATTCTTTCTAGTTTTCCTTGAAAAAATCATTAAATAAATTAGATAAGGAGAATGTTATTAAAAAAATATCACTCACAGAAATCGTTCATTTCATTGAAGCAAGGTCCGCTTCTCTCGCATTTAATCCCCAATACATATGGAGGTGATAGCATACGATCCACTTTTTATTCATTTTTCATTTTTCAATTTTCATGGAGAATGTTCCCTCTTTTCGTGTCAGTCTTACGGCCGCATGAATAGTCATTCTCCAGCGCGGCGACTCTCCAGAGGTGCACCGTTCACTACAGAAGTTAAATTGCGAACGGCGCACCGCTAACTATGAATGCGGCCATTAGTCTCATTATTGATATGTCGCAGTTCCTCAATACTGTTGGAAATTAATCCAATGCCTTGGTGGGTTTGTGTGAACACTGTGGGTATTACACAGTGAACGAAGAACGTACGTATATATATATATATATATAATGATCGTCATCAGGTTGTTTGAAGAAAATTTGGTTCCTTGAACTATATTGTGCGTTATTCAAATAGTCATACCAACTTACAAGTTTTGAAATATGAATACTCACAAAGAGTCAAACAAGCTTTTGAATAAGCTTTTCAGATTTGAATACGCTTTTAAATTTCAAATAAGCTTTTAAATTTTAAATAAGCTTTTCAATTTTGAATCTGGTAGATCCACACACATAAAGAAAGGAGAAATTGTTGTAAAACATGTCCTATGACGCTTTTTGAAAAATCATGGAAATTAATTGGAAATAAAATAATTTTAAAAGCATTACAAATGGCAAAAATATGTATTCCAATGAATTCCAATTTGAATTTTAAATGGATACTTAGTCACCTCTTCATATATGTTATTTGTGGACACTGTTTTGATGATTTTCAAAATAATAATTTAAATCATCAGCGAGTTCTTCAAGTGAGACCAGACGCAGAAATAGACGGAATGGTGGATAAACGGAAATTAAAAATTGAATACCTACCTCACGTCAATGTTACCAGTGTTATCAGTGTTACCAAATTGTCACATTATCAAAGAACAGCTGATTAACTGTTGGCTCATCTCCAGACACAATGAAGCCACCATCTTGCCTATGCATGAAAGCTTCAATTATAGTATTTCTCTCTGCGTGATGGTTATAAATTACATCTATGGTTTGGACGGAATTCTCACATTTCGTCAGAACTGGGTAATTGCTCTGACAAACCAAATTAGAAGAAGAAGAATTATCTACGAATTGATGGGAAAATTCAAATAATTCAAACTTGACTTTGACAGTTGAGTATAACCAAATAAACAAACATTATTATTGCTTTTATTAAATATTTAGTTATACAGCCTTGGTAGAGTATTCAGCAGGGTTCTTCGAGATGTAAAGTAAGAATTTTTCAACAAAAACATTGTAAGTCAATGAACGTTTGTAGAAAAATAACCGTTATAATCAAGCAATTTGATACTATCGATATCGATAGTATTGCGACCCTCCATGTATTACCCCCGGAAGTGGAACGACTACAAATAAAAGAATCAAAAGTGACGAACGAATCCATAACTGAACCAATACAGCAATGTTTGATATTGGCATTCGTCATAATTTACACGTTCTCCGAATGAACGAAAAATGAAACGTGTGAACACAAATAGAACGTTCACTCGAATGGAATTATTTAGTGGTACAACTTTGTATGCAATTTTGTGTGACGTGTGATAGTGTGAACGTGGAATGAAAACAAAAAGAACTACTTGAGTTGTCATTCATCCGAGAGATTTTTAGATTCGAGGGCAGTGTGTCCATCATTCCACTAAGGACCCTGATAATAAGAACGATCATTCTGACAGAATGGTTTGGATAAAGCCTACGGAGTTCGAAGAGTAGGTCTCGGTCTATTTTTCCTCCTCTTCTTGGACGATATTTGTTTCGCCTGTAGCGGAAAATTCCAAGTAGAAAATTATAATTATTACTTCAACGTTCATATTCTCCTGTTATCCAAGTAAGTATTCAACTCCATTTTATCGATTTGCGAAAAAATATAAAACATAATATTTTCTCTTGCCAGAAACCGACTATTCTCCAGAAGGCTTTGTCGTGATACTGAATTTTTTGGAGGAATAACAAATGATTACTTTCTTTTCATCGGAAATACCCATTGTGATTCCTCTCAAAGCAATCCTCAATATTCGACAGTTATTCAGGCGAATCTTGTGAAATCCAACTGAAGTGCAGAAGGAATCGATGCGGAAGAGAGCTACTGAAAATGTTAATTCAACGCGTAACCGGTAGCGGTTTCTTGGGTTTTGTATAAAATTGATGACATGACTTTTTGACTGATGAAAAAATGTCATATTCCAAGTGTCAAAGCTACGAAAACGCAGGAGGGCGACAAGAGGTTTTTTTTCATCACCTTGGAATTTAATGTTGCTTTCCAACAAAGCAGCTTCAGGAGTACTGGGAAACATCCCATGTATGGTCTGATTTACATATTTCGCTGGAATGAAAATAGAACCACATACTTATCATAGTTGCTATGGCCATTTTCAATATTTATCAACATTTTTACGAATTTAGCACTGTTTCAGAATATCAACTGAATATCAGTGGATCATGTTCTGACAAATATATATTTGAAACAAATATCTCTATAGATGATTGAAAATAGTTACATGGGGTTACGTGATAGTCAGGCTACTTACTGACCCTAAGAATCTAATCTTGAATATCTAGAGCACTTTTTTTCATGACATTATAATTCGTTATTATAATTGCATAATTGCTCATCCATTATTGGTTATTTAACGAAAAAGTGTATTAATAAGGGCGATTAACAATCGAGATAATTTAACGCGTGAGCGGAGCGAGCGCGTTGATGTTCGAGATTGTTAATCTCCATTTTAATTCACGAGTTTGTTACAAAACTTTTCCGTCGACAGTAGTTTTCAAAAATAGAGATATCTTACTTTCAATGTTTATTTATTTAACGATACGATAAAAAACAATCACTATTTCCTATTTATATTAACTCTACTTAAAGATAGTTTTATTTCCCTTAGTGGTAGTTTTATTTTATTTTTTATTATTTATTTTCGAATTGAAATAAAAAAAAAAGCTGTCGGTGGGTTTTGAACTCTCGACCTCATTGTTGGCTACCAGGCGAACTTTTACTTCTACTATTACGCCATGAGACTATATATAATTGTGAGTGACAACTGGTTTGATGACGATTTTCTGAAATTTTATTTGATAATAAACAAATAAATAATGACAGATAGTACTAACCAATCAAAAATGTATAAGAGCAATGTATGTTGGGTTGCATATAATCAAATCGTCGATTGATAGAAAATTATTCATTGAAAGGGGTCATTAATCAACGATTTTGAGTGCGTTAAAATACATCATAAATTAGTGGTCTACGGAAATTGCCCATTATTTGATACCTATCAATATATACCTTCCGGCAAAGACCTGGGCTTCTTCTTCATACAAGTGTGTGAATATAGTCATTGGTTTATTACTATTTTATGCTTGTTTTCCTGATTCATTAATATATCTAGACTCAACTTTGGCTACCTTCAGGAGAATGGAACAAACACACAAGCATAAGGTAGGTACACAACGCAGAACAACTTGATACAAGCGTTTACACTTTGTCCAGCTAGTCAATTTGAGCCAATATCTTCTATATTGTTTTTAGGAGTAGACATAGATAACCACAACTGTCAATCAATAGAATTATACAAGTCTGTGACCAAAACTATAAACTTTATTACCTGACACATTGAGATGAGAATCGAAGTTTAATGGTTCAAGAGCCAAGTAAAGTAAATTTTTATAGACAAAACCAAAGAAAAAACAAATGTACATATCGAAAGCTCACTGTCCTAAGTTCATTTGGTTGATTGAAAGTTTGATTTTGGTTCTTTTTACCTACGGTCACCGTAGAAAATAGGCAAAATCACACGAATCCTTGCCTCAGTAAATAGCTCATTACGCATGGTAAACAAATCGCACAGCTTTTGTGAACAAAACGCACAGTTTGATATTTTGGAAACGGCTCAATCGATTTAGAAGAAATTTTGTAGGCATATAGGGTTGTTAACGTGAAGAAATTAGCAGAATAGCAAATTGATCCAAGAGGGAAAACCAAAATGTTGATGGTGTAATCCTGAACGGAATAACCTAGAGAAGGAGGTAGTGTTACAAACATCGTGGATTAATCCAGAAACGCCGTGGAACATTTGAAAACCTTCTGAGGAATCCAAAGAAGCACCTAAAAAGTCAAATCCTTTGTCTAGTTCTCAATGTCGAATAGTCTCAATGTGGTCCAAAGTTTATAAATGGTTCACAAATTAAATTCCTTTACATTATAACAATCTGTTCTCGGAACAGTAAGTTTCAACTGCGTCCTTCAGGCATGTTGGTGATTATGCATGGAAGAACAATGTCCAACATGTACTGAAGACAATGTCATTTTCTTTATCTTCTCAATTTGTTCAAGATGGACTCCGTTGATAACATCAATGTAGTAACCACCATCAATATGCCAAAATTCGATTCAGGACAATGTGCTTTCGATATGCAGAAATCTACAAATAGAAACCTAAAAAACCACTCTGTTCATTTCCATATACAGTGTGTACATAAGGCGAGGAATGAATTTATTATCTAGAAAAGCACCAGATTTTTGGAAAAATCCTTGGTGACATCATTACTGTTCCGAATATGACGTTATCGATATTTTTTCCAAAGTGTAACATCTATTTTTGATAACGCCATTTGAGAGAGTATATTCTTTGCCAATATTACAGTTCCCTCAGGTTACATGAGAAAATTGACGAAAAATGATTGTTATAATGATATCTGACAGGTGGGCCCTTCGAAATTTTTGTTTTAATTTATTTACCATTTTTTTGTATCCATATTATAATTATTTCAATTGGTACCTATTTTAACAGTGCTAATTAGTTCTTCACTTATTTTACTTAGTAACTCCACCTGTATGTATATGATTTATACAAAAGTATATTACACCCTTTATGAACAAAATGTTCATAAAGGGTGTACCATTGGACAGAGAAGTTGATTGTACTTAGGGACAAATTATTCACCACCTTGCCCGAGAATATAAAAAATCGAAAATACACAAAAAAGATTTAAGACTGAAGTAAAAACATATATATTGACGTGCTTTGATTGTTGTAACTGCCTTTGGTCTTTGATTACAGAAATAATCAAGTTTAGACCGTTTTTTAATGAAATTATCAATGACAAGACAATACAGATTTTCTTGACTTTTTTATCTATTGACAACTACTACACACATACACAAGGTGATTCAAATTATAACTTATAAACAACAAAATATCATTCAGGAACAATTGTGATATGCCATGGTTATGCAATGATGTTTTTCATGTTGTGTGAAATCATTATCTTATTTTTTTTGTTACATTTTTTTATATTATATATTATATACATTATTTAGGGACTAAATTATATTTATATATTTTGATTGTATTTTAATTGTTTCACCACGTACAAACTACTGTTCAGATAGTTTCTGTGGTTGTATATATGTTTATTGAAGTTTTTTCTTGAATTTTAATCTGTAACTGTGTTATATTATTATGTCAATAAACATACATACATACACATGCAGATCATTCTGCTTCGTAAGCTGAATCTCATTTGTCCTCTCTGAACTTCCACTAGAATAGATTCAAAAACAACGTACCTGCCGGAAGTAAAGGTGAATAAATTTTCAAATTTGAATTGAAACATTCATCAGTAATATATTTAGTCTCACTCAGGTCCCTCTATCATCAATAACAAATTTGCTGTCATTAATAAATTAGATTCACCAAGGTTTTGGTATTCATTTATTCAGGCCCAATGAATCAAATCGTTCGGATTTCTGATATACCCGAACTTCATTCTGAAAAGTAGAGATCTCTGTTAACCGTCTATCATCTTGATGATCCTGCAAATCACAATGGAAACTGCCTAATCCTGTTTCTGCTCTTATTAGCTATTGACTTTTGTCCTCTATAGCCGACCCTACTCAAAGCAACATCTCTGCTTAATATTCCGTATCCATATCTCCAGAAACAATTGACGTAGAGCCATTTCATTGAATAACTCTCTGAAGCAGATTGATTTGATATCGCATGGAGAACGTTTGTCATTTCCATCATCTTGTTTGATGGCAGCAATTAATCATCATATATTACTCAGCGAAATGCTGATTGTTCGAGATTCAGTATAGTTTCATCATAATAATATGGCCCGGGGGAAAAAGGGTTTGATCTTATATGAAGGAGATAACAAATATTCAGAAAATTGTTTGTTGTTGGGCTGATTCTTTATTTAAACGATGTTTTATATTATAAAGTCAGAGTTAATATAGTTCATGAAGATTCAAAGGTATTTGAGGTGGTCGGTGGTCTGGCGGTCTAAGGCGTAGGCCGTTCAGAACATCAGTATAGCGGTAGTCGGTTCGAGCCCGATGTATAGGTACGAGGGATTTTTTCTCAAGTACCCAACATCGGAATCGATAGACGACCACAGTTCTTGTTGAAAGCAAGTATATTGTGTGTTGTCTAGATGCCAATCTCGGCTAGTGCTAGCTTGGAGTGCACGCCGGCCACCCGAGGTGGTGCTGTAGGTTTTCCGGGTTTTCCTGCAGCTGAAAAGTGAATACGCCACCAAAAATCAGTAAGTCGCCCCGGAGCGCCACGGAAAATAATAATAATAGCTGTCCTCTACCCGCACAGGCCATGCCTTTGGGTACACTCTACGAGTGTTTATGAGGGAGTATTATTATTATTATTATTATTATTACGTATTTTTCGCAAGCATTTATTTAACTCACTTTGCTCATATATCCTTCTGTCTTTCTGGTTGAGGTGCGATTGAGCTGCAATTTTGCACACGTATTGAGAAGGGAATAATATACAATAATTTAAAAAAAATAACACCCTCTGCCTACCGAAGGCTATATAGAGAACGCATAGAAATTCGAAAAAGATTCCGACGGTTTCGGAAATTGAAAATTACTTCGAATGAAATAATGTCAGTCAGACGGTTCGGACCCCCCTCCTTCTCGAATATATTTGCGGAAACTATAGGTATAAAGAAAATAAAATTGAAAAAATACGTAAAAATATGTAAAAACATGGAACCATTAAATGATTTAATTTGAAAAATTAGACTCCCTACCAATCTCATTCTCGGAAGAAATTGCGAAAACTCCGTTAAAATGGTGAAAAACATAAGACTATGAAAAATTTGAAAAAATTGTACACCCTTACTACCATTCCTCTCTAAAAATATTGTGAGAACTCGCGAAATCAATGAATATTTTGATTTAAAATAATTATACCCCTTACCCCCTACTCGACAAAATTGCGAAAAATGGTGGAAATAAAATTGAAAAAATCTGTAAAATCAGTGAAACTTAGAATCATTGAATAATGAAATTTAAAACAAGAGAACGTTCAGGAATTTGGAAAAATTTCTGACGGTATTGGAAGTTGAAAATTACAACAAAAAATGTTGATCGGAGGATTCGGACTCCCCTTATATTGAAAAAATGGCAAAATAATCGAAAATAAAATCTGAAAAATCTTCAATAGTGAAAAACATGGGACCAGCGATTAATTGAATTTAAAAATTGTTCACTCCTGTATACCACTTTCTTGCAAAAAATTTCAAATACTCGCAAAAAATTTGCGACGGTCTCAAAGGTCGAAAATTACGGAAAAAAAATAATGTGGGTCGGGGCTCGGACCCCTCCATCTCAAAAAACATTCCAAAAAATTCCACCTCCTTCTGTTCTGTGAAAAACATGGGACCTTCGAATAGTTTAATTCGAAAAATATTAACCTTTCCACCCCGTCCTTCTCGATTGAGAAAACTCACATAATTAGAATGGGGAATTTTCGTGAAAATAGTGAAATAACTGGGCCACCGTATGATTCCATGAAAAAAAGTCATTGTCTCTCTGACATCATAGAAATTCCGAAAAATATCCGCTTGTTTCGGACTTGAAAAGTTACGAAATGATGTTGGTTAGAGAGGTTAGACCTCCTTGAGAAATAGTACGGAAACTCGCGAACATAGAATTGGAAAAATACTTATGATAAAATTACAAAATAAAATAAACGAATGAAATTACACTATGGAAATGAAGCCTCGAACTATTGAGAAAATATTGAAATTTTCAAAAGTTTTGTGTTTTCATACACTAAATATTATTTTTCAATTTTCACTTATATATCTATATATATAATATATATAGCTTATGAATAGCTTATGAATGGAAACTTGTTTTTAAAAATGATTTTTTCATTCAGTCCTTTCAATTATGCTCACAATTTCGATAATAAAAAATCGTTTTTGTTGTGGTTATCGTTCAGAACTCAACTGATTTCGGAATCTGAGATTAAACTGTAATTGTATTTACCAGTAGTTTCCTTTTTGTTCTTGTTGCAACCCCTCTTTGTCGATGAAGCAAAAGATATCAAGGTATATTCAATGAAATTTTGTTGGGTCATGAAATTTGAAGTGCTCATTAATTTATCATTTATTCAGTGATAGGGTAGAAAAAATAAATTGTTTCCGATAGTTTTATACATTCAATCGATCTAGATCACCCGGTATGGAGAAAAAAGTTAAGGAAAGAGACAAAAAAACGCAATCGAGAGTTCTAATTTTCCCGAGACGATAACGGAATCCTCAAATACATATAGTCATCCTGCTAGTGGAATCTTACGATAGACAATAGTTGTCTTTGATCAATTATGAGGCCAATCTTATGAAGTAAGTATCATCGTTGGAAAGTTTTCCCATGAAAATGTCTCAACATTTTATGACGGAAGTAAAGTAACCCTAATAAAGCTCAGTAGTAGTTGATTGCTCATTATTATGTTCTTTCATGCCAGGACGGGTATCATAATTGGTTACTACGCCTTTGAAATCATGAAAACATAATATGAAATGATGGTCATCCATCATTCATTATGTCAGTGGTATAAAACATCATGTTATACTCGACAACACTATTAAATATGCTGTCTCAAAATACAGCAGTTCTTTCCTCACTTATATGTTTTTCGGGGTTCTGAATCCGAATTTAAACTTTGCTACTTTCCACGGATGTGGCTCTACAATAAAAATCACAAATCACAGCTAGAGCGCATTGAAATTGTATGTTATAGCCATACCCCTTTAACTAAATATTCAGTCGAGACCTATATTATTATTATTATTTACCAATTAAAAACTATTTCTTTGGTCATTATCCTACTACCTATCGATATCAACTATATTTGTCAAAGTACGTTTGAGTATTCATAAACAAAATCATTCATGAATTTTTAAATCAATTATCATTATCAACTAATACAGGTAGGTTATAGAAGTGAAAAAAAGTGATGGACAGCTACAGTCTACAACGTCTATGAAAAGAAACTTAGTATAGCAATAATGTTATAGAATGGAAAGTTGTATTACTTTAAGTAAGAATGCATTGAGTTCGAAATGTGTTGGATTGGAGGTGTGTCATCCACTTCGCCAAATGCTGGTCACCATCAGCGGAAATATTTTCATATTGTTGCAATTTCACAGTTTTGGCAGACCCGGGAGCAGTATAAGCCAGTCTTCTTAAGTTCCCCATGCCCTTTGCAAGTACATCTTGCATTTGCAGGAAATAAGCTGCAGCAGTTTGTCAGGTACAGAAGGCTCGAAGATGGCGATGAGCTGGAGACAATGTCTGTTTATCATCATGCTCCTCAACTATGCAAGATCATTCACGAAGCCCAGCAACGCCTGTTCTTGGAGGTAGACTTTCAATGTGTGCTGCCGTGCTTCAGCTTCTGTTGAGGGGAGAATGGCGATGTTAGATGCACTTTGTTCAAGGAGACCATTTGTATGTCGGACCCAAAAAAGCAAAGAGACATTTTTCGTCTGCACTCAAAACTGCTTCTAGATTTTTACGTGCTTCATTTTGCCCTGGCTATATAGAACTGACGTTATATCACAACCTCCAATACTTGGTAGATCTTTATGTTTACCATAATTCTTCAGCAAATCTGGTATAGAACAACAACAGTATATGCTACTGGAAATATCTCACCAAGGTTGCGAATCTTCATTCCAACAAGCAAGGGGATTACTTACCCGATCCAGAGGTAAATCTCAACTTCCTACCTAATTTATAGAAGTACATTCCCTCTTGAAGACCACAAACCAACGTCTACAACAAGGAACAGTTCAAATTATATATAGATAATATTTGGAAATTGTTTACATATCTTAAATAAATAACTGAATTGATAATTAATCGATAACCAATCGATAATTAATTAGTAACTAAATGAAGATTAAGCAGATTCTATAAGCTTCACTGTGATTATAAGCATAGTTTTTGAGTTACAATCGAAAACCTAACGAGAAAACTGGGTTTTTCACAAAGTAGTAAATTTTGGCCTTTTTTCAGGAAGCTCTAGCAGCCAAACAGTTTAACCAAATAATTTATTTGAGGGATGATTCTTGTAGGGAATTTGATGCAATTTATATTCGTATAGAATGACCTAGCTGAAAAAGTGCAAGATTTTTTTTACTTTTTGACAAAAACTTGAGGTTTTATTTGCGATTTTCGTTGTGAAGCTATTTCCCTGAAAAGTAACAAATTTGAAATTCGGATTCAGCACTTCAAAATACATATAGAACGTGTGAGAAAAATACTACTACTTTTTTTTTCTGGCCAAAACACCGTTTGACTGAACTAATATAGAAGTAGATTGAATTATACAGTGAACCCCCCGTAACTTTTTTATTTCACATTATACAAAAAAAAGTCGATTACATAAGTAGTAGGATTTCATTTGATCTCTTTAATGGTTTAAGTTTCATCACAGTGTCTCAAAAAAGCGCGGCGATTTAGGAGTTCATATTTTTAAATAGGATTCCCTGTATATCATAGCATGTTCGGTTAGGGATGATCTCAAGAAATTCAACAAAACCTGATGCTGTTATCCCCATAGACTACGGAGATATCGCGCATTATTTTACACATAAGCCCAATGAGTGAGAGAGAGAAACTCTTTCTGGCGGGTCAATAAATTCTCTCTCACCTTATTGAGCTTATGGAAGAAACAAATGGTCATATCTCCGTAGTCTTCGTAGATAACAGCATCAAACAATGATATAGAGTGTGTCCTACTTTAAAAAATAAACTTATAGGTCGCTGCGCTATTTTGAGACACTCTATTCAAAGGAAACTTTTAAAATAAACTATGTAACATTCTTTTGTAATATATGAAATGAAGAAGTTATGGGGGGGGGGGGGGGGGTGGAGTCGCAACAGACTTTTTTTGGTCCTCACTGTATAAGAAGACAGGATGAACAAAGTAGGAGTTGATTGCTCATTATGTTCTTTCATCGTAGGACGGGTATCAGAATTGGTTACTGCACCTTCGATATCATGAAAACATAATATGAAATGATGGTCATTCATCATTCATTATTTCAATGGTATAAAACATCATGTTTTATCCGACAACACTAGATTAAACTCCATCAGAAATATGGAAGTGGAGTGAATTATATAAGAAGACAGAATGGACGATGACTGATGCTGCAGTTTAATTTTGAGAGTAATATTTTATCACTTGATGTTGAAGTACAGATGCTACCCTCTTACTGGATGGAAGAATCTTGATGGAGGAAGTCTCGACGGAGCCGATTCCACTCAGGGTGTTGGATCGAAATTGATGAAACATATTACGATGTTTGTGACAAGATTATGAAATTGGATGAAGCAAAACGCTTTCGACTATAAAGTCATCATCAGTCATCATAGTCGAAAGCGCTTTGCTATTATTTTATAAATAAATTTCTGCACGAAATACAAACCTTTTCTTCATCCAATAACATTGGAACGTACACACAGCTTGACAATTTTCACTCAAGATTATGAAAAGCAAAAATGTTTGCTCAGTTAATATCATTCTGAAAATCACTGGCTAAAAGAGCATTTCACCAGCCCACAGAATAAAAACAGTTTTATTAAAAATTGAAGATTAACGAGATCTCACTTTTTAACGTGCGATTCCTAGCACTTTCTCCTCAAAAAAAAAAAAATCTGCAGTCGCTAAGTTTTGAACCTCCGAAGCTCGGCAACCAGAATGATTTAAAAGTGCTGATCCTAACCACACAGCTACCTGACCCTTGACATCTGACTACTTATTATACCATGGAAATTATTGCAATTTCATAAAAAAATCTATTCTATTCCATTATTGCCATGGGTCCTTAATCCAGTACGATTGGGTTTTGAGACAAAAATCGATTGTAGCACCACCAAACTTGGTATGCTAGTAGTTGGAACTATGATAAACACGAAGAAAAATGTTTACCAACATTCCAGGGGTGGAACGTATATTTTTTTTTTCGTTTAAAAATATATAAAAGAAAAATGAATTACCAATTCCACAAAAACCTATACGATAGGTAATTCGTCGGCAACTATCCAAGAGAAAACAACTACTGCGCCTTACGACCATTGAATATTATCCGTTTGATACCAAAAATCTATTCGAATACATAGTTGAAATCAGTTTTCTCAAAACGTAGACATGGCGTTCGAGAAGGTAAGCGGTAAAAATACCCCCGAAAAAAAAACCTCCGTAAAGAAAACCCTAAGAAAAAAAAAGAAAAATAAAACAAGAAAAAAGAAACTGAAAAAAAACCCGGAAAAGACTTCTACGAACAATAATGAAATCTCGACGCACTCAAATGTCTATGTAAGGTTAGTTCGTTCTGGTTAGATCATACTAAATAAACACTTCTCGCAGAATGTGCGTATTTAATTTCCATGCACTCAAATGTCTACATAAGGTTAGTTCTTTTTGGTTACATCAGACGAAATAATTACTCCTCGCAAAATTTTAGCATTCAATTTCCACGCACTCAAATGTCTACGTGAGGTTAGTTCGTTCTGGTTAGATCTTATTAAATAATTACTCCTCGCAAAATGCTTGTATTAAATTTCCATGCACTCAAATGTCTACGTAAGTTTAGTTCGTTCTAGTTATATCAGACTTAATAAATACCTTTTTTCTTTTCTTTTTCCAGTTTTTTTTTTTCGGGTTTTTCTTCTGTTTTCTTCGGCTTTCCGTTTTTTTCCGTTCCTTCTTTACGTGTTTTTTCCTAGATTCGTTGTGTTTGATTGAGCATTGCAAAGTAGTTCTCGTAAGTGGAATACTTTGCCAATTATCAAACAAATGAATTTCCATAGTCGTAGGGAGCAGTAGCTGTTTTTTTGTTGGATACTTGCCGACGAATTACCTATTGTATAGAGTGTTTGCTGGATATTGGATTATATTATTAATTTTTCAAATAACTAATTTTAAACGGATAAACACTAAATTTGAACATATAACATTTGAAAAAGAGGGTGAAATGAGCTAAGTAACAAATTCTCATCGGAATCCGATGAAATAGACAATTCTCATCGGAATCCGATGAAATAGACTTATTTTCACCTTCAAACACTGGGCTATAATTAGTTTGAATAAATATTGTAATAACCGGTGAAATTGAATTTATTTATCGTTCATTTCCTCTCAGGTAATTTTTTTATAGCGAATGATTTATTTTGATTACCGATTTCAGACACATGAATGTGAACTTTTGATTCCGAAGGTGCATTAATTCAACTAGTCTCTCAATCATGTTTCTTATTTTCGAATAACAGTCGATAAGGAAGTTAAAGATTCCGGATATGGAATTCGTTAGTTCTATTTCGCTTTATTTGTCACCAGTATCATCAAAACAATAACAAGAAAGCATCTCAGTTTTGAAAAACTTCAAAAGCTTTTAAGATTTGGCGTCTAAGATAGAAAAGCAGCCGAGGGCTTTGGGATCTTGCAAGTATTTCAATTCTCCAAAGAACAATATGTCACAGGAAACGAACGTATCGAGTTTTAGAATTATCGCCTGGGACGAAAACCGACAACCCTTGTTGCCTTTGACTAGAACAATTTTCGATATATTTATAGGTCCTTTATGTCACTGACGAACGCTATATTCACAGTTTCCATTTTCAGTGTTTCCACTGGAGCGGATTAAACCAATCAATTATATATACAGGGTGGGCCACTGTCGATGGTACCTTAGACGTTTACGGAGAACGGGACATAGGATCATTCTGAAAATTTGGTTTCTCAAGTAGTTGCTCTTGATCTATCGATCTAAAATATTTTCAGCAATGCAGCGTTGCCGCTTATACCAAAAAGTAGCAGCATCTTTGTTATTTCAATGGGGTCACCCTGTATATTACCGCATTTTTGAACTTGTCATTCCTTTCTGATTATTTCTGCCTCATACTCCTCTATACCTATCTCTAACGGTTTTTGAGATATTGGTAATTTTCCAAATTTTTTATCCAAAACATAGCTCGAATTGAATGTTTATTTCTGCGGTATTTGGATTCTTAGGAAGTTGCAATTTTGTGTTCAGTTCATCAAGATCATGTACATTGATTCTGTATAGAGAAGTTTGTTCTGCGTTATACAGGGTCGTTCAAAATTCATATTCTTACTGCTAGATACGAAAAGGGTTGAAAGTGCGTTTTTTTAAATGGAACATCCTGTATAACAAAGTTGGCCATGAAATTCAAACTTGACAAACGACATCAGAAGTTATCAGAGAAGGCTTCCAAATGCGATACTGAAAACTGAGTTTCTCGTGTAATTGCAGCTCCCATATAATCTTTCGGATAATGGAAGAATATGTACAGGGTGTCATTTGAAAAAAAAGTCACTTCCGGTTGAAACGGAATTGGTGAATTTTCAGTAGAGGCTTCAAAATATGTGTATTCAAGTACTATAGCGACACACCAAACTTGAAATCTGTATCTTCAAAACTAGAGAAAAATTGGGGGGCGTACCTCACCTCGTGGTCATCCGGTATACAGGTTAAGCTATGACCGATTATCGTAAATAAAATGGGGCACTCGAATATCAAGTAGAAAAACAACTGTGAAATAATATTTGTAAAACACAAATACAACACCTTATTATCATGAATATTTAAATGAATAATATTGGTGTCGAATTATCTTTCTGTATAAGCAAAAAAATGTTTTGTTGAGCACAAATCACATTCGATCCAAGCCGTTAATGCTCTTTGAACAATCGATTACCGAAAATACGTCGAAATAAATGTTTCTCTCAACTCGGTGAGTGATGAACTGAAATTGACTGCGCGTTCAGTTGTGGCGCGTCTTGGAAGGTTAGCGAACAAGTAAATCATGACTGAGTTGACCTCTGTTGGGGCCGTAAAGACAATTGAAAATGCGATACCAGCAACTCTCCTGGACATACCAAAGCGTTAAATTGACAGTTGTATATTTGCTTTCCAAAGATACATTAGTGCAGCCTTTCGCTTCCCAGAAAATCTGAATATACTTATTATTTTAGTTTCTAATCTCTACAGAAAAGCAAGTGAATTCAATGTTTTAAACTTGTGGGTAGTTGTGATCCTGAAACAGGGTTGAAACCGGCAAAAACTGAAAAAAGATAGAATAGGTATCTGAACACAAAGCTCAGAATTCTTTTGGGAGATCGTTCAATAACGATAGTGTTTGCCGACCGTTTTATCTTTTTACTCTCATATACACCTATAACGTAAGTCAATTGTGGCATATACACGTCACTATCACTATTACTCCTCTGGCTAATACCACGACGGGATTTGAGGTATATCCAACAGATAATTGTGCAATGTACCTCATTGCAGAGGAAACAATTGCAAGTCCCCGAATAGCAGAATTTTGTTTTGATTTGGAAAGGGGGCTAACGGGAGACTAGTTTCGAGATTTTCTTCAACAGTACATGTTCGTCACTATAGACAGATTTGCTGTCATCTGTTCCTGGTCCAAATCATCCCACGACTCTGGGTATTTGGTTACTCTGGTCTCACGTGAGCAGACCAAGAAGCACTCCGATTCTCCGTGTTGAGAGATTCAGTCAGATATCTGAACACAAAGCACGTGTTGTTTCCTCAGCAACAAGGTTTATTTCACTAGTATCTGCTAAAGTATAATTCAATATCCGTCGTGATATTATCCAAGAGAGTACTTGTTTTCAGACAGAGATTTGCCACAATAAGCCTACTTTTTATATGTATATGAAAGTGAAAAAGGGTAAAACATCGGTTGACAACGACTATAGTAATTAAACGAGCTCTAAACAGAACTCTGAGCTTTGTGTTCAGATATCTGACTGAACCTCTCAACCTGCAAAATCGGAGTGCTTCTTGATCTGCTCACGAGGTGAAGCAGCTTACACTCGTTTTATAGGTGTGAGATCAGAGTAACCGAGTAGACAGAGTTGTGGAATGATTCAGACAGGAAATAGATGGCCTCTAAGCTGTCTGTAGTGACTTACCCTGTGTTGATAACGAGACAAAACCTCGATCCCCCTGTCCGAATAAGGTACATCTCACAAGCAATAGCCAAAAAAGTGGTTGTTTTCTGAGAAGTATTTGTCAGAATGAGCCAACATTGTAGATGTATATGGAAGTAGAAAAAGTAAGACATCGGTCGGTAACGACTATCGTTATTGAAGGTAGAAATTATCATGGTTTTTTGGAATTTTGATAATGCTGCGTTTGGCGTTCGAGGTTTAAAACATCCTAAACAACTCGGAAATACTTTGAGTAAGGTTTTCCTAGACTTCCATTATTTAAAGAAACAGACAAAGTCAATTCTTTCCAATTTATTAGTCACAACGTTTCGGTTATAGCTTCTCAATGATACTTCTTATGGAGCTAATTTGAGTCATTAGCGTGGGAGTAAATTGCCTGTTATTAGGTAAATATGCTAATTACCGCACCTAAGCCTCTCAAGGATAACTATCTTGATTAATTAGTTTTCCGAAATTTCAACTGATTCAGGACACTGCTCAAGAGTTTTCAAACATTACGAATCTCTATGCTTGATTGACTGAACACGTTGTTATTCAGAATGCAAGGAGACTCTTTTTATTTCCTTCTATACCAGTACTTTTCTTATTGGATAACAGCGTCAGTCCATTTAATATTACGCTGTCCCTGATTTTGATGACTATCCTCGTTGGGTATTTTTCTTGTGTTCAGCGATTCTACTATTTAGTTGTCTCTTGGTTTCTCCAACATTAAAGCCAAACCAGCTTCAAAAGGAACGCGGTAGATACAGTTTTTGGAATCAGTATTAGCGTAAGTTTGTCTCGTTTTCGTAGGTTGGCTGCAGATGGTGTTACCCGACCTGAATGTTTGGATGTTGTATTTCGATTCAATTCGTCTCTAACACAAGGTTCATCTGGATTTTCGGTTTTGTCTTTTCTGCGGGCCAAGACCTCTCTTAAATGTATTTCCGGGTACCAGTCTGTCTTAGACCTTTCTTGACATTGTCCAATTCGGTGGTAAGAATCTCATTGGTGTTGCAGAGACTGTAGGCACAGTCAACCAGCGATCGAACCATTTCTCGCTTGGTCGTTCCATGTTGGTTCGATTCAAAGTTCAGGTATTTTCCGGTGTGGGTCGGTTTTCTGTTGTTTGGCAATTACCTTCTGTCTTTTGAACTTTCACACATAGAAAAGGTAACCCGTCTGTGGTCCCCGTTTCCATTGTGAAATTTGAAGTTGTTCAAGCGTTGCAGAAAGACACGAAGTTTCTCATTTCCGTGATTCTATATGACAATGGTATCGTCAAAATATCTCGACCAAATCGAAGGCTTCTTGTGGGTCGTGTTTGTAGCAAAAACTGAACTTTTTGATTTGTCGCAAAACGTCTGATCTATATGGTTACTGGACTATATGTAACGAGTTTTCAAGAACTTTCACCTGTGGTTCTATAATTTTTGCCGGAGAGTATCAAATAAATCGACAATGTCGAAGTAATCTTCTCTTCAAATATTTCAAATAACTACTTTCCTGGCTGATACCACGACGGACATTGAATTACATCTTACTGATATTTGTGCAACGTTCTTCAAAGAAGACCCGTTTGCAATCGCTTATTGTAATTATACGGCAGATTGGCTGGGGAAGACCACCTGCAGACGCGTTTCGAGGCTCGTCAGTGACAGGGTAGGTCGAACAACATTAGAGTCGTCCTGCCCCAGCATAATGAATTATAATCCACTGTATAACTAATATTTCCTCACAAATGAAGTACAAGCAAAAGTCAGTCGCAGCGCCACCCGTGGGGAAATCAACAAGCAACCCTCGGCAGTAGAGACACCAGGAAGAGAACAGAGTTCGATCATTTCTGCCGGAGAGTATAAAATAAATTAAATAGAAAAATCAACAATGTCGAAGTACCATTATCTCCAAATATTTCCACCATGTGGAAAATATGACGCAAACATCTGACAGAAAACAACTACTTCCCTGGTTGATACAACGACGGACATTGAATTACATCTGACAGATATTTGAGCATCTTTCTTCAAAGAAGACCCAGTTGCAATTGCTTATCGTAACTATACATCAGCTTATCCTTCATTTGGCTGCGGAAGACTACCTGCAGACGATTTTCGTAGTTCTTGCCGCCAATCAGTGATAGGGTAGGTCGAACAATATTAGAGCCCAATGAATTATAATCTACCGTATAACTAATATTTCCTAACATGGTAGAAATATTTGGACAGAAGGGTATTTCTACATTGTCGATTTCAATATTTCATTTAATTGATACTTTCCGAAAAGCTTTATGGTGTCTTTGCTATCGAGGATTGCTTGTTAGTTTCCCCACGGGTGGCGCTGCGACTGACTTTTACTGTAAGTCGCTGCTTCATTCGTTAGGAAATATTAGGTATACAGTGGATTATAAATCATTGGACTGAGGCAGGACGACTCTAATGCTGTCCGACCTACCCTGTCATTTACGAGCGGCAACAACCGCGAAACGTTTCTGCAGGTGGTATTCCCCAGCCAAATGAAGGAAAAACATGCTGTTTAATTACAATAAACAATTGCAACTGGGTCTTCTTTGAAGAACGTTGCACAAACACCTGTCAGATGTAATTCAATGTCCGTCGTGTTATCAGCCAGGGAAGTAGTTGTTTTCTGTCAGATGTTTGCCTCATATTTTCCATATGGTGGAAATATTTGGAGAGAAGGGTACTTCGACATTGTCGATTTTACTATTACAATTCACGTGTAAGAATTCGTTTTCCCGTAGTAGTAAAAATGGGGAGAACGATACTTCCGAAACTTAATTACGTTTGGGTATATAGGGTGAATCACGCACACTTGTAGAAAAAAAAGGTTGAACATTAGTTTAATATCCAATTCTATAAAGTAATCCTTGTAAACGACCCCAACAATGAGATTAATTATCATTTCGAGTGAAACGGATCATTTCAGTCGTTTCGTCCAGTTCATGCAATGCCGACGCTTCTCCTAACTTCTCTAATGACAAACAATATGCGATTAGGAATTATAAAAGTCCTTCAGTGACGGAGAACATTAACTGGTAACTGGTTAAAAAGGCTTTCAAGTCGTTAGGAGGATTAGCCCGAGTGCCAGTCTTCTAAGTAATTCTGTTTCAGGTAATGCTTCGCTTCGCTGGATATCCGGATCGAATGCGATTTGATTTTATAGTTCAGGATTAGGTGAGGATATACAAGGTGGCCGAACGGAATGGAAACCTGTGAATGTGTTACAAAGCAGGATTGAGGGTTCGTTCTCAAATGTTATGTAATAGATTCTGTGCAGTTTTTTCTCCTGAAAAATGTTGAATCTGTTTGTCACGTGATTAAGAACGCGAATAATAGATTACTGATGACATACTTCCCAAGAAAATGCGTTCTTGTGACGTAATTAGTGTTATTTGGTACGTGTTCTGATTAAAACTACCAGTTTTTATTTTCCATCCATCTGGAAACTTCAGTTGATAACCACAAAAAAACACGATATGTACTTTTGTGGAATTGGAATGAATAATAATAATAATACTCCCTCATAAACACTCGTAGAGTGTACCCAAAGGCATAGCCTGTGCGGGTAGAGGACAGCTATTATTATTATTTGCCGTGGCGCTCCGGGGCGACTTACTGATTTTTGGTGGCGTATTCACTTTTCAGCTGCAGGAAAACCCGGAAAACCTACAGCACCAATGTTACACTTGATCAAAAAACTTTTGTTTGTTTGGTCATTAAGGAAGACAATTTCTAAATAGCAAATATCCTCAAATAGATACCCTCAATTTAAAAAAGTATTCAACCAAAAAATGAGGATTCTGATATGTAGGGATTTCAACTTGGATTCATATAAGAATACTCAACAGCTTCCACCTAACATCTTCAGTTAGGAGATCAACTAAGAGTACACTTGTACAATGATCGACCACATTTTATCAATTTCAGGAATGAAGTTTTATTTTGTGTTTTTGATATTTGTTTAACTGATCATCGAATCTAAATATGACGGGCGTTTCAATGCAGTTGCTGTTGAACGTTTTGAAAAAGTAGAGGAACACCAGTAGAATCTATATTGTATCGAATAATAAAATACAGGTTTTTAGTATTTTTATTCGATAGTTTTGTATAATTTCAATTTCTACCATTCTGAAGGGAAATATAGTAAACGTACACCAAACATGGAATGGGTTAATGAATGTCACAAAATATGAATTCTATATGAATTCTATATGAAGATATATTGTTCTCGAACCAGCTTATCGAAATTCAACAACAAAACGACCAAAATAAAATATTCAATGCCAGCAATCCATCTAGAACCTGCTTGGGGCGTGTTAGATGAAATATCTGAAAGAAATGAAAAACAAAATAACTTAGCAAAAAAGAAAAGAAAAAATGGACTACTTGATTGCCCCATGTTTCAGTAGATTTTTTACAAATGCTCCCAAAAAATTATTTGAAAAATTAACCAACCACAATACTACATATGAATTGGACTGTAAAGTAATCCAATATGATTACTTTTTCACAACCCCTTACAAGAATATGAATTGGAAATACTTCTCGAACACAAATTGCAGAACTCAATTTTTTTTAGTGAAAATCATCATATCCTATGTTATAAAGCCACTAAATCACTTGGAAATCCGGTACGATTGGGTTTTGAGACGAGGATCGATTGTAGCACCACCAAACTTGATATGCTAGTAGTTGAAACCATGATAAACACAAAAAAAAATTGTTTACCAAAATTCCAAGGGTGGAACTTTTTTTTTTCGTTTAAAAATAAATAAATAGATTTTTGCTGAAATTTTGGAAAGTATATGATTTATCGATAAAACAACTCAACAGGGTGAAAAACAATTCAATTCTCCACAAAAAATATTTCTAGTAATTTCTTATGAAACGCGCTCGTTTTCGCAGACATCAACTTTCAGGTTCACCCTTACCCGCCGCTGAAAATTCTGGCGGAGCCGAATATTTGATTGGTCATAACTCTGCTAAAAATTATCGGAGAAGAAAAAGGAAAAGTTTATATCGTTATCGTTTCTGAAGACTCCTACCTTCTTTCATGCAAACATAATATGCGAATATTTGTGCACCTAAAATGTGTTTTGTCGCACTTCACGGAAATGTTTGTGGATGATCCGAGAAAATCATGAATAATTTAGTGAATATGGAATAGATATACTGAAGCAGCAACCCATACCATCTTGGGACTCTATGCAACAATTATAAAGTAGTGTGACAGGTCCTACTTATACATAGAACGGCATTTCATTCAGTAAATGTTGAAAATAATCGCTTATTCATATCCTGCATATACAGTGCGGCGCTAAATTATGGAATAAATTAATTATTTCTGAATATGGAGATATATAGGAAAAATCCTCGGACAGGTCGATTTTCTTTTCCGATGGGCCAATTTTTGAACCCCACCCAAAATATATAGGATTATCCACATTTCAGTAAAAATAACTTCGGTGATATTTTTTTTTATATTTGGATTAGGATCGTCTTTGCGAATCCAATGATACCAGGTTTAAAGGGATTATGTCAAACGGCTGCGGAGATATGGGCAAAAAACTTCCTCGTATGACTGCGAGACTCCACACGATTCGGAAGGTAAAAATATCTGTCGCAGTCATTGGGTATATAATAGTTATTTATGATACAAGTGTTAAAAGTGGCATTTTATTTTGTGAGTGGGGAATATTGCGAAACGAGCGTTAGCGAGTGGAGCAACCCCACGAGCAAAATAAAATCAATTTTAACAAATGTATCATACAAAATTTTTTGTTCAACAGTTACTGCTAGTAAGAAAAAAACAAAAAAAAAATAAGATCCATAAGGATTCGAACACACGATCTTTGGATTACAAGGCTGACTGACAGATACTTCAAATATAATAAACCCCAACGCACTTTATTTATGAATGTCATTATTTGTCAGTGATGAAGGACATTCTACAGTTGGACTAAATACTACTTCGTTTGTAACTTCAAAAGGAATTAGTATTATCAATTGCGCAAACGACCAAATACATGTGTGAACTTTTATAAACGATTCCTCTTGAGTAGGTGTTCTGATTATAATATCTGATTGAAGTGTTTCTATTAGAGAGATCTATATTACTGAGTATCCATCATCTCATCTGTCATTTTACTTTTAACACTAGTGTTAAAAGTACTTTTAACACTAGTGTTAAAAGTGATTTTGTGAAAACGTCAGTTTTTAGTTCATGTGTCAATGAATTAAAAACGTCATTTTTAATGTCAGTTGTACAAAAAGAAGTTTTTAGCCCATATCTCCGCAGCCATTCGACATAATCTCATCAAACCTGCTATCACTGGATTCGTAATGACGATCACTAACCAAAGGACACCGCACACTTTTATAGGGAAATTGGCCCCCTGTCGAATCGGCTGAATTTTTAATATGTTGTAGTCCAAGTCATTCCAAACAAAAAGTCCAATTGGCAAAACTTTTTTTATAGGCTAGTTTTGACGGTAGAGGCCGTTGAAAATTCCCATTTTTTCTCTATTGTTAAACAACAAAAAACGTTACCCTGAATAATTTTCACTATTCTGAGTAATAAAGATATAAACATTCATCATTATAAGATAATATTAAAAGTATTGTGCATTGGTGACATTTCACATGGTCAATTATACAGTGTGTTCCATCTTGTATGGTCAAACTAATACTTCAAGTTGATGATAAAACTCTTGTTATTAACACGCTTATAATATTAGCTTCGCTTGTATGTATGTATATGTCTATGTAATTAATTCCGGTGACAATCCAATATGACATTTTTGTAAGAGAAAAAAATAAAATGGCGGCTCTATGATGGCGGACGAGATTTGTGATAATGGTCCGATTCAATTCAAAATTGGTATGAGGGGGGGTCGGAGATTTAGAATTTCCAGTCATAAAAAAATATTATGTAGTTTAAAAATACTAAAGAACACTTTACTTCAAAAAAGGACTAAAAAGTAAAAAATAATTGACGATTCAATGTAAAAAAAGCATAGGGTGCTTGACGAAGTTCTCTTGAGCTCTTAGACGCTCAGTATTGTAAGATTAAACCAAAAATATGAGAATATAGATCGGAAGCCCCCTATGCTTTTTTTAAATTGAATTGTCAAATATTTTTTACTGTTTAGTCCATTTTGGAAGTAAAGCGTGTTCTTTAGTATTTTTAAACTACATAATATTTTTTTATGACTGAAAATTCTAAATCTCCGACCCCGAAAACCCACTCATACCAATTTTGAATCGAATCTGACCATAATCACGAAACTCGTCCACCATTTTGGGTTGCCATCTTGAATTCATGAATTTTGACAAAAAATTCATAATCTCTGACCCCGAAAACCCTCACACACTAATTTTGAATCGAATCAGATCATAATGACAAAAATCGTCCGCCATCTTAGAGCCGCCATCTTGAATTTATAAATTTTTTACAAAAAATTTGAAACATATGACCTAAAAAAACCCCACATACCAATTTTGAATCGAATCTGACCACAATCACAAATCTCGTCCGCCATCTTGGAGCCGCCATTTTTGCTTTTTTTCTATTACAAAAATGTCACCGAAATTAATTACATAGGACGTACATACATACAAGTGAAGCTAATATAAGCGTGTTAATAACAAGAGATTTATCATCAAATTGAGATATTAGTTTGACCATACAAGATGGAACACACTGTGTAATGTCAACAATGAACAATACTTTTAATATTATCTTATATTGATGAATGTTTATATCTTGATTACTCAGAATAGTGAAAATTATTCAGGGTAACGTTTTTTGTTCTTTAACAATAGAGAAAAATGAGAATTTTCAACGCCCTCTACCGTCAAAACTAGCCTATAGAAAAAGTTTTGCCAATGGGAATTTTTGTTTGGAATGACTTGGACTACAACATATCAAAAATTCAGCCGATTCGACAGTGGGCCAATTTCCCTATAAAAGTGTGCGGTGTCCTTTGTAAAAATAAACTGGGTGTCCCATTTAAAAATATCACCAGTAATTTTTACTCAAATGCAGATAACCCTATATATTTTGGGTGGGGTTCAAAAATTGGCCCATTGGAAAAGAAAATCGACCTGTCCAAGGATTTTTCCAACATATCTTTATATTCAGAAATAATGAATATATTCCATAATTTAGCGCCGCACACTGTATGTTTAATAACACTGTTGTGAAGTGCAAACCTCAAGCTTGAAATCATAACATCATTTTTCATGTAGGATGTGTATGAAAGATTATTTTCAACATTTACTGCAGAAATTACCGGGATTATGGGTGAGTTGATATTTTTCTGTGGTTACTGTATTATGGTGAATTTATTATGGCACGTTTCCTTCCTGTTTGAAAGTGAGTAAGATTATTCCAATATTAAAAAAGGGCCAATTTTAATGCTTGAAAACTTTAGAAAAGTTGATTCTTCTCTTACTTTCTAAATTTTTGTAATTTGCATTTTGCAAGAAAATTGAGAATAATAATAGAAAAACGACAGGAAAGTCTATTGATATGACAATTCACTATTTTTCGCTTTTTTGCTGTGGATTTAACGTTTGTTCGTTTTATCTTTTTTTTTTATCAAAGCGAGACATATTCAAAGGACTTGTTAAAAAAAACGCCTTTCTCTTCCTGCATTTTTTGTGCGTCTTCAGGGTTCCACTTCACTGAATAGGACTATAATTAGCATTCGTTGTTAGAACGTTTCTGATTATTTGGATATCCTAGTTTTTCACTTCAATCTACTTCGAATAAGGAGTAGATTTATTTCGCTATAGTGTGGCCCCATTGAAATTATTTTAGAATTATCGATTTTTCACGATAATTAAAAGCGATACCAAAGAAGAATATTTTTCAGCAGAGTTTGTCTATCATTGTTGCTTGGTGGAGAGGAAAATATTTTATTTCAAGAAAAAGACCACTCAACTACTAAAAATTTTGAAAAAAAGTTTGAATTCAACACGTAAATTTTTGGTAAAGGAATATGCAATTTTTCACAATGAGCTTATCATAAAAGAAACAAGATGTCCTGCCTACCAGGACTGCTCATTGCCATACTCCTATGCAATAGGGACTCAGCTGATGACTTGATATGGAGATGTCATCGAAATATTTGCTACAGACATCAGTTATTGTCTGCAGAGACCTACCCTATACTGAAAAATCCCAGAAATCGATCTACAGGTGGTGCAAATGTTTCGATGAACATTTCCATGCAACTATCAATTGCAGGAACTCTGCGCGGAAATTTATTAGATGTAATTCAACGTTCGTCGTGGTATAAGCTAGGAAAGTAGTTTTTTTCTAATGGATTTTTGACCCATTTTTCCTATTGTATAGGATTATGGCAATGAGCAGTAAACGAAATAGATAATTGTTGTTAAAAAAATTGTTATTTCCATCAACTGGCTAGGCGAGCTAGGACAGATTTAACCCTTACTTTTCAACGTGTGCAGCCATGCACGAGATCGGTGACCATGCTGGAATTTGAACCCACGCCGCTCGAATGAATTGGTTGAGTAGCGACGCTCTACCATCGCGCCACCACGGCTCCTACGATCGCAGTTAATCAAAACATGACCTCTCTAATAGACAAAATTTTGGCTATCCCACTGGTAGTAATTTGTTATGTTCATTTATATACTAGGAAAGTCATCTTATAAATGCTAGTTTTCTATCAGTTGTACAGCTTGTGTTCACTCAAAATAGTATATAACGAAATAAAAGCATTAGTGTTACAAGACTGTTATTTGCTAATTTTATGCGCCTTTGAAATATTGCTTTTGCCAAAACATAACTAGAAGAAATGAGGCGAATTTGAACCTGAAAAGTGTGGATTTTCTTTTGAGATCAAAGTGGGAGACGAGCCTTTGAAATATCCGGGTCAATGAATACAAGAAGTTAGATAAAGTTGATGGGAGGGATTAAGAAATACTCTTTTTCACTTCGATCGTGTAAACAACACTACTATTTGCTATAATGTGATACAAATTATCTAACAAAATATAATATATAAAAATGTATATAGATCTATGGTGAAAAAATATTTTAAAAGCTTTTATTCAAATGCTCTAAAATGTAAAAAAAATATTTCTTCAGGTGTGTAATGTAGGTTATTTTGGGATTTAAAGATTCGAAAGCTTGCCGTGCAACGTTTTCAGTTCGAAAATGGCAAGCTTTTGGATCTGTAACTCACAGAATAAACTACATTACATATCTAAAGAAATAGTTTTTTAATTTTTGGGGAGTTTTAAGCTATCCAATCCACATAAATATTTATTTGTCAGCCATCCTGAAGCCGCCATCTTCAATTCATAAATTTTAACAAAACATTTATGATCTCTCATACCAAATACTCCCACATACCAATTCTGAACATAGTCACACCATAATTACAAAACTCGTCAGCTATCTTGGAGATACCATCTTGAATTTATGAATTTTGACCATTAAATCATAATTCATGACCCCAAAAACCATCATATAATAAATTTGAATCTAATTGGACCAAAATAAATAAACTTGTTCGCCATTTTGGAGCCGTCGTCTTTGATTTATGAATTTTGACCAAAAATTCAAAATCTACGACCCTAAAAAAACCCACATACCAATTTTTAATAGAATCAGACTAAATTCACAAATCTCGTCCGCCATATTGAAGCCACCATTTTGTTTTTTCTCAAAAAAATTCCATAATGCAACTAAAAGGGCAGGGTTAATTAAGAGCAAACAATACCCTTGTTGAAACGGGAATCGGTTTTGAGCGTTCAGTTTTATTTTTTTGCGAAAATTTTGTTGGAACAAATGATTCAATTCGTTTGTGAGAATTCGGGAGTCTAACTGATTTTTGGTTTTGATGATTTTGAAGAATTTTTTTTTCATGGTTTGACAAATGAAAAAAATAGGCAGATTCCCGAATTCTCAAGGAGATTATAGACTCAGAAGAAGAAAACAAATTGTATAAAATCATTACTTTTGACGCAAAACCGATTCTACGATTAAAAGCTATCTACCTTATTGGCGCTCCCAGCTACGTAGTTTTTTACGGACAAGTGCTTCGTTACCTCCACTATCGCTGATGAAAAATATATCCCCATACACTCAACATGTGCGGCGCAATGATACAATTTGACTTTCGTGATGACGCGCTGATGTTGCCTCTTAAATCTTTAAATGATAAAAAACAGTAGTGATCTGGTTACGATCATATTATATTGGTATTCCTAAGTACATTTTTCTCTCTCTCTTTCCTTCGTCTTCAATGCAAAGCAATGTAACGCAACTGTGTCAAGCCCACTACTCTGATGGTTTTAGTTGTTCGAAGTCATTGCATTGATAAGTGGAAATCAATATCTTGGATGTAACAAATTCAAATTTCATACGTAGTCCAATGTTCAATTCTCATACGAATGATTATATAGTGTTTACGGTTCTGTTCAAACCAATGGAGACTCACTGAAGTGAATTTCGAAGTGAACAGTTAGAAAAGACACGGCCGCAATTGACATACGAGTATTTTCCAATATTATCGTGAAAGCGAGAAGTTTCCAAGACGATTCACAGAGGAGGAAAAGAAAATTTGAAGTATGTCGAGAATGCGGATTCTGGTATGCATCTTTCTGGAAAATTTGGTGAAGCTCCATCGATTCGAATGAACTTTTTCCATCTTCTAAGTGCTCGAGATGAAAGTTATGCATTAATGGAACTCGAATTCAACAAAAAACAGATCGAAGTTTTGAATTTAAAACAGGTACTATGATTTGATGAATTGATTTCAAAACAATACTAACTCACTTCGCTAAGTAGTGATTAGAATGTTATTCAATCTTCGCATTAGCATTTCTAACGTTTATCCTGGTTTATTACTCCGTTATTGAACAGTATAGAGTGGCCCATCGAAATCATAACACGTTACTATTTCGATGTTTATTGTTTATTTTTTTAACTACTCACCAATTCGTATCATGAGATTTTGATGGAAGATGAATAAAATTCAATCAAAAGTGTATATTGATGAAATTCTGAAATTCGAAACATAAAACAGATAAATAATATCAAAAACAAGAAAGGAGAAATCGACACTAATCGGAAAATTATTAGTAAAAAGTAAAAAACTCATTAATAAAATAGATATTTTTGTATCTACAATGCGAAATGAAACTTTTGCTTTTGAGGATGGAAGTTATTTTGAAAATATTCACGGCTACTTCCGTAATGATCATCATTATGATCCTTATAATATAAATATCATATGTCATTGTTAATTGACATTTCGTGACATTTCGTGTTTGAACCAAAACCAATGATCTAGGTGATATTGTCTGCATGATTATTGTATAATAGTGGCAACGTAATAAATAATAATAATAATAAATGAATAAATAATTGAAGCCGATTTCCTAAAGATTATTTTTGAGTGTATCATGAAGCAAATATAGAGGACATTAGAAATAAATCAGTTGAGTTAGGAATATTCACCTCAGTTCTGAAAAACTCAATTGTAATACTAATATTCAGAAGCGGAGACACTGATACTATCACAAAGAATTTTGGAAATATGATGATGCATTTTTCTTAAACAATATGCCTAACCTTCAATCAGTCCCAGTATGGATTCAGAGATAATCAATCTACTTCTGATGCAATTCAATCCCTGATAAGGACCATCAATAAATCTTAAGATTCGAATTATCCCTCTCTAGATCTGAAAAAGGTATTCAATTAGTCCATCACTCCATACTTTCAGATCCCCTGGAAAATATGGGTGCGAGAGGTATAGCACACAAGTTCTTGAAAAGTTACCAAGCACACAGAAAACAGAGAGTCGGAATTAAAAGCCAGATTCGTACAGAAATGCAAATTACATATGCAGTACCTCAAGGGACAGTATAGGAATCGACAGTGTGATATACTATGAAAAAGACGACTAGTAAAATCTAAACAGTGAATTAATTTGTGTTAATTCAGACAAAGCTGTATAGTTACCATTCAGCAGTCTTTTAACGTACTTGACTTTTAACGTACAGAATACACTTTGAAAATTTACCAAGAGTATGTTATAAAAACCTGCTAAAAAAACAAAAATCTATTGATAATTACCTCAGATGTTACTATGGAGTATTGAACAAAAAGAAATACATGAACATATCACTCTAAACTAGCCATAAGCGACAAGAACAAAATATCAATTGTATATACCATTAACACCTAAATCCATTCGATTTACATGCTATTTGTATCTAGCTCCAAAATCATTCAATTGATCATAAAAGAAATTTTAGATGAAACATCTCTAAAATGCGTAAATTGATAGAAGGTTAAAAAAATGTATAAGTAACCGTATTCTCGTATATCTATTCTGCGTCACTCCATATATTACAATACATGTTGTTATATTTATTCATTAGTATTAATTCATCTATTTTATTTCACGAAATATTTTGATTCATTTAAAATTGTATTTTCCAGAAACAAGTATGCACAATACTTCTGTTGATATTTTCATATTTATATTCTTATATTTTTCAGTCACTAACTCAACTGTATTGATTTCATCACAAAAAAACTATATTATTATTATTTCGTTTGCAAAGGAAAAATATGTCATGGTTATTTACTACCCTGTCACTTCTTCCACTGAAGTTTCTATGGTCGTTAGGGGTAGAATGATAAACAAGTTGAAAGCTTGTTAACTTCTCAGCGATATCCCATTTCGTCAAACGCCTTACAAGTTATTGAGTTATCCAGTTGGGGGGAATTGTTCTTCGTTATTTTTTTCGTAAAAATCATTCGCAATGAAAATAAGAATGATATTAGTTTATCATTCAGTTCAATAACAGAAATAATGCATTGGTTCCAAAAAGTCGAGACAATGAACGTAAGTTTGAGGAGTTTGACGGTTTCTTTGATAAGAATATCGTATATGATATTTTTGTATTTTTCTTTTATTCTTCATTCACTTTTTTTGATTCTTCAAAATCATTACACCAATTTTTGAAATTGAGTCGTTCTTTGTTGTACCGCTGTTTTTTCTGGTTAATGTATCGACTACCGTAAGACATCACATACTTCAAGCCTAAGGGCAAATTCCCATATCATAAGTATCTTTCAAGCGAGAAATACACGCATTCGAAAAATGCACTCAGTTCAACATCACAGAAACAAAGACATTGAGCTCACTCTACGTTAACTCGAAAATCGTATTAGTACAGGATCCGAAGAGGGGTCGACCTTCACCGTTCTGTTTAACGGATGAAACATACTTCTTATGAAGTTTCATAAATAAACGAATACGCCAGAAATGGGTTGCCTATCAAAATGTGGTCCAGACTATATACAGTGAGTTTAAAAAATTTGCACCATATGGAAAACTTTTTTATTATCGATTTGTCAGAACAAACAGCACTTCAAAATAGGAATTTTTACGAAAAAACACCGTTTGGCGGCCAGACGATTCAGATTGATTTTAGCCTTCTTTTTCCCTTCGCGCGGCTCGCGATGGGTAATTTCAGACTGCTAGGTTGAGTTCTAATATGTTGGGAAGTGGTGATACCGTTCCAGGGGTGGGATTTCATTTACCATATAATTCTATTGTCGATAAAAAAAATGAGTTGTTATTACGGTAAAAATCATGAGATAGTCAGAGACAAAACTGTCGACTATAGAAATCTACGGTACACCGAATCCCACGCCAGTCATCTTTTCTTGCTTCTCCTTGAGTAATTATTGTTATTCATTGATTCAGTTTTACACAAATTTAGCCTCAACAAGTGTTTTTTTTTTGAAAATGGTACACAGTGTTAGTTCACAATAACATTATATGATACTACATATTGAAATAGTTAACTAGTTTCCATATCACGTTCTGGGAAACGGTGCTTTTTCTGTATTTCATTGATTTTTTTTTTCAACGTAATAAATGGCTATTACGGGCTTCGCGAGACCAAGAGATTAGACTTGGTCTTGTGTTTGTCTGGATATAAGACCAAGACCAAGACCCAATAAATCTTCTCAAGACCAAGACTTGACTTTCGAGACCAAGACCAAGACTTTTTCGCAAGAGTCTTGGTTTTGGTCTCGAAAGAAAAATAATGAACTCAAACCTTTTTAATACCAAGAAAAATCTGATGGAAAATGTTATGGCATTTTATTTCAATTATTACTTTTTCATATGGTAGGTTTTTGATTTTTGTTCACTCAAAATCGGAAATATATATATCAAATTCAGTATTGCAGTGGTCCATACCTCCTACTATTGAAGTTGGGAAAAAATGTGATACAAAAGTTATTTGGTTTGAATTTGAAATTTTTGGAAATATTTTTGATACTGTCTTGTTGTCACTTCCATCTAAACTTGGCAAAGATTTTTCATTTTAAATAAATCATCCTGTATATTGGTGCATACATATTTGAATTTTAGGTTATATATTTTATTGATATTCTATACCTATCTTCAACTGTTTTTGAAATAATGAGAGTTGAAAAGTATGATTTTGCAATTTCCGACAGCCTATTACCGCAGCTTCATTAACTCACTCCTTATATGGGTTATATTTATATTTAAAATACTACATAGAAGGTAGATAACATATTTATTTATTGAGAAACATAGATACAGATTTGTACAAGTTAGAATAAATATCATTATGGATATCACATAGGTACATATGAAATTAGTCAAAAAGGTAGGATTGTAGAAACAAAACAATAGTAATTATGTAATATTTTCTAAACTTTCGGTAAAATTATTCAAAAAGTCCACGACTCTGGCATCTGGCATACTTTATGATATTTTGGTATCAATATTAATTAAACCAAATGCAAATTAACTGAAGCTAGGAACTGGTAGACTCCAGATGCATTTTGATCCAAGACCAAGACTGAGCCATTCTCGTCTTGGCCTTGAAACATCAAGACCAATACCAAGACTAAGACTACATTTAATGAATCTAATGAATAAAATCTCGACTCTCCAATACAGAAAATGCTGCAGTTCGTGTTCTACTGAACTGTAGCTTTTTTCATCATCCTCGTTAATTATCATAATAACACTGCTTCAAATCTGTGATCAGAAAAATCTGTTCTGAAGATCAACGGCTAATCTTGTTGAACTATTCTTTTGATAATATAATAGAAAATTAGAATTCAACGAATGAATATTTCAAAGATGTTACGGTATCCAACAAAATTTTAGGTGCAATGGGCGACAAATAAAATGACTCATCTAAGGCTATTTTCGGTTTTTCGAAATCTGCTCACAAAATCTGATCGAAATATACCTTTGGGTTGATCTGGGAATCTCAAGGATATACAATGTAATAAGAATACACCGTCATCTTCATGAGGATTGCCAATAATTATTAAAGTACGTTGAGAAGTTAAATAGCAGACTCATTCAAATCAGAGCAAACCTTTCAAAGAATCCACCTATAAAATAAAACTCAAATTGAGATTATCCCTGTAGGTACCTGGAAAATTGACTGGGGTGAAATACTAAGCGGAGCGAAGGTCCCAAAATTAAAATCTATTATATTCTCCTATCCTATCTATCCTATCCCTGTGACGAGGCTAACTTCAGGCGGGCGAAAATGAGAAGGATACTCCGGTCCTCTGTTCAAATGTAGAGTTGTAACCAAGCTGTCATAGTCGTATGCCAGAAGGTTTGTGGGCTTCTAGACCGTACTGAAATGTCGTGAGATCTTACCAAGTACATGGAGAAACTCCTTCAGAGAAACACTGATAGGGGACTTTTTCCCAACTCAGCTTAACTGAATAAAAGTAGGCGACTCCCTCAAAAAGGTCATCAAAAGAGGGCTCCTCCCAACGAAACCTAATATGGAAACTACAAATTAGGATTCTATTTAGGAATTAGGGAGAAACTTCACATGCACCTTAGAGATGGTCATTGTCAAGAACACAAAATTATGTTTTCCGCCACAAATTAAAACTTGCTTTCTCTATTAGACATTTTTCCTGCTGAGCCCATTGGCGTAGCCATAAATTATCTTTGGAGTGGCGCTAGTATAAAAAGTCTAATACATAATAACATTTTGCAATTTGTATTGCTAAATTGTCTCATTTCTAAAGATTTCGGGAGGGGGGGGTGTACAGGCCCGCTGGGCCTTCTCTCTGGCTACGCCACCGAGCCTATACCCGTAAGAAGTGACGAATATCTCACAACAATTTGAAATAAGGCATAAACGTTGAAATATCCTTTAGAGTGAGTGCCTTTCACATTTCAGTGGTTAAAACCATTTGAAAGAACAATATATTCATATACAGAGTCAGCTAACAAACGCTTGCAAATACTTTACGAATCGAATAAAAAGGCAACTAAAAAATAGCATAGGTAAGTATATTTTTACAAATATTTTTGTTTAGAGGAGCCATCTAGTTGCTGAGAGCCCATGCGGACGAAGGATTCTGAGACCCTTAAAAAACTATTCAGAATGTGACAACATACCAGATGACAAATGTAATGAATGAATGAAAAATGAGTAATAGAGAGATAAATATGACCGCTGAATCTCATGATCTCAATGACTTAAACATCTACAGCCGTATGCATATTCATTCGCCAGCAACTCTCCAGAGCTGCACCATTCGCTGGCCTATGCATTATAATTTGTGTAGCGAACGGCGCACCTGTGGAAAGTCGCTGGCGATTGACTATGGATACGGTTGCTAATATTTTCCTTTGAGAAATAGAAACACACATGTATCAGATACCTTTGCAAACTTGCTTCGCAAGTTATTTCTTCGACGAGATGAACTTCGGATTAAGGGTAATGCGATTGGATCAGACAAGCTATCGATTCGTATGCTTTATCTGGTAAAAAACCATTTACTCCAACACATTACTCACATAATTAATAAATTATTGGAAAATGGTTTCTTTCCCGCAGCTTGGAAACATGCTGTAGTGATTCCCTTGACCAAATGCAACACTCCTTCAAAATTAACTGATTTGAGACCCATTAGCATCCTTCCGTCTATATCTAAAGTAGCAGAGATGGCCATGAAAGAACAGATTTCCGATTATGTTTATAGAAAAAATATCATAACCTCCGTTCAATCTGGATTTAGACAACAACACAGTACAACTATCGCAGAATCCGCAGCGAATCTGATAAAAGATTATCTGTCTAATCGAAGTCAATATGTTATTCTGGATGGGGAGCTGTCCAGTAGTTTAAACGTTACCAAAGGTACCACAAGGATCCATATTGGGGCCCCTACTATTCAGTTTGTATAATTCCGATATCTATAAATACATCAGTAAATGCTCCATACACCATTATGCAGACGATACACAAATATATCTCGTTCACGCATAGCAATCTCCATGAAGCTGAAACAAATATCAACGACGACCTTCGAGCTTAATTGGATCTCTCATCTGCTCATGGACTTGACTTGAATTCAAATAAATCAGTTGTTATGGTATTCGGACCACGAAAGAAGCGTGAACTTGCTGCGTCTTCTTTGATAATAGAAATCGGAAATGAGACACTGCCAATAGCAAACGAAACCAGAAAGCTTCGATTATACTTTGATTCTGAAATGTGATTTACCAGACATGTGAGCTACCTCTGCCAAACTTCTTACAGTACCTTGAGACAGTTGTATCCTAATCGAGATATCATGTCAAGTAAACTCAAAATGAAACTGCGAATCTTTAATATTTTCAAAAATATCATACTGTCACAGTATATACGGTCCCGCTCTATTACATTCTGACTCTTACCGCTTGCAGCGCATTCAGAATACATGCCTACGTTTCTGCTATGGTATCCGAAAGTACGATCATATCTCTAGCGAAATGAACAGCTCTGGTTGGGTGAGGTTCGAAAATCTCAGAAACATGCACCTGTTATGTAACACTCATAAGATTTTAACTTCTCATAAACCGCAGTACCTTTTTCAAAGTTTAAAAACGTTTTCCAATTTCAACAGATTTGCGACTCGTAACACTAAAGTACTTGTAATCCCCAAACACCGTTCTGCTGTCTTCACTCGAAGATTCTCGTATAATGCGCCAAAAATGTACAACTCCTTGCCAAGTGAATTCAGATCATTCAACATCTTTAAGAAAAGATTAAAGTCGTATCTCAGAGGATATTAAAGCACTATTTTGTCGACCATGATCTGTATTTGGAACATCGAATCTTGATTTTTTAGTCTTTAGTTTTATGTAAATTTTTATTATTTCTACTAAAACATATGCTAAAAGAGTAACGTCAAGTAGTATCATTATGATATTTATAAATGGTTCACGTTTTTTTTTGTATTTTTTGTATTTTTAATCTTTTCTCTTTTTTTCCATAATTTATTAGATTAAGGTAATGGTTGAGTTGAAAAACAGCACTTGCTGACACTCCGCCTTTTCATCTCTCTAATGTATATGTATTTATTTTATTTTATTTCATATTACTGATGATGAATAAAGTCCATTTATTATTATTATTATTATTATAACTTCAAACCACAGAGCATCTCAAAATAATGAATATAGCTTGCATTCTTGGATCGATTTCGAACTAACTTTTATATCCGTTACCCTTACGTATAGAAAACACATGAAAATAAACGATGAGAACACGAATAAATTTAATAGACTATCCCAAACTTCAATTTGATGGGTATTAGAATATAGCGCAGGGTTAGATTTCATTTACCTAAACGTTCTCTTAATTCATTTATTGGTTTTTAATCCAATGTTGTTGTCATAACCAACTCTTAACTATCAAATATCCATTGGAAAAATCGAATTGAATAAATAAAATAACCTCTTTATTGCCTGACAATTACGAAAAATGTACAGAAATAGCCTATCGCGTGCATATTTGTAACCTTTCCGAACAATCCAAATGGAATTTGTACATGACCAATTTTACATTTTAATTCATTGGCATTTATAAGCTTAATAGCCACTGCTTTGTATGTTTGTAATTCTGAGCTATATGTTAACAATCGCAAATGGTTTTTTATGCTTTCGTGACGAGATGGGTAGACAAGCTCAGAGGAAAGCTGAAAGCATACAACAGTAAAACTTGCCATGCAAACAAAATTATACAAGATTTTTTCGGAACAATTATCAAACTGACAAGATCGTACATTAACAGAAACCCGCATATATAACGCTCGTATTTAAATTTAATGTTTTTTTTTAATTAACTTTTACGCGTTGAGTACATCATGAAAGAGTTTGAGTATATGAATAACCAACGGGCGATGATTATTTTTATTTAACTGGATATGCTCAAGTTTTCAATAGCGCAGAGTTAGTTTCGTTTCAAAGGCCTTTGAGCTTTGAGAATGTTTATGTAATAGTGAATTCTGAAGTGATATGCCTAATGGAAAGTTGTCACTGATCAAAGGAAATTAATATCATGAGGCAAACCATAAAATATGATTTACCAACAAAGGAAAATTTGGGCTTTTCATGAAAAACATTTAAATTCTCTCAAATGCTTAGAAATGAGTAATGTAGTGAGTAGTACATCATAATATTTTTCAATCTAGAATAAGTTATGTTCTATGTTGTGTTTTTATCAAATATTGTCGAAGCAGACAAAGTGGCAACATTGCTCTTGAATTATTTCAATAACTAATTGTCAAAACTAACATTTTCCATTTAGTGAACATTGAAACCCAGAATAAACACTTACGCTTACAAACTCTCCTCTAAAAGAACTTATTTGAAGATGTTCCGGAATGGTTTGAAATCTGGGAACTTTAGAAGAATGTTTCTTTTTTATAGACCTGAAAGTGTGCAAAATCTTATAACCGGGAGCAGTTGGCCTAGATAAGCAAACCCTCCTTTCCTACAAAATTGTTATGTTCCCAAATCTAATGGGAATAGGATAAAATGAAATTGAAAATTCAGTTCCAAAACAAGCTTTTATTTATGAACCAATTAATTAGCGCTTCAAAAACGGTACTAGTCATGAGCTAAAAATTATTGAAAAACATCTCATCTTTTTGCAAATCATGAAGAAGATTACTTCCTCTGTTCACTTTTGAAAATATTTTATATCCAACACGTCTTTTGTCACTGTTTTCCTGTTCTCTCTTGGAGTCATTCTTGACCCCCTCTGGCTTTACGAGACGGTTTTGTGGGATCCAAAACATAAATTATACATAATTCCATGTGAATTCTATATAAGGTCACACTTTAGATAAACAACTCATACAAATGTACGAGTACCCAGTAGCGAGAAATCTTAGTGATGTCGATAGCCTTTCATTCACTTGGTTAGCTTAATTTCCTAATAGTATTCTTTCTTTCGATACGCGCACCAACTAAATTAATTAGCGCTTCAAAAACGGTACTAGTCATGCGCCAAAAATTATTGAAAAACATCTCATCTGTTTGCAAATCATGAAGAAGATTACTTCCTCTGTTCACTTTTGAAAATATTTTATATCCAACTCGTCTTTTGTCACTGTTTTCCTGTTCTCTCTTGGAGTGATTCTTGACCCCCTCTGGCTTTACGAGACGGTTTTGTGGGATCCAAAACATAAATTATACATAATTTCATGTGAATTCTATATACGGTCACACTTTAGGTAAACAACTCATACAAATGTACGAGTACCCAGTAGCGAGAAATCTTAGTGATGTCGCTAGCCTTTCATTCACTTGGTTAGCTTAATTTCCTAATAGTATTCTTTCTTTCGATACGCGCACCAACTAAATTAATTAGCGCTTCAAAAACGGTACTAGTCATGTGCCAAAAATTATTGAAAAACATCTCATCTGTTTGCAAATCATAAAGAAGATTACTTCTACTGCGATCTAGCGATTAATGTTTGTCTTTCAGCCGCAGATGATTCCAAAACTGATTTTATGAGCATCCTGTTCATATTGTCAAACAAAACTCAAATGGAAATTGAGTATTCAAGTCGTAATTTAATTATTTTCTGACTTTCAAGTCGGAATTTCATTATTTTCCTACTTTAAAGTCGGAATTTTATTTTATTCCGACTTCAGAGTCGGAAAGTGGTGGAAAATATTTTTTTTAAAATTATATGGCCCTTCCTATTCGTAAATCTCCGTCCTACAAAGTCAAACTTTAAAAAACAATGAAAACGAAACAGCATCAGATATAATGTATAATGCATAGTTCGTATATTTTCGTAACATTATTCTAATTTGTTTGAATTTCTTTTCGCATGTCTTGATGAAAGTTTATATCATCACAAATCAAAAACGATTGAATGGCTTTTGTTAATGGAAAACTGGGTTTCTTCTGAAACGAATTCAAAAGTGAATGGATGTTTGAATAAATCTGTCGTCTTATAATGAATTTTCTGACCATATTCAACTAAGCTGACAGGAAATATATTCAAAGAGGATATATTGGAGGACCACCGTAAAAAATTTATATTCAGAAAGAGCGACATGAAAGAATGAAAATGTTTTTCACGGTGACGTGGAATAATAGGACTGGAATAATATAATATATGTGATACCGAATCCAGATAAAAGATTGTTGGATTGGATAACATCTGGATCGTGACCTTAATAAAATACAATGACTCGGCAGCTTCGTTTTCCTCATGATGAATGTTGAGGTATTGTTTACGTTTTCGTTTCAGCTTTTTTCTCTTGGGATTCCGATTTAAGTACAACATCTGAAAGCAATCTAACAGAGAAACGGATTGAAAAACAAGCCGCTAATTTGATAAAGGTAAGTTGTGAAAAGTTGAAATTATCATCACTGTGGATAAATATATTATTTAATTCCCATAAGAAAGGACGCGACCTACAAGTATTCGATTACAAATCATAAAGAGTAAAACAGCAGCAGATACTCTCCCAGCTGGTAAGACTCTAACTACTTCATAGTTCACAAAATGGTTATGCGTGTTTCTACTGGGTCTATTTTTTTCAGAACTCTGGATAGCTCAGAATCCCCATTTTACTATACGAATCGTAGCATTTTTCAACAATTTTTAAGTAGGTGTCGCGTCTAGGAAGGTTAGCGAATAAAAAAATTATATAAAGTACTCTGAAATTTCACAGTTGTGTTATTATACCTGATAATAGGATAAACCCCAACCAGCCGTACCGGTCTGAACATGCTGATAGCAAATGCATTATGGTCCCAGGAGCCTCACGACACGCTCTGCATCTAGTGACCAGGACCTCTGAACCATGACACGACTATGGTAGACCAAAGTGTTGAGAACACCATCCTGGCCGGTTAATATGAATCCCTTGGTCTCCGACTTCAGCCACGAGGTCTTCTAAAAGAAGGCCCCATGCATTGGCTTGTTCTCATGAAGTTGCCTTAGTCTCCGCAACGGGTTTCAACTCGATGAAAGGAATGCTTTGATCTCTGATTTTTCATGTTCACGAACCATGCAGAGGAGGAGATTTGAACCCCTGATGACTTTACAGGCTTTATTTATAACCATTATGTTATGAAGACACTCCTAATTCAGAAGTCCACGCCCTCTTTGTTGTATGTGGAAGTACAACCTTGGAACAGACGATTCAGAATGCAAGCTCCTATATAAAGACCATTTTGCGAGTGTTTACGTCGAGTTGTCGCAGCTCCCCTTGACTCCATTCCATAACTACAAATGAGTGAAGTAGGATCTAAACGGCAATCATATTGTGATAATGTATCCCAATTTCACTCTAAAATAATTTATTTGAAAGTATATAATAACCATACGTTCATTTATGTCAAACCTAACTATAGGTGATTCAATATCATAATCACTAGACTATTAAATATTTATGTCTGCTATCCAAATCTTCTTCTCTGCGCGAGTGCCACGCTAGTTATAACTGTAAACAAATTCTCGCGGCGTTTCGGTAATTCTCTACATTTTTCTATTCACCTATAGGCTAGGAGTCTCCCCGTTCGTAAGTGGTGTTAGTCGTCACTCGCGCCACTGCCATTCCTCCCTAGGTGGCGCCAGCCGTTACTCGAATAATTTGGTCTGAATATACGTGATAATATATTAGTTGCATCAACTTATTCTTCCTCGATAATTCTGATGACCACATCTCTCGGAGTTACTATTACTATTGTGATATGATTCAGCAAGTTTTATTGATCCGTAACTGTGATCTTTTTTCCACTTCGGTTCAACTCATAAGTCGTATGTCATATTATTTTGTTATTTATTGAAATTGTATCATGTTGTAATTTGACTTGTTGCTGCTCTGTAGTATAGGTAGTAAATAAACACTTTGTAGGTCGAAGTTAACATTCATTCAAAGACTAATGGCGCTGAAGCAGAATATTTCCTATTCGAGAGCTCAAACATATCCATCATATTTCATTTCCTATTCAAGAATACCCATCCTTTTATTGAAATGACAACTGCAATGGAGAACAAAGCACGTTTGAAATCCGAAGGCAAACGGAAGTAGAACAATATTCTCTCTGAAATTCAACGATTCTGTTACTGTTTCGTCTTCATATCCATTTCACAAGTCATGAACATTCATAAAAGTTATTTTTAAACGACACTTCTCTTTCTAATTCGACAATCACGTTCAGAAAACTAAAACGTTTCGCTTCTGTTTCCGTCATTTGTTGAAATCGTTCAGTAGATGAAGAGAAGATAACGCGAAGGAAACTATCGAAAAGTTGATCTGGATAGATAAGAACCGAAGTTTGGAACTTTGAACTAACTGGTTGCGTTTATATCGCTTCCTCAGTAGTTCCCAATTCAGAATTTGGTACGTTGGCGATAAAACGGTGAAGATCGAGGGGAAATAATTCAATTCGTGTTGATCGTTTATGAAGGCGAGTATTTAACTGAAATTCAACTGAGCTTCGTTTGGAATTTTTCAATACAAGGCAAGACTCCATAAATGAAGAACGATGATTCATCACGACGATGTATTTATGAATATGATTTTATATTCGAATTTGAACACACATTTGAATACGTATGATTTACTTTATTTTGCACGATCCAATTTTCTTAAATACTTACGGTATTTGTTGTTATTATAATTCAGTAAATTTGTATTCGACAGGGCCCCTGGCTGAAAAGTTTTGGGGTAGTTCTGATTTCTTCCATTTCACACGTGTATCTGAAGTTTGCTAACAAAATTTCTTGACGGAACATTAAAAAAAAAAATGCAAACACTGGTAAAAAAACATTTTTTTTGTAGTTTTTCGCTTATAACTCGAAAATTATCAGTTTTTCGTGAGAAACTTTTTCATTCAGAATGAAAGTATATAAAATTTCCTACAAATTCTACTATACAAGGATTTTTTCCGATAAACAGTTCGGGCCCAAACGCAAAATAAAAATTGGCGTATTTCTGCTGAGTCAGCAAACAACCACTTTTTTACTCCAAAACTCTTATGTTATGTCGATGACTGCTAGTGACAGTGCGATTTGAAAGGAGTGTGTTGCTCCTTCTCGGGCTAGTGCATCGGCCTCTTCATTGCCTCTATAACCTGTGTGTGCTTGTACCCAGTCTAGGGTCAGTCTGTTCTGACTGCTGAACTCTTTTAGGGTTTCTATGCAGCCCCAAATAAGTATTGAGGCAACATGACATGCATTGAGTTGACTGCTTTCATTGCAGCTTGACTATCTGAGTATATGACAATGTTTTTTTCTGAACACGCATGCCTTATTAGCTCTTGTGCACAATGGCCACGATTTCCCTTTGGAATATCGTCGTTTGTTTGCCCAGGCTCAATGAGGTTTTCATCTTCCGCTTGGTTCCGTAAATGCCGTTATACTCGTCTTGGAAGTTTTGTCAGAGCTATATCTGGGAAGTATGCCATCTGATGGCATTCTTGTAACCGGGTTGTTTTTCAACTATTCGTATAGGCTTCGCCGTGTATTTATATGTGTAGGGGAGGAAGGAGGCATGTTGAGCAAGACCTCTAAGGCGACTGTTGGGGTCGATCTCATGTCCCCGGTGGCACTCAGACATGCTGGTCTTTGCAGTCATCTGAGCCATCGAATCATTCCTACCTGTCACCACACCATCGAAATATCCGCTATCATCATTGTCATCATCGAGGGTTCACTGTCAACTAAACACCACCTGTCTATTATATCTAGGGCTGACTGTATAAGCTCCGAGACTGTATATGCGAATTTGCCTTTTGCAATGATCGCGAGGTCGTCGGCATATCCTAGGCAATGAAAGCCTCTGGAAGATAGCCCAAAGAATGGGCAATTGCACCCCTCCCTGCGGACATCCCCTGTTTGCTCTGAGTGTTAGTGTTATTCCGCCGATTGCTGATGTAATGATCCTGTTTTTGAAGTTAGCATTTATCCACTGACACAGTAGGAGAGGAACCCCTTTTTCACTGGAGCATTTGCTGTAGACTGTGGATGCATTGTTGAAGGCATGTTGTCATGGCTTTCTCTTTACTGATAGCACACCTGATACTATTTGATCTTAATATTTTCGTAGCAAGCCTCCATTCCAAAGTTGTTCACTTGTTCGGATGGAAAGTGTACTTCTGTGAGCATCCTTATACTTTCCTCGAATGTTGTAGTATAGGCATTGTCATTATTTTTCAAGAAACCTACTTCGTTTACAGTACCTTCTTTGGCTAAAACCTTATGGATTTTTGAGCACGTGATTATCTTCTGGCCTTAAAAGTTTGTTGTACTGCGTGAGTTTCGCATTTGTGGTTCAATATTGGTTGAATTTTACTCTGTTGAAAATCTCCCGCACCCTACCTCCGAGGGTTTCTAGATGCTCATTCCACCAAACAATTTTGTCATTTTGAGCCTTTTTTTCTCAAGACAGCTTTCCTCGTAGGCTTCGACTACTGCCCTCTCAAGTCTCTCCCTGTCTCGCATTTCAGTCACGGGCCTCTCGAGAGACTCACTGAGTGACGCTGAGTATCTTTTCCAGTTTCTATATTTGACTGAAGTACGCGGTGGGGTAACTAGATCTTATATATGATATATAATAATATAATCATTTGAAATATTTTTGGCTTGAAGTTTTGTACGATTTCGGACCTCATTAAATAACTTGTATGTAATTTTCGAAAAAGTGACCTGTACCTTTATTGTATGATCTAAATAAGGTATGCGCAGAGAACGGTGGGAATCCACTAATTAACTTCAATAATAAATTAGAGTTTTGTAGTGAAAAAGTGAGATTTTTCCCAATCCGCTGAAATATGCCAATGTACAAGTAGTCCTTGAGCCCGAATGGTTCGTCGTAGAACAAAACTTGCATGGTAAAATTTGTAGAAAATTTAATGCTCTTTCATTCCTAAGAGGAAGGTTATCAACGAAATATTTAAAATTTTCAACTCATAAGCAATAAACCGTAGAAGAAAGAGATTTTTAAATTTTTTTTGCATTTTTTTCAATGTGACGAAAATTTGTTAGCAAACCTCAGATTCGAATTCAGCATCTCAAAAAACACAGAGAATGGAAGTAATCAAAACTACCCCAAAACTTCCTTGGTAGAAATACAATTTGATTAGATTATTACGGTGAGTTTTTTATTGGTTGCTAGAAATTGATGTGTTTCAATCAAGGAAAAAATGCTGGGATCGTGCAAAAATATAAGTGTCACGAACGTTGAGCACTATCAATCTCTGACAAATATTAGTGTCGTCGCTACGCTCCTCCTCCAACCAATTGCCTTCGATCGGTTAAATGTGCTTACCGTTCTAATTACTCAATACACTATATTATTTTATTTTTTCGAGAAAGTCGACAGTCTGAAAAATCCTTACTCTGGAGGTGATACCCCTTTGCAGGGAACTTAGTTCTCACTTTTAATCTCCCAAGTGGTTGAATTATTGCCGGACATGTACGAGATAAATTTCCGGCAATTAATTCATTTACGCGGGGAATTCGGTATGAAAATTTCACACCAAAATATATTAAATTAATGCTAACTTCATCTGACTTAAAGATTATTGTAAGACAGAAAAAGTTAGAACATCAGTGAGCCATGAATGGTTTTTGTTGCAATATGAATGAAAATGCGAATTTTCGAAGAAGTGGTTGTTTTCTGTTAAATATTACAAATAAATCACATTTTTCATTTTCCAATTTTCATGGAGAATGTTCCCCTTTTCAACATAATACCTCCCAAGAGGTAATCTTGAACGATAAAAAATAGCAACTAATGTTTGTCTTTCAGTCGCAGATGATTTCACAACAGATTTTATGAATATCCTATTCATATTTTCGAACAAAAATCAAAATGCACTACCCATGACAGGTCTATGTCAAAAAAAGTGTTACCGCAGAAGAAATATTTCCATCATTCCATCCTTGATGTATATAATTGCTTCTGAAGAGCCTGCTTTCCAATTCTATCAATCTCCCTGACGAGCTTGGCAAAACGAAATAGATTTCCGTCAGCCAAAATGTATCGGGGATAAAATGCGAGAGAAGCGAACATTCAATGAAATGAAAGATTTCTGTGAGTAATATTTTTAAATAATATTCTCCCTATCTAATTTATGCAATGAATTTTCAATGAAAACTGGATAAAATAAAAAAAATCAACTATCGGAATGATAATGCGAATTTTCACTTTCAGATTATTTTCTTTTCAGTATGTAGTTCAATGTCCAGCGTGGCTTTAGCCGGGGAAGTTTTCTGTTAGATATTATAAAAAATCACATCACAACCAAACAGTATTTATAGTCAGTAGTAACAGTTAAGTTTTCAACATTTTGAATAAATCTCAGATTGTGAATCTGAGATTAATTATCATTCAGCGCAGTCGGTATACATCCCTACCATAAATGCAATTTCAGTTCAATGAGTAAAAAAAATTGAATAGTACTGTTACAGACCTGAAATTTGATAAAGACTTCTCGAATTGTTCGAGATCGTTCGATGAATTAGATGGAAAAATCTAGAAGCACTAACTTTTGTTCTGGATCAATCGTCGAACATTCTATTTGTGTTCTATTGATTTCTTAAGTTTTCTAGAACTTTATTTGTATATAAAAGCAATGCATTTGTGAGATGAAGTTAGTTAGGAAGTTACCTTGAATTACCTTGGATACAAGTATTTTGACAGTGACTTGTATTACAGTGTTGTCAAGTAAAGTTTGATCAATAAAGGCGAGTTCATACCAGAGTACACTTATTTTTGAACCCGTAGACGCAACAGTACATACGAGGATCTTACATTGACTACCAGTTTTTCAAACACAAATCATACTTACTATGGTAAAGACTGCATGAGTTGTACCATGAGTGAAACTGATCACGTCTGACCACTTTGCAATCATGTCAACACGGCGAGTCCAGACATTTTCAATAATAAATCGGGATTTTGGTCATAATTTGAGAACTGAAATCGAGTTGGAATTATTCTACGGCCATATACAAATATGTGTTTTTTGATGCATCAATGAGACTCGTTGAACTTTTCATTCACCCACGTTGGGTTGAGTAAATGAGGTCATGTTTATTCATTTATTCAAATCACATCCCAGAATATCAAACAATTCCGAATGGCACATAGCAACTGTGCAATTTTCGACATACATAACATTATTCCACCCAAAACATTTTTTTGCTTGCAAATACTGTATGATATCACTAATATTTTATCTAAGCATGTATTGAAAGCTTTATCAACAAGCGCTGTTTATTTTGATCTTGGTCCATAAAAAAATAAACAAAATGTGACGTGCTTGAATTATTGAGAAATTTTGCAATATTTTTCAGTGACTTCTGCATGAAAATAAGTCTCGATAACTTCAACAATTACACTCCATGATACATTTTTCATGCATATATAAAATACATAGATGAAAATAAAAATGAGATAATTAGTAGCAGTAATTCGACGAGTGAATTTGAGATAGATACAAATAAGAAATATATTTTTGAAATTTTTGTTTCAACTTTTCAGAAACTAGTTTAGTTTGTCCTGATTTCCCTAGTACGTTTGACGGGCAACGAAGTAGTTCTGAATCCACGTTTATCTTGCAAATCAGCTTTGGCACGTTGTCGGTCGATTTTGATTTCAGTTATTGTCCAGTCTGTAAATCAAGCTAGTTCTCTGAGAATGTGTTCAGCTGTTCCGTTCGTCCTATCTATTCATCCAGTGCCGTTATAATAATATTGGCCTCGTTCTGAAAAGAAGGTTTCTACAATTCCTTGAATGTCCGTGTAATGTGGAACAATCTCTCCAGTTCAGCTGAGAATTGCACCCTGAAAACATTGATTTCCCAGTTATCAGCACATACCAACAGACAATATTTTCAGAAGAAATTGTAAATTTGTCTGCAGTATGTTACGATCATTTCCGCATTGCCAGAGCTCATCCTATTCTGTTTGCCCTCTATTTCAGGCCAAATATGAAGCATTTCAGACAAATACATTTCGCTGTTGTTAGTCAGTTCAATATTGTTACGATATTATGGTTCGTGGCTACAGACAAATATTGGATAATTATGACTCGTTTGTTTACAGCTTCAAGATCAACAATGAATATCGATAAACTAATTATACAACTCAAATATACTGATACAATAATCTGACTACTACACTGGATACTAATTTTATTTTATAAAATTATACTTATTGGCTTCGACTTTCCCGTCGTCTCGAATTCCTGTCTATATAGTCCGGTGGAAGCTTCTAGAACTCATTCGGCGACGGAAAAGTCTAGAGTCATCTATTTCAATTTGATGTATAATTCTTGTTCGGTAGGTTGAAGAAAAAGAGTATGCAAGTTAAAGTTATCAATAAAAACGTTCTCTTTGTAATGGAGGAAGCATTGGCCATGATCAATGATGATGATGACCGTCAAGAAGTGTCTCAGATATTCACGAAACCTCCAGAATCAAATGTGCTCACAGACGAAGATTCGGGAGAAGAACATTGGAAGAAGAAGCTGAGGAACTCCCTGAAGATATGACTCATGGTACCCAGCAAAACCCTAGTCACCCTAAGAATACATCGAAAAAAGCTTCCATTGAGACAGAATGGATACAAGGGGATTTAGCTCCATCACCAGTTTGTTTTCCTAGCTCAAACTATGAAGTATTCAAAGAAAATAGCCCCTATGTCATATTTTGCGAAATATTCGATGACGCCGTCTTTGAACATCTTCTACGGGAGACTAAAAAATATGCATCATCGAAAAATTATCCAGAACTAAATATCACCAAACAAGAGCTTGGAGTCTTAGCATCCTATCTGGATATAACACTGCCCCTTCAAAACGCAACTACTGGGATTCACAAGGAGATCTACGTAATGAGTTTGTCTATACTTCCATGAGAAGAGACTTCTTACTATCTCGAGATTTTTACACTGTGCGGACAATTCGTCTCCTTCAACCGATGACAAAATGTGGAAACTAGGGCAACTCATGGTTATGTTGCAAAATCGATTCTCAGAGCTTTATCACCCAGAACAGCATATCAGCTTTGATGAGTCAAACGAAATGAACCAATTAGATTTGGATACAAAGCTTGGTGTTTGAACACCCCCGATGTCTACGTTATCAACTTTGACATTTACCAAGGTAAAAATCCAAATGACGCCGACGTCAATACGAAGAAAAATTTGGAAAATGTGCCGCCCCGTTGATTCAAATGCTAGATATGTTTCCATTTGGTATGAAACGGCTTCATTTCTACATCTACTTCGATAACCTTTTCACAAGTTTGGCACTGCTACAATCACGGCACGGGCACTATACGCGAAAATAGAATTCCAGCTTCTTGCAAAACAAAAAACAAATGAAAAAAGAAAATCGTGGGGAGTACATATCACAATTAGATCGTAGAAACGGCATCATAATAGTTAAGTGGATAGACAATTCAGTTGTTTCGGCGGCATATGTACATATCACTCCCCAAGTACTTGAATGTAAAGTAGAAAGTGCTCTGTTAAAAACGAAAATTTCAGTGCCAATAAAGAGTTCGAAAAATCCAAGTTTTATACCACCGTGATCAGGTAAAAATGCAGTATCAGAATATGTAAGTCAATACTACAATGTAAGATTCGTAACGAAGGAATCGTGATAATATTGATAGCCATAAATAAATTATTCCACAAAACTCGGAAACGAGCTAATAAAACAAAACCCAACAAGAAACGTTAATGCTGGAGAGAAAAAAAGCGGCACGAGATAAGATAAGGAATACCTCATATTATAGATCACTATAGCAGAATAAAAATAAACAGTGGCGTAGACATGAGCCAACAAGGTGGGAATCAAGAACAGAAAACTTTAGATGATGTCTTTATCTTTCTGGAAAAAATAAACTCAAATTTATCCAACAAAATAGATAACGTCAATTATGAACTGAAAACCTTCTCTATTTCTGTAAAAAAGGAAATTACACAACTAGAGAATAAAGTAGAGTCATTGGAACAGGAAAATTGTCAGCTCCGGCAAACTTTGGATCAAGTTGAAAGGAAACTAAAGTCAGATAACCTGATATTCTATGGAATAGTGGAAGCTGATGATGAAAAAAAACCTGACATTCTGTCGAAAGTCAAGACTGTAATAAAAGATGTGCTAGAAATTACAGTAGAAGAATTTGATATAACCCAAATTCATCGAATTGGAAAGAAGAAAACAATTAAACGGCCTGTACTTGTAACACTACACTCAAAGTTAAAGAGAAGACAAATACTATCAAACTGTTTCAAACTAAAGAACTCTGGCATATCTATTTCTGAAGATCTCACACCGAAGGATCTGGAAGTGAGGAAACTTTTGCTACACCACCTGAAACTGGCGAAAAACGACAAAAAAAACGCGAAGCTGAGAGGTAATGTGCTGATTGTAGACGGAGTAGAATACACAGCTGATGATTTAAGAAATAATATACCAGAGAACCCAGAAGTATTTTCACCACAAGCGGAAAGAAAAACAATAAGTGCACCATCTACTCCATCTACTCCAATTGTCGACAACCAAATACCAAAGCCACACAAGGAGAATATTGCAACCCCAATCGTCAAAAAGGATACCATCAAAAAAAGACAGGAGGCTGCCAAAAAGGAAGAAGCAAAGGTAGTTGGTGAAACAAATAAAGAAACACAACTCAAACGCTACACAACTAGAGCCCAGTCGCAAACAGAAACCCCTCAACCAATTGTTAATTCTCGAACAAAACCTCACTGAAACTGGAAAATAATTTGTTTGTATTGTATGTAATTGTCGTTATTAGTATAAGATTAGCTTATTACCATTGTATATCTGTATCTTTTTATTATTCTTGACTAGATTTTATGAATACAAACTATTTCAATACTTGATTTCACTACAACTTATTACTATTGTCGCTTGATTCAATTTTTAACCGTTGCTTCCATTACAGTATCATTAACTTCAGATATTACTTAATTTACTGCTTATTAACAGAGAACAGGAAAAATGGATAATTATATGAAATATTTCGAGATTGAATCAGTGCAAACTCAATTGTTTGAAACTGTTTCAGACCTAAACAAAATGCTCATTAAAACTAAAACACAAGCTCGCAACATTCTTCATGCAAATATCAGAAGCATCAACAGAAATTTAGATGAATTCAAGATTATAATCAGTCAACTCAACACTGAATTAGACTTTATAGTATTGTCAGAAACATGGCAGATTGATGATTTTTCTTTATACCAAATCGACGGTTATAACTATGTGTATAGTGGAGGAACACTTAATCAGAACGATGGTACGGCAGTGTATATAAAAAAAGGCATTGATTACTCTTACTCTATCAATAACTTTGGCGACTTGAAGGTTATTGAAATAAATTCAAAGTTCAATAATGTGAATTTTTTATTAACAGCTGTTTATAGGCCCCCATCTACATGCATAGATACTTTCAATACACAACTGGAAAATTATTTAAATAATAAACATGCCGATTTCCATGTATTTGTTGGTGACATAAATATCAATATACTGGGTCACGAAGAATATATAGAAGATTACCTGAATATTCTGGGTGAGAATGCATTTATATCAACAATCAATGAATACACCAGAGTACAAGGAGAGTCAAAATCTTGCATTGATCACATTTTCATAAAAAAACCAAAACAACACAATATACAATCTGCTGTACTGCAATCCGATACCACTGACCATTACATGATACTTGCACTACACCATGAAAACTGGGAAGAAGTTTATATGAGTGATAATGTTGACACATGCACAAACAATTTCATAAAGAAATTAAAATCTCACATCGATAAATGTACAATCACGAAGAGAAAAACATGTAAAACAAAAAAGAAGGCATGGATAACAGCAGCACTAGTTAATTCAATTAATAACAAAAACCGCCTTTTTAAAATAATGAAAAAAAATCCAAATGAAGAAAATACATCAAATTATAAAAAATTTAGAAACAGGTTAAATTTGTTAATAGAAGAAACTAAAAGGCGTTACTACCAAAATGAAATCAACCGAAACAAAGCAGATTCGTCGGGATTGTGGAAATGTGTCAATGAAATCACCAAAAACAAACCTGACAAGCAAGAGATATCAGAAATCAAAGCTGCAAATGGAGATGTACTCAACACTGACTACAATATTGCGAGCGAATTCAATACATACTTCGCGAACATTGGGAAGAAGCTGGCAGACGAGATCAAAATGAAAGTTAATATAGAACCCCATGTCCAAACAGCAACCCTCCAATCATTTTTTCTCCCAGAAACCGACGAAATAGAAATAATAAAAACCATTTCAAACCTGAAAAACAAAAAGGCTCCGGGAATAGACGGACTAACAGCAGAAGTACTAAAACTAGTAGCTCTAAGTATTGCCAAACCACTTTCTTTTATAATAAATCGATGCTTTCTATCAGGTGTAGTTCCTGCAGCCTTCAAGAATGCTATAATTAGACCAGTCCACAAAAAAGGAGATAAACTAAACACCAGTAACTATCGACCAATATCACTATTATCTAACTTGGCAAAGATATTTGAGAGAATTCTGAAATCCCGTATCAGCAGCTATCTGAATAAATATAAAATTTTGTCAAACAAACAATTCGGTTTTCGAGAGAATAAATCAACAGAAGATGCGATATCCTATGTTCTTTCTAAAATAAGCAAAAAAATTGATGAAAAACGTCCGACATTATGCATGTTTATCGACCTAACTAAAGCGTTTGATACCGTTTGCCACCAACAACTATTGAATATTTTAGAAAATATCGGATTCAGAGGAACACCCTATCGACTGCTAGAAAGCTATTTAACGAACAGGAAACAGATGGTACAGATAAATAATGTCCTCAGTCCTTCCGAAGATGTTGTCTATGGGGTTCCACAAGGTACCGTGCTAGGACCCATTTTATTTAATATTTATATCAACGATCTATTCAAACTTGAGATTGAGGGTGATGCTGTAAGCTTTGCAGATGATACGGCAGTAATCTACAGTGCTGAGAATTGGAGAACTCTGAAAAAAACTACTGAAACTGATTTCATTAAAATTGCTAACTGGTTAAACAATCGCCTTCTGACAGTGAATTTCCAAAAAACTAATTATATTCCCTTCACTTCTTACCCTCGATACTTGCCAGAATATGAAACGCTGACAATTCAGAACAACGGAACTCTGACCACAATCAACAAAGCATCAGATACCAAATACCTTGGCATATATATCGACAGTCACTTGAAATGGAACACTCAAATAAATTATGTCATAAAAAAAATAAGATTTATACTATCAAAATTCAAATATCTAAAACAAATCCTAACTTTAGATCAAATGAAGATAATTTACTTCTCTCTAGCTGAGAGCCATCTTAGATACGCTATAGTAGCATGGGGAGCCGCTGCAAATTCTTACATGAAAAACTTAGAAAAAATTCAAAAACGGCTGATCAAAATAATATACAACAAGCCTCAAAATTACTCTTCTGATCAGTTATATAAAGATTCACAAATGTTAGATATAAGACAAATATTCTTCCTTATGGTAACTTCCAGACAACATAAATATAAAAATGACCTGATATACGCCCAACATAACCATAACACAAGAAATAAATCAAATCAAATTATAATTCCTAGACCAGAAAAAAATACACTGCAAAGATCGTACTTATACTTAGCGCCAAAACTGTACACTGTTATACCCGACGAATATAAAAGAATCTCCTCCATACATACATTTAAAACGAGAATAAAGGTGTGGATGTTACAGAACCCACGAATGAAAATTCATCAGTATGTGGATGTTTCTAATACATATAATTATTGAGAAATTGCTATTCCTGTTCTCAATATCCTCCTTAGTTATATAACACTAATCAACACTATTTTTAAAATAAATTTTAATACTATTTTAATTTTAATTATATCTACTAATACTATTTAATTTAATTTAATATACCTACCATTTTATTAGTACTATTATATTTCCATATCGCTTTCAAGATTTTTCTTTAGCGATTAGCTGTGTTTATTCAATATTGACTTTATACTTTTTGTTCTGTATTGTTAATGTTGTGTAATACTTGAATAAACATTCATTCATTCATTCATTCATTCATTCACAGCTTATCGTGTTGACATTTAGCAACCGTTACTCTCAACAACAAAAAAAGAAAATCCGTGTTCTTCGTCCAGCTCTTTTCGGCCAATACAATAAATACATGGGTGGCACTGACAGGATGCACCAAAACATATCTTATTACAGAGTTTCCATTCGCGGAAAAAAATGGTGGTGGCCCATATTCACGTGGTAGATATCTCCATACATAATGCCTGGTTGTTGAAAAGGAAATCTGGTAGTGGAATTTCACAACTCGATTTTAGGAGACAAATAGTTCAAGTTATTCTTAAGAGATACAAAAATATCTAAAGACACTTTGGACAGTAAAGTGCTTAACGAAATCAGACTAGATCGTTTATATCACCTGGTTGAGCTTTGCAACAGGCGCAGATGTTCTGGATTGAATTGCAAGAAAACTGTTCAAATCCTTTCATGTTGTCTGAATTGAAGAAAAATATATTTATGAAATATGAAATTTGACCTTCATTAACTCTTAGCGTTTTCATATGAACACGGGGGGTAAACACCAACTTACTAAAAATGTGTTTTTTTAATGTCATACTATATTTAATTAAAAAATGCAATATTGAGCAAGTTTAGTAACACAAAAAAAAAATCAGGCGCTAAAGGGTTAATGAAATGTTTTTTTTCGTCTTTTTATATACCTACATCGATCCGAGAAGGGAATACAGTTTTAAGTCTGGTCAGTTCTTTAGAGAGTCGTTGATCCATTTTATATTGTCTACTAAATATGTCATAGAAAGACTCAAAATCTTCATATATTGGTGAGTGTTATTTAAACATGACCAACTTTCATTCATTAGAGCTTTTTCAAAATTTTCGTAATAAAATTGCCTGAAACTTCGTCTAAACCGGCTATTGATATTATGTGGTTCTTCGCCTTCAAGGAACCTTTCAAGTTCAAGTAATATATATACTTCTGTGGTCAGAAAATGCGTTGTCTTTAACATACCATATTCTATCATAACTGAAATTTGTTCAGTAGTTATTGTGCATGTATTTTTCATTACTCTAGTAGACCATTTCACAATTGGTATTTGTCTGTCCGTCAAACTGACTGTGGCATCAGCGTGAGGTAGGTCGAACGACGTCTTTAGTCCCATCAGTCAAACCTCGTCCGATATATTGATTCAAAATTTCTTAATTTTCGTGCCCAACGAACTTTTTCGAGATCCTCTTGTTCTTATTTATTGAAATCTCAACCTAAACCATATAAATATATCATTGAGGACTTCAATCAGCCAGCATGTCTTTCCAGAACATTAATGGAGTATAATCAATAAATCGTGAGTGATTTGTGTTGACTTTTCGTAATGCGTATAATGTACTTTTTCTAAGAAAGTGCGTGAACTTAGCTCTTATACACTGACGACAGTGCGTAAAGTGGCACTTTTTCGCACAAGTGCGTAAAACAATCACCTAATATTTTCACCATGAGGAATATATGAGACAAAATTCTGAACTACTTCCCTGGCTAATACCTCGACGGACATTTCAGACATGTCAGACATGTCAGATATAATTCAATATCCGTGTGTGTAAGGTGGCAGAAGGTTCTGGTTGCTCTTCTGAAATATGAAAGGAAAATTAGTTGTATTTTTTTAGTGAGAATGCGGTGAATTCAATATTGTATACCTCTTTAATCTGCATCCACTGCGCGCGCTGTAGGCTCACTTATGCGGTGTAGATAAAAAGTGATGGGGAATTTGAGAAATATGCCTTTTAATGTACCCACCACTTCATTTTTAAAACTTTTATCAGAGTTTTGACTACACTACTGGATTCAGAGACTCGAAATATAATTGACCAGAATTTCTTCGAAATCTGTTAATGACACATTTTTCAAATTTTATCATCTTATGATCTTATCTATTAACAGATTTCGATGAATCTCTGACCAGCGATATTTAGTGACTTCCTGAATACAGTGGTGTATTCCGAATTTTGATAAAAGTTCTGAAATTGAATTGGTGGGTTGATTAAACAGCATATTTTTCAAATTACATTCTCCTATAAATTTTTTATTGATTGACGCATTCCAACGTAATTTTTATTTTGAAAATGTCGCGAATCCAGTGCTGTGGTCCGATTTAAAAAAATCGCTAGTATTTTTTATTTTTCAATAAAAAATAAGAGTAGTTGGCCCTGAAAATGGAGATTTATTCATGAAATTGGGTGTACTAGTGAAAAAAAATCTTCTTCCATCTTACACTGTAGATAATAATTAGTACTTGAGTAAATTAATGTATATTCAATAAATAACTAACTTTGTCATTAATTAGTAACCAAATGTAGTTTGAGCAGATTCTAAGCATTCAATGTAATTATAATCATAGTTTTTGAGTTTCACCATTCAACTAAAAAATACATTTTGGTATACTTTTTTAGGAAATTTGTTGTACTTCATTTTCGTATGGAATGACCTTCCTCGAAAAGTGCATGTCCGTAGGAAGCAAAGTTGAAATTTTTTCCTGGCCAAAACACCGTAAGATCGGACTAGTAGGAGTTTTAACAATAATGTTTAGGAGTTGTCAGGAGTCTTCAAGAATACACCAGTTTTTGCAAACATTTTTGACAAATGGACTACTGTTAATATGATGAATAAAACTTGTTCAGCTTGTCTTTGACGACTTTTATTTCTACAAAAACAGAACTTACAAAAATAATATTACGCCACATCGGCCATCGTTTTTGTACTGTCAAAAAGCATAGACATACAACTCATAGACATAGTCAGTGTTGCCAATATAAATGTACGTCATATCAACAACTATGAACAAATTTTCGATATGGTGCAAACATTTTGAAACTCACTATATACCAATTCACCAAATAATAGACCAATTGCCCACCGCTCAGACAAAAATTTCCCAATCCGATTTGGCTACTTTACTATCAGTTAGAATGCCCATCGGCAAAAATTTTACTGATATATACTCTCCACACATGCACTGTCTGTATGGCTTCTTTGGACCTAGTCTTCCACTGTTTTTCTATGTGACTTTTTTGTCTCAGGGGCGTTTTTCCAAATGAAATTCCTATTTTTTTTATATGTTTCCCTCGTGTTTCCTGACTATGGTACGAAACTTCAAAGGGAGTTTCGTTAGGTCGTTTTAAGAAAAAAAAAAGTTCCTGAGAACATATGTCCGGAGTTGCTTCGTTCCTGAGTTCAAATATTTATGAATTGTGCATTAGTGACTAAATAATTCTTATGGATCCGGTAACGCCTTTAGTCTTTTCACATACTTGAATTATAAACTGTGTGGAAATTAATTAATGTTTATATTCCACTTTAGCTCCAGATGTTATCTAACAACAGCATGGGAGGCCAGTCGAAGCTGTATAACATTACCAAAACTGTTTCTTGTGAAAATATAGGAAGGAAACTGAAATAACGGCTCCGATTGATATTTCTTTTGTTCTTTCTCTCCGGTATAAGCGGAAATACGGTTGATTAGTTTTTGTTTTCGTTCACGTTATGGGAGGCGATTCATAGAGACAATGATATCTAGGAGTGATTCAGTTGGAAATTTTCACACATAACATAACTTACCGGAAAAATATTTTTTTTCGGGGACTGGCTGTTTGGTTTCAGATCACGCCTATATAAGGAGTAGTGAAAGCAACATATTTTGGAAGCAATTCGGTAAAACGAATAGACATCCTAGATCGGATTCAAAAAAATTTCAATGGTAAAGAGAAGTATTTCCATGATTGGGAAGAAAATCGAAAGGTGAGCGGTCTTTTAATCCAATAGAAATGATTTTCGGTACACGGGCAGTTCTTGAAGTGTAATTAGGGAAAAAAATTGTTCTGCACGCGAGGACCTATGGAAAGTGGGTGAAATTTCCGGGAAAGCTCGGAAAATCAATAACTTGGAAGAGATTGGAGATGTCGATATCATGTATGAAAACAAACTTGTAGAACGAAAAAATCTCATTTAAAAAGGTAAATTCATGTTTTTTCGAAAATTGCTTCCTTTGAGAGATAATGAGCTATAACTGATATTTCCAGATTTCCGAGCGAACAACTCGGGATATCATAAGATTTTCCCCGACGCTCGACTAAAATCTCTGTACCTCCCTTACTTGTATACACTTAAGGGCATTTGAAAAAATCAGCGGAAATAAAAATAAGAATGGACACAACGTATAAATCGAAAATATACAGGTTAACATTAAACAGGATCAAACATTATTTTGAAATTTTGTCAAGGACAGAAGGCAAAAAAAGCCTTCGAAACTAATATCTTACTCAATAATGGGGAAATTAATGTCAAAAAAATTATTGCAGCAGAATTCGCAGATTACTTCAGCTCAACATATGAGAACGACTCTAATTATAAGATAACAGAAATAAACAATGATGCTCAAGATTTCTCAGAGAAATTTTGTCAAAACATTCACTTTGACAGAATAACAGTTGCTGATTTAGAAAAGGCATTCCAAAAATTAAAACCAAAAAGTCGTCGGGTCCTGACGATATTCTATGTTACATTTTCAAAGCCTGCAAGAATTCTTTAATATATCCACTACTCATAATATTCAATAAATCTCTGAAAACCGGAAAATTTCCCGATAAATTCAAACAAATTAAAATAACACCAATATTCATAGAAGGAGAAAAAACTATATCACAAACTATCGCCGTACTAAACTGTATAGAAAAAATATTTGAGTTTATTATTCAAGATGAATTGTATGCCAGTTTCAAAAATATCATATCACCAAATCAATATGGCTTTTGCAAGAAAAAGTCAGTGGAAACAAACTTACTGACATTCACTAACAAACTTTCAGAATTTTTAAATTCAAATTTACAAGAAGACTGTATTAACACTGATTTTGCAAAAGCCTTTGATGAAGTTAATCATGATATTCTATTAGCCAAACTAAAATATTACGGATTTAGCAATTACTTGATTTTGTTATTTATATCATATCTTCAGATGAGACCCAAGTATGTTACATATGGTGGTGAGACATCTCAAGTTTATTTAGCGGGTTCGGGTGTGCCACAAGGCTCGAATTTGGGACCTTTCCTTTTTCTGATTTTTATAAATGAATTTCCTCTGGAAGTATCGTCTGACTGCCTGCTTAATGCGGATGACGTTGAAAAGTATAATAAAATATCGGATATAAACGATTACTTAGAACTACAAAATGATATCGATCGAATTTCTGCCTGGTCACTAAAAAATAAACTACTTTTCAATCTAGCGAAATGTAAGGTTGTCTCTTTCAACAAAAAAGGGATAAATTCACAAAATTTCATATATATTATGCAGGGTTCGGTGTTCCAAAGTAACTTCAAATTCGATGAACATATTTTTAATGTAATAAAAGGTGCTCGCAAATTATTGGGTTTTCTAAAACAAACCACTTCATATTTTAATTTTCCCTCATATCCATCCCTGATGTGTATGATTCTGAAGAGCCTGTTGTTTCCAATCCTATCAATCCTCCTGAAGAGCTTGGCAAAGCGAAATAGATTTTCGTGCTTCAATGAAATGGACGATTTCTGTGACTGATATTTTTTAATAACATTCTCCCTATCTAATTTATTTAATGATTTTCTCAATGAAAACTAGAGAAAATTGAAAATATATTATCAATGATATCTGAATGAAATTGCGAATTTTCACTTTTAGATTTTTTTCTTTTCTTTCCAGTTAGAGTCTTTTCACAATATCTCTCAGATGTCCAGCGTGGCTTGCGCCGGGGAAGTCACATTTTTCATTTTTGAATTTGAGAATGTTCCCCTTTTCAAAATGTTATTACTTTGTTATAAAGAAACATATAATTAGGCTTAGGTCTGTTTGTTTCTGAAATAAATGTCAAGACCTTGATAAATAGTCGACCATTTTATACTTATTTTATAATAATTTAACGAAACTTAATTTTGGCATTAATAATCGGATATATATATATATATATATATATATATATATATATATATATATATATATATATATGAAAACTGGAAGTTCGGGTTGAACCGCGTCTAGAATTTGTTGAAATTCGACGTTTCGGCTCCGATTTTGGAACCATTTTCAAGAAAAAAGGATGAAATGATTGAAAGTTAGGTCTCAATCTGCCTATTCCTCAGGTATCATCAGGATTTTGTAACTTGACGCCGGGGTCTCAATCTGCCTACTCCCCAGGTCTCGTCACTTGTTCTCTCTAAGGTCTCAATCTGCGTACTCCGTCGAGAGAACTGAACATTTGTCGGTTGTGCAGCTGTATTTATACTTGTCATGGCGGCCATATTGGGCGTGCGTGGTGATTCGGAGTCTGGATTTGCGCGATGTGGTGCGAAGATTGTGCTGTTGCCAGGTGTCGGGAGACAATAAATGAGTGGTTTCCAAGTAATAGGAAGTCTACGTCCATCATCACGGGTATTAAGGCAGTTGGGGCGCTTTTCTATTTCCAGGGCTTCCCGGATGATCCTAGTTTGCAGAGTTTTCTCCATGCCAATTGTTTTTGTGTTTTTAAAGTCTATTTTGTGGCCTGTTTCTTCACGATGTTTGTAAAGTGCGGAGGAAGAAGATGAAGAAGAATAATGCACTTGTTCCAAGCTTTCAATAACTTTTTATTATCATCTTCAGGGAAGCTACAATGTGGAAAGACATTCATGAGATTTCAACAATGAAAAACAAGGAATAAACTTACAGTGCTGTGAGGTTATGTGGCGTATATGTTAGAAATAATCATGATATATGGACAGAACTGGGAGTAAAACTTCATTTAACCAACAAGAGTTCACTTAGATGCAAACACATTACTGATGATACATATTAAAATGGATTTAAAAATTGTTCAATTGTCTGGTCAGTCCAGTTCAAAATAATCGCCGGCGCGGTTGTTTGCCTGTTCAAGGACAACACGTGCTTTTTATATTTTTAACAATTTTTAAATCCATTTTAATATGTATCATCAGTAATGTGTTTGCATCTAAGTGAACTCTTGTTGGTTAAAGCCCCATAAAATTATATATATAATTATTATATATATAAAAAGGAGAAAATTAGTCGTTAAACCCTCATAATGTAACCGTAGACGGATCCGTTTCGGACTCATTAGACCTCTTCAGTACGGTATAGCCAGGTATAAAGTTGTGCAACACTTGAACGCAAGATCACACAAATATAGGAGCCAACCACGGTTGCATTATGAGGGTGTACTCACTAATTTTCTCCTTTGTATTCATTATTCCTCTCACGAAGCCATTCTACGACACCTGATATGAAAAACATTGTAACTCATTTTACCTAAGTTTTCAGGAGAGCAATTTGAAAAAAAATGCGCCATGTTTTTGTCTGTAACTTTTTTATATTTCGATGTATCTGTCATATTTGAGAACCTCTCTATATATATTTTTGTCCCCTTTCTACTACCAAGCAACCATTGTGCCGTGAAACTAACGGAAATACTATTTTAGCAGAGTTACGATATGATTTTTTTGGTTAAGTTCACGTGAAAATCATTGTAACTCGTAAATACAATATTATTTACATTGAAATCGTTCATTGCTATGGATATCAGTAGAATGTAAGTGAGAAGTAATGAAGTGTATGAAGTGTTATTTTCAACTATTTTAATAAATTAAACCTCACTTACTCAATTAAAACTTCAAAAACTATGTACTCCAATATTAATTCACATCGAAACTTTGCTCTCTTTGGTATACAACGAACTTAAACAGTTTTCGCCCGTGCATGGCATTGCACGTTAAGAGGTGAGGACCCTGTCTTTTCTGTCCCAAACCAGTCCCTCGAAAACTTCTCAGGGTTGCTTGTAAGAGTGTAGGCGGTGCAGCCGGTGTCTTTTTGAAATATTCCCTAATAATATAACCAATTTTCAGCTGGTTAAGTGAATATTAAATTGTCCTTCTGACTGCTTTGAATAAAACCGATGAAAAACAATACAAGAATAATGAAATCAATTCCCAGAATGACCAATACAAATTCGCTAAATTCGAACAAAACTCATTTTGACGAGAATTAAGTATATATCCTATATATCCTTGATTTTTTAAAAAATAGTTTTCATGTTTCCGATCTTTAGAGGCGAAAACAGTTCCTTAGATCTTTGCGTTGAAATTCCCTTTGGAAATTAATCTGTCCTAAGCTGTGCTCGCAGCAATGCCGTGTCCCAGCTTAAGTTCTTCAAAGTTAACGAAATACGCTTACAGCTAGTGAAACTGTTCCGGTTATAATATGCGCATATAGTATAACCCACTCGAAGTAGCGATTAAAGTGAAAACGTAAACTCCAATAATTATTATGGAAAGAGTATTAGCAGAATAAAATTGGGTTCATAACTTTAATGACACGAGACTCTCAAGAGTTATGTTTCTGGTTTGTGTGTTGGAATTTCAGCAGAGTGCTCTGATTTATGTTCCACTTTGGCGATTCTATATGCCAAATTCTTGTTGAAAGGTTGTATTTGCAATTTTTCTGAAAAACCCTCCGTTAGACCAATTTACCTTATACGTAAGAAGTAACCATCGGCATCGGTAAAAAACTTCATATTCTCGAGTAGTGAAAATAATTGACAGCCCTAAAACTAAGGTATTGTGGATTAAATGCGAGACAAGCGAACCTTGCTTCAATGAAATGAACGATTTCTGTGATATTTTTTTTAATAACATTCTCCTTATCTAATTTATTTAATGAGTCTTTTCACAATATCCATCAGATGTAGTTCAATGTCCAGGGTGACTTGTGCCTGGGAAGTAGTTGTTTTCTGTTAGATATTACAAATAAATCACATTTTTCATTTTTCAATTTTCATGGAGAATGTTCCCCATTTAAACATAAATACCTCCCAAGAGGTTATCTTGAACGATGGAAAATAGCGACTAAAGTTTGTCTTTCAGTTGCAGATGATTCCACAACAGATTTTATGAATGTCCTATTCATATTTTCGAACTAAAGACAATGTTATGATTCTTATCTGACAAGAGTACCTTGTAACGTCAAATGGAATATTACAAACAAATGAAAAACTTTTATTCAAACATTAAGGAAAGGTATACTGATGTCACGTCACGAATTCAACCATTTCACATTATAAGTTATTATTTCCACAGAAACTATCTGAACGATAGTTTGTACATGGTGAAACAATTGAAATACAATCAAAATATATAAAAATAATTCAGTACCTAAAGCTAAATGCATCTAATAATTATCCATTGATAAAATTCAGTATAAAAACATGTAACAAAAAAATATTCACACAACATGAAAAACATCATTGCATAACCATGGCATATCACAATCAAAGCACGTAATCGGTTAATTGTCAATTAATCTTCTATGTGTATTCTCGTTTTTTATATTCTTGGGCAAGGTGTTGAATAATTTGGTCCCTAAGTACAAATAACTTCTCTGTCCAATGGTTTTGTTCATAAAGGGTGTAATAGTAATTTACGTAACAAGTCCGGAAAAAACTGTTTTCGGACGTGTTGCGTACACAATTTTTTCGGTAACCGTATAGAATAACAAATCGAGACACATTCATTTTTTATATTTCTTTGTAGAAGAAAATTTCGAACATTTTAATTCTTATTTGTATTAAATATCGAAATGCGAACAGAAGATAGGTACTAACAGAAACATTCTAATTCTTATTTATATAAATATTTATATTGAACTTCGGGCATTTCCCGGACTAGTACGGAAAGTACGTACTTCTCGGACTAGTCCGGGAAGTGATACTTTCTCAAAGAAAAATCGTCCAGGAGTTGGTACTTCCCGGACGGTTGCCGAAAAAATAATTTTGTTTATTCCTTGTTTCATTAACATGTGTACGACGTTGTAATGTACCTCTGTTTGAGTATTTTTTTTTAATTACAAATATCCGCATCAACCCTTTGGGTCATTAGCGACGGAGTAAATACATTACAATTATATTTTGCTAGTCAAATCCAAAGCATAGAAAAATGATATGATTTTGTTACTATTACTATAGTCTAACATTTCTCGTAAATCATGGGATATACTGAAAATGTCTCTCTCGATTTGGAATATCGGGCATTGCACTATAATACTTCACATATATCACAAGTAAGTTCATCTTGTCCAGATATTAAGTATTCGTGTGTGATCATCGTATGTCCTAAGCGGAGTCTAGTCATTATCACCTGTTTATTGGTTGATTTCTTCACGGTCCAACGTTTGACTTGATTTCTCGTAATTTTGATTGTGAAGTCTGCCACTGTGTGTTCAAAATGTTCAAAATCTTGATTTTGAGGTATGATTTCATGTCGATCGAAGGAGTGTGTTGCGACGCTGTCTGATTTGGATTGTTGATTGCTTCTCGTGAACTTATATCAGCTGTTTCATTTCCGGGTATTCCTATGTGGGAAGGAACCCAAAGTAGTACTACTTCTTTGTTCAATGATTGGATTTCGTGAAGTTCCATTTTGATCAATTTTCCTATTGGGTGGTGAACATATATTTGACGAAGTAACTGTAAGGAACTTAATGAATCCGATATAAAGATGTACTTTTTGAAGGGATTCGATTTTGCGAAGCGCAGTGCTTGCAGGATTGCAAAAAGTTCTCCTGTGAGAATTGTATTGGTTTCTGGTAGTTTATAGGTTAGGATATTTTGGGGTGATACTACTGTTTGAGTATTGCCTTGTATTTATGTGAAAATAAAATATCGGTCGGATATCTAAAACCTTCACCTTCAGCAGGTCAGTGGGATATCTATGGGGTTTGTTTAGCAGTAATTTTGAAAAATTATTTTGGGAAACCTGTATTGCATCTTGAAACGCCTCCCCAACCTATGATTCCATAACTCAAATGTGATTCCACAAACTCTATGATAAACTATTATTCTTTCTTTTTTATTCAAGAATTCAACATTTTTTTTAAATCTATATAAAATGCACCTTAATTTTTTTGTCAAGTAATCCACGTTTTCCATATGAAAGAACGATCCAACATTATTCCCAAATATTTTATTTCATTTGCAGGTCTTATTGCGAAAGAATTTTGTATGGTTATATCATAGTTTGGAAGAGACATCTCAATGCTTCCAAATTGCAAATAAACAGTTTTTTTGAAATTTACCGATAATGATCTGTAGTCCAACCAGGTTTTAATTTTAGCAAAATTCCTTTCACTGTTGAGGGACTGGAGTTAAGATGGCGCTGTTGAGGGGCTGGAGTTCAGATGGCGCTCGTAGTTTAGTGAACGCTAGGCTGCGGGCGGTGTCTCAGCTTCTGCCTTTACATGGAGATTTTGTTGAATCGTTTGTTGCAGACATTAGTTATTGTCTGCAGAGACCTACCCTATACTGATGAGGGCAAGAACCCAGAAATCGATCTATAGGTGGTCCAAATGTTTCAATGAACATTTCCATGCAACTAGCAATTGCGGAGACATCCTTGTAGGACTCTGCACGGAAAATCATTAGATGTAATTCAACGTTCGTCGTGGTATTAGCCAGGAAAGTAGTTATTTTCGGATGGATTTTCGACCCAGTTATTCCTATTGTATAGGAATAAGCGTCGTCCTGGTAGTGCAGGGCATCTTGTTTCTCTCTTGACAAGCTTATTAACAATGCATGCAGATTTCTTTAATCTACATCAAATCGTTCAAATTCATCGAGATATGAGAAGTATTCAGATCCGCATTTATATTTGATATTTCGAATTTGAATTGCAAAAAAATATTGACGAAATTCCAAAAAAATTAAACTGTTGTAAAGAGAATTGAATTTTCTTTGTGAGTTGATGTACCCCCCGCGCCTCCTGTCGAGCAATCAATTCCTACTTGACCATATTCTATTTAAATTTGGCGTTCTCGAACTACATCAGATTTTCAATTATTTGAAATGGTGACGTCATGTGAACAATAAATTACGTCATCCTACAGTATACGGTTAAATTCAGAATGGAATGAAAAATTTTTATGTTGAAAAAAATTGGGGTTATTCCATTTGAAACTGAAAAGTAAATGTCACTTCCGATGAAACCGAAAATCCTTTTCTGATTCAAATATGGACTATAATCAAGAAATATCCCTCAAACAACAAATTCAAAACTCCAAATCCTATCTTGTAGCTACCCGTTATATCAACATATGGAAAACTATGATACCTTGGATTCACCCTATGTATAAATGAATATGGCCACGCAAAGAGAACTAGCAGAAATGCAATAATATTGGATGATAAAATAAATCTAATATACTTTCGTAAATTTGAAGACGTTTACCATAAATGGAAAGCAATTTCGGAATTCCAACGATTAGTTTCCATATCTCGGATCTTAAAAAAAAACTACAACTATTTTACATACCATTATCAATATGAGGAAATCGATATGGAAGCGTCTCTGCGTTTTCGTATATAGATGATCAAATTTTAAGCTGTTCAATCGCTGGAATATTCTCAAGGCTCGCAAAATCACCCGCTAGAGAAATAGGAAAATAGAAGGAGAATGCTATTCGAATAAGAATGTGGAAGTTTTTCCAAGATGGGTTTCTATATATGTCAGGCATTGGGAATAATTCCAAATTGTATCTGCATAATTTAGTACATAAGAGACTCCTAATTACTGCCTATTATTTCATTTCATTATTGGTGGAATGGTAATTTAATCGATGTAGGCATGGATAATTTTCAATGTACCTACTGTTGAACTTCTACAGTTCTACCTGAATAACTGAACATGTTAAATTCTCATTTATTGCGCGAACGTTCATTTTGAGTGCCTTATGATTCAGTAAATTTGTATTCGACGGGGCCCCTGGCTGGAAAGTTTTGGGGTAGTTCTGATTTCCTCAATTTCACACGTTTTTTGGAGCGCTGAATCCGCATCTGAAGTTTGCTAACAAAATTTCTTGACGAAACATTAAAAAAAATTGTAAAAAAATCAATTTTTTTGTAGTTTTTCGCTTATATCTCGAAAATTATCAGTTTTTCGTGAAAAACTTTTCCATTCAGAATGGAAGTATATGAAATTTCCTACAAATTCCACTATTCAAGTTTTTTTCAGACAAACAGTTCGGGCTCAAATGCCAAATAAATATTGGAGTATTTCTGCTGAGTCTGCAAACACCCAATTCTTCACTCCAAAACTCTTATTGAATATTTGATGACATTGTTAGTGAATTTATTAATGAATTATATTAACTAAAAGTACTTTTGTTCGTCATTGGAGCAGTTTAAATCAAAGTACTCATCTGAGGTTATGTCGATGACTGCTAGTGACAGTGCGATAAGAAAGGAGTGTTTGAGAGTCTCAAACAACGCAAAACGGTTCTGGGTCATTCAGGGCATTACTTGCTTCTTCTCTGGCTAGTGTATCGGCTTCTTCATTGCCTTTATAACCTGTCTGTGCTAGTACCCACGCTAGGCTCAGTCTGTTCTGACTGCCGAGCTCTTTTAGGGTTTCTATGCAACCCCAAACAAGTATTGAGGTAACTTGCATTGTGTTGATTGCTTTTATTGCAGCTTAGCTATCTGAGTATATGACAATATTTTTTTCTGAACACTCATGCCTTATTAGCTCTTGTTCACAATGGTGTATTACGACGATTTCCGTTTGGAATATCGTCACTTGTTTGCCCATGCTTAATGAGATTTTCATCTTCCGCTTGGTTCCGTAAATGCCGGCTCCTGAACATTCATCATTTTTGGGAGATCCCTCCTTCCACGCATCCCTCTCCGCTATATTTGTCTTGAAAGTTTTGTCAGAGCTATATCTGGAAAGTATGCCATCTGATGGCATTCTTGTAACCGGCTCGTTTTTCAATTATTCGTATAGGTTGTTGCAGTCTCTCCCGTGCATATTGCTTATGGGTGCTTGTCCTGACCTGGCTTCGCCTTGTATGTATATGTGTAGGGGAGGCACTCAGACATGCTTGTCTTTACAGTCCTCCGAGCCATCTAACCATTCCTACCTGTCACCATACCACCGAACTATACGTTATCATGGGTCATCATTGAGGGTTCACTGTTAGCTGTACACCACTTGTCGATTATATCTAGGGCTGACAGTGTAAGCTCCGAGATTGTCCTTGCGAATTTGCCTTTTCCAATAATCGCGAGGTCATCTGCATATCCTAGGCAATGAAAGCCTCTGGAAGATAGTCCAAAGTAGAGGCGATTGCACCCCTCCCTACGGACATCGCGTTTATCCACTGGCACAGTAGGAGAGGAACCCCTTCTTTTCTAGAGCGTTTGCTATAGACTCGGTCGATGCATTTTTGAAGGCACCCTTAATGTCTATAAATGTTGTCATGACTATCTCTTTACTGATAGCCCACCTGATACTATTTGGACTCGATATTTCCGTAGCAAGCCTCCATTCCAAAGTTGTTCACCTGTTTGGATGGAAACTATGCTTCTTTGAGCATCCTTATACTTTCCTAGAATGTTGTAGTATAGGCATTGTCATTATTTTTCAAGAAACCTACTTGGTTTACAGTTCCTTCTTTGGCTAAAACCTTATGAATTCTTGAGCACGTGATTGTCTTCTGGCCTTACTAATTTCTTTGTTGTACTGCGTGAGTTTAGCCTTGTATGTGGTTCAATATTGATTAAATTTTACTATGTTGAAAAGATTTCGCACCCTACCTCCGAGGGCTTCGAGATGCTCATTCCACCAGACCGCTTTGTTATTTTGAGCATTTTTTTCTCAAGACAGCTTTCCTCGTAGTCATCGACAACTGCTTTGTTCACTTCGTCTACTGCCCTCTCAAGTCTCTCCCTGTCCCGTATTTCAGTCACGGGCCTCTCAAGAGACTCACTGAGTGACGCTGAGTATGTTTTCCAGTTTCTATGTTTGACTGAAGTACGCGGTGGGGTAACTAGATCGTAAAATATATGATATATAATAATATAATCATTTGAAATATTTTTCCAAGATTTTTGTTTGAATTTCAAGTTTTGTACGATTTCGGACCTCATTAAATAACTTGTTTGTAATTTTCGAAAAAGTGACCTGTACCTTTATTGTATGATCTAAATAAGGTATGAGCAGACAACGGGGGGAAATCCGCTGATTACCTTTCTAATGAATTAGAGTTTTGTAGTGAAAAAGTGGGATTTTCCCTAGTAAGCTGAAATATGCCAACTTACAAGTAGTCCTTGAGCCCGAATGGTTCGTCGTAGAAAAAAACTTATAGGTAATTTTATGCTTTTCCATTCCTGAGGGAAAGGTTATCAACGAAAAATTTGCAGTTTTTTACTGTAAGCAATAAACTGCAGAAGAAAGGCATTTTTTAGTTTTTTTTTGCATTTTTTTCAATGTTCCGTCACGAAAATTTGTTAGCAAACCTTAGATTCGCATTCAGCACCCCAAAAAACATAGAGAATGGAAGTAATCAGAACTACCCCAAAACTTTGTTGGTAGATATACAATTGATTAGATTATTAATCACTGGATATATTACTGACTATTATAGTCCGTTGTGCCACGAATGCGCATTAAAGATGAGGAAGATTTCACGGTTTCAGCTGTGTGAGTGAAAATGCACAAAGAAGAGATTTAAACCGAAACATTATTATTTTTCATTTCTGGGTTTCCAATGATTTTGTAACTTTCGATACATATGACAAAAACGTTCTGAGAGCATTGTTGATACGGGTTGGTTTTTTGTATTACTTTGAAGATGTAACTCCTATGTAAAATGGTCTGAAATGTTTATCGTTCTCCAACAGGGAACTAAGAATACTTAACATGACGGGTCAATCTTGAAACTGTTAATAATTCGAGATAATCCAGAGAAGCATCAAAAGTAACAGGAAATAAAGGCAAATTGTCAAACCATCGGTCAAATTGCAGTAGTTAGCCATTCTGGTGCTCTATTTTCACTTTTTGGAAATCAATTCCATTTGAAAGGATCGGAATCTAGAAAATTATTGGTCATGAAAATCAATAAAGATAATTGTAATAATAAAACTAGTGTGTATCAATAGACCGTCGAAGGTTCCTGTTCACTCGATGGATTGATGGATTGAGCCATAAAAGGGGTAAGATGGCACTTGACGTAATTGTACCAGTTGTTTGTTTCCACGTTCTGTATAAAATTCGAAATAGTAGCAGCTCTGCCCAACTAGGTTCAGATAGCTGTGAACAATTTCAATATGGGCTTTATAGAATAGAAAGTAAATTGAATTCATGGAAATTCTGCTCGTTACCTAAGCGGTTTATATTAAAAAGGTGCTGTTACATAAATGGCGTCGAGCTGTTTTATATTACTTTTGAACGTTACCTACTTTCTAGGGAACGGTGGGTGGATTCAAGAATTTAGAATTATTTATTAAAACCGCTTATTGTGATGATGATGGTATCATGAAAAATAACTTCCCAAAATTTATGAATGATGATATCACTAACATATTTACCAAAATTATGTCGTTCACATTCCTTCCACTTGTGCAAATTTCCTTACGGACACAATAATTGCAAGTGCTAATTTGTTCCATAAATTTATCTGATACACTTTTGTGAATTGTAGTTTTTCTAAACCACTTTCTCCAAATTGATCTCAATATTTATTTTCAGAGAGTCATAATCTATTGTTTCACTTTGATTGACGTGGTACTTTTGAATAGAAGTATCCAAATATTTAATTAGAACTACAACTCCAGTAGGTTCATGTAAATAAGTTGGGTAAGTGTATCAAACCATCTCAATTCATTTAAGCTCTGTTGAGGACGAAAACTACCGATCTAAATACATGTTTCTGTACAATATTTTAATTACAAAAACTCCATTAGATCCTAATAGGTGTTGAATAAATATGTGATGCCAACACACGTCCCATTTTATCATCCTTATGACGTAATGAAACAATAATCCATCATATATTCCATCGAATTTGCCAAATATAATAGAATATATGTTGAAATGATCAGATATTCATTTGATAAATATATCATATTTGCATAATTATTGTAACAGGAAATTAGGTGTTATAAACGTTAGAGCTGAAACAGAGACCGTAGAAATGGCTACGTTATTTATGTTCACAGTTTCAGAATAATCAGAAATATCAGGATTCTCACATAAAAAATCAGCCATATGTATTACCCCATTTATACCATAACCCATAATCGAACCAAAATACCAATTAAACAATATACAGTGAGGTCCTAGAGTAATGGATAAACTCACTTTCTACGTTTTTGGCCATTTTTAAGAAAAATTATGAAACACGTCGATTTATGTTCTGACTCTGTTCCATACAAAAAATCACCCCTCTTCCACCCCCTCAAAGTGACAGCCTACACCCCAATTTTTTTAAACGGAATATGGGGTCAATTGATACCTCATTTCGAATGGTACTCAATTGCTCATACAGCCATGTCTATTCTTTTGAATTTTGTTCATGAGTCATGAAAAAAAAAAATTCAAAATGTTAAAAAGAATCACAATACTATTAAATTGGATGTATATTCAATGCACCTTTATTTTTCTTTTTTGGTTCATTTACCAACTGATGTTATTATATATGAAGGTAGAATAAAGAATTGACAGAATTGTGTGTGAAAAAATGAAGGTGTATGGAATATACAGTAAATTTATTAGTATACGTGATACTTTTTAACATTTTGTAAATTATTTTCTTCATCGCATGAATTAAATGCAAAAAATAGACATGGCTGTATAGAATATTAAATACCCATCGAGATATCATTTTACCCACTATTCTATTTAAAAAAATTGGGATGGTGGCTGTCACAGAATGTCTCTTCGAAAACATAAATTGTCGTATTTCAGGGTTTTTCTCGAAAATGACTTATAACGTAGAATATTAATTTATCCGTTGATTGAGGATGTCACTGTATATTGGAATATTGGTTCGATTATGTGCTTCTATCTACAATGTTTCAAAGACTTTTGGAACTTTAATTTTTCGGAAAAATTGTTCAAATATATTTGATTACCGAGGGTGGTACTCTTCATATTCGACTGACTGAGTTGTTACTGTTATGGGAAGAGAATATTGATAGATATAACATTATTCATTAATTTCTTTTTAATGCATCATGCTGCTCTCATCAACATGAATGACGTTTTCGAAATTGATTGGTTAATTAATATTTCATTAAACAGAAGCATCTGGCAATGAAAATGAAGAACTTTGCATGAAATTAATTCTTCAGAAGTTCCTGATGCACCAAGATTTTCTGTAGAATGACTTGATTCAGTTAACTGTAAGCAAATTGATTATAGAAATTGATGGCACTTGCGGAAAAATACGAAGTTTATCGAAAGAATTCGAGAGATTTGAGCATAGGGCTCCAATATTTATCCAACTTTCAGATCACTACGTGCTAGGATAAAAAAATGGGATGATTGTCTTGGAAAAAGACAATACCATTATTTTTTGATTTCTCTTTAGGAATAATCAACAGCTGTTATGATTAGAACCAACTAGATTATCAGCGGAAACAATGCATGTTATTGAATGATAATAATAATCATGTTAAAAACTCAAACCATGGTGGTGTATTATACATATACTTTAAGGTGAAAACACTGAAATAAATTCTCAGCAAGGTACTCTGAATATCTTGTTTAATGAATAGTTGCGGAAATCTATAAAAAAAAAACGAGAATATGAGGCCGGTATCGAATACTTCTGGTATGTTTACATGGCTCTTTCCACAAAATATAAAAATAACGGAATGCAGTTTTTTTACTGACAACATGCTTGAATGGAAAAATATCAGGTTCATTTTGATGCACGAGTGTAGTTTGATAGAATATTTCCCCAGTTAAAAGAAAAATGTATGTGCTGCTGTTTCACTTTCAACTTCATTTTTCGCAGTGCAATTATCGCTTCGTAGTACAATAACCGCTGTCAATTTTCGATATTTGCATTCCTCTTATGACAGATATTATACATGAGGGAAATATTCGCTAAACTTAGGTGACCTGTAGATATAAATTTAAAAACACTCTTTCGCTGTTACAGTTCAATTTTACAATTACCAGTTGAATGAGCCGCGGTGCCAGTGGCGCGATTGTTCGAGCACTCCCTTCTCGGTCAAATCATCGTGGAGCGTGGGTTCGAATCCGAGTGCGGTCACCGGTCCCCTACATAGCATCACAAACAGGCTATTGCTGATATAGATGGCATTCCAAAGAAAGAGCGCTAGACCCTGTAAATTATTCTCGGTTAACCCTTTATATTCGGCAATAATTTCTGTATATAGAACGCTATTGTCTAGTTGACTTTGATTTATGTTCTTAGATGTTATAGAACTTGGACAATCGAACTCTGACGCACTATTATTGCCCCACACTGTATGTACACAGACCTTCAATATTAATTAATTGAAATGGAGTAGGAGTCTTTAATTTCTTGAAATAAGTATGTTTCACTTCATGTGTGCTGCTAATTACACCAGTTTTGATCATATTTGGTAACTGAATTTAAGGAATTTCAATACAATGTTGTGCAACTTCATTATGAACTTGTTCCAAAGTCTATTAAAATCAAGAAGCATTGTGTTTCTGCAGTAAACTATATTAATTGAACTTGTCTAGTTATGTCTAAGTAAACTCGCATTCTTGCACCAATTGGAGGATTAGATGGCAAAGACTCGGAAATAATTTTCCCTTTGCTTTGTGATTACATAAGTTGTGGAAAATTAATCGGGTGTTCATCACAGACGAAATGGGAAAACCTCTTGAAATAAGACTTCACATGAACATTCTATAGGTGTATGCAGCGGAATTAAATAAGTAAATTATTTGTAACAATGCAGTGAGAAGTATGTTGGGTAAGATGAACATCTGTTATGGCACTGGATAGAGAAAGGCATTCATGACTGGTAGACAACGACGTCGTGGAATTAGTCAGGGTAGTAGTTGTTTTTGGCTGGTATTCATCAAATAGGCACAAAAATTTCATGATTCTATCCTATCCTTGCACTGATGAGAGGCAGTTCTCCTTGGTCCACAGGAAAGGACCCCGCAAAATCCTTATGGAAAATGGCTCTCGGCTAAATTCCCTGAATTTTTGGTATGTTGTAGATTTTGACTTCCTCGGCAAAAGTGTCCATGGGCAAAACAAAATCGGCCCACTAGTTTTCGAGATACAGGGTGTCAAAGATGGAAAGTGAAGCTTTTTACCCCTATTTTTGAACCACCCTGTTAAAAAAAAAATCAGTTAACTTCGGTCGAGATTCAGGGAGTTCATCCTGGCCATATTGAATATTTATTTCTCATTAGAGAACTCACACTGGTTGATGTAAAATTAATCAAATTAGATCTTTCTTTGTTCACCCTGTTGTAGAGCACAAAACGAAAAAGTATGGATACGAGATCAAGGTAATCAAGGATACAGGGTGTCAAAGATGAAAAGTAAAGCTTTTTGCTAAGAATTTTCAACAATTCTAAGAATTGACAAAACGCCTATTTATTCTGCGAATACCATGCCTTAATGATGATACAATGTCACCTTGATCTCGTATCCATTATACTTTTTCGTTTTGTGCTCTACAACAGGGTGAACAAAGAAAGATCTAATTTGATTAATTTTACATCAACCAGTGTGAGTTCTCTAATGAGAAATAAATATTCAATATGGCCAGGATGAACTGCCTGAATCTCGACCGAAGTTCACTGACTTTTTTTTTAATAGGGTGGTTCAAAAATAGGGGTAAAAAGCTTCACTTTCCATCTTTGACACCCTGTATCTCGAAAACCAGTGGGCCGATTTGTTTGTGCTCATGGACACTTTTGCCGTGGAAGTCAAAATCTGCAACATAGCAAAAATTCAGGGAATTTAGCCGAGAGCCATTTTCCATAAGGATTTTGCGGGGCCCATTTTATTTGGCACTCGTTTTTGTGTCGTTTATCATCCAACCTTCCATTCAGATACTCTATTTCATATGACGAAATGTTGTTGGGGTTTGAATTGAATGCTGGGCCTATTTCGAAGTAAACAGGGTCATGAACAATATTTCCAGCAATTTAAAAATGCATCAGAAGGTATCTATCAGTTATAACTAAGTGGTTCGGAATACACTTGTACGTAAGCTGTAGGTCCCTTGCTCGCACAAGTTCTGCTGTTGAGGGGTTTTCCTCTAGAACCTTTGAGATTCGTGAAAAGAAGCTGGAAATTTGCTATTCATCAATCAGCGTTTTTTGATTGTTTTCCATTTTTTTCTGAGTTATCTATGTGTATCAATCGAATCGTAAAGGGCATTGGTGAACGGTTTTGTAAATGTTGATTTCAACTTTCAAGAGCAAACAATACCTTTGATGAAACAGGGATCTGTTTTGTGCGTCCAATTCTTTTTTTGCGAATATTTTGTCGATAGAAATGATTTAATTCGTTTGTGAGAATTCGGAAACTTGACTGATTAATGTGCAAATGAAAAAAAAAAAGTTTCCGAATTATTACAGGAATTATAAATCCAGAAAATGAAAAAAATTCTTATATATTTTATTGGCGCTCCCAGCTTGTGGTTTCATTTCGCACTTGTATTTCGTTATCTCCACTATCGCTTTTGAAAAATATATGTCGGCACACCCAAGCTGTGCGACGTGATGATAAAATTTGACTTTCGTGATGATGCGCTGATGGTCCCTCCAAAAACTATCATGCATATTCATACACGACGAACAAGCCGATGTTCATGTAACACTTTGATAATTGAACAACGCTGATATGGAACTGGTCGTGACGCCTGCTTGTATCCCACAATTTACTGCTCGGACGATTCTTAGTGTTCGGTTATGATTCGTAGTGAATTGGGGCATATTGGTCACCAAATAGCATTGGTCTATTTACTAGAGGAAAACACTTTCACATTATGTTAATGCTTCACATTAAAATCATGTCAGCTTTCTACGTTAATTTAATTTAATTATTTTTTTTGTGGATATGGAGATAAGTAAATATAATTCAGTTACTTCCCTTTAATAATAGTAATTATTGCAAGTAGTGTACTCTACTTTATACAAGGTGTTTGTTAAGTACGTGTAAAAAATTCAGGAACATGTTGCTGACGTCAAAATAAGAAGAAAAGTTCCTATAAACATATGTCCGCAAGTTATTCGTTTCTGAGATACGGAGTCTCAAAGTTGAATTTGTAATTTTGTTTTGTGTGAATAAATTTAAAAATAATTGTGATAATCGGATAGAGTTTGGTATTTGGGAGTATTTTTCAATATGACAATATTAAATTTGATGAGTGATTGGCGCCACCTACATAATATAATTTCAGTCATTTGAAATGTCATAACTTTTTTGTATCACGTTTTCTAACGAAAAATTAGATATTTCGAAAAAAATTGTGTAAAAAAGATTTCTTTGGTATAGGTAGTGCGAGCAACTGTTTTCGAGTTATTGGGATTTGAAATAATCGATGCATTTGAATTATTTCCATGGGGCTCGTAAGTCGCCTCTAAGTAGTGAATATCAGAGAAGATACGCCAGTGTATTTTTCTTCTTTCATTCAATATTCTCCTATATTCAACATTTGAATGTAGCCAAAAAATGATTCTTACTTCTTTGTACCTACTTTTTTGTACTCTTTCATTTAAAAAAAATAACAATCAAGTGAATACTTGTCATGTTATTTTGATCCATTCTTGTGTCAGTGAAGTTTGTTGTCTTCTGTACTTGTGGTCCAAGCTTTTTCAAATGGCAGCATACACGAATAGCGAAATGGCTAATATAATATACGTATACGGCCTTGCCGATGGCAATTGCTACGAAGCTAGACATATTTAATGAAAGATTCTCTAATCATCGACTGCCAAATCACCAGATATCCAGAAACCTTTTTCAGCGTCTTGTGGAGTCTGGATCCTTTAAAAGCTTCAGTGATAGGCAGACCGTTGACTACTAGGACACCAGAAATTGAAGAAGCTGTTCTTCAGGCAATCGAAGAAGATCCACAGACAAGAACGAGAAAAATTGCGCAAAATCTGGACGTTCATCACAAATTAGTTTGGTTCATTCTCAAAGAAAATCAGTTATATCCTTATCAAATACAGCGTATCCAAGCGTTGTTGCCCCGAGATTTCCTTCCCCGTGTAACATTTTGCCAATGGATACTACAGAAAATTGCACAAAACCCTCAATTCATTGCAGAGGTATTGTTCACTGACGAGGCAACTTTTTCAATGAACGCCATAATGAACTTTCACAATAATCACGTGTGGAGTGACATAAATCTTCACCCAATAGTTCAGTCCATGTTCCAATACAGGTTTTCATTGAATATGTGGACTGGTATTATTGGGGATTATTTGATTGTTCCCCACTTTTTTCCAGGGACTCTTACTGCAAATTCTTACCATGATCTCCTTGAACATATTTTGCCTGAATTAATTGAAGGCATTCCACTTTTACTGAGACAAAGAAATGGTTTATGCATGATGGAGCTCCAGCGCTTTTTGGTTTAATAGTCCGTGAATTTTTAAATCAGCGATTTGGAAACAGATGGATTCGCCGAGGAGCTGAAGTTTCAAATCAGTTCTGGCCTCCGAGGTCCCCGGATTTAATTCCAATTGATTTTTTTTGTGGGGTTACTTGAAGGCCTTAGTTTATACGGTGTCAATAGAAACCGAAGATCAACTTCGTCAGCGGATCATTGCTTGATGTGACGCGATACGAAATACACCTGGTATAATGAAACGTGTACGTGGGTCTATGAGACGACGAGCAGACGCATGCATAATGATGGAAGGTGGCCAATTTAAATAATTACTTTAATCAATTCCCTCAACTAACTACTTTAGTAATAATTTGGTCTTAATTACTGTTTTTATTATTATTATTAAATTGTATTAAATTGTATTCCTATTTTAAAATGAAATTGAAGAAAAATAACTTCCCTTACTTATTAAATCAACTTTGAATTCAAACTTGTTGTCATTCCAAATTACTTGCATTGATTATTTCAAATCCCAATAACTCGAAAATAGTTGCTCGCAGCGACCTCTACCAAGAATATATTTTTTACACAAAATTGTTCTAGAAATCTATTTTTCTACTATAAAACGTGATACAGATACGCACAAAAAAGTTATGACATTTCAAATGACTCAAAAGACATGCAGGTGGCGCCACCCCCACGAAATAGACAAACTAACATCAAATTTGATATTGCCATTGAAAAATACCCCTAAATACCAAACTTTATTCGAATATCACAATTATTTTGAAATGTATTAACAAAAAACAAAAATGAGAATTAAACTTGGACACTCTGTATCTCAGAAACGAATAACTTTCGGACATATATTTATACGATATTTTCTTCTCATTTTGACGTCAGCAACATACTCCTGAATTTACTACAAGTACTTAAGAAACACTCTGTATTCGACCAATGTAATTAAGAAAAATTAGGTTTTCAATTCCTTCGCTTCGTATACAGGGTATAATCTAACCTCTTGCACTCACGTGAAGGGTGGGTGTATAATGTCATTTTGTAACGAATGGCAGGTGTGAAAAATTCGAAAAAAAATTGTGGAAGTTTTGTTGGAAAAATCGAAAAATATTGGAAACCACAGTTCGAAATTACAGTTTCTTCCATCGGGCAGTTCCAGTATTATAGCGGCTCTGCTCCGGCCAGCTGACGTTCGGCGGCCAGCGGTTCCCAATTTTTCGACGAATTTTCCAACCCAATTTGCACTTTCACCATTTTTTTTTAATTTTTCATATCTGCCATTCATTATAAAATGGCATTATACTCCCGTCCTTCGTGGGAGTACACATGAAGAAGATATATATTTTTCCCCCAATTCGGCAAAATATGCCAATAATACGTTTTCCGAAAAAAAAAGTTTTTTTTTTCTGAATGCTCCAGTCCGTAAAGCTTTTGTATGCTTTGTCGTGTACACGTTTCGACTTTGGTGGTAGTAATGCAGAAGTTGTTGCTTCTGCTTGTTGGATAACATCTGGTGGTATACAGGAAAATTCTTCTTCCATATCACTTTCCATCACATTTCCTACACTTTCCGCCATTGAATAACAAATAAACACGCTTTTTACAATTATTCATTAACACTGACAGTTTGCATCAAACAATTGTCATGGCTGTTTTTATAGACATTTCGATTCAAATGCGATTATTCATTTATCCGCGAGGGAATAATGAATTACTTTATATTGTAAATGTCACATCTATAATGCGTATATTATACAGGGGGTTTCCGAAATTGGGGCAATAAATGACATGGGAAGGGAAATAGTGAAATGAGAAGTAGAAGAAAAAAACGAAAGAACAAAAAAAAATATTTCAAGAGGTACTGAATTTTAAAGTTTTCAAGACTTTTTTCGGTAATCACTGTTAAGAGGTCTACAGCCTACGCAAACCGCGCTAAAACACTGCCAGTGGGCAGACACGCTGTGGCCTGGAGAATCAAACCAGTGCCTCTCAAACAAAGATAACTGAAAGCGATTTTATAAAAATTCATAAAATTATTTGACTACTTCAAAAACAGAAATTCTTGCCATTTATTGATACATTTCCGACCCTGAACCAGATGCTGCTATAAAACAGCAATCGAAATTCATGTATTTTGTAAATTTTGTAACATGAATTTTTGTATAACTTGTAAATTTTGTAACTAGAATGGCAATAAAAATTGAATTGAATTGAATTATGTTTCATACAATCCAATTTCGGAAACACCCTGTATATTAGTAGTAGATAAATACTTTTACATACACTTCAATTCACCGCTAACAATTACCCTAACGGTGTTACCAGGTGTTTAAAATGTCTCTCCAGAGTAACAAGTTTTCCCTTCACCAATATTTTTTCCACATATTTTTAGATGAAATGAACGAAAGAAATTGGTTCATTTGTTTGTGTTCATAATGGAACTAGCACAGGAAAGGGTGTTGTCTATGAATTAAGTTGTGGTCCAATATTTTATATTGAACAGTTTGGAGAAATTTCTAAAAACATTTAACTGAACATAGGACTGCTATGGAAACGGTATAACAAATTCAACTCTTGCTGCCTATCTACTGGCAGAAATAGTAATTTATGTATCAAGTGAGCAAAGTGATACTTTTTTTTACAAGTAGGAAATGTAGACGCACGATGCCGTAGGCGGAGTGCGGCATTCCTACGAGTGAAAAAAACACTTTACTGACGAGTTTCATACAGTATTTTTTCTACAACCGTTAAAAAAAAATTAACAATTCAAATTTTTTTGCAAATATGAAATGAATTTGGCATATTTTTATTGATTCATTATTCGAACAAAGTTCGAAGAGTATGCCGGAGAGTTGAGTTTCAAACAAATGAAACGAATAATTTCCATAGAGTCGAAATCCCTTTCTCTTCACACTATCCCGCAAAATGGAAAATTTCAAGAGAATATTAAAATAACATATTCATCGAGGTAAATATTATTATTAATAATGTTGACTTGACTTTCGAATAACTAGTCCATCGAAGTAACTTTTCATTTTCTTAGATTTGTATTCAAAATAAATGAACAATCCTCGTGAAGCAACGAATATATTCTTCTTTCTTTGATCTATGTCAAGGAAATCTCATATTTGCAATATCCACGATTTTGTCCGTTCAATCTTCAACACTTTTCATTTCTACTTAAATTAAATTTATAGTTATCAAGAATTCGTTAACTGGATAGATCCAATTTCACAAATTTCATTAATTATTGTTGTCAACTAGTTTCTGACGGCCAAATAGCCATAGCTACCTTGGATTACCTAGTGTAGATTAGGTCCAATAGTTCCTTAGAGGTATATGCTATTATTTTGAATATATTCACCGCGATAGTTTGGAATTTTGATAATACATATTTAATAGTGAGAATGCTAAGAATATTATTGGTGAAACATTTTTATATCAGATATTTATAGGTTATTAGTTGCCAAAGAAAATGAGAACTGGCTTTATGACATGATTTCGTTATTATTCGGATCCGTCACTGTTGTTGCAGGAAACTGTCGGTTGCCTAGCTACAGCCGTTAAAAAAAGTGCACTTTTTTACGCTTTTCCGTTCAATAATGAAATCGTATGATGATAATGAAATATTGTTATACTTTACGCACACAAAATGGTATTTTTGAACATAATTTTGAAATACATCTTGTTGCAAAAAAATAACGAAATCAAATTTGTGAGAAAGTTTGAAAATTAATAAAGAGAGGAATTCTCAGAACTCAATCATCGAACAAAACTTAATAACTCAGCTCTTTTGAATTTGTTTCACAGGTATTTTAAATTAATGTAATTACGTTAAATTGTCGAAAATGGTTGTCAGTGGCCAAATGTTGGAGGACAGGTATGAAACTGCCTCCAAATTAATTGACGGTAGTATATTTTTACTTGAAGAATTATATGAGGAGAAAATTCGTGATTTTGTGAACCAAAGTTTATGAAAGTCAAAATTAAAGTTTCATTATAAACGTTAAGGTGGATTTTCTTCGAGCATCGACTCTATCGATTCAAAATTCATAATTTGTTTTCGTTGTTTGAAACCACATTTGTTTTTTGTTGTTATGGAAATTGTTTTTTCCGTGAACCAGCTGTCGTCCCCTTACGAACGCCAGCCCTCAGAAGATAAAACTTTTGCGAGCAAAGGATTAACGTGGTCTTACCTTTTAACGTGCGATTGCTAGCACTTTCTGGGGCCATCAGAAAAAAATTCTGCAGTCGCGAGGCTTTGAACCAGACGACCGGAAGCCAGAATGATGGGCAAGCGGTGATCTTACAATCGCCAATCATTCTATTTTATATTCTATACTATTCTTTTCTATACGTACTCATTCACCATAAAAATTTACATTAACAGTACTCGTAGAAAAAAAAAATCAAAGTCAAAACTCAAAATACTTTTTCACTTCCTTTCAAACCGCAATTCGAAATGTATATAAATTCTACGAAAATACAAATCTTTACCAAGGCAACGTTCAGTTAACAACCATCGACATTTTAGATGGAGGTAGCTTTCGAGAGCTCAATGAATTATTAAGATGCGCTCGGGTTTCATACTGGTAATCACAAAATTGGGGTGGAAGTAAAAGCGTACGTGACACAAGGGTTGGTTTGCCGGTGTCGAGAGAAATTGATGGGCGAAACATCCGATCAACACCTGTTGGTAGAAGGGCCTGCGAATTTTTCGATTGAGATGTTGAGTGCACGAAATTGCTTCAGAGAAATCTATAAAATTTAACACATCCTCTGTTTTTTTTCAATCAAATTGTTTGCCAACGAAAATATTTATATTCGCATGAGAGAAAGAAGAGACAATACGGAAAAGCAAGGAGAGTCTATGCAGAGGGGGCCCCCCTGGACATGGTTCGATCAATATATGGAAATGAGTGGTCCTTTGAAAATTTGGTAGTTTACCGCTATTGATGTGGGCTATCCGGCTGAAATATCTGGTTGTACCGGAAGTGGAACCCAAATTCCTGATTTTGAATAATATATCATCATATTTTCAGATACTAAGTAGCATTCTGAGTATATCTAATGTATAATGTCCTGTGTCGTTTTTAATATATTTAATTTTAAGTTGAAAATTTCTTAAGCCGGATTTTTTTAAATTTCTGCATCATAGAAGAGGACCAACCATTTCAACATAATTCTGATATCAATTCGATGAAAGTTATACAGGGAGTTTGTCAGATAAGGTTATAGATGCGGTTGGAAAAAATATTGAGAGTTTATTTGTTCCAATGGAAACTTGTCTATTTGTCAATCTCATGCGATTAAGTGAGCATCGAAAACCAGGCTGAGTTTGATTACGGTTTTGTCTACGCCTATATTCAAGTTTTCGATTCTGTTTCGATTCTGTTATATTTTATCGATATTCAACTAATAGTATTATTAAGTATAATTATAAGTAAGTATTAAATATAAGTAAGCATTACAATTGAAACGAAATTACTCATTTTTATTATTATTCTAAATGAAACTACGTAGGCAACATAATTTACGAATCAATGGAGTCTGATATCTGTACGATTTTTTAGTGGTATTATATTACATAGGCCGAGAGCCAGCAACAAAAACACGTATGATTAGCTCAAAGACAAAACTTTTTTTAGCCAGTGCAGGGCAAGTATGGCAGTCCTCAGGATGTTGCCTTTGCGTTGTGCAGCTTTAAATCAATGACATATTACCGCTAGACTCCGTTATTAACATTTCGAGCTGCGATCAAGGCTGAGTCACATTCTAAGCACAATTCTTTCTTAGTGAGCTTATATTAAACCATGGACAAGTCAATTATGGAAAGAAATTGCAAAATGAAAGTCATAAAACTTGCATGAAAGTACTAAGTACTATACTTTCTATCGACAGAATTGACATGACCTCAGAAAAATTATTGCTGGCTTCTGAATCCACGGTTCTTTGTCAGTTATCGCGTTTGAAAATATTCCTCTAACTTTTTCTTCAGTTAGAATTTGATGTTTATCTTTTTTTCCAAACTGACGCTTTGCTTTTTCGAGCCTCTTCCAAATCTCTTGAAAATTCTGTCCTTGGTCAGATGGACAGAATGTTATACTCTTGACCTCATGATGGTTTTAGTTCCATGGAGTTTTTTTTTCATCAATAATTCGAAAAGAGGAATGGTGGTGAAGACCTGCATTCAGTGTTTCAACAAGCCTTATCACTGCCGAAGGCCCAACGCCTAGTTATTTTGCTGTGTCACTCAAAAATTTACTTTTTCTTGATAAATCGCGAAGACTAGTACTAATCCAGAGGATGCATTCATATACGAAATTTTCCAATCCCTCTGGGTTGGACCTGTCACGAACAAACTGTTAGATTCCTCAAATACCTGTTGAAGTGATCATCTGTTTATCGATGGCAACGACATTTTCTCTTGGCAAGGATAGACATGTTTGTTCAACTTTGTCACTGATAATCCTTACCCTTCATAATTCTTCTATTGCGAGAGTTTTCTGCACTTCTCCGTGTATAACAACTTTTAGGCGACTTCTTGATTTGAATAATCTATATCTTGTCCTTGTTGGTGCAATAGCATACACCCTACTCGATTTTGACCAGTACATCTTAATACGAGAATATTCTAGTACTGACACCAATATAACGATAAAAAAAATATTTGGTTTTTCACTGTCAGATTTACCAGTTTGTTGTTTGCAAGCATGTATTTTATAATGGTGCATTCACAAACTTCACCGAACATTTCGTCATCAAAGTAATGTGAAAATAGTTGAAACTTTATTTCATCTCTAGCGGAGCATAAAATTCACCTCAAGGACCTATCAGATTTTATTCACGTGTATTTTGATTCATCTGACTGTTTTTTTCTCTTCTGTGAAGTTTTATTTGTCATTAGTTTAGGTGTTTTCTTTGCTTTCATTGGTATTTTTGATGTTCTTTCTTTTTTTGTCGTCTAGATTTTTCTGTAGTACACTTGGAGGTAACTATTGAAAAAAAATCTCCAAAAAATTGTTTTTTCCGTTAACCTGCTGTCGTCCCCCTACGTACGGCAGCCCTCAAAAGTCGAAACTTGTGCGAGCTGAGGATTAACGAGGTCTCACTTTTTATCGTGCGATTCATAGCACGATCATCGACGTCATCATAGTTTGTCCACGTGTCTACAACATTTGTTCTGTAATTTGTTTTTTGTTTGATCTAAAATTTGTTCTAACCGTCATCCGGCTGTAACAGTATTCTTCGATTAAGACATTAAACCATGGATAAGTTATTATACTGAAAGAGAAAATACTCCAGACATACAAATAAAACAATTGCTAAAAAACAAATAGTATTTAATTAAATAAATGTTGTTATCAAGTTCAGGGCTTGACGAGATCTTGAAAAATCAATAAATAATGATTGTAATCAATTTATGTAATAAAATTTTATTTAATGAATGAAACGTTGTTAACCAAGTTCAGGGCTTGATGAGTCTATTAATAACGATCGTATACAGGTTGTGTGAAAAAATTTGGTTCTTTTGACTATATTATACCTTATTGAAATGGTCATACCAACTTACATGTTTCGAAATGTTGGATTAAATGCATTCAAACCTTACGTACTTTCCTTGACCAATAAGTTATAAGAATCAATCAAACTCTTCTCCTGTGAATATATTTCAAGCTTTTCGGGTTCCTTGTTTCTTCTATACAGGGACTGCAGCTCTTGGATCACCTCTGAATACACCACCTTGGTTCTGGACACCTGATTCAGCCAGTTATCATAGGTAGCTATAGTTGTTGAGTATTCTGGTTATTTTGGCAATCGGCCACCAACAGCATCGCTAATTCAATGGCAAGAAATAAGCTTTTTAGTAAGCTTTTAATTTTGAATTTAGATTTAAATTTGAATTTTACTTTTCAGATCTGGTAGAACTATACACTTAAATAAAATAATTTTAAAAGCATTATAAATATGTATTCCAATGAATTCCACTTTGAATTTTAAATAGATAGTTACCTCTTTATGAATGTTATTTGTAGAAACAGATGATTTTCAAAATAAAAATTAAATCATCACAGCGAGTTCTTCAAGTGAGACCAGACGCAGAAATGAACGAAATGAAGGATAAACGGAAATTCAAAATTTAATCCCCTCCTAAGATCAATGTCAACAAACAGTGTTACCAATTGTCACACTATCAAAGATCAGCTTATTAACTGCTGGTTCATGTTAAGATAGAATGAAACCAACATCTTGCCTATGCATGAAAGCTTCAATTATACTATATCTCTCTGCGTGATCTTTATAAATTATATCTATGGTTCGGACGGAATTCTCACGAATATGTCGGAACTGGCTAATTGCTCTAATTGTCAAACCAAATAAAACAGAAAAAGAAGACCTATTGTTGAGAAATAAATTCAAAAGTGACTTTGACAGTTGAGTATAACCAACTTTATTTCGAAATAAACAAACATCTTTTACTGATTTTATTAAATAATTTATTATTGAGCCTTGTTGGAGTATTCAGCAAAGTTCTTCGAGCTGTAAAATAAGAATTAATCAACAAAAACACTGTAAGCCATATTCAGAAACTTATACTCAGTTGGTGTTTTGTTCACATTGCCATGCTCTACAGTAAATATGGAGAAATTTAACGTTTGTAGAAATACAACCGTTATAAGTTGAAATGAAAAAAATTCAGTTGGAATGATCAAATATGAGTAACTTTTCTGAACGTCGCCATTGCTGAACTTATAAATGCCTCTGTAAAAACGTCTTTACTTGAGTTACTGTCTATCAGACGTTCCATTGAGATGGGCAGTTAGTTCAATTTTTCGGAATTTAATCAATTTTCTGAACAATTATCAACTACTGACTCGTCCATTCAAATTGACGCTTGGTCTAAGGAGGATATGAAAACCAAAGAACATATTTCTGTAAGTAAAAACAAACACACAAACACTTAACCGGCATCGTAGACATTATCCAGGCAATTCTAGCTAGATTAATGGATCAAAGATAGAAGAACTAAGTGAATTCAGTCGTGTGTACATGTGTCGGAGTTGTGAACATTCTTGGGTATGTTTCGTTTAAGCCGCACTGAGGTGAGAGATCCACATCCTTTGTGTCATCGGATAGCCCGGCCTATATTCTTTACCCGACAAGGTGAATAATTGGGCACGTCTGCGGAATTCAGCTCGGAAGGGCATTGATAATCTCAGACGTACGTATAGATCGTTCCGCGAAGGATGGAAGAGGACAACGCACTGAAATACGCCAAACTCCAAACAGAACAGACACACTTCACTACTTTTGAGAGGAACCCAACAGTTGTAGAGATCCGGTTTCTCTTTTTTGAGATGCATACATGGAAATATTGTGAAAGTCTCATTATTCTCTAATTTTTCTTTCACTGATATTACTCAGTACTTCCGTAGAGAAGTGGGAACATTCTTTGAAAATTCATCGAATAACTTCCAAATGGAAATAGTTCGTTTATACAGAGTGATTCGTGTTACGAAGGTATGAATATTTTTTCAAAGATCACTAGGGAACTTGAAGGGAGAAATAATTTGGCATTCTCTAAGGTAATTAGGAGTATGAGCAGGAGAAATGAGAAAAAATCAATGGCTATGATAACTTACCAAAAAAAAAAAAATCAATGTTTTATTGAAATTGTACACATGAAATTCGCATACCCCTTTTTGAGTCATGAGTACTAACTGAAAAAAATATATTTTTTTCTTGAAGTTTGGACGTTTGAACATGAAGGGTACATTGAAGATTGTATAAAGTTTGTCACTTCTCTGGAAGCTGATTCTCTGACGTCGGATGGCATTGAGGCCCCTTCCAAGAACTTGAGTCTCTTGCAGGAAAGTGTCGGGCATTCAAAAAGCAAATATTCTGTTGTTTCAGCGAAGTTCCCGCAGTAGTGTCATTATCACTATTTATTTGCATGTTTGAAGGGCTACCTCATCCCGTTACCAATTTCACTCCCCTTACCAATTTCAAGTCTTTCTTGTTCGACTCAGGGGCTATTTAGTTTTCCTTAGCGAAAAGCTCACTAACTTTTTTGCTTGTCTTCATCAAGGTACTTTACCCCAGTGAGATTTTATTTCATCGGTTACCCAGCGTCGAAATCCTTTTTTGAAGTGATATGGCACCCACATCAAAGTGACCTGGTCTTTTTTCTGCTACTTGTCAAAGATATGTTTTGCATTACCAAGTGTCTCTTTCGCGTGCACGTTTCATAAGAAACTCACGAACTCAAGAGATGAATGGACTGTAATGTTTTTTATGCGGTTGAGAATAGAAGAAATGGAATGATGCGAGTTGTAAAATGATCGAAAAATATAAGAACTGAGACCTCAAGATCTTACCTCTACTCTCAAGTCTAAACAGCGAGACGTTTTTTCTTCTAGATCTCTAGTGGTTCTGCTGATGTAATGGTAGGAGCATAGAATCACTATGAATTATGTAATGATCCGATCACTGCTTAGTAGATTTTTAAAATGAAGTATAGCACGGCGAAGGCAGAAGTGAGTGAAAAATGTTTTTTCTACTGTTCTGTACTGTACTGAATACAATGAAAAAGTTCAGTTTTACAATATTGGTCCAATGAACGAAATCGTTATATCAATGTACCACTGGTTATCCAAACTATTAATACGGATCTTAATAATATCAATGAATGCTTTCATTTCATTCAATAATTGATATACATTAAATCTGTGTTTCAGTTTATTCTAGTGATGCTTTCACACATTGAAATAATTATTTTGTTTATCATTTGAATAAGTGGTATTTATTCAATCATTGCATATCATTCGTAAATGCAATGAAGGCCTCCCACTGATATTGAGCATACAGTGAGTTTCCGAAAGATATGCAAAATAATTAACATGCATTCATGAGAACATCGCAATCCTGATTGGAAGGCGTATATCCAAGTTATCTTAAGTTCGACATAAAGCTTATTATTATATTCATTCATTACGGAGTTATAGAATGGGAGGAAAATGTTGTTTCTATCTGCCTAACAAAACTACGACTTAGTAACTTCGTTACACCTTCTATGATCTTTCCATAGCCGCAATAAAACCTGTGTGTAGATCTGAAAATAGATTATCATTGATTTCGATAAACTTGGTTTCATTGTAACAATAAAATCATCTCTGGGACCATTAATTACGTTCATTGATATGATGAACAATTTCAAATAGATTCAGAGTACCCCTTTCATTACCTCAACGAACTTTTCCATAGCAGCAACGGAACCTGTTCATAAATGTAAAAAAAGATCATCTTTGATCTCAATGAACTTGAATCATTGACGATGAAAAATGTATTGTGCCAATGAACGGAAAGGTAATAAACGGTATTCATTGATATTATGTACCACATTTTTTTCATGAAATAATATACATTGCTCCAATGTACTTTTTTCTTCATTTCAATAATCTTTTTTAAAGCCGTAACGAAATATGTTCATAGGTCTGAAATTAGATCATCATTGATCTCAGTGTATCCCTTTCCTCACCTCAATAAACTTTTCCGTAGGAGTAACGAAAACTGTTCATAAATGTAAGAAACGATCATCTTTGATCTCAATAAACTTGAATTCGTTGTATCAATAAATACCTACAAAAGTCAGTGAATATTTATTCATTGCCACGATGAAAAATGTATTTTGCGAATGAACGGAGAGGTAAAAAACGGCATTTATTGATATAACGTACCACATTTTTTTCAGTATATGAAGATATTGGATAAGGTAGTACTCAATATTTAGGGTAGTTGAAGAATCATATTGGAGGTAACGAAGCACCTGTGCGTAATAACTACGTAGCTGGGAGCGCCAATAAGAATAGCTCCTAATTGTAGTTTCGGTTTTGCGTAAAAACTAATTATTTTATAAAAAAAAATTCTTCTGGTTCTATAATTTTCTCAAGAATGCGGGAATCTACCTATTTTTTCATTTGTCAAACCATACATTTTTTTTCTTTAGAATCATCAAAACTAAAAATCAGTTAATTTCCAGCATTCTTACAAACAAATTGAATCATTTTTAAGAGCGCATGGACTCGATACCAAGTCAGCATCCGTTTGCGTTCGGCGTCGGTCTGTTACCAAATAAAGAGCTTTCAAAACCTGTGATAAAATTATTCCGTTAGTTATCAATGTTCTTGGGAAATAAAAGCTGGAAATTTCATTGAAATCAGGATATTTGGATTTTGAAAAGTATGATCCAGGCAGCTCACACTGGTAAATGAACCAGTTAAAATTTGTTATTACGAATCTCCCAGGTTTTCGTAGAAAACCCCTCAATAGCAGAGCTTGTTTGAGCAGGGAGACACGTGACCTACAGCCAAAAAAGTGGATTCTGAACCACTTTAGCTCAGTGATGGCGGTGGAGATCGAACCCGGGCCGTTTGGGTGAGAACGAAAGCTCTCAACACCTCGACCACTTCGTTAATCAGTGTAAAACCTTTGAAGTCTTATTGAGAAGGATATGTTATGGGTTCATTTTGCATTATGCACACCATTTTTATCTTGAGATAATATCGTCTGGAAATCCCGGTCGATTGAAATGAACTGTCCAGTTTATACTGCGTTGTTTCAATATTATAACTTTGTCATATCACATAAAATTTTTTGAATTCTAGTTCGGGTACTCTACGTGTCTCTCCTTATTTGATCATGCATGACTTCTTGACATCATGTAGTGTTAGAAAAAAAAGGTTATGTACAAAATCATCTATGGTATATTCTGGAATGTTTAATTATGAATGAATTTACTCAATATTAACTTAAGACTAAAAAAATATGTTTTTTTACATTCATGCAAAAAGCAATACTTTATTGAACTACATATATTTAGTAGAAAAAGAAGTTCTTTATTGCACTAGTGCTATAAAGTTTTTATTGCACTCATCTGTCATTGTACTTCAACGTGCTGTTTTCATTACAAACATAAACGTTCAAACCCACTACATATTTAGCAGAACTGTGAGATTGGCAATACGTTTTAAAAAGTTACATATTTTGTATTATTCCGTATTAATGTTATCAGCCACATTTGAACAAACAATGAACGTACAATGCCTTCCCGAGAATAACTCCATAATCAAAACTGATCCGCTTTGCTCTAAACAGTCTACCTGGATAGAGCAAACTGTCTGTATTATGACCACACATCGTGATAACATACGCGCTCATGGCAACTATGATTTTGATTTTTATAATGCAACTGATTATAGAAATGTCAGTCAAAAATTAATTCTGACAATTGCAGAATTGAAAGTTTTAAAATGTGTATTGTTAATGGAAAAATAGATGATAGTGATCTGTTTCAATGCAAATCGAGAGTAATAATTATTAATTATTCAAGTTGCGCTTTTTTACTTTTTGCACTTGTGGCATAAATAAGTATTGTACGCATAAATTTATATCAGTTGATATTATTCCTTCTACAACTTTACTTTATTCATTATTTTATTTTTGCAATATGAACAGTGGCAAAGTTCTGAGAAAACAATTCAAAGGTTATTATTTCAATTATTTCATTCTTTCATCTTCAAAACTGATGTGCTACTATTTCTTGTAGTGGGCAGAGTAGTATCACCCCAAAAATTTTTCCGCACTACTTACTTTTTTCAAAATTCAGAAGAAAATGTTTTTTTAGGAACCATTATCGTAGTTTAAGTCGTGAGATGAATTATAATTGAAATAATAAATTTTTTTCATTTTCCAGAAACATTTTTCGAGTTATGCATTGTATTCGGTGAGCGAGCGATATAACATTGTTGAAGTTTTTTTCATATCAATTCAGTTTTCTGGAGAATTCACCAATTTTGAAAATTGCTCTTTCACCATTTTCAACTCGGCAATTCGCCAGTTCCAAGGCGTGTTCGTCATTTAGGTGACTATTCCACTCATGCTAAAATACGTGTTTTTGATTGGTGGAAATTTTCATATTGATAATTGAAAACAGCATGTTTTCGATTTTGTACTTCGGCACTTGATTGGCTATTAGATACCTTTGTAGTTCGCTTCGTCATTGGTTGTTTTATAAAACAAACTTACCCCACCAGCAAGTTGGTATAATGATACAACACCGAACTTTGATCCAAACCATGATGAGCACTAACTATTAATTCATATCAACTTCACAATTTTCGACAAATTTTTGACACAACACCAAACTTTGACCAATACGCTTTACTTTTCATTCATATCAACTTTGCATACACGTAAACCAAAACTCCGCCCTTTCAATTCCCGTAAAAGCATGAAAATCAACGATGAGTCACTATCTATCTACCAATGAACTAAACAATTAAATAGGCTTGTTCGCGTTCGACGCGTTCACAAAATAAACTGTCCGAAACCCGAAACCGTCACAAGCATGCGTAGTCCCACAGAACTCAAAGAATGCGTACGGTTCTGTGAAACTGCGCATGCATCCGATGGTTTCAGTGGGTGAGTTCGACTTGCCAACAGTATTCGATCTTTTTACTCTAAATGTTCTTCAAACGTTCGGGTACAGCCACAAAAACATTAGTTTGACACTCTACCGAACGATTGAAGAACATTTAGAGTAAAAAGATCGAATAGTGTTGGCAAGTCGAACTCAACCAGACTGTTTGTTTTATGAACGCGAACAATCCTAAAGACAACCAACGAAGGACGCGCCCTGTGAATGGTCACTGAAATAGTTTGAAATACCAAGACAGCTGCTCTGCGCAGTTTACTCCAAATAGTACTTTTGCAGACGGCTTTCTTCATTATGACGGCAGTCCTCAATTTATGTTTTGTTAGTTGCATAGTTTTAGAATTTGATTGTGGGATTAGTGTTCCAGGTTGAATTCAGTAGTAGGTTGTCACATGAATGAAGGGAAACAACAAAAAATGTTGATTCAAATTCAAACTTAAAGCCGTTTCGGTGATAATAATCTTGAAAAATTAAAAATGACATCAAAGACCTAACACCGCAAAATACCATTCGCTCCAAAAAATACATCTGGAAACAATTCACAGAATTTTATGTTAAACGAAATCACCTTCTAGAAGAAAATACATTGAATGAAAAACTTGCGGATATCCTCACTGAATGGGCGTTCAATATGCGAAAGATCGATGGAAGTGAGTATAAAGAAATGGTAGTAAAAACTATGTGGAATACTACTGCTTAATTATTCCAAGAAAAATATTATAATGAATTCAATCGAAGCTTTCATCCATTCGAAGATTCAACTTTTCAAACTGCTAGAAATGCGAAAAACATAAAAAGGAAAAAGCTGCAAACAATTCCAGAAAAAAGAAAAGTATCCTCTGTATCATTGACATCTGAAGAAATGACAAATATTATACAAAGTTGGGATGAAAATAATCCAAATAGAATACAGAGAAAAGTTTATCATATAATAGCAGTGGAATTAGCTTGGTGGGGTGGCGAGGCTTGTCGATGTCTGGTTAATTTTTTCAAAGAAGAAATAAATAATGATGGAACACCATCAGGAAGACTGGAATATAACCCAATTTTCACGAAAAATGCACAAGGAGGTGCTAAAAATCTAGCGAAAAGTAAATGGCCTTTACCAAATAAAGATAACCGAGAAAATTGTCCAGTTCGATTATTCAAGAAATTTATATCAAAAAGAGGAGTGAATATTAAAACAGACCGGCTATTTTTGACCGTTAACAATAATTGGTATAAGGACAATAATAATAGTCCTTGGTTCAAAAATATGCCAATTGGTATAAATGAAATTAGTAAATGGACCAAACTGCAGCTGCAGCTAAATATATCCTCAACGTAATCTACTAGTACAAACTGTACTTTCAATATTAACATTAATAATAAATAAAAATAGTTTTGATTTAATTCATGGAATAGTCTTAACAAATACAACTCGTGTACCGATGATTATCATAAATTCCATCTTTTTTTCGAAACAAATTATGTTGCTTTAGGAAACCATACTCGCGCTTCGCACTCGTGTGGTTGCCAAGCAACATAATTTTTTTCTCAAAGTCGAAGGAATTTTTATTTCGATAATCACCAATACCCTTGTTGTATTACCTACGAAAACTTCATTTTAACAGTTTTTAGTTGTTTTTTTTTTTGAGGTATATTTACGGTAATGAGAATAATACATGATTATTTGGGCAGGAAATTTTCGTATTCATAATCAGAATTTACTCCTACGCTTCTTTATAAAAAAGAGAAAGAAATGATGAAAACCACTAGAAAGCAATTGAAAACATAGCAGCTCCGAAAAACTCAATTCGGATGACACGAGTTCTATCTAATGGTGCGTATTCACTAGAGCATTCGTTTCGCATGAGCACCGAATGAGCTGTTCGGTTCAAGCTCAGTCTGCGTTATGCTGCGTAATGTAAACACGCATTCTGTTTGTGCTCAAATCATCGTCCACATTATCCGAGCTTTTGCTCGTTCGGTGTTTATTCGGTGCTCATGTGGAACCAATGCTCTAGTGAAAACGCACCTTTAAATTTATACCGCGCCAGTGATTTGAAAGAGCAAGCCCAAAACGCAGACTGCTCTGAGGAGATTTCTGAAAGGAATTCAAAATATTATTAATAATTATAGCACTGGTGGGATGTATGGGCCGGCTGGTGGGTCAACGGTTACTTATGTTCTTTTTTTTCGAGTATATCGAAATAGATAGGCGACCACATGCCTTGTTGTGAAGCAAGTGTGATGTGAGTCGTCTAGATGTCAATCCCGACGTCTAGTGCTCGCTTGAAGTGCGCACCGACCAATTGGGGTGGCGCTGTAGGTGTTCCGGGTTTTTCTGCAGCTGAAAAGTGAATAGGCCACCAAAAATCAGTTAGTCGCCATAGAGCGACAGGGCAAATAATAATAGCCGTCCTCTACCTGCACCCACTATGCCTTTGTGTAGACTCCATGAGTGTTTATGAGGGAGTTTTATTATTATAATCATTAGTATGATGACAACACGTTGTTCGAGTATTGGGGATTGGAATTGAAAAGAAAATCAAAACACTCAGTTTACAAATCTCTAATTATCCTCTATTATCAATACACACATATTAACCAATCAAAATACATGTACTTTTGCATGAATGGAATAGTCATATATTATATCACAAGACCTGTGATTTGATCTACTAAACTCTCAACATATTTTGAGCAATTTTGCTAGGAAAATAGTTGATGAACAATAAATCAACTAAAGGACACGAAGCAGTCGAGTGTTTTGACTTTGAAATTATTGAGCATGAAACTATTTGGCAAAAAGCAAAATCATGCAATAGTATATTGTATACCTAGGCGGTGAAGTGGCATTTTTTAGGCAGATAGAAGATATGTACAGGCAAGCCGAGCCTGGCCACTTCTTGAGACCTGAAAAACCACTTTACTGTCATGTTTTTCACATAATTGTTGGTAATATTATACAAATTTCAAACGAACATGAAATATGATAACTTATGATTTAATGATATTGACAACTGCTTACAATTTATTTTTATACTGACGTTTAATGGCATCGGCATCGCCACATAGCGTGAAAATGTGAAATCTATTTTCTCGGCTAGCCGTAAAAAAGGAATTTTTCTATTCTCCGTGAAGCCGGAAGAATTCAACTTTCTCAAAGTGTAGGATATAAAAAAAATATTTTTAGAGTTTGATCAATTTAAATTTATTGGTATACGGCTAGATTATTACCTGAATAACTTAGATTGAAGCCAGCAAAACAGAATTATATTGATAATAAAATTTGACAATTTCTTACAATTTTTCTACAAACAAACAAATCCAAAATTTAATATTTTTTGGAATCCAATAAGTATGCATTATGGTAGCCTTTATGGCAAATACTGCATGTGAACATTTGAAATTATGACGTATTTTCATCGTCTTCTGTCAGAGAATTGTACAAGAATTCTATTAAAGATTGAGTTTTTACTGATAAAATCAATAGTAGATCCATCAAACGATTAAAAAATTAATTTTTTTCAAAGGTTTTTAAGAATTGTGAGAATAAGTTATGAACAACTCATCTAAACTTAATTTATCCATAAAATGGTGGTGTCTAATCGGTCTATTTCATGATGAGGAAAATGATCACTTGTAATATCCCAAGGCGTTTGATAATTTCTAAATAATTTGTCGCCAATTTTTGAAAGCGAGTTGCGGGGGGCTGTTACCTAAAGCAACTTGCTTGAGGAAATTTAAGACAAATTATGAGAATTTATCGATAGTCGAGGGATATTCAACAAGAATTTATTTTTCGGAGAATTGAAAAACCAGTTCACCTACTTAACGCATTATTTTCGAACACATAAAGTATTTTTCTTGTGAGAGTTCACCAGCCACATTCCAAATAGTTTCGATGTTGGCTTTTTCAAACTCTGATCCGTCTAAATTCTTCATGTTTACGGCCCAATCTTCAAGTATACGCGGCAACTTTTCAACAGTACATAATTCGTTTAAGTCCTATTTTTTCACCGCACTAAACTCTCTGAACATTTTCCACGAGTACTTTTAACTCAATGTAGTATTTTTGATGAGTTTTCACTTATAATTAAGTATATCAATTGACAGGGGCCATTATCAGTGTAATGTTTGTCTGATTGGCTAATTCTGGTCAAATGATCGCAAATACGTAGATATGATAGGTTCAAATTGAATGGAAAAAATTTTCGGGGGTAATACCACGAGTGGTCGCAATACTATCGATAATTCTGTCAGAAATCAACGAGATCAAATTGGTAACACCACGAGTCCCGTAGGGACGAGTGGTGTTACCTTAAATCAATTTGATCGAGTTAAAGATTTCTGACGGAATTATCGATTGTATTGTGAGCACGAGTCGTATTTATTGAGATCTTATTTGAAATTTGATCGAGTAAACAAAGTGAATTCTTCAATAGTTGCAACTAATGAATAATAAACATGAAGTCTGTCAACCTGACGTTTATGTCATATTAGATTACAAGATGTATCATTGCTGTTTATATTTGTGGTTGACTTGACGACGTGGTCTTTCCGGATCGGAAAGAAAGGAAGCGAAAGGAAGCGTGTACTTTCGCGAAATCCCATTCTAATTGGTCCTCATATCGCAGGAGACGCGACTTTCATATAGTGAGTGAGATTGTCGATGGTAATACCACGAGTGGTCGCAATACTATCGATAATTAACTCGATCAAATTTCTTTGAGGTAACACCTCAACACACGTCCCGTAGGGACGAGTGGTGTTACCAAGCAATTTGATCTCGTTGATTTCTGACAGAATTATCGATTGTATTGTGAGCACGAGTCGTATTTATTGAGATAATTTCACGAACCAACCAAGTTATTATTTGAAATTTGATCGAGTGAACAAAGTGAATTCTTCAATAGTTGCAACTAATGAATAATAAACATGAAGTCTGTCAACCTGACGTTTATGTCATATTAGATTACAAGATGTATCATTACTGTTTATATTTGTGGTTGACTTGACGACGTGGTCTTTCCGGATCGGAAAAAAAGGAAGCGAAAGAAAGCGTGTACTTTCGCGAAATCCCATTCTGATTGGTCCTCATATCGCAGGAGACGCGACTTTCATATAGTGAGTGAAATTGTCAACATAATTTCATTAAATTCATTATAAGTTGACTATATTCATTTGAAGGTTGTAGACGATGTAGTAACTTCATTACTTGCATACCTTCCAAACATTAAGACGATGGAAGTCCGAAAGACAAGTAATCTTGAATATATTCATTGAAATTTATTAATCTAATGTTTTGCCTAATGAAAAATAGACGTTTCACTAATAGCTTATGTAATTTGACCGAATGTCTGTTTGAATGTTCGTGGAAGTTAGTGGATGGGATGAATTTCATGGATGATTGCTCCGGAGTGGTCCCAACCGACTGTATAAGTATGCATTTCCATACTGAATGAGCTATTAACGTCGAGATAATACGGATTCACTGTCGGTTTCGGATAATTCCAGTATAATATGTATTTATCAGTACTGTTTTACGGAATTAATGTGATGGCTTCATTATCAATTCTCGGTATCTTTCCAGCAGCATTGAATTAATGAAGAATTAACTCACACAAATCATGCATTATTTCTGCTAAGAATCCTATACAATATGTATCGTAAAACGGGACTACTTGATACAACTTTTTGGAAACTTTATACTGTCATCTTCAAATTTGAAGTTTTTTTGAGAAAAAAAATTACTGTGATGGTATTTCTTGAAAAGGGAAGCTCTCACAACAATAAAAAAGAATCCAGCTCTCACCACTTAAAAATAGTTATTTATGCAACAAGTGCAAAAAGTAGGTGTTTATTGCACTCGACGTGAAACTTTCCAACAAGGCCATCAGGAAAGTGCAATAAACTCTTTTTGTATGAATATCATACAATATTTTTTCTACGTTCATGCAAAAACCAGAAAATGTTTCATTTAGGTGGCAGTAAACTGTAAGGAAGACATTGTTTGTTAAAATCTATCTGCTAAAAGTAATTCAAAAACATTTTGTGTAATTCAGATGATATTCAAAGGAAATAATTTTATTTTTAACAAATTGCATTTTCTAGTAATTTCATAGTCCATTATATAATGAATATGATGAAACATGCAACTATTTAAAACGTAATACAATCTCACAGAAAATGGGCTAAATTTGGCGTTGATTTGAATGTTTATGTCTGTCATGATGACAGAACGCTATAGTAGAATGACAGATGAGTGCAATAAAGAGACAGTTTTTCCACCAAATATAGTTCAATGAAGTTTTGTTTTTTGTATGAACGTAGAAAAAATAAATGAAGTGATCATTTTAATCAAATTTGATAATAAAACACAGATTTTATCACAAACATTGTAAATCTATTTTTTTCATAAATATGAAAGTAGGTATGAGAAAACCACCGTAAAAAATATCCTGCTAGATCTGAGCATGCGTGGGATTTGGTAAGACAACCCCATGAATGGAAAACGCAATTCAATTAAACTTTATTTAACAAACTAAAAGTAGAAGAATAATGTTTGGAAAGAACCAAATTAAATATTGAGATCCTTACTGGACTTACTGGACTATGATTTGCTGTTCAATTCTATTTTTGACATTTACAATAAATTGTCAAACTAATGCGACGCGCAACGCTTGTTGAACGAACAGTAAATGCTAGCGTTGCTACGGTAACGTAATTTATCCGATATTTTTATCCATTTCTGTTCCTTTCTTCTTTAGCCGATAGCAAACTACAATTTTTGTACTCACAAATGGGAATTATTATACATGAGTGGGATTGTCTTCCATCACACAACTAAACAATGAACATGAATTTTCAAAAACTCAAAAATAAACAATAATTTCCAGAATTCATTAATGTTTTTATGTAATGTAACATATTTCTCACTAATTTGTATCAAATTACCCCTATTATAGTTCTGTGCAGTAGCATTCAAAGCCTCCTCAGTATAATTGCAGTATAGCCTATTTCCCACCTTTATCATGTATTTCTTCACGATTTTCAAGAAGCCCCTGAAGTGATCAGAAAATAAACTCTACGCCACTGGCTTTCGAATTGGCCACAGCGATGAATTGAAGTTATTTTATTGTTGACCGGTTATGATACTCTTGAAAAAAAAAATACATCGTTTTACTAGCAATTCTCAGTATGTCCAGAAAATAGAAGTATCCATAGAAAAACAAAGATTTTTACCTAACATTTTGTTCAGTTCAACATTCAAAATTTTTCCCCAGAAACAAGCAAAAATCAACGTAATCACTACTTGTTGATCTAGTCTACCAGACTCACTTTGAATTATGTTTCCTCTTAATTCAATCAGTTGTGTTAATTTTCAACTAGCCCCAGTATTTTCATGTAGCCCCATTTTACGGTACTTTCCTTGGTAGGAATATCACAAAATATAATTTGGCCCCCTTGTGTTTATAGTACAAAGTTCATCGTACGGTTACTATTTATCCTTTGCCACCGGATTTATTGCAATGAAAAAAAAAAAAAAATTGGTGGTCTCACCACCAACCTCATCTAATTAGAAAATTTTTGATTGCCCGAACCATAATTCTGGTTTATATAACATACTGAATGAGATGGTAGTCTTTATGAGAACAATACGTACGGTTTTGTTGGAATGTTCTTGTTCTTACAATAGTGACTTTTGCGATCGGGACAACCTTGATAAAGTTCTTTCAACAACCTCTTCTTGTTCAGGTGGTGTGGTTGCATCAACAATGCATTATCTCGTTAGGGCACCAATTCAACTGATAAGGTGAACAAATTTTTATAAACCAGATATGTACTGCCAGCCTAAAAAATTTCTCTGTTCAAATTAACTTTATGAATTATCACCATAGAAACCAATTAGCTTGGTTATAGTCAGTGAGCTATTCATCTCCATCAAGAATATGAAAAATGAGTTTTCGGTGTTGATACAAACATATTACAATTTCCGTTATGAAAATTATTCCAAAGAGCTACCGAGCTACCTAGTTTGAATCAACTTATAGGCTTACCACAATAGTTTTATGAGCAGTTTTTTTTTCTCCACCAGTTACATTTCAGAATTTGGATAATTTTCATCTGGATTGCTTCGATATGGTAGACATAACTTTGTTTTCATTATGCCAGCATCATTAGATAATCCTTGCCAAATTAAATATAGAGGCTGAGAAATCCCGAAATCCCACGATGAAAAAACTATTTCCGCCCTTTTGTTCATCAAACCGTATAATTTAGTTTGTGTTGACTGTCGAGGTGACTCCGAAACGATTGCATCATTCCATCTTCCGATCTTCCATCATTTCAATAAATTCTCACCACGAACTCCACAGGTCTCTTCCGCTTAAATATTCGTGAACAGTTTTAGTTTTATGGTAATTCCTTCCGATAGTATTAGTGATTGTGCCATGGAAAAAGTAAAAACAATTTTGTGTTTTTGGAACATGGACCAGTTAATTAGTTTCAGTATAAGGTAAGTCAAGAAACTCAATAGATAATCAAGTTGTTATTCATCATGGCCGCCATTTGAGAAAATTAACAACCACATTGAATTTAATCTTATGAGTTTGTTACCAGTGTGTTGCGTTTGTGGAATTAACATTGAAAAAAAAAACTGATGGAATATAATTTGATACAAGACTGAGTGCTAAGATGCAGTGTATATCATATTGAATAACGGGTACCTACATACTTGACCGGATCTCATTTGTCAGAAATAAGAAATAGGCATTGACTTGGTATATCTTATTATTTTCTGTGGTATGTTGGGTTGCTGGACTGTATTTATTTTGGTTTTGCTTGTAATATAGTTTTTTGAAAGGAGAAACTCGATGAAAATCTGGAATGACGTTTATCTCTCTCAATGAATAGAATTGTAATTGTTTATCATTTTGACCTTACATCATTTTCAAGTATACAATGTGATGATACTAATAATAATCAATAACTAGTGAAATATCAAGAAACTACTAATAAAAGAAATGGTTCACGAACAGTATGGCTCTTTTCCGAAGGTTTTTGAACTAGGTGTTGAAATTAATGCAAATGGAACAGATCTAAATTAATCATTACCATTTGATACTCAGTATTTGTAATTGACAAAGCCAATCTAAATACTAAATAATCAAGTGGTTTCAAAAACCTATCATATGTTCTTTTTTCAATTGGTGCCCCTTTTTACCTATTTAAAGCTAGCCTCAGCGTGTGCAAATCGAATTTTCAAAAAGGCGCGATTTCAAAGTTACCAACTCAACAACTCGAGTGAAGTCTAAATCACAATGTTATGATTATTAATCTGACAGGAGTACCTTGTAACGTCAAATGAAATATCACAAACAAATGCAAAACTTTTCAAACATTAACGAAAGGTATACTGATGTCACATCACTAATTCAACCATTTTACATTATAAGTTCTCATTTCCATTTTATGTAATAATGAAACCAGTATTTATGATTCCAAAGTGCACTAATTGAAAAAAATAACGTAAATTATTCGTGGGTAACTGATCTTTCAGACATACAAATCAGTAAAACGCAAAGTCGTCTCCACAATTTAATTTCCCATCTAGTTCAAAAGGAAGTTGAAACGGTGAATGACCTTCCTTTTGAACTAGATGGGAAATTAAATTGTGGAGACGACTTTGCGTTTTACTGATTTGTATATCCATACCACTCCACTTTGAGACATAATGGACTTCTACCACAGGTTGATCTTTCAGACACTTGCTCTATTTCGAGCACTCCGGTTGCGCCGTCTTACTCGAAAAATCGCGTGTGTTTAAAAGACCTTTTTATCCACTTATACTGCAATATACTATTATGGCACACTCATCTTCCACTACTAGAAAATAGCTGCTAGGTATTTCTTCAAAGAACTTTTTTTTTCAAAAGTTGTTATTTCTCTCATCCGGCTGCACCCTTATAAGCATTTCTCAGAAGTAGGTTCGGTGGCGTGATGGTTAGAGTATACTTGCTTCTTGGAAAAATCATCCGTGGAGCGTGGGTTTGAATTCCATCACGATACCGAGTTTCGTTAATGTCATCACACGTTAAAAGGTAAGGGCTGCGTCTTTCCTAGCCCGCACAAGTCTCTTGAAGACTTCTGAGGGTTGCCGTAAGGGTGCAGTCGGTTGACGAAATTATTTTTTCTTACTCATGCGATATCGAAAACTAAGTTTCCTACTTTGCCTGTTCGTAATCAAACTCACTTTCATTTCATTCTCCCTGTATACTTATTGGAATTTAGAAATCTCAAGCCCTCAATGACAGTTTGACAGTTTTTCGCGATGCACCAACTTGTTTGATGAATATTTTTTTTTGCGAATTGATAATTAAATATATTCCATATGGTGTAAACTTTTTGTCGACAGTTTCTCACACTGACGGACAACCCCGTAGGTACATCTATCAGATGTAGCCAGATAGATAGTGCTGTATAGTTTCTTATGTGAAAAGAAATTGATTGCTGTAATTTTTTTCACTAGTCATTCTAAAAATATTCACAAGAAATATACGTGGAATTGAATAGGAAAAAAAGTTCTTTCCCAAGTCTCATAAACTGATGGACATTTTGGAATCATTATGTCCTACTTTAAAACACACAAATGACTTCTTATGAAACTGTCCTTTATTGTATACCTTCTCAAATTCTTTTCTTCAGAAGAGGGTATAGATATTGCTGTTTTCTATTCCTTCACATCGAATATCATGGAAGAGCTGTTTCCGAAAATAGGACATTTCCAATATTTCCAACATTTCGGAAATACTTGATGGCCGCAACAACAACAATGTTCTTCATAGTCATCAACCACATCGTCTTATTATTCCCAAACATAATAAAAATAATGTTTTCAATAAGTTTCAACAACGAAGGCAGATATAGTTTCTGAAACGTCAATTTGTTTTTGGAAGAGAGAAGTATTATTCAGTTTTCGTGAACGTATTTTTTCAGATAGGCGAATTCATATTACAATGTTAATCATCTGGGTAAATTGACGTCTTCACCTTCTACGCTTGTATAGATTTCCTATGAAGTTACATTTTTTGTTTTCAGACTGTGAAAGCTTGAAATACTCGACAAATATGTCAAGAAACCTGGTTTGGTAATTTGAACAACACTGGTTCAGATTATCTAATCTTACTTAGTTAGACAAGCATGCCCAGTTTGGTTATCAGAACAACATTGTTTTAGATTCAGAAGCTAATTTGGCATTGTTCTATGAACATTAAATTTTGTCACAGAATTATCTCAATAGTATCGGTTTGGATTATCCAATTGAAGTAATTTCTATGTAAGAGCACTTTTTGCGTGGTTACGCCAACAACATTGGTCCAGATGCTGTATCTGACTTGGTATTGTTCTTCGAACAGGATGTTTTTCCGTACCAAAGCAGTGTTTTGTATATATCAATAATGCTGGTTTGGTTTTTTCAATTAAATCTAGTTTGGTTGTCTCAACACTATTCATTTAGATCCTCCAACCTAACTAGTTTAGTTCTCTCATTATGATTCTGAGGCCAAACTACTGTTGTTATAGTATTGGCAAATAACACACCTGGTTTGGTGACATTGGATAATACCCTCTAACCAAACTCGTTTTTTCCACAAACAATCATACTTGGGTTCTGTAAGCGATCTGCTCAAATGTTAAACCAACATTACAATGAAATCGTTATCACAACCAAAATGAATGTAACTATTTCGAAAAAGTTCCCGTAACAATACCGACCTGTAGTGCTTATATTAACCACGTGTTTGGTTAAAGTATTGATGTGGAAACAATTTTGTTTTTCAGTGTATATTTTTATTGATATAGATATTGGTTTTTCACGATTTGTGGTTGAAATATGCATGATATTGAAACAAATTCAAAAGTTGTAGATTATTAAAAAATCTTACTTTTTCAACATAACTTCGAAATTAACGAGAAAAACACTAAAAACCATTTTTTTATTTTTTTTTCTATTTTTTTTCGTCCCTTTCAAAGATACCCAATATAATAATTTTTAAGCTTGGTGAAAACGTTATTTTTTGTGGTTTGGATAAACTGTAATGTATACAAAGCGATATATTCATGTGTGAAAACGTTGGTTAAGTAATACATTTTCAATTTCATCTGTGCTCGCTTTCTGAAACTCATAGGTTAGAAATAAAAAGAAAAGTAAAATGTGTTTCACCGATAACACTGATTCCACAAATCAAATAAGGTGAGTCAGCTTTCTTTTACTTCCACTGAAAATTTTCATCTGCGAGAAATCTTACGTCACAGAAATTCATATTCTGTTGAAATACTCCCTTGAAAGTTTGTAATTTGGGACTTACAATACCTCAATCTCACTGAAGAAAATATAGATGATCCCAAAATCTGGCAATCCCATGTCTGATAGACAACTTACGACACATCTGTTACTCTCCAGAAAACACCACTGTGAAAATCCACTGATATACGATGAAGTTTGTTTGGAAGTTAATCCGCAACTGACGTGAACTTAGTTATTTATGTTGTGGCAGTCTGGAATCCGAAGAGTCTCAGAAGACGACCTCACTCAGGGTTTCAGAGGGATAATTCAAACACATTCGAGGGCAGCGATGGCTGGTATCACGTTATTTTACACTGCCCATGTGCTCACGTTTTCTTTTTCACTTTCCTCTTCGTTATCCATACTTGAGTTGGCAGTAACACTATTTTACTGTATAACTGAGAAAATATTAGTTTTCATCAACAGAAAAAAAAACAGTTTGCCATTAACATCGACTTGGAATAATTTGTAAGCCAAACTAATAAGGTTCAAACTGAGTTACTCAGTTTTTTCGAGTGCATGATCCAGTTTTCTCATTACTTACGGCATCTGTTGTCAAAACGGGAAGTTCTGTTCACTGATTGCTAGTAGTCTAATCGTTATTGGAGGTATTTTCCCTTAACCGGAACCAAAGCTGATGAAATTTGGCATACTAGTAGAAAAATCAAGAATCATTGCTGAGAAATGTCGGAAATGGAGTGAACCTACCCCCTGAACATTTAAACGTCTTTTTATTCATGAAGGGGTAGATTTTTCTAAAAATAATGCCGTCATTCGAAATAACGAAAAGTTCATTTGATGCACAATAACACTAGCGGAATTATAAATATTAAAAAAGAATATTGTTACGAAAGTAAAGGTGGATTCATGCAACATTAGTAAAACTAAAATGAATTTAAGATTTAGATGAATTTTAAATTAAAAATATGACTGTGTTCAGGCAGCATCAATTTAATGAAATTAAGAAAGTACTAGTGTATTCTTTGATCAGGAAACAAAAGGTGAACCCTAACCTAAGATTATCGTGTTTTGTTGTTTTTTGTTTCATCTATTCTGGTCTGGTGTTCACAGTACAACATGAAAACTATCACCAAGAGAAGTGAGTATGGTTTAGTACTGAGTACATTATTGCTTCTGCGGTAGCCTCTGGTGCTGTGAGGAATAAGAGATATAGATAATATGGTGTCAAACCTATGCTGAAATTGCGAACATAACATAACGTCTTTCCTCTTTGAAAGCAATCAGCTGTGAGTAAAAAGACTACGCATGCGCCGTTTCTAATTTATGGAAGAAATTAAGTTATTAGTTGAAAGTTGGCCATGTTTCTTAGTTTTAATGTTAATTTTAATTGCTTAATTTCTTGCGTGAACACCTCCATTTTATTATGAACACCTCCATTTTATTACATTGTTTTATATTCTTAATTTTAGTTTTAAATTCATTCAAGTTTAGATTTATGCTTGCATGAATCCACCTTAAGACATGGTAAATTATCCTTTATTTTAATTTTATATGTTTGCAGCTTGAAAATTATAGCAACTTGAAGATAAGTTATACTTTTTGAGTCATGTGTTTGATATTCCTTCCATTTGGATGTACAAGATTTACTTCTTCTTTGTGACCTTTGCAACTTTTGAATTTTTTTGCATGACTCAAATTGTTAATGAAGACATCAGATTTCAGTCATTTCCCGCATAATAACTAACATGTTAAGGGTATCATTTTGAAGGGAAGGGTTTGATGCTGAAGACAATATATTTACATTCTTCAATATTCTCAAGGAAATGAAATGAAATGAAATGAAAAGTTACACGTGATATGTGCCAGAGTGATCTCGAAAGTTCCTCTTTAAAATTATCTGGAAGAGCAAGGTCCCAGTTTAAAAATGCAGGTATGGATGAATTTCTCGGGTATACCTTTGTGACGGGTATTTGAACTTGAAACATCGGGTAAATATTGAGTAAAAAATTCGTAATCTCCTGCGTACGAAGGCGGCCATGTTGGATTGTGCGCAAATTATATTTTTCTATAAGTGCTATGAAAAACCATGTTTTGCTCATACTGTGCCCATACCACATCTTGAAATAGTTGTCACAGCGGTTAAGAACTGTGAGATTACCTATAGAAGTTTTTAAAATTCTTAAGGTAGTTTTTATTCGTGTTTTAATGAAGAAATAAACTATTTTCAGAATTTCTTTCGCTTTTTTTCTCGAATAACCACCTTCTTGTTGCCGGTTTAAACATTCTATTCAAATTCTGTAAGATACATGTGTTAGACCATCAGATAATGACATATTTTGCTGACTCATTTTCTCGTTTCAGGGATTTTAACCACTGAAAATTATGTCAGTGTTGAGCTCAAAAAATGAAAATTTTGCGATCGGACATGTGCTAGGCATATAGAAAATTCATTTTCCTTTTGCAAAAAAAAATGTTTTTTCCCAATTTTCTCGTTTATGGCATTTTAACACATCAATGGTATAACAATCTAATAGTGAAAAACCAAAGCCATAAGGTTTGCACGTACTTTAAGGGTTGAAATGAGGGCGCGATCTTGTTAAAAAATACTTGGTTGCTGATGCATTTTCTCGCTTATGGCAATCGACAGAATGAAATTCAATATTGTTAGGAACCCGAAAAAAAATTTCCATAAGCCGGTCTGTTGTTGAAGTAAATTTTCCGGAAGAAAAATTTTGTGAATTTTTTTTTTCGTTTTTTCGTTTTTTGATCGAGAATCCGGTTGAAAAAACCTAACTTCACAGCAAAATGTCGAATTTTGTTACGTAAAATTTCTTGAGTTCTGCAAATTGATTTTCGAATCGTTGAAAATATGCGAAACCCTAATCCTTTCCTCATCCATATATCCGAAAAATAGTTTTTCCATAAACAGTTGAACGAAAATACTGCTCTCTCCTTTGGACAATACGTTTTTCTTTGTTATTATTTTGTTCTCCATTTTGAGACAGAAAAACTCATCCGATTACAGACAATTGAGACGATAAACAACCAATCTGAATTTGGCTACTTTTACCTGACATCTGTCAATTTCAGACTCGTTTATCTCATAATGTCACTTCTCTACAAGACGGTCGGTTGGGTCCAATCCTATATTTTATGGAGTTGACTTGAGTGGTTCAATCCTATCCGAAAACTGTATATATCGATTAGATGGATCGGATCCAGTCAAGTCAAACCCATTTTGAGCGGATCCAAAGTTGTGAGATAAACATAGTCATAGACTGCACAGTATTGGATAATGTCTAACATCATAACAAAATATTAGGGACGAGATCAGAGACGTTGCAATTAAAAAAATCACTAATAGAATGAAAAGAATTTTTAATTCAAATATCTTTTAGGGCATTTTTACACTTGTGACTATTTCATATTTTTTTCAAGTCAATTGGCAGTTCATTATATAATTTAATAGGCAGCACAATAGGGCTGTTAGCTACCTTGGTCAGTATGTGCTTGGGTAATGCCAAATCCATACTTTCCTTAATAAGTCACGATTGTTTCTAGAAACTGAATAATCAGATAGGTTATTTTTGACCTGCATTATTGACGCAAGAAAGAACAGGTTCGGAAATGTTAGTAGGTTCAATTTCGGGAATATTTCTTCACAGGAAAATGCATACAGTTTGAAAGATAGAATGGGCTCTGAAGACATCATCAGTTCTAGCGCAGTTGCCCTAGCACATGATGGCATAAGAAAGGCAAGATTAAACATACGCAAAATAGTAAAGTAATAATATATTAGCATTCACTTTATCTCTAAGTTGCCAAAGTAAGTAAGTAAGTAAGCAGCTTTGATTAGTTTGGGAATATTGGGAGCAAAACTACGTGAGAAGAAAACTGATGAAATTGAAACCTCGTTTTCCTATTCCTATATGGAATTTGTCCGAACGCATAAAAAATCATTTGCCCAGAACGAATAACTCTTTAGAAGCTTGGCACAATTCTTTATAACATTCAGTAGATTGTCAACATCCATCTCTTTATAAATTGATCAGTCACTTGAAAAAGGAACAGCATCAGGGTGAAATTTTCACACGCTTCAAATGCGGCTTCAGACAGAAAAAAAGGAATAACAGCAAATATGTGCAACTGAACAAACGATTGGAAAGATTAGTCAGAAATTATGACTTTGAAATTGAAGATTACTTGCAGTCTGTTGCCTATAATCTGAGTATTTAAGTGTTATATTTTCAGATTTTCTTGTAATTGTCCAATAAACCATAGAAATAAATAGGTTTATTCATTTTCAACCATTCTGTATGATTGGCGCTGTTTCGATACGCGCTATTTGGTTACAGCGCTATTTCGTTGCGTGCTATTTTGTAACGCGCTGTTTGGTAACAGTGCTGTTTTGTTACGCGCTGTTTTTTAACGCGTTCTTTCGTTGCAGAGCAAATAAAATGTCTTGCTATGTCACAGACGAAACATTCGGTATGTGTAACCAATATATGGAAGAATATGACTGTAAGAAAAAGAAATGAGTTCGGTAAAACTAAAACACCACCACATATGAATGAAAACAACACCTGAAGATGTCTCTGATAATCTCACCCGCATCCAACAGACATTATCATCTTCTCATTCAATGACTATCGTTCGAAAATGTAATTTGCAAGGTATTCCCATTAATTTGTGTATCTGTGTATTCCAGTAGGGCGGACATATCTCGACTCTGATATACATGAGTTGAGATCACAAGGAATTAAGTGGGAAGGCTCTATGATCCACAGAATCGGTTCTGTTATACTCATTATCTCATTGGGTCACACAAAGGCATCGTTAACCACAGATGAAAGCAGTAGCGTGATACAAAATTGGGAACTAACAATGTATTGTGCTTTGCAATTTCCCATGTTTCAATTTCGAGCATTTTCCATCATGACAGGTCTGAAAGGATGCATCATTTTGCAGGTGGAAGCATGCAGAGGATCAGTAATAATCAAAACACGAATTTTTGATAAAGATATCTGTCTTTGAAAGTAAATGAGAAATTCTGATTTCTGTTCGAAAATTTGAATAGGATATTCATAAAATCTGTTGTGGAATCATCTGCGGCTGAAAGACAAACTTTAGTCGCTATTTTTCATCGTTCAAGATATCCTCTTGGGAGGTATACATGTTCAAAAGGGGAATATTCTCCATGGAGATTGAAAAATGAAAATTGTGATTAATTTGTAATATCTAACAGAAAACAACTACTTCCCCGGCTAAAGTCACGCTGTACATTTTTTCTTTTCAGTTGGAGTCTTTTCACAATATCTATCAGATGAGTATCATGGTTTTCATCCGATTATCAGGAGCTTTGACCACTGTTATCTTATGATTGTCAGCTAGATTGGATCAAAACTAGTCAGTGGCTGAAAACTAGTCAATCAGTGCCAAGCTTACCAAATCAACACAACACAATGAAGAAGTTATGAATTATTGTCTGGGCCATAACGGTCCTGGAAAAATTAACAAAAATAAAAAATGATTGCTAAACTTTATTGCCAGAGTAACTAGGCTTCTATTCTTAGTTGAAAACATCCATTCTGATTCATTCACAAATTTGCAACCTTTTACACGATCCGAAACTTCTAAAAATCTAATTAATTTACATATTAGATTTTTGCAAAATGCGAAATGAAGTTCCGGGTAGTGTACAAGGTTACAAATTTTATATATATTCTATATATATATATATATATATATATATATATATATATAGTAGAGGAAGGGTAGTCGTTGCTGACTAGTTAGGTATGGAACTAGTAAATAGTGGGGCTTTGCAGCAAAATCAAAGAGTACTACTTTAAAGTTTGTCCAAGCTTTCGGAAATTTAATAAATCATTTCCATCATCAGGGATAATCTTTGTTGAGATTGTGAGACGCGATGTTATTCAACAATGAGTGACACATTGTGCAAAATGAAGGTTGATATAAAACATGTAAAATTGGTAGGATGTCTTAAAATTTTTTCATAAAATACGTTACATTTAAAATTGTTAAAAAATTTTTTATTTTGACCACACCAGGCCAAAGCAATGCTTTGGCCTGGTGTGGTCAAAATAAAAAAATAAAAAAAAAAAAAATTTTTAACAATTTTAAATGGAACGTATTTTATGAAAAAATTTTAAGACATCCTACCAATTTTACATGTTTTATATCAACCTTCATTTTGCACAATGTGTCACTCATTGTTGAATAACATCGCGTCTCACAATCTCAACAAAGATTATCCCTGATGATGGAAATGATTTATTAAATTTCCGAAAGCTTGGACAAACTTTAAAGTAGTACTCTTTGATTTTGCTGCAAAGCCCCACTATTTACTAGTTCCATATATATATATATATATATATATATATATAAAAATAGAATACATGTTTTCAAAATTTGCAACAGTTTCAATACTTTTGTAATTATTTCGAGACCAACGTGATCAAAAATATGACCACGAATTAAAAAAAATATGCTCAACGTGAAAGGTTGCAAATCTGAAAAACTGTTCAGAATATTTTTTCGATGTATCTGCTAGGTTTGCAGAACTTTTGGAATTTTCTCTTATGATATATCGAAGAAAAACATTAGTTTTTTTTTTTGTAACAATAATAATAACTTCATTTTCCCAAGAAACATTACATGTTTATGAATAGGGATACAGATAGATAGAATACACAAAGTAATTTACAATTTTATTAGTAGCCAAAGTTAGGGAAATATGAAAAGTTTTAGCGATATAGGGTGGGGGTGGAGGTGTTAGTAGAATACTGAGAACCTAATGAACACATTAAATTATTTCTAATCTATAACGAATATATATATATATATATATATATATATATATATATATATATATATATATATTGTATATAGATATATATATTTTATATATTGATTTTATGAATTCTTATTCAGTTGAGTAAAGGGTATATTTTAATTCGATTTTGAATTTTACTATTGATTTAACTGTTTTTAAGTAATTAGGAATCGAATTATAAATTATTATTCCATTATGATATAAACATTTCTTTCCAATATCAGATTTAATATTAGATGAACAATTTGTTTGTCAATTTGTTTGTTTTGTCCATTTCAAATTAGATGCTATTTTTATTTTATTTTTTGATAAAAAAATGTCCGGTACAGTACATTTGAATTGGTTGCAAACTTGATTCGTGATATGGAATAATATATTCAATATTCCAAGTTAGCAGAATTTTTGGAATTTTCTCAAGTTATTAGTTATTGTGGAGTTATTCAGGTTGGTAACTTGTGCAGAACTCCTCTATTATTGAACTGCCGCTGCTCTTTTGATAAGGGTTTCCGATGTGTTCCGAGTGTGTTAGCGCATTCACCAATTTTGTAAAGTGCACTTCCACCATTTACAACTCTTTCATTCGCGAGTACCACCGGGTCGTCTTATTTAACTGTTTCTCATTACTCAAGAGTAGGTCAGAAGAAACGAACACAAAAAAAAAATTATTTGAAATTGTGAAATTGCCCACGTTTCGACGTTTATTGACGTCTTGTTCAAGGCTAATTTTAGTGTTCATATACAGGTTGTTGAAATATGATGAACTAATTCATTGGAATACACATAATCTTTCCAAGGATGGTTTATAAACCATATGGAGTACCAAATTAAAATTTTCATTTTTGAGAGGGAAAACGTTGAGGAAATTGTGTACACTTATACCCAAAACTCATAAGTAATGCCTCTAATACCCAAGTAATTCCCTAGTAATATCCCCATGAAATGCCAGTAACGTAATAAAAATATTAAACCGTGTCTTATTGTTAGATTTGTTATCAAGTACAATTCTGATTTTTTTTTCATTGCACAATTGTGATTTTCACCAGTGCTGTCTAATTTTTCGGATAATTTATGTAATTTCCAATTCCCATGTTTTGAAGACCTTTTTTTTGCCCTTCCACGATTATAATTGTGCAGTCATTGTTCTCTTACTTCCGAATAATTTCTGTAATACCCATGTAATGTTCGAGTAATACTTCCCTTTCCCGTGTAATGCCCAATAATATCTAACTAATTCCTCTATTGCCCGAGTAACACAACAGTAATACGTGTTATACCCATAAATTTTCAAGTAATGCCTCTTATTCCCGACTAATACCCGAGTAATACTTACTAATAACCAAGACATGTACACCAAAATCAAAATTTCCCAGCGGTTTCCCCCTCGAGTTGATATTTATTAGTTTATCATTGCAGTTTCAATTGACAAAGCAAGACCCAGTCTGTCGGAGGGTTTTCAACCACTGGAATCGAACAGTAACCATGAAATTACCATGACGAGTGTTACCTAAAATGAGAATTTGAATAAGAATGGCGAGCATGATTCCGTACCGGCGAATGAAATAGTTGGAAATGGTGAATGTAGTCATTCGAAAACACTTGTCGAAGGTGCTGCAGTACATTAAGAACAAGAAAAAAAAAACATGGTCCACTATGACCTTCGACGGTTCACTGTGGAGCTTCTTCGTGTGATACGTAGCACACTGTCTCGTTTGATTCATATCAAGTGTAGAAAGTTATTCATTATTTCAGAAACACAAGATCCTTTTTTTGCATCTGAGTACGTAGAATTACGGTATCGGATCTTTGTTGGCTGTGAAAAAACTGTTTTTGATTTTACGTGAGTGTTCAAATCATTTTGCTTCTTGGTTGACTTTACTCTTTTAAACTCTATTAATGATTTACAAGATAAAGTTCTGATTGTTCCATTCGTTCGGTAAGGACTCCTTGTTTTCCACAGTTTTTTTTTTAATCCCTGATTCACATGAGAACTCTTTATGTTATTGTGTACGTGGTGATGTAGGTCACCTGAGGACCGAGAAAGTTTATAAGCACATAATATTGTAGTTACAATACTATGAAGATACAGACATTATTTTAGGCCATAAGTTTGTGTGAGTAAGATTCTTGGAATATTTTCACATGTGGTGGCTCACTAAAGGGAGTAGCGATTTGCACAGTTGATAGCGCACGCGGCTGGTGACCGAAAGATCTCGGTTCGGTTCCCAGCCGTGGTGAGTTTTTTCCATCCTTCTGAATGATTGAATCTTGTTGCCGACTCGGAATAATCCTCCACGATTCACTGTTGCGTTAAAAATCAACAGTTACACAGCCTACCCAGAACACGTGACTAATGACCTTATATCAGCCGATGCCAAAACACAAAAAAATTTATAGTGGGTTTCTTGGATAGAAATGACTACTGTACCGTATTTCACTGATTAACTCAAGAACTTATATGCTTCTCTGTAGGTACCATCCTTATTCAACTTGTGGTAGAAGTCCATTATATCTCGAAGTGGAGTGGTATAGTTATACAAATCAGTAAAACGCAAAGTCTTTTCCACAATTTAAAACCATCCTTATTCAATTGCACAATATGAATACTTGCTCTGATATTCAACGTTTTTTTTGGAATTTGAAAGAGCCAGTTCCGTATCAGAACACTACGTCACGCTCCTTCTTGTGGATTTTTTTTTATGTTTTGGTTCCCACGAAAAAGAAAATTCCATTATATTCTGAAAATATCGTAAGAGTTGAGAGAAAATAGGTAGGAATTGGTGTACTTCTTGAATTTCTTCTGTATACCCTAGAGAACACCTCCCGGCGTAGAGTCCCAACGCGTTCAGCATTCGTTGGGATAAAGGGAAATAACGAGGAAATAATGTTTGGCATGTTTCCAAAGTGACGACGGAGTAATGTTGAGACTAAGTCCGACGAGCCAGTCCCAATGGGACCGCTAACGTTGGAGAGATTGATCATATTTTAGATTTCAGAGATCGGTCTTTCTAGAGACAAGCTAGGGTTTTGTTCTCATTGAATTATTTCAACCAAGTGGTTGTTTCAACATTCTAGAATGTTCACGTTGCTTCCCCGTTCTGTAGAAAGCAGTATGAAGGGTACTATCATCCGCTTACTTATGGACTGGGCATCATTGATGTGAAGAAGAAATAATGTTGGTAGTAAGAATGAATCCTTGCGGTACACCAGATTTCATAAGTAGAGTGTCGGATTGAACTCCATCAATCATCTCGTGGAGAGTTCTGTGTTAGAAAGAGATCGACAGCAATGAAACACAACTGGGTTGGCAAGCCATAAGATATAAGTGTTGGCAAGGAATCCCTGGTGCCAAACACGGTCAAACTCCTTTGAGAGATCTAACGCTATCACCAGAATTTCCCCACATTTTTGAATAGAAAGCTGCCATATATGTGAGATATTTGTCGATTCACAATTCACTCAAATACGATATTATGTCGTAGGTTTTCTATTGATGACCTTTTTAAGATCCAAAGTTATTCAATAAACATTCCTTTGAATTGTACTACTATCAAGATCCCATGATGCTGAGAACAAATCTTAGAATCAGTATTGAGGGAAAACCGAGAATAAAATAATAGAAAAAAAAACATGGCTCAATTCTGCAGTTGATAAGTGGGAATTCATGAACGATAACAAATCCCGACTATTCAGATGTTAAGTGTGAAAACTATAATGGTATATTGAAGGATAAGTGGATAAAAAGGTCTTTCAAACAAGCGCGAATTTTTAGAGAGTGGTTTCATACTGGTTTCATCATTACAAGTAATGGAAAAAAGAACTTATATGTAATGTAAAATGGTTGAATTCGTGATGTGACATCAGTATACCTTTCGTTTATGTTGGAATAAAAGTTTTGCATTTGTTTGTAATATTTCATATGACGTTACGAGGTACTCCTGTCAGAACAATAATCGTAACATTGTCATTCAGACTTCACTGTTCTGAGTTGTTGATGTATTCATGGTAACCTTAAAAAACGCGCGTTTTGGAAAGTTCGATTTGCACACGCTGTTGCGTGCTGTCTCTTGGTAGAAAGGGACACCAAATGAATAAATAGTTTTTTAATTTCTATGAGAAGACAGTTGGTGATAATGAAAACGTGTGTGACACTGGACACTTCAACCAAAATTTTTTTTAAATACAGGCAGTATCCCAAAACAGTTGGGTATGATACGCACGTGAACTTTTTATTTAATTCATTGAATTGAAAGCCTCTGAACAACTTACTGAGGTCTACAATATACATGATTAGACTAATGATCTAGTATGAGTTGCGGTTGAAAACTTTGATTTATAATAATAATAATACAATTATATCAGGTATTGAAATGGAAAATAATGAGGAAGATGGACGGAATTCTCTCATAGAAACAGAAATATTTTTTAATTTCCATTGGAGTGATATTCTGCAACTTTCTGAAATACGGTATACATGCATACTGGGCAGCGATATTCGAAAGAGAAAATATAAATTGGGTTGTAGACTTTTTATATACTAAAATATTTGATATACTTATTTTAGAAATGAAAGAGAAAACTATAGTTGCATTCCATGTTGTTTTTAAAAAGGCGATAAAACATTGTTAAAAAACAATTTCCGTGCTGAGTAATTTTTCTAAAGTGTTTGAAACAATCATGTATTTTTTCCTTCATATTAAAAATGTTATATCAGATGATCAACACGGCTTTGTAGAAAAAAAGTCTTGCGTTACCAACTTAGAATGCTTATCACAATATGTTACCGAGGCACTGGATAGAAAACTACAAATTGATGTTATTTACACTGATTTTCAAAAAGCCTTTGACCAAATTGACTTTTACGTTCTCCTATATCGGCTTACGTCATTTGGTTTCTCTATGAATTTGATAAACTTATTTAAAACTTATTTATTTGGTAGAAAACAATACGTAGAATAAGAAAGCTTCCAGTCCTCTTTGTATACCTCTAGTTCCAGTGTTCCTCAAGGCTCAAATCTAGGGCCACTTCTATTCTTCTTCTATAACTTTTATACGCTGATGACCTGAAGTTATTCAGAGTTATCAAAGAGGATGCAGACTGCATCAATTTGCAGAGGGATGTGGAGTTAGTATACGATTGGTGTTTCCATAATCATCTACAGTTGAATATTTCAAAATGTTTCATTTTGTCATTATCTAGAAAAAAAGAGATAATAGACTTTCCCTACCAAATAGATGATAATATTATCAATAGGGTCACATAGATAAAAGATCTTGGAATTAAATTTGATTGTGAATTCACATTTTCTCTGCAGTTTGATGAAGTTGTATCTTCAGCTAATAGGATGATGGGCTTCATTATGAGAAATAGTAGGGAGTTTCGCAATGTTGAGACTATTCTCACATTGTTCTATGCGTATGTGAGGTCCAAACTTGAATATGGGGTACTGATATGGAACCCATTTTACAACTCGGAAATTGAATCTGTGGAAGTAGTTCAAAGAAAGTTCTTGAAATACCTGCCATTTTAAACAAACTGGAACGTATCCCCAAAAAGGGATAGATTATTCAATTCTTTTGAATCGATTCGATGTAATATCTTTGAACACCCGTCGTCTCTTTGTTACAATAGCATTCCTCTTCAATTTACTGCACAATAATATTTCGTGTGCCCCACTGTTACAAAAAATCAACTTCCATATTCCTAGCCTGAATTCTAGAAGTGAGACTACTTTTTATTGTGAAAATATTCGAACAAATATTATGCGCAGGCACCAGTATCGTTAATGTGTTCTAATTATAATTTGATCTGTGATATATGTGATATCAATGTGAATCCCCTCAAATATATTTTGGAATATATCATCCATAGATCGTAAACTTCTTATTTTACTGTCGCATGGTTTTTTGTTACTTTTTCAGCAGTATCGTTTAATATATCAATAATTATTTATTTACATGCATACATTCACATTTACATACATCATTGATTATTCAATTATATACAATTTTTTTTTGTAATTTCGTTATTATTATCTTCTAGCATTTCCTGTAATTGGGTGTATTCCTGTTGGAAATAAAGAGCTATCTATCTATCTATCTATCTATAATGACATAGTGAAACTAAGCTTGAGACTGAAACACATATGTGCCAAATGAATGAATGCAGTTATTTATTGAGGAAGGGTCTCAACTTGAAAAAAATATTAGATTCACTCTTGACTAAGAGTAAAAAGCTACATTAAATCAGATGCAAAAAATGTTTGAGCATTTATAGAAAATAACAAAAAGTGTAACACGGTGAATATGCAAATTATTTAAAAAAATATTTTGAACCGATTCATAGCCACGATACGGGATTTAACAAAATCTACTTGGAAGAAGCCATTCAACATAATTATGCAATTTACTATATAACTGACAGTGAATAGTCTAATGCTTTTCAAAAACTATATCCAAAACAATCTGTAACCAACAAGATTTCCCCGTATAGAACAAAAAGTCGTGGGAAGTGGAAATAGCCCGTTTTTCACGTCTATAACCATTCAATAAAAACAAACACATTTCCAGAGTTATCGAATGAATCTTTAGTAACGCCTATTCATAAATCTGGCAGTTTTCAGATATTGAGAACTATAGATTTTCCCTGCAGTTGCAAACAATGAGTCGATTATTCAAAAGTGAGGGTTGATTTTGTGGGATAACATATTTTGTGACACACTTGGACAAAAAAAGCTGATGTGATGCATACGGATTTTCAAATGGCTTTCTAATTCATAAACTTCTATATACATTCATGACCTCGTAACAGAGTGAAAGATCAGAGCGAAATAAAGAAGTATATAGTACAGTAACCACAGACAAATGTAAGCCACAAGTGAAGAATGAATTGAAGCACTTTGAAACATGTATTGTAAGAAAAAAATTTAAATACCAAAATATCAGGGGTGGAACCCAAAAAAATTTTTATTTAAAAAAATTTAATTTTTTTTTGCTGTTGTTTTGGAAAGTATGAGATATATCAAGAAACAATTTCAACAAAGCGAAAGATAATTCAATTCTCCACAAGAAATATACTTAGTCATTTCTCACGAGATGCGCTCGTTTTCTCAGAGAACCTGATTGACTGTTACTCCTGCCTCAACTCACCCATAATCCCGGCAGTTTCTTCAGTAAATGATACTCATACTCATCCTACATAAAAAATGAAGTATGTGATTTCGAACTTGAAGTTTGCACTTCACAACAGTGTTATTAAAAACATATACGCAGGATATGAATGAGCGATTATTTTCAACTTTTACCGAAGAGAATGCACATTATTAACAAACTCTGAACTCGAAATAATATAATGAACTGATATAACTGAAATTACTTTATATGGTAAAAAACGGGGGTGACAAAGCTGTGAATTCAGTCAACGAGAATATCAAATGTACTGTTGTGGAAGAGTGAAAACCTCATCTTTCCATTCACCTTTATATGAAAAGCAACCTAGTATACTAAATAAGGTATCATGACTCATGCTGTAACAGCTCATTCCGACTTTGTCAAATTACGTACACTTGAATTACATCCAACTTCCAAGCAAGGCACGCAACATTTTCGTAATAGAGTCATCCATTAGGAAACCTCTACAATTTGTACGTACGAACTGTAAAACAAGACTGGCGGTTGTTACGGCAATGACGACTTTCTTTGCGCTTCTGTTTGCTGACCTCAAGATTCTGTATTCGGAGTCAGCTGCAGTAACCTCAAATAAATTTGCAGAGACGGTACGGTGAATGCGTTGGAAATTCATATTTTGCTTGTAAACTAGCTCTAGCTCACTTAACCCGGATTTTATTTATGACTAGAGAACGGACGGATTTATTAGGACCAGGACTGAGTTCAGGTGCAGTAAATAGTAAACGGTACAATGTAAAGTGATCCTGGTAGAATCACACCTTGGTGAAAAGGGGAACATTCTCCTTGAAAATTGAAAAATGAAAATTGTTATTTTTTTGTAATATCTAGCAGAAAATAACTACTTCCCCGGCAAAATTATACTCTAACTGCCTAACTTTCAATCAAAATGTTTGTTAAAATACATAATTGTTATTTTTGAAAATTTCATAACGATATTTCTTTTGTTGAAACCTTTACTTTAAAGTGGTTTAATTTAAGTAGGCGTTGAAAGCCGTGCAAAACATTAATTTTAAGATATTTGATAAGGGAACTTTGATTTCAAATGATTTTGCTTCAAATTTCAATATTACGTTGGTAAATCTATATCTATATGAAAATGATATATTTGACAGCTTAACAGCTATAAGTGATAAAAATTTATTTATTATAAGCTGACTAAACTTGAGTATAATAAATGGAGAGGAAATTTGGATGGAGTCTTGATAATTCAAAGGGCTTTTGACTTTTGTCATCTTCAGCGCTTTCTGATGTTAAATACTCTAATCGATGTTGAAAAGCGGAACATTCCCCTTTTCAACATGAATACCTCCCAAGAGGTTATCTTGAACGATGGAAAATGGCGACTAAAATTTGTCTTCCAGTCGCAGTGATTCCACAACAGATTTTATGATTAGGTTATGAAATTTGGAGACAAATTCAGTTTAGAACTTACAGGAAGTATTATATTTGGGGATGATATCTCAAGTTTGAATTGTAAAATTTCGAATAACAGTTACTTCCTGTGGCAAATGTCAATAAGTTGTTATAATAAATTAAATATTGAAAATTTCAAATCGCCATAGGTACACAGCTAGGTGGATAAAAGTGCGAATATTTTTTTATTGTCTATTCAGGTTTATCACGGGTTCTAATCTGATAGTATAAGTGATTAGAATTATAAATAGACTTTATCCAAGTAGATAATAATATCAATATATAATTGAGGAATTCTGATTGGTTATATAGTTGAAACGGGACGGTTAAAGCACTCCACATCACTTTTGATTATTGACCGAGGAATGATCGTGTAATTGAATATATAAGTAAGGAGTTTTGTTAGTTGATCCAATCGGGATACAACTGAGTTCTAGGTAGCGGGATTTTTAACTATATACAGTGCGGCTTTTAATATCCCCCCTGTTAACTTTTGAATGGTTCGACGTAGAAACATGAATAAAAAACCGTTTTGAGGGTTTCACCAATACTACTTTTCGAAATGAAAAACATGGTCATTGCTCAATAAGGGGCGCGGGGGAGCCCATCAACTCAAATGGCATGGGGGTCAAGTGGCACATCGTTGAAAAGATAATTTAATTCTCTTTAAAACCATTCGACTATTTTTGAATTTCGTTCCCAATTTCGATTTTTATGCCTTTCGAAATTTATTCTTCTCTCAAAAAGTGGTATCGGTAATACCCTTCAAAACATTTTTGGTTTCATTGTTCCACATCAAACCGTTCAAATTTATCGAGGTATGAGTAGTATTCAGATCCGCATTTATATTTGATATTTCAAACTCGAATTGCAAAAAAAACTAACAAAATTCAAAGAAATTGAGATGGTTGTAAAGAGAATGGAATTTCCTTTTCGACGATGTGCCACTTGACCCCCCATTCCATTTAAAAATTTTGAGTTGATGTGTTCCCCCGCCACCCCTGTCGGGCCATCATCACTTTATTTATTTCAAAAAGTAGTATTGGTGAAACCCTCGAAACAGTTTTTTTTTCATGTTTCTACATCGAATCATTCAAAAGTTAACAGGGGGGAGGAAGAGGCTATTAAAAGCCGCACTGTAGATCACCGACATACAGTCAGCAGCGATTTTTGCTCGGTGAAACAAAATTCACGGAGAGTCACTGCGGACATACAGACAAGAGAACAAAAAAAAAAAAAGTAGTTTTCATTCTGATTTGAATTTGGTTAATCCTGGAAATAAGGATTTGGAGGTGGACACAGCTCAACCAAACAGCGCGTTAATGTGCCAGTACTAGTTTTCACAGTGGCCACTCTCTAGCGATTGCGTCACGAGCAGGGTGAAGCGCTATGATGCGACCTAGAACCCATTTGCAAGTAGGTTTACAGTATCGGAAAGTTTTCATCGGGGGTATAGACAAATCTATGCGAGCAACAAGAAACGCAATGATATGATAATACCACATAAATAAGAGAGACGCACTACTGTACGCGTCCCCTACTACCTCGTCCGACGAATTAACAGTCACGTCGATATCCCTTCCTCGAGCGAGTCGAGGAGAAATTGTAATGCTCTCTCAACATGATAGCAAGCTATTCTTTACGCTCGTATGAAACCAGCATACCCCGATGAAAACTTTCCAATAATGTATTCTCTCCTTCAATCACCTCCATAGTTCCAACCGAAGGGGGGAGTTTCGGATTTGAGTCATTCACTCCATTGTTGGAGTGTGTGAAGGTAATCTTCCTGCCATCGTCTTCAGAAATCTTGGTGAAGCCTTTGAAGCATCTGCCAGAGAGAGGGACGATTCTGCTTTAGCGGAATATAATCAGGTTATGGTCGATTCGATGAGGACTTGTCCAGTAACTCGAGATGAATGAGTTTTGACTGCTTTCACTCCACTTTTCCACAAACTGCCCCAATGGAAGGGAAGGCTGCTGGAATGGAAGAATTCGTAATTGATGAGTTTTGGCATTGTTGCTTTATATATGAGACACTCTACCCCATCGGGCAATGAATCGTTGTAAAGCTGCTAAAAGCGTATCATTGGTTAGGTCACTCGCAAGTCCTAAGTGCAGAGCTTTTGTGGAGAAACATTCGAATAGGCACAGGTATTTTTTAAGTTTTCAAACCCCTATACCGAGTAATAGTTGAAGGAAACGGACCGCCATAGTCCATCCCCACATGACCTCGCGAGCGACAACAGCAGAGTTATTTCTTGAATCCACGTAATACCAGCACTCTTGTGATATTTTTTCTTTAATGTAGGCAACGATTGGCAGCAAAAGTTTTGATCCAATGTAGAGTGATTTGAGTATCAGACCATTCACACACCGAAGTGACTGTCATGTGAGTTTGCAAAATTAATTCAATAAAAAACAATAATTTCGATAGCATGACTGTGGCACAAAGCTCGAGTAGTGAAATGGTGTTTTTTCTGAGAGGAACCACCTTGGATTTTCCGCAAACAAAATGAGTTGAAATCGTGTCATTCGCATCAATTACCTTCAAATAAATCACAGCTGCGTATCCTTTCGCACTCTAGTCACAAAATCCATGAAGCTCCGAATTAGCGGATGGATTTAAATATCGCGGTATCGTTGAATAAGACAATAGGGGCAATTCGGTTTTATATCGCGTTATTTCATTACTTGGAGGGTCATCTCAACCAAGCTTTGGAATCTACGGTCTTTAAATTAGGTATTTCGTGAAAAATGTAACTGGAGCTAGAAATCCCAGAAGATCATAGATTCTAGCTTACTAAGAAAAGAGCAATCTTTTTGTGCATGATCAATTCTCTATAGAGGTTAGAGGAAAGGTGAAGTAATCCCAAGTAAGATTCCAATGCAGGCGCCATAAACGAATTCATCGATATAAGAAGATCGAGGTTTAGTTTCAGCAACTGAAGGAAACCTCCAAACTATACTTTGATATTCTATGTTAGACGGGTCTACGAAGATTATTCTATACACCATTTTCACATCAGTGCAAGACATAGGTATAGCAACGAAAATTTAGTAGAATTGTGACAATGTCCTGATGCAGTTTGGGTCCAGTAAAATGACAATCGTTCAACGATGGTTGATTTGGTAATTTAGCTGAGCCATTGAATACTACCCCGAAATTCGTAGAAGTACTCTCCGGTTCAGGAACGCAGTGGTGGGGAATATAATACACTCGATCCGTGAGAATATCATAAGAAGCGAGCGACATGTGATTTTCCCGCATGAACTCTTTACATTGTGAATAAACGGAAGAATTTTGAAACATTTTGAACTCTTCCTGTTACGACGTATCCAAAAATTGTATTTATTGCGTCTGGTTCATCGACATTCCCGGAAATTATACCAGTCAAAATTATTTTTGAAAAAGTGGCTGCGCCAAAAAGAACGTTCACAGCTCCCGGACTATAAAATACATGAGATACATGTTTCCACGGGTTTGAGGAAAGGGAAGAGTCCGGTCAGTTTCCACAAATGTTTTATAGAATCATTGAATCAGTGAAAAACAGAAAGTAGTCGTCCTATGTAGGTTTAATTGCGAGGGTAACTTGTCCACTAGTCACCAAAAGATGGAAAATGGGTTTAATGGGTTTGTTTTTGTTCAGTTTGGTTTGTTTGTCCCCCTATGACATTGTTCCGCAACTGTCACTGAACAGTGCTCTATTTGATTTGCATGATCGTATATCATGAGAACTGCTCAAGCAGTTGAAACAGAGACTAGCTGGTTTACAGAAGAAATACCGTTCAGTAGCGGATTTCGCAGTAAAAGCAGCGCAAGTATACAAAGAATGATTCTCTTTGCAGAAAGTGCAAGTATTTGAGGGAGATTTATTCACAAAAAATGAGGAAGTACAGGTAAGAGGATAGACCACTCATCTCAGCGGTTTGGCTGTTTTAGCCCGTTTGGAATGTAATGAAATTTGCGTTGCATTGAGGGTATCCAAGGTAAGCAATGATTCTTCAAAAAATCGACAAGGATGGAATAGGCAGGAACAGTCGAGTAAAAATTATGGCATCAAGACGCTTCGACAGCATCCTAGTAAGAAATTTCATTTGTTTCAAATCGGCCAGGTTTTCTGAAAACGTATCTGATAACTTGCGCGATGCGACGGGGTTTTCAGAAGTAACTTGGCGGAATCCTCAAGCTCAAGCCAATGAGCGTGAGCACGAGTATGTGTATATTTTTCTGCTAATGCCTTGTACGCAATGTCATGATTATCCAAAATTATTGGTAACGTGCGAATGTGCTATAAGGGAGCACCCTGTAACGATGAAACTAAATAATCAAATTTTTCACTATTAGTTAAAGCAGGATTGGTATTTCACCTCAAAATGAGTATTTGATACCTATCTATCGAATAAACTCCTCAGGTGGAAATATAGATAGCTGAAAAATATAGTTATCAAGGGTTTGGACGGAATTGTGTCCTTCATTATTGTAGGTGATAAAGTGACCTAATATGACAGTGCGGAACAATGTCATAGGGGTACAAACAAACCAAACTGAACAAGAACAAATCCATTAAACTCATTTTCCATAAGGCTACGTGAATCTTTCTGGTCAATTTTCTGCGAATAGTGATTTCCTAGAAAAAAGTTATTTGCATCATTGTGATAATTAATTCATCAAATGTCAAATGCTTCGTTTGTCCCCCAATGACCGCCATGTTGTGATGTCAGCTGGCAGTGCTCTATTCTTGTTAGAGGACAAATAGTGAACGTCATATTTATCAGCAAACGTTTCGATTAATTATGTTATAAATTCATGGTAGCCTGAAATCAAGGGATTTATCTATTAGTGAAAAGACCGGCCTTAGAGTGTCTGACATATGCCATTCTATAACTGTAGTTGAAGTTAGTGCGTAGTTGTTCATTTTACCTTGCCTAGGAAAGATTAGTTCGTGCTGAGATATTGTTCGAGTGGAGATTTCGAAATCCTTCGTCCTTCAAAGAGGTTATTCATTTTTCTTATTGTTTCAGGTGAGTGATCGCTGCGTCATTAAAGATTTAATCATTGCCGTCAATAACTTTTGAGGTAAGTGATAAGTATACATTCCTGACATATTTTGGAATCTTGGAACTTAAAACGGAAAATATCCCCAAAAAAAAAAGAAAAATCAAGCAAAAAAAAAAAACTGAAAAAAGCCCTGATAATAAGAACTAAAAAAAAAACGGAAAAAATGAGTAATTCTTTAGTCCGTTCTAACCAGCATGAACTAACCTTACGCAGACATTTGAGTGCGTGGAAATTTTATTATTGTTCGCAAGGTTTTTTTTCGGTGTTTTTTTGGGGGGTTTTTTGTACTTCGGGGATATTTTTACTGTTTACCTTCCCTAGCTAGCACAAGTCTCTCGGATACTTCTGAGGGTTGCTCGTAAGAGGGCAGCCGGTTGATGGAAATAACAATAATTATAACAACAATAATTATAACAAAATTTACCTATATTTTGTGACTGCTGGAAGGTTTCATCAAAAATTTTGTTTGGCCATGATGAAGTTTCGGAACACGAATTATTTGACATCGGATGGTGTATCATTGAGATAAATTTTCAGTTTTTGAATGCATTTTTCAAGAAGCGCAATACCTATTAGAACCGCCAATAATAAAATATTTTTTCAAGTTATGCTTATTATAGATTTTTAAATATTCTCAACAAATATCTAAGACTACTCGCATGCGGCGTTACCAATAAAAATTTAATATTCACTGAACACCCACGAAAAATAAAACTCTTCTCTCGTGTAAAAACCCCGAAATCATCAACTTAACTCGTAAAAAATAAGGTATTGATGAAAAATTATTCAACATCTGCTTTTTGCAAAGGTTTATTTCTTGAGGACATTTGGTGCGGACATTCAAAAACCTATAACAATCATAACTTGAAAAAAAGCATAAATTGAACAAAAGTTGGAAAAATATATCATAACCGGCGCCGGAGGCCTATAGAGTACCATACAAAATATTGACGGGTTTGAGTAGTAGGGAGTCTTGTAGAGCATACTTCAAACTACTGAATATATGAAACTTCAACCTTACGCCTTTATCCTTCTATATATAGGTTTATAGTAAATCCTATTAAGTGTAAACAAAATACTTAGGCCACAATCAGTAATGCAGGATATAACAACCGCAATTGCTACATAATGTTTGAGATGAGTTTATTCATCGCCTAGTTTGTTGCTAACATTTATTGTAGGTTATAAGCACGTTTATGTAATGAACGAATATTTCTAGTTTTTCGTGTGAATACAATTCAAGAAAAAGAAACTACAAAAAAATACGCCATACTACTATGAGAATGCTTTCACCTCCTGAACAAAAAAAAAATAATACTCGCTCATAAACACTCGTAGCCTGTGCGGGTAGATGATGGCTATTATTATTATTATTTGCCGTGGACGAGAGCAGTCTTGACGGAACACGCGTCGAGTAAACTTGACGTAGATTTGTTTTTTTGCCTAGTTTTTATTTATTCAGTAGTAACGTTATATGTTTTTATCAAAATACAGTATACCCATTCAAATCACATAAATGGTTTGTGCTGTTCTACATGACAGTTGTCATGATTTTTCATCAAAGTTATTTGTTTTCCCGAAAATGAATGATTGCTTTACTTCACGGGCATATTGTATACTCACTGTAGTGTACTAGAAGATGAAATATGGTGGACCGAATGTGCATTTAGGAATCAAGTAGATGTGTGTGGTAAATGGATTCATATCATATGTTCCCGGAAAAAGGATAAAACATAATCTAATATTTTTTTTTGAATACTGTTCAAGCCATTTTTTTTTAGTAGGTATTATGTTCATTCATTTTCTATTTCGCATTTTTTTTCACTATTGTCTCTGTTTCTAAGATTATGCACACATCTGATCTGAATTCTCTTTTATATTTCTTGTCTTCAATTGAGTAGAAGAAAAATTATAAGATCAAACGAACTTACCTTAAGTGAAGTCCAATCTTAATTATATGAAACGTTTTGTTCGAAGAACGACTATCTGGTTTTGTGCTAAAATATTCTTGACCAGAACTGGTCTTGGTTTGGGAGTACAGCCCCGATTGTCTCATTGTTGATTGGTTTGTTTAGACAAAGTGGTATATTCATCCTTTCTGCTTCCTAACAGAATTTGTTAGATTTTAAAACGTCTCAGGCTTCAAAAGCCTTTTAACTCTAACCTGGATATTTTTATGGTATTTCAGCGTCCTTGGTTTGGTACTCTTAGTGTTATGTTTTTCCCCAAAGCCATACCTCATGAGGAGTGACGAATAGCATTTTCCTCAATGCTCGTATTGCTTTTGTTTCAGTAGAAAATCGAACCAAGTTTGAAAAATGAGTGTCGAATAGTTTTAGTCAATTAACTGAAAATTTTTGACACACATAAAATATCCTTTTCTCAACATTTCCACCAAGTGGAAAACATGAGTCAAATATTCTGACAGTTTCAGTAAATGATGGTCTGCTAATGTATGTCCAACTTACTCACCAGTTCTATCAACTGTAGGTTACTTTTCCCGTCCACTTTTTTAACAACAAACATAGTGAGAGTCTGGGCTACAGCCCTAAGGATAGCCTGATTTGGTTCTGTATACCGACCCGACGTTCATAGCGTCTCAACACCAATTCAGTCAAGGAGGCTTACCTCGTGATTTAGTTTTCGTGCTTCTATTTGACAATTGGAAATAGCAGGATTCTCCTTTGATCAAACTAGATCTGGCCTCATCATAAACTGAGGCATTCTATGAAAAGGATGTCTATCTAGAGGTGATATCTCTTTGAATAACACCTTCAGTTATAAAGCTATTTTTGACTTGAAGTTTAACCTCAATCGGTTATTTACCCAATACTTTTAAAACGATTGCCGGATAAGGAGTATGAACAAATTTAGTTATACATTGATATGGTTTTATCTTTGGACTGCCTTGTATTATGTATTTGTAAACAACACTATAATGTAGTGTAGTGTATAGTGTAGAAAAAAACAAAGGTTCAAATACCTAATCCAACCTAACCTAACAGATCCATTTAATCGGTTCGCTCCGAATGGAGACGTCAAGTACACACACAGTAAAAATATATGATATATTTTTATACTCCTTGACGTATTTCACTTACTCTGTGATTGTGACTGATCTAGCCAAATGACGGATTCATAGATTATGATCCAGCCTATGGAGCGTTCATTCATTTGTTCATTACCATTCACTCACTTGATTCGGGTACTGTGCTCGATTTTACAAAACCGAACGCAAGGACTACTCGAACGCACCTCTTGTATCCCAATATGTCAGCTGTCAAAAATTCCTGTAATTCTATATATCTACGTCTGTCGTCTGTCAATTTTCCACCAACTTATTTTGATGGACACCATAACACGCCAAACTAAAAATTTATTTTCTGATTAGTGACCTCCTAGTCAGCTCTGACAATTATAGATTTTTTTTTTCAAAACTTGTATTTGATAGATATCATAACTATAATTTATTCTTCCGGTAACTTTCACCAGCACTGGATATTATAGTGACTTCCTGGGCAAGTCTGACAGTGATTATACATATTTTTAACCAAACTCTGGTTGTATTTGATGGACACCATAACTATAATTTGTTTTATGATTTTTGATGGACACCATAACACGCCAAACTATAAATTTATCATCTGATGAACTTTACCAGTATTAAATATTAGTGACCTTCTAGTCAGCTTTGACAATTATATATATTTTTTTCACAAAACTCTTGCTGATGTATTTCATAGATATCATAACTATAATTTATTTTTCCGGTAACTTTCACCAGTATTGAATATTAACAACCTTCTAGGCCACTCTGACAATTATACATATTTTCTGCCAAACTCTGACTTTAGAGGTAGACGCTTACCTTTTATTTATGTATTGGTGGTATCCATAGATTAATTTGATGAAACGAAAGAACACTCTTTTGTCTTATTTCCACTAGATTTTTATTGTTACGACCGGTTTCGGGTTTTATCCCATTATCAAGTATAAAAACTAACTAATACAATTGAACTCTGAGCCTAGTTATATAGGGAGGTTGCAGGTAGGCTGGATGGAGAGGTAATTAAGAGAACAAGGGTGAAACAATCATAGATTAATCAATCTTCATGGTGGTGTCTTATTTTACCGATCCTTCATAACCACTGATAATTTTGTGAGAACCTTTGCAAAAAACTTTCTTACAAGGCACAGATTTATGTCGAGATTTTTGTCAAACTCTGACAAATTCTTGCAAAAACTCTTTTACAAGACTCATTCACTTCACTTTTATTGCTATTTTCGATTTCGACTAAAACGAATTCTGTAGGTCGTGTTTTGTTTGAATTTGATTCGCTAGCATCATCTTGAGTTGAAGACATCTCGTCTCAACAAGCATGAGGCATCCCCCCAGCAATAGTAGGCATCTTGCCTAATATGATTCTCTAGCATAATCTTGAGTTGAAGACATCTCGTCTCAACAAGCATGAGGCATCTCGCCCCAGCAATGTAGGCATCTCGCCTAATATGATGCTCTGGCTCCATCTTTAGTTGAAGACATCTCGTCTCAACAAGGATGAGGTATCTCGCCCCAGCAATAGTGGGCACATAGCCCCAGCAATAGTAGGCGCCTAATATGATTATCTAGGTATATCACCTATTATATTGTAAAGGATGATGACAACGATGTTGAACTGGATCTGTACCTTTGACGTTCCATTTCTTCATTCAATTGCACACTTGTTCGGAGTTGACGATGATTTAAAAGCAACGCAAAACAAAGGAATCAATTGAAACACAGAACACTTACACTGCCACAGATACGACGGAGCAGAGATGGGTGCGTTTTGTTGGCCTGAAGCGACAGGGTTGTTTTAAAAATTTGCGTGTTCAGACGGGAAACAAGAGGTAGGGGAGTGGGTGGATGTTTTGAACACTGGGATGATTTGAACAGAGCTAATAACTTCTTTGTGAGTATTTTCTTTAGAATCATTCTTTCGCTCAAATAATGGCAACACGGTACCCTTCAACAGGCATCAAATATCAGCGACATTCTTAGTACGTTTTTGTCATTATTTCAGAGAGGGTGTTTTTCATATGCATCGCTGTTTATTTTGGTGATCATTTAAAATAAAATATTGGAAAATCCGTTAGAGCAAGTGGATTGCATTGAAAATCAGTGAAGGAGTAATATTTTTGTGGTGAGTTTACATAATCGTACTTTCTATTATTCTTAACCTAAAAAGCAGAAACAATCTGATTTCATGATCATTTTGCTACAAGGAGGCTTTGAACAGATCCGCTGGTGAGGCTTTGAACAGTGTTCAAAGCCTCCAATCATGTTCAAAGCCTACCCATAACTGAATTTAAATAAGTCGTCTCATCTTTTGATTCTATTGTTTTGTGTTATTTTCAGTATCCTTATCATCATGCCCCGGAAATATCAAAAAACAGGCACCAGAGTGGAATTCAAAGAAGCTGACATGCAAAATGCTGTTAAAGATGTGCTCGAGAAAAAAATGTCACTTCGAGTGGCCGCTGAAACTAACAACGTAAAACATACGGCTTTATATTACAGAATAAAAAAACCGTGACAAAAACAAAGATTATACTTTCAAGTATCATACCAGACAAGTGTTCAATAAGGAACAAGAAACTGAGTTGGAGAAGTATTTATTGAAAAGTTCTCGCATTAATTATGGTCTTACCTACGAAATAACGAGAAAACTAGCATACGAATATGCAATATTATTGAAAACGAAAATCCCAATTAGTTGGGGTCGCGACAAGAAAGCGGGTGTCGAGTGGATGAAGGGATACATGGAGCGGCATCCAACACTAAGTTTACGTAAACCAGAAAATACTAGTTTGTCACGAGCGACAAGCTTCAACTCAACGAACGTGACTCTGTTTCAAGAGAACTACAAAAAAGTCATGGAAAAGTTCATGTTCTCGGAAGAAAGACTGTTCAATTTAGATGAAACTGGAATTATGACCGTAGTACAGGCACCACGAGTGATCGCCGGAAAAGGAATAAAACAAGTAGGCCAAGTTGTGTCTGGCGAACGTGGAAAACTCATAACCATGTGTGCCATAATTGGTGCTAATGGAAATCCCGTTCCGCCAGTTTTTGTGTTCCCGAGGGCTCGAATGTTGGATGCATTGATGGAGGGTGCACCTAGTGGTAGCTTAGGTTTTCCAAATAGTCCAGAAAGCGGGTGGATGACATGTGATATATTTCTAAAAGTTTTGAAGCACTTATGTAAATACTCACGTTCGACCAAGGAGGATCCGATTTTACTGCTCATGGACAACCACGAAACGCATTGCAACTTGGAAGCTATACAATATGCAAAACAAAACGGCATTGTTTTACTCACTTTTCCGCCACATTGTTCCCATCGGCTTCAGCCACTGGATGTTGGAGTCTACGGGCCTTTCAAGGAAAAATTCAAGGTTGCCTCCAATGATTGGATGCTCAACCATCCTGGCAGAACCATAACGATGCATAATGTAATAGGAATCGCTGCGTCTGCCTATGAAAGGTCTTTCACAATCAGTAACATCAAGGAAGGGTTCAAAAAACCAGGCATATGGCCTGTTAACAGAAATGCTTTTTGTGAAAGTGATTTCGACGCATCCTATGTCACAGACAGACCACTAAACAATGAAGTGAGGCCTCTTCCTTTGAATACAACATCTCGACCAAATACGCCGCCTCGACCAGATACGCCGCCTCGACCAGATACGTCGCCTCGACCAGGACCATCACACTGTATGGCACAGAATACTCCACCTGATGGTAAATCAGGGCCATCAAACGCCAATGCAGAAAAGACTCCAACACTCGATGTGAGACCTCGATCGTCCCACAAAATAACAGAACCCACTTCATCGACGAAGATGATGTCTGAAGCAATGAAAAAGGCTCAAGGACATATCGAGGAACAAGGTATGAATGTCGAATTACCACAACAGAATATTTTAACTCCAGATATGGTCAGACCCTATCCGAAAGTCACTGAACCTAGGAAGACAACAGGAGGAAGAAAGAAGGGTTCTTCCAAGGTATTAACAGATACTCCTGTTAAAAACGATATTGAAAACGACATCGTTGCAAAAATAGTTAAAAAAGTAATGAAACTACTTCCCAAAAACACGATTAAGCAGGGAGCTGTTCTAAAAAGCCAAAAAACAAAAGGATCCAGGAAAAGTAGTAATTTGGAAACCCAGGTGATGACAATGTTGGAAAAAGAATTGAAGGAAAATGCAAAAAAAAGTTCAGTCAAGAGAAAAATTGTAGAGAGCGATAGTGAAGGAGACGAAGATATGTCCATCCACGACAGCAGTTCTGATATCAACTTCGAAGAGGATTTCGAAAACGAAGTTTTAGAATCCCCAGATCCTCAGATCGAATCAATTCTACCCCCCTTAGCTGTTAATGATTTCATACTAGTGAAATTCAACACAAAAAAAACTGTTGTATTTTATGTAGGTCAGGTAGAGGAAGCGTTACAGGAAGATTTGAAGGTGAAATTTCTTCGAAAGATAGGGGATAATTTATTCTCATTTCCTGAAAGAGACGATATAGCTTTTGTTGCTCTTGCAGATGTCGTTCTGAAGTTACCACAGCCAATAATGAGTGGTGGAACACTACGAGCTGCCAAAAAATTCAAATTCGAAGCAGACTTGTCCCGACATGATGTCAGATAGATAAATGTTAAGGCTCATGTATGTTTAATGCTTGTGATGATAAAAAAATGTTTTTTCACCTTAATATCTCCATTTCATCGCATGTTCAAAGCTTCCCCGTTTTTGTTCAAAACTACCCCACTACTTGGGAGGGTTTGAACAGAATCAGTGTTTGGCTAAAGTTGGTTTTGTACAAACTATATTGAGTTGAGAGGTCTTTCAACAGTGAACTTTTGTAACCAATAGAGCAATCCATAATATGGAGCAATTAAACTTTACAAAAAGTGTTTGGGAAAAAAATAGGGATCATACTTCTCAAAACTGTTCAAACCATCCACCCTCTCCCCTACTACATTTGATCATTGAGAACAAGGCGTGAAATATAATTAAGACATATTTCTTCAATAGTGCCTTTCTTGGCGTTATGATAAATATCCATGGATTCGATAAAGTTTCTTCATGAGCGAAAAATGAACACAATTCAGTAAACTTTTCTCCCCACTTCAATATAACCCTCTCGTGGAAGAAGTGTTCACAATCCCTTTGTTGTGTTCATAAATTGACTTGAGGTAAAGAACAAACAAGTGCTCTTTTATATCGTATTCTCTTTCTGTTTTTCCACCAGAAGCATAATCATGTCAATATTTACATTTCCTCGCGGTTGGACCACTTGAATCAGCTAAATGTTGGGTTGATATACAATTAAATGGATCATTAGCGAACAAACAAATTTTCCTTTGGTAAAGCGATGGGAAAATAACCGAGTTTCTTATGCTCGAATTTTAAAACAACATGAATAAGCTGAATTATATTTAAAAAGAGATTATAAAAAAAGAATCTTGACCAAATTGAATTCACTAATAATAAACAATAAATTCAAACTGATTTTGACGTTTGGAATGATTGGCATAAACATTGCTGTATATCTGCCCCTTGATCACAGATATGTAATTACTTCATGTTACAATTCCACATAGATACTGTAACAAGGACTTTTTTTGACACGCTTATATAACATTCACGTCCTGTATCTATCTATCTATCTATGTTTGTAATGGAATTTTTTAACGTGATTTTCACCCACTTCCAGTCGTCCAATTTTTTTTCTCCAAAACTCCTTATAAAAAACAATTTAAACTTAGTATACTAATCAAGGGTTATTAACGTGATAATTTGAAGTTATAATTTTTAATTTTTCCCAAACTAGTGGCGTTGTTACCCTGGTATGTGGTCATATTTTCCTTTACACTTTTTTTGGGCAATAGAATGGACAAGTGAGCGTTTGACATCAGTTAGGTGACTCAGAATGAGACCTTCAATTCCATTTTTTCATTCATCATATTATTTGTTCAAATTGATGTGGTGAAATCACTGAGTTAGATCTCAAGTCAAGTCAAGTCAATACGTTGTCGATTCGCCCAAAATTAAAAAATGTCCAGGAGGTTGACAAGTATTACAATATACTGTGAGAAATTAGTGTCATGCGATTATTTACAGATGAAATTATGTTGGGACATATCTTCAGTTTTTCTCAATTATCTTGGAAACCTTCACTTTTAGGTTCATGGAATGTCATGACTTTTAGTTGAGTATCGATGAGCCTAACTCATGTCAAACGCTCATTTGTCCATTCACTTGCCAACTACGTCACTGGTTTACGAAAATTGGAGATTATAACTTAAAATTATCACGTTGATAAACTTAAGTAATAGTAACGTTATAACGTTTCTAGGATTTCAAATTGATTCATGTATGGACTGGAAAATTCACTGTCAATCACTGATATCCAAAATGAATTCATTATCATATCAATTCAGAACCACTAGGAAAGTATTGGAAATGAATCAGTTACTTGCACTCTATTATGCACAATCTGACAGTAGATTGCGATATGGTATATGCCTATGGGGTTTATCTGTATCCTCGCACGATGTTTTCATTTCCCAAAAGCGAGTTTTGCGTTCTCTCGTTGGTATACCGAGCCGTACAAGTTGCAGGAATGTCTTCAAAAACTATAAAATTTTAACACTACCTTCATTATTTATTTTTGAACTCTCTGTATACTCATTCGAGAACAGAGGAACTTTATTCAGTACCAATAAAGTCAGACATCAATTTGATACCCGAACCAAAAATGACCTTCATGTACCTTTTAATAAATTTAGCGTATCATTCAACTCTCCTTCCTCTATGGCGCCCAGGGTATTTAATAAATTGCCAAAATATATAAAAGACAATAAATGTATTAAACTATTTAAGAAACAAATGCGAGAATTTCTACTAGAAAAATGTTTGTATAGTGTTGAAGAGTTTATGTCGTAGAACCGTAGCGTCTTGTTTGTAAGCTCTTATTCTGACATGTTGGCATGTTTGTTTTAGAATATTTTTAGGACAATTCTCATTGGGATAGACATTTTTGATTTCAAACCTGTGGTTTCAGATTTTTGATTATGTCTGAAATTTTAAATATTTCGTGTTTTTATATTTACCTAGATTTAAGTTATTGACTATTCCTATACAATGTTGTGTTGTCTACTGGAAAATAAAGATCTTATCTTATCTTATCTTATTAGTTTACCAAGTTTGATATTTTTTCCATGAGGAGGTTTGGAGAAACAATGAAAACTAATTTTGTTTCGTACATTCGACTCCCTCTATCTCAGAGGGGATGCATTTTAGGACATACCTTGATGGGAACTTTTCACGTCGAAATGAGGTGAGAAATCGATAGTCGGCGTTTGTCGGTCTTATTCTGATTCACCCTGTATATATCCTTTCAACCAATTTCTATACACAATTAGACATAATGAACCTACAATATAAAAAAAAATCATTCGACTGGAGATAGGTTTCAAAGACAATAAATATTGTGGAAATTTTAATCGTTTTTTACCTTAGTGTCATAACTATGGATTTCCATCAAGTAACGGCAACGTCAATCCAAAAAAAGGTTTTTCAAAACCCGAAACATATTTCGCCAGTTTGGGAAACCAAACCTTGATATAATGAACCTATTTGTGAAGATGACTTTGAGATTAATTCCGAATTATATGAAGTTTGTTGATGACTGTGGTAATTATTCTTATTTCATTTATTTTTTATCCAACATTATTAAAATTTTACATCTTATTCTTCCTAACATTCAAGCATTTCCCAGTAATACACCATGGTAAAAATGCATTTTATCCAACACATGACAGTTATGACTGTCATTATTAATGTCATTTTAGTAAACTATCAAATAACACACTAGTGTGTTATAATCCATAACTCACTAGTGGATTCATATTTGAAACTTATTGATTTTTATATCATAAAAAAAGATTTCTTCCTGACGGCCTCGTGGTATAAATCTTTCTTGCGTGACTTATTTTCAACATAACACACTAGTACCATAAATAACTACCTATTATCTCCACAATATTTTCTGTCAATATAACATTTCATCATCTGAATATGCAATTTGTTGTAACCGATTCTCATAAACTCGTAAAATATCCCGATCAATCGATTAAAATTGAATTTCATATTAGCTATTTCAACTTACGGCACGTCGAAATTGGTCATTAATCAAAGAGAAAATGTAGCTTGTCAATAATGGTGTAACGAACTTTTAAAAATGTTGCAAATGGCGAGAAGCATGACTCAGATGCTTTCAAATTTTACAAATTGATGAAGTTTAATGACGGAATTGATTATTCCTGCCTTATGGTCCATTTCGTTTGCGTGACTAACATTTCGATGGAACAATCAGCAATTTGTAAAGGCTCCGTTCCGCTATGGAGAGTTGATTTGTGTCAATTTTCACTGTTTTTTTTTCTATTTTCACGAGGCAGTGAAAATTACTCTGGGACTAACTCGGTTCTTTCATGACTTTTTTCATTTGAAGATAATTGAGGAATGGGGAAGTGACATATGGATTCCTTCTCTTCATGTTATATATATTACTAGGATGTATATGAATCTATGAATTCGTTTTCGAAAACGTTTAATTTTTGGCCAATAAGTTTTGAAACAAAAAAATTCGGTAAAATGAAAAAAATCAAGACGACTTTGTAAGATTTTTGAAAGAGGGTGGGGTCAGGTAGCTGAGTGATTAGAAGCACCGCAGTCATTTGCTGCCGGTCGTCTGGGTTCAGAGATTAGAGATGGCAGAATTTTTTTTCTGATGGCCCGAGAAAGTGCTAGTAATTACACGTAAAAAGGTGAGATCTCGTTAATCCTTGGCTCGCACAATTTTCGGTTGCTAAGTGCTGCCGTCAGTAGGGGGACGACAGAGCTGGTTAACAGAAAAAACTACTTTAAGAAAAAACATTTTTTGGTTATTTCCCTCATCTGTCAAAATTTATTCGCTGATAAACCCGCTTCTTTCCTTTTGCGAATAAACTGCATGGTCCTTCTTGACAGTTGACTGAATGTATGCAACACATTTCACAAGGCGTGACATATTGCCGTAAATAATCATGTTCATTAATTTAATTAAAAATAATCATGTACGTTGTGGAATAAATGTTATTGATTAATTGACGTGTTTGGGAAATATTATGATCAAAATAACTCGACCGTCGTTTATCAAATCGAATAAATTTTGGAATTTTCACTCAAAAATTTTTGTTTAAGAAAATTCAGTTCGTTAAATTCGAAGATTTATGTTCGAAGAATAAAACCCGAGAGCTTTTAAGCTCGAGGGTTTTATTCAGAACATAAATCTCCGAATTCAACTCGATACATTTTCAAACAAAATCGTTTTTGTTGAAATTGAAAAATTTATTTGCTGATACAACAAGGTCTTGTTATATTACCCCCGAACATACGTTTTGAGGGTTGGATATTGGTTTTTTGCTATTTGTGACTGAAATATGCATTCTATCGGAAAAGTTGTGTATGATTTAAAAATTTGAAACTTTTGTAATGAAAATTTTTCAACATAACCCCAAAATTACCTATAAAATACGGTTTTGTTTTCGTTTTTAATTTTGTAGCCCCAAAAAAATTTTTTTCATGTTTTAAATGAGGTGTAATTTTTCCAAAGAAAGATTAAATAATTTGTTCCAATTCAAATAAGTTAATCCGAATATTTTTAATCCCAAATATTTTTTCCACGGCTTCAGCTGAGAACAGCATAATTTTCAATCGGAAAACTTTAAAATTTTCTATTTTTTACCTTTATAAGTGTTCGTATAATTTTTTGAAAACTTGACTTCAAGATGGTATTAAACTATAAATATATTGTTCATATGGAAAAATATCATTAAAAATGCACAAAATCAAACGACAAAATACTAGTTTACCTAACAAGTTTACCTAGCAAACGCGTGCGTCACTTTACGCACGTGTTAGGTACATTATTTTTTCTACTAGCGTACGAAAAAAAAATAGCATAAAAGAAACATTTATTATTATATACATATCAACAAATTAATTATTATTAACATTAATATTAAACGTGTATTTTGTAGTAAGTAATTTGTAACTTAATTAGAGAGAGGCTAACATTTTTTTCAATGAAGTCGGGGACTTGAAGGTTGGGTTTCGGTTTTCTACTGCTTTGTCACAAGCACTAATTGTGGCCATGGAAGTAACTTGACTAGAACATGTCATTTTGGAAGGCTGTACTGGTGAAAGTTGCTAACTAAGGGAAGGGCCAGCGATAGTGTGTATTGCTGTATTGCTAATAAGCGTTGAATTTGTTCAAAAATATTATTTCTCATGTAATATAATAACATTAACATTCAATGGGAGATGCAAAACAATGTTTGTGCCTGTTTGTAGAATATTGATCTGTCATTTATATTTATACAGGGTGATTTAAAATTCGATGTAAATATTCCAAGGGCGTATTGTTGGGATCAAAATAAGACTTTTTCTTCAAATCAACATGTGTCCTAAAATGCACCCCCTCCGAGCTACAGCCCCTGTAAGTTAGGAAAAAAAACAGATTATCTAAAACTGTGACTATAATAACGAATCGAATCTCCTGAAAATTGGCATACCCCTATTTTTTTAGGCACTCTATTCTTTTTTTGCTTCAAAAATTATGTAAACCCAGTATTGGGGGAGTTGGAGGGGGATCCACACTTTTATTGGCCCAATTTTTATGTTCAAAAAGAAACTCCGAATTTGAATAGCATAATCTTATTGGCCATAAAAAAAACTAAGAACTGATCGTAATCAACGAAAAGGGGGTACTTTCACAATATCAAACTAACAAAACATTTATTGGGTGATTAAATAATTAATAATCTCATAACAAATGTTGAAAATGTCCTCCCCTTGCTGCTATACAACTTTCCATTCTTCTTTGCATAGAACGTCGAACACGTTCTAAAATCCCAGGAGTGGTTCTTATGTTTTGGAAAGCATCAATGATGCGTTGACGGAGGTCCTCAACCGAATACACGGGCCCAGCATCATAAACAGCACTTTTCACATATCCCCATAAAAAAAAGTCTAATGGGGTGCAATCCGGGGAACGTGGCGGCCAAATTATTGGACCAGCTCTAACTTACAGGAGCTGTAGCTCGGAGGGGGTGCATTTTAGGACACATGTTGATTTGAAGAAAAAGTCTTATTTTGATCCCAACAATACGCCCTTGAAATATTTACATCGAATTTTGAATCACCCTGTATATTCAGCTACCACCACCGCTCTTCCGGAAGTTTTACCGAGTCATCCTGATTTTTCTCAATTCATTTTCCAACCTTCCACATACTGAACGATCCAAGTTTTCAAACTAACTGTTTATATGCTTGAATATCAGTCATTCTCAAAAAATGTATTCAAGTTGCTTTATAATTGCCGGTCTACTTTTAATGTAATTACTGCAAGGCCAGCTTTAATGATGGACTGATTATATATATATATATACTATGCTACTCCGAATCCATCTAGCAAATTGTGGTCACTAATTGGTCCAGTTAATTTCAAGCTTGCGTCATCAAATCTACAGAACAATCATAGATATAGCGGTTTCAGTATAACTTATAATATATGTCATTATGTAGTAGTTAATCTGCGGCATTGAAACGAATGTAAATATATTTTTTCTCCAAATGACATTAAAAGCGGCCTTTTAATGACACTTGGCAGGCTTAGAAGTTGTACTTTTAATGCTTAGGCAGAAAAAGTCCACTTTTACTGCCTAGGCAGAAAAAGTTCGTTGCTAGGCAACCTTCCAAGTAATAATTTAAATCAAACTAGTTATTGAAATTGACAATGACATTAAGAAAACTATAAATGATGCTGATGATAATAAACTGGTTTTATTGCATTAAAACTACAAACTACAACACGAAATTTTTATTTATTAGATATATTTATGGTGAATTGTGAACAATTATTTAATACAATTTTACTCTGTCCACTATCCTCCTTTCCAGTAAAATTAACAACTTTAGTATCAACACTTGATACTCCGGAAACGCCAGAAAATATTTTATTGCCGATGTTCGACTTATTGGCTAGTGAGTCCTCAATATAGCCCTCCGCGACAGCGGAAGACTTCCATCCTCCATGCTGCTTCAACATTGTTATGTCCCCACCAGAATGCACCAGCAACGTGGCCGAAGTTCTGCGAAAGCAGTGCCCGGTATACTCTTTCGCATGGGATAGTCCCAGAAAAGTAGCAATTTCTTCTGGCATTTTACCGAATTTGTGAATGCCAATGAATTGATGATGTGCTTTACCGTTCGCATACTTATAGAAGACGGCACGCCGATTATTTAAATTCGAGGGTCTGGAGGCTGTATATTTTCTGTAAACGCTTAAATAATCCGTTACTACAAAAGATCTTGATCTTTGGGTCTTAGTATTTGGTAGCATAATTAGCAATTTGTCGCCCATATCATTTATATCATCTGTTTTCATTTGCAAAAGCTCATCACATCTACAAGCCCCAGCGACTGCAACAATAAGTACAATCTAAAATATAAATTGAAAATTAGTTCTTTAATCCATAATAGATCATTTTCAATATATTCCTACCTTCGTACACAAATACAGTTCATCTGGGGCATCTGATAAAAATTTCTCGATTTCTTCTCTTTGAAAAACTCGGGATTTTTTTGCATGGAAACCGTCTGACTGGCGTTTCAAAAAAGCCCGTAACTTCAGTTATTTTGCCAAATCAATTTTATTTTTTATGTTCAGGGTAGCTTTCAACATCGAATAGGTAGACCATAACGTTGAAGGCTTCATTTTCTTTGAAAGATCGGAAAAATAGACAATCAGCACATTTTCAGAGAAAGATCCTATATTTTTCTTCTGTCTATATTCCATGAATCTGCTGTATGTGAGTTCATATACAGTTCTTGATTTTTCCGGTAAAAGGTTAAATTCCACATCTCGTGCCTAGTCTCTTATCTCAGGTGGTGTTAATTGCATCAATTCATCCTCACTTTGCAGTAAATCCATTTCTAACATGACAACTTTTCAAAATTGGCAATGACAAAGTAAACAGTAAACAAACAAATTCAACAAACGTCATCAGCGGTAAACATATTAACGCAGGGCCCAGTTACCTTTGATGAAATAATTTAGTTATTTGGATATTGATAATGAAACGCAATTTAAATATGAAAAAGTCGATTTTGCGTGGAATTGGAACAAATTTGAAGAAAAAATTATATGTTTCACACGGCAGAAAAGCAGATTTAATGCCTTGGCTGGTTTCATAGCCTAACTTCTCTACTACATTTTTTAGCAATTCTTCTGAAATTTCAACTTGAAATTTTTCCGGAAATGTCAACAACTTTCGAATGTCAAACGAAACGATTTAAATGATAGCTTACTCATTTATATGTTTGTTCTTGAGAGGTATAAACCACCTAAAGTAATCGCAAATGAATGAAAAAAAAAAAAAGGATTATCATTAACAAATGTCACAATATAGTGGGAATTTAACTGACACCGCCATCGGTTAGCCTAACCCTGTTATTTTAGTCTAAACAGAAGTCCACGCAATAACGCAGCGCAGTCAGCCAATATGCTCGTTTGAAAATAACATACACAGCGGTAAAACGAGGAATGTACATATCAAAAATGCAAAGAAAGGGGAATTTCCAAACTTGTTGCTTGCTTAAATACTAATGTCATTGAACTATTACAGTAGGTTGTTTGTTTCTAGACTGTCGATACGTTGACAATGTTTTTTATCATTATCTCAGATCTCATTCCAATATTCAACGAGAAAGATTTGCAAGATCTGAATAAGTTCTGTTCAGAAGAAGCCAACTAACCGCACATGCGTGCAAAATAGGCTGAGGTAGGCAAGGATGAATGAATGTACCAGAGCAGATAAATGCGAGTGGACAATCCTCGTTTTTGATAAGGAAATCAGATTTATTTTTGGCCATTCCCCATTGTTCCCCTGAATCATTAAGTTTATTTTTGGTTATCGATGATTTTTTTCATTTGAAAATGATTTTTATTTGTAGTTGTTCAGCTATGTTACTCATTATACCTCATTGAAAGAATACAGGTAGTTTGATTTCGGTTTTGTTCAAAGTCCAAAGAATTAGAAGGTTTCAAACTTTTAAATTCATTTTACTCGAAACTAACTTCCTGTGACATTCCTCCTTTTTCCCCTGTGGTCTTCAATTCAAATAAATGAAAAAAAAATGCGTAGTAGCTGTTAGGAATTACTTTAATAGTTTCAGTAGAACCGCAGAATAACAACTACAACTGACCAAAGTCTGGCTATACTTACCTATTTTCAGGAATGATTGCCTAAGTAGTACCTATATATGCAATAACCACAATAATCTCCAGATTTTTTCGAAACAAATATTAATGACAATCCCACTGATGTATAACAATTCCCATTTGTGAGTACACAAATCGTAGTTTGCTATCGGCTAAAAACGAAGGAAATGCAAGTGGACAAAAATATGGGATAAATTACGTCACCTTAGCAACGCTAGCATTTACTATTCGTTTATCAAGTGTTGCGCGTCGCATCAGTTTGACAATTGTAAATGTCAAAAACAGAATTATAGCAAATAATATTCCAGTAAGTATGTTGACATTTGGATTTGGTTCTTTCTAAACATTATTCTTCCACTTATTGTTCTTTTAGTTTGTTAAATAAAGTTTAATTGAATTTAGTTTTATATTCATGGAATTACCAAATTCCACTCGAGCGTAGATCTAGCAGGATATTTTTTACGGTGATTTTCTCATACTTACTTTTATATAGCTAATTTAACTCGGTCTGTTCTAAAAAAATCACTCGAGCTACGCTCTCGTGATTTTGTCAGAACAGCTCTCATTAAATTGCCAATGAAAGTAAGTATTCGAAAACAACCACAAAAATATCCGGCCAAATCTGAGCTTTTGTGGTATTACCCCCGATAATTTTACAGAGATTGAGTATGGGAATATCTTAGCAAGGGCTAAAGTTCTCACATTTGTCCCCATCCACCTACACAGGAACGGGTCTAAAGAGTGAGGGTCATAGGTACACAGTTTAACAATAAATCATGAAGATTCAAACATAATGTCGCCAGTAAATTGAGCATCTCTCAAGTGTCCTGATGATGCTGACCACTCGTACGTCTACAAACATCTGATATCCAACGACAGCCGAAAAAACCTTCAAAATCTTCATCACAGCAATTGATCTTAACCGATATATCGAAACTGTGTTATTTATTGCGTATTTTATACAATTTAGTTGTAGTTTCAAAACTTTTTATTCGAAAAAGTAGGTCATCGTTACAACAAACTCATTCATTCCTTATTTTTCGATAAGAACAAGCATCCACTATTTTATATTATCAGCAGTTTTTATAGCTGAGTAACGTAAAGTTTCCATTTCGAAAGCAACAACAACTGAAGAATAAACATCCCTATAGAGAATTGTGATCAGCCAAAAACGAAAAAGGTGAGGGTCTCAACGAAAGCTCAGTCTGGCAAATCGATAGTCCCGGTTTCATTCGAATGCCGATTTTTCTAGTTTTCCTAACAGATTCAAGGAGCTGTCCCATTCATAATGGACTCTGAATGATGAGGATGTACCCCTTTCACGTATATTTCAGTGGCGAATGGTCATTTATTTTCATCTTGAGACTTCATTCAATGTCTGCCGGAAACAGTTGATTTGTGAATGAATACATACAGGGTGTTAATTAAGTACGTTGACAAACTTCAGGTGGTGATTCTTTGGGAGGTTTTAGGACGAAAAGTTCATATAAACATATGTCTTAAACGGTTTGATCTTCGAGATACAGGGTGATACAAATATATTTTTTTCAAGATTTTTTTGGAGTTAACTTCGACATTTTCGAAAATAATCAGTTCAAATCAGGCAAGTACAATCCAGTCAATGGTACGCATGATACAAAATAATTCATTCCTCGGATAATTCACAGGGTCCTCCTTTCTTCAGAGTCAAGCCTTGTTCAACCGTTCAGAATTTTTTTTCCGCCGTCACAGACATATTATGAGACAGGAATAGTCAATGCTGTTTCATTTAACACCTTTCAAAATATTAATGCCAACATTTTCCAGTGTCCCATAATATTAGAAAATTTGAAAATAAAACATTCTCAATTATTGTAAATTGGAAGAAATGTTTTTTCAGAATTAGAATAATCTACGATGAATAAAAATTGTTTGATCTAGGTTATTCTGTGAGTAACAAATTCAAAAGCTTCCGTGGATACAAAATAGGTAATCACAGAATAACCTTTATCAAACTATGAAAAAATTATTATTTCATTTTCAATGCATTTGTATAAAAGCTTGATTTATATTTTTTTTATAATTGTTTTTCATCGTAGATTTTTCTAATTTCTTCCAATTTACAATTATTGAGAATGTATTATTTTCAAATCTTCCTAATGTTATGGGACACTGGGAAATGTTTGTATTAATATTTTTATTTTAACTCCTGAACCGTACAAGTAAATGGAAACTTAAAGGAAACAAAAAGATGTTAAATGAAACAACAATGATTATTCTTCTCTTATAATCTCTCAGTAGTGGCAGAAAAAAAATTCTGAAGGGTTGAACAGTTCTTGACTCGGAAAAAAGTAGGACCCTGTGAATTATTTTGTATCGTGTATACTACTGAATGGATTGTACTTGCCTAATTTGAACTGATTATTGTCGGAAAGGTCGAAGTATACTCCAAAAAATCTTGAAAAAAAATTATTTTTATCACCCTGATAACATTCAAATAATCACCTTTCGAAGTTTGTGAGAAAATTTGCTTCTCAAATTTCTTTATGTTATGCGATACTGGAAAATGTTCGTATTGATATTTTCATTACAGCTCCTGAACCGTACAATAAGTAAATGAAAAAATACAAGAGAACCAAAAAGATGTTAAATGGAACAATATTGATTATTGATTATTGACTCTGAAAAAGGAGGACTCTGTGAATTATTCGAGAAATTTGTATCATGCATACTACTGAATGGATTGGACTTGCCTGATTTGAACTGATTATTTTCGAAAATGTCGAATTTATTTCCAAAAATCTTGAAAAAAATGTATTTTTATCACTCTGTATCTCGAAAACCAAGCCGTTTGGACATATGTTTTTATGAACTTTTCGTCCTAAAACCTTTCAAAGAATCACCTCCTGAAGTTTGTCAACGTACTTAGTTAACACCCTGTATAATGTGCAACAGCTCAGATGGGCAGATCATTGTGCGAAATGAATCTAAAATAGTACAACGAAAATCATACGGGGTGCGCGTTACTATATAAAAGATACGAGTTCAGTTGAATTAGAGCAAAGTGCAATTCGTAGGGTTTTCGAATAATTTCGTCAGAATTTAAGGTTTTCAGCAATTATAAGCATAGTTTTTGAGTTACGCGAAAAATCAAGGAAAAAACTGGGTTTTCCACAAAGTAAGAAACTGGCCTTTTTTCAGCGCGCTCTAGCGGTCAGATCATCCAACCAAAAATACACTGGAGGGTGCTTTCTGTACGAAATGCAATGGTCTTGATATTTGTATCGAATAGTCTACCCCGAAAATTACGTTGTTGTATGACTTAAAAAACAAAACAGAAAAAAGTTAAATGAAATTGAGGATTTTTGCGATTTTCGTCATGAAGTCATATCAATGGGAAGTAGCAAGGTTTAAATTTGGATTCACTCCCCAAAAAACATATAGAACGAACGAGAAAAAAATACAATTTTTTTTTCTGAAAGAGTCATCTTTTTAGTGGATACACACAGAAAGTTCCCAGAATACCTATAATATTCAATATTACTTTCAAACAGCTTCCAATTACTACAATAATACAATATTCTGTTAATGACCAATATTCATCTTAAATTTACTCTATGCGAATGTGTATACTTATGGAGAAAATAAATATTATTATTATTATATCACATTATATTAATATTTTCGACTCCAGAAAGCTTCCATAGGAAATATGTGTTTTTGTGTTCAATCTTCCACAATTCTGAAAGGGAGTTGAGGTATTTTCCGTTACTTTTGGGATGATCTACTGGATGAGCAAATTTTTTCTGTAATATATGGAGAGTCATTTCTGTATCACATGATTGAATCAGGTTGTCCAAAACCTTGAAGATTTTCCGTAAGCTTTTATTTGACTTGCCATGTAAGTATGTGTTGGTCAAATCTTATAAGTGTATTTTTACCCACCTCTAGTCTTCCGAATGACCTGTCAGGTATTCATAATTCCAGTAGAAATGCATTAGAGGATCTTTCGTTGAAGAAAAAAACAAAATGGAGGCTTCAAGATGGCGGACGAGATTTGTGATTGCGATCCGATTTGATTCAAAATTGGTTTATGATTTTTTTTGTCGACATTCATTAATTCGAGATGGTGAATCCAAGATAGCGAAGAGGTTTGTGATTATGGTATTATCGTATTTGTAGGTTCTCGATGTAGGAGATCATGAATTTGTCAAAGTATATGAGCTGAAAATGGTGGCTTCGAAGTGGCGGACAAATTTTGTGATTATTGTCTGATTTTATGAAATTTATGAATGCAATATAGCGGATAAGGTTATGGTCCGATTTTCTTCTAAATTAGTAGATTGGGATCAGAGATCAAAATTCATAAATTGAAGATGTCGGTTTTAGGATGGCTTGAGTTAATATTTAGATGGCTTCCTCATTGAAAGAGCCACGTGGGTCAAAACTAAAAGAAAACTGTCCTCGAGATAACCAGGCTGTCTTCAACCTGTCTTCAAAGTATTCGAGTCAGATACGTTTTCTGGAATACCAAAGATAATCACATTGTTTTCTTGTTGTTTGATTTCAACGATTTCCGAAATCATCTGCAGAGTATTATTCTGTTATGCACGTTTCTGAAATAAAATTCCTATTATGAGTTTTCGCCGTAATTAATAAGTGCAGATTAACATCTTGAAAAACGGAAAATGAATAATTAAAATGTGATATTGCTACCGGGCCGTTAATATTATTAGTTATTTTATTACTTTTGAGCTCATAAAGATGGTTTCGGGATACTTTGAGAGGGGATTTGAAAACCAAATTCCGTTTTTTTAATGATTATACATTTCCATCAAGCAATTGAGAATTTCTCCATAAATTTCCATTTAGTAAGACGTCGCGGCGTAACGAAAGGCCAGGTGCGTTAGCATAGTTGGAAAAAATAATCATTCGAGTTTTTTACGAGGATAATGAATACTTTGGATGATTGTTCAGTTCCTCGGTGAATCACAATTTGATTTGGATTTTCACCCAAATTGCAGAAGTCGGTAAAGGAATGAAGGTTTTTCATCATGAATAATGAATTGTGGGATAAATTCTAATCACAATAATTGGTACTGTTAGCTACAGCTGGTGCTGGTATGGTCTAATTATTATAGGAAAATTCATCTTCAATTTCTTCTACCAAATATTTTTTTTCCTGAAATGAAATATTCTGTTATTTTTCGATTTGTACTGTACGAATGAAATTCTGACTTTGAAGTCAGAATTTAATGAAATTTCTACTTTAGAGTCGGAAAATAATAAAGTTCCGGAATTCGGAATTCGCAATTTTATTATTTTCCACGATTGACATTGAACCACATCTGACAGATATTGTGAAAATACCCTAACTAAAAGAAAAAATCTGAAGGTGAAAATTTGCATTTTCATTCAAATAGTTGATTGACAATTGGTAGAATCACTCACAGAAAACGTTTATTCCATTGATGTAGGGACCGCACCTCTTATATTAGATCTCTATCAAGGAGATCGGAAGAATTGGGGAGTAGACTCTTCAGAAGCAGTTTCACACAGCAAAAATAGAAATGATGGAAATACTTTTTTTTGTTACCGACGTTACCGTAGAAGAAAATTTAGATTTTCCATCAGATTTGGTTCAATATCCAACGTGGCTTTAGAGAAATTACTTCTGAAGAGCCTGCTTCTCAATTCTTCCGATTTCCCTGATTAATTTGGAAAAGCGAAATAAATTTTTGTCGACAAAAATGTATTGGAGATCTAATGTGAGAGGTGTACCCCTTGCATCAATGAAATGAACGATTTATGTGAGTGATACTTTTGAATAACATTCTTCCTTTCTCATACATTTACATGAATTTTAATGATGACTATAGATACTTGAAAAATCTCTATGAAAATGCAAATTATGACCTTCAGATTTTTTTTTTCAGTTAGGGTTTTTTTCACAATATCTATCAGATATGGTTCAATGTCCAGCGTGCATGGCTTTAGCCAGGGTTGTTTTCCGTTAGATATTATAAAATATCACATTTTTCAATTTTATTAAATACCCAATTTCATTTTGAGTTTAGCTCGAAAATATAAACAGGATGCTCATAAAATCAGTTTTGGAATCATCTGCGGCTGAAACACAAACTTTAGTCGCTATTTCCCATCGTTCAAAGTTATTTCCTGGAAATTATTCATGTTGAAAAGGGGAAAATTCTCCATTAAAATATTTTTATGACTTTGAAGTCGAAATTTTATTGAATTCTGAATTAGTGAAAAATATTTAAAAAAAGTTATATGGCCCTTCAACGCCTTCGTAGTACTGTGTCCATATTGAGAGAAATAACTACACAAGTCGCAAAAATGTCGGATTGATATTTTTTGTTATAGGGATTCCAACAGAAATATATTATCATTGAAAAATACTTTTCTCTTCGATCATCACAGAATTTGCCAACAAACTACTAACATTATTTCTCTTGGAATTGAAAAAGTATTCTACAGTACCTCTCTCCCAATGCAATTTAAATGTATTTCATTCTCTCTAGAAATAGAAAGATATTCTCGCACTGTTCTAGCATTGATAGCATTGGCCTTAACTGTCATCAAAGATTGTTGATTTATAGTCTAAAGAGTTTTCAAGTAATCGTGTATAATTCATTCAATGATTTGAAAATAAAATGTGAAAATAGGCCATTCGGAAACTAGCGATGATATAAGATGTTTAGTTGATTTTTGCATTCTATCGAATTATATCGCAGTTCGGTTCGCGTCCAAACAGTCAAAGTGACAAGAGGTATTTGTCACTTTATTTGTATGGAAGCCGTAGCTCATAACTCATACAACAGGTCAATCAACATCTGACGAAATCTAAACATTTACAAATTCAAGAACCACCATTCCCTTATTAATGAATGAATAAAAATTAAAATGCAACAAGACCTAGCATTCATTTATTCCACAATACGATACTCCACAAGTACGGATGAAATGAAATTTAAACAACTACCTATCCACCCAATAATTAATGGAACACAGTTGAAAAATACGGAGTTCTGATAGAATAAAAAGCAAACAGTAAGAGAAAACAAGCAGTTTAAAGCCGTGAAGATGACAGCACCGACTGCTGTCGGAAGTGCTCGCATATAACAACTCAATGGTGTTGAACATAGAACAATTTTTTTTCGTAATTCAGTGTGAATATCAAAATATAATTGTATATATAATGTTTTACTACCGAACTTTCGTACATTCGCCTTGCCTCATCTACTTCATTCGGCATCCTTCACATCTTCTTCTTCAAATTCGAACAAAACAACAAAATATTCTGACAAAAAAAACGTACGTTTTGAAAATCTGTATTTCAAAATCTGTTTGGTCTACTAAGATGGTTTTCGTCAATTTTGAAAACGTTCTAAATACAATGAGAAATGTAGAAGGTGAATTCCTTCAACCTATTTGGAGTCCTATATAGGGTCGAAATACCCGCACAGAACAACAAAATATTCGGTGCTCGAGGTCGAAAAGTTGGATTATTCATTCGGCCAACATCGTCAACAGCTCAGCAAAAAATCAGAATTACCAGATCTGACGCGAGATCTTTCCTCCCCTCTTTTAACCGAATATGAAGTGTTTTATTATAATTTTTGTTTTATTTTATTTTTTTGAAAACTTTGTTGGGTATTTATTTGAAACATACCACAGAATAAGTGGTGATCAGTATAGATAACACTCAATTGATGAAAACAGCTTCTTATAACAATATGCATATTTTACTTCAAGATTAGTTTTCTCAAATTCCCCACAAAATAAATATGGTGGGGGCAATTTTTCAGAATGTGCTTTAGGAATTTAAACTGGCATTATTTCACGGGATTTTGTAATTGTCAAATGGAAGCTTCGAATGCAAAAGAAATAACATCTGCTTCTGTATTACATAGCTCGAGACTTTGATCGCCATGTATGATAGTAGAGAGAATTGTTTAATACCAAATATTCATCTTACTTTCTACCATCATTCGATATTTTACAATTTTTATCCCCTATCATTATGACAAAATGTCTGAAAAACACCTCAAATAAAAAAAAAAAAAAATTCACACTGATGAACAAATTGATATCATCGAATTGAAATTTCTTTGAATAAATTGTGACTATTTCATTCACACGTGGCTGCACCTATGAAATTACGTGGTTGAAGTCAAATGACATGAAATATTAGCGGATATTCAAGTAAACACGATAATTAAGGTTACGATGCCTAAAACCCCTGGTGTAGCGACTTATACCTGCAAAACTGTGGAATAAAACGCAAGACATTCGCCAACTTGATTAATGCGAAAACAAATGAACTAGTGGGGTGCTTTCCGAATGTTCACCGTCGATTTTCTCCTCAAGGTAAGTTTCCATGAATAGAAATACTAAGTATTGCGCACGACTATGCAATGAAAAACAACATAATAAGTGGAATATACGGAAATACTGTCCCAGGTAGTTTTAATTGTTACTGATATCAATTTTACAAGAACTATATTCAATTTTTGTTGAAATACAACTAAGTAGAATTGCCAATAATGCATTTTATATTGGAGTCTTCAAATTTAGGTACATGAAAAGTCATCTTTAGTACTGTCAACGACTGAATCCTATGAAGACGACATCTCTGGATCCAATTACAGAAGCAGACCACTAATTCATTTGTTTTGTCTCCAAAATAATCTAAACAAAATCGATTCAGTCGATACACCAGGGGTTTTTAGACATCTTAATTTCGGTAAACACGCGGATATTTACGTAAACAAAGAAAACTGTCAAGTTTGACATAACTCAAAATTGAAATGTCTATTTTTCGGTTATGTTCTACTACGGAAATCAGTGAACATATTATAAACTAGTCCATCTCAAAAACCACTAAAAAGGAGGAGAAAGTCTGTCTGGAGAGAATTTGTGTCTTTTTTGAAGCATGTATGAACGTGAGTATGAATGCTATTTCACGTTGTTCATGAAATACTCTGAATATCACTCGACCATGACAAATAGAGACTATGATTTTCTTTAATTTATCTCGGGTAACTTGTATTTCAAGACAATTTAATTCGACCATATGAACATTAATTACTAATTATGAATGTTCATCCTATATAACTCATTAATCCAGACACACATAACATACGGTATAAAGGTCTGGGGAGGAATCGGAGACGTCTACTTGAAACCATTAGAGATATCACAAAAATGGATCTTGAAAATTATACAGCGCAAAGATTATAGGTACCCAACTGAAACAATACCCACAGAAGCAAAAGCCCTAGATGCCCGTCAACTGTATTACCAATCTTTAAACCTCCACCATCATAAAAACAAACACAAACACGAGCACATACAGCACAAACATGAAACACGCTTCAAAGCCAAAACAACTTTTATTCCAAGAGTTAATACTGAAAAATGTCAAAGATCATTTACTTACCTTTGTCCAGTCTTATATGCTAATATACCTGATGACTTAAGGAGAATTCAATCGCTAGGCCTACTGAAAAAAAAACTAAAAAATTGGCTGCATACTTACCCAAGAGGTGAAATACATCGAGCAATTGATAGGAAAAACTTGAAATGAGATTCACTATGCCTCTTGACCATATTAACTGTATTTAAACATGGATTATCACCTTATTTTTTTTTACTCATTTTTATTTTTTCTAATATTTACGAATGTATAATTGTCACCATATCCTTCTGTTCACACTACACCTAACCACCCCATTGTAAAATATGTATATGTGTATATATGTATATATATATATATGTGAGTGTATATATGTGTATATATAAAATGAAACATGCAAAATGTAAAATGTAAAAAAAAGTAAAATGTAAAATTTAAAATATAAAATGTGAAACATGAAATGTAATGTAAAATATAAAAATGTTACCTACGCCCATGCACAAGGGAAACCTTTTTTTGGGCGCTCTGTGTTTATTTACCACCATTGCTACCACATTGTCTATTATATATTGTAATTTTTTATACGGTAAATAAATTGATTGATTGATTGATTGATTGATATGTTCTCAATAAATGGTCGAAATACAAAGTACTTTCAATTGAATTAGGAAGAAAATAATAGTCTGCTATTTGTCATGGTCTTGTGATATTAGCTACGACAATATTCCTCATACCTATTATATAAACCAATTTCGCTTCATACTTGTGAACACATTTCCATAGTTACGACAATCACGGTAAATATAGAAACGTCAGTGTGACGGTTAAACCCTTCAACTGACATTAACGACACCAGGTGTGTTTAGTCCATAAGAATATAATGTATTCATGAAATTGTCTGATCGAATATCCCTTCAAAATGCAGAATTTTCAAAATACTTTCACATTACTAGGCAATCAAACTGTGTTGCTGTACAAAACACCTTGCTTCTGAGCAACACAGTTTTCGTGCTAGCAAAGGTGAAAGTATTTTTTGAAAATTCTGCATTTTGTCGGGATATTATTACTGAAAATGCACTTTAACTCTGTCATTATAGGTAATTTATTTTCCAGGAACGAGAGAAGGAAGTGTACGAAATTTTTAATTTATTAAGAAATTTCCCAAAATTTTAGTGATCCATTCAAAACGTTTTTCTGCAACAGATCAATTTAGAAGAAAGTTGACTGATGCAATTGATTTTCCTTTTGAGAAATTAGATATGAGCATCTATGCAGCGGACCTTGTAGTTACAGCCTCTATGCATTTTTCAATCACATCGGGACTACCTACAGTGGTCACTATACAGCTTACTGTAGACACCCATATCAAGACTCGTGGCAAAAGTACAATGACTCTTGTGTGACACCTGCCTCATTTCAATTACATGGAAGAAAGAGGTGTATCTTCTCTTTTACGAGAAAGAGCATTATTGTTAAATTTGTTTATACATTTTATATTTATTTTCCTTTGTTGATTATGAATAATAAAGAGTAATATCATCAATGATAAAAAAAAAAAAAATTATTCTACAAGTATATGCTAGTCTATATTTCGGAAACTGGTGTGTATCTATTTCACTATCCATCCGTCTGGCTAGTGCTGCAATATACATACAGTGTGGCCCATTCGAGATAAAACTTACATTTTTCAACTGATTGGAATGATTGTTTTTTGTTAGGTAGACATTCGAAAGTCCACCACTACACCAAATTTCATGGATAAATCTCTACTTCCAGGGCAAAATAATCTTATTTTTCAAGGTAAAAAATCTGAAAACATTACTAGCGATTATTTTAGAAGAAATCTGACTTCATCACTGGATTCGCGACATTTTCAAGTTCATACGTATATAACGTTGGAATGCGTCTATCAATGAAAAAGTTATGAGGAAATTAAATTTAAGAAATATACCGTTTAATCAACCCACCACTTCAATTCCAAAACTTTCATCAGAACTTTGACTACACCACTGGATTTAGGGAGTCTGAAAATAGCACTAACCATAATTTCATCGAAATCTGTTGATGAATAAAAAAAATAAAAATTTTGAGATGAAATGACATTATCCTGGAATTCCATCAACATATTTTTTAAATTTTATTATCTAATGATTCTCTTATTATCAGTGGTGTATTCCGAATTTTGATAAATGTTTTGAAATTGAATTGGTGGGTTTCATTCCCTCATAACTTATTTATTGTTGATGTATTTCAATGTTATTAATATTTGAATCATTTGAAAATGTGGCGAAACCAGCGGTGAATGCAGATTTTTTCTAAAACAGTAGTCAGTACTTTTTTTAAATTTTTGACTTTAAAAAATAAGATTAGTTGGCTCAGAAAATTGAGATTTATTATGAAATTTGGTGCCATAGTGACTTTTTGAACATCAACCTAAAAAAAATTAAGTTTTATAAGGGTGCTTCCATCTTAAATGGTCACACTGTGTATGGTACAGAATTATTTCTAGAAATCCCTTGTCGTCGTCCAAATGGTTCTAGTTGTTTCAAGTCCTATGGCGCCGTTCTAACTAACGATAAGCGATATGATGAGTCATGCGTTGATTTATGGCTCTGTTTATGAACTGGCGTGACAATGGCATTACAAAATCTATTCAGCTCGAATGAAGCAACTATGAATACTCTGATTGAAATAAGCAAACCGAATTCTACTCCTGTTATAGTTTGAAGTGTTAGAAAAAATTATCCTCACTGGATTGAGCACCTAGAAGTACTTCTATTTGAATAGTCGAATTGAAAGTTAGTTAACAATAATCGACGGTTTGTTGAATGTCTCTGTATAGGCAGCATTCCACTTTGAATTCGAGCCTGGCAATAAAATGTTAGTGCTTTTCCTTGAATCATATGGGTTTATGCGTCTATAAAGTTCTTGTTCATTACTGAGATTCGAGATGACTTAATAGAACTTCTTGCTCTTCGTTCCCTTTATACGATCTACAGATTAATGATTCTGGTCCATAAACTTTATGAAACTGTATATTTTCATATGGTTTGTTCGTGATTCTTTTGTGTTCGGCAGAAGATTATTTGGATTAAGAATAGGATAAGGATTTGCTCAATGTGAGATCAAATCTGTGAAAATAATGGGGTTCAATCGCTAGAAACAAAAATAAATTGAAAATCTATTAATTAATCGCGGCGTTCAGACAAATTAAATTCCAGAAAAAAACTATCCTCCAGCATGTATCGAACCTGTACCTCTAGATTGCTAGTTGGTGCTCTAACCAACTGAGCTATAGAGGATACACGTTCGCAGTTTGCAAGTTTGGCTTAATTAACATTGTTCAATGATCGGATATCCACACACCGGAATCTTGCTGAAATCACGCATATGTCGACGACGCCACATGAAAGGAGAATTGCATTGATGATTATTGATAATGAACGAGTACCTTACATCCTAACTCACCAGCACCTTGCAACCTGCGAAGTTTGCGAGTGTTAATACTAACTCAAATTCCAGCGAAAAGCGGTATCCCGATATGCAGTTGCGAACGTTTCTCTTCGATAGCTCAGTTGGTTAGAGCACGGACTAGAAATCTAGAGGTCGCAGGTTCGATCCCTGCTCTAGGACAATTTCTTTTGTTATATTTTCATTTCCGCAATTTCCAATTATATTATCAATACATTTCTGGAGTAGCACACTTATACTAAGATATAAAAAGTTGTTACAAAATTATGAAAATGTTATTAGTAAAATAATCAGTCGCGAGAAAATATATGAACATTTTGGTTATTTGAAAAAATAATTTTGGTAAATATTGTCGAGCCATCACCTCAGAAAATGAAATTGCATCAACTCAACAACTATTTTAATATTTGAGCACAAAAATATGCAGATGAAATAGCATTTCCAGAAAATTACACAGAAAACATTCCTAACTTAAAAAATAGTACCTATCTACCTAAAACCAATGAAAATCGCATAATGCTTATTTTCTACAACATATCGTGAACATATCCGTGAACATTTTCTGATGTTGGAAGAACGATGCAGAGTCTTTTCACAATATCTATCAGATGTAGTTCAATGTCCAGCGTGGCTTGTGCCGGGGAAGTAGTTGTTTTCTGTTAGATATTACAAATAAGTCAAATTTTTCATTTTTCAATTTTCATGGAGAATGTTCCCCTTTTCAATATGAATACCTCCCAAGAGGTTATCTTGAACGATGGAAAATAGCGACTAAAGTTTTTCTTCCAGTCGCAGATGATTCCACAAAAGATTTTATGAATTTCCTATTCATATTTTCGAACTAAAATCAAAATGCTCATGACAGGTCTATGTCAAAAAATAATTTTCAAAGTGTCACCGCAGAAGAAATGTTTCTCTCATATCCATCCCTGATGTGTATGCTTCTGAAGAGCCTGTTTTATTTCAATCCTATATCAATCCTCCTGAAGAGCTTGGCAAAGCGAAATAGATTTTTGTCGACCAAAATGTATTGGGGATTAAATGCGAGAGAAGCGAACCTTGCTTCAATGAAATGAACGATTTCTGTGAGTGATATTTTTTTAATAACATTCTCCTTATCTAATTTATTTAATGATTTGTTCAAGGAAAACTAGAAAGAATTAAAAAAGTCAGCTATCTCAATGAAAATGCAAATTTTCACTTTCAGATTTTTTCTTTCCTTTTCAGTTAGAGTCTTTTCACAATATCTATCAGATGTAGTTCAATGTCCAGCGTGGCTTGTGCCGGGGAAGTAGTTGTTTTCTGTTAGATATTACAAATAAGTCAAATTTTTCATTTTTCAATTTTCATGGAGAATGTTCCCCTTTTCAATATGAATACCTCCCAAGAGGTTATCTTGAACGATGGAAAATAGCGACTAAAATTTTTCTTTCAGTCGCAGATGATTCCACAAAAGATTTTATGAATTTCCTATTCATATTTTCGAACTAAGATGCAGGACGATGTTCCGAAAATACCAAAGAAAGACCCAAAAGGGAGCAGTGTTGGCCTACTCTACTGAAGATCTTGAGCACGCTTGAAACAACACGAAGAGCTACTGTTTTTTACAGTAATCCTCGTGAACAAAAAGTGGGAAATGCAAAAATATAAATAAGAAAAGAGAAGCGAAAAACACTACGAAATTGATAACGACTCAAGTTATGAGACTGATGTAACACCTCACTTCAAGAAAGTGAAGAGAATTACCATGAAAGTTTTTCCGAGTTTTTATTAATTTGTATTGAGTGATACACTTGGATTTATACATTTTTTGCATTATTGCAGGTATCTCAGCAATACATAACTTATAACGGCCACATGATGTATTTTGATCACTTATTCAGGCAACAATCACGTTAATCCAGTAAAAAAACTGCCTAGAAAGCGGACCAGATACAATTGCTGCAGTTCTCTAATGGAATGTAGCCTGGAGTGGTCCAATGGCCCCAAAATGAAGGAGCAACTGGGCCCATATACGGTTCAGATTATTATTTTTTCAGTATGTAAATTTGCAGTATATTAAATAAATGGTATATTGTCTGTTAGACTGCATGATAGTTAGTAACATTATGATATATTTGTCATTTCTTATTAATAATAAATTTTGATAATGACAGAACTTTTGCAGAAAATGTATGTTACATTGTTAAATCATAATTCAGTTACCCAAGTGCATTATATCCCATTCAAATAACAGGTAAAACAATAGATGACCACTACAGATAGAAAAATATTAAAAAACCTTATAGACCTAAAGTTTTTTGCAATAAAAAATTAGACCATCCCATATCATTCAAATACATTTCTCCTGACTGACTAAACACCTACTAAAATAAAAAAAAAATACCCTACTAATAACCAAAAAACAAAAAACAAACGAAAAATGATTTGTAATTAGTTTTATCATTTTACTTATGTGATTTTCATATTTTTACCTATGTGATTATTTTCATGAAATTATTGTTTGATTGAGTAATCACTTGATATCATTTCTTACAACATATCTTGAACACAGAATGCAGTATGTGATATGAACTCTAGTTTGTTTTTAGCGAAATCAGGTGTTCCACAAGGGTCAAACCTCGGACCTCTACTATTTCTTATATTTATAAACGATCTTCCCGAAAATCTATCCTCAGATTGTCTTCTCTATGCGGACGAGTTTAAACTCTTTAAAAAAATTCATGATATTAATGACTATTTAGTTCTTCAGAACGACATTGATGAAATATATACCTGTTCCTAGTTGAATAAACTGTATTTCAACTTGGACAAATGCAAAATTTCAACCTACTTTCTCTCAAATAAACATCACAACTTTATTTATACCATGGATGGAAGTCCCTTGCAGAGAATCGATCAGATGAAGGATTTGGGAATACCTTTTCAGCATTCAGCAGAATCTAAGGTTTAATAAACATATACATGAAGTAAGCAAGCAAGCCCGAAAACTACTGGGGTTTGTCAAGAGGACTACCTCTGAATTCAACAAAACTGATTCCATAATTTATCTGTTCAATTCTCTTGTTCGTTCCAAACTGGAGTACGGATCCAGAATTTGGGATCCTGTACAACAAAATTTGTGTCGCAATGTAGAAGGGATCCAAAACAATTCCATTAAATATATCTACTATAAGAAATATGGTATTAATCCAGGTTATACGTCCTACGAACCCATTAGGGTCGAATTTGCGATAGCTCGTTCAGATCACAGGAGGACTCAACGTAAATTGATATTCCTGTACAACTTGGTAAATCTCAATCTTCGAAGTGAATATATCCAAAACGAGCTGAAATTCTATGTTCCAATGCATGGTATGCGACTAGACAGATTGTTTTTCGTTCAACGACCACTGATACCACCTTACTTGAAAATATGTGCTCCCCTTATAACAAATACTCATACTACATATTACAACCGGAATTTTCGACATAACTCAATTAATTACCATTATCAAATCAAACCCTTTATGAGATAAAAAATGCGTAATTTCTTTTTGTTACTTTTTGTTTCCTTTTTCTTTGATATATTAACATTTCTTTCTGGCCCTCCTCTCTGGTGGTATACTCTCTCACCCCCTATCTGACTTAGAGTAAATGATTTGACGCACCATCAATTCTGCTCCTGCGAGCTTGTTAGTACATGCTTGTAAAACTGATTAATGTATTAATGATACATGCTGTAGTTATAAGTTATTCTTAAGAAACATGTTATTAGACTCAACACCTGTTTGTTTCTTCGAATAAAATAAAATAAAATATTGGTGAAATGATATTCAACTAATGTGCAATCAAACATGGATATATAGGCAACTTTGTTTCATGTCTAGAATCGATATGAGAAGAATATTGGAAATGCAATATTTATTTTGATGGTGGAAACATTACGTAGCGTAAAAGTACTACTTTACGCACGCTAACCGGAAATAGTATATTACGTAACAAGTCTTGTAAAAGGCATTTTACGCAAGAATGGAAAAATTACGCATGAGTGCGTAATTGCTTACAACACACATTACGTACTATACTTTACCTACGGCCATTTACAGTGTGCCGTTTCCGGAAATTCAAAAATTCATATTATTATTATTATTAGTGAAATGACCTCTTTTCAGAAAAGATGCATGCTTATATAGATGAACTTAAGTAGCAATACCTCTCATCTGAATAATAAATTTGATCCAAAAAGTTGAAGCCGTTTTCGAGATCAAAAAAATTCACATTAATGATATTATTATTAGTATTAGTAATAAGTATCGCCTTTTTCTAAAACAGACGCCTATACAGATGAACTTAAAATGTAAAACTTTATCTAAACACAAAATTTGATCCAGATCGTTGAAGCCGTTTTTGAGATCCAAAAATTATCATTATAATTATTATCAACAAAATCGTATTTTTCCAAGAAAGACGCCTATACATATATATATATATATATATATATATATTATATTATATATTATATTATATATATTATTTGCAAAAGGAGATATATATATATATATATATATATATAAAAACTTGGGACAATCTTGAGGATGCAGTCAAATCACTGGGCTTTGTCAAAGAAAACTCTTTGTTATACTTATTGTCAAGCTTTCGGAACTATATTTATTCCTTCATCGGGACAGATCTATAAAACGAAATTTGGACGTTATACAAAAAGATGGGTAAAATACAAAAAAATTATTACTTACAACTTGAGGTTGAGGTTCGCCAGTTCTGTTAACTTCATTCATCAATGAAACAATTCACTTGAGTTTATGCCAGGTTTTCCATCGGTATATCAGGAATTTCGGTTCATTGAACTTAACAAAGTATTGATACAGATATTTCATGTAGTAGCTTGTTTCATTCCTTCAGAACATTAACAAACTGGTCGACAAAAACGACAATCTCCTCTATACCATTTCAGCTTGAATCAATTTGAAATCCCAGTAGTGGAGAATACGAGCCGGTTCACAAGAATTGAATAACAATGCTATCAAATTATTTGCAAAAGGAGATTCAATTCCAACTCCCCGTTGCCCGGCCGCAAAACACAGAAGCAACTCTGAAGGAGTAATTGAAAATGTACATGAGAGGGCTTCAATTGTTCTCGTTGCAATTTGAGGCGGATTTGGTGTGGACAGCAGTTTGGTTTCAGAGAGCTATCTCTCCTATCTCTCAGCGACATTGCTGTGTATATATATTGTTGATTCGATTCTGATAACTGACCAAGGCCAAAACGATTCTCAATACCCAAATTCATAAAAAAATTTCAGCAGTATATGGATGGTCGGTAAAGTTAGGTTATAAGTAAACTGAGAAGAATCAAAACGACTCAGTAAAAGTTCCGCAATTGGGGAAGGGGTAGCTAAATATAACCTTAAAATTAAAGAAATCTGCATTGCATTGTTCACAATAAGCTTGTCAAGAGAGAAACAATCGTTTGTTGCAGACATTAGTTATTGTCTGCAGAGACCTACCCTATACTAATGAGGGCAAGAAGCCAGAAAACGATCTATAGGTGGTCCAAATGTTTCAATGAACCTTTCCATGCAACTAGCAATTGCGAAGACATCCTTGTAGGACTCTGCACGGAAATTCATGAGATGTAATTCAACGTTCGTCGTGGTATTAGCCAGGAAAGTAGTTGTTTTCTGATAGATTTTCGACCCAATTATTCCTATTGTATAGGATTATGGCAATAAGCGTGGTCCTGGTATTGCAGGACATCTTGTTTCTCTCTTGACAAGCTTATTGTGCATAATGCAATGCAGACTTCTTTGATTTGTATTAGTGGTTAGATTAATCACGCAAGTTCTGGATATTGCTTTGGTTGAGGGGCTGGAGTTCAGGTGGCGCCCGTGGTTTAGTGAACGCTATTCTGCGGGCGGTCTCTCAGCTTCTGCCTTTACATGGAGATTTTGTTGAATCGTTTGTTGCAGACATTAGTTATTGTCTGCAGAGCCCTACCCTATACTGATGAGGGCAAGAACCCAGAAATCGATCTATAGGTGGTGGTCCAAATGTTTCAATGAACCTTTTCATGCAACTAGCAATTGCGGAGACATACTTGTAGGACTCTGCACGGAAATTCATTAGATGTAATTCAACGTTCGTCGTGGTATTAACCAGGAAAGTAGTTGTTTTCTGATGGATTTTCGACCCAATTATTCCTATTGTATAGGATTATGGCAATAAGCCTGGTCCTGGTATTGCAGAAAATATTAGCTTGATGGTTGGATCTTGGTTTTTTACGATTTGTGGCTGAAATATGGATTCTCTCAAAAAAAATTGTGGAGTAAAATTGTAGATAATTGATAATTCTAAAACTTTTGTTGGAGTAATTTTTCAATATAACCTCAGAATTGACGAGAAAACGTTAAAAAAACGCTGAAAAATAAAATTACACCTTTGCGGTGGTAAGGCGGACATTTTGAACAGTCGGAAAAGTATGGCATGGTGATTTTCGTGAATGGCCACTCGACGATGATTACTTATTTGTACACAAATTAGCCTGGTACAATTGATTGCATTTTTAATTTTTAATTAACGTGTTTTCGTCGATATCTCTGTAGAGCAAACTACAGACAATCATGTAAACCCCTTTTTGTGAAAAATGAAATATTGACCCTTCCAGCTCTTTTTATTTTTGAAACAGTCTGCATCATTTTTAAATATAAAAGATCATTCCCTACTAGAGTTCATGTTTATAACACACGTCAGGACAATAACATAAGACTGCCAATTCCAACATCAACTCTTGTTAAGAATTCATTTATATATAATGGTATAAAAATTTTTAACCACTTGCCAGAACCAATTAAAAGTACTGAAGCCTATTATAGATTCAGGAGGGCAACAAAAAAATTACTTTTAGAACAGCCATTTTATTCTGTTGACGAGTTTTTATCTTCTTCTCTCTGAAATTTATTTTTCTTGTTTATTTTTTTTATAAAATATAGATTTATATGTACAAATGTATGTGTTATGTGAATGTGTGTCTTAATTATGTTTTATTTATTTATGTTCTCTTGTCAGCTCTGCTACAAAAATGTATATTTCTGAACAAATTGTATGAGGTATAATGTTTCAATTATGTTTTTATTTATATTATTTTGACATGCTTTGTTACAAAAATTTATATTTTTAAACAATAAAGCTATTTTTGACTTGACTTTGACTTGATATGGCCGGCTGTAAATCACACCCTAGAAGTACGGCATTACGCTACCACCTACTTCTTTTTTCGTCGCCTTCCGAAAAATACAAGAATTTTTGTGTAACAAATCGTTCTACTTTCGTAAATCCGACACTATCGATTAACGTCCACGAGAATGGGCCGCCAGTACCAGTGCTATGACCATCATTTTTCTCATTACGTCATTAGAGCCCTGAAGGGTCGCCATACTTGGTACAAATGACTAGAAATTGTTACAGAATATACTATTATAAGACACAAATCTGACCTGTACTGGAGTACTGTTTCTATATATGTAGTGCAGCAGCCAAAACACATTGAAACATTCAGATTCTGTCCAAAAAAAAAAGAAACATTCGTCACGTCGTTGTTGTTTCGCATACAAGCTCGCTCACTCCTCTGGAACACCTAAAAAAGGTTGGGCGATCTGTACTTGTTTGATAGATATTTTCAAGGACGATGCTCTTCCAAAATATCATCAATCATTCCACATTAGCGATCCCATCGAGACTGACCCTTCAAGCTCAGTCGCAACGTCCATATTATGCCATTACTCTTAAGATATGCCAAACATCTTTTTCCAAGGGCTAGTTCTTCCAACGAACGGCAGAGCTTCAGAACACACATTCCTACATACTTTTCCTCGGTTCTCACGATGTTTTCTGATTACTTTAGGATATTTCTTTTCACGGGAACCAGAACTGGACAAGAAAAAATAGTTTTCTGTGAACTATTCCCATTCCATTACAAGGGCTTACTTGCTACACAACATGGTCTTAATGGGAATTTCCCAACAAATCTCACAGGAGAAAAGCTGCTTAGTAGATTCGCACTGCATTCATTTCAAGTCCTTGCTCAATTCTAATGAAACCACAACTATACAATTTGAATTAATGTTATTGTAGAAATTCCAAATGAAAAGATAATTGGATTCAATTTCTCTACTATGGATGGAAGTAGTTTTCTTCCTGAACTCGCGCGAGCAAAAAGACATTAAAATAAATCTGTAGTGTATTTGATACGAATAAGATGCTTTGTTAGGTTCAATTTATATGCAGAGCTTCTTCGACTAGAGTCGAATAACATGTTTTCTTTCGATTTTCAAGGCGGGTTTGCCAAGCACTACTGCAGTTTTTCTTGCGAATGCAGTTTTTAATGGATACCATTTATCCAGAGGAAATTCACCGAGCCGGAACTGATGGGGAAGCTAACGTTTCTTGAAGTTACTGCGAGTGCACCAAATGGAATGAAGTGTGATTAACTGATGTAATAATATTGGAGAAATTAGTTCCGAAATGGTTACGTTGTGTTTCTATTACAGTACAGATGTACAGAAGCTAAATTGGAAAAGTGGTGGTCATAATGATACAGTCAAGTCAGTTGAAGGTATATTTCCACTTATGATACCACTAGAGCTTCGATTATAACTGGATATGTTTTCGAGAACACGAATTTTCTAAAAAATATTCGTGTTCTAGAGGACATTTTCTGTTTTCGATTGAAGCTAGAGTGGTATTCGGAATGGAAATTTCACACCAAACTATTATTAAAAAACAGCAGTCTAGGGTAGAATAACAATTAAACATGAATAAATAAATGCTTGAGGGGAAAAATCATATAAAAAAAGTTCAGCAGTGGGAATCAAACTCAATCTTATAACCACCTGTCAATTTCCTAACGCGCGGCTTCAAAGCTGTGTCACAAAACATGCTTGCAAAATTTGAGAATGACATATTGAAGAAATTATGTCTAACCAAGAACTGAGATAGTGTGGAACGTTCAGGTAAATATTGTTTGACATACCTTTGTTGCAAGATAGATTTTATCAGGAGTTAAAACTAAAAAAGAAAACAGCAATTATTACAAGGAACACGAAGTAGGTACTATTTAGTATCGATGAAATCTGAAGTTAAATGTAAATTTTATTTTATCTAAAATCGTCAAAAAATTTCCAGTGTAATTTCATGCTCCTTATCCCAAGGAGGAGAAAAATTATCAAAAATTTTATTAACGATCAAAAATACAGGCTCTTAATTGGTAGAAAATGTTAGGTGTGGAACTGTTAATATAAAATCAAATTGAATAAATGTTTTGTTAAGAGTAATACCATAAGAGGTTTTTATTTCGACGAATAAACTTTAATTTTGAATGAAAACTTGTTTACTTTGGTAATTGATGAAAGCAAACAACATGATAAAATATGACTAAAGTTATTATTGATTGAAAGTTTGATTTTGTGGAGGAAATCCGATTCTTGACATGATTTTTTGAGTTTATGACCTTCCACAAACTGAAAATGAAAAAGTGTTAATCCAAAGAAATCTGTACAAGTGTAGAAGGGCAAATTAATTAATTTGACCGATAAGTTACTGCGTTCACAAGGTAGGTTCATTGTTATGTCAATTTTATAAGTTGTATGAGTCTAGGTATTAGCGATAATTATAGGTAGTCCCTAATTATGTTAATGGGTAAGCAAGGTATTTGAGTAAATTCAATGAAGAATAGTTAAATGTACTACATTCCCTTGAAAAAGATACTGTGTATCGAAACATGTCGCAAAGACAATAAATTTTGTGAAAATCTTAATCGTTTTTACCTTAGTGTCAGAATTCCTATTTCTTCCCTGTACAGTTTGGAAATTCAGAATGTTGATAACTAAAATACTAGTTTTTTTGCAGAGCAACAACTTTTATGGAGGATAAAATTTTCTGACAAATGCACAATAAAAAAGTTTTCGTTATGGTGCAAACTTTTATTCAAAAAAGTATTGAAAACAATAATATATTTCACCCACTTCCACGTCAGGCCAATAAAAAAACTGAATTCAGTTTCCTGAGTAATGATTCAACTAACTTCCAAATTGCATTTATAGTATAGGATCACTTTTCAGTAGTGGCACAGGTACAGTGATACATGACTCTATTTTCAGGGCCAACTGTTTTGGAATGTCAAAAATCTAAAAAAACTACTAGCATTTTTTTTAATAAAAAATCAGACTACACCACTGGATTCGCGACATGTTTAAATGATATGTGAAATACGTTGAAATTGTTTAAATCAATAAAAAATATATAAGGGAATGAAATATGAAAAAAATGCCGTTCAATCAACCCACAATAAGTAATTATATCAAAATTCAGAATACATCGCTGTATTCAGCAGGTTTGGATATATCACTGGTCATAATTTCATCAAAATATGTTGATAAATAACAAAATTATTATAAGACAATAAAATTTGAAAAACATGTAATTTTATCTCGTAAATTTTAATTTTTTCATTTATCAACATATGCCGCTGACCTTAATCAGCGATATTTCGAGACTCCGTGAATCCATTTCTCAAATTTCATTCCCCCCTAACTTTCCTATTGATTAACGCATTTCAAAGTAATTTAAACATGAACCATTTGGAAGTGTCGCAAATCTAGTGATCTATATCGCTAGATTTTTTTTTTGGTTTTTTACTATGAAAAACAAGAATAGTTGGCCCTGGAAATGGAGATTTATTCATGAAATTTGGTGTCCTAGTAGACTATTTGAATGTCCACCTAACGAAAAAAAAAAGCATTGCAATCGGTTGAAAAATTTGAGTTTTATAAGGGTACTTCCATCTTAGATGGGTCACACTGTAGATGATAATTAGTACTTGAGTAAATTTAAGTATATTCAATAAATAACTAAATTTGTACCCACCCTAACGGGCTGCCAACGCTTTTTCGAGTATTTTAGTTTCATTATTTCATCACAAAACACATAGCAGCACCCGAATAATAATAATAATAATAATATATTTGATGCACCTTCATAGGAGCTTGCATCCTAAATCGTCCGTTCCACGGTTATACTTTTCCAGACAACAGGGAGGACGGAACTTTTGAGTTTGGAGTGTCTTCATAACAGAATGGTGCTGGATGGAGCCTGTAAATCAGGAGTTAAGATCCCTTTCTCTGCATGGTCCGCGAGCATAAAAAACCAGGGATTGGAACATTTCTCTTCAAGGCAGCAATCCGGGCAGTCGATGAACTTGGTCACGTATTCGACACTGAACGGGCGAACCCAAATTCTGTCACCGAGTTGAAACCCATTCAACTCTACGAGTGTTGTACCACCATCTACAACATTCGTACGGTATAGATGAGACATCAGTGTTGCCTTATGCTCCGGGGGATATTGAGTCCGTTGTGGAGAATGAGAAGTGCCGAATATATTGGAACTACTCACTCCCCACCCTCAGGCAAATTCAAGCCAATAAGCCTGATGTAGTCCTCCTCGACCATCAAGGTAAGACAATTTTCGTCATGAAGTTTTCGGCTCCTAGCGAAATGAACATCGTCCGAAAAGAGGAGGAGAAACGGACTAAATATCGAGATTTACTCTTTGAACTCCGCAGGCTCTACCCAAACCATCTCTTAAAATGGTGGTTCTTACTATAGGGTCCTTGGTGGATGATGGACACACTGCTCTCGAACTTAAAATTCATACCGGCTTGCCGTAATATGACAGAAAACTTAGCCGGACGAATGCAGAAGGCCGTCAACCTTGGTTCATTGCGTCTGCTCAGGTCCCATGATTCTCGGACCCAGTAATTACTTACCCCAAGGACGTGAGGAGTGGTTATCTTGGTGAACGATTTAGCGCGCCCTCCGGATGTATCGGTGCTTCGGAGACAGGGCCTGACTGGAACATCCTTTTAGAAAAAAAATAAAAATAAATACTTTTTTTTCAATATGAAGAACCTACAACGATTCTTTGATTCATATCGTATTATCATGAGGATATGCGGACAATACTGTCCTCCAAAAGACATACTGAGTAAAATATCAAAATCTGTTATCATCTCCCGTTCTAGAATGTATGGAATGTATTTCAAATGATTCGTTGGCTCTATATGAAGTCTGGGCTCTAGTCGGAGTACTCTCTGCGATTTCTATATATGTCTGTGTTGCTCACTCACTAAACAGTACTGGAGTTATCGCATGCAGGACCACCTTGTAGAAAGACTTCACCAGGTGTTGGGCAGAGATAGTTCGACATGGGGTTGTTAGTCTGTATTTTCAGTTCAAAATTAGTACATTCTTCAAGCACTTGCTGGGACCCAATTGAGTAGAAATTATGCACGCATTTATTAATAACTGTATCTTCCTGCTCTTCATGAGAGAACTTAAAGATAGAGAACCCGTGAACATTCGGGATGGCTTCAAACGTCGAAAATAACAGCAACAACAAAAATCCGTAAAATTGTGAAAAAGATCGGCTGTCGAATAATTTTGTTTCGGAAAATATCATGCCTCTATTCCTCCGAAAGCTAGATAGAGAACAAGTCGGAATTCCAAACAATTTCCGTTAATTTCGAAATATGTCTGTTGGGGGGCTCAGAACCCCGTCTCTTCTTGAAGAAAAATGCGAAAACTCGCGAAAATTCAATCGGAAGAGTCCGTAAAAAAGTGAATAATTAAAAAAATGTCGAATATTTCAATTTAAAAACAATGCTCATGCTGTCCCTTCTGAAGGCTGAATAGGAGACTTGAAAATAAAAAATTCAACGGTTTGAATAAAAATTAAGACGACAAAAATGTCGGTAGAGTTCTTCAATTTAATTCGAACGAATTGTACCCCTGTAAACCCGCTTAAAGGAAAAGTGAGAACACGTGAGAATTCGGAATTTCTGGACTTAAAACTTGAAAAATTACGACGAATAATCCCTTCTCGGAAATAGTTGTGGAAACGATTTCAGAAAAATCTGTGGAAATGATGAAAAATATAGGAATATCGAATAATTCGAGTACTTTCACTTGTTTGCATGAATGTAAGTATGTATTCACCCATTAAGGTTGACTACGTGCATATATGGTGGATGGCAAGGGGTAGAAAACATACGCATACCTCTAACATACCCAACTTCTGGGCACCTGGCGTACCTTCTAAAAGAAATTCTGATATTGAAGCTCACAATGTGAAATAAACGAAAAATATCTGATAGCTTGTTTTTTGAATATGCATAAACAATTGTACTAAAAAGTAAAAACAATATCAACTGTATAAAAAACAAAAAACTTAAAATATTTTCTCAAAAGTTCAAATCGTGATACGTCATTACACTTGGAATGAAATCATCAAGCTTTCAAGTAGATATTTCTATTTTTGAAGTTCTCTGTGATACATACATTATTGTTAACTCATTGGTTAATTCGCTTGTTTTCAAAAATATTTTTCCTACAATCGAGTGAATAGCACAATATTTGTGCTTCAAAAAGAGAGCGTAAAGTTGCACTTTTCCGAGAAATGAGCACTACCAACGAACACGTGATTTTAAGATCGTAAAATTCAATGGAAATTCGTGAAATAGGTGAAATTTCGTGCACTCCGACGGAAATTACTCAAGCTGCAAAATTAATTGTTCTTAATTTACTGCCAGAGAAGTCGAGAAGCAAGTGCGAAGAGCAGTTTGAACTTTCTTGTAAATGGTGCGATCCAAAGGAACCAAGAAGATATCAGAAAACATTCTAGTTGCGTATTTTGCAGAGAACTCCAAGGTAATGTGATCCACTACACTTTGATCTATATACTAAATAGGTAGGTAATGAAGTAATGTTTTATTGTTTTTTTTTCACAATAACTCACGTGTGTAGCGCAAAGCAATGCTCACACGTTTAAAAATCTGAACTGTCAAATTTGAGGTTATCAATAATCATTAATCTTATGTTTAATTCAAACACTTTGCCGCTTTAAAAAAATTGACATTTTTCTCAAGCTGCAAAGTATTATTTTGCGCTCTTAATACACATATATAGCTATTTTCGTTAATATTTTCGTTGCTCGATTTTGCGGAATGAATTGCTATTTTTAATTCTAAAAGGGGATTGCATGTGACTGCGGACCAACAATTTACCGATAAAATCACAGATATCGACATCTGCAGAGATTCCCAACAATCCATTTTCACCTGTCATTGCAATACTGCACCAAACAATTTAACGCTAGAAAAAGATTCCACATCAGTTCAGTCAGCCATCTCTTAATTATCCAATGTAACGCTTCCAATGTAACGCCGTTGTTATCAAACTTTGCTGCTAGTTTTCTGAACAAATTCTGGATGAGTCACATATTGCACGGTGAGGGTTCAATTTATAAACTGCTTGCTTTTCTCTTGTCTGTTGAAACTGGTCTAATTAGGATGTGGTCTGGTAACAAAATACGGTGGCATTAGTGTCTTAAGACTAATAAATTGCCTTTTTTGAGCTTGTTGGATATGTTAGACGGGGAATATAAGAAGCTGAGAAGTTGGTATTTGTTTACCCTCCTCCTCGCCAGTTTCTTTCATTAAAATATAACTTGAATGAATCTGTAAATATGAAGACGCTCTATTTGATGTTCACCTTGCAAAACGAGAAATTTTATCAGAGTATTGTTCACAACTGGTGTAATGAATAAATAAATTGATGATTCAGTGAAACAAAAATGGAACCTGAAACTTCTAATGAGGTCCGTCGTATTGTGACCTCTGGTAGCGGAGTCAACTGGCATGGGTGGACCATGCCATGACGAAACTGCATCTTAAACTCAGTAACAAAATCAGACATGAAGATTGGATGGCATATCCTACTCAAATATGAGGAATGAACTGGATTTTTTTTATAAAATCATTGGTTTTTACGCAAAACCGAAAATCCGATTAGGAGCTATCTACCTTATTGAGGCTTCCAGCTATATACGTAGTTTTTTTACGGAGAGATGCTTTGTTACCTCCAATATCACTCTTGAAAAATATATCCGCACACACCTGCGTCGCAATGATGAAATTTGACTTGATGACGCGCTAGTGATGCATTTAACGGAAAAAACAATTGAAAATGTTTATTTAGATAATAAGGAGCATAAATCAAATCAGTGGTCAAATCTCCTATACTGTGATCATATGCCAATCACAACAGAAAATGAAATAGTTAGCAAGGTTACAGGGTTTCACACTGTAAAACGTAACAATCAGGTAGTCTCATCTACCCACAGATTCTGGGATATAATTTCGAACCGTTAACAACATGCCAGGTGAAAAATCATCCACAAGTATGAGCATTTCCACCCTAACAATTTATATTTCATCTGAAACGAAATAAAACGGTAAACGCCAAGATAACTAACGTTTAATTCGAGGACAAAATGTAAGAGTATTAAAACGTTGTTGCGTGAGTTTTCTATTGGACCTGTAGCAATTTCGTGGAGTGAGTCTGAAATAATAATTATTCTCCTCCAAGATAAATAACAGACTCGCCTAGACGGTAAATTGGATTACATTCTGTTTCGAGAATTATGCTTTCATCTTTTCTTTAAAAATAATATTTGAAACATGTAGTTATGACGGTTGATGAAATGTTTATGTTTTTGGTGTCACTGAAACGTACAAAAATGAAAACATACCAAATACATCAGTGGAACTGAAAATTATAAAAGTTCAACAGATACACTGCTGGTGACTATTTCACCCAACTTAAAATATTCAGATAATCTAACCAATCGCAAACCAAAGACAACTTGTATTATCGCGAAAACACCAGCTGTCTTTCAATTCTGATTGGAGTGTCAGCTTCGGTATTTTCAACGACGTAACCATGGCAACACAAAGTTTGGAAGTTCTTTTAATATTGATTGTACCTGAGTGTGTCAAAATGAGTCACTTCGGTGCAAATTCAAATGTAATTATCAACCAAAACATAGATGAAAACGTACCTATGTCTACGAAAAAATCAAAATGTTATATATGGAAACAATTTATGGCATTCTGTGTCGATCGCAATTACAAATTAGACGCACAAAATACCACCGAACGACTGGCATTCATTCTGAAAGACTGGGGAAGGAGGATTAGGTCTGTCATGAGCAGGTTGCTTAGAGGACAAGTACCCATTAGCAATATGCACGGGAGAGACTATATGAAGAGTTGGATAACGATCCGGTTACAAAAATGCCATCAGATGGCCTTCTTCCCAGATATAGCTTTGACAAAACTTTCAAGACAAGTATAACGGGCAGGGATGCGGGGGGCCTCCCATCAATGCGGAAATCCCTGTCTACACTGACGGCTCCAAAACGGATGAAGGAACCGGCATTTACGGAACCAAGCCGAAGATGAAAATCTCACTGAGCTTGGGCAAACATGCGACGATATTTCAAGCGGAAATCGTTGCAATACACCATTGTGCACAAGAGCTAATAAGGCACGATTTTTCACGAAAAAACATTGCCATATACTCAGATAGCCAAACTGCGATAAAAGCAGTCAACTCAATGCAAGTTACCTCAAAACTTGTTTGGGACTGCATAGAAGCCCTAAAAGAGCTGGGCAGTCAGAACAGACTGACACTAGCCTGGGTACCAGCACAAACAGGTTATAGAGGCAATGAAGAGGCCGATACACTAGCCCGAGAAGGAGCAAGAAAGGCCCTGAATGGCCCAGAACCGTATTGCGGTATAGCAAAAGCTGTACAAAAAACAAACACCAAATCATGGATTCAACAGAAGTCTCAAGAATGGTGGAACAATGCACCAGGGATGAGACAGGCCAAAGAGTTTATCAAACAACCGCAGCCAACATTCACAGACTATCTACTAAGCCAGAAGAGGAACACTACTAGAATAGTAGTAGGACTTCTCACAGGGCACTGTAGGCTCAACAAACATATGAGTACAATAGGCCTGGCAGAAGAAATGCTATGCAGGTTCTGTCAGGAAGAAGAGGAAACATCAGTACACATACTATGCCACTGCGAGGGCTTGTCAAGGCAAAGGTTTCTAACGCTGGGAGAAGAAAAACCAAGAGCTCCCAGACTCATGGGAGTTCTAAAAACTAGCCTGTGGAGTCTCGTAAAGAAGACAGGGCTAGACAAAGAACTCTAAATGATCTCGAGGACAAACACAATAGATCTGAAAAGGTCGCGGTGTAGAGGCTTGTAGCACGAAAGTCCCTAATATATAATCTATAATAATCTAATATGAGGAAAATTGACGGAAGTGATTACAGGGAAGTGTTATTACAACTATATGGAACACTACTGCAAAATTATTGCAAGAAAAATATTTTAGCGAGTATCAGAGAGTTATTGATCCATTCAGAAGTATAATTTTCGAGCGGCTCGTGACATTAAGAGGAAATTATTGTACCTTAGAAACGGAAAGTAAATTCTGTCGCTATGACTCCTGACGAATATAAAAATATGTGTCTACAATGGGATGAGGATACGCCTCCAGAACAAGTTTTTTCACATAGCAGCAGCAGGAGAGGTAACGAAGCAGCTTTTTCTATGTTGCTTTTTTTTAAAGAAGAAAAAGACAACAAAGGGTGTTTGACTAATAGAATTGCATATAATCCCATATTCTCAAAAATCCATCAAGGCGGTAATAATAGTTGTGAAGATAATAAATGGCTCACTCAGAACTTGAGCAATCCCAAAATGTGTCCTGTGAGATAATATCGGAAACTGATATCATAAAAGGGAAAAATTGCGAACAACAGACTGTTCCTGTCTGCGAATGGAAAGTGGAATAGAAATAATAATAACAGTTGGTACAAAAATTCTCCTGTGGGTATCAACACACTGCCAAAATGGACAAAACTGTCTGTACAAAAGATAGGATAAGATACTGAAAAAGACAATATAACATATCATTCTAATCGTGCAACTGCGTCAGTTACTACAATCTGGCGTTGGTGAACAACAGGCAATGAAAATAACCGGACATGAAAGTTCCAACTCTATGAAACCGTATTTACAGCTTAGTGAGAAACATCATCAAAACATATTGAATAAGTTCAGAAATACTGGAAGTACATCAAGCAATGAGTCCAACAATAGAATCAAACCATTTAAAATTTCTATAATTGTACTAGGTATATATAATAATTATAGTTGAGTGTAATGTTAATTATTGTTCATGTAAGTATAAAAATAAAAAAATGATACATAATAAAAAAGGTTTCGTGTTGGAATAATTATTCAGAGTTAGGTGTAGTAATATATATCATTGGAGATTATAAACATTTGCTGATGATTGTAATGAATTTTTCATATTTATAATAAAGGAATTGGTTTCGTGAAATAGTCTTGCAAAATACCACTCTGTTCTGAATATATTCTCATAATTCTGTCTGAAACTTTATTAGTGAAATAGTCTAATAAAATTCAACTTGTGATTGATTTATTTCATAGGTCTGTCTTTTATTTTTGAACTCAACTGAATTGTTTTGAGAAAACACCACTCGTCCTGCGGACTCGTGTTTTCACGAAGCAATTCAGTTTCGTTCAGAAATAAATCGACAGACTTATCGCGAAAATTCAATCACTAGTGGTATTACTCCTGAGAATACACATATTGACAGATTTTAATAATGTTTCATAAAAAAAAACTCATGTTATATAAGAATAAAATTCAAAGTCATCTCCACAACAACATCAAAATATTTTCTCCACAACCTTCACAGAATGTGCCAATTCTGAAATCATATTTGATAACAGAATGACAACATTCACGCTCTTGATATTGAATAAATATTCTGAAACATCTGCTGTCTTATGCATTTTGCGTGTATTTCATTCAGTCACTTGTATAAGAATGAATATTCTGACATTGTTGTAGCAATAATTACGTTAGCCTTGACTGGTATCATAGTGACGAGATGTGAAATAAAATGTCAAAATAATTCTTCATTTACTTTCCATTAGATTATAAGTGAAATTTGTGGTTATGGAGAAAGCACAGTCTGTTACTCGTTTAAAATGAAAATTAGTTATGCTCGTGGTTCCTCACGTTTGCTTTCAGTTCGCGCTCGGAACTTTCCACATCGAATTTTTCATTCTAACCTTGTTACAGAATATACTATTCATGAACGGAACATCTTTGATCCAAGCAAGATGGTTTTATTCAATTTGTTATATTTCTTTCATGATCATTCTCCTTTTATTTCTGATTTCACAAACTGATATACTTATTGTCCAAGAGCTGATGAAGCTGATATTTTGATATTAAGTCAATAATAGTTTGAATATTGATAGTCTGCCGTCAGTCAGCCAGTTTTTGGGACAACGGTTTTCAAGATATTCGAAGGTGAATAAGTGCGTACGTATCAAAATCTCCTGATTTTGGAAAGGAATGTGTTGGTAACTGTTCATAATGATATACCAAGAGATTTCATACTTTGCAACTAGTATAAATTCAAATATCTCGATGAATGTTAGCATTCACAACGGATTTTGATCAAAAACATTTCTCGATATTCAAAACTCACATGCAACTAACAAAATAATCAATAATGAGTATCCATATCATATTCAAATATCTTGAAAACCGTTGATATTTTTGATAACGAAACCTATCCCTTGTTTGTACAAGATATATTAGGGATTAAGAAAAAGATGACGAAACCGATATTTATCCAGTGACATGGAAGTTGGGGAGGGGCGATTAGGGGTATCCACCTGCCGTGCGACCCTGTTTGAAATTTGGAACTTAATGCTTTCAAGTGACATACCCAATTTCATTAGGAAAAGTATTAGCGGGATGCTGACGCGTGGTGTCCCAATATTCTTCTGACTGACTATGTCCACATAGTTTTTTAGTTATCTTGTTATCCACTGCTGGCATGATCAACGCCTCATGCAAAATGACCCACGCGTTCTACCGTTCGAGCTATCCTATCGGAATTGTTGTTATACCTCAGGTATCAAGTCAAAATTGAACCGACATCCATATATTCACATCTTCAAGTTTTTAGCTATCCCAAAAATAGAAATATGACTAATATTATGTTATGTAGAAGATTCATAGGGTGAAGAAAAATATCAAATACAGAACTGAATGTGCACTTCTTCTAATTTGTAGAAAAAAGTGGTATGAAACACAAAATATGTGGGAACGTCACCGGCTGGATGTAACGAAGATACATCGGAAATCATTTTCACTCGCTGAGTAGTGTGGAATGTTGATATATATGCGTCCTAACAGTCGCCATCTCCTGAGATCAATCTCATTCGTACTTTATCTGGAATTCCGGACTCTGTTTCCCGAGAGATGGTAAAAATCCGAGAAAAAACAGGTGACGGCAGAATAAAAACTTCCACGGGATGAGTTATAGCAACTAGGTTTCCACAAAAAGCAACGGTTTATTTTCATTCCTTCAACTGTCATGTCCCGAGAGACATGCTGGGGCGCGGACGGCAAAGTCAGTTCCAGAAAAATAATTACAATTTAATGGGGAGAGTGAGTCGCTTCTGGGTTTTATTTATATCAAGTGAGCTGGAATTGTGTTACGATCATATCGTACTGTAATGGAAACGCACTTCACTCTATTCACATAATTTATACATACTACAATTCATTTAAAATAAATATTTATAAAGACTGATAAACATCTCGACAATATCCCTAAATTTGGACCGTTGAGCCGGTCTACATCCTTGGAAGAGATTACAACCAATTTTTCAAATTCTGTCGGCAAGTTGCTGCTGAGTTTTGACAAGCTGTACCGTGGACTCTCCTAACCGAAGAGTAAATCTACGAACAGTGCCCTAGAATTGTTCTTCAAGATCACTAACCTTCATCCACACGTAGGAAGGACTTTCCTACTACAATTTCTACTTTAATTTTCTCATCATGGAGAACAAACTCGAACTGATCACGTTATCATTGCTCCCACTTCTCACATATTCAGCTTACAGAGCCCGGATTATCTCTTCACTCCATGAAGCACCAGGTCTTCTCTGTTCACACATAGAACGGTGTCTTCTGAAATTCATAATGTTCATTCCAATGATTTCACGGACATCGATGTCAGCTACTGATGCCCGATGTTTCAGTTCAGTGCTGCCAAAAATCAGCTCGATTGATACTTTACCAAACACAGTGGCTGACGGTTCTTGCCGGTATTTCAGCAAGTAGGTCTCAGAATGGTCCTACCCAGGTAGCCAGGGTACGTCTGAGTGGTTTTTACGTCAGTGTTTACGTCTTTATCTCCTTTTCAATTGACGTATAAATCACTTTAAAATGCCGTCACAATGTCACAGCCTAGTGACGTCAGAAAATGACGTCATTTCTACGTTAGAAGTGACGAATATTTACATTTGAATTGTCGTCGAAACAACGTAAAGTTCACGTCAAAATAACGTGAAAATCTCGTCAAAAGATCGTATAATTCCTCTCCATAATTTTGAAAAATTCTTTGAAATAATTGGAATTGGATATTTTTTTAAAAGAATATGAAACTAAAAAACCTACACAATGACTAACCGAATGTTGATGGCAGCGGACCTCTTGAAAATTTGATTTGTTTTGGAATAGTAGGTCACCAAACAGCCATAGAGCATTGTTAAAATTGCCTTTATAATTAAGAATGAACAAGTAATATTTTATAAAACGAAAATAAAACAACTTGGTTTAAAATGATTTCTTATTGTCATTAAATGCAATATGTTCACTTAACATTAAAAAAACGAAATTATGACACAATCGTGGGAAAAGCGCCAATGATAAAGACATATTCCACAATATAATTATTATTTTCCAGGTCGATTATCGAACCGAATGATTTCTGTCCTGAATCAATGCGGCACTAAATACTCATCTACACCAAGTTAAGAGCATATCAGCCAAATACGCTATTAGAGTCTGCAGCTGAGTTGAGTATTTACCTGTACAAAATAATAAAATAACACCCCAAACACACTCAGCACCTTCATGAAGCACTGAAAACCAGTAAAACACTAAAACAGTGGCCAAATTAACCAAAGGCAAAAAAAGGAATGAGAATTTATCGAAATTATCCCCAACATACAACATGACGACCATGGCGTCGTAAACGAACGAGCCGACGACTCCGACGAGCGGACGTGCACGAGATGCGCTCTGTGATTGTAACGTTATAAAGGCTATTATTCAAAATTGTTAGTAAGATCACTAACCGACGGATGTCCCATCATTATTGGCCGATATGTTTTTTTTTCTCACACATTTTTCACCTTTTCAAATTAACATACCTACATAGTTGTACTATATAATATGTATATGAGGACGAAACTTCCATTCTTTCATTCGGGCAAAATATATTGACTGTATTCAAACTCGTGAGCGATATTTGTCAATTCGTTTAATTCCGGTTTCCGGTTTTTGACTTTATTTTGTATGTGCGTCTTAATGACGTCAATTGATGACATCTATCGATACATATGTCAGAATGAGGTGATCAAATGACGTCGTGATGACGTAATTTCAACTGACGTCATTTATTAGTGGTGTCAAAATCATGTCATATTTTGATACCATGACGTACCTGACTACAAAATTACCTTAAATCAACGTCATTATGACGTACGCTGGCTGCCAGGGTAGTCGTACCTGTCTGTATCTAGCAGCATGGTGCAAGGCCAGTTTGTTGATAAAACTTTATACGAAGGCACCTATGTTTTGACGTTGAAGGATAACTACATATGCCTTGTTTACAGGGGCTTGGTGGATACAGGACAGTGATTGATTCTTTATCGACCTTCTTTAGTTTTCCTCCGCAGGTGTAGATTTTTTGAATGGATATTTACTACGAACATGCCCATTTTTTCCACAATTCCAGTATCTTATTTGTCTTTTCTCAGACATTACCTTCATCACTTTCCTTATTGCAGCTTCAAGTGAAGCAGACTCCTGTGGGACTTCACTTTGGGTCTTGCAGGATTGTTTATCCTCAAATTCTGAAGCGTGTGCCAGTGCATCTATGAAATGTGTTGGATGAGCTAGTGATATCGCCGTAGAGATTTGCTTGATTCCTGGCATTAATTTTTCAGCTGTGAATGATATACAGTATCGGGAACTTTTCATCTGTGGTGTAGACAGAAATCTACGCGAGCAAAAAGGAACGCAACGATATGATAATACCACATAAATAAGAGAGACGCACTACTGCGCGCTTCTCCTGTTGCCTCGTCCGACGAATTAACAACTCACGTCGATATCCCTTCCTCGAGCGAGTAGAGGAGAAATTGTAATGGTCTCTCAACATATAGCAATGTTTTCTTTACGCTCTCATAAAACCACCATACCCTAGATGAAAACTTTCCGATACTGTATGTGTTCTAAGTGGATCTAATTTTAGGTGTTTTATAAGCTGTTCGTAGTGTTCTGGTTCTTGAACGTGATGGTTTTCAAAATATTTGTCTCTTCTCCACGAAATGCCAGTATTAGTGCAACAACTTTTTATTTTATTTTATCACTTATTGTTTCCTTCAATTTTCTCATTTCTTCCTCGATTTCATCTTTGAGTATATCCACCTTCGTATCCATGCTCTTCGAAGCTATTTAATCCGACCCATTGAATTTTATTGAATTTTTTTTCGAATTCTTTCAGTTTTCTTGATGTTTTTCACCCAGGTGCTTTGAATTTTTCTTAGGTTCTTCTTTTACACCATTCTTAGAATTTACTTACACATATTCAGGAAAAAAACCATCTTTATAAAATGCTAATGAGAAATCCCGATGATATCCAACTCAAACATCAATATAATAATCAAAAAAATGAATTACATAAACTAACTCAAAGTGCTAAAAAACTATATTTTCAAACTGAAATCTCAAAAAATAAAAATAAATCTGAAGGCCTCTGGAACAGTGTAAATGAGGCTTGCAATAAAACAAAAAATAAAATAGAAATTACAAAAATAAAAGTAGAAAATAATAAAATCATTACCAATAAACAAAATATAGCAAATGCATTCAACCAACATTACAGTAAAATTGGAAAAAACTTGCAGATAAAATAAAAACTCCCAATAACTTTGAGGAAAAGATTTATAGAAATGACAAAAGTATGTTCATTTATCCAACAACTGATCTTGAGGTTATAGGAATAATAGAAGAATTAAAATCAAATAAAAGCCCAGGAGATGATAACATAAACGCGGAGATACTGAAGGAAATAGCAAATGCCATAGCAGGTCCTCTCGCTCATATCACCAATAATTGTTTTGTGAAAGGAAAATTTCCAAAGATTTTCAAAAACGGTATTGTCAAACCACTCTTCAAGATCGGTGATAGACTTGAAATCAACAATTGCAGGCCAATTTCATTGATTTCGAATATAACAAAAATTATTGAGAAAATTATCAAAAAGAGAATGACACAATTTATGGAGAAATATAGTATCCTATCAGAAAATCAATATGGTTTCATAGGGGGATTATCAACAGAGGATGCATTATACAGACTTACATCGTTGATATATAAAGCACTAGACAATTCAAAGCCAACAATTTGTATTTTTGTCGACCTTTCCAAGGCGTTTGATACTGTTTGTCACGAAAGGCTATTAGAAAAATTGGAGAACATTGGCATGCGCGGTAAGATGTACGATCTCTTGAATTCCTATCTCTCTGATAGAAAACAAGTGGTAAATATTGATGGTATATTAAGTGATCAAGAAGAAGTTACCTATGGTGTTCCGCAGGGAACGGTCTTGGATCCTATTCTATTCACGATATACATCAATAGCTTGTTAACACTACAATCTGCAGGCCAAATTTTGAGTTTTGCTGATGATACAGCTATATTGTATAAATCAAACACGTGGGAACAACTCAAAATAGAAGCCGAAGTTGATTTTAAGAAAATCGTCAAGTGGTTCGAATATAATAAATTAACTTTAAATGTAGACAAAACCAAATACTTGCCATTCACCTCCTACACTAATAACCTACCAAATATGGGTCCCTTGAAAGTCAATGAGAATACATCAATATCGGAGGCTAGTACAATCAAATACTTGGGTGTGATTTTAGATCGACATATGAAATGGGATCTACATATGTCACATTTAACTAGAAAATTGCGCGGGTTCTTATCACGTTTCAAAATATTAAAAGAATTCCTCGAAATCCCACAGCTAAAAACAATTTACTTTGGATTAGTACAATCACAACTAAATTACGGAATTATAGCATGGGGCGGAGTGAACGCTAGGCACTTGAATAGTCTGAACGTAATACAGAAACATATACTGAAAATTATTTATGGTAAAAAGAGGAATTATTCGAGTAGAATGTTGTTTGAGGAAAGCGGTGTTTTCCATATTAAACAGTTATTTTACTTGAAAGTCTTTTCTAAAATTCATGAAGGCAAGATATCACTGAAAACTCTTCAACACCCATATAGTACTAGGAACAAAGAACATACCGCCTTGGTACCAATATGTAAGAAACTAGTCGGTCAGAGGCATTGCAACTATCTGGGCGCAAAAATTTGGGATTTGGTACCAGATACGATAAAACTCATAAAAAATAAAATGAAGTTTAAAAAACAAATTGAAAACTGGCTGAAAATCTTTGATGATGATATATTTCATGAAACAATGAACCAGTATAATTGAAACTGCATTATTTTTTCCGAACTTGTCATTCATTCACAGCTTTAGCACTTCGAACCTGATTATTGATATTTTTGTAATTTTGTTATTGTTATTTATCCTTGAATAATGTTACTAGTTTATTATTATTATAATTTTGTTCTATTGCTTTTGTAGTAGTTATCTAATAATATACCTGTTATGTATATTTTACTGTCCACCATCAAAATTAATTCAATAAGTTTTGTATAGGAAGTGTTCCATTCTCAGCAGGTTGGCTATACCACGCACAAGAAACTCTCTGAAGTTTCTTCTGTGGTGCCCTGTTTATTCAGGATTGTATTAGTATAAGATTATTTCAAAACTGTATATATTGATTGAATATTGATTGAATAAACATTATTATTATTATGTTCTAAAAGTTTCGTCAATCTATCGTCAAGCTATTTCTCCAGGCTCTTTGAATTTCCTTGAAATTCTACTTTCAGAGAAACAGTATATTCAAGTAGTGTAATATTTGAATTTTCTAGATGTTTATCTTCCAGACTCCTTGAATTTTGATGCAGTTCATCTTCCAATGATTCAGGATTTTCGTTGAGTATATTTATTATCGTACTCCAGTCAGTTCCAGAAAATTCTTGTGAAAAGTTTTCGGCGTTTTCTCCTTCTTGAATCAGTCCGTTTGAATGTCTTTTCTGGAGTGCGACCTTCTTATTCAGTTCTCTCTCCTCCATTTCCATTTTCAATTTCGAGACCTTCAAATCCACCAGGCGTTCTCTCATCTGTTTTACAAAAAAACAAATCCATCAGTTTGTTGAATTTTCCTCGAGAGCCACCACGGGCCACCATAACATATTATCATATTCGCGTAATACACACAACCGTCCACGCGAGACTATAAGTCCGATTCTGTATTCACTCTGACGTTCTATCTTCACTATATCTCCGTCGGGCTTGCGTTCAACTATATATGGTAGAGTTGTTGCCTTCTGGACAGCTCTTGATTCTTCGTTCACGGTTCAGGAGTTCGTATTTAGATAGTTCTAGTTGTTTCTCGAGAACCGTTGCCGTTCTAGACGTATCTAACGATATAGCGAAATGATGATTGGTGCATTGTTTACCTCAGTCCACTCTTCTTAATAACAAGTGATTAGGACCGGCTTCATTTCTGAAAACACCCATTCGAAAATGAACCCCGGTGGTTTGCTGAAATCTCTACTTCTGAGAACTGACTGTAAGTTCTGTCTATCTGAAAATAATCCCGATATAATGATCAGTTTAATTTCAATTTCGTTTCTCGATATTTCTTTTCTCTGATTCACAGTTACTTCTGTCATTGTCTGAAACTTTTAATGAGCAAAAACTGCAATTCGTCTTACATTTTAAAATTCCCAATCTGAAGAGCGAATTGATTCACAAAAGTTTGAGTTTTTCTTCGTGAGTTCATTAAATATTCATGAACAAAAAAACTAAAAGAAACTTTGACCAAGTGGGTTTTCTCTAGAAGTTCAATGATGAATGATATTAAAGGAAATAAGCCGCTCCTACTTCATAAAAATTGTTTATTTTTGTTGGTAAAGATTTTCACTCGGATAATTCTGGAAAATATTAATTCAATATTAGAGGAAAGATATATGTAATTTCGATTATTTTTTTCATGCCATGGAAGTTTATCTATACATTCTTTGTTAAAAATGAAAAACTATATCCGATGAACTCTAGATGGAGTTAGAGATCCATTGAAACAACTAGAAAACGTGTCATTCTCAAGCTTTTTATTATACAAGTGTGAAAAGTAAATGATTGAAACACCACCACACACACCAGTGCTGTAAACACCCTATTCACAATTGTATCACAATTTTTTTTTTTATGTATAATGAGAAAAATGTATTCGAAATTCCAACATACTTAGTATATATAAATCAATAAATCATTCCAATCTTCGATCAACCTATTCATAGAGTACCTTGGCGTTACTAAGGTAGCGAAGTCGGTTGTTATGGTTTTTGTTCAAACAAACATTGATCTTTTGTGGTAATTCTAATCGCATATAATCCAGTACGATTGAGTTTTAAGACGAGGATCGATTGTAGCACCACCAAACTTGGTACGCAAGTAGTTAAAACCATGATCAACACGAAAAAAAAATGTTCATCAAATTTCCATGGGTGGAACATTTTTTTTTCGTTTAAAAATAAATAAATAAATTTTTGCTGTAATCTTAGAAAGTATCACAAAAATAATTCCTTGTATTTTCGTATGAAATACCCTAGTTTTCTCAGAAACGCCGACATCAAATTACAGATTCATGCTTATCCGCCGCTGAAAGTTCTGGTGGAGCCGCATATTTGCTAAATTTTGCTAAAAATGATCGGAGAAGGAAAATGAAGAGTTCAAATCGTTTCTGAAGACTCCTACTTTCTCATGCAAATAACTTCACAGAGATGTTTGCGGATGATCCGAAAATCATGAATGATTTGGTAAAATATGGAATTATCATATTGAAGCAGCAACCCAAGCCCTCTCTGGCTATAGGCAACAATTTTAAAGTAGTGTCCCACTTATACATGCAAAAAAATACTTTGTTTTACTCCTATCTCATATTCAACTTACCGATAGAACCAGCATTCTCTTCAGTAAATGTTGAAAATAATCGCTTATTCATATTCCGCGATATGTTTAATAACACTGTTGTGAAGTGCAAACCTCAAGCTTGAAATCACATACTTAATTCTTTATGTAGGATGTGTATCAGCGATTATTTTCAACATTCACTGAAGAAACTGCCGATTATGGGTGTGTTGAAAACTGAGGCGGGAGTGAAAGCCAGTGTTTTCTTTGGCTTGTATAAGTGAGATTTGTATCATTAGTCTAAAATCGTTGCATATTATTGTGGTCCAATGAGGGTACTGATTCCTGCTTCAGTATAATAATTTCATATCAACTAAAATATCTATGACTTTCGGATCCTCCGTAAATATCGGAGAAGGGTTATGTGAAGTAGAACAAAACACATTTTAGGTACTCAGATACTCACATGTTATATTTGCATGAAGCAGTAGAAGTCTTCAGGAACGATATACACTTTTTCATTTCCTGCTATAATTTTTAGCAAAGTTATGACAAATCTTTTTTTTTTTTCTAATAATATATTATGTCGAGATGTCATGTGCCGAGTTTTAGAGTGCTACAATTCATTCTTAACTTTTTGCTCGAGTTTGTCTGTCGTTACTGGATTTATGAAAGAAACGAGATATAGAAACACTTGATGATCAAAATAATGACTATTTGGAGAAATTGATCTATATATGAAGAAAAAGGAGCCTAATTGGCAATGAATAGCATTCAACAACAGAAATACGAAGCTGACTGATTTGATTACTAACAACTATTTTGCTTCATTCGATCAATATTTGTGTTTGGCAGTGAATAAATATCAGTAACTATTGAGAATTGATAATTCACTTTTTTTACGACCACATGGAAATATGCCCATTTTATGCGCTTCATCGATCAAGAAAGTAGGCTGATTTTAAAAATTTTTCGATTTCTATATCGCGAACTGTACTGTAATGATCATTTCAGTACAGGATATTTCATTTGCCACGACTTTCATAAACTACTAGACTGTCATTTTTATGATCATAAATAATATAATATCGAACCAAGTTTGTTAACGTTCTAATAATTTCACGTTTCACATCAGTATTTACAAAATTCGTTTAAAAAAATAAGTAATCGAAAATGAGTAGTAATAGTGAGGATGATTTGACATTGACACCGCTAATTCCAATATGAAGATTGATGACAATCGAATTCTATAATTTTGAATAGTTGGCAGGAAGTTTCGATAACAGTTAATTTCATCATATTATTATGTGAGCTCGTAGCAGCGAGCAAAGAGTGAATGAACAATCGGATCTGGATAGTGGGGGTGCAGGTTCAAATCCCAATGGAACCCTTTATTTTTCTTTTATGAAATCGATTAGTTTTCGATTTTAATTATAATTTTCAGTATTTTTATCTTCAATTCCTTCTTTAGATTGTGTGTATTACGGGAATTATGACGGCAGGAATGACCCATTTTCCACTCGTAGGTATATGAACTATTATAGTACGAGCGTACAAAATTTCATATACCTACTCGTGGGAAATGTATGCCATTTCATGCTCATTGTACAATATACTATTTTGCATTGGTGTGTAAACACATTAAAATTACCACTGGTACTATTACATTTTAGTTGTCATCAGTGTCAGTAGGTTCTTTCAAAAGCGGCTCATCTATCAAAATTGTTTTCAGCTTTCGTTCCCTTACGAACGGCAGCCCTCAAAAGTGGAAACTTTTGCGAGCAAAGGATTAACGAGGTTTTACCTTTTAACGTGCGATTCTCGGGCCATCAGATAAAAATCTGTAGTCGCTAAGGATTCGAACCTAGCCGAACGCAAAAGTCTCAACCACTAAGCTACTTGGCCCTTGCATTAATCATGAAGATGTTCCTTTTAATGTGATTGTTGTGAAATAGCATTCACCCACTCACGTGCAGTATAAAGTGCAGGTACTAGTGTGGTAAAGTTACGGCATCGCACGCTTTTCTGATATATTAGACATTAACTTGATTTTCCACAACCGCAATGAAATGAAACAGTGGAAGATGAAACAAAAAAGCAGTTGCATTCGTGATGCATTTGCAATACGCTGCAAACTACACATTTCAATCTGCTTTTGATATTTCGATTTTTTTTTGTCATGGTATTGTAATAAGCTGGAGGCTGTCTACTACTCGTGTACGTTTTTCGTTCGCTCGTGAAGAATTCATTGTGTCACCGACTATGGACACAGAGAAGCCATCTAGAGGCAACCCGCCGAAACCGAAGGCCGTTCTAAAAAAAAATTAGATACATCGAGAACTCTATTGGAAGAAAAAATACAGAACCCGTAACCAGAAACGGCAGTTATAGTTCAACAAAGATAGTTGTTAGACAATTCATCGTTGACTTAGACGAAATCAGAGTTGCATACATAGTAGTAATTTGAATTAGTCTGTGAATATAAATTGGTGATTCTACTAGTGAAAAATGAATTAGTTTGAAAGGTGGAAAGAAATTGTCATTACAACTGGTGTTTGACAAATTTCCGTATTAAAATGAAAAAATTTCCAGGCTTTAGGTCCAGTTGTTTTCTTACGGCAGTATAGGTATATCGAATTATCGACTCTTAAATTTTGTCGTATACGAGTAGTGCCCAAAAATATGGATTAGGGGAGTAAAGTACTTTTATTTGTGAAAATATCTGAAACTGTCAAAACAATAGTAATTTATGTATCAAGTGAGTAAAGTGATACTTTTTTTTACGAGTAGGAAATATTGACGCACGACGCCGTAGGCGGAGTGTGGCATTCCTACGAGTGAAAAAAAAAACACTTTACGAGTTTCATACAGTATTTTTTCTACAACTATCAAAAAAAAATAACCATTTCATATTTTTTTGCAAATATTAAATGAATTTGGTATATTTTTATTGATTCATTATTCGAACAAAGTTCGAAGAGTATGCCGGAGAGTTGAGTTTCAAAAAATGAAACGAATAATTTCGACAGAGTCGAAATCTCTTTCTCTTCACACTATCCCGCAAAATGAAAAATTTGAAGTGAATAATAAAATTCATCGAGGTCAATATTATTATTATTAATGTTGACTTGACTTTCGATTAACTAGTCCATCGAAGTAACTTTTCATTTTCTTAGATTTGTATTCAAAATTAATAAACAATCCTCGTGAAGCAACGAATACCTTTTTCTTTCTTTGAACTATGTCAAAAGAATCTCATATTTGCACTATCCACGATTTTCTCCGTTCAATCTTCATCACTTTTCATTTCTACTTAAATTTAATTTATAGTTATCAAGAATTCGTTATCTGGATAGATGCCCAATTTCATAAATTTCATTAATTATTGTTGTCAACTAGTTTTCGACGGCCAAACAGCCATAGCTACCTTGGATTACCTAGTGTAGATTAGGTCCAATAGTTCCTTTGAGGTATATGCTATTATTTTGAATATATTTGCCGCGATAATTTGGAATTTTGATAATACTTATTTAATAGTAAGAATGCTAAGAATATTATTGGTGAAACATTTGTATATCAGATATTGATAGGTTATTAGTTGCCAAAGAAAATGAGAACTGGCTTTATTTCGTTATTATTCGGATCTGTCACTGTTGTTGCATGAAACTGTCGGTTGCCTAGCAACAGCCGTTAAAAAAAGTGCACTTTTTTACGCTTTTCCGTTTAATAATGAAATCGTATGTTGATAGTGAAATATTGTAATACTTTACGCACACAAACCATACAAAAAAGTGGACTTTCTTTGACAGTTGTAGAAAAATATATATTTTTTACCTTCACAAATCTGCTATTGATGAACTCTTTTGAAGATGTTCCAGAATTGTTTGGGAGTTGAAAGTTTTTGAAAATGTTTCTTATTCATAGACCTAAGGGACCCATACCTAAAAATCTTAGTTGTCAATCTTAGTTGTCAATTTTAATTGGACAACTGAAATTGTGCATTGTGTAGACAATACCGTCTCCCAAAAGGCCTACTGAGTGAAATCGTATCCCAAAATCTGTCATCATCTTCCGGAAAGATAATTGTTCAACATTTTTCTTCTATGACATTTACAAACCCCGGAAAGATTGAAACCATCCTTCATATTCGTTAAATTAAAAGCTGATTTGAATATTTCAGCATTTATACATACCACTCCACATGTTTTTATCTGAAACAGATCCAGAGATTATGCAAATTGCATCCAGGGAGAACTGAATATATGATTCCATTATCATTTATCCCAAATTCTACCTTTCTGGTACATAAAACAATGATTTTTCTGCCAGACCAATTTTTGCAAATTCAACCAAGACTAAAAGAGCGACGAATTAAAATAAGCGAATGAACCAAGGGTGGTTGTTTATATTTGGAATAAACGGATTTTTATATTTACGTTTTAGGAGGGTGTATATACGACTGGAAATAAAAAATAAAATGGGTTTACAGAAAATTTGTCCCAGAGTGATCTGATTCAGTTTGAGGTCTTTCACCCCAAGGGATGAATGTTGCTTGATGTTTTACTTTCGGTTTCAGATCCAATGTGTGGAAACTTGTAAAATGACGGATCTTCTCAGGAACTGTGTATTTTTCAATTTGGAGTGTATAGAGTCTGTTAACTCAAAATAAGTGTGAACTCCTTCCTCTGCATGGTCAATCAACGGTAACAAATAGGGACTGAAGGGGCGGGGATAAGCGCAGTGGATAGCGTACGAGTCTGGTGAGCGAGAGGTTCAGGTTCCGTTCCCAGCAGGGACATTTTTCCTTTTTCTGAATGATTGGATATCGTTGCTGACTGGAAAAAAATTTCCACGATTCACTGTTGCGTAAATAATTAACGGTGGTGCTCCTGAGGTGGCGTATGGACTTAGTAACAATGACCATAGATCTTGGTTTCGGTTTTAACACCGAACAGGGTGACTAGAAAGGAATGAAATGAACTGGAATTTAGGAGCATTTCTCGAATAAGTTCATAGAAAAAAACTGAAATTATACGAATATGAAGAAAACCTCCTCGATATACAAAAAATAGCTTATCGGGATATAATTTCAATTGCGAATCAGTTCAAGTATGTACAGTACGCAACAAATATACATTTGTGAAACCTACTTGGCCCCTATCAGATACACTGATTGACTTTCAGTTTTTTGAAAAAAAACGCAATTTTGAAAATTAGCAAAATCTCAAATGTTACATTTTTCGGTATATGAGTATCATTTGGATGACAATTTTTAAGGAGATCGTTGCTGGAGCTCAATAAACAATATAAAGTTGAGAAAACTTCGAATTATTTGATAATTCTACAATAATAGATTTTTATCAATTTTTTTAATAAATTTCAAATTTCGTATATCAGAAAATTCCGGTTGTTATAAAGATGACCTCAGCAATACAATGACTGACCAAACTATTGAAAACTGACAACAGATGGGGGCTAAGTAGGTTTCAAGACCGGCCTAGATTGATGACATATATTTTTGAAAAATCACAAAAATACTTAGTATACTTAGTATAATAAACAGCAAGTTTAAAAAAGCAAAGTTTTACTAAATGAGTATAGCTTTTGTGTACGAGCGAGCACAGCGAACGAGTAACTTAAAAGCTATATGAGTTCAGTGAATTTGCTATTTTCACAAGAATTTTATTTACTTCTTTTTCGTATTGTGTGTTAGTAATTATAAACAAATGATCATAGATATAAAAGCATTATAAAATTATATTGCACTCAACAATTTCACGTCGAGTGCAATAAACAATTTTTGCACGAGTTGCATACAACATTTTTTCTACGTTCATGCAAAAAGCAAAAAATTATTTATTATTAAGGTACGGCACTAGGTGTTGGAAAATGAAAAGCGCAATTTAATTAATTGATTATTACTATCGATTTGCATTGAAACAGATCACTATCATCTATTTTCTATTAATAGTACTCATTTTAAAACTTTCAATTCTGTTATTGTCAGAAATAATTTTTGACTGAAGTTTCTATAACCACAGTTGCATTATAAAAATTAAAAAAAAATAGAAGCCGTGAGCGCGTATGTTATCACGAGGTGTGGTCATAGTACAGACAGTTTGCCGTACGCAGGTAGACGGTTTAGAACAAATCGGATCATTTTGATTATGGAGTTTTTCTCGGGAAGGCATTGTTTGTTTAGCTCTTGCTGCTAACATTAATGATAATAATATAAAATATGTTTAAAACGTATTGCCAATCTCACAGAATATCTGCTAAATATGTAGTGGGTTTGAGCACTTATGTTTGTCATGATGATAGCATGTTGAAGTTGAATGACAGATGAGTGCAATAAAGACTTTATTGAACTAGTGCAATAAAGAATTTCTTTTTCCACTAAATATAGTTCAATAAAGTTTTGCTTTGTGCATGAATGTAGAAAAACAATATTAACGCTCTGACACTATAATGTTATGAATTTATAATTTATTTGTAGATATGTCATTGTCATAGCTCAGTAAAAACTAGAGTATAGTTAACTATATCACGTAATCCCACCAATCGAAGAACAAAGAGCCTGTACGCAATATTTTTTAGTTGTTGCGAACTTTTGGAATGTCACAGTTACAGGATTTTCCTGAATGTCATGAACAAACGGAAAACGGTGGTTCCTTGGCTCATTTTATGCCTGAAAATTTATGTAAACAAAGGTCCGAAAACAATCCACAGGGTTTTGAAAAAAAAAAATATTTAAATATTTTTTATTTACTATCACTAGTTACATCTTGTAAAATGATGAAGATTCACATGTTGAATTGGGCGTACTTGACAAAAGGAAATTATTTCAGAACAGGAAAAATAAATTATAATTAATCCAGCCTTCAACTAAGCCATTGCATGTATTGTATGTGTGTATTGTATAATTGGGTAATTTTTGCGAGAGAATATTCCATATTTTGGCGTGGTCTTCGTCGGGTAAAATCTCCAAACGTTTCAACTTCAACTGTCGAAGTCATCCTCAGTAGCGTGATAGACGTACTCTTCTTGACGTATCAACTGAAACTTTTCTTGCTGCAGTTGCAGTTGAAACGTTTGAAGATTTGAACCAGAGGAGACCACGGCAAAACCTGGAAACCAACCAAAACATTGACGCCAGCCGTGAAAGGCTACCTTCTAATGTGATATTTTTGGTCACATGAATTTCAAGTTATGTATCTTGAAAAGACTATTCCTATTGAAAAAAAATGTATTGGGTCAAACACAGTTCCTTGTGGTATTCCTATTATAACAATTAACTCATAACTCGGATAAACAATTCCGAACAAGTGCTCATTGTACTTATTTATCTGAAGTTTACTATGAGAAACTGTATCAGATGCCTCCGCGAGATTAACGAAATGCATTTCGTGAACTCGTCCATGGTATTTACAGTTTGCTCCAAGAGATCAAACAGTTGCATCTTTTGTGTTTGAAGCCATATTACTTTTATCTGTGTGAAATTATTGGCCTCGAAAACATCTGCCTTTTTGCTCTTTAAAGTTTCTTCGGATATCTTAGTGAAATTGATTATTGCTAGAATTGGTGTATAGTTTGTTGGTTAACTGGTATCACTAGTCCTATACAGATGTCCAATTTTGTGAAAACCAGTCAGGCCCATAATGAAACAAGTTTTAGTACACTAAAAGTTGATAAATAGAACTACTCTTGCGAGTGAAGTAATCTCATCGTACTATTATAGTTGCACAACCCAAAATTAATTAAGATTAATCGTCGGTATACTTCAATCTATGATTAGCTGGATGCTTTATCAGCATCACATTGAGACTGACATTATCATAGGCACCCTCAAACGTGAATAAGATAAGCAATTATGCGGTTTAATCTATAACGGCCTTTGACGATCTTAATTAATCATAGCGGTATGTTGAATTGGTCAGTAGAAATAGACAATCAAGTCATAATAATTTCAAAAGTTTTCAAACTTTGTTCAAGTGAATGGTTTATCGAGAATAATTCTCAGTTTGCAACCTCTTCCCAAGTACGGAACATTGTCAAAATGGCAATTAACTTGAATTTTTTTCTATACTCGTTGAGAAAACTTCAAAAGTTGTGCAAACTTAGAGTAGTATTGAGTATTTTATTTTATATTACGAATCAAGTTTGCAACCGAATCAGGTATACGGATTTTTTTTATCGAAAACCATTGTTTTTCTTTGCTATACCATAAGAGAAAATTCCAAAAGTTCTGCAAACTTGACAGATACACCGGAAAAATATTCCGAAGGGTTGTGCAGATTTGCAACCTTTTACGTTGACCGGAAAATGTTTTTTTTTTCAATTCGTAGTAGTTTTTTAATCAAATTTGAATTGTTGAAAATTTTTAAAACATCTATTCTGGTGCATTATTTTGCAACCTTGTAAACGATCCGGAACCTCATGCAATTTGCAAAAATATAATTTGTAAATTAATTATATTATTCGAAATTGAATGAAGATCCGGATAGTGTACAAGTTATGCAAGGTTGCAAATTTATAAATGCATCAGAATAGATGTTTTCAAAATTTCCAAAAAAGTTTCAAAACTTTTGCAATTATTTCGAGACCACTTTGATCAAAAAAATGACCACGGATTAGGAAAATATATGTTCCGGCCAACGTAACAAATTGCAAATCTACACAACTGGTTTTCCGATGTATTTGTCAAGTGTGCAAAATTTTTTGAATTTTCTCTCATGGTATATCAAACAAAACATTATAGGTCGATGAAAAAAATGTTCCGCGTGCACTTGAATCGGTTGCAAACTTGATTCGTGATGTAAAATAATATATTCAATGGTATTTCAAGTTTGCAGAACTTTTGGAATTTTCTCAACGAGTATACAGCAAAATTAAAGTTAATTGCCATTTTGATAATGTTGCGAATTTCGAAAGAGGCAAACTGAGATTTATTGCCATCCACGTGATAAAAGTTTAAAAACTTTTGGAATTATTGTAAAATTTTCGATTTTTCACATTATCACATTATCAAATTATCACATTTAACTACAGCAGTGCAGGAAGTTTAAGTGTTTTGAAAAAAAAAAATTTAATGTTAATTTTTTTTTGTAATTTCGACAACCTGTATCTTAGAGGAGATGCATTTTAGAATATACACCCCAGGTAAGAAATCTGTAGGCGCAGTTAATTGGTCTTATTCTGACTCACCCTGTTTATATTTCTCTTATGTTCTTATCACTAGCTGACTTATACTCCACCACTTCCTAGCCAGCTGACTTTTTTTCTCCGAAGTATTATTTCGAGAATAATTAAACCAATTTTCAATTGGGAGGAAATGATCAAAAATATTTTTTTTTCTACGAGCGTGTGCAAAGTAGTACTTTTCTGCATATATTTTAGTGCGTGAAGTTACACTTTTCCGCACGCCGTGCGGAAGAGTAAAACTACTCACAAATCACATTGGTAGGGAAAATTTATATTGTTATATATTATTATATATATTATATATATATATATATATATATATACTAATTAAAGTTAATTACACATAAACTGCAGACTGAAGACGAAAGGAGAACAGCAAAATGAAACACATATATTTTGCAAGGAGTAAAGTTTTAGTCTGTTCCAACCAGAACCAACTAACCTTACGAAGAAAGGAATGGCGACCGTTGAATATGATTTCAAGTGTTGAATTAGCAGGAATTCGGTCGAAGTGTTGAAGAAAATCAATTATTAAATTGTCGACGTTTCGAAACTTTATTGTTTCATCTTCAGGACACTGAAGTATAAACAAGAACATACATATTAAAATGGTATTCTAAAAGGTTATTTTGATCAAAACGAAATAAATTATGTAAAATAACAATCGTTGAAAAATAAAACGCTTCGTAGATATATAGGTGCAATCAAATTGAAATTTTACAATTCGACAGAAGTAATTGATTCATAGGTCTGTTCTAAGCAGTTCGAACTAATCTTAGGTAGACACTCGGGCGTAACAAGAGAGAGAAAGGGACAAGATTTTTCAGCCACTGAAATTTATCAATAGCAACGTGAAGAAATTACGTTTTCCTGCGTGCGGAAAAGTAACTTTTCCGCACGATTTATCATTTTGAAAGTTGTACTTTTCCGTACGATTGAAAATCGTGCTAAAAAGTTACTTTTCCGCACGATTTTTACTTTGACGTACGATTTTTACTTTTCCGCACGATTTTTGTATTGTTGAAAATGAGGATATTAGGACTAACTAAATAATCTATGAAACTGTTCTGTCTTATTAGTCATTTTGTAGCATTGTTTTAAAAACTTGTTTATTGAAAACCTTGTTTTTTCATAAATAAGATGGACAAAAACACTCGTAGGAAAAATATTGTACCCAACTCTTACGGAAAATGTCTTTTCCGTCCTTAACGGCTTGCCCGAACTCCGCTCCGCGTCGTTCGTGCAAATGCCGTCGCGTGCGGAAAAGTACTACTTTCCGCACTTGTTAGGTAAATAACTATACCATCAGCGCGGCACCACGAAACAAAAATTTCAGCATTGCGCCGAACATCGTGAATATGTGGTCATAGATATATTTTTGCACAACCGTCAAAAAAACTTGACATTTCTGCATCTCTATTGATGCGTGAATGTTTACTTTTTTCTACTGCCAAAATAATTCACAAAATGAACATAAAATATTAAATTTGAAAGATTAGTTTTCAACAGAGGCAATTATTGATTGATTATTCATCATAAAACCATTTAATTTATTGGAATAATAATTGATAGTGAAGTTTGAACAATTACTTCCAACATAAATTCCCGAACATGTTCCATGTTGCTGCTGATCAAAAACGTTACATATTTCTTGAAGAGTTGATTCCACAATTTTATCAGATATTTTAATTTGTTTGGAAGAAGATGGACCATTGAATACTTTGTTGGAAATCCCAATTTCCACATTTTTAGCCACCGTGACGTTTTATGGATGTAATGTTGCCCCCTGCATTGGCCAGAAGAGTTACAGAACTTCTCCTGAAACAGTTACCTGTGCAGTGGCGTAGCTAACTTTCAGCGAGCCCCCCGCAGGGACCTGCTTGCGCCCTTATCCAACCCAATTTCTGGTTTCCTTGCGGCCCCCCGCGACGCAGGGGTTGCGGGGGTGTTAGCTACGCCCCTGGACCTGTGTAGCTGTTATACATGTCTTTTCCAAGCCATATGTCAACATTAGTAACAACAAGCTCCTATCAACGATAACGCCATTTAAATATTTTACTTTTTTTCAGCAAATTACAAAAAGTTATTTTCTACTTTTCATTCAGATGTCTTGTATAATAAATGAACCAAAAAATTAATTTTGTATTTCAGAGATCACCACCGGCGCACTTCAAAAGAGTACAGGGGGAGAAAAGGGGGCATGACTCCTGTAGATTCTCACAAACATTTGACATATCCATTGATGTAAGCCCTATAGCGTAACCTGTATTTTCAATTATCTCAAAAACTGCACGATCTATAAAGAAAAATAAAAAAAAATCTTGAAATTTCAACACCCTGTAACGAAACGTTTGCGGACCTATATTTATATAAACTCTTAGTCGTTAAATAAGCCAAGAAATTCCCCTCTTTAGGATGTACATCATGTTTAGGAAAACCCTGTATGAGGACGACTACAACGGAGAAACTGGCCAAAAAGGAATATTCTCAGGATTATTCCCTTTCATTACAGATAAATGTGTCTGTAACCAAGAAAACTGCAGAGGAATAAAATGAAATATTCAGATTCCATTTCAGGATCAGGTTCTCCCCAGTAAGGGTTCGCTTTATGCATTTTAAAAAGGTTGAAGAGAATATTTAGGAATGAAAATAGGGACCAGTTCTTTTGATACGTAGCGGGATAATTTTTGTTCGATGTTTTATTTATTTTTTCGTTTGTATTGACGATCATTATTTATTCACTATATTTGTTCATCTGATATTCCATATGACCCACCAGAAATGTAGCTTTTCACAATGTAATGATTACTTGCTTTTTGAAAGAGATGAACATTTAATATTCATTTTCGAGTTTGAGTTACAAATTATATGTGTATACACATATATACACAATGATGGAGAATTTTGGGATGAAACCAGAAATGATATACCTGTCTAGTTCCTAAATTGTAGGTAGTGACTCATCGGTTGTACAGTTCATAATTCATACAGTATCGAAAACTTTTCATCTGGGGTATGGTGGTTTTATGAGAGCGTGAAGAATAGCTTGCTATGATATTGAGAGAGCATTACAATTCCTCCTCTACTCGCTCGAGGAAGGGATATCAACTGAGCTTTTGATACAGGAGAGGCACGCAGTAGTACGTCTCCACGAGAATGATTTTCAGTAATACCTCACCAAATACGCTCTTTTTCTAAGAAAACGTGGTTTAACGCCGACGTCATATTTAATTCTCGCGCTAACCCATCACTGCACGTTCAGACAGGGCCGAAAATTAGGTTTGTCATAACTTTGTTAAAAATTATAGTGAAAGGAAAAGAAAAAGTGCATATCGTTCATGAAGACTTCTACTTCCTCATGCAAATATAACATGTGAGTATTTGAGTACCTAAAATGTGTTTTGTCCCACTTCACATAACCCTTCTACGATATTTACGGAGGATCCGAAAGTGATGAATATTTTGGTTGATATGAAATGATTATACTGGAGCAGGAATCAGTACACTCTTTGGATCATATGCAACGATTCAAGGCTACTGAGACAAGTCTCACTTATACACCTGACTTAGTGTTCAACTCACCCATAAACCCGGTAATTCCTTCATTAAAAATTGAAAATAATCGCTTATACACATCCTACATAAAAAATGAAGTATGTGATTTCAAGCTTGAGGTTTGAAGAGGTGCGCCGGTGGTGATCTCTGAAATACAAAATTAATTTTTTGGTTCATTTACAAACTCTTTTGTTTTTTGTAGTTTTTGTGTATCTACGACAGTTTTTGAGAAAAAAAATAAAAATGAATTTTTGTAATTCGCTAAAATTTAGTTAATTCGCCAATGTCTGCTAAAAATTAAAGCTGAAGGCTTTTGCAACAACGATTTATTATACAAGACATCTGAATGAAAAGTAGAAAATGACTTTTTGTAATTTGCTAAAAAAAAGTAAAATATTTAAATGGCGTTATCGTTGATAGTAGCTTGTTGTTACTAATGTTGACATATGGCTTGGAAAAGACATGTATAAGAGCTACACAGGTCCAGGGGCGTAGCTAACAACCCCGCAACCCCCGCGTCGCGGGGGGGCGCAAGGAAACCAGAAATAGGGTTGGATAAGGGCACAAGCAGGTCCCTGCGGGGGGGCTCGCTGAAAGTTAGCTACGCCACTGCACAGGTAACTGTTTCAGGAGAAGTTCTGTAACTCTTCTGGCCAATGCAGGGGGCAATATTACATCCATAAAACGTCACGGTGGCTAAAAATGTGGAAATTGGGATTTCCAACAAAGTATTCAATGGTCCATCTTCTTCCAAACAAATTAAAATATCTGATAAAATTGTGGAATCAACTCTTCAAGAAATATGTAACGTTTTAGATCAGCAGCAACATGGAACATCTTCGGGAATTTATGTTGGAAGTAATTGTTCAAACTTCACTATCAATGATTATTCCAATAAATTAAATGGTTTTATGATGAATAATCAATCAATAATTGCCTCTGTTGAAAACTAATCTTTCAAATTTAATATTTTATGTTCATTTTGTGAATTATTTTGGCAGTAGAAAATAGTAAACATTCACGCATCAATAGAGATGCAGAAATGTCAAGTTTTTTTGACGGTTGTGCAAAAATATATCTATGCCCACATGTTCAAGATGTTCGGCGCAATGTTGAAATTTTTGTTTCGTGATGCCGCGCTGATAGTATAGTTATTTACCTAACAAGTGCGGAGTTCGGGCAAGCCGTTAAGGACGGAAAAGACATTTTCCGTAAGAGTTAGGTACAATATTTTTCCTACGAGTGTTTTTGTCCATCTTATTTATGAAAAAACAAGGTTTTTAATAAACAAGTTTTTAAAACAATGCTACAAAGTGACTAATAAGACAGAACAGTTTCATAGATTATTCAGTTAGTCCTAATATCCTCATTTTCAACAATACAAAAATCGTGCGGAAAAGTAAAAATCGTACGTCAAAGTAAAAATCGTGCGGAAAAGTAACTTTTTAGCACGATTTTAAATCGTACGGAAAAGTACAACTTTCAAAATGATAAATCGTGCGGAAAAGTTACTTTTCCGCACGCAGGAAAACGTAATTTCTTCAAGTTGCTATTGACAAATTTCAGTGGCTGAAAAATCTTGTCCCTTTCTCTCTCTTGTTACGCCCGAGTGTCTACCTACCTATCTACCTACCTACCTATATATATATATATATATATATATATATATATATATATATATATATATATATATATATATATATATATATTTGCAGGATATGAATAAGCGATTATTTTCAACATCTAGTGAAGAGAATGCCGATTTTATGGGTAAGTTGAAAATGACGCAGGAGTAAAACAAAGTGGGACCTGTCACACTACTTTAAAATTGTTGCATATAGTCCAAAGAGGGTATGGATTGCTGCTTCAGAATGATAAATCCATTTTTACTAAATTATTCATGATTTTCGGATCATCCGCAAACATCTCCGTGAAGTGCGACAAAACACATTTCAGGTACCCAAATACTCGCATATTATATTTGCATGAGAAGGTATGAGTCTTCAGAAACGATATGAACTTTTTCTTTTCTTCTCCAATCATTTTTAGCAGAATTATGACCAATCAAATATTCGGCTCCGCCAGAACTTTCAGCGGCGGATAAGGGTGAACCTGAAACTTGATGTCGGCGTTTAATCACGTTTTTTGAGAAAACTAGCGCTTTTCATAAGAAATTACTAGGAATAATTTTTGTAGAAAATTAAATTGTTTTTCATCCTGAGTTTTTTTTCGATAAATCATATACTTTCCAAGATTACAGCAAAAATCTATTATATATTTTTATACAAAACAAATAAAATTATGTTCCACCCCTGGAATTTTGGTGATTTTTTTTCGTGTTTATTATGGTTCCAACTACTAGCATACCAAGTTTGGTGGTGCTACAATCGATTCTTGTCTCAAAACCCAATCGTACTGGATTATAAACATTGTGAAACACTTTTGTCTGTCAAAATTGAAGGTTTCTGTATAAGTACAATAAAGAAGTAGTGCATATAACAAATCCGTTCAAAGAATAACTCTTGATTAAAACTCCCCTCCCCATAAAACAAAACATTTATTTGTTTATATACTGGGTGATTAGTGTAGGAAGTACAACTTCATCGATATTATTTATTGGTAATTTCCATCTCCATTCCAAAATTTCAATGAGAACAGATTGAACATACGCTGAGGTAATGAGCTCAAAACACTGAATGAATGAGCAATTCTAATTGCTGAAAACAACTGAATTCATGGTATAATTCATGAAACACCATTGCCAACGTAAATATGGACTTGAACAATAATTTTTGATTGTTTTCGGGGGTGATATCATAAAAGTTTAGATTCAGCCGGATATTTTTCATGATTGTTTTCGAACACTTACTTTCATAAACAACTGGATGAGCCCTTTCGATTTTTTTTTGTAGGTAATTGAAACAAAACAAGTGTTAATTAAAAAGATATTTTAATGATTATAGAACAAAAGGTGAGTACTGTTGGAAAGTTAGAACAGGGAATCTTAGCAGTATATGGATGGTCGGGATAAAAATCAAGACAACTCGGTAAAAGTTTCGGAAGGAGAGTGGGGGTAGCTAAGTATGCGTTTCGACGGTTAACATAAATTTTGGTTTTTGCGATTTGTTTAAATATGCATCCCGTATGAAAAGGTTGTAGATAATTGAAAATTTCAAAATTTTTATATGAATCATTTTTAAACATTACCTCAAAATTGATGAAAAAAAACTCTAAAAATCCGTTTTTTCAAATTAATATCTCTCGAATTTTTTTTTTCACGAAACTAGGTGAATACGTCCTTTTTGTGTTTAAAATAAAGTGTAATTTTTTCAAACCAATATATTTACTTTCAATTGCATACAAATTTAAATGAAACAAATCCCAATCTTTATCAGTGCATTCAACTATTCTTTGATAGTTCTGAATTTCATGAAAACCTGGTTTAAACAATAATTTTACTGTTTTGGTTCCAGCGCTGTTTTCTGTGAACTCTTTGAATTTTAAATTGTTGTTTAAACAATATTTTCGGTTATTTCAAGTTCATGGACCGTTAATGAGAAAGGCAACTTGCACCACCATCGCCCGCACTTAACATGGGAGTTTTCACACCTTGCTGAACACAGAAATATCAACGTCGAATTTTCAGGCCACTCAAACCATTACGAAAAGTTAGTGTGTTTGGCCTCATCCCTGAAAAATAGAAACTTTCCACAACAAGAAAATTACGAAAATTTCACTCGACGCGCGTTTCTCCAATGAAGTTGGCATTCTCAGGAGTTTGAAGTTTCGACTTCGTTTCGCGAATGAAGTGAGCATCCTTTGGAGTTTAATGTTTTAAGGCCTGTGGATAACAAATTTATGGGCAAAACGTACGTGAAATGTTGGTTTTTTGATAACTGGACTCAACCTTACATTCAATATTCAATTTATTATTAAACTGATTAAACTGAAAATTTTTATAAGCTTCGCCATTAAATGCCAATTCATCGCGCATGGCGCTGTGCCCTTCTTATCGTGAACGGATACGGATAGACTCTGGTGTAGTATTTATAATATAATAATAATACATTTTTAGCAACTTTTCATGTTATATATTCTTTCAATAATTTAATTTTTAGTAATATTATTCAATTTAATAAATAGTAAATATTAGCCAAAAACAAAAAAGTAGTTATTTATCACTTCTCACAGCAAGTAAAAGTATCATTTATATTTGTATAATCTATCGATGCATATCATTTTGAATCTGGTAAATTGAAAAAATGACAATATTTTTCGCTTGTTAAAATTTACTTGTTTACAATCCTTCTCCACTGGTTAATGTTCTTCAAATATTAATGATTTAAATAATATTAAAACATGTTTTTCGTAATTTCTTAGGTACTCCTTAATATTTATAATTTTTTTATTTAAAATTTAAATATTTCATTTTCTATATATGGTGCCATCTGCAAAAGTTGTTGCTTTAAAAAATATTACATATCTAACATTGGTCTGTTACCAGAAAAAAAAAAAATAAATGAACCTCCAGAATTTCGTCTTTGTTGTTGCAAAGTTCATCTAGTTTTTTCATTTCATTATTAAACTGAATCGTATTTTCATTGTATGAACGTTAATACGTTCAGTAAAGAATAAACGTATTTCTCCTATACTCGTAGGTATGCCTTTTTTAACAGATTTTTATCCCGTTACCTGCAGATGAGTTCGAAATATTTTGATGTATGTAGTTTTCGAGCAAATAATAATTTTTCGCAACAATCTTTCAATTAATTTCATAAATTTCACATTCTATATTTTCACCATTAGACGTGTAATAAACCAAAATAACGAAATTCACAACAAAACATCGCAACATTCATTGATATATCGCAATAATCTTATAAAGAACCCGAATTCATCATTCAGTGTGCTGTCCTTCCTGTTCTATACAAATTATAGTCCTTTCATTCACAGACTTTATGACATTTTTAATAAAACGAGGAATATCTGAATTATAAATGTACGAAAATCTGTACACAAAACAAATAATTTGACATCAACCAAAACTGAAAATTTGTTTCAAAAGCCTACTAAAGAAAAATTCCATTTCGATTCGACAATAATTATTGTACCTACTATTTTCTTCCCGAGGTTACATTAATCTGGTATTGTTTAAAATCACGGAATTTTATATGTTTGATACAAATCGCCATAACGTTTTTTGAATAGTTAGGAAACTGTAGGTCATTGTTTAGTTTACAGAAAATTATGATATTTCGGCTTCGTTAGTAACTGAATTATTGGTCAGGAAAATAATCAAACTGGATAAAAATCTGATAAAAAAAGAAATACGAGTGTAATAAGAATGAAAAGAAATTCTTTCATTCAATCACTGATATATTAACGTCCATATATTGAAAATCCAAATCAGTTCAACCAGGAAATGAAAAAACTAGATGAACTTTCCAACAATAAAAACGAATTTCTGGAGTTGCATTTATTTATTTTTCTGGTAACATAACAATTTGGGTATTTTCTGGGCAAGATATGACGTTAAGTCTCGTATTTATCAAAATCATGAAATTTGAATCATTTTTCGTTCGAATCGACAAAAACAAAGATTCGAAAAATTGAAAAAATTGGAAAAAAATCTAAAAAATGTTAAATTTAAAAGGTTTTGAGTAGCACATGACAAAACAGAAGAGACTGTTTTTTGTTCATTTTTCAAGCACAAACTTACTGCGGAGTCAAGTTTTCGTTACATTTGTTAATAAAAACAAATAAAATGGCAACACTGTGCTGACTGCATTAGCGAGAACACAGTGAGAATGAGGTTAGTTTTTCAATATAAAAATGGCGAAGAGGCTGAAGAAAGATCGCCGCCGCGTTGCATAAAAGTAAAAATATCTAAAATGATAAATAAGTTAAGGCATCGCACGTTATGCTCGTTTATATTGTCAAAAGTAACAATGTACAAAGTGTAAATAGTGTAAAAATATACATAGTGTAAATATACAGTCCAAACGAATCGAAGCATTTATTTTATTCACCAAGCAAACGAACCCAAGAGACATTCAACACGATCATACAGAGTGGTCCAACGAAAAGTATGCACCTAGCTTTTCTCCTTTTTTTGGAATTCATAGCAAATATACTCGGACACGTGAAGTGTGCCTTTGAGGGGGACACATTTTAGATATATTTTGCAACTTGTGTCTTTAACCCGCTAGCGAGGGGGTGTTACAACCCTAAAATTTTAAATGGAACGTGGGGTCGAGTGATATATCATTTGAACGGGCATAAAATTATCTTTCCAATGATACCCTATTTGTTGAAATTTACTGAAACAATTAATGCGAAAACGGCTTTAAGAACATTAACCCGATAATTTTGGTACTAATGAAATATACAAATCAGTTTTGGTTACTAGGAATCAGGATAACGACAATCATTTCTAAATTACTTCATTTTGCCGAATGCAACATTCCAATGATAATTGTTTGTTATCACAACTAAATTCCCCATTTATCGTTTTCGTGATTTTGACGAAAACGACTGCAGATAAGTCTAAGAAAAAAACTGCAGATATGTGTAACATTTGTTTTAAAATGAGTGTACATTTTATTCGAATGGAGCTTTGAATAGGCATAATTGCCGTTACTGGGATGACAGTAACCCATATTTATTCCGTGAGGTTCATTCCCAGGCCCCTCAAAAAATAAACATATTAGGAAGTCATATCATAGGACCACTTTTCATTCTTGGAAATTTAAATGGTGAAATCTACCTAAACATGCTTGAAGACGCAATTGATCCTTTCATCACACAAATAATAGAAGATGACCAAAATCATAATGCTGATCGGCTTCATTTCCAGCAAGATGGAGCACCTCCGCACTATTTTGTTCCTGTTCGAGAATTTGTAGATAACCGGTTCCCCGGACAGTGGATTGGCAGGAGAGGCCCAATGGAATGGCCTGCCAGGTCACCTGATTTATCGCCTTTGAACTTTTTTCTATGGGGACACTTGAAAAATAAATGTTTTGCTACGAAGCCCGAGTCCATAGAAGATATTCGCCAACGGATTATAGCAGAGTGCAGAAGCATAACACCTGATTTGCTACAAAATGTTAGACATAGATTTGAACAAAATCTGTATTATTGTATGGAAGTAAATGGGTCACAATTTGAACACTTGTTGAAGTAACATTTCAATGAATCAATTCAACAGCTTGTTTTTTTTTTACAAAGCGCTATTACAAGTAACAAATATTGAAACGTACTAAGTACTACTTGTTCATGTTTCAATTCCTAGTAACCAAAACTTATTTGTATTTTTCATTAATACCAACATTATCGGGTTCATGTTCTTAAAGCCGTTTTCGCATTAACTGCTTCAGTAAATTTCAACAAATAGGGTATCATTGGGAAGATGATTTTGTGCACGTTCAAATGATATATCAGTCGACCCCACGTTCCATTTAAAATTTTAGGATTGTGACACCCCGTCGCTGGGGGGTTAAAGGCACAAGTTGTAAAATATATCTGAAATGTGTCCCCCTCAAAAACAAACTCCACGTGTCCGAGCATTTTTGCTTGCAATTCCACAAAAAGGATAAAAGCTAGGTGCATACTTTTCGTTGGACCAATCTGTATATGATTCTTTAGAAACTCTGGTGTAAAAACAATTCAGAGAAAACTACTATTGAAACTGTCGTAGTTTTGGTTTGGATAGTTCTCTTTGTCTCCGAAGTACTTACGAAGTAATTTCGTGTTTCATTTGATGAATGTTCTAATCACGCAGGATTCATTGTGTGTTACCTTTGGGAGTCTAATTAGGGATGTTCCATCCCAAGGATTGATTAATTTCAGTAAGCGTGGTCACGTTCTCAATCAAGATAGTCCGGGCTGACACTTTGATGAATTAGCTCACGTTTCTGGCCTTTTAAATCCTGTTTTGTTGTGAAAATAACACCGAATGGAGAACGAAAAGGAATTATTTGATAATAAGCTCTTCATATCCGAAACTGTTTCGAATACGGTTATGTTTTCAACTAAATGTTGAAAATAATCGCTTATATACTCATATCCTGCATATATTTAATAATTTGTGTAATTGATGACTTGTTTATTTTGTTGAAATTCATGATCACTTTAATGAAACGAAAAAAAATTTTGTCTTATTTCCACTAGTTTTTTATATTTACGACCGGTTTCGGGCTTTATCCCATTATCAAGTATAAAAACTAACTAATACAATTGTACTTTAAACCTATAACTCCCTATAAAACTAGGTTCGATGTCTCAATAAATTCGACTAATGAGGAGAGTAAAGAGAGTTCAATTAGGATAATTTACAATCAAATCAAATTACTCGGTTAACAAAATAATTTATTTATTTTTGAATTATACTTCCATTCATTCAAAACAATATTGTTTGGAAAGGAGGGTATTCTTTTCTGAACCAACTGCTCCCGGTCATAAGATCTTCAAATAAGTTCTTTCAGAGCAGAGTTTGTGAAGGAAAAATATGATGATACAGACATTTTCGCAACAAAGCATATGTGTTCATCTTGGGTTTCATTATACAATAAAAATGGAAAATGTCCGTGCTGACAATTAGTTATTGAATTAATTGAAGAGTAATGTTGTCACATTTTTTGAAAATAATTGATATCAAGAACATATTGTAGAAGATTACTCAATCTAGATTGAAAAAAATTTAAATGTACTACTACATTACTCATTCCTAAGTATTTGGAAGAATTTAAATGGTTTTTCACGAATAGCCCATATTTCCCTATACTGGGAAAAGTAATTATGTATATTTCCATTGAAATCTGTTCATGTTAGTAGCAGTACAATGTGAAATTTTCATATTCACAGTATTCACCTCTGGTTTACAATCAAAACCCCCCTGGCTGCGTCTGTGTATTAATTATCTATCTTGTGCTCATTTCACGGAGACTGCTGCGAATTTGTCTGAATGAATTTATGAATGTGTGTTATATCGATGGGTTTTGTACAAAACATCGTACGCGACAAAAGTCAAATTTTACAGAAAGCTGTTTCCTTATAGTTACTTGTTATGTTTCTATAATTAGAACTCTCAAAATGTGTAGGGCTCCATTTCATTTGCCAAAAAATCGTTCAAGTGAATGAAATTTAGTATAATGTAACATTTTAATTTAATATTGTCGCTTAAGATACTCATAAGATGGTTTGTGGGTATCAGTTTCGATATTTTGTCCAGAAAGAAAACGTATTCCATCTTGCTCGAAATGAAACTCTTCTTATTCAATGAATATTATTATTAGTTGAACACTCCACCAATAGTTTATTAAGGGCTTGTTTTTGGTGTGGAATTTATTGCCTTCGAACCTTGTTCAACAGACCACTGACCAGGGCGTGGGTAAATTATTACGAGCCGTTTGGTTGTTAGGGTTGTATAATTTCCTTGAGAGATAGAACAATGATATCGACAGTAGCAAAGCATATATGGTTGGAACACTAAAACAGTATAATTTCTAAGTGATGGTGCTGTTAGCTGGACCAAAAATAGATCTACCCCTAGTCAATCCACTCTACAAGCACAGCAGTAGCTAAATCAACAAGCCGCCTACGAATTTCCTCGAGTATCGATACTTAAGGTGTACAACTACGTAATGGTAAATAATTATTGCTATTTAGGATTTCTACATGAATTCTGATTATTTTACTGGTTTTAGGTTCTAAGCACAAGCTTCAGAGAGTCCGCAACAAGCTATGTGGTGCAGGTAGCTAGGTTAAAGTGTAAGAGATAAGATACAGCTCACTTGTTAGATCTGAGAGATGGCAAACAGTTAAGGTAATGCAGCGTACTACTAATTCTAGTCCATTTGGTTAAACTGTGTGGTTTTACAGCCTAGTAGTGTGGTGAAGTGGCATTATGGCATCTCGATCAATCCAGAACCCTCGTATCAGCGATTAGTAGTATTGCAGACCCTTATGCTGGAAAAACAACTGGTACGGAGTACGCAGAATCTATTCCGTACAGGAAATGAAATAAAACTAAAAATAGAAGGCCCGGCAATGGAAATTGTACAATTGTATGACTGCATTGAAACGGTAGTTCATCGAAGTGCTGTTAGAATGATAATAATAATCTAATAACCTACCTTGATGAAGGGTGGCCTCAAGTATCAACTCAGGAGAGTTGGATTTGATTGAAATTTGGTAATTGATGGGAGCAAATCCTTTTGGAAATAATCAGTGACCTTTCTCTGACTATTCCTATGACTATTATTCTATTTTTGGTTTTATTCCATTTCCTGTACAGAATAGATTTTGCGTACTCCGTAGCAGTAGTTTTTCCAGCGTAAGGGTCTGCTAATACTACCAGTCGATAATACGAGGGTTCTGGAGACGCCTTTACACACTGCTAGGCTGTAGAACCACACAGTATAATCAAATAGACCAGAATTCGTAGTACGCTGCATGACCCTCACTGCTTGCGATCTCTCAGATCTTACAAAGGGGCTGTATCTTTTCTGTTACACTTAACTCAGCTACCTTCACCATATAGCCTGTTGCGGACTTTCTGAAGCTTGTGCTTGGAACCTAAAACCAGTAAAATATTAATATTCATTTAGAAATCATAAATAGCAAACAATCATTATTCACCATTACGTAGTTGTACACCTCAAGTATCGATACTCGAGGGAATTCCTAGGTGGCTTTTTGGTTCAACTACTGCTGTGCTTGTAGAGTGCTGGGGTCTAGCCACGTAGAAATTATACTGTTTCAGTGTTCCAACCATATATGCTTTGCTACTGTCGATATGATTTGTTCTATCTCTCAAGGAAATTATACAACCTTAACAACCCAATGGTTCGTTATAATTTACCCACGCCATGGTCAGTGGTCTGTTGAACAAGGTTCGGTGACCATAAATTCCGCACCAAAGACAAGACCTTGATAAATATCACAATGTCGTTTTATCATTATGGGAATAAATTATTATCGTAAGCGACAGAAAGAGAATCGTAATTGACAATTTTCAGGTGTTTACCATCAGTTGTCAGTAGCACATTGGTGTATACGATGAAATTTGGAATATTGGAGTTTGTATAAAATCAAACTGGAGCTTAAATAATATGATGATCACATGTAGATCATCGTAAGTAACAATTGAGTTGAAAAATACAAATTTTGGTAAATTTGTCGTTTACGGTGTTTTGTCAAAAACCCATCGATTTATTCCATGAAGGAAAGAAAGATTGAATTTGACAACTGACCCGGGGTTACTGGAAATGCAGAATCCGTAAGCACTTCAACTGAAAGAATTTCAACCAGAAGAAATATATGGCAAATTGAAATTGACTCTTAGTATATGAATGGGAAAATAATAGTTTAAGAAAACTAAAGAACATGTACTAAAAAGTAAAAAAATAATTGAGGAATTACATTCCTCAAATGTTAAAATGGGTGGGTGCTTTCGATCTATATTCCCATATTTTTTATTTAAATTCAACAATAGTTTTTTACATTTTAGTAATTACATTGTAAATTATTTTTTAATTTTTAGTCCATGTTGAAAGTGAAGCGTGTTCTTTAGTTTCTTTAAGCTATCATGTTTTTCATGATTAAAAAATCGAAATCGTCCACCATCTTGGGCCGCCATTTCGAATTGACTAATTTTGACAAAATCTCATAATTTCTGATCCCGAAAGCCCTCACACACTAATTTTGAATCGAATCGGATCATAATGATAAATCTCTTCTGACATATGAATTCAGTTTTGAATTTAATCATCCAACGAAAAGGTATCATGACAGACCGAAAAATACCACATATTGCAGTAAAAGTCATGAATTATTGGTCAAGTGCAAAATTGACGACATATTTCTATTGACAACTATCAATAAATTTCAAGGTCATATAAATTTGATAAATTCAGTGGACCGTATAAATTTTCAACATAAGTCCATCTCTGAAGTGACATTAGGAAATCTAACAACAACTAATTAAATTATGAAATCGGCCCCAAAATTTCTCAAAACTACTTCATACCTACTCGTACAATTTGACACGTGTTATGAAGCATAAATTTTCTTTTTCGTTGGCTGCTTGCATGTTTTTGGTCTATTAATTCACAGGAAAATGTCCATGTTTTTTATTTGGTTTATAGTGAATTTTACACCGAGTCCGTTTCCCTCATAAATATGGAGAGTTAATTAGTCTGCATTGAATATATGTCATTTCAAAATCTGATTCGAAACACGGCTTTGAATGTTAAAGATCTAGAGATTTGATGAACTGTAAATAGAAATGATAAGATTCACGCCATGGCTTTCAAAACTCATATTTAAACACGCCTTCTCTTTGAATGTATTCACGCTCGGCTTTCAGAAGTTCCTTGGAAACAACCAATTGAATCATTTTAAAATCCAATGGGAACATTTCCGTTGCCAAGGCACATCTGGTCATACTGAATGTATCAATCAACTTCATTATATCAGTTAATGTACAAATCTGAAGAAATTGTCTTTTTGGATTGATGGTCCAGAGGACACAACATAAAACTGAGTATTTATGAATACTGATAATAATAATAAAAGGTCTTCATTTCCTGAATCTTTTCAACTGAGTACAAAATAGTATATTGATAGAATACGAGCGAGCACAGCGAGCTAGTAACTTAAAAGCTATACCAGTTCAATTATGAACAAATAATCATAGATATAAAAGCATTACAAGTTATAATTTTAAGAAAATTCATAATAGGTGTCTGCGCAGAATTTTTGTAACCTAGTAATCTGACGCGGTTTGTTCATTTCCAATATCAAATGAACAATTTTCAGTGGTAATGAATCAAGGACATTGATAATCATAAGAAAGTTAATCTTATCGAGACCTTTTGACATTACATTGAATACTTGATACTTAAAATCGATGAAAATCGAATTGTTTCCATAGCAACGTATGAGAGAGTGAAAACCGACCATGGGGTTTGTTTTTAGGGTTGTTTTCAGTAGTGATAACCCAAGGTCATTGATTATTGTAGCAGATTCCGATTCCCATGAGCAACAAGATTGGGGAAGTTATATTTATCAATATTCAAGGGTTTTAACATTGCAATAGTCTATGAATGCTTTCCATACAAATTTGTTATTGTGAATAGTATATGATATATTTGAAAAGAAAATTTCATTAATCTTCTCGTCAGTATTACAACCAAACCATGACATCACTGACATTTTTACCTTATTGAATATTTGAAACTTCAAAATCGAAATAAATCAAAATATGTATATCCATAGCAACGTGCCTGATAGTGAAAACATACCGTATGGTGTGTTATCAGTATAATGTTTTTTTGATGGGATGTTTTCAATAACATGACCTCAGTTTCAGTAATTTCATTGCATTTCCGCTTGAGCAAAAAATTTTCAGTATAATGTTGCTCTGATTGGTTGTATTCAATCAGATGACAACAATTCAACTAATTTCATTGGATTTCCGCTTGAGCAGAACATTTTTTATCAAACTGTAAAGTGACAGTTCTATGTGGTAAAATGCCACTTTATTAACCGATTTTGAATTTAGTAGTAGTACAGTAGTACAGTCAAAATGCGAAAAAGTAATAATTAACCTCAATTGAGAAAAGTCTCACGAGTTAAAAATTGTTGTTTGTTAAAATTGTTTTTTCCGTTAACCAGCTGTCGTCCCCTTACGAACGGCAGCCCTCAAAAGTCGAAACTTGTGCGAGCCAAGGATTAACGAGGTCTTACCTTTTAACGTGCGATTCCTAGCACTTTCTCGGGCCATCAGATGAAAATCTGAAGTGGTTCTAGAAAAACGCCGAAAATCAGATGGACGAACCGGAGCACTACCACGGTTCATTTTTCATTTTTAGTCTGATCAGCCAAGCCAAGAACACGTAATTTGTGATAACACTGATCTTCAAAATTGAAAATTCGAAGAATAGCAGAGATAACAGTTAATTGTTCAATCGAACCATGACAATCAAACTTAAATTATCACAACTGACAAACGACATCAGAAGTTACCAGAGGAAGCTTCAAAGTGCGATACAGTCGAAAACTGAGGTTCTAATGTAATTGCAGCTCACATATATTTCAACCATCATCAAAAACTATCTAAAAACGGAATAGTATCTATAAATAAATGCTCACAACTGTCATTTCTTGAATGGTCCCATGTACCTTTCACTTCGTCATGATTAAAAATCACAAATTCAGATTTTACTCAGGTGAGAAGTTTTAGAGAATTCCTGAAGGAAACGAAGGTATAATCAGGTTTCATGATGAGTGTTCCTAAAATTGAATGTTCTTCAACATAGGTGGCTTAGGACATAATTAAGAAAGCAATAAACAAATGCTCATTTCATTTCAACGAAGTCACAGTTTGTTCTACTCTTTTGATCAATGCTATTTTTTTGTTTCCATTTTTGATGTTCATGACCGCCTTCATCGTTGAAGAATATCTGATTTTAGGAACACTTATGATAAAACATTTTTATTTTCGATTTCTTTCCACAAGAATGTTCTGTTAATTATTCATTTTTTATCATGAAGAAGTGAAAAGAACATATTGCCATTTGAGAAATGGCAGTTGTGAGAATTCCTTTATGGGTACTATTCCATTTTCAGGGAATTTTTTATAATTGTTGGAATATATGGGAGCTGCAAATACATAAGAACTTCGGTTTTCAACTGCATCACACTCCGAAGCTTCATCTGGTAACGCCTGATGTTGTTTGTCAGTTGTAATGATTTGAGTTTGAATTTCATGGTCAACTTTCTTCGACTAAACAGTCAACGATATCTTCGCTATTTTTCAACCGATTTTAATTTTTGAAGAACAATTTTATCATAAATTGTGTGCTCCTCCGGAAAATCAAAAAATATACAGGGTGTCATTAAAAAAAAAAGTTCGTAGTCACTTCCGTTTAAACCGGAAGTGGTGAATTTTCATTAGTGTGGTCAAAATATTCAATTACTGTCGACATACAAAATTTGAAATCTGAATCTTCCAAACTATGGAAAAATTGGGGGCGTACCTCAACTCGTGGTCACCCGGTATGTGATAGTCACTACTTCCGGCATTTTTTGTGTTTTGATATACTGTGAGGATCTGTAACTTGGAATAAATACAGTAAATCAAAGATACTTATGATGTCAATCAAAAACAGTAAGCAAGACTAAAAAAACTGTTTCGGGAAATCACACGTATGAGCAAATCAAGTTATTCTCGATGGAATGCGCTACATCAAGATGACAAATTTTATGTACTACTTCTGTTAAAGATGATGAGATAAGCAAGTCTCCAGAAGCCAGGATTCTTGAAGCTTATATTTCATTCTTAGAAACTAAGAATTTTTTAGGATTTGACTGAAAATTTGTTGAAAAAAAAAATGTTTATTCTGTTAACCTGCTGTCGTCCCCTTACGAACGACAGCCCTCAAAAGTCGAAACTTGTGCGAGCTAAGAATTAATGAGGTCTCACCTTTTAACGTGCGATTCCTAGCGCGATCCGAGGAGAATAGATCTCGAAAGGAGGTCGTCTGTAAGTCTCCATCCAAACCATAACTTTGCATAGCGTTCAAATCAAATCAAAAATATTTATTCTTACAATTTTACATCTACATATTCATGTCCAACAACAAGTCACTGACAATCTTCTTCTCTTCTCACAATCCAGGGGGGTTATGAGGGATAGGAAGACGGGCGCATTAGTGGCCACCCCCCGCTTCCTCTCAGACAGCAGGGGGGAGTGTTTTGCAAAGGCGGAGATAGCCCCCCCTTGAAGGGGCGCCAGAGTCCGCCCGCGCTGGTGGTGACGCTGGGCCGGACTTTTTGTCGGATCATGGTCGGCTGGTCAGTAGAACACGCCTCCTGCAATGCTTATGCGTGTGGTTTCCTCAGTTCCTAGTTGTGGTTTATGAGGTAGGTTGTTTCGATGGAGAACTCCCGGAAAAGGCTGAGGCAAAAAACGGGTCAAGGTACTTCGCGCTTTAGGTGTTCCTTTCGACTTGGTTCCCTACGGAACCGGTTCTTCCCTCAGTTCGTTGAAAATATCCAACGCTTGATATATGAGTCCGCCGTGTTTGCGGAACTCATTATCATTCGCTCTCAGCCTGGTGATGTCTCTGGTGAGAGGGCTTTTGTCGAGCAAGTATTTATAAAACTTGTACGAGACATGTTTTATAAACGTCGGAACTGAGTCGATGTTCGCAAGCTCCCTTAGAGTTTCCAACCGAGTGTATCGTCTACTATTCGTGATAATACGGAGTACCTTGTTCTGCATCCTGTCCAATCTCGCTAACGTGCGTTTAAGCGCACCACCCGCCCTCTGTATAGCCAGAGTTATGTGTCTTCCAAGATTCAGTCTCTTGTCCAGGTGTACTCCCAGGTATCTCGCATGATTCACGTTTTCCACTGCCTCGCCATTGACCATCAACTTTCTATAAAGTTTCGAGTGTGTGTACTTCTTAGTAAAGTTGATGGTCTCGTTGCTTGGCTCGAAATATCGATGACCCACGCGCTCTACCGTTCGAGGTAATCTCTCGGATGATCGTGATAGAAAACTTTAATTCTGTGAACGAATGATGAATCTCCCATTTTTCAAGATCTGTCTCGAATTTCTGAATGTAATATATCCCGACAGATGGATTAGTAGAAGGGGACCCTTGGAATGGCTAACCAGATCAGCAGACCTCACTACATTATCCTACTTTTCATAGAGGTTCCTTAATAGAACAGTTTTTGAGATAAAATTGGCAATTTGAGAGTCTATAACAACTAGTTATTGAACAACATTTCAAAAATTTGATAATAATAATCATAACAATGCCTCGGCCTTGATGGATTCTAGTATAACGCGGGTTGTGCCCTCTATCGGCGGGTAGTCGTGTTTGTGATTAATTACACATTTCGTGTTGTATCTTTTGAATAAGAAATGGTTGAAATTTATCCACAATTATGTATTACAGATATTGTATCTAGAAATTACAAAATTGGGGAAATTTGCACCACAATCATTGGGAAAAACATATTACAACCAGGTATACTAGTTTTCAAAAACTGTATACATTATCAACACATTTTTCAAACACTGTTGAAGGAAATATCCACAGGGATTTCTTTCAGTGTAGCCTGAAAAGGATATTTCACTACTCGTAAACTTCACACAAAATTTGCATAAGAAGTGTGTTGTCCTCCATTATGAAACCTATTTTCAATTTTCATTCTTCATTGAATATTCCAACAGTTCGTTTCAAATTAAATCGCTAAAAATAAACAGATGGAATGTACCTTTCCATTCCAATACGATCACGTTCATTTTTTATTAAGTCACTCAACCCTGGAACATTGTTCTGACGGAGCCTTGAAAATAAAGAATCAGTTAGAAAATGGAATGTGTTTCAATTAATTCAGAAAACAACGGATTTGGATCGTGCTGCAAGGGTGAATGATTGCTCCTTCTTACTACGTTTTTCCAAGAGATATTTTTACTTGAACATTGTGGTAGCTTCTTTGAGAAAACAATAGAAAAACAATTCCTTAGCTTTTCTCAACAGAATCATTAAGGAAAATTAACTATTGTGATAAGAACTATTCATTGGCTTGAATAAACAAAACTGGGAATTGTTTTCAGAAAACGAGACAGTTAGGGTATACAGATGCAAATTATTTCGAGAGCGAAAACAACGCACCATCATGAATTTAAACCTTCCAATTAGGAGTACAAATGGTTACTCTGACTTTTAGAATGTTATATTTTTGCGACTTTACGAGTATTACCTAATGTCTAGTAATGGTAGAGGAGTTCAAAATTTGAATATGTGAAAGTGTTACTGTTTGTTTGGTGAGTTCTGTTAACAAAGTAAGGGATTTGTTGCTGTATGTTCAATAAGATGTTCAGTAAGGGTAATGTTCACGTAGCAGTGTGTAATAGAAAAGTGATGGTTACTTCCATACCGTAAAGGTGTTTTCAAATATTCCTTCTACGTTCAGGAACGCTGTGAATGCAATCTATACATTTGAGAGGGATTCCTCAGTCCTATCAACTAGGCTATAGAGTGTCATCTAACAGAACTTTCCAGGTTGATAGGCGTGTTGTCACTTCGAGGAAATTAGATACTCTTTATCGTTATTTCGGTTACCCCTATCAACTGTTTTTTCCATTCTAAGTACTAAGCCGGCTTTGGTATAGACTACTGCACCATATGTTAGGTCCTGTAGCACTGTAGGCCAAACTTTCCCTGTAATCAGTAGGTCTACTTCTTGCTGTATCACTACAGGCTGGATTCTGTCTGGCCTTGCTGATTTCAAAGGACTTCATGTAGGTGATGACATCTCTCATCGTATGCTTCTTTGTTCCACCAAAAATAGATCTGGTCGTTTTTCTTAGGATTTCCAGTTCTTTGGTCCAGAATTAGACCGTGCTTCCTTGTGGGTGAAGGGCAGCATCTTCAGCATGAGGAGACTATCGCATCTTGAAGGCAGATTGCTGTCTCCTCAATTTTCTCAACCACTGCTTAGAAGAATTGCACAAAATCAAGGACATCCGAAAGTTTCTGTAAGTCTCTCAGTTAGTTCCCAGAGATACGGAAGCACATGTGCGGATGATCTGATAGAGATAGCTAGTCGGATGAGTGCCATTCTTTGATGTATGGGCTGACCCATGTGAGGTCTATGACCTGCAATCCAAAACGTTTTGCAAGAGTTGCCCCATTTCCCGTATTCATGATGATGATTGAAGGCGGGTGTTTGTGCGGACAAAACGATGGGCATGTAGGCCTCTCTGCCTGACCCGTTATGCACCCACCGCTGCTGTTGGAATTATACTTACTGTTTCGAGTTTCCCAAAGTGGAGTCCGTCGGAACGGAAGTGGCGGACCCCAAGGAGAAGCACGCTTGGGTGAGAGATGGGAGAAGGGGCGGACCCTGGATATGAGCCCACTGCTACTGGAGTTGGGGAGATTGTGGGGTGGGGTTGCGGAGGACCCCGGAAACGTGCGAAAGCTTTAAAAAACTGGTTGATCTGGTTCACAGAGTATTGTTGCTAGTGGTTGAGTACTCCCCAACCATTCAATTCTGCCTGCGCGCACAATAACTTTAGATTAGGGGGGATTTAAGAGTGTTCCCAACACGCAGTCCGGGTGCTTGAGCTAGGACTTCCGTGCCTTCGTGGAATAGGACTTCTGTGCCTTCGTGACACGTGTATTGTCAGTCAATAGTTGTCCCACAGGTCCTTACGGTTTACGGTTTGAATTGTGAGCTGGTCCGTGGTGATGCTTTCGCAAAGGATTTAGTTATTTTCTATGCCTTCGACCTCTACTTATAGCTAGTAAGGGCCCTGGTCATTCCCCATCTGCCACCTGGGACGCGCCTGGTAGGTATCTCATTCTCATCTCACCACCAAATGGGCTAGTGAATCTCTGCAGTAAGCTGAGGGAACTCTTCCGTCTTTTGGAAATTTGTGTGCTAATAGAGGAGATAGGCGGAGCTGACCATGGCTTTCCAGTGAGAGATTAACCTTCACTGTCACCAAGTCTCCGAATCAGTTGCAGTCAAGAAGTGGTAAGTGATCAGCTTCCTCCTAGTCCTCTCACGTATCCTTTGGAACTACATTGTTCTTGTATGAAGCTTTACATTGACGGCAGCGGAAAAAAAATAGTACTCAATGGTCCAATTTGAAATATATCACTTTATCATTGGCTGGAAAGAATATGGGACTGATGTTAACTAGAAAATCCGAATATTAATTAAAATTGTTGTCGGGAATAATTCAATCCAAATGAAATGCTAATTCGACTTGCACTCATATGCATTCTCTGAATGTAAAATCAGTGAGATGCAAATGAACTTATTACTGATATTACGTTCCAGTCGGTTCTAAATGTCTGAATCTAGATGTTATCTGAAATTGAGTCATTACGTTCCACAAACTAGTTAATTATCGCCATATTCTATCAACACGGATGAACTTGCCACCGCACGAGACCCAGCCAAGTAAACTTTACACAATATCATACATGCTACGAACTTTATCACCATAATAATCTCAAATTATCTGTAAATAAACGCGAGCGTAACATCGTATCTGTCCGTAGATAACTCACAATATTGTTATCGGTGCTGGATGGAACTAGATTCGAAATAAAAATTTACAACCCTCACATCACGCTATACCGGGATCACGATTCATTCGCCACACCTTCACGATCGCCAGAAAATGTCTTTTATCATCTGAGATTCTGGTCTTGATAAAATAGCGTATCCCACAAGAACGATGTCATATAATAGGTCAGATGATATTACTTTCACCGTAATTGTCCAACGGATATAAAATGAAAATACAGACAAAAATAAAAAAGTGTTAGTAATGAAAAAAAAAATCACATACGATATTTATTGTCAATTATTTCGATGCGGTGAGATTGGCTTTGCTAAATTCAGGGTATTAGTTTAATAAACGACTCACCAGTGGTTTACTGATTTACACCAATCAGCTTGCCAGCATGAAATGGGTATCAAATAAAAAATCCTTCAAAGGTTTACTAATTCATTGATACTCGAAAAATATAACAGCTCAGTAATTTATATTCACAAGATTGATAAATGATTCATTTATTTTTCTATGTATGCAACACTGAATTCGACTTTGCCAAATGTGAATAACCAACATTTATTTTAATTGTCTACACAATAATAGTAAAGGACATTGTCATTTGTGGTTTTCATGTTTCAGGAATAAATATGTTGAAATGTGGTATTCATGTTTGAGTAAGAATAAATATCATTATCATTTGTTTAATAAAGGAAAATTGTTGTTGTTGAAAAATAATTGAATAAAAGTTCATTGAATGCTATACATTTGTCCCAAATTCGAAAAATAGGAGACATTTTGTTTGTATATAAATTAATTTTGAGTTTTTTTGACGTCGAAAACATATAATTTTATACCAAGATCAAGTTTCTAGGTTGAGTATTCATGTTTGCTTCCAGAAATGAGGGTCCCTCCCGTACACAGTAACCACCCGTCAAAATATCATCTTTACGACTGAGTTGGAGGTCTAGCTAAATAGGTTTCAGGGTGAGCCAAATTTTTCATTTTGCCTCTCCACTAAGAGGGAAGTTTGATGGTGATCACTTGGTGATTGAAACACGTATCGAGGTAGTGAAAATAGCGGTTTGTATCTGTGATGTATATAACCGAATGACGAGGTAAGAGGAACCACAACATACATGGTGTGGTCATTCAGATACGGAGAGTGAACAAATATAAGTGTTAGAAAAGATAAAAGTGTTTTATTTAAATAAAATAGTGAACACCACATCGAAGTTGAACTTCAGAAGCTTCAAGCTTTCAATAAATTGCTTTTCGGAAAGCCACCGGCAAGCAGGTGAATTGGAAAGTGTTAATTATTAGTAAATTGAACTGGTCGGGGCACTAAGTGCCCTAGTAACAGAGCCCAAAAATATGCCCCGTTACAGCACATCTTTTTCTTAGGGCTTGCTATTTTAAGAAACGCCAATGCTGTGGAATTATGCATTGGAAATTCACAACCTCAACAATTCAATATCCTACCTCATTTTCCCCAGTTCTCGATCGATACTTTTTTAAAATACTACAGGAGAAATTCAATAGAGAAGGACAATTTGGAAAATTATAGTTCTGATCTGATTTGTTGAAGTTTTTGACAAAGACCGGACAACACCAAAAAACTCTTTTGACGCATTTCTAGAATTTCATTAATGGCGAAAGCTGTCCACCTCGGCTAGCTGTATTAAAATTATCCAATACCTTATACGAAAAGGTCCCATTGAACCATTCAAATTTCAGAAACTGAATTGGCAGATTTCTATTGTTTTCTAATGAACGTTTTTGTTCTCCATACCTCGCTTCAGTAACCACTTATTTTGTGCCTTTAACGATTTTGAAACGGCCTACAAATCGTTCCCAGGAATTTGTCACACAAAGTGAACACATCTGGAGTAGGCTTCGATTTTATTTTATAACTGAACGTATTTCATCGACGACAGTAGAAATAAAATGTAATAATCTGTTTCTCGAAGGAATTCAACTCGTCGAGTTTCACTGGATATATCCAGTTCCACCAACATCCTATCGATTCACATGATATGTGTGGTATCAAAATATCTCATAATGGAAAAATTTTGTTATTCCTTCGAGAGCAGAATATCAAACAAGATGACGGTGTATCATTTTCCCCACTACTAGTCGAATATCATTGGATAACTTTCAAATGTCGTTTTGAAATCATTTCTAATCCGGTAACGACAGACAAACTCGAGCAAAAAGTGAACAATGAATTGTAGCACTCTGAAACTCGGCACATGACATCTTGAAATCATATATTAATAGAAAAAAAAAATTTTTCCAAAAAATCAGGGTTGAAACCTAAAAAAAATTTCATTAAAAAAAAATTTTTTTTTTGTTATTTCAGAAAATATAAGATTTATCAAAATACGATTTCGATAGGTTGAGAGATAATTCAATTCTGATTTTTAGTAATACCTCATGAAATACGCTCGTTTTCTCAGAAAACGTGGTTTAACGACGACGTCACATTTCATGCTCGCGCTAACCCGCCACTGCCATTTCTGGCAGGGCCGTAAATTAGATTTGCCATAACTTAATAAGGAAAACAAAAAGTCCATATCGTTCCTGAAGACTTCTACTTCCTCATGCAAATATAACATGTGAGTATCTGAGTACCTAAAATGTGTTGTGTCCCACTTCACATAACCCTTTTACCATATTCACGGAGGATCCGAAAGTCATGGATATTTTAGTTGATATAAAATAATTATACAGGAGCAAGTCTCACTTGTACATGCCAAAGAAAAAACTGGGTTTTACTCCTGCCTCAGTTTTCAACTCAACCATAATCCTGGCAATTTCTTCAGTAAATGTTGAAAATAATCGCTCATACATATCCTACATAAAAAATGAAGTATGTCATTTCAAGCTGGAGGTTTGCATTTCACAATAGTGTTATTAATAGGATATGGATAAATGATTATTTTCAACATTTAGTGAAAAGAATGCCGATTTTATGGGTAAGTTGGAAATGAGGCAGGAGTAAAACAAAGTATTTTTTTGCCATGTATAAGTGGGACCTGTCACACTACTTCAGAATGGTTGCATATTGTCCAAAGAGGGTATGGGTTGCTGCTTCAGTATAATAATTCCATATTTACTAAATTATTCATGATTTTCGTGAAGTGCGACAAAACACATTTCAGGTACACAAATACTGGCATATTATGTTCGCATGAGAAGGTATAGGAGTCTTTAGAAACGATATCAACTTTTCCTTTTCCTTCTCCGATCACGAGCGCATTCTAAAAGAAATTATTGGGAAAAATTTTTGTGGAAAATTGAATTGTTTTTCACCCTGTTGAGTTGTTTTTCCGATGAATTATATACTTTCCAAGATTACAAATCTATTTATATATTTTTAAACGAAAAAAAAAAAAATAAGTTCCTCCCCTGAAATTTGGTAAACAATTTGTTTTCGTGTTTATCATGGTTCCAACTACTAGCATACCAAGTTTGGTGGTGCTACAATCGATTCTTATCCCAAAACCCAATCGTACTGGATTATTGTAATATATCACTGTATCTGACCATCAACATTAAATGAATATTAATGTCAGTTATTTTATCATCGACATCTTACTGAAATATGTATTTGCTGGAAAACAACAAAATATTAATACATTTCTGGTACCTCCAGAATTGAGGAATTGGCCCAAAATATACCTACTTGATGGAAACTGAAAGGGACACGTAATTTTTGAAAAAAATTTCAGAATGTGAATACTCTGTTGGCAATATTCCTGTTGTGTGTTGATTTTCTGAAATCGAAATATTAACACTACCCCGAGTAGCAAATTCCACAGTTGATATTGTCAATCCATTTAGCATTTAGTAACGATCTTAAGCCACCCCTCCATATGCGCAAAATCTGCAACCATTAACAGAAGAACTGATTAAATGGCCAGCAAAGCTTCTGCGGCCTAAGTTTTTACCATCACAATTTTTATTCGCGTTTGAAGGCCGTCGTTTTTTGTTATGGTTTCTTAACGGTTCGCTAGTGAGAGTGACTAACTTCTTCAGAGGTCTGTTTATCTTTGATATTTCACCGACGTCTCAAGGTTTTTCATTGGTATTCATGCTGCCTCAGGTAATCTTGCGCATTGATTACAATTTCTTCCTTCGTACCTTTATAGTTCAAGTAAACGATATTTTGCCAAGATAAAGTTGTCGGCACTCTCGAAGGTCAAAACATAATCCCTCTGAATTATAAGCGTTTGCTAGTCCACGTGGACTTGAAAAGAAATGTTTACTTTGTGCGCTTTGTATTGGACAGTTTCTTCCAACGTTGTTGATTCGCTGGAAATTCATAAAATTCCATTTGAAGTATTTGTATATGGGCAGCTACCAACAAGGTTATTATCCTCACATTTATGTTAGTTCATCTGAAACGGGGTCTATTTAAAATTTCCCAAGTTATAATTACTTAGCTCCCGTGCTATTTTTTGAAGGAGAATAGTTTGAAGATGTGTTGCGCTGTATCCTTAACTTGAACTATACTTGCCATTACGTTGTTATTCTTTAAAAAATCCAAACGGGCTTCCGAAGATACACAAAACAGACGTACCACTGAGACCAATGAAGTGCAATAAAGTTTTTATTGCACTCATCTGTCATTCTACTTCAACGTGCTGTCATCATGACAAACATAGACGTTCAAACCTACTACATATTAAGTAGATATTCTGTGAGATTGGCAATACGTTTTAAACAGTTACATACTTTATATTATTTTGTATTAATGTTAGCAGCCAAAATTAAAAACAAAGCCTTCCCGAGGATAACTCCATAATCAAAACTGATCCGCTTTGTTCTAAGCATAGAGCAAACTGTCTGTACTATGACCACACCTACTATGATTCTGATTTTTATAATGCAACTGTGATTATAGAAGTGTCAGTCAAAAATTAATTCTGACGATTACAGAATTGAAAGTTTTAAAATGGGTATTATTAATAGAAAAATACATGATATTGATCTGTTTCAGTGCAAATCGATAGTAATAAAATTATTTAAGTTGCGCTTTTCATTTTCCTACACCTAGTGCGGCACCTTAATAAATCTTTTTTTGCTTTTTGCATGAACGTAGAAAAAATGTTGTATGCAACTCGTGCAAAAATTGTTTATTGCACTCGAAGTGTTGTCCAACTCGGCCTAACGGCCTCGTCGGACAATTTCACATCGAGTGCAATAAACACTTACTTTTTGCACTTGTTACATAAATAACTATTTTCTACATTCATGCAAAAAGCAAAACTTTATTGTACTATATTTAGTGGACTAATCTGTCAATCTACTTCAACGTGCTGTCATCATGACAAACAAACGTTCAAACCTACTACATATTAAGTAGATATTCTGTTAGATTGGCAATAAGTTTTAAATAGTTACATATTTTATATTATTTTGTATTAATGTTAGCAGCCAGACTTGAAATAATAATGTCTTCCCGAGGATGACTCCATAATCAAAACTGACCTGGTTTGTTCCAAACCGCCTACATGCATAGAGCAAACTGTCTGTACTATGACCACACCTCGTGATAACATTCGCGCTCACGGCTACTATGATTTTGATTTTTATAATGCATCTGTAGTTACGGAAACGTCAGTCAAAAATTAATTCTGACAATTACAGAATTGAAAGTTTCAAAATGAGTAATAATAATGGAAAAATAGATGTATGTGATTGGTTTCAATGCAATTTGATAGTAATAATTAATTATTTGAGATACGATTTTCATTTTCCTACACCTAGTACTGCATCTTAATATTTAATTTTTGCTTTTTGCATGAACGTAGAAAAAATGTTGTATGCAACTCGTGCAAAAATTGTTTATTGCACTCGACGTGTTGTCAAATTTCACGTCGAGTGCAATGAACACTTACTTTTTGCACTTGTTGCATAATAGTTATTTATGCAACAAGTGCAAAAAATGAGTGCAATAAAAAATGTTTGCACTTGTTGCATAAATAACTATTTTTGCTATCTTTACAAATAACATCACTTTTGCCAATCCGTACAAATTTGTTTCGAAATTGCCGCCATATTAGTAGTTACGTGTCGTATGTCAAATTGATTATTAGGTTTTTCAATATACAGAAACGATGTTCTTTAACGTATTTCTTGTAACTCTGATAATACAAGTTTTTCCTATATACTGCAAATGTTATTTGCTATATTCCTTGGCTCCAAAAACATATAATTTGACACCAAGATCAAGTGTTTGAGTAGTTCGAAAAGTACGAACAATATAGTAATTTACGTAACAAGTCCGGAAAACACTGTTTTTTTGGACGAGTGGACAAGATTCTAGGACGAGCGTAGCGAGTCCTGGAAGTCTGCGAGTCCAAAAAAACTGTTTTCGGACGTGTTACGTACACAATTTTTTAGGCAACCGTTTAGAATAACAAATTGAGAAACATTTATTTTTTATATTTCTTTGTAGAAGAAAATTTCGAACATTTTAATTCTTATTTGTATTAAATATCGAAATGCGAACAGAAGATAGGTACTAACCGAAACATTCTAATTCTTATTTATATAAATATTTATATTGAAATTCGAACATTTTCCGGATTAGTCCGGAAAGTACTTACTTCCCGGACTAGTCCGGGAAATGATACTTTCTCAAAGAAAAATCGTCCGGGAAGTAGGTAGGTACCTTCTGGGACGGTTGCCGAAAAAAAAATTTTCATCCGTCATTTTCCAAACTGGCGTCAAGAAAAGAGGACCTCAATCGTGCACAGTGACCACCGGTCGACATATCATCTGTACTATAGCAATATTAAATCTAGCATAGTGGTTGTTGGTTACGTTTCAGGGTGAGAGAACTTTGTAATTTTACATCTTTTACTAAGTGCGCCTCTCCACAATTCTCTACCTAATTGTTCATGTACAGAGATACATAGGATCTCCCTTATGTTTCTAGAACGTTTCACCGTATATCGGAACCACAAAAACTTCTGTTGAAAAAAATTTATTGGCCAAAACATAGTTGACTTGTACGTGAAGCAATATAGATCAACAAGTTCACGGAGAATTTAAGTAGGGAAGAAGAGTTTACGACCCTCAACCGGATATGGAATACTATTCTAAAAATGCTGGGGAAAGGACACTTGAAACAATTCAATGGCAGCAGGTAAAAAAGTGTTATCGTATAACAGTGCAATGAAAAGTATAGGTACAACTTGCGAAATAGAAAACCTTGATATTCTTTCGATTGAACCTGTTTAGTTTCCAAGTCAGGACACATTATAAAAACATTTTCTTGTGCTCTTATTAGACACATAACAAAAGATTTGCAGTTTCTTCGGATACAATCGGTTCCAAAACAACAACAACAATTTTCTTCCTTTTACATAAAGCTTCTGCGTCGTATAAAAGTCTTGATTTGCATGTGAATTATCGAAAATAAACAGCTGGTTGGTTTATTACCTCTCGATTGATCTTTTGAGTTAACGGTATGTAGCAACAGAAAATAACTTCTCACCTTGAAGTAGATGTCGTTACTCCTGATTCTACTCCTTCTCAACTCTAAAACTCAATTTTGCCAAATTCATGCATTCTTCTGATTATTCTTCTTCTGGATTGTTATTAGAAGTAGATTCACACTCTTCTATTTTACTGTCTTCAATACCCTAGGCACTATGATGCTCTTTTCAAAGTTTAAGTAACTCACTTGGTGAAGCTGATTCAATTGATGGAAAGAGTATTGCAGCATTTAATTATTTTTCAGTGTCCGGTATAAAGTTCGCAGCATATGAAAAACTTATTATTGATTTCTCAAAAAAAAAATTTTTTAATGAAAAGCTCTGCTTCTTCTCAAACCAAAATCACAAACATCAGAATTGAATTTTTCACGAAAAAACGGTAGAATTGAAAGTCATTTAGAAATAATGCCCTGTACGACATAAGGAATACTATGCTAGACGGATGGTATAGATATGATGATATATTCTGGATGTTCTCTCTTTCTTTCCTCCCATCGGAAAATCACATCAATTGAAATATGTGACGGAATTATGACACCAGAATGAAAATTTATTTATTTTCACACTACGAATAATATTCTGTGATACAAATATATGACATCATTCTATTAATTCTCTTTCTGGCATCATATCTTGGAGAAGATTCAGTTTCATTTACTATTATTTGCAGTAAGATTTTGCGAAATTCCATCCCATATTTCAATAAATGCATTTATCTGATAGGAGCGAGAAATTTAAGGACATCCAGAAAGCGATATTATCATATCTGAGAATATACCATCCGTCTAGAAAGAAAAAAGTAGAAAAATCAAATTAGTCATAGGAGGCTTTGATTCGAATTTCTGGATAAACATTCGATTTTTTTAATTCTACTTTGAAAAAGAAATTGATAGGATCATCATTTTTGAAAACAAAGCATGTTTTTCAATCTCCCTCGTGAAGGGTTATGAAAAAATCAATTTCTGGTGTTTTCAATTCAGGTTTGGGATAAAGCAGAGGATTTTATCAAGAATTATTTTTTTTGGCAAATCAATAATAAAAGAGTTTTCCATATGCTGTGAACTTTATGCCGGACGCTGTGTAAAATACTCAAATGCTCTGTTTTTTTCTTGCACTCAGTACTATATCGAGCAACTCTCTCACGTAAACCTCAAACAGACATTCATCTCTAGCAATACGTACTTTTAACTGTTATGAGGCTTTCCAGTAGTTTTTCCGGATGAAGGAAAACTTTCCACCAATTATTTTGCTGCTGAACCTTAAACAGTCGCTTAGAACGAGTACTGGAACTTGTCTTCCCTATAGACGTCTTCATCATTTCGAATTGTCCCCAAAATCGCATCAAATTCTTCAGATCCCCATCGAATTTGTTCATGCTGTTTGTATTTTTGCTTACTTTTCTAGCCATTTCATGCAGTCTGAGAACTTTTTTCATATTCTTCTTTAGTACGACTTCCTTTTGCTGAACGGTATTCGTATTCAAATTTAAATTATATTATTTTTGCTCTATATCATCGAATTCCTATTAAATTCCTGCGTCATCGAAATACCAGAGAGCAATTGCCAATTGCCCTTGGAAAGTCTCATGAAGTTGAATAGTCGCTCCCTGTTCTTCAATTGTTTCTCTCATGAGTTTCCTTTGATCGCCACATCTAGGTCGCTGCTGGATTTTTTTTATTGTATTTTATCTCCAATTGATGTGTTCTGTCACGGTAGCCAAAATGTTGAATCTCGTAGGAATATATCCAAGTTCATTTTCATGGAAATGGGAAAAATTTAAATTAAATTGCAATTTGTCATCAAAGATCCTTTTTTGTCACCGCAGTGCTTTAAACGGTTTCTAACGTCGGAGTTTCAAATAGTAAAGCAGAATCACCGTTAATTCCGCAAAAATAAAATGAGGCGTACGTAAAAGAATATGGTAAGTTTAACAAAATTTGACGTTACTAGATACTCCTATTGTATCAATAATCAAATAATTGTCATTTAGACTCAACGTTTCTCGAGTTGTTGGTGGAACTACCATGGTTAAAAACACGCGTTTTTGAAAGTTCGATTTCAACACGCTGAGGCGTGCCTTCAGCAGGTAAAATGGGGCCCCAAAAAAAACATTTATTGAGGTTGGCGCTTCAATAATAATAATAATAAATAGACTTTATTATTATCAATTTTGTAGACAAAGCATGGTGGGTATACAATAAATAATGCGGAATGCCGATATACACGTCAGTCAAAACTCAACAAAAACATAGAAGTATGGTAAAAATATATAAATATTTATGAAAATGTAATGGTGTACATAACAGTCAAATATTAATAGTAAATATAAAAACATGGAAAAATATATATATATTATAAATGAATGGTGCACATAACTGTCAACAACTAAATATAAAAAACATAAAAACATTAAAATTGTAAAAAATGTGTATATTTAAAAATGTATTACAAATGTATGAATGTAAATATATAAAGAAATAAACGTATATCACGTTATTAAAATTCCTCCTCAAAAAACTCCTTTGTACTATAGTTTGGAGGAAAACAATTCTTTCAGGGCATGTCTGAAGTCATCATATTGAACAATCTCTCTTATACGTTTTGGAATATGATTGTACATTTTATGTCCATTATAGAATATTGAATCTTTTACCAGTTTCGATTTTGGAATTCAATTTTAGTAGATAAAGTTATTGTGGAATTCTCATTACCTCAAAATTGAATAATGAACGAGGCAAAAAAAATCGTTTTGACTCAGTAGGTATCAGTAGAGAATTAGTTTTATTTCTTTCATTATTATATTTTTTAGGCAATGGAATGTTTTGAACAACGGAAGCATGATTTTTGTTCGAAATTATGAATAAAAAAAAATCAACTATCTGAATGAAAATGCGATTTTTCACTTCCAGATTTTTTCTTTTCAGTTAGAGTCTTCTCACAATATCTATCAGATGTAGTTCAATGTCCAGCGTGGCTTTTGCCGGGAAGGTAGTTGTTTTCTATTAGATATTACAAATAAATAACATTTTCCATTTTTCAATTTTCATGTTCCCCTTTTCAACATGAATACCTCTCAAGAGGTTATCTTGAACGATGGAAAATAGCGATTGAAGTTTATCTTTCAGCCGCATATGATTCTACAACAGATTTTATGAATATATCATTCATGATTTCGAACAAAAATCAAAATGCAATGCCCATGACAGGTCTATGTCAAATAATAACTTTCAAAGTATCACCGAAAAAGAAATATTTCCATCAATTTCCATCCCTGATGTGAGAAATTGCTTCTGAAGAGCCTGCATGCTTTCTAATTCTATCAATCTCTCTGATGACAAAGCGAAATAGATTTTCGTCGACCAAAATGTAGTGGTGATTAAGTGCGAAAGAAACGAACTTCAATAAACGAACTTCAATGAAATGAACGATTTCTGTGAGTGATATTTTTTTAATAAAATTCTCCCTATCTATTTTATTTAATGAATTTTCTTTGAAATCTACATTTTTCAATGAAGAATGATCCCCTTTTCAATATGAAAACATATACATATATATTCAACAAATGGTTTCGTTGGTATATTCGCTTATCCAGCTGCAAGAAAACAAATAGCAGTTGTTTTCTATCTAATATCTGTTACAATTTGATAAAACAAAGGAGTTTTCAAATAGAATCAAAATCATAGTTTACTTTGTCGGTCACCCCTGTGTACATTATTCATCGGGCAGGTAATCACTGGTGTTGAAAATTGCAATATTTGACACTCAGTTGTTATCTCTAATGCCTCAGATGGCAGAGGCAAAACTCACACCCAATGGAGAGGACTGAATTTGGTGGGAGATTAAATTTTTATCATTGGATTTACGAGCTCCTCTTTTCACAGGCTTGGGAAGTGTGATATATGATGCAATAATTTATGAGAAATGATATCGAAGCAGTAACGTATTATTAATGTCATATAGATGTTATCGCCACTGCAGGCATTAGAATAATTTTATTGGTACGACAATAAATATTTCATCATCTGCTCCGGATTTGAAGAAATTATTCATTTTGACATAAAATTCTCAATAAATTATTTCTATCGTGAAATGTGTATTGTGTTTTTTAAATTTTGCAAGACTCTGGTAAAGAATATTTGGATACATTTTTTATGTAGAGCGTTCTCAGTTCTTACAACTTCTGCTGTTAATCCAAGTTTTTGAATATTTTCTTTTCGGCTATTGATAGTTTTCTCCTAATTCTTGTGGTTTTTAAGTACTTCTGCGAAGTATGGAAAAAACCGATTTCAATGTACAGAGCATGATTGTTAGGCAAATGAGTGCCTGAGGCCAGATATAATCACTACCTCTGAATAAGTGAAAATCAGATAGAGAATACGGTAGAAATTTACCTCATTTTCAAGATAATTTTGTTTGCTTCCGTACACCATGATTTTCAAGTACAAGCCAAGAAGGAGAACATATTGAAAAAATAATAATTCAAAAAAATTATAGAACATGCTTTACTTCCAACATGGACTAAAAAGTAAAAAATAATTGTCGATTTATTTACTCAAAAGTGGAATAGTGTTGGTGCTTTCGATCTATATCACCATATATTTTTTTAAATTTAACAATATCGAGAATGAAGAGCTCAAGAGAACACCTACGCTTTTTTACATTTGAGTAATTACATTATCAATTATTTTTTACATTTCAGTCCATGTTGGAACTGAAATCGTGTTCTATGGTTTCTTAAACTATTATTTTTTGACTAAAAAAACGAAATCTCCGACCCCGTAAACCCTCATACCAATTTTGAATCGAATTTGATCATAATCACAAAACTCGTTCACAATCTTGGGCCTACTCCGTCGAGAGAACTGAGTAGGCAGATTGAGACCTTAGAGAGAACAAGTGACGAGACCTGAGGAGTAGGCAGATTGAGACCTCAGTGTAGAATCTAACTTCACACCCTTTCAATCATTTTATCCTTTTTTCTTGAAAATGGCTCCAAAATCGGAGCCGAAACGTCGAATTTCAACAAATTCTAGACGCGGTTCAACCCGAACTTCCAGTTTCTATATATATATATTAATATTTGGGATATGCAGCAAGCCAATAAGAGTACTCTATTACACAGATTCCAAGCTTTCAACAATTTTTTTATTGTCATCTTCAGGGAAGCTACAATATGGAAAGACATTTTTGAGATATTGGTAAAGAAAAACCAAGAATCAACTTACAGTGTTGTGAGGTTATGTGGCGTATATGTTAAAATTATTCATGATATATGGACAGAACTGGGAATAAAACTTCATTGGTAACACATAGAGTTAATTTGGGAGCGAACACATTAATGATGATACATTTCAAAATGGATTTAAAAAATTTTTTTGTTTGTTAGTACTAAAAGCACATGCAATGCCTTGAGGAGGCAAACAACCGAGCAAGAGAATATTTTCAAATAAACTGACACATGTGACATGTGACACATGACATGACCCTTGACGGAATCGTGCCATGTTGCCACGTGAAGTGGGAGTGAATTGTTTTTACAGGAAGTGACAGATGACCCTATGCCTACTGATACAGTTTTGTGATGGAGATACATGGAACATTAATCTATGAAAATTGTGAATTATTTGAAAAGATTGCTCTTATTATGAGAAAATATTGTACCTGACTCTCATAATAAGAGCAATCTTTTCAAATAATTCACAATTTTCATAGATTAATGTTCCATGTATCTCCATCACAAAACTGTATCAGTAGGCATAGTCTCATCTGTCACTTCCTGTAAAAACAATTCACCCCCACTTCACGTGGCAACATGGCACGATTCCGTGAAGGGTCATGTCATGTGTCACATGTCACATGTGTCAGTTTATTTGAAAATATTCTCTTGCTCGGTTGTTTGCCTCCTCAAGGCACAGCATGTGCTTCTAGTACTAACAAACAAAAACAATTTTTAAATCCATTTTAAAATGTATCATCAGTAATGTGTTCGCTCCCAAATTAACTCTATTTGTTACCAATGAAGTTTTATTCCCAGTTCTGTCCATATATTATGAATAATTTTACCATATGCGCCACATAACCTCACAACACTTTAAGTTGATTCTTGGTTTTTCTTTACCAATATCTCAAAAATGTCTTTCCATATTGTAGCTTCCCTGAAGATGACAATAAAAAATTGTTGAAAGCTTGGAATCTGTGTATTAGAGTACTCTTATTGGCCTGCTGCATATCTCATATATATATATATATATATATATATATATATATATATATATATATATATATATATATATTATGTATATGTATTCATTTTATCCAATAGAATGTACCGTTGTAATGGGAGAAAATAAAAAAAAAATTGAGACCTTTTTGCTGATACTCTGCCCATTCATATTTGCAGACAATGTATTCAGCTAATTTCATATCATTTTATATATATATATATATATATATTTTCATATTACGTTTTATTTATTCATTTGTTTCTGCATCTGATGAATAAAGGTGAAATATTATTATTAATATTATTATATTATTATTATCATATAATCAAAATATTCAATGTATATTGTTTTGATACAGTTTTTTGTTTCAGGATGGAGCCGTATGAAACGACAATACGACGAACTTAGTGTATCGGACAGTGATAGTGATGTAGAACCATTGATCATAGATCGTGGACCTTATTTCGAACAGGGTGTGTCTAAAAATGTTACTGCCTTAGTGGGAAAAACGACGTACCTCAATTGCAGGATAAGGAACTTGGGAAATCGAACGGTGAGTTTTTGTTATTTTCAAATCTTTGAATGATGCACCAGAAAACTTCAACATTTCTTGCAGAGGAACTCGCGAATGTATACTGAGTATTCCATTTTGCTTTGTCAAATATTTTAATCAAAACCTATAAAGTTATTCAAAAAGTACGCAACAAATGGACAAAATCTATTTGTGATTTAAAAATAAAAAAAGAAAATTGTCATCCACTTGGACCAAACTTGAAACCTATTCAGCCGCTTCAAGATATTTTGAGTTATTTTCAAAATTAGCAAAATTTCAAAAGTTATATTATTGCTGAGGTCATCAATTATTGCATGTACGGAATTTCTGAAATTCAATTTTTTTTTACCTTCACATTTTTTATTGAAAGATCTTTTTGTAAAATTGCATTTTCAAAATTTACCGTTTTGACAACAGATACCGTAAGTAATCAAGAGAACTAGATCGTGCAAAAATCAAATCATATTTTGAGAAAACATTGACAAATGAAAATACTGCCCGCTTATCTTTTAATAGCTTCCGCTTCATTCCCAATGGGCACAAGGACGTTGAAATAACGTTGTGAAATGGCTGAAAACCGAACAATTTCTCAACGAAAAAATGTCGCGTGAAACAACGTAATATTAAACCAATTGTTTACTAATTATCGTTTTATTGCCGTTCTCAATCAGGTTTTTTGAACATCGAAGTTACTTAATAAAACAACATTGTTTTGACCAAATTAAAGGTTAAGGAAGGTATCAGAAACATTGATAAATGAATCGCATAAAGCAAGTTTGATTAAAAATTTTTTTTTAATCATTATAACGATTGTTAAACGTATATTTAACGACTTGTTCAGGAAGTAACGTTGAAAACACATCTTTATAACGTATTCTTTCAACGTTGAAAATTACACTAAATTATTGCCGTTAAAATTTTCAACCAGAAACGTTTATTCAACCAATGCCACGTTTATAACACGTTTTAAAAAACGTACGTGTGCCCATTGGGTTATTTTTGAATCATATCAGATCTGTTAATTCAGATCGCTCTTTGATTTTGGTAGGACATTTCTATTTCCACCCCAACAATATTATAACCCACTCTTCGGAAATGACAAAGAAGCTTGATTGAACAAATGTTTGCAAATTATCCATTTCTTTACCGATTACAATAATTTCAATTTTAAGTTTTCGCGACCTTTGTCATAGTCATCAAAGTTTCTGAATCCATTTCCTGGTTGAGATGCTTGCTCCTTCTTGAATGGAAGGGAATTGAATTATATTTAATTAACATTCTATTCAGAGTTTTCCTGAATTTGAAGTTCTGCTAATGTACCTCAGCTTCAGCTATAATTATTTACTGAACCAAGGTAGCGGAGTTTTTAATTCGTTTCATTTGATGCTTTGCCGCCTTCTCATTAAACGAAAAAAAGTCTGACCAGAAAGTGGAGACAAATTCTTCCTTTAACCTTACAAATTTTCTGGAAGATTACATAGGAGAATCATTGAACATTAACACTATCTCATTAGCAATCAAAACATTATGATAATATATTCAGTGCTTTTTCTCAGGTGAGTTGTCTTCAGTCAACCAGGGATGTCAAATGGTATTCCGCAACTTTTTAAGATCAGTCAATGTTGGGTACAAGTAAAAAAATGCATCAAATATGTCAATATATGAAGAAAACTTGGTGACATTATCACTGAGTTGATGATGGGTATATCTGCATTGCTATTCAAATTTTAAATTTGAGTTGGACGGGTAGGTTTTTGAATATTTTCGAAACTTTTCGAGTGCAGAGTATACAAAAAAATATGCATTTTTGAACAATTTCCTAAACTTGTTCAGGTCATGTTATATACTGTCAGAAAATATCTCCCCATAGTTTTTTCTCAAACAAGTTGCGTCCATACAATTGGCCCTCAACCAATTTGTCATCATTCAATTTCATTCCGTGTTATTTGCTCTTACCAGAACTAACTAACCTCACGTAGAAATGTGGGCAGGAGGAAATTAAATACATTGATTTTGTGATGGGTTATTTCTTAGTCTGTTCTGACCAGATCGAACTAACCTCACGTGGACACTTTGGCACTCTAAGAAATTAAACAAAAACGTTTTGTGAGGAGAATTTTTTTTTTCATAAAAAATCTAACAATGAATAAAATTGTACTTTTTTAAAAATGAGTCTTTTTCAGTGAAGCTGAATGGAATCATTATTGTTTAATGATTTCATCATAAGGATCGTAAAGAATGAAAAAAAAATTACAAATTACTGCTTTCTTAAAAATTCCTAGATACCGAATTTAAATACTCCTTGGTCGTAAGTACTAAAATAAAAACACGCCAACTTTTTGCAGCTCATATACTTACATTTGCATTTGCATAGGTGCATTTTTCACTTATCTCCTAAGATCAGACTTAACCAAGATACTTTCCTCATTTTTTCACAAAAATGCAAGAGGTGTTTTGTTTTAGTTTGACTGTCAGAAACCCAACACATAACGGTCCCCGCGAGAGTTATATTCGGTTCAAAACATTGCCTGTATCTATATTTTTGGCATCGGGTCTATCTGGGGTTTTTTATTGATCCGATGCACATTCCCTATATAAAAATTGGGCTCAGGATTCCTGTGAATTTTGGCAACACCTCCCATGAATTCTGCCTTATCCCAACTTCACAGCCACCTTGTCAGAAAAAGAGACCAGGAAAGGGTTGATATATTCCCACTAATCATTGAAAGTGAGTACTAAGTGATGAATCAGTCAATTTGTTCAATAACGGGACACTCAGGACGAGGATTAATGCAGTAGATAGAGCGCTTCCTTGTGAGCGAATGGTCCAAGGTTCGGTTCTAAGCTGGGACGAGATTAATTTAATTTCCAGATGTGAAATTCTGAATGACTGAATCTCGTTGCTGACTAGAAATAATCCTCCTCGATTTACTGTTGGGGTAAAAACTAACAGTGCTACTTCTAAAGTGGGGTAAGGAACATAGTCTACCCAGAAAACACGTGGCTAATACACCATATAAAAAAAATCTCATTTCCATGTCCTAGTCCTGTTGATTCTGACAATGTTTCTTCTTTTCTCCTCTGATTATATTCTGTAGTGTTGAGAAATCAAACTACTACAAATGTCCTAGGAACATAAAAATGTATTCATAACAAACAGAATTGATAATTTCGACAAAATCCCTCTAGCAGAGATATTTAAGAATTATTCCGGATCAAAGCTTAAATTTTCAAAAGAAAGCAGTTGTCGACAAACAGGAAATATACGTCATCCTATTACGACGCTTCCCTTTCATCCGACCCCAGATCAGACAAGGTTATAAACTTCTCCCTATACTCTCAACACCTGGCGGTGGCCATTACATCAGAGTTAAATGGCGTAAAAACCATCAGCTATGAAATATGGCGATGTCATTAAAAATTTTGCGTAGTTGCCAGATTTTGTATGGCGCGATTGAAGTATTGTTTCAGAAGATTATTTTCGGGAAATCGCTTAGTCTCCCGATAACAATATCGGATATGGATATTAGCCGAGCAACCTGGCAAGAAAAGAACAGTAGCCTACTGATCGACGTTTTTGATAATCTCGCCTTCGAAAATACTAACGGAAAGGGTTGATGGGGATGCTGTGATTAATTGATGGGATCATTCGCTATTCAACTGGAAATTTGGTTTGGTGCGCAGATAATGAGAAAACATTGAGATAAATGAATTGTTTGTAGGTTGATGATGTTAAACAACGGATTTTGTCCATAGGTCATCAATCAGCAATTCAGTTTGCAGATGTGGCCAGGAGCGCGCCGCGCCATTCTATAGAGCGAGGTGGAGGTGGCGCCGAACAAAGAAATTATTTTTGTTTTGCTCTATCTTTAGTTAAAAATTGAATGACGTTTGAGTCGATTCGTATTCTTATTGAGCGGTATAATAATTTGAGTTGAGTTAATATTGTCACTTAAATGATTTAAAATACGAACTTGATGTTGCTCAGTGTTGTTCTCATTTGGATAACTCCAACAAATTTTTGAATATTTACCGCTTTTGTTGCATTACAGTAAGTACTCCGAGTTTCTATGTCCATATTTTTTTAATTATAGTCCTCAGTACTCTTATGAATCATTATAGTACTCAGTCCTATGAAGTATGTCATTTTGACACTAAAAATGAAATCCTTGTAGTCAAAATCGGTCTTAACGTGCGGGTGTGAGACTTTATCACCGAATAACTTTCTAGTTTTAAAATCTTCAATGCATATACCAGATATAAATATGCGATATACATAAAATAAAATAAAATTAAATATAATATCAAATGTGTGATTTGATTCCCTCCTGCTCGTAGAAGAGTACGTATGCCTATGGATTTTTCTGAAATTGGGGAAACATGAGAATCGTTGTACTCGTGCCACGTGTCTGTATATGGATGCCTACAGTAAGCAGTGTAGTGTCTGCTAGATATAGTCCCGCTGTGATTCGACAATGCCTACAAGTGATAGCGACAATATATATAATGCTTATATATAATCCTTCTAGAGGAAAATCAATAGTGATATTCAATTTTCGTCTAAATCTTTGTGTTTGAGAAAATCTTTTTGAATGGATTACTAAAATTTTGGGGTAGTTATAGATCGATAGCGACTTCGTGAATTTCCTTCTTTCTGGTATTATCATTTTCCATTGTGTTAAATCATACGCTTTCAAATAAAATCCCAACGATGAATGAGACAGATATATACGATTTTCACATGCGAGAAGAAGATGTGTTGATATTTTTCAGCGGCTCTAAACTTTCAGACTAACCGGCTTTGTTTCGATTATTGGATGACAGTTCTGTATAATTGACAGTTTGGTTTGTGAAATGGAGAATAAAAATCAATTATTCGGTTTCTTACATCTGCAAGCAAAAAAATGGTACTGAATCTTTTGAGTTGTTTCGAAACTGAAAAACGAAATGAAGGTTCATCTAATAATAATATACAGGAAACAGTAGCAAGAGCACTGGGAGTAAGTTTAAGATTTGTGCAGAAAATTGTGTACAAGAAAAAGAATAATTTAATCCCCAAAATTTTCAAAAAATGTAAAAGAAAAAACCAAAGACTGAGGATTTGAGAGATGGTATCAAAATGGAAGTACGCAATGTCATTTATGATTTATATAATTTGGAAACAAACGTGACGTTTCCAGTTTTGAAGGATGCTCTGAAAAAGCGAAGTATTTCAGAAATAGGACTTACTGCGTTGTCAAAATTAATTGAAAACTTGGGTTTTCGCTTTAAAACGATTGTAACCGAAAATATTTATGTGAAATGCCTCAAATTGTAAGTCAACGTGTACAGTTTTTGAAAAAATATACAGAAAATTACAATTCAAAATTAAAACAAATTGTCTTTTTAGACGAAACGTGGATATTTTCGAATGGGAGTGGGTCAAAATCGTGGCATGATGAGTCCATCAAGAGCGTTAAAAGAAAAAGAGGATGCGGCCCGGGAAAACGGTGCATTATAGTACATGCCGGTTCTTCAAAAGGCTTCGTTCCAGAAGCAAGTTTGATTTTTTCTCCAATGTAAAAAAGTTTGGATTATCATGATAACATGGATTATGACATGTTCGAAAAGTGGCTTAGAGAACGGTTGATACCAAATTTAGAAGAACCGTCTTTAATTATTTTGGACAATGCCTCTTATCATTCAAGAATATTAAATAAACAGCTTAAGTCTTCTTGGAGAAAAAGTGACATTTTTATGAGTGGTTAGAATCACATAAGCAAAATGTGTTACAAAATATGTTGAAATCAGAACTTCTGTCGATTGCAAAATGCATAAAAAACCTACAATGTATGCCGTGGACGAGATATTACGTGAGCATGGCCATGAGGTATTACGGCTACCACCATACCATGACCAGTTCATTGCAATAGAACTGATATGGGCTGGGGCTAAATCATACTATGAGAAACATGTGGGAATGGCCTTAAATTCGATGAGGTGGAGATTGTTCGGAAAGCTGCACTGGACCACATTATGGAGGAATATACGAAGAAATCGGTTGAACATAGCGAAAAATTAATAAAGGTTCACGCGCACTTAGCCGAAGCGTCGCGAGCCGAAGCGGCGCGAGGCGAAGCGTCATTCAGCTGATGTCCGCGCACTGGGGCGAAGCATCGCGTCATGTTTCGAACGGCGCAGCACGTATATTATTCACTTCAGCATTTGAATGAACGCAGTACGTTGTCGAGTGAGGTAGGATGAGCAGTTCATCAGCAGAGGATTTCTTTGTATTGAGTTTAATTGCCACTATGGAAGAAAAAGAAGAAAAAACAAAAAAAAAATATGCTGGGCTCATAACATATATCAAAAGAGAGGCATTTACGGTAAATTTCATCATTTTTTGTTCAATGGTCTTAGACAAAATAAAAATCACGGCTAGATACTGTAAAGGAACAAAATTTGCCACCAACTTTAACACCACTTCCTACCAAATACTGCTGAAACTAAAATACGAGACAAGAATCAACAAATATTTGAATTTTCTTGCCGCCTGTCACCGCGCATTGAGGCGAAGCGTCAGGAAAAACGACTTCCAGTTGGTTGAGGAGAATTCGCGCGGGCTATCATATAACTTAATGTAAATTTCTCTGGCGAAAAATCCACAATTTTCTTTGCGTCGCTTCCGTTCGCGACGCTTCTTCTAAGTGCGCGTGCACCTTAAGGGATTGGTGGGATCGATAACGCTTACTCGATATTAGAAGCACCTGTGATAATAGTTCCATTTCAAAACGATTCCGAAAGTGATGATTTCATTAGTGACATTAAGTGTTTCTGAGTTTATCTTGTTGAAATGAATTCTATTAAAATTTTTTTCTCTTCATTAAACAATTATTCTCATGCACATAGTTTTTTATAAAGTGCTATGGCAGTAAAAAAACGTATCGCTGCGAGTAACTGCTTTCGCAACTCTACTGTTTATTCCAATAAAATTGCACAAACGATTTTCCTGCTAAACATGAATGATATGGTGAAAGCATACCTTAGTAAATAATTACAAAACAGTTTTTGCTAAAGTTGGTGAAAAATTTTGTTCCTTTGCAGTATATAGCCGTGATACTGAGAAATTTATTACAAACTATTTTTGAAATGATTGTGAACTTATCTTCATTTCGGATTGAAATTTCAAATGGGTGCATGTGGTTCGGTTTTGATAATGTTTAAACAGAAAAAAGTAGTACATAAATAAAATAATTTTCACTAGCTAACGTAGTGCGTTCATTCAAATGATGAAATTAATAAAATTTACGCCACGCTGTTCGTGACGCGACGCGACGCTTCGGTAAATGGCGCTTCGTCTCGCGCCGCTTCTGTTCGCGACGCTTCGGCTTAGTGCGTGTGAACCTTTAATACCACTTGGTCGTGAGGGGGAGTGGTGTTAAAAATAAGAAAGCAATGACAAAATAGTGTGGCGTATCTGAAGGATCAATTGATTTGGCCGGAATGCATGCACTAGCATAGCTCACCGAGAAGCAACATGGCTTCTGCTGTCACTGTTGACTGCACGTTGACGCTCGACTGTTCCACCCCATTGAAAACCGTGTATTGCTGAGATGCGACTGCAAAGTGCAGTCAGCAGCAACCGCATATTGCGGTCCGTCTATTTCCGCCCTTGATAGCAACAAAGACGAGTGCTAATCTAGTTGAAATTATCTCAAAAAAAAAATTCCACTAGTGTAATTCGCCTTGATAATTTTCAGACATCTGTCAGTGTCATCTTGACAACCAAGTCAATGGCTGACTCTCTTATGCATTCATTTAAACAAAGATTCAATCAAACAAAGTGAAAAAATTATTATTTATAATCTCTGCGAAGCGACGAGGTATACTTATCTTTAAAAATTCGTGTACGGGACAAATTCCCCGCAATTAATTCAAGCACGTGGGGGAAGAAAACATTAATTAAATATGTATTTGGATGTTACCACAAATGAATAGAAGGCTGTGTGTAAGGCGAGTTTTAACTTTTTTCGTTATTTGAACTGTCATTAACACTGTGTGGGTTTTTAAAAAGTGTTGCAATTTGGAAAGGAAACTACAGAGTTAATTAGAACTTAACTCCATCAATTACCAAAAAGTCTAAGGCAACAGTGTGGACTTAGTTTTTGGAGTTTTGCAAAGAAAAATTATATCGGATTGAATAAAATCTATTGCAGAATTAGCTGCAATTTCAGAGGACTGGGGGTTTCTCAGTATTGACTGAAAAATTAAAGTGAATACGTTGTATTGCTGATATTTCATAGTGAAATATTGTAATACTTTAACGCACACAAACCACACAAAAGAAGACTTTTTTGACAGTTGTGGAAGAAATAAATACCTATACAGTAATTGATTTGAATGTAAGTATTTCCAGAAAATTATAACTCTAAACTCACCTCGTACCTCTGTCCTCTTGTTATCCTGTAAGTAATGATAAAACCATCAATAAAACAGACAGCATGTATGTCATAATGAATCCAAAAGATATAGGTTCTGGAGACCATTTTTCTAATAAATGTGAATTTAATTCCCCGATTAATTCTAACAAGCTCCATATTTTTTTGAATTGACATCGAAGAGGCGTTTCGATATGTGATTAACTGGGAGGCAGGACATTTCGACTTTCTCCAATGTCACATTTCGCTGCAGATTTTCACGGGAAATATGAACGGAAAAGGTCGCTAAGAATGAGTAACATGCCGCCGATATTTGAAACGGACTGCTTTGCGATATTTATGGCATTCTGTGTCAATTCCTGTGATACTCGGGAGGTTTTGTGCCAGTCTCCGATAAATTTCAACGGAAAACGATGTGAGATAATGTAGCCGAGTTTCGTTTGCACTTTTTGGAACTTCGAGTACGAGAAGTATGCATGTGCTCGCAGGAAATACAGGTCATCTACATTGTAAATAAATCATGCGTCTATACACCTCAGAAACAGTATCGTTTATGTTATGTTTATTGAATTTAATTGGAATATTAGGACGGATGCAATGTTCATTTATACGAAACTCAAGTGTAGTTCACATCTTACAACTTAGAAGATTACAACTCAGAGGAATAAAAGTGGACTATTTAGTATACTATCCTTTCCTCTGCAATTTGTAGGCGAGGGGGTGACTGGTAGTGAGACGTTATGGGCTGTTTGTTTACATTTGGAGTAAGTTGAACCATAATACAAACGAATAATGACAAACTGATCCGAATGAAATGAGCGGGCATTCACGAAACTACCCGATTGATTATTATAAGAAGTGGTGCGATTTTGGAGTGTTGATTAGTGTTCCATGATAGACGATCGACGTCTGTCTATTCTACATGCCAAGTGGGACGACCGTTCGAAGGTATACGTTCACAAGTGGCATTCATCACATCTCTCCTTTTCTTAAAATAGTACTTCCGTAACCTTCGGAGTCAAAAGTTTCGAACTAGTCCTTACTGATTTCTATAGCATGCATGGCTTTATCTGTAGAGTGAGGCAATTCCACCCTGACTCTACCCACGTACGCGCGATCGTACACACAGAAGCAGGTATCTCAGCTGTCCAAAAAAGCTGGTATTTTAGCGATTGTTACGATCTGAGAGACAAGTCAGATAAGCCACTCACATTTCAAGAGCCGGAGCCAAAAAAATTGCCTAAATTTACTGAGACTAGTTTTTTAATAGTTGATTAGAGAAGTTGTGTACACAGACATAATGTGGTCAGTCAAGAACAAGAACAACAAGAACAGAGGGGGGATTCCGTGTACCATACATATTGTCGACAGTTTTGTCTCTGTCTCTCCCATCATGAATTCTACTTTAATTTCATCTTCCTTCTTCTATCGACAATAGAATTCTATGGTACACGGAATCCCATCCCAGGTGTCTTTTTGTACCTAGCGAGGTAATAACATTCATTTGTAATTAGCCTTATATTTGCTTTGAGGCTGAAGATTGTTATAAAAATTTCATCTTGCATATGAATGAGTCATGTCAATCAGTCAGCTGAAGGTATGGTCGGAGCAGATCAGAAAATAACAATGGATGTACGGGGTTTATCAACGATGCTTATGTAGACGATAGCTGCTTACCTAATATGTGGGATAGGAATAAATGCCTCAAATAAAAGTTGTGGAAAGCAATCCTACTTATGAAAGTCATATTTTTTGAAAAAAACTCTTTATATATCCACTTGAATAAAATAAAAGTATTTTTTGAGAATGAAGGTTTGTATAAGTTTTAAGCATGTGTGGCTCAGGAAATATGATGGGATTTTTGTCACAAATTGAATTCACCCAACATCAAATATTTCAATACCTATAATTTGGTGTGAGAGAAATTAGTGAGCGTATTGGAAGGACTATTTAAATAAAATTAATATCGTGAGACCTCAGCGTCCATTCAGCCTTCATGCAAAAAATTAACAAATGACGATCTGCTTCGTTGCTTGATTGTCGTTGAATTTTGGAAAAAATGTCATGATTTCCAATCGCAAAAATCTCAATAAATCAATTTAAAGCGAACTCTAATCAATCATTTTGGAACTGTCACCTTGAATTCTCATTTTTTGATCAACAACTCCAAAACCATAAAAAAAATCCGACAAAATAATCATAATTCTTGAATTTCTATGAAAAACGAGATCCCCGACCCAAAAAACCTCTTTTAACCAATTTTGAAGGAAATGGGTTATAATGAAACTCATCCACCAACTATAATTTTTAAATTTTGCCAAAAAAAAAAGGATCTCTGAACCCAAAAGTGCATCGATTCCAACTTCGAATAGAATCGGCTCATAAATAACAAAATATCATTCGCCATTTTGAAGACATCTTTGTTTTATTTTAGTTTTTGTTGGAAATTCGAGCAAACAAAAAATATTCAATTTTATATATTATATAATATAAACTAAATTTCACAATTTTTTTTTCTGAAAATTCAAATATTTTTTTAAAATTGAGAAAAATCTATTTCTGAGATAATTTTAAAACATAATTTCTTTTTAACGATAAGGAATTCAATAAAATATATTTCTCTACTTCTCAAATCTAGTCATAGAATTGGTAGAACTCTTCTGGATTTCCGTTGTCTAGAGACAAAGAAAATGAATTCTATGCATGTGTTTTGAGTCACAGTTAACATCTACTGTCGTTATCAAGAAGAATTCATTTTCTTTGCCTATAGACAATGGAAGTCCAGAAGAATTCTATTAACACTAATACACTGTCAACCACTTTTAAACATATCTAGCTTATTTTGGTCGTATGACTTTTTAATGCCAATTCAGATAGAAAAATCAATTTTGCCATCATAACACTTTTTGTCCCTGACTTACCGACTGTTAGGTCGAAACAGCACGTGTGCTTAACATCATATTTGCTTTTTTCCCTAATGTGTAACGTTTCCAAACATTTCAAGTGTACGGCCTAGATTTCCAAACATGATATTCTTTCGTATTGATTATCTAGAGATCTAAAAGCAATAATTGATAAAAAGTCCGACAGTAGTTTTGGTTTCAAGTAATCAATAAGAATTCTAATTCAAGCGAAACGCGCGTCGAGTGAAAATGACGTAGATTTGGTGTTTTAGGTAGCTTCTATTTCTTGAATTGTATTCACACCAAAGGTTTCAAATATTTATTTTTGAATAAGAATTCCGTTTTTCGAATCGGTCGTAAGAGCGGTAGATTGTAAAAAATGTCTTAGATACATAAGTCTGTACTGATTTTCTATATCATGCATGGAAAAGTGATCAATTTTCTCATTTCAAATCTCAAACACTGAACTTAAGGAAGATTACAAATTTTGGGAGATGGAAATGTTATATTTTGTTCATACCATACCTTATTCATTGAGACCTTTTCATTGTGAAATGGTCTGAGGAAAGTACCTAAATCTAGAGGGCCTAACTCTATCAGATCTATTCAGTCTTATTTCCATTAGTATATGATGAAACAGGACTAGGTCTTTGTAATTCTGGTTGATCACAAGCATCACCTTAATTTAAAATATTCTGAGGAAATCAGTTATCATGAAGACATGAATTGGGAAGGTATTTTCGGGGGTAATACCACGAGTGGTCGCAATACTATCGATAATTCTGTCAGAAATCAACGAGATCAAATCAATTTGATCGAGTTAAAGATTTCTGACAGAATTATCGATTGTATTGTGAGCACGAGTCGTATTTATTGAGATAATTTCACGAACCAACCAAGCTATTATTTGAAATTTGATCGAGTAAACAAAGTGAATTCTTCAATAGTTGCAACTAATGAATAATAAACATGAAGTCTGTCAACCTGACGTTTATGTCATATTAGATTACAAGATGTATCATTGCTGTTTATATTTGTGGTTGACTTGACGACGTGGTCTTTCCGGATCGGAAAGAAAGGAAGCGAAAGGAAGCGTGTACTTTCGCGAAATCTCATTCTGATTGGTCCTCATATCGCAGGAGACGCGACTTTCATATAGTGAGTGAAATTGTCGGGGGTAATACCACGAGTGGTCGCAATACTATCGATAATTCTGTCAGAAATCAATGAGATCAAATTGCTTGGTCCTGCAGGACTCGTGGTGTTACCTCAAAGCAATTTGATCGAGTTAAAGATTTCTGACAGAATTATCGATTGTATTGTGAGCACGAGTCGTATTTATTGAGATAATTTCACGAACCAACCAAGTTATTATTTGAAATTTGATCGAGTAAACAAAAGTGAATTCTTCAATAGTTGCAACTAATGAATAATAAACATGAAGCCTGTCAACCTGACGTTTATGTCATATTAGATTACAAGATGTATCATTGCTGTTTATATTTGTGGTTGACTTGACGACGTGGTCTTTCCGGATCGGAAAGAAAGGAAGCGAAAGGAAGCGTGTACTTTCGCGAAATCCCATTCTGATTGGTCCTCAAATCGCAGGAGACGCGACTTTCATATAGTGAGTGAAATTGTCGGTATCAAGTCACCAGCCAAATCTGAAATCATTCTCTTTGGCTGAAACTGGATTCGGATTATATGCGCCCAGCAAATGATATAAGGATTTTGTTTTCACTGATAAAGCGTTTTCATTCATATACTGGTTTGACTGTTTGTTGTAGGAGAGTATTAATTTTTCTTCCTACCCCTATAGAAAGTACACACATTCCTCCCTCAAACCAGGGAGAAAACTCATACTTTTCCTCCCTAGGGAGGAAAGTATCTTTCCTCCTCCTCATTTCAAGTAAGTTGTAAACGATCAAACTTGTGAATCTATTATAATCAAATTGTTTCAGTAATTTCTAGAACATCTTATATATCCTGTATTCTAGTAAAAATCACACATGAATGTTACTTCCATTTTAGTTCTTTAATAACTATTTGTGTATGTAGAGCGCAAAGTGATTGATTGTCGCTCGACAAAAATTTTAATCTTTGGAGAACGACCATAACACTTTGTGCTCGAAATACACACATTATTTTTTCTACAAGCGCAGCTCTTAGAAAAAAAATGATCGACATACTTCATTCAAATAGGCACATAACATCACTCATTCAAATCACTAACAAAAAAAAGTGAAAATAACGTCCTTAAAAAAAAAAGTAGCAATTGCCAGAAGCTGATCCCGCGGGACCTTCGGATTACAAGCCCAAGACGCTAGCCATTGCACCACCACAGATTCTCAGATGGACATGACTGTATTGTCTATACTTTCCATCATGCAAGTATAGGTCCGTTTTAGACAAAAGCAGTTGATTTGCGTTTTAAATTTACAGAGAAAGGTTCATTAAGTGGGTAGGAGGAAAAATCATATACAGGGTGTCAATTTGAAAACTTCCCACCCTTAATATCTTCCTTCCAGTAAACAATATGAGTAATCGAAAAAACAGGTCAATTTTATTGTCAAGGGGGACACTTTCACGGACTATTTGTAGCCCTCGTGGTTCAACCCCCTAGGAGGGGAAGATGTTACCCTTAGAATTTTAAATGGGAAGGGGGGTCAAGTGGCACATCATTTTGATGGGCGTTCAATTCTTGTTCCAATGGTACCCTGACTTATTATTTTTTGATGAGCATTTTCCGAAAAATTGCGTTCTAAACTAACAGAAGTAATTATTAGAACGCCTATACTGAGATGCATGGTTTGGCCAGAACTGGTTAGAATATTAGGTGGTACCGTTCCAATCCTTGATTAGGGGTACCATTAGCCATTAGCTCCAAACACGTTACATAAAAAAGTAGTCTAATAGGAAAACGTAGATGGTAGTAAAGTTGTGTTTATTAAATGCTGAATTTTTAAGTGTCATCGCAGAAATTGTACAGATAGCCTTCCTTTTTTGCTACTTCTGCTGTAAAAAGTTTCTGTTTTCCGGCAAAAAATTGGTTAGCAAATTTGAACTATGTGGTAGTATTGTGAATACCGTTGTACCTGTTGGGCTGTTTAGGAATTACTTTAATGAGTGTATAAAAGTGTAAAAATGGTTTACATTCTTCAAGACAGAATTGAAATGATTGTAATTTATGGAGAAGTTGGAAAGTGCGCACGAAGGGCGGCATGTCTTTTTAACGAAAGACATCCAAATTGTAATGTAAGTCACCGGTATGTGCTTGATTTGGTGAATAAGTTTTACGAAACTGGTTCAGTGACAAATAAAAAAAGAAATAACCCCAGAGTACTAAATGAAGCAGCTCAAATTGAAGTTTTGGGAACATTTGCTGCAGAGCCCACGAGCTCCTTACGATCAGTATCAGAACAGACGGGAATGTCACGCGAGACTATAAGAAAAGCATTGAAAATGCATAAATTCCATCCATATAAAATGCAGATTCTTCAAGAGCTCCACGAGGATGATTATGATAGAAGAATAGAGTTTTGTGAAATCATGTCTCATCGAGTCAATACCATCCCTAATCTTCTGTTAAACATCTGTTTCAGCGATGAGTGTTCATTATTTCTGAATGGCAATGTTAATAGACAAAATTGTCGCTATTGGAGTGAGGAAAACCCACATATTTTTCGGGAAGGGCATACACAACACCCACAAAAAGTTAATGTTTGGGCTGGTATTCTTGGAAATGCCATTCTTGGTCCATTATTTCTGGAAGAAAACTTGACTGGCAATCTGTACCTTGATATGCTTGAAGAGACTACCGATCCTCTTATAACTCACGAGCTAGAAACTCAAATTGATGCAGAAGGTAATGAACTTTTGCAGGAGGATCTGTTACATTACCAGCAGGACGGTGCTCCACCTCATTATTTTCTTCCCGTCCGACAGTGGTTAAACGAGAGATTTCCGGGTAGATGGATTGGCAGAAGGGGAGCAGTTGAATGGCCTCCGAGATCACCGGATTTAACACCCTTAGATTTCTTTCTTTGGGGGCATCTTAAATCCGTTGGTTATAAAACACAACCTTCTGATATTGACGAACTTAAAAGACGAATTACAGCAGCATGCCAGTCAATTCCTAGTGAAGTTTTCCGTAATGTTAGAGGGGAGTTCGAAAACAGACTGTATTACTGTTTAGAGCAAAATGGACAACATTTCGAACAGCTAATAAGATAAGCGTCAGTAGATTTTATGTTGGAAATGTCTTTCTCGCAAATTAAATTTTATTTTGTAGAAGAAAAATAACCATCAAATAAAAAATCCCATGCGTAATAAATTTATTCCTGTCATTCAAGGGTTGAAGCGGTGCCACCTACTCTTCTAACCATTTTTATTAAAGGGAGTCAATACAATAATGCATCTCAGTATAGGCGTTCTAATAATTACTTCTGTTAGTTTAGAACGCAATTTTTCGGAAAATGCTCATCACAAAATAATAAGTCAGAGTACCATTGGAACAAGAATTGAACGCCCATCAAAATGATGTGCCACGAGGGCTACAAATAGTCCGTGAAAGTGTCCCCCTTGACAATAACATTGACCTGTTTTTTCGATTACTCATATTGTTTACTGGAAGGAAGATATTAAGGGTGGGAAGTTTTCAAATTGACACCCTGTATATTACATAGGAGTAAAGTGCCTTTTCCTTCCGTGGATGTTTACTTGTAAACTACTCGTAAACTACATCCTCAGTGGCACTTCCCTCCCTAGTAATACAAATACCTAGCTATTACTAACATTATTTTATTCCCGGTGAATCAATTCGGTTCATACAAGATAGGGAGTTTCAGGAAATCGACACAATCCATCCTCTATAATTGAGTTGTTACTAACAAGCCTGAGTGACTAATTGTTTGGATATTGCTTATTGAAACTATGTTGCTATATACAATCAGCTAATTTATATACCATTGATAGAGAGCAGCAATACATCCGTCCAATTAAACATGCCCACATAGAGTAGAGGCACATCATTATAATCACCACCAATAGAACTCTGTTATATTTTCAAATACGAAAAGTTACTCTTCAGTTAGAACAATTAACAATGTGTAATTTTTATTTCAATATTTGATATTTGACTAGTGGGATTATTCAACTGTTGTTTGATACTTGTTATAATTCTTATTGTGCATTCTCAGATGATTTTTTCAATTCGCTGTCACTGTAAAAATAGTTATCTTCCTAACAAGTGCGCAAAGTACTATTTTTCCGCACGCAAATACAGTTAGGCGAACGTGCGGACCGGAGTTCGTATAAGTTTTTGCGTGCAGAAAAGTCACTTTGCGCACGTGTAACAACAACATTTTTCCTACGAGCTTCATATCAGATTAAAACAAAAACAAAAAAATTATAACTAATTAAATAATTTTTAGTTGATGAACTTGTTAGAAAGAACTAAACAACAAACAATTACATAACACTAAAAAATACTTAAGAGAAAATTAAATTATTTGTTCGCAATATTTATAAGGAAATTTACATTTTGCAAATTGATTACAACGGTATTCGTGGATTCTTGCTGACAGAAACTGAGGAAAATCTGACATCATTTGTCAAAGTTGTTTGACAAGTGCACTCACTTATTGTTGCTTGAAATACAAATATCGGAAAATACGATTAAAAGATAATAGGGAATAAATACACTTGTAACGGCTTCTCATACTGCACACAATAGTCTACAACTAAAATGAATATTGATTTGCCATGCCAGTGAGATTTTTGAGTAGGTAGTTTTACTTTTCCGCACTCAGTGCGGAAAAAAATCTTATCGACACGGCGAGCAGAAAAGTGTAACTTTGCGCACGCAAATGTAATGTATGTAGAAAAGTACTACTTTGCGCACGCTTGTAGAAAAAATCATTATCTAGCATTTCGAAAATACTGCTGGCGAAAATACTACAGAAAAAGGCTAGGAAAAGGTGACAACTATGAATTCGAAAATCGTTCTATACTTACAACCACCGGGAATGGTAACATGTAACATTTGCAGTGTTGCAGTCAATTACATCACGTATAATTTCGAAATTGATGATCAAAAACAAATTTCGCAGTAAATTGAGTAAATCGAAAAACACGGGGTCCGCAATACTTGTTCAACAAGATGAATGGTTAACTTGTTAGAATTTGATATAGAACTGATTTGGTCCGCAACTTGTGATATGAAAACTTCCTTCAAAATATCTGAATTATATCGAACCACGTAGAACAGTTATAAGATATCGCTCTCGCAAATAGTGCCATATTTATAGGAGTGTGACAAAATGATACTATGAATCCATTAAATATATCCATATAGTGTATGAATGAATATACAGGGTGTTCCAGAATGAAGAGGACAATGGTAGATAGTGGAATCCTAACATAATTTCAAGGCTGAAAGTTTCAATGAACATATACCCTAAAATGAGTATTAACCAAGTTGCTTAACTAAACTTTTTTTGATGAAATTTGGTATGTCTCTTGATAGCATTCAGTTTCATATTTCAATTCTAATGTTGTGTTTGTTACTCTAAACAGGGGCGTACGGCAGTTGGTTATTCCCTATTCGCCCATCCCCAACTTTCACGTAACTGGATTAATAAGTATTTCGTCGCTTTTTTCTTAACCCCCAATATTTCTCATACAAAAAAGTTATAGGTTTTGTTTCGATATATCTGAATTTATACTCATTGCAAGTTATGAAATATGTTGGTTTCAATGTTATAAATAGTTAAATACACATTCATTTCAAAAATAATGGAGATTTTGATACGCAGGTACTTATTCCACTTCAAATATCTCGAAAACCGTTGATATTTGTGAAACGAAACTCATTTCCTTTTTGTATAGAAAATATTGGGGATTAAGAAAAAGAAGGCGAAATCCTTAATAATCCATTGGCGTGAAAGTTGGGATACACACCTGCCGTACGCCCTGTTTGGAGTTACAAACACTTCATTTGCATCGAAATATGAAACTGGATGCTGTAAAGTGGCATACCAAATTTCATTAAAAAAAGTTTAACCGTTATGGAGTTATTCTGGAAAACATTTTTTTTTGTCACTTTCAACAGCCTCTAACTCGGGACACCCTGTATAAAACCTTTGTTGTGAATACAATTCAAGAAATAAAAACTTCCCAAAACACCAAAACATCGTCAATATTACTTGGACGCGAGTTTAGGTGATATTTGATCTCCTGAGGATGCTAACTCTATTCGCTAATGTGAGTCGAGTGGAATTGACGCAGTTTTGGTTTCTTTGATATTTGTGGAACGAAACTCATTTCCTTTTTGTATAGAAAATATTGGGGATTAAGAAAAAGAAGGCGAAATCCTTAATAATCCATTGGCGTGAAAGTTGGGAGGGGCGAATAGGGGTACCCACCTGCCGTACGCCCTGTTTGGAGTTACAAACACTTCATTTGCATCGAAATATGAAACTGGATGCTGTAAAGTGACATACCAAATTTCATTAAAAAAAGTTTAACCGTTATGGAGTTATTCTGGAAAACATTTTTTTTTGTCACTTTCAACAGCCTCTAACTCGGGACACCCTGTATAAAACCTTTGTTGTGAATACAATTCAAGAAATAAAAACTTCCCAAAACACCAAAACATCGTCAATATTACTTGGACGCGAGTTTAGGTGATATTTGATCTCCTGAGGATGCTAACTCTATTCGCTAATGTGAGTCGAGTGGAATTGACGCAGTTTTGGTTTCTTTCGGTATAATCCAGTACGATTGGGTTTTGAGACCAGAATCGATTGTAGCACCATCAAAGTTGGTATGCTAGTAGTTGGAACTGTGATAAACACGAAAAAAAATTGTTTACCAAAATTCCTGGTGTGAATTACTCTGGCTGTCATTCCAAATTTTAATATTGTTTTCAATATTCCACAGCTTTTACGAATAATTCTTATTGATAATTTAAAAAATTAGGGTAGTTTACACTTGATCAAAATTCTATTTTTTCTTCTCCCCTGTACACAGTTTGTAAATTTGTAATTTTGACAACTCATATGCAATCATTCCGCAATGCACCAATTTTTATGAAGAATACAATTTTCCGACAAATCGGTAATAAAAAAAGTTCTCGAATGGTGCAAACTTTTGAAACTCACTGTATATGCACGCAACGTCATTGGTGTGGTAGACTATATTTACTTATTTCATCGAAACAAACTGACAGAAAACTAGCTTTGTAAAAATATGTGCAAATTTTCTGTCGCTGCCTCCTGTACTAATTCATTGAAGGACCTCACAGGAAATTATATGAGAAATTGTATCTCGGTTGAATTGGCTGAAATTTCATTATGTTATATAGTGGTCTTGGCCATCAGAAGAGTGAGTGGGTTTGAAGTATTTTGCATGTATCGTTTCTGAGATTAACAAGTGGCCAAAGTTCCTTAAAAACGTCGTAGTTGGGTAGGATTGACCATGAAGAAACTGATTTGTGAGTCGAAATATGACAAACTCACGATAAGAATGTACTGTTACGATAGAGTGAAGTTCATGGTTACAGACAAATACTGGACAGTCATAACGACCTCAATTACAGCTTATATGTATAGTCCGATGGAAGCTTCGAGATTTTCTGCCGCGATGAGAACATCTAGAAACAGTCATCGCGCTAAGTTCGAAAAGCCGTGCTGGCATTCCTCACTTGGACAGTGCGTAGATGGTGACGTAATCCAACTCACACTACTGGCTTGGCTTGCTGAATTCTAGGAACTATTAGTTATCGGTACTTCACCATGCAGTAGCTTAGGGTATTTCGTATCAGTATTTATCGAAACTTGTTGAGAGCGAACTATACCTTTTATGAAACGAGTTTCGCTTTTAAGCGTTCAGTTTTAGTTTTTTGCGAAAACTTTGTTGGTACAAATGATTCAATTTGTACCAAAAGAAGAAATTTTGACAAAAATATGAAAATAATAGAACTCTATAAAACAATGAATAACGTTTTCAAACCTCAATTAATATTAAAAAGTTATACAGTTAATTTAAAAATGTAATATATAAAAGTGAACATTTTCAAAATAGGTTTAGTGGAATGAGGTTCAGATTAACGGAAGAATTTGCTTTATTCAATAAAAAAATGTGAAGTAGCCTGTATTCTAATCAAATGTAATATTGAACAATTGAACTATCAATCAAAAGTAGCAATTATTCATTTTTTTCATATGTGAATTGTTTTCACTGCAGGGATATAATCCAAAATTGAAATAATTTATATTTCACACAGAGACAGTCATCAAGAACCAAAAGTTTTCATCGCCCAAAATGAGCTGAAACTATAATGTCTTACCAAAATATGATTCTTCAGTTGAAGAAAACTGCTAGAAGAAAAATACCAAAAAAATATTTGTTTGACTCGTATACATTTAATGTATTATCATTAATAAGATTATGATTGGACATGTGAACATTTTCCGATCAATACATTTTTATCCTGAATTCGTCTTATTCCGACAAACAGAACAGTTTGTTTCTTTGTCAATCCTACTCAACTACGACGTTTTTACCAGCTGCGGCTGCTCAAATATCTCAGAAACGACACATACAGAATCCTTTAAACTCACATATCTTTCTAACGACATATCCAACAATAGCATAATTGAATTTCAGCCAATTCCCTATACGTTTTTGTACGGGGTATGGAAAAATATCCATAAATATCAGCTCCTGCACCATAATGTACAGTAATATAATTTAGTATGTTAATAAATACAATAACAGGTATTCGGTGTTACTGCAATTGTATCGAATTTATTAACAGTGTGTCGTCTAGCCTGAGGGCTGTTATTCGGATATAGTTCGTAGTCTGAATTATCTCCAAAGCGACTAGCTCTCAGTTCGGGGATTGGTTCAGAAAGACGCGAAATAAGTGAATACATATTGAATACATAAGTGGGTAACACTGAGGATTAGACTAAGAATATTATCGAAGTGATAGTTGATGGATAGATGGTTGGATGGATGGATGGATGGATGAGAGAGGACCTGTGTGCATGTCTAAGAATTAATAATTATTATATCAAGTCTGCATTAAGACAAAGCTGATATTCAGAGGCATATGAGTGAACAGAAATGTAGAATATGAATTTTTAGTCACTAATAATCAATAGGAGCGTTCCATTGTAGACAGAAATACCCTAGTCGTATAGGAGTTAAATTCATTTTTTTGACAGCAAATCTTTATCTACTTCCGCTATGATCGAATTTGAGGGTAGGAAAACTAGAAAATTGGTTCAAAACAGAAATTGAAACTGTAAACTGTTTGAATTTATGATTTAATGAATGATTTTGAAGTTCAAAATATTCGATATACTCAGATTTAAATAACATTTTTGGATAGAAATGGAGGACAGAGATCCGGAGGTCTTTCTACTGAAATATTGATTTTCATTTTATTTTGGAATACTTCATTGTGATTTATGGCATCTGTCCATGAATTCAATTACCTGGCACATGCCAAATCTGTTGAACCACATTGAAATCATTTGGTTTTCATTATAGTTAGGGCATCGACTGAAAATTTTGCTCAAATAGGTAGCTACTTATTTATACATCTTACACAAACATTCAAGCAACGACACACTAAACATTTAGTTATTTCAAACTTGTCTTTCAGAGCTCTATTTGACTGGTATTTTATGGTTTCCAAAAGACATTTTTCACCTCCTTTTGTGGAAGTAGAAGGTGTCATGCGATAGTGATTTATGCGAATCACTGATCATTCTGAAAAAGTTTTCTGAAATTTATTTTTGGCATTCTCATAATCTATGATAACTAACAAGTTTATTTTTGCACCTAATAATATGCTCCCATGTAAATAATCTGCAGATGAAAAAATATTTGAAGAGACAGTCGTGTTCATTTCTTCGTCATAGTACCCAATTCCGTAAAAACGCATTTTCCGAACTGGAATCAACTATATGTGAAAGAAAATGAATATATGGAAACTTTGGTGTGAATACAATTCAAAAAATAGAAGCTACCCAAAACACCAAAACTATAGGGGAAGGGTGGGCAATGTGGCCACGGCGGGTAAAGTAACCATCTATATTATCTCTGCCGAACTAGTACGTAAAATGGTGGGGAACACGTTAGACCGTGGAGTTAATCGCAGTCAGTGTGCTCACAGTCTTTGAAGGTGAAAGCTGCGCTTGTTCCGTGTCAGTATATATTTTTGTGTTTTTTCACGTGTTTGATGTAAGGTAAGCAGGTAATATAGTTGCTCCTAGATAAGTTTAAAGTAAGGTTATGATTATTTGCAGTAGTAATGTTAAAACGGCGTATTTCAACCTTTGAATTGCTGTGTTTTGGATCGGCGTGGGTGATCTAGTTTTAGTGCAGACCACATTTTTTGTAATGACGTCTAGTCGGGCAAAATGACCAGCCAACTCGTCGGGCAAAATGACCACGTGACCACTTTACCCTCAGTCATTTGTTTCTGTTACAGGGCGACATCAAGATGCCGTCGAACTACGTAAGGAAGTCAACCCAACAGTCATGGAATCCTATAGCAATGCAACAGGCTATAGCAGCAGTAAGAGGTGATAATATGCCGTTTGCTACCGCAGCCAGACAGTTTAATGTCCCACGAAGTACCCTCAAAAGGAGGGTTCTCGAGAAAAATCGCGATGCCATTGAAGATAAAAAGATTCTAGGAAGATATCGATGTGTATTTAATCAGGAACAAGAGGAAGAACTCCTTAATCATATCTTTGATATGGAACAACGATTTTATGGTATTTCAATGCAGGATCTACGCCATTTGGCATATCAGCTTGCTGAAAAAAACAATATACCGCATCGATTCAACAAAGAGAAGAGAATGGCAGGCAAGGATTGGGTAACATGCTTTAGAAAACGCCACCCCAATATTGCCCTAAGAAAACCAGAATCCACGTCGATGGCCAGAGCACAGGGGTTTAATAGAACCAATGTTAACAATTTTTTTAACATCCTTCAAACAGTGCAAGACAAACATTTCCATCCTGCTCATCGAGTATATAATGTCGATGAAACTGGTCTTTTGACAGTTCAAACGAGGAACACTAAAGTTTTCTCGCTCAAGGGGAGGCGTCAAGTTGGTGCTATTACGTCAGCGGAAAGAGGTTTGCTGTCGACATTTGCAGTTTGCATGTCCGCAGGAGGCACTTTCGTCCCTCCATTTGTGATTTTTCCAAGAAAACGAATGAAGATTGACCTTCAAGATGGAGCTCCCCCAGGAACCGAGTTTGCCTGCAATCCCAGCGGATGGATGCAGACGGATATATTCATGCAATGGTTCGATCATTTTTTGAAACATGCCAAACCATCCGAACAAGATCCAGTGCTGCTAATACTGGATGGTCATTCCACCCACACCAAAAATATTGACTTTATAGAAAAGGCCAGAAACAATTTCACAACAGTCGTATGTTTACCCCCCCACTGCAGCCACAAGATTCAACCTCTGGATGTGTCATTCATGGCACCTTTCAAAACTTTCTACGTCCAAGCTTGTGAAAAATTCCTGCGTAACAACCCGGGCAGAGTTATTACACAATTCCAGATCAGTAGACTTCTTGGAGAGGCATTTTTGCAAGCAGCTGTGCCAACTACGGCTATAAATGGATTTCGCAAGTGTGGCATTTTCCCTTTGGACCCGAACGTGTTTTCTGACGTAGATTTTGTTGCTTCAGAGGTATCTGATATTCCCATGATTCCTGAAAACAATAATCCCCCTAATGCTGAAGACGGTGTATCAAATGATAAAAATGCAGCAGTAGATGGACGAGCAGCTGCAGCAGTAGATGGACGAGCAGATGCAACTACTGATGAAGTAGGAGCAGTGGTTGGACCAGAAGCTGAAGTTGCAGATGAAGAACATGCTTCGACATCACAACCCAAATCATTTGCAATACTAAGCCCAAAAGACATTATTCCTTTGCCTAAACAAAAAAGCCTAAAACAAAGAAAAACAAACCGAAAAAAGGGTAAGACAGCGATAATAACATCTAGTCCATACAAAAATGAACTCTTACAAGAAAAATTGAAAAAAGAGGTTGAGGATAATAAAAAGAAAAGAAAGCATGATGAAAATGACGTGAAACCTTCAACATCCAAAAGTGTCCAGGTGAAGAAAAAACAGAAAAGACAAATTAAAAGGGAAATACAATCAAAAAAGGAGATTGCAAAAAAACAGCTTTTTCAATCAGATGATGATGAATCAGATGATCAACCATACGATGAACAAGATGTGGAATGTTTTTATTGTCGTGGGCCGTTCTCGAAGTCTAAGGATAACGAAGGTTGGATTAGGTGTTGCAAATGTAAGCAATGGGCACACGAAGAATGTGCCGGTTGCGAAGATGACGACGACGAGTTTGAATGCGAATTTTGTAAATGATCCATTTAGTTTTAGTTTTGTAATGTTTGTTACTTTGATCTCATGAATCTTACCAAACATTATTTTCCGTTAGCGACAATGAGTTTATTTGATTTTTAAATTTGTTTTAATGTTTTCTCCTATCTGATTTCTCAATAAATATCTCACTTCGACATGTTATTATTGATATCATCTGGTATTTATAACGTAAATTTTCCTATGCGGGTAATGTAGCCAGCCCCAGCCACTTTACCCTACCTATATGGGTAAAGTGGCCATTTTGCAGTTCGCAGAATCAACTCCCTCCCATCGAATATTACAATTGTTCAACAGAAATAAAAAATATTACGTAATTCTAAACTGTCTACAGTTGCTACCTGGATAACCTTGTAAGTTTCCTACTTTCAGATGTCTCGTAAAAAAATTATTTTCCGTTAGGGTGGCCAGATTACCCACCCTTCCCCTACGTCACTTTCACCCAACGCGAAGCTTACTACTGTAGTAAGCTTATGGCTCTTCAGGATGCTAACTGTGTTGGCGAAACGAAAGTGATATAGTTTTGGTGTTTTGGGTTGCTTCTACTTCTTGAAAAGTATGTGGAAATATGTTTTATGAGACAGTATGGAATGACGGTTATTTTTGATGTACCTGTGGTAATGATAATGATACTGCTCTGGTATTTAAAATATAGCGAAGGATCGGATGTTAATTGGTCAATTTTTTTCGGGAACTTGTTCGATTGATGACCTATTTAGTTTGTGGAAAATCATGTGGAATATAGGATAGACCTAATAACTTTCTATTTCCACTATCACTTTTATTTGTTACCATCGGTTTCGGAGAAAAGTTCTTTTCTCTATCCTGTATTTTTTTGCGATAACGATTAGTTTATCATCAAACAAGAGGATCAAAATGATAGTGAATATACCTTAAGAGGATGTCTAAAATATTATATAGTGAATACAAGGGCCAGGTAGCTCAGTTGATGGGACTGTCGCGTTCAAAACCCTTGACTGCTGGTCGGCTAGGTTCGAATCCTAGCGACTACAGATTTTTATCTGATGGCTCGAGAAAGTGCTAGGAATTGCACGTTAAAAAGTAAGACCTCATTAATCCTTGGCTCGCACAAGTTTCGACTTTTGAGAGATGCCGTTCGTAAGGAGACGATAGCTTGTTGATGGAAAAAACAATTTTAACAAATTTTTTTTCTACGAGAATTGTCCATCAGGTTATTCATGGAATAGTTGTTAGTTTGTTTGAATTACAATACTCAAGCGCTTCATACAGTCTTCTCATTTCATGTAATGAAGTAGTTTGGAAGTTTTCGATGAAAGGTCTCTTCCATTAGCCATTATTCCATAGTGAATAGGTTATTTAGGGAAAAAATTTGAGGAAATCTCCAGGATTATTTTTACTTATACGACGTGATCCTTAGGTATGACCAAGTATTTGTGAGACTCGGTGTATTCCAGAGAGATAAGCAAGCTTGTGAGCTGATCATCACCGACGAGACGAATGACGAATGAGTTTTGGGCGGAACCTATAAATTATAATATAATCTTCTGTAGGAGAGATTCATCTTCCCCTCTGCATATATGTTTAATATATTATTTCGATTGTATGTCTTGGATAAAATGCGTCATGAAGCATATGGTTGAATTCAGAATGGATTTATAAATTAAGTATTGAAAAAAAATTGGGGATATTCCATTTGAAATTGAAAAGTTGATGTCACTCTCGGTGAAACCGAAAATTATATTCAAGATCTGAATACGTTCTATAGACGGAAAATAACCCCCAAGCACCATACCCAAAATTAAAATTTATATGTTTGAAAATAATCAGATGGCGTAACTTAACAAATCCCGTGGCCAACCGGTATATGACATAATCAGTTTGACAAGAACCATCAAGGAAATGATAAACTTAATCATCTGTGAATATTAAGGAACTATTCTACGATTCAATTCACCCTTGAAACTTGAGGAGTATTCATTACAGAGAGAACCTCAGATAATGAACCTCATTAGTTCTTGTCCATTCTACCCCAAGAAGAAAACGGCACAACACTCTCATTTGTTCTCACGACAACTGCGAATAATTTTCAAATCAACCCGGCAAAGAATGCATATTCTGAGAAGGACAATTACTGATAAACTCGAAACGAGTTGTGGAACCATGTGAATGTGTGGTGATGTGTCGCTATTTGTAGAGAAAATGTCCGGCTTTGCATAGCTAATTACTTCTTTGTAATAGTATGCAACAGAATAGAATATCATCACCTGATTTTCCTGAAAACGACTCGCTTGTTAAATTTGGAATGCTTGGGGGTGATTGAATAAACACCCCGTCGGTCGGTTGAAATATGGTAATAGAATTGAACCGTGTTCTAGGTTCAGTGATTACGAGGTGAACTGTTCAATGAGTAAATGGATTTGTAATCCATATCCATCCAATCAATCCAAACAATTCATTTGACGGCCTTCAATTGAGAATTTTCAATATTCCGAACTATAATATCATGATTCCTGATGTAGAATTATTAGTATCTGTAATATTTCAGTACCGTTCCCAACATTGGATAAAAAAACCTATAGTCCAAATCGGTCTTATCGTGTGTATTAGCGCACATCTGCTTCTCGCATGTGAAAATCGTATATGTCAGTCTCATGTATCATTGGGATTTTATTTGAACGGGTATGATTCAACACAAAGAAATGGGAGGAAACTTAATAAATTGTCGGTGACTAAGTCTCACACCCGCACGTTAAGACCGATTTTGACTATATCAATGAACTTGCCAATGTTAATAGTATCTTCAGTAATATAATCAGACAAGTAAAAAAAAAGCCATTACTTTATGTTGAATGAACTCTGAGATATCCATCTGCAAGAAAGTGGAATGTGAGTGTCCTTCGATGATAGTTTTCCTCAGGGAATTACTGAAGGTGGGACCCTGTGTCTTCCTATTTGGTCAATTTGAGTAGGTTTGAGTGGAAGCCAAAGAACCGCCACTATATTTCTTCATAATATGGCTACGAAATGTGGAAGATGATTGTTCAGTATTTGATGGTGCAAAATCTAATATTGAGGACTTGTATTCCATGCATCTTCTATAATAGATTTTCGTCAATAAAATTCATATTTGGATCAGAGAATCAGAAACAACTACAATTCCTAGACATTCTGGTGATGAAAAATCGATGTGGAGAGCTAGAATATGACGTATTTAGGAAACAAACCAGAACAGTTTGTTTATATTAAACATATCGAATATGGACTAACTCATATAATTTTATGTAAAATTAAAGGTATTTCAAATGATCCCCAAACAATTTTCAGTTTGATGTTGACTGATATGATTTTTGAAATCGAGCAACATTTAAATACTAAGTAATATAATATTTAGTACACACCACGGCAATTTTTAGTAAGTTGCATATGTTTATTGTTATATAACTTTAAGTTCAAAAACTGTTCTTAATTGTTGTATCTACAGGGTGAACTACGACCATTTACCAAAAATTATACAGTGTGATCTCCCCACCGGAAGAAGTGGAAAACTTAATGAAATTTGAAAATTTTGACAAAAAATTGTTCAGAAAAGTCGAAAAACTGATCAATATGTAATACACTGAAAAAAATGTGGTACGTTATATCAATAAATGCCGTTTTTTACCTCTCCGTTCATGGGCAAAATACATTTTTCATCGTGGCAATGAATAAATATTCACTGACTTTTGTAGGTATTTATTGATACAACAAATTCAAGTTTATTGAGATCAAAGATGATCGTTTCTTACATTTAACAGTTTTCGTTGCTCCTGCGGAAAAGTTTATTGAGGTGAGGAAAGGGGTACACTGAGATCAATGATGATCTGATTTCAGACCTATGAACATATTTCGTTACGGCCTTGAAAAAGAGTATTCAAATGAAGAAAAAAGTACATTGGAACAATGTATATTATTTCATGAAAAAAATGTACATAATATCAATGAATACCGTTTATTACCTTTCCGTTCATTGGCATAATACATTTTTCATCGTAACAATGATTCAAGTTCATTGAGATCAAAGATGATCTTTTTTTACATTTATGAACAGGTTTCGTTGCTGCTATGGAAAAGTTCATTGAGGTAATGAAAGGGGTACACTGAATGCATTTGAAATTGTTCATCATATCAATGAACGTAATTAATGGTCCCAGAGATGATTTTATTGTTACAATGAATCCAAATTTATCAATCAATGATAATCTATTTTCAGATCTACACACAGGTTTTATTGGGGCTATGGAAAGATCATAGAAGGTGTAACGAAGTTACTAAGTCCCAATTTTGTTAGTCAGATAGAAGCAACATTTTCCTTCCATTCTATAACTCCGTAATTAATATGTTCATGAATATAATAATAAGCCTTATGTCGAACCAAGCCATCTCGTGTTTAAATATACTCATCATTTTGCCGGCATCTGTTCAGCCGAATCCTCGCATAGAAATCTCCATTGCTGGCAAGATAGCTTTTTTCAGACATTTAAAAAATTATTGATTTTTTATTCAGTAAATGAATATTTTACCAATGTATTGAGAATTGAATACATTTGTTGGCTGTACTGACATTTTTGCAATGTTAAGAGGAGTTTCACAAAAATAAATTAATTAAAATAAACGTTGTTGACGGGTAGTTTTCATTACGTATGTACCCATTATAATATTGAATTTCAACATTTCTTGATTTTTCCACTGAAGGAGAAAGTCTTATTAAAACCATTGCTATGTCTGAACAATAAGTGTGAATGAGAAAAACTTATTGTTGGGGGTACAAAAAAAGTAATATCCATTCTTTATGAAGGTATTATAATCGAGAGTGAGTTTTTCAAACCACCGAAACAGCATCAAACTGATAGGCGCCTACTAGATATTGATCAGTTTTTCGACTTTCCTGAGAAATTTCTCCCGGACCATTTGTTGAGATTTGTCTCAAAAATAAAGAACAAGGCGTAGTTCCTGTTCGAGCAAGATAACAGAAGAGGATCCATTCGTCATTTTACGTATCAACGTATTCTCATCCACTGCATTTCAAGTAGTCAATCATTCTATACTTGTTTCCTCCTTACAACTCAATAGTTGGCGTGACGATTCGAAATTCAAACGACAGAAACAGACAACTCGTAAAATGAAATTTTATTTGTGACATAAAAAAAGTGCAATGACAATTCATTTTATATTCGATTTTCGATTACAAGTTTCTGGATTGTTGAAGTATGCATCAAGTCATTACTGTTACAGTGAAACCAATCTACCGATAGATTTTAAATTGTGCGTTCGATTGCCTATCACTATAATCCGTAGCCTGACAAGTCCGCAGCACGTTTTCACGTCTAACGTTAGGCTAGTTTCACTGTAACACGTAAAATGGATAAAACCATGAAATAAGGGATATTGACGAATTGATGTGTGATGGTGGGACAGAGAATATACTGTTCATGTTATTCGTTCAGATAATTCTGGAATGTGGGTATCTCCTCTTATGAATTTTTGACTCACCAGCATATAAAAAATATCAAAAGTATTTCAAGTGAAAAAATTGATAATAATAATCATATAATTGTGGTGAAAAGTAGTAGAAGCATCGTGGCCTGTTGATGATGAAAATAAAATAATTCTTTGTGATTTTTTCTTCAATTTTGTTAGCATCCGGTAACCCTCTCGTCTTGGCACCCCGAATCATTGCTTGTATAGTAGCTTTTTTCAGGTTCAGATTGGGTAGCATACTGCCAGCATATTTTTTCGATTCTTACCAGATAAATTTGATTCTCAGAAATTTTACCGTGATAAATAAAAAGGGGATATCGAGACAGGAAAGTAAACAGAAACTCAAACAAGTTGATCGATTTTGGTCTCAACTTCGGATAATTTACTATAGAGACAAAAACTTCTCTCATAAGTTTTTACGAGTTGAAGTAAAACTTCCAATCGTTTTTCTTAGAAGAACGATCTCTCAGAGGAAAGTGTTCGGCGATTTGTTTGTGAAATTGCTTGTTCGTTGACAAAAATCCGGAAAGGTCGTTGATGAGAGTTCGGAAATAGGGTACACTAAAACCACTTATTGAGTTAATGAGAGGTCCACAGGAAGGCAGCGAAAGGAGTTTAGTGTTACGGTAGAAAATTAGAATAAGTATTTCGGTGGATGGGGAAAGCTTTCAGACGAGAACAGATTATGGAAATATCTTTCGGTAAAGTATCCATTTCTAATTTCCGGTCATGCCATTTTTCGATAAAAGGTCTCTTAGAGTTCAATACACACGTAAAGTTTTTTTTAGTAAAAGTGAAAGTGTAGTTCTCACTTCTGTATAATTTTATGTCAAGGATTTGTCAATAAAAGATTTTGAACTGTAGTAATGATATATGATAAAAGACGAGGGGGACACTGCTAGGGATGTAGTAATGATATATGATAAAAGACGAGGGGGGCACTGCTAGGGAATTTTGGTGTACATGTCTTGGGTATTAGTGGCATTACTTGGTATTAGTCGGAAATTAGAGGCATTACTTGAGAATTATTGTGCATTCCAGGTATTACTGGTGTGTAGCGAAGTGGTCCAGGTGTTCGAGCGTTTGCTTCCACCCAGACGGCCTGGCTCCGCCATCACGGAGCTGAAGTGGTTCGGAATCCACTTTTTGAGCTATAGGTCCCGGGTCTCCCTTGCTCGGACAAGCTCTGCTTTTGAGGGTTATTCTACGAAAACCTGGGAGATTAGTAATAACAAATTATTTTTTTTTTTTAATTACTCCGGCATTAGAGGAAGTAGTTAGGAATTAGGCAGCATTACACGGGAAAGGGAGGTAAAGCTGGAGCAGAAATTATTTGGATGAGAGAACAATTACTGCACAATGATAATCGTTGGAGGGCAAAAAAAACAAAGGTCTCCACGACATGGGAAATTAGAAATTTCTGAATTACAGGATTAGAGGAATGATCCAAATTAGGATTGTGCAGCGAAAAAAAAAAAAAAAGAAAAAAAACCTGACGGGCATTACTGGGGGGTATTACTCGGGAATTGATTAGGTATTACTCGCTCGGGAATTACTTACAGGCATTACTTGAGTATTTGGGAATTAGTGTACACAATTTCCTCAGCGGTTTCCCCCTCTATGTAAGATCACAATGCAGGACGAATGCAAATGAACAATAATACGGTAATATATATTTATTATTATTATTATTATTTTTTATTTCCAGATAAGTTACATGTACCTACATTGTTTCAATTTCATACTACGGAAATAAATAGAGTACCTCACCCACTGAAATCATGGAAATGATTTGTGCGTGGGTGCTTCTTCATCTATTTTCATGTATTAGTATAAACAAAGAGCAAAAGTTTTTCAACAGAGAGCTTATTTCCAATTAAATTACTAACTAAATACACTCATACACACTTTCATACACACATATACCCACATATTCATATACATATTTTTAATCACAATAATATAATAGATACAAACATATTTTGTGGATTTGTGGATTTGTTCGAGCAAGAAATGAGCTGAGGTCGAGTTGTTCTGGTAAGTACGTTATTCATTGGTCTAGATCAATATATTTATGCAAAGTGGATAGATTAATATTTTTTAACCATTTTTTAGCTTCCTTTTTGAATTTGTAATGTGCAGTTAATACTCTCACACTTTCTGGAATTTCACGATAAATACGCGGAGTTATAAAGCTGAAACTTCTTTGTCCTACTTTTTTCTGTGCCCCGTTGGACATTATAGTTTTCATTTCCTTATATCTTGTACTGTAAGCATGTTCAATAGAGTTAAGTTCACTCTTCCTTTGATGTTGGATACATAGGATTCTATATGAATATAGTTGTCTCAAATCTGAAATCCCAGATTCTTCATAAACGAGATCACTGGGGTAAGTTCTTTTTTGCCTAACAATATTTTTAAGAAATATTTTTGAATTATTTCCAGTTATTCTAGATGATTTCGGAAGAGTCCACCCCATCCAGCTATACCATACTGCAGAAGAGACTCTACCAAGCCAGAATACGTAATTTTATATGTTTATATTATATATTTTATATTATATTATCCGATTATTATGGTACTAGCCGTGAATATTATTATACAAAATATTTGCTGGTATCAATAAATAGAAATAAACTTCAAATTCCGTATTCAATATTTTCGAAACTACAGATACCTACATTCGAGTTATTCATTATATTATGAAAAATAGTGTGCAAGCTCTGTGCCTTACCATTTCGTTGTCTAGAAACAGCAAATTATTCATTCACTGTCAAGCACACACTGCTGTCAAGTTGAATTACATGTGCAGTGAAATTTTTGAAAACGAATGGTAATGATGATAGTAGACGTTCAGAAACTTTTTATTTGAATTTTATTATGTCATTAAAATACAGTGACACATCGACGTCGTCACGAAGAGATGGAGAGATGAAATAACTACAAGAGTTAATAAAACTGACATAACAGTTTAAATTTCATTTAATTATACTTATTGATGAAACAACAATAACAATGACAATATATTTCCTTGCTTAACAACCAATCAGTGGATTTCAAATTTTGAAATTCAGCTAATAGAATCGGAACTACAGTGAAAATATAGGTTGTCGCTGTATTTTCACGGTAATAAACCTGCTTAGTTTTTGTTTTTGTCAAGTGAAAATAAAATTATAAACGTCAAATTTATGTATTTTGACTAGTTATCTTTATTTATCAATATGAGCGATCGTTGGGGACAAATGTCCATTGGTATCATAGATGAGGCCGTGGAAAAGAGTGTTCTGTTAAATACGGCTAGAAGTAAAGCATCAATTACCAGGTGACACGATTTTTCGTTATTTCAAATCGATATATTGTCGTCCTAAATATAATTCGTGGTATGATTACAAACCTATAATTTTTTGGAATATCAATTCATTGGCAATCCCAATTCAAGAAAATACAACTCGTCCTGCGGACTCGTTGTATTTTCAGCTTTTGGATTGCAATTCATTAATATTCCAAAAAATTATCGGTAATAATCATACCACTTATTATATTACCTCTGAAAATAATGCTAATGACCTTAGCAGTCGATGCCAAAACACAAAAAAATATCAACAAAATATTTCTTCATTTCTTTACAGGAGCCCGTGCAACTAGAACACTTTATTGAAAAAATGTTGGTTCGATGTCATGAAAATATTGATGAAATATTTATCTGTAATATAGCCCCCTGGGAATTTTTTCTGAACATTTCGTGGTGATAGCCAATATGTTAACAAATTAGAGATGTTGGTGAAATGTCAGTCGGATATTCAAAATAAATATATTGTTTTCAAAATAATAATGAAATAATTATGTATGATACAAAAGTGTTGAAAGTGGTATTTCATATTGTGAGTGGGGAATATTGCGAAATGAGCGTTAGCGAGTAGAGCAACTCCACGAGCAGAATTAAATGTGATATGAAACAAATGTGTCATACAATTTTTTTTGTACAACAGTTACTGCTAGTAAGAAAAAAAAAATAAGATCCAAGTATTCGTACACACGATCTTTGGGTTACAAGGCTGACCAAATGAATAAATAGGGTTTTTATTTCATAGCTATTAATTGCATTTCATAAAGCCATGACCTGTGTCACAAACACTACATTCCATTCTTCTTAGTCCAGGGGGGTCAGGGGAGGATGGATGAGCGGAAGCAGAAGTAGCGATTCTTCTGCTCTGCTCCCGATAAGGAGAGCAGAAGGACGCCCTGCCAGGTCGAGCCTAGAGCCCCCGAGAGAGGGCGCTGTTGCCCGGCCGAGCTCATGGTAACGCAAAGCCAGACATTTCATGACGTTACGGTACTCTTCGGTGAGACACACGCCTCTTGCAAAGCTAATGTGTGTGTTATACAGTATCGGAAACTTTTCATCTGGGGTATAGACAGCAACAAGGAACGCAATGATATGATGATACCACATAAATAAGAGAGACGCATTAACAGCTCAGTTGATATCCCTTCCTCGAGCGAGTAGAGATGCTCTCTCAACATTATAGCAAGCTATTCTTAACGCTGTCATAAAACCAGCATACCCCAGATCAAAACTTTCCGATACATACTGTATAGCATTCAATGTAGACAATGCTTGCAGTTAGTTTGTGATGCTGGTTGTTTGAGAGATGCTCCAAATATAATAAACCCCAACGCACTTTACTTATGAAAGTCATTATATCAGTGATGAAGGACCTTCTACAGTTGACTGAATACTACTTCGTTTGTAACTTCATAAGTAATTAGTATTACTACGCCAGTTGTATAAAAAATATTTGAAAAGAATGCGGTATAATTCGTAACTTTTAGAGTTAAGTTTCTGCATTGGAGGCTATCCATTACATACAGTGGAGGTGAAGTTTCGGGAATATTTTCCGGTTCAATAATTTTCCAGCAATGTTTTTGGGGTAATGATCTAGGCATGATGGTGGGTGTAGCGGAGGGCCCACAAACTAATTGCGTATGTTTCAAGGGCTCACTGTACACTTGCTTCAAAATATTTGCACGTGAGTTGTCAAAATTATAGGGGAAATACAGGAGAGCACAAAAAATAGGAATTTTGGTCATGGGAAAACTACCCTCATTTTTTTATATTATCAAAAAAGTCTATTGAGAAAAGTAGATTAGAATCGAAAACAGTATTTGGAATCACAGCCACCTACACAGCAAAATGATTTTTTCCTATTTTTTGAGATTAAATAAGTGATAGTACATAGTGACATACATAGATGTGCACCGAAAAACTGGTAAAAATTAAAATCATCTTCAACAAACGTACAAATAATTCAGTACAAATAATAAATAGGTCGAAATATCTATTAACTTCTTGACATGATTTTTTGTCAATAAATAATTGTCAATAAGTAATCTCTATTGACTTATTATTATAATAATATGAGGGAGCCAACTAGGAGATAGTACTTCTTATGAGGCTAAAATCATAAAAAATTGGAGAAAAATATTTTGTTGCAGAGATAGCTATGATTTTGAATTAGTTTTTTCAATTATGAAGAACGGTTCTAAATGAACTTTATTGATGAAGTAAAAGGTAATGGAATGAAATTCCTATTTTTGTTCTCCCCTGTACACAGTTTGGATGAGTTTTTCACAATACACCAATCATTATGAAGATAAAAATTTTCTAACAATAAAAAAGTTTACCATATGGTGCAAACATCTTGAAACTCACTTTATACAGTATCGGAAACAATTCATCTGGGGTATACAGTATCGAAAACTTTTACGCGAGCAACAAGGAACGCAATGATAGGATAATACCACATGAATATATTTTCTCCTGTCACCCCACCCGACGCATTAATGGAATACGTGGCATTGCGACACACCTCACACAGCCCACGTCGAAATCCCTTCCTCGAGCAAGTAGAGGAGAAATTGTAATGCTCTCTCAACATATAGCAAGCTATTCTTTACACTCTCATGAAACCACCATACCCAAGATTAAAACTTTCCGTTGCTGTAAACAGCAATCTACGCGAGCAACAAGGAACGCAATGCTATGATAATATCACATAAACAATTGAGACGCACTACTGTGCGCCCCTCCTGGGCTGCGTTCATAAACTTACTCAGAGTAAGGACTGCTTACTCTGAATCGTTCGTAAACTTACTCTAGCTTCATGGAGTATGCATTGACAATCGTTCAGAAACTCACGTAGAGTATACTCTACGTACTCTGCTTTTGAAAAGAGTAGTGAAATCTCTGACAGTAATGACAGGGAATTTTTTTGATAGTTGGTGTTTGTATTTGTTTGTATCTTCACATTTCTAAGTGCTTTAAAAGTGAAAATTTTGAAAACTACGGAAGTTTTGACGATTTATAATATATAAATTGTAGTCCCACGATATGGATTTTCTCGTATGTGGTATCAGTTGGCAGGTATACTTGTTATCCTTGAAAATGAAGATATGCTTCAAAGTGTAATGAACCATATTTCACTTCTGGAATCCCTAATAAAGAAAGAGTCTCAACAATTATTTTTTACTGAAAACCAAACAAAAACTCAATTTCAAGAATCACTTTTGTCAATATTTTCATTGACCCATTGCACTCTTTGCAGAGTTTTCGAACGACTATTCATGAGTAATGATCGACATGTACTTCTAATCACGTGACCGTACTCTTACTCTACTCTCAGAGTAAGTTTATGAACGCAGCCCTGGTATCCTACCGACTCATCGACGCATTAACGGACCACGTGGCAATGCGACACAGCGCACGTCGATATCCCTTCCTCGAGAGAGTAGAGGAGAAATTGTAATGCTCTCTCAACATATAGCAAGCTATTCTTTAAGCTCTCATGAAACCACCATACCCAAGATAAAAACTTTCCGATACTGTATGTAGAGCAACCCAATGGTTTCTCATTCATGGTTGTCCATAATTCATTTCAATATTGTCCACTGAACATTTTTACTTATTCAAAATTTCAATAATGGTAATAAATTTAAATTGTAATATTGTATTGATATGGTTTTAGTACAATGTTAATCAATATACGTAATGTGAGTTCTTGATCACGGATGATATAATATTCAACCAATATGCTAATCAAGCTTAGATACACGATGTATTGATTTTATCACCAGAATCAATATGAGAAGTATACTGGAATCGCAATATTGACCATAGCATGTACGGGAAGATGACGTCTATAATTTTTCTTTACTGTGGTGCTCCGGGTAAAGATTTTTGGTGGCGTGTTCACTTTTCAGCTGTAGAAAAACTTGAAAAACCTACAGCACCACTCCAAATCGTCGGTGCCCAACTTCGAGCAAGCACTAGACGTCTCACATCACACTTGCTTTACAAAAACGCATGTGGTCGCCTATCGGTTCCGATATAGTCGATAAAAAATATCTCGCACACAAGGCTCGAACCTGGTGTAATGTCCGCAAAAGTTTCAACGGCGGAACACCTAACAGTTGACTCACCGACTCTATACAGGGTGTAATCTAACCTGTTAATTTGTGGAAAGTTTGAATTGTGTTGGAAAATTTGTCGAAATTTTGGGAACCGCTGTTCGCCGAACGTTAGATGACCAGAGCAGAGCCGCAATAATATTGGAACTGCCGGATGGAAAAATCTAAGTAATTTCGAACAACGGTTTCCAAGATTTTCTGAATTTTCCAAAAAAAAAATTAAATCCACAATTTTTTTTTGAATATTTCACACCTGCCATTCGTTATAAAATCGCATTATACACCCGTCCTGCACGGGAGTGCAAGAGGATAGATTACACCCTGTATATGAAGAATATTGTTATATCGATGAAAAATAGTCAACTTATATTGATTCAATATTATATACGATAGTCTACATTGAGAACTGGTCTAGCCAATACTCCACGGATATTATAAATATATAATTGTGTTTATATTCCGACGTGTCATAATGACATTATTATGGATTTCATTTTTAGTGTCAAAATGACATACTTTATAGGACTGAGTACTATAATAATTCATTAGAGTACTGAAGACTATAATGAAAAAATATATATATACATACTTTATAGGACTGATACTATAATGATTCATTAGAGTACTGAGGACTATAATGACAGAAATATAGACACAAAAACTCAAAAATGTATTTAAAACAAAATTGAACAAACAATTCCATTTTTACCTTACGTCTCTATGCACATTACTGAAACTAAGTTACGTTCACATTACTTACTGTAATGCAACAAGAAATCTATCTTTAAAGAAATCGTCGGGATATAAAATTTTACATGAAATTCGGATCATAAACAATCATTATGGTACAAGCTGTGTTATCAGACTCAACTGATCTCAACTCAATCTTCACAGGTACTACCATTATGATCCTTACATCATAAATATCCATTTTAATATTCACCCATGTTGAATGAAATAAAATAGTATCTTTACATTCACAATATACCTACAATGACCGCCAAAAAGTATGTACCATGTGGGGAAAAAGTCCATTATTAGAGTACTGAAAAAAAAAAATCCGGGGAGAAGTTTGTGCATGTCCTATAATAATAATCGATTTTGACACGTGTCGCGTGACCGCTGGTATGGTGGTAAATTGGAAAAAATTGCTATGGAAAAGCAAAAACTTAGAATTCAATTTTATATAGATATACAAAGTTTGAAGAATTAATGCGAGAAAATTGAAAATGGAATTTTTTTTAATACTGATTTAATCTATTTTTAGGTTATCGGACATGCACAAACTTTTTCTCAGATTTTTTTTCCAACACCCTAATGAATAACTTTTTCCTGTATATGCTGTATATATAATGTTGAGAGTTTGTCGACAATTTAAGGAAGATATCTTTTGATCTTCTTAAAAGGTGAAAGTATTAGATATCCAATTATTGTAAAAATTAGCTACAAAGAAATGTTGACTCAGTGGAGTCTCATGTCGTTTTTCAGTTACATAAGCGGAATCGGACTCCTAATATGAAAATAAACTCATGGAGGTTTTAGACATGCTTTCATGGAATATTATCGGTAATTTTGATGCACTAATGTTATTACTCCCAAATTATATAACCAATACTGTTAATTTTTAGTTGCCGTGATGAAATACATCTAAACTTTCAGAAACCTTTCAATTTAGATTGCATAGTATAGTGCTTTCTTTGAAACTGTATTAACCGTGGAAAGGAAAAAGGGGATATTGAGACTGGAAAGTAAACAGAAACTCGAACAACTTTAATCGATTTTTTCCTTCACTCTGGATAATTTACCATAGAAACAAAAAACTTCTCTCTTATAAGTTTTCGCGAGTTGAAGTCAAACTTCCAATCGTTTGCTTTAAGAAGAACGATCCCTCAGAGAGAATTGTTCGACGGTTTTGTTGTGAAATTACTGGTTCCTTGACAAAAATCTGGAAACATCCCTAATGGGATTAGGAAGCAGAGTGAACTGAATTAACTTACTGCATTGATGATTGGACTGTGATGAGGTACCGAACAAGGTTCAATACCATAGGAGAAATTTACAATGCAATTTCTCAGAGTGCAGAAAATTGATACTACATAGTTTCATTTGAATATTTTTTCGATAAATAGAGAATATGAATGCAATAATTTTCCTTTACCTATACTTTCCGGTCATATCTTTTTTCGAAGAAATTTAATGAAGCGATATAGCTAAATTACAAAGCACATTCAAGGCAAACAAGCAGAAGGTTCTGTTAGAAATACCTGAAAAGAGCTTTTCCTACGAGCGTGCGGAAAAGTATATTTTCCGCATGATTTTTTGTTTTGAAAGTTGTAATTTTCCGTACGATTTGAAATCTTGCGGAAAAGTCACTTTTTCAGTCACAATCATTATATGGAACTAAAGACGATTCAAATTATCAAAATGGTGGCATACCAAAAGTGCCCAAAAAAAATTCTTATATTATTTCTAGTAAGGATTTTCTGGACTTCCATATGAACTAAGAGAAACAAAGAAATTTAATTCTCTGCAAATTTATTATTCACGACGTTTTGGCTATTAACATCTGTGGCCATTAGCGAAAGTATGAATTCGACAATATCTCAAGGATACATACTTCTCATAGAGCTAATTTGTGTCATCAGCGTTTAGAAGTTAACATGAAAAAACTAGATGAACCAACACAGGCTACACCGTGCCTTCCTTATGTTAGAGATCTATCAGAAAGAAACGACGAATTCGGTTGAAATACAATATAAGAACAGGCTTCAGGTAGGGAAACACCATCCGCAGCCAACTCACAAAAACGAGACCATCTAACGCTAACGATGACTCCACAAACTTCCCTGTGAATGAGGTGAGGCTTATGTTGCGGAAACCAAGAGATCACTGATTATCAGAATTGCTGAATACAATAAACAGACTCAACGAAGAGAGAATCGGAATCAAGTTATCCATGGAGAGAACTGGTATAGAAGAAAGTTTGAAGAATCCTGAATAACAACGTGTTGAGTCAACCAAGCATAACGATTCGGAATATGTGGAGACCCTCGATTGTTGGCCTAGATAATTTGAAAAAATTGTGTTAAACTAATTAATTGAAATTGGTATATCTGAGGGGTCTTATTATAGGCAATTCACTCCTACTATAATGACAGAAAATTGGCTTTAACAGAGATTGTCGCATTCATACACTCGATAACGGCTATAGATGTTAATAGCCAAAACGTCGTGACTAAAATTGCAAAGAATTTAATTTCTTTGTTTCTTTTAGATAGTGGAAATAAAAGAGAATAATCAAAGTTTAACATTGTCAACAATTTTCGATATAATAATATTTTTTTTTAATTGGTGCCCCTTTTCACTTATTTAAAGCACCCCACAGCTTGTGTAAATCAAACTTTCAAAAACGCTCGTTTTTTTAATTTAACAAGCATACATCAACAACTCGAGAACAGTGAAGTCTGAATGACAATGTTATGATTATTGATCTGAAAGGAGTACCTTGTAACGTCAAATGGAATATTACAAACAAATGAAAAACTTTGAATCAAACATTAACGAAAGCTATACTGATGTCACATCACGAATTCAACCATTTTACATTATGAGTTCTTATTTCCATTATTTGTAATAATGAAACCAGTATTTATGATTTCAAAGTGCACCAATAAAAAAAATAACTTAAAGTATTCGTGGATAACTGATCTTTCAAACACTTGCTCTATTTCGAGCACTCCAGCTGCGCCGTCGTGCTGGAAAATTGGCGTGTTTGAAGACGTTTTTATCCACTTTACTTTAATGTACCTACTATTATTTCAATGATGAATCTTCTTAAAGCGGTGCTGGGTTTTATAACATCATTTATTTGCATGTCACTCTTCAATTTTAGGTACAGTGTACTTCAGCAACCTAATCATACGCGGCGTTTAGGCAATTATGTTTTTACGATGTTTGAGGTAAATGGATATGTGTCCTCAGAAACTTGTAATAATGCACCAGAAGAATACTTTAAATTTCAGCGACACCAATAATAAACTGTTACATGAGCCTAAGTTCTTACCTTTCTTTCTCAACTTTTGCACAGACGTACAATAAAAATCAGAGACTGAGTCTTCCAATATCTCATTAAACTCAACGAGTGTTGAATGTTTTGTTGCGAAATTAAATCCTAAATATATTCTATCCCTAATGAGATTTTGTCCAGAGCATTTGTATTGAATGACAAACTCATTATTTCTGTCTGAGATGGAAGTAAACTTTATATCTTTTCAATCTAAAAAAAAAATGTATTGGAATTTTTTTCTGTTTTAAACCATCTCGTCTTATTTGTAACAGATTTTCAGAGGTAACTAATAGAACTAATTAAAAACAAATAATAAGTGGTATGATTTACCGATAATATTTTCAAATATTATTGAGTTGCTATCCCAAAGCTGAAAATACAACGAGTCCGCAAGACGAGTTTTCTTCTTACTGGGTTTGCCAATGAATTGATTAAAAAAAATAGTTTATATAATCATATCACGAATTATATTATATTGTATGATGACAATATATCAAATTGATACCTTTTCATGCAAAATGGTTATATTGCCTGGTAATTCTTGTTTATTCAACGGAATACTCTTTTCAACTACATGTATGTTATTTAGGGACATTGGTCGCCACTGATCGGTCATATTGAAAAATATAATACCAATAGTAATTTAATTTTTGTTCTGAAATATGAATAGGATATTCATAAAATCTGTTGTGGGATCATCTGCGGCTGAAAGACAAACTTCAGTAGCTATTTTCCATCGTCCAAGATAACCTCTTGGGTATTCATGTTGAAAACGGGAACCTTCTCCATGAAAACTGAAAAATGGAAAATGTGATTTTTTTTTAACATCTAACAGAAAACAACTACTTCCCCGGCTAAAGCCACGCTGGACATTAAGCTATATACAATGATAGATATTGTGAAAAAACTCTAACTGAAAAGAAAACATCTGAAAGTGAAAATTCGCATATTCATTCTGATTAAAAAAATCAACTATCTGAATAAAAATGCGAATTTTCACTTTGAGACTTTTTGTTTTCAGCATTTTCATTCAGATTGAGTCTTTTCACAATATCTATCAGATGTAGTTCAATGTCCAGCGTGGCTTTAGCCGGGGAAGTAGTTGTTTTCTGTTAGGTATTACAAATAATCAACATTTTTTATTTTTTTATTTTCATGGAGAATGTTCCCCTTTTCAAAAATCAAGTAACTGCACCACTTCGAAAATGCTGTCTGTATTTTTAGTAGTAATACCACAAGAGCATCGAAAATAATCGATTATACGTCCGAGTCACGAGACGTATTTTGTGAAACAGTGAACGTCGAGTCACGAGGTAAGTATAATCGCTTATTTTTGTTTCCTCGAGTGGTATTCGTTGAGATTATATATCCAATGAACTTGATGGTTGTTTCTTTGACGTTGATTTTGACAAACGTTTGTCAATTAACGAAACGTCAAATAATTTTTACATTAATAGAACTGTCATAATATGAGTTGGAAGTGATCTTTTTTGACGTTTATTAATAAACGCCAACAATACGTAGCTAATGGTAACATTAAATTTTTTGACAGTAGCGAAACACCAAATCGATGATACCACGTCGTCGAGGGTATATTCCCTTATAAATACGTGATAACTAGGTATAATTTGCAGATGATATTGGCTAATTTCGTGATGAGTTATATAATCATCATGATATCATTTCTATTGACTAAATTCCTGAATTTCAAAATTCACTGAATGGTTGTCAAACAAAGAGATATATTGTTGCTATATTCAACATCGTTGTCTCCTCATTGATATCAGCATCATTCACATTTATTATTGACCCATGAGATTTCTCAAAGGGAGCACAATCAATTTGTAAGAAATCCCGAATGCGTTTTAGAGTGTTCTACACACATTATATTTTCATATATTCCACATATTCTTTGCAAATTCCCATTTTTCTCGATCCAGAATAAGTCCAAGTTCATTTTATTTCTTGGTGGTGAAATGCTTACTTTCCTTTTCCTAATGTAATAAGGAGGGATCATCCTATTTACTTCCTGTGGAAGTTTTTCATAACAGGATATGGAGAGTATTCAACAAAAATAATCCGATAACAACTGGATTCACTTGTATATTTTCATATAAACTTTTTCTATTATCTAACGTGATCATTTAGACATAATCCAGTACGATTGGGCTTTGAGACAAGCAGGATCGATTGTAGCACCACCAAACTTATTATGCTAGTAGTTGGAACCATGATGATCTCGAAAAAAAATATTTTCACCAAAATTACAGGGGTGGAACATATTTTTTTTTTTCGTTTAAAAATGTATGAATGGATTTTTGCTGTAATCTTGGAAAGTATATCATTTATCAGAAAAACAACTCAACAGGGTAAAGAACAATTCAATTTTCCACAAAAATTTTTCCTAGTTTTCCCAGAAAACGTGATTGAACGCCGACATCAAATTTCACGTTCACCCTTACCCGCCGCTAAAAGTTCTGGCGGAGCCGAATATTTCATTGGTCATAACTCTGCTAAAAATGATCGGAGAAGGAAAAGGAAAAGTTCATATCGTTTCTGAAGACTCCTACTTTCTCATACAAATATTATGCGAGTATTTGAGTACCTAAAATGTGTTTGCGGATGATACGAAATCATGAATAATTGAGCAGATATGGAATTATTACGCTGATGCAGCAACCCATACCCTCTTTGGACTATATGCAACAATTTTAAAGTAGTGTGACCGGTCCCACAAAAAAACTTTGTTCTACTCTTGCCTCATTTTCAACTTACCCATAAAATCGGCATTCTCTTCACTAAATGTTGAAAATAATCGCTTATTCATATCTATCATATATATATATATATATGGAACTTCCAGTTTCCATATATATATTTATATATATATATATATATATGTATATAAAAAGGATAAAATGATTGAAAGGGTGTGAAGTTAGATTCTACACCGGGGTCTCAATCTGCCTACTCCCCAGGTCTCGTCACTTGTTCTCTCTAAGGTCTCAATCTGCCTACTCCGTCGAGAGAACTGAACATTTGTCGGTTGTGCAGCTGTATTTATACTTGTCATGGCGGCCATATTGGGCGTGCGTGGTGATTCGGAGTCTGGACTTGCGCGATGTGGTGAAGAAATTGCCAGGATTATGGGTGAGTTGAAAACTGAGACAGGAGTCAAACCCAGTTTTTTTCGTTGGCATGTATAAGTGAGACTTGTCTCACTAGTCTCAAATCGTTCAAAAAGGGTACTGATTCCTGCTTCAGTATAATTATTTCATATGAACTAAAATATCCATGACTTTCGGATCCTCCGCAAATATCGTATAAGGTTTATTTGAAGTGGGACAATACACACTTTAGGTACTCAGATACTCACATGTTATATTTGCATGAGAAAGTAGAAGTCTTCAGGAACGATATGCACTTTTTCTTTTCCTTATAATATAATTTTTACCAAAGTTATGACAAATCTAATTTTCGGCCCTGCCTGAACTGGCAGTGGAGGGTTAGCGCGAGCATGAAATGTGATGTTGGCGTTAAACACCGATTTCTGAGAAAACGAGCGTATCGTGAGGTATTACTGAAAATCATTCTTGTGGAGAATTGAATTATCTCTGAACTTATCGAAATAGTTTTTTGATGAATGTTATATTCTCTGAAATAACAACAAAAAAATATATATTTTTTAAATGAAATATTTCAGAGTGCTACAATTCATTCTCCACTGTTTGCTCGAGTTTGTCTGTCGTTACTGGATTAACAACAAAAGTTCATTCAATAATGCTTCCTATTTACAGCTGGCTTCTTATATAAATACAGATTCTGTTCACAAACGTCTTACAAAACCAATTGAATTGGCAACTATCATAAACGTCAAAGGAGCCTCGAATCAGAAATAATCACTTGTATAAAGAATTGTTTTTCCAATGTCGTTCCACATCTTAACTTACAATCAATACAATAAATTTTCGCTTTGTACTTCAGTTGAACGATATGTCGTTGTATGGTATATCAGAAAACATACTTTGTTCTCTAACATACCACACGTAATGTAAGTCTCTCATTAGATATAGCAGATCAAACCAATTTCGACAGCTTTCGACGTATGCCTAGATCACAATAGCTCACAATTCAATATTAAATTTTATAAACAGTATTCAGTTTTATCAATGTGGTCCACGTTTATCAGATATATTAATTTGTATATCACAATACTAATCAAATAAATGAAGATTTGAAAACTTTGGTGAGAATACAATTAAAGAAATAGAAATCACCCAAAATACTAAAACTACGTAAATTTTTCCCAACACGCGTTTCGTCAAGAATGTTGGCATTTTCAGGTATTTTGACGACATTTTCACGTGTTTAATACAGGAAAACCAACAGACAGTACAATCCCAAGTGATTATTTCTACCCCGATCATCTAAAATTAACAACTTACGATTCAATGTTAACAAAGAGTGTTCTTGTCTGATAAATATTGAGGATCCGTAACCAAAAGCAACCAAAAGTATGCTAGATGTTTCATTGAAAGATATAACCGATGTAATGTTTATTCAAATAGGGATATCCCCATATTTTTCGGGTTTTTTACAAAAACTGACTCATCGAAAGAAAAATCGTATATCATTCCAGGATTTCTCCAAATTATCTTCATATATTTTAAGTTTACCTCATACTTTATGGACCGACTGCATAATAATAACACAATCAAGTTGAAGACATACAATTACCTACCTCATCCTGTTAAAGGCGTAGGAACATACAAATATTGTATCAATGCAGACCAATACATTATCGAATATGAAAATGCAAAAAACTCATCATAATGTGTTATATACAAGTATTTTTGTACTGTCGTTGAAATCTTCATACATATAATATAGTGGATTACATTGAATGCGGGAAAAAAGTAATGTCACGATTAAAATATCTGTCGATCAAGTTATTTCGTTTTTAGTTATTTATTTCTCAAAAATCTGCATCAAAAACAAAAAGAGTTATTCTGAGGAACCGAAAATATTTCTAATTATATTAACGTTACCGCAGATGAGGCAATTTTTAATGTATTACCGACTAAAACCAAACCAACGATTTTCATACTCACACTAGTTATAGTCTAGTACCTGAATTGTAGATAGTGACTCATCGTACATTTTCAGGTTTTCACGGGATTTGAAAGTGCGGAGAGGATGTAAGAAAGTAGCAAAGTAAAACTGGATTTGAAGCCTATGTACCTGCTTGATTTCTGTTCTATGTTTCTACCTGCTTTATATGAATTATGAACCGTACAGTCTATGAGTCACTATCTACAATTTAGGAACTGGACTATAGTATCAATATGAACTTCCTTTTTTTACACTTGTGCAAATATAATCGCTTTTTTCATATTCATAATGTAAACAAAAGTCACCATATTGGAACGATATTACAGAAAATATTACTTAATAATATGCACTGCAAGAAATATTTCAGAAAATTTGCATTTATACTGCACACATTCCTCAAAAGTCACTAGATGGACACTTGGAATTGAGAGATCAAAATATCAATGGTGAGATGTGGAGAGAAATACCCGAGAATTATTAAATGAACTCGACGTGCTCAGAGATCTAGTTGAATAGAAAATGCAGTTGGAAGGGCTCATGTCTCATACCGAGGATAATGAAATCTTCAAAATAAAGAGGATTAACATGAGGAAAAATATTGAATATGCATCTGTCAAAATGCTTCATGTTTCATCAGAAAATTCACCTGCATCATTCTGAAACAAAGTTAAAAAAATCATCATAATATGCCTTTTTTATGGCAAATACATATGTGATACATTCATCATCCTCACTCATTCAATAGATTTCCGCATGAATTCACTGTTCAGCACAAAATTTCGTTGATATATTGAATATATGATAATTGCATTAACAGCAGATGTAGTCACATTTTATATGGGTAGGGTAATTACCACGGCTGATAATATTCGTACACAGCGAAGTTCAATGTAAAATCGCGATACCGTGGCCACAGAAGCGATCTTGATTATTAATTGTTATTAGGTAGTTCGGTCACGAATTATCGATGGAGATATTCACACTGACATAATATCATATTTTGTATACAGTGTGTTTATTGGACATTGTTAATCCCATGTATTTCAGAAACTGTAGCAGAGTAAAGAGAATATACCTGTAATAAATCATTTATGGTAGGTAATACATTTTTCCTACGAGCGTGCGGAAAAGTTACTTTTCCGCACGATTTTTACTTTTCCGTACGATTTTTACTTTTCCGCACGATTTTTGTATTGTTGAAAATGAAGATATTTAGGACTAACTAAATGATGTATGTAACTATACTGTCTTATTAGTCAATTTGTAGCATTATTATAAAAACTTGTTTTTTCGTAAATAAGAGGGACAAAAACATTCGTGGGAAAAATATTGTACCTAACTCTTACTGAAAATGTCTTTTCCGCCCTTAACGGCTTGCCTGAACTCCGCTCCGCGTCGTTCGTGCAACTGCCGTCGCGTGCGGAAAATTACTACTTTCCGCACTTGTTAGGTAAATAACTATTACCTACCACCAATATGTAATATCAAACATTACGATACTGACATGCGTTTCGTAATGAGATACTTTACCGCACTAGTGCGGTAAAGTAAAATTAATTTGTTTCTCTTTTTGAATGTCAATCTATTTAATGGAAAAGGATCCCGGGATTCATCAGGTAATAAGGTTTGAATTTTTTTATTTGTAGCGGATTCTAATATATGAATCTATTCTCTAATGGTCTGAACTAATGTTGATGAAATTTTATTAAATTAATGGAATGAACGTGCCATAATTGATAGTTCGCAAAATAAATCAACAATGGGCGCAACGCTTGCTTGTTGCATGATTCTAATATCATTAATTTAAGAAATATTGACTAATTTTTAGTAAATAATTAACATTATTGGTAGTAGGTAAAATATTGTACAATATTTGTGTCGTAAATTCATATTAAATCGATGGGTTATCAAACTTGGCCTAAAGGCCTCGTTTGAAAAATGTTCCATCTCATAATAATAATAATAATAATAGCCGTCCTCTACCCGCACAGGCCATGCCTTTGGGTACACTCTACGAGTGTTTATGAGGGAGTATTATTATTATTATTATTATTATATCGTAATATGAATCTTTACGACACTTATATCGTAAATATCTATTAACCTACTGCCACTGCAGAAGAATGTATTGATAATAATAATGATAATTTATGGAACTCGAAAACGGCTTCAACGATTTGGATCAAATTTTGTATCTAGATAAGGTATTGCTACTTAAGTTCATCTATATAGGCGCTTTTCATGAAAAAATGTTATTTTACTCATAATATTGATAACAATATGAATTTTTGTATCTCTGAAACGGCTCTAATTATTTCGATCAAATTTTGTATTTAGATAGAGTTTTTCGTTTTAAGTTCATCTATGTAGGCGTCTGATTCAGAAAAAGGCGATTCTACAAATAAAAATAATAATAATGTGAATTCTTGAATCTCGAAAACGGCTTCAAATTTTTGGATCTCCGGAAACGGCACACTTTATATGGCCGTAGGTAAAGTATATTACGTAATGCGTGTTGTGAACCAATTACGCACTCATAGAATCAGTAATTTTTCCACTCGTGCGTAATATGCCTTTTACAACACTTGTTACGTAATATACTATTACACGTACCAAGTATAGGAAGAAATGCATAATTGCATTGATTCAAGTCGATTGTATTCTTGAATAGGTCCAACCAAATATTAGTTTGATTTTTTGACGGAATCCTCTTGACCACTTCAAAGAAAACTGTTTTGAGACATATGAACACTTTCTTCACTAAATAATGGGAGTTGTTTGGTGCAAGAATATTTCAACTTTGATAATGAACACTATTGTGAATATTTTCTTTGTTCGATGGTGTGAGTTGGTTGAGGCAAGAATATTTCAACTTCAATAACGAGGAATATTCTTCTTCATAATGCAATACATTTTTGATTTGGAGGTTCAGTACAAATGTGCACTTGGTTATAAAAATATGTCATGGAAGCCATATGCATATGGTACAGTTCAAAAAAACAGAGAACAACTGCCAAAAATTGAGGTATAATGGTTATATATGAGAATAGTTTTGTAATATTTCAATTTCAGAAACTATATAATCAACGTAGGTATATACCTATTCGATGACGCATAGAAATGCGATCGAATATAGAAACGACAGCGTCATTTGCCATTATCACACACCTGTTGAAAACCAATATATCTTCAACCTACCTTCACAACTGATCCATAAATGACCTAAATTCAATTCGTGCAGAAATAATTGGCCTCCATATTGCACTTCTGTAGCAGCACATTTGCACATAGCAATTGTGACAAATACAAAACTAAAGTACTATTGTATGGAAATGGGTGGTAGACAGATTGAACATTCAGTTCATTGACAATAATAATTATTGCGTCAGTTGCTTTATCAGATATTGTTTTTATTGATTGAGTGAATAAAACGTGATTTACCAACTTCAAGTTCCTTTATCTCGAAAACGAATCGATAGAATTAATTTATTTTTGTTGTTTGATATTAAGAAGGAAAATACTTGCCACATGTTAAAAATTTAAGAGCTCCAAGGGATGGAATAAATTTTGGGCAAATTTCATCGCGAACGATGTCCCCTTCGAAAATGTAGTTGACGAGCCCGAGAGTTTTTATATAATTCGGTTCTGCCGACCTACAGAGCCGCTGTTTCGTTTTCAGTGGCCCACTCTGTATAAGTAGACACAAAATTTTGCGTCTAAAAATCACTTAGTCTTAGATGAAATTATTTGAAATTTATTTATGAGTTAGTTATCTTCTCAAAGTTTCAAGAGAGGTCTCTATTTGTGGTAGTATAGAGCCGAATTAGGGTCACGAAAACTGGAATAATGAATTTTAATTAACCGAAAATTGAGTCTCCAGGGTGGAATTGGAATCCGTTAGATTGGAGGATTTCTCAATAATCTCGTTGATAACCAATACATAAATTGGGAAGTACTCGAAATGAGTTACTGTGCCCCGATGTTGCCGCCTATGTATTGCATTAAATAAAGCTTCGGGAGGAAATTAATAAATAATAAGTTTCAAGTATTTGCATCAGCTGAATGGGGATAATGACGGTTGATCCCTAAGGGTGTATAGGTACCGAAATAGTCCTAGTTTATTATGAAAATAGGCAACCCTTGGATCTGGGTGTTTTACTAGAAGCCTTCTCCCACAACTGGCGATTATAATGAATAATTAATTGATTTTCTAAACTTTACATTTTGAAGATTTGATTTGCTTAGAAAAACGGAAATGATTCTGAAGTATGAATATCTAGGTAAGATTTTATTTGACTAAGAATGCAATATAAATTAGATGAGTTCTATGTGATATAACTGAAGGAAAATTGTTCTTGAATGCAGGGAATCAGAATGGCATTTTCTTCTGAACAGATTAATTGTAATGCAAACCATCACAATATGTATACTATTCAGTACCATTTTGGTTTACGTCTCTTCAGCTGGACAAAACTTTGTATCACACATTGACACCACAAAAGAAAACAGAATGAAAATTATTGGGTTACACATTCGAGTTACACATTCGAAAGCTTGACGCACAAAGTTTTCAGTTCGGATACGAAAGCTTTTGAATCTGTATCTCACAGAATAACCCACATCGCACATCTGAAGAAATAATTTTTAACTTTTTAGCGCATTTGATTAAGAGATTGTCTTCAATTTTTCTATCACAATTACAAGGCCATTTTTCTGTACTGTTTGAGATATCTAGCACTTCAATGAGGAAGCCATCTGAATATTAACTCGTCCGCTATCCTATAGCAACCATCTTGAAACTCTAAATTCCAACACATGTATATTTCGACCCCGAATACTTATTTTGGGGAGAATTGGAAAATAATTACAAACCTCGACTGCTTCTTGGATTCATGAATTTTGACAAAAAATTATTGAAATTTGACAAAAAATTATTAATTTTTGACTTCGAAATGGTCCACATACCAAGTTTGAATTAAACCACAATCACAGAACCAGCCCGGCGTCTTGAAGTGGCCATTTTGAATTTAAAAATGCTGAAAACAAATTCATAATCTTCAATCTACAATCTTTTTGAACCGAAGCAGGCCATAATCATACAACTCGTTCGACATCATGGAGCTGGCATCTTGAATTCATAAATTTCAAAAAAAGTTGTCCGAAATTGAGAAAACTGTCAAAATTCAAATAAATCAGACTGAAGTGTGTCAAAATTAACTTGCAATAGCTTGTATCTTTTCTCTTTAATAGTGAAATATGGATCATATAATCCAATATTCCGCGAAACACCCTATGCAATTGGCAATTTGTCGGCAAGTATCCAACAAAAGACAACCACTGCCACCTACGATCGTTCAAATTATATCTGTTTAATATTCGCCAAAAATAACAACTTTGTAATGCTATTTATTCAATGTACAACTGTGTTGATTTTTTGAGTCAATTGGGGAACACCTACGTACGTACCGGTTTCATGGTACTTGCCAATCATTAGCCAAGGCTAGTTCCAACTGTTTCTGAAAACATTCTCAGCATTTGTTTGGAATTCCTGAAATGGAATCTGAAGTATATATATCCAGCACAATCTCCAATGTTCCAAGAAAAGCATTACGACTATCGTGCCTACTTCACTATGAAGCCTGATGAAGAATGAACGACACTTATACAGAAGACTAATATTTAATAATGAAAAATGGATTGTTTAATAATCTTCCGCAAAAAATCCTGGACAATAGGCAATTCGTTGGCAAGTATCCAAGAGAAAACAATGACTGTCCTCCTACGGTCACTGACTTATATCTGTTGAGTTATCTACAAGAACAACTTTGCAATGCTTTTTAATACAAGGCTGGGCTTATTTTTCGATTGATTCAAATGAGAAACACCTACGTACCGGTTCCATGGTACTTGCAAATCATCAGCGAAGGCTGATTCCCAATTGAATCGAAAAATATTTCACAGAAATAAATTTGTACGTAAAATTAATGAACAGCGGCGGTCAATTTTTTGGACGTAAATATTACGAATCGATGATCACTACAATGATTTGGGATCATATACTAATATCCTAAGATACTGAAGCAGTAAACGAGCGAACATTGAATAATGAACGTGAAACATAAAAAATTTATATTTTTTTCAATTTTTATGAAGAAGAGATTCATTGAATGAACTTTTGATGTTTATTATTCTATGTTTTTCATCATTTATAAATTTTTTGTCATATTCCATTAATAGAAAACATTAGAAAATAATCAAAAGTCTTCATTGTTTCAATGCAAACTAACATTGATATTACGAAACCAAACATTATCTTCCAGAACAGGCGCCAAATTAATGCTTCCCAAACATTAATATTACAAAAAGGTCTCATATACCCACGCAATTTTGACCTAAATTCTTCATTCACCAATAAATGATTTGTTATTTATTCAGTCGACGTGAAAAGTTGAAAGGGCTGGATCGTGGTTTTGTGGCGCTCAGAATGTAATGTGAAATTGTATCAGATTGAAGGAATACACAACCCAAGGCATTTTAGAAAGGTGAGTGTTTGAGTCCTGTAAGTTTGCGGTACTTTTTTACAATTCTTACTATTAAGAAAACTTTACTCTTATGATGCATAGGTACAATATTTTTCCTACAACAACTGGTTATTGTTATCACATTTTCATCATTAAATTCTGAGGCTTCTGTTTTCTACAGAAAATGAAAACTAAGTTAATTAAGGTATTTGAATCTGTATGTAACTTAATTTGTCAAAATTTCCGTTGCCTTAAAAAAGTTACGGTATTTTGATACTCTTCAGGTTTACATGCACAATGGATTTGATTGTTGTACAAAATAGTAGGTATTTTATTCTGTGCGTGTAATACTCATGTAAACAGTTATTCCAACATTGTTTTTTTTGCACAAAACTCATTCAAAGTGAGTAAAAGTACTCATCAAAAAAGATGTTTGTTAATTTATTAATTTTGAATTATTTAATTTCAGGTATATTATCGAATCATAAAAAGAGGGAAGTAATACAATGAATGTTGTATTCAACAAAAAGATTAGTTATTTTGCAGGAGGCCCCGAAAAAATAACTACTAAGGAGTGACGGCTGAGACAGGACTACAGTAATGGAAATTATTCATCAACACATTCATCAACACATGATTTTTCAACAAATTACATGTAAACTGAATTTCGACTTAATAAACTTGTTGGGAAAATAACTATTTTCATAGAACTTTGAACTTTTTATTCATTAAATTGTTTACAAGATTGCCTTAGGAAATAGGGGGTAACATTTAAATAATTGGGGTAAAAGTTTTTCCCACACAGTGGCATTACTGCAGAATGACGGACACATTATCATCATGATAGAGCTGCCAAAGCCCTGTTGAAAAAATCTGTTGAAGATAATTATGACGAGAATTAGTTCAAATTTAACTCGATCAATAAAAGTTATTCGTTGAAAAAAATCACAAACGGATTTCATTAAATCGTCCTGAATAAAGTTACTTTTTTTGTATTATGCTTGTTGAACATCCATGATCGTTTTTGCGACTGCCCTGTAAATGTATATTTTATCATTTAGAGGGGCACAATAAATCAGTGGATGTACCAGATAATTTTGAGTGGATGTTGGGTATTTTCAAATTGAAAAATTCATTAATTATTCTATCCGTAAAGAAAGGTACATTATTTCTGACATCGGCTGTACTACTGCTACATACGAATAATTTTGTTCGTAACATCGATAACTGGCAAGCTAATTTTTTATTGATTCATCGATGCCAATCATTAACTAATGTCTATCATTAATAGCCGGCAAACATTATTCCATTATTCACTCATTCAACATACAGCACTCATAACTTAATCAACAAGAAAATTCACGTAAAACCGTTTAATGTATGACACCCGTCATCGACACTGATTTTATGTACTTTTATATTGATATAACGTACCTTTTTCGTTGTGATTAAGAAGCCAAATCAATTCCTAAAAAATGAACGACTACTTGACGGAAGACCAATGCTTAATGATGAAAAATAGATGTTATAATTCAATATTCCGCAGAAAAAAACTTATACAATAGGTAATTGCTTGAAAGTACTCAACAGAAAACAACTACTGCACCCTACGACTTTAGTTTTCATTTTAGGAATTCCCAGCGAATGCTGAAAATGGATTTCGATTTGTTTGGGTACTAGTCTTCGCTGATGATTGGCAAGTACCATGAAACCGGTACGTAGGTATAAACAATTCTGCAACTGGACTGATAACGATTTGCTACGATTTATGTCGTCTTATTACGAACTAGTCTAATTTTAAGGTGTGAGACAATGCAAAATGCAATATTCCATAGAAGACCTCTGTGAGTGAAACCACTGTTTCAAGTAAGCCATCTGGGTAGAGACTGCATGGTACTCTATCTAAATAAAATAATCTTTGTGTATCTGTATAGTCTATAAAAATCCAGTTGAGACACAATTAAAACTTACGTTCGAATCAAAATGTGGCACATCCTTTGCATGTGTGTGTGTGCGAGTGGGAAGTTCCTAGTGCGAGCCAGAGACGAGCGTGAGGAAGGAACCACGAGCATGTAGCGAAGTGGTCGAGGTGTTAGAGCGTTTGCTCCCACCCAAGAGGCCCGTGTTCGGTCCCCACCGCTATCACGAAGCTAAAGTGGTTCGGATTCCACTTTTTAAGCTGTAGGTCCCGGGTCTCCCTTGCTCGCACAATCTCTGCTTCTGAGGGGTTTTCTCCTAAAATCTGGGAGATTTGTGATAACAAATTTTTTAACAAATCATGAATTTTCGTTCTAACCGAGCAACAAACTGTGCTATCTCCACAATCACAAATCTTACATATAATCGAATGGAAAGCCAACGGAAAATTATTTTGAAATTTTAATTCACATCTTGTCACTATGATGCCTGTCAAGGATAACGTTATTATTGATACAGCAGTGTTAAAATAATCATTCCTCAACGAGTGATGGAACGAAATACACGTAAAGTGCATAAAACAGCAAGTATTGTAATAGATATTTACGATATAAGTGTCGTAAGATTCATATTACGATATGAAATGGAACATTTGTCAAACTATGCCTTCAAGCCGAGTTTGATAACCCATCGATTATCGTAATATGAATTTACGACACAAATATTGTACAATATTTTATCTACTACCAATAATGTTAATTATTTACTAAAAATTAGTCAATATTCCTTAAATTAATGGTATTAGAATCATGCAACAAGCAAGCGTTGCGCCCATTGTTGATTTATTTTGTGAACTGTCAACTTTGACACGTTCATTCCAATTTAGTGAAATTTCATCGACATTAGTTCAGACCATTAGAGAATAGATTCAGATATAAAATCCGCTGAAAACAAAAAAATTCAAACCTCATATACCTGATAAATCCCGGGATAGATATTCAAATTTATAATAAATTAGTTCTTGTTGTTCTTTTCCATTAAATAGACGGACATTTAAAAAGAGAAACAAACGAATTTTACTTCACCGCACTAGTACGGTACAGTATCTCATTACGAAACTCATATCAGTATCGTAATGTATGATGTATTGGTGGTAGGTAAAATATTTGTTCAATATCAAGACCGAGAACGTTACCTACCATTCTGTTATAAAATTTGATTTCAGAATTTGCAAATTCTGTAACGGTTGTAGAGAATGAAATTTTATATTTCTGTACTTATTCAATGATTTCATTTATTTCTTTTCCACTGTGAAGTAAATCAATGAATTCTTGTAAGATCCTTGAATGCCAAACTGTCTGAACTGAGTTCGTACAGACATTATTTCTATTTCGTAATTTAATTACTGTGTTTCCAATCGTGCAAGATAATTCCGTATTGATCCAGTTCATACTCAAGATTAAGAAAACAATCACTCACTATTCCTTTCGTCAGCTTTTGCAAAACCATAATTCGAAATAAAAAGAGAGTAGTGACAACATGAAAACTTCATTATTTTCTGATAAAGGTTTGACGTTGTGCAAACAGCTAACACCATCTGCGACAGAGAAAACGTCTTATGGTTCTTGAACACATTTGGGTCGCACCGAAAATTGAACGGTTTTTCAGGTGGCTTTATTTATTTTCAACTGGATCCCGAAAATGAAAACGGAACCATATCTCACACTTCATTGCTGCCAGTTTCTTGCGAATTCGATTTAAATTTGGGAGACGGAATTCTGTTTTCTTTAACTTGGAAAACGGTGTATGGCCTCTTTGGTTATTTGTTGGCAAGAATGAATCGGAAAACTTCAACTGGTTATAGTTTTATATTTGGAAATTATTCGAAGTCCTCATAATGCATCTATTGAACATGACCTGATGTATTCTCGAATGAATATACTTTATTTTTGAATGTTTGGTGAATGAATGCTTTGGGGAACTGTTATCGATCTCAATGATGTCAAATGTGGAAAGACTGGCAATTCAAAGAATTGTTGACTATAAAAATATCTTTATAAAAAGACGGGTGGCGTAATTTTGGAGGAATAGTTGGGTTCATGAGCGGACCATCAGTGACTAGATAGAAGCTGCTTTAAACATAATAATCAAGTGGTGCCAAGAAGAGGGACTAACTGTTAATCTTCCCTAAACCACGATGATTGCAGTCATCAGGTCAACTAAGATAGAAATTTCAATACTAAGGAGTCATCTCCGACCACAAGTTGACATGGAATTAACACCTAAAAAATAATTCAGAGAAGCACGATAGTCCTCAATCCGAGCAGAAGAATGTTAGAAGAAAAAACTTGGGATACAACAAAAATTGATCATATGACTATTAGGTTGATGGTATAGTGGCCAAAGACTCGGCAAGCTAGGGCGATCCGAATGTTGATTGTTGAGTGGCATCCAAAGGCAAATCTGCCTGACAGCCACGGGAGTTCTGAGGACAACCACAACAACCATCGTAGGAGTCGTTCTGAACCCACCACCACGTCATGACTATAAACACGGTGAAACAAGGTCCGTGAATAATAATTTACTCAGAGGAAAAGATCACATAAGCAGATTGCATGGTAGGACGAACAACGAGCTATACAAATAGTTGGAAACTGACCCCACTATGGATATGCAATCTGATGAGATACTTCATGAGTGGAGCTTCGGAAAAGACTTAAAAACAGTTATTACAGGAACATGGCATGGAAGGGAGGACCTTAAATCAGTACAGAAGACAGAAATTTCATTCATTGATGGTCGGCAAAAGACGCCCACCATCGACGGATAGTTAACTAAAAAGTGGAAGTTGTGAATTCAACGATAGCTCGACTAGGGCTTCGCAAGACCAAGATCAAGAAAGGGTGACCAATCTTGATCTTGGTCTCGAAAAATAAATATCGTCTTGGTCTTGGTATTGGTCTTGATATTGGTCTTGATATTTCAAGGTATAGAAGATAGGTATAGAATATTTGTGAAAATTTAACCTGAAATTTAAATAGGTATGCTTCAATATACAGGATGAATAATTCAAAATGAAAATTGTTTGCCAAGTTTAGCTGGGGAGAGTATCTCGATCTTGGTCTTGGTCTCGAAAGTCAAGTCTTGGTCTTGTTCTTGAGAAGATTCGTTGAGCCTTGGTCTTGGTCTTGTGTCGCAACCAATATAAGAAGCCCTATAGTCCATTAAATGAAGCTCAACAAATTGCAAAACCCCGCAATTTATTCGTCCTGTATCGATTCGCATAAAAATTTGGAATTAAGCTTATCTTACTCTCTACTTCAAAATCTATATGATGTCGATGGACACTGTTTATTTTTTAGGGGTGAAAACTACCCCTAACTGTCAAAACTTATAAAATAACATTTTAGCTTGATATGGATAGAATTTTGTTTGGATTAGTTGAATAACGCTTGTTTTATGCCTTAGAACACAATATCAAAATATTTCCACCCTTAAAAGTCAACCCTTGTTAGAGCTTGATGTAAAAAAAATCCCCTTTGAAAAATTAATAATTTATCGTATTAATAAAATTTAAGAATTCTGTTGCTTAAAATAAGTACTGACTTCATTTTCCAACTTTTCAACCCTCATATATCAACCCCTATTTTAGCTTAAAAAAATGTACGAATGAATATTAAAATTATAGACATTTTAAAAAGAACGATAAAACACATGTACTCAAAATAAAAAATATAAGTATGTATTTTTCTTATGCACTAACCGATTTATTTTTATAACTATAACAAACACATTTGAATAATTCTTAAAAAAAATTTTAGCGCACGTGATATTTTTTTCGAATTTGGAATACACGGGCGACGAATCAACGAGATTACTCACACACGAAGACATGACACCTGTATTTTGGAATAAATGTGAGTGCGGTTTTTTAAATAGAGCTTTTTTATTCTAAAACTATTTGGAGAGGTTTTTCAATAGTTACAAGGCTATGTAAATCAAATCTCTATGAATCCCTCAGTTTTGAAATGAAGTGAGTTTAAAGGGCTCGAATAAGTTGGTACTCACTTGTGAGTAGAGGACTGAAACGGCTATATCTCGCCAAATATTCATCGTACAGAAAATCTACTTGGAGGAAAATCTTTGCAATTGAAAAACTAAAATTCCATACTTCGGCATTTTTTTCGTATCTCCAGTACTTTTGGAGTAATTTTGAAGAAAAAAAGGCATTTTTTACGAAATGGCAGAAAATCTTTTTATACTTTAATTTCGAACTTTTCAAAAATTGGGCATTTTAACTTGGGTAAATTCCAGGTTCTATTGAAAATACATAAATAAAGAGAATCGCAGGAGGGCGAGGGACTGGCCTTATTTTCATCGTAACTCGCTCAATTTTGATGCTACCGACATCTGTGTTTTGTAAAAGAAAGCTGTTTTTCCCGTAAAATGCACAATTTTATCGCTATTTGACTCTGAATCTCTCAAATTTAGCATTTGAATAACAAAAGCTAACCATTAACAAGCCGTAGCTTAGTCAGTATTGGTAGTACAGGAATTATGAGAGAAGCATTTTCTTTTTTTATAGGCTACAATTTTGCTTCCTACATATTTTTTGAGCTATTCGCGAAAAACGGGTTTAAAACGTTCGATGTTTTGTCGAAAAACTGTTACTTCCAAATAACACGAAAAATTTTAATTTTACAAACAACATTTTTGGAACATTTTTTACTCAGAATAAGTTTTTCCATCGATTCCTGTGATTGAATTGTAATAAAAAATGTCCAACCCGAGATGAGGTGAAAACCACCCCCAGGATAAAAGCGCCCTTCGGCATGATAATAGATTTTGATCCTTGGGATACCTCACCTACTCCCAAAATCTCAAGTGAATCGAAGTAGGACGGAAAAATTGCTAGCCAAAATGCTTGTCGATAGTTAACCAAGAGGAAGTTGTGCGTCCGATGACCGCCCGACGCGACGTCGGGAAATATATGTGTGTAAATCAGGTGTATACAGTGCCCTCTGTCCAACGTAGCAGCTCTGATAAAACTGTTGTCTCCTCTTCATCGAAGACACTGTCTGCCTTTTCACTGAAATTGTCGCACCTTGAGGTCCAGTAAATGGACTTGACTGATTTTCTTGATAAAAAGTAGTTTGAAAGTATGGTTGTTCTACCTTCATACTAACTATTTGAAATATTGTTCCGAACAAGTTCCGAGTTCACATGAGAGTTTACGTTCCGTGTTCCGTAATTCATTTGCAGAAAACATTCAGTACGCTACGACACATACAGGATTATATACATCTACATATCAGGAGTTTTCCGAAGCTATCAACAAAGATCCGGAAGAACAAACTCTTTCTCAAACCAAACACTTTTCATATACGAGAATAACTGCTCCATCGAATTATTGCCAACTAGATCCTATAAAGTAAATATTGACTTCTGCCACTCGAAGTGTAATAACGTGTTCGCTGTTGTACCTCAGGGATCAGACCTATAAAAACGAAGTGCCAGTGTGTTGAAGCTTTTCAGAAATAGAATGAAGTGAAAAGATTTAAACATATAATTTCACTCTGGATGACACGCTTTACCATGATATCTGGCCAAGACAGAGTCCAAATAGACATGATGGTAATTTTTAGATAAAGCTTGTTACGGAAAGACTCTCTTAAAACTCTTTCCTTTTTCACAAGAATGACCCCAACTTTATTCTTCGGAAGAACATGGTGGTAAAAGAGTGAAGGAATTCAATAGGCATTGGATTCGGGATCGACCAATGTGTTACGGTTCAGCAGAAATATACAAGAAATAGAGAGGAGACGTCCATAGACGGTAGCATTCTACATCATGTTTGTGCCTTGTTCTACCGTTAGCGGTCCCATCAAGACTGACCCGTCGAGCTCAGTCCTCATCACATCCATATGCCGTTATTAAGGAGACACACCGATCATCTCTTTCCTAGGGCTCGTTATTCCAACGAACGCAAAGCTGCCTCGGGAAGTGTTACCTGATACATACAGCCTGCAGAAATTCAAGAATAACACCAATTATTCCCATCTACTTTCCCCTGTTCCTAAAGATATTCCTTTTTGTGGGAAGTCAAACTCAAAAATCAATTTGAATTGAATCAATTGAATCCCGAACTGTATCAACTGAGTTCGTACGGACCTTATTGGTAATCGAATTATTATTTTTGCAATTGTACGAACTAATTCCTTCCAGTTCACAATCAAGATAAGGAAATCAATCACCCACTATTCTCTTCATCAGCTTTTGCAAAACCATAATTCGATATTGAAAGAGAGTAGTGACAACACGAAAACTTCATTAGTTTCTGATAAGGGTTTGACGTTGTGCAAACAGCAAACACCGTCTGCGACAGAGGAAACGTCTTTTGGTTCTCGAACAAATTTGGGTCGCAAGGAAAATTGAACGATTTTTTAGGCGGCTTTATTTATTTTCAACTGGATCCCGAAAATGAATCCGGAATCATATCTCACACTTCGTCGCTGCCAGTTTCTTGTGAATTCGAATTGAATTTGGAGACGAAGTTCTGTTTTCTTCAACGGAAAAAAATGTTTTATGTCCTCTTTTGATTTTTTGTTGGCAAGTATGAATCAGAAAATTATTGCTCAGAGTTTTATATTAGAAAATTATTCCAAGTCCACATAATGCATATTGAGCATGACGTGATATTGGCGATATTGTCTTCTCAAAAGAAAAACACTTTATTTTTGAATTTCTGCACGCCAAAAAAAAATTGATTGAGTCAACAAAAATTGCATGGATATAACAAAATCTGTGTGTCATATATCCACGACAAAATATTTTTTTATAACAACAATTTTTTTGTGTTATTTCTCCATTGAATATTTTGTTTACATAAAGAACTATTATGTCAACCTTAACATAGTGATTGGTTGAAAGAATAAATCATATTTTGTTACGAAAATACAATATCTGCTGTTATAAACTCAGTTTATTTGTTGGAAGGACTCAGTTGAGAATTGAATAGACAAATAATGTGTATATGGTTACAAAATTTTCAGATATAAATTTAGTTTTTTTTTTCATCTAACAAATTGTTTTATTGAAATTTCACTATTTTCAGGAACAAGGAGATGATAGATCATTGAAGAGTGAAGACTGTCATTTGTTCCTATTCCGGATCATTACAATTCACATCACCCAGACTGGCTATTCACTTACTCTGGTCCTACGCAATGGAACGGGTTCTAGGTCGCGCCACCTTGCGGGAGGTAGAAGAAGCACTCCGGGAATAAAGATCATTCGGGTCTTTGCTTTGTACATTCAACACAGAGCATAATGTTGAAACAACAAAATATATGTTTCTGTTCAAATAAAAACTTCGATCATGCAAGTTAATGGAATTGTTGTATTAACAAAATATGGAATTTGTTTGTAATATGGAAGTGATTCAGTGGACAAAATAACTGGATTCATGTGACAAAATAAACATTATTGGAAAGGAATAAACTTTTTTGTTGATATTTGTTGTTATTATTGTTAAAGGAACGAAATGCATTTTATTGATCCAACACCAAGGATATTGTTAAACCAAGATATTTTTTTTGTGTCAACTGTAAGTTTTGTTGGGCGAAACGAAATTTTCTTTATTTGTACTAAAACTTCAATCGAAATAATTTTTTAATTTGAATAAGGTGCTACTTCGAAATAAACGTATATCTTGTTATTTTTGCAAAACAACAAGAAAAATTTGACCAAAAATTGATTGTTGATGCAACAATTTTTTTTTACTGTGTGGCGAATGAAAGCTTGAATAGTTGAATATGAATATGTTTATCGATCTCAATAATATCAAATGTGGAAATATTGGCAATATTCGAGAAAGAGTTGACTATGAAAATATCTACAGTATCGGAAACTTTTTATCTGGGGTATGAAGAGAAATCTACGCGAGCAACAAGGAACGCAATGATATGATAATGCCACATAAATGAGAGAGACGCACTACTGTACTCCTCTCCTGTTACCCCACCCGACGCATCAACGGACCACGTGGCAATGCGATACAGCGCACACACTGCTCGTCGATATCCCTTCCTCGAGCGAGTAGAGGAGAAATTGTAATGCTCTCTCAACATATAGCAAGCTATTCTTTACGCTCTCATGAAACCACTATAAACTTTCCGATACTGTATATAAAAGAGATGTGTCGCGAATTCCTATGCGTTATTTCAGAGGACTAGGTGGGTTGATGAGCGGACTATCATTGACCAGATATAAACAGCTCTAAACACAGTAAACAAGTGGTGCCAAGAGAAGGGACTTACTGCAAACCCTTCCCAAACCACCAGGTATCTACAGGGTAGATATCCCACAATACACAAAAATCAAAATACTTAAGAGTCATCTTTGACCATAAGTTCATATGGAATCAACACCTACAGAAAATAATTCAGAAAAGCACAATAGCCCTCAATCCGTACAGAAGAATAATAATAAGAAATAATAATAATAATCATTGTTTTTATTGCCTGTTAAATCATACATCAATTACAATGAATATTTAAAAAAAGAAAATATCGGCAAAAGGCAGAGTTCGTATTTTATCAACACGAAGTCGATAAACAGCGCTCTTCCACTGGATGCGGGAAAAACTGGATGTACAACAAAAATAGATCATATGACTATATTCCAGAGTCATTAGACCCTGATTGTTCGGTAGTATGGTGGCCAAAGACTTGGCAGGCTGGGGTGATCCAAAAGTTGAGGGGCATCCAAAGGCAAGCCTGTCTGGCAGTCATGGGAGCTATGAGGACAACCCCAACAACCGCCTTAGAAGTCTTGCTGAAATTATCACCACTTCATGACTACATAAACGGTAAAGGCAGGTCAGTAAATAATAGAATAATCAGACGGCAGCTGCCCACAAGCAGATTTCTTGGTGGGATGAACAACGAGCTATACTAAGAGGTGGAAACTGACCCCATAATGAGAATGCAATCTGATCAGATCATTCACATATAACATGCACCAGAGGCATGAAAGGAAGAACCTCAAATTTATGCAAAAATGGCCTGACAAACAGAAGGCTCATTCACTGACGGTCGGCAAAATACGCCGCACCCTCTGCGTATAGTTTACCAGAAATTGTGTATCCAACGACGGCTCGATACCGTCCATCCGACTACCGACCTAACTTGTAACTGTCGTCCATTGACAGTCGCAAATGATGTTGCACCGTCGTCGGTTAAAGTGTAGGTTGTGTATCCAAGGACGCCTTGGTGTCATCCATCCTACCATGGACGTATAAATTAACTGGACCTAGCTGTTGACATCCTGGTCTGAAGTCGTGAATGGTCACAATCTTTAGTCGTGATATTGAGTTGGGCATTGTCATATCGCGTAGGTGATGGATCTTTATCATAGACAGAATTGTGTCACTGTACGTATTCCATTCGATAACAATTAAAAAATTAAGTATGGTGGTGGTAACATTATCAAACAACTTACACCTGTAAGACTCACACATTTCAAAATTCAAACTATCGAAAAAAATCATTACTTGCATCTGCAAATGGCTGTGTAAAGTTTGTTGTTTTTGATCGTTTGAATATCATTGTTTATGTTTTCCATAAAGTGAACTTCTGACAGATCTGTCATTTGTTATTGCTTTTTTGAAGGATTATTGTATTGAAATAGGGCTTTCCGAACTCATTTGGGTGATATAGTGGCAGTGTAATAATAAACAGAGAGTAAATGGTGCAAACTGGCTGGGTTTGCAAACAATCCATATGTTCCAACCCGAATATCAGATTCCATTCGTAAGTACCATAGGCGTTACAGTGGGTATCAATCTGTTTTCGCTGAACAAAATGAAATTATTATGTGTATTCAAACCTTTATATGTGGAAATAATGAAATAGACACCTCACGAAACATTGACTATTTCATTTGGTCATTTGGATTCAGGTTTTCAGCTGTGACAGTAAAAGCGGCTTGGTTGAAGAAGTTGGGAATAAAATGCTCAACTGAATGTGTTCCAAAGTCTGCTAGAGTTTGTTCCTTTCACTTCGAAGATGCAGCATTTGAGATAAAACCCAGTTGATGAATGGTACATCCCAAGAAAGTCAACTGCTTCAACGTCAGAGTAATTATTATCATTCATCAGAATTGTTATTTTCTAGAGATTTCTACTTAAAAAAAAACAATTCAGATTGAACGATTTCAGAAAAAAAATCTTCAACTGATTCTACTGAAACAGTCCCAGATACATATTTTGAGGAAATTGTCAAAAATTCAAGCTCCCCACTGAAGAGGTGAGGATAAATTGAGAAAGGCATAATTCAAAAAGCATTAACTCAAATTTTGCAACTTAGTTTTCACCTACTTCTTGGTGTTTGACTTCGAAAAACTGATGATTTGACAGATAATAATCTTTAGGTCAATTTCTTTTCTGGGTTGAAAAAATATAGGGTACACAAATTCAGTGCTAAATATAACGAAGAAATTTGTTTTTCGAAATTACAGGAGGAAAATAGATTCTGAAACGACTGATCTGGAAATTGATCAGATGATCACTGATGTACCAGTTTATGGGAAAGTTATAGACCTTCTCCAGGCACCATGACTGCATCAGAAACTGAACTGATCGAAAAATTAATATCAGGAGAGAGAACAGGGCATAGTCCTGTGATTTTGCGAAAGAAAAAGTGAGCAGTAGTAGTTGGTGGCAGTATCAAATATCTCTTAACGAGAAATTCTTGTATATGTATTTTTGCTAACGGCTTTAACGATTTCGATAAAAAAAATTATTCAGATGAGGTCTTTCCTAAAAAAACTTGATTCCACTAATAATAATAGGAATGACGATGTGAAATTTAACATTCTATTTTCACCCACTTCAAATTATCATAATCTGAAATTTGGCACATATATCAAGGACCTAGAATACAATTCAAACAAGTTCTTCAATTTTATATTATTGCGGTTTTTGTGACACCCTGTAGGTAGTTGATTTTCGAGACATCCTGAAAATAAATGTTGGTTCGATTACTTATCTGTATTGTGAATTTTGTTTGCATATTGTCGTAAATACATTAAAATATTTATTGAATATATAAATTACCATTTTTTAGTAATTTAATTTTTCTTTTTTTTTAGTCGTTTGTCTCCAGCTTTCCATTCATTGAAAACGAAAGTCTCATTTTTTTATTCGGAAAATTTCATAAAACAAATTTTCTAAGGATCGATGATGATAAATAAACACTTACTATCTCAGTCAATGAAGTATTTAATGAAAAGTTGATATGTCAAATGAGTATTTCTATCTCAAGAAGTCCCATCGGATGTATACCCTATCACTTATTTCGTTCATTTTTTTATCATTATTTCAAAATCACAATATTTTTCTTGCAAAATTGAACCCCATTCTTATCAAATGCGTGCGTTCCTGTCGGCTGTGGGAAGGTCATAGTCTATCGCTACCTTTTCTCTTCCTTGCAGCCCGCGCGCCACCAAACTGAGCGACTTCAAAACGATCCGTGTTGTAGGTATGGCAATGCTGAGTCCATCTGTACTTATACGATATTATACGTCCATGCATCAGACTACCAACCTAATTTGTACCAAATCTGACAAAAAAAAATTTGTGCAAGTTTGTCTCCCATTGACGGTCGGTAAACGACGTTGTACCGTCGTCAGATAGTTTGACGAAAAGTGGAAGTTGTGCATCCGACGATCGCACGACGCCGACGTCGGGAAATATATGACTCAAATGTGTAAATCAGGTGTATACAGCATCATCTTCAATCTGGGACACTGTCTGCCTTTTCACTGAAATTTTCGCACCTCTCGGTTGGATGATGGCCAGTGAAGGATACACAGTAAAAAATGGGTAGTTAAAATTAACTACAACTTGTTGCACAGATCGATCCACTAACCTTATTTAGTTAAATAAACAAAATACATTTTAGTCAAAGGGATATTGTTGATATTTGCAATAACTTATTTGACAATTAACAACATTTACTCGCGGAAAGGAGCAATTCATCTTGACAACTTGATAATAATTTGGGAAAAAGACAAAAAAACAGTTGTTTTTCTAACAACAAACATTAGTCATATTGATATAATGCCATCAGAATACCAACTCGATTTTGTTATATTTACGTTTCTTCATGTTGATAACCCAAATAAATTTGTTGAAATCCACATGGTTTTTGAATTTTCATCGAATTCTTTGACTCAAATCGACAATTTTGCTTGAAACTCTTGCAAAATGCTTTTGCAAAGTTAACAAATTTACATTGTAATTGTGACAACAACTTCGGCTGAAAGTATAATTAAATCATGGTGATTCAACAGTGCAAGTTGGCTTATAAGAACTAAATATAATTGTGAATTATTATATTGTTTTGTAGATTTAACAATTAGATATTGCTAATTCATGGAATATTTGGTTCAATTAGAATGAATGTATATATTAAAAAGTACAACTAATAATGCTAATACAACGAAGAAGTTTGCTTTATTGACTAACATAATTAGTGATTGATTACTATGTTGTTTTGTTAGGTATATATATATTTCTTGTTACTTCAACTATTACATATTTTCAATTTAACAAATGGTTTGGTATAAAAACGTATACATTCATGCTAGTTTAACAAAATAATTTAGTTTTTTAACTAATATAGTTAGTGATTGAATACTATATTTCTTTGTCAATAATATATTTTTTTGTTACTTGAACAATTAGAATTTGTCTATTCTACCAATGATTTGGTACAAAAACGAACATATTTTTGCATGAAGCTCAACCAATAATGCTATTTCAACTAAACATATTGGTTTAATAACTGACATAACTAGTGATTTAATACGAATTATCTTGGTGAATTATAGTTTAGTCTTGTTACTCGAACAATTGAAAATTGTTCATTCAAGAGATAGTTTCGTATAGAACCAAATGTGCCTATACAGTGTGACCCATTTAAGATGGAAGCACCCTTAAAAAACTTACATTTTTCAACTAATTGGAATGATTTTTTTTAGGTAGACATTCAGCAGGTCCACTAGGATACCAAAATTTATGAAAAAATCTCAATTTTCAAGGCCAACTATTCATATTTTTTAAGGTCAAAAATAAAAAATCTGACTACAGCCACTGGATTCGCGACATTTTCAAATGGTTCATACGTAAATGGGTCACACTCTATACGAAAAAAGAACAACCAATGTTGTTTGCTGCTATAGACTATGATATAAAAATTCATATGAGAATTTTAACGGGAAAGGTATAAGGCAAATGAAATAAGATCCATAATATATTTTGATGATTTTATTTAAAGAACAGAACATTCTTTCAATATGAACCTAATACTATAATAATAAAGTAACAAAACTACTGATTTATATTACCTATTTGCTAACTTCGATGGGATGAAAATCATTACAGGAAGAAAGTTAAAATTTATTTTGGTTAATCTTTATCTTTGAAAATATTTGTGTTTGATATAGCTACAGTGCGGAAGTAAATAGTCCTACCCAGTATAAACTTTTGAAACAAACAATATGGTCCAAGTCATTGGACAAATACTGGGTTGAATTGTATTTGATAAAGAAATAAATGATGAACGTCCAAAAGTAGCCATTAAAGACCTATCCACTCCTTATTTTTTTTTACATACAAAACAAATGAACATTTTGGATTATAAAATGCTACTGGATAGTGTATATCTTGAGTTTTAAAACATTATAAAATCAAAGATTATTTTCCTTCGAGGTATCATCACCTTTATTCAGATAGTGGAGAATTTTGCCCCTTAGTTCTTTCATTCGGCTACTGAAACAAACAGTCTCTTCGTCTAATTTGAAAAATAGTACTTGAATAAAGTTATAAAAATTTTGTAACTCGTGACAGAATTCAACATTGAGTACAAAATGTATTTTAAATAATAAATCGAATGCAACCAGCGGGTTCAAAGGGTCCTCAGGCGAAATACTACTTACTGGTATTATTTCATTTTCAGAAATGATGTAGTAAGCATCAATGGATTTTTTGTTAGCTCCAGAAGCCAATAAAAATGGCTGCTTGTTTTTTCTATTCTTCAGTATAGATTCCAAAGGAATGTCCGACTAGAATAAAAAACCAAAAGGTCATTAGGATGAATCAGGAACGTAGTCAATTTCAATTCATGATAAGGAAATGAAAAAGAGAGCAAGCAAGGAAAAACAGAATTGTAATAAAACACTCACTTTGAAGAAAGTTCGCAGATAATCTTGTGCAGTTAACCCTGTTTCCCTATTATGATATTTGAGATATCGTCCTCTGGCTGTGGGCGGTAGCATATGGAGTAACCCGAACAATGATCTTATGGTTTTACACCATACTGAAATTTCACAATGATTCATTATTAATAAATAAAACTTCTATAATTATATATAAGTTTGTAGTATTTTTGAGGTTGCAGTTGAGTAATTGGGTTAATTCAAAGAAAACTCTTTGATAGCGGTGTCAGGACAACTAAAAATACGCAAATACACAAGATATGTAGTTATGAAAAGGTGGAGTACTTACTAACGTTAGAATTGGAAATGAAATTGGCAACAAAACGAAAATTGAATGTAAATGGAACATCCTTATAAAACATTTGCATCCAATTGGAATGATTTTTTACATAACGTAGGCCTTCAAAAATGTGCTACTCTCCGAGACGGATATAATAGTCAGTGACGTCCTAATTACGACTTGGCCGCATCAATAGTGGGCTCCGCATTTGATACGGCCAAGTCGTAATTAGGACATGCTAATTATAATTTCATTTATTTTTATATTTTTGTAATATTCCAAAATAATTCAACTTTTCCATCATGAAATTTAATGATCTCTATGTAAACCCTCTTATTTACTGAAGATGAAGGATTAACCCTTCGAAACATATGTCTATGTGTGTCTCTGGATTACAATAAAGATTATTTTGGTGGAGTTAGATTGGAAAATTTTCACCAACACAAATATATTTAAAGTAAAGAGAGTGTTTTTGATTCAATTCCGAGAGTTCCATCATCCACCCACACCTGTTTTGTGGTTTCCCACTTTTCAGGGAAGCGTTATGGAATCCCTCCAAATCAAAACGAATGCACTCTGAAATGAATACCTTACGGCAAAGATAGTATATAAATAAATATCTTACCATCAACATCATCAGAAATGATGTCTTGACTAGGTTTTTTTATAGTCACAATATAAATTTCCAAAATGTTCTCTACACATTTTTCATAGGACAAAATCTGTCGCATTTGGTGCAATGAGCGAAAACTCGTACGAGATCTATAAATAATAAAGTTGTTATTATAATTGACTACACCCTTCAGGTTTAGGTATTTCCGTTAGTTTTTAACTAGTCAAGAAAATATTGGTGTATGTTAGTGTTACACTCTGGGGTACTCACCAAACCTTTGGTATCTAAAAACCTAGGGAAAGTCTGGAAATCACACCCTTTCTTCCTTCGAGCTATAAATGTTTTCAAAACATATTTTTTTATCGATTCAATTTCAGAAGGATTGGAAATCTTCATATCGATGATGGCCTCCTCATATCCAGTTTCTTCAATTTCATCAATATTCTCTTGAGTATGTAGTTTCAGTCTCTTATTTTGTGATGAGCATTCATCTGGAGTTTTTTTCCTCAGAATAGTTCTTAATCGTATCGTTATGAAGCCCTTTTTCGTTGATGGATCATAATACGCCTCCTAAAATATAACTACATGAGGTATTTTCAATTAAACATGTTTCTAGTTGTGAAAAATGGATTAAATAATTATCCAGTCTTTCACTTTAACCTATATGATAGCTATATTCATCGGCAAGTCTCCAACAAAAAACAACTACTGTCTCCTAAGACTGTTAAATTATATCTGTTAGATGCTTGGCAAAGTTTTCTACAAGAAGACTTTTACAATGCTTTCAAAATACCAAAGATGAAATTGTTTTCCGGTTTGAATGGGGGAACACCTACTTACCAGTGTCATGGTTCTAGCCATTGAATTGAAAAATTACTTCAGCTTTTCCTAAGATAAACACTGAGTATGCAATCATACTTCAGTGTTCCCCCATTCAATAACTATTTGAAAATGTATGCAACATTTTGGTAAAATGCATGCTTTTGTGAAACAAATATACAGTTTTTGCACTAGCTGCACATAGAACTTTTTTTTTCAATATGGAGAGAAATTTTTTATCAATCCTGTGCTAAGTCGTATTGATATGATTTTACTCACAAATCCTTTAGGTGCACCAGGGTCTTTGAGTTTGGGAAATATTTTTATTATAGCTTCTGCTAATTGCTCTCTAGAATAGGATGAAGGCATAACATTTCTATCGAAAAGCGTCAACAAATAATCCACACTGAGATTAATGAGTCTTCTTTTAAAACTGTCATTGAGACTCTCGTGTGTTTTATAATATTTGAAAACTTCTCTCCCTTCTCTGGTGCTCAGGATAAAATTTCCAAGAACCTATAAAAATTTGTAGATTATATTCAGTGCTCACCACAAACTCATTCTATTGGATTCTTATAACTTGGTAACAGAGGCTTGGAAAAAATCGAATAAAGGACGATTTTTTGAAAAAATCCTAATTAATCACGATTTTTTCATTTCATCTTCAGTTCAACTATATTTTTGCATAAGACGTAGTACTTAATGTAAAACGTTAATTAATAGCAGCTATTTAATATACAGGGTGTATCTTAAATGATGTCAATAATTTCGGGTGGTGATTCCTTGTCTCATTTTATCAAAAAAAATTCATATAAACGTGTGTTCTAACTGGCTTTGTTTCCGAGTAACGGGGTGTCAAAAGTTCAATAAAAAATTGTTCTTCCATGAATTATTCAATTTTTTTTTGCCGATTCTGATTAAACTTTGTGTGTTTGCTAATAATAACAAGGGGCTTTTTTTCATGAAATTAGATTTTAAATTTCAATGCCAGTGGCGTCGCTCTCGGATACGAAATGTGACAAGGAATCACCGCCTGAAATAAATGATATTATTTAAGATTCACCCTGTATGGCCAACAAAAATAAATTAAATAAAAACAAAAAAAAAACATATTTTTATCACATGACACATTCAGATCGCGCGCCACTTTTCCAACATGGTTGCTATTTTTGGAAGGACGTAATTTTGTTTATTATACTAATGATATTGATTTCTCAGATGTAAAAGACCCTAGTCTATAAAATATAATTGTCTGATTTTATGTTGATTTATGTGAAAGAAAATAAAATAAACACTTTTGATTAAATCATGATTTAAATCGCGATTTAAATCATGGTTTAAATCAAAATGATTATCGTGCCAACCCTGCTTGGTAACCGACACCATAATATCAAATCAAAATGTGTTTACGTTTGAAATAGAAACATGAAAAATTTTATGACATTATTTGAGAATTTTCTAAAAATTTCAATTTCAATCCAATCAATGAGTTTATCGAAACTGGGGTGTGTATAATATTAAATCATAAATACATACAAACCTCTGCTGATATATTAAAATTTGATTCGGATGTTCTTAACCTCCCTTTTATCTTTTTAATATCTTCCTCTTTCTCTATATTTCTCTATTGTTCATAATCGGATGAGGGTCCTGGCTCAGATTCAGCTATACTGTCTATCTGAGGATCTTCAAGTTCTGCAGAGAAATAAATGTCTACCTATAATTCCTACTTTCATTAATAATTTTTAAAATGAAAAAAGGGTAAGAATTCTATTTATTTGGAGAAAGCTAAGTAAAACTAGAAGTTGTTCCTACTAAATATATTTAAACACCAAATGGGAAGGGGGGATGTTGTCAAATCAGTTCTTCAAGTCAAAAACATGTTTTCGAGCATAGTAATGCTCATCTTCAGTGGAGATAAAACAGGAGGACAAATTAAAATGGCATGAGAGCAGGAAAGCCAACATTGCGCCAAATTTTGTATTAATATAATTTAGTTTTTAAAATTTCAACTTTCTCCCATGCCGTTTTTAACTGAATATGAGCATTACTATACTCGAAATCATGTGTTTGACTTCATTGCCAAAGCTGTTTTGACAGCATCCACCCGTTCCCACTTGGGGTTTAAATAGATTTTGTGGAGACGACTTGAGTTTTACTTAGCTTCCTTATACAGTGTCACACAAGTTCGCAACATTTGGAAGTTTTTTTTATTAATAGATATAATGAAAATTTGACTTAGCAGTTAGTCTGTTCTTGAAAAATGAGTAACAAACAGCCTCTTGCTAATCTAAATCACTTAAACTATTTTCCAATTTTTTAATTTTTCGCTCTAGCGATTCGAACCGAAACATGATTAAAATTTCATAATTTTGATGGATACGAGACTTCAATGTCATATCTTGCCCAGAAAATACCCACACTGGACTGTTACCAAAAAAAAAATACACCTCCAGAAATTCGTTTTTGTTGTTGCAAAGTACATCTAGTTTTTTCATTTCATAAGAATTAAGAGAAATTCGTTTATTCTATTACTGTTGGAAATAGTTGTCTGACTGAAAAAAATGTTTATGTTATGTTAGGCACTTTTTTTGTAAATATATAATACCTAGGTATATCTTCAAAAAAAAAGACAATATGTGTTCATGTTGATGACTGTTTGTTTCTACAAATAATGAACGATAATAATTTAGAGGTTCGTTGAATTTGCAACTGCAATAGTAGAATTTGCAACATAAATTGTTGAATTTACTAGAGAAATTGTTGAATTTGCGAGAGAAATTGTTGAATTTGCAAGAGAAATTGTTGAATTTGGAACAGGATTGTTGAATTTGCCACAGAAACCGTTGAGTTTGCAACAGCAATGTACAAAATTTGAAAAAGTAGTTTTTTGATAGCAATTGTCTACACATGATTGCAAATTTGAAGACAAAAATTGTTAAATAAGCATATAAAGTTGTGACCTATCACAGATAATAGGTATCATATTTGAACTCCACATAAATTTTACACAGACCTGATTGGCTGGATTACATATTATTCCTAGTAATGAATAAACTCATGAACAAAATAAATTAAGTCGGTTTCTCCCGTATAACTTACTTGTTGATGTAATTTCTTCGTAGGGTGATGGCAGAATGATGGTACACCACTCCCGTACTCCATTATATTCAATGCGAATGTGGTTTGTGGTTAATTCATTCAGAAGACTCAATTCCAAATCCATCTTATCAATAATTTGTAATTAAACGAACACTACTTCACTAACCATCACAACCAGTACAACACACGTCAGTGGTCAAAAGTCAAAACGCAAATCGTAATGCAAAATGCAATAAACGGTCAGGAACATGAAATAAAATGATCCACACGAATACGGTAATTCACCACACGAGTGACACGACACCTACCACTTGGGTTTGCACTATGCTATGGACAGTGGAATCAGTCAGAGCCGGTCTTAGGAAAATATTGTCGGGGAAAATGTTTGAAAATTACAGTAAGGTTTGAAGTTTAAATTTGAAAAATTGCTGTATCTGGGATTCACTTCCGATCACGTTGATTTTTGACGTGCTTAAATAATTTTTTCTGTTGAACAAACATATGAACTTTGTGTTCGAACAATTTTCGTAATTATGACCCTCCATACTTCAGTAAATGACTAATTTTTGTCCCTTTTGTTCATTATATTTGGTCCATATCCACCTCCTAATTACATTTTAAACAACTAAAATATATTGTTTTCATGAGAAAGGAACAGTTTTTATCTTGGCTGAAATATTTTTTGTCGGGAAATATATAATAAGAATACTCTAAAATGTGGCAATGGTATAAATAATAACAAAATATGAAAACAATTTGTTTCATTGTGTGATAATTAAAAGACAAACACGAAGAGTCGTTACTCCCAAACTTTTGATTGCTGATGAATTTCAGGCCAAAACACATATAAGTACCCTAAAAATCATTTAGATCGGAAGTAGTGCCATTTAGGGCCTATTTAGTCTTAAAAAGTGAAGACATTACAATTCAAACAGCTGATTAATATTAGGACTTCGACAAATGACAGTAACAGAAATATGTCCAAAGTTTTTAGGTTTATTTATTTATATAGTTTGATATTATTCGAAGAAGTAAAGATATGGATAATGGATTGCTATGATAATCAAGCATTAATCACAACCGGTTTCTGGTTTTTATCACAGAATATTAGAATGAAGAAAGTTGTCGAATGTCATTATTGACATTCGCCAGGGTACTGACGTTGTCGTTGTCCTAAGCATAACAGTTGGAAATTGGGAACTGCTAAGGTCACGATTTTAGGACTCAGACTTGAGACTATGACAAAAAGCATTGTTTAAGTGTTCTTATGTCAATATGTGAAATCCACTTAGTTTAGAGATTAAAATTAGAACAAAGAATGAGACTGAGACAAAGACAAAGTTGACTAAATAGACCCTTATTGACTTGTTTCAATATAGAGTAGGTATATCTCAGAATATTTATTCTCAATGGTAAAATATAGAACTTTTGGTTAAGTAGATATATCGATAATAATATCTCTCTTTTCTTTAAGAAAATGAGAAAACTGCTTCAAATCAATGTTATGTTTGATTCAAAGTAAATGCATTATTAGGCATGTAGGATAGCAATTGTTTAAATAATAGTATAATATACTCAAACTACTTTAGAAAATAAATTTTTTGTAGGAACGTCCGTTTGGTTGAAGATCAAAGATTAAAAGATATTATATAAAAATATAGCATAAAATAATACAATAAAACAAACAAGCTTATGATTTTCATTATCAGAGTATAAATAATGATACAATTATAAATAAAATCACAGGTTACTGCGGTTCTTGAAGATATTTTCGTTCTCCTTCATCACTACCTCGTAACATGGATATATTATTTTTAACATAATGTCCAATGGTATAATATTAAAAAGAGTGAACATATTATTCTAAAATTAATAAATAACCCACAAAAAAATGGATGAACACAAAATGTTTCTTTTATTATGTTACACAATGTTTAGGCCGACACCGACCCTGTTTGTTCCTAAAGAAATAATATCGGAATCATTCGGTTGGTAACCACATCTGCCAATTTTGGATTTGCGACATTTGCGTCGCAGAAATAAGAAATGAGAATGAGAACTTAAAATGTAAGGAAAGCTACTCCGAGTGCTGAAACAGGGTCAGGGATACATCAAATTCAACAAAATTTTTAATACGATTGAATTTTGTTCTAAGCTTTTTTTTTGAGAAGTAGGTATTCATTGTATAAGTTTGTTACGCAAGGTTACAGATTTTGAAAGAATTAGGTAGGTATACCTATTTTAATTCTGCAGATTGCAGAAGCAGATGGAAAACCCACACATAATTTTCCGTACAAGTGTGTAAACACTTTTTCTTGGGGAGAAAATATACTGGTGTAATTGTAGGCATTTGCAAACAAGAATGTAGGGGAACCTATATTACTTTTTTGGATAAGTAGGTAGGTGTAGGCACAGAAGAGAGAGGGTCAGGTTGTGTAGGTAGGTAATAGGTATAGGTTATTCTGTTATTCGCGTGAACATGAATAACCTGTATAGCCTGACCTAAAATAAGGTTTATGGAACTTATAAGTACAAGAGCTTATTGACAAGGCGGTTTCGTGGATAAAAGTGCGTAAAAGGACAAAATCGTTTGATAAAAAGAAAAATTGATTTGTTATATATGCTTGACAAGTAGGTAGGTACCTACGTTTTGGATGATTAGATTTTGGTTTCTGTCAGTTATTGACAAAACAATTTAGTTTTGTCAGTGAAACAAATGATAATGGCAATTCACCTACATTTTTATAGAAATTGAATATTGGCTGTTAAAATCGACAACAAATTAGTATAAAATCATTTCAACTTTGTTTATATGGGATTTCACTGAAACTAAGTTTTGTTGATTAATAATTGAGTTGTTGTGAGTAACAAATGAGTACTTATATAATTATTTTACCTTCGTTTATTGGTGATTTCACTAAAACTCGTTGACAAATCAATAAAACTTTGTCAAACAAACTAGATGAATAATTTGTCAAGAATGACAATACCGTTTCGGATTATTTTATCATGGTTTTTGTCAATTCCCCTATGAGATGTAGTTAAAACTGCTTTATTTTAGAGAATTAACGAGTGAAGTTGGTATTTTTGACTAGAATAAAAATGTCCAATGATGAATTATTGAAATGAATAGGTAATTTGTCAAAAATGACAATACCGTTTCAGATTATTTCATCATGGTTTTTGTCAATTCCACTATAAAGTTGTAGTTAAAACAACTTTGTTTTATAAAGTTAACTAGTGAATTTGGTATTTTTCACTGGAATAATTGTTGCATGATGAATAATTGTGATGAATAATTTGTCGAGAATGACAATACCCTTTCAGATTATTTCATAATTGTTTTTGTCAACTCCACTATAAAGTTGTAGTTTAAACAACTTTGTTTCATAGAGTTAACTAGTGAATTTGGTATTTTTTACTAGAGTAATTGTCGCATGATGAATAATTGAGAAGAATAATTTGTCAAAAATGACAATAGCGTTTCAGATTATTTCATCATGGTTTTTGTCAATTCCACTATAAAGTTGTAGTTAAAACAACTTTGTTTTATAAAGTTAACTAGTGAATTTGGTATTTTTCACTGGAATAATTGTTGCATGATGAATAATTGTGATGAATAATTTGTCGAGAATGACAATACCCTTTCAGATTATTTCATAATTGTTTTTGTCAACTCCACTATAAAGTTGTAGTTTAAACAACTTTGTTGCATAGAGTTAACTAGTGAATTTGGTATTTTTTACTAGAGTAATTGTCGCATGATGAATAATTGAGAAGAATAATTTGTCAAAAATTACAATAGCGTTTCAGATTATTTCATCATGGTTTTTGTCAATTCCACTATAAAGTTGTAGTTAAAACAACTTTGTTTTATAGAGTTAACTAGTGAATTTGGTATTTTTCACTGGAATAATTGTTGCATGATGAATAATTGTGATGAATAATTTGTCGAGAATGACAATACCCTTTCAGATTATTTCATAATTGTTTTTGTCAACTCCACTATAAAGTTGTAGTTTAAACAACTTTGTTTTATAGAATTAACTAGTGAATTTCGTATTTTTCACTAGAATAATTGTCGCATGATGAATAATTGTGATGAATAATTTGTCGAGAATGACAATACCCTTTCAGATTATTTCATAATTGTTTTTGTCAACTCCACTATAAAGTTGTAGTTAAAACAACTTTGTTTTATAGAATTAACTAGTGATTTAGGTATTTTTCACTAAAATAATTGTCGCATGATGAATAATTGTGATGAATAATTTGTCAAAAATGACAATAGCGTTTCAGATTATTTCATCTTGTCTTTTGTCAATTCCACTACGAAGTTGTATTTAAAACAATTTTGTTTTATAGAATTAACTAATGAAGTTGGTGTTTTTCACTAGAATAATTGTCGCAGGCGTTTTTGACTACTTGTTGTAGTTAAAAGAGCAAAACTTACAATTAACAAATTCCTCAGATAAAGTATATGCTAATAATGACAAAAGTTTTGTGAATATCAACATATTTCTAGTTAATTTCAACTACACTGATATTAACAACTAGAAATTTTTTACTGTGTACCATTTCCCTCCCATTTGCGTGGAACTGGTTTCACTTGATTGATTTCCTTGATAGAAATTACTTCAAAAGTACGGTTGTTCTACCTTCATACATTTATACCTATTGAATCAGATGATTTGCAATGTCTTATTATTCTCTCTCTGTTTCTCTTTTCAGTTATCTAGTTGCAGTGAAATATTTTGTTCCGAACAAGTTTCGAGTTCACGTGAGACTTTACGTTCCGTGTTCCGTGGTTCATTTGCAGAAAGCATTTAGTACGCTACGACTCCCATCTTTGAAATTGAGGTGTGTGCGGGATATGGTATATGACAACTTCTAGAATTGTATAAATTGATCTTCAGTCTGCAATCGGAACAAAATCTACGAATTCATTTCATTTTGAAACGTAATAAGCAGTTTGGAAGGAAATTTGTCACAAACGAATGTTATGGAAGTGACTGATTGAGTGACAGAATTATCTAAAAAATTGTTGTCCTTCGACGATTATTTGTGTGACGACGTCATACCGAGCCTGATTCTAGGTAGAACTGACGTGATATTTCGACGTCGGTCGGGTCGCGTAAGAGAACGTTGGAACGACGTAATTGTGTTGCTTGGGTTTAATTTCCGTAGCGTTCACATTTTGTTTCTCGTATTTTTCTGCTTGCATGAGTGAATTCTTACTGTAGATTCAGCGAGTGGTTGGCCAAAGCAGCGGTCTACTTTAATATATGGATGCAGGAACATTCGGGAAAGAAAAACCACATTTAAAGTTCGACAAACCAGAACGCTATTTGTCCAACTTGATAACGAGTTTGTTCAATATTTTCAAGCACTCTGGTGCAACATTGTCAGTTCAGTTCTAATTGGTGATCGCTATATGCAGCCTGCAGAAATTCAAGAACGACACCAATAGTTCCATCTGCCAACCCTCGTTTCTAAGAATATACCGTTTCGTGGGAAGCAAAACTCAAAAATCAAGATCCCTGAATGCCGAGCTGTATCAATTGAGGTCATACAGACCTTATTGATATACGATTTACTATTTTTGCATTTGTACAAACTAATTCCTTATCGATCCAGTTAATAATCAAGATAAAGAAAATAATCATCCACTACTCTCTCAAAGAACTCAAACGACAACAAAAAATGGTGATAAAGTACCAAGCAACGCAAAGTACCAGGTGAAGAATGCCACCATAACAGCACCAAATTTTAGCGATTGCAAACGTATTAAAAAATATTCATCTTTCATCTCACTCCATTATTTTTTTCCTGTCGTTATTTCCCTGTAGGCTATTCCATTTCACACTCTCAGGGGTGGAAATTTTGAAACATGTGATTATTCATTTTGAATATAAAGTAAAATAGCAACAATGACATTTCCGAAAACCCCAAAATACACGTTAATTTATTTTCAACCAAACTTGGTATCAAACAAGTTCAGTGGCTCTAGCTTTGAAAATAATTGAACCACTTTTTCATCATCAGATAATTTATCTAGGGGAGTGATTTCAAGAAATTGAATATGTTTGATAAAGAACATAAAATATAATTTTCATGCCTAATAGCTTCAAAAATAACAAATCACTCATAGAAAATTTCAACCACTTTTCACCCCCTTAGGAATAATAATTTCCGAGATAAAAACTGTCATATGTCATTTCCGGGGTCTCAAACCATATCCATACCAATTTTTACCTGAATCGGTTTAGTTATTTTGAAACATGTGATTATTCATTTTGAATATAACGTAAAATAGCAACAATGACATTTCCGAAAACCCCAAAATACACGTTAATTTATTTTCAACCAAACTTGGTATCAAAAAAGTTCAGTGGCTCTAGCTTTGAAAATAATTGAATCACTTTTTCATCATCCGATAATTTATCTAGGGGAGGGATTTCAAGAAATTGAATATGTTTGATAAAGAACATAAAATATAATTTTCATGCCTAATATAGCTTCAAAAATAACAAAACACTCATAGAAAATTTCAACCACTGTTCACCCCCTTAGGAATAATAATTTCCGAGATAAAAACTGTCATATGTCATATCCGGGGTCTCAAACCATATCCATACCAATTTTTACCTGAATTGGTTTAGTGGCTTGAGAAAATATAAGATATAGACGGACAAAGTTACTTTCTCATAGGTAATTAATATTAGTATGGATACGGATGTGGATTTATATTATAAGTTTGGTGAAGAACCTAAGATATAAGTTTTATGTTTAAGGAAAATTTCCAGGATAAAAACTATTATATGTTCTTTCCGGGGTTTCACACTATCTCTATATTAATTTTTATCTGAATCGCTTCAGCGGCTTGAGAGTGAAAATATAACAGACATACAGCCAGAAAAAAAAAATTCGCATTCACAATATTAGTATGTACACGGATGTGGATTTTTAATATCTATGTTAGAACCTGTAATATACGTTTTATGCCTTTAGCTTCAAAAATAACGAAAATTCAAGAATTTCAACCCCTCTTTCACCTTCTGATTTCCGAGATAAAAACTATCATATGTCCCTCACGGGGTCTCCATATTAATGTTTTTTCAATTGGTGCCCCTTTTCACCTATTTAAAGCACGCCACAGCGTGTGCAAATCGAACTTTCAAAAACGCGCGTTTTTTAAAGTTACCATGGATACATCAACAACTCGAGAACAGTGAAGTCTGTATGACAATGTTATGATTATTGATCTGACAGGAGTACCTTGTAATTTCAAATGAAATATTACAAACAAATTCAAACCTTTTATTCAAACATTATGGAAAGGTATAATGGTGTCACATCACGAATTCAACCATTTTACATTATAAGTTCTTATTTCCATCAGTGACTACGTTTATCTCGACGGTCGCTATCCGCTTCAAATTCAATAGCATTCAGTCAAGTTAAACCACCCTTCAGTTTATGTCGCGATATATAAGTGGATTGAGGAATCCTATGCTTCAATCAGATTGAAAAAATCTCAACTTCACAGCAATATGTCGAATTTCGTAACGGAAAATTTCTTGTATTTTGCGAATTAATTTACGAATCGTTTTAGAAAATATGCGAAAATCTAATCCTTTCCTCATCCATGTATCCTAAAAAACGTTTTTCCTTAATCAGTTGAATGAAAAAACTGCTCCTTTCTTTGGACAATACTTTGGACAATCTTTTTCTTTATTATAATTTGTTCTCCATTTTGAGAAACAGAAACTCATCCGATTACAGACAATTGAGACGATAACAACCAATCTGAATTTTGCTTAAATTTGGCTACTTTCACCTGACATCTGTCAATTTCAAACTCGTTTATCTCGTAATTTAATTTCTCGTCAAGGCGATCGGTTTGGTTCCAATACTATATTTTATAGAATTGATTTAAATGGTGCAATCCAATCCGAAAACTGTATATATCGATTAAATTGATCGGATCCAGTCAAATCAAACCCATTGTGAGCGGATCCAAAGTTGTGAGATAAACGTAGTCACTTGTAATGATGAAACCAGTATTTACGATTTCAAACGACGGCGCAGCCGGAGTGCGTGTTTGAAAGACATTTTTATCCACTTATACTTTAATATACCATTTTCGGAATCGGTTTGAGCGTGAAAAGGTACCAGACAAACAGACAGACATAGTTTTTATTATCTATATTTTTGAAGGACCTCAAATATAAGTTTCATGTCTATAGCTTAAAAATAACAAAACTCTCTTTGGAACTTTGAACCCCCATGCCCCCTCTAAGGAATAACTTCCGGGATGAAGACTATTGTATTTCCATTCCGGGGTCACAGACTATCCCCACACCAATTTTCATTTGAATCAGGTAAGCGGTTTGAGCGTTAAAAAAAGGTAACGTACAGACAGACAGACGGAATTACTCTCACATTTATAGTATCAGTATGGAAGTATGGATTTCAATCATTTCTATTCAACTATGAAGTGAATCAATGAATACTTGTAATGCCACACTGTCTCAACAGAGAGTTCATACAGATGTCAATAATTGGTAATCGATTTACTGTTTTCCCAATTGCACAAACTAATTCCTTATCGATCCAGTTCACAATAAAGATTAAGTAAACCATCACCCACTGGTCTCTTTGTCAGCTTTTGCAAAACCATAATTCGTTATCAAAAGAAAGTGACAACATGAAAACTTCATTACTTTCTGATGAGAGTTTGACATTGTGGAAACAGCAAACACCGTCTGCCACAAAGGAAATGTCTTTTGTTTCTCGAACAAATTTGGGGCAAACAGAAAATTGAACGGTTTTTTAGGTAGCTTTATTTATGAATCTCGAAAATGAATCCGGAATCATATCTCACACTTCATCGCTCTCAGGTTCTTGTGGATTCCAATGAAATTTGGGAGACGGATTTCTGTTTCGTTCAACATAGAATAACCGTTTATGGCCTCGTTTGATTATTGGTTGGCAATTATAATTCGGAAAACTCAACTGGCTAGAGTCTCATATTAAGAAATTATACGTAGTCGATATAATGAATATTAAACTAATGTTTTATCGAATAAATGCACGTTATCTTTGCATTTTTGGCTAGTAGGAGCTGTGATGCAATGAAGCTTGAAGAATGTGAAGAAGTTTATTGATTCGATCTCAGTGACGTCAAATGTTAAAATAATAACAATATTCAAAAGACGTCCGTGGGGCGAGTGATCACTTGGTCCGAGAATCATGTGCCCTGAGTAGACGAAGTGAACCAAGGATGACGGTTTTCTGCATTGTTTCGGCTAAAATTTCTGTCCCATCACGACAAACCGGTATGATTTCCAAATTAGAGAGCAGCGTGTTCATCATTCCACCAATGACTCCTATGATCAAAACCACCATTCCAACCAAATCGTTTGGGAAGAGCCTGCGGAGTTCAAAGAGTAACTCTCGATATTTAGTTTTTTCTCCTATTTTCAAGTGATTTATTTTCGCCAGAAACCGAAAACTCTTTGACGAAAGGTGTCGAGGAGTAGTTATCTGCTTGTTTTTGCCTGAGAGTGAAGAATGAGTAGTTCCAATAGATTTGGCACTTCTCATTTTCCACAACGGACTCAATATCCCCCAGAGCATTAGGAAACACCGGCGTCTCGTAACAAACCGTCGAGGGTCCTAGATAGTAGTACAACACTTGTAAAGCCGCGGTATGCCTTTGAATATAGACTTAGACCGCATTATTATTATTATTATTATTATTATTTTTATTATTATTATTATTATTATTATTATTATTATTATTATTATTATTATTATTATTATTATTATTATTATTATTATTATTATTATTATTATTATTATTATTATTATTATTATTATTATTATTATTATTATTATTATTATTATTATTATTATCTATTCAGTCTGTTAGGATAATTCCAGTTGGGCCCTGTCTCCTGAGCTCCGATACATCCGAAGGGCGCGCTGGTGTCATTTACCCAAATAGTCATTCCCCACGTCCGTGTGGTGAGTGGTTACTGAATCCGAGAATCATGTGCCCTGAGTAGACGTAGTGAACCATGATGACCGTGATGACGGACTTCTGCATATTTCCGGCTAAGATTTCTGCCTATTATTACTATTATTATCATTATTATCGTAAACATATTAGAGATTTAGAGGATCACCCTACTGACGGACCCAGATCATTGTTGATAATGATACTGCATAAGCCTACTGGAAAAGAAAGATTTCTTCGCTTTGGTGACACTCGGTGTCATGACGTGCGATTAATCTGGAAAAAAATTTTGTTTGCAATTATTTCCTTCGATAATATACAGGGTGCATCTCAAATGATATCATTAATTCCAGGTGGTGATTCCTTGTCACATTTTATGAAAAAAAGTTCATATAAACATGTCTCTGAACTTGCTTCGTTTCCGAGTAACGGGGTAACAAAATTTTGACAAAAAATCAGTGAATTACTCATAATTCTTCAAGCCGATTCTGATTAAACTTCGTATGTTTGTTAGTAGTAACAAGGGTTTTTTTTCAGAAAATAAGTTTTTGAATTTTAATTCCAGTGGCGTCGCAGTTGATTCCCCATTACTCAGAAACGAAGCAAGTTAGGACACACGTTTATAAGAACTTTTTTTCTTAAAATGTGACGAGAAATCACCTCCTGAAATTAATGAGGTCATTCAAGATACACCCTGTATACATTTGAGAATATTTTTTTGCGTTCAGTATCCGTGGCGTACACATTTTTTATTCATATACTTATGCTTGCATGAGATATTTGGGGAGGAAAATCCACACTCATAGTTTTACAAACCAGAACGCTATTTGTCCAACTTGAAGGATTTTATAATTAGTTTGTACAATCCATTCAAACACTTGGGTACAACATTTGAACCACATTTAATGGAAGTTCTGACTTAACAGTGTGAACTGTTAAACTGGCACGATTCGAAATTATGCAGGAAGTTTGAGAGTTATAACTGTGAAATATTTTTTTCTACGTTCATGCAAAAAACAAAACTTTATTGAACTATATTTGGTGGAAAAACTGTCTCTTTATTGCACTGAGTGCAATAAAGACTTTATTGCACTCATCTGTCATTCTACTATAGCGTTCTGTCATCATGACAGACATAAACTTTCAAATTGACGCCAAATTTAGCCCATTTTCTGTGAGATTGTATTAAGTTTTAAATAGTTGCATGTTTCATCATATTCATTACATAATGGACTATGAAATTACTAGAAAATGCAATTTGTTAAAAATAAAATTATTTCCTTCGAATATCAACTGAATTACACAAAATGTTTTTGAATTACTTTTAGCAGATAGATTTAAACAAACAATGTCTTCTTTACAGTTTAGTGCCACCTAAATGAAACTTTTTCTGGTTTTTGCATGAACGTAGAAAAAATATTGTATGAAACTCGTGCAATAAACACCTACTTTTTGCACTTGTTGCATAAATAACTATTAAGTAGGTACGAATTATTGTATTTGATGCAATTATTTTTTGAGTGATTCAATAATAGGATAAACGTCAAAACTTCATGACACACTTTTTTTGTAGCGCTATAAATTGATTAGTATGGAAATTCAAATATTTCTAAATTTCTCATTGTTGGAGTTATTCTAGTAATATCCAAGAATAAGCGAGGTAATTTAAAGGTGCGTATTCACTGAAGCATTCGTTCAACATGAGCACCGAATGAGCACATGAGATGCTCCATTCAAGCTCAGGCTGCTCGGTTCAAGCTCAGACTGCGGAGTGTCTCCTGGCACATGAGCAAGGATCCGCAGTCAGTGTCTATTTGGGTGAATGATTCTAGTATGCTCTCTGAGTATGCTGGAGTTTTGGAGAAAATACTTGAAGGGAGATGCATCGAACATCTGTTGCCGCTCTGGCGGACTAGTTTCACCATGAAAACTGGTTAGGTCAGAGTAAATTTGATAAACTTAAGATAGGACATATTCAAAGAAGACTCCCTCAGCCTCTTGTCTTGTGCATCTACTTGCTATACATGAATGACTCGAAATGTTATGCATTAGAAGAAAATGGTGGTGGGAGAGTGAAGGCACACATTCGGCATGGGGTTCGGGATCAACCAATTAGTCCGGGCGCTAGGGGGGGGGTCGAGTATCCATTTTTAGGTCTACGAGGCAACTTGATTTCATAATTTTTTGGATTGACGTGGCCGTTACTTGATGGAAATCCATAGTTATGACACTAACGTAAAAGACGATTAAAATTTCCACAAAATTTATTGTCTTTGCGACATGTTTCGATACACAGTAATGTAGTACATTCTCTTGACAAAGATACAGTGTATCGAAACATGTCGCAAAGACAATCAATTTTGTGGAAATTTTAATCGTGTTTTACCTTAGTGTCATTGATTTTATAAGACGTATTTTGGTCGCCGATTCGAAATTTTGAGGTTACCAGGCCCAATTCCGGTCCCATTTTGAACTATGGCCCATTTTAAACCAAAAAAACGTGAATTTCTAACTATTCACCTGAAATTTTCATTTTTTTCATCTGGAACTGATATAATTTTTGTGAAAAACTATTTTTAAACAATTTTTGTACTATAATAATTCTTCATTAAGTTGGTATTTAGTGCATAAAACGAACAAATGACTTAAAATTGAAGTATGCGCTGGAATTGTAGTACTATTTCTCAAATCGGAGATAAAAGATATATCCATTGGTTGTTCGTACACATTATTTGTATATGTATGAAAACTTTCTGCAAGTATTTGTTGATTTGCATGTACAATGTGAAATGCACATTTTTTACATGTACTTTTTTTTTGGCCGTAGTGTGTGCAAGGGTAAAAATCTCTTGAGAGTATGGAAAAATTGTTCGAAAATTAAATATGAAAATTAAAATATTACCTCTAAACCTTTTTCTCCAAATTCAATCCATTAATATAACAGCAGAACGACATCATCTGTATCTTCGGTACTTGTAGATATAGAAAAAGAATTATTTTGTATGTATTTCAGTCATGTATGGAAATGAAATCGCAAAATACTATTAATAATTATTATATTATATAATGATATTATCAGATAGAGATGTAGTCGTTCTGTTTTGAAGACGTTTGGACATCCGCCATAGGGAGATGTCGCGCACATTCAGACTTTCAAGTTTCTTCTTCCAGGCTTCATCTCTGTGAGTCTGGATTAGTTCGTTGATCTCCCTGCCTAGACTCAGCATATTCTCTTTATGGGTGAGGTTTCTAGTTGCCTGCCACTTTTTCCTCTCGTTGTTTTTAAGTTTCACTGAGTCAGAGATGAAGTCTGGGAGAAGCTCCTTGTCCTCTCCCACCTCCTTCTTCCTGGTAGTGAGCTTCCGAACTGCTTGGATATTCTCGATCAGCCTCTGAACTTATTCGGCCAGTCTCCTCTCCGGGATATCCGGAGTGATGACTCCGGTACTCCTTCCAGTCAGTAGTGGAGTAATCGTATACATTTCTCACCCTCTTGGGGTTATTTCCTCTCTTGACTGAAAAGAACACCGGGTTGTGGTCCGAGATAAGTTCAGGGACTGATCTTAGCTTCGTAATGTCTGTGACATTTTTGTTTACTACCAGGTCGAGGGTGGAGGGATCGGTTCCGTTCCAGGGGAAATGCGTGGGCGTGTCAGGAAAGTTGACAACGGCATTGTTGTTCAAGGTATACTCCCAGAGCGTCTTTTCCATTGCATTATTATGTCTGCTCCGATTCCACTGGGGACTCTTCGCGTTGGAGTCCTCGGCTAGCAGCACTTTATGCCCGCTGCTGCAGAGATTGTCCACATCCAGTGCCGTAAAACGGTTGTCCGGGGGGTTGTATACCGCATATATCTTGACTCCCGTTTCCAGTTGGATCCCAGCGTGCTCTATCGAGCTGTGCCTGGGGGGCAGAATTATATACGGCACACTAGTCCTCACGAGGATCGCGACTCCGCCTCCTCTCATGGCGTTGGGCCTGTCGGTTCGGATGGAGGTGTATCCTTTGATTTTCAGTTTATGGTTGTGTCGGAGCTTCGTCTCGACAGGAGCAATATTTCGATCTGATGTCTGTGAACGAAATCCGCAACAAGATGGTACTTGCTGCGGTTTCCGTTCACATTTAGCATACATGTCTTTAGTGGCATCTATTAGCCGTAGCTCTGGATATTGTCCATAACCCCCCAAAAGGCGAGGAATTTTTCGCTGCCATTCCGGCCCTACTCAGACCCTCGATGATATCATCCATAGCCTGCAATAGGCCTTCGATGTTTACCATCCCTCCAATGGTCTGATGTCTCTCTATAAACCTACTCATCACATTATCCGTGAGAGCGGGGGTTTGCTGGTTAGCCCTCTGCTGCTAGGTGGGATTATTGGGAAGGGGTTGGGAAGGAGTGGGGGGGAATATTCACCCTGTGACTTCAACATAGCCAGTCCCTGGCCAATATTTCAATCGATATGAATTGCCAGTGCCATCTGTTGAAGAGTAGCGGAGTCTCTCTGCACCTATATAAGATCGGTCACTCGCCGCCAGGGAAAAATATATTACGTGGCAATAAAATTTCCATGAGATCAAATTTTTCGTGAATCCTTCGAATTCTTGTCCAACTTCTTGTTCATAATTAAAATATTTAACAATAGGTAAAAGCAAGATTTTTGTCCAGATGAAAACACCAATAAATAAAAACATAACATTTTTTCAATAGTAATACCATACTTGTCTTCATCCTATCTTCCACGGGGCAACTAGATTTATTTTCATTTAGCTCAAGAGAATTCAGTTGTCACTTCCTTCTACATGTTTGTGTTGGAAACCCAAACACGAAACTATTTTGTATTCACTACCATTTCCTTGCCGTAGGTGTGGATGGAAAGAAATTGTTTCTTTTCACAAACACCCATACTGTGTAAAAATTTCAATTTATCATTGGCCTACTGAAAGGATGTTGAGAAAGTGAATTGTTTCGTTCAACAGTTTAAAATATTCGATACGGTGCCGGTGGTTTGAATTGTAGGTATGGAATTGTAGTTTTAGAATGTTGGATGATATTGCCCCTTTCATCCGAATTAAGAACACCTAGAAATTGCTTTTAAATAAGAATATTATTGGAAACCGAAAAAAAAAAAAATTCAGCAGTTGAAGATTTAAATACAATCCAGACGATACGAAATCTTCGAAATTAAAACAGGTCGTGTAAGAAGGTTTGAAGCTTATGCTAAAAACATCTGATGCCATGAAAAGACGTGAAATAGGAATTTTTTCGTAACTATGTGGTTTAACTTCAATATACCTGAGCAAGTAATTATATGCGGAATACTTATCTATACCGATAAAGTTATCCATTTTGATGCTCGGTGTTACCACCAGTAATGTCCTTTTTTGAAAAACCACAGTAGGTCGAACGCTAGAACTTTCTCTCAAAAAGCGGGTTTTCGGTTTCGTTCCAAGAGCTACTTTCTACATGCATTAGCAGTTTAATCTCTATAACAATATTCTTTGTTATATCTTTAGTGATAGACAATCACCATCATTTACGTCTTGAAACCGATTCACAAATTGAAAAAGAGTGCGTGTTTACTGAAAATGAACTGATTCTAGAACAATATAATATAAACATGAATGAAATTGAAGGATATATTTTTCTTGAAAGCAGCAATGAATATAGAACATTATAATTTTTACTATTTTGTGATACTTGTTAGATGATAAAACTAAAAGCACCTTGAAATTTCTCTTCGCTGCATCACGTATGTCATCATACGCTCCGATATTCTTTCTTACGTTTTCTGTTCCATCCGTGCTGATCTCGGGTTTCATTATCCCAGTTATTTCAGTTAAATATTATTAGTAATTGTCCTCTATCTTTCCATTTGAATGGTTTCCTGCTTTTTTTGGTTTTTCTATTTAAAAAAAATTCTTGGACCTTTGTGATTTTTTTAAATGAAAAACTTTTCATTATTATTTTTGTCGAACACCTTGTATCTCAGAAATAATACGGTTTTGGACCTAGGTTCAAGATTTTTTCTTAAAATCACCAAGGGATATTTTCCCCTTGAGGATCAGCATTCAATTATGAAACTCCCTGTATATCTGTCTGTGAAATATTTTTCCGAACTATACAGTTATGCTGTGAAATCGATAGGCAAAACACTCAAAAATAATTCCCTACTTTATACTCTTTGAAAGTTTCCATCAATCAATCGAAATAATCAAACAGGATTCATTTTGCATGGAAATGTATGGTTTCTAATTGAATCGCAATATGAAGGACGTCGGGGCTTTATCCCAATGCCATTTGCAGGTGTTGATTAAAATGATTTTTTCTGCTCTCTCGGATTTCGCTTTGTATGAATGCTTTCTGTTTTTATTGTATGTTTTATTTTTTGAATCGATTCACTCAGACACAAGAGATTATAATATTCATCCGTTATTACTTCGAGTTTCGACTCTTCTGCTTCTTTTAATTTAATTTTTAGTTTTATGTTAGTTACTATTCGTGCCACTCTTCAGATTGAACTTTAAAAATATTTTGTCTTTTATATTGATGAGAATAATGAATATCCAGAATTTTCCGACTTAGGTCGGCACCATTGCCGACTCTGTTATTATTGACGCTACGAATTCAGTTAAATGGACAAACTAGTACCTTTTTTTATAGCCATCTCGATTCTATAAAAAAATGATAGTCGCCTTCTCAAGGAATGATATTCATTTACATGGAACACCCTATAGGTATTTCATCATTTATTTCGAAAGTAAGTTATTTGGAAAAAAATATTTTAATTCAACAGGAGTGAACCCCTAGTTCACCAGATATGACACCTCTAGATTTCTATTTTTGGGGAGTTCTCCGAATCCATATAACCGAAATCAAACATAATGACGTGAATTTAATGTGGAATTTCTTTAGAAGCCTGTAATGAATAGTAGGTATTCACTGAAGAACTGTATTGAAATCAACGCATGGTGGTGACAGATATTTGTCCATCGGTTTCAACATTCAGTCCATTGCAGAATTTGGGCATTTCTTCAAATCCAAATTATTGCATTATTGAAAAATTATAGGAGTTCGGACATGTTCCGAAAAGTTTGCTGTTGAGTGGAAAAAAAAATTGGAACTACTCCAGTCCAAGTCGAAATTCCTTTTTCTCCATAAGTGTTGCCAAGCTAGGTATGAGGCAACTGCCTGGTATAGAAAACAACTACTTTCCTTTCTAATTCCTCGAAGCAGTTTGAACTACATCTGTAAGATACTTGTGCAACGTTCCTCAAGTTTGACCCGATTGTGAGTACTTTCATTAATAATAGTAAGCTCTAACTAGTTCTGGTCGAAAATATTTACCTGACGTAATAGTTTGGACGGTTTACCTCTCATTAGTAATGAGTTAGGTCATACAACAGAAGCTGTGAGATAACGACCTGTTACTATACAAAAGGTATCTGACAGATGTAGTAACATGCCCTTCGTGGATTATGTCCGAACTCCTACACCATTTGTTAATAATAATAAATCAGATGGGATGGAATTTTCAGTTTCTCAATTGAATTAAATGGTCGAAACTGTTTTGATGAAAATTTGATGAATTTCGTTATCATCGTTTCTGAGAACTATCGAAAAAATTTAATTTTCAACTTTAGGAAATAATGTCATAAGAGCTTCTTTGTTGAGAATGAGATCATGAATCGAAATACATGATGAAAAAATATAGGGCATTATTTTAAAAATATATAATTTCTTGAATTATCTTGAGAACATGACTGTCAATATCTTTTATCTTCAGAATCGAGATGACCATAAAAATGCTACTAGTTTGCACATTAAACCGAATTCGTATCGATGATAATAACCAGTTGGCAAAGATGACTGTATACATCTCTCCTTGAAGGTGAGGGAAGAGCAGAGGCCCACTTTAGTGCCTTACGACAAATCAAGAGAGTAGGTCAAGTTGGGTGGAATGATAAAAGCACAAATATATTTTCTGACGACCTACTTGAAATACGTATCATTTCGCACTATGAACTAGTTCCCAAAATTAGGTATTTCGCACTAGGGCGCGGTCTCCTCGCTCTGCGACTGGTGCGATTACCTAATATGGATGACTAAACTCTAAGTTTTACTCAATTATAGGTAGCTGACACAATGGCATATTACCTACAAATAAATTTATATTCATTACATTATATTGTCAGTGTTAATATTTACTGTGTGAATACCGAATTGTATTATTTGTTGAAAGTTTTATTTGTGAAAATGGTTGTTTTTGGTAAGTCATATCAATGTTCCTGGTGGCGTCAAGGCATAGACAAAATATCCGCGTGAGACGAAAAAGCGCGAAACTACTCGCGCCCCAAGACCACGCGTAATTACACCGAAATTATAAACTCATAAGAACATCGCGAAACATCTGAATTTCCCTAAAAACGATTGCGGATTCAAGCGATTGAATTTTTTTGAAAATTGAAAGAGTTAGAAATCTTTCAGTCATTAAGACCATGGACGTCCGAAATGTAAGTAATCAGATATATTATACTGTCGTCTCAAGGGTCTTCTTGGCCTCCACTATGAGTTGTAACTAGTGTTGCTAACATCTGCTACACTGTGACTAGCGGTCGTAGCTACATATAGTAGCACAGATAAACTCCTAGATAATCAAAAAATATAAATATTTTATTCAATTAGGCAGACAGATATTTTCTTCAAATTTGTCACTTTGTGGGATAGTGTGGAGAGAAGTGGAATTCGACTGTGTCGAAATTTTTCGTTTGATTTATTTAAAACTCCCCGGCACACTTTCCGGACTTAGTTGGAATTCATTTATTAAATGAATTGATTTATTACTAATTATATTTATTACGAGCTGGTAGTTGGGTCACTCATGATTCGTGACAATAAAAATTGTTTATAAAATACCGTGACAATCCGTTCATAATGTAATTGGTCATCATGTTTATATTCCTAAATGATTATTATTTGTCAAATGTGGATATTGGGATGGCAAAGGGTTTGGAAATTATCTCAATACTTACCAGAATAGTATATTGGTACAATGAGCATGAAATGGTAGGTATATGCACTATTGTGATATTCGCTACGCTCTTACTACATTATTTTATATACCTACTTGTTGGAAATGGGTCATTTCATGCAATTGTACACTATACTTTTTCTACGACCATCTGAATCAGAAACAAATCTGTATTATTTTCAATAACACTTTTCATCATAAACTTCCCTGCCGTCATAATTCACATAAGAAATACAACTTAAAAAAGGAATTGAAGATACAAATATTAAAAATTATAGTTAAAGTCAAACACTAACACTAACATGAAAGAAAAAAAAGTGGTTTAATTGTGAGTTGAACCCTCACCCGCACTATCAAAACGAACCGTTCCCTCACTCGCTATGGAAAGTTAACTGCTATGGAAACTTCCTGCCAACAATTCGAGAATATAGAATTCGATTGTCATCAATCTTTTTATTGAAATTAGCGGTGTCAATGTCAAATCATCCTCACTATTACTACTCATTTTCGATTACCTTTTTTTTTCAACGAATTTTGTAAATACTGACGTGAAATGTCAAATTATTAGAACGTTAGCAAACTTGATTCGATCCTATATTATTTATGATCATAAAAATTACAGTCTAGTAGTTCATGAAAGTCGTGGGAAATGAAGTATCCTGTACTGAAACTATCATTACAGTACAGCTCGCCATGTAGAAATGAAAAAGTGTTTACAATCGGCCTACTTCCTTGATCGGTAAAGCGTATAAAATGGGCATATTTCCATGCGGTCGTAGAAAAATATTTTTTCTTGACAATATTTCATCATCATACCAAATTCAATTCTTGTTGACAAAGTTCTTCAATTATATGTTTATTACCAGAAAATATGAGTATTGGTTGACCTAATTTAAGAAACTTTCATCGATTTAATAGCATAACTCAAAAGACTAGTCGATGGTTTCAGTAATATGGATGTTGTTTACGTACTTTTACCTGCTGAACATAAAAAAAAATCGAAGTCAATATTTTCTATTGAGATTCAGAGAGCCATAGTATGAATCAAGATAATTTCTCTGCATTGGAGAAGCTGGGAAGTCTGGCAAATATAATATTTCAAATACTTCCGATGAATATAATTATACTTATGGTTTTTCTATTACTGTTTGGAGGCCTTTTTGGAATAGAGGTTTGAAAGAGCTTATTTGGAATAATTGGAAAAATACCCATTTGAAAATAATTAGGTATTATTATTATACAATGAGCGGCTCAATTATGGAACAAATTCTATATTTCGCAAGCAATCAACTTTTGATAAAAATCCTGAATTGCGTCGATTAATGTTTCCGAAAAGACACTCTGTAACATAAAAAAAATCGCACCTCCTCCATAAACTCAAACTGACAGCCACCCCTCCCAATTTTGTTAAATAAATTAGGGGGTCTGTTGATATATTATTTCGAAGGGTATTGCCTATACAGCCATGTTCATTTTTTTTTAAATTTTCGTTCATGCGTCATGAAAAAAATATAATTTTCAAAATATTGAAAAGTACCTAATATTAAATTTTCTGTATATTCAATGTAAAATTTTGAGATTTATTTTTTTATTACCCATGAATGGAATTCAAAAAACTAGACAAATGAGTACACTTCGAAGGTTGTTGGCTGTCACTTTGAGGAGGGTGCAAGAGGGATGAATTTTTTTATATCACAGACTGTCTTTTTGAAAACATGAATAAACCCATTTCTGGATTTTTGTTTAATGTAAATTGCTGGCGAAATATCGAATTTGTTCCATAATTTAGCCGCTCACTTTATAAGTATAACTGATAATTGTGCCAGTACAAAAATGCATTACTTCCATGATCCTATAAGTTATTTGTGACTTGCGCCCAATTCGTTTTAGAATTTATCTCATATCTCACAGTTTTATGAAATAAAATCGTATTCACAGTATGCTGGGATGGGAAGTTGGGTGATGATCTGCTAATTGAATTTGTTTCTCTTGTTCATGCAAACACGAAATATTCAACGTGAGTTTTATCGTCAGTGTCAGCGTCAGAAACGGTTGAACGCTTTTGATGATTCAAATAGCCGATTTATCATTGCTGACGCGCTTCAAGCTACTAATTAAATATCGAAACAAGTGAATACTAAAAAGTGACACAGATCTAAAATAATTCATAAAACGAATGAATCAGGATCGTTTGCGATTTTTGTTATTGATAAATATTTCCTCAAATATAAGTATATTATGTTTTCAAGGAATTTTTCAATAGAATTGAATCTTGTTTGCTTCTGAGAAGGCATTCGGTCGCTGGATTCATCGGGAAAACAATCCTAGATTATCGGGGGTAATACCACGAGTGGTCGCAATACTATCGATAATTCTGTCAGAAATCAACGAGATCAAATTGCTTGGTAACACCACTCGTCCCTACGGGACTCGTGGTGTTACCTCAAAGCTATTTGATCGAGTTGAAGATTTCTGACAGAATTATCGATTGTATTGTGAGCACGAGTCGTATTTATTGAGATAATTTCACGAACAAACCAAGTTATTATTTGAAATTTGATCGAGTAAACAAAGTGAATTCTTCAATAGTTGCAACTAATGAATAACAAACATGAAGTCTGTCAACCTGACGTTTATGTCATATTAGATTACAAGATGTATCATTGCTGTTTATATTTGTGGTTGACTTGACGACGTGGTCTTTCCGGATCGGAAAGAAAGGAAGCGAAAGGAAGCGTGTACTTTCGCGAAATCCCATTCTGATTGGTCCTCATATCGCACGAGACGCGACTTTCATATAGTGAGTGAAATTGTCATTTCCATTGACAGTCATATACTCGATATTATCTTTCGCCAAGGAACGATTAGACACATTTGGCTGGGTCTAACACTGACAAAGCTAGTAGATCTGACGGAATTCCGCCAATCGTTCTCAAGGAACATGTTCCCAAACTAACACCCATTTGTTGTTAGTTATTCAACCTCTCTCATAATTTGGGGGTTATATTGTCCACTGGAAAATTGAAATAGTACAACCAGTCATAAAAAAAGAGAAAAATACCCTTCCCCGCAAATAAAGACATATGACACTGCTATCTATCAGCTCGAAGGTCATGGACAACATCAACAGCGGCATTAAAAATCAACTAGTGATCTACTTGCTTATGCCTCACATTTTTGACAGCAACCTATCAAAAAATATGGTGGGACTCTGGTGACGATATCCATCGTACGGCTTGAGTCCCCAGTTGTGTTTCTTGCTATGTAGCTCTCTCAGAACGATTTCTCCACGTGGTGGTCGATGATCATTCGCAAATCTAACAATATATGCCCATGTTCCGCAGGGATCCATTCTAGCCTCAACACTGTCCCTTCTTCACATCAATGACTTTTTCGAAGCTACCTCATGGCCACTGCAGAGTTTTGCGCATCATAATACTTTTCATAACACTTTCTGTCCCACAGCTCCGATATCAGCAAGAGAAAGCAGGAATGAACGGGGAGGAATTGTGAATGAAAAAATTTCGGACTTGAAATAAAAACTAGAATGGAGATTTAGCAATTTAGTGGAATTCAATGCAACTGAAACCCAAGCATGTTTTGCCTTCAGAATGACCGATCCTACAGTGGCCAGCGTAACTATGTCATAAGTATCCGTACCAATGAAATCTTTCATTTCAATGCTTGGTATTACCATCAGCAATATCTTTTTATGGGAAAACCATGTGAGGTCTATTGCCGAAGGTGCATCTAAAAAACTTGGTTTTCTTTTCCGTGCCAAGAATTATTTCACTTTCCGTGAACTGATTATGATTTATGAGGCACAAATACGACCTGCTCTGGAAGACTGTTTCGATATATGGAATTCAGCAAACAATCATGCGCGCTGTTGTCATTTACCCAGATAGTCCCTTCCACTCCCATGGGGTGAGTGATTAGGTACTGGGTAAGAGAATCATGTGCCTTGAGTAGATGAGGTAAACCAAGAATGACGGCTTTTTGGATTCGTCCAGATAATATTTCGACCGCATTCCGATAAGCTGGTATAACTTTGGAATTAGAGAGTAGCGTGTCCATAATTCCAACAAGTACTCCTATAATCAGAACCAGTAAATTAACAAAGTGGTTTGGGTAAAGCCTGTGAATTTCAAAGAGTAAATGGAAAGATGTTTGATTCGCTGAAAACTATTTGACGAAAATCGTCTCACTCTGATTGCCGGTAATGGTGGCTTGTATTTGCCCGAGGGGAGGATAAGTAGTTTCAATAAACTTCTCCTCCACTATGGACTCAATATTTCTCGAATGATAAAGTAACAACTACTATATACTGTACAATTGTCGTAGATAGAATGAAACCGCATAAGATTGACATGCAGAGAGTAAATGCATTGTAGTCTCAGGAGCCTTTCCATATGCTCTATGGTCTACGCCAGAGAGTGTTGCGAGGGTGTTGGAGACATCATCCATTATGAGTCTCTCGTTTTTCTACTTTAGCCAACTTGGCTTGAGAAATCCGACGATAAATTTTTTGGATTAGCCAAGGTCTTCCATGTTCTTGAAGAGGATCTCAACAATTCACTTCCAGTAGTACTTCAGGCTCCTTCTATGCAGACGAAAGTCCACGGCCTTCCTGTTGTCTGTGAAATCACAACCGGTGTGAAAAAAAAAACGATTCAACATACAAGCTCCTATGCATGAGAATTACTGTAGAAGTTTTCACGTCAAGTTGTCGCTGAATCCATTTTATCACTTCAGAGTAAGATCGGAACGGCAAGATGAGCTCCAGCAACTTTGGTCTTCTCCGACAGTTCTGATGACCACATCTCGTAGTTCATGTTGAGAGAGTTCTGAACAATGGATACTGCTCAAATCATAAGCTCTTTGAAAACAACATCGGACAATTACAAGGTAGCATGGCAATTATTAAGTGACAGATATGGTAATAAACGGTTACTTATTTTCAAACACATCAAGTCCCTATTCAATTTACCAAAAATTTATGAAGAATCGTCTTCACAAATACGCACTTTAGTCGACAATTTCAATAAAAACATTAGATCCCTGGAATCATTAGGACAAAGTTAAAATAATTGGGATCCTTTATTAATATATATGATAATGAACAAACTAGATCCTGTCACAGTTCGAGAATGGAAGTGAAAAGCTTATGAGAATTTAAGCGGTGCACAATCTTCAAAATCAGTTACCTCTCGGGAGCGTCGTTGTTCCACCCTAGATTAGTATTCACCACTTCTGCAAGAAGATGAAGAATGCTTCCATCTACGAGCTGAACATAGTTTCCGTATTCCTCTCATCGTCCACTTTTGAGATGAACCGTAACACATTTGTCGATCCCAATTTCCATTACAATAGATAGCGTGTACTCTTGCACTACCCTCACGGACTGATGTAGATCCTTCTCTCAGGACGCGAACAGTTATCCATGTAAAGAAAATATACCGCACGGAGTTTTTAGTGATACATCTATCAGGTTCTCTTTGCAGTCAGAGCCCCCTTCTTTGACTCTCTTTGCTCATATATACAGTGACCGCCAAAAAGTATGTACCATATGGGAAAAAAGTTTATTATTAGAGAATTAGGAAAAAGATTCTTGGGAAAAGTTTGTACATGTCCGATAACCTAAAAATCGATTTTGACACATGTCACGTGATCGCTGGTAGGGCGGAAAATTGAAAAAATCAAAAGGCAAAAAGTGGGGTAAAATGGCAAGATATCAAAAAAAGTTTTTTGAAAAAGTTGCTTAGAATTAAATTTTATTTACATATACAAAGTTTGAAAAGATAATGAGACAAAATCGAAAATAGCAATTTTTTTAAATATTTTCCTAACTGTATAAAAATATCAAATTATTATCCTATGAATAGCTTGACTATACCAAAACATTTGTATTTCAATGGTAATGACAAAACTTTCTCATTTTCTCTACACCAGTGAGCACTAAATTAAAAAAAATGGATTTTGTTAAAACACTGGCTGTTACATTAGTTCGTATCTAACAGTTATATCAGAATTCCACGACCATTGCGATGACATGACACTCCAGAAACATGGTGTCTTCCAGATTATAATCAAGTTTCGATGATAATCGTGCCAGAGCGTTTCACTTCGCATGCAATGTTGAAAACTCTGGCCTCTTTAATTTGACGCACATTTTTAAGATTATGTGCGAAGTGAAACGTTCGAGCACGATTATCATCAAAAATTGATTAAAATCGAAAAAACACGATATTTTTGGATTTCCCTATTATCGCAATAATAGTGGAATTGTGATATAACTGTTAGATACGAACCATTGTAACAGCAAGGGTTCAGACAAAATTCAATTTTTTTAAATTAGTGCTCTCTGGTGTGGAGAAAATGAGAAAGTTTTCTTATTATCATCGGAATACCAATATTTCAGTATGGTCAAGCTATTCATAAGGAAATAATTTGACATTTTTTTACAGCTAGAAAAATATTTAAAAAATATTGCTAATTTCAATATTCTCACACTATTCTCTGAAACTTTGTATATGTGTATAAAATTGAATTCTAAGCAACTTTTTCAAATAACTTTTTTCGATATCTTGCCATTTTGCTCAACTTTTTGCCTATTCATAGTAATTTTTTTCAATTTGCCGCCATACCAGCGATCTCGTGAAATGTATCAAAATCAATTTTTAGGTTATCGGACATGCACAAACTTTTCCCAAGAAACTTTTCTCCAATACTCCAATAATAAACTTTTTTCCCATATGGTACGTACTTTTTGGCGGTAACTGTATATCTCTATATTATGTTTTTCTGGGTGGTTGTGTCTTCAACAATCTGAAAATGAAGAAATATAAATTGGAAGAAATCTGTAGTGAGGTAGAAATGAATCAGTTTGCCCTGTAAGGCTAGTGCGTTTATAAAACGAATTAGGTGATAGTAATGATACTGCATTGTTTCGTTTATTTACAAATCTAGGAAACCCTGTATTCCCTGTGATACCCTAGCCATTCAAAAAATCTCTAGGTGGCACTTCTTGATGTACCTCCTGACTTTTGATTAGTTCGAATTCGGTCATGTCTGAGAGATATTCCCGATATTCCAAAGTTTAAACATCAATTCAAAATCCAAATTGAAAAAGTTTGGAGGCACTGACTAATTTTATTCATGGAGGTCCATCAATTAAATTCAGCCATTCAGAACGGGTTCTTTCTAGCGGTGGGAATGGATGATTTCGAGCTCGTTAAATGCGAGCATCGATAGAAATTAATTTGAAAAGTTTTGGCGGCACATTGTACATGTAGAAATATATGGAAATATTTCAATTTAGATATATTTAAGTGATGTGAAATAGTAATTCCTTTCAAAGTTTGGTGAATAACTATGATTCAGGCGAACTTGCGAAGAGTTTCTCCGGAAACCTGGGAAACTAAAAAAAAACAACAAGAACGAAGTAGCAATAAAAAAAATCGGCGCTATGGGGCGGCTTGCAGCTGCAGGGAAACCCGAAAAAAACAGCAACACCACATCATGGGAAGAGTTGGAATCAACTGGATGAAACTTAAGCTTGATAACGAAGTTCTGTTTGTGAACAAGTAACATAGCGACAACCTAGCAACAACAAAACTCCTATAATCAAACAAATGAAACGAATAATTTCGACAGAGTCGAAATCCCGTTCTCTTCACACTATCCCGCAAAATGGAAAATTTAAAGCGAATATCAAAATAACATATTCATCGAGGTCAATATTATAATTATTAATGTTGACATGACTTTCGAATAACTAGTCGATCGAAGTAACTTTTCATTTTCTTAGATTTGTATTCAAAATAAATGAATAATCCTCGTGAAGCAACGAATAACTTTTTCTTTCTTTGAACTATGTCAACGAAATCTCATATTTGCACTATCCAGGATTTTCTCCGTTCAATCTACATCGCTTTTCATTTCTACTTGAATTAAATTTATAGTTATCAAGAATTCGTTATCTGGATAGATGCACAATTTCAGAAATTTCATTAATTATTGTTGTCAACTAGTTTATGACGGTCAAACAGCCATAGCTACATTTGTATATCAGATATTGATAGGTATTAGTTGCCAAAGAACAAAGACTTTTTTGACAGTTATAGAAAAAAGTTATTTTACCTACCACTAATATGTAATATCAAATATTACGATACTGATATGAGTCTCGTAATGAGATACTTTACAGCGGGCACTACACGGCTTATTGTCGACACCCGTATGCAGGCACCTGGCATGAGTACAATGATTCTCGAGTGACCCTAATTTTACCTAAATCCCTCGTAAGCGGAGAAGCCTATGTTCTCTTCTACAAGCAGGAAGGCACCAGATAATTTTTAGTTCTATTTTTATATTTTATAATTATTTTCAAAATAAAATGGCTATGTACTTGAAAAAAAAAAAAATATATATATATATATAGTTAGGAGAGAGGAAGTCTTTGCTGACCAGTTAAGATAAAGCTAGGAAAACTTGTTGGGTACGCAGCATGCAGGAAGTATACTCTTATAACACTTGTTCCAATATTTCGACAACGTTTATTGTCATCCTCAGGGAAAGAGTGTCGGTGAGGTTATGTGCATAGATATTATAAAATAGACGTTAACAATTGCAATGTACATATTAAAACAATTTGTGAGAGTCCTTAAAGGTCATCATCAACAATTATTGAACTTTTATAGTTAAAAAACATTTATTATAATAAAATTGAAAAGTTATATCCTCATACCGGTATTTTAACGTCGGCATGGGAGAAGAAGAATTTATTCGTCTATTTTATAATATCTATGCACATAACCTCACCGACACTCTTTCCCTGAGGATGACAATAAACGTTGTCGAAATATTGGAACAAGTGTTATAAGAGTATACTTCCTGCATGCTGCGTACCCAACAAGTTTTCCTAGCTTTATATATATATATATATATATATTTACACAAGAAAAATTCATTTATTTCTCTTTTTATATGTCAGTTTATTCAATGGAAAAGGAAAACAAGAACTAATTTATTATAAATTTAAGTATCTATCCCGTGATTTATCAGTTAATAAGGTTTGAATTTTTTTATTTGTAGCGGATTCTATATCTGTATTTATGCTCTAATGGCCTGAACTGATGTCGATGAAATTTTACTAAATTGGAATGAACGTGTCAAAGTTGACAGTTTTAAGAATGAGTGATAACCGTGAATGAATCAACGAACCCATTTATTATGAATATAAACGTAACACTAAGATTCCCAGATTCATGGGAGTTCTAAAAACTAGCCTGTGGAGTCTCGTAAAGAAGACAGGGCTAGACAAAGAACTCTAAATGATCACGAGGACAAACACAATAGATCTGAAAAGGTCGCGGTGTAGAGGCTTGTAGCACGAAAGTCCCTAATATATAATCTAATCTAATAATCTAACACTAACAATAATATTATGAATTCAATAAAATGTAATGGATCAATTCATGAATAAAAAATGAAACCTCATTTATTATAATAATTGAACACAACACCTGTACAATTAGTGATATGTATTCCAGCTGACGTAGAGGCAATTGAAGAATTGTAGTTTTCAATTACAATTGAATTTTTTGTAGAAACGATATCTCCTCCCATTATTTCAGTAGCTATATTTTTTTCAGCGACACTACTGGATTTCTATCTACCATGTCTCTTCAAAATGTGCATATCAACACCAGCATCAGCAAGTAGGGATGCGGATGATCTTCTAATAACAGTGACCTGTATATTGTGATGGATTTGGTAGCTCCAGAAACGTCGCAGTTTCTTTTGGAATGCGCCCAAAAGTATTGAAACCAGTTGGTTGAGAAAAACATTTTCCATTTTTATACAAAATGAAAAGCCGGTCATGGACTATATTTAACTATAACATATTTTCGGACATTATTCAACCAGTCAAAATCAGCAATATTTCCTCTAGTAATAGCAAATTCTCTTTGAATTTCAGTTTCATTATTCGGTATTCTGATAGTTATGAACGTAACTTCGTCAACTATATTATAAATTTTTAACTTCATCAATTCTTCTCTTCGGCAGGCGCCAAACACACCCACGATTAAGGAAGCCTATAAAAATAAATGCTACATGAAAATGTCACCATATTTATGTATAATCTTACCTTCATCATCAAGAATTGATCATTGGCTTCTTTCAAAAATCTGTGTAAATTTTCCTTTGAAAATATACTGGATTTTTTCGGTTTGTAACCTTCACTTTTCCACTTCAAAAAAGCGAACAGCTGTGAATATTTACTTATGTCCACATAATTAATAAAACTTTCTCCGATATATCACAGACTTTTCTTGAATTGCACCAGTCTTCGAATCGCTTATATTCATTTTCGTATTTATTGAAATTGTGTCGTAATTGATTTGCAACGGCACATTCGAATGCAAGCTGTTTGATTTTACTTGGCGTCAAACCGTAGAACATTTTTGAGAATTTCAAAATGTGATTTGCTAGTTCCATCTCCTGGTTTTCATTCAACACAGGCTTTCTTCCCAATGTTACCTTCTTACTGGGATATCTGTGGTGCAATCTATCGCACAACGTAGCATATGGTATTCCTTGTAACCCTGCTGTCTTCTGTTCGACCGCCTTCATAGCCCTCTTCATGTCTTCCTCTGACCAAGCAGAGCGATTTGTTTTGCGAACGTATTTGGTATTTTTTTTGTGGGGCATCTGTAAAAATAAAAAGCAATGAGGCCAATTTCGATCACAGGCGGTAAATATCGATCATGGCGGCTGATATTACCCGCGCATGGACGCCATTGTTTGGACACACACAACACCTAACATAAACAAGTCAAAATTTCCTCTTATAGTTCAGAAAATACCTTGGGTTATCACGTGATTATCAACACTGAAGTAGCTTTAAAATATTTATTCATATCCAGTACATACCTTATCTAATAAACCGAAAAAATAACAAAAAACTGCACAAAATCTGTTTGTTACCATGCACATTCAACGTTACGATGAAACTGACCTAAGATGCTGTTGGTGCTTTTTACCTACCTTAAGAGATGGCAGCACCGGTTCTGTCTTTGTGAAGCTCGGTTATATTGCGCAAAAATAAGATGATCGATATTGACCGCTGATCGATATTCGACCCCTTTCCCCTAGTAGGTCAAATAATGTACGTCCTATGTTCGTGTCATGAATTTCCCATCTCATTTTGTAATATGAATTTTTACGACACTTATATCGTAAATATCTATTTCATTGGTTCTTTGAAATTATCAAACTAGAGCATATCCACCTGGAAACTAATCATCCAGTGAATACTAGATGATATGTTCTCTCATCAAATCATCTGCGAGTGAATCCTATGTACGTTGCTAAAAGTCCGTGTGGATCCAACCAGCCGGAACAAACAATGCACTTTTTCAATTATGGGTTCTTTCTGTCATCATATTCCGTACATCAACTTTGAACAAAGGTTATTCATAGTTTATGCATATGTGCTATACGGATTTTGAAACGAAACAGGAAATTGGATGGGCATTGAACGAATCTCGGGATGAAAAGCTTTGCGAAATGCTACGTGAATACTGGTGCGGTTGCTAACAGTCTGTTTCATCCTGGAACATAGTTTGATGTGATTACAGGATGCATGAAACCCGGTTGGATGAGGAATTTTGTTTATTTGATATTGTAGACAGCTCTAATGTGAATGAGAATTTTACAGAACGGAAAATAGGATTAATATAATGCTCTGATTTAATTTGAGATGCATTTTTTGCGTCCATGTGTTTGCTGTATTCTTTGTGCTAGGATCAGTTTCAAATAATTTCTGGGCGCAAGAACATCTCCATGATTTATTTGTTTTTTTTTTAATTATAGATCGTCATATCACTGTGTGCATGTTTTGTAGACACGTTTTTGTGTTTATTGTTGTGAAAGTTCAAGAATTTTACCGATTGATGATTTACAATGTGAAAATTCATTAGATGTTCAGTCAAGGTAATAATATATTAAAATTCGATCCCAGTTATTTACACCTTTGTAGATGATATTTCTTCACTCCATTTCAGACTAGCTGTTTCAATACAGACATGGTAAACTTTTCGGGGTTGTTATAGATTGAATAAAGGTATTTAAAAAAAAAAACAAAGATTACAAACTGACTTGTTCAACCAATATAGATCAACTATGCAATTGATTATCGGAAACACTATATTTGTTACGCAATATGAAGAAACAACTATGTCTAAACACAGTTTGAACATGTTATTTTTATCCATGCTCACATAAATTAGATCATCTTAGGAGGGAATTCTTGTCACGCATATTCGCACTAGAAAATGTTATTTTGGGGTATTTTTCGCTATTAACAAATACATTAAAAGCCTCTACATTGTGTCCAAGTATTTGATGCTACGTACCAGGCTTCAAATAAAAGAAAATGTGGATATTAAATACTCAAAATGAATTGCTTTCTTGGAGAGACAAAACCAGGGATATGAACCTACGAAGGCGAAAAGAGAGGAAGTGAGTAAATGTTTACTAGAAGTCTCCGATGATAATCATTTATCAATAATAGTAAGATATTTTCAAGAAAAAATATATTAAGAAAATAAAAGTTGAACGGCAAATATTATAATAGAGCTACAATACGGTATGTTCATGATTCTGCAGAAGTTGCATAGGAGTCCGGGTAACGCATCGAGTTGGTGCACCGCTCACTGCTCATGATAGGCTTGTAGGTGTTGGTTCCAACTCTGGTGTCGACAGCTTTTTTTTCTCATCTCATCTCATTTGAATAATTTTCTCTTCGTTTTGTAGGTTCTCCTCATTTTAGAAATTTCAGGAGCATGCAGGTGTGTCGAGCTCCTTAAAATGACCATTACAGATATTAAAGATGAACGTTCAATTTTGATAGTACATACCTAAATATACCAGATTCTATAAGAAATTATATTGATATTTATAGAAATTATATATCGCTACGCCCTAAAACAGACCGAACACATTTATCTGACTGCTATAGAACAGGAAAATGTATCAACCAAATGGTTGGATAAGAATACTATTCGACCAGAATCCCACGCCTATTTTCAAAAATTATTAATAACAGACTGAATCTTCCTGAGTAGCTTCATTTTGTCGAGACGCCCAACTTTTTCCTCTACGACATTTCTCGATAGTGGTAGCTAATAAACTGCGCAGGCGTCAATCATGTCGATTTGGTGAGTGCAAAATTATGGCAATTTAGCTTCGAGACTGCTGGAGGTTGTGAAGCTCTTCGTCATGCTGCCGCAAACGTTTTGTAAATAATCGTAATAACTCAAATCGTTAAATCGTGATTCGATCTTCAAAAAAATTTTAAAAAGTACTTCCCGAGATTTTTTATTCATGGATATTTCAATGCCATTGTAAGTATTCCTTCATATCTTTCGGTTATTTAAATAATAGTCAGAACTTTGTAGTGCAACAACTTTAGCTCTCTTTTGTCTCACACTCCAAGATATAATAATGAATATATCAATAGAATTAAACGCATACTATTTGGACGATAGTTATTTCTTGAGATATTCAAATGCAGTTACACAAGATTTTCCATCTATGATATCCAAATCAAAATTGGTCGATAAGAACCGAATTCTCGAAAGTGTGAACTTTTCTTCCTTGAAGTATTCTAATCTGAAATATTCAATAGATTCACTGATCTTGCTGTTCAGGAATAAGCAAACTTGATTGACCAAACCCCATACAGATGGAGCGTTATCTATCTAGCTTGGAGGAAATTATATAATTTCAATACCATGGTTTCCCGATTGTCGACTATTTCTACTCACATCGCATATCATCTCTCAAAACATTTATGGTGATTCCTGAGCTCATCTATACCTTACGTTGCAGTCTATGCTGGCATGATACATTTTTCATTAACAAATTTGTTAAAGCGATACGAGATTTTCTTCAAGTATTATTGAATAATAATTATTATAATAATTATTATAATAATTAAAATATTGCTTGGTCTGTGATCATGAAAAAGCAGAGATCGGAGCATTTATTTCCAAGGTAGCAGCCAATGCAGCCGACGAACTTGGTCTCGTTTTCGACTTTGAACGGGTTAATCCAAATTCTGTCACCAAGTTGGAGCCCGTTCAGCAAAAGTCTCACATCAAAGCAGCGGAGGAGTGCTCCTGCAGCTGCACAAGGATAAGCCAATGTCTTCCTCAAGAACATCGAAGACTTTGGCTTATTCAAAAATCTGACCTCTCAGATCAAGTGAGGTATAGTTGGAGACCAAGGGATTCATAATGGCCTGCCAGGATGGTGTCTTTAACACCCTGATCTGCCGTAGTCGTGTAATGAGTCCCGTACACTAGATGCAGAGCGTGTCGTGAGGCACCTGATATCATAATGCATTTACTATCCGCGTGGCAAGCTTATGAGGTCTCAGCCTATATTTACAGGCATAACGCGGCTCTACGAGTGTTGTACTATCGTCTACGACAATCCTACGGTATAGACGACACAACGGTGTTGCCTTATGCTCCGGGGATATTGAGTTCGTTGTGGAGAATGAGAAGTGCCGAATCTATTGGAACTACCCACTCCCCACCCTCAGGCAAATACAAACAAATAAGCCTGATGTCATCAAAGTAGGACGATTTTCGACAGAGTTTTCGGCTCCTGGCGAAACGAACATCGTCCGAAAAGAGGAGAAAAAACTGACTAAATATCGAGATTTACTCTTTGAACTCCGCAGTCTGTACCCAAACCATTCTGTTAAACTGGTGGTTCTGATTATAGGGGTCCTTGGTGAAATAAGGCTGCTCTCTAGTCTAGAAATCATATGCTGGACGAATGCAAAAGGCTGTCATCTTTGGTTCACTGAGTCTGCTCAGGGCACATGATTCTCGAACTCAGTAGTTACTCACCCCACGGACGTGGGGAGTGAATCTGAGTGAATGTCACCAGTGCGCCCTCCGGATGTGTCGGAGCTCCGGACACAGGGCCCGACTGGTATAATCCAAACGGATCAGCAGTTTGTTTTCCACATATATGTTAGTGTGGTAAAGAGGTTGATGATGGAGGTACATATGGACTCTGCTATCGATATTTTACTGGGTGTTATTCTAGGCATCAAGCAGTGAATGACTTTATCAAACCTGCCCTTGCCACTGCTCTTTAGGAACTAGTTGGTTTTGCAGATATGACGGAAAACGACCTGAAGGCTTTGATGTCATTCTTAGCATATGAGATTTCACATGCATTGACACTTTTGCACTGTCACATATTCCATCAAGTTTCATTTTCAGTGGTTTAGCTGCTACGATATGGTAAAATCGAAAATTCTGCAGTTTGAAAGATAATCACATTTTTAATCTGTAGCCATTGAAACTTTTGGCTTATTTGGACCTATTGCAAGAAAAGTCTTACAAGAAATTGGTTAACGTGTTACAGAAGAATAAAATAACCTTATTCTCTATACAAAAAAAAGGTTTTTATATTGAAAGGTAACCATTTCTATTCCTATAACAATTTTAATTGGACAACTAAAATAATGTTGTCCAGATTGAAGTGTATGGTCAAAATCACCTAAAATTCTAGTTGTACGATTAAAACTGACAACTAAGATTGTAAATGTATGGAACTCCAATGCCACTTTGCTCTGAAGCTTGATCGCTTATTTGTGTTAGAATGTTTTGTTTTGCTAGGATAGATGACATACGGCATCGGCTATCCTCTGAACATCACTAAGGATGCATCACAATACATTAAAATATATTACGTGTAAGGTGTTATTAAATTATTTCATTTAATCAAAGACGATACATATTGAATGGTTTCTAAATAATGATTTCAAATGAGAATAATTTCTTGTTTCATTCTTTTTAAAGCATGATTTTTCAGTATTCGGTTTCAGTTTTTGAATTTACTTTTTTCTGTATAATGTTATTGTTTTATATATGCCTTATTTTATTTCGACCATGGAACTTACATGTAATACAGTAATATCCAGGAACGGGAACGAAAAAGGAAAAATTGTGAGGAAATGAATGTCACTTAAAAGCCTATTCTATTCATTTTGAATATCCAAAGCAGAAAAAATACAGTTGAATAGGCACGACGTCTGAATATAGAATTGTTAAGTGTAAGCTCTTCTAAGTGTAAATTGTCCTATGTTCATATGTGTATAACATTAACAACCTAAATGTGTGCTAGGTGGTAGGCGACTATTAATGGGTGCAGTTCAACTGTGCCCGTTTCAATATTAATGAGAATATTATCGCTTTAATGCTAACGCGTTTTCCAGATAATGGAACAAGAATTATGCAGGGTCTAACTGTTGTTTGCGGAAGTAACGATTTGAGATGCATTATGCAAGGAAAGTGGAGGAGATAACGTTGCAGTCGGACTGAAGAGTGAAAATTTAATGATCATTCGAATCAATTCGTGTTCTGCATGTCCCTTGCAGATTGCAGATACTAGTGTTAAGAAGAATTTATAAATGAATCTCATTGTTACCCATTAACGAGAACAGTCAGTCAAGTTATAGTGTTAAGATAAAATGGTAATGATGAGTATGAAAATATATTAGAATGATGGATGAATTGCATTTAAGATTGTAGAAGTGAGGGGTTATTTTAAACCAATAACTTACACTTTGGCAAGTCGCAGTTTCCTTCCATACAGTGCAAGAAGCCATCATACTTCTTCTCTTCGGTCTCATGTCACCTTGTCAACACAGTATTATTTTCAAAATTGGGTTTCTCAGGTAATTCCTTTTGTTCTATCAATCTAAAATATTTTCATCGATGCGGTGTTGACGCTTATATATGTATACTATTGCATTTTTCGCTTTACTATTGCTTTTCGATCATTTTTGTGTATTACTTCCATAAACCTATCTCTAGTCGTTTTCGAGAAATTCCTTATTTTTTGTTCGAAACATAGCTTTAATTAAATGTTTATTACTACAGTGTTTGGATTCGTAGAAAGCTTAAATTTTTGATGTAGTTTGATAATGTTCTGTTCATTAGTTATGTCTGAAGGGACACGTTATACATTATACAGGGTCGGTCAAAATTTGTGATTTCACGGATAGATACAAAAATGATGAAAATTGCATTTTTTCGAATGGAGCATGCACCCTGCATATTATCAAATATCCTATATAACAATTGAATTTGCATTCAAATGAAATGATGATTCAAGTTTATATAAAAATTGGACTGTTTCGTCATATCTTGTATTAGGTAGCTATAAAATGTCATGGAACACGTCATTATAAAAGTTCGACATTCAGTGCATCAATAATAAGACGTTTGCACGTTCATTTACGTAAATTTCAACAATAATTCCCACAAAACGAATCGAAATAGGTAATATTTCCCAATTGAAATGACTTTAGTCTGCCGTTATCAGAAAATGGCAAAACAAACTTTCATTTTGACAAGCAGTGATTTTCAGGTGTTTCTTTCAGGAGAAAAAGTATTGCATAATGCATTTTCAAATGCAGATATTTTGAGTTTTTTTTTATATTTACGGTGAGAATTGTTTCAAGAACATGCAGGATATTCAATGAACGTTGAAGGTATAGAGCACTTTCAGCTCACGTCACAACATGGCGGTGATCAGCTGATGGAGGGATAAACAAATTTGAGTTTGAAAAGAAAATTGTTTTTTTTTGCAGTGGTTAGTGGTTAAATTTTTTTGAACTTTAGTGTGATTTAGTGATCCTACTATTTATTATTATTTTGAAATAATCTTGTTTCAGATGAGAAATCGTAAAAGTTTACTAATAACTCCGCTGTTAGTTTTGCGATCTTTGAGAATAAATATCTAATCCAGTACGATTAGGTTTTGAGACAAGAATCGATTGTTGCACCACCAAACTTAGTATGCTACTAGTTGGAACCATGATAAACACGAAATTCCAGGGGTGGAACATATTTTTTTTTTTTGTTTAAAAACATATAAATAGATTTTTTCTGTAATGTTGGAAAGTATATGATTTATCGAAAAAACAACTCAACAGGGTGAAAAACAATTCAATTTTCCACAAAAATTATTCCTAGTAATTTCTTGTGAAATGCGCTCGTGATTGAACGCCGACATCAAATTTCAGGTTCATCCTTACCCACCGCTGAAAGTTCTGGCGGAGCCAAAAATTTGATTGGTCATAGCTCTGCTAAAAATAATCGGAGAAGGATAAGGAAAAGTTCTTATTGTTTCTGAAGACCTTCTCATGCAAATATAATATACGAGTATTTGAGTACCTAAAATGTGTTTTGTCGCACTTTACGGAGATGTTTGCGGATGATCCGAAAATCATGAATAATTTAGTAAATATGGAATTATTATACTGAACCAACAACTCATACCCTCTTTGGACCATATGCAACAATTTCAAAGTGTGACAGGTTCAACTTACTCATAAAACCGGCATTCCCTTCAGTAAATGTTGAAAATAATCGCTTATTCAAATCCTGCATAAATATATTTAATAATTGTGAAGTGCAAAGCTCAAGATTGAAATCACATACTTCATTTTTCATGTAGGATGTGTATGAGCGATGTGCTACAATTCATTCTTCACTTTTTCTCTAGTTTGTCTAATCAATCTACTAGTAATACAATACTTTTTCTTTTATAACATCCTCAAATGTTGACTTCAGTGTTAATTGTAAATTCACAGCGTATTTTTTTGTTCTACGTATTTTCGGTAGGTACATGGTCTGGATGTTCAGAAGGAAATTTGAAAATTCCACGTGCTGCTCTGGATCGGATCGGTTATAACAACCTATAACAATAATAATAGTTTTCTTGATTAATGTCCTCAAATCTAAAAGAGAAAACAGTTTGTATGATACCTCTCATCATAACAACGTATTATTGTATCGAAAAATCCATGTTTATAACACCTCTACAGATTTATGCACTCAATTCCTACTATACACAATGAATTAATTCTCGCTTAAATGCCAAAAACGTGTTTTTATAAAAAAAATTCGCCGAAGATTCACAAAAAGGACACGCGTAGTTATGGAAAATGGCTTTGTTTGTACCCCCATCAAATGTTTGACCACTGTCAAATTAAATCACTGACAGTGCTCTATTGAAAGGAATCATGGCTCTGTTTTGCAGAGTTGTAGAGCCAAAGAATTAACGACACGGGATATTTCCACTCCTAACCTCATGTATTATCAAGAAGAGCTGTTGTGGATTTAGATATGGAGAATAAAAAAAAGACATAAAATGCATCGTGTATCAAATAAGGTCAAATCATTCATCGATGTTACGATGTTAGGTATTACGGTTGTTATTATCACGTAGAGCCGTGAATGTAGTCACTCCAAATGAAATCTATTCTCAATGTTGTTTTTGTATGTTCCATGTTCTATATAAAGAAGTCAGTAAATTTCACCAATCAGATATAAGTTGTTTATTTATTTCTCCGAAAGAAGATAAATTGGTAGCAAACAAAATATTAACAGGTTATGGGCCCAGAGAAGTCACCTTGGGTTCATGAGAGAAAATCTGCAGTAGTGTGATCTTTATTTCAGTTGAAATACGGATCTGTTATTCATTTTGAAGTCCGGGCGTACAGCGTGCAAAAACGAAAAAGGAAGATGGCGTCGACAGCATGTCGTTACCACAACTGAGCGGGACGAATTTTTCAAATTGGAAATTTAGGATCAAGGTACTTCTCGACAAAGAAGAAGTGAGCGAGGTTCTTGCAGACTCATAGGAAATTACGGAGCTGAGCGCAAGAAGGAACAGAAAGCCAAATATATTATCGTTCTGTGTATTATTGATAAACATATTGAGTACAAAAAAGACTCGCCAACAACCAAGCACATGAAGAAAAAGCCCCTTGTCGAAGCTTTTTGGGATGAAGCAATTATTAAAATTGAAATTCAAAAGTGGAGATCTCCAAGACCACTTCATAGATGTTGAAACCTTGTTAAGAGAGCTGGAATCATTAGGCTCAAAACTAGATGATAATGATTAGGCACGTTTCCTACTTTTCACTATGCCAGAAAGGTATGACTTAATAACAAGAGTTTTGGAAACTATGTCGAGTGGTATAACATTCGCTTTTGTTAAGAGCTGACTCCTGTATGCCGAACTTAAACTCAAAGATGCAAGTAAGGCATATAATGAACACGTGACTGTTCATTCCATGCGTACAGTCAAAAACAAAGTCACTCAAAGTCCAAAGCATGTTATGAATGTGGAGCTCTAGGACATTTCAAGTTCGAATGTCCCAAGAAAAGCCAGTGGCAATCAACAAGTTTCCCTGTGAGAAGACGAAGTCATTATAGAGGTGAAAGTAACTACAGAGGAAATAGCAGGACAGAAAATGCACACATCACGGAAGAGTAGATATCATTCATTGCCACAGAGGAGGAGGCAATAGCTCTAGTAAATTCAGCTGAACAGTCCACAAGTTTATACTTCATACTAGATAGTGGTGCTACCGAACATTCAGTTACAGATGAAGTAAGTCATCTGATGACAGACATCAAGAAACTAGAACAAAAATTGGTGATAAAAATAGCCAATGGAGAAAAGTTGGTGGCGCAAAAACGAGGAAATTTAACTTTAACAGTTGGCAACAATGATAAAAAGGTTATAATACTTCAAGCCCTGATTGTTCCAAAGTTAATTCATAACCTCCTATCTGTCAAGAAAATAAACAGTCAAGGAAATACTGTTATTTTTCAAAATAACCAGTAACAAATAACAAATCATTTCAGATGGAATGTGAATTGAGAGGAAATTTGTTTGTAGCAAGTTTCAATGTTGTGATAGAAAACTGCAGTTCTACATGTCAACGAAACAAACTGTAACTTGGCAAGTCAAGAAAATTTGTGGCATCAAAGGCTTGGTCACCTTAACAATGAGAGTTTAAAAAGTATGAAACTCTCATACAGCGACAAAATTTGCAGTCTGTGCAAACAAGGGAAATCGTTGAGATTACCATTCCGATCATTACCGTTACCTCGATCTAAAAAGCGAGGGGAATTTCTATATAGTGACCCAGGTGGACCAATCAAAACCCCGACTATATGGTGAAAGGTACTATCAGACCATAACTGATGATTATACCCATTTTATGGTGGTATACCTTTTCAAAACCAAGGTCGAGTCAGAAAGAAATCTGATATTCGACAGTTATTCGACAGTTAGAAGCTATGGGAAGTAAATGCTTTGAAAAATGTTTGCAAACAAAAGGGGATCCAACTACAGTATACACTTCCATGTACACAGAAAAAACGTCCATCTTGTAGCAAAGAAATACATTATCTTAACCAAAAATTAGCTTCTGAGAAAGACATAATCTTCAACAAAAGATATAATTTCTTAGGTGAAGAATATTCATGGGTTTGGGTGAAATCCTTCATTACCTTGATTATGAATTATTTCATAGCAAAGACCGCACCTTTCATAAAAAGTTGTGATTTTTCAAGAAGAGATCTATCTTTGCCCGAAAATCATCAAATCTTCGTTTAACAGTTTTTCCCTACCATCTACTGCCATGTAGCACACGCGTCTACAAGAGTCTATTATCCAGTCAGTTCAGCGTGGTAGATACTTTCGAGATTGATGTGAAAATGTGCAGTTTTGACCAAGACCGTTGAATGCGATTTTTGGTTGCTTCAAAGTGAATATGTTATACTCCACTTCCATGCATGCAATTTTTGAGGAATGATGAAGAAATTGAAGATCTCGATCAATTTAACATCGGGCATCTTTACACCAAATTTGTAGGTATGTATTTAGATAATTATTAACAAATACATGACTTTCATTTGTCAATATTACCATAAATATATACATTCCATTTCCATAAAAATAAACCCAGTAAGGCGTGAAGCCAATCTACAAGACATTTACAACGTGTTCTTAAGTACCTAATAGTCTACTTTTCTTGTGTGTCGAAAATGGCCGCCTTTATCTTCGAACTGACCAGTGAACATAGGTAAAAGAAAACATCGTATTTTGCGCAAAGAATATGTATTCAATATAAGCCTGTAATGGTTTCCACAGAAAAGCAGGTGATCTTATATCAAGGATGTATGATTTTCCTACAAGCCAACTGTTCTTATCAAAAGGAGTTCGGTTTAAAAAAAAAAATCATGTAATCTTATTGACATTCCTACTAAAGCAATTGTCTTTATCGGATGAAGTTTGTGAAAATGAGACTTTGAATTGAAGAAATTATTTTGAGGAAAATAATTAACAACAATAAAGCAAGTGTAAATGTGTTTGAAAACATGTTTTCCTGAAATACTCAGTAAGGTACTCAATCAACAGTCATAATTACCTGTTAAGGCTCTAACCAAATTTGAAAAATATATCTTTGTTAGTTTTCACCATGTATCTAACAAAATCCGTTGAATATTCTTAGTGATTTAACAAATTCATTATTCACATCGTTGTTAGTATTTTCTATAAATACCTACCCAATATAACGCGTTAATAGGTAAAGGTGAATAATACGCTTATATTACTTTTTTTTTCATTCATTATAGTTTTTGTATAGTTATGATAGTTCAGCTCAGTCGGCTCCAGTTTGTTGTCAAAGTTTGTATCAATAACATTAATTTTATTTTACATCTCGCTTATGTTTGTAACATTTGAGTTTCTTATTATATTTTTTGTAGTTAAGAAAAGCTTGTACCAATTATAGTATTACAGGTTCATTTTTGTTCGTATTGTATGTAATGAATTCATTGTTTATCTTACCTTGAAATAGTAGTGTACCTAAGTGCGGAAAGTGATACTTTTCCGCACGCAATTGCAGATGGCCGAACGACGCGTTAGTGAACATGAAAACTACGATGAAGCTATGACAATGGAAGAGGCATGGGAAGATGCCATCAAAAGTGAAATTGAAGCCCACGAACAACACAGAACGTGGACTCACTCCACTCTACCCAGAGATAAAAAAAAATTGTTGTAAAAATTGTTTTTTCCGTTAACCAGCTGCCGTCCCCTTACGAACGGCAGCCCTCAAAAGTCGAAACTTGTGCGAGCCAAGGATTAACGAGGTCTTACCTTTTAACGTGCGATTCTCAGCACTTTCTCGGGCCATCAGATAAAAATCTGAAGTAGCTGAGGATTCGAACCTAGCCGACCAGCAGTCAATGGTTTTGAACGCTTCAGTCTCAACCACTGAGCTACTTGAAAGAAAGCAATAGATACACAGTGTCTTCAAAGTCAATCAGGATGGTATTAAGAAGGCACGACTTGTTGCTGAAGGGTATCAGGAAGAAACAAGTTATAATGTGTATGCTCCAGTAGCACGAATACCCACCATAAGACTCTTATTGTCTTAGGCCCTGCAAAACAAGTGGAATATCAGACAACTACTGCTTTTCTCAATGGAGATTTGGACGTTGACATTTTTATAAAAATTCCTCAGGGTGTGCAAAATTAACCTGGAAAAGTTCTTAAACTAAAGCGTGCTCTCCACGGAAGTGGAACGAAAAATTCCACTCATTTGCAGAACACAATGGACTGAGGAGATCAGGAAATGATTTTTGTCTATACATTGGAGACCAGGTATGGCTTGTGATTTGGGTAGACGACATCCTTATTACTGGATTGCCATCACAATGTGAAAAGCTAGTGAATTCTCTCAAAATGAAATTCAACGCTAAATACTTTGGTACACCAAAGAGTTTTCTAGGAACAGAATGTGCTGTACAATGTTGTTGTATGTTCCATGTTCTATATAAAGAAGTCAGTAAATTTCAAGAATCAGTTATAAGTTGTTTATTTATTTCTCCGAAAGAAGATAAATTGGTAGCAAACAAAATATTAACAGGTTATGGGCCCAGAGAAGTCACCTTGGGTTCATGAGAGAAAATCTGCAGTAGTGTGATCTTTATTTCAGTTGAAATACGGATCTGTTATTCATTTTGAAGTCCGGGCGTACAGCGTGCAAAAACGAAAAAGGAAGATGGCGTCGACAGCATGTCGTTACCACAACTGAGCGGGACGAATTTTTCAAATTGGAAATTTAGGATCAAGGTACTTCTCGACAAAGAAGAAGTGAGCGAGGTTCTTGCAGACTCATAGGAAATTACGGAGCTGAGCGCAAGAAGGAACAGAAAGCCAAATATATTATCGTTCTGTGTATTATTGATAAACATATTGAGTACAAAAAAGACTCGCCAACAACCAAGCACATGAAGAAAAAGCCCCTTGTCGAAGCTTTTTGGGATGAAGCAATTATTAAAATTGAAATTCAAAAGTGGAGATCTCCAAGACCACTTCATAGATGTTGAAACCTTGTTAAGAGAGCTGGAATCATTAGGCTCAAAACTAGATGATAATGATTAGGCACGTTTCCTACTTTTCACTATGCCAGAAAGGTATGACTTAATAACAAGAGTTTTGGAAACTATGTCGAGTGGTATAACATTCGCTTTTGTTAAGAGCTGACTCCTGTATGCCGAACTTAAACTCAAAGATGCAAGTAAGGCATATAATGAACACGTGACTGTTCATTCCATGCGTACAGTCAAAAACAAAGTCACTCAAAGTCCAAAGCATGTTATGAATGTGGAGCTCTAGGACATTTCAAGTTCGAATGTCCCAAGAAAAGCCAGTGGCAATCAACAAGTTTCCCTGTGAGAAGACGAAGTCATTATAGAGGTGAAAGTAACTACAGAGGAAATAGCAGGACAGAAAATGCACACATCACGGAAGAGTAGATATCATTCATTGCCACAGAGGAGGAGGCAATAGCTCTAGTAAATTCAGCTGAACAGTCCACAAGTTTATACTTCATACTAGATAGTGGTGCTACCGAACATTCAGTTACAGATGAAGTAAGTCATCTGATGACAGACATCAAGAAACTAGAACAAAAATTGGTGATAAAAATAGCCAATGGAGAAAAGTTGGTGGCGCAAAAACGAGGAAATTTAACTTTAACAGTTGGCAACAATGATAAAAAGGTTATAATACTTCAAGCCCTGATTGTTCCAAAGTTAATTCATAACCTCCTATCTGTCAAGAAAATAAACAGTCAAGGAAATACTGTTATTTTTCAAAATAACCAGTAACAAATAACAAATCATTTCAGATGGAATGTGAATTGAGAGGAAATTTGTTTGTAGCAAGTTTCAATGTTGTGATAGAAAACTGCAGTTCTACATGTCAACGAAACAAACTGTAACTTGGCAAGTCAAGAAAATTTGTGGCATCAAAGGCTTGGTCACCTTAACAATGAGAGTTTAAAAAGTATGAAACTCTCATACAGCGACAAAATTTGCAGTCTGTGCAAACAAGGGAAATCGTTGAGATTACCATTCCGATCATTACCGTTACCTCGATCTAAAAAGCGAGGGGAATTTCTATATAGTGACCCAGGTGGACCAATCAAAACCCCGACTATATGGTGAAAGGTACTATCAGACCATAACTGATGATTATACCCATTTTATGGTGGTATACCTTTTCAAAACCAAGGTCGAGTCAGAAAGAAATCTGATATTCGACAGTTATTCGACAGTTAGAAGCTATGGGAAGTAAATGCTTTGAAAAATGTTTGCAAACAAAAGGGGATCCAACTACAGTATACACTTCCATGTACACAGAAAAAACGTCCATCTTGTAGCAAAGAAATACATTATCTTAACCAAAAATTAGCTTCTGAGAAAGACATAATCTTCAACAAAAGATATAATTTCTTAGGTGAAGAATATTCATGGGTTTGGGTGAAATCCTTCATTACCTTGATTATGAATTATTTCATAGCAAAGACCGCACCTTTCATAAAAAGTTGTGATTTTTCAAGAAGAGATCTATCTTTGCCCGAAAATCATCAAATCTTCGTTTAACAGTTTTTCCCTACCATCTACTGCCATGTAGCACACGCGTCTACAAGAGTCTATTATCCAGTCAGTTCAGCGTGGTAGATACTTTCGAGATTGATGTGAAAATGTGCAGTTTTGACCAAGACCGTTGAATGCGATTTTTGGTTGCTTCAAAGTGAATATGTTATACTCCACTTCCATGCATGCAATTTTTGAGGAATGATGAAGAAATTGAAGATCTCGATCAATTTAACATCGGGCATCTTTACACCAAATTTGTAGGTATGTATTTAGATAATTATTAACAAATACATGACTTTCATTTGTCAATATTACCATAAATATATACATTCCATTTCCATAAAAATAAACCCAGTAAGGCGTGAAGCCAATCTACAAGACATTTACAACGTGTTCTTAAGTACCTAATAGTCTACTTTTCTTGTGTGTCGAAAATGGCCGCCTTTATCTTCGAACTGACCAGTGAACATAGGTAAAAGAAAACATCGTATTTTGCGCAAAGAATATGTATTCAATATAAGCCTGTAATGGTTTCCACAGAAAAGCAGGTGATCTTATATCAAGGATGTATGATTTTCCTACAAGCCAACTGTTCTTATCAAAAGGAGTTCGGTTTAAAAAAAAAATCATGTAATCTTATTGACATTCCTACTAAAGCAATTGTCTTTATCGGATGAAGTTTGTGAAAATGAGACTTTGAATTGAAGAAATTATTTTGAGGAAAATAATTAACAACAATAAAGCAAGTGTAAATGTGTTTGAAAACATGTTTTCCTGAAATACTCAGTAAGGTACTCAATCAACAGTCATAATTACCTGTTAAGGCTCTAACCAAATTTGAAAAATATATCTTTGTTAGTTTTCACCATGTATCTAACAAAATCCGTTGAATATTTTTAGTGATTTAACAAATTCATTATTCACATCGTTGTTAGTATTTTCTATAAATACCTACCCAATATAACGCGTTAATAGGTAAAGGTGAATAATACGCTTATATTACTTTTTTTTTCATTCATTATAGTTTTTGTATAGTTATGATAGTTCAGCTCAGTCGGCTCCAGTTTGTTGTCAAAGTTTGTATCAATAACATTAATTTTATTTTACATCTCGCTTATGTTTGTAACATTTGAGTTTCTTATTATATTTTTTGTAGTTAAGAAAAGCTTGTACCAATTATAGTATTACAGGTTCATTTTTGTTCGTATTGTATGTAATGAATTCATTGTTTATCTTACCTTGAAATAGTAGTGTACCTAAGTGCGGAAAGTGATACTTTTCCGCACGCAATTGCAGATGGCCGAACGACGCGTTAGTGAACATGAAAACTACGATGAAGCTATGACAATGGAAGAGGGATGGGAAGATGCCATCAAAAGTGAAATTGAAGCCCACGAACAACACAGAACGTGGACTCACTCCACTCTACCCAGAGATAAAAAAAAAATTGTTGTTAAAATTGTTTTTTCCGTTAACCAGCTGCCGTCCCCTTACGAACGGCAGCCCTCAAAAGTCGAAACTTGTGCGAGCCAAGGATTAACGAGGTCTTACCTTTTAACGTGCGATTCTCAGCACTTTCTCGGGCCATCAGATAAAAATCTGAAGTAGCTGAGGATTCGAACCTAGCCGACCAGCAGTCAATGAACGCTTCAGTCTCAACCACTGAGCTACTTGAAAGAAAGCAATAGATACACAGTGTCTTCAAAGTCAATCAGGATGGTATTAAGAAGGCACGACTTGTTGCTAAAGGGTATCAGGAAGAAACAAGTTATAATGTGTATGCTCCAGTAGCACGAATACCCACCATAAGACTCTTATTGTCTTAGGCCCTGCAAAACAAGTGGAATATCAGACAACTACTGCTTTTCTCAATGGAGATTTGGACGTTGACATTTTTATAAAAATTCCTCAGGGTGTGCAAAATTAACCTGGAAAAGTTCTTAAACTAAAGCGTGCTCTCCACGGAAGTGGAACGAAAAATTCCACTCATTTGCAGAACACAATGGACTGAGGAGATCAGGAAATGATTTTTGTCTATACATTGGAGACCAGGTATGGCTTGTGATTTGGGTAGACGACATCCTTATTACTGGATTGCCATCACAATGTGAAAAGCTAGTGAATTCTCTCAAAATGAAATTCAACGCTAAATACTTTGGTACACCAAAGAGTTTTCTAGGAACAGAATGTGCTGTACAATGTTGTTGTATGTTCCATGTTCTATATAAAGAAGTCAGTAAATTTCAAGAATCAGTTATAAGTTGTTCATTTATTTCTCCGAAAGAAGATAAATTGGTAGCAAACATTAACAGTCCTGTGTGGCTAACAGATAACGAGTTATTTTGATACAAATTGGTCACATTTTAATGAATGTCATTATTTGTCAGTGATGAAGGAACCTCTACAGTTGGACTGAATACTACTTCGTTTGTAACTTCAAAAGGAATTATTATTACCAATTGTACAAAAGGCCAAATACATGCGTGAACTTTTATTAATGAAGTGTTTTTTTCAAAGAGATCTATATTACTGAGTATCCGTCATCTCATCTGTCATTTTACTTTTAACACTGGTGTTGAAAGTATTATTAACACTAGTGTTGAAAGTGATTTTGTGAAAACGTCTGTTTGTAGTTCATATATCAATTAATTATAAACGTCATTTTTAATGAGAGTTGTACAAAAAATGGTTTCGACACTAAGGTAAAAAACGATTAAAATTGGAATTGGAATTGGAAATTTTAATCGTTTTTTACCTTAGTGTCATAACTATGGATTTCCATCAAGTAAAGGCCACGTCAATAAAAAAAAAAATGGTTTCATTATATTCTCAGTCACAGAAGTCATAATAAATGCGTGGTTATTCCTGGATAGTGTTCCAGCCCCCATATTTTAGTGCGGATATTTATTTCAAATCTTTGTAGCACTTCCTTCCTCATGGTTGCTAAATACAAGTTCCGGTGTCGATAAACGCCATTCTCTATAAATAGCCTAGACTTCAAAGCTATCCAACGAGTAAGAGAAGATGAATTATCGTTAACTTTCTATCCAACAAAGTTTTGACTTTGATCATGGAACTGGTCGGAGTTAAAACATGAGAGCGTTTCTCAAAGTGAGCATAAAGAAAATCTTGTTTAATGTACGTTGGGAAAAGTTCGATAATTGCAAGTTTTCTTTGTGCTTTTATCGTTTGTTGAAGACGCATCTTATTTCTCATTTCTCAGACATTCTACTGATAATTTTAGTCACCCAGTTCTACAGTAATTGCATTTTTTATCGATATTGTTTTAATGTTCGGCCAAATTATAGTATTGTGATTGTGAAAGGTTTCTCTTCCGACATTTTTATATTTACGAAAGTTGTCCTTCTCCAAAACTGATTACAATGCTATTGAGAAACAGTTTCATGAAGTTTTTTCTATATACCTATATACCTGTGCGTAAAAACGTCAACCATTTGAAACCTCTTGAAACACTCAGATACATTTGAAAAAATATTCATTTATTGAGTATTTTATTTGCTTAATAAGACCTGAAATACAATACAAAATTATATCGACAGCTAATATGTTATAAACACGAATACTTTTTCAAAATTTGAGGGCTCTGAGGACCTTTATGATAATTGCCGATAAGATTATGATATAGAAAAAAGTGACTTGAAACAAACAAATCTTCTATCATAAGACCCCATGAGATGTTTGTGAAGAAGCATCATGATGTGATGCCAGCTGTGGCTGAACAGTATTTTCAGACAAATTTTACACAGAAATCATGATCATCAATTGAAAAGTTCAAAATTCCTTAAAGAGAAAATTTTTGAATTTATGATACAATTTTTCAATATAATGATTGTCGTAAAAAGTATAAATGATACATTTTCGTTAAACCTTCCTTTGTATTAAATAACTATTTTTACGACAGTTCGTAAAGTTAGTGTTCATAAAGTTAGTGTTCACAGTGCGCGTAAAACGATAATTTTTAGCACAAGTACGTAAAAAATCAACAGTGCCTGAAAATTTAAACTGTGCGTAAATAAATTGTGTACCTTACAGTGTCATTTACTATGGATTTTCATCAAGAAACGGCAAATCGCAAAATTGCATTACATTCATTCTGCGTTTTCCTACAGCTGAAAAGGGAATAAGCCACCTCGGAGCGCCACGGAAAATAATAATATCAGCCTTCCTCTACCCATACAGGGTACGCACTCTACGGGTGTTAATGAGAAAGTTTTTATATATTATTATTATTTATAGTACTTATATATTCATACTTTGACACTACTATTGAGAATTCACCACTTCTCGATTATCTGAAAGACAATAGAATATGTGATGAAACGGCGGAGAGTCGATTGTTCAATCGAAATAAGTTGGCCATGAAAACAAAACTCAAATTTTAACAACAGACGAACTGCATCAGCTGTTTTTGGGGGACGTATCTCACCTCGTGGTCACCTGTTTAGTGGGTATATGAATTGGAATACAGAAAATGGTCAACAGTTTTCACATGCCAAACAATGAGAAATTTTAGCAAAATATATCGTGAAAAAGTGGAAACCAGCAGCATATGCACATTCACACAAAATATGACATATAAATTATTTATTTGTGAAAAAACGGAATTGGGATGAACATTTTGTGTTGGGAGCTTTGGGAATAATCAACACAGTAAATATGAATCCGGCCATCAAAGTGACTACTGCTGGTCAGGGTCGTACTCGAATCGTATAGTAGAATTTTAAATTGGGGATATCTGATGGTAACTTTTGTGATGAGTTCTGCATCTTTTCAAAAAGATGCTGATCTTGTACTTGCTCTGATAGGCCAGTAGAAATAGAGAATCAATTCACATTCATTCCAAAAGTTTTCAAACTTTGGTTAAGTGAATGGTGCATCAAGAAACAATAAATCTCAGTTTGTAACCTCTTCCGAAGTACGCGACATTGTCAAAATGGAAATTTACTTAAATTTCGCTGTATATTCGTTGAGAAAATTCCAAAAGTTCTGTAAACTTGGAGTATTGTATATATTATTGCTATTCACTTGACCAAAGTTTGAAAACTTTTGAAACTATTGTTAAATTTTTAATTTTTCATGTCTTTACTGGCCTATCAGCTTTCCTTCTTCAATATACCAATATCTGATAAGGCGAACGTCTGAATAATGAACCAGAAAGAAAATGATTGTATTGTCGTTGACCTAAGGATAATATACCAAATTGTAGGTGAACTAACAGGACATGTGGAAATTCTACTACTCCAAGTAAGTATCATGAAATCTCAAATCGAAACACACCCAGAACAGATCTTCAGCAGAATTAAAGAATACTTCGTGAACTATGGAGTAAGAAATCGTCTCAAATAAATTTAGTCATGAATTCTTAATCCGCTTTCCCAGGGAAAGTTAAAACCCTGGGATTTCTCTAGTCCCGTCAAAACCAAATTGGCTGAAAAAGTGAATTGTTCAGCTTACTCAAGACTGACGGCACTGATGAAAGCATATTCTCGCAATGCGAATTTGTATATTGCTTCTGATGAAATGATCCAAGTTCGCATAAGATTATTCCAACGGTGAACCAGATTTTGAATAATGAGTCTTTTCTCGAAATTCAGTTATACGTGGGTTGCGACGAACAGGCAATAACAATTGTTTCAAAATATTCTCCCATTCATTTTATATATTTCTACATATTCACAGCGAAGGAGCCATATCCAGAATATGGGTTTCAAGAACAAAAAAGCATTGGGTTCTGAATCAGGCTTTTATTGCGGAAATATGGGGACTAAAAAAGGCAGTTGTGTCCTCTTCTTTTTATTTTTTATTTCTTCTAGTCAAAATGCTTGTATATCAATCTGAATTGGCCACTCTGACATTATCTACACCGTTGCGGATTGATTAGTTTTCTCGAGAAAAAAACAGTGAACATTTTTTTCCTTGGAAGACCCTTTGTCGATTAGTGTCTGAGTATGACTTATCATATACGAGAATGTACTGATATCTAATTAGCCTAGACCAGTTCTATTAATAGAAAAATATGACTTCTTCATAGCAACGATCAATAACTTGTTAGATGTTCCAGTGTCGTTTCACGTCAAAAAGTTGAACCAGTTTTGCGCCATTGAATTAGAAGGAATGATGTCGACTGAAATTATGAAATGAGAGAAATTGGAGTATCGAGCCATCAAGTAGGTTCCTATATCTGAAGGGTTTGAGAGCTCAGCTGATTTACCAAGATATCCTCAGTATCCGATCAATGTCCTTCGCATGGACCGTGAAAACTTGGTTTGCAAGCTTCAAAAGAGGTAAATTTTTCATCGAAGATGAATAGTGATCAGGAAGGTCAGTTTCTGTGACGGTCCCCGAAAATATCGATGCGCAGTTCATCAGGTTCATCATGTTCTTCATGTTTCATCACATCGTTCAATTGCGCTGAAACAATTATCTGAGACACTGCATATTTCATATGAACGCGTCCATCGTATAGTTGATTTAGACATAAAAAAACAAAAAGCTCAGACTCCAGGAAGAGTTGATGTACGTTCAAAGTTCGAAAAATGTGCCGCAATGTTTCAAATAAAAGGAAGGAATGATTTGTTTTTAAGTTTTGGGTGTTATAATTCATTGGGTGGCCGAGGATAACTATGTATCCTTGCACTAATGGGTGAAACTCACGAAAAATATCATGTCAGCAGTTGGTCATACTCGACCAGATGAGAGATAATATTCAATTCTTGATTACAACTGCCACTTTCACTTGTGATCTCTTTGAGGAACATTCCACGAATGCAAACATAGGTCATCTTTGTTCTTTCTTCCAAATTTTGAATCATATAGGCCATCTGTCTTTCAAATATTAAATTTTAATTACTCTGTTTACTTTTATCTTAATACAGTTTTCTTCAAATAAGTTATACGTTATGTGATAATCCCGCTAGGTGTCACCGCTGTCTCTAATGAGCGTCATTCGGGCCTTGCGAAACTGGGTCTCTTCCATTTTGTAAAAGGCTGATCCAAATGAACATGTCGTTGATAGTTCCTAGTTGAAAATTTAAATTTTTTTTGTCCCCACACATTGTAAGTAATAGTTTGAATCTTTACAACATGTTGTTAACCTTTGAATAATATCAGCTTTCCTCTTCTTTTTTACTGTACACTGAAGATGAACATATATATGTTCAAAACATGTCTTGTTGAGGTAGGATTTTTATCCTGATCTCTTTTATTAAACTTTGTGGAGACGACTTTGTGTTCGTTTTCTATTTAAAAAACATAAATAAAAAATTCCACGAATACATTTCAGACGTAATTCAATGTTCGTATAGGGGGAAGTAGTTGGTTTCTGACAGATATTTGCCTCAAATTCTCCACTTTGTGAAATAGTGTCGAAATCGTTCGTTACATTCATTTAAAACTCTTTGGCACATTTTTGTCCGAACATACATGTCGCTGGGCAGTCGAGAAAATTTTTGCGGTGGTGATTGTTCCACTAGCCGTAACGGTTAAGCCAAGAAAATGGTTGAAAGTACGTATCAAAAAAAAAGATTCATCAATCATACGTGGCAAAACATGACCATCAACATGTGCATTCAATAAATCAAATCGAAAATGCGACTGAAGTACTGCAGATAGTTCAAAAAGACGGTATTAAACCAGATCTCCAAACTTTGCACACCGATCCCTTCTCCTTCATTCTCCAGTCCGATTTTTTATCTACCGCTTTGTATAGGCCAGATGACCTCTCTCGGAAGGAAATTTAAATTTGAAAATGTTGATCATTAAGAGGCACCATCAGCGCGTCATCACAATAGTCAAATTTTATCATTGCGCCGCACATCTTGAGTGCAACGAAGCAACTGTCCGTAACAACACTACGTCCCAAGTAGCACACTCATATTGGGGCAATATTGGTACAATATTGTGAAAATATTGGCAAAATATTCAAATAATAATATTGGCAAGAAAAAAAATGTAAACATTCGGCGATATTGGTCCAGTATTTCGAAAATAATAATAATATTCTCGAAGCAACACTTATATTGGAATAATATTGGTAAAATATTATGAAAATATTGCCAAAATATTCAAATGTAATATTGGCGAGGTAAAAATTATAATTATTTCGGGATATTGGTCCAATATTACTGTCGAAAATGTCGAATAATTTGAAAATTCTACAATTTCATTTCTACTTCAATTAACCACCGGCCTTATTTAATTTATGTTATCACTGATAGTGGTAAGTTTATTTTGCAATATTTTATCAATATTGTCTTTCGAATATGGGCGTGAGATGTTCGTCAATCTTTATCAATATATCGTTAATATGATTTATTGAATATGGATGGAATAATATAAAACCATGTGCTATCAAACTTGGATATATAATATTGTTTTTTTATTTCTGAAATCGATATGAGAGGAATATTGAAATCACAATATTGCACCCAGATGATGGAAACCATATGTAGGCAATATCGGTTTAACGATATTGTGAAAATTATTGAACCAATATTGACCAAATATTTTATGAAACAATGTACATTCGGAACAAGTTGAGCCAATATTCCACCAATATTATTAATGAAATTTTGTTTTTCCATGTGCTCCCATATTGGTTCAATATTATTCTTACATTTACAATATATCCATATTGGCCCAATTTGAAATCAAAATGAAAATGCGAATTTTCACTTTCAGATTTTTTCTTTTCTTTTAAGTTATAATCTTTTCACAATATCTGTCAGATGTCCAGCGTGGCTTGTGCCGGGGAAGTAGTTGTTTTCTGTTAGATATTACAAATAAATCACATTTTTTATTTTTCAATTTTCATGGAGAATGTTCCCCTTTTCAACATGAAATCAAGATTCAGCCAATATGAGGTGCTACCTTAGCTAGGAGCGCCAATAAGGAAGATAGCTCCTAATAGTAGAATCTGTTTTGCATAAAAACCAATGATTTTATAATTTTTTTCCCTTCTGGGTCTATAATTCTCCTAAGATTTCGGAAACTCACCTATTTTTTCAATTTTTTAAACCACAAATTGTTTTTTCTTGAACATCATCAAAATCAAGTATCAGGTAAATTTCCGAATTCTCATAAAATAATTGAACTATTTCTGAAACAAACGTCGAAGAAAGTCGTGAAATCCGGTGCTCCACGAAAAAACGTCGAATGTGTGGTTAAAATTGTTCCCGTAAAAGTGAAATTTACTTCATTGAGTGGCAAAAATTGTTGGTGATGTTCCTGGTTGAAGATAAACATGAAATATACTGACACGTAAGAGAAATCATCATTTACATAAACTGAATCCACAAATTCTACCAATATCTGTTCAGGGATTACCCACAAAAAATTATCAGTCAGATCACTAGTAAGTTCGTATCTTCTTTATCGAGCATAAAAAGTAAAATATCGACGAGGTTTTGTGGCAATCGAATTAAGCTACCAACACTAAGTTATGATTAGCGGGAACGAGGTATCTCTGGGTGATCTTTTAACTGAAATACGAAGAGTAACATCACAAAATGAGGAGATAAAAAAACAAAACGATGACATAAAGGCTGAGATTTTGAGCATCAAGCGAGATCATGAAAATGAAATAAAACAACTTAAATCATCAATTTGGGAACTCAAGGAAGAAAATCATCAACTTAAAAAAAGAGTTATTCAAATTGAGAGACGTTACAAAAAAAATAACGTTATAGTACATGGATTAGCGGAAAATGAAAACGAGAATACCTTAAAAGTCCTATCAGATTTTTTCCAACAAAAGTTGAACGTGAAAATTGAAGATATATCTGTTAAAAATATTTATCGTATTGGACAAATCACCAACGGAAAAATTAGACCAATTCTATTGGAACTGCTGCATAACAGAGTGAAGAGTGAAATCCTGAAAAACTGTTTTAAACTAAGAGATACGGGAATTTATGTTAGTGATGATTTAACACCAGAAGACCTAGAAGAGAGGAAAATTGTGTGGGAGTATAAAAAATTAGCTGTTCAAAATAAATTAGATGTTAAAGTTGTAAAAGGAAAGTTGATGATCGACAATATAATTTACGGGGTATCAGAGATAAAGACAGATCCACTGGGATTGAGAAAATTTGAGGAGGAGAAAGAAACAGATGAGAGAAGAACCCGCCAGAAATCCAAGCGAGCTAGAAAAGAACAAGTTGTAAATGAACAATCAAATAAAAAAAAAATTAAGTGATTTCTATGTGTGATAAAAAACAAACAAAAAATAATAATTTCCCCCATTGTTAGTGACACTTGTCTTTACTTACCTTCGTCCCTTGTTGAACTCAATTCTTTATTCAACTTTTGTAAAATATTTGCTTAAAATAAAAGTGAAAATGGATCCTTTTATAAAATCGTATGATTTTAAACCGATAGAAACCAAAATTATGAATAAATGTATAGATTTAGGGAGTTCAGAATTTTTCAATGTCTTTCATGTTAATATTAGGAGTATCTCGAAAAATATTGATGAACTCGAGGTATATCTTAAACAATACAAAAAGCAATTCGACGTTTTAATACTCACAGAGACATTCAAGGTTCATGATATTGACTTGTTTCAAATTGAAGGATATAAAATGTTGTATAACCAAGGATGCATTAACAGAAATGATGGTGTTGTTATTTTTCTGAGAGACCATTTTGAACAGTTCACTAGTAAAATTGTCAATATCGGACAAATTAAAGCTTTGGAAGTTTCTATAACACTCGAAAATAACTTGAAAATCGATATCACTGGAATCTACAGACCACCCAGTACATGTCCTGATATTTTCAATAGGGAACTACTGATATATCTAGAAAGAAAAAAATATAGCGACATTCACATACTTGCAGGAGATTTAAATATTGATATATTAGCCGATAATGATATAACTCAAGAATACCTTAACGTTTTGAGTACTTTCGAGTACATTTCTTTTATAAATGAATTCACCCGGGTTGAAGGAGATCAAAAATCTTGTTTAGACCACTATTTTGTGAGAACAAATATCGATTCAGAAATGTTCCATCCATTTATACATAACTTCAAAATTACTGATCACTATCCTATCATTTTAAGCATCAATACAAAAACACTATTGGAAAAAATAACACCAGTGTTAGAACGAAAAATTTCACAAATTATGAACATCTGAGAAATGCACTAAGAGGTGAAAAATGGGATGAAATTGTTCGTTTTAACGATGTCAACTATTCCACCGAATTATTTATAGAAAAATTAATAAAACATATCCGAAACAACACTAAATCCATTAAAATCAAACCAAACGAACAAATCAGGAAACATTGGGTGACAAAAGGACTTCTTAAATCAATCAACAAAAAAAATGATATGTACATCGATTGGCGAAATAACCCTCAAAACATGAATTTAGAGAGAACTTATAAAGCATATAAAAAAAAATTTAGAAAAATTAATACTAAAAACTAAAAAAGATTTTTATAAATCCAGTATCGAAAAGAATTCTCACTCTTCGAAAAGCATGTGGCAAACGGTCAACCAACTCTGCGGAAAAAAAGGGCCCAATTCAGAAACTATTAGAGATATTCAAGTGGGAAATGCAATTATAAAGGATAAACAAATCATTGCAAATTCATTCAATAACCATTACAGTGATGTTGGTGAACAGTTGGCAATGAACATTGAACTACCTGAAAATTTCAACCAAGTTCCCAAAAAATATATTGAAAATTCATTATACCTTTCTCCCACCAACGAAGATGAGATAGTTAGGATAATACATAGCTTGAAGCCCAAAAAAGCACCAGGTATTGATGGAATCCGATCAGAAACACTGAAAGAAATAGCGCATGAAATTGCTACCCCACTCTCCTATCTATTAAACTTAAGTTTCGCAAAAGGTGACTTCCCAAATGTACTGAAAATAGGTATAATCAAGCCGCTGTTTAAGAGTGGAGATAGAAAAAATATTTCAAATTACAGACCTTTGTCATTACTGTCCAACATTGCCAAGATTTTCGAGAAAGTAATCAAAAGTAGAATTCTGAATTTTTTCAACAAATATAACATTTTCTCAGGTAGTCAATATGGATTTTTACAGGGAAAATCCACGGAAGATGCTATCGCTGATCTGACAAGTAAAATATATAGTTCTCTGGATAGAAGCAAACCGTCTCTTTGCATTTTCGTCGATCTTGCGAAAGCCTTTGATACCGTGTGTCATGAGAAACTGTTGAAAAAAATCAAGAATTATGGAATCAGAGGAAATTGCTGTGATCTTATTAAAAGTTACCTATCAAATCGGGAACAATTAACAAAAATAGGAGATAATACCAGTACCATCAGAACAATAAAATATGGGGTTCCGCAGGGTACGGTTTTGGGTCCCATTTTATTTCTCATTTATATTAACGATTTACTTGATATCCAAATATCTGGGAATATACTAAGCTATGCAGACGACACAGCAATCTTTTTTGAAGCTGACTCTTGGGACAATTTGAAATTAATCGCAGAAAACGACTTCTTTAAGGTTAAACAGTGGTTTGATTATAACCTTTTAACAGTTAACTTCACAAAAACCTTTTACCTGCCATTCACCTCCTATAGCAACCATTTGCCAAATTTTGGCCCATTAAAAATGGGAGCAGTAGAAATCCCTGAAGCAAAATCTGTTAAATACTTAGGGATAATGATTGACAGACACCTCAGGTGGGATGTGCATATCAAACAACTCTGTAATAAAATTAGGGGACTGCTACCACGTTTCAAACATCTAAAAAAATTCTTAGATCAAAAACAATTAATTGCTATATATTATGCATTGGTACATGGTCAACTGAGTTATGGAATTATAGGATGGGGAGGGGCAAATGATGTTCACCTGAAAAATCTGAATACACTTCAAAAATGGTTTCTTAGAATTATAAACAATAAAAATCGGACATTCTCCAGTGACATTCTCTATGATCAAAATAAAGTTATGGATACAAGCCAAATATTTCAATTGTCGATTTCAAAAATGTTATACAAAAACATGGAAAACAATAGAAATATTGATCATACGTATTTTACTAGAAATAAAAATAATAAATGTCAAAATCCTAAAGCCAAAAAAACAATTGGCCAAAGGACGTACACCTACTTGATTCCCAGGTTATACAACATTTTACCAGAAGATATCAAAATGAGCAGAAACATAAAAGTTTTCACACAAAAAATAAAAAAATGGATCATGACCACTTCCAGAATAAGAATTCACCACTTTATAAATTCCCTCAATTGATTTTATTTGAGTTAAAACCAAATGTTTTTATCAGTAATATTAGTAAGCATATATTTGTGTACTTATATTTGTGATTTTTTTATATATTTTTTATACTAGCCATATTTATTTCATATAGGTTAGGTTATTTTAAAACTTTAATATTTGATGATGTTCATTAATATATTTATAGTTGTTATATCACACACAAGTGTGTTGCACTAGCTTGCAATGTACTTCCGTGATTACTTCTATGTTTATTTATATGTTCGTTATGAAATGCGATGTGATTTATATTTATCCAAATAAACATATATTCTATTCTATTCTATTCTATTTGTACCAACAAAATTCTTACAGAAAAATAAAACTGATCGCTCAAAACCGATCCCCGTTTCATCAGGGGTATTGTCTGCTCTTAAAAAATTCAAGTGTTATTGACGATTTTGATAGAATTGAAAGATTAGGTGGAAGGCTGAAATAACACCAATAATTAATATACGCACTATAATGATCTTTATTTCGAAATATTTTAGAATTTAGTACTTTAGGAAGAGTATGTAATGAAAGTTCAACTAAACGGTGGGGGTTGTTCCTATCTCCAATTAGATAATGCCGTTTTGCACATGTTTACTTTATTCAAATTATTTTCAGGGAAATATTAACGAAAAAATAAACACATGAGAGTTGTGCATGAAATTTTCTCTCTAACGTTTTTTGCTGTAGCATTACTATTTCTCGGGTTTTGTTGCTTTAAATATTCTATGTTACAGTTTCGTGAATTGTATTCATATATGATGACGGTTCCTTCAACAATATTTTCTATTTGAACGATTTTTGTGATGCATAAAATTTTGGTGAATATTAGATGAGAAAATGGTGTAACACAACTGCTGCCGTTACTATTTTAACAATGTTCAGAGGCTCTACATTAATTGGAGTATGAAATATACGAAATCTTGAAGATAATATTCCAAACGCATTTTCGATTATACGCCTAGCACGAGATAATCTGTAGTTAATTTTTTTTGTGAAGTCGAAAGGGTTTTATGCTATTAATTTACAAAAACGTCGTCTGCGACAAAAATATACGGAAGATTTCTACCGCTTCCTTTGACATATTCTGCGCTGGGAATATGAATTTCACCTCTGCAGTTGAGACTCCACAGCTTTGACAGTGGTTTATTCAAGTGACCATTGCCTTTGGATTTTCCTCCGCGTAATGCATGCATGTTTTCTCATTCTGTTAGACCTTCACAATGACATCCCCTACGAAAACCTGTATAGTCATGATACCGGTGATATTCTGGTACGCTAGCTTTTGGACGTCACTTTTTGATCGTCCCCGACTCTTGTATTTCATACAGTAATTTTTTGGATCCGACCCAAATCGGCACATCCTTCTATAAATACCCAGGGCCAATCTATCATTATGGGCCGTCAAGACCATGTGAAGATTTCATTTCGAAATTTCAATTGAAACAATGTTCAAGCAGTAAGTCATAGAAGCTATGGGGTCTCACAAACACTTCGACCTATTAGATCTTTTGTGCAAGACCCATAATTAATAACTTTGATTCTTCATCGTCCGGCTGTAGAAAACGTTCAGCTTTTCTTGGTGATAAGCTCACTATTTGTCCTGGAATTGTATTCCAGTGAGATTTAATTTCATCGGTTACCCACCACTGAAACTCTTCTATGTAATGGGTTTTTCTTAGACTAACAGGTGTAGGTTTTCCGAGCTTTCAGTGCTGCTTGACTATCTGACAGTGTAAAGATTTCTCTGGATGACCCCTTTGAGTCACTTCTGGGCATATTACACTAGCATGTACTTCTGCTTGAATTATTGTTGGGGTGTTGACAAGAAATTTTGAGAGCCTGAAACTTGGCTCTATAACGTCCCCTTCAGCCCTTTCATCCATTGAGGTCCGATCTTTGTGCAAATTTGGTATAAAGTTATTTATGACCACTTCAAACTGCTTTTCGGAACCAACTAACTGCATGTTATCTGTACCGAGACATTCTAGTTTTAGTATATATGATACATGTAAGATGATAAATAACAATAAAGAATGCGGGTGACTGATCATGACAGACTACCAAAGACGAGTCAGTCGGTGGTACGTGCTGGAGTGATTAGGAGCTCCGTGAATGAAGTGAACTTATTGTGTTTCATTAGGAGTGTTTAAGTGAGTAAATATAAAGTGGATACATCACACTAGCAACTGCAATTTCTGCACTTGACTTGTGACGAAATGTGTTTCTTCCTTAGCCACCATATCAGTGAAGCACATAGATAGAACCATAGTTTGGTAATACGACCAGTAGATCCATATTTGGTTAGGCTTCTCGATGTGATGGCGATGATATATATATATAGAAATTATTTCTGAGTCCAGTGTCCCTTTTATTGAATTGGTTTTGATTTTTAGACTTTTAGTGCCACATAATACCATATGATCATTTAGCACTCAAAGTTACTTCAAACTTTTTTCCCATTCAATGTAAATTTCCGACACTGCAGTACCTTTTTTTTCCGAATATGCGAGTTGTGTGTGTGTGTGTGTCACAAAGCCCTGTGGTGAAATTCCACTTTTTCAGTTTGAACATAATTAACTTCTGTTCTTATTTCACTATATATTTCTTGATACAGTCTCTTTACCATATAAGTATTAACTACATCCTGTGTTTCTTGATACAGTTTTTTTATTTCAAGTAGGTATTTCTTTATACCTGTTTTCACTTCGTATTGCTTGGTACAGTCTTTCTCTCAAATAGGTATTTCTTTATACCTGTTCTTCACAGCACACTTTTCAGAATTCTCAATCCCAGCAGTTCTCTCCAACAACCAACAACCTGGAAAGTAAACCAAAAGAGGCGACTCAAACATACACAAGGAGAATGTTTCTTATGGAATTTTCAAAAACCAGAAGAAGAATATTCTGCAACAGAAAAAATATTTTTTTCGAGAGACCTAATAGCAGTAGGTACTGCGCATGATACTTCTGTTCGTAGGTGGGATATTTTCAAAAAGAGACCAAGGAAGGGTGTTCCTTGATATTGATAAAGCCACACGCACACGCACGTATTCGTTATTTTGTGTTATGACAGAATAGTAATTCGTTCCTAATATACAATGATTGATGGAAGCAGACTACAACTCACTCCAGGAAAAATTGAAATACGTATATACATATATAACATCTGGCTATTTCGGAAATGTATACTATCATGAATATTAAATTTTCTCAAGCCCACCTACTTATCGTAAATTGAGCCGTTTATAAAATCCAATTTGTAATTGAACTGTCAGCATAACGACTACCTTCCGTTTGTTCGCGATACTCCTATTCAAACAACGCTGATCTTGAAAAGCTATCGTTTGGGTAACGCTGCACACATCCTCTTCGTATTACAATTTATCCAGTTGTTTCCAGGACACGATATCTCGATCAAAATTTTAGCTCAATAAACTTCTCGGTAAAAAATGGACACAACCAGAGTTGAGCATTGCAGTGCTATCAATTTCTGTGACTACAAGAGAACGTTCTGGGATCTCTTACTTTGAATTGTCAACAATATATGATTCGGATAAATCAATTGTTTTCGAGAATTGAATCGGCCTTTCTTTGTTGGGAAAACTAGATTCTTTTTCTATTCCGCTTCGTTAGAGGGCTATTTGTGAAAGATGCGATGTTTTTCAACAGCGGGATAAGTGTATTATCTGTAACAATGAAATCTCAACCCGAAACTCTTATTCCAGACGGGAAACAATATGTTTATACGGGATTTAATCTAACCTCTTGCACTCCCGTGAAGAAGGGGTGTATAAAGTCATGTTAGGACGAATGGCAGGTGTGAAAAATGCGAAAAAAAAAATGTTTCGACAGTTTTAAAATTTCGTCAAATTTTGGTCGACATTTTGGGAACCTCTGTCCGCCATCCTTCCAGATCAGAAGAGGCAATTGCCGGTGAAGGAATGGCACTGAATGTCCAAGAGAGTCTCTCACCCGTATTAAGGGTTGCAAGCTGATGGAATAGGAACGTAATCATCACAGTAAAATGAAAATAAACAAACCTCATGGGTTACCGAGTATCCCAACTGAAACATTGGTAGCTAAAGGTAGTAATAGTAGCTGAAGACAGGGCCACACACAAGACACATCACAAATCAAAACATTTCAATATTATCCACAGGTGTTATGAACATGTGTTTATCAACATCAACCGGGTCGATGACATGATGACAGTTCACTTCAACGGAGGCGGTGCGTACATGGGAAGTACGTAAAACATGTTTGTCGTTTGCTTTGTTCGTACTCTAAACATGGGACTGTCCTATGCGTGGGTTGAATACTAGACTAAAAGAGAACACACGCATGTATAAATGAGGTAGAAAATTCCAATTCTGGGTAGAGTCTGGAGTCATTGGTATGTAATGTGAAAATCAATTCTTTAGTACAGCGAAATTAGTCGTGAACGTATTTGCTAAATATTTTGAAAGTATCCATCTTCCTCCAAATAATGTCGACGATAATAATAGTGAGGTATGCAATAACCTTAGTCGGCATCTCAACTTTAGATCTTATTAGCAGGAATGTTCCTAAACTAATTAAAAATAGCTTGGATCTGTCGGATATTCAAATCTGATGTAGCAACCATAATTCTGTAGCTTGGAACAAGAACAACCAATGTCAATCTGATTTTTTTTTTTTATTATAGACTATTGTCTGTAGATAAAATCCTGAGTGTGATATATAACGGAATTTGGATTTTAACGGTTTATCAATAATTTAAATAGTAATTTCCGAGTTACACTGTAGATTTATTGGTACAATTTCATAAAATTTTTTTTAAAAAATGAAAATTTACATTTTTTACATATTCTCTATGAAAAAATAAAAATGGTATTTTCGATTTTCCCTGAAAAACTTGAGAATGGAAGAGTTCTTGTGGATTTTTCCGACCACTCAATGCTCTCCATAATGATTAAATATTTGTCCATTTCATCATTTTCATATCTTTCAGTTTAGAGTACATAATATTACTACATGATAAAATTATATTAAATTGAATAGAAAGAACTCATTATCAATTGGATAAGGATAGAAATTTATCAATCACCTGACTATATTTTTAAGACTTACTGAACACTAGCTCAATTGTCTAGTTGAAAATTTTGAGCACCCTGCAATGTTTCATTTCAGATTACTGCATGATTCTAGTGCATACGCATTTTTATTTTCAGGACTTATTTACCAAAGTTCAATTTTAGCTATTTAAGTCGGAGTCAGAAATATTCCGTTGAATTCAAATGCACCTATAAATTTGCAGAAGGATGCATATACAACCATAGTCCTAAAAAGATACAAACACAAACATAAGTATTCCAGAAAAAGAAGGAAGTTTCGAATTCTTCTGTAATTCCTCCAATTCTAGGAAGCCCAATTCACAAATAAATACCGTTTCATTCCTAAATCTCATGGTGATTCAATTATCACAACAGAATGCCTGGATTCGTTGGATAGGGAGAAAACGAATGTGTTTTCTTTAATAAATTTCGTGAAAGGTCTTTTCGAGTCAATATTAGCAATAATCAAATCCAATAAAACACAGAACGTTCTTTGTCCGATCCAGGAATTTGTTCTTGAGTGCACGGGATGAAAATAATTCGAAGGCTCCAAGAATATTTCGTGATAAAGTTTGATATTGTGCGAAATGAAAATTCATAAAGTGGAATATTGACGACTTTCTTGTGTAGTTTGTGTGCCTTATGTATTACAACATTTCAATATCAAAAAACTTTTTCATTATTTTACGGAAAAGCGTGAAATAAAGTGCACTTCTTTAACAGTTGTTGCTTCAAATAACATCGAAATCCTGTCAAAGAGCTTCTAATTGTTTGTCAAAAATTACTATAATTATACAGTATGTATAGGTGCCATCAAAAATTGAAACATTTGTGGCAAACAGCGGAATATTCACAGAAATAACATAACCTCCGAGGAATTATTGTACCTAATTCACACTAGGTAATCCTAGGTAGCTTCTGCGTTGTGGATTCTAGTTGAAATAAATAATCAAGGGGGGAACCGCTGAGGAAATTGTGTACATAAAATTATTTCTTTTTGGCCTTGTCACGGAATAATTTCTGTGATACTCATGTAATTCTGGAGTTATGCCTCAAATTATAGAGTAATACCCCATAATTTTCAAGTAATAGAAGAAAAAGAAAGAATAAAAAAATCGATTTCAACACGACTGCAAACGAAGTTAATAATCATTTTCTGAAAATAACAAATACCTCGACGCAGGCAAATGAAGAACTTATCCAATTTTATAGCAATAATGTTAAAACCAATTTTGAACAGAAACTCATTTTTGAGCCCGTCACCGATGAAAGGGTTGCCCATATTTTACTGCGAGTGAACACAGGAACATGTGAAGCTGACCAAATCAACATAACCCTCATTTGGCTAATGTGTCCCTTTATTATATCTTACATAACCCATTTAGTGAACCACTGTGTTGTAAACGGAGTATTTCCCAAACTTTGGAAGGAAGGGATCGTAATACCTATCCCAAAGGTCAATTTCCCCACTAGTCTAAATGATTCCTCCCAACTTTTCCAAAATATTAGAAAGGGTTATTGAAACACAATTACGTGAACACCTTGATAAATATAAGATCCTTTCTCCAGTAGAGTCGGGATTCAGACCAGGATACAGTTGCGGCACAGCACTCCTAAATATAATGGACGATTTCTTCAGGGGATTAGACGAGCAAATGATAGGGAGTTTAGTACTATTAGTCTATAGTAAAACATTCGACACGCTCAATCACAATATACTGCTCTCTGTGCTTCATTTCATAGGATTAGACAATCTTGCGATCAAGTTCTTCAGAAACTATATCACAGGAAGATCTCAGAGGGATGTATTACAGGGAGACTTATATAACGACGGATCGATATCACGCGGGGTAGCACAAGGCTCTATTCTCGGTCCCCTGATTTTTATACATATACATATTTATACATGTCATTCCTCCAATTATCTAAAATACTCGCGAATACATATGTAGGCAGATGACACCCAAATTTACTCCTTTTTCAATTCAAACGCATTGGCAGAGTCTCAACAGAAAATCAATGAAGACCTGCTTCAAATCGTAGAGATATCAAAGAAGCACGACCTGATTATAAACCCGTCGAAATCGTCGGTTATGCTATTTGGACTTGTTGATCCATTTGATATAGACACACAAATAGAAGGAAATCAACTAATTGCAACATCTTTTATACTTCAGAAATCCTACACAAAACTGAAAATGTTATATGGCCACCGACATATTATGAGTAGGTCACTTAAGTCCCTTTTATGCAACTCGTTGGTACTATCCCAAGCCAGCTATTGCGATTACGTTTACGGACCCTATCTGACGGTGAGAGATGCATCAAAATCCAAAAACTGCAACACTCCTGACTGATTTTTGGCATCCGGAAGTTCGAAAGAATCTCTCATACCTTGGTGACTACAAAATGGTTGTTTATGAGAAATCGATGGAAATTACACGGCCTGTCTTTATTACATAAAGTGATAATAAATAAAACCCCCTCTTATCTCACTGAAAAAATCAGATACAGGACAGACGTTCACAATTTGAATTTGAGGCATAAAAAAATCATTACAATTCCCCAACACCGCACAAAACAATTCGAAAAATCATTATCATACAATTTGATCAAAGCATACAATCTACTCCCGGATACTCTGAAAACAATGTCAGTGAACAGGTTTCGTAGGCACCTACAGAAAAAACTTTTTGAGGAACAATGTTTAAATATATAAATATATGTAATCATCAGAAAATTCTCGTTAATTAGATTCACTATTATGTTATCATTTTTTTTATTTTTTTTAGGATAATCACATAACTTTTGTGAGACTTTTTCTTTTGTTTGTATCACGGGTTCTCGAGGAAGACCAGTCTTGACTGATCGTGCTCCTTTTAACCATACAATTCTTCCAGTTGTTACATTTCATACACATATGGTTAACAAAGGTTACTATTATTATTATTATTATTATTATATCGAATTATTTTTAATTACCATGAAATTATTAATAGATATGAGGACTGAACAGACATTATCGTGAATTTCTATCATTATTAGTATTGCTCTGTGGGGCTGGCTATCAACCAAAGTGCATGCAGTTCTGAGTAGAACCTCTCTGCGTTCCGCTGTCAGGTCTAATTCGAGATCTTCTGTTGAACTCCTCGGGTTTCTTACGAGGTTTCCCTGTGGTATGATATCTTATGCACAACAGCGTTTGAAGATATCCATCTTTATGTGAGCCCTCGCTTCGCATTCAAACACTATTTGGGAGGCTGTTTCTTCCTCCTCATCAGAGAACCTGTCTTGTATTGAGTCTTGGTGTATCCCAATGGATGCAGGTGTTGTCTCAGGTGGCAATGTCCTGTTACGAGTCCTACCACCTTCTCAAGATAATTTTGCCTCATACAATCCCAAGATAATTTTGGCTCATTCAAGAAGTTGTCTGGATAGCTGATAGGCATTTTCACAGAAATATTGATGATAGTTCACCTCATTTCTTCGGATCCTGCCACATGTCCCCAAATGGGATTCTACAGCCTGGTTCCGATCCGATGATAGTTGTTGCTGCCCGGCTTTTGCTGAAACCTGCGATTTTATTCATCAGGTTGCCCTTGTCACCTGTTGCTCCTGTTGCAACGAAATCTTGTCAAAGAGACAGTTCTGATTTTCTGTGTAAATTGATTATGATTATACATAAAAAATCGAAACATTTTTGACAAACAGCGAAATATTCGCAAAAATATCATATCCTCCAAGGAATATTTGGACCTAATTCATACTAGGTGATCCAAGGTTGCTGTTGCGGTGTGGCCTTCAGATTCTATCAAACTGATTTGTGAGAAAACAGAGCTATATCCGCCTGAGTCTCGGAGAGATGACTGTGGGTTCTAAGAATCTCTCTCCAGCAAACGAAAATAGCCATAATTTCGACTTGGAATATAAAGGCTTGAATACCGAGGCTAACTGGGTCTCCCCCGTATATTCCAAATCCTATACTTCATTGCTTGTTATAGAATCATCCGTGTACCAGATTTGCACTCTTGACTTGCATGTGACTCCTCCATCTTGTATAGTAGTGTCGTATGTTCCATCGAAGGAGTAGGTTGGAGTAATTTTGTCAGAGATGTCTGTTCTTATATGACCTCCATTATGTTGGAATGGCCTAGGTTGTTGCCGCTTCATTGGTCCAGGCACTTCAGTTTATATATATATATCTATATATATGGAATTGGTGATCACCATAAAATCAGCAATATAAATGGAAAGCAATGAAGACTAAACAGAGAGAATTGTTAGTAGTATGCGAAATAGTTTTCCATGACAAAGCGTAAAATAGGTATTATTTCGAAGAAAATTCTGAAGGAAATAAAAGTTTATCCCAATGGACTAGTTACTCGAAAGTTAGGTAAACGTTTATAATGATAATGTCGACATTAACGAATTTTTTTCATATTTGTAATGATAATCTGAACTGGTTGTCTGTTTTGAAAATAGTAGACAAAAATATTGAATGAAACTGTGTAGTAGGAGTTGCCGCACCTCGCCACAGCTTTGTGCGTCAACTTTTCCTATACTCGTAAAAAAAGTATCACTAGATACATAATGGTTCATTATCATGCTATAAAGACAAACTGATTTCGTATAATCTCTTCAAAAAAATCCTCTATAATTCACCACGTTCTAAAGAATATACGTACTTTGAACATATTATGAACGGGAAATATAACCCCTGAAAAATTTACGCGGGCAATATATATCGTTTTTTTATGTCTCAGTATATTGCATTGAATAAACCATTTTATGTTGAAGTTGCCAAATGGGAGAAGTTTCAGCTTCTTCGTGAAACATTCCCAGCAATAAGTACATATTTAGTTAGCGGGAAACTGAAAGTATTCTAGTGTTCTGAATCAAATCATTAATTCCAGACCTCATGCAAAAGTCCTCTCAGGATAACGAACAACCACAGAAAAAATTTCCTATCCATTTTTTGTGTATTATAATTAGTAGTATGTATGCCATAACCTTGAATATTCGGAATACGAATTTGAAACAAAGATTGCATGAAAAACATAAATACAGTCAGAAAGGAATATGAATTAAAGGGTAGAAGGAAAAAAACAGCTAAGTCCATTTCCAATAAAATGGCGGTAGCTTCATCATTTAGTTCAAATAATCCACTTTCTCTGTAGGATCAAGCGGTCAAGAGAATAACCAGACAAGTCACAAAATCTGGCCGAATCAAAAACCCCATACACCATACACATTTATGATGAATTTTTACCCAAAAATATATCAATCACTCTGATATCGTTATTTATGACGGGTTTTTCCCCTGTACCTTTGAATTACACAAACATTAAAAGAACTGAATATTTGGCAGATACAATTTCATTGAGAACAAAAAACGAGATGATAAGGGCAAATACATAACTGGTGAGCATGGAAAAACTTTGTGAGAGAGCACCACCTTCAAGTCAGGGTGGAATACATAAAAAAAAATCGATTATGTTGAAATATCTCTGTCTCTAAATTCCTGCAGAGTGGGGAATACGAAGCAAATATCTGTAATGAAACAAATACTTTCTTGAGCAGAACGGAAAAGTGCTTCTTGTAAGTAAATATCACAGTTCGGTGCCAAGGTGGGTCTTCCTCTCAATATAAGTATATAGTCTCCAGAAGTGAACAACTACTGTCCTTCATGACCATTGAATTCTATCTGATATATTCGTGGCAAAAGTTTCTACAAGAACTACATAGCAATACTCTAGTCAGAATTAGGTTTTAATGCAAACAGTGAACACCTACATATCAGTGTCGTGATCATTGTCAATTATCTGCAGAGGCGAACTAACCAGAATAATATTCCTAATGGATGGGATTGGATGGACGTTCATATAACATCATATATTTTTAAAATATAAGTTGATGATATTCCATCAGATTTGTAGTTTCTATTTTGCCTTGAATATTTTTGGCTTTGGATTGAAGTCGACACTATGGTCGGAATGCTGTTTGGAACCTAGATATAGTGCTGTGTACAGTCTGTCCATAAAGTAACCACTCTGGTAATTTTTGAACGGAATGAAATGTTTCTTTAATTAATTTTTTAATGCTCAGTCAAAAAGAGATCTTTTCAAAAAATCTAGTCTGATCTAGCAATTATATAAATAATGGATAAACAATGAATTACTAAAAAAAAAGCTGGCATCAAAAGTTACGAGGGTACATTATTGCAAGGTTCTTGGGGTCGAGGACAAAAAGTACAAAAAAAGTTCGGGTGGACGTCTCCCAGTGGCATATAAGCAAAACGTACCACGTTACTGTCAATGGAAGATATTGTATCTCTCTGATTGGTTGTGACCTATCTCGGGTGCACTTTGGCATCCAGTCTGAAACCTGGTGCAATTAATTTATCGCCCGGAAATTCATTCAATAAAATTCCCGGTGGTGAACAGGAAGCTAGGTTAGCTTGCTCACGTTGGAGTTGTGTGTATGGTGTAAATAGCGAACAAAAAACTAATTCACCCATTTTCGGCTCGAAAGTTAGGTTAGCTTGCTCAGGATAGATTTGTGTGTCAATTGCGTGCAAAAAACTAATTCACGCTAGTACAAAGTGCACCGCGTTTCAGTCTGGATTGACAAAATGCACCTGTGCCCGGTCACAACCAATCAGAAAACTAGAATATTTGTCGCTCACTGAAACGAGTTACGTTTTGCTTATATTATGGACTTGGGCAAAAAAACAAGTCAATTGTCAACTTGTAATGTTCATAAGAATTGAATTTTGGGGTTTTTAGCAAAATAATTAACACATGAATTCATCAGCGACCCACAAAAACATAAAATATAGATGATTCCAGCACTGGACCTAATTTAATCACGTCAAGCCAGCTGGCCACCGGACTGATATTCCAAATAACAAAATCTTCCCAACAGCTAACTATCTCTTATCGACTCGTGACAGACGAGTGTGTTGGCGACGTCGCATCGACGAACTCGAGAGCATGGCCACATAAAACCGCAGCAACTTGCGTCCTAGTTTCGCTCTAATCCCCGCAAATCTTTTGAGTAGAATATTGTGTTTTGTTCGTGAGTAGTCATCGCCAGGTGTCCGGGATTTACGCTTTGTTTGAGACATTCGCATTCGAATGGAGAGGTATTCCATTATATGTTCGACAAGAGTCTGCTTAATTTTCTGACGAAAAAGTTATTTGAAAAATAAAAGAATAGGTTCGTTTGGGAAAGCCTTTCGATATTTTAGTGCATTCACGGAACACCGGTGTGAAGTTAGCGGCCAATTTCCAGCGGCCGAATTGCCGAAGATTGTCGAACGTCCATAGACGTACTTCCTTTTTTTTAAGGTAAAATTGGTTCATAGATGATCAGTATATTGATTAGTTTTATGGAAACATCATATTACTTTCCATCGAATAGAAAGGAAGAATATTATTATAATTCTGAATATAATGAAGTGTCTCGTATGTAAGAACAAAAAATACTCGATCGGCTAAAAAATTCAGTAGTTGGTAGGTATCCCAAAAATATAAAATAAACTTTATAATATAATATATAATGACAGTCCATTTTCTTCTTATATTAATTTTCTTTTGACGGTTTCGGCCTCTCTGACGGGCCGCCACTAATTCATCTTCTCACGGTGTTTTTTTCAAATTCAGTTAGATGTTTTAGTGAAATGTATATGACCATGAGCTTATTTCTTTCAGTTTCTTTAATTTTTAATCCGTTTCGACAAAATCATTGGTTTGTTCAGTAACTGTGTTCCCGTCAGCTATTTTTCATTTCATTTAAATGTACTTATTCGTAAACAAAACATATTATTTCCGTTCATGAAGTTTATTTTATATTCTTGTGATACCTACCAACCACTGAATTTTTTAGCCGATGGAGTATTTTTTGTTCTTACATACGAGACACTTCATTATAGTCAGAGTTATAATAAAATCCTTCCTTTCTATTTGATTGAAAGTAATATGATGTTTCCATAAAACTAATCAATACAGTGATTATCTATAAACCCATTTCAAATAAATAAAAAAAATGAAGTACGTCACACCGGTCGCGTGGGTTAAACAACAATTGTATTAGTGATACAACGATCACGTAGCGCGAGTGTGGTTTTCTAAAGCAACATTATTTGAAAAGGGGGAACATTCTCCATGAAAATTGAAAAATGAAAAATGTGATTTATGAATGTCCTATTTATATTTTCGAACTAACATCAACATAATTTGGTTCTCAATATCGAAGGAGTTTTGATAAACATAGATAAAACGAGTTGTATTCGTTAAGATTATTCACGAATAAAAAGTTTTCATTTATAATAAAATGTTATTTTGAATCAACATTCCTTGTTTTTTTTTCTTCGTTCACACACTGCCAGAACCCACTAGTCAATTGAACAGAACCACACTATCTGGCAACCGTAACGAAAAATAATGCGATTAATGCGAAGTAATGTCCTGAGATAAGTTTCATTGATTCATCAATTTACATCATTGTTGATATGGGGACTCTCAAAAAACTCACTGCTCAACACACACTTTCCAGAGTCAGCCATCGTCACAAGTCGCAGCAATGAAACCACTGTCGGCCTCCAACTAAGGTCGAACAGGGCTGACAACGAGGTGGCAATAAACCTCTCTAAATCGCCTGGACTCGATGGAATATTTCCTGTTCAACTGCAGCAGGCAATTGATGATCCTGCTCCAGAACTATGCAGACTGTACAGAATGAGACTAGCGTTTGACTGGCTACCACCAACCTGGAACCTGTGAACGTGGTCTCTATTCTGAAACCTGGCCGGAATTCATACGACCTGGTCAATATAGACCTATAAGATCATTACCATTTTTCCTGAGAGGACTGAAAAAACTGATAGAAAGGAAAATACGGGAGGCATCTCTGATAGACCGGCTTTCACATATAAACCAACATGCCTACCTAACACGAAAATCATGCCAGACGGCTTCGCACCAATTGGTGTCGAGGCTGGAGGACTATCTGGCGAAAGGAGGAATAGCACTATGCACTTCTCAGCTGGATACTCTCAATGCTCCAAAATCGAAAGGCTGGGACCAAATGTTCGAAAAACTCGCGCAGCTAGAAATTGCCAGGGGAACCTCACAGGGCGGGATATTACCAACTCTTCTGTGGGACAAGGTAGTAGACGAACTGCTGAAACCTTCAGCGATCAACAATCAGCGATACTACACCCGAAGTAATGCGGACGACATAGTAGTCGTTCTGCAGGGAAAGCATGCCCAAATAACCTCTGAGGTAATGCAAAATGCACTGAGGGCCGTAGAGGAATGGTACAAAAGAGAAGAATTGAGGGCAAACCCCAGCAAAACCACACTCATTCTTTTCACATGCAACATAATTCTCGGAGACATGAAAGTTCCCCAATTAAAAAAAAAAAAACACTAGAAGTTGCTGATTATGTCAAATACTCAGGACTGTTCTTGGAAAAGAAACTAACCTGGAACATGCATCTGCAACATGTTGTCTACAAAACAAATCATCCGATCGAACGCCATAAACCCATACATCGCGATCATGAGACCCATATTCAAATTCGGCTCACTACTGAGGTGGCCCAAACTGAAACAGGCAGGCAAAAATTAACCTTGGTGAACTTCAGATGCTCGCCTGTCTGTATATCATGAGCATTATGAACAGCACACAGACCGCTGCCATGGAAATAATCCCTTTCATGGTAGAGGCGAGGCTAAGTGCATACAAAAAATCATTCAGAACACAGCTCAAGTGGGACGAATGGGACTCTGGAGTAAAATCACTATCATCTGGAAACATAATATGGTACACAGATAGCTCAAAAGCAGAGGTAGGCAATAACACCACAGTATTCCAAGCTGAGACACATGCAATGTGGACATGTTTTATTCAGATGAATCTAGACAGTGCGTATAAAAGAAAACATTCTATCTGACAGCCAGAGGGCAATGAAGCTCTGAATTCGGTACAGAATAAGTCAAAGCAGGTTAGGGAATGGCTCCAGAGCCTTGATGAAAGGGCAAAACACTACAAGTTTTGATTATGTGGGTGCCCGTACATATGGAAACAGAAGGTAATGAAAAAGCAGACTTCAAGGCAACTGAATCAAAATTCACAGGTCTAGAACAAGTAAGTGTTTGGCATTATCTGAACTAACAAGCTGGGTGCCAGATGTAATGTCTTAGACAAAGATATATCTAAATGTTTGAGATGAATAAGTCAACAAAAATGAAGTCGTAGGTTTATAGAAGTTTCGGGAGGATTAATAGTTATTCATGGTACTAGTGTGTTATGTTGAAAATAAGTCACGCGAGAAAGAAAGATTTATACAGGCCGAGTGGTATAAATTCTCAAGTGACTCAGGAAACATAACACACGAGTAGCATACAAAGTTTTATCCAACAAGTGGAAGGAATACTACTAATAAGAAACAATCGTGTAAAATAATATAACACCAATGAAATAAAGTAACGGTCATGTATAAATATGGTAAATATTCATGTACACATATATACATAAATATGAACGTGTTATTTGATAGTTTACTGGTCTGAAATGACATTCATAACTGTTAAATTAATTAAATTGAATATTAGTAATGTTAGTTAGGTCTTAGGTTGAGGCAATGTTGACAATTTTTATTGAAATGAAAGATGCGGTGAAATGGAGCGAATTATAAATTAATTTTTCAAAGTAGAATATATAAGCGAATCTGACCAATATCCAAGATTTAAAATCCACTAAACTATAATCGAGTTCCTAAATTGTAGATAGTGATTCATAGCTCGTACGGTTCATAATTCAGCTAAGTACTGGGGTTTAATATCAAGTTATACTTTGCCAGTTTCTTACATCTTCTCCGCACTTCCAAATCCCGTAAAAACTTGACGATGAGTCACTATCTACAATTCAGGAACTCGACTAGTTTCTCCGTAATTCTAGGCAAATCCAGTATTGATATGATAAATGTAGGTAGTTGAAAACCACCATAAATAATAACTGTCTTCGGTTCACTTCCTTATTATTAATAGTAGGTACATGGAAAGATCTTACTAGCTTTCAGTTATAGTTCGAGAGCTGCCGTGAAAACGACTTCCTCATAAGTTACCAAAGGTTTGAATTGGACGTCAGTTCTACTTTAGATTGTAATTATGAAACAGCCCGTGTTCCGGGTGTAAGCGGTCCCTTTATGAGATTTTTAATAAAAAAAAATATTAAAAATTGCTCAAAACCACCCAATTATTACAACAATAAATGTTTTGGGAAAATGGTGTGAGATCTTAAATAAATTCAATTAGTCATTGTCTGCCGTTCGGAATGGTCGCTATTTTGGAGCAGACACTGTCAAATATATCAAAAAAACGCCGACAGTTTTTTCACTGGTTACCACCGTTACTTTTGTGTCAAAGTTTTACCTAATATCTTACTAAACAAAGTTTGACAAGAAAACTTTGGCAGACGGTCGCATTCAACGGGCAGACAACCTTGGTTGATATACAGCCCCCTCCCTTTTTAACTTTTAAGCGGTTCGACGTACAAACATGGGATAAAAACCGTTTTGAATGGTATCACCAATACTTTTCAATACATGTGGATTGCTCGACAGATGGCGCAGGGGACAAATCAACTTAAAATTTTCAAATGAAATGGGCGGTCAACTGACACATCATTGAAAAGATAATCCGATTCTCTTTTTATCCATCCAAATAATTTTGAATTTGGTTATTATTTTTGTTGGAATATGCATTCGAAATGTCAAGTATAAGTGTGGAACAATGGAACAGCAATTACTTTGAATACCCGTACAACTTTTTGAGAGGAGATATATTGCAATTACTCAATAGATGACGCTGGGAGCACTTCAATTTGAGAATTTCTAGAGGCATGAAAGGCATGAAAAGATAATTGAATTACCTTTTCATCGGTGCATCGCTCCCCATGCCATTTAATAAATTTAAAACAAGCTTGTGAGTAATACCTATAGAGCGAAAAAATCATATGAAAAGTGAACTATTGAATATTTATTTAATTTTGAACATCCAAAATAGAAGACCAAAATAAAAAAATTGATCCAAAAATAACACACACTGAAAATCTATGTAGTAAGTAATAGGAATAAATGAATAATATCATGAACATGAAAATGAAAATTCGAACCTGATGTACTATTCATCTTCATCACTACTTGCGTAGAATATATCATCTTCATCTATGTCCGGAGCTGGGACTTTGCAAATTTCTTCGAGTGTAGAAGGAGTTTGTGGTCCAATAAACCATTCCAGTTCGTATCTTCCATCAACTAAAAGCCAGACATATTTTTCAGGACTATAAAAATGATTCCAGATGGCGCAAACTTGATTAAACCTTTTTATTTTGTTAATTAGTACCTTTCGACAAGGGGCATCAAGCTTCCATCAAAATTCTTAACTTTATCTAATGGATTTCTTCCTTGAGACACAACGACGCCCAACGCCTCCTACGTGACGATCATCGGTATCGCTTTACAAACAGTCCACAGAAACACACTACATTGTTGCTGCCTATTAGACATGACATTGTATGTTGATTTAATTTATTTTTGAAATCAATCCGACTGTTCCATGGTTCTTTTGCTCAAGGAACTCTTTATTCCCGAAATTATTATCATTATATTACGTTTACTTTTATACAATGTGGCTTTTTATAGTCCCCTCTATTAATTTGGTATTACCTATACTTCTTTTTGATATCAAAAATATTATAATTGCTCGACAGATGGCCATTTTAAAATGGCATGGGGGTCAAGTGATATAACGATAAAAAGTTAATTTAATTCTCTTTTCAATCATTTAAATTTCTTCGAATTTTTTCCATACGTTTTTTCACAATTTCTATTTCGACGCCAATGGAAATTTTCAAAATGAAGTGTACCCAGCGATTGATTGTCGAGTAATTGCAATTTATCTCCACTCAAAAAGTATTTCTGTTCCATTGTTCTACATTGTTCAAATTTACTGAGGTTAGAGTACCGCACTTATACTTGATATTTAAGGTTGTTTGCCCGTTGAATGCGACCATCTGCCAAAGTTTTCTTTTCAAACTTTGTTTAGTAACATATTAGGTAAAACTTTGACCCAAAAATAACCGTGGTAACCGGTGAGGAAAATGACGGCGTTTTTTTGATATATTTGACAGCGTCTGCTCCAAACTAGCGACCATTCCGAACGGCAGACGCTGACGATTTGAATTTAATTAAGATCATTTTCCCAAAACATTTATTGTGGTAATAATTGGGTGGTTTTGAGCAATTTTTAATATTTTTTTTTATTAAAAATCTAATGAAGCGACCACTCACACCCGGCAGACGGGCGGTTTCATAATTACAATCTAAAGTAGAACTGACGTGCCAATTCAAACCTTTGGTAACTTATGAGGAAGTCGTTTTCACGGCAGTTTTAGGGCAATGTGCAGAAAGAATCCTCAGTTCAGAAAACACCAAGAAACAACAAGAAACTTCCAATTCCTCCCACAAGCTGAATTCAACTGCTTTCACTAGTTTTGGTGTCCTATTGCTCGTATAATAATTTCATTCGCTGTGTTCGTATTTTTTGTTTCAACATATGAACCACGTCTCCGCTAAAAGTGATACAACTAGTATCATGAATTATTTGCTAGTCTTCACACAAATTGAAATAAATCTTACTCACCATGGATGAGGATCTTTAACTTTTTTCGTGAAGTTTTGATAAGAAATTAATTCAGTTGTGTTTTTTTTGGCAAACGTCAACCTGACATTCAATTACTTGATGGCCCAATGAAGTTTTTTTTACATGGAATTGAATTGATATTATTATGATGTTACAAATCTAAATATCCTGGAAACCTATAATTCAGTTGGATATTTGGAAATGAATTCCTGAAACCATTCTCTACATCAGTACGTTTTATTATAATTGGAATAACTAGCCGATGAGTGTAGGAAAAATTAGAGTTACACAGTAGAGAATAATTAGAAATAAATTGAGTTAGCGATTAGATTCAAGTCCTCAGACTACCTACTTCTACAACGTATCAAGGCAGGCACTGACTTGTAACTGAACTTTGTAATGTATTGTAAAGCTTCGTACAGACCTGAACATTATGACGAACTGCAAACAGAACAACGAATCGAACGGCGAACATAACACTAATTTGGACGGGGCTACGAACGCGTTTGCAAACAATTCCGCAAATCATTGCCGTTCGGCGAACGGTTCGCCGCGTTTCCATCACTTGTCGATTTTTTCACCGACATCGAAGAAAATGCTCGCGAATGCGCACTACTGGAACAATTCTGGGGACAACTCAAACGTTCCGTTTGTTGTTAGGCTCGTTGAAATCGAATACGTCCATTCGCCGTTCTGTTTGACGTTCGGTTCGTTGTTCTGTTTGTTGTTCGGCGAAATGTTCAGTTCTGTACGAAGCTTAATGTAACACGAGCATTGGATAGTTAGTGTCGGTAAACGAGCGTGAAGCGAACGCGGACGGCGAGCGACGAACAGAGCATCAGTGCTCCACTTGATTGTCGGTGTTTCATCGAATTCCTTTGATTGTTCCATTGAAGTCTGTACACATCGCGACCTGTTCGTTTGGAACCAAAACAGACCGCCTGAATAGTGGAGCCCTGTTGAGCCAAGCATTCAAAATGAGTATTCGCGGCGTCTAGAAAACGACCTTTGTAATGTAATGCTTGCCTTGAGCATAACATTACAAAGATCGTCTCAAGTCAGTGCCCGCCTTTAGAGTTGGGTAATCGAATTGTCGCGCATTGCTTTCTTTACAAGTTGAAAGGGAAAAGGCTATGTCTTTCCTGGTTCGCACAAGTATCTTGGAGACTTCTGAAGGTTGCTCGAAAAAAATTATGGTTGATTATCAACCCGTTTATGAACGAATCATAACTGTTGAGTACTCCTGTAGCCTCGTACTCTAATTACGATATGTTCTCGAGATCACTGATTATTGGATACAGTGAATAACCTTCTTCATGAACTTAGGTTGAGGTTCACGAACTGTATGGGTTTTTTCTATTTCAGGTATCCTGGATACGACACAGGGATCTACATCTGCTAACGGTTGGTCGATCCACATACACCTCCGATCAGAGATTCATCAGCATCCACAATCCAATGACGGAGGATTGGACGCTGCAAGTGCGATATCCACAACGGAGGGATAGCGGTATCTATGAATGTCAAGTGGGAACGACACCACCTATTGGCACAACAATGACATTGTCCGTTGTTGGTAAGTGATTAGGCATGAACAAATTGATAGATGGAGCAATGTGGTAGCAAATCATCATGAGAATGAATCGGAAAAACCAAGCTTTTTACATTTTTATATCACTTATATCAGAAACAATAATATTCTACAAGTTCGTCCTATATGACGTCACCAAACGCCTCACTATGGACGTAATATTGTGGTACTATAGTAATATTGTAAGTATATTAATAATAATAACTGGTACGAAAGCATAGAAAGTTTCATTTATAAATCCCATTGGTGAGTACATACTGTGCTTGATAAGATATTTGGTAAATATTCCGGGAAGTTTTTTATAATCAACAGGGTGGTTCGTGATGAAAGAGCCAACTCATGAGTAGTTTCCCAATTTAGCATACCAAAATTTCCAATAGACGAATATTTTACATCGCTTCGTTACTGAGATGCAGGGGAATTCGAGTGGTAGGTACTCGGTGTGGCAGGAATGAAATGACGTAATTAATACAAGAAATAATTGGAATTTTTCCCCCTCGTCATGAAACAGACCAATCAGATAGCATTATTTTATCAAAAAATCATGATTGAATCTCAAAATCTGTTCAATCGTGGTTCAGTTTTCTTCGTGCCTATTGATTTTCGTTTTGTCTTCATATTTACAATAAAATTTTTTCAGGAAATAATCAAGATGTATAGCTAAAAAAAATTGTTAAACTATAAGAATGTTTTTGTATGATTGTGATTTTTGGCAAATAGTTTCATGGACAATAATTCAAAAATTAATTTTTATTTTACAATTTTTTATGCAAAATCATAACCGAAATGTTTTGATAGTAACACGGCACTTGAATCTCAACAACATCCACTATGAGTTTTCTGGTACCTCTCCAAAGCATTCAATTGTGTCTTCCACATTATACCTACTGTTGAGAAAAGTTGGAATACTGTGGTATTCAAAATGTCACTGTGAACTCGTTTCTTACATATCCTCTTCCGGAAAATTGAGGTTGAAACTGAAAATGGACAGAAACCTGCTCCTGTGCGCGACTGTGTAGCACAGGGTTCTCTCGTGGGTCCTTTACTGTTTTTGATCTTCTCCCCGCAGATGATAATATATCATTATACATAGACCGGCCGGTAATGACATATTTTTGGCAACGTTTTATCAATGAAGGTATGCTTTTTTGAAATTACGATTATTAGAGGTTTCCAACCATTCTCACCAAATATCAATTACTGCTCGCATACAGCGGCGATACCAAACAAAATTTAATATTTATTGAAATTTTATATATGTCCGATCGACTTTTCAATGTATGCAAGTTGGTTTTTCTGGCAGTTCAGACTGAAAAATCTACGAAAAGTAGGTTGCATACGATTATTCAACGTCTGCTCTCACAGCCTTATCATTAATATTGTATGGATCCCGAAAATGAATTTACATCCCCTTCTTTTATATAGAAAGCGCTGGAATTATTTTGAGAACATACAATTATTTTCGTTTGCATTTTTGTTTGCATATTCGCAAAATAATTGCAGTGACACGAGAGAAGAGTATGCAATTTATTTTTCGTGGTCCATGTAACACCAAAGTAAGCCTGTGATTGAATAATCGTTTTTGAATACCTACTTCATTTTCTACGTATCTACTTCATAATTTCGGGGCATTCTACAAGAGGAGTATGCTTTTTATAGTTCGTTCAGCACGACCCGCCGGTGAGTGTGAAAATGTAACGAGTGCAAGAAAAACACTTTCCAACAAGATATGTACACTATTTTTTATACGACCATGATTATTAAACTGATGTGAATTATAAGTGTTTCAATATGAAGTCTGAGTAGGTGATCATATCATACTTCTGGTCATATTCAATCACAAAAAATAGTACCAAAATATTACTAGAGCATACTTCCGAGTGATATTATATATATATAACAATACTATCGCCGCGTTAGGTCTGTGGATATAAGCTGAGACTGTTTGAGCATGACAAGCAGACAGCAAATGCATTATGGTAGACCAAGGTAGCATGCGTGTATTCTTGCACCACCCTCAAGGATTGATGTAGATCCCTCTCGTTACAGGTCATCCATGTAAAATAGATGAGTGACCTTGTTATTATAATTATTACTAATAAGTGGACAAGAAAAATACAAATCATTTTCATTGCTTATTTGAAGTTGGAAGTTGGAATTATAATCCACTGTATAGCTAATATTTCCCCACAAATTAGGCAGCGACTCACAGTAAAAATCAGTCGCAGCGCGACCCGCGGGGAAACCAATAAACAATCCTCGGTAGCAAAGACACCATGGAGTGAACAGAGTTCAACAATTTTCGCCGTAGAGTATCAAATAAATGAAATAGGAAAATTAACAATATTGAACTACCCTTCTCTTCAAATATCCCCACCACGTGGAAAATATGAGGCAAACATCTTACAGAAAATAACTACTTCCCTGGCTACTACCACGACGGACATTGTATTACATCTGACAGATATTTGTGCAACGTTCTTTCAAGAAGACCCAGTTGCAATTGCTTATTGTAATTATACAGCAGATTATCCTTCATTTTGCTGAGGAAGACCACGTGCAGACGCGTTTCGTTCTTGCCGCTCGTCAGTGACAGGGTAGGTCGGACAACATTAGAGTCGTACTGCCCCAATGAATTATAATCAAAAAAATTATGTCAGTGTTGAGCTCAAAAAATTATAATTTAGCGATCGGACTAGGCATATGGAAATTTAATTTTTTGTGTGTAAAAAAATGTTTTTTTTTTATTTATCATTCATGGCATTTGAACACATACACAGGAAGGAACAATCTAATAGGTAAAAACCAAAAACCATAAGGTTTGCACGTCCTTAAAGGGTTGAAATAAGGGCCATATCTTGTAAAAGAATACTGGATACTGACGCATTTTTTTGATAATGGCAATCAACAGAATAAAATTTGATATCGTTAGGAATCCGAAAACTAATCCCATAAGCCGGTTATCTGTTAAGGTAAATTTTCTTGGCAATTTTTTTTCGTATGCCTAGCATACGTCCCATCGCCGAATTTTCATTGTTTGGGCTTAACACTGACATAATTTTCAGTAATTGAAATCCCCGAAGAGAGAAAATGAGTCAGCAAAATATATCATTATCTTTCGTGAATTGGGTAGTGATAAGAATCAGTTAACTGCATAATTAGCGAAATCTCGGAAAATATTACACAAAAGTTGTGGAAACGTTGTGGAAACGCACGAGAAACTGCTACAAAATGACAGACAAAACTCAACATGAAACGTTGTCAGTCTTACCAGCGTTGAACCGAGAATTGAGTAAAGAAATGGATTCAGTGGAGAGCACGAATTAAAATAATTCTAGTGAATTCTCATCGTTCTAAATGGTTTTAGAAGGTTGTTGTGTACAACCCCATATGAGGCTATTAGTGTATTACATTATGGTATAAATCATACCAAGAGTGGCTGCGAGTCATAATTCATTTTAATTAAAACTTTGGAGTATAAAATTATGTATGTGATACCCACACGATGCTCATATTAAATTTCATTCATGTTGGGAGCAATTAGTAGGTAGAGCTTGACACAAAGTGAATTGTAGCAAGGAGAAAATATAGATGGGTAATTTATAAAAGGACAACTATCTCACGAGATGGTGTTTTCATACTCCTTGATCTGAGCAATATGGATTCAAGTCGATTCAAATTCAGTCGTTTCCAACAGCAGACATGATAATTATATTAAGTAATTTGAACATCTGTGTGAAAAACATTAATGAATCTTCTATTACCTGCTACTACCCTAAACTTTACGAAAATTGTAAGGAAAAAGATTCGATTAATTTAAAGTGAAAGTCATGGGGTACTTTCAATTATACCAGAGTACAAATCAATACATTATCATTTGTTATGCCTTTCACATGTTCTGGTGAGATGCCCTATTTTCTACCACATATTCTGCTATATTCTGCTAATGATAGGCTATGAGGAAGGAATTGTTACACTATTAATGGAAGAAGCATAAACGTTGCAGCTTCCTTTTCCTTCCCACACAATTTATACATGTTATTCAGTACATTTCGAAGTGCGTAAGAAGTTGTATCTTCAGCTTTTTCATTCAAAACTTCGACCCTGATCGTCAGCATGATATGCTTGCAGACCGACCTACCATAGTGACCCCTACTCGGGACAGCTTCTGGCTTATTTGAAGCTAACGCTGACACTGTCTTCCTGTAGATAGATTGAGTTTTTATTCAATTCAGAGTGCATTGTTTAATGTTCCCGTTATGTCCGGAACAAGGTTATTGAGAGCAGGTTCTATTGATTCCATAGAAATTATAATATATATATACTTACTCTAGAATACCAATCCCCTCTTCGTGGGACACTGAAAAGTGTTGTAAAATTCCAAATATTTTCATCAATGCGCATGCCCATAACCGGTCTCCTAGCTTTGCAGCGTTGACAAATTTCGGAAAATTTTATCTTTGTAGTCGAGATTCTGTCGAAAATAATCTAACATTACTGTGAAGCCTACCCAAATTTCCTTTGACTTGTTGGGATCGTGCAACAGTGTTATATCAGTTTTCAATTGTCGCAGAGGAAGGAAGGTAGTTTGCCAGAGCCGGTTTGGGTTAGTTTGTTGGTTTAGGTGATTTGTGTCCATTGTGAAATTAACCTTAACGTTATTGTGTTTATTTAGATGTGCTTTTCTTATAACTGTTGTTTACTTCAATTATTCATCGGTAGTGTGTATGTTATTGGTTTTCGGGTTTTTCTGTAGTGAAATTTTAATTTTGACAATGTTGACGTGCTTGGTTCTATGGTGTGGAAATGAAGGAAATATTTATTCCTGGAATCGATTATTTTTAGTTGATGGCAAATCTAATAAATAACATAAATAGAGCAGAAATAACTCTCATCTTTGATAAAACTGAGAATATTAATCCTTTTTTTACGTTTGGCTTATATAAATCATTTTAAGCTTGACGAGAGCAAAAGGCATGGCATGGCATGGTGATGCAACAACTTCACTCACAAGCTAGCTTATGGATTAAGTTCACCGCCCATCTTATAGCCTGTGTTGTGAGTATGCTGTTGGCAACCATCCTGTAAAGGATCGCTTTTCTCATTATCGTCGTATGACCACGACATCTAAGGAAGTCGTGAACTAGAAGCCTCGAAACCAAGAAATTTTATATCAAATTATAGCAAATCTAGAAACTGAAAAAAAGAGACCATTGTTAATAGAGGAGAATGCATGACTGTGCGAAAGATGGTGGAATTTCAGTATTGAGACCTGCTAGTATCGTGAACCACGCATGTGAGAAAGTAATACGATTTCCTCAGTGAGGAACGGAAAATAGAGAGCGTCAATGTTCTAGCCAGCCTTGCCTGACCAGTGCTACGTCTACAGCCTGTCCATAAATTAACCCCCCCCCCTTTTGAACGGAGTGGAATTTTTCTTTAAAATTTTTTTATGGTTAAATAGTAGTTCATAAGCTACTTTTTGACAATGATGGAAAATTTTTATCTTTCAAAATGCCGACCAGGCGCCATATTGATATATTTTTTTAAATGGAATGGGCGTCGAGTGATACCTCATTCGATTCGTCTTTCAATTCTCTATTCGACAGTATAATTTCAAACGAAAATATTGGTCCAAAACCAAATGGTGGTACATTATTTTAGAACTCTCACAAGAGGATCCTTTCGAATAAATAGCTATTAAAGAGCTTTAGTACAATGACAAAATACTTTTTCATTTCTGCAAGAGCTTCTTGTCACTCAAAATGGCAGATGAGTGCCATATTAGAAAAAATTAAAATAAGTAGATATAAGTAGTGTTATACCTCGTTTTATTGAATCTCAGCAAATCTCAGAAATCATGATCCATATGCGAATCTGAGGGACATAGAGAACATTAAATTTGTGGATATCGAAAAATATTTTTTCATTTCAATAGAGCTCGTTTAAAGACATTTATTCAAAGAAATCGCGTTTAAAAGTTCTAACATAATGTGCCGCCATTTTTTTTGGATGGATATTTTTGTCTGAAAATTTGCAGTCGTATGAAAAATCAAAAGACAATTCGAATGAGGTATGACTCGACTCCTCATGCCTTTTGAAAAAATCTTTCAAAATGGCGCCTGGCCGCCAGTTTGAAGGGTAGACATTTTTTATTACTGTCAAAAAGTAGCTCACAACATACCATTTCACAAAAAAAAAATAAAAAAAAGTTCCGCTCCGTTAAAAAGTTAACAGGGGGAGTTACTTTATAGACATATTCACCTGAGTTTTCGGAAGTACCTAAGGAAGCGCCTGGTAGTTTGATACGTTCTGTTCACATTCCTCTTCCAGATGACAGAAATAATATGAAATACAACAATAGTTATTTATTATACAAGGGGAAAACGTATTTGATTTTAGCTCGAAGTTGTGTAAACCAAAAGCTGAAATCTATCATTTTTTCCGTGTATGATACACTATTTTTTCTGTGATAGAAAAAAGTCCGCAGCCCTCGTATCTTCTTTATATTTCATATTAAAAAAATGTTGAATACATAATACATAAGCTGTAGGGTTTCATTCAATTTCGTCACTGGTTTTAGTTCAATTTATACAGAGTACCTCAAAAAATCGAGTTGGATGTTTATTTTTTGAATAGAACACAAAAATAAACTTTTAAGTCGTTCCGCTTTTTTGGTACACTCTGTATAAAAACTTATTTATTTAATATTTTTGTTATGTGTAAAATAAAAAAGTTGCGTAGGGGGGGCGACAAACTTTTGGTCCTCACTGTTTACGAGACTATGGTAAAATTGCAAAAAAAAAGATTTTTGTAGAACACAACTAATCACAACCATGAAATTTGAAGTTAATAATGTTGGTCTCGAATGATCGTGCCGTGTACGCGAATACAATATTTTTTTAGCACAAAATACATTTGATTAATCGCCATTCATGCTTTTTGAATGATCAAATTGGGAAAATACTTCGAAATGAATGTCTCAGTAAACAAGGTAATGAACTTGAAATGAAAGACTACATGCACAGTTCAGAAGTAAATAGCAATCCCCCTATTATTTTATGAATAGTTAAATATTTTTTAACCAAATTTAGCACACTTCTGATACCATGAATGCTACTTTTTATGATACCTGTCTTTTTCATAACGTCATCAGCACAAGCATGACGTCATTTGTGGTGAACAAAATAAATTGGGAGATAGGTTACGTGGCACCTTGTTTGAAAGGTATTTCGATACTGTATCCAACATTGCATACATTTTCAGTTTTTGCCCATATTTAGGGGAGATTTATATTTTGAAATTATTTATCCCATACGTCTAGCTTCTTAGCGTATGCAGTGTTTTTGTTCACTTTGAAACTTCAGAAGTAATAAATTTGACCTGTGTGTTTCTCATATTATACTATAAGATGAAAAATATTTTGATTTTGGTTGTTATGTAACATTGCACATAATAACAAAAATAGCGATGTCATTCAGTTTTCACACGAAAGATTATTTCCATACAGTACATTTAGTAATTTTTAAAAGCAATAAATATGAACTGCTGTTGATTTTAGCAAAGGACTTGAATGAAAATTTCGCAAAAGACGAATTAATGTCAAGAATTTCTCTTCAAAGGACTAGGCACACATAAAAGAGAGATTCTAGGTATCAAAAAAATTTGCTGAAATTTTATTATGTTACACCGAAGATATATTAGATTAATAATTTCATACTATGCGACCACGATAACAATCGCATTAGTTGATATACTGAGTGTAATATAAAACAAAGGGGTTTCCAGGTATCGATTTAATTTTCTAAAATCTTGTTATTTCATACCTGCGGTATATGAGATCAATTAATCAATGCATTCTACGCGACCACGATAGCACGTGCATAAGTTGATATACAGAGTGTGATAGAAAAATATAAGGGGGTTTCTAGACATCGTTGGAATTTGCTAGGTATCGATAGAATTTGTTGATTTGAGTTTGTTACATCTAACGTATATAAGATTTACAATTGACATTTGAATGCCCCATACAACATTTGATATCTCATGTAATAAATGTTTGTTACTTCATATAAAATTATTTGCGAGCATTCAATTCTAATCTAATTATACAGTTACGGACATATATAAAACATTTCCCAAACCTTCGTATTGATACTAATTTTAGCTATATTACCTCCTATTTCCATTACTTGCACAAATCTGTTGTTACAGGCCAAACATATTTTGGAATCTGGAGTAATTATTCACTCCAAATCGTTTTATGAAACAGTAGGAATTGATTGCAGATTTTTTGCACGATCATAGATCAGCTCCCTGATTGGAGGTATCCAGTAAATATATTTCATTGAATCTGTGGACTATGATTTCAAACCGGATTACCTTAATGAGAATGAAGAAATAAAATGAATTTTACCAAATCAACTATTTCAATTTTGAGTAAATGAATATTGGGAAGTGAGTACTTTTTCACATTGTTGCATATAGGTATGATTTTTGGCTTCACCATCAGACTTGCCTTATACTTATTTTTTCTTCATGTTGCATTTCATTAATACATTTCTTGAAAATTGATTAAATTAAAATTGTACCAGTCAATTGAGGTATACATATTTATTTTGTATGTGAATCCTGCCATATTTATTCAATTGGACATATACAGGGTGATTCCTTAATTGATTTTTTTTCAACTGTGTATAGAACTAGTTGAAATGAACAAATTTTTTAAATTACTTTCTCCAAAGAATTGAAAAATAACTAAACGTGTCCAATACGGTCCTGTCTAACTTAAATAAGGTGTTCAAAGTTGTCACCATTAACTTCAATACAACGATTTCCTCTATGCGAGCAAAAATCTAAACATAAACAGGCTAGATACGTCTATTTTTTCTGAAAAAAGGTTATTTGAAAGTCATTTCTTTATCGAGCTCTATACACATTTCAAAAAAAGTATCAACTCAGAAACCAATCTGTATATTGGAATTCTATTTCGATTCTATTTTCAAGCGTATTATTCATTAAACTGAATTGTTCAATATTTATTTTCTAATCACAATGGACAACTACCACTAAAAAGCATTCCTTTATTCTGTCAATTTTGCTCTAGTATGATCTCAATAGTCGCATTACAAGTCATTATATCAAAATCGCTTGATACACCATGTTTATCAACTGAGGCAATTGGTATCGTGATTGCATAGAATGTAATCGTGAATTTAATATACAACAGGTGTAACATATTAGGTTGAATCAGCAAATTATATCTATATCTAGAAACCCTGTTATATTTTTCATGACACTCTGTATATCAACTAACGCAAGCACCATCGTGGTGGCGTAGAATGCATTTCTTAACCTGATAAACCTTAGGTATAATATACTAAGATTTTATCTAATTCTATCGATGTCTAGAAACCTACATATATTTTCTAATACACCCTGTATATCAATTAATGCAATTGCTATCATGGTCGCGTAGAATGCGTTCAATCTTATATACCTTTGGTATAACATATCAAATTCTGTCGAAACCTAGATATCTCCTTATATTTAGATACCTAGAAACCCCCCTTATATGTGTGCCTAGTCCTTTTAGGTTAAAAGAATTAAATGATAACACACAAATTATTTCTATTGGATAAATATTGCTTCAAATTTCAGTGGATGAGAAAAACCATAGAGAAACTAAAAATAAAGAGAGTAGTCAAACCTGCAGTAAAAGTTGGCAACACGTTCAACAGTGGCGACCTACCTCTCAACTGGCCGAACGTGGCCGAACTAAGTTAGTACGGTTGGTAAAACAGATTTTTCCTCAATAATACCGATTGAGACAAGGTGGATTTTTTAATTGTGTCCATTCATATAGCTGATAAGGTATATTATTTTATAATTTATCAATTTGCTATTCCTGTTTTTCATATGAATGGTTTGTATCACATGAAATACAGGAGTGGCAAATTGATCACTTATAAAATATATACAGTAATCGATTCGTAGAACCTGTTAGTTAGTTTGAGGTTAAAATAAAAGAGTTCCAAAATAAATCTTTATTTTATTTATTAGGACAAAGTAGAACGAATATGTATAACAAATACTCCAGTTGAATAATCTGTAAACTATGTGGGTACTTGGGTAGTTACCAATGTTACCATAGACAAGAGTTATATGTAGTTACTTCCTCAAATGGTGATAGGAAATGGAAACTGAAGGATGGAAGTAAGTATCGGTTTGTGACAAATTTTCTGCAACTGAAGGATGGAAATAAGTATCAGTTTGTTGAAGAAAATTTCCAGGAATTTCAGCATCATCATCATCATCAAACATTCCATTTTCGTCGTTGGGTTCACATTTAAAGTTCATTATTTGTACTATTAATTTGTCGATGACAATAACATTAAAAGAATAATTCTGAAATTACTGCGTGGTTTGTCTTTGTCATAATAAAAAATACATATACCTAAGTATAAACAATATACTTATGTTTTCTGACAAATGTCGAAATGGAAAAGTATCATGTCATTCTGTCATTCATGTCATCAGCTGTCAGTCGACTGCGGGCAGCGCCTCCATGCGCAACTGGCCTGCGCAAAAACTTGGTGGTCAAGTTCGCTATTGTTTCAGTCTCTTAATTTTTAATTTGTCTATGAGAAAAACCATTGCAGCTACCTTGATTATCTATGTAAAGCATCGTGTGGTGCTCCCGAAGACTGCAGACGTCCTCTTGAAGCCTGTCTCTGCTTGAAATCCATAAAACCGTTTTTGAGTCATTGACTATTTTACACCAATAAGCGTCCCAAATATGGTTTTTATTGATTGTTTTATTTTTGAAAATGCCGTATTTATTTTCCTATTATATTATATTCAAAATAGTTTCGATGTTTCACATCTGTCACGCCCATCGCGACGATGTACGAAATATGCCAATATTGAATTGCGACAAAGTTTATCAATTATTCCGTATCTCAATTAGTGATGATTCACTAGTTCGGGTCTGCTTCGGATCGAATCTTATCGCCGAAGATTATTTCGCAGGAAGGCAAACGTGATATTGTACATGTACACTAGCTGTGCAGCATTGTTCGTTTCATGTGCAGTTCGTTAGATTGCATCGAGAAAAACAAGTTTTCATCAAAATAACTTATATATAATAAGATACGGTATGTACAACATTTGTTTCTCACAGTAATATATCTATGAAAATGGTTATTTGTTACCATATTTTATGACAATAATCTTAATATACCTCTTATGTGATTCCCCCACATCGTATATGGTGCAACTGACACAAAAATCAATCATTGAAAACCATAATAGAGAATAATATAATGCATATTTCTTTGGAATCCGCATTATCATGAAATTAAGTAATAACCAAGAAGTGTAATTAATTATAAATGTTGTACATGACAGCCAGAGTGAAGAAAAAACAACGGGAAATATTCAACAAAAAAATTAAAGGTAGGTACTTCCAACATAATATACCTTGTCAGTAAAACGAATATTGTAAAATAGAGCAGTGACTATTAAACAAATAATCTCTGTGAATGAGGAATTATGAATAGAAGGAATTTCCAAAACAGGGAAATCCATAGTTTTGAAGTGATACACCATGAAGGAGAAAAAGAGTATGGTTATTAGTTAAGGATCATATTAGAGAGAATATTGAATAAATACTGAAACAAAACACAAACATAGATGGTGCAAAAAGCGGAAATAAAAGAAATGGAAACTTAAACGAACAACCAATGCTGTAAACTTGGTATAAATCTTGAATTTTGAGATGTCTATTCGGCTTCATTCCAGTGTCAATCGATTTTTTGAAAAATATTTTTGTGATCATCTTCCTTGCTCTCAGAAGCTATTTTACAGCCAGAAACAATAATAATAATGATAATGCATTTTCAAATTTAATTTCAACCATCTTCCAATAGTTGGAGTCATACTTTAAAATTGGCACACATGACAAGGCCCAAGGAAAATACAAGAATTTCATAATATCAATAAAATAATAGAAACGTAAACATGAGAATATTTGAATATAATTTTCACCCACTTCCAATCGTCCGAATAATCTAAAATTTCACATATCACATATCAAGATTCAAGGATCGACGACAATACAAAAATTTCATAATAATAATGTAATTGAGAATTTTTAAATTCAATTCCAATTATCTAAATGATCCGAAATTAGTCACACAGATCAAGGACCAATGGCCATATAATAATTCAATAATAATGATGTTATAATAATAATATAATTATAATGATAATAATGATAATAATAATTATAATAATAGAAGGCTCCGCACGCTGTACCAAAAACATTCTGTTGAAATGGTGGTTCTGATTATAGGGGTCCTTGGTGGAATGATAGACACGCTACTCTCTAATCTGAAAATCATACCGGCTTGCCGTTATGCGGCACAAATTTTAGCTGCACGAATGCAGAAGGGTGTCATCCTTGGTTCACTCCGTCTGCTCAGGGCACCTGATTCTCGGACCCTGTAGTTGCTCACCCCACGGACGTGGGGAGTGGCTATCTGGGTAAATGTCACCAGCGCGCCTTCCGGTTGTGTCGGAGCTCCGGAGACAGGGCCCGACTGGTATAATCCAACCAGATAAAAACAAAAATAATAATAATAATAGACGAGACACTGGTGTTGTCTTATGCTCCGAAAGATATTGAGTCCGTTGTGGAGAATGAGAAGTGTGGAAAATATTGGAAATACTCATTCCCCACCCTCAGGCAAATACAAGCCAATAAGCCAGATCGATCATCAAAGTAAGACGATTTTCGTCATGGAGTTTCCGGCTCCTGGCAAAACAAACATCGTCCGAAAAGAGGAGGAGAAACAGACTAAATATTGAGACTTATATACTCTTTGAACTCCGCAGGCTCTACTGGTCTAAGAGCCGAAGAGAGGTCGACCTTCACCTTTCTGGTTAACGGATGAAACATACTTCTTATGATGTTTCATAAATGCACGAATACGCCTAAAACGGGTTGCCTATCAAAATGTGGTCCAGACTATATACAGTGAGCTTCAAAAACTTTTTTATTATCGATTTGTCAGAAAATTTTATTCGTCATAAAAATTAGTGCATTGCGGAATACTTGCATTAAAGTTGACAAAACAAAAATAAAAATTGTGGTCAAGTGTAAAATTCCCCTTATTATTGACATCATCAAAAAGTTCATTCAAGGAGTTTTTTCAGAATTGAAAACAATATTCAAATTTGGTATCACAGCCAGCGTAGTTTACTCTTGATCAAAATTCAATTTTTTGTTCCCCCCCGTACACCGTTTGGAAATTTGAAATTTTGACATCTTCAATACAGATATTTTCCAATGCACTAATTTTTATGAAGAGTAAAATTTTCTAACAAATCGATAATAAAAAAGTTTTCCATGTGGTGCAAATTTTTGAAAGTCACTGTATATAGTCTGGACCACATTTTGATAGGCAACCCATTTTAGGCGTATCCGTATATTGATGAAACTTCATAAGAAGTATATTACACCCGTTAAACAGTACGGTGAAGATCGACCTCTCTTCGAATCCTGTACTATACCCAAACCATTCTGTTAAAATGGTGGTTCTTATTATAGGTGTCCTTGATGGTACGATGGACACACTGCTCTAAAACTTAAAAATTATACCGGCTTGCCGTAATATGGCAGAAATCTTAGCGGGACAAATGCAGAAGGCCGTCATTCTTGGTTCACGGCGTCACTGCTCAGAGCACATGACTCTCAGAGCCAGTAATCACCCCACAGACGTGGGGAGTGGTTATCTGGGTAAACGATCCAGCTCGCCCTCCGGATGTATAGGGGCTTCCGAGACAGGGCCTGACTGGAACATCCTTTTAGATAATTATAATAATAGGGTTGATGTGAAATTTTTTAATGTGAAATATTTATGTTTTGATAATAATAATGGTAAGAATTTTCAAAAGCAATTTTCACCCTTTTCAAATCTTCTGAAATTTGGCACACATGTCAGGGATCGATTGCAATACAAGAATTGCATATAATACAAGCGCTGTAGCTATAATGTTACTTCAACAATAAAATCCAATGGAAATAATTTTTGGTGCACAGGCAGTTTTTGAAGAGTACTTGAAAAAAACTGTTCCGCTCGCCAGAACCTATGGAAAGTTGAGAAAATCCCCGGTAAAGCTCGGTAAAGCTCAGAAAAGGGTTGGAAATTTCTATATAATGTATAGAAAAAAACTTGTAGAACGTGAAAATCTCAAAAAAAAGCTAATCAAATGTTTTTTTCGAAAATTGCTTCCTTTAAGAGATAATGAGCTACAGATATTTTCATATTTCCGCGCGAACTTAGGATGTCATAAGATTTACCCCGACACTCGACTTAAATCTATGCATCTCCCTTGTTTTTGGTCAAAAATTCATAAGCTAAATGGGATTTTAAAGAAAAATCCTTCAGCAATTATCATTTATAACTGGCGGATGTCGGTAGAAGTATGGTTGTATTTGATATTCGAAAGTGAAATGATGATCTTTGATAAATTCAATAAACAATGTATTTCACTAATTCATTACGTTTTCCTCTTTGTATGAAGATTCAGTAGGTCAAATTAAAGCAAATCAGATATAACATTCATTTCCATTTTCTATTGGGCCCGAATAAATCGAATTTTTCTGTACCCTCTGTTTTTTAGTTCGTGAAATTTCCGGGAAAAATAGAAAATGATCAATGAAAACTTTGTTATCAGAGGTTTTGGCCTTGGCAATGAAACGACCAGTACGCTTTTTCAGAAATCTCCACTTTGAGTTTCTTAGGTCGATTGTGAAATGAAAAATGGACAAGCTTAAAAAACAAGTACAGAAAACTTTGATTGAAAAATAATTGAGAATGATTGTTATATCTGGTTTGTTCCAATTTGACCTACAAACTTGGCTTGTTGAGCTAATTCCCTAGGAAAACGTAAAAATTGTTAAAATTACATGGTTTATTTATCAAAATAATTTCACCTTCAAATATCAAATACAACCACTTCTTCCGACACTAGCCAGCTCTTATGAAGGATTTTCCTTATGAAACACCGATAAGTTTATGAATTTTCGACCACAAACAAGGGAGATACAGAGATTTTAGTCGGTGTTCACGTGCCGAACATTTTTTTTCAAGTTCTCCTCAAGAACTGCCTGTGTACTAAGAATGATTTCTATTGGATTAAGTTTGAAGTTAAAACCCCTGGAAAATAATAATATAATTGTGATAAAAATAATGATATGATTTTTCAAATTCCCATTTCACACACTTTCGTCGAATTATATATATGTATCTATATGAGTCTCTTCTGAAAAAACTCGAATTTTCCCAAGATTTTTTTTATTAAAGAACTGAGAAATCTAATTCTTTGCGAAAGAGCATATTATTGAAGCCGTTGGAACAGTTCTTACAGGTTTTTGGGGAACTTTTGTTGGAATTGAGAAATGTGACAGTTGTCACAATTAGTGATTCTTTTGGTCTGCAGTGGTCTGATAGGTATACAAGGCAAACTTTGAATGTTCCATGAACTTTTCAACCCGTTGGTTGAAAAAGAAAATTTGTATTTTTTTTAACCATTTGGTCGAACACTGACTAACTTAAGTCTGAAATAACCATTTCCATTTACTGGTCAATAATATTTCGTTTTACATGTTCTTTGAATTCTTAAATTTCAGAATTGTTACTACCCACTTGAAAACTACTGCTAATGGTAGCTTCTGATCGAAAAAAGTCATGTACGAAATCTTGAGAGAGTTCCATATTGGTTTCTTGAATCATTCAGAAATAGTTATTGATATACTCATCACTGAAATAACGTTTTTGAAACGTGTTGTATAATATACTATTGAAGAGGCATCATATACATTAAATATTTGTATAAGCATTATCATTAGAATTTTTCGCAGATGTCAGACAAAATACCGATTGGGATTGATTTGGGAACTACTTTCTCTTGCATCGCTGTATACAGAAAAGGAAGAGCTGAAATGATCCCTGATCAAAATGGGGATCGACTCATACCTTCTATAGTTTACTATGATCCTCAATCAGGAACGGCACACGTAGGAAAAAATGCGGACAAATTGTCACCCAAATGCCCCGGAAATTGTTTGAAAGGTAAGTTTCGAAGGTGATAATTATGAGTTCGTAATTCATTTGTGTGTTTCACCTATATTGAACCCAGACTTTCAATACAAATATTTGGATTATATATATTTTTTAATCCAATTGATAATGGTTTGTAAAAGAGTAATTTATTGAAACACTTCTCATTACTTATCAGCCATTCAAAATTTCAATACCTATTTGCTTTTTCAACTTTCTTCTACAAATTAATCCGTTTGTGTACTACTACTATGCTTCCAATTTCTACGTAGATTAATTTCAAGAAATATCAATATTAATTCACAAAGTCATCTGAATAAAAACATTTCTGTCCTTTCGATTAAACGAATATCTTCTTTGTAAAATGAAAGATTTTTTCATGTGGTACATCAACTAAAATTTGATTATTGGTTCAAATATAATTCCACATAATTGACATATAGGCAATTCGCATCACACTTGCATTCAAATAAATCATGTGTGTAACTATCTAGACCAATAATACATCGGTGATTCAAACTTTAATTTGGAGCTGCTGAGACCTACACCGCTAAATATGCATCAAACATATCATACAGGGTGTAAATTTGAAAATTTTCTTTCTTTATTATTTTTCTTTCAGTGAGGAAAAATCATGAATGAGGAGGAAATCAAGTGGGACATCAACAATTGAAATCCTCTTTCCAGAAATTAAGTTCCAGACGCTTATTTACACTGAGACATCAATTATTGTTGTTTATTTCATCATTTCAAACATTACTCATTATATGATTATCCTTTAGTTTCAACTCTCAAGTCTATAGGAAGACTGTTGACTGTTTGGTGTTTATTTTACTTCAACAATGATAACTCTCATATCACGGAAAAATATTCTCGAAAATAAAACAAATAGGATTAATGTATTCACCATTCTTTCAACTGTCTATTACTGTTCAGAGCATAATATATACCAATAGAAACCAACTACTGCCATATACGACCGTTAAATTATGCCTATTCGATGCTTGTCAAAGTTTTCTATAGGTGCTACTTTGCTATGCTCTTTAAAATAAATATCATAGCTGAAAATTATGTTTCGATTCAAATGATGTGCCAACGTTCCGGTTTCATATTTTTGCCGATCATCAACAAAGGCTAGTTTATCCACTTGAATCGAAAAGTCACTTCAGCTTTTGTTGGAAATTCTTAATATAAAAAGTTACAGAAATCGAAACATAATTTCTGTTATGATGAAGAAGTATACAAAACACACTAGATCCGTCGAAAAGTTTTATAAAAAAACTCACACACAAAAATGTATCTTCTTTATTTTGACCAAAACTTTATAACTACTTGCCTTATGACGTATAAAATCTTACCGTCTATCTAAATACACAACTTAATCAAAAACTTTATATTTCGAAATGAATATGTAAGACTGTTTAAGAAAACAGAATAATAAAATTGGTTTCTCCATTTCTCCAAATCCATGCAAAATAATAACATCCAAACCAAACGTCCATCTCTTTCTCTCTCTCTTTCTTTCTCTTTCTTTTTCTTTTTCTTTCTCTCTCTCTCTGTCTTTCTCTTTCTTTTTCTTTCTCTTTCTCTCTCTCTTTCTCTTTCTTTCCCTTTCTTTCTCTTTCTTTCTCTTTCTTTCTCTTTCTTTCTCTTTCTTTCTCTTTCTTTCTCTTTCTTTCTCTTTCTTTCTCTTTCTTTCTCTTTCTTTCTCTTTCTTTCTCTTTCTTTCTCTTTCTTTCTCTTTCTTTCTCTTTCTTTCTTTCTCTTTCTTTCTCTTTCTTTCTCTTTCTCTCTCTCTCTCTCTCTGTCTCCCTGGATAATTGGATTTCAAGGAAAAGTAAATGAAGAATTCTTTAGCTTGCTATCTGATATATTCTTCGATGACGATAAGGAGTACTTTATTCTGCATCCTCCCAGTCTCACTATGTGGGACTGCAGAACAGTGGACACGCATATGTCTATTTTGTTCTTCGCTAGATACGGTATGTGGATGCATCTTTATCTTTGCTGCGACTGGGCATATATCGCCGTATCGGCGTATATAACAGTGTTCGTGCTCGTGAACATAGGAAAGTCATACGTATATAGCGAATACAAAAGTGAGAACAAGCTAGACCCATGCGGCACTCTAAGGGAGCTGAATCCGATGATCTCAGAAAACATTCATTATTCTCCCTTTGTGCCAATCCATCTATCCGAGATTCCCTTAGATGACCACTGTTGTAGTGAAATTAAATAATTAGAAAGAGCACCGTTCTTCATGTGGAACGACATAGCCTGCTGCGTCAATTTCGAGGTGCATTATGAGAGAATCAATGGTCCCTTCAAGCATATTTTGAGTACAGATCACCTGCCAACATTAAGATGAGCATTGCATTTTACAAACTATGTTTTTTTTTATGTTCGATGCAACTTTATGAACTGTTTGCCAAAGCTTCGTTGACAAAATACCGTTCTTACTTTGTGGTTCAAATACATATTGTGGAGAAGACTGAGTTTTACTTGGCTTCATTGAAAAAAAATGAAGAAGTTAATAAATCTTTTATACAATTAAACCTATGATTTCCAATAAGTAATCTATTTTCTATCAACTTCCGATGAATACCCCAATACAGATACTCATTATACATATATTCATTCTGTTTTCATTATCATCATCAGTGTGCTTTGTGGCCTTGGTCGGTTTACCTTCGTGGAGGCGGTTCCTTTGGACGTTTTGCTCACAACTGCAGTGAGTATCTTCCGCTTGTATCTTGTCTTCTTCGAAGAGCGAAGAAGATGCTTACCGCAGTTGCGAGCAAAACGTCCAAAGAAACCGCCTCCACGGAGTTGAACCGATCACGCCCTCAGAGCCCGGAAACCGTACTACTTCATTCCACTTCCGGCCCTGAAAGCCTTCATTTGTGGGACCCATTTAAGATGGAAGCACCCTTTTTCAACCGATTGGAATGATTTCTTTTGTTTAGGTAGACATTCCAAAAGTCCACTAGGACACCAAATTTCATGAATAAATCTCCATTTCCAGAACCAACTAATCTTATTCTTCAAAGTCAAAAATCTAAAAAAATCACTAGCGATTTACAACACTGTGTTCAGGAGGTCTTGACAGATCACTGGTCATGCTATTTGAAAATTTTGAGTTGATGTATCCCCCCGCCCCCCTGTAATGCAATTTTCATTTTTTATTTCAAAAAGTAGTATCGGTGAAACCCTCGAAATGGTTTATTTTTTCATGTTTCTACGTCAAACAGTTCAAAAGTTAACAGGGAGGGGGACTATTAAAAGCGGCACTGTATAATTAAGAAGCATTGTTTTTTAAATAATTTAAGAGATGGCCATTGGAGTCTTATGGCTCTTGCATAATAATAATGATAATAATAACGGTTATTGAACAAAGCTCAGAAGAAAATGTTCCTATGTTTACAATTCAACCTTGGAATATATTCGCGAGTGTCGAGCATTTCTATAGATAAACACTAGAAACTGTAAGCGAAGCCAAGTTGGAGTTAGCGGCACTCTCTAATAATCCAGTAAGATTGGGTTTTGAGTATTTGAGTACCTAAAATGTGTTTTGTCGCACTTCACGGAGATGTTCTCGGATGATCCAAAAAAATTAATAATTTGGTAAATATGGAATTATTATACTGAAGCAGCAACCCATACCCTATTTGGACTATATGCAACAATTTTGAAGTAGTGTGACAGGTCCCACTTATACATGCCAAAAAAAACTTTGTTTTACTCCTGATGCCTCATTTTCCACTTACCCATAAAATCGGCATTCTCTTTACTAAATGTTGAAAATAATTGCTTATTCATATTCTGCATATATGAAGTGATATGAAGTGCAAACCTCAAGCTTGAAATCACATACTTAATTTTTTATGTAGGATGTGTATGAGCGATTATTTTCAACATTTTGCATATGGTCCAAAGAGGGTACTGATTCCTGCTCCAGTATAATTATTTCATATCAACTAAAATATTGATGACTTTTGGATGCTTAATATCGTAGAAGGGTTATGTGAAGTGAAACAAAACACATTTAAGGTACTCAGTACTCACATGTTATATTTGCATGAGGAAGTAGAAGTCTTCAGGAACGATGTGCATTTTTTCTTTTCCTTCTACCATAATGTTTAGCAAAGTTATGACAAATCTATTTTCGACCCTGCCTGAACTTGCAGTGGCGGGTTGCGCGAGCGTGAAATGTGACGTCGGCGTTAAACCACGTTTTCTGGTAAAACGAGCGTATTTCATACGGTATTAGTATTAGTAAATCATTCTTGTGGAAAATTGAATTATCTCTTAACCTATCGAAATCGTTTTTTGATAAATCTTATATTTTCTGAAATAACAACAAAAAAAATCATATTTTTTTTTTTAGGTTCCACCCCTGATTTTTTGGTAAACCATTTAAACACTCTGTCTGGGTGGGACCAACAAGGTTATTATCGTCACATTTACGTTAGTTCAGACAGTAAACCCGATTTGAGTATTGTAATGTAAAACTGGTACTACCAAGGATTGTATAGGTCCCAATTTATAATTACTTTGCTCCCGTAGTATTTGAAGATGGGCTGCACTATATCGTTTACTTCAACTGTACAAGTTATATAATAATTATTTACCTAACAAGTGCGGAAAGTAGTACTTTTCCGCACGCGACGGCAGTTGCACGAACGACGCGGAGCGGAGTTCGGGCAAGCCGTTAAGGGCGGAATAGTTATTTACCTAACAAGTGCGGAAAGTAGTACTTTTCCGCACGCGACGGCAGTTGCACGAACGACGCGAAGCGGAGTTCGGGCAAGCCGTTAAGGGCGGAAAAGACATTTTCCGTAAGAGTTAGGTACAATATTTTTCCTACGAGTGTTTTTGTCAATCTTATTTATGAAAAAACAAGGTTTTTAATAAACAAGTTTTCATAATAATGCTACAAAATGACTAATACGACAGAATAGTTACATAGATCATTTATTTAGTTGTAAATATCCTCATTTTCAAAAATACAAAAATCGTGCGGAAAAGTAAAAATCGTGCGGAAAAGTAAAAATCGTGCGGGAAAGTAACTTTTCCGCACGATTTTAAATCGTACGGAAAAGTACAACTTTCAAAACAAAAAATCGTGCGGAAAAGTTACTTTTCCGCACGCTCGTAGGAAAAAGACATTTTCCGTAAGAGTTAGGTACAATATTTTTCCTACGAGTGTTTTTGTCCATCTTATTTATAAAAAACCAAGGTTTTTAATCAACAAGTTTTCATAATAATGCTACAAAATGACTAATAAGACAGAATAGTTACATAGATCATTTAGTTAGTCCTAAATATCATCATTTTCAAAAATTCAAAAATCGTGCGGAAAAGTAAAAATCGTACGGAAAAGTACAGCTTTCAAAACGAAAAATCGTGTAGAAAAGGTAGAAAAATGAAATAAAGATATAAATATACACACAGTATAGGAAATAAAATGGAAAATTTATGATCAAAATATTAAATATAAACTAAAATATTAGAGTATAAAAATTTGGGATATAAATATTTAGTTTTCAGTTACAGTTAGTGTCAAATTTTTTTTCTTTTGATGTTTCATTTGATTAAATGTGTTATTATATGTAATTTCGAATGGAAGCGAGTTTAGAGTTTTGAGACCTAAGTAGTTTAAACTTCGATGTCCAACAGTTCAATTCAGTAGATAAAGGTGTATTCTGGGTGAACCTCGATCAATAACAGAAAATCATGCACTGTGTTCTCTCTACCGAAAAGAGTGGAAAATAAGTAGAATTTGGAAATTTGGAACATATGAATTACTTCGTATATAGATGTAGGAAAGAGCCACCCCTGAATGTCAGCATGTGTACAACAAGTATTTTCCTCCTCTTCTTATTCATCAAGCGTGGGGCCAGAGCTGGGGAATTGATATTGAGTTTTATTATCATCCTCAATACGAAAATGCAGCAATAAAAAATATTTGTAGAGCACTCCACAGCACAATATGGAAGTTGAAGGTAGTAAATAATAATTGCCTTGAATGAGCTGGCTTTCCGTGTATACCTTACACAATATTCTTCTGAGTACAAACTACATTCCTTCTGAACGATCTATCAATTGAAATACGTCAAAATATTTAATCTGTGAAAACCGTAATGAACTAAAAGTGTCAGACAGCGTGCACATTTGTAATGAGCGTGTTCTTCTGAAATTTTACAGGTGTGTTTCTACATGATAGACTGGTATAATTGGTCACATTTTTTCGTGTATATTGCAACTATCGTTATGTTGAAATTCTTCAATTTGACTTTCAACTCTGTAGATATGATTTCATTCATGGGACCATTTTGTAAGTGTATTTGTGCTTGGAACGAATATGGGTAAAGGATCGCCATGTCATGATTTCAATTCAGGACACCACCACTGTATGCTGTTTTCCGGAATACGATGGAGTTGAGATAGTTAGGTATTGCCCAAGTTTCAGTAGGTCTAGGTTATTCAGTAATGGATTATGGATAATTTTTAAGCTGCTCGCATTTTTGAAGCTATTCAAAATATTGTTACACTGAATCTTGAGAATATAATGTTCCTAAAGTTCATTAGAGCAGCTGAACAGAATGTTCAATAACTCAAAAATGTCCAGTTTCTCTGAAAATGTTTTGCTAAAACAGATATCGAATGAAATTTGTTGAACTGTCATCTGATTGAATACAACCAATCGAAACAACATTATACCAGAAACTGATCTAGGACTGTTTTCACTCTCGCGTTGCTATGGATATACATATTTTAATTTATTTCGATTTTGAAGTTTCAAATATTCATTATCGTCAAAATGTCAGTGATGTCACGATTTAACGAGAAGATTAATGAAATGTTCGTATCAAATATATCAAAACATACTGTTTAAAAAAACAATTTTATAGGAAAAGTATTTATGGATTTCGATTTTTGTTCGAAAATATGAATAGGATATTCATAAAATCTGTTGTGAAATCATCTGCGGCTGAAAGACAAACTTTAATCGCTATTTTCGATCGTTTAATGAATTTTCAATGAAAACTAGAGAAAATTAAAAAAATCAACTATCTGAATGAAAATGCGAATTTTCACTCTCAGATATTTCCTTTTCAGTTAGAGTCTTTTCATAGTATTTTTCAGATATAGTTCAATGTCCAGCGTGGCTTTAGCCGGGGAAGTAGTTGTTTTCCGTTAGATATTACAAACAAATCACATTTTTCATTTTTCAATTTTCATGGACAATGGTCCCCTTTTCAGCATTTATGGACTTTTGTAATGTTAAAAATGTTCTATCCGAATAACCCTCGAACATTGATATATATATATATATACAGGGTGACCCAGGCTTAAACCGCCAAACGTTCAGTATCGGTTTTTTAGGTGAAAATAAGAGTTTTTCTTCATATAAGCATGTGTCCCAACTTGCTTCGTTTGCAAGATACAGGGTGACAAAATTTTTACAAAATATATTTTTTGTTTATTCCTAGTACATCCAAATAAGCTTTCCATTACCTCAAATGAGCATACCAACTTTTATCAAAATCAGCCACGAAGTTTTTGAGTAATGAATCAACAACTGATTTTTTCTTAAAACTTTGATACCCTGTATCTCGAAAACGAGGCAAGTTGGGACACATGCTTATATAAAGAAAATGTCTTATTTTTACCTTAAAAATCGATACTGATCGTTTGACGGTTTAACCCTGGGTGTATATACAGTGTGGAAAGTCTAACTGGAACAAATTCTGTAACTTGATAAATAAAGGTTTATCACAAAATTCTTGAAACGTCAATTTTCAGTTTCAATGGTGTATATTCCAAAGAGATTTGATTCTTTTTAATTATCTGGGGGGGTTGTAGCCACCCCCAACTTTGTTTTTAAATAGAAGGGTAGGTTCATTAATTTTTTGTTTGAAAGATTGTTCAATTGCAAATACAATTCCATATTTTTTTTGTTACTGTTTATAAGCAATGTGCCGGAAAAAAAGTTAAATTAGGACATAGTTACTGAAATTACTTTAATGCAACGAATGATCAAACTGCTCCCCACCTTGTTGCTGACAATATCCCAATCGATAATAAGTATCATTCCGAACATTTTGTAACACTTCCGGCGTTACTTGCCTAATTTCGTACCTGATTCTTTGTTGGAGCTCGGCGATGTCGTTAGGTTTAGTGGCATAAACCTTTTTTATTGGGCTTACCAGGTAAGAAACAGTGTACCTATACACAGCAAAAAATCTTATACTGTCCACGTCATAGTCAGGTGCGTACGCGGACCGTATAATTTGAGTAACTATTTCCGTATTTCATTTTTTTTCGGGCTTTAACTAACGATATTGAACACTCAAAATAAAATCCCATCATAAGCAATACTGGAGTCAAAGAATGCTGTAATCTATGGTCTGGAATTGGTGATAAATGAATATAACTTACACCAGTGGTACTGACTCATCTGTATATCTCCGTTGGTACATGAAGGTTCACTTCAGCCAGACTCCAGACGAGTTCAAGTGTATGAGATATAAAGCCCCATTTAGTAACAGTCCCTGTATAACCCCTGCAAGGTTTGTACATATTGAATATAATTTTTGGAATTTTTTAGAGTCTGCATAACACTTAATTCAGCTATTTTGAAATACAGTTTCTCTTTGTTTGTTAATTGTTTGTTTGTTTCTTTTTGTTTGGTTGTTTCTTTTTGTTTGGTTGTTTTTTTGGTAGGGTCATCAGAAGCAGGTACTGTTTGGATAAGTGACTGGCATACTTGGACAAATATTTTCAGTAGAAATTTTCGACTTGCTCGTGCTTGCTCTTGTGATCGCACGTTAATAGGTGAGGCCCCCGTAATTTTGCGCTTGCACAAGTCGTCCGAATACCTGTAAGGGTTTTTCGTAGGAGTGCATCCCGATGATGGAAATAACAAATGAATAACACTTCTAATATCCGAGAACGCATTGTCCCAAATTGAATGAGTTTCTGAACGATTTGTTGAAAAATTATATACACCAACAAAAGTTACTTGTGTTTTTTCTGATAAGCCACTCTGCATCTCAGAAAATAATTGATTCTACGCCTATTTCTGTACATTATTTATTTAGGTTCAGAATACACAGTTGTATCGATGAAATTTGATGACTATTCATGTATATTGTCGACACATTGAGAATATTATTCTCGTAATACAGAAAATTTGTTTATATTTTTTAGATTCCAAACGACTTCTCGGGAGAAAATTTGACGATGAATTTATTTCAAGATATCGGCAGCAAAAGGACGTTCAGTTTTCTGTGGCAAGAGGGGAATATGACAAGGCAGTTTTTCAATTGAATATACAAGGCGAAACTGTTATTAAAACACCAGAAGACGTCAGTGCTGAGATTTTGAAATATTTGAAAAAGATGGCCGATGAATACATAGGAAAAAATATAACGGAGGTTGTTATATCTATACCTGCATATTTCAGTAACGCGCAGAGAAAAGCTACGCAGAAAGCAGCCGAGTTGGCTGGACTCAAATTGTTGAAATTCATAACCGAACCTTCTGCAGGTGCCCTACATTACGTACAAGACAAAAACATCAAAACTAAATTGCTAGTTTTTGACTGGGGAGGTGGAACTCTTGACGTATCACTGATAGAAGTGGAAAATAAAGTTTTTGAAGTAAAATCTGTATATGGAGACACACTACTGGGTGGTAGGAATATCGACCATATATTATTCGAACACTTTTATAGACCAGTAGATAAAGATAAATTCTTTCGTAGACTCCAACAAGCCTGTGAAGATTTAAAAAAACACTTATCAACTCTGAATCAATTTGAGATATGTATTGAGTGTTTTGATGGTGCTAATGATTTTGAATTATCACTAACGAGAGAAAAATTCGAAAATTTGACCAGAGATGTTTGTCAATCGGCTATAGATATTGTGGAACATGGTCTTGATGACGCAGGTTGGAAAAAATCAGAGGTGAAGGAAGTAGTTTTGGTTGGAGGTTCAACAAGAATTCCCAAAATTCGAACTCTGTTGGAAAGGCTATTTGGAAGAAGACTACTCAAAACAGATTTGAATCCAGATGAAGCTGTTGCGATCGGAGCTTGCTTGCAAGCAGCGATGCTACAGATTGAGTTCGCGAGTGCAGAAAAATACAAAATAACAGAAGTAACACCTCTGTCATTAGGTATTGAAACTAATAGAAATCTAATGACTACCATTATTAAAAGGAATACATCTTTACCAGTCAAATCAGAAAGAAGTATCATCACTACTGTGAATAATCAAGAGTCTTGTAGTTTCCCAATATTTGAAGGAGAAAGAAAAAACACAAAGTTCAATAATGAACTTGGGGTGTTGATTTTGAATGGATTGCCCCCAAAACGTGCTGGCGATCTCGAATTCACAGTCACCTTCCACTTGGACGAAGATGGATTGTTGATGGTAACAGCATCTGAAAATTCCACTGGAAAATCTAAGAAATTGGCGGTAACTTTGGGAGAATTTAGACTGAGTGAACGTAAGGTGAAGATTTCTGTGGAAGAAGCTGCGAAAAACAAACACGAGGACGATGTTTTCGAATGTTTTGAAAAAACTAGGAGTAACATGCGACGAAAATGTTATCATATATTGTATGACCTATGCAAAATATCTACCGATTCAGATAAGAACTTGGTGGAAAAAAGATGCCAAGATTTTTTAGACTACACGGATGACTTGGACTTCACGGAAATCGTGGAACTTGAGAAACATTTCAAGTGCCTTTATGAAGCCATATCACCCATATTGAGCAATAATCGAATGCAAGAATTGGCCGAGTAAATGAGCGTTATAAGGAAAGCATCAACTAAAATTATAATGAATATAGAATTAGAAGAATCTACTAGTGGTTGCAGCACCATATTGTATTATCATGTCTAGACGTAGTTTCACTTTTCAAGAATAGAATGATGAAAATATGTTTTTTTGAAATAGATACTGAATTAACATTTTTGGTCTAATTATTCAAATTTTGAAGAAAAATATTAAAAATATTTGGGACTGTAAGTCCTGCTATTTCACATATTTTAATGAGTTAAGTACTTGACTAACTATTAGAATTTTCTCTTACTATAGATCTAATTTCGAATAACCATTATTCATCAAAATACATGACTTCATTCGTTATTTTCCAAAATTTGTGATAATATATTCAGTGGATAGAACAGAAAATCAATTTGTAGTTATATATATTCTTCAATCTTGTCAATCTAGTTACCCCACTAAAATAGTTAGAGCTATACTTCATACTTTTCATTAAAATTACAGTGCTTGAAAGAACTGAGGGTTGCTTTCAATAAAAATTCCTAACCAGGATAATTGACAAACATATCTTTTTTCAGTGAAAGAACTGTTATACCTAAAGTATTATTTGATTTCGGTTTATTTGTATCAGAAATGCTTTATTGTCATCTCTATCTGAAACAATGTCAAAATAGTCTAAATTTATTATTTATTTTCCATTTAGTAAAGGCATCGTACAAGATAGATTTCTTGGTCTTCCGCATTCCTGCCTCCTCAAATAAAAGCAATAATACGGGCACGTTCATGCTGTAAGAAAAATTCCAAATCATCGGCACTACGCTTATTGATGCACGCTATCTTTCAGCATCCTTTAACTCGATAACCATTAGGAATCAAGAAAAATGTGTGAAACCATTTTTGTTGAAAAATGCAATTATCTATATGGTCAACTTTTACCTCAAATCGATTGGTTCTCGAGATATTGTCACGAAGGGTTGTCACGAAGTGGGCTTCTATACGGCCTTTTTGGCCTTCACTATAAGCCGCAACTAGGGTTGATACCCTTTTCTACTCTGTGACTAGGGGTCGTAGCTACAGATAGTAGCACAGAGAAACTTTAGATAATAACAAAATACAAATATTTTAATAAATTATCAATTGGTCCAAAGTTATATATACATAGGGGGATAACTAATAACACAAGATATAAAAATTCTTACCATATAACATTAATACACTTACTACTAATTGATGCAAGGCCTAAAACGGCCAAGCCCAAGCCACACTGGCTATGGACTTCAATGAATGAAACAACAATCTTGGCTGGAACTTGAATGTGAATTCTTTCAACCACATAAATGAGTCTCCATTTATAGTAGTGTGTTATTTACAATTGGCCGGTACAGTGACACTGTGATCGGTGTAACCGAGTGTCATGGCCAAGCTGTTATCAGACTCATTCATGGTCGGGCATGGTTCCCGAATCGATCAATTAATAATAACATATCAATGACCAAACATTTCGTACTCCAGTCATAGACAGGGCGCTTGCTTTTACTATTCTTGACAATATTAATGACAAACCAAAAAAGTTAATGATAAACGGAGGTATTCATTTTGTTTTTGGCTTCAATCTAAGTCATTCAGGAAATAATCCACCCCCATATTATACAGAGTGACCCATTTGAAAGCGGGCCACTTCTCTAAAACTGTTATTTATTATCCGATTCAGAAGTTTTTTTTTCAATAGATAGAGCATCAAAAGTTCTAGTTAGGTACCATAAATTCGAAATGAAGATAAGAATTTCAAGGCCTACTTCGGATTTTTTTCAAGGTCTAAAATCCAAAAAACATACTCACGACATTTTCCCGACATTTTCAAATGGTTTAATTATATAAATAACTTTTTCATTGATGGGCGCATTCCTACAGAATTTTCATATAAACCATTTGAAAATGTCGTGAATACAGTGGCGTCATCAAATTCAATTTAAAATATTCGCTAGTATGTTTTTTGGATTTTTAACCTTGAAAAAAATTCGAAGTAGGCCTTGAAATTCTGATTTTTATCATGAATTTATGACACTTAACTGAAACTTTTGATGCTCTATCTATTGAAAAAAAAAAAAAAAAATTCTGAAACGGATGATAAATAACAGTTTTAGAGAGGTGGCTCGTTTTCAAATGGGTCACTCTGTATAATACCTGACGTATGTATTCGAATGGACTGAACTATCGAAATAGGTTTTGCATGATTTGGAAGACCAATCCAACCTCTAGCTGAATGAATGACTCTTCAAGTGCTAGAAATAATAAACAAATGCGGAGAATGATGACTGTAGCTTTTGTAGGATATGGAACGGTGCCGCCAAAGATATTCGTTCATAAACAAATTCTCTAGGCCAGTAGATATGGACACGGAAAATCGAAAATTTAACAATAATTCCAAAAGTTTTCAAATTTTGGTCAGGTGAATTGTAGATCGAGAAAGCACTGAATCTCAGTTTGCAAGTTGTTCCGAAGTCAAAATTGCATTTAGCGTGTGCTGTATACTTGTTGAGAAAATTACAGCAGTTCTGCAAACTTGGAGTAGTATTGAATATATTATTTTGTATCACGAATCAAGTTTGCAACCAATTCACGTGTACGGAACATTTTTTTATCAACCTGTAATGTTTTTCTTTAATATACCATAAGACAAAATTCCAAAAGTTCTGCAAATTTGACAGATGCATCTGAAAAATATTCCAACCAGTTGTGTAGATTTGCAACCTGTTACGTTGACCGGAACATATATATTCTTTATTCGTGATCATATTTTTGATCAAGGTGGTCTCGAAATAATTGGAAAAGTTTTAAAACTTTGTTCCAAATTTTGAAAATATTCTGATGCATTCCCAAATTTGGAACATTGGACACGATCCGGAACTTCATTGAATTTTGAAAAATCTAACTGATTTACAAATTACAATGTTGCAAATTTGTGAATGCATCAGAATAGAGGTTTTCAAAAGTTGCAACAAAGTTTCAAAACTTTTGTAATCATTTCGAGACCACCAACTACGAATTGAAAATGTATATGCTCCGATCAACATAAAAGGTTGCAAATCTGCACAACACTTCGGAATATATTCCGATGTATCTGCCAATTTTGCAGAACTTTTGGAATTTTCTCTTATGGTTTATCAAAGAAAAACATTATTCTTCGATAAAAAAATGTTCCGTACACTTGAATTGGTTGCAAACTTGATTCGTGGTATTTTTTGTATATTCGTATATTCAATACTTCTCCAAGTTTGCAGAACTTTTATAATTTTCTCAACGAGTATACAGCAAAATTCAAGGTAATTGCCATTTTGACAATGCTGCGTCCTTCGGAAGAGGTTGCAAACTGAGATTTATTGCTTTCTCGATGTACCATTCACTTGACCAAAGTTTGAAAACTTTTGGAATTATTATGAATTGATTGTCTATTTCTACTGGCCTACTCGGAGACAATAACTTTTTTGAAGGCGTTGGTCGTCTGAATATTTTATTATATCTAATGATAATAATTGTGCTTGTGGACAAATAGTTTCTTCACAATAATGTCAACATAAAATCACTCGAACGTTTCTTGATCTCGGATTTTTGTTGAAATATTAAACCATCAACAATTTTCCAAGCAAAATCGTGCTCAAATAGTTTCTTATTCGTAATATAATATGACCATATTAACTCTTTTATATCTCTGTCAGTGATGATTCAGTAGTTTGTGTCTGCTTCGGAACGAATCTTATCGCCAAAGATATTTCCCAGTAAAGCCAACGAGTCATTGTAGGCTAGACATTATTGTTCGTTTAACGTGCAGTTTGTTTATTGTTGCTGAGAAGGGTATGTTTTCATTAGAATTTGTTGTTATTTATAATAATAAATTGTATTCAAATTATATATGAGTTGCGATAGTATTTGTAACTATATTTTATGTTGGAAATCTTGTGATTGCCCCACATCTTCCATAATGGTGTGTATTACACTCAGTGTCAGTCTTTTCACTTAGAGATGAAGTACTTGATGAATATATCTTTTAGACATCTATTTCTTTTTCTACCTGAGTAGTTTATCTGATAGGATAGCTATCAGAGACTTCATCGTGAGGTGGAAAACTAAACAAATTATAACCAAAAAAATAGGTTTGGCCAATTTAAATTGTTTACATAACAACTAAAAAATAGTTTTCAACGTTATTCGCTGAGAATTCTTATGGACTGCCGAGCTTGTTGAATCGAAAAAATTCGAGGTGTGAAAAGTTCAACAAAGTTCAACTCAACACATCAACAGACTTGTAACCCTTGAAATTGCTTGCGAAATGGAATTTTGGACGATAGTATTTTTCTGTAATTAAGAAAGTTATTGATAAAAACTAATCGCGTGTTTCGGTGAATATATAAATCGATTTATTCTCGATGAACTCCTGTAGAGAGAAAACCATTTGAATCATTATATATAATAAAACTAAATTGATAAAATGTGCGTGCTGCTAAAACTTGAAAAGAAGTCCCGACACGATGAAGGGACTTATATAGTGTGATAGCCCTTTATCCCCCGTCGAACAAGAAAGTTCCCGTTTTAACCTAAAGGGCGTGTTTTTAAAAATATAATATAAATTATTTTTTAATCATTAGTTGAAAACTGCTACCAGCGCCTTCGCCATAAAATCATGCCATTAAGCGTAGTTTTTGAAAAGCCGGCCATCCATCATGAAGAGGGCGTGATGAGGAAACGTTCTGGGAATCTCTAGAATATAAAAAATAAAATTTCTAGAATATACGAAAAAAAATTCTAAGTTCCGAAAATATCGAGATCACCGTGGAATAAGCTAGAACAGAGTCTCCGTAATGTCCTAGAACATACTGGAAATACAATCAAGTAAGTGTTTAAAAGTTTGGTCACAGGATAGAGGGCGAGGTGATGTAACTTTCTGAAATATTCCAGAATATAAAAAAGACATTTCTATAATATAAGAAAGAAAGTCCTAGAATGTTCTTGAAGCTTTTGGAACGTTCTAGAAAATTCGAAATCTCTGTGGAATAAACTAGAACAGGGTCTTCGTAATGTTTTTTAACATACTGAAAAGACCCTCAAGTGCATTTTTCAAAAGTTCGGCTATCAGGAAGAGGGCGTGGGGAAGAAACTTCATGGAAATATCTAAAACATATAAATGAAATTTCTAGAATATGAAAAAGAAAAGTCAAGAATGTTAGCTAGCACATAGCCTGCGTAATAATGTTCTAGAACATACTGAAAATACAACTGAGTAAGTTTTCAAAAGTTCGGCAACCAAGGAGAGGGCGTGGTGATGTAACTTTCTGGAATATTTTAGAATATGAAAAAGACATTCTCATAATATAGGAAATAAATTCCAGAATATTATTGTAGCTTCTGGAAAGTTCTAGAAAATTCGAGATCTTCGTGGAATGAACTAGAACAGAGCTTTCATAATGTTTTTAACATACTGAAAAGACCCTTAAATATAGTTTTTGAAAAGTTGACCATCAGGGAGAAGGCGTGGTGAAGAAACGTTCTGGAAATCTCCAGGAAATAAAAAATATAAAAATATACTTCTAGAATATACGGAAGAAAGTTCTAGAATGTTCTAGAACCTTCTAGAAAGTTATAAAAATTTCGAAATATTCGTGGAATAAGCGTAATGTTCTAGAATGTACTGAAAAGACACTCAAGTAAAGTTCTCGAAAGTTCGTTGAACAGGATGAAGGGCACGGTAATGAAACTTTCTTGATTTCTGGAAAATTAAATGAAAATCTGGAGTATTTTCGAAATTTCTATAAAATTCTAGAAAATTCGTGGAAATCGTGAAATGAACCAGAGTAGTGTATTCGGAGGTTCTAGAACGTATGGGAAAACACAAATATAATGAGAGAAAATTGAAAATAGCTATTTTTTTAAATATTATCAAATTATTATCTTATGAATAGCTTGACCATACTAAAACATTTGTATTTCAATGAGAATGACAAAATTTTCTCATTTTCTCCACACCAGTGAGCACCAAATTAAAAAAATTGGATTTTGTTAAAACCCTGGCTCTTACATTGGTTCGTATCTAACAATTATATCAGAATCTCACGACCATTGTGACGACATAACACTCCAGAAACATGGTGTTTTCCAGATTATAATCAAGTTTCGTTGATAATCGTGCACGAACGTTTCACTTCGCATGCAATGTTGAAAACTCTAGCCTCTTTAATTTGACGCACTATTTTTAAGATTATGTGCGAAGTGAAACGTTCGTGCACGATTATCATCAAAAATAGATTAGAAACAGGAAAACACGATATTCTTGGATTTTCCTATCATGGCAATGATAGTGGAATTGTGATATAACTGTTAGATACGAACCAATATAACAGCAAGTGTTCTGACAAAATTCAATTTTTTAAATTTAGTGTTCTCTGGTGTGGAGAAAATGAGAAAAGTTTTGTTATTATCATCGGAATACAAATATTTCAGTGTGGTTAAGCTATTCATGGGGGGATAATTTAATATTTTTTTACAGCTAGAAAAATATTTGAAAAAAGTTGATATTTCAATATTCTGTATGTGATTAAAACAAGTCACTGGATTAATATTTCCTACGTATCAAATGAAGATTCGTGAGCTTTATAAGTTTCGTGGTTGATAACAAAAGGAGTTTCATATGTCTACTGAGAAAAACAAGTATTAATAATATAACCTTGCATTGACTAATAAAAATGAAACGCAATAATTATTCTAGAAGCAATATACAGTTTGGAATTACAACAAAGCAAAAATATAGGTTGGGTTAATAGGCAAAAATATAGGGTGGATTACAACGATAATAAAACAATATCCTTCTGGTTCCACATATTACCGTCGAAAGTTGTTTATATAAAACAAAATATAAGACCTGAAAATAATATTCAGTAGGTAGTGACTATACAAAATAACCTTAAGCTGAAGAAATCGCAAACAAGGTGTTTCATAATTGAATGCCGATCCAAAACGCCGATGATCCTAATTTTGGTACTTGCAAAGTACGCATAAAATTTCATTTATTTCATGACACAGGTGCTCTTAATTCTCATCAGCGGCGTCCCTGTTAACATGCCCTGTCATATTTTTGATCAGAATCATGAAACGCTACTGTTTTTTTTTCTAATACCATTGTTATATGTTCTCATAAAGACAGTCTGTTTTTCGTACGGCGATTTGGGAAACAACATTCCTTTATCAGCTTGTACCCAAGCGATTTTTTTGTTGGTGCACGTGAATGAAATGCATTTTTTAAATGTTAGTCAAATGTATGGACCCTCCCATTTTTCTCAGTTCAGAGCGAACAACACCCTTGATAAAACGGGAATCGGTTTTGAGCGTTTAGTTTTATTTTTCTGCGAAAATTTTGTTGGATCAAATGATTCAATTCGTTAGTGAGAATTCGGGATTTCGGGAATCTATAAAGGTGCGTATTCACTAGAGCATTCGTTCCGCATGAGCACCAAATGAGCGAATGCTCGGATACTGTAGACGCTGATTTGAGCAAGAACAGAATACGTGTTTCCATTACGCCGCATGATGCATCCTGAGCTTGAACTAAGATGTCTAAAAACCCTGGTGTACCGACTGATTAGATTTTGTTTAGAATTTTTTGAAGACAAAACAAATGAATTAGTAGTCTACTTTTGTAATCGACTCCAGAGATGGCGTCCTCTTTCTCGTGTCAACACTGTTAACATTCCAAGGACATGGTGATTGTGATTGTTAATTGAATTTTAAGGAATTTTATTAAACTTTTGTATGCCATACGAAATTGATAGTCCATACTCGAAGTGGAATATCATGTTTTATTGAAAAAATTACACTACTAAAATATAGTAATTTTTTCCAAAAAAAACTGAAAACCATTTGTCAATAGTTGTGAAAAATGTTGTTTTTCTTCATTTTCCTTATATTTTAATAATTTGATAATGTTCCGTTTTTGTGCCGACAATCCAGAAAGATGAACAAAGTAGGTAACTAATTTCTATTCAGTACAGAAATTGAGTACTTACTCACCACTGAGAATCTGAACATACTTTGAAATTTGGAACAGACATTTTATTTCAAAACGCCATGCATGTTGACAATATTTTATGGCAAAAATGTTTTCTAATCAATTCAATCAACTCTGGATGCATCTTTATATCTTACCGTTTCTTGAAATCTTCCATAAGTAGCAAAAGTCCGCGATAAAGTAAAAAATATAAATTTTTCTCCATTTCCACTGAAATCTATCAATGCTTTGTCTTCAGTAAGCTTGTTAAGGTGTTATTTTCCATGCATTCCTTTTATTTTGAAATGGTGAAATCTTTTTAGTGTAGTTGATCAAAAAATACACTTTTCTGTCGAACAAAATTGCACAATAGAAATATTTTTGTTACGTTTACTTTGATCATTTGATGAAATACAGTTATAAACTATGCCAATCGGTTTGCCACAGCGGTTGCAAGTGGGGTGGGTTCAATAATTATGTGAACGATGAAACAAGGGGCGCCAAGTAATTTGCCGGTTGGGCATATAGTTAACAAAAAAGACACTTCAAATTACTAAAGAGACACCTCTTTAGTGACGTCTCTGTTATCTAAAATATCGGTGGAGGGAGTGTGGTTGGATGCAAAATTAAACTTTCATTTAACTGACAAATAGGTATATTGGTAACCGAATTCAATTATGCAACAGCACCTTTAGAATATAACTACCTGGTAGAATTATATGAAAATAAATATATTTATACTCTTGCAAGAGTATCCAAGCTGGGACAAGAGAGGAAGATGCCAAAATGACTCAGTCCGAGCTCAGGTACAGAATAAACACGTAATCACGACACTAAGACAAAAAAAAATGATTTTCCACTAAAACTAGTACGATTGAAGCGTTATATAAGTATATATGAATATGTCGGATGAAAGTAATTACGCTGATAGGCAGTACAAATGCGTAATAAAATAAACAAATGTTCAATTGTTCAAAATATTCAATGTAAAATAATAAATAATGAGTAATTATCCCACAAAGGGGGTACTTAAGTGAGCTCCGGTGTTTGTGGGTCCCTTATCGGTTGGTTTCGTATTATGGGAATGGATTTAAATCGGCCAAGCTGGGCCTTGCACTCTGGGCCGCAGATTTCCAAGCTCGTGGTTTCCGTAGGCACGGGAGTAACTTCCTCGAAGAGGTGGTACCCCAATAGCAACAATCAAGGAATCAACGCCTACTGCACAGCTTTCCTTATTGCAGGGACGTTTGCGAAGATTCCAGAATATGTTTCGATAAAAACCGCACAAGGCGAAATCAAATCGTGAGTGCACAACTATAATCTCAACACTACACAATTCGCATTAATCAGTAACTGAGGAATATCCGTCTAAACGGGAAACGAAATAAATTCGATTTTACTTAACAGTTCACTGCCTATCGAAATTAGCCCGGCGAAATACAGATTACCACCGTGAGACTCTCTTTCCGCCGTTTTTGTCGGCCAGGGCATAAAAAGTCATCAGAGCGTATTTGTCGATAAAGATCTATACCGGGTGAGATTGAATTGGGGAGAAATTTCTAGAAACGAAAATATTCGTTTCATTTTCACTATTAACGTGTCATCATATTTTACTGCTTTTTAAAAGTGTAAGAATAATATAACATATTAACTCATCAAAAATATCAAATCCCAACTGCAATTAAACTCAAAGCCACAAAATTATTCTTTATTTCTTTAAAAAAGTTTGTAGTGAAAACTCGGGCAAAAATGCACAGATATCAGCGCGAGACCATGCGCTGCGCATAAGATTGACAGGTGCTAATGGTGAATTTCCATGCGATGCAGCTGAACTGCAATACTTCTATGTGAAATGTGACTCAATTATATTTCAGCAAAAAATTAATAAATCATGTCGAAAATGTAACAAATGGAACTGATTGGAGATAGTGATTCCGATTATTCCAATAATTATATTGTTTCATTAATTTCATGTTCGTGAATCGTGGGCAAAACTTCAAACTTTTGTTCATGAAAATTAACCCTAACAAGAAAACCGACGGTGGTGGTGCACTCAAGTGTCGCGGGATATTCGAAAAACAGCCCACGGATTCATTTGTTTTCTCGTAATCAAGTTGGCGAATGTCTCTCGTTTTATCCCACAGATTTGCAGGTATGAGTCGATACACCAGAGTTTTTAGGCATCTTAGCTTGAACCAAGCAGCTCATGTGCTCTTTCGGTGCTCATGCGGAACGAATGCTCTAGTGAATACGCACCTTAACTGATTTTTGGTTTTGATGATTTTGAAGAAAACAAAAATTATGGTTTGACAAATGAAAAAAATAGGCAAACTCCCGAGTTCTTAAGGAGAATATAGAATCAGAAAAAGGAAAAAAAAAATTATAGGATCATTAGTTTTGACGCAAAACCAATTCTACGATTAGAAGCTATCTACCTTATTGGCGCTCCCAGCTACGTAGTTTTGTTACAGACAGGTGCTTTGTCATCTCCACTATCGCTCTTGAAAAATATATCCCCATACACACCCAATATCCAAAAAATGTTAGACGTAAAAGGTTTGACCTCTTCCTTTGTTATTCAAATTAATAAGTTAAAGTGAATAAAAAATTCTATGGAAGAGTCATTGCGAACGGCAGCTTTACATCGAAGAACACTATGGATAATTAAAAATTTTATTTTTTTATAAGGTGGAAATTAAACAGTTTGGTTGGGCACCACAAAGCTTGAAAATAGACTACAGATAATTTACCTAGTAAGCTGTGATACTAAATATTAACATGTCTTGATGAAGTGAACAAAGTCATAAGAAAGTTGGCTGGTTATCTGGTGGTAGGTTGAGGAAATAAAATACACATGTCCCAAATACCCTGTAATATAAAAATATTGGTTGTGGAACATGAAGAGCTCAAACAATTATGAAAAATATAATTCAAATCTAGAATAATTTCCAAATAGTCGCTGAAAAATATTGTTAAGATTTATAATAATTTCAGTCGTTGAAATAGTTATTTACCTAACTAGTGCGGAAAGTAGCACTTTTCCGCACGCGACGGCAGTTGCACGAACGACGCGGAGCGGAGTTCGGGCAAGCCGTTAAGGGCAGAAAAGACATTTTCCGTAAGAGTTAGGTACAATATTTTTCCTACGAGTATTTGCCCATCTTATTTTTGAAAAAACAAGGTTTTTAATGAACAAGTTTTTATAATAATGCTACAAAATGACTAATAAGACAGAATAGGTACATAGATCATTTAGTTAGTTCTAAATATCGTCATTTTCAACAATACAAAAATCGTGCGGAAAAGTAAAAATCGTGCGGAAAAGTAACTTTTCCGCATGATTTGATATCGTACGGAAAAGTACAACTTTCAAAACAAAAAATCGTGCGGAAAAGTTACTTTTCCGCACGCTCGTAGGAAAAAAATATTGTTTAGATTTAGAAACAATTAGATTCAAAATATTTTCAAACAGTCGTTGAAAAATATAGTTTAGATTTAAAATTATTTCAAACAGGAAGTAAGCGAACTACCTATCAGTAGCGCTTCCTCATAGCATGCTATGAGTGAACGTATTTACATAAAGAATGTGTGAAATTTTGTATAACTTAACTTAAAAGAAATTGTTGAAAACGTATCAATGATGCACTGGAACAGTAGGTATATGTATCGTGTTGAAAAGGTGTCCACAGGCACTGGAACGGTATGTATAACTATCCTGTTGAAATGCTATCAATAAGGCACCGTAACAGTGTGTAAATCTTTCTGTTGAAATGGTAGGTGTCAACAATGCACTAGAGCAGTTTGAGCAGTGATGAAAACTGTCACTGGGGAGTAGATCGTGGAAACTTCTTGGTTAACCAGCCACGACCCATATCAAAGAATGGCCGTCAGAAAAACTTCCATATTCCACTTTCAAGAATTAAGTAAATGAGTAGGAGCTAACAACGGCTCGCCATTACATAAGACCCCATAGAAAAACCCTAAAATAAATCAGTACTGCTGTACTATTTTATATAACCCAAAAATGAGATTCACTTCTAATGAAGTCTTCCAACACAGAAAAGAACAGTGTCAACCATTGTGAAAATTGTCTTTTAGAAATCTTATCGTAATAAAGGGTTATGCATAATATTTGAAAATGAATGTTCCACAACCAACGCCAAAAGGTCAGAAAAACAAATCTATATACATCTTCTCAATATCATGATGACTCTGTGGATCTCTCAGAGGGGAGTAGCCAAAAATGCAAGCTGGTCTTCACAAATCGGATATTTTAAATGTTTTAAATACACTAACGACACATAACTTGTTCAAAAGGTTGACTACCAACAGCCTCTTCGAAGGGTGACCCGAAAGTGATCATAAAATGGATTCCTTTCTCATCTTCCTTCCTGTCACGTGATCTGTCACTTTGAGTAACCTTGTCACAGGACGAGAACTAAGGATTCGATAGTACGATTCCGTAAGTAGAGGCAACTTCACATGCCCTGCAAGGTCAGATTTTCAGAATAAAAAATTAAAAGTTACAAATATTTCCAGAACCCACTTAGGGTGGACCAATCCTATCTGAGATAAGTATTATAACAAGTACTCGACGTGTTCAGACTAAAACTTCCATGAAGGTGATGGTATGTTACAGTTGGGAACAATCACAGAACTTCAAAACTTGCCTTAACAAACAATACCAAGTTTGATGCTGTTATCTCCTACTACTACGGAGAAATCGACTGTTATCAGTAGTAATAACCCAAGGACATTGATAATTATAGCAGATTCCGAGGGTTATTCAAATAGAAAATTTTTTGATAGCCGATACTTTGTAACATTGCAATAGCCTATAAATGATTTCCATACAAATTTGTTATTGTAAACAGTTTATTTTGATATATTTGATAAGAAAATTTCATCAATCTTCTCGTCAGTATTACAACCAAAGCATGACATCACTGACATTCTGACGTTTTTGAATATTTGAACCTTCAAAATCGAAATGAATCAAAATATGTATATCCATAGCAACGAGCCTGAGAGTGAAAACAGACCGTTGGATCTGTTATCAGTATAATGTTGTTCTTATTGGTTGTATTCAATCACATGACCTCAATTAAACTAATTTCATTGGATTTCCGCTTGAGCAAAAAATTTTCACCTATAATATCCCAAGGCTATTGATAATTTTGAAATAATTTGTCGCTAATTTTCGAAAGCGAGTTGCCTTCTGCGTCGGGCTGTTACCTAAAAGCAACTCGCTTGAGGGAATTTAAGACAAATTATGAGAATTTATCAATAGTCGGGGGATATTCAGTAAGAACATTTTTTTCAGAGAATTAAAAAACCAGTATACCTACATATCACATTATTTTGGAAAAAACAAAGTATTTTTCTTGTGAGAGTTTACCAGTCACATTCCAAATAGTTTTGATGGTGATGGTCTTTTCAAACTCTGATCAGTCTTAATGCTTTATGTTTACGGCCCAATGTTCAAGAATACGCGACAACTCTTCAACGGTACACCTTTCGTTTGAGTCCTATTTTCTCCCCTCACTTTAAGTCTTTGACCATTTTTCAAGTGTACTTTCAACTTAATGTAGTATTTTTAATGTATTTTCACTTATAATCAATTACTTCTATTTTCGCGATAAGTCTGTAGATTTATTTCTGAACGAAATTGAATTGCTTCGTGAAAACACCACGAATCCGCAGGACGAGTGGTCAGATTGGTCAGATTAGGTGGGAATTTTAAGATGAGTGAAATAGTCAGTGTAATGTTTGTCTGATTGGCTAATTCTGGACACATGATAGCAAATACGTAGATATGATAAGTTCAAATTGAATAGAAATTTTTTTTAGTATAATGTTGTTGTGACTCATCTTAAAATTCTCACCTAATCTGACAAATCGGAAGCCAAAGACAACTTGTGTTATCGCGATAACACCAGCTGTCTTTTAATTCTGATTGGAACATCAGCTTCGGTATTTTCAGCGACGCAACCATGACGAAATGAATACGTTTGACAGTTCGATCAATAATAAATATAGCTGAATATGTCAGAATGATTCTTGACATAATTTTTTGGGTTTATCACCTTCCACAATCTGAAAATGAAAAAATTTTTTAATCCAAAGAAATCTGTACAAGTGTAGAAGGGCAAATTAATTAATTTGCCCGATAAGTTACTGCGTTCACAAGACTGCTGTCTTGAAAGAAATTAATTTTTATCAGTAACGTACCCTACACTGAATTTGCCTATCTGAAAAAATGAGATCGAATTAACAAAGAATACTTCTCTTTTTTTGAAAACTGTTGACGTTTCGGAGGCTGTATCTGCCTCCGTTATCAAAACTTCTTAGAAAGACGCTGAGAAAACTGAATTTGAATTGCGATTTTGGTAATAAGACCTTTCTTTGTCAGAGTCAAATGAAATCTGTCATACATTCTTTTGATTGACATTTGGTATCTTGATACATAGGGTGTTCGGTATCAATCAATCACCATTCTATTAGTTCTTATTTCATCTCTGAGGAGGGGTAACCAGGTGCGGTCCATTTCAATGGAATTGGTTGAGAAGCAGTGTTCTTAGATTACATTAATAAACAAGAACCAACGATAACATTCACATTAGAAACAGAAAAAGATGATGAACTTCCTTTCTTAGATGTTTTGATAAAAAAATCAACATCTCGAGTTAACACAACTGTTTATAGAAAGAAAACACATAACAATAGATATCTCCATTATAACTCAAATCACCACACCAGCGTGAAAAGGGGAATTTTCAAATGTCTTTACAACAGGGCACAAGTGGTTACCCCTCCTCAGAGATGAAATAAGAACTAATAGAATGGTGATTGATTGATATCGAACACCCTATGTATCAAGATACCAAATGTCAATCAAAAGAATGTATGACAGATTTCATTTGACTCTGTCAAAGAAAGGTCTTATTACCAAAATCGCAATTCAAATTCAGTTTTCTCAGCGTCTTTCTAAGAAGTTTTGATAACGGAGGCAGATACAGCCTCCGAAACGTCAACAGTTTTCAAAAAAAGAGAAGTATTCTTTGTTAGTTCGATCTCATTTTTTCAGATAGGCAAATTCAGTGTAGGGTACGTTACTGACAAAAATTAATTTCTTTCAAGACAGCAGTCTTGTGAACGCAGTAACTTATCGGGCAAATTAATTAATTTGCCCTTCTACACTTGTACAGATTTCTTTGGATTAAAACATTTTTTCATTTTCAGATTGTGGAAGGTGATAAACCCAAAAAATTATGTCAAGAACTGGATTTCCTCCACAAAATCAAACTTTTAATCAATATGTCAGAATGAGTTGCTTCACTGCAAATTCAAATGAAATTATGAAACGAAACATTATAATATTGACGATTTTAATAATTGGTTTATGACTGTCATACATTGTTCGTATTTATATTAATGAAGAAACTTTATCCGTGAAATAGTCTAATAAAATTCAACTCGTGATTGAATTTATCTCATAAGTCTGTCTTTTATTTCTGAACTCAACTGAATTGTTTTGAGAAAACACCACTCGTCCTGCGGACTGGTGTTTTCACGAAACAATTCAGTTTCGTTCAGAAATAAATCGACAGACTTATCGCGAAAATTCAATCACTTGTGGTACTACTCGATAATACGACAAAAACCTTTCTAGGTACCTAAAAATATGTTGGAAAATTTGATTATTCTAAAGGTATTTCCCAAACGACAAATAAAATCTACACAAATAATAGCAAAATGTTTCGAAAGTACTTGTTCTTATCTGCTTGATACAAGTCTAATTCCACAGAAATGTTTGTTAATGGAAAAAAAAATATTTCAAGTAAGGCAATCACATTGAGAAAGCCAAGAAAGATGCGTTCCAGCTATGGTAAAGTTCCGACTGATACGAGGGCGCAGGTGCAGTCGATGAGAGTCGGGGATGAATTGCATATTGTTCTCTAGTCATTTGGCAATAATAATAACCAGTTTGTTATTCCCTACGTTGAATTTTTAAAAATTGATTTATGACAGCCTAGATTTGCGAAATAGCCCTATGTGCGGCAGTCTTGATTTGTGAGTCTACTCGAGAACACCACATAACATGCTGCTTCTTCTTTGCCGCCTCTTAAAATGTAACTCCTTATAAAATTCAGCGCCGCGCCGGGGTTCAATAGTCCCATAGCCACCCATGGATCCGGCTCTGGTGAGAGAACGTATGACTATATCAACACTTTCGTATCTCAATATTGATGATTCCCTAGTTCGGGTCTGCTTTGGATAAAATCTTATCGACAAAGATTATTGCGAACGGAAGCAAACGTTTCACTGTAGAATGTATAGTATTGTTTGGTGTTTGGTTCAGGTCCAATTTTTTAATATTTCCGAAGAAAAGTAGTTTTCGTTGGAATTATTTGTACATAGTAAGATATGGTATGTAACATTTGTGTCACAGTAATAGGTACTATATAAAAACATTAATTTGTAACCATTTTCTGACAAAAATCTTGGGATTATCCTTTTGTGATTCCCCCAGATATGGTACATCTGAAACAAAAGTCAGTTACTAAACACACTAGGGTCTAGCGACAGCCCGGATATTTTGGCAGGCGAGCATATTGACAGTATCATAACTTCCAAATTGGCAGCTTACTCGATCTGATTTCTCAAAAACACATAAAAAAGTAATTTTTCACAGTTTTCAACAATCCGCCTTTCTCAAAACCCGTAAGTTACAATTTTTCACATTTTTCCTTTCTCAAAGTCCGCAAACCACAATTTTTCACATTTTTAAAGAAGGCTGAATGGTTGAAAAAAATTGGGATTTACGGATTTTGAGGAAGGCAGAATTGTTGAAAACTATGAAAAATTACTTTTTTATGTGTTTTAGAGAAATCAGACCAAGGAAGTGGCCAATTTGGAGGTTATGATACTGTCAATATGCTCGCCAGCAAAATGTCCGGGCTGTCGCTAGACTATTACGAATAATGACATAACAATAACATACCTATTTGTTTTATCTTTGCTCGTGAAACCATGTTATAACCAAGAAAATGAATGATAATAATAGATAGGTGAGTTTTTTGCACGAACCAGTTCTCTTGATTATTGACATATCTGTTGTCAAAATGTTGAGTTTTGTTTACAGGTTGCTAGGCCGAACGTTTTTTTTAACACTCTTATATTAGCTTTACTTGTATCTATGTAACGGAAACTTTGAACGTGATTTTAACCCACTTCCACACGTCCGAATGATTTGAAATTCGACAAGTTTTATTGTTCAGGTGACAATGCAACATGACATTTTCGTTATAAAAAAAACAAAATGGCGGCTCTAAGATGGCGGACGAGATTTGTGATAACGGTCGGATTCCGTTCAAAATTGGTATATAAGGAGAGATTATGAATTTTCACTTATAATTGCACAAGTGGTTTGTATTTTATCGTGTAAATTTGGGTTGTTTGATGAGAAACTGTTTCCTAGCAATTCGACGAGAATAAGTGTCAACTATTAAAAACACGACACCGAAGGTGGAATGTTTTTAGGTTGACAGTTATTCGAGTCAAATTGCTAAAGGAAACAGTTTAGAGTTTAAACAACACACATTTACCCGATATCAATACAAACCTCGAGTGTAATTCGGCAGGACAATTTAATGAATGAGAAATTCAGAAACATATCAATGTCAAACTATTCATTTTGGCAACCAACACCGCGATAATTGATAACCAAATGAATAAGTGAAAAAAGCACTAGTGTGTTGGTCGTTGTGAAAGTTAAAGCTTAGTTTTGCCGCTGTCAAAGTGACAATGGCACTGTGGCATACGCGTTTTTTAATTCATGAATTAATTGTCTATCATAAATTCGAAATAAAAAGAAGATATCAATATTTTTGCAAACATGTTTGCTGCAGATTCTACGCTGAATTCATTGGGAAAACAACCCCAGAACATCATTCCAGTTGACACCTTTAGATTATTCACCGTTAGCGGTCCATTGAGACTGACCCGTCGAGCTGAGTTCTCACAGCCATATGCCGTCGCTTTGGAGACGTGCCGAACACCCTTTCACAGGGCTCGTTCTTTCACCGAACGGCAAAGTTTCAGAACTTTCAGCCTCGGGAGGTATTCAAGAGGCATAAAATACAGCCTTCAGAAATTCAAGAACACCAATTCCTACCTACTTTATCTCGGCTCTCACGATGTTCTCTGTACAATAAAGGATTTTCTTTTCCGTGGGAACCCAAACTTTAAAAAATATTAAAAAAACCAAAGAACACGCTCTTCTTCCAACATGGACTAAAAATTGAAAAATAATTGACAATTCAATTTCTCAAATGTAAAAAAATCGTGAGTGCTTTCTATCTATATTCTCATATTTTTTAGTTACAATACAGAGCGTTCAAGAGCTCGAAAAAACTTTGTCAACACCCACGCTTTTTTTATATTTGAGAAATTAAATTGTCAATCATTTTTTACTCTTTAGTTCATGTTGGAAGTGAAGTGTGTTCTTTAGTTTTTTTAACTATTATTTTTTACGACTGAAAAATCGAAATCTCCAACCCCAAAAACCATACCTTTCGGGGACGAAGATTTCGATTTGTTACTCATAAAAAAAAACTAAAGAACACGCTTTACTTTCAACACGGACTGAAAAGTAAAATATAAATGACAATTTAATTTCTCAAATGTAAAAAAAGTGAGAGTGCTTGAAAAAGGTTTCTTGAGCTCTTGAACGCTATTGTTGAATTAAACTTAAAAATATGAGAATATACATCGAAAGCACCCACGATTTTTTACATTCGGGAAATTGAATTGACAATTATTTTTTACTTTTTAGTCCATGTTGATGATATTTGAGACGAATGAATGAAAATATCTATGAAACAGAGACACCGCCAACCTTTCTGCGATGTTTCAGAGAAGTGAGCCAGCTTCTGAGCGGAGTATCACCGATGAGACGAATGGCTCTCTTGTGGACGGAATCTAAAAGTTTCAATGTGTATTTGGGTGCTATACTCCAAATATGGGAATAGTATTTCAGAACAGGTCGGATTTGTGCCTTATAAATCTTAATCAGTTGACGGGAAGTGAAATACTTCTTGGCACAAAACAGAGAACCACGTTTTTGGAGGCACTTTTGGCAATGAACCTCACATGGTTCTCACATGAAAGGGTATAGCTGATGGTAATATCGAGCATAGTTACGCTGGCCACTGTGAGATCGGCTTTTCTAGAAAAAATTATCTATTCTGCATTCACTGGCTGATATCAGAGCTTTGGAAGGAAAAGTGGTAGGCAGGGTACTATCATCCGCAAAGCTGTACACTGGAAATGAGTTAGCTCCCAACAAATTATTGATGTGAAGAAGGAACAGTCTAGGATACTCCGTGGACTTCCACGTAGAGAGATCGGTCTGAGGAAAAGCTAGAGCGAGGAGCCATTGGTGCCAAACAAGATCAAATGCTTTGGAGATATCTAGTGCAATGGCCAGAGGTTCACCATATTTTTCTATAGATTGCTGCCAAATATGTGAGACACGGCAAACATGTCACCAGTTGATATCTGACACCGGAAACCATATTGTCGATTATTAATAATTTCTGAGCTTTCTAGATATTTCGTGAGCTCTATGTTGATTACTTTTTCCATGACCTTCGAGATAACTGATAGTGGTGCGATAGGTCTTTAGTTGTCGGGTAGGGACTTTTTCCCGTTTTGGGGACTGGTTGTACTCTTTCAATTTTCCATTTGGACGGAAATATCCATCAAATAATGAGAGAGGTTGAATATTTCTCAAAGAACTTGTGTAAGTTTGGGAGCACGTTTTTTGAGAACAATCGGTGGAATTGCGTCAGATCCATTAGCTTTGTTGGTTTCAAGACCCAGCAAAATGCGTTTGATGGTTCGTTGGCGAAAGACAATCTAAAGCTGCCAATGGAATGATGTTCTGGGGTTGTTTTCTCAATGAATCCAGCGTAGAATCTGCAGCAAACATGTTTGCAAAAATATTGGCTTCTTCCTAAACGTTCTTTTTGAAATTTTTATTTTTATTTTGAATTTATGGCACTCGGCTAGAAATATTGATGATATATCTATTAAAAAAATCGAAGAATAAATAACAGTTTCAGAGTGGTGGAACGTTTTCAAATAGGTCACTCTATATACTATAATTATAATTTTCCGCAGATGTCAGACGAACTACCAATTGGGATCGATTTAGGAACTACTTTCTCTTGTATTGCTGTATACAGAAACGGAAGAGCTGAAATGATCCCCGATCAGAATGGAGATCGACTGATACCTTCTATAGTTTACTATGATCCTCATTCAGGAATAGTACACGTTGGAAAAAATGCAGATGATTTGTCTCCCAAATGCCCCAGAAATTGTTTGAAAGGTGAGTAAGTTCGAAGGAAATTATTATCATTTCAAATGTCATGCGTATGCTTCAACTTCATTTAACCAGAATTTCTCCTGAAGCAGAGTGTAATCATAATTCTTTTGAAATCTAACTTTCAACGGTTCGTACGAAATTACATTATTAATCCACTTCTCATTTGTTCCATGACATATCGTAACGTGACAGTTCGTAACCCCACAAATGGTAACGGACAATTTTTAACGGCGACACTTCGTAACATTGATAGTTCGTAATCACACCTCTTCGTAACGGTAAAATTCGTAAAGCCAACATTTAGTTTTTTTAGCAAGTTTATCATTACTGGATTCAAACCGTCTGCGTCTATCCGTTTGTCTACAGATGTATAAATATGAACAAGTGGACATCGAAATAAAACACTTGTTTTAGTATCAATTATTTAGTCTGATCTTACCAGAATGAACTAACCTTACGTAGACATTTGATTTTGGGGAAATTGAATACATGAATTTGTCGAGGAGTGATTATTCAGAGTGATCTAACCAGAACGAACTAACCTTACGTTGACAATCGAGTGCGAGGAATCTGAATTGGCGTTTTGTACGAATAGTTATGGTTACGAACTGTCGTTGTATTGACTTGTCATTGTACTAATTGACGGTGTGACGAATTGTCCGTTACCATTTATTTTGTGGGTAACAAACTGTCGCGTTGAGATATGTCTTGTCGCCCTTATCAACTCAACAACACAAGAAACATATTTTGAAATATTACAAATCGCTATTATAATAAACGAATAGCGTTCTGTCACAACTGATTGACCGAGCGAAGTCATTAATAATAAAGCAATAAAATAATTTATGGGAACGATGAGCTCTCTGTCAAGAATTAAGAATTATACCTCACAAAATTTCAGATGTTCCTCTTACCTTATCATATCTAATTATTTTTCTCCTGTGCCTTGGACAGCATCTTCACCGATTCCTTCTTCCACTGGCTAGAAGTGGACTTTTCGCGAATAATACTTTATTCGCACCTAATATACCCTTTTGTTTTTCTTTAGTCTTTGCATTGAAATAAAATCGGAAGATCCAACCAACAACTTTCACTATTTTGGAGAATTAAGTTAGTTGAATTGGACCGTTCATTATTTACTAGATTTGTAGCAATCGGAGCATTTTTATTTTCAACATTCAGTTCTTCTTCAGAACAGAATATTTCAGTGAATGGCCATTGATCTGCATTTTGTCTAAGCTATTCGGGGCCTTCCCACCATTTATTTTCCAGTAGCGTTTTAGCACTACATCCACGAGAAGCAATGTCCGCTGGATTTTGATTCCCTGGTACATGATACCATTCATCAATAGAAGTGAAAGAACTCTATTGCCAACAAAAGTATTCCATGTGGCTTTCGTCTTTATCCATGTCAAAACTACCATGGAATCGCTCCAAAAATAGTTCTTTACATTACTAAGCTCTGGTATACTTCTCACCATGCGTGCTGATCTTACTCAGCTGCCATCAACTCTAGTCGTGGTAAAGTGATAGTGTTATCCTCGCTTTGGACTGTACAAGTTGTACTGATATGCCATCGTCATTTTGTACGCGAAGGTATACACAACCTGCGTACGCTAATTTACTGGCATCGACAAAGGTATGCAAGCTGAATAGATTCGATTCATGATCTAAATCGACATTGGACGATATATATCTGGTAATATTACAATAATCGTATTTGTTTAAGCCAACCGCCAAACTCATTCACAATATCATCAGGTAACTTTCTATTCCATCCAATTTTAATTTTCCAAGATTCTCGGAATTAAAGTTACCGGACAGGTGACACTAATGGGGTCGAACACTTTTTGTACTGCTGAGAGTAAACCTCTTTTAGTTTTTGAAATATTCTCAAGTTCATTGAATTGGAAAAATGAAAAATCTTCTCTGAAGTTCCAATATATACCTAAGACTGAAACTGAAGGTTTAGGCCAATCAATATTACTTTCATCATCCTGTGTGTGATTTTCATCAGTAAGATTTGCTGTAGTATTATAAATCTAACCTCTCAGATTAAATTGAGCAATTGACTTTCAATATTTGGATTCTTCAATGAACTTTCTTAATTGTTCAGTGTTATTTAAAATAATGACAGAGTTGTCGACATAAAATGATGAATTTAACTTTAGCATTATTCAAATGATGTGAAATAGTAGCAGCCAACAAAAAGGGGCCAGATTTGACTCCAAACACCACTCTACTATGTCTAGAAATTTTCATAATACCTTCATTGTAATTTTTCTACCATAAAAATCGCAAAAGATCTCTTTCTTCCTCTGCGATACTTATTTGTAAGAATGCTTTTACTAAAATGTCATTTAAAGAAACACCATTTTTATCTTTAAACGATGCATTGAAAACTGGTCTAATTCTGGATGTTGAGCTCGATTCTTCAATGACAGCATGATGTGATAAATAATGAACAAGTTTACCCTCATCACAGTCTGATACATCTTCAATGATCCCTTCTTTACACCATTCATTAAAAATATTTCCGTAATCCTCGTAAAGTACTAACTTGATCAATCTTCTTGTATTGGAAAATAATCGATTTTTTGCTATCTCGCGATTTGACAGAATATGTGGAAAACCTTCAACCCATGGAAGATGTATTTCATATCTTTTTTCTTTATTTCTAGTAATTGTTTTACTGAAATGTTTGAGAACACTTATTTCTAAAACTTCTCTTGTTTTGGTGTCTGATGGGTCTTTGATCCCTAAAGCTTCTAGGCTCCAGAGATCAGTAATGCTACACTCAGCAATGAATGAAGAAATGTGTACATTACTTTTACCACCTATATCGTGTTGACCTATAATGTTATGTATTTATGTTGAAGGTATTCCCTGTAAGAATTTTCCTGAATATATCCACCCCAAATAATAATTTCACTTTATATCCGTATTTTTCATTGCTCTTATCAACATCGTTAATTAAAATATTGTTGTTTTTCAGATAATTTATAATAGATGAATCTTGTAATCTGGGAATATTTTTACAAATTTTGGATTGCTCTAAAACATGAAGATCGCATTGGAAAGTATCGTTTAAATTTTGAATTTTTGAAAATATTTTTAAGTGTTGATGCAGATTGGTTTCCTCCAAAAACTCCCTGTATGATTTTTTCTTCAGCAATTTTCATCAAATTCAGCTCTTTGGCCCAGTCCGTTACTATATAAGATCTCTGCGAGTCAGAGTTCAATAAAACTCTTACAATTTTTGAATTTTTGCCATTGAAAATTCTCACGAAAATAGTTTGTAGCATAGTTCAGTGGCATTGTTCATAGGAATCTTTCTACTGGTTTTTCAGTTTCGTTAGCCAAGTTTTAGTGGATAGTTGTTGACACATAATGGTGAAATGTTTTTTAGAACATACTTACTAAACACTAAAGACCTGCACGTTCTCATGGTATGATTCAATTCAAGGCATGAAAAACAACCTTTCTTTTTCATTATTATTATCGATCTTTTTTGATCACGAGACAATTTTTGCGCTTTCAATCATGACTAGAGTGCAAATTATTATCACAGAATAAACAACATGAATGTTTCCTACCATCTCCTCTAGTATTGGATGAATGAAGTGCTGCAGCAGTGAATAATTGTGAATCATCCTGAAGCTTTATTTTATGGGTACCTCTATTCCTGTTTGATAGACCTACTTGTTGCTCGGATCCACCGAAACTGACTTTGGCTAGGTTCAAACTTTCTTCAGATTCTACTCCAACCCGAAAATCTAATAATAATTGAAGAGTATTAGATGATGGTTTGTTTGTGGTTTTGGTGCTACGATGTCTTTCCCATACTTTTAGCACATCATTTGGTAGTGCAGACTCAACTAGAGGGAGAAGCATCGCAGCATATTTATCACTTGTCACACCAAGTGATTCTAATGCTCTTAACTGAGTTTCCAACTCGTCATATAGATTTGATAGACATACCTGTTTCTTCTTCCAACCCACGATTAAGTACTAAACTTAAGAGTTTTCTTACGTAAACCTCAATGAGGAATTCATCCCTTGCGAACCTGGCCTTCAACTGGTCAGTTGCCTTGGTGTAGTTGGTGCTGGAGGGTGGAAAACTCTCGATCAAAGTTCGTGCTGGTGACTGTTCTTCTGTCGCTTGCAAAAGGTATTGAAATTTGTCCTCGAGTCTTATATCAGGGTCTTCGTGAATCTTCTTAAACTGTCCCCAAAACCCTATCCAATTACGAACGTTTCCGTCAAATTTTTTGAGCTCCAGTTTTGGAAGACGTAACTTTTTCACCATCCTATTGAAAGTTTCTGTGGGATCCTTCTCTTGATTCCTGGATTCTTTGAAGAAAATCTCGTAGTTGGAACGAATGGTCATCAGTATATCTCTGAATATTTCTACGGTACTAAGTTCTTCTTCTAGGATAGATGTTTCTGCTTCCAAGTCTTGGCGTAGTCTTTCGAAAACTTTTCGAATAAATGCTCGTTCTTTTACCAAATTTTCCATATTCGAGGACTCACTGGGTCTTGTCGCAGTCGCCACAAATGTAAAGAGACGAATCAGTAGAAGATTTCGAAGCATTTTAATAGTATACATTTTTATCTTGACAGATTTGCTACAGTTCTATCAATGTTTTTTTTTTTCAAAATGATAATTTACTATGACAACATAGTATAGAATGAAATGTAAAATACAACGTGTTAACAAAAAACTATGGTATTGTAACAAGGACATTAATACAAGTTGATTGAGAAAACAAACTGTTGAAAGGTGAGAAAGATCATTCTAAAACTTGAGACTTCATAATAAAAATAATAATGGAAATGATAAAGGAAATTGAGTAGTTACCACGTATTTAAATAAAAGTTGGAACTTATGGGAAAGAATAAGATACACGAATACATGTTTTCTGTACGGATTGAAAGCTTAGACTACTTTCGTCTTGAAAAATTATTTAGAATGTACATAGATAGCAAAGCGCTTTCGACTATAAAGATTAAAGGTTCTATGGGGCCATCACGCCATTAATTAATTTTCCACCTGGTTTTTCCGAAGATTCTAGGGAAAAACGGTCAAAATCACGTGGATTACACCTGTAAATACCTGTCCAAAATTCCCTATATCTGCTACTTTTTTCCCTAAATTCCAAAGTCCAACTTGCTCATTTTTGTCCCCCTGAAGGTCTCCCTGCGGCACACCCATTATCAGACAGCGACCTCACCCTATACAATGTGCTGTGACTCATTGAGTGATAGATAGACGCGTCCGCTGGTCGTAGGTAGGTATCGGCTCTATATTTCCATATCCCTTGTCATTTACCACTGCACATTCAATATTTTATCCTCCCTTCAGTCGGTCATTTCCCATCAGACATCCTTCACCTATTTTTACTTTCTGATTCAGACATATCCTTCTAATTAAAAAAAAAATTCCGACCATGAGATTTGAACCCGGGACCTTTGGCATACTAACTAACTAACTAACTAACTAAAAAGGTTTTTATTTTAAATTATCAAAAATTTCACATTTCATGAGCAATGACATGTCATTTCATCATCACGTTCGACGTAACCCAGGGGGTTAGAGGAAGGACGGGATGATAGGTGCAAAAGTAGCATCTCCTCCTCCCCTATCAGAGTAACGGAGGAGAGCCTTGCTAAGCGAACATAGCCACCCCCGGGAGAGGGCGCTGTAGTCCGCCCGCGCTGGTGTTGACGCTGGTCGGACATTTCATCACATCACGGTCGTAATTCGGAATGATACACGCCTCCTGCAAAGCTCATGCGTGTTGTTAATTTTTATTCAATGCAAATATTGCTCTTTGCAGGTTATGAGGCTGGTTGTTTCAAGGCTGAACCCCGGAAAAGGCTGAAGCAAAAAACCGGGTCGAGGTACTCTACGTTTCAGTTAGACTTTCGATTTGGTTCCCTATGGAACCGGTTCTTCCCTTCGTTCTTTGAAGATATCAAGCGCTTGATAAATGAGCCCGCCGTGCTTGCGGGGCTCACCATCATACACTCTGAGCCTGGTGATCTCCCTGGTGAGGGGACTCTTATCGAGCATGTACTTATAAAACTTGTAGGACAAGTTGTTTATAACTGTCGGGATCGAGTCGACGCCTGCCTGCTCCCTAAGAGCTTCCAGTCGAAGGTATCGTCTGCTACCGGTGATAATACGGAGTACTTTGTTCTGCATCCTATCCAATCTCGCCAATGGAGTTGGCTTCAGGCTGCAGAACACCGGACAAGCGTACGTCATTGTGGGCCTTATGAGTTGCTTATAGATAAGCAATTTATTCTCAAGAGAGAGTTTCGAGCCTCTCGCTATCAGAGGATAGGTGCGTTTTAACGCAGCTCCCGCCCTCTGGATAGCGAGGGTGATATGACGTCCGAAGTTAAGTCGCTTGTCCAGGTGTACCCCCAGGTACCTCGCATGGCTCACGTTCTCAACGGCCTCGTCGTTGATTCTCAACTTCCGATAAAGCTTCGAGTGAGTGTACTTCTTCGTGAAGTTGATCGTCTCCGACTTAGCCGGATTGACCTCAATCTTGTTATCCGCCAAATACGGTATGATCTTCCTATCCAAGTGGACTTGGATCCTGTATTGGGCAGCGGCGCTTGAGAAGGAATGGGCAAAGATGGCGGTGTCGTCAGCGTACACCGCCGTGCCCATATCCGGTCTCTCGCACTGAGGGAGATCATAAGTATGTAGCGAATACAGATGTGGGGACAAACATGACCCCTGCGGGACACCTGCTTCGATCGGGAACTCTGCGGAGCGAGTATTGTTTACTCGCACCATAAACGTCCTCCCCACAAGGAAAGAGTTCACCAATTTTACCAGGTACGAGGGCATGCCTGCACCCAGCATTTTAGAGATAAGACCTTCCACCCATACCGAGTCGAAGGCTTTCTTCATATCCAGCAGGACCATAACTGTGTTGAGTCCACGTTGGGCTGCCTCTTTCACCCCGTGAACAATCCTTACGACCTGTGACGTGGTACTATGACCTTGTCTAAAGCCGAATTGCTCAGCGGGGATCATTTTGAGTTTCCCCTCGAGACTCAACATTCGTCTCAGGAGGATCTTCTCGACGACTTTAGCGATCACGCTCAGGAGCGAAATGGGTCGGTAGCTATCGAGTTTGTGGCCATCCTTACCCGGTTTCAGAATCGGTATTACCAGTGCCTTCTTCAGACAATCTGGGTAATACCCCCACTTTATGATGGCGTTGATCAGGTGGATCATTTGGACGAGGACTTTCCGCGGCAGGTTTCTGAGAGTCACGGCATCCAAGCCATCTGGCCCAGGCGCCTTTTTTGTCGGAAGCCTTTTGATGACTTCCGTCAGCTCCTCATAGTCTGTCATTACTTTGACAAACCTATGAGGGCCAATAGGGGGGGACACAGATTCACGAAAGTCTTCCGTTATCTTCGTTTTCTGTCTATGCCCCTCACTAACATCAGGCGCCCTTTTGTGTACGTTGGCGAAATGTTCCCCGAACAGTTTCGCCTTCTGAGGGTCCGTCACCAGCAGCCCGCCACCCTTCTCCATGGCCGGAATCGCCGCGAACTTCTTAGAAATTCGCTTCGTCATCCGCCACAGGGAATTATCGCGAGTGTCCAGCTTCTCCAGTTTATCCTTCCACAACCTATCGTTGTTGTCGTTGATCAGCTCCGAAATTTCCCTTCCTAGCCTGATCATGTCGTTCTTCACTTCAGGATTTCGTGTACTCTGCCACTTTTTCCGGAGAGAATTTTTCAGAGTGATCAACTCCTTAACGTGGGGTGGAAGAATATTCCGGTTACTCCTTACCGTAATCTTCTTGACGGCTCGCTCTCTGGCAACTTGAATGTCTCTAATGAGAGCGTGAGTTACCTCCTCAATTTCATCTCTTGAGATGCTTGACTTGATCAATGTCCTAGCATTCAAAAGCCTTCGGAACTCGGGCCAGTTGGCGCTTCGATAATCGAATTTAGTCATTGGGGGACCCTCTTCGACCCTGCACATTAATCGAAACACCACCGGATCGTGATCCGAAGTCATCTCGTGGATGGCCTTGAGTTCGCTCATATTAGTGACATTTTTGTTTACCACCAAGTCGACTATGGTCGGAGTGGTCCCATTCCAGGGGTAATGAGTTGGCTCTTCTGAGTGCACAATTACCACTTCACTGTCCTGGGAATATTCAAACAACGTCTTGCCATTGGCATTAGGCTGTGAGCTCCCGCTCCAATCAGACCGCCTAGCGTTAAAGTCCCCGGCCAACAACACCTTGTGGCCGGTATTAAAACTTGAGACTTCATAATAAAAATAATAATGGAAATGATAAAGGAAATTGAGTAGTTACCACGTATTTAAATAAAAGTTGGAACTTATGGAAAAGAATAAGATACACGAATACATGTTTTCTGTACGGATTGAAAGCTTAGACTACTTTCGTCTTGAAAAATTATTTAGAATGTACATAGATAGCAAAGCGCTTTCGACTATAAAGATTAAAGGTTCTATGGGGCCATCACGCCATTAATTAATTTTCCACCTGGTTTTTCCGAAGATTCTAGGGAAAAACGGTCAAAATCACGTGGATTACACCTGTAAATACCTGTCCAAAATTCCCTATATCTGCTACTTTTTTCCCTAAATTCCAAAGTCCAACTTGCTCATTTTTGTCCCCCTGAAGGTCTCCCTGCGGCACACCCATTATCAGACAGCGACCTCACCCTATACAATGTGCTGTGACTCATTGAGTGATAGATAGACGCGTCCGCTGGTCGTAGGTAGGTATCGGCTCTATATTTCCATATCCCTTGTCATTTACCACTGCACATTCAATATTTTATCCTCCCTTCAGTCGGTCATTTCCCATCAGACATCCTTCACCTATTTTTACTTTCTGATTCAGACATATCCTTCTAATTAAAAAAAAAATTCCGACCATGAGATTTGAACCCGGGACCTTTGGCATACTAGGTGGTACGTTTTCCACAGGACCATCGAGCCCGCATGAATAGAAACGAGTTGTCATCATATACCAGCGTCACCTGACGTCATCCTCTCGAATAATCTATGGTAAAATATTTTCGGAATCGAATTTCAAGGAATAAAATCCACTTAAATATCACTGAATAGACTAAATCTAATAAAATGCCGCTGAATCGACTCGATTGTTAATGAATCCAGTCAAATGTTAGTAAATTCTGTCAAATGTCATTGAATCCGCACTCAAATGTCACAGAATCCCGTATTTTCAGAGTCAAAAAACCCACGCAAAAGGTTATTAGATCCAGTCAAATCTTGTGAAAAAATACACCACCTACCTGCATGGCGTCATTCTTTCGAAAAAAACATGTTTGAGATTTAATTGGAATATTCTTCAATTAGGTAAGTATGACGCCATCTGTCGACTAATAGACGAAGCGACATGTGACACTGAAGGAAGTGTTCTGTGTAAAATTATACATCACCTATGCGAAAATGGACAAAACATTGCGTTTTTACGCGACATCTATAGTTATTTGGGTGAACTCAAGTAGGTTTTTCACACAGTCGCATTTTGGCTTAGACAGAAAAAATTAAGTCACTCATGCATTAGGTGTTGAAAAAACACACCGCTACCATGACAATTTTGAAGTTTTTCACTCAAAAAAAGAGCCCTCATTTGACTTCGAAAAATTGTTTTCAAGTTTCTTTGCGATATGTTGTAGTCAAAAAGAAACAAAGAATTATGAAAGTCACGGCAGCTAACCTTATTGTTTATGAAATGTCCCAGTGAGAAGACGAGCATTCAATTAAACATCATCCTGCAGTTTTATAATTTCAGTTTTTCAATAGGCGAGGCGGTACCACTTTGAAAAAAAATATTTCTTTTCGGACGGAGTGAAAGACGCACAAGTATGGCCATCTTTCGATAAATATATGGAACTGGGTGAGAAAATATTGTCAGTTGTTTTTAACATCAGTACAACAGATGAGTAGTACCATTAGTCGATAGATGGAGCGCATTTTGCGCAAATTTCGCTGTTTTTTGCCAAAAAGAGCCCTCATCTGACTGCGGAAATTGAACGCTTTTTTTTTCAAGTTTTTACGTTATATTCTGATCAAAAAACAAGGCATTCGTTGATGAAGAATGTTTGATAAACACTCATTTCGTTCAAATTTGAATGAAAATAAAATGCAAATTGTCACAAATAGTATTTGAGAGTCATGAAGAAGGTGTAAAAGACTTTTCGAGTCCATTTCCCCCTCATTCGCTCACTCACACACCAAAGGAAAGAATTTTGAATGCATATTCGATATGGTCGTAGAAAAAAAATAGTATTCAATATTATGGAAGAGGAGTAGCATTTGACTCAGGTGGAAAAAAATTATACTAACCGCTTTTTGCAGACAGGATTCTCTATAGGTAAAATTCTCGAGAACAATATTCCATACTCATGTTTCCAACAACTACGACTCAAAAAATAATACATTTATTTTAGCATTGCTATATAGTTATATTCCATTGTTGGAAAATGAATGAAATACTGTAGCTTATGGTAATTAAAAAAACTCGAATTGAATAAAACAACATTTATTATCATGTAAGTACAAAATGCATACATTTTAGGATTTGTAGTTTTTCCAGACTGAAAATTATACCAGCAATATAGTATAAAAAAATATCTCTAGAAGTGCTTGGAGAGTAGCAATTAAATAAAAACAAAATTATTTTCACCCTTCTTTCCACACATCCCACAGAGTGGAAAATGATGCAAATATCTGCTGGAAACAACTACTTCCCCTTACAGATATTAAATTATATCATAAAGTATATGTAAAATACACAGTTTAACTAAATTATATATTCTAAAGGAAGAGTTCACATATGAGTGTTAATAAAAAATAAAAACAATTTTAAGCTTATTTCCATTCAGTCTCTCACAGTGGAAATTATTTTAAACAGGAAAACAAGTACTTTCCTTTACGAACATAATATTACACTATATACTACATCATAAGGCATATATATGTACATTTGAAAAAGATTATTTAAACATACTTCACATTATCTGACTAATCCTAACTTAACATATTTACAATTAAAATTCACATATTTACATCCATAATGGAGTAATGTCCTATGGGGAGAGTTTCATAGGTGCCCTTGATCGAATGTCTTTTATCATCGAGGGAGCTGAGGGCTATTTTTTCTTGTGTGATCGAATACACTTTATGTTTAGCGGATCGTATGAGGTTTTGGGGGACAGTTTTCACCACAGAGGATTCCAAACAGTCGATGAAATCCTCGAATGTAATGTTATTGTTCACTGCGCACTTTTTCAACCCCTTAACCTTCTTCGTCACACCATAGTTTTTCAAAATGTTTTGAATCTCCACATCGTCGTATTCTTCATTTTTCAGTTTTTTCACCGTAGCACTTGTATCGTCGTTTGTAGTCGAAACTCTGAAGGTGTACAGCTTCGAGCGCAGTCCCACAAAATCGGTCATTGGCACTCCATTGGTTTCATCCTTCATCAATCCGATGACTTTCTTGTTGACTTGAGGTATTCCATAGGGGTTGTCTCCAGGATAGTCCGAGGTATCAAAATGAGTATGGCAGTCTCTCCTCATGACTTCATACGGATCTTGAGAAAGCTCATATATGAGACTATCTGTATCCGTATAAAGAATGCTGCAGCCTTCACCGTATCTCTCAGTCATATATCCATAATGGAAATCATACAGTGTGGTTTTTGCCAAATCTAAAATAGACATTCCAACGTAGATAGGTTTGTTCAGCACAACTTCCAGCTTCCTTAGTTCGACGGCAACCAGGTTCTCGTTGAAGATGGTGCAGTTTTTGAACTCGGGCTTGGAGATATATGATTCAGCGCCATACCGGCCACTCCATTCAGTTAGGAGACGAACGTTGACCCGCTTCCTGATGTTCTCCATAGTTTTTCCTGGAAAAAAAAACGTTTTTTGAGTACATTTCATAATGATAATAAATAATTCAGTAGTATTAGGTTGTATTATATCATTTTTAATCAGCGAAAAATGCAATTTAAATAAATAGTAAATAAAGTGATAAAATGTTGAAGTTCAAACAGATACAATATTTAAAAAAATATATCAGAATAACGTAGACATTTTTATAATTTTTGTGGTGAGTATTCAAGTTATAGAGATAAAAAATTAAATTGTTTCTGAGCAATCATATTTTCATAAGAATTTTTTGGGGGGAAATATAAATCAAAATTGAACTCACCAAAGACTGCATTGTTCATGAGTTTGAACAAGTTCTTCTCAAAGTCATTTTTGGCCATGGTACGTAGTTTAGTGTTCAGATCGATGTATGATTTCAGCCAGGGTGATTGCTTGAATTTGAGAACACTATGGATTTTCTTCAAAACCAGTCCATGGTTCAGAGCCAGCTTCAGTGCCCGGTAGTGGATAACATATTTATCCTTGGAATGTAGAGTAGCCATCAATTTCGTCAGTGTTGAGGGGTTTGTCCGGGGGTTTCCAGTCTTAGGATCAATGTGTTGAGCACAGAAAGGTAAGTCTTTGTGCTTATCGTGGAGGTGTTCGGGGTACTCCAAATCGACTTCGAGTATGTAGCCTTCTTCAGCATTATCTGGGATGGTCGAGACATCGATGTTGGTGTCAGTCCATTCGAAGCCGCCGTAAGGGAGATACTGACTCATGCTCCACCCATACTGATTATTTATGTCATAATACATCAGATATGATTCAGGTTTAGTATAATATTTTCCAGGATCAAGACCATAGGTATTGTGACAGCTGTTTCTGAATTGCTCGAAAACGTCAGCCAGTAAAAGTATGTCCGTCTTCATATACAGATCGACGTACTCTCCCAAGTTGCCGCAGCTGAATTTTTCCCATACTAGTTGTGCACGCTGATATAATCGATTGGGGCATGTTTTTTCTTCTAATTTATTGTAGAATGCGTCGATGGGTGGTAAACAGTCTTCATCGAAACGTTCGAAGGAATCCACATAATCATAAGGCATGACCCCTTTCTTCGTAAGCAAGCTGAAGTCTTCGGCAGGAATGGCGGAGAATTGTGATTTCAAATTGGGAAACTCAGTCAAGTGCGATGCCAACTTATCCAGGGATGAGTTCATGAAACGGAAGCTGTCAATGAAACGAAACTGTATCCGGTTTTTATCCACATGTTTGGTGAAGGAGATATATTTTTCTTTGGTAATAGGCAGTAAATCAATGGCGCCCTTCATCTTTGCAGCTATGTCGGCTATGACAAAATGAGCATCATAACCGCTGAGATTGTGGAAAACAACGGGAACTGTGTGGCTGTCTTGATACGATAAGTTGCAGTCTTCGTGGGCTGGTCCGCGCCAGTTATTGGTGGGGATAAGGTGCCGGTGGTCTCGTACCTTCTTATCTGTAGGTCCAAATGGCTTTTCGCATATGTGACAGTGGGTAGCCTTCTGAAAATCAGCTTCTTGTGCGGGAGTCATATCCATATCGAAGGGACACAAAAATACTGTTTCCATATCTTCTGCAAGCTGCTTGAGCTCCAGTGCGAACCACTGCATGCAATCAGGTCCCCGATAAGAACGATAGAACGAAAGACTGTCATCATAGGAACACTTCATGAAATATCCAACAGCTGCCGGAATATGCTCTTGGTACTTATTATCATCATTCGTGGGTTTCAAGATACTTTCCATGTCGGCATAAACAATGAAGGGGGACTTTTCTTTATTATTGAAGTTTTTGAATTTCAGGAAAGCTTTATCGCCATGAGGCATTCTGATAGCGGTATCGTTCAATTTTCCACAATCTTCTGTATGAATATTGAGTTTTTCTTGAGATATGAAGTAGTGAAGACACCTATCACAGAAAAATTTCTTCTCTTTATGTTTGCTCAGTTGGCGAGATACTAAGCGGGAAAGATCTTTGATATAGCAGTAATGGTATCGACGAGGTGTATCATCATAGTCATCTTGCAGGAGCAGAAGGTTGACATGGCGTGCTTTCTTATCTGAAGTCAGGAAGGTGGGGAGTGTTACAAATGAATTTTTACGTTTTTCAAGAATATAAACGTTGATGGAAATATCGTTCTGCTTCTCAAAATGAGGAATTTGTTTGATGGTCATCGGGAATTGAATACCTTTCAATTTCAATACCTCTGAATAGTGGGGGTATGAAGATGTTCTGTCAGGATGATTATGAAAATGAACCGGATATAAAGCGGAGACGACAGCCCAAGCAAAACAAGCATCGTCATCATTTCTGACGTTGATACAAGCTCGTTTTGCAGCAATAAACTTAGGCAGCTCTATGTAAGAAGAACCAAGTTGTGGAGTAAATTTATTGATGTTGGTGATTTGCTTCAAAGTCCATCCACTGTCCTGCTGTTGAAACTTTTCCAACTCCGCAAGTATTGGTTTCATAACTTTTTCGTCGAACCATTCATCGAGATCGGTGTCCTGGTATATAGGTGAATTTGCGGTGGTGAAATACTTGTGTTCTTTCAGAACACTTGCTCCCCTAATTACTTCGAATTCTCCGCCAAAAACAGCATTCACTTTCACTGACGTTTCCTTTTTGAGCGCGTTCTGGATTCGTCTCTTGAACAGTGCTTTGCAGTCGGTCATGAAAGCAGATGGGTCTTTATGTTTGAGGTTGGTAATGATTCCAGTGCGGATTCTAGAATCGAAGGCTGACATGGAATCATCCCATTGAACACGCCTATATGCTGTTTCTTTCCTCCCCTTCATTCCTGCACCCCTCTTCTGCATCACTTTGAACTGAGCTCTCGTAGACTTGACATTGTGGAGACAGGCTATAAGTTTTTGTTTCTCCCCTACGGACTTTGCGTTTTTTATTTGCTTATTCAGTCGTTTTATACCCCTTTGACATTCCAATAGTCCCTCTCTGGCTATATCCTCATCGTACGAGGAAGATATGATACCCAGAAGAGCTGCTACATGTTTTATCAGCTCGCTGATCAATGACATGATGACCGGGCTGCAAATTCTTTTGTGTGGTCACTAGTCTTCTTCACGATGTATGAATCGCTGGAGGAACTCTGTGGACACGACTGCTCTCCTCGAAGAACTGAAACAGAATGAAAAAAAATCAGCAGAGCACCTCTATTTATAACCTCGGTTCATTAGATCTAGGAGCTTTAGTATGTGAGGGCATATCAGTCAAACTAGTACCTAACTTCAGGGTATCCACCCTACAGAATAATAACTGGAAATTTTAACCCCTGATACTAACCTAGGATTATTTGCGAAAATTTGCCCTGCAGAACGAATGGGGTAAATTGTGTGATTTTTTTCAACCAGAATTATTTTACGAAAAAGTGATAGCACAGGAAACTTTCATTTGATGCAAACAAAAATTGAAGCTCTATTTATAGACTTTATCTGAGTGATCGTCGGTGAGATGTAAGGAGAAACGCGTCTTCTATTGTGCTAAGAACGATTTACATCTGAATCACAGTAACACATATCTAGTTAGACTAAAATATCCTTATGTTTTATAGAAAAAATACTCCAGTATACCTATACGTACTATAGAGTTTTTGCTGAAAATGTGTGAATTTTTAATGCTTATACATACCTAGACTACTACTCTAGACGGTTATCTTGAAGAATGTCAACAGCTATCGACAGGTGTTTGCTGTTCCTTGACAGTGCTCAACGTGTCTTGAACAACGTCTGCGGAGTCTTCTTCAAAGCGAATAGCAGGAGGAACTCTGTACACACGTCTGCTCTCCTCGAAGAACTGTAACAGAATGAAAAAATTCAGCAGCGTACCTCTATTTATAACCTCGGTTCATTAGATCTAGGAGCTTTAGTATGTGAGAGCATATCAGCCAAACTCGTACTCCAACTCCAGGGTATCCGCCCCACAGAATGTTTGTAAAAAAAAACAAAATGCGTGGAATGAAAAACGATTATCTGATGAGTGCCTAGACTAATCTTGGTAGTTTTCGAGGTGTCTTAGTGACCCGTCTGTAATCCTGACTGTTCTATACAACTCTCGACTGGTATTGGTGAGTGCTCAGTCGGTGAGTCAGTCACTCAGTGAGTCATTCAGCACTCTGAACTGAAGGTTATAAATAGAAGTGACGTACGAATAAGATAGAACCACCAGCTTGGAGGTTTCCATCGTACGAGGGACCGCCCGGCGTTCAGTCAGTGAGTCAGTGAGTCATTCAGTGAGAGCCGTCGGCTCGCGATGGCTCGCGACGGCTCGCGACGGCTCGCTACGTCTTCCAGTGATCATTGAGATCTAACAACAGTCATTCTTGAAAGTGGTAGTGGGGGTAATATCTTCACTCTGAACTGAAGGTTATAAATAGAAGTGACGTACGAAGAACATAGAACCACCTACTTGGAGGTTCCCATCGTACGAGGGAACCGCCAGACCTTCAGTCAGTGAGTCAGTGAGCCAGTGAATCAGTGAGTCAGTGAGTCATTCAGTGAGAGCCGTCGGCTCGCGATGGCTCGCGACGGCTCGCGACGGCTCGCTACGTCTTCCAGTGATTATTGAGATCTAACAACAGTCATTCTTGAAAGTGGTAAAGGGGTAATGTCTTCACTCTGAACTGAAGGTTATAAATAGAAGTGACGTACGAAGAACCTTCAGTTGTCATTCAGACGTCCCACTGTTAACATCGTTTGAGTTAAGAAGATGTATACCTGCCAGCAATGTAAAATGAAATTCAGATGGATGAATTGTCTTAAACGACACATCATCAGTACCCATGTTGGAATGTTGTACGATTGTCCATACTGTACACAAAAATGTACAAGATCAGACAGTATCAAAATGCATATGCTGAGAAAACATGGAAACAATAATGAACAAAATGAGATGGAACAAGCAAAATCGCAGGACAAACAGAATACCACTACCAGTGATACAAAGCTTGACGTTCCCCGGAATCCAACATTCGATAAGAGAAAAATCCTGGATGGAGCGGCGATCGTTAAGAAGAACATATATAAATTTTCTCCATACAAAAAATTAAATCAGACAAGGAACACGGAACCAATGGATGATCAATCAGAAGAATTTTCAGAATTGAAAACAAAACATAATGCCCCAATCTTAGACCGTAAGGAGTTGGAGGATAAATTGGAAGAAATATACCCTGGGCGATTCTACAGTACCAGAAAGCACTACGAACATGTGGTTACATTGCAGATTCCATAGAAGACAAATATCAGCGATGTCCGGGAAGACTTGTATTCAACTGATATTTAATTATTCAATTTATATGTAGTTTATTTAATTGATGATAATAAATGTTGTAAATTTAATCATTGTTTTTTTATTTTCCCACAAACATACAGTATTTCACTCATTTTCCAACAATGAAATACTTTCACTTTGTTTTTTTTTAGTCGTTTGAATCAGCTGTTGTTGGAACAGGTAGAATACTGTTCTCACCATATAACACGAGAATAACCCAGCCTCCAAACATGAGCGGGTCTCTTCTGTATGTGTTTGACATCTCACAAATAAGACTAGAGCTCTCGGCGGCTGAGTATTGGTAATGATTGATATTTCAGTGTTTTTATGCTATAGTTATATTCTGTGAGTTCTGGTGACAGATGATGACACTATATATTCTCCCAGAGTGACATGTCTGACAAGTGACGCAATACGAATATGACATCTGACTTATGGATGGCGCTGATGACTCGGAATGACAAGTGACACACGACTGGCTGACGTAATGAATATGATTATGACGTCTGACAGACTCTGGTCTCAGAACGACGAGTGACACATAATTGACTGACGTAATTATTATTATTTTTGCATATACAGCCTTACAGATGCCGCTATTGCTTCAGAATGATGAGTGACACATGGCAGACTGACATAATGAATATGAACTGATAGACTGATAGACGGCGCTGATGACTCAAAACGACAAGTGACACGTGACGGGCCTACAGATGACATCTGACAGACTCACAGTATCGGAATGATGACACGTGACTTAATATGGTAATGTCATCTGACAGACTTCGACGAGTGTCAGACTGACGCAATGAATATGATTTTGATATCTGACAGACTTATGGTATCGGAACGACAAGTGACAGAGTGACAGACTGATGTAATTGATATCATTTTTGCAACTTAGAGACTTATAGATGTCGCTGGGGGACTCGAAATGACGAGTGACACGTGACGGGTCGACAAATGACATCTGGCAGCTGGCGATTCGGAACGGCGAGTGACATGTGGCAGGTTGATAGATGACATCTGACAAGGTCTTAGATGTCGCTGATGACTTGGGAAGACGAGTGACATGTGGCAGGTCAACAGATGACATCTGACAAGGTCTCAGATGTCGCTGATTATTCAGAACGACAAGTGACATGACCGACTGACTGATGAAATCTGACAAGCTCTTAGATGTCGCTGCTGACTTGACAAGACGAGTGACACGTGACAAACTGACGGATGACGTTATGAATATTATTATGACATCTTACTAACGTATAGATGTCGCTGATGACTTTAAAAAGACGTGTGACACATGATATACTGACAGATGACGTTATGAATATTATTATGACATTTTACTGACGCTGATACCTCAGAATGACTAGTGACACGTGACGGGCTGATAGGTTACACTATAAATACTATTTTCTTGCCTCAGAACAAAGAATTAAACGTGACTGAATATGGTAATAACAATTCCGACACGCTATCTCCTGATATTTCCATCAACTATTCAGAACTCTCACAAAATAGAAACCTTTAAGTAGTAATATACAACGCAAAACTATCACTCGAAAGGTGGCGTTACTCCCTCCATCAAATCAAATTTGAAATATCACAGACTCTGAATTCTATCCATTATTGAGTTCAAGTAAGTCGTCTCGGTGGAGACATTTTTCTCAATAAAATCTCAAGAATCTGCCACCCAGTCTAAGACTTGTTCAATTGATCTTTGATTCCCACGACTACCTTAGTCTAAAAACTTCACGGTTTTTATTACATCCTAATTTTCCCGCCATAATTATAGCGGATTGTTTCTCAAAGTTACGTTCAAGATAATAATCCGCTGAATTCATAGTAAATTATCTTAAATTGAGAAGCGGTATATCCTTCAGTGAATGATAAATAAATAAACAATTGTACCCTTACGAAGTGGAAAGGTTTTATGAATCGTAAAAATGATTTTCATTCATTCACAATTCAAAAAACATGTGGTGTTGCTATGGTAAAATAATACATTATTGTTACAGTACATAAATAAAAAAATATTTTTTAGCGCACTTAGTTCAGTCTGAGGACTTTAAAGCAGCTCCCGTGGGAGCTACATTTTTAGTAAAACCGTGGTGGCGGTCTGACTCCCCGCCAGTGATTATAAAAAAAACCCGTGAGTTTTTTTGTTTTTTTCAAAAAAAAAACAGATAACAGGCTTGCCCACTTTTTTTGAAAACAGTATAATTAATCTGACGTTCTGTTGACTTTACTCTCCTAAATATAAATCCACATGACGATAGCTTCTCTAACCACTAATTCATACAATTTTCCCTCAACTCTCTTTCATGAAAACCTTGATAATAGTATCGTCTGAAATGTTAAAAATACGTAGGAAATCATTTCAATAATTTTTCAGATGAGAATATGAGGGAGGGACCGCCTCGAAAACACCCCCATCCATGCGCCATGCTGGGTAAGAAAATAGCTTTCATGAGGTTTGAACACAAATTAATGTAATTTTTTCAGTGGTCAAACCGATGGATGGGTTATTTTAATCAATTATTATTATTAATATTATTATTGACATTATTATAATTATTATTATATATATTGTTATATATTTAAAACACTTTTTTTGATGAATAAGTATTATTACTAATATTGATACGTTATTGTGGAGTAGTGCTAGATTAGTAACTCCGTGTATGCATAATGGGGGCTAAGAAATTATCAAAATTTATCTTCGAGCTGAATTGAAATATTCTCCTCTTTGTTAAAACGCAAACTTAAGACGGGTTTCCACTAAGCGGAAAATAAGAAGCGGATTTAAATATCAGCTGTAAAAATACGCCAAGATTTCCATTAGCCAGCTCATTGTAAGCACCAAATTCTAGGGATTTTTGATAATACACTAAATTCAATAAAAATAATTTGGTATTACCCAACGTCGTCAACGATTCTCAGTCATGTTTCTTAGCACTTTTGCTTCAATAATCATAAATTGGATCAGGTAATTATAATAGTTTCAAAGAATTTTGTCGAAGATTTTCGGAATTTCGATGTTATGAAATCGTAAATCTAGTGGAATCCGCAAAAAGTTGAACCAACGTCAACTTATTTGCGTATCTGCAATTGAATTGACGGGAAATTCTTTCAGTTTCAAATCATCCAATGGAATCGTGACACTGAAAATCCGCTTTTAATTTTCCGCCTAGTGGAAACTCGTCTTTAACGTACATCTGTTTAGTGAGAAATAAATTACTAGCGTTTCTAAACGATATTACCCTTTTGTCTGTAATTACTATTGTGTGCAAATGATTGAACGTCTTGTAACCAAACTGTCTGTGATGATTTTTTCTGAATACTATCTGTAATAGTAACATTTTGAAAGATTTGATCACAGTTTTCTTTATCTACTAGAAAAATCCAAATCATTTTCATTCAGACAGCGCTCTGTTCGTAATAACGAAATAATACCTATTCATATACATATTATTTAATATGTGAGCTCATTATTTTTTTTTGTACAACCCTCTTGAAAATTACTTGAATAACACAACTTCTAGTCATTCCAGAAGAAAAGCGTAACATATCTTTCCTCTAACTTTTGCGATAAACGGTAAAAATATAAACCCCCTGAGAGGTGTTGATGTATACTGTATGCTGAAATTGATACTAATTCCTTGGTACTTTCCGTCGAACAATACATTATTATAGCTTGAAATGCAAAAATACCGTTTTGTGTTCTCAGTGAATGTTTCAACTTTGAAACTAATTATTATTATTATTATTCTGCCCCATTTTTATTACTCAATCATAAGCTCAGTTGCGTTATAACTAATACGTCTAATGCATTTATAACCTGTTAGTATTATTACTATTATTATGGTACGTTTAAATTTTCCTTTTTAAAATTACCACTCTTTCAAATTTCATTCTTTTTGTCGAAAATTGAACAATTAGCACTGTAAAAATTAAATTCATTATTTATTGATTCAAATCCTGACCTATAGATAAATATTTATCTCCGAAGCAAGTAAATATCGTATCAGCGTGGTATTTGTGTAAGTAAGCAAACACCGTGTTTCCAAACAGCGTTGCCTATTCGTTTATTTTTAACATAGCATGCAGTCGTAATGATTTTTGGTGCATACACTGCTCTGTTAGAGAAAATGGAATATGGTTATTGTTTGCGTGAATACATTCACTGTCTAGCAGGTATACATTTTCCTGTATCGTTTTCAATACGGGAATAGTATATTTCATTACGAGTTCAGAAAAAGGCTTTTTTCCGTGCGCGCGCTACAGATTCCCGTGGGGAGGAGAAGCTGAACACGGGAAGTCGTGCAAACACGGAAAAAGCATTTATGGATGAGTAATGAACGATATTTTTTCATTATATCTACCTGAAAACCACAGATTGTTAAGAAACATCTATTTTTTAATAATGAAGGAACAAAAACATGTATTATTAATTGAAAATATTTATGGTTCAGAAATATCCTCAAAACAAGCGTTATTTACCCTGTTCGTAAGGAAATATTCGAACAATTTGCGATTTTTAGACAACTGTCAACAACATATTATTTAATTTTAACATTCAAATTGACAGCTATAATGACACCAGCGCACGGAAATTTTTTTCGTGCGGGAGCACGGAAAACCCATTTTTCAGATAGGTCTAATGAAATAGTTATTTACCTAACAAGTGCGGAAAGTAGTACTTTTCCGCACGCGACGGCAGTTGCACGAACGACGCGGAGCGGAGTTCGGGCAAGCCGTTAAGGGCGGAAAAGACATTTTCCGTAAGAGTTAGGTACAATATTTTTCCTACGAGTGTTTTTGTCAATCTCATTTATGAAAAAACAAGGTTTTTAATAAACAAGTTTTTATAATAATGCTACAAAATGACTAATAAGACAGAATAGTTACATAGATCATTTAGTTAGTCCTAAATATCATCATTTTCAAAAATACAAAAATCGTGCGGAAAAGTAAAAATCGTACGGAAAAGTAAAAATCGTGCGGAAAAGTAACTTTTCCGAATGATTTTAAATCGTACGGAAAAGTACAACTTTCAAAACGAAAAATCGTGCGGAAAAGTTACTTTTTCGCACGCTCGTAGGAAATAGTTATTTACCTAACAAGTGCGGAAAGTAGTACTTTTCCGCACGCGACGGCAGTTGCACGAACGACGCGGAGCGGAGTTCGGACAAGCCGTTAAGGGCGGAAAAGACATTTTCCGTAAGAGTTAGGTACAATATTTTTCCTACGAGTGTTTTTGTCCATCTTATTTATGAAAAAACAAGGTTTTTAATAAACAAGTTTTTATAAAAATGCTACAAAATGACTAATAAGACAGAATAGTTACATAGATCATTTAGTTAGTCGTAAATATCATCATTTTCAACAATACAAAAATCGTGCGGAAAAGTAAAAATCGTACGGAAAAGTAAAAATCGTGCGGGAAAGTAACTTTTCCGCACGATTTTAAATCGTACGGAAAAGTACAACTTTCAAAACGAAAAATCGTGCGGAAAAGTTACTTTTCCGCACGCTCGTAGGAAAAGTATTTTTCCGTACCGTTTAGTACCGAAAAAAGGTCCTGGGGAAGTTCGTCGCTTAGCAACGGACTAAAATACTATATAAGCGTATTTTGAGGCCTGAAGTTGCTCCGAGAAAGTGGGCATTCTTGAACGATTTCAAAATAGTAATTTATTACATTTTTACTATTGAAAGTATGCTCTAGCAGAAAATTCTTAGGTCTTGCTATCGATTTTATTTGAACATTGAACATTGAAACTAAGTAATCTTATACAAAAAAGTAAAAGAACATATACACAAAAACAAATAGACGACAATAAAAGCTCACCAAACAAATTGTGGACATTTGTCAATAGTATATGCAACAGAAAGAAAACAGAAACAAAAATTTCAAACATAAAATCAGAAAATAATATGCTTATTACAGATGAAAAAGTGATGGCTGATGAATTTAATAAATTTTTCACTGATTTGGGCAAACACTACGCTAATAAAATTGAAGAACCGGCAGAGTTTCATGACAATACTCCTTTTATAAATCATACCATGTTTTTATTTCCGCCATCTGAAAAAGAAATAATAAATATAATAAACAGCCTCAAACCTCGAAAATCTCCCGGAATAGATGGGCTTAGAGCCGAAACTATGAAAAAAATATCAGATCTCATTGCCGGTCCTTTGAACTATTTAATTGGAAAATGTTTCGACTTGGCCTATTTCCCCAAGGCACTGAAGAGAGGTCTTATCAAGCCACTATATAAAGGAGGAGATAAATCTAAAATTACAAACTACAGACCGATATCTTTAATCTCAACCCTATCTAAAATAATAGAAAAACTCTTGAAAAGTAGGCTAACAAGTTTTCTAAATGTGCATAAGATTATTTCAGATCGTCAGTATGACTTTAGAGAGGGTAAATCTACGGAGGATGCTATATACTCTTTAACAAAACGTATATATGAAGCAATAGACAAAAAAACGCCAGCATTAACTATTTTCATAGACCTCTCTAAAGCATTTGACACGGTTAGCCACGAGATACTACTCGCAAAACTTTATTCATACGGTATCAGGGGAAAGACACATGATCTTCTGAAGAGTTACTTAACGGATCGGCAGCAACAGGTTTGTCTGAATGATAGCATTAGTGAACCAAGAACTATTACTTTTGGAGTTCCACAGGTTACAGTTTTAGGCCCACTGCTGTTTACCTTATACATTAATAGTTTATTAGATATTACTCAAAGTGGAACAGTTCTCAGTTTCGCTGACGACACTGCCTTATTTTATAAAGCAGATACCTGGGGAGACCTAAAATATATGGCAGAGAATGATTTCAAGTTGATTAAAAAATGGTTCCAGGGTAATAAGCTTACTTTGAATATAGAAAAAACACATTATTTACCATTCACCTCATACACCAATAATTTGCCAGAACTGGGAGACTTGATTGTCGATGCAAATACGGGAATACCTGAAGTCGAGTCTGTCAAGTATTTGGGTATTATTATCGATAGACATCTACGTTGGGACATACACACTGATTTTATTGCAAGAAAGCTTAGAGGTTTAATTGGTAAGTTTAGATATTTATGCCAATTCTTGGACATACATCACCTAAAAGCAGTCTACTATGCATTAATCCAATCTCAGCTGACTTATGGAATTCTTGGATGGGGAGGAGTACTGGACTGCCACCTAGAAAAAATAAATATATTGCAAAAATGGATACTGAGAATCATTTACAATAAAAACATCTCCTTTCCCAGTGAGGATCTCTTTCTTCTGAGTGAAGTATTCGACATTAGACAGTTATATTGCCAAAAAGCTATAGTAAATATACAAACAGGCAAAATTGAGCTAAAACCCATTGATCATAATTATGCCACTCGAAACAAAATCACCACTGCTAAAGTCCCGAAATGTGGTAAAAACATTGGACAGCGAAGTTTATTTTACTTAGGTCCAAAATTATATAATCACCTACCTCCTCTATTGAAGTCAATAAAAAATAACTGCTCATTCAAATATCATCTCAAAATTTGGATGCAAAACACAAAAAGAGCATTCTTCAGTGACTTAGTGAATAATAAATTATTTAACTGAGTGAAGTAAACAATAGCTGTACTTCAGTAAATCTTGACTTGTTGAACATATCCCGATTAAAACAAAAATACCCCGACTGTGTAAAAATATATCGATTGTGACAAAATTATAGTAGTAGTGTAGTAGCTTGATTGTGATATTAATATAATGCCAGAAATGGCTTTGATCCTCAACTTCTATCCAATCACAATCAAATAGTTATATACTGTTATTTATAATTATTATATTTATATTATGCATTCTTATAAGTAGTGTAGTTTTTATTATTATTATTATATATATATGTGTGTAAACTTCCCCTCACGCACAAGCAATCTCTTGCTCCTGTGAGTATGCATGTTTATTTACTTGTTTTATTTTTTCTCTTGTATCTTGATACTTATGAAATAAACATTATTATTATTATTATTATTATATTTAGCCAAAAGGATGACTTAAGTTTTTTATTCGATGAAAGATATTTGAAAAAATGTGTACCGAATTAATATCTCCCACTATCTCAGTTGATCACGAGGTTTTTTTTTTCACAATGAATAGTAATCGCTATTAATGAAATCTTACTATTTAATTCAAAATTGGCAACGGAGCAATCATCACTATTATTCTGCTGAGCTGAAGACGCGAATGAAATTATTTCATCACACATTCTTTGTACAGGAAATGATATAAAAACTTACCACTTTTTGGTTTTCAATCCTACAAGGTGATGGTATAATCCTGGGGGGCTGATGGTATAATCCTGGGGGTAATTATACCTATTCTATACTTCGAGGGAGGCTTGAGAGTATCCTGTAAACAAAAAACTTTTTCAATAACAAGTTTATATGAGACACATTCTACCGTTTTATAATTCACAGAAAGGCTTTGTGTACTGAACCGTGCTTAGCAAACACTCATCGTTTTGACTTGAAATTTACACATCACCGGCATGATGCAAATACAATTTAGTAAATTCTGTACCCTCACAAGCTTACTTAAAGCTCTATATAACGTTCATATCAATTTGATCCACAAAAAAAACTCAAATTATGCTCAACATACGTAATAAATGAAAATATACTCACTTTTTAAAATTATATTCGAGAATATTCCCAATAACACAGAGCACAGAAACACACACTTTCACTGTACAAAATACACCTCGATAATGATAGTTTCTCTCAGCGCGTCATCTCATAGAGTTCGGATGTCTCAGTCTTTGTGGAATTTTCTAGAATGACTCACATCCTGTTTAGGCTGATAACGTTTCTGTGAATAGGCTTCCAAGAAAAGCCTATGTCGTCATATGAAGCCCTCTGCTCTTGAAAATATTCTCATTTCATCATCTCAAACTAAAATTTTACATTTTATTTAGAATGTTTTTTGTTTGTTTTCTAATAACCTTACTACAGAACACAATATTTTTGAATACAACCATTTTTCTACGAATAGCATAGTTAGCGGTTCTCGATAGTTCACACGTTTTTTTTCCTGAAAATTAATGCCGTCGAGCGGCTTTCTGACCGTTTTTTGAATACTACAATTTTTCTTCGAATAGCATAGTTGGTGGTTCTCACCGGTTCACACGTTTTTTCCAAAAAATTAATGCTGTCGAGCAGCCTTCGAAAAGTCTTGGAGCATTGTTCCTGTTTTTTGAATACTTCAATTTTTCTTCGAATAGCATACTTGGTGGTTCTCGACGGTTCACACGTTTTTCCTAAAAAATCAATGCTGTCGAGCAGCTTTCGAAAAGTGTTGGAGCATTGTGCCTGTTTTTTTGAATACTACAATTTTTCTACGAATTATTTTACACCTAACTGTAGAGGGCTGGGCGGTTCGTCTTGGTGGCTCGCACGTTTTTGCTAGATATTGCTCACGAAAATTTGAGACTAGATATTATGAATATTGATTAATTTTTAAATATGTAGAGGGCTGGGTGGTTCGTCTCCCACGTTTTTTTTTTTTTCTTAGAAATTAATGCTATCGAGCGGCTTTCGAATTGTCTCAAGAGCCGTTTTTGAATACTACAATTTTTCTATGAATATGAGTTGTTTTATATATAGATATAGAAACTTTGGCTACGGTTCTTAGCGGCTCTACAGACTCTGATTTATTAGCCAAGTATGTGAATAAATTACAATATTTTGAGTGACTGGCTGACTCAACGACTCTGTGCCACGACAGATATCTATTAGTCTCGAGTGCAAATTTCCACAAATAGTGTTTCATTTTATTTTCATTCAAATTTGAACGAAATGAGTGTTTATCAAACATTCTTCATCTACGAATGCCTTGTTTTTTGATCAGAATATAACGTAAAAACTTGAAAAAAAAAGCGTTCAATTTCCGCAGTCAGATGAGGGCTCTTTTTGGCAAAAAACAGCGAAATTTGCGCAAAATGCGCTCCATCTATCGACTAATGGTACTACTCATCTGTTGTACTGATGTTAAAAACAACTGACAATATTTTCTCACCCAGTTCCATATATTTATCGAAAGATGGCCATACTTGTGCGTCTTTCACTCCGTCCGAAAAGAAATATTTTTTTTCAAAGTGGTACCGCCTCGCCTATTGAAAAACTGAAATTATAAAACTGCAGGATGATTTTCAATTGAATGCTCGTCTTCTCACTGGGACATTTCATAAACAATAAGGTTAGCTGCCGTGACTTTCATAATTCTTTGTTTCTTTTTGACTACAACATATCGCAAAGAAACTTGAAAACAATTTTTCGAAGTCAAATGAGGGCTCTTTTTTTGAGTGAAAAACTTCAAAATTGTCATGGTAGCGGTGTGTTTTTTCAACACCTAATGCATGAGTGACTTAATTTTTTCTGTCTAAGCCAAAATGCGACTGTGTGAAAAACCTACTTGAGTTCACCCAAATAATCATAGATGTCGCGTAAAAACGCAATGTTTTGTCCATTTTCGCATAGGTGATGTATAATTTTACACAGAACACTTCCTTCAGTGTCACATGTCGCTTCGTCTATTAGTCGACAGATGGCGTCATACTTACCTAATTGAAGAATATTCCAATTATATCTCAAACATGTTTTTTTCGAAAGAATGACGCCATGCAGGTAGGTGGTGTATTTTTTCACAAGATTTGACTGGATCTAATAACCTTTTGCGTGGGTTTTTTGACTCTGAAAATACGGGATTCTGTGACATTTGAGTGCGGATTCAATGACATTTGACAGAATTTACTAACATTTGACTGGATTCATTAACAATCGAGTCGATTCAGCGGCATTTTATTAGATTTAGTCTATTCAGTGATATTTATGTGGATTTTATTCCTTGAAATTCGATTCCGAAAATATTTTACCATAGATTATTCGAGAGGATGACGTCAGGTGACGCTGGTATATGATGACAACTCGTTTCTATTCATGCGGGCTGGCAGCCTTGAAACAACCAGCCTCATAACCTGCAAAGAGCAATATCTGCATTGAATAAAAATTAACAACACGCATGAGCTTTGCAGGAGGCGTGTATCATTCCGAACTACGACCGTGATGTGATGAAATGTCCGACCAGCGTTAACACCAGCGCGGGCGGACTACAGCGCCCTCTCCCGGGGGTGGCTATGTTCGCTTAGCAAGGCTCTCCTCCGCTACCCTGACCGGAGAGGAGGAGACGCTACTTTTGCACCCATCATCCCGTCCTTCCTCTAACCCCCTGGGTTATGTTGAGCGAGAAGATGAAATGATATGTCATTGCACATGAAATGTTAAATTTTGATAATCTAAAATAAAAACCTTTTTAGTTAGTTAGTATTCATGCGGGCTCGATGGTCCTGTGGAAAACGTACCACCTAGTATGCCAAAGGTCCCGGGTTCAAATCTCATGGTCGGAATTATTTTTTTTAATTAGAAGGATATGTCTGAATCAGAAAGTAAAAATAGGTGAAGGATGTCTGATGGGAAATGACCGACTGAAGGGAGGATAAAATATTGAATGTGCAGTGGTAAATGACAAGGGATATGGAAATATAGAGCCGATACCTACCTACGACCAGCGGACGCGTCTATCTATCACTCAACGAGTCACAGCACATTGTTATAGGGTGAGGTCGCTGTCTGATAATGGGTGTGCCGCAGGGAGACCTTCAGGGGGACAAAAATGAGCAAGTTGGACCTTGGAATTTAGGAAAAAAAGTAGCAGATCTAGGGAATTTTGGACAGGTATTTACAGGTGTAATCCACGTGATTTTGACCGTTTTTCCCTAGAATCTTCGGAAAAACCAGGTGGAAAATTAATTAATGGCGTGATGGCCCCATAGAACCTTTACTATAAAGTCATCATCATTGCGTACCTGTAAGTAAGTGATATGAAACAGAATGGTTCAGCAATTTCCTTGGTTTTGATTAATAGAACTACTGAATTGAGTAAATAAGAAACATTATAAATTTTTAAATCTTTTCTGTTTGTAGTGCCCCTTGGTTTTGGGCTATCTTTTTGGCGCTTTGGGGATTGGGAAGGTTCTCATTAGACCTGTCCCTTGATCCTTAGCATAGGATTGGTTTCACAAATTCTCAAGAGACTGTGTCTTAAGCCTGGTTCTGTGCACATCGGGTTGAAGTTCTCATTAGACTTTTCTCCCGGTTTGTCATATTTCCTTCGGTTAAGATTAACAGAACTATAAATAGATTTACAGATCAATTTTTGAAAATTTCTTAAACAAATTTTCTGGTATAGGTACATCATTTTGGTTACCCTCTTTGTTACTTTTGAGATTGTGAAAGTTCTCATCAGACTTATCTCACGATCTTAAGTTCCAATCTGGTTTCCCAGGATGCTGAACTAACAATCATGTTTACAAAATGTCACAAAATTTGACTAATTTGTCATTTATCAATTTTCAAAACAAAACTTCAGCAGACATGTGTTACTCTGCCTGTTGAAACTTTCTCAAAATTTGACTAATTTGTCATTTATCAATTTTCATAACACAGATCATTATTTCTATTGGTATTGTTCTATGCCATACTTCATTGTCATTGTCAACTTTTGACACAATGTCAATTTTCATTTATTTAGTTAGACATTAGACTAAGCTTCAGCAGACATGTGTTGAAACTTTTATCTAGGTTAATCCTGGAATAAGGATTTTTTAAAATGTTATTCCTATGATGTCCTGTTTTAAATATTTACATGGTCTTCTGGACACATGATATTTTTATGGTCTGGCTCTTGTACACCTGACGACTAAGTAATTTTTCAATTTTTAAAATTCTTACTATTAAAATTTCCTAAATTCTATTTCATGTCACTTACTTACAGGTACGCACTGATGATGACTTTATAGTCGAAAGCGCTTTGCTATTATTTTATAAATAAATTTCTGCAAGAAATACAAACCTTTTTTTCATCCAATTACATTGGAACGTGCACAAAGCTTGACAATTTTCACTTAATACTATATTTGATGCGATGGAATTGAAATATACAGTGTGACCCATTTAAGATGGAAGCACCCTTATAAAACATACATTTTCAACTGATTAGAATATTTTTTTTTTCAACCGATTGAAATGATTTTTTTTTGTTAAGTAGACATTCAAAAAGTCAACTAGAATACCAAATTTCATGGATAAATCTCCATTTCCAATCTTATTTTCCAAGGTAAAAAATCTAAAAAACCTACTAGCGATTTTTTTTAGAAGAATTCTAGAATTCTGACTAAACCACTCACCACTTCAATTTCAAAACTTTTATCAGAACTTTGACTACACCACTAGATAATTTCATCAAAATCTGATGATGAAAAAAAATAAAAAAATGGATTGATTGAAATTGATTCAATAAACTTTTATTCCCTTATAACTTTTTTATTGATTGACGTATTTCAACGTTATTCAAATATGAACCGTTTGAAAATGTCGCTAATTCAGTGGTGGAGTTAGATTATTTCTAAAAAAATCACTTGTAATTTTTTAAAATTCTTGACCTGAATAAGATTAGTTGGCCCTGGAAATGGAGATTTATTCATGAAATTTGATGAACTTGTGAATTTTTCGAATGTCCACCTAACAAAAAAATCATTCCAATTTAAGTTTTATGAGGATGCTTCCATCTCAAATGAGTCACATTGTATATGAGAGAGAGAGAGAGAGATGGAGAGAAAGAAAGAGAGAGAAAGAGACAGAGAAAGAGAGGGCTCTTGTTTATGTTGGGTGACGTCACACACTAGATGAAACTACTCTACCAAGCGCAAATTCAAAGTCACATAACTTTTCCATTTCTGGAGATATTGCAATGATTCTTTCACATTTGTGCTCCATTTTACTTTGGTTTTCATAATTGATTTATAACAAAAAAATAAAAATTGGTATATTTCTCTGCATTACTTATTTACCTTCAGAATTCACAAGCTTATCACAACTCATCTGATTGTCGTGGATACAATTTCATATATTGATGTGTATTGTCGATAAATTTTATATCATTCTCGTGATACATAAACTCATTTATATTTTTTAGATTCAAAACGAATTCTCGGGAGAAAATTCGATGATGAATTCATCACAAGATATCGCCAGCAAAAGGACGTTCAGTTTACTGTGGCAAGAGGGGAATATGACAAGGCAGTTTTTCAATTGAATATACAAGGCAAAACTGTTATTAAAACACCAGACGTCACCAGACGTCAGTGCTGAGATTTTGAAATATTTGAAAAAGATGGCCGATGAATACATAGGAAAAAATATAACGGAGGTTGTTATATCTATACCTGCATATTTCAGTAACGCGCAGAGAAAAGCTACGCAGAAAGCAGCCGAGTTGGCTGGACTCAAATTGTTGAAATTCATAACCGAACCTTCTGCAGGTGCCCTACATTACGTACAAGACAAAAACACCAAAACTAAATTGCTAGTTTTTGACTGGGGAGGTGGAACTCTTGACGTAGCACTGATAGAAGTGGAAAATAAAGTTTTTGAAGTCAAATCTGTATATGGAGACACCTTACTGGGAGGAAGGAATATCGACCATAGATTATTTGAACACTTTTATAGGCCAGTGGACAAAGATAAATTCTATCGTAGACTCCAGAAAGCATGTGAAAATTTGAAAAAACAATTATCAACTCTTAATAAATCTGAGATATGTATTGAGGGTTTCGATGGTGCCAATGATTTAGAATTATCTCTAACGAGAGAAAAATTCGATGAATTGGCCGAAGATATTTTTCAGTCAGGCATAGATATTGTGGAACATGGCCTCTATGACGCAGGTTGGAACAAATCCGAGGTGAAAGAAGTAGTTTTAGTTGGAGGTTCAACGAGAATTCCTAAAATTCGAACTCTGTTGGAAAGGCTATTTGCAAAGAAGATACTCAAAACAGATTTAAACCCAGATGAAGCTGTTGCGATCGGAGCTTGCTTGCAAGCAGCAATGCTACAGAGTGAGTTTGCAAATGCAGAAAAATATAAAATAACCGAAGTGACACCCCTGTCGTTAGGCATTATGACCAATAGGCATTTAATGAAAACTATGATAACGAGAAATACATCATTACCAACCGATGCGAAAGATGTTTTCGTAACAGCTATGAATAATCAAAAATCTTGTGACTTCACAATATTTGAAGGAGAAAGAAAAAACACACAGTATAATAATGAACTAGGGGTGTTGACTTTGAATGGATTGCCCCCAAAACGTGCTGGCGATGTGGCACTCACAGTCACCTTCCATTTGGACGAAGATGGAGTATTAACGGTAACAGCATCTGAAAATTCCACTGGTAAATCTAAGAAATTGGCGGTAACTTTGGGAGAATTTAGACTGAGCGAACGTAAGGTGAAGATTTCTGTGGAAGAAGCTTCGAAGCATAAACAGGAAGATGCTGTTTTCGAAAATTTTGAAATATGCTGGGGTGAATTGCGAAAAAAGTGTAGTCATATATTGTATGACGTATCCAAAATATCTTCCATATCAGATCGGACCTTCGTCGAAAAGAGATGCCAGGATTTTCTAGTTTACTCTCGTAACATGCACTTCACGGATATTGTGGAACTCGAGAAAGATTTCAAGTGCCTTTTTGAAGCTATATCTCCAATACTTAGTAAAAATTGAATGCAAGAATTGGAATATTAAATGATGGTTTTAGGAAAATATCAATTTAAATGTTAATTAATAAACAGTGCGGACGTAAATAGTCCCAACTTCTTATTACTTCTTGAACGGTTTGATATATTTCAACCAAATCTGGCACACTTCTATGAGACTATAAATGCTACTTTTTACAATATCTGTCTTCTTTATGACGTCATCCGCACAAGCGTGACGTCATTTGAAACCTTGTTTGAAAGGTTTTCAATTATGTATCTGACTGTATACGGATTTTCAATTTTTGCCTTTCATTAGGGGCGATAGGGGCATTTATATTTTGAAATTATTATTTAATCCTATGCAAATGCGTTCGCAGATTAGTTGAAAATTATTTTGATAATGTAGTAAATATCCATCTAATAATTGGAAAATTATCAAATTTTCCGCTTGTGATGAAGAATTGTTTATAATTATTACATACCGTTACTCGTAATGGCATAACCATATACTATTGACAATTCACATATTCATTAAATTGTCTTACCGAATTAGCTTAGCTTTTTCTTGTCATAGTAAACTTGACATTTTTTCTTGTCAAAGTAAACTTGACATTTATAATTCGAATTTTGTTGCCATTAGGACAAACGAGTAATTTTTTCAGGGGCAGTTTTTTTCGTTGAATTGTCAGGCAACAAAATTCTCATGCATTACTACATGTCAAGTACTTCGACAAAAAAAAGCTCTCGTGTAATTATAAGTGACAATTTAATTCATGTATAAAGAATCGTATATGCCACAGTGCAATTGTCACTTTGACAGCGGCAAAAGTTAGCTTTAACTTTTACAGCGACATATACACTAGTGGTTTTTTCACTTATTCATTTGTTTATCAATTATCGCAGTGTTGGTTGCCAAAATGAATAGTTTGACATTGATATGTTTCTGAGTTTCTAATTCATTGAATTGTCCTGCCGAATTACACTCGAGGTTTGTATTGATATCGGGTAAATTTGTGTTGTTAAAATTCTAAACTGCTTTCTTTAGGAATTTGACTCGAATAATTGTCAACCTAAAAACACTCTACCTTCGGTATCGTGTTTTCAATAGTTGACAGTTATTCTCGTTGAATTGCTAGGAAACAGTTTATCATTAAACAACCCAAATTTACCCGATAAAATACAAATCACTTGTGCAGTTATAAGTGAAAAAAGCAGTGTATTGTTTCAGCTGCAAAACTTTCAGTAAATTAATTATTCAGAAACAACTATGAAGCAAGCCATGGAATACTCGATTTTGAATTTGGTTGAAGATACCATACGTCCATTTTCACTTTGCATAGGTGAAATAAGTATATACATTATTCATAATATAAATGCGCCTATCCTCCCTTACGGAGGGCGAAAAATTAACACACCGTTGGATACAGAATTGAAATACATTCTAATCGAGGTAACGCGTAATCTACCTCCCCATTTGAATTTTTCCCCCAAATTCAACGTCACGCTTGTGAGGATGACATCATAAAGAACACAAGCATTGTAAAAAGTAATGTTTATATTTCTATTTAAAAAAACTAATAGGGTGGGAGGGGGGAGCAATTTACGACCGCACTGTATATAAAATTGTATGAATCCAGTGGTTGCAGTCTCATTTCTTCAATCCCAGAAATTTTCCACCACATTGTATTATCATGTCTTGACGTAGTCTCACTTCTCGAGTAATGAATGGTATTCCAAAATATTGCAAACTAGATAAAAATACGTTTTTTGAAATATTGGATTTTATTTTATTTTATTTTTTAGTCGAATTATTTAAATTTTCATTAAAAATATTTCGAACATATATTTGGGAAAAATCTACTATTTTTGAAGGCAAATAGTTCAATCACTGTGATACAGCATACTGACCACAGCGGACGAGAAGCGTTTGCGGACGAAAAGTATTAGCGGACGAAAAGTGTCTGCGGACAGAAAATACTCACCTAATAAAATAGTCGATTATCGATTCAAAAATCAGAAATTAGTAGGCAATTTGTAGAGGTCGACGAAAAAATGTTACTTGCACCTCGACAAAACACACATAAATAACTATAGTAGATAGTGCAGAAAATCAACGTGCAGTTTATACTCTTCAAACACTACTCTTGTCAACCAACTGAAAAAAATTGAGTTATTAGAGTTATACTTCCTTCATTAAAATTAGAGTGCCTGAAAAAACTGAGGGTGGTGAGATGCGAGTCCATATTATAAAAGAATATAACTACGGACTATCTTTCATGTGATGGCATAGTCGGTTTTCTACTAGAATTTTTGTTAAAAAACATACAGTTCCAAGTATAAAAAGGCATGCTGACGGTAGAATACCTTGTGCCTTTTGAAGAGAGGTCTACAGGAGTCTCTGATTTCAGCCAGATGTATCTGAGAGTCTTCCAGAGTTAACGGCGTTAAAGATTTAGGTGTCAATTTTCAAAGCAATTGCAAAGGACTAGGCACACATAAGTGGGTTTCTGGGTATCGATAGAATTTGCTGAAATTTTAGTATGTCACGCCAAATGTATATTAGAATAATAATTGCATGCTACGAGACCATGATAGCAATTGCTTTAGTTGATATACAGAGTGTAATAAAAAATATAAGGGGATTTCTAGGTATCGACAAATCAGCTGATGACTCAATATGTTATACCAAAGCCATATGAGATTGATAAACGAATACTATGCGATCAGGATAGCAATTGCATAAGTTGATATACGGGGTGATATAGAAAATATAACAATGTTTCTTGAAAATAAATGAAATAGTAAAATCAACAATGTCAAAGTACCCTTCTCTTCAAATATTTCCACCAGGTGAAAAATATGAGGCAAACATCTGACAGAAAACAACTACTTGTCTGGTTAATACCACGATGAACACTGAATTACATCTAATAGATATTTGTGCAATGTTATTCCAAGAAGACCCAGTTGCAAATACTCATTGTGAGAAGACCCATCAGATGATATAAAGGGTGTAATAAGCGATTTTGATATGATGGCTTGTAATGCGACTATTGAGATCGTAAAGCAAAATTGACATCTATGAAGGAATGCCTTTTGGTGGTATTTCTCGCTTGCGATTTTTAGAAAAAGTGCTGATTGGAGAAACAAATATTAAAAAATAAATATTGAACATTTCAGTTTGGTGAATAATAATATATATGTCCAAATGAATAATTATATCTGAACCCACATACAAAATTAAATATGTACCTCCATTGACCAGTACAATTTTTATTTCACTAAACTACCATTGTCACATTTGATTTTTTCTCGGATGTATTGATTCATAACTTGAGCGTAAAATAATTTGGATCACAACCTATGCAATAATGTGAAAAAGTATTGTCATCCCAGTATTCATTTACTCAAAAACTATATAGCTGACTCCCATTTGGTAAAATTCATTTTATTCCATTCCCATTATGGTAATCCGGTTTAAAATCATAGTCCACTGATTCAATGAAAAAACTTTATTGCATAACTCCAGTCAAGGGGGTAATTTGTATTTTTCCTGTGATCGAATTTCTACTGTTTCAATAAAATAGCTTCACTGGGAACTTTTAGTAATAATTGTTAATAATAGGAACCTGATTTTGACACATTTCTATACCATCGTGGATTACAATGAGAAAACAAAATATTTTAACTTGATTTGCAAGAGTGATAAAATGCATGCAGTATCAAAAAGTTTTCATCTTGGTTATGGTAGGTTCATGAGAGCGTTAAGAATAGTTTGCTAAATGTCGAGAGAGCATTACAATTTCTCCTCTACTCGCTCGAGGAAGGAATATCGAAGTGAGCTGATAACTCGACGGGTGGGTTAATAGATAGGCGCACAGTAGTGCGTCTCTCTCATTTATGTGGTATTATCATATCATTGCGTTCCTTGTTGCTCGCGTAGATTTCTGTCTATACCCCAGATGAAAAGTTTCCGATATTGTAGAGTATTTTGAATAAGTACCGTTCCAATAGATAATGCTGAATTATTGTTACATACGTAACAAGACGTGTCGTCTTTTTTATAGAATGGATGCTATTGATCTGGAAGAGAATATCAATCTTAGAAGGAATGAAGTATAATTATTATTAAAGTACAGAATACGATTTGGATTGTATAATGCAGTAATTACTCCAGATTCCAGTATATGTTTGGCCTGTAACAACAGATTAGTGCATGAAATGGAAACAGGAGGTAATAAAGCTGCAATGGGTATGGAAGTACTAGCACAAAGATTTAGGAAATGTTTTATATGTGTCTGTAACTGTACAATTCGATTAGAATTGAGTGCTCGCATAATACGTCAGGTGTAACATTCTCAAATCAGCAAATTCAATCGATACCTAGGAACCCCCTTAACAAATTTTTAATTTAATATTACACCCTGTATATCAACTAATGTAATTGGTATTATGATCGCGTAGAATGTAATTGTAAATCGAATATACTTCAGCAAATTCTATGTATGTCTAGAAACCTCCTTATGTTTTCTATTACATTCTGTATATCAACTAATGCAAGTGCTATCGTGGTCGCGTAGAGTGTATTTATTGATCTCATACCACAGGTACAAAAAATCAAGATTTTAGCAAATTCAATCAATACCTAGAAACCCCTCTATATATTTTATTACACTCTGTATATCAACTAATGCAATTGTTATCATTGTCGCATAGTATGCAATCAATATTCTAATATACCTTCGGTGTAACATACTAAAATTTCAGCAAATTCTATCGATACCTAGAATCCCTCTCAAATGTGTGCCTGGCTGGTCCTTTAGTGATCATATTAATGAAGTCGGTAATAAATCAAAGAAGATGATAGGTTTGCTCAAAAGATCTGTTACTGATTTCACTAACACTGAATCACTCAAGTATCTCTATTTTGCCCTGTTTCAGAGTCGTATGGAATTCGCCTCAATTATTTGGAACTCCTCAAAAAAAAAAAAAATGAAAAAGGTCTTAGAAACTATTCAAAACAAATTTCTCAAATGGATCTATTATAAAAAATACAAAATTAATGTTGGTTTTGACTCAGTTCAACCAATCCATGATTAATTTGGCATAAATCGGCTGGAACATCGGATATGTCTCATCTCTTCCAGATTTCCAAAGAAACTTCACTTGTTGGTGACATGCTCTTGTTGTGTAACAAGACTAACAAGTATGCCGGAAGTAGGAAACTTGGCTTTTTTGATATTCCTATTCGAATTTTCAGAAATAAATTATTATCTGGTAAGTATATCAATCGTTATGTGAACATAAAATACTTGTAGTATACTCCTATTTTCGACAAATCTCTGCACTCTCAAGTATATTCGTAGTCGTCGCCAATTTTCTCTTTATTGTTTCATTATAAGTTATGATGTATCATATTCTATATTCTCCATATTTTTTCTTCTTCTTTTTCAATCTATTTTTATCTTAGTTCTAATTATAATCACTTAGTATTTAAATGAAATAGTAAAATCGACAAAGTAGAAGTACCCTTCTCTCCACATATTTCCACGATGTGGAAAATATGAGGCAAAAATCTGACAGAAAACAACTGCTTCCCTGGCTAATACCACGACGGACATTGAATTACATCTGACAAATATTCGTGCAACGTTCTTCCAAGGAGACTGAGTTGCAATTGCTTATTATAATTATACAGCAAATTATCCTTCATTTGGCTGAGGAAGACCACCTGGAGACGCGTTTCGCGGTTGTTGGCGCTCGTCAGTGACAGGGTAGGTCAGACAACATTAAAGTCGTCCTGCCCCAGCCCAATGAATTATGATCCAATGTATAACTAAGATTTCCTCACAAATGAAGCATCGACTTACAGTAAAAGTCAGTAGCAGCGCCACCCGCGGTGAAACCAATAAGCAATCCCCGTAGCAAAGACACCAGGAAGTGAACAGAGTTCGAGTATTTTTACCGCAGAGTATGATATCATTGAAATATTAAAATCGACAAAGTCGAAGTACCCTTCTCTCCACATATTTCCACAATGTGGAAAATATGAGGCATAAATCTGACAGAAAACAACTACTTCCCTGGCTAATACCACGACGGACATTGATTTACATCTGACAGATATTTGTGCAACGTTCTTCCAAAAAGACTCAGTTGCAATTGCTTATTATAATTATACAGCAAATTATCCTTCATTTTGCTGGAAAAGACCACCTGCACGCAGTTCTTGCCGCTCGTCAGTGACAGGGTAGGTCAGACAACATTAAAGTCGTCCTGCCCCAGTGGATTATAATTCATTGGGCTGGAAACACCAATCTCTGCCTACTTTTCCTCTGCTCTCACGATGTTCTCTGAACAATACAGGATTTTCCTTTTCGTGAAAACCAGAACTTAAAAAAAATATTTTCGATATGTTTGCTGCAAGACACGAAACACAAGTGTACAAAAAATAGATAAGAAGGTATCAAATACCTTTTTTTTTTTAAATGAAGTCATAAAAGTTACTACGGAATAATTAAAATGAACTGACTGATAAACACGATGAAGAAAAGAAAATGGAAACACTTTTTTGAATACTTCTTGCGAATCTGCTATTGTGATCATGATTTTGAATTTCTAACAGGATAATGTACAGATATAGGGTGGGTAGTGGCATTATTTGAAGTTTCAGAAAAAGAGGTTGACAATGATATCTATATCCTGAATTTATAACGATTCTGATTGCTTTTTTCTGAAGTTTGAAATAGTTATTCACCTAACAAGTGCGGAAAGTAGTATGTAACATTTTCCGTAAGAGTTAGGTACAATATTTTTCCTAGGAATGTTTTTGTCCATCTTATTGATTAAAAAACAAGGTGTTTAATAAACAAATTTTTATAATAATGCTACAAAATGACTAATGAGACAGAATAGTTATATAGATCATTTAGTTAGTCCTGAATATCCTCATTTTCAACAATACAAAAATCGTGTGGAGAAGTAAAAATCGTACGGAAAAGTAAAAATCATGCGGAAATTGACTTTTTCGCACGATTTTAAATCGTACGGAAAAGTACAACTTTTAAAACGAAAAATCGAGCGGAAAATTTACTTTTTCGCACGCTCGTAGGAAAAAATACTTTAGTTGACATAAAAGAAAAAGTGTACTACATAACCTACTGTTCAATTGTTTTATGTGATTATTTCAAGAGAGGTTGCTGTCTACAATGACTCCAAGTAATTTTACACTGTTCACATCTAACGCAGTGGTTCTAACAGTAGAATTAAAATTGATGTGGGTTGCCCTAACTCAATGCCTTCGATAAAATATTATTTTTCAAAATAGGCAGTGAGTCGTTGTTTGAGGTTTTTTTCAACTATTTTATCAAATATAAATATTATAGAAATTTTACAAGTAAAATTTCACCTTTTTTGAAATGGGGAATAACTCGAGAGAGTTTGAATGCACCAGAAAATATACCACAGATGAATATAAAATTAATAAGATCGGTTAGTGGTTTTAATAATGAAGTTGGAGGTTTCCTTAATTACTTTACTATTTAATGCATTTGAGTCCAAGCACTTGAAATTTTTCAGTAACTTTATGATATCCAAAACGTCATCTGCAGTCATTGGAACTGAAAAAATTAGTTACTTAGTTTAACGAAATCTCCGCTATTGAGTGAAACATCAAATTCAATCCGAACTATTAATGCCTTTCGAACGATTGATTTTCGAAAATACGTCGAGATAAATGTCTCAATCATGGACAATGATAAAAAAAAAATTTCAAATGGCATGGGCGCGTCGAGTGATACCTCATTCGATTTGTCTTTCAATTCTGTATTCGACAGCAAAACTTAAAAAAAAAATATTAGCCCAAAACAAAATGGCGGTACATTATTTTAGAACTCTCACAAGAGGATTTTTTCAAATAAATGGCTGTTAAAGAGCTCTAGTTCAATGATGAAATATTTTTTTGTTTCTGCAAGAGCTTCTTGTCACTCAAAAGGGAAGATGGGTGCCATATTAGAAAAAAAATTCATATAAGTAGATGAGTAGTGTAATACCTCGTTTTATTCAATCTCAGCAAATCTCAGAAATCATGTACCATATGCGATTCTGATCGACAGAGAACATTTTTAGATATCAAAAAATATTTTTTTATTTCAACTGAGCTCGTTTGAATCCATTTATTCAAAGAAATCGCCTATAAAAGATCTAACATAATGTTTCGCCATTTTGTTTTGGATGAATATGTTCGTCTAAAGTTTTGCAGTCGTAAAGAGAATCAAAAAACAATTCGAATGCGGTATCACTCGAACCCCCATGCCATTAAATTTTTTTTATCAAAATGGCACCTGGCCGCCATTCTGAAGGGTAGACATTTCTTATTACTGTCAAAAAGTAGCTTATAACATACCATTTCACCAAAAAAAAAATTCAAAAGGAAATTCCACTCCGTTCAAAAGTTAAAAGGGGGGGTTACTTTATGGACACACTGTATATTATATTATGTGAACAGCGTTAGAAACGTTCTTTTAGTCACGAATATTTTATGCACGAGCACAGCGTAGCGGAGCGAGTGTTTGACAAATAAGTGTCTGAACCGATTTTTTAACCATGTTACATATTATCCTCTTTTTACGAATATGTATTAAACAAAAAATGTATTATTATAATTAACAAATTGACGCTAAGTTTAAGTTTTTGTGTCAAGAAGGCCGTCAGCCCGCTGCCAAAATGTGTCATGATTTTATAACGTATGCTCTCGAATGCTTTGGCAGTTATGAATATAACGATGGGGAAACGGCTGGGGAATTTTGTAGTACGCATTCCTTGGGTATTAGTCGGGAATTAAAGGCATTACTTGAAAATTGCGTATTACAGCTATTACTGGTGTATTACTCTGGCATTAGAAAAATTAGTTAGGAATTATTGGGCATTACACGGAAAGGGAGGTATTATTCGAGCATGACATATGGGTATTACAGAAATTATTCGGAAGTGAGAGAACAATTACTGCAAAATTATAATCGTTGAAGGGCAAAAAAAAGTATTCAAAACATGGGAATTGGAAATTAATTACATGAACTATCCGAAAAATTAGAGAGCACTGGCGGAAGTCAGAACTGTGCAATGAAAAAAAATGGTCTTCAGAATTGTACTTGATAACAAACTGTCATGATTTTATATGTTTATTACTTTTCTGACCGGCATTACTGGCATTACTTGGGGGTATTACGTGGGAATTACTTGGATATTAGAGGCATTACTTACGATATTTAGGAATTAGTGTACACAATTTCCTTAGCAATTTCTCCCTAGGAATATAATGATTGATGAACAAGCAAAATTAGCGCTATCCAATACAATACAATACATTTATTGTATGGGTGTATTTTACAAATCCTATAATTCACAAATACAAAGGGACTATTAGCCTTGTCGACATTCAGTATAGTGTTTAATAGTAAAAATACATTTAGTATAGATAAAAGTGAAATTACATTTAGTATTATAGATAAAAATACCTAAAAATGAACCTCTACACTGATACTGATCACCAATATCTTCATGGAATTCGTCATAGGAATATGGAGCTCATTTTTAAACATAGGTATTAAAACTTGCATAATTTCCATTAGTTTTTATGTATTCATTAAATTAAGCAATGCCTCTATAAATATGAGAGTTCTGACCAGCAGAGAGTCTCGAAAATGGTTGACGAAGGTCATTGCAGTTGCGTGTTCCATAATTTTGTAGTTGGCTATTTGTTTCGGGGTTTTTTTGTCTTTTCATATTACATATTGATAGATATATACCGGGTGACCACGAGGTGAGGTACGCCCCCCAATTTTTCTATAGTTTTGAAAATACAGATTTCAAATTCGGTATGTCGCTATAGTACTTGAATACGCATATTTTGAATAATCTACTTAAAATTCATCACTTTCGGATCAACCGGAAATGACCCAAAACTTTTTGTTTCAAATGACACGAGTGGTCGCAATACTACAGAAATCTTTAACTCGTTGATTTCTGACAGAATTATCGATTGTATTGTGAGCACGAGTCGTATTTATTGAAATAATTTCACAAACCATTCAAGTTATTATTTGAAATTTGATCGAGTAAACAAAGTGAATTCTTCAATAGTTGCAACTAATGAATAATAAACATGAAGTCTGTCAACCTGACGTTTATGTCATATTAGATTACAAGATGTATCATTGCTGTTTATGTTTGTGGTTGACTTGACGACGTGGTCTTTCCGGATCGGAAAGAAAGGAAGCGAAAGGAAGCGTGTACTTTCGCGAAATTCCATTCTGATTGGTCCTCATATCGCAGGAGACGCGACTTTCATATAGTGAGTGAAATTGTCAGTAGAGGCTTCAAAATATGCGTATTCAAGTACTATAGCGACACACCAAATTTGAAAACTGTATCTTCAAAAATATAAAAAAATTGGGGGGCTTATCTCAACTCGTGGTCACCCGGTATATATATATGTATATATATATATATATAAATATATATATATATATATATATATATATATATACTAAGATGGAAGTGTGAGTATTTGAGAATCTTTAAAAATCTGTTTAAAGCCCTATGACATAACCAGACCATAAGAGGGTTCAGTGAGGCCCAAGTAAGCTAATCTCAATAAGTCAAGAAATGGTATTTTTCAGCTGTCGTAGTGAAAAACATATGCTGCTCAATTTATTTGTTACAAGATCAATATGATTTTCCCATGACAACTTAGCTTCCATAACAAGACCCAAAAATTTGAAGTGGTCAGTCTGTCCCATAGATTGATGATTCAGTTTAACTAGATAACTAAAATCAGAATTATTATATTTTTTTAAACAAACACATTTTAGGGGATATGGCGACTCTTAGGACCCACGCGACCCGTATGCCGATCGATGTTCGTCGGATTTTTAATCGATGAAATATTGCTGGGCATACGCTAGACTATCTGGAGTAATACCACAAGTGCTCGCAATACTATCGATAGTATAATATTGATAATATCGATAGTAAGTCTGTCAATTCGGGCTTGTGATGTTACCAAGTGGTTTAGCTTATGCCAACCATAACAATACTTTTAAATGAAAATCCGACGGAAAGCGCTCGGCATACGTGTCGTGTGGGTCCTACGAGTCACCATATACCCTAGCTCAAACGTGATTGACCCACGGGGAGCACTAATTTTTCTTGTTTATTGATCATTATATTCATAACCCTAGAGAGCATACGTTATAAAATCATTACAAATTTTGGCAGCGGATGTTGCATATTAAATGGGGATTTTTTATCCCACGCCTTAAATTTATGCACTAGAACCCCGAAATTTGCTTATCCATAATTTTTTCCAGGCCAATGTGAAATCCTATGTAGTTCTCAAATACGCTGTCGCATTTCTCAAAACAGAGCCTAAGCATAAATAAATCCGAACATTATTCCGGGATGAAACTGCCGCCATTGAGGGGTAGTCAAACACTTCTGGGGTAATGGTCCGCCGACAAACTCGTAAAAATGTGCTCCCAGACTAAAAGGCCGTAACGATGCAAATGAAGCAAATGTGTCAGTTTGCCTTTAAAATGTTCCCGGTAGGTAGTATGGCCGAATCTATTAAAGGGTCTTTTGTGATCCTCCTGGGAAACTTTTGTTAAATTAGGTTGACGATTTTGTAGTGTTCAAACATAGATCTCGTAGGGATTTTAATTGGCCGGTATTGCCCTAGGCGGTTTGTTGATAATCCGGCTGAACAGTTATGAATTTCATGCTACTTCGTTTTCTCATTAGGAAGGGGAATTGAATATAAATCGGGGATCCGCGTCGTTTGTAAATGGATTTGATCAACTAACTAACTATATTCAAGCAATCCAAATTAATATGGCAACAGTGTTAAAATGGTCCTTCTGATTATAGGGGTCCTTGGTGGTATGATGAACACACTCCTTTCGAACTTAAAAATCATACCGGCTTGCCATAATATGGCAGAAATCTTAGCCAGACGAATGCAGAAGGCCGTCATCCTTGGTTCACTCCGGCTGCTCAGGGCACATGATTCTTGGACCCAGTAGTTGCTCAACCCACGGACGTGGGGAGTGACTATCTGGGTAAATGTCACCAGGGCGCCCTCCGGATGTATCGGAGCTCCGGAGACAGGGCCCGACTGGTATAATCCAACCGGATAAAAAATAATAAAAATAATAATATGGCAAATGCTGGAGCCCATCATCCTTGGTTCTCTACGTCTACTCAGGGCACATGATTCTTAGAAACAGTAATCGCTCACCCCACAGACGTAGGGAGTGACTATCTGGGTAAATGATACCAGAGTTCCCTCCGGATGGCTTAGAGACCAGGCCCTAGTTCAATATTCCTGATATATAAAAATATACAGTGTGTCTCACTTTTCATGGAAGCACCCCCGTAACTTCCGTAATTATCGTCGCAGAACTGATGGGTGAGAAGAAAATATACCTACCGGCCTAAGTGATATACACTGCCCGCCAGTCGAGATGGTACAACCCATTTTTTCAATAAGGGGGCAAAATAGGTTCGAAATTCTTTAAAATTCGTGATCAGGACCTTATTACGGATACACTGTTTTTCTGAAATAATTTGAGTCCTGAAAAATCTGAATTTGTCTCACTTTTCATGGAAGCACCCCCGTAATTATCAAGGTAGAAAGACTACACTTTCAGGACTGATGTAAATTCTGAAAATGCACCTGCCGACGTGGTGTTAGCTTAAGTGATATACACTGCCCGCCAGTCGCGATGGAATAACCCATTTTTACAGTAAATCATACTAAGAGGCATAATAGGCTCGAAAATCCTTCAATACCATTGAGTCGACAGGTGCATTTTCAGCATTCACATCAGTCCTGAGAGTTTCGTCTTTCTACCTCGACAATTACGAAAGTTACGGGGGTGCTTCCATGAAAAGTGAGACAAATTCAAATTTTTCAGGACTCAAATTATTTCAGAAAAACAGTGAATTCGAAGTAAATTTGGGATCCTGATCACGAATCTGAAAGAATTTCGAACCTATTTTGCCCCCTAATATGTTTTACCGATAAAATGGGTTGTTCCATTTCGACTGGCGGGCAGTGTATATCAATATCACTTAGGCCAACACCATTAGGCCGGTAGGTACATTTCCATCTTATCCATCAGTCCTGCGAGTTTCATCATTTTACCTCGATCATTACGGAAGTTACGGGGGTGCTTCCATGAAAAGTGAGACACACTGTATTAACATTCTTGATAATGAAACAACACCACTCTCCAGAAGTTATTTCTGTCAAAAACTCTGCAGTAAGTACCAACATAAACTCCAAGAGATTTAGTCTTCATTACTGTTAGGAGAAAAACAAAGTTACTGCTACGAATATACTTACCATTTCGATCTTACCTGCTTCGGAGTAATGAAGTGGACTCAGGAAGAGCTGCGATAACTCAATGTAAATACAGGCAAGATGATGGCACCAATATAGGAATATGCATCCCAAATCATCCATTTCTCGGTTATATAATCCCAAACAACAAGGAGGCCGAGTAGTTTTGGGTTTGGAATGTCTTCACAACAGAATGGTACTGGACGGAGCCTGTGAAGTCATCAGTGAGGATTTTCTTCTCTGCAGGGTCCGTGACAGCCCAGCCTAATGCAGGGATTTGAGCGTTTTTTTCAAGACACCAGTCCAAAAAAGCCCAAATGAAGGCCGCTAGTTGCACAGGGATGAGCATATGCATGGGGTCTTCTTCAAGAACTCGTTTTATCCGAAAACAAGGCCTCGGCTCATCCAAAAACTTGACCTACGCCTTTCTGAGGTCAAGTGGGTTGAAGTCGGAGACTGGGAATTCATAATGGCCTGCCAGAATGGTATGTCCGATACCTTGGTCTACCGTAGTCTAATGATGGGTAAACAAGTCCCTGATACTAAAAGCAGGGCCTGCCGTTGTGCGTCTAAGACCCTAATACATTTGCTGTCAGCATGTTGAGTATATGCGGTCTCAGTTTATATCGACAGATATAACGCGGCACTACGAGTGTTATACTGCGGCACTCATACGGTATAGACGAGACACCGGTGTTGTCTTACTCTCCAAGGGATATTGAGTCCGTTGTGGAGATGGGAAGTGCCAAATTTATTGGAACCACACGTTCCCCACCAAGTGAGACGATGTTCGTCATAGAGTTTTTGTCTGCTTACTCCATAGTTTGGAAAGTGGTTATTGCGGTAATGATGAGCTCGGGCCTCTCCAAATGTGTCGGAGCTTTGTAGACAGGGCCCCACTGTAAAATGTTGATTTCAATTCATAAAAGTAATAATAATAGAGAGATAAGCCAATGCATGGAGTTTTCTTGACCTACACATTCCTCAGGTCAAGTGGGATAAAGTCGAAGAACAAGGGGTTTATAATGGCTTTCCAGGATGGTATCTTCTACACACCCTGGTCTACCATATTGTTGTTTATAGTAATCCCACACACTTTATACAGTACGTGTTGTGGGGCTTGTCAAACTACTTATGCGGTCTCTATATTCAGAGGCAAAAAGTGGCGTCACAAGTGTACTATCCAAGTCCTCCCCAAAAATATTGGTGACCAAGGGCACTTTCGTAAAATGGGGCTCCTAAGACTGATATTTCAGGAATATTATATTGAAGGCTTTCACTTAGAGATCACAACTCGACCAATCCGATCTAATGATACAACTTACCACATAAGTTCTGTGAAACCTATGATATATCTATAGTCAGTAATATTAATGATAATGGTAATATTAATAGTAATTTTTGGAAAATGAATATATTCATCTGCAAAATCGGTTAACGGTTTGTGATCTGGAGGGACCCCTTTGGATTACGAGCCAGTGGGCATATTACCAGTGAGGCTAATGAAAAAGAGGGGCCTCCTAACATCTACGACACTCGTACGGTAAAGACCATACACCGGTGTCGCTCCGTGGGATATTGAGTCCGTTATGGAGAATGACGAGTGCCTAATCTAATAGAACTACTCATTCCCAACCTTCATGAAAATACGAGCCAATAAGCCTGATATAGTCCATCAGAATTACACAATTTTCATGATAAAGTTTTTGGTTCCTCCCAAAACAAGCATCGTTAGAAAAGAGAGAGAATATTGTTCTGAATATTAAAAATTACTCTTTGGACTCTGCAGGCTTTATACATATCATGTTATTAAAGGGCGGTTCTTATCATAAGATGGCGGAAATCTAAGCCAGACGAACGGTCTTTATCCTTGGTTCACTTCGTCTACTCAGGTTTCATGATTCTCGGATCCAGTAATCACTCACCTCTCAGACGTGGGTAGAGACTGCGTTAATGACACCGGCGCGCCCTCCTGATGTATGGGACCTTAGGAGACCAAGCCCGACTAGGATATAATCAACGGAAAAATATACAAAATTATCAATAATTATAACAATAATGATGCTACCCTCATAACTATTCATGAAGTATAACCCAAATAAGGCTTAGCATGTTCGTGTAGAGGACGGCTATTGTTATTATTGCCCTTGAAACTCCGGGCGACTAACAAATTTTTGGTAGCGTATCCACTTCTCAGTCGAAGAAAAACCGGAAAACGTATAGGACCACCCCTGATAGTTGATGCGCATTTCACGCAAGCATTAGGGTGTTTTTGTAATCTCAACACTTCCAGTATATTAATGTTACCGTTACCTGTCAAGAACATCCAAATACTTCTCTCTCTTCCTCTAAGTCGTTTTGGATCTTGCTTCCTCTTAGGTGCATTGGGCCATTTCATTTCCGGGGGCTACCAAAAAACTTGTTCTAAATATACAGTGTTCATTCTTTAGAGTTGGGCACGATTGGGGCAATTTCTACCTTTATATCTACCTTTATGCTAGTCACTGTGAAAATTAGTGACGGTGAAGTATACACAATGGTATAATAAGTTAAAACATTATCATTTTTGAAAAAAAAAAAAAAATTCCAGTATGGGTATTGTAATTTGAGAGATGAACAAAATTCTCTGAGGAAAGTTTATGATATCACAGAGTAGAATACAAGTTATTGAGCAAGTGTGAAACAGTTCACACAAATGGAGATGACCTAAATTTTTTCACGGTGCCTCCACAATTCCAATCTACTTGGAGATATATAAATATAAATTACAGCGGCCACAGATTAGAACAAATTGTGAAAAAGTGAATTTTAGCATTCTGTGCATTTCACTTATACCGTAATATTGCCAGGTAACTCAGTGGTTACGACTGTCGTGTTCAAAGCTATTGATGTTGCTGGTCGGATAGGTTCAAATTCATAGAAAGTACTAGGAATCGCACGCTAATAAGGGGACGACAGTTGGTTAACGGAAAAAACAAAAATGAAACAAACAATTGTAGTATCTATTATAAAAAATGTAATAAACTTTGGAAACCCTTCGAGAAACAAGCTTTATAACCTATCGATATGAAGTAGCTTTTTAAGATACAAGTGTGAAAAGTGGATGTTTAAAACAACAGTGTTTTGAACCTGTATTCATTCTCATCAGTCCAGTATTCAAGAGAAGGTGACGCTCAAAGAAGTAATGATTTTTGAGAATTCACATTATTCAAAATTCAGGAAGGTGAACATTTTTTACAAAAACTGATTTGGACAGATAAGGTAAAATTTATGAAAAATGGAATGTTCAACCGCCATAACGCATAATAATGGAGTAATACTAACCCACACGTATTTCGAGCTAGAAAGATTACTAGAGTTTCAATATTTTTTCTGCAATAAAAATTTATGGTGTTCTTGTGGTGCATATTTGTGATGAAAATATCACCGGTAAGCCTACTGGAGATCGGAGAGTGATATAAAAAAATAATTTACATCCATTAAGCCCGTATGACACGGTTCAGTTTTTCACTCCTAAGTCATAAAATGAATCACTTTTCAAGTTAATTAAGCATTGATAATAAAACGGATAATTTTCTGTGTGAAAATACATGCAATGTTGTGTGACACTATAAACACAAAATATTCTAACCGGAGGCATGTCCAATGGATCAGTACAGTTTCTCATTCAGAGACTAGATGAAAAACTGGATCGTGTCATACGGGCTTTACATTTGAACCGGAATCAGCTGTGGTATTAACAGGATGAAGCCAGACCTCATATTATTGCATCTGTGGATGAATTTGGACAATCAATGATTTACAAATTGAAGTAGTGTTCATTTTTAAATTCTAAACGGGATATGATGAAAAATTGCACTGCGCTTCAACGCAAATTATCAGCAAATATTGTTTGTTGACACTTCAGCATTTATTTCTCGTCGATTCTTTCTAAAAAGCCTACTGATAATTCAGATATCTCTAATAATAACACGGAAATTTAAATTTTCAAGTTTCTACGAAAACCGTTTCATTTAGATAGGGCTGTAAGCATAAGCCACCTCCTTTTTTACACGCTTTATTAATTAGCTTCACTTGTATGTTTGTTTGTTTGTATGTTTGTAACTGACTCCTTAGGGCGTGATTTTCACCCATTTCCAGATGCCCGAATCATTTGAAATTTGGCAAGTATTCATAGTTCCGGTGACAATGCAACATAACATGTTTTTTGTTATAAAAAAACAAAATGGCGGCTCCAAGATGACGGACGAGATTTGTGATAATAGTCCGATTCCATTCAAAATTGGTGAATAAAGGTTTTCGGAGTCAGAAATTACGATTTTCTTATCAAAATTCATGAATCCAAAATGGCGGCTCCAAGATGGCGGACGAGATTTGTGATTATGGTCAGATTCGATTAAAAATTGGTATGTGAAGTTTTTTTAGGTCGTATATTTCGAATTTTCTGTCAAAATTCATAAATTAAAGATGGCGGCTACAAGATGTCATTATGGTCTGATTCGATTCAAAATTAGTATGCGAGTGTTTTCGGGATCAGAGATTATGAATTTTTTTGTGAAAATTTATGAATTCAAGATGGTGGCCGAAGATGATGGACGAGTATTGTGATTATGGTAAGATTCGATTCAAAATTAGTATGCGAGTGTTTTCGGGATCAGAGATTTTTAATTTTTTTGTGAAAATTTATGAATTCAAGATGGTGGCCGAAGATGATGGACGAGTATTGTGATTATGGTAAGATTCGATACAAAATTGGTATGGTTTTCGGGGTCGGAAATTTCGATTAGTAAAAAAAATTGTTTAAAAAAAGTTAAGAACACGCTTTACTTCCCATGGACTGAAAATTAAAAATAATTGACATTCTAATTTATCAAATGTAAAAAAAGCGTGGGGTGCTTGATAAAGTTCTCTTGAGCTTTTGAACGCTCTGTATTGTTCAATTAAACTAAAAACTATGAGATCGAAAGTACCCACGCTTTATTTACATTTGATAAATTAAATTGTGAATTATTTTTTACTTTTCCATGGGAAGTGAAGCGTGTTCTTTAGTTTTTTTTTAACTATTTTTTTAGCCTAAATTCCACTGGCGAAGAGAAAAAAGGGGTTACGATATAAAAAAATTGGTAATAATTTTAGAGATTTCTGAGTAAACTGTATGTGTAATTTTTTTGAAAGTTTTCCAGAAATTAAGGAAGCCTCAGGTCTCATATAGGCTCAGTCTGGCAATTTTTGACCTGACTCCCTTTTGTTTTCAAAATACTTATTTTTTTGTTAAAAATCTGACAAAATCTTCCAAAAAAAAAGAAGAAACTGAAAACCGGAGTTCTTTAGACATATGATGTTTTGAATGAAATTATGTTGAAATTCATCGTAGACTGAAAATGCAATAAAAATTGGGGTGTTTCATTTAAAAACACAAAGTTTGAGTCCACTTTCGATATAACCGAAAGTCGTAGACAACTGAAAATATTTCTACTGAAACAAGCTCCTCAGAAAACACCATTATACAAATTTTCAGAAAAATCTCCCAGTAATTTCCCATATACGTACATGTCGACTCAGCTCATCATGGTATACCCTGTATGTCATATTTTGCCCTCACACAGTTGCATCGACATCACAGAACAGATTGCTTGTCGAGTATTCGGGTTATTGTTTCATTTACATATAAATTAAACATTGGAATACGCGCCAACTTTTTAATCGTTCACAACCTCGAATTTAATTACAGCACATTCTCCTTCAACCCTACCGTTTTGGTAGAACTGCAACCATAACTTTCGACTGGAGAAGTAGGAAAAGTAGATTAGTGAAAGGTCACGGTGGATGAGCTTTCGCAACTCAGAGGAAAATGGTTTATTTCCTATATCCTGAAAGCTACGACAATGCAAATTTTGAATCGCATACAATGCCATATCATCATGAGTGTAATCAACTAATATTGATACAACTGAGGTGACACGTGGGTGAAGTATAGGTTCGAATCACAGCATGGTCACCGGTCCATGGTATCACATGTTAAAAAGTGAGGCTACGTCTCTCCTAGCTCGCAAAAGTGTCTCGAATATTTCTGAGGATTGCTCATAAAAGTACACAGTAAAAAGTGGATGGAAAAATACATGCCACAATGTAATATATACATACTCGTCCTAGTATTATAACTTGACTGTACAAGTAATTTGAAAGTTTTATGTAAAATCAGGTAAATATCCCCCATTTGTCCTTTGTTTTACAGTGAGCATGTCATTCAATGCTTTATCACATGTAATTTCCACTGGTTCACATGGTGACTGTAAAATGAAGGGAATAATCAGTAATACCACGTATTGTTAGCGGAATGTCTTCAATTTACATAGTATTCCAGATATAGTGTGTGAATTCTCTTTTATTTAAATGTAATTTTCCATGACGCTGTTGCCATGCGCATACCGGCATTCGCCCTAATTAATTCTCATTCCGAGTTCTTGTTTGTTAGGGTGCACTTCGTTCGGCTTCTGGCGTTGGCAGGCCATCTTGTGTTTTGTGTAAGTAAGTGCTAAGTGGGTGCTAAATTGGATCATATTTTCGAAAAAAATAAATAAATAACGAACAAGCTGTATTTCATTTTATGTAAAATAGAATAAACAGTTTTTTCGAGTGGATTACTCAAACGGATACCTGAATCAACTTTAATATTTATGATCATTTCCTACATTTGAATCGAATGGATAACAATGTTTATGATACGAAAGTACTGCTAAAGTTTTGTTATCAAGTTCAGCAAATGAGAAAGAGTCTGACGACATATGAGCAAATTTCATGTAGAGAAGGAAATGGAATTAAAAAAAAAACATTTGAATTTTCCATGCACTACGTAACTGCATAACTCCATATATTTCGAAAACTATACCTATTCTTTGCACAAATAGATACAAAAATTTTTAGGAAATCGATCAAAGAATTATACATGTGTATAGACTATATTACAGCTTACAAGAATTTCATGACCTGCCTGTTATACAATATACTATAGGATTCATGAATCTAGGAAAAAAAAACACCCGAAAAAAAACGGCAATATAACCCTGAAAAAAAAAACAGCTATGAAGAACGAGTCATTATTTCCTGCTAATCTTTTCCGTTTTTTTTCCTGTTTTTTTCCGGTACTTTTTTCCGTTTTTTGTTCCGTTTTTTTTGTTTTTTTTTTCAGGAGGATTTTTAGCGTTTACCAAGAGCCATAGGTACCTCAGTGTATTGGTCTGTACTCGTGTGAATATTCTATTCAGATTGGTTCAGTTTGAATATTCATGTGTGGATATTCATTCAGAAGTTTTCATCTTGGGTATGGTGGTATCATGAGAGCATAAAGAATATCTTGCTATATGTTGAGAGAGCATTACAATTTCTCCTCTACTCGCTCGAGGAAGGGATATCGACGTGAGCTGTGTGCGGTGTGTCGCATTGCAACGTGGTCCGTTAATGCGTCGGGTGGGGTAACAGGAGAGGTGCACAGTAGTGCGCCTCTCTTATATATGTGGTATTACCATATCATTGCGTTCCTTGTTACTCGCGTAGATGTCTATTTATATCCCAGATGAAAAGCATCCGATACTGTATACATTTATATTCTATAATTTTCTGGTGTTATCGTCAGAGCTGAAATGGAATAAAAAATTTTTTTTTTCAGATGCTACTCGTTTTTCTGTCCAACATTTCATTGTTTGCGAAAGGCTTTCGAGACTATTGGCAGAACCAGATTATTGAAAAAATTGGAGGCTGTTGGAATTGTAGATGCAGCATTACAGTGGATTTCAGACTATTTGGATAATCGGAAGCAAAAGTTACAACTCAAACATGTTACATCTGGCACACTCGACAATAACATAGGAGTACTCAAGATGGTGTTCTGTGTCCTTTATTGTTTCTAGTTTATATAAATGATATGGTTGAGGTGGTGAATGAATGTTGTATACACCTAATAATTTGCTGATGACGCTGTTATTTACTTTCCTGGAAAAAATTATTCAACAGTTCAATATGCAATCAACGACAGTCTAGAAGCTATTCACAATTATTACTATTGGAATTTATTAAATATAAATACGAACATAACAACATTGATGTTGATTAGTACAGACAAAATTTATAGGTGAGTATTGAAAACAGCACCAAAACTTTCAATCGGTGGTGTCCAGAAAGAAGTTGAGAAATATAAATGTATAGGAGTGTTGGTTGATCGTCAATTGTATTTAAAATTGCAATTGCAAAAAATTATATAACTATTGCCATGAAACCATGAAAATCTATCATTTGGGGAAATGTTCTCCGCCTCCCACGCAGTGGAATGAAATTATAGTTTAATACCTCATTTCAACTACTGCGCCACTGTGCTTTATCTGGTGAATAAATATGTGCCATTTATAAAAATTACAAAATCAAACTATCCGAATTATTCTTTGTTTTGCACGTTACACGTCAATATTTTACTCCTCAATCAGGATGTTCATCAGCACAACAGATGTAGAGGTGATCTTCGTATTCCTCTAGGTACCAGAACATTTTTTTATACAGGTTCTGGATCTATTAGTTCATCACGTTATATATGGTTTCTTCTAAGTATTATACACATGTGTACGAGTAACCTATTTTTTTGTGTATATTTGTATACTGTTTTAATTAGTTTTATGACTTAATATAGGATTTATATATTGTCGATCAAACAACATCAACATTTTTTAAAATACGACTTCGTTATATGATAATGTATCGCATATGATGGTTTTGTTATATTTCAGATAATATCGGAGTTTTCTAAATGTTTCTGAGTACAGACCTGAATTCTCTAGAGCTGAGGAAAATCAAAAGTTTGGTAAGAGTTTTTTCATCGACTCGTGAAAATATTTTCGAAAATTTGTGTTTATGGCCGAGAATTATATTTGAAACGTTATTTTTTTACATATTATCTTATACATATCAATCTGATGATTTTTGCGTTCCTTCCATGCGTGTTTCCGAACGATGCTTGTCTTCAACTCCACATTCATTGTCTACGTATACTTACCAATCCTCCACACTGCCAGAGCCATTACAGAAAATGGTTATTTCAGAAGATGTAACTATTACGTTCACACAAAAGTTGCGATAAAACTGAATATTGATTCCATATCCAATAATGCGGCTTTATCTTTTTATCTCTAGGGTTTTCTATTATGGGTCTCCTGAATAGAAAATGTTCGAAGAACTATATGAACAGTTTCAATAAATTATACAGGATGAAATACGACTTTATCAGCAAGTGGTGAAACCGGCCGTTTTATTATGTTTACTTTATTATTCTTTATTATTGCAAGTGAGATAACAGCCTTATATACCGCGTAGTTCCATATTTCATTTTTTTTTATTTGGTCCCGCCCAAGACATATCACAACTTTACGGTATTCGAAGATGTTTCAATAAATTCACTTTGAGTCACGGGTCGCCATTATGTCCGTCCCTTTGTCCTTGTGTGCGTTGTGACATCATGATGAATTTGCAACCCCTTTCTCGGTAGGTCGAACAAATAATACGGTCCTTGCGTACTTCAATCATCAAGTGACAGAGAAATTCCTGGCTAAGTGAGGAAGAATTCCTATATTGATTGAAAGTGCGGATCAGAATTCATTGCAACAATGTTTGTAACAGTAATATCAAGTTACGAATGGATGCTGTCGATCAGATACAGTCCTCTTGATTAAGTTCGTCAGGTTCATCGGAACGTGCTTCATTTTTCAGTGAAACGTGACATTCCTTAATGCTATAATTTTTTATTTACACAGGTTTGATTTCATTCATATGACTGGTAGTAGTGTTGGAAAGGAAGCTATTTTTTCGAATTACACCGACATGGATAAAAATGTGTGATTAAACTTATCTTGATTTTTATTCGAAATTATGAATAGGATATTCATGAAATCTGTTGTGGAATCATCTGCGGCTGAAAGACAAACTTTAGTCGCAATTTTCCATCGTTCAAGATAACCTCTTGGGAGGTATTCATGTTGAAAAAGGGAGCATTCTCCATGAGAATTGAAAAATGAAAAATGTGATTTATTTGTGATATCTAACAGAAAACAACTACTTCCCCGGCTGAAGCCACACTGGACATTGAACTACATCTGATAGATATTGTGAAAAGACCCTAACTGAAAAGAAAAGTTAAAATGTGGAGATAGTGGCTTTTTTATTATTTTGTCTAGTTTTCATTGAAAATTTATTGAATAAATTAGATATAGAGAACGTTATTAAAATTATCACTCACAGAAATCGTTCATTTCATTGAAGCAAAATTTCCATCCTTCATGTTGTATAAGTTTTTCTGAAGAGCCTACAACAATATCAATCTTCCTGACGAGCTTCGCAGAGCGAAATAGATTTTCGTCGATCAAAATGTATTGGGGATCAAATGAGAGAGAACGGAAACTAGAGAAAATTATAAAAAATCCACTATCTGAATGAAAATACGAATTTTCACTTTCAAATTTTTTCTTTTCAGTTAGAGTCTTTTCACAATATCTGTCAGATGTAGTTCAATGTCCAGTGTGGATTTAGTTGGGGAAGTAGTTGTTTTCTGTTAGATATCACAAATAAATCACATTTTTCATTTTAGAATTATCATGGAGAATGTTCCCCTTTAAACTTATCTTACTTTCATCTTCAGAAGATACATGTTTCTGAGTGGTGCTTTCCCTTTCATGGGATTGAAATGTACAAGTTTCTAACAAAAAGTTCAAAATCATATAGAGTGCGTCATTTTATAGCCTCCCTGTAAACTTTTGAACGGTTCGACGTACCAACATAAAAAAAAAATTGGGGGTATCACTGATACTATTTTTTGAGATCAAAGACATGGTGACAACTCGAGAGGGCGCGGGAGGCACATCAAATGGAAATTTTTAAATGACAAGTGTCACATCGTTGGAAAGAGAATTCAGTTGTCTTATAAATAGGTTTGACTTTCGAGAATATCTTTTTATATAATTTTGATGTTTATATGTATTTCAGTAATTTCAAGTTGATGTACCTCCAGCGCCATCTGAGTACCGTAGAAGCGGGTGCCTTGAGAACGGCAGGGTGACTTGACACAGCACTGAATTATAATTCAACTATTGTAGCCATATATTAGGAAAAAGTTGAAACTTCAAAAAAATTTGTAAAGTGTTTTACGATGATGAAATCATGTATTCAGCTGCAAATATTTGTTCACAGATGTTCTGCTAGGCCTGTAAAAAATTCTGAAAAAAAGGTGGAACTAGTTATTTACCTAACAACTGCGTAAAGTAGTATTTTTACGTATGCGACGGCAGTTGCACGAACGCCGCGGAGCGAGTTCGGGCAAGCCGTTAAGGGCGGAAAAGACATTTTTCGTAAGAGTTAGGTACAATATTTTTCCTACGAGTGTTTTTGTCCATCTTATTCATGAAAAAACAAGGTTTTTAATAAACAAGTTTTTATAATATGCTACAAAATGACTAATAAGACAGAATAGTTACATAGATTATTCAGTTAGTCCTGAATATCCTCATTTTCAACAATATAAAAATCGTGCGGAAAAGTAAAAATCGTACAAAAAAGTACAACTTTCAAAACGAAAAATCGTGCGAAAAAGTTACTTTTCCGAAAAAGTATGTTTTTTATAACAGTGACCGGCAGAAAGTACGCGTCATATGGGAAATTTTTTGATTGGTAAATTTTCACAAATATAGATATGCTCAATCGCCTCTGCATCAAAAGAAACCCCTAAAGACGTTGTATAGTGCCGTTCATCTTTTCGTGTTTGGCGGGAAATTTAACAAAAATATATATTTTTTTTCTCAAATAAACTTGTTTTAGAAAATATCGATAAATATGTTTAAAATAACATTTTATAGCTGTGTACAAATTTTGAGAAAGATCTGGGATAAACAAATTAAAATGGATTCTTTGTCACAAATAAAATTCTATTGGGGAAAGTACATTTCTGGCGAAGAAGCACACCAGTAAAGTCAATAACAAATATTTCAAATTTGGTTTTGTAAAGATTGGCAAGCTATCAATATTTTATTTGGAGAAAATTTTGAATATTTGAATTTACTATGTGTTCAGCTCTCTGTCTCTGGAATATCTTTCGGACATTGTAAACTAGATACTGGTAATTATTGATGAAGGACCAAGTAACTACACAAATTCAATTTGAATTCTTCATGAGAACAAAAATTGTATTAATTTTTTTACGTAACAAGAACCTACAATCAACAAAATATCGTATGTATGTATGATTCAAACAATTTGCCAAAAATTATACAATTACTTGTTCCACTGAAAAGTTTAAATTGAAATTGTGTAGATATACATGGTTCTCCATTAATTTAAATTGAAATTGTGTAGATATACATGGTTCTCCATTATTATTAAACAGTATCTGGATTATAATGTCCTGGATATATTTCAGTGACCTCTTATGAAGCAGCTGAACACATCGGAAATTCACAGATATTAAATTTTCTCCGAATAAAGTAGAAATAGCTTTCGAATCTTCTCAAAAACATATTTAAAATATTAGTTGTTGACTATACTAATGAGTTTCTTAGTCAGATTTGTACTTCTCCAAATAGATTTTTTTTGTGAGAAAAAATCGATTTTTTATTTTTTATCATATTTTAAAGAATTTGTACATAGTTATAAAATGTCATTCTGAACATGTTTTCCGAATAACATTTGATATATATTATAATTGATACTAGTACATTAGTGATACAAATAAAAATAGAAGAGCTAGAAGAGATAGAAGAGATAAAGGAAAAATGTTGTACAGAACAGATAAGAAAAAAAGTTAATGGTAAGCAGCCTCGCCAACGACCAAAACGATTAGTTGAGGAATCTAGAAAGTAGTGAGTTTCATACAATATTTCGTGCTGTAAATAAAATCACAGGGAGATCGATTTGATAACAACCAAAACTTAGCATCGATGACTTTTTTACAAAAAAAAATGATTTCGTAACACTGGAATTCAGACAGACATGTGTACTCCTATGACAAAAAAAAAGACAGTAACCAGTGAATCAAATTAAAACTAAAACTGGTCACAGGCAAATAAACAAAATCACACATACCTGTTCGAAATCCGACATTCCTGGAAAGATTCTCTGCGTCAAACTACTTTTCTCCAGTGGAGGAAATGATCTCGGGTAATGATTATAGAATTTGGTCTATATTGTAAACTCTACCTGAAAAAAAGATAACCAAGCGAAAGAATGTTGATACTAGCAGTACGAAGAAAATTCTTAAATCCAGAAGGTGATATCGAAAATATTTCAATATTTAGCAAAGGATTTCAAAGAATTGTACTGATTAAGATTCTGTATAATTCAGGCCATTTGCAAAAAAAACAGAAATTATCGAAAAAAAACTGGAAGCAAAATTTGAATAGAAAACTGAATTGATAGATAACTATCACTTTACAGAATAGCACAACAAAAGTATTGGAACGGACTCACCACCTTCCTTTTATATCTGCAATCAAAAAATCATAAAGTCTTGAGCTATAGATAGCGAGCTGCCCGACGAGAGAAAGAAAAACCAAAAATCTATCGTAGCCCTCTCAATACAAGCGTCTAGCGACGGCCCGGATATTTTGCTGGCAAGCATATTGACGGTATCATAACCTCCAAATTGGCAGCTTCCTTGGTCTGATTTCTCAAAAACCCATAAAAAAGTAATTTTTCATAGTTTTCAACAATTCTGCCTTCTCCAATAGTAATCGCAATTTTTCACATGTTTTTCAACCATTCAGCTTTCTTTAAAAATGTTAAAAATTGTGATTTAGGGCTGACCGGCTTATGGGATTTTTTTTTTCTGGTTCCTAGTATTCTTTTACAAGATGGCACCCTTATTTCAACCCTTTAAGAAGGTGCAAACCTTATGACTTTAGTTTGTCAATATCAGATTGTTCCTACCTGTTAATGTGTTAAAATATCATAAATGAAAGATTACCATTTTTTTACGCAAGGAAAATTTATTTTCCATATGCCTAGCCCAGGAAAGAGAGAATGAGTCACCAAAATCTCTCATTATCTTATACCATCGAAAACATAACAGAAAAACGTCAAATAATTTCTTGTAAGTAATTGAATTTCAACCTTAAAACTGTAAATCCAAGGAAATCTGTACAAGTGCAGAATGGCAAATACTCACCTAAGTACTTTCAGATGAAGAAGCCCTTGCATGGCAGAACCATTGTCGTAGTTTTGTTCTATTAGAAAAGTTTAAAATATACCTCGTAGAAATGGTTCAAGGCGCTCCGAAACAGAATAAACCAATTATCACATAAAGTCTTGTTTATTAACGAGGAGCCTCCTGCAAGAACGTTAATTCATTACGCCACCGCTTTCAAGTACGTTCTTTAATTTAATTTGCGTCGTTCCGCCACAACAACTTTTTCATTGGAGTTTCACTCATAGTGGGCAAATTGTAGCGTAATTTTTCAAAGCAGAAAAAGCGTCCGGAAGGCAAGGAATCGTTGGACTTGATTTTTGTCCGTTGCAATTCATTTTCTATTTTTTCTTCCATGACTTTGATGGCATTCATTCGTTTCAATATCTTACATCGCACTCAAGAAATAAAGTGGCCACGCAGTTCAATAGTGATCTTGGTAATTTATCATGTAGCTGAACATATTCATAAACTAAATGGATGAAGAAAAGGTTTGTATTTCGTGCAGAATAGTTATTTATGATACAAGTGTTAAAAGTGGCATTTAAAAAATAAAATCACTTTTAACAAATGTAACATACAAAATTTTTTGTTCAACAGTTACTGCTAGTAAGAAAAAAACAAAAAAAAATAAGATCCATAAGGATTCGAACACACGATCTTTGGATTACAAGGCTGACTGACAGATACTTCAAATATAATAAACCCCAACGCACTTTATTTATGAATGTCATTATTTGTCAGTGATGAAGGACATTCTACAGTTGGACTAAATACTACTTCGTTTGTAACTTCAAAAGGAATTAGTATTATCAATTGCGCAAACGACCAAATACATGTGTGAACTTTTATAAACGATTCCTCTTGAGTAGGTGTTCTGATTATAATATCTGATTGAAGTGTTTCTATTAGAGAGATCTATATTACTGAGTATCCATCATCTCATCTGTCATTTTACTTTTAACACTAGTGTTAAAAGTACTTTTAAATACTACTTCGTTTGTAACTTCAAAAGGAATTAGTATTATCAATTGCGCAAACGACCAAATACATGTGTGAACTTTTATAAACGATTCCTCTTGAGTAGGTGTAGGTAGGTAGGTAGGTGTAGGTTTAAAAGTACTTTTAACACTAGTGTTAAAAGTAAAATGACAGATGAGATGATGGATACTCAGTAATATAGATCTCTCTAATAGAAACACTTCAATCAGATATTATAATCAGAACACCTACTCAAGAGGAATCGTTTATAAAAGTTCACACATGTATTTGGTCGTTTTCGAAATTGATAATACTAATTCCTTTTGAAGTTACAAACGAAGTAGTATTTAGTCCAACTGTAGAATGTCCTTCATCACTGACAAATAATGACATCCATAAATAAAGTGCGTTGGGGTTTATTATATTTGAAGTATCTGTCAGTCAGCCTTGTAATCCAAAGATCGTGTGTTCGAATCCTTATGGATCTTATTTTTTTTTTGTTTTTTTCTTACTAGCAGTAACTGTTGAACAAAAAATTTTGTATGATACATTTGTTAAAAGTGATTTTATTTTGCTCGTGGGGTTGCTCCACTCGCTAACGCTCGTTTCGCAATATTCCCCACTCACAAAATAAAATGCCACTTTTAACACTTGTATCATAAATAACTATTATAAAATAATAGCAAAGCGCTTTCGACTATAAAGTCATCATCAGTGCGTACCTGTAAGTAAGTACCATGAAATAGAATTTAGGAAATTTTAATAATGAGAATTTTTAAAAAATCGAAAAATTACTTACTCGTCAGGTGTACAAGAGCCAGACCATAAAAATATCATGAGTCCAGAAGACCATGTAAATATTTAAAAATAGGACATCATATGAATAACATTTAAGAAAATCCTTATTCCAGGATTACCTAGATAAAAGTTTCAACAGACAGAGTCTGCTGAAGCTTAGTCTAGTGTCTAACTAAATAAATGAAGATTGACATTGTGTCAAAAGTATGGCATAGAACAATACCTATAGAAATAATGATCTGTGTTATGAAAATTGATAAATGACAAATCAGTCAGATGTTGAGAAAGTTTCAACAGGCAGAGTAACACATGTCTGCTGAAGCTTTGTTTTGAAAATTGATAAATGACAAATTAGTCAATGACAATTAGTTGGACTAATGATGATGACTTTATAGTCGAAACCGCTTTGCTATTATTTTATAAATAAATTTCTGCACGAAATACAAACCTTTTTTTCATCCAATTACATTGGAACTTGCACACAGCTTGACAATTTTCACATATTCATAAAGGACTAGGCACACATATAAGATATATGGTTGATATACAGAGTGTAATAAAAAATATAAAGGGGTTTCTAGGTATAGATTGAATTTGCTTAAATCTTGTAATTTTATACCTGAGGTATATGAGATCAATAAATATATTCTACTCGACCACGATAGCACCTGTTGTAATAGAAAATTAATGGGGGTTTCTAGACATCTATAGAATTTGCTGAGTATAGTATGTTATACCTGAAGTATATTCGATTCTCAATTACACTCAACGCGATGACGATACCAGTTGCATAAGTTGATATACAGGGTGTAATAGAAAATAAAAAGGGGGAGGGGGGCTAGGTATCGATTGAATTTGCAGATTTGATGTACAATTGGTATCTCCTGTAATAGATGTTTATTTCTCTATATGAAATCTATGCGAGCATTCAGTTCTAATCTAATTCAACAGTTACGGACACATATAAAACATTTCCCAAATCTTTGTACTAGTACTTTTATACGAATTGCAGCTTCATTACCTCCTGCATTATTCAATTTAAATCGTAGTCTGTACTATAAAAATGAAGATACCTCATTTCTTCTAAGGTTGATATTCTCTTTCGAATTAATAGCATCTATTCTATGAAAAACACGACACGTCGTGTTACGTATGTTACAGTAAAGCATTATATATTCGAACGGAACTTTTTCAAAATACCCTATGCACTTTATTACTCTTACATACTTGACTAGCAATAACAGTTTTCAAATGCAAATCGAGTGAAAATATTTTGTTTTCTCATGTCAATCCACGGTAGGATAGAAATGTGTGAAAATCAGGTTCCTATTATTAACAATAATTACTAAGAGTTTCAGGTGAAGCTATTTCATTGAAACAGTAGGCATTAATTGCACAGCTCGATCATAGGGAAAATGCAAATCAGTCCCTTGATTGGTGGTATTTAATAAAGATATTTCATTGAATCTGTGGAATATGATTTCAAAACGGATTACTTTAATGGGAACGAAATAAAATGAATTTCACCAATTGTGAGTCAACCATATAATTTGTTGCATATGTTTTGATCCAAATTATTTTATGCTCAAGTTATGAAGCAATTCATCCGAGAAAAAATCAAATATAACAATGGTAGTTCGAATCACCTATTTTTTGTTCATGCTGAAATTAAAATTTTAACTGTCAAGTACATATTTAATCTTGTATGTGGGTTCAACCATAATTATTCAATTTGACATATATATTGGAATTACATTTCAAATTCATTTTTCAAGTGTATTACTCATTAAACTGAATTGTTTAATATTTATTTTCTAATATTAGTGTCTCCGGTCAGCAGTTTTTGAAAAATCGCAAGGGAGAACTACCAAAAGGCATCCCTTCATAGATGTCAATTTTGCTTTATGATCTCAATAGTCGCATTACAAGTTATCATATAAAAATCGCTGTATATCCTCTGATGGGTCTTTCCCAGCCAGATGAAGGATAATCTGCTGTATAAATACAATAAGCATTTGCAACTGGGTCTTCTTGGAAGAACGTTGCACAATTATCTGTCAGATGTAAATCAATGTCCATCATGGTATTAGCCAGGAAAGTAATTATTTTCTGTCAGATGTTTGCCTCATATTTTCCACCTGGTGAAAATATTTGGAGAGAAGGGTACTTCGACATTGCCGATTTTACTATTTCATTTATTTTCTAGAAACCCCCTTATATTTTCTATTACACCCTGTATATCAACGTATGCAATTGCTGTCCTGATCGCGTAGAATGCGTTTATCAATCTTATGTAATTTTGGTATAACATACTGAGACATCAGCAAATTTTGTCGATACCTAGAAACCCCCTTCTATTTTTTAAAACACTATGTATATTAACTAAAGCAATTGCTATCGTGGTCTCGTAGCATGCATTTATTTATCTAAGATACATTTGATGTGACATACTAAAATTTCAGCAAATTCTATCTTTAAGTACCTAGAAACCCCCTTATATGTGTGCCTAATCCTTTGAATTAACCCTTTCAATTTCGGTGTACACTGTAGTGTACCGAAATTATCCATTACCTAAATACAAAATCCAATTGGAATACGACTGTTCGATCCTAGTGTGCATTAGAGTGTACATCGTATTTCATGTTGCAACATAGGAGCTCGCTCTATTAGCAGTAAGTTCAACATTTGGCATACTGTCATTACGGCTATGGGGAAACTTGTTGTACTGTCAGTTAGCGCATTTGATTATAGTTTCGTTGATCTAATGAAGTTAAATATTTTTTTGTTGGGCAAGAATAGGTAAACTTACAAATATATCACATTACTCAGAATACTAGTTCAGGTATATCAGATCTGTAATTTATTGAAGACACGTACACTGTAGTGTAAACTGGGTCTCAGGGGAGCTAAACAAACTTTTTTTGAATAATTATTTCTGCGTTCAAAATAGCCGAGAAGAAAAAATGGCGCTTTCATACGAATAGCTTCTTGAAAAAGTACATTATGAATCTTTTGCAATTTCGTGCATATATTGTCGAAGTTCTTATTGCTTCAACAAAAAATTCAAAACAAAACGAAAAAGGCCCTCATATTCAGAACGATATTCCTCGCCAGCAGTGAGTGAAAAAACTGCAGAAGTACAGATTATTGTTGACGTTCGATTGGATATGTCTACAATCATTTACCAATATTTGATGAGAAAAACTTCGCAAGCCTCTGTAAATTGCCCGATTGTGAAAAGATGTATCATGATGTATCAGAAATATAATGTTCATTTTTCTACAGTAAAAAAACAGAATAATTGTTTCAATTTATAATATACAGTGTGACCCATTTAAGATGGAAGCACCCTTATAAAATTTACATTTTGCAACCGATTGGAATAATTTTTGTTTCGTTAGGTAGACATCCAAGAAGTCTACTAGGACACCAAATTTCATGAATAAATCTCCATTTCCAGGGCCAACTAATTTTATTTTTCAAGGTAAAAAATCTAGAAAGCAATTACTAGCAATTTTTTTATAAAAAATCTGACTACACCACTGGATTCGCGACATTTTCAAATGGTTCATATGTGAATTACGTTGAAATGAGTCCATGAATAAAAAAGTTATAGGGGAATGAAATTTGAAAAATATGCCGTTTAATTAACCCACCAATTCAATTTCAGAAGTTTAATCAAAACTTTGACTACACCACTGGATTGAGGTTGTCTCGAAATATCACTGACTATAATTTCATTGAAATTTGTTGATAAATAAAAATTATGAGATAAAATGACATTTTCCTGAAAATCCATTACTATATTTTTCAAATTTTATTATCTTATTATTTTTTTATTTATGAACAGATTTCGATGAAATTTTGATTAGTGATATATCGAAACATCCTTAATACAGTAGTCTTTTCCAAATTTTGATGAAAGTTCTGAAATTGAATTGGTGGGTTGATTAAACGGCATATTTTTCAAATTTCATTTCCTTATAACTTTTTTATTCATTGACGCATTTCAACGTAAATTACATTTGATTCGTTTAAAAATGGTGCGAATCCAAAGGTGTAGTCAAATTTTTCTAAAAAAACGCTAGTAAGTATTTTAGATTTTTGACCTTGAAAAATAAGATTAGTTGGCCCTGGAAATGGAGATTTAATCATAAAATTTGGTGCCCTAGTAGACTTTTTGAATGTCTACCTAACGAAGAAAAATTCATTCCAATCGGTTGAAAAATGTAAGTTTTATAAGGGTGCTTCCATCCTAAATGGGTCACACTGTATAAAAAAAAACTGCAATCAATACGGACTTTTCACTATTGTTTCAAATTGAATACAATTTTATTCCGCAGGTGCTATCCTACCGCTGAGTCCCAATGTACTCTGTTGCATACACATCAAAAGTCAAAAATGGGAAAAATTAGGAATTTCTGAAAAAACCGGAAATTATTCAAAAAATTCAAACATTTACTGTACTAAGTTTCAGAATTTTCTTTTTACTCAATTTAATTCGGGATTGAAAGGGTAAATTACTGACGATATTTGTAGCCGTGTAAATCTTGGATATAGCAAGTCACCAGTTTGCATTTGGTGGGCAAAGGTAAAAAAACATGGTATATCAACAAAGAAAATTCATATGAGAATAAAAATGATATTGATAACAATAATAATAATAAAAAAAACATTCACTCTGATGTCAACCGTGGGTATACTAGGCTAACCCCCTGATATATCCTAAGACTCGGGTTCTTACAAACGAGGTAGAGAGCCCCACAACCGACCTCCTCGGATAAGGGGTCAAAGGCAAGGTGGCGGGGCCGCAAACGAGGATTTGCCAACTAATGATGACCGCTATGAACAAGGACGCTTTGAGTGAACTGATGAATTGAGGGACGACCTTCTGCATGACTACGAGAGCAGTGAGCCGGTTTGGAGGAGATAAATGGCAAGAATGCATGATCTGTGGTGCGTGAGACACCCGTCAGAGCGTGCCGCCTTTTCCGCCCGAAACGTTGGGGATCGTCCTCAGCCCGTTAACGAAGTGGCACAAGTGGTAGATGTGCCACGTGTCGTTCTGACTGTAGAGGAGGCTCATATCATACCACCCATGGAGGGTATCAGAACCCGCAGAGCGCTTCCTTACATCAAACGCTCGAAGCCACAACAACTGGCACGAGCGGATGTGGAGATTAACGATGTTCTTTCGGGAGAGGCTGACATCTGGCAAATTAACTCTGTATGTATGACGCCGCGCAGGCTTTGTTCCAGACGGAGGGGAGTGATACCACCTCTCTGATTGGGAGGCATGAGTGACGCATACACAAGATGGAAGCCAAAATGAAGTCGGCGAGACAACACGCGTCTCGTATCTAGTGTGTGATGGGCTATGTGGTGGCCAATAGGCTCTTCACGCCCGCAGTGCGTGACGAGCTCACCACACACTATATTAACGCGTGCTGTTTACCATCAAACAACATAGCCTTGATTTGATACGTGTGCTGCTGGCTGCGAAAAATTCACTAGTGAGGCGAGCCAGAAGTGTCGCGGAAAACATGAAGTTCCGCGATAAACCTTCTCGCTTATTTCAAGAGCCTCCACGTGTTGTGGATTACCCGCTGGCCACTGATCAGGTGGAGATCTTCTGGAAGAGCATCTATGAGTTTCTGCAACCTCTCAGTTCGAAGCTTTCTGCAAGAGGCTTCGTCAGCCTGAGAACAATGATCTGCGCAACCCGATAACCACGGAAGAAGTTCGACAGGCCCTCGAAGGCTCGAAGAACTTCGCTGCTCCAGGCCCTGATGGGTTGAGTAACTATTGGTGGAAAAAATGTTTAAGCACCCACCATCATCTGGCAAGAGTTTTTAACTCCTGGCTGTATGGGGAGCAGCATGTTCTGAATTGGTTTGTCGAGGGGCGAACCGTGCTTATCCCCAAAAGCAGGGATTTGTCTGATCCAAAGAATTACAGACCGATAACATGGTTGAACACATGCTACGAGATGTTTACCCGCATCTCATACATGCGAATACTCTCCACGGTTGACCCGGTGTATGAACGGATATATGAGCAAAGAGGATCAAAGGAGGTGGTCGCTGGCTGCAAGGAGAACCTGCACATCGACAGATGTATAACGCAGGACTCCGTGCAGTATAAGCGAAACCTTTCGATGGCCTGGATCGATTACCGCAAGACATTTGATACAACATCGTATGAGCTAATAATGCATTTGCTTAGATGCCTTGCGGTGCCCGATCATATAGTGAGATGCATTGGACAACTAATGCCGCTCTGGAGGACTCGCTTCACCATAAGATCTGGTCAAGTCAGAGTCCAAACAGAGCAGGTATTCTTCAGAAGGAGCGTATTTCAGGAAGACTCCCCCAGCCCTCTTCTCTTCTGCATCTCACTATTGCCATTGTCCGTTGCACTCAGGATAACCTGTGGATACAACTGCGGCATCCCCAGCAGCCGGAGGCATAAGGTCACCCATTTATTTTATATCGATGACCTTAAACTGTATGCGTCTGGGGAAAGGGGCCTACTTCAGTTCTTAAGTGTGGTAAGAGTACACGCGTGCTATCGGAATGGAGTTCGGGATTGACAAATGTGCCACGGTTCATCTCAAAAGAGAACGATGCGAGGAATACGGAGAAGATGTCCAGCTCGTAGACGGAAGCATCCTACATCATCTTGATGCCGGAGAGACGTATACCTACTTGGGAGTGGAGCAACGCCGCTCCCAAGAGGTGAGCACAGTTAAAGACTCTCTCCACGGCAAGTATCAGCACAAACTCTGACAGATCTGAACTGTCGGGAAAGAACAAAGTTGCTGCGACCAATATGCTTACCGTTCCGATTCTACTCTACTACTTTGGAGTAGTAAAATGGACTGAGGAAGTTGCGAGTTGCGACAACTCGACGTTAAAACTTGAAAAGTTATGCATCTTCATAGGAGCTTGCATCCTAAATCGTCCGTTCCACGGTTATACTTTCCCATACAACAGGGAGGTTGCGGGCTTTTGAGTTTGGAGTGTCTTGTCCCCCTATGACATTGTTCCGCAACTGTCATATTACATCACTAACAGTGCTCTATTACATGACGAATCGGGATTATTCGACAGTAAATTTGTGAATAAATGTCTATCTGGCAGGTATTAAAAATTGGATTCAAGAAATAATCTTCATAAATATAACAAGACCTTGATAAATTGTAGTCTATCTTCATTGCTGCTGAATTTCTCTTGTATTAATTTAACTCGACATTATTTTGGCGTTGATAATCAGAGATGAAATCCCAAGAGCAAAGCTCGAGGCTCGAACGACAAAATTATGTCTCGTTAAATTATTATAGAATACAGTCGAAATTTAGATGCAATCAAAATAGTCGACTATATATCAAGGTCTTGTTATATTACCCATGATTATTTAAGACCAAAAGGATTTATCGTGTATATATATACAGCCATTTTGCAATCTTCCATCTTCCACCTTATAGGTAGCCCTCAGGGGTATTTTGGAAACGATTCATAAATCTATTTGCTCAGGAGTGTATTAGGAAAAATTCTTGACCAGTATAAATCAAATTTATTAGGATAAATCCAAATGACTTTAAATTGTTACTTGGATTGACTCAAAAATATATAGATGGCTCTGCACCTACATCCTTAGTTGGTACTGGAGTTATCGTAGGACCATATTATAAATGCATGTTGAATGATAAGTATGATTGGTATTAGTATTGGCTCTCCGTTCTGGGGTAGGATCTGTGTACCATAGAATACTATTGTCGATAGAAAAAGTGAGATGGCATTATGGTTGAATTCATGGGAGAGAAAGAGACAAAACTATCGACAATAGAATTCTATGGTACACATAATCCCACCCCAGACCTGGTCTGCACTGATATGATGGGCAGAACCGTGAAATTATTTGCGTTTATCTTTCGCTGATCTCAAGTGATCCTTCAGTTTATTTGAAGGTTTGTAGATGGTTTTGACATCATACTTTCGTAGTATACGGCCAATCCGATCTGTGACCCTGGGAACATACCGTATGTCACCGTATGATCACTTGAGATCAGCGAAAGATAAACGTGATACACCAAGCTCATCTGGGGTGTACCGCATTCCATGCACTTGTGGCAACGTTTATATCGGAACCACCAAGCGTTCCAAAAATACCAGAATAAAGGAACACAAGGCCAATTGCCGGTTAGGACACTCAAAAAAATCCGCTGTCGCAGAACATGCGCTTAGCAATAACAATCACAGAGTGAAGTTCGAAGAAACCCAAGTAATTGCCACAACACATGCCTATTATCCAAGGCTCTTCCGAGAAGCAATAGAAATCAAAAAACATCCCAACAACTTCAACAGAACTGAAGGAGGGTTACAATTAAACAAAGCGTGGCTATCTGTCAAGAAAACGGTAATTGCACCTTACCGGGTTATTAATGAATCCAAGGGGGTTCTCGACGCAGGTACAAAGGCACCGGACACCGGTACGAGTACGTCGACCCATTAATACTGGCTGAAACAACGCATACGAAACTGGTAGTGTTCAGTGATCGAAGCTGTACACATATCTCTTGAAAATGCCAACCACTCGTGTTGGCGAAACGTCGAGATTTTCTCTGAAAAATGTCGGCCTAAAAACCCGAGAAACCATCATTCATCAAACGATGGCCGTGAAAGCCTTTCATTTGTTATATCCAATGGGTCCATATATTCATATCAATGATATAATCCAATTAGTAACCAAATATAATCTTATCATTAAATGAAGTCTTATTCTATCGTGGAATATGGACTGGAGTATCTCATTGAATGAATGTGTAACCCTTTCATATTACGATAGTTTTCTCTGTTGACACGTTACAAAGCATTTCAATAAAGGCTTCAATAGTTATTTATGCAACAAGTGCAAAAGGTAGGTGTTTATTGCACTCGACGTGAAATTGTCCGACGAGGCCGTTAGGCCGAGTTGGACAACACGTTGAGTACAATAAACAATTTTTGCACGAGTTGCATACAGCATTTTTTCTACGTTCATGCAAAATGCAAAAAATGATTTATAAAGGTACGGCAATAGGTGTTGAAAAATCAAAAGCGCAACTTAAATAATTGATTACTACTATCGATTTGCATTGAAACAGAGAATAATACTCATTTTAAAACTTTTAATTCTGTTATTGTCAGAAATAATTTTTGACTGATGTTTCTATAACCACAGTTGCATTGTAAAACTCAAAATCATAGTAGTCGTAATCACGAGGTGTGGTCACAGTACAGACAGTTTGTTCTACAGGTAGACGGTTTAGAACAAAGTGGATCAGTTTTGATTATGAAATTTTTCTCGGGAAATCATTGTTTGTTTAGCTCTGGCTGCTAACATTAATACAAAATAATATAAAATATATAACTGTTTAAAATATATTGCCAATCTTACAGAATATCTGCTAAATATGTAGTGGGTTTGAACATTTATGTTTGTCATGATGACAGCACGTTGAAGTTGAATGACAGATGAGTGCAATAAAAACTTTATTGCACTAGTGCAATAAAGAACTTGTTTTTCCACTAAATAAAGTTCAATAAAGTTTTGCTTTTTGCATGAATGCAGAAAAAATTATGAAATTATTCAATTAGTAGGATGCTCTACAATTTTTCATACACCTTTGAATCTTCATCATCTGATTTGGAAAACGGATATGTCAAGCACAGACTTTGAAACTATAACCCAGAAACATGTTTGCGTAATTCGGTTATAGTTAACGAATCCTCCCCATCTACCAGGAGTATAATAACTATAATTGAAAAACTTTTGAAGTTGTAGAGACATCCACGTTCGGAATGATATATTGCATTACGTGACGAGAGTTAGATGAGTTTCCAAAATATAAATTATTCAAAATCAAACTGGAACTATTCCATGCCTGCTCTCAATCTGAATAATAATAATGATAATAATAAGTTTATTCATTCAATAAAAATAAATAAATAAAATTTCAATACACAACACAAAAAGGTCTTACATGTACGAATAAATAAACATTGTCCTACCCCATAGAAATTAATCCACGCGGGGTTGTTGAATGAAGGCAAACATCAAGAGAAATCTCAACCAGCATACCCGTCATTTCGTAGACATATGGCCGAGTACAAAGTATATTTTCCACAAAGTTATCCTGAACTAGAACATGGATTATTCAAATATGTTTTGTTTGGTACACATAATATGAAAGTTCAAACAACTCATGTGTTCAGTAATCTCATATTTTTCAATATTTTTACAGATTTTTCGATTTCATTTTTGCGAGTTTTCACAATTTTTTTTGTGGAGTGGGTCCGAGCTACCCCACCAACATTATTTTTTGCCATAATATCCGACGTCTGAAACCGACGAAAAAAAAAATCGAATTCCAACTCGTTCTCAGAGGACAGGGTGGTAATTTTTCAATAAAATATCATCAATCGAAGATTCGATATTTTTTACTATTTCCACAGATATTTTTCGATTCTAGTGTTCTCGCAATTTTTTTAGACAGAGGCGAATTTTCGCAACTTATTTCGAACAGGAGGGTCCGAAATTTTTCAGAATTCCTACGCATTCCCCATCTGTATTTCATCAATCGATGATCACATGTTTTCAACTATTTTTTATTTTTAGTCTATTTTATTTTCAGGAGTTTTCATAATTTTTTCCGAGGACGGTATGGGGGTATGATTATTTTGAATTCAATTATTTGATCCCATATTTTTTACTATTTTTGTGGATTTTTCGATTATATTTTCGCGAGTTTTTGCAATTTTTCCAGTAGGAAAGACAGGACAGAACGAAGGAATACCCGGTAGCGTATTGCCATACCCCCGTGCAGTACAGAGCACGCTGTGTTTTTCATGCTCTGAATCACTCGGGGCTTTCCGAGTGACGATCGCGCTTTTGGTGTTGACAATCCCCCGTGCAATACAGAGCACGCCGTGTATTCTACACTCTGAATCACTCGGGGTAAGCTAACCTAGCTTGCGAGTGAAAAGTGGGTGAATTGTTTTTTCGCTCGCGATTGACAAACAAACTTAATCTGAGGAAGCTAACCTAGCTTGAAGTTGAAAATGCATGAATTTGTTTTCTCGCTCGCAATTAAGACATTGGTAATTGCTCTGTCACTAAACGCTTCTTTGGCAGAGTTCCAAAGCTGCGCTGAATCGCATTGGCATTTACCTTCGCTGTGTAGGACGAAATCACAAGCAAAACCAAGTGCGACTCAGAGCATGAAAAACATGGCGTGCTCTGTACTGCACGGGGGTTTGGCAATACGCTACCCGGTACAGTCTACGCCAAGCAGTCCTGGACTTGTCAATAGGCCGTATAGGCCGTATTAGGCCGCGGCCTAGGGGTGGCAGCGTCCTAGGGGCGGCAGGTTTCAGAGGACGCTCACTTCATTTCAAAGTCAAACAATTTCACTGGTTTTCTCATGTTTTTCATAATAATACGATAAATCCCTATGTAAACTCTCGAGAAATAATATACCAATGGTTCAAGAATGTGTACATTTTCACAGTCACATTTCCTCTAATGAAACTGCAGAGCGTGCAGTGAAGCTTGGATCAAACTCACTAGTTAGGAGGAAATGAAGTGGTCTATACTTATAAAAAATATAAATCCGGCACTGACGCCAAGCGATGCGAGTTGAAAATTGTTAGCAATCAAGTTGACCCTTTACAGAGCATTTCAGTAACGGCTTCAAAATTATGTACTTACATTCAATCTGTATATGATGCTGTACAGGAACCTATAAATCTTCAGAACACTGAATTGAAAATGAGACATATCAAGCACAGTTGGTAAGACTTTGAACCTGAAACTTAGTACACTATTCTGTAACTTGGTTGAGGGCCCTATTACAATCTAAATTGTCAATTTTAATCGTAAAACTAAAATTGTGCAGGCAAGACTGAAGAGTATGGTTTAAAATTGACAATCTCTCCAGACAATTTCAATCACGGTCTGAACCATAATTTTATTTTCACTCTATTTCACGCGTGTTTGAAAGACCTTTTTATCCACTCATACTTCAATATACTATAGACATTTCAATTCACATCTTGTAACGTTATTATTGCTACAATAGTGTTAGAATATGCATTCCAGAACAAGTGTTGAAATGAAATTCATTCAAACTGCATAAGACAGCAAGATTTTTAGAATATTTGTTTAATGGCAATAGAAAGAATTTTGGTATTTTGTTAACAAATTTGACTTCAGTGTTAACACATTTAAATTCAGAATCGGCAGATTCTACTATGATCGTGGAGAAACATATTTGGCAGCATGGTTCGTCTTCGCTCATATTCATGCCTAATTTGGTTATAGTTATCGAATGCTTCCGTTCTACCGGTATTACGATAACTATAATTGAAAAACTTTTGAGGTTGTAGAGACATCCACGTTCGGAATGCATTACGTGACGAGAGTTAGATGAGTTTCCAAAATATAAATTATTCAAAATAAAATGAGAATCCTCACCCTTCCTTCGTTATATATTCTCGAAACAGTGTGTCTAGTACATAAAAACAAAGCATCATATGATGCAAATGTAGGTATCACTCGCCAAAACAACAATTTGAGACTTCTTATTCCGTCCTCAAATCTAACTTAGAATTATCTGATTCTATGATGCTATTAAATTATACAACCATCTTCCCGCTGCCTCCAAACAACGTTTTGCCATCTCATTTCAGTAGATCTGTCCAACGTTTCCTTATCGATAAGGTGTTTTATAGTGTCTACGAATTTCTTGAGAAAGACTGGAATAATTAATAATTATGTAATATATAAAATATATGAGAAATTATATTTGATCCCTTATAAACTTTTTTTAAACTCATTACTCAATTTATTTGATATATCTTTTCCGTTTGGTTATTTTCGTTCTGTTTCGTGATTGACTATTTATTATAATTGTGACAATGTTATAGTACCTGCTTCATACTATTTATTTTTATATATATCTATTTATTCAATTTTGTATTTGTATTTATCATGACTTTATGAGATTTATTTATATCTTCCGAGAATAAAGTATATTTTGATTTGAACTATTCCATGCCTGCTCACAATTGGAATGAAGGCCAACATTAAAAAAATCTCAACATGAATACCAGTCATTTCGAAGACATATGGCCCAGTACAAAGTATAATTTCCACAAAGTTATCCTGGAGTATAGCAGAGATTATTCAAATATGTTTTGTTTGCTTCACATAATATGAAAGTTCAAACTATTCATGACTTAATTTTCCGCTTATTATAGCGCTGGAACGATTCCGGATATGCGAAATGAGGAAGTGTTGCAATTAATTCTGTCTCGCTGCATATAATCCCAAGAATGCTTTTCAGTTAATTGCTTTGCATCGCGATGAGCATTTTCAATTAAAAACAAAATGAAAGAAAAAGAATATTATAGGAAAAATAAAAATCAATCGGTAGAATTCCTAAATGAATTTAAACGACTCAGAGCGGAGTTAAAGCTAGAAATAAGAAATGCTTACAAGGATTTTATCAAAGAAACCGAAGTCAGTCTCATAAATAGTCCTAAAAATTTTTGGAATTATGTCAACTCCAAAAAACAAAGTAGAAACTCCGATTCACATTTCATACTTGAAAATGGAACGACAACTGATCCCAAAATAATTACCTCAGCCTTTGCTGAATATTTTTCTTCAGTATACGCTGATTCGGCAGCAAATAACAATTATCGAGATGACAAAAATGAAGTGAGTAACGGCGAAGTTTTAAAAATTTCACACATTACAGTCTCAGATATGGAATATGCTTTTCAAAAACTGAAACCAAAAAAATCGTCTGGGCCCGATGGCATACCATCTTATATAATTAAAGCATGCAAGAAGTACATAATGTACCCGCTAATACTAATCTTCCAGAACTCATTGCGATCTGGATTTTTTCCAGATGCTTTTAAAGAAACTAAACTAATACCCATACACAAAAAAAATGAAAAAACTTTGATTACTAATTACAGACCTATAGCCATACTCAATGGTACTGCTAAGCTATTCGAATTCATATTGTATCAAAAAATCTTCTGGCATGTGAATAATAATATCTCAGAATCCCAACATGGTTTCCGTAGTAAAAGATCCATCGAAACGAACCTTGCATCTTTTTTAATGATTGTCACGGATATTATAGAGGAGCGGGGGGCACAAGTGGATACCATATACACTGACTTTGCCAAGGCATTTGACAAAGTCGATCATTCTATTCTCATATCCAAACTTAGTATGTATTCCTTCAGTAATTCACTCACAGAACTGTTAACAAGCTATCTTTCCAAAAGAATTCAATTTGTATCTTTTAGGGGAAATGAGTCTGACAAATTCCTTGCAAAGTCTGGTGTACCTCAAGGCTCTAACTTGGGTCCCCTTCTCTTTCTATTGTTCGTTAATGATCTCCCGGACCACATAGCAAGTCACTGTTTATTGTATGCTGATGATTGTAAGATTTTCCGAAAAATTACTGATCAGTCTGACTATAACCTATTGCAAAATGATCTTCATTCACTTTATAATTGGTGTGAGAAAAATAGATTATATCTGAATTTGAGTAAATGTTATGTTGTTAGTTTTAGCAACTCAAAAAATTTTCAAAAATTGAGCTATTTTATGAATGATCAAGAGCTGGAAAGATGCTATGAAACCGTCGATCTAGGTGTCACCTTCCAACCTTCCTTAACTTTTGAAAAACATATAGAGAAAACAGGACAGAAAGCCGAAAAAATGTTGGGATTCGTAAAGCGATTCACATGTGAGTTCAAAAATGTTCAAACAATTAAAACTCTTTATTTCGCTTTTGTTCGAAGTCGTCTGGAATTTGCAGCAATAGTTTGGGACCCCGGCAAAAAATATTTGAAAAAACGCCTGGAAACTGTTCAAAATAAATTCATATCATATTTACACTACAAAAAATATGGCAATTCCCCGGACTACTCATCCTATGACCCACTTAGACTAGAATTCAACTTGCTGAAACTAGAAAATAGACGGTCCATCCAAAAGATCATTTTCATTTTTAAACTATTGACCGACAAAATCAACTGTGCATTTTTGTTATCCTTTCTGAAACTGTACGTGCCAAGACTACGACCGAAAAGCATAGTATTTCATATTCCCAGAATTCCCCTGTTGATTGATAAAATGTGTGTCTGTGTCAACAAGTTTCTGCAAAAAAATACTAATCTGGATATATTTATTGTTACATTACCACGACTAAAAATTGAGCTTCATAAACTTTTCCTACCTTCATGTAATATGTGATTATATATCCGCCAACACAATGGGCCATGTGAATGAACCATAGGTGAATGCTTTTACTCGGATTTCTTGAAACAAACCTATTCATTTTGTTGGGTTATGAGAGAGATAAACTTATAGTATGAGCATTTACTTTGGTTTATTCACTTGGCCCAATGACTTGAGAACCTACTGGTTGGTTCTAAATCTCATTGATTCTGAATAAATCATTAAGTAAACTTGATTATAATATTTAGAGATTCCATTTATATTCTATATTATATCATTATTATCATTATTATTCTTAGTTATCTGTTATTTTTTCTCCTCTTTTTCAAGTTACAAGTATGTAGGTATACATAATATTTGTTCATGCATGTAGGTTTGTATACGTGCATAGTTACCTTTATTTAATATCGATACCTAAAATAGAATTTAGTTATTAACATTATCCGCTATATTGTATAGAAATAATCCTACGGAAACATGTAAATAGGTTTAAGTCCTGTATGTTTCTTAGATAAATAAATAAATAAATAATCGTGCCAGAACGTTTCACTTCGCACATCATCTTAAAAATAGTGCGTCAAATTAAAGAGGCTAGAGTTTTCAACATTGTATGCGTTCGTGTACGATTATCATCAAAAATTGATTATAATCGGAAAAATACACGATATTTTTGGATTTCTCCAACATCGCAATAATTGTGGAATTCTGATATAACTGATACGAACCAATGTTACAGCCAGGGGTTCTGAGAAAATGAAAAAGTTTTATCATTATCGTCGAAATATGAATATTTCAGTTTGGTCAAGCTACTCACAAAAAAATAATTTAAATTTTTATAAAGCTAGGAAAATATTTAAAAAAAATTGCTATTTTCAATTTTCTAAATTATTGTGTCAAACTTTGTATATGTGTATAAAATTAAATTCTAAGCAACTTTTTCGAATTACTTTTTTCGATATCTTGCTATTTTACTCGACTTTTTGCCTTAATTTTTTTCATTTTGCCGCCATACCAGCGATTACGTGACATGTGTCAGAATCGATTTTTAGGTTATCGGACATGCACAAACTTTTCCCAAAAGTATTTTGTCGAATACTCCAATAATAAACTTTTTTCCCATATGGTTCATACTTTTTGGCGGTCACTGTATAATAGTCTACAGCTACTAAAATAAATATAAATTTTACCTACCCTTGTGATTTTTGGGGACGGCATGCGGAAAAATGTAACTTTACGCAAATATGTGCGGAAAGAAATACTTTACGCACGATGGTCGGTTGCGTGATTTTCATACTTGGCAATGATCTACCCACACTGATCACGAGCATGCGCACATTGTAATAGTAATTTTCCTAACAAGTGCGGAAAGACACTTTCCGCATGAGTTAGGAACAATACTTTTTCTACAAGCGTAGGAAACAAATTCATTTTTTCAATTATTTATTCATGCAAATGGAAACAACTAACAAGAGTAACATTTTCTATCCACTAATTATTCGTAATATTTATTGTAAATGTACAATTTGATGCATTATGTAAATTTATAGCGGAAGCCAGCATATTTTTTGAAGATGGCTGATTTCCTGAAGAAGAAGGTAACTCGGGCAATACATCATCGAAAGAAATCGAATGTGCAGGCACAGGCATCAAATCGTCGCCGATCGATATAGACGTGGATGGTTCTAAAATGCACCCGGAAGACGATGTAGTGTTCAAATTGAGAATTTTGTTGGACATTTCTTTTTTTCGATTGGTGAAGTCTTCTAAATACCCCTCTGCAACTGAAGTCGATTTCCATCCTCCTAGGCGTTTGATATTAGTTATACCCACACCACAGTCAGCAAGTAAAGTGGCTGAGGAACGCCTGAAGCTGTGACCAGTGTAAAGCTCTGGATTTTGAAGGCGCAGATATACTGCTATTTCGGAGGGTATCTTTCCTATGGTATTGATTCCTACACATTGCACAGTACATTTTCCACGGTGAGGAGTCTCTTTTGGACGTAAATGTACATAATTTCTGTATACGTTCAAAAAATAACCATCATTTGCTTCTTCAGATATCACGAAGGATCTAGAGGAATGATTTTTGGAATCCTTGATATTAACAATTATCAGGTTTTCTTTGTCGTCTATGTCGTCAATGGTGAGTTTTGTCAGCTCTTCTCGTCTGCAAGCACCAGCTAATCCAAAAATTGCTACTAACTTAATCATGAGGTATATGTCATCGGGTGCTTCGGTCATACATTTTGAAACGTCTTCTTGAGTGAAGATATTGGCCTTTTTCGGTCGAAAACCGACATTCTGTCTTTTAAAGAGTGCAATTATTTTGTAAAATTTGCTAATATCCAAATTTTGCTTTACTTTGAATACACTCTTCAACATTGAATATCTTGCCCATAAAGTGTTCGGCTTCCATGTTTTAGACATTTCTAGAAAATAAGCCAAGAATACTTCTTCTTTATTTGGTGTTTTCACTTTTTTATTGTTGCACCATTCAATAAAACTCGTGTATTGCTTCTCATACCTTTGTTTAGATTTCGTTGGCAATAACTCTAAGTTCGCATCTGTAGCTGCTTGCACGATTTCTTCATCAGATGAATAATCCATTGTGGCAATTTCACTGAATCGAAAATTTTATATAAGTAACGCTTTGTCTGTCACTCTGACAATTACAAACAAATTTGTGTATTGATCGGCATGACAACATCAATTGTTACCTACTCGTTATCAGATCAATCAAAGCCTATATATATAGGGTGATTTTCATAACAATACATTTTTATTTATCAATATTTGTTAATTTTTTTAATAAATAGTGCAAAATGATGGATGATTTTGAACAAACTCACTTAATATTGCAACAAAAAACCTTGAACTTTCATATTTTGTCACCCACCACTTATATTTTACGAGGATATCATATAAATGTTTTTCCCGCACTAGTGTGGGAAAAAATTTCCCGCACTAGTGTGGGAAAACTTTTCCCGCACAACTGTGGAAAAATGACACTTTCCAAACTGAATTGCGTGCGGGTAGAGGGTGAATCACGCACGCTTGTAGAAAAACATGCTTTTCGCTGTGAAGTTTGGTGGGATAAGCGTTCTTAAGTTGTGAATTACGCATATTTTTTAGTAAATTTTACATGCATGGCGCAGGCATAGTATAAAACATATTCATGATACAAGTTCGTAAATCTACGGTGGTTATTAATTAAACTGACAAATTGTAGTTAATGTATCATTAATTTCATTGTTCTATATCATGAATCGTCGTCAAATTATCATATAATGTTTTCCGAGTGGAGTTTGAAATAAAATAGGTAAATCTATGAGCATCAGTGTGTAAAAATTACTTTACGCACAGTTGATCTTCTTCACGCACTTGAGTTAGAAAGTATCACCAGACACACTGTAAGTGTTTACGCACTGTCGTAGAAAAAATAGGTTATGAACTTCCTGAAGTATTTTATTTTTCGAACCCCTCAATGAATTCCTCTTGAGGGTGAAAATAATCACTGAAATATTTTCCTGTTTTTCTCAGAGTCCACTCGTAGTTTGTCGAATTTCTATCATAATTTAATTCCCTGTTGATGTCCAACATAAGTCTCCAAAACAGATTTAATACAATTTAGAAAACGATTCTGTCATCCAGAATATAAACAGGAAGTTTTCGCCAATTTCATTGGCCTTTATCTCCAATCCCGGAAATGTTTGAAACGTTTTCCATTATTGGTTTCATGCTTTTAGATCCATATAAATAAATCATCGATATAGACGTCTGCCCCTCTCCATTTCCCGATTTCATTTCCAATTGGAGCAACTTATTATTCCCATACGGAAAGTTGGGAACTCCTGAAACAGTGAAAGATTACTTGAATAAGATGAAGCTGACGCCATTGAAAAAGTTTTAATGTGGATGCCCAGCTTTTCTGTTCCAAAACTACTTTCCTAACTGACTATTGACAGTATGTAAATGACATCTGAAGAAAGGAAATGATCGAGATATGTTCGAAAGTTTCAAATGAGATTCTGAGCCTGTTAACTTAGTTGAGCGACAGCGAGTTGGCTATACTTATCTTACTCACTTTGACATTGAGTTGGTTGATATTAGGAAGTAGAAATTTGAAGGCACCTCATTTAGTGGTTTCACACTCCATTATTATTTTGGTTTCAGTTCTTTGTTCCACTGATGAGTTAAATTACATAGTGGACGTTTTTAATTGCCATAAGTACGATGAAGAAAAAAATCGATAGGCATAGAGTGAATATTTTTTTGTCGCAGTGATCGAATCATCCCTGTGTTTGCATCATGATAATATCGATGTGCAAACAAGGCAAATGTACTACAATAACGCATTGCTCCTGGAGGTATATGCGTATAGTTTCACTTCTATCAACTCAGAAATATCTATAATACAGTTCATAATTTTTTAAATGAACGAGAAATCAAATCCCTGCTTTCTGTAGATTAACAGACTCATATCCATCACTGATAGCATATGTTAGTATTAGAGTAAGGAATATATAGTCTAAATGAGTAGTACGTGAGGAATCTGCGATGATGGAATAGCAGGAAGGATCGTAAAGCCCATCATTTTTGAAAAGGAAAATTTCCAGGAACACGCTAGAAATGAGATCAGGAGGACCCACACTGAGATCAAGTGAACCTAGATATTCCATCACTTCTGTAATATCAACTGAAAAACCATGTTGATTGATTCTCTGATTTTTCGATAATATGGGATCAAAATAATCGAAACGTGTCCTCGCTGTTTCATATACAGGAGTAGTTTCTGTTCTTTCAGTGGAAATTTTAGAAGTTTCTTCAATTGAATAAGCCGTATCAAGTTCCACTTATTTGTTCTTCTTCCTATTTCCCTAATGTATCTGCGTATTTTATTTGGCATTTTGTATTTTGTAGGAAACACCATTCAAAACCAAAATTAAAATTCTCTGGAAAAAATAAATTGAATTCAATATTGTTCGTAAACGCTGCTTGACTACCATAATTAATTTATATAACTTTGAAGTTAGAAGTTAGGGTAAGTACACTCAATTCTTTCGAATAGAGAACTAATGAAAATCTCTGAATTGATGTGAAGTTAAAACAAACATTGCTGTATATTCCACCAACGTTAAATTAACAACGTTGATGTACAGAATAGCTTTTACATATCAAAACAATTATTCATTGAAATAACTGAACTGAAAGTCTCCGTCAATTTACGTTTTTCACTATATCAAAACTGGCTTCATCAGAATTGTTGTTCACCATGAAAAAACATTTAAATTCTCGAAAACATGTTCAAATTGTTTTTAACGACTATATTGAGCTTATGGTGATTAGTTTGTAAACCGAATAGTTCTTTTTTCATATATATTTTTCCGCTGTTCTGCTATTTTGGGAACATATGTTGATTTCAGTAATCCAGCGTGGGCCATAGAATTTCGGCGTTTCGTCTATCGAGCAACATCACCATATTTTTCTTTTTATGAGCGCATTTTATAGACAACGACAAATTGTTATATAGTTTTATTTTTGCAATGGAACGCTCGAAGGAATCACTAATTTAGAGGGTAACGTCTGAATATTGACTGTGTTTTGTTTGCTAATAGTATACTAGAAATATTACTGATGAAAATAACTTATGTGGTAGTGTTGAGGAATGAGGCATGGCTGTTAAAGAGGTCCATCGTCCTTTTCTTTGGAGACTGGTAACTTCGAACCAAAAACTAGTGAACATTCAAACAATTGTCAAAAAAGTCGATATTCTAGTACAAACGACAAATTGTACCAAAGGACAACGCACACTTTTATAGGGAAATTGGCCCCCTGTCGAATCGGCTGAATTTTTGATACGTTGTAGTCCAAGTCATTCCAAACCAAAAGTCCAATTGGCAAAACTTTTTCTATAGGCTAGTTTTGACGGTAGAGGGCGTTGAAAATTCTCATTTTCTCTCTGTTTTTAAACAATAAAAACCATGAATAATTTTCACTATTCTGAGTAATCAAGATATAAACATTCATCAATATAAGATAATATTGAAAGTTTTGTTCATTGGTGACATTACACATGGTCAATTATACAGTGTGTTCCATCTTGTATGGTCAAACTAATACCTCAAGTTGATGATAAAACTCTTGTTATTAACACGCTTATATTAGCTTCACTTGTATGTATGTATATGTCTATGTAATTAATTCCGGTGACAATGCAATATGACATTTTTGTAATAGAAAAAAAGAAAATGGCGGCTCCATGATGGCGGACGAGATTTGTGATTATGGTCCGATTCAATTCAAAGTTGGTATGATGAAAGGATTTTCGGGGTCAGAGATTATGATGTTTTTTTCAATATTCATAAATTCAAAATGGCGGCTCCAAGATGCTGGATGAGATTTGTGATTGTGGTCAGATTCGATTCAAAATTGGTATGTGGGGGTTTTTTAGGTCATATGTTTCAAATTGTTTGTCAAAAATTCATGAATTAAAGATGGCGGCTCCAAGATGGCGGACGATTTTTGTCATTATGATCTGATTCGATTCAAAATTAGTGTGTGAGGGTTTTCGGGGTCAGAGATTATGGGTTTTTTGTCAAAATTCATGAACTGAAGATGGCAACCCAAAATGGTGGCCGAGTTTCGTGATTACGGTCAGATTCGTTTAAAAATTGGTATAAGAGGGTATTCGGGATCGGAGATTTAGATTTTTCAGTCATAAAAAAATATTGTGTAGTTTAAAAATACTAAAGAACACGCTTTACTTCCAAAATGGACTAAAAAGTAAAAGATAATTGACAATTCAATGTAAAAAAAGCATAGGGTGCTTGACGAAGTTCTCTTGAGCTCTTAGACGCTCAGTATTGTTATATTAAAATAAAAAATATAAGAATGTAGATCGGTAGCACCCAGGCTTTTTTCACATTTGAGTAATTCAATTGTCAAAATTTTTTTACTGTTTAGTCCATGTTGGAAGTAAAGCGTATTCTTTAGTACTTTTAAACTACATAATTTTTTCTGCAGTTGGGATGCAATGTTTTCATATTATCCAGTAGCCCATTCTCGAACAATTTCCAAAACGTATCCAGACTATAATATTTTCATAATGAGTTAAAGTTCAATTTCAAGTTCAATACAGGGCGATACGAAAAAAATTGGGTTGGATGGTGGAACGAATTGTCAATTATTTTTTACTTTTAAGTCCATTTTGGAAGTAAAGTGTGTTCTTTAGTATTTTCAAACTACATAATATTTTTTATGACTGAAAAATCTAAATTTTCTAACCCGAAAACCCCCTTATACCAATTTTTAATCGAATCTGACCGTAATCCCGAAACTCAGCCACCATTTTGGGTTGCCATCTTCAATATAATCTCTGACCCCGAAAACACTCACACACTAATTTTGAAGCGAATCAGATCATAATGACAAAAATCGTCCGCCATCTTGGAGCCGCCATCATTAATTTATAAATTTTTGACAAAAAATTTGAAACATATGACCTAAAAAACCCCCACATACCAATTTTGAATCGAATCTGACCACAATCACAAATCTCATCCAGCATCTTGGAGCCGCCATTTTGAATTTATGAATATTGAAAAAAACATCGTAATCTCTGACCCCGAAAATCCTTTCATCATACCAACTTTGAATTGAATCGGACCATAATCACAAATCTCGTCCGCCATCATTGAGCCGCCATTTTCTTTTTTTCTATTACAAAAATGTCATATTACATTGTCACCGGAATTAATTACATAGACGCATACATACATACATACAAGTGAAGCTAATATAAGCGTGTTAATAACAAGAGTTTTATCATCAACTTGAGGTATTAGTTTGACCATACAAGATGGAACACACTGTATAATTGACCATGTGTAATGTCACCAATGAACAATACTTTTAATATTATCTTATATGGATGAATGTTTATATTTTGATTACTCAGAATAGTGAAAATTATTCAGGGTAACGTTTTTTGTTGTTTAAAAACAGAGAGGAAATGAGAATTTTCAACGCCCTCTACCGTCAAAACTAGCCTATAGAAAAAGTTTTGCCAATTGGAATTTTTGTTTGGAATGACTTGGACTACAACATATCAAAAATTCAGCCGATTCGACAGGGGGCCAATTTCCCTATAAAAGTGTGCGGTGTCCTTTCGCACTGAAATATCGTTGTAGGAATATGAGGATGATGCCAAAGGTGCATTTGAGATACTAGTACTCTTTATGAGTGAAATTCTTTGATAATATCAAGAATAAGGGTGGATTACTCTTGATAAAAATCTTAATTTTTCTTCTCTCTTGTACACCGTTTGGAAATTCAGAATGTTGATAACCCAAATACAAGTATATCGCGAAGCACTTACTTTTATGAGGAATAAAATTTTCTGACAAATGCATAAAAAAGTTTTCCATATAGTGCCAACTTTTTGAAACGTATATTCATTATTTTTTTTACATTCATGCAAAAAGCAAAACTTTATTGAACTATATTTAGTGGAAAAAGAAGTTCTTAATTGCACTAGTGCAATAAAGTTTTTATTGCACTCATCTGTCATTCTACTTCAACGTGCTGTCATCATGACAAACATAAACATTCAAACCCACTACATATTTAGCAGACATTCTGTGAGAATTGCAATACGTTTTAAACAGTTACATATTTTAAATAATTTTGAACAATTTTTTTTTTTTAATGTTAGCAGCCAGAGTTAAATAAACAATGCCTTCCCGAGAATAACTCCATAATCAGAACTGATCCGCTTTGTTCTAAACCGTCTACCTGCATAGATCAAACTGTATGTACTATGACCACACCTCCTGATAACATACGCGCTCACGGCTACTATGATTTTTATTTTCATAATGCAACTATGGTTATAGAAATGTCAGTCAAAAATTATTTCTGACAATTACAGAATTGAAAGTTTCAAAATGAGTTACGCTTTTTATTTTCCTACACCTAGTGCCGAATCTTAATGAACCATTTTTGCTTTTTGTATGAACGTAGAAAAAATATTGTATGCAACTCGTGCAAAAATTGTTTATTGCACTCGACGTGAAATTGTCCGACGAGGCCGTTAGGAAGAGTTGGACAACACGATGGGTCACCAGGATTTATGTTAACATCCTGAAGAAATAGTCGTCCAAGAAAATACTTTCAAATTACTGCAGCAACAAAATATGTTATCACTGTTGTAGGACGGTGGAGTTATTTTGAAGACACACCCAAGAGAAGGGTTTCAGTGGTCACAATTAACCGCCCCCCCCCTCCTCCGAAATGTATCCATACCACTTGAATTATCACTGAAAATAATCTTTTTGAGATGTAGAAATTCTTGGTTTCGAAAATTCAAATTATAAAACTTAAGCCATCCCGAAAAAAAATCCTGGGTGCGCCCCTGGTTTGTTTAATTTTCACATTCAATAATATCCAACTCACCCAGAGTTCTAATTGTAATCTTTGGAGATGAAGTATCTACAAGTCATAATCTACGAAAATGATAGTTGCAGCATACTACCTGCGTACGGGCCTTTAATAGTATTTTAAAGCTGGAAATAAAGTATGAGTGGATAAAAAGGTCTTTCAAACACGCGCGATTTTCGAGCACGACGGGGTAGCCGGAGTGCTCGAAATAGAGCAAGTGTTTGAAAGATCAGTTATCCACGAATACTTTACGTTCTTTTTTTCAATTGGTGCACTTTGAAATCATAAATACTGGTTTCATTACTTTTTGCACTTGTTGCATAAATAACTATTTATGGAGATTGCTGTGATACTCTGAATGATATCATACTGACTTTCAACCGTATTCATCTGCATGGAAATCATTACTTTCCCCATTCATACAAAAGTTTCTATTTTCTTTACTTCAAAGGTAACGAAAAAGATGCCAGTTAAACCAGTTGTGAGAAGAATTCGCTATTTTCTACGTCACTGCAGTATTATATTATTGTGAAATTTGTTAAGTGACCCAGTTAAATACCCCTCCATTTCAAAAATCTAATTTAATTCGAGACGTAAATCTGTCGAGGATTTAACAAAAGTCTCCAGTATAATGAAATTCATTTCTTCTCCATTCCTTCTGAAGTGTGTTTGGGAACCTATTGGTTGGATGTTCCACTATTTGGATGCAAATTAAAATGTTGAAAGCGATTTCGCGGTTTACAGATATAAGGTAGAAGTCAATGGCGTATTTTTCCGTTTTTCTCTATGGGAAAAATATATTATTCCGTAATAAGCATTTTCATGCTCGCATAACACGTAGGTATGATTATTTTCATATTTTTTTGTCTACTGGTTTCAACGAATACGAAAATACTGTGATGTTCAGAAACTATGATAATGATAGTCTTTTGATGATTTCAAGAAAAATTCTTAATATGAACGTAAGTTAGTAACAGCTTGATTTCTGAGATAAGTACAGGCCGATGAAAATAGATTTTTTTTTTCAATTTTTGTATATGCATAAAACGTATGAGAATTATTTGATTTCAAGATTTTTTGATTTTCATCAGTAGCGTCCCTGTTAACATGCCCCGCAATATTTTTAATCAAAATATTGATAGGCTTCTGTCAAATAATAGTTTTTTATGCAACTAGTGCAAAAAGTAAGTGTTGTCCAACACAGCCTAACGGCCTCGTCGAACAATTTCACGTCGAGTTCAATAAACAATTTTTGCACGAGTTGCATACAACGTTCATGCAAAAAGCAAAAATGAATTATTAAGGTGCGGCACTAGGTATAGGAAAATAAAAATCGCAACTTAAATAATCAATTATTACTATCGATTTGCATCGAAACAAATTACTATCATCTATATTTCCATTATTATTACTCAATTTGAAACTTTCAATTCTGTAATTGTCAGAATTAATTTTTGACTGACGTTTCTATTACCAAAGTTGCATTATAAAAATAAAAATCATAGTAGCCGTGAGCGCGTATGTTATCACGAGGTGTGGTCATAGTACAGACAGTTTGCTCTATGCATGTAGGCGGTTTAGAACAAAGCGGATCAGTTTTGATTATGGAGTATTTCTCCGGAAACCAATGTTTGTTTGACTTTGGCTGCTAACAATACAAAATAATATAAAATATGTAACTGTTTAAAACGTAATCTCACAGAATATCTGCTAAATATGTAGTGGGTTTGAATGTTTATGTTTGGCATGATGACAGCACGTTGAAGTAGAATGACAGATGAGCGCAATAAAAACTTTATTGCACTAGTGCAATAAAGAACTTCTTTTTCCACTAAATATAGTTCAATAAAGTTTTGCTTTTTGCATGAATGTAGAAAAAATAATATATGTATTTTTATTAATTCTTGCTTGGGGTCTCAACGGGACCCTGCATAGGCATTTGAGGGTTGAATGAATGCATAAGAAAGTTAGCTATTGACTGAAGTGGCAAGATGACACTGACAATTTTGATCATTCATATACAAAATTTAAAAAAAATTCAGTTGAAGGAAATAAAGAATTTGAATATTCACTTCTCAAGCTAACAAATACATCAGTTTGTCTGGGTATGCGTGTTACTGAAATGTAATATTAAATCCATCATTTCCATTTAAATTAATCAAAGTTTCACGCTAAATTGCCCGCTCCATCTCTTTTAGAATAACAAGATTTGTGATGACTGGGATTAATGTATTTCATGTTACACCTGGCGATGGGAAATTATGAAACTTTCAGTGAATGCAAATTACCGCACCTGAAGAGTTTTTCATTAGATTCGGGCCTTTACAAATATGCAGATAACGATGTGTTCCGCAGGATTTTCACACATAAATACCTGGTTATTCGGGAGAAGTAATTGTGAAAATGGGTGATCGGTCTGAGAGAAAGCTGGATAGCAAGGACCACAACTGCGGAGGCAAGCCATAAGATATTCCATTAAACGAAGCTGAACAAATTGCAAAGTCTCGCAATTTTTTCGTCCTGCACCGATTTGCATAAAAAGTTGGAATTAGGCTTATCTCACTCTTTACTTCAAAATCTTGCTTCATTGAAAGGAATGATTTCTGTGAGTGATATTTTTTAATAACATTCTCCCTATCTAAATTATTCAATGAATTTTCAATGAGAACTAGAGAAAATTAAACAAATCAACTATCTGAATGAAAATGCTAATTTTCACTTTTTTCCAGAGTTTTTCCACAATATCTATCAGATGTAGTTCAATGTCCAGCGTACCTTCAGCCGGGAAAGTAGTTGTTTTCTGTTAGATATTACAAATAAATCTATTTTTGAACCCTCATAATTCAACCACCATTTTAGCTTAATTAAAAAAAGGAGTTACCCTCAAAAATATTTAATTATTGGTCACAATGTTTTAATTTGGGAATGTTTTCGCCTTATTTCATTCAAAAACTTTTCAACCCCTCATAAATCAACCCCTATTGTAGCTTGAAAAAATATACTAATCCCAAAATTATAGGCGTATTTAAAAAAGAATTATAGAACTCAGACAAAATGAAAAATATATTCATGAGTTTTTTTTATGCACTAACCGATTTTTGTCATTATATCAAACACATTTGAATAATTTCTAAAAAAATTTCAGCAAAAGTGCTATTTCTTTTCAATTTGAGAATATACGGGCGAGGAAACAACGAGATATACACTCACACATGATTCTGCACTTGTATTATGGAATAAATGTTAGTGTCGTTTTTTAAACATAGCTTCTTCACTTTTGATGATAGAAAGTTCATCTAATATTTTATAGAGTTTTTTAAGACCTACAAGACTCTGTTTTGGATATTAAAAAAAAAACACATTCCTTCACATGAAAATGCTAAGAAAAACATGAAAGAACGGTTTAATTGTAGTGCCATTTGAGACTTCCCAAATGGATTACAAACTTCTATACTGTATGGATCAAGATTGGTGGTCAGAAAAAGATCAAGTGTATTGGCATACCTTCGACGAATTGTATGACCAACTGTGTTATGTCGATTTGAACGTATTTCTTATACTTGTACTTTCATTGGTATAATTTGAATCGTCATTGATGATTTTCATTTTCAATTATGTTTCGACTATTCCTACACAAAACAAAATGCCATTGGAAGAAAATACTTCTCAACATAACAAATTATAAGTTTGTTTGAGTGAGTGTTCCATCATTTTCATTTCAATAACTAGATCTGTGATGACTGGGATTAATGCACTTCACGTTCCATCTGCCGATGGGAAATTATGAAACTTTCAGTGAATACAAATTACCGTACCTGAAGAGTTTTTCATTAGATTCGGGCCCTTCCAAATAGGCAGATAACGATGTGTTTTGCAGGATTTTCACACCTAATTACCTGGTTATTGGGGAGAAGTAAGTGTGAAGCAGAAATTGAAAGTGTGTTATATGGAAAATTGGATGAATTTGCTAGGCCGCGTCTCACGGGCGGGAATCTTTTATTGTTCAAGGAACAGCATTCAGGAGAATATAAGTCGAAAGGAAAGATGAAAAACCGTTCAGCCGTATCGATTTTTCCTGTTATTGGGGAACAATCCTATTGTTTACTCTGTTGATATTTCTTGAAAGATGGATATTAATTGTATGAGGCAGAGTTTTCACATAATGCGTATTGTCGACATCACATGACTGAATAGCAGAAGTATTGTTTTTGCTAATTACTGGAGCGACTCTTTCAGAAGAATGTGATGACATTCCACCTTTTTTCTGGACTCTCACGACTCTGTCTGAGATAAGCGGGACTATTTCATTCACAGATGGCTGCACCTATAAAGTTACATGAAGTCACATGACTATGAGCGGATATGCAGTAGTAATACCATAAGTACTTCAAAATATTCAACGATAACTGGTTGCATAATCACAAAGAGTCAGTTTACAGTTTTATCGTATTATTGAATATCAAGCTTCCTTCAAGTTAAGTCTTCATTACAAATTATTAACATCATAACATCATAACAACACACAATACGTTAGTTATAATATAATACGTTAGTTACTTCATAATACCCTGGATACCAAATGGCACGCTAAAATGACAATAACGTAACATAACCAAAGTTGTTGATTTTATTTTCACATCAACGTTTCCAATGGTACGATAAAGCTATGAATGTAACTTTATTATTATCAATGTAAATAAATCTCGGAACATCCTCGATTATTACCAATCGCATAATAATCTCGTTACATTAATAGTTATGAATAAACCGACTGCGTGTCATGTTTGACATAACACAAAATTGAAATGTCTCATTTTCTATTGAAATTACTGAACATATAAGCTAATCCATCTCAGAAAACAACAAAAAAATAGTGAAGTACCTGCCTGGAGAGAAAGTATTTTTTGTAAATAAACCTGTATATGAACAATTTTATGCTGCTCATGAAATAGTCTTCCTAAATATCTTTCGACCATGACAAGTAGAGACTATTATTTTCTTTCATCTCGAGTATTTTTTATTTCGATACAATTCAATTCGACTTCATGAACATTATTAATTATCGTAGCATAACTGATTCAGAATTTTGTTTGAAGGATTTGACAACTTCGCTTCCCGTAATTTTATCTACGACGAATCAATTTTTGTAGAAAAAAGCCCATTTGAATTTGACGTGTGAGTCATTTTGACACCTGTTCCTCAAAACCAGACTTCATCTAGTGAGCGGCAGTCCTTTCAATTTCTGTCATGACTGTAATGATTTTTCAGTATTATAGACACGATATGAATCGTTTCGGGAAAGTTTCATCTGAACAAATCACAAGAAGGATTATAACAATTACACTGTGACTTCTTATATTTTTTTCTACGACCACATGGAAATATGCCCATTTTATACGCTTTATCGATCAAGGAAATGGGCCGATTGTGAAAACTTTTTCATTTCTACACCGCGAACTGTACTGTAATGATCATTTCAGTAAATAGTAGACTGTCATTTTTATGATCTGTTACGACCGGAAAATAAAACACATGCGAATGGCTCAACGTTTTATTCTACACTGCCTTTTATAACGCACCTAGTCAGACTCCAGCCATAAATAATACTTTGGTCACTCTTTTATCTTCTAATTACGCAAGTTACCCAGATAGCGTACCGGTACGTTGCCTATCCTATTGCAACTAATATGTACAGGGTGATGACAATAATAATACTAATGGTAACAATGATATTAATAGAACTCATAATGATAGACATTAAAATAGCGGTCTGATCGGAAATAGTTGTCACAGATCATAAATAATATTAAATCGAATCAAGTTTGTTAACGTTGTAATAATTTGACAATTCATATCAGTATTTACAAAAGTCGTTTAAAAAAATAAGTAATCAAAAATGTGTAGATTAGATTAAAGATTGACACAGCTAACTTCAATATATACAGTGTGACCCATTTAAGATGGAAGCACCCTTCTAAGACTTACATTTTTCAACCGATTGGAATGATTTTTTTTCGTTAGGTAGACATTCAAAAAGTCCACCAGGACACCAAATTTCATGAATAAGTCTCCATTTCCAAGGCCAACTTATCTTATTTTTCAAGGTAAAATATCTAACAAAATTACTAGCTATTTTTTTATAAAAAATCTGACTAAACAACTAGATTCGCGACATATTCAAATGGGTCGTATGTAAATTACATTGAAATGCGTCGATCAATAAAAAAGTTATAACGGAATGAAATTTGAAAAATATGCCGTTTAATCAATCCACCAATTCAATTTCAGAACTTTTATCAAAACTTTGACTACACAACCGGATTAAGGGAGTCTCGAAATATCACTACTATAATTTCATTGAAATTTGTTGATAAATAAAAATCATGAGATAAAATGACATTTTCGTGAAATTCCATTTACTTATTTCTCAAATTTTATTATCTTATGATTTTTTTATTTATGAACAGATCTCGACGAAATTTGGACCAGTGACATATTGAGACCTTCTGCATATATTGGTGTATTCCGAATTTCGATAAAAGTTCTGAAATTGAATTGGTGGGTTGATTAAGCGGCATATTTTTCAAATTTCATTCCCTTATAACTTTTTTAATGATTGACGCATTTCAACGTAATTTACATATAAACCATTTGAAAATATCGCGAATCCAGTGGTGTAGTCAGATTTTTTATAAAAAAATCGCTAGAAATTTTTTTAGATTTTTTAACTTGAAAAATAAGATAAGATGGCCCTGCAAATGGAGATTTATTTATGAAATTTGGTGTCCTGGTGGACTTTTTGAATATCTACCTGACGAAAAAAAAAACATTCCAATCGATTGAAAAATGTAAGTTTCAAAAGGGTGCTTCCATCTTAAATGGGTCACACTGTATATATTGGTAACAATCGAATTCTATATTTTCGAATAGTAGGCAGGAAGTTTCAATAGTAGTTAATTCCATCATATTATTATGTGAGCTCATAGCAGCGAGTAATGAGTGAGGGAACAATCGTGATTTGAATAGTAGGGGTGAGGGTTCAAATCCCAAATAAACCGCTTTTTCATGAAATCGATTAGTGTTCGATTTTTATTATACTTATATTTCAATATTTGTTTGTTCAATTCCTTTTTTAGGTTATATTTAATATGAAAATCATGACGGTAGGAAAGTTTATGATAACAAGTGTTATTAAAAATATTACAGACTTTTTTATGATTCAGATGGTCGTAGGAAAAATATAGTGTATAATTTACATGAAATGGCCCATTAGTGGCGTTTGTATATTCCCCATCTTGCCTCTCTCCAGAACTATATGGAGAAAAAGTAATCCGAGATCATTGGTCATGTGAAGGTCACATACTGCCAATATTATTCTTTTGATGATATGCCCCATGTTTTGCCATACATTCTACGGCATGTCCATAATGATAGTCTAGCCTTCCGGATAGAGCTTTTTCCAAATGCGAGTGCCCGTTTAGCTTTTCATCTAGGGTTATTTCCAGATATTTTGCTGAAGTCGGAAAAGAAATTGTCACACCAGTAATGGAAGGAGGTATTAAATGTTCCAGTTTCCTTTTGGAAAAAGACATTTTATATATGAGAGCAGATCTAATGCATTCAACCGGAGGAAAGGAAATTAGACTTCACCGTCGTGTCAACAGTAACTTAAAAATCAACGGATCTGTTGTTTTACGCGACTTTTATTCGTATAATCAATCTTTCATCATATACGTTTCCTATGCCATTGTTTGCGAGAGTATAAAAAAGAATAAAGGAACAAGTTACGAACATTTCGAAAAGCAATCAAAGTTCCAATCAGTTTCGACATGACAAGGGATAAAGTTGCCTTGACTGCTCCTTTCACCCAACGCCGTCTTTTCCCAGATCGCAACAAATCATAATTTTCGCGCTCAATAACGACTAATCTACGGAAACCGTTCTGCAGAACGCTCGATATTTATCACCACCTATCCATATAACTCGGTCAGGCGTCTAACCACGTGTAACATGTTGTTCCAAAACCGATAATAGTCCTTCCCGGTGTTCCGGAAATTTATATCAACGAAAGGTTGTTTATCCGATGTCAATCGTTTACATTTAGCGAAGAGTTGGTGTTTCCTGCTATATTTCTTCAAACTACCTTTAGATTTCCAATACAAGGAATTCAAATGGATGTGGTCACGCTGATAACTGATATGAAATGGAAAGTTGAATTTTGTGACTATTTAATGGCAGGGATGGACAAAATTGCTCCCGCATAGCGGTGCTGATGTACTTGGAGTCCTTTGTTATTGACAGCTTGTGCTTTCCATATGACGGTTATTGGGGTTCTGTACTTTTTTTTAACCATTTTGTTGGGTTTTGAGACTTTTTTTGAGTAATAAAAATGGTGGTTGGGCGGTAATCCAATTGGAGATGAAGTTGAGAAATAGGAATGCGAAGGTAATTCGGAAAAAGAAGAATCAAAAGAAAGGTAAGCTGTTTATAACGTCAACTTATTCAGTCGATAAAATTGTCATTTTCAGATTGGAACACATTCGACACTTCTGATGAGCTAGGCACACATGTGGAGATTTCGTCGAAAGTGATCGTTTCTCAGGACGTTCTTGCCTTTGCTCGTTTGGTACAGAGTGGAATGAAAAAATTTATGAATAAAAATGATCTTTGTGTATCATGTGATCGACACCGTGTTTATTTAGACCTATAACAGATTATGCTATAAGATAACTGCTATAAAAATGATGGATTTGCTATTGTCAAATGATAATAGCTACGATTAGCAAGAACAGACTCCATGGGCATCACATAATCTGACTGAACAAAATGTTTATTGCCGACACGAGCATTTTTTGTTGGTTTATACCTATTTATCCCGTCTTATAGCAACAATCTACTTCTTGGGCAATTTTACATCTTTTCCAAACTTATGTCCTGACGTTTTTGAGGGACACAAAGGCACAGCAAAACATTATGTCATTTCAATTGCAATAATTATCACAACTTAAGTTCCGAATTCCGCTTCTTCGCTTTTTTGTGTCGCGCGTCACGAATTCCGATTGACGAATTGGCGACGCGATTCGCTATTATTTAAATCAACATAGCTGCAAGAGCGACACAAGACTGCTGAAATATTCAACTTCATATCCTTCCAAATAATATCAGTTCAGAAAGCGTAACGCGCGACGCAAAAGCAAAAACGATGCATTGGGAACTCACCTTAAGAGAAAAATACTTGAATATTGATTACTAATACTTTCTTTTACGTAATTTTCCATGTCTTGAAACCTTCGGAGATCCGAATTATTACGCATTATTTTGTTTGATTGATGATCTATTTATTTTGTGGAAATTCATGATGAAATAAGAAAAGGAAGAATAAATATAACTTTTGTCCAGTTTCCACTAACACTTTACTACTCTATTACGACCGGTTTCCGCTGTTACACTATTTTCAAGTAACAGTTACTTGTTTACAGTTTCAAGTAACAGTTACTTGAAAATGGTGTAACAGCCGAAACCGGTCGTAATAGAGTAGTAAAGTGTTAGTGGAAACTGGACGAAAGTTATATTTTTTCTTCCTTTTCTTATTTCATTACGCATTATGTACAATTTTCTGAAACTAACTCATTCGACATTTAGATGTTTTCAAAATTTTAACATTGATGTTTTGTCATCGAAATTGAACCATTATGTAAAATTTCAACTCAGTTAAAATTGGTTCGAATTTAGCCCGCAAGATTTGACCCAAACCAACACACCTACATACACACCCACTCACAAACATTGCAAGTTGAAAAAAAGCTTTCAATAACCAATTAACCTATACAGGGTAATTGAGGGTTTCTGATATAATAAAAGGGCAAGCAGTAATACGGAACCAGTAGTTGAAGTATAGTCGTGAAGATGACAGCACAGATTCCTACCGAAAGCGCCCCCATGTAACAACTCAAGATTCTTACACTCAGAACACATCCTTATTGTGATTAAGAGTGATTCAGAGAAAAATTGTAATTTACATATTGTCACATGACAACAAAAATATTAAAAATATAAAAACTCAAAAATTAACTGACTTTTGCTGAGAAATAAGTGTTTGGCCTTCGAGCCTACGGAATTGAATATCAATACCCATATTTACATTTTGTTTCAGAGCCGATAACAACTCTTCTTGGTGGTCCAGAGATGTATATCAACAAGGGTAGTACTATGAACCTAACTTGTATGGTGAACCATAGCCCAGAGCCGCCCCCTTCCATTTATTGGACACATAACTCACAGGTGAGTTTTTCGTCCATCTTCGTTAGTGATTGTACTTGTGGAGGTAATATCTTGTGCTTTCTATGGATATGCTTAATTAATCATGTCAAAAATTAGTATTTTCATCGCCACTGACGGGCAGTGTATGTCACTCAGATCAACCACAGACAAGATTTTCACTCATTTCCAGTACATCTATTGATCCTGCAGATTTCTACTCCAATAACTACCCAAGAAAGGGGGTGTATCCATGAGAAGTGAGACAATTTTTTTTTCAGGACTGAATAATTTTTATAAAAAAATATTAATTGGTACATTGTCACCTCATAATATACATTGTCACCTCATAATATTTTTCGCAAAAATCAGTATTTCCATTGCCTCTAACGGGCAGTGTTTGTTACTCAGATCAATACCAGACAGGGTTTAGACTCATTGCCAATACATCTTCCGATCCTGATAGAATTAGTAATTCTATACTTCGAAAAATACGGAAGATACGGGGGTGTTTCCGTGAGAAATAACACGGAGCACAAAAACCTGTGAAAATGGCTTTTCAGCAGAATTTGATAATTATTATTTTTAGATATTTTGTAGTCAGTTTTGACAAGTTATAAGAAGATCGTATGATTAGGAGAGCCGCTAGGGGGCGCCATAGTTGAATAATTCAAAATGCCTTGTTATGATATTTTTCGTACAAAATCATGATTTATCTGATTGTGATACGATTTAATGAAAAACATCTTCATTCTACAAACGTCAAAAGATGACAAGGTTCGTGCATTGACAACAATATGCGAAGTGACACTTTTTTCATATTCTTTCGTTACCATGACACCGTGCGTGAAGTAATGTGCGAAATACCTATTTCGCACACCGCATGTAAACTATATGGGATAGACAGTAGTAATACCAAAAGTGATTCAATTTTCGAGTCCTGCGGACTCGTGGTGTCTTCTCGAAAGAATTTAGTTTCGTTCAGAAATGAATCGACAGACTTATCGCGAAAATTCAATCACGAGTGGAGTTTTATTAGAATATTTCACAAACATTTTTGAATGCGTGTACAGCGTAATCACTTATATTTGACGTTTAACTGTCACATGCACTGTAAACAAATCTGAAAACACCGAACTTGATAGGCCAATCAGAGTCAAGAGTCAAGTTTGGTATTATCTGGAGTGCACGCCGGCCACCCGAGGTGGTGCTGTAGGTTTTCCGGGTTTTCCTGCAGCTGAAAAGTGAATACGCCACCAAAAATCAGTAAGTCGCGCCGGAGCGCCACGGCAAATAATAATAATAGCCGTCCTCTACCCGCACAGGCCATGCCTTTGGGTACACTCTACGAGTGTTTGTGAGCGAGTATTATTATTATATTATCATTATTATTATTATATTATCGGTAATACGAACTTGACTAGAGCTTCTGATTGGTTCATTTCGCAAGTGAGTGAAATAGTCAAATACTAACCTATACTCCTCATTCAAGCAAAAATTCAAAAAATCATTTATTTCTAATTTTATGGTCCTCAATCAAACGAAAATCCAAAAAATCATTTATTTCTGAATGTTCAACAATAATTAAATGAGGCTTTTTAAAACTATTCAAATTGTGGCAAAATTTTATATTACCAATTTTTTTTTGACGTTTTTATGTTTGTATGTTTGCATCTCGTGCGCGAAATTTTTAGACTATTTCGACTATTTTTCCAACTCGGCTGCGCCTCGTTAAAAAAAATCAGTTCTGGATCACCAAAGTAGCATTTCACGCACTATATACAAAAATAACTCGTATCATTGCATATCAGCTTCCTAGGTTAAAAAATCGTACAAATTATTAACATCATAACATTATAACGACACATAATACATTAGTTACAATATAATACGTTAGTTACTTTATGAGAGACCAAATGGCACGCTCAAATGACAATAACGTGACATAACCAAAGTTGTTGATTTATTTTTCACATCATCGTTGTCAATGTCAGAGTAGAGCGCAGAGCCTCGTCGCCTGGCAACATCCTTGATTATTTTATATCGCATAATAATTCCGTTACATTAATAGCTATGAATCAAGAGTCAGTAATATTTATAAGTGTACATGGAACACAAAACTCAATAGACTGAGTAATTACAAGTAATAAAGGAGATGAAATAATAAAAAAAATGGGAATCAAGACACTCGAATAAGAAACAATGAGTTAGGTTGTGTAATACTACAAATCAAAATATTGCAGACTGGTAACTCGTTCAAAGAGTTTCTGACACATAATATCGCTGATATTCAGAAACTCTTCGGAAAATCGAAAAGTAGTTGAAGAATGTTCAAGGAAGTGAAACTGCTCATTCTGAAAATATATGCATTTCTTCTCGAAATTGAAAAGATTCGAAAGTAATAAATGGAATATGGATGAATATGAGTTACAAAAAAAATATATATTTTTTTTTTACAGGGTGTCCAACAAAAGAGACATTTCAAAATAAAAAACCCAAGTTGAAAACATGTGCTTCTCTCCGGATGATAAAATAAGTCTTCCACTTTTATTATTATTTGCAGAATGAAATATGAAATGCAGAGAATATGTCGGTGCACAATGTATAGGTACGCTCTTCATACCTCCATTATACCACATACCATGAAGCAATTGCTGTATGATTTATGTATTCACCGTCGTAGCTCCAAATTGACATGAGCAGTATTATCGATTTTCATACTTATTCTCGTTATTGTATTGAATGAGAAGGTAATGTTTCACTACAACTGCGGCAGTTGTAGTCAAAACGTTTGGAGATTTTAACCAAAGAGCACGGTCTTTGGCAAAACCTGGAAACCAATAACAGGAGATTAATTATTATCAGGATAACAATTTTCCATAGTTCATACAACAATTGTTTCATGATATGCGATATAACATTTTTATTGCATTCCATATTTGATTCTGCAAATAGGCAAGAGTAGATGCCCAAATTACTTCAAATGGAAGACTCATTTGATAATCCGGTTTTCTAATTTCAAATGTATTTTATGCGTTGAACACCCTGTATAATGATTTTTTTTCTCAATTTCACTCCCTTGACCATTCTTCAACGAATTTTCGATTTTCCATTTATCAGCGATATTATGTTCCGGAAACTTGTGATTACTCAATCTATTGAGTTTTAGTGTACACTTTTGAATATTACTGACTCTTGATCTGATGATATTTTTTCATTAAATCGTATCACAATCAAATAAATAATGATTTTTTTCGAAGAATACCATAACAAGCTACTTTAACTTGATCAACTTTGGCGCCCTCTAGCGCCTCTCCTAATCATACGATCTTCTTATAACTTATAAATTAAATGGGGTCTCGGACCAAACAAAATATCAAAAAATTATCAAATTTTGCTGAAAGCTATTTTTATAGGGTTTTGTGCCCTGTCCTTAGTTTTCTCTTCCAGAAATTTAATTGTTTCAATACATATATGTATTGATACTAAATTTGATGAATATAGTGAAGTTCCATATTAGTACAAAACTGCTATTACTAGCACCTTCAAGGTGTTAAAAATGGTGGTTTGATGTTGGAATAAAATTCCAGTATATTCATTACTGTACCAAAGGATCCAAAAAATGCTTGCAGATACTAAATTTGATGTTTTGATTCCCTATACCTACGTTGAAATTTTGAGAATATGTTTCCTATCATAATTTTTCGCAAAAATTGGCAATTCCATCGCCTCTGACGAGAAGTGTATGTCACTCAGATCAACTTTAGACGAGGTGCAGACTCATTGATGATATATCTACCATTCCTGGAATTTGCAGAGTTGTATTTCAATAGTTACAGAAGATACAGAGGTGTTTCCACAAGTTTTTTTTTTTTTCACAAAAATATTTATTGGTACTGAATTCGATGTCCCGATTTCGAATCTATTGAAATTTCGAGCCTATATTATTTTTCGCAAAAATGGGTGTTTTCATCGTCTCTGAGGGGCAGTATATGACACTGAGATCAATCGATCCTGAAATTTGCAGATTTTTATATATATATATATATATATATATATTTAATTTTCGACAATTACTTCAATGTATGCAACCATCTTAAGACTGAATTCAATCTTCAAATTTCTATAACCAAGGCATTTAAATGAAAAAAGTATCCCCTTAATTACGTCTTCTACTATCGGTATACATACAAACGTACTCTTAGTTCGGTACGAAACCTTCACTTCATCTGAAAAAATTATTGAAGAATACAATGCAATTACTTATTTTCTGAAATTCAGAAACCTACAGACTGAATATCCATAAGAGTTTTCACACGAATGTTCACATTTTCCAGAATTCACCGATTGTTATCCTCAGTTTGAATATTTAATCATTCAGTTGTTGCATTTACATTAAAATTTAAATATTCATATTGATGTCTGTAACATTTGCATCATTAGTAATTATCGAAAATGAATTTTATGAATAATTCAAGGCGCATTTGATAGTCGATAATCAAAATGTGTTTATATTCATTCGACTTGTTCCTACTAATCTATGCCGTAATCATCTGCAAATTATTTATCATTTCAAATTTCAGACAACACTAGTATCACTATAATCCTATACAATATAGGTACAATACAGAAATCAATTCTGTTTTCCAAATAATGTGTGAAAGATGTAGATGTCATCATAACTACTGATAACATGACGATGGCATGTATAAAATACGTTTTCGTAGATTGCTACCTTGATACCTTGAGTCTTCCGAAAAAAGAACCCAGTCAGCTAAACGAGCCCGTAGAACTCGAACCATGTCATCTGATTCATTGATGTTTGATGAATCGATGACCGCAACGATGACAAAAGAACGATTCCTTGCCAACAAAAACAACAAGAAACTCCTAACTGCGATGGTAATCAGAAAAAATCATAGGTGCACGCATTCAAGTTAGACGGACCGTTGAGGATGCAGATACCATGATTATGTAAGGTTTATCAGCAAACCATCATGTACAGTCCCAACAACAGCAAGCTATACAAAGATGCAAATATTGTTTCTTCATGCTATCAGCGGCTGTGATACAACCTCTTAATTTTTCTGACAAGGCTAGGTCAAATTTATCAACACCTTAGCCAAAAATCCTGACCTCCTAAATGTTGTCTCGATTTTCCTCGATCATAAAGCCACTCCTGACCAGGTTGCTGAGACTGGAGCGAAGTGCATTGCAGCAGTTTACTCAGGCAGCAGAGGGCAATCTCTCAACCAACTGAGATTTCCACTTGGCCGTTCGCAAACATTCTTTCAGGGCGTTCTTGCAGGTGCAGATGTGGAGGAACCGACAGATCAATGCAGAGCAATGGGGATATGGAAATACGCCAAAGATTGTTTAATACCTATCCAAACCACTCAGCTCTCAGCATCCGAGGAATTGCTGGACTCTATTTCCTGCGCCTGTATAAAAAGATTTAAGAATGCATGTTCCTGTAGAAAAGCTCAAGTGCTCAGCCCACTGCAAAGGGGTGAACAACATGATATCACTCTGGAGTCCTCTGAACCCCTGTCCGAAGCAAGGGCGTCGGAAGACAAAGATGATCCAGAGGCATCAGTGGAAGCAGCCGTAGGAGAGGAAAAAAAAAAAAGAACATGAACTCGATTCCCATGACGACTTTCCCGAACAAGAAGAAGAACAAGAATGACTTATTCAGATCCTGACAAAATTAAATTAAACTGAGTTGATTACGTGTACTTCCACTTGAAAACATGTTAGAAAGAAAAAAGTTTTGAGTTCAAACGAAGTTTCCTGAATTGGGCTGGCTTAAAGGAAATTTGGCGTTACGACCTTTTTTGGATAAAAATTCATATCTCTGCACTTGAGAAAGCGAATGTCGAATTCCAGAAAGAATCTGATTATGACTTGAATTTTCTACAACTTTAGTCTCATGAGATTTTTCAATCAAAGAAGTCTTCTTCGACCTACAGGCGTTAGGAGTTGTGGGTTGTCAACTATTCAGCGAAGTTGCCTATCTTTTAAGGGTCATTGCGGTTGAAGGTCTAGATGGATTTCAATGATTCGAAGCCATTCGACGTGGATTTTGATGGTCTTTAAAAAATAATTGAATGATATTATCTAAAGAATGCGTACTTCTATTCATATAAAAAAAACTAAAAAAAGTGCAAAAATTTCGAGAGTTTTCAGGCTTTCAATTCTGAAACACAACCTAGAAACGGTCGCAAACTCATATAACCGTTATTAAGAGCCCCCAAAAGGAATCGAAATGATTTCCATCTCTCGAGCAATTTTTAGTGGCTAGAGTACTAAATTGCCTGGACAAAGGTGAAGAAAAGAATGCGAGAATTTCGTGGTTTTTAGGCTTTCAAATCTAAAACACAACCTAGAAACTGTCGCAAACTCATAAACGTTATTAAGAACCTCCAAAATGAATTAAAATGATTTCCATCTCTCGAGCTATTCTTGGGGGCTGGAGCACTAATTTGCCTGGACTAAGGTAAAAACTCGTAGAAATAGAAATAAAATAAAATATTGGAATTATTAATTAAAAAATGGAATGCGCAGAAGTCGTAAAAATTTGGACGTACACTATAGTGTAACGGGATATAGCCTAATGGGATTTTTTCACTTTCGCACGTTAAAAAGTAAAGTTCCTGTTTCCTATCTCACGCAAGTATTCTGAGGTCTTTTGTTGCTCAAAATGCTTGTTCACGGAAGAAGCTAAAGGGGGTAATGCTTACTGATAATGTTTCGACGCTTCAGTCTTCAAGCTCATTAGATTATTCAATCTGAAGAAATATACTTTAATTATGGTGATTGTTTTATTGTGTTAATATTCGAAAATATCATGTTAATGATTACTGTATGTAGTTCATCCATTACCAATTGTAACCAATGGTATAGATTCAGTGGAAGTACTGCGATCCCCGTGGACTCAATTGACGTGCGGCAAAATGCAAAATATTTGGCTGGAGAGTTATAAACATCATTCAAATGAGGTGATAGTAGAATACAATATTCTGTAACAATGTTAGAATGAAATAGTCGATGCGAGTCGGAAGTTCCGAGCGCGAGCTGAAAGCGAGCGTGAGGAACTACGAGCATAACGAATTTTCATTCTAAACGAGTTACAGACTCTGCTTTCTCCACAACCACAAATTTCTTATAAAATCAAATGAAAAATAATTTTGACATTCCATTTCACATCTTGTCACTAAGATGCCAGTCAAGGGTAAAGTAGTAATTGCTACAACAATGTCAGAATATTCATTCTTATACAAGTAATTGAATGGAATACACGCAAAATGCATAAGACAGCAAGTGTTTTAGAATATTTATCCAATATCAAGAGCGTGAATGTTACCATTCTGTTATCAAATATGATTGGCAAATTCTATGAAGGTTGTGGAGAATAGTAATTTACGTAACAAGTCCGGAAAACAGTGTTTTTTTGGATGAGTGGACAAGATTCTAGGACGAGCGTAGTACACTCTACGAGTCCAAAAAAACTGTTTTCGGACGTGTTGCGTACACAATTTTTTCGGCAACCGTGTAGAATAACAAATTGAGACACATTTATTTTTTATATTTCTTTGTAGAAGAAAATTTCGAACATTTCAATTCTTGTTTGTATTAAATATCGAAATGCGAAAAGGAAATAGGTACTAACAGAAACATTCTAATTTTTATTCATATAAATATTTTTGTTGAAATTCGAGCATTTCCCGGACTAGTCCGGAAAGTACGTACTTCCCGGACTAGTTCGGGAAGTGATACTTTCTCAAAGAAAAATCGTCCGGGAAGTACGTACTTCCCGGACGGTTGCTGAAAAAGAATATTCCTATATGATGTGTTTTCGATTTTGTAGTTAGATGGCTTCTCCACTGGTGTTATATGAAGTAATAGCTCACCACCAGCAAGCTGTTATAATATCACATAAAACATTTGACCTAAACTGTGATAAGCCCGCACTATTAATTCATATATTGAATTTTCGACATTTTTTGGGTACATCACTAAAACTATTCTAACAATCCCCGACCGTGACAATAATAGTAGACTACATGAAAGACACGCTCTGTGAGTGGTCGCTGTAATTGACAGAACTTTAAAATAACAAGTCTGTGGCTCTTGACATAATTTTTTGGGTTTATCACCTTCCACAATCTGAAAATGAAAAAAAATTTTAATCCAAAGAAATCTGTACAAGTGTAGAAGGGCAAATTAATTAATTTGCCCAATAAGTTACTGCGTTCACAAGACTGCTGTCTTGAAAGAAATTAATTTTTGTCAGTAACGTACCCTACACTGAATTTGCCTATCTGAAAAAATGAGATCGAATTAACAAAGAATACTTCTCTTTTTTTGAAAACTGTTGACGTTTCGGAGGCTGTATCTGCCTCCGTTATCAAAACTTCTTAGAAAGACGCTGAGAAAACTGAATTTGAATTGCGATTTTGGTAATAAGACCTTTCTTTGACAGAGTCAAATGAAATTTGTCATACATTCTTTTGATTGACATTTGGTATCTTGATACATAGGGTGTTCGGTATCAATCAATCACCATTCTATTAGTTCTTATTTCATCTCTGAGGAGGGGTAACCAGGTGCGGTCCATTTCTATGGAATTGGTTGAGAAGCAGTTGTTCGATAAAAGAATGCACGCAGTTTCCTTCAACTTCCTTTTTTCTTGATTTGATTCTCTCAATAAAATTTTGGTATTATTCCATTCCATCATATGATCGCCATCAGATGTTAGAATATGTTCGGATATTTTCGAACCCGTTATTTTTCGATTTCTGATGTAACTTTTATGCTCTTCCTAAGCGTCTTTCTAAGAAGTTTTGATAACGGAGGCAGATACAGCCTCCGAAACGTCAACAGTTTTCAAAAAAAGAGAAGTATTCTTTGTTAATTCGATCTCATTTTTTCAGATAGGCAAATTCAGTGTAGGGTACGTTACTGACAAAAATTAATTTCTTTCAAGACAGCAGGCTTGTGAACGCAGTAACTTATCGGGCAAATTAATTAATTTGCCCTTCTACACTTGTACAGATTTCTTTGGATTAAAAATTTTTTTCATTTTCAGATTGTGGAAGGTGATAAACCCAAAAAATTATGTCAAGAACTGGATTTCCTCCACAAAATCAAACTTTTAATCAATATTTACAAGTCTGTGGCATTCAAACTCGGTTGAAATTGCGTGAATTATCATCCAAACTTACCTAATCAGACCTGCTAAATAAAGGATGATCTACTGGTTGTATACGCGTACCTGAGCGACCAATATTCACTAGTTTTGCAATTTTCCCTACATATGAACTGCATTCATTTGAATAGCGAACGTGAAAGCAGCAAAACTGTCACAGTAACAATTATCAGTTGCAACAAACTTGTCCCCTAAGATATTTAACATCCTGGTGTATCGACTGATACATTGATTCTGTTCCGATTTTTCTGAAGACAGTAAAATGAATTCCTTGTGTGCTTCATGAATTATTCCTAGTAATTTCTTATGAAATGCGCTAGTTTTCTCAGAAAACGTGTTTGAAAGTCGATATCAAATTTCAGGATCACCCTTATCCGCAGCTGAAAGTTCTGGCGGAGCCGAATATTTGATTGGTCCGCCCACACCTGGAGTATTGTTCTTCTGTCTGGTCTCCTCATTATATAACTTATATCAGGAATATCGAAAATGTATAACATAACTTCCTCAGATACATAGCACATAAATCAGGTGTTCATTGCGAGTATGAGTTGTTACAGCAATCACTGAACATGTCCTCCTTGGAAACTAGGAGGAAACAGAGAGACCTGATACTAATTTTCAATAATATTAATGGCAAATGTAGATGTGCTGAACTCCTAGAAAAAATCAATCTCCATGTTCAAAACCGACCAACTCGACAGCAACGAACATTTTATGTACCATTTTATCGTTTAAACCACACATTCAATAGCTGCATTCCAAGAATTTTACGATTAGCCAATAGTAATGATGATCTTGAGTTATTCAACACCTCCTTGCATCATTTTAAAACTCAACTACTGAATACTGAGCTTTAATGTTTTTTATGTATAGTATATGTTTCTTAGACGCTTGTTGTCTTTTGTCGTTTTAAATTATAAATTAACCCCTTTTAAACTTTAAATTAACCTTGTTTAACTTATTCTTAGTTGTAATTTGTATCTCAGCGCCTGATGTTATTTTAATTATAATTTTGAATTGTAATTTATACGTTAAATGGGCTTGCCCGTAAATAAATAAATAAATATAAATAACTCTACTAAAAATGATCGGAGAGAAAAAAGAGTTCAAAGGGTTTCTGACGACTCCTACCTTCTCATGCAAATATAATATGCGAGTATTTGAGTACCTAAAATGTGTTTTGTCGCACTTCACGGAGATGTTTGCGGATGATCCGAAAATCATGAGTAATTTAGTAAATATGGAATTATTTGGACTATATGCAACAATTTTAAAGTAGTGTGACAGGTCCCATTGATACATGCTAAAAAAAAACTTTGTTGTACCCCTGCCTCATTTTCAACTTACCTATAAAATCGGCATTCTCTTCACTAAATGTTGAAAATAATCGCTTATTCATATCCTGCATATATATACTTGATAACACTATTGTGAAGTGCAAACCCCAAGCTTGAAATCATATACTTCAGTTTTTATGTAGGATGTGTATGAGCGATTATTTTCAACATTTACTGAAAAAATTGCCGGGATTATGGGTGAATTGAAAACTGAGACAGGAGTAAAACCCAATTTTTTGTTTGGCATATTTAAGTGAGACTAGACTCAGTAGCCTTAAATCGTTGCATATGGTCCAAAGAGGGTACTGATTCCTGCTCCAGTATAATAATTATTTCATATCAACTAAAATATCCATGTAAATATCGTAGAAGGTTTATGTTAAGTGGGACAAAACACATTTCAGGTACTCAGATACTCACATGTTATATTTGCATGAGGAAGTAGAATTATTCAGGAACGATACGAACTTTTTCTTTAACTTCTACTATAATTTTTATCAAAGTTATGACAAATCTAATTTTTGGCCCTGCCTGAACTTGCAGTGGCGAGTTAGCGCGAGCATGAAATGTGACGTTGGCGTTATACCACGTTTTCTGAGAAAACGAGCGTATTTCATCACTCAAAATCACTTAAAATCATTCTTGTGGAGAATTGAATTATATCTCAACCTATCGAAATCGTTTTTTGATGAATCTTATATTTTCTTAAATAACAACAAAAAAATATATATTTTTTCAAATGAAAAAATTTTCAGGTAAACAATATTTTTTCTAATGATACATAATGTCGAGATGTCATGTGCCGAGTTTCAGAGTGCTACAATTCATTCTTCACTTTTTGCTCGAGTTTGTCTGTCGTTACTGGATTATTAGTGATTCCAGTTAGTTGCATTTTAGCAAAAAGTGAATATAGTATTTCTAAAATGGATACCAGTAACAATTAAAACTACCTGGGACCGTAATTCCATGTATTCCACTTATTATGTTTTATTCCATTTCATATTCTAACGCAATACTTAAAACTTTTATTCATGAAAACTTACCCCAAGAAGAAAATCGAGGTTGACAATACAGGAAAATATTACGGAATATTCGAAAAGCACACTACGATTCCATTTGTTTCGCATTAATCTGCTGACGAATGACGTTTATAAGTCGCTATACAACAAGGATATAGGCATCTTATTTCCCTCAAAATCTGTAATTAGTCTTCATATATATATATATACGTTTTCCTAACAAGATGAGATCTGATTGAAATTAAGACAACCCGAGATCCACCCGAAATAGTGTAAATTCTGAAATATATTTCCAATTAGTAGCATTATAATGGCTCATCGAACCTCTACCCCTAGAGAGGGGAAACAATTTTGGATTTTGGGTTTTTGATAAAAAAGTGTAGAAACGAGATCCATAGAAAAAGTTGTTCAGGTAATATACATTGTATAATGTTCTGAAAAATTCACACCAACGTGAGATCCGTCTGTACTGCACAGCCGTTGCTGGATTTGGCGCCAAAAGACCACGTGCTAGACGTTAGTAAGGATCGGAACAGGTCAATTTTCATTGCCCTTAAACACACAGTGCATTTATCGACGTATTGAAAACAACTGCGAAATGTCGCGGGGAAAGTATTTAGTGAAGTTGGTGGAATTACAATCTTGGAAGTTAATTTTCACTCACCTCCAATCATCTGAAGAATAAAAAATTTGGCACACATCTCAAGGATGGATACCATTACGAGAATTTCGTGATGGGAATGTAATAATAATAATAATAATAATAATAGTGTGGATTTGTTATTTTCATCTACTTCCAATCTTTCGAATAATCTAAAATTCGGCTCACACATCAAGGACCTACGACAGTACAAGAATAACCTAAAAATGATATAATAATAATAATAATACCCAAACTATTCTGTTGAATTGGTGGTTCTGATCACAGGGGTCCTTGAAGGAATGGTGGACACACTGCTCTCGAACTTAAAAATCATACCGGCTTGCCATAATATAGCAGAAACCTCAGCCGGACGGATGCAGAAGGCCATCATCATAGGTTCACTGCGTCTGGTCAGGATACATGATTCTCGGACCCAGTGATCACTCACCCCATCGACGTGGGGAGTGGTTATCTGGGTGAATGATCCAGCGCGCCCTCCGGATGTGTCGAAGCTCCGGAGGAGGCGTGTGTTATTTGATAGTTTACTTGTCTGAAATGACATTAATAATGACAGTCATAATTGTCATGTGTTGGATAAAACATTGTATACCAGTGTATTGTTTCCAAATAGACCAGGGTCGATAATTTTTGAAAAAAAAAACTAAATTACAGTAGAATGAAACCCTTTGTAAAAGGAGAAAAATATAGTAAAAATAAAAATAAAAATAAATTACGGGCGACCTGAGCTCGGGAAGTATGGAATAAAGTTAAATGGCAAAGTTGTATGTAATAAAAAGATCTACAACTTATTTGTCCACACTTTTTTCACATAACCTCAAAATTTATGTAAAAAGTTCAAATAACAAAAAAAAACATTTTTCCACGAAATTTGGTGAAAACTTACCTTTTTATGTCCCAAATACACTGTAATTTATTTGATTTGAAATATTTATTTTTTTACCTTATTTTGACTTAATATCAAAAAAGCACCCTAATTTTCGATCGAAAATTCTCGCGTCTAAATATCAGCTTATTTCAAAAAGTTGGTGTGCTTTTTGTTAGTTGAAATCACCACTTTCTGGAGGTGTAAAAAAATATATACATTACTATAGAAAATGTTCTCAGAAAATGCAAAAAATCAAAAAAACTATAATTCGAATTTGTTTTTTAAATCATTAATTTCATGAAAAAAATGTGACTGCTGCAAATTTTTTCAGTTAAAAAGTTGATTTATTAAATTCTAATTACATTCATGTCATAGAAAAATTTTGGCTCCAAACCATTTCGGAACATTTTCTTCTTCGGTAAAATTTTGAAGGCAGTAAAATTATAAAATAGACATTTTGGCAACGCCAGTTATGTGCCTATTCTGGGTTTCGATATAATACATAGGTAGATATCGATTATTTGAATAATTATTGAGAAGCAATGTTGCCACTTTGTATTTTTTGAAAATAATTGATAAGTTATTATTTTTGTATTCATAAGATAAATCATTCTAGAATGAAAAAGAAAAAGAAAACTTTTACTATATTACTTATATAGCATTTAAAAGCAAGTCAATTTTTTCTTCTTAAATGGCCAAAATTTTCCTATCTAAAGCATACCCTCCTTTCTCAAACAAAAAAAAAATTCTTGACTTGTATAAAAAAATGTTTTCTTGATCGACAGCAAAATACAAATTTTGCTAACAAATACCGATCAGCAAAGTATCACTTTCCTGACTAAGCAGTAAAATGCCTCTAGGCAACTAAACAGTTGACTTTTTCTGACAAGAATAGTATATTATACAGGGTGACCCAGGGTTAAACCGCCAAACGTTCAGGATCGCTTTTTTAGGTCAAAATAAAATATTCTTTCCCATAACTTTCTGTCCTAACTTTCCTCGTTTTCAGGATACAGGGTGTCAATTCGAATTAATTAATTATTATGTCACAGGCTGTCAAACATTGATACAAACTCTAAATTGTTGTGGAAATTGTGCCCTGCTACCTTCGATCTGATTTTTGTTTAAACGAGTTTTTCCTGTTACATGCGGGAAAACGGGTTTTAAACTGTTTCTCGAAAATGAATTGAGATACGAAAAAAATTTAAGAGAGAAAAAAATTGTATTTTTGATTTTCTAATCTAAAAAACGTATAATTAGTAAGATTACCCTCTAGTACGCCACTGGAAATCATAATTTCATACCAAGTTCAACAATAGAATCCGTTTCTTTCCTCAAATAAGCATGCCAAATTTTATCAAAATCAGTCAAAAGGTTTTAGAGTAATTGATAAAAAAATATTTTTTTCTGTAAACTTCGACATCCAGTATCTCGAAAACGAAGCAAGTTAGAACACTGGGTTATAGGAAGAAAAAATCTTATTTTCACCTAAAATACCAGTCTTTAATGTTTGGCGGTTTAACCCTGGGTTACCCTGTATAACAAGGGACTAAAGTGAATGTTTTAATTCGGCACTTGATGTTTATTGCCTGAGGGCTCATAGAGCCCGAGGGCCAATAATCACGTAAGGGATAAAATATCTCTTTAGTCCTGAGGCATATACGCTATATTTTGAAGTTCCCAGTATTATAACTTTCAACATTGATACAATTATTAATTTTGATGAGTTATATAAACACGGTACCTACTTGGATTACTCAGTAGGTAGATAACGTTATAGCAACAGTGTCAACAAATTTTTTTAATTCAGTGACATTTCCATTATTAATGTTGACATTTAAACGAATCGTAACTTAACTAACATAATATCAAGAAAATTAATCAAGAAATGAATGAATCTACAAAATTTGATATAGATAAGGTAGCTGACCAGATAACGGAAGAATTAATAACCAAAAAATCGAGTTTATAATGGAATATTTCCTAATTTTTGTCCTAGTTATTAATAGTGTAGCTGCGATAAAGTTTGATTTTTACTTTGTGTCCTTAGCGATTTGAAATGCAACTTTATCTCCCTAGGGACTGAAAGGTACATTTTAGTCCCTGTTACACGGGAATAAAGTTGGCACTTTAGTCCCGGAAGTGCAAAAAATGTATTAAGACACACGACAATTACACATTTCCAAAAATGTATAAAATAATTTTAGTTATTGTTGACAAGTTCTAGTTAAATTGTTACAATGCTGAAAAAGTAGTTTTCCTTCTTTGCCTATTTTTTACTTATATTACAATATGTCAACCATACTTTGACTATTACAGTGAATATTGATAAAGTTATTTCTATAGTAACAAACGTCTCAATCTTTTGATTTTGTATTAAATTTGCCACAACTGGAAAAATAGATTGTGGGAATTCTGTATGTTTTTTGTTAGATTTATTCCAATGTCATACTCCTCATCATTTCAAAATTATAAACTTATTAATTTGAAATGTACCAAGCTCAATATTGGTCTTCATAAAGAAAATCTCTTGTCATAATTTGAATACACTTTATTCTGACAAAATATTCATATTTATCTATTACTAAACTATAATACATGCATTGAAGAAGGATATTTTGAGAACTGCAACATGAAAATAATTTATAAATGTTGAAGGGTTCTGTACTTTTTGATTTTCTTTTCTTGTTTTTGACGTTGCCTTACCAGAACTAATATTAATATATTTTACTGCAGTAGAATGAGCGAAACTTCTGAAATACGACAACCCTGTAGGATTGCCTAGTTTCATGATTTCGTCGTTTGCGCCCACCCAGTGATCAAAACTCCTGGGTGTGCGCAATGAAAATTTAAACCAGAATTTGGCTGGAATGGGAATACTGTATATGTTAAACTGTGCTCAGACCCTCCTAGCTCCTTCCCCACTTCTCTATGAAGTACCTTTTAATGAGCTAAAATTTTCCGTCGGTCACTCAGGTATATAAATTGTCTTGAAATAGCAAAAAATAGGCATCTACAAATATAATTTTGAGAAGATTCTACAACTTTCTCAAAATATTGGAGATGTCTTATTAAATATTAACTTATTTGTTTGTTAATTATAGTAGTATATTTCGATTTGCAACATTTTTGTTCATCAATGTAACACGGAATCTTACGTTTTTTGAATAATGAAAGTGTAAATTTTAATAAATAGCTCGAAATTGTATACATAATGATTTAGAAAAAAATCGAATTACATACAGTTTTTTTGATCTTTTGCATTTTCTGAGAACATTTTCTCTAGTAATGTATATTTTTTTCTACACCACCAGAAAGTAGAGATTTCAACGAACAAAAAGCACATCGACTTTTTGAACAAAACTGATATTTTGACGCGAGAATTTTCGATTGAAAATGAGGGTGCTTTATTGATATTAAGTCAAAATAAGGTGAAAAAATAAATTTTTCAAATCAAATGAATTACAGTGTATTTGGGACATGAAAAGGTAAGTTTTCACCAAATTTCGTGAAAAATTTTTTTTTTTTTTTTGAAAAAGAAATAAAAATCCAGAAACTTGGTTATTTAAATTTTTTACATAAAATTTGAGGTTATGTGAAAAAAGCGTAGTTATGTAAGTTGTAGATCTTTTTATTACCTACAACTTTGCCATTTAACTTTTTTGACGGCTTCGTGGTATAAATCTTTCTCGCGTAACTTATTTTCAACATAACACACTAGTACCATAAATAACTATTGAACTATATATTTTTATATTTCTTTCAATAATTAATTTGTCTGCAGATGTGATGCCAATGCATGTACAAAATGAGACTATGTGCACTAAAAATAATTATCGCTGTAGATTTCCTTCAAATGAAAAATTGAATGAAATGAAAATACTTTCTGAAAGGCCACCAGAAAATAGTGCTTCAGAAAATATTGTGTTATTTTCAAAAGACTTCATGATGGTCATCAATTTGATGAATATAAATTCCAATGTTTGTATATTAGGCCAAGCTATAGATCAGCCAATATGAATGAACAACTCACTATAATTTACGGTTATCAATATTTTTCAACTTTGTAAGCTGAACTCCGCCTATTATGCCGTTATTTTTTATGTACATAATATAATGATATTCAAAAAAACTGGAATGGACAATAAAGACGCTATTATTATTATTGTTATAAAAATTATAGAGTTTTTTCACACAAAATAAAAGACGCAAATGGCCTATACTAATTTTTATAAGATGGTTCATTAATGAAAACCCCGGTTTCCGCCCCAGCAAAATCGCTTTGTAGATTTTTTTAATTTAAAAATGGGTGAAAAAAATTACAACATTTTTGTTTTTTTTTTCAAATATATCAAAAAGTTTCGGAGGAATTGTTTTACAGTCGATAGAACTTTTGTAGGGAATTATAAAACCTACAGTATTGTTTTTTATTCGACCGGATCGGTGAATTTTCCACTGAGAAAATCTGCGAAAAATCATAATTTTTATAAATCTGAAGCTAGACAAACAATATTGAGGAAACGAATAGATAATAACATGTTGTTTAACTGTACGCAAGATGGTTTCTTTTCGATGTGTAGTTTTTGCACAATCGAGTTGTAAACAATTTAACGGTTTATATTGCAAGCTACGCCGATTTAAGGGAATTCGTCGTATTCAAATTTTGTGAACGGCTTATCTCAAGTAGAGATCATTATCTATAACTTGTTTATTTTGGATTTTCACTTGAGGGGTGGAAAAAGTGAACTGACTCCAAGTGCGACATCGAGCGATTTCGGGAGGACTTTGAAGCGTTTGTAGCAACTTTCATCGACATTTTTCGGCACATTTCCCACCTCTTATGTGAAAATCCAAAATAAACAAGTTGTAGTTATTGATCTCTACTTTCAGATGCCGTTGACAGAATTCGGATACGACGATTTTCCTCAAATCGGCGTATCTTGCCAACTAAACCCTTGAATTGTTTATAACTCGATTGTGTAAAAACTACACTTTGGACAGAAACCATCTTGCTCACAGTTGAACTACATTTCATTATGTATCAGTTTCCTCAATATTGTTTGTCCAGCTTCAGATTTATAAAAATTATGATTTTTCACAAAATTGTCACTTTTTCTCAGTGGAAAATGCACCGATCCGGTTGCATAAAAAACATTTTGTAGGTTTCATAATTCTCTACAAAAGTTTCATAGATTGTAAAACGATCCCTTCGATACTTTTTGATATTTTTGAAAAAACACAAAAAATTTGTAATTTTTTTCACTATTTCTTGTGTAAAAATTCCACAAAGCGATTTTGCTGGGACAAAAACCAGGGTTTTCATTAACGAACTCTCATAAAAACTACTTTAGAAATTAGAAAAATACATTTTAAAATTAAAAGGTAAAATAAACAAAATATAAAAGAAGGGCCTATGATAAGTGGAAGTGCGTGCTATTTAGTTGTGTTTGTGTCATTTTGTATTTGCCCCCCCCCCCCTCTCCCCATTTTCTAAGGTTGGCCCAGGCGGCAATTGCCGCCCTGTCCAGTCCGACCCTGTATTTCACCTTTTAGCAAAAGCATACTTGCGAAACAAATTATAATGAACACAGAAGATAAAGATTGAATTAACATTACGAAAGCACGGTAACACGAGATCCACAATAACGCCAAATTTATCGGATCTCAGGTTTACCGTAAAATGCATACTTGAACTGCCACACCCTCTGTAGGCGACATCGAGGAACTTCCGATGTATAAAATTGCATAAAATGGTCCAAAGTGAGATCCAGACAAAAATTCAATCATGCATTTCCACCCACTTCCTACACCTATTGAACTCTATATACACAGGGATACAAGACGAGATCCGAAATCGGATCTCGCCTTGAAAAATGGATCTCTACTTGTATATTTTATATCTTAGAAGGATCTCGATTTGTTCTGAAAATAAATATATATATATATATATATATATAATATGGCGAAGGAACGCTTCCTCTCTTTGCGAGTTCGCCAAAAATTAGAACACGCAATTATTCGATGCGAAGCATTTTTTTGCATTATCGCGATTTTTAAGGAAAGACGCTTATGGAGGGGGTTCATAAATGAAAGCTGATCTTGAAGGGTGATGACCCTACAGAAGTGGCTGTTAACATGCCCTGTCATATTTTTGATCAAAATTATTATGATACTGTACTGTTTTTTCCAATTGAATATTATTTTCGTAATTGTCATCCATCTTCTCATAGAAACGGTTTCATTCCCCTTTTTCTTCTGGCGAATGGTTTTCGATTTAAAATTTGAAATGCGTTTATTTGCTTGAACCTAGCAATTTTTTGTTAGTCACAATGAAATGCATTTTGTTTTTTAAATCAAAAACTGTCCGCCGGACGAAAAAACTCAATACACCATTCTCATTGGAAGGTAGATGATAATTATGAATATAATATTTATTTGAGAAGAAAAACAGTGGCGTATCAATATTATTTTTTTTTAGTTTCAACACCCTGTTTCCCAGAAATGAAGCGGTTGTGAAGCTATGTTTATATGAATACTTTTAAAATATAAAAATACTTTAAAATCTTCCAAGGATTTATCGCCTTAAGAATTAGCACATACAGGGTGTAATCTTACTTTTTACTTTCCCGTGGAGGACGGGTATTAAATGCAATTTTATAACGAATGGCAGGTGTGAAAAATTTTAAAAAAATTGTGGAAAGTTTAAATTGTGTTGAAATATTCGTCGAAATTTTGGGAACCGCTGTCCGCCGAACTTTAGCTGACCGGAACAGAGCCACAAGTATACCGGAACTGCCGGATGGTTGAAACTATGTAATTTCGAACAACGGTTCTCAAGATTTTCCGAATTTTCCAAAAAAAATTAAATTTCCACAATTTATTTTCGATTTTTTTACACCTGCCATTCGTTATAAAATGGCATTATACACCAGTCCTTCGCGGGAGTACAAGAGGTTAGATTACACCCTGTATATGAACTCAAAAACATAACCTTACCTAAACACCAAATTTTATTCAAATCAGTAGAGTTACGAGATATTAAATTAATATAATGTTACGATACAGAGTTTGTATACGTCAAAATAAAGAAAAGACCAAATTCATAAAAAGAAATTCAATAGAAAAGGCATAATACTTCACCAGTACATATAGGATATGTTTTCAGGTATTTCACACCAATAGCCAGCTAAATCCTACATAAAGTTTTGTACTCATGGTCTTTTCGCTTACAAAGTCGATTCAGTCACAGCGAAAACTCAGTACAAAAGAAATTTGACAGAACGACGATTATGATATTAACAAATAGCTGGAAAACAAATTAAAATGTTATCTTGGAAACCGTTGATATTTGTGAAACAAAACGTATTCTTTTTTTGTATAGGAAAATATTGGGGATTAAGTAAAAGAATACGAAATCAATATTAATCTAGTGTTCAGAGTTATAAACACATGATTTGCCTTGAAATATGAAACTGAATGCTATCAAGTGAAATACCAAATTTCATTAAGAAAAGTTAAGCCGTTATGGAGTTATTCTGGAAAATATATTTTTTTGGTCACTTTCAACACCCTGTAGCTCGGGTAATACTCATTTTAGGGTATATGTTTATTGGAACTTTCAGCCTTAAAATGAAGTGAGGTTTCTACTCTCGGAGTTTGTTCCCTTTATTCTGGGACACTCTGCATATATATATATATATATATATATATATATATATATATATATCTCAGATGTAATTCAATGTTCGTCATGGAGTGACCCAGGGAAATAACAGTTGTCTGTCTCATATTTTGTTGTTTGCCACTTGGTGGTAATGTCTGACTCATAGGTATCATTTATATCATACCCTCCGGCACAATTGTTTCAAATTTTGTTCGAATTCTCGAAACAACGATTGTTAATTCTTTTCTGTTTCAAAAGTCTCTGTAAGTTTCAACGAACCTCATGGGAGACTTTCGGCTTCGAATTTTTCTATATAAATACTGAAAATATTAAACGTCACCCCACTGTCAAAAAGTGTGATGATTTTATAATGTACATTCTCTAGAGTTTGGCAGTTATGAATATAAAGTCAATGAACAAGCAAAATTAGCGCGCGCCCGTGGGTCAAACACATTTGAGGACATATGGTGACTCTTAGGACCCACGTGACACGTATGCCGATCGGTTTCCTTCGGATTTATATTTAATGAAATATTGTTTGGAATGCTTGGCATACGCTAAACATTTTTCAGTAACATGCACTTCCAAGCAATTTGGAAAACTGCATTTTCCGATTGAAACGTTCCTCATGCATATATGTATAGTCCGGACCCATCGAAACATACTGAGCGCATCTTGATGCTGACAACATTTCGTGACTTTTAAGTGTTCTCTTCCACTATAACCAAAGTTGTAAATTTTTTATGACATCCGTAGAACCATTCGCAAACTGCAAACAAATAGTATGATTGTATAAGATTTATGACTTCGAATTGAATTTTTTATGGCATTTTCACCAGACACTTCTGAAACTGAGGCGGAATACAAATAAGACGGGCTCTCAATATCGTTCGTTCACAATTTCCAGAGTCCATGAAAATAAGCGGAATAAAAATGTTTATGGTTAGCTCAAGGTCAGAATTCCTGATTATTCTATTAAACGACAACTGTATTCTACAATTATTTTTCCAGTTTCCAATTCCAATTTCCAGTTTTACCTGCATCAGCTCGAATCGATGTAGGAAAATTATTGTCACCCCAATAAGACCCACGTAGATTGTCATTTCGAGAATGATGTCACTCAATTTTATGAAAACATCACTGAACGGTAGCCTAATTCTGTTTGTTTTGTTTTATAATACTAAGGATTTATCTTATGTGAAAAATTCTTTTATTTGATAAGATCATGAGATCCAAACTATAATGATTTAACTTTTTCAATGTTCTGGTTCCACCAAACAGTCATTTTTGTATTATATAAATACTACTTTGGTGATCGACAACTGATTTTTTTAAAAGGCGCAGCCGAGTTACAAAAATAGTCGAGCTTGTTCTGTTTTATAATTCCAAGCATTTATCTAATATGAAAAATTCATTTGTTTGATATGATCATGAGATCAAAACTATAATAATTTAATTTTAGTTCGAAAATATGAATACGACATTCATAAAATCTGTTGTGGAATCATCTGCGACTTTAGTCGCTATTTTCCATCGTTCAAGATAACCTCTTGGGAGGTATTCATATTGAAAAGGGGAACATTCTCCATGAAAATTGAAAAATGAAAAATGTGATTTATTTGTAATATCTAACAGAAAACAACTGATGTAGTTCAATGTCCAGCGTGGCTTGTGCCGGAGAAGTAGTTGTTTTCTGTTAGATATAACAAATACTTAAATCACATTTTTCATTTTTCAATTTTCATGGAGAATGTTCCCTTTTCAATATAATAATTTTCTCATTTGATGTTTTGATTCCACCAAATATTTATTTTTGCATCTAGTGCACGAAATATTTACTACTTTGGTGATTTTTTTAACGAGGCGCAGCCGAGTTCAGAAAAAAAAAAATGTCCAGATCAACAAAGTATTTCACGCGCGAGTTGCAAACAAAACCATAAAAGTTGAAATATAAAAAATCTCATATAGTTTACATGCAGTGTGCGAAATATGTATTTCGCACAGTATTTCGCGCACGCCGGTGTCGTGGTAACGAAGGAAAATGAAAAAAAGAGTCACTCCGCATATTTTTATCAATGTGCGAAGCTTGTCATTTTTTGACGTTTGTAGTGTTGAAAAAAAAAATCTTGAGAGTCGAGAAAAAGAAGTTAGGAATTGGTGGTCTTCTTTAATGAATGAAACACCTCCTGAGACAGTTACTTCCAAATGATATTCGGAATATATCCAAAGTGGGTAGTAGTTAGTAAAACAAGTTCATCTACGACTGATATATTTCGTATACCTATTATATGTGTGATATATTTGCAATATAAGGTCATTCATTATTCTTGCGCAGATATTAATGAAAAAAATCTTATTTGAATCATAATATAATTTTTCTACAACTATCGAAAAAGTCCTCTTTTTTGTGTGGTTTGTGAGCGTAAAGTATTACAATATTTCACGATCAACATACGATTTCACTATGAAACAGAAAAGCGTAAAAAAAGTGCACTTTTTTTAACGGCTTTTGCTAGGCAACCGACAGTTTCATGCAACAACAGTGACAGATACGAATAATAACGAAATCCTGTCTTGAAGCCAGTTCTCATTTTCTTTGGCAACTAATAACCTATAAATACCTATCTGATATACAAATGTTTCACCATTATTATTCTTAGCTTTCTTACTATTAAATATGTATTATAAAAATTCCAAACTATCGCGGCGAATTCAAAATAATAGCATATACCTCTAAGGAACTATTGGACCTAATCTACACTAGGTAATCCAAGGTAGCTATGGCTGTTTGGCCGTCAGAAACTAGCTGACAACAATAATTAATTAAATTTGTGAAATTGGGCATCTATCCAGATAACGAATTCTTGATAACTATGAATTTAATTTGAGCAGAAAGATGAAAATCGTGGATAGTGCAAATATGAGATTTCTTTGACATAGTTCAAAGAAAGAAAAAGGTATTCGTTGCTTCACGAGGATTGTTTATTTATTTTGAATACCAATCTCAGAAAATGAAAAGTTACTTCGATAGACTAGTTATTCGATAGTCAAGTCAACATTAATAATAATAATATTGACCTCGATGAATATATTATTTTAATATTCGCTTCAAATTTTCCATTTTCGGAATAGGGTGAAAAAATAATAATTTATCTAACAAGTGCGGAAAGTAGTACTTTTCCGCACGCGGAAAAGACATTTTCCGTAAGAGTTAGGTACATTATTTTTCCTACGAGTGTTTTTTTCCATCTTATTTATGAAAAAACAACGGTTCTAATAAACAAGTTTTTATAATAATGATACAAAATGACTAATAAGACAGAATAGTTACATAGATCATTTAGTTAGTCCTAAATATCATCATTTTCAAAATTAAAAAAATCGTGCGAAAAAGTAAAAATCGTACGGAAAAGTAAAAATCGTGCGGAAAAGTAACTTTTCCGAACGATTTTAAATCGTACGGAAAAGTACAACTTTCAGAACGAAAAATCGTGCGGAAAAGTTACGTTTCAGCACGCTCGTAGGAAAAATGGATTTCGACTCTGTCGAAATTATTCGTTTCATTTGTTTGAAACTCAGCTTTCCGACATACGGCGTCGTGCGTCAACATTTTCTACTAGTAAAAAAAAAGTATCATTTTACTCACTTGATACATAAATTATTATTTTTACAAATGTCAAAAAAATATACTTTTTTTGTGTGGTTTGTAAGCATACAGAATTGCAATATCTCAATTTCAGTACACGTACAATTTCAGTATAAGTACAATTTCATTATCAAACGAAAAAGCGTGAAAAATGGTACACTAGGCGACAGAAAATTGTCAGCGACAACAATGTCATATTCAAATAACAATGAAATCCTGTCAAAGTGCTGCTTCTTATTTTCTGTATCAAGTAATAGCCTATACATATCTAATATACAAATATTTCACCGATATTATTCCTAACATTTTGATAATAAAGTAAGTATTATCAAAAATCGCAGAATATTGTTCCAGAAATAAAATAGGTACATACCTATTGTACCTGATTCACACAAGGTAATCAAGGAAGCTGTGGTTATTTGGCATTCAGAAACTATGATGACATTGGTGAAATTGAGAACCCATCGAGATAACGAATTCTTGATAAATATGAATTTAATACAACTATATAAATGGAAAATGATTGCGATTGAACAAAGAAAATCGTGGATATAGTGCATATATGAGTTTTCCGTGACATAGTTTGAACAAAAGGGTATTCGCAGCTTTACGAGCATCTATTCTTTATTTTGAAGAAAAATTCCAGAAAATGAAAAGGTTTGCAGTTGTAGAAAAAAATACTGTATGAAACCCGTCAGTGACGTTTTTTTTTTCTCGTAGAAATTGCCGCACTCCGTCTGCAGCTTTGTGCGTCGACATTTCCTATTCGTGAAAAAAAGTATCAACAGTAATTAGACAAGTGGTGGTTATTTTTTGATAATTTTAACTAGATGCACGAATCAAATCAACGAGATCAAATTGCTTGGTAACACCACGAGTCCCGTAGGGACGAGTGGTGTTACCTCAAAGCAATTTGATCGAGTTACAGATTTCTGACAGAATTATCGATTGTCTTGTGAGCACGAGTCGTATTTATTGAGATAATTTCACGAACCAACCGAGTTATTATTTGAAATTTGATCGAGTAAACAAAGTGAATTCTTCAATAGTTGCAACTAATGAATAATAAACATGAAGTCTGTCAACCTGACGTTTATGTCATATTAGATTACAAGATGTATCATTGCTGTTTATATTTGTGGTTGACTTGATGACGTGGTCTTTCCGGATCGGAAAGAAAGGAAGCGAAAGGAAGCGTGTACTTTCGCGAAATCCCATTCTGATTGGTCCTCATATCGCAGGAGACGCGACTTTCATATAGTGAGTGAAATTGTCACTGTAATTCCGGTTCTATTGGCTGAATTTCAAAATTTGAAATCTACTGATTGGTTGTTGAGCAAGGAGATATATTGTCGCTGTAATTTGCTACTGACAAGTCATCAGTGCAATTTCGATACTATTGGTCGATTTAAAGTGTTTTCTCATGACGATTGACTGAGAGGATCGTATAAAAATGATCGTAGATTATATCACAAGACCATGACCAGCTGACTATTATTTTCTTCCTAATTATATCGGGAGTACTTTGTATTTTGACAATTTAATGAGACCATAAGAACATCTGAGAGCTTCAGTTCGAGGAAGTTTTTCTATGATTATTAATGTTCATGTGGTCGAATTGAATTGGTTTAAAATACAAGTTACTCAAAATCAATTAGAGAAAATCTAGTATCTATTTGTCATTATCGAGTGACATTAGGAAGACTATTTCATGAACAGCGTGAAATCATTAATATTCACGTTCCTTTTACCCCTTTCTGGTGTTTTTTGGGATGGATTAGCTTATAAGTTCAGTGATTTTCGTAGTTAAAGATAACTTAAAGAGAGACATTTCAATTTTGAGTTATGTCAAACTTGACACTTTCCCTTGTTTGTTTTCGTAAATATCCGCGTGTTCACCCAAATTATCGTGTTTACTTGAATATTTGCTCATATTGCATGTGACTTCAACTACGTAATTTCATAGGTGCAGTCATATATAAATGAAATAGTCAGTGTAATTTTGATACTATTGGTCTATTTGAAATGTTTCTCCATGTCGATTGGCCGACAGGATCGAATGAAAAATAATAACTCCAACTTCATACATAAATAACTATTACTGTCATTTTAAATGATTAATTGTCAAATTAGTGTTTATTTTGTAACTCAATGGCGGATAGTATGGAAATTGTGGTGGAAACTGATATGAAAGATACATTCTCTTGTACATCACCAGATGTTATATTTTATGAAACACTAATCGTATATCTGGTACAGTATTCAATTCGCAATAAATGCATTACATTTCGTCGGGTAATTACAAAACTCGCTCGCTTCGCTCGCTGGTCATCCTGGAATAATATAATTTACTAAATCTAACATTATAATATATATATATATATATATATATATATATATATATATACAGGGTGTCCTAAACTCGATGGCCTATTAGACGTTTCTGGAGAACGCAACATGGGATTATTCTGAATATTGGGGTTTTCAGGTAATTGGCTTTGTTCTATCGATCTAGAATATTTTTAGCACTGCGGTGTTGCTGCTTCTATTGAAAAGTAGCAACAACTTTGATATTTCAAATAGGACATCCTGTATATTATCGCATTTTTCGCTTCGCCACTACTTTTCGATTATTTTTGTATGATACTTCCCTATACCTATCTCTGATAAATTTCGAGAAATTCATTTATTTCCTAATTTTTTGTGCGAAACATAGCTTCAATTAATTGTTTATTACAACAGTATTTGGGATGTAGTTTGACAATGTCCTGTGTATTAGTTATGTATAAGAGAATTCGTCCTCCATCATACAGGGTCCTTCAAAATTTTTGATTTTACCGATAGATAGAAGTGGTGAAAACTGCAGTTTTTCAAATGGAACACCCTGTATATTATGAAATATCCTGAAAAATAATCAAATTTGCTTTCAAATGATGAAGTATGTTCCTATACCTAAATAGTCAGGTTTCCGAAATGAAGAATTAAGTTTCTATTAAAACTGGATTATTTTGCCTTATTTTGTATAAGTTAACTATGAAATGAATGAAATGAAACATGTCATTGTGAAAATTCGACAATCAACGATAAAACGTTTAAGGTTTCATTAACGTAAATTTGGTTAGAAAAGAGTCAAAATTAAATACTGTTCAAATAAAGTTTTGACGAAATTGTTTAGTCTTCACGTTAAAAGTGATCAAATTACTTATAGGAAGAACATGTAAAAGGTTCTGTAGTATATTGAAGTGTGTGACTGATAAGATGACAAACTGATTGTCCTAAGAATGAATAATATACAGGATATTCCAAACTCGATAACCTCTAGCTATTTTACGTTTCTGGAGACCTAGGCGATGAATATTTGAAATATTGTATTCCACAATAAGATATTGCAATCTAGCTCTTAAATAGATTTTCGCGGTTGCAGTGTTGCCACCTCTACTTAGAACTGATCGACTTTCTAATTTCAAATGGGAAACACTTTAGATTCCACTGATAAATACAAATAACTTTTATCATTTACAGAATATCGATCATTTTGTAATTTTTTCTCTACCAAAATGGGTTCAATTCGAATTCAAATAACTCGTTACCAGAAAATATTGAGTAATTCTAGTTACATCTATGAATGATTTAACCGTATTTTATACAGATGTCTGAAAAACATTTTCTTTTATAATCATGCATTTTATGTTTTTTTCTAATTCTCCATATCGAACTGCGGAGCATACCTAAATCCACAACAGCTCTTCCTACCAACACCTGAGGGTAGGCGTAGAAATACCCCAAGACGTTAATTTCATTCACTTCGTGGCTAGTTAATAACTGGTGACATAACAGTTATCGGCCTAATTTGATTTCTTGGCTCTTCAACTTTACCAAACAGCACAATTCCGTTCAATTCTTCGGAAGATTTTTCTATGAAGTAAATTGTAGTAAAGGGTGAAGTTCATTGAATATCCTGCATGTTTTTAAAACAATTCTCACCGTGAATATAAAACAAATTCATAACAACTGCATTTGAATATGCATTATAATCTTTTAAAATGCTTTCTCCTGACAGAAACACCATGAAATTCACTGCTTGGTTTGCTTGTCAAAATAAAAGTTTATTTTGCTGTTTTCTGGTCACGGCATACTACAGATCATTCCAATTGGGAAATATTACCTATTTTGATTCGTTATGTGGGAATTGAAAATTATAGATGAAATCTACATTAATGAAAGCGCAAACATTTTATTATTGATACACTGGCAAAATAGTCTAATTTTTATATATACTTGCTTTTATTTCGGAAACCTGACTATTTAGGTATAGGAATGTAATACATCATTTGAAAGCAAAAAAATTGTTTTTCAGGATATTCGACAATATACAGAGTGTTCCATTTGAAAAAATGCACTTTTCACCATTTTTGAAGGACCCTGTATAATAGAGGGCGAATTCCCTTATATATAACTAATACAAAGGACATTGTCAAACTACATCTCAAATTTAAGCTTTCTACGAATTCAAATACTGTAGTAATAAACATTTAATTAAAACTATGTTTCGCACAAAAAATAATGAAATCAATGAATTTCTCGAAAACCATTGGAGATAGGTATAAGGAAGTACCATAGAAAAATAATCGAAAATTAGTAGCGAAGTGAAAAATGGAATAATATACAGGGTATCCCATTTGAAATATCAAAGTTGTTGCTACTTTTCAATAGTAGCGGCAACAACGCAGTGCTGAAAATATTTCGATTCGGTTTGTATTCGCTTTCCATCACTTAATTGGAATGTAATTTTTTTCGCTGTAGTGTATATACTTCAAATATATCAATGAATAATTGAAGTTTGAGCAGTCAGCAAGTGTATCTGTATTTTGACTATTACCAAAACACAAATTTTTCCTTTCAAATCGAAAGATTCATGAGAAAACCATCATCTGGAACACTGGTTAGTTATCTGTATAAGAGACACCTTTTTCGCTTCCTAAGATGATTGGAACAAATGAGGAGAATCATCATTTCCGTTGCCTTCTTTATTTTTCTCTCAAGACCTATTCATCACACCCTCAGAATTCTCTTTTCGCAAAGATTCGCCCGAAATACGCTTCAGGCGATTCCTCATGTTGTTGCTGGACAAAGTCCTGCTGAAATATGGGAAATATTTATCACTTTCCTTCATACTTCTATTGTCAAAACGTTTCCTTTCCAACTGAATCTGCCCTATTTGTCTTCGGTTGAGAAGGGTGAGTTGATTATTTTTTATATTTACAGGTTTTCCGTTAGAAGTTTTTTCAGTATGGAAACTTGTAATGTATCTTTCAGGCACAAAATTATCAAGATGCAGAGTTGAAATGATTGAGTTAGAAAAGAAAAATAAAATGTTTACGTCGTCTAGTTCAAAAGTAAAGAGCCAAATAATGAATCTGTGTAAATAAAAGAAATCAGAATTATATACCTTAAGGTTGATGAAATATTGATACTTCCATTTTCCACGGCTCCATCTATAATCAGTTAAGAAGTTGGGTATACATTTTTATTATCGTAAAACAACACTCTCGTTCCGAACTCACGAAAACTCACAGTTCTCTAGAATCTTTAAAATATCCTGGATATCATTTGTAGCTTGTATCTTCCCACTTCACTGACAAAAAAAGGTACTGTCCTGTTAGCTATCGTAAATGGTGATGCACGTGGTCAGCTTCTAGAAATATCATATCAAAACATAGGAATCTAAAAGTGAAAATTGCACTGTGGCATATACGATTTCTTAAACATGAGTTGAATCGTCACAATAAAATTAAATGGGGATGCATGGTCAAAATTCTATTTAAATCAAGTCACTATAGAATGATAGTCGACGTTAGCGTTTTTATTGTTACAACAGAGTTGAAATATTTTTTTATCAGAAGAGAGACGATGGATTACATTTAAAATGTATAGAGACAGAGGTGTAGAATATTTCGTCAACCTCGAAAAGCAGAATGACAACGTCACTTTCACTCGACGCGCGTTTCGCCAACAAAGTTAGGATCCTCAAGAGCTATAAGCTTACTGTGATACTCAAACACTAAGATTACACTGAAATAAAATGACGTAACTATAATTGTCAACGTTTCTATGGCAAATAAATATGGTAATTTTCTTGAAACATATCTTGTGAAATTGGTCGGGGCCACCAGCCCCTCAGTCGTAGGTGTAGGTACTGTTACTACTCTCCGCAAACAAAAAAAAATAATAATTTTTACTGCTCCTTATGAGTATGTAGTAAAAAATGTTATACCAAGTCTGAAAAATAAAACTTCTAATGGTTTGGATGAGATTTCCATAAAATTTATTAAAAGTTGTGTTAACGAGATAAATTTCTTCCTAAAAAAAATCACAAAGCACTTAGTTCTGTCAGGAAAGTTCTCAGAAAAAATTACAGTTCCAAAAACAGTCTCCGTATTCACAAAGGTTGATTCGCAGCTAGTTAGGAACTATAGGGCCATCACCATTTTTAGCCCGTTTTAAAAAATTATTGAAAAAGCGGTATATACAGTTCTACAATGAAATATCTTAACGAATATACAAATAATAACTACCTGCAACATGGTTATTGGGTTAAATACTGTACTGAAAGTGCGTCAAACTAATTAATTTAAGGTAATCTACAAGTTAGATATTGAGTAGATGGGGATATATATACAGGGTGTCCCAAACTCGATTACCTATGAGACGTTTCTGGAGAACGGAACGTAGGATCATTTTGAAAATTAAGTTTCTTAGGTAATTGGTATTGTTCTATCATTCTAAATTGCCGGTGTTGCCGCTTCTATTAAAAAGTAGCAACAACTTTGATATTTCAAATTGGACACTCTGTATATTATTACACTTGTCACTTCGCTACTACTTTTCGATTATTTTTGTTCAATATTTCCCTATACCTATCTCGAATGGTTTTCGAGAAATTGATTGATTTCCTTATTTTTTGTGGGAAACATAGCTTTAATTAAATGTTTATTACTGGAGTATTTGGATTCGTAGAACGCTCAAATTTGGGATGTAGTTTGACAATGTCCTGTGTATTAGTTATGTATGAGGGGATCCTCCATTATACAGGGTGCTTCAAAATTTGTGATTTTACCGATAGATACAAAAATTGTGAAAAGTGCATTTTTTCAAATGGAACACCCTGTATATTGTCGAATATCTTGAAAAACAATTAAATTCACTTTCAAATGATGTATAATATTCCTATACCTAAATAGTCAGGTTTTCGAAATAAAAGCAAGATTCTATAAAAATTAGACTATTTTGCCCGTGCATCATTAATTAAACGTTTGCGCGTTCATTAACGTACATTTTATCTATAATGACTGCAGAGTACTCTGCAGTCATCATCAGAAAGGTCGTGAATAAATTGCAGTTTATCTATAATTTTCAATTCCCACATAACGAATCAAAATAGGTAATATTTCCCAATTCAAATGATCTGTAGTATGCCGTGACCAGAAAATAGTAAAATACACTTTCAGTTTGACATCAGACCAAGCAGTGATTTCCATGGTGTTTCTGTCAGGAGAAAGCATTTAAAAAGATTACAATGCATATTCAAATACAGTTATTATGAATTTTTTTTATATTCATGGTGAGAATTATTTAAGAATATGCAGGATATTCAATGAACTTATCCTTCAATACAATTTACTTCATAGAAAAATCTTCAGAAGTATTGAACGGAATTGTGCTGTTTGGTAAAGTTGAAGAAATCAAATTAGGAGGATAACTGTTATGTCACCAGTTATTAACTAGCCACGAAGTGAATGAAATCAACGTCTTGGGGTATTTTTACGCCTACCCTCATGTGTTGGTACGAAGAGCCGATGTGGATTTAGGTATGCTCCGCAGTACGATATGAAAAAAAAAAAACATAAAATGCATGAATATACAAGAAAATGTTTTTCAGGCACCTAGTATAAAATAAGGTTAAATCATTCATCGATGTAACTAGAATTACTCAATATTTTCTGGACGAAAGTAGAATTCCAGCCCTGTGTGGAAAACAGGTAACGGGGTATTTGAATTCGAATTTGAATTTGACCCATTTTGGTAGAAAAACAATTTCAAAATAATGGATATTCGATAAATGGTAAAAGTTATTTGTATTTATCAGTAGAATCCAAAGACGGGATGAAATACTGGGTGTTTCCCATTTGAAAATGGAAAGTCGATATCAGTTATACGTAGAGGTAGCAATACTGCAACCGCGAAAATCTATTTAAGAGCTAGGTCGCAATTGTGGAATACAATATTTCAAATATTTATCTCCAAGGTCTCCAGAAACGTAAAATAGCTAAAGGTTATGAAGATTGGAATACTCTGTGTATTATTCATTCTTTGTACAATCAGTTTATCATCTTATCAGTTACACACTTCAATATATTACAGAACCTTTTTTTTGTTCTTTCCATTAATAATTGAAAAGAAATTCAATCATTACAGTATGAACAGAAGGTCTGATGTTGCAAATTTATCTGTCATTTACAATTATATTCTTAAATTAGAATCAAATCCATCATTTTCAAATTCAAATGTAAACTCTTTAATTAGTACATATAATCCCCCATAGAGGGCAACCACTTTATCTCCCATAGAACATAAACATGTTTCATCTCTATCACAGTTGCATGGAGTCAGTGCAGATGACAGCTGACAAGTGGTTGACAGCTGACTTTTTAGCTTATCTTTCTCTTTTCATTGTGTCCTTTGTCTTCCTACTTCTGTGGTGGAGCTGGTTACATGTGACAATGTTGATTTGTGTTTAAAAATGTTTTAATCTAAGGAAATCTCCAACGAGATATCAGTTTTAATGTATTACGTTTGCTTTTCTCTCGATCGAGACAAAATGTACACTGTGTCACTTTTTAATTTTTATTATTTTTCATATCTTCTCTGTAAAACCTATTGTGTATACAATGACCAACGGAAAGGCACATACTATTTTCTTAAAACTATCCTCACGTTAGTAAGTTGTTTTTCATATCTTCATATTTTTAGTGTTATGTTTACACCATTAATATTTTGAGATGTCTTGATAAAGAAATTAAAAATTTTGAAAGCTTGACTATTTAACACAGAGTGTTACTTCAACGAGGCCTTTTATTCCTGACTGCATCCCCAAGGATATTCTCACTCATCAGGTTGAGAATATCTCAATTCAAAGAGTTTTATATATATATATATATATATATATATATATATATATATACAGTGTGACCCATTTAAGATGGAAGCACCCAAATAAAACTTACATTTTTCAACCGATTAGAATGATTTTGTTTTCGTCAGGTGGACATTCAAAAAGTGTACTAGGAAACCAAATTTCATGGATAAATCTCCATTTCCAGGGCCAACTAATCTTATTTTTCAAGGTCAAAAAACTTAAAAAATTACTAGCGATTTTTTTAGAAAAAATCTGACTACACCACTGGATTCACAATATTTTCAAATGGTTCACATGTAAATAACGTTGGCATGCGTAAAATGATGAGAGCTCAATGTTAGATTTCATTTCAGATTACAAATTTGAATTATTTTTCAACATGAAACCTTCGAACTTGGAGAGTTTATATGAAAAAAACCAAACCTGGTAATTTCAACAAGATACGGTAACCATGGAGCAATCCAGCATTCAATGTCCAATCTAATATTATTCGTATTTCCTTGAGAAGTTCAAAAATCAATCTGAATACATAGTGTTCGACTTACGAAGTGAGAAACAGTAAGTTTCTTCGAATACTCCATTTGGTTTTTCACTCCGCTCACCGCAGTGTTAAAAGCAAAAATAAATTCACCTCTAGTTGAATATTAAGTTAGGCGTTCCCGCATACTATATTATATATATAGTTTTTTGCTGTGGAAAACCGCTTCCCAAAGAAAATCGATACAATATTTTAGGTGGAAATGTATTTAATTTCATCACCTGATGCAATAATGAAGTTTGTTTACTCCCCATGAACTGTGAATATAAAGGCTTTTCGATTATTACCGGAATTATGAACACCTGCCAAATTTCAAATCAATAGGGAGATTAGAAGTGGATCATATTTAACTTGCAAGATATGAATACTGACACACACACAGACAATGGGACAGGTGAAATTAAATGAAGTTTCTGGGTATTTTATACCTGAAAAATATTTTCAAACTGTACCAGTATATTTTTTAATCTAGGTGCTCATCAAATAGCATCAAAAATCGTTCACCATATTCTTAAAAAAAATGGTAATTTTCATTTCAGTTGTATATTCGAACTTAATTTTTTTATTTTTAGTTGATTCCTGTTGTTCATGCAATAAAATTGTGAACCTATTTGGATATAAAATGAAAATTGGTTCCCTAACAAATATTGACAAGGACTATTAAATATAGAAAGTAACGCAATATTAAAAAAAAGTTTCGAAGTTCCAAAGGGAAACTGGATATTGATCTAGTGTTGAAGAAGAAACAGAATCGAGATAAAATATAATTTATTTTATTGTGTTTAAGGTTTTTTAAATCTCATTTCATAGTGAGTTTTTCACTTAAGTACTTTATATTTATTCAAAATGAATTTTTAGTTTTACATTTTCCTTCCATGGCTTTTTTTTCACTGATATATCTCCTATTCACAACTAAAGTGCATCAGTGTGATGTCACATGTTCGCATACCTGCGATGTCAAAATGAAGTCATCCCGTAAACACCACAAAAAATACATCAAAGGTACGTCTCCAGAGTACATTGTTGTTACATCGCAGAACTTGTAGCAGATATGTCGCATTGATGAAAGTTGAGTGGATGGAAATAATATCGTAGCGACGTCTATGCGACATAGAATGCAATATAGTAGATCACATTGTTACATCGCTGCGATGTCTCTGTGATGTAACTGTGTTTGCTGGGTGATATTTCTTCAGATTTACCCTCCTATAAGTTATTAAATCCGTGAGTAAAGGGACTGATAACAAATTTCCAACCATGTTACTAACCATTTCATCTTTTGACTTATAGGTACTTTTTATTTTTTTAATTTTTTTACAATCAAACTCAATCACTATATAGACGAACTGAAGTAGAGCAAAATACAAATTCATATGCCATCAACCACTCCACCCTAACACTAAGATCAGAAAATTTACATATATGCAAAAAATACCGACTACAACTACTAACTATTAGCTGGTGCCGCTAGCGGCTTTCAACAAAATAATTTAGAATTGTTAAATTCCAAAATAATTTTTCGACAGCCTGCCAAGTGCGCCTTACCAAGTATGAAAATGAGAGTCTCGTACGCACCACTATTCGATTCACACTGTATACTTGAAATGCCAGTAGAGCTGTAAAAATCATTCATATATTAGCCCACTCCAATTTTTTGCTTTCATTCATCCACCTTTAAGACCAGCACAAGTCGCATAACCAACCACTTATGACGATGATAATCGTGAACGATATCCTCTCCCCTTCGATCGCTTTATAATCTAATTTGGATTCACGTGCTGAATAACAGCTTTAAAGTGTGACTTCCGATAAAACTGAAAAATATAGCGTAGCGGGAGCAAACAAGAGACTCAGCTCAAGAGTCTCGGGAATTATAAAGAGATTCGTTCACGTTTGTGTTCGGAAAGTTCTTTAATCTTGTTTAATTCGAAGTTAGTAAGGCCCATACAAACAATTTTGTTAGAGTTGGAGAGAATCTATGAAACTTGCGTGATGTATGGAGTCCGGAGATTTGTGGATCACGTTGAAATGGTTGTTATTTATGAGGAATAAACCGACAGAGCGTAGAATTTTTGTGGGTTTTATTTGCATACTTCAGTGTGGTTTCTACCAGTTATAATGGGGAGGGGTATTGGGGATGAAAAATCATCTTTGATAACTTTGATTTTATAAACATATGAATAGAACGTAATTTATCAACTATTTCACGCACTTTTTAAGTGAACCAATCAACAAGTTCGGATTGTCGATAACACCAAACTTGACTCTGATTGACCTGTCAAGTTCGGTGTTTTCAGATTTGTCCACGTTGAGCCCCATACATTACAATCTTAGTTGTCAATTTTAATCGGACGTCTAAAGTTGTGCAGGCAAGATTGAAGTGTGTATGGTCCGAAATTGCCAATTTTATCAGTCCATCAAAATGAGCCAGTCCGTCAAAATGAGCCAGTCCGTCAAAATGAGACAGTCCGTCAAAATGAACAGTGTACCTTCACAATCATAAACTGGTAGTTTGAAGCAGTGCATTTCATACCTATCGTATCGGGTATCAAGTAAAAATGGATGCCCGACCTTATGCGAAAGATTTTGTTGTGGAGTTTAAAGAACTCTACTATGTCACACGTTTAAAGTTGAACAACTAGACTTGCTAGTGGATGTGTAAGTCGATTCACAATCTCAGGCACATGATTTTTGTTCTTAGATCAAAATTGACAACTGATATTGTGACAGTTGTACGTCAAAATAAGTGCGGGCATTTAAAAATGAGCAGATGTGGAAAAAAAATTTACGAAAATAAACCATAGAATACAAAGAAATTGATGAGGAACGTTTGTTAGCAATTTACTACATTTTGCGATGAACGAAAATACCTATTAGATGAAGCAACGCCGGTCGAGAGACTAGCTGTTGCATTAGGCCAATCAATAGAGGATTTTTCCGTAACAAAAATACGATTAGGCTTAGACGTTTTCAATCATGTTTGCAAGCTTTTTTTACCCATTTCGCGGCATTGCGCAAAAATGAAGTACAGTTGTGTGCATAAAAAACTCGTATAGCAGGTAAAGGCTATCGTGAGCCAGACTTGTCAAACTTTAAATTAAATTAAATTAATTTAAATTAAATTAAATTATCGACTTTGACGAGTAGAGTCAAAATTCAAACTAATTTTGTCAGTAAGGCGCTTTCATAATTTTTTGAGCTCAATTAGTTAGTGAAATACAATGCAATTAGTGCAATGCCTTGTACAACTTTTTTATGCACACAACTGTACACATGATGGAAAGGGCCAACCCTATAAATTGAAAAATGGCAGAGTTATGATTTTTTTAAAAATAGCAAAATTTTATAAGTTGGGAAATTGAAAAAACTTACAGTCTAACTCCACCAAAAATATTCTTTATTGTAGCTGTCAGAAGACTGACATCACGTTGAAATCATGTAGTCAGAAGACTAACATTAAGAGGGAGGACATGTTTCGAAGGATTAATCCTTCATCTTCAGCAAATTATGAGTTAGTTACAAGTCGATCTAAGGAAAAACAAAACGGTTACCAAAAAGTTATGAATAACAATAAAACGTGTGAACCTACCATAATATGGTGAAAAAACCACAATCAATTGGAATTTTTTTTTTTTTTAATTCTCAAACTAAAAATTTTGGTCATAACCAGAGACCATGTGGTCCGCATCTGGAGCAGAGGCCACACCACTAATGTCAGGGACCATGGATGTTCCATCCACCAATAAATATTAACATATTAAAAACAATTTTGATAATTAAACTGTGACCATGCAGCAATATTTACAAAGTAACAAGTAGGAAGATGAAGTGACAATAAATTTGACATGAATGACATCTGTCATGTGGACAGTCCTGAATCAAGGTGACAGAGAAGAGAGTGAGATGTCTCATGCTTCATGGATTTAGAAATCAATTTCCTATTGAATCTCACCTCCACTGTATGCAATGGATCGTCTCCGATGGATTTTATTAGTTTTCCAGTTTTTCTCCGTTAGTGATGATAGGGTCGTAAAAAATCTCGTTTTTATTTCAATTCTCTACAATTCTTCTCATTGGAGGAACCAGATTCCTGAATTAATTTTTATTTTATAAGCTTGACACTGAAAAAATCGCCTTGGCATGAAAGGGTTACAAGTAATGATGCCCAAATTTTCCGTCGACTACAGATTAATGCAAAATTGCGATGAAAATAAATATATTTTTCGATATCTCACTTTGATTTTAGACTCTTACCAAGAAAATCAATGATTGAATAATAAAAACTTAAAATCAACTACTTGAATTATAGAAATTAAAAGTAATTTTATTATTACAATCAGTAAATTGTGATAGAGTTTTCAATGAAGAATTTCTCTTTGTCATCTGTTCATTATGTACAGTAGCAGACTCGATATTATTTTCTAGAATAACCGGAGTGAGGGCTTTCCAAGTATTGCTGATGACACCCACACAAATTTTATTTGCAATATTTAATTCTGAGTACGACGATTTCCATGTCTTTGCAGAGAGGATAGATCTTATCCGGCATATACCAATATCTCAACAGAAGAACAGCGAAGAAATGCTAACCACTTGTTTCATCCTTTTTTTGTCCCTATAATTGAACAAAATCGTGTTTCGGTAATTGGTGGTCGTGGAATGGCATAGTTCATGTATATTCTTTGAAAGTTTCGAATAACAGAGAAATTACGAAATCACTTGTTTTTTGTGATAACAATTCGAATGAGAGCCGCATCCAATGAATTTTCAATGTTATTTGGGCTCTTGCTTGCGGCATGCGTCAGATTTACCCATAAACAACACAACATGGAAAAAGACTTAATTGAAACAATTCATAGTCTTCAGTTAAATACCGATGAATAACCTCTGTATCTCATTAAAAGCTTCTTTTATAAATCCATTAATTTTTCATATGGTAAATTTTTTTTGGTTTATATTCGTCACTTTTCCTTTTGTAAAATGCCCTGATTTTACTATATTTGGAGATATCTCTATTTTGGCGAATTTATGGAGTAGTACGCTTCATAGAATGATGAGTCCATAATGTTGAGCACTGACTGGATTCTATTGGAAAGTTCACCCACACGTATACGTGTACAGTGCGGCTTTTTATAGTCCCCCCCCTGTTAACTTTTGAACGGTTTGCCGTAGAGAGATAAAAAAAAACCGTTTCGAGGGTTTCACCGATACTATTTTTTGAAATATAACGCATTGACTTTGCAAAGACAATTCACAACATTAATAATTATTCATTTTGAATTCCTTTCAAAGCTTAATTTAGGTATTAGGATATCGAAATTATACCCATTTCATTTATTTTTAATGACAAAAGTAATAACAGGTACTACGAAAGGACTATTTATTGGATTTGTTTAAATGACAATAATTAATGGATTGATGAATCATTGTATCCATATTCACTGAGGAGTTTTGTCTACTTATAATTATTATTTACTTTGAATATTTGATATCATCATGGTTCGTATACGTCCTTTCGAAGAAAACATTGAAGCAATTTATAATTTTGGTGAGGCCCATCGGAACTACCACGAAGCGGAGAGAATTTTTAATGAAAAATTTACTGAACATCCTATAAGTCGGAAATATTTGAGGGAACTAGTTGAAAAATTCAACAGAACTGGCAGTGTTCGTAGGAAAGGTGGAGCTGGTCGAAAATCAATTCCGGAAGAGACAAAGGTTTCGATAATTGCCGAAATGGTGGTAAATCCGCAACAAAGTACCTCTCGTGTAGCAAGTACGACTGGGGTCTCAACAGCTACAGTAAAAAAATATTTGAAGAAACACAAGTTCCATCCATACAAATTATTAATGTTACACCAACTCACAGAAGACGACCCAGACCGAAGAATGGAATTTTGTGAAATTATGGAGGAAAAGGTAGCTAGGAACCCCAATTACATTAGGAATATTTGTTTTTCAGATGAAAGTACCTTTTTTTTTAACGGAAATGTGAATACACAAAATGTGCGATACTGGAGTGATATAAATCCCCATATATTTCGAGAAGGTCACACACAGTTCCCACAGAAAGTAAATGTGTGGGCTGGAATTCTGGGAGACCATATTGTAGGTCCCTTAACTTAAAGAACGAATAACACGGGTTTGTGCTGGTATAACTGCAGACATGTTGAATAATGTCGGCAGGAATTTGTGAATCGAATTTTTTATTGTCAAGAAGTATTAGGTGGACATTTCGAACACCTTCTTTGTTAATTGACAACAATTTTGCTTCTAATTATTTAAATACTACATGTCATAATAGTTTGTTTTCTTTTTGTTACATTGACACTTCAAATGCTTATTGTGAAAAAACCTATTAACGAAATTAAAAAAAAATTAGATGGTTGAAAAGAGAATCCATTCTCTTTTCAACGATATGTCATTCGACCCCCCATACCATTTAAAAAAATTAGGTTTTTGTGCCCCCCCGCGCCATCTATCGAGCAATCACAATGCGTTATATTTCAAAAGGTAGTATCGGTGAAACCCTCGAAACGGTTTTTTTTTTATCGCTCTACGTCAAACCGTTCAAAAGTTAACAGGGGGGGGGGACTATAAAAAGCCGCACTGTATATACAAGCAAAACGTTTTCGGAAAAGGATTTCTTATTTCTCCGCCATAAAAGAAATTTTTCGGAGCATATTCGTACGTTCTTCGGTACAATGATAATCACTGTCAATCTCTGTATTCATATTTTTTGTAATTTTAGATACTATTTTTATGGTTTTGATTTTCAGGTGTCCCGAATCACTGTCTTCAAATTTTGGTAGTGTATAGTAGACTATATTTCAAGTAACAAAAGCTCAAAACTTGTACATCCATTATCAGATCGTTAAAAAAATTTACTCCTAGATCACCTGATCTCAATTTCCTCGATTTTAATTCGAATTTTGGGAGAGACATGAAATATTTAGTCTGCGTAAGTTTCAAATACTACAAATCCAACAAAACAAGCTCGAATTTGGGATAAATACTTCTTCTGCTGGCTCACGGGCATAAGCCTGCAATGAACAAAAAGGTGGACATGGAAAATATTCGTATTTGAACATTTATTCAGATGAAATCAAATTCCATTGACTTCAGGAATCATGAATAAATATTTACGTTTTTCGGGGGACTCTCCTGAATAATTCGGCGGATATTCCAAGAAATACAACAAGAATAAAAATGATTACCATTCCTTTCAATTCGTTTTCTTCCATCCGTGTTCAATGGGGTTTGCTATTTTTAACGAAATTACATTGAAAAAATTACGACTACGCCAGTGCTGGATTTAGGGTGGGGGGGCTATGGGACTATCAGCCCCAGGCGGTGAATTTTAAGAGGCGGAGAAGCAGGCAGCAATATATTCGTCGCCGACGAGGCGAGAAGTATATTTTATTGTTCTTGACATGATTTTTTGGGTTTGTAACCTTCCAGACTATGAAAATGAAAAAATGTTAATCCAAAGAAATCTGTACAAGTGTATAAGGGCAAATCACATAATTTGCCCGATAAGTTACTGCGTTCACAAGACTGCTGTTTTGAATGAAATTAATGTTTGTCAGTAACGTACCCTACACTGAATTTGCCCATCTGAAAAAATGATATCAAACTAACCAAATGAAAAATGTCGACGTTTCGGAGGTTGTATCTGCCTCCGTTATTAAAACTTGCTGGAAAGACGCTGAACACTGTATTTGAATTTTGGTTTGGAAATAACAAGATCTTTCTTAGACAGAGTCAAATGAAATCTGTGATACATTCTTTTAATTGACATTTGGTATCTTGATACATAGGGTCCGGTATCAATCAATCACCATTCTATTAGTTCTTATTTCATCTCTGAGGAGAGGTAACCAGGTGCGGTTCATTTCGATGGAATTTGTTGAAAAGCAGTTGTTCCATAAAATAACGCTTCTTAATTTTTATATGCCGCCTCTTAACTCATCGCTTTTTGAAGCAAAGGCGCAATTAGCGACCGACGGCACCGCATCAAAAGGACTAGATTAAGATACTGTTTTTGTGAAAATCATATTATTCACTAATCAAGCGTCAGCAGTACAATACAAAAGCGGCTGCGGTACATACTTATATATATTTGATGAAGATAAGATCTACTTTGTAGGTGTAATTCGTCTAACTCAATAACAAGTAAGAAAACCAGAGTTGAGTATTCAATAGGTTGTCGTTGGTAATGATAAATATTGAAACTGAAATTTTAAAAAAATAGTAAAAATGGAGGTGGTGCATTCTGGAAACGGCAGAAGAGGAATAAACAAAAGAAGTTGGATATTTGTTGTTAGGTTTAAGTTGCTAGGTAAATATAATTTGATTCGTTATGGTAATGATTTTATATTATTGTAATATGCTGGGAAAAAAAATCAGTGAACGGGTGCTTTGAAACTGACAATTGAAATTTATTATTTGGCGGCGACATCGTAATATTTAGCCCCCGGCGTAAGTGAGTATAAATCCGGCACTAGAGTCCGCCTTCTCAGGATCATAAAACCTAAATGGCCTCTCACCCGTTATAACCGATCTGGTATATCACCTCTAATACACAGCCGAGTTGTACTCAAGGCGCATTCCTAGGAAATTTAAAATTTCGGATATAAAATATTACGTAACGGCTAACATCCTGCCACTCTGACAGTCTAGCGGAACACACTCACACTATGGGCACAGAAAATATACCTAATTTGGTCCGAATTGATGGTAGGTATTTGTAGGGAAGAGCGTTGCAAATCCAAACAATAACTGCCATTTTTTAACGAACAAACTGACATAATACAAATTGAACAACTTTTCGCATTATATTAGTTTTTATTGACTTAAGGAAATATGAATAAATATTCCCTTTATCTCATCTTCAGGCAATACGTTTATCGGGGGACTTTCCAGAACGATTTGGCGGTTAATTCAAACAATCTTCAGCTAAATAACGCAAGAAAGAAACTGATAACCATCCCTTTCGATTTTTCTGCAATTTTTAATGGAATTAAATTACATTGCGAGTCCGCCTTCCTGAGATCATTAAACCTAATTGGTCTCTCACTCGTTATGACGGATCTGGTGTTCTACCTCTAATACACTGCGGAGTTATATTCGAGGCGCATTCCTAGGAAATTGAAAATTTCTGATATAAAATATTGTGTAACTGCTAACAGCCTTCCATTCTGACGATTTCCCTTCCTTACACACTGGACTCTAGCTGAATTCACGGAAACCTCATACTCTCAGAGTTCAATACTTAACACTTGAGCAGTGTTACTAACAGACCTCCTTCGATCCACCAAAAAAGTAAGTTTTTTCACGAAAACCAAACTCAGTTGAACCCAGCTAACAAAATCTTCATCTACGAAGACAGCGGATTAAATAAAACAACAACAAATTTGGTACAACAATGGATTATCCATAGCACCAAACACAAATTTATTTATATTATTTTCCAATTAAAAAAAAAACAACTAGTTATGCAAAAAAACGGCAATGCCTGCATAGATGAAAATGTCTGATGAATTTATTTCAGCTTTAGACATATTTATAGCTGATCACTACTAAAATGTTTCGCTCCTAAATTCTGAGCGCCATCTAGCAGAGACGCATTTCGAAGGTTGACTACGGCCCTGACTTCGGGGTTTATTTCTAGGAGGGAAGGCTTCCAGGCAACATTCCACCTACGTATTTCTCTGATAATTGCTTCTGAGAAGATTCATCAAGGCCACTTCTTCCTTCAATGAAGCAACGTCCTAGCGGTCTAAGTGGGTCTATATCATAAACATCTGAAAATGAAAGTGAACTCCATCGTTTGAAATTCCATTAGAGTTCTCAAAAATATTCCAGTAGATTACTCTTCATCTTTATTCTCAATGGAATAATTGCAAGGCTGGCTACTAACTAGATAGCCACAAGGCCACCCACTCGAGGAATATAAGAGGAGAAGAGTCTCTATCACTCAACCATTTGAGGTTATGTAAGGGCCAGGCACACTAACAATAAGCAAAGATTTCCCGATTTAACCGAATGTGGACAGAAACGCAGTCTAACGGAACGCACTCACACTATCACGGCTGGTCACAGAAACCATACCTACTTTGGTCCGAATTGATGGTAGGTATTTGTGGGGGCGAGCGGTGCAAAGTCAAACAACAACTGCAATTTGTTAACGAACAAAGTGACACGTTACAAATTGAACATTATTTCGAAATGAATTATTTTTTATTGATTTCAGGAAAAATGAATAAATATTTCACGACCTCCCTCCTTCTCATTTTTAGGCAATATGAACGTTTATTGGGGGACTTATTCAACGGTTATTCCAAGGAATCTTCAGCTAAATACCGCAAGAACAAAACTGATTACCATTCCTTTCGATTCATTTTCTCCCATACCGTGTTCAATGGAGTTTGCAATTTCTAATGAAATTAAATTACATTAGGACTCCGCCTTCCCGGGATCTTTAAACCTAATTGGCCTCTCACCCGTTATGACCGATGTGGTGTTTCACCTCTAATATACTGCCGAGTTATATTTCAAGGCGCATTCCTTGGAAATGTAAAATTTCGAAGGGTCCCCGGAGTGATGTAAAGCACCATTCCGTGTTCCGCGCCGCCATTAATCACAGATATGGATTGCCCCTCTCGACGACTGACGCAAGATGACGCATGTTCCAGCAGGCTTGTTTTCGTTGGCGAAAATATTGTCGTCTCGACGTCGTAGACGCACTTGTCAGTGATGGAATCTCGATATTGATGGCTGAGGGCAATTTTATCGGTATGGTAAGATATTAGGTTTCGTTCATGGCACATAGTCTGCAAATATACCAAAAACGTTGAGTTCAAAGGAAAATTGAATACGTACTGGCATGAAATTGGAGTGTGTGTGTGAATATACCGGGCCATGCACAATTTCACTCAGTATTATTAAGAGTGGTACTAAATTGTGTTCAAACCAGATTCATTGTGACATTTTTCGTCAAATTAACTAGCTATTAACTAACACACACACTGATAAAAAGGATTTTTTGCATCAATGCATAATTGCATTGATTCAAGTCGATTGTATTCTTGAATAGGTCCAACCAAATATTTGTTTGATTTTTTGACGGAATCCTCTTGACCACTTGAAAGGAAACGGTTTTGAGACTATGAACACTTTCTTCACTGAATAATGGGAGTTGTTTGGTGCAGGAATATTTCAACTTTGATAATGAACACTATTGTGAATACTTTCTTTGTTCGATGGTGTGAGTTGGTTGAGGCAAGAATATTTCAACTTCAATAACGAACAATATTCTTCTTCATAATGCAATATTCAATATTCAACATTATCTGCATTTGGAGGTTCAGTACAAATGTGCACTTGGTCTTGGTTATAAAAATATGCCATGTAAGCCATGTTCATACGGTACACTTCAACAAACAGAACAATTGAGTTATAATGGTTATATATGAGAATAGTTTTGTAATATTTCAATTTCAGAAACTATATAATCAACGTAGGTACCTATTCGGTGACGCATAGAAATGCGATCGAATATAGAAACGACAGCGTCATTTGCCATTATCACACACCTGTTGAAAACCAAAATATCTTCAACCTACCTTCACAACTGGTCCATAAATGACCTAAATTGAAATCTTGCAAAAATAATTGGACCTCCATATTGCGCTTCTGTGCACATTTGCACATAACCACTGTAAAAAATACAAAACTAACAACTTAAATTATGATTCAAACACAACCCCCAAACCAAACGCAGGTAACAGCAAACAGGATAGAGGTCCAAGTCGGTAGTCGCAGTGCGCGCTTTCGCGTAGGTTCGCCCCGTTTCGGTAGCGTGCACCCGCTAAAGTAAAGCTCATTGGTTGACTGTGCCACGTGCTGCTTCCTCCTGACCTTCGCCAAGAAATTATGTTCTTGAGTCAAAAGGAGCATTTTTCACAAGTAGGTGTTCTCTAAGGTAAAGAGTTGGAATGTATTAATGCAAACAAATTTATTTCAAGAGAATTTATGTAAAGAAGCAAATAGTTCAATAAGTTTGAATTGAGAGTATATTCAACAATTAGAATTAGTTATTCTTTTCAGAAGATTACTCTGTTCAAGAGGATATATATATATATATATATATATATATATATATTTGATTGAAGACATCCTTTTTATCAGTGCATAAATATTGTCTATGATGAAAAGGGGAACATTCTCCATGAAAATTGAAAAATGAAAAATGTGACTTATTTGAAATATCTAACAGAAAACAACTACTTCCCCGGCACAAGCCACGCTGGACATTGAACTACATCTGATGATTCCACAAAAGATTTTATGAATTTCCTATTCATATTTTCGAACTAAAATTGTCTATGAATTATTGAATCGATAATTGGTTAGTTGTGTACATCTCACTACACTCTGGTGATGTGTTTCCAAAACAGGCATGTTTTGAACATAGCTTTTAAGATACGTATTGTTTCTCTCAGTTTTGACAAATCAATATAGGTAAATTATAAAGCGAACAGTTACCAAGAGTGGGCCGAATATAGGGTTACACTCATGCAGCAAAAAAAAGAGATCAGGAAAGCAAGAAGGCAATCGTGAAAGAAAGTCTGTGTAGGGGTAATGGATACCCCCCCCCATTTTCTAGAACCCACAGAGTAACGGTGAAGGAGGCTACTGTCAATTAGGTATGCATAAAGTCTGTGTGAAAAGGACGATGATACCTACACAACATTATTTGAGAAAAGTAAATCAGTGCTAGTCGAGGTATACTTTCTGTCCGCAACAATTTTAAATGACTCAGTAGCGGTGAACAGTCAGCAAAGCATGCCGAAAAGGCCAAATGCTTCAGACTGGAGACTGGCTACAGAAATAACAAAGTCAAATAATTCCATGTCTATATAGAAATGACCCACTGCGTGGCAAAAGGGAAGAGTCATTTATATAGACAAGGTGGGGAGACTAAACGACATGAAGCCCAAGTCCGTCTGATAAGTCGGTCCTGCTTAAAACTTCAGTAAGACTTATAGACATATCATATATTAAAAACCCCCTCAACGAGTACTAATACGCATATCTGCCGAGTCAACCGACTTGGCACTGGATAATCTCAACAAGCTACTAACAGAATCCTTGGATGACAAAAAAATAGCCATGGTATTATTTGTCGACACTGAGAGTGCTTACAACAATGCATCCTCAAAGTCGATTACCAAAGCTCTAGAAAAAAACAGGTTCCATTCCTCCTGCCTCTGTGGATAAACTCCAGCTTCAAAAAAAGGGTATTATATCTCATGACAACACCCCCATAACTTCCGTAACATTTTACATACTTTTTAGTGCAAGAGCCAAAGCCGAAAATTTTCTCTGAATGTATTAAAGGTGGTTTTTCGTTCATAAGTTATAGTCGGTGTACACCAACATACTCTGATCAGTCAAGCGAACCGTAGAACAGCTGACTCAGGAGCGACATCAAAGATGTAACTATTATCTGGGTAACAAAAAGGATTTAACAACGCTGAAAGTTGTTGTACAACTTCTATAATGCATATCAATAAAAGTTATGTAGGTCAGTCACTCATACAGTGCCCATCTAATGCAACGATTTTAGACCAGTAAGACACGTCTCACTTAGACATGCCACAGAAAAAACTGGGTTTCACTCCTGCCTCTGTTTTGAACTCACCCATAATGCCGGTAATTTCTTCAGTAAATGTTAAAAATAATCGCTCATACACATCCTACCTGAAAAATGAAGCTTAAGGTTTGCACTTCATAATAGTGTTATTAAACATACAGTACCCCTCTAAAGTCTGTTCCGCCCCTACCAACTACCTGGTATATCGCAACAAAATTTGGATAGCTTAAATGGAAGGTGAAAACCTACTTTTTCATGAAAAAATCACAGCTAAAAGTTTAGAAATGGCAGCTGAGCGCCATCTTCAATAACTTTTTTAAATAGAACACTCGGTATATCATCGCATGATCGGTTAGGGATTATCATAAGGAATCCAACAATACCAAGTTTGATGCTATTATCTCCTAAGATTACGGAGATATCGCCTATTATTTTATTAATGAGTAAATAGGAGAGAGAAACTTTTTCTGGCGGGTCAATAAATTCTCTCTCACACTCTCTCACACTCATTATTATGAATAAAGTCATAGGTGATATCTCCCTAGTCTTTGGAGAAAACAGCATCAAACTTGATATTGTTGGATTCCTTATGATCATCCCTAACCGATCATGAAATTATATACCGGGTGTTCTATTTAAAAAAATATTGAAGATGGCTCTCAGCTGCCATTCCGAAAATTTTAGCTGTGATTTTTTCATGAAAAAGTAGGATTTAATCTCCTATTTGAACCGTCCAAATTTCGTTACGATATACCAGGTGGTTCAAAAATTAGTAGGGGGGGGGAAGGACTTTAAACGGCACTGTAAGTATATTAGAACAGACCTGGTCAGTCAGTCCGAATATACCGTGTGTTTCATAATTGAATGCTGATGATTATCCTTGAATGATTTTAAGGAAAATTTGTCATATGAACGTAGGTCTGCAACCGCTTAATTTATAAGATACAGGATGATGAAATTTAACAAAAAAATCAGTTCCTTCCAAATATTTCTAAAACGACTGTGGGTTTTTCTTTCAATTTTGATACATACAAAGAACTCATGAAAATACATTTTTCCATGGTGAAGGGTTTCTCAATTTACATCAGTGGCGTCACTGTTAACATGCTCTGCCAAATTTTTTATCAAAATAGTGATATAATACTATTTTTTTTAAATAAATATTATTTTTGTTACTGGCTTCTATTTTTTTATAAAAACTGTTTTCGATTTAAAAACAAAATTGAGACTAACAATAACTGGCATATGTACAAAAAAATGAAGGCATTTTATATTTTAGGTCGAAAACCGTTAATCGGACGAAGAAAAGCTGAACATCATTTTTATGGAAAGATTGAGAACAATTACAAAAATAATATTTGTTTGGTGAAAAACAGTGGCGTATCATTATTTTGATGAAAACTATGGCGGGGCATGTTAACAGGGACGCCACCGATGGAAATTAAGAAAACTTTCATCATGGGAAAAATGTACTCTCAAGCGTACTTTTCATGAACCAAAATTGAAAGGAAAACCTAAAGCGTTTATAGACATATTAGGGAAGAACTGATTATGTGTCAAATTTTAATATCCTGTATCTCATAAATAAAGCGGTTGCGGACCTATGTTCATTTAAAATATTTTTCTTAAAATCATTCAAGGATGAGATCAGCATTCAATTATGAAACACCCCGTTTATTCGGACTAACTGATTTCTCTGTTCCAATATACAGTGTGTCCGTAAAGTATGGAACAAATTAATTTTTAGCTGAACAGGTCATTTTAAGAAATAATCCTGAAACACGTCGATTTTTGATTTTAATTTACCGTATTCTAAAATAATAATCTAATATACAGGGTGAATTACGTTCGAGTAATGACGTCACCCTCATTTTTTTTAAATGGAACACACCTATTTTGTCTCAATATTCGGATTACTCTTGCTGAGCTGATTCCAAAAATGTATCACATGTTGATTCCAATTGGTACAGGGTGGACAAAAATACAATAGTTTTGTGCGTGCTCATAAAGTGACGCGTAACATTCTTTATCAAGCAGGTAAATTAACAATATTATCAAAAATACTTATTGTCTAGCGGCAATTGGTTTTAACGTAACACCCCGTAGTTTGCTACATGTTTAGAGTAATAAAAATTAGCTGTTTCCAAACATGTTTGGTACTTGTGGTCTAGCAGAGAGAATATGAAAGAAATTATTTCTTATCTATTTATAAAAAACATAGTCGTCTAGTTTTTTGTGAAATGTCATTATTTGTTTAGTAATTTATTGATGTTCAGTGACAGTTTAGTACTACAATATTTTTGGTATTCGTGAATATTGGAATGATTGCTTAGATTTAATTGGAAGTAGAAATGGAGTTAGGTAAGTGTAAAACAAAGAATTGAAATACTTATGATGATTGGGTATGGAGACAGATCCCGAACTCAGATGGAAGTGTGCAATTTGTTTAATGATAAATATCCAGAAAGACCTATAACACGTTCAACAGTCAGTAAGATTGAAACTAAATTTCGAGAAACTGGTATGGTTGAAAATGTACGCAAATCAGGTCGTGCCCCTGCAAATGCTGATACGGCATTAGATGTTTTACTGAGTTTTGAAGAAGATGCGCACACTTCTGTTCGTAAAATTAGTCGCGATATCGGTGTTAGCAAAACAACGGTACACAAACTATTGAAGCTTGAAAAATGGCATCCTTATAAAATCAAACTTGTGCCAGTCAAATGTTCTACGATTCGCTTGACTGAGCAGAGTATGTTTGTGTACGTCGCGCGTCGGTAGATTATGAAATAATAATCTCCGTACAAAAATAATGGGACAGGAAGCCAGAAAAATTTTCGGAAATTCAAAAATTTTATGATTTCCTGGAATGTATTCTCTATATTCGCTGGGTTTCAAAATGTTTCAGATGTGTTTCCTTGACAAGTGAAACACACTTGGAGTGTTTCATATTTATTTAAACTTATTTATGGTGAATCTGGGTTTGGAAATTTCAGTTCCATCGGAAATATTTGGAAGATTCACTTCTGCGACGCGCAAGATTCACACAATTTTTTTTTGGGTATGACATGATAGAGGAGTATACATCGACGGAAAGAAATGCAAAAAAAAATTCAATTTGCGATTTGTAGCCCGTGGACGAAGCATGGAAAATACAAAGCACCAAAGAAAGAATAGCATTCTGACTTAAGGTGTATATACTATTTTCAACGCCGACCCAACCACAAAAATAAAAAATAAAATAGAAGTGTGTTCAAAGTGATAATAATCAGTAGTTTGTGGAAATCATATATTGACAACCCTGGTAAAAGTCAACTATGGTGACAGTTTGCATTCAAACCTACTAACTCTCTTTGTCACCGGATAAAGTATATTTATGTTTCAGCATAGGTCAAATAAACGCACAGTTTTTCAAATGATATTTCGGTCCTACTGATTCATGGGAATTTGATAAAAAAAATTGTATGTATTTATATTTTGCTACATAATATAGAAAATGCAATTAGGGCATCAGCAAAATGTAATCACAATAAACAGAGTTCCATTCAATATAAATTCGAACCTTTTGAATTACACCATAAAATAATCATTATCCTGAAATATTGAATCAAAATGACAACAAACGAAGTGTGTATTTCCATTCAGTCACAAAAAGTTGTTATTCACTGATGTTTATGAATCAGATAAACACAAGTACTGCATCTCTCACATTAGAAGGTTCGTAGATATTATAAATCTCCTATATAATCATAATCATCATAATCATCATAATCTCTGTTGTTCAATTTGATCGAGCCCTATGCGTCTTTTCAAGAAAAAAGTGTTAAAACATGAATCCACATGAGTGGCACTTCATAAATATACCCCAACTACTTGAAGAAGTTCATTATTCCAAAACGCCAGAGAATAGGGGGATGATGATGATGTGTTTTCCCGGTAAATTTAAAGCTTAAGGACTCATCCAGGGCCATCAGATAAGGATGAGTATGTGTTTGAGCCTTCCTGGGGTTCTAATAAATTTACTGATTTGTATACATTGTTTGAGAACGTTAGTACAACGACATATTTGATCCGATAATATTTGAATTGAAATACAAAAAATTGATGGAGATGAATTTTGGAAGTGCTTTATGATATCCAAATTGAAAGAGGGCGCTATACGATCCGTCGAACACTTAGTAGGAGAGCTAGTGAACCCTCCGAGTAACGATATGTCTGTAAGGCTAGAAATTCTCATGGTGATGAGTTATAGTATGCTAAGTACGGTAACCATCATCTGGTACGCCTCAGCCCTGCACGTCATCAACTCCTATATTTTTGAATATAAAGATAAAATTTGAAAAAAAAAACTTCTCGTTGTAAGCTTGAAATTTTCATACGTTTTTGTTTGTTCAATGTAGAGCTTAAAAAAAATTGACATGCGTTTTCGATGTGCACAAGTACCTAACAGGTAAACCGAAAGGTGTGAAAGATTCAGAGTGTTTCCTTATCATGGTTCCTAACTACCGGGGGGGGGGATTTTGTCATTTAAAGAAGAAAAGTTCATATGAACATATGTCTGGAGTTGCTTTGTTTCTGAGATACAGGGCATTGAAATAAAAAAAAAATAAATAAATGGTAATTATAAAATATTATGAATATCCTAGAACCGATTTGGTTGAAATTTGGTACATTTATTTGAACTAATAAGGCGCTCCACTAGATTTAAATCATTAGGGCCAGTGGCATCTCAGTGGGCACCACAGCCAACAGTATTGTAAAGAAAGTACGCCACTGACTTTTTTCCGTAGATTTTTTTAGATTGAGCAATTAAAAATACAAATTTGGTCTCCTATATTTTTTTCATATCCAGCTTCGTTTTCGCCAATAAATTAAAAAAATTAGTTCAACTCATTCTAAAACCTACGAAAGAGCAGGAGGGCCACAAAAGAAAAGTCGAAATTTCGAGTTTCGAAAAAAAAAAAAAAAGTCGAAATTTTGATTTTAAAGACGAAATAACGAAAAAACACTCTTGTGGCTTTCCTGCGCTTTCTCAGTTTTTGGACTGAGTTGAATGAAAATCTACGGGAAATGAGTCAGTGGCGTACTTTTTTAACAATATAGATGGATGTGGTGCCCACTGATACGCCACTGGCCCTACTAAATTCAATCTATTTAGGGCTAAATGAGCGCCTTATTATTTCAACTGAATGTACCGAATTTAAACCAAGTCGGTTTTAGGATATTCCTGATATTTTATAATTACTTACCGTAATTTTTTTTATTTAATAATAATAATAATAATACTAGGTCTTTATTTTCCATTAGTACATATGAGGAAAAAAGCCGAAGATCAGCTGGTTCTGTCTTGCGACACAACCTCTGTTTTTCATCTTAAGCTCTAATAGACAAACAAAGAACTAATTATAATTATACTTAATAATAATAATTATAAATAACTGATTATAAAAGTAGTTTATAACGAAAAAGAAAGAATTAAATATGTTGACAACATTAATATTGTTATTTCTGTTAGGTAATAAACATAATGAATTAATAATGAAAACTACTAACTAACTAATAATAAATAATAATAAATAATTTTGTGAAGAAAAGTATCATATTTCCAAATATTGTTTCCTTAGGGATTTTTTAAATTGCACAGCAGACATAGACTTCAGTTCCTCAGTGATTGAGTTATAAACTCGCGTTATTTGATATGAGAAGGACCGTTTAAACTGTTCAGTTCGGTGAGCAAGTGATGTGAGTCTTCCTCTATACCGAATATTGAGACTATGTTCATCTGACCGATGGGATATTTTTTTATATAGATATCGAGGAAATTTCTCAACAACAATCCCGTGATAGAGACACGCGGCATGTAATAATTGCCGTTTTGACATATTCAACCAGCCAGTCTCCCGCAATTTGTGGGAAATACTCCTTCTACTTCTTATACCGTGAATCAAGCAAAGGCAGTTATTTTGTACTACTTGTATCCGCCTTTTATCTTCCGAATCAATGCATAGACCATAAACTGCACTACCAAAATTGAACCTGGATAGGACTAGCGAATCGCATAAAATAGTTTTCACTTTCTTATTTAGATATTGTCTATTTGCGTATATTATTTTCATATTCATATAGGCAATGCCAATGCATTTGTTCACATGTCGTTTGAATTTTAGATGTGAATCCATAATTAGACCCAAATTTTTTGTGTATTCAACTGGAGCAATTAGACTTCCATCTACAACAATTCTCACATCATCGACGAGATTTTTGGCATTAAAAACTAAGACGGAAGTTTTATTCGCATTTATGAGAAGTGAGTGTTGTTTAGAGGTTTTAATAAGTGATGATATGTAGTCATTGAGCGAATGAATTGCCGTTTTGTATTTTCGTTTTTATCATGGTTCCAACTACTAGCACACCAAGTTTGGTGGTGCTACAATCGATCTTAGATGGTTAACCGATTTTTTCTGGAGAATAGACCACACAACTTGACGGAAAACCAATAATCAACAATGAAAAGTTGATTATATAATCCAATCATACGCAAAAACAGTAGGTAATTCGTTTCCAACAGAAAACAATTACTGCCCCTTACGACCATTGCATTATATTTGTTGAATACTTGATATGGAATATCACAAAAAACTTTGCAAAGCTCTTTAAATAAATATCTGTAATTACTTTTAGATTTAAATGGTGGAACATCTCCGTAACTGTTTCATGGTTGTTTCCACTCATCAGCGAAGGCTACTTCATTACAATCAAATTGGAAAACACGTTTAGCTTTCGTCGGAATTCCTGAGAAATACTGAAGTATATATCCAGCGCCATCTCTAGGTTCCAAAAAAAAAACATTCAGACTATTGTGTCGACTTCAATATGAAGCCAAATCAATTCCTGAGGAACTAACGACAGTACTTCATGAAATATCACCCATAATAAAGAAAGATGTATTTGAATATCCTGAATATCCAACCTCATGCGGAAATCCCATGAAATAGGTAAATCGTCGCAAAGTATCAAACAGATATAAATTAATAGTTGTAGGAGGCAGTAGATGTTTTCTGTTGAATATATAGCTGACATATCATTGTCTATTTTGATGGATACGTATCCAAAAAGCAATGCAAATTAGATTCTGTACAATAATTTGCCGAAAATCATACGAGTATAATTCGAGTGTCGTATGGGCCAGTAGTTGTTTTCTATTGAAACTCGCGCTGAATTGCCTATTTATAGGGTTTCTGCGAAATATTTCATTATTCGTTAATGGTCTTTCGTGAATCAGTGTTGATTGTTCCTCAGGAAAAAACATATCTGCATAGTCACTGTTTCGCCGCCTACCTTCATATCCAGTCAGAACGGAGAGGCAATGGTGCTATGGATTTCCATCAAGTAACCGAGTCAATTATAAACTTAAGTTACTTTTTCTATTCACATATCTCAAATGGCATTCAGCGTACCACAATAAATGATCAATTAATCACATATTCCGCAATCTGTATTTATTTTTTTTTTTAATATTACCATAGCAACTCCATTTTTTTAAGTACATCGCTAGGGTTACTGTTTGATTTCAGTGGTTAAAAACCCTGAGAGAGTATGAGTTTGAGTATGAGTATGAGTTATGATAAAAAAAGAAATCAACTAAAAAATATATAATTTTGTGGTTATAATATGAATTCGTAAAAAAAGTTCGGTATATGTAAAGCATTCATGAACTCTGTGAGACAATTGTTTTTTTAAACGGATGTTCCGCAACGCTGAACTCGTTGAATAAAAGACTCGTTACTGAAAGAACATTTATAATTCTGCTAACATGATATACTATTTTGAAATAGAATGGCTGAAATCAACAATTTTGATTCCAATAAAATAGGGATATTGATTGAATGTTTAGTTTTGTGGTTTTCTTGATATCGGTTTTCAAGTGTTCAACCTCGCACAGTTTGAAAAAAAAACCAAAACATGTAAATCAAAATCAAATTGAAATGGGCCGCATATGGTTACACAGTAAAAAAGTTTGAAATAACAGAATGGTTGATACAGAATTTTTGGTAGACTTTTTTTGGTCTCTGATATGTCAACATTTGAAAAGGAGAAGTAATATTTAGTTATTTTGACCTAATTTTTTCAGATAGAAAAAGTAACTAACAAAATTGTACTATTTTTCTAAGACAGTAATCTTCTAAACGCAGTACTTATCATACAAAATTGATTTTTTGGTGGGGGGTGCCACCGGGTGCCAACTGCTCCGACTTCATGTTTCGACAAGATTCACTCCAGTGCTCCGGAGCACTTTTCGGGATTACTAAGCACTAAGCCTTTTCGTTGAATGCTTCGAAGCACTAAGCGCACTAAGCACTGAATTGGGAAAGTTCTCGGGAGCAGAGTGCTTAGGGACACAAAAGTGCTTCGAGCACTTTCACGAGCACTAAGCACTGTGCTTTGGGACGGCTCTGATTATAGCAATGAAGATTTCACGGATGGCGTCAATTTACCGTTTGGTTTCCGGATTTTGCCGCGCATGGTTTCCTTCGGTTAAAATCTTCAATTTTTTCGACTGCACCTGCGGCAGTTATCAAGGAAACTACTTACTACTCACAGGTCTCCTTAAGGGATGAGGTTCTTGTGTAAGTTCCCAAGTAGACCATAATCTTGTATACTATGTGGATCAAGACTGATGGTGAGAAAAAAGCAAGTGTATTGGCATACTGGTTACTGGCATCCGCCAGCTTTTCCAGAACATATATAGAAGCAAAAGTATCAGTTTGACAACCTGTCCAGTCTGTTTTTTGGAAAATTTGTGACAGATTGAGTTATGTTATTCAAAATCTCACATCATGATGACTTCAGTTATTGGATGATTTTTCTTGATATAGGCCAATCTGAGTGATAAAACTTGAATAGGTAGCTTACGAACGGTCCATTAGATGAGTAAAAACACAGCAAAAGAATTTTGGCTGTAAGGTATTAGCCAGTTTGGATGGTTTACCCTTAGGGTGCAAAAAGAGTGACAAAAGAAACTCGCGGAAGAGACTGTCTGACAGTCTTTCCGCGAGTTTTTCTGCCAGTCTATTTGCACCAATAGAGTATAGGCAAAAACCAACTTTGATTCCGAATAGGGTTCGAAACCAGGACAAAGCATGTGGGCCTTGTTGGTGGAGGAGTTTATTTCTGTAGGTGATGATGGATGCCATAGATATGCTTGTTGAGAGCACGGATGGATTGTTTGATGGTGAGTAACATCGCTTATGAAATCCGAATGCTGAGTTACTTTGCTTCCGAAGTATATTTCTCTAGGTTACTTCATCATCATTTCTGTTAGTATATGAGACCTGAAATCTTATATTTTACTGGAAACTTCGAATCAGTATTTCCGATTCAAATTCAAAAAGAACTTTTGAAAGTATGATTCAATTATCTCACCACTGTCCTACAACATTCTTGATTAATTTCGCAAGGATTTAATGAACCGTAATAATGAATATTGATTACTTCAGAACTCGATTCCGTACCACGCGATATCTCAATTCAGGTAATGCATTTTCCTAGTCGACTCGGCACCATTTCAATTTTGTTTCATATTTAAGTCCACAATCGTGAGTGAATGAAATCAAACATACTAGGCCAATCATTTTAGCAAAAATGGGGAAAAAATTACAAAAGAAAGCAATCTTTCAGAATAGCTGTATTTACTTTAGTTCTCAACAAAACTATAAAAAAATTCCCTTTCGTAAAAGCCCGACAACAATGAAAAAGAAATCATTATAAAGAATTGATTGTGGTTATTTATTGGTAGAGAAAAAATGCAAAAGAGTGGCAATATGCATGGTAGTACCAAAGAAAATATCATCATATCATTTCTCGTTCCCCAAGTTTGCGACCATTTCCAAGTTTAGTATGAGAGTAAATATGGTTATTTTTCCACCCTTGATGGCTTGCCCGTACAATGTTTTTGCTACGAGTGATTTTGTCCATCTTACTTATGAAAAAAAAAAGTTTTTAATAAACAAGATTTTATAATAATGTTACAAAATGACACATAAGACAACATAGTTACATACATCATTCAGTTAGTCCTAAATATCCTCATTTTCAACAGTACAAAAATCGTGCGAAAAAGTTACTTTTCTGCACTATTTTAAGATCGTACAGAAAATTACAACTTTCAAAACGAAAAATCGTGCGGAAAAGTTACTTTTCCGCACTCTCGTAGGAAAAAATATTTTTTCGGCGAGACTTTTGACATGGAAACGTGTCTTTACTTCTAAATTTCATCGGTCAATTTTTCAACAGGAGTATGAATGAATAATTGACTCACCAAAAATTTGGTAACGACAATGGAAGACATTTTCTCTGTTTTGACTATTTTGCGACTCTCTACAGAATAAGAGAGGTACTTGTGATTCATAATCAACAATGTTGCCGGTCTGGTCCGAGGTGGCAAATTTGTATAAGATAGTGTTGAGGAATAAGGCCCGGCAGTTAATAAGGCCCACCCATCGTCCTTTTCTTTGGAAACTGGTAACTTTTTTTTAAATCTGGCAACATCCGAATAATGAAGCTATACGAATAGACCGTTAAGTTCAGTTCGCCATTAACAACACTAAGTGTATCTGTAGTTTTAGGCTGTACAGATTATAAGTTCGCAAAACGGTGAGATGTGTTTTTCAATTCGAACATTACTTAAATAAAATAATACCGCTTTATATTTTACTGTAACATTGGTACTATCTTTTGCAGTGAAAAAAAGAAAGCGAAATCCTTATTCATTTTCCTGGAAAATGCATGTTCAAGAAAAAGTGCCCGCCCGGTAATAAGGCCCAATCAACGATCGCGTAATAAGGCTTATGGGCTCGGTTAGAACGTGCGTAAAATATGGAATTTTGTTCGACGAAACTTGCATAATATTGACGACTGAAGATGTTGAGGATTTTTACTGCGGTGAATGTTCTTGAAGTTTTTATTTGTCAGCTCTTTGAAAAAATATTCTATGTATTCGTTGGAATTTCGTTGAGTTTTCCTGATTGTTTGATAATAATATATATTTTTGTTTTTCATTAAGTTTCTACCGATTTTGACTAAAAAGAATGATCTGTATTCATTTAAATACAATCAATAAACAAAATGGCAAAACTTAGGGGCTTTATTTACCCTACCATGTGGGTAATAAGACCCGAGATCAAGATTTGATCATTTTTAGGTTTTGAAGGAGATGAATATTACTGTTAACATAGCGGCTTACCTACTTCCCGGACGTTTTTTCTTTAAGAAAGTAGCACTTCCCGACCTAGTACTTCCTGTCGGTCGAATTTTAATACTGATATTAATATAAATAAAAATGTTTCTGTTAGTACCTATCTTCTGTTCGAATTTCAATATTCAATACAAATAAGAACTAAAATGTTCGAAATTTTGTTCTACAAAGAAATATAATAAATAAATTCTGTGTCTTGGAACAAGAATAACCAATATTTTTCGAATGATCTCCTGGATGCAATAGCACAAAAATGTCCCCCCTCTTTTCTAAATCCGCAATGCTGGAATCGAAGAGCCCAAAGTCAGGAATGAATATTAAATAATTCTACGAAGGAACAACCAATTTTTGACATTGGATGTACTTGTTCCAAATCACAGAATTAGTCTAAGACACGGAATAGAGGTCGACCTTCACCATTATATTAACTGGATTAAACATACTTTTTATGGAGTTTCATAAATAGATGAATACACCCATAGTGGCTTGTTACCAAAATGTGGTTTAGACTATATACAGTGAGTTTGAAAGATTTGCGCCACATGGAAAACTATTTTATTATCTATTTGTCAGAAAATGTTAACACTAATAAAAATTGGTGCATTGCAGAATACTTTTATATGAGTTGTCAAAATATAAAATTTCCAATCACTGTGTAGGGGGGAACAAAATATAGAAATTGTGATACAGTGTGAACTACCCCTTATTTTTGACATTATCAGAAGTTTATTCAAAGAGGTTTTTAAACGTTGGAAACGATATTCGAATAGCCATAGTAGTTTACTGCGTTGAAAAAATTCAATTTTTTGTTCCCCCCTGTACACCGTTTGGAAATTTGAAATTTTTATAACCCAAATACAAATATTTCGCAATACACCAATTTTTATGAGGAATAAAATTTCCTGACAAATCGAAAATAAAAAGTTTTCCATGTGGTGACAAATTTCTGAAACTCACTGGACTACATTTTGATAGGCAGGCCATTATAGGTGCGTATTTATCTATTTATGAAATTCAAAAAAAGTGTGTTTCATCCGGTTACCAGATGGTGATGGTCAACCTCTCTTTGTCTCTTAAACTAAATGGGTCTGATTGATTTGTTATTCTGCACGGTTGCCGGAAAAATAGTGTACGCAACAAGTCCGAAAACAGTTTTTTTGGATTCGCAGACTTCCAGGACTCGCTTACGGCTCACTCTAGAATCCACTCGTCCAAAAAAACAGTATTTACCGGACTTGTTACGTAAATTACTATTTTCGGCCACCGTCTGGAAAGTACCTACTTCCCGAACGCTTTTTCTTTGAGAAAGTAGCACGTCCCGGCCTAGTCCGAGAAGTACGTACTTCCCGGAGTAGCCGGGAAGTACTCAAATTTTAATATAAATATTATTGTTAATATTTATATAAATAAGGCTTAGAATGTTTCTGTTAGTACCTATCTTCTGTTCGAATTTCAATATTTAATACAAATAAAAATTGAAATATTCGAAATTACCTTTTACAAAAAAAAAATTATACATATTTGTGTCTCAATTTGAAAAAATTGTGTACGCAACACATCCGAAAACAGTTTTTTTGGACTCGCAGACTTTCAGGACTCGCCTGCGGCTTGTACTAGAATCTTGTCCACTCGTTCAAAAAACAGTATCTTCTGCACTTGTTACGTAAATTACCATTCTTCTGTACTTTATTCCCCATTTTTTGATTTTAAATGCCAAAATGATTGGCCTATAACACTGTGATTTGCGGAAACAATTTCGTGCAATGCTGCAGCGGTTATTCCACAAAATAAAGGAAACACTCCCGACCAGTCATCCAATTCCGATTTATTTGTGGCTATTGAACTTCCGGCTGGATTTATTACCGCGATTCATAGTCGATGGAGTTGAAAAAGATCCTTTTGCTGACGATTTTGTCACGAATGAGCGTTCAATGGCTTTGTTCGCAGGTGATGGAGTATACGCTTTCGAACACGCGGGGTGCAGAATTGGATCATCGAATTTCGCGAATGCAGGTCAGAAATAATGGGATTCGATGTTGATACACACCAAAGAGCTCTGGTCTAAAATAGATCTCCGCCCTTATTTTTACAATAAGTTTTTCTCTTATTGGGACAAATTTGATGAATTTTGATAACTGTGAGTTCACACAATGAAACATTCAACAAATTTCTTTCATTCTCAACCTTACGATACTTTGGATTATTTTTGAAATCATCTAGTAGCGATATATCCAATGAGCTTGACATTTACGATGAATTCAATTCAGATGAACTACCAAATGGTACGAAAGGTCGTGAAAAGTGAGAAACTGAGATGGACCGTCAGGTTGTTCGCATCATTCTACTTACCAGGGGAGGATGGCATATTTACGGCAGCCATAGAGACTGAACACAATCACGTACCTACTGATAAAAATTTTACGATCCTGTCTGGCCGTAGACTACATACCAGATACCCAGAGGTGATTCAGAATCGTTTCCATCCCAAATCTTGTGTGAAACGACTACTCCCAAGTTGAAGTATATCTACCTTATCAGCCTTATCTTCGTCATGAAGAAAGTCGAAATACTGTCGGCCTCCCGCCGATAGCACAATCTACTTTACGGACGGTTCAAAGTCAAGACACATGACCGAAACAGTAATATGCAAGACAGGACAACGAAAAGAAGTATATGTTCCTCTAGGTGGATATGTCAGTGTTCCAGGCTGAGGTACATGTCATACTCACCTGCATCCAAACAATCTCGACAATAGATGTGTAAGATAAAATGCAATCTGCCGGAGAGTGAAGTACTCGTACTGGGATCGTACAGGATCACGGTTCGTTCCTAGGTCCCTCAAGTGGCTTTCATACAAACCTCCCCAGCCTGTTATGCCATATTGTAAAAGCGATTCAACCAGGGCAGAGTATATAATTTTTTTATGAGTTATATTCAGTATATTCTTGAGCTGTTTGAATTTATAGATCAGGGATCTTACTTTTTTTACCAGTTGTTGTGCAGGTAACGAATATGATCAACTTCTTGGATTTTTATTGTGTTTTCAGAATAGGTGAGGTTCAAGTGATGGAACTCCGGAGCATTTCTGGAGTTGCAGCTGAATGCTATATATTTGGTTTTTTCAAAGTTGATGGTGAGGCCCATATCGTCAAACCACATTTTGAGTTTATCCAAATATTTTTCTGCCATGTTTTTAACTTCCTCCCAAGAGTTATGTGTGTATTGTATAGTTGTGTCGTCTGCGAAAGAAGTAATGTAGCCCATTGAATCAATTTGTAGTAAGCTGTTTATATACATTATGAAAAGGACTGGACCGAGCACTGTGCCTTGTGGAATGCCAAAATCCGATGTTTTGGGTTTGCTGATGCTGTCGTCAATTTGTACATACTGTATCCTTTGTTTCAAATAAGATTCCATTAGTTGGAGTGCTACACCTCTAAAACCATTGTCTTCAAGGACTAGTAGAAGTTTTTTGTGTTCTACCGAGAGAAATACCTTGGAAAACCGGAATAAATTGAGAAAATTCAGTCACATGTGCCCCAGCACACTAAGACGTCATCAGAAACGGGAAGGCAGACAGGCTAGCCATGGCAGGGCACAAACGAGATATCAAGCTAGCGATAAGGTTCCGGAGATAGACACCTACATAGACATATGGACCTTGTTGAAATCATAGATGATCTCTTTTCTAAATGGTGCCTGGAACATAAAAAGACTTCGTCACATTTTTATCCATATCCATATGCCGTCACTTTAGAGATATGCAGAACATTTATTTTTCTGAGCTCGTTTTTTCAATGAACGGCAAAGCTTTGGAACTAGCTCTCTCTGGAGGTGTTTCTTCAGAAATTTAAGGAGAATAGCACTTTCCACCCTCTTTCACTCAGCTCTCCCGATATTTTCTGAAAAGTACAGGATTTTACTTTTCGTGGTTACCTGAACTGAATAAAAAACTCACTGATTCAATGGTGCATCAGAGGAAGGCTCGCATTTGGGCACAGTATACTGAACTCAGAAGACGTCATCTTAAGAAGATGCTGAATAACGCCAAAGATGCTGGCATGCTGATCGCAGACATGTGTGTGCACAGAGGGTCCAAGCTAAAAGACCTATGTGCAGAGGCTTCAAAACCCGTCCAGTGCCAGAAAGTAAATTAGGTGATTTCATTGAACCTTGATTAAATTGAACCAGTGTTTACTTATGGTTATTCCAAACACGAATATGCAGTTAGCTCAGAAATAAAGTTCCATGAATGACTAGAAGAAGTGATTGTCAAACTACCTATATAAATATATAATTTCATAAATTTGAAGGAACCTAATACGTTCTACATGAGATAATTTTTGATACTACATGAATAAAACCATTTGTGACTGAATAAATCATGCAACTGAAGAGTTCTGTGCAAGATTTGCGAGCATCACAAAACCTTTCAGGCTAAATATTCTCGTTTTGATTCAAAATAATTAATAGTGACAGCTGTTGTTCCAGTTCAATAACTGCTCGTGCTCGTGTACATCGACTTTGGGGGCACGCTAGATCAAAACGAATACTCTTCACTGATGACTCAAGATTTTGTATCGTAGCAGTGATGCAAATAATGGCCATTCAAGAGGCTATTGATGACAATTAAATAAAGACTCTGATATTGAGTCCGACAAGCTCTTATCGTTGATCGCGATATGTACTTGATTTTTGAGCTCTTCTGGGAATGAATGTTAGTTCTATTACCTGTGTCGTGAATTTTGTTTGCACTTTGTCGTAAATACATCAACCGTATACATAATTATTATTCGCTAGCGCAGCGATTCTCCAGAGTGTGCCGTTCGCATTATAATTTGTGTAGCGGACGGTGAATATTGCTGCGAAGTATATATTCTCCACAATATTCATATATTGCATATATGAGTAGGTACATGTATTTATTGAATACATATATTACTATTATTTGGTAAATAAATACGTTTTGAGTTACCCTTTTTTCTTCAGTCAACTGTCTCCAGTACCATTCATTGAAAACGAAAATGTTATTCTTTATAATTTTCAAACACTATGACCCTTATTTTCTAAGGATCGATGATGTTAAATATTCATCTGATGTTTCAGTAGATGAAATATTTCATGTAATCAGATAGGTCAACTTTTGCAAAGACCATCTGTTATATATTCCATCACTTTCCTTGATATTTTCATGATTATTTGAAATTAAGTTTTTTTTGTTTCTTGTAATTGAACCCTATTTTTTTGAATGCGTGCGCTCCTGTCGGTTGTGGAAAGGTCACAGTCTATTACTACCTTCTCTCTTCCCCGCAGCTCGTACGTCAACAAACTTAGCGACATCAAAACAATCCGAGTGGTAGGTATAGCAATGCTAAGTCCATCTATATTTGTACGACAATATATTTCCTTGCTTAACAACCAATCAGTGGATTTCAAATTTTGAAATTCAGCCAATAGAATCGAAACTACAGTGAAAATATAGCTTGTCGCTGTATTTTCACGGTGATAAACCTGCTTAGTTTTTGTTTTACTATCTGTCAAGTGAAAATAATGATTTAAATTATAAACGTCAAATTTAAGTGTTTTGACTAGTTATCTTTATTTATCAATATGAGCGATCGTTGGGGACAAATGTCCATTGGTATCATAGATGAGGCCGTGGAAAAGAATATTTCGTTGAATACGGCTAGAAGTAAAGCATCAATAATTACCAGGTGACACGATTTTTCTTCATTTCAAATCGATATATTGTCGTCCTAAATATAATTCGTGGTATGATTAAAAACCTATAATTTTTTGGAATATGAATTCATTGGCAATCCCAATGCAAGAAAATACAACTCGTCCTGCGGACTCGTTGTATTTTCAGCTTTGGGATTGCAATTCATTAATATTCCAAAAAATTATCGGTAATAATCATACCACTTATTATATTACCCCTGATAATATTCGTCCATAGTGATAACGTCAAAATATGTATACTAGCCCATCTGAATCATCATCTAGGATCACATACCATCTTGAAAGTAGGCAAATCTCGAGAGATTGAAAATTAATTTTTGATTTCTTAGCGATAATTAACGAGAAAATATATGAAAAGCTACCTGCAGATTGGATCAATCAATAATTCAATATTAACAACATCAAACCATTACAATGATACGAGAACAACATCTAACAACAGCTTCAGTCACGAATGATTTTTGATAATTTGATCCGGATGAGGATAAAAAAATTATTTAATTTTTTTTGCAAAATTTTTGAAAAATGAATACCAATGAACATCGACAAAAATCAAGTAATTTATCATTCAGGTGACGTATTAGAATAGAGGTACTGTTGTATTATTTAAATAATATTCCTTTTCCATTTATTTTGTAGGATATAATATTGTTGAAATATTTCACATTAATTTGATGAATTATTTGGAAACATTTTCCTTGTATTGAAAGGTACTAATTTATTTATAAATTATTCGTGAATATAGACCAAAGTGTTTTATTTTGTTCTAACTGAAAATTAATTTCCACAAAATAAACAAGTCGTAAATAACGTTAGTCAAATTGTATGTTTACTCCAGCACATTAAATGAAGTCGAGGATGAACTAGTTATTCATTGTTCGAAAATTGAAGTTTTAAAATTCATTTAGGTTATTCAAATGTGACAGGTTTTATTATGCGGCTATAAATAATGCTATTTCATATAATCAATCGCTTTTGTATTCGTAAATGTGTTCTGGATGTGACATCGGTGCTACTGGACTCACTCATTTTGGTTTCACCATAACGCATTTTAGGGTGCAGCTCGTTTAATATGCACATTATGTGTTGGACAAGAGAATGTTTCTTCATTATGAGTGACTTTCAGCTTGCAATAGTTTTCATGAAGATGTAAAGTTACTTGCAGAGCTGATGTAGGCTCCTACATTTAGCGGATAATCAAACCACTTCGTCTATCATAGCTCAGATATCAGTTACTGTAACAAGGAATATCATAGAGAAATGTTGAACGCATTTATTGTGCATAATGTAACGTAAAGTGCGTTGGGGCAAGTGCGATCACTTTTTTCATAAGTACAACTTTGAAAGGCGAGAAAATATTTGGTTCAATATCAATGTTGCACTCAATGTTTTTGTGTATGTTTCTAATTGACTGTGTGAATAATCAGTTTGAACCAGTAAGATTATTTGTTGGAAAAATATTTTTAATTTTGATTACCGGACTTTTACGGGACAACAGCATTTTACTTCACTCTCACCTTTTGTTTTTGTTCTCTGAGAACATTTTTGTCTCTCTGGATTGAAGTTGAACATTCTCCATAAAAATTGAAAAATTAAAAAGATGAGTGTTCCACCAAAATCTTTATTCCTTGCATAACATGTTGTGTTGAGCAAATTTGTGAAGAAATATGAATTTAACGATTTTATTTGGCATTTAAATTTACTGCTATACGATAACAAAAACATATTCAATAATAATAAAAAGTACGTCTCCCAGGTAAGTATAGGTGGGTACTAATGTTGGAAAGTATAGAGCACTGTCAGTGACGTAATATGACAGTTGCGGAACAATGTCATAGGGAAACAAACAAACAAACTGAACAAAAACAAACCCATTGAACCTACTTTCCATAAGGCTATGTGAATCTTTCTGGTCAATTTTCTGTGAAAAGTGATTTCTAAAAATCGCAATCCACTAACACCCAAAAAAAAAATTTTCATTTCATCAAATGTCAAATGCTTTGTTTGTCCCCCCATGAGCGTCAGCTGTTGTGACGTCAGCTGACAGTGCTCTATTACTGCAAACACACTTACCCCACCGACAAATATCGCACTTGCCCCATAAGCAGATTCTTAATGGGTAAGTGTGACCTGCGCCCTCACCTAAAAACGAATTACAAAAGTTTGATGAGCAATATTATAATGTTAATCTACCCTATGAAGCACCCACCTTACATAAATTATTATTAGATCAACTCAGATTATTTTACCATCAACAATTTTTGAATTTCGCATGTATACTCTCGACACCTGTTGTTCCGTCCAGGTCATGAATACAAGACCACCATTTCAGGAAACCCCACGACAGCAATTTATGATTTATTGCGCGCTGTTGCCAGTAGTTCCCGGATTTAGTTAATTCCTAGAAATTATGGGTGTTTTTAGAAAGGTTAGTTGCTTTTGCCCCAAAAACGTTTTTGCCCCAACTCTCCTTAATACTTTAATTCCTTAAAGTATTCTGATACACAGATTCCTGTATTCTGTGTATTAGAGTACTCTTATTGGCCTGCTGCATATCCCAAATATTGAAAACTCATTTCCTAACTAGTCAGCAAACAAGACTACTATATATATATTGTTGTGAAATGAAACTTTAAAAAACAAACACAAAATATAAAATCTAGGAATATAAATCTAGGCAAAAATGTTTGTACCTTATCTTATCTGTGTAGTTTGCTCAACCAGCTCAGGTCGATAACCAGATGAATATCAGCTCAATTTACTATCCTATAGTTTGTCAGCTGCAAGGTGATTCCGGACTGCAACGTAACGAACAGGACAACCAGACCACACACAGAAACATTCCCAAAAATACACAAGAATAAATATTAAAACATTACAATGATACACTGACATGAAAACAAAGCAAAACTATTTTAAATAAGACTCTACGAAATACTTTAACAAGAATCTACAATAACATATCCACACCCTGTATAACAACTTTTACAAACTAGACTGAAAACAAAACACAATCAATGACAGTTGGAAACAGACAGAAGGAAAAGAACCAAAGGAGGAATCAGATAATTAAAATGACTAGAAAACACTATCAGTCATTACAGAAAAAAAAAATAAAAATTTCTTATGACCAGGGAATAGTTTATAAGACATTTGTACAGTAGAAATTAAGGTAATTAAAAAAAAAACTAATGAAAGTGACCTGTGAAAGTGAAAATGGGGAGTGACAGATGGGTAGCTAGGACAACGAAAATAACGACGCAGGAAGGAAGAAAAGAAACCTAGAGGATTTTTGCAAGGAGAATATAAAGGAATTTAAAAAGTAAACCCAAATTGCAAAATTAATAATAAACTACAAACAGAAAGCAGAGTAGGCAGACTTCATGTAATCAACTTTACATACCTGAGAAGGAAACATCCAGAAATCTACTGGACAAGACCAAATCAACAGCCAGCCAACAAAGGTATTTAAATTTCAAAATAAAAACCCTGTGAACTTTTTAACATCCTCAAACAATCGTAGTGCTTAAAATGATTTATTGACATTTCACAACATAACACTCAAAAACTATATTTATCGAATTATAGAGTGCAAGCGTGGTACGTTCCACAGAACTAATTCTAATTTAAGTCAGAACCATTTCGGGATTACACGGAACTCGTTTATTTCATCAATTTACTAGTATTAAAGCAAGTTGTGCTCTAGACTTTAAGGTAGGTCTCTCCTAGCTCTAGGGAAAAACCCATGAGTAGGAAGTTTTTTTTTTAATGATTGATATTTACAAATTGATACTTTTGACAATTGATAAATTATAAAACTTTGGTACAAATTTGAAAAATTCATTTGAATCTTTCATTATTGACATAAGATTGACATCAAGAAACAGCACCGGACTTCACTAGAACCACCTTGCAGAGAGAGAGAGAGGACTTCATGGTCATTTTGGGGACCCGAACTGAGCTGAAAAGTTAAAAAAGAGTAAAGAATACAGGTAAAACAAAGGTAGAAACATTGGGTAACTTTATCTTTTTATATCAATATATATTTATATAATAATACACTATTAAGTGCAAACCTCAAGCTTTGTAACTACCCAAAGACTATTTTTGGAATAGTTACGTGCTGATTTTATACAGCAGTGTCTATGAGCTGCTCAGACTGCTACGGGAGTTCGTGGGTATCGTTATCTGCTAGTATGGAAAATTGATCTTTTGACAAATATGCAAAAGTAGAAATTATTAAAAAAATATGCTAAGAAGAATATATATTTAAACAAAGTTCTTTTTTATGAAAATACTCTGCTTCTGCTTCTCAACAGTAAAACAAAAGACACTATATTCACAAGAGTCTACATTAATTTGTCAATTCGTTTACAATGCACTGATTGGTTTGACTTTTTTTATTTTATGATCAACATTTGCGTTGTCTGGGAAAGACTTACTCCAGAGCTCTAATTTGATGTTGGGGTAGGAGCCTCACAGGGTGTCTCGAGACAGGGCTGCTTTACTGACTCGACGATGTGTGTAGCCAATTTTGGTATTAAGTAGTCTTTTCCTGTAGTTCAGAATTTTAGAACGCTGCTGTTAAGAAAACCAGTATCTCGTTACAATATGAGTCTCGAGACTCGAGATTTTCTTCACAAATTGACAAATGTGATGTTGGCCAAAATAGGAGATAGAGTTTTTAAAAAAAAAGATCATGAAGTGTTGGGACTACTGCAATGATTTACATATGTTTTTATATAAGAAAAGAATATCTAAAATTTGCTGAGTTGGGCGCTATCCTAAGCAGAGAAATATGAATCTACAATAAAAATGTTGTACTTAATTCTTCTCAAACAAAATTAGAGAAGGATCCAACTTCAAACGAGCATATGAAAATGACTTTTATGAAAATATTGCTTCCACAATTTTAAGAATGAACTGAATATCAACGGTTAGTCAGAAGTATAAGAGAGTATTCATCTTTCTTATTGCAAATAAAAGGAATAAATCAAAGAATAACTCTCTTGAGGAGAAAGAGAGAGAATGTAGCGAGGAGGCTTTCTCATTATCAAATGTCACGAAGCAAGCAGAAGGCTTGATTTGTGTTCAAAACAAGTGACATGAAAGATTTTCAATGAATACGGATATTTTCTTGGCAAGATCTTTCTCTTCTAAGATGACCTGGGAGAGATTTGACCAAAGAGTTCAAAGATTCATGAGTGAGTCCAGCTTCTACTAATTATAATCAGATAATTGAAAGCAATAACTCATGAATGATGCTCTCCAAGCTGCCAAACCCGTCCTTGCTGCCAAATCACTATTCAGGTCTAAAAGGGGGGCCTTAGCTCCCAGTTCACTGCTTGCACTTATAAACAGATTGCTTTTTTCTGAACGTTTCAGGAAGGATTTGTATCACTGAAAACCATAAAAGCACGAAAAGAAACAGGTTTAAATGATATTTTAATACCCACAAATGATGGAATTATTTAAATCGTCACCACACGTGAATAATCAATTTCAGAGGTTGAGTTTTCAATTTTATGACATTCCGTAGTGACTATTCAGAAAGAGATATAGATTTTTATTCAAACATTTCATAAAATTGTAAAAATCAGTAGTTAAGCTGCAGGATGAAGACATAAAATTTGGTGACACACCGTGGGCATTTCATTTCTAGGATCTCAAATTAGTGTCTTAAGGACGTTGATATCAGAATCGATTCTATATATCAATCGATTATAAATAAATCAGTTGTACCATGATTACTAGATCTAGATGATTGTTCTGATAAATTAAGATTATAAATATTCAAGTCAACCATTTGTGACACGCAAATAAAAAGGTGGCCATCTTGTCCCTCCTCAGAAGAAATTTCATAGATTTAATAGAATATGCTAATTAGAAATATCAATCTACCAATCGATCACATCAGTGAATCACATGAAAATAATTATATCAGAATAAACGATTTTACATCTTTTCGTTGTAAGTAAAAAAAAAAACTAATTTTTTCCTTCGAAGGCATAAACGCTGTCACCCATGTCAGAGCTCGCTTCAAAAAAGGCCGATCTCTTTATCATGCGGAAGAGGTTCGTGTTTGTTCCCACTCTTTTTCCTTCCCTCTCAAGTTCCAACGTTGTAAATATACCAATTGACGCGTTCCGCATCACGGAACAATTATAGCTTGGAACACCCAAAATGGAACAACATCTGCCGAGAAGTGAAGCTAACATGATGATATTGATGGACGTTATAGGAATACTGATGGACGTTATAGGAGGCAACGAAATGTTCAAGATATCGCTACAAGAAATCACATATTTCATTTTTTTTTTTGTAGGATGTGTATGAGCGATTATTTTCAACATTTACTGAAGAAATTGGCGGGATTATGGGTGAGTTGAAAACTGAGGCAGAAGTAAAACCCAGTTTTTTCGTTGGCATGTATGAGTGAGACTTTTCTCTCTAGTCTAAAATCGTTGCAGAGGGTCCAAGGAGGGTACTGATTCCTGCTTCAGTGTAGTTATTTCATTTCAACTAAAATATCCATGACTTTTGGATCCTTCGGAAATATCGTAGAAGAGTTTTGTGAAGTGGGACAAAACACATTTAAGGTACTCAGATACTCACATGTTATATTTGCATAAGGAAGTAGAAGTCTTCAGGAACGATATACACTTTTTCTTTTCCTTATACTGTAATTTTTAGCAAAGTTATGAAAAATCTAATTATTGGCCCTGCTGGAAATTGCAGTGGCAGATTAGCGCGAGCATGGAATTTGACGTCGGCGTTAAACCACGTTTCTGAGAAAACGAGCGTATTTCATAAGGTATTACTGAAAATCATTCTTGTGGAGAATTGAATTATCTCTCAACCTATCAAAACCGGTTTTCGATAAATCTTGTATTTTCTGAAATAACAACAAAAAAAATTACAATTACAATTTTTTTTCTAATAATACATGATGTCGAGATGTCATGTGCCGAGTTTCAGAGTGCTACAATTGATTCTTCACTTTTGGCTCGAGTTTGTCTGTCGTTACTGGATTGAGTAGGAATACGAGGTTTTTGCCATCGTAGTCTTTAGTTTAAATAATAGTTTTAGTAATTTTCTCAAGTTTTCAATGACTACAGTACTATTATTGTGCTTTTTATATCGGCTTTCACGATTTATAATTCAGTAAACAATTCATCAGCAGATAAACTTCTGGTCAATTGAGGTAATCAACTTATTTGTATTTCAACCGTTGTCTATCAAAGAAATGGAAAAAAGAGATTACAGCTGAAATAAAAGAAAATCAACGGGAATGGATGAAATGCCCCTATCCCTTATTAGGAACTGCTCTGCTGATATCGCACTTTAATTGGCTCCGATACTTAATGGTCCAGTAGAACTAGGTCAGCTGTCATCTAGACTGTCTATTTTACCGATACATACGAAAGTCCATCGGATTTCCGTGCCTAATTGAAGAACTGAAACAGTAACCACGTTCCTATTAGAGCTACTCCATTAACGATAAGATGGATAAAAAGAGATTCATTGTTGGCATATTGGCATGTGTCTTCGAAAGAAGGAGAAATGCTAACTTTCAAATTATCGAAAATACGAATAAAAGCGTTTGGTTTCGATCATTCTTCTACTGTCAAGGTGTATAATTATATTTCAGAATAATTTCTCTGTCAACCCTCACGAAAGTATGCTTGGCCCTCTGTTCTTCATGTTTTTCATTAGCTATATACCTTATTGGATCAATTACGACAATTCATATGTGCAGAAGACATCAATACCATACTGAGACAAGATTTGAAAAAAATATGAGGTTGAAACATGGTGCCACAAGTCCTCTAGTCATAATAATTATTATGCACACTTATTTTATTCAGTAATAAATGCGTTCCGAATATGATGTAGGGCCTGACACTGATTGTGCAGAATATTGAACTCAAAGTTCACTTGGTTGTAATGGAATTGGACTAAAAGATGGGTTTAAGTCTTTTCTTTATTCGAAATACAACTCTTCCAGTCAAAAACAATTCCAAAAAGGTATATAAACGTAAATTTCTTGTCTTGTATAATTACATGAAAGTATTGATAAATTATTGGAAATACTCAAACACATAATTTATTCCAAAGCAACTTACCTAATACTAGGGATTATTCTCAAATCAATTGAACTGAATGGTAATACACATCCACAATCTGAAAATGAAAAAATGTTAATCCAAAGAAATCTGTACAAGTGTAGAAGGGCAAATAAATTAATTTGCCCGATAAGTTACTGCGTTCACAAGACTACTGTCTTGAAAGAAATTAATTTTGCCCGATGATGGCCCGATGGCGTCGAATTTTATGCACTATGCGGTTTAATATTACAAATCATAAATATTGACTTGAATTCCAATGGTCTACACATTTCATAAGTTATTTTTGCAACAATCAAGGGTAACATAGTGTAGGGAATGTGAAACTATAGTAGCTGAGTGCTTTTATATTGAAGAATCTATAACAAATAAATTTATCATCACTGAAAAAATTGACAACGATTGTGCCGAAATGATACCAGACAGTAATTTGAACAAACCATCCATTTTAAAAATGAATACTTGTTCTTGTGTCGATCCAGATGCTGGAACGACGCTTTCAATATATAATAAATATGTTCAATATCTTCAACATCAATAACTGAATCAACTTTATTTTCAATGTTCAGGCATGACTTAATTACTTGTTGAAACTGTCGATTATGAAGATGTGTTAAGAAGAGTCTTTCTCTATTGAACTGAAATAATTCTGATTCGTGTTAGATCTTGCATGAAATGATATGTAAATATAGACAATTTGGGAATTTTGTCTACTGGGAGGTGAAGTAAAGGGCGGTAAAGGGAGAAAACCCCTCAAAAGCAGAGCTTGTGCGAGCAAGATTAATAATTTTCAATAAAAAATAACTTTTTCAGATGAACTTTATTGATAAAGTCAAAAATAAGAATAGTTTAATCTTTAACAAAATTCCTATTTTTTGTTCTCCCCTGTAAACTGTTTGGATATTTGGAATTTTTAATAAAGTATAACTTAATATTGTTAAGGTGTCCGTATAGACTGATGGTTAGAGATTCTGCCCGAGGGGGGTATTACCTAGATTGTATGAAGAAGGCACTGGTGATACCCATTCTAAAACAAGGTGAGGATGGCCTCAAACTCACTAGTTATCGTTTTATCTCACTCTTGATTGCGATTGCTAAGGTGGTCGACATGATCCTCTGAGACGGTTGTTGAGTCTTGAGAAGAAACTTAAAATGATCACAATGATGATGATGATGTACAATTCGGTTTTCGTAAGGAGTGTACACGGGGTGAAAGAGGCAGTTCAACGTGGACTCAACATATTCATGGTCCCGCTGGATATGAAAATGGTCTTTACTCGGTATGGGTTGAGGATCTTATCTCTGAAATGCTGTTGGCAGGCATGCCTTCATATATGATGAGACTGGTTAATTCCTATCTTGTTGGGAGAACTTTTAAGGTTCGTGCAAATAACACTCGCTCCGCTGAGTTTCTGATCGAGGCAGGTGTCCTGCAGGGTTCAAGTTTGTCACCACACTTGTACTCTTTGAATACTTACGACTTTCCTCAGTGCGAGAGGAGATGGTATGGGTACCGCTTTATATGCAGACGATACCGCAATTTTTGCCCATTGCTTCTCGAGCGTGCTGCCCAAGCGAGGATCCAAATTCATTTGGATAGGAAGGTCGTACCATATTCAGCGGAGAATGAGATATTGGTGAACCTGGCCAAGTCAAAGACTATAAACTTCACAAAAAAGTACACTTGGTCAAAGTTTTATGAGAAGTTGATAATCAATGGCGAAGCTGTGGAGAACGTGAACACTACGAGGTACCTGAGAGATTAACTGGACTAGCGTCTGAACTTTGGCAGGCACTTAACCTTGGCTACTCAGAGGGCTAGAGCTGCGCTAGAGCGCACTCACCCTCTGATAGCCAGAGGCTCGAAACTAAGTTAGGACAATAAGATCATAATTTATAAACGAATAATTAGGCCAGCGATGACTCAGCGTTGTCCAGTGTTTTGCAGCCTGAAAACAGATCTACAGAGATTGGACAGGATGCAAAACAAAGTACTCCGTATTATCACTGATAGTAGGAGATACCATCGATTGGAAACTTTAAGGGAGCTTGCAGGCATCGACTCAGTTCCGACATATATACGGAACTTGTCTTACAATTTCTATAGATACCTCATCCATAACAGTCATCTCACAAAGGATATCACCAAGCTCAGGGTGTGCGATTATGAGCCCTGCAATCCTAGCGGGCTTATTTATCAAGGGCTCGATATTTTCCGGAAGGCATTTAAGCAGAACGTACCACGTTTCAGTCAGCGGCAGATATTCTGGCTCTCTGATTGGTTGTGACCAAACACAGGTGCATTTTGCCCATCCAGACTGAAACGTGGTACATTTTGCACTAGCGTAAATTAGTTTTTTGCTCGCAATTAACACACAAACCTAACCTGAGCAAGTAATCCAGTAACGACAGACAAACTCGAGCAAAAAGTGAAGAATGAATTGTAGCACTTTGAAACTCGGCACATGACATCTCGACATCATGTATTATTAGAAAAAAAAAATTCATTTACAAAAAATATAATTTTTTTTTGTTATTTCAGAAAATATAAGATTTATCAAAAAACGATTTTTATGGGTTGAGTGATAATTCAATTCTCCACAAGAATGATTTTCAGTAATACTTCATGAAGTACACTCGTTTAGTCAGAAATCGTGGTTTAGGGCCGAAGTCACATTTCATGGTCGCGCTAATCCGCCACTGCAAGTTCAGGCAGGCCGAACATTAGATTTGTCATAACTTTGTTGAAAATTATAGTAGAAGGAAAAGAAAAAGTGCATATCGTTCCTGAAGACATCTACTTCCTCATGCAAATATAACATGTGAGTATCTGAGTACCTGAAATTTGTTTTGTCCCACTTCACATAACCCTTCTACGATATTTAGGGGGAGTAGGGACAGATTGATTCACTTTTTTTTAAGAATTGAAAACTGGGTGATAGAGCTAGTTTGAGATGAAGTTTGACAATATTTTATCTAGTTTCATGGTGTATTACCGTTTTTTTCATAACATTATATGAAAAAGAAAAATGATAGAATATGTGAAAAATGAGATTTGTATCAAACCACCCCGCATACGGGGCACATTGAACGAGGCTATGGGGCACATTGATATTTCATATACTTTATGCAAAAATAAGAATCTTAACGACTTCTTTCAGTGAATTCTCGTATAATAATTAAAGAAAAACACATTATCGCTCACCGATTTAAGAACCTTACGAATTGCTGCTCATTTTACGTTATAAATCAAAGCAGTAGCTAGTAGTTGAAAAACGAGTAATCAATGCAGCTCATTGTACACAAGAATCAAAGTAGAAAAAAACCTAAAATACGAAGCGGTTCGGTCGGTTCCTTAAGTTATATGAGGTTTTGGTAATATGGATAATGAAAATATAAGATGCCGATTTCTTTCTCAAGTGGGTTATATCAAATTCGAAAAAACTATTCAGAACTAGTGGAATCTGAGTCAAGTCCGCATCGATGCGATCTTTTCTCGCTATTTTCCTCTCGAGTCCAACCCAGTAGTTTTTTAGTATTTTTCAATTATATTGCGTTTTCTTTCATTTATTTTTTTCTCTTCTTTCTGATATGGAAGCATCTGCAATTTATTTTATTCTGGTGTGTGTAAAATTTTTTCATTTCCCATTTTTCGGACATTACTTTGGATTTTTTTTTTGTTGGGCCTTTGGATATGGTCATTTAAGGTGTTATGATGACGGCCGAATGGAGGTGTTTTGTGTAGTACACAAAAATTTAGATGATATCCTTCATTTGTAAAAGGGGCACATTGAAACACATCAAACCGCCCCATATGCAGCTTGTATCAATCTACCCCAGCGTGTCGGTTTTTGTAAACATCTATCTCACGAAAAAACTATATAAGATCAACAAGTAACCTCTTATATATAACTTAATCAGACATGTACTTACATAAATACGAAGAAACCTAACAAAACAAATACATAATTTACGTAAACTGACTGATTATCTGAGACTCTTTGAATTTACTCAAACTGCTCTGAAATGCACTTGTATTGGTCAACAGCGGAATTGGCATTGTAAACGACCATAGTTTCGCTGGTAATATTGGATCACTAGAGCCATCTATTGAGAGATATTCACGTTTCTATCGCTGCTGTACAGTTCGAGTGAGTGGTGATGTATCAATGTGCCCCTTGCATCAATTTGCCCCCCCTTTCCCTACGGAGGATACTAAAGTCTGGATATTTTAGTTGATGTGAAATAATTATACTGGAGCAGAAATCGGTCCCCCTCTTTGGACCATAAGCAACGATTTCAAACTACTAAGACAAGTCTCACTTAAACATGACAAAGAAAAAACTGGGTTTTACGCCTGCCTCAGTTTTCAACTCACTCATAATCCCGGCAATTTCTTCAGTAAATGTTGAAAATAATCGCTCATACACATCCTATACATAAAAAATTAAGTATGTCATTTCAAGCTTAAAAAATTGTTGCATAAAGTCCAAAGAGGGTATGGGTTGCTGCTTCAGTATAATAATTCCATATTCACTGAATTATTAAAGATTTTCGGATCATCCGTAAACATCTCCGTGTGCGACAAAACACATTTTTGGTACACAAATACTCGCATATTACATTTGCATGAGAAGGTATGAGTCTTCAGAAACGATATAAACTTTTTGTTTTCCTTCCCCGATCATTTCCAGCAGAGTTATGACCAATCAAATATTCGGCTCCGAAAGAACTTTCAGCGGCGGTAAGTGAGAACCTGAAAGTTGATGTCAGCGTTCAATCACGTTTTCTGAAAAATTTTTTGTAGAGAATTGAATTGATTTTCACCAAGTTGAGTTGTTTTTCCGATAAATCATATACTTTCCAAGATTACAGCCAAAATCTATTTATATATTTTTTGAACGAAAATAGAAATATGTTTCATCCCTGAGATTTTGGTAAAACAATTTTTTTTCGAGTTTGTCATGGTTCCAACTACTTGCATACCAAGTTTGGTGGTGCTACAATCCATTCTTGTCTCAAAACCCAATTTAACTGGATTAAAGCTAACCTAGCTTGCGAGTCGAAAATGCGTGAATTAGCTTTTCACTTGCGATTGACACACAAACCTAACCTGAGCAAGCTGACCTAGCTTGCCTGTTTACCACGGGGAATTTTTTCGAATGAATTTCCGAGCGAAAAAGTGCACCACGTTCTAGTCTGGATGGCAAAGTGCACCTGTGTTTGGTCACAACCAATTAGAGCGTTAGTATCTTCTATTGACTGAAACGTGGTACGTTTTGCTTATATCCTGCCGGGAGCGAAGGGAAAAACCGTTTTCGTAAGGAACCAAGACGAAAAGAGTACCTAAAACGCTTAGTACCCTGACCCGGCCTTTTCCGGGGTTTATCATCGAAATAACCAGCCTTGCAAACTGACTGCAAGCTTCATCTACATCAATTGCAATCAATCACACGCATGAACTCTGCAGAAGGCGTGTATCTCACCCAACAGCACCGCAATATCAGGAAATGTCCGGCTTTGCGTTAACATCAGCGCGGCCGGGCAACAGCGCCTCCTCGCGGGAGGCGCCAGAACCATCTGAGTAAAGAAGAATAGCGAGATATCTGTGAGATATCATACATTATGAATTGTAATTTCAACTATGCTATAAAACCCCTATTTATTCATTCACTTATTTATTGAGATCGGGGTTCAAATCCTGGACTAACTTTTTTTTTATGTGTTGATATGGATTGTATTGCGAGCAATTTGGATACCGACTTTGGCTATATCTTTTAAAACTTGTTAAAATGGCACATTCAATAACAATTTGGTAAATAATAAAAGAAATATTTTTATTTGGTAATAATGTATGATCAATAAAGTATCGACTGTATTAGAGATCTGAGTTTGTCAAAAAAATATTGTGTGTATTTCGAGCACAAAGTGTAATTGCCGGTCTCCAAAGATTACTGCGCTTCGATTCGCGTAGCAAGGTTTCTTCTTTCTCGAGCGGCAATTCATCACTTTCCGCTCTAAATACGCAAATAGCATTTAAAGACTATAATATTCAATACAACAAAACTGATCGAAAATATAATATTATATATAAAGACTGAGTTTCATGAATTCTTATACAGTATATCCACAAAGTAAAATTACATTACGAAAATATTGAAATTTTCATTTGAACTTTTCTTTTGTCAAATGGTAGTTTATAAACTGCTCTTTGGTGGTACAAAATTTTGAATAAAAAAAAACACAAGCCGTTCGTAAGTTCACAGAGAAGCTAAAGTTACTTTAAGGGCAGACTGGTTTTATCGGTCATTAAAAATAGTGATAAAAGGGATTACCGGTAAACCTTACATAACCGCCTGACATTCAAAATACTACTAAAATCTACCAGTTCCCAAGCAGTGAGGAGCACGTTGAATAACTTGCCAAATATGTACGTTATGCCTTTAATCTTTTTCTCACCACATAAAATCCAGACGAATGGAAATGTTAATTGAGCTGATACGAAAGTTTTTTTTTATACAGGTAATTTCAGTTTTCTGATAGGTGATTTTGAGTAAAGGAACTGCATTTGTGGCATTAATCAAGTAAGTGTTACTTGCTTTACTTTCACGATTACATCCAACCCCGTCGTCGAAAAGTACTCAAGCGGATAATTTCTCCCATTACTCGCAAACCAAATTTATGAAGCAAACTTGAAACTATTAATGTTGTAATCATTAGACTTTTCGAGTCCTGCGTTACTTAGTTGCGTCTTCATTAAATAAAACTCATGAATAGTGTATAGTGTAGTGTTCGTTATATCTTGAATTTGAGGATTTTATTTATATTCCATGATGGTAAGAATTCGATAAAACTAACAAATAAAAAATTAAAGTAGGTGTTGAACTGAAGTTATCAGAAGAGAATGACAACAAAGATGACCAGTTTCTGCAAATGTATTCATGTGTTCATTCATCCGCCCATATATTATTTTGTTGTTTGAAGAAAGAAGTTGTTGAATGTCAGTTAATGTCAATGAAATAACTGAAGTTTTGAGTTAGAAGTTATTCTGAATAAGAGTATAATAATTCATTTCAAAACACAGTACTCTGTTTCTATCCAATATTACGCTGGAGACAGGTGTACAAAATATGTATCTCCCTACAGCGTCATTCAAAATGTTTGCAACAAATGGAAAACATTTTTCTATTATTGATTATTTTTTCATTATTCTTGGCAAAAGTTGGTTCATCTCATCTCGTAATGGGTTTCTGATTATTTTTTTTTTTTTTTGAAAAGGCATCAAGAATAAAGTACCTGTGATTTTCAAAATAAAAAAATTCATGAAGAAAAAAATATTTATTCCAGAAACCAAGAACCTAACATAACTTTTCGATAACCGATTATGAGTTTTGTGATGAGCACCAACTTTTATCACGAATATTCATTTAGTGAAATCGATAATAAAAAAGTTTTCGATTTGTTACATCCTTATTGAATGACGCTGTATAAAGCAGGACAAATAATATAGTGGCAGGCCGGAGAATCCGTTGCCATGCGACTATACAAATCCTAAAAGACACAGTTCCTGATGAAATACCCGCGATTACGTCACACCAAAGTGTGGGACGACAGCAGACAATTCGCTTTCATGAGAAAAAAATGTGTGGGAAGTGATAGCAATTTGAAATTGTACACGGTCAGGCCGGCATGCAGTGGTGATTTTTTTTTTTTAAATGCGTGCTTGAGTTTTTCTATGCAAAGTTTCTTTTTTGTTTTGTTTGGTACCGATGTATATCACGTCATATAGTGAAGAACAGTTTGTTTTTGTGTTTTTTTTATACAAATATTTCGAGGGTGTATTCCTCGAGTCAAAATAAGACCTTAATAAACATGATCCTGAAATTCATCCCCTCCCGAGTTATTATGGAGTCATTCGTTTAGTATTTTTGAAAAATGGTTGCCAGGCTTTGTTAAGATGTTGTACTTCTTCGGTTTTGTTGAAATTGTTGCGGCGTTTTTGGATTTCAGTTGCATTCCGTATCATCAGTCCTTGGTAATATGCAGATGGTGTAGTTATGACTATCTTGCATATTTCTTCATATTTTACTCTGTGATTATCGCTGCTGAGAGTTTGTCCTGTGACAGCGGATCCCACCTTGCATGTATCCTAACCAAGAACTGGAATTATGCTCTTTTATTCCTTTTGTTATTTTTTTTTGTTTCCTATGTAAACGTATACATCCTGTCACAGAAAAATGGAATACAATATACCCTAAAACAGCGTATAGTACAGGATCCGAAGAGAGGTCGACCTTCACCGTTCTGTTTAACGGATTAAACATACTTCTCATGAAGTTTCATAAATAGACGAAAACGCCTAAAATGGGTTGCATATCGAAATATGGTCCAGATTATATAGGGTGAGTTTCAAAAATTTGCACCATATGGAAAACTTTTTTATTATCGATTTGTCAGAAAATATTATTTGCCATAAAAATTAGTGCATTGGAAAAAACTTGCATAGAAAGTGGTCAAAATTTCAAATTTCGGAACGGCGTACACGGGGGACCAAAATATTCAATTTTAACAAGAGTTAACTACGCTGGCTGTGATTCCAAATTTGAATATTGTTGTCAATTCTGAACAACCTCCTTGAATGAACATTTTGATAATATCAATAATAATGTGTACACCGTTTGGAAATTTGAAATTTCGTCAACTCTATTGCGAGTATTCTGTAATGCACCAATTTTTATGAAGTATAAAATTTTTTGACAAATCGATAATAAAAAAGTTTTCTATATGGTGCGAATTTTTGAAACTCACTGTATATAGTCTGGACCGCTTTTTGATAGGCAACATTTTAGGCGTATTCGTCTATGAAACTTCGAGAGAAGTATGTTTCAAGGTCAACCTCTCTTCGGCTCTTAGACTTGTAGTACGTCTTGTTTACGTTCACTGATCTCATCATAAATGTCCAGTTTTTTTATCCATGAAGTCACATACCCCACTTTCATAACAATTTTGTGGATAACCTGTTCGCTTCCTTCCCAAAAATGTCTCATAGAGGCTGATATAAAAAGCATTTATGAGATACAAGTTGGATAGTGAAACCGCTAATCCGTATAGAGCCATATTCGATATTCATCAGTATTCAAAAGACATTACATATACATATCTAATGGCATTTCCTAACGTAAATCTATGAATGTGTTTTAGACATAACTATTATTTGTTTCTATCAGCGATTCCTGAGATGTTCCTACATGTTTCTATGAGGTCATCCAATGAATGAGAACATATAAGATTTTATAGCAGTCACATGATTACTTAAAAAAAAAATTCTGCGAAATAAAGTTTTTTTCAACTTTCTAACATAAACGAAAAGGAGGTCAAGTTGATCTGTGCAGACAGTTTTAATGCCATCTGTTCCTCGTTCGTATTTTCACAACTCGCAGCCTACTATGGCTGGCTATTTGCCTATTTTGATCCCGCGCTATGAAATATAATCTAGGCAGCTCCATCTTTCGAGTAGAAGTAGAAGCACTCCAGTAGAAGTCTCTGGTTAGAGATACATTCAATTCATCCATTCGGACATTTAGTTTGTGCTCACGACTGTAAGTCCATTCTAAAAGAAAACGGTTTATCAGCGAAGACATGTTACATACGAGGGAAATAATAAGTAGAGAAATTCATTCTGGGTGTTCCGATTATGATAAAAAAATGTATAATTTGCAATTGAAGTCATTTTGAAATATATAGGTTTTCCTGGTGTGATAATGATCTTTCTGAAATATTTTTGAAATATCTATTCGATGGCCAATTACCATAGCAGTCGATGCCAAAACACCAAAGAAAAAAAAAGTAATCTTTTCAAATATTATGGTAATATTCTTAGGAATATTTAGTTTGTAATATTCCATTTAGTTTCGTAATGTTCTTACTGTTGGATCTCACGAAATCTCATTGGATTCGCATAAGATTGGATACGAAATTCCAAATACAGATTGGATCATCAAATCCTGGACCCAATTGTGTCTTTCATCCCCATTCAAAACATGATTGTGATTGAAATTGGAATACCTCATCGAATCGTCTGTAGTCTCTTTGCACCACCACCGCCTAAAACAAACTCTTATACTTTCTATCCTTCTTTTCTTATTGAAACTTGTGAATCCTCAGTTATTTTGAATTGTTTGAAAAATCATAGGAATCGTATAAATTAAGATAAGGAATTCCTGATCCAAACCATCATATCCTGATCCCACTGTTTCCACAAGATACCCAATAAAATTGAATACGAAATTCCTGATACAGACCATCTAGTCCTGAATTCACTTTCTTAATAAGATTATAAATTGTGAATTTCCACACATTTCTCATAATTTGACAAGCTTGTGCATTCACAAAGTAAAAGTACAATAGAATATCCTGACTACTGTAGAGAAAAAAATACAATACAAATACAATACACGTAATACAATTCAAAAGAAAATATAATGAAGATTTATTCAGTTTTCTTTCCTGAACGAGTACTTATTTTGGTAATTTTTGGGATTTCCTGTTTCTTCTGTACTTCGTCTTGTTTACCTTTTTTTTCTTCACTTTGGCCTTTTTTATGTGTGTTGTCTCCTTTCTGCAGTCGTTGAGGAGTTTTATTTTCTTATATTCTTCTTCGGTGTAGTCTTGGTTAACTTTTTCGAATTGTTTTAAAAATCATAGGAATCGTATAAATCAAGATAAGGAATTCCTGATCCAAACCATCATATCCTGATCCCACTGTTTCCACAAGATACCCAATAAAATTGAATACGAAATTCCTGATACAGACCATCTAGTCCTGAATTCACTTTCTTAATAAGATTATAAATTTTGAATTTCCACACATTTCTCATAGGTTCACAAGCTTGTGAATGGGCATATAATATCGTTGCGATCGAAAGTGAAATTCGTAGGTCACCACTGTCTGATACAAACTCGTATGACATGTATTTGGGCATGCTTATAAATTACATCTACTTATAAATCCTCATAGAACCTTCCAAAAAGTGTATGTGCCAGGGTTATGTACTTGTAGGTTACAGATACTTATGAATTCTCATAATTAGTCTATATTTTTTCATGAGATTTCAAGTGACATTTTTGGTAGGGTTATTAATGGATTTTATTCAGAGTTGATTAAGAGAGTTTTACAATTTTACGTATTATGGTTTGCAGAACCAGGAGTAATTTTTCAGTGTGCGATCCATCAAAATGTGTCCAACACATCAATTCACGTCGCCTCGTTTCAGGAATAGCTTTTTTATTACGCTTTTATAAGCCTTAAAGCCAATTTGACGAGGCTCTTTTACCAATGATAAAACGTGAAAATGATGGACATGCCTATTGGAATGTTTTTCATTTAAAACAGTGCTGAAATCAATCCCTATAAATGGAAATTTTTGTTTGTCCTATACAAAATATATTTTAGTCAGGTGTCCACTTCAGTGGACCACATGCACTAGTGAGCAAACACCTATAGGTATTTTTTTTTACTTCTGATAGTCATTCATCAGATAATATTAGGAACAAAACTAATTTTTCATTTCAAATGCATCACAATCGTTGTTGAATCAAATGCTTCAATGGTTCTTGCGGGGTAACAACGTCAAGTTCCCAGTTTTATCAAATGTAATTTCAAATGAGCCTCTATGTCAACAATACGTGACAAATAGCGGACTATTATTTTCTTCGTAATTCAATCTATTTTGATTATTTCTTTCGTCTGTTGAATATCAGTCATCAACTAATCACACTTTTGTTTCCTGTTTGAAAAGAACAATCAACACGCTCCACTAGCGACTTTTTGCATGGTGAACAAGAGTCACCGTGAAAAGTCTGTAACATGGTAATTATTTTAAGCAGGCTGTGCATCTGTCAGTACTTAAAAAAATAGCAAGAATAAATAGGAGAATAGCGTACCTATATGAAACGTATATGGAGCGTTTGTTGTGAACAAATTTTGCGAGCATCGTCAATATGGATTTAATGAGTCGACACCATTTTACAAAACTGAATAATATTTTAAATTGCGATATTTGCTCGCGTATTCTTCAATTCAACCTTATTTCACAACACCAGAGTATTTTGAACAGATTGAGAAGACATAATGAATGTATAGCTTCTGAGGTTATTACTGTAAGTGAATTTATGAAGCTAGTTCTGTTTATGTTTGGATTTTGTTGATTGTTATAATTCCAAATTGTTTAATTTTGTGAATATGTAAATAATTGGATTCAAGAAATAATCTTCATAAATATAACACGACCTTGATAAATTGTAGACTATTTTCATTGCTGCTAAATTTCTCTTGTATTTATTAAATTGTCTCGACATTTTGGCGTTTATAATAAGAGATGAAAGCCCTCGAGCTCTGCTCTCGAACTTTCAACAGATTATTAAAGCCAAAATTATATCTCGTCAACATATTATAAAATACAGTTAAAATTTAAAAGCAATCAAAATAGTCAACTAGTCAGCAAGGTCTTGTTATATTAAACCTTGACAATCTAATGAGACTATATGAACATTGGTAATCTGAGTAACTCCCGACAACTTCATTCCGAAGGAGTTATTTTATGATTATTGATGTTCATATGGTCGAATTGAATTGTCTCAAAATATATGTTACTCAAGTTGAACAAAGAAAATAATAGATTATATTTATTATGATCGACTGATAATCAGAAATAGTATATTGCGCAACAAGTGAGAAAAGTAACTTTCCCCACATGTTGGACACTACACAGAAAAAAATGTGGTACGTTATATCAATGAATGCCGTTTTTTACCTCCCGTTCATTCGCAAAATACATTTTTCATCGTGGCAATGAATAAATATTCACTGACTTTTGTAGGTATTTATTGATACAACGAATTCAAGTTTATTGATATCGAAGATGATCGTTTCTTACATTTATGAATAGTTTTCGTTGCTCCTACGGAAAAGTTTATTGAGTTGAGGAAAGGGATACACTGAGATCAATGATGATCTAATTTCAGACCTATGAACATATTTCGTTACGGCTTTAAAAAAGATTATTGAAATGAAGAAAAAAATACATTGGAACAATGTATATTATTTCATGAAAAAAAATGTGGTACATAATATCAATGAATACCGTTCATTACCTTTCCGTTCATTGGCACAATTAACTTTTCATCGTGATAATGATTAAACATTCACTGATGTACGAAGGTATTTATTGATACAATGAATTCAAGTTCATTGTGATCAAAGTTGATGGTTTTTTATATTTATGAACAGGTTTCGTTGCTGCTATGGAAAGGTTCATTTAGGTGAGGAATGTGGTACACTGAAACAATTTGAAATTGTTCATCACATCAATGAACATAATTCATGGTCCCAGAGCACCGATGTATATATTTTTAGAAAATATGGTACATTTTATTGATGAATACCTCTTCGTTTATTGACATAATACAATTTTCGTCGAGTCAATGAATGACCATTCACTGAAATATGTATGTTTTTATTGTTACAATGAATTCAAGTTTATCGAGTTCAATGATGATCTATTTTCAGACCTATGAACATATCTCGTTGCGTCTATGAAAAAGATTATTGAAATGAAGAAAAAAGTACATTGAAACAATGTATACTATTTTATAAATAAAATGTGGTACATTGTATCAATGAATACCGTTTATTACCTTCCCGTTCATTGACACAATACATTTTTCATCGTGACAATGATTCAAGTTCATTGAGATCAAAGATGATCTTTTTTTACATTTATGAACAGGTTTCGTTGGTGCTATGGAAAAGTTCATGGAGGTACTGAAAGGGGTACACTGAATCCATTTGAAATTGTTCATCATATCAATGAACGTAATTAATGGTCCAAGAGATGATTTTATTGTTACAATGGAGATACGCCTTCCAATCAGGATTGCGATGTTCTGATGAATGCATGTTAATTATTTTGCATATCTTTCGAAAACACACTGTATGCTCAATATCAGTGGGAGGCCTTCATTGCATTTACGAATGATATGCATGATACAGCATTCATTCGAAGAATGAACAATAATAACTAATTTGATGAATACAGTTTCATCAGTTGAACGAATACAATTTATTGCTTGGGTGAACACTCTCCATTCGTTTGATGAATGGATATCATTACCCCAACGAACCTTACATTATAGTTACCGATTATCAATAAACACCATTCATTGAATTGATGAAAAATATCCATCGTCGAAATAATCGAAATCATTATATCAATCATAAAACATTTATTCGAAGAACGAACAATAATAAATAATCTGATGAATACACTTTCATCAGTTGAACGAATACAGTCCATTGCTTGGGTGAACAATCTGCATTCGTTTGATGAATGGAATTCATTCCCCTAACGAACCTATTTAATGTACTTGATCATGATATCAATGAAAGCATTCATTGATATTATTAAGATCCGTATTCATAGTATGGATAACCATCAGTGGTACATTGACATAACGATTGCGATCATTGGACCAATATTGATAAAAATATTCATTGAGTCACTGAACTTTTTCATTGTATTCAGATACCAATTTTTTTCAGTGTATACTTCTTTCACAACTGCACAAATTTAAAGAATACAAATAATATATAAGTCAATATTTATTTGTATGCTTAGCAAAACTAAAATAGCAATAAAGTATCCTACATTTTAACAATCGAATAATTATACAAATTTGTATAACTATGCCACTCCACTTCGAGATATAATGGACTTCTACCACAAGTTAATCGAATAATTTATTTAAAATTGACCTGATACAAATGTGAATTAAAATCTGAAAAAAAATCAGTCTAGCCCGGATATTGAACCCGAACCTTCTCTGTAACAGGCGGATTCTCAATCCATTACACCATGAAGCTGTTATTATCGGTCTTTCGGTCAAAAGTACATATACATATATCAAGCAGAATTTGGGGGATAAAAGCGAAAGAAGTTCTGAAAGTAGTTTAATTCTTCATCAAAACACGAATGAAAACTAACTTAAGAATTTAAAAGACTTCTATAGGTAACCTGACAGAAATAATATTGCTCACAGTATGAGCAAAACATGGTTTTGAAAGTAAATAAGCTCTGAGAAATACGCTACTTTTCATAGCACTTGTAGAAAAAATTATTCATAAAAACATTCATAAACTATTCAAAAATTACATAAAATCTCTCCAGATAGACTCTTCACTACTTTTTGGAGTTTTCTTAATACGACTAACATCGCTAGTAGATAACATTGTACCTATGAAAAATTGATCTGAAATTCGAATGGCATATACCAAATATGTTGAAATTTCGCTTGATTTTGTTGAATTACACTTCCGTGTCAAAAAATTAAATCAAGAAAATCAGTTTAAAACTTAGGGATGGCCTCAACCTTTCAAGATAATTTTTGGATTTTCAAAAGTTGCTTGTTTTCCATACACTATATAATGTATCGGCTGGTTCAGTCAATTTTATTTTAATTTTTTTAATTCCATTTTATTTGAGTGAGGAATGGGTGTATGGTGTGTTGTCTAGCAAGTTTTATCAATTCGGCTAAATTCGATTTTCAAATTAAAAATACTTTGCAAAAACGTTTAAAATTGAACAAGGCAGTTCTAGGAAAAGCGTCCAGTAGATGCGCGTTAATAAGAAATCAGAGATTTGCTAGTTGACAATGAGAGCCATGAACGCGAAATTGAGTGAATAGATGTATATTTTAAAGTCAACGTGACTTTGATGATAGTGAAGCTCTTTTGGATCATTCTCAGGAATTGAATATCATTCATATCATATATATTATTCACCGATTTCATTTTCTTCCCTATTTTGTCCTTTCCTGGTATTCCTCCATTCAAGTTGAAACCAACATATTCCAAGAATTCATAGGACCATAGGTAAGTAATTTTGAACCTTATCATTGTAATTTTTACAGTTCATCATTGCTGAAATAGTGACCAGTTTAACGGTTTGCAGATATCTAGACCATATTATATTATTCTTGACTTTCTATTTCAATCTTATATACCAACATCAAAATCCCGTGTCACGATTTTCGATCGCGGTAAACTTCGAAAATACTTGATGGATCTCAATAATTCAGTACGGTTGGGTTTTGAGACAAGAATCGATTGTAGCACCACCAAACTTGGTATGCTAGTAGTTGGAACCATGATAAACAAGAAACAAAAATTTATATATAAAATTTTATGTATATAATAGATTTTTGCTGCAATCTTGGAAAGTATATGATTCATCGGAAAAACAACTCAACAGGGTGAAAAAAAATTGAATTATCCACAAAAATTATTCCTAGTAATTTCTTATGAAATGCGCTCGTTTTCTCAGAACACGTGATTGAACGCCGACATCAAATTTCAGGTTCAACCTTACCCGCCGCTGAAAATGATCGGAAAAGGAAAACTTCATATCTTGTCATGAAAATATAATATGCGAGTATTTGAGTACCTAAAATGTGTTTTGTCGCACTTCACGGAGATGTTTGCGGATGATCCGAAAATATGAATAATTTAGTAAATATGGAATTATTATACTGAAGCAGCAACCCATTACATTTCATAAATTCACAAGCATCAAAATGTTGAGAACACTTGAATTGTGCGGTGGACAAAATTGTACGATATTTGTTACCTAATGTATTTACCACTTATCTTGCAATACATCGAGAGCACTCTGTTTACGCACAGTCACACTTGGATTCAACTTTTAACATTGTCAGCGGGACTATATCAGCTCTCCAAAGGATGGCGTTGAGTTTCGGGACACCTGGTATACTTGTCTCAACCGACTTGCATAACTCTAAAATGGAAGTACTTGCACTGCACTGTTTGAAACTTCTGTGTGGTAATTAATGTACTGAAGTCTTATCCCATCACCAAACCACAATTTTTAACACCTCGTCACTTTTTTTGATAACCAATCATTCGAAATTAAAATATTCATTCATCTCGAAATATTTTCTTCTCAAGTGGTCGAGAGGATCCCGTCAAAAAATCAAACGAATATTTAGTTGGACCTTTTCAAAAATGCCATCTATTTGAATCAGTTCAATTAGGCCTTGATGCAAAAATCCTTTCAATCAGTGTATTTCCCGATTTCCTGTAGAATGAATGCCTTACAACACAAACATTACTCTCTTCAATTTTCTCCGCTTTATTTTCAATTCTATTTACCCAGATACTGGAACTTCTAGCTTCTAGCGGATATTTTATTTTTATAAATATCGTCCAATCCATTACATGTTAAATCCAATTATACTTTCTGTTGTACACATTTCCCCTCTCCATCTTGTCCTTTGAAGAGAATATTCTCGATGACAATTGCCCAAAGGCACTTTGCTCCACTTCCACTTCACTGGCCCTTTTTTGCATTGTGGGATGATTACATCTTCAGTAAAACACTTCTGAAATAGAGATCCGCATCGAAACCTATGAAATAAATTCATCTGGTGACATCAAAGACGAGGCACATTTCTCTCATTGCCATTATTTTGGGCATCCGTCACAATGTACATTCTAGATATGAAATTGAATATAGCGGGTGTCAAAGGATTCCTTAGACAAGCCGCGATTTATTAAAGAAAAATTGAAAATGTTTTCAATACTTCATAATAATATACTGAGTTTTCGATTATTTCTTCATATATCTCATTTTTTCAAATTCATGTTTATAGGTAAGTTATAAATAACAAAAAACTAGTACGTCAGAGCAAAAAATGCACATTTTTTCATCCGGAAAGCTGAGTGACATAATCAGGATTTGAAATATGTTCTATCCTTTTTCCCAATTCCGAAGTGAACTTGCTATTTTTTTTCATTCAATTTGAATACGTACTCCTAGCTACTCTGGTGGTCGTATACATCAATATTTCACGTATCCTGTATCGCTGAGGCTCTTGAGGGCTCTTAAAAACTCTTAAAGGCTCTCAAAAACTCTTAAAGGCTGTCAATAAAACTCAATTTTCCGAGAGTCACTAGTGTTCGAGAGAAGTTAAGTTATTAGAATTCAAAGTCACTTTCAAACCTCGTATTTGAAAAAAAATATTTGGGGGTTTATTTATGAAAAATATATGTTACAATATAAATTATTACTTAAAAGGAATACCAAACAATGAAAGAAAAAGTCTGAAATTTCTACCAATATAAATATCCTAGATCTTTCATTTACTTCAGGATAATCCTATTCACAGTTATATTGCTGAGATCACCTCCTGTTACGGATCCAGTGCTCTTCACTCTGAAATAATGGCCTTATTACTGGAGTGGCAATCATATGGGAGTAAATAACTCACTTTTCGGTAGAGCCAGTTCAACTGGAATCGCCTCAGTTGGGTTTCTATCTCTACATATACTCCTTCAGGGTATTCGAGACATACTGTCTTCTTTCTCCATACTTCCTTCAGTTTGAATCATTTTTAAATTTGTCAAAACTCCTACAATAGACCGCGGTCACATGACGTCACACGCGAGCTGTAAAACAGTCCTTGCGAAAACAAACTGTATTTGCATACTTTGAATTAATTTTATTTAAAAATGCCTCCTGTTTGCAAAATTGTGAACTGCATGAATAGACGCGCTAAGGATGTACTATCAGTCAATGGATTCCCGTCGATTTTTGAAATCGGGAAAAGTTTAAATTCTCTCTCGAAAAAGAGCTAGGCGTGAGCTGTGGATTCGGGCAACTGGAGAAGAGATTCGACATGTAAGAGAATAAAATGGGAAAAAATATGTTCAAAACATTTTTTAGATGTTAAAGAAGGAGGTATAGAAAGATGAATAGTCTAAATATTATAAGTATTTTTATTTTCAGGAAAACCAAATGCATTGAATGAGGTAGTGAGGTGAAGTGAAGAGACTAACAAAAAGTTTCAAATAACAGGAAGAACGCAGTATCTCGTGACCATTCCAGAAGCTTATGAACACAAGAACTCAAATTGAATCATCTTTCAAATCTTGTCTTTCGACACATTCAAGTCAATGATTCAATAATTTATATATTACAATCCATAATTCAACATTGTAAATGGAGTTATTCATTTCAAAAACACAAACTATAGTAAAAACTGATTTAACATTGATAAAATCTCAGAAAAAATACATGTATAAAACAAATCAAATTCACCTGCTTAAGAGTTGATAAAATAAAAACTTTCGTGTTAGTATGTATTTCTTAGTACGTAGGTAAAGAAAAATACATTTTCGAAAGAAATGCTAAATGAGGCATTTCCAATGTGAAATCATGTGTTGGCAATCAGCAGGTAAAAGATTTAAGGGAATGCCAGATTTTTCAGTCACAAATGATCTTTGAGGAGAAATCTTCATTAGTAACTGTATTATAACTACTAAAATGTAAGACAGCTTGTTTATTTTTAGGTATTTCTGTAAATATTTCAAAGCAATTGATGATGATTGTCTATGTTATTACGCCTTTTCCTATGTTTCCTTCTATGCACTCTTTGTATTTCGTTAAAAAAAAAAAAATTGTGGCCAAGATATTAATTCGGGTCCCATTCTAAACTATCGACATCATTCAATGCACTTCGTTTTCTTGAAATAAAAAATACCTAAATTATATTTCTTGTACGTACTTTCTACACTATATTTATCATTACTTCTACAAAATATTTTGCCTGTTTCATTCTCTCAGAGGTCATCTTCATCAGTTGCCCTAATCCAAAGGTCGCGTCTCTTTTGAGAGCGGATTTCAATTATTCCTGTCATCAAAAATTAACAGGAATCTATGGACTTATAATGCATCCTCACTGCTTTTGTTCATGCAGTTAACAATTTCGCAAACATGAGGCATTTTTAAATAAAATGTAATCAAATTATGAGATTTTTATATTGAAAGGATAGGGAAATAGAGTTTGTTTTTCCAAGAGCTGAATGACAGTCTCTAGTGTGGAGACAAGGGGAATTCGACTTTGTTAAAATTTTACGTTTCATTTTTATGAAACTTTCCGGAACACTTTTCGGACTGTACGAATTCATGCAATAACTCTTCCCGGAGTCTGTGCTACCAAGGAGTGCTTGCTTTGGCTTGGCTTGGGTTGCTTGGGTTGGCTTGTTTTGGGTTTTATCGTTCATTGTGTGTGCCAGGATAACTCTAACGTTGCCTGACCTATCCTAGAACTGATGAGAGGGGTGAAACCCATGAAACATGTCATGTCTGCAGGTGGTCATTTCCAGGCAATGGGGGATAATATCAATTTCTTAATTGCAATTAGTACTTGCAATTGTGTCCTCTTGTAGAAACATTGCACAAATTGATGTCAGATGTAATTCAGTTTCCGTAGGCGAAGTTGTTGTTTTCGACAGATATTTGCCCCAGATTTTCCACTTTGTATAATAATGTGTAAAGAAAGGGAATTTGACTTTGTTGAAATTTTACTTTTCATTTATTGGAAACACACTTTTCGGACTTTGTTCGAATTTATTTGTTATTGTTGTTAATTTGTTCATTTGAATTTAAATATTGGAATTTTGATAAGAATGTACTTCTCTATAATTTACGTTATTGCTCGACCGCGACAAAATTACAAAATGCTTGCCAAAAAGGGTCGAATCTTTGTTTTCTTGAATGACAACCTGATTTTTTTTCAAAAATAATGACGGTTTTCGAAATTTTTGGCATAACAGGTTTTTTTCTCCCAATATTCGTTACTCAAATCATTTGAAATTATAAATTTATGCCAAGTTCCATCGAAATGAATTTCTGCTCATATATTGTATATTGGTTACGCTCTCCAAGGAATTATCTGAAAGCATGTGTTGTATACAGAGTACAAAAGACGGTTTGATATATGTTGAAAATAAAATTTTAATTACTTTATTTTTCTTAAAAAAGCTCTTCATTGAAAAAATGGCATTTTTTCCAGTTCCTTCGCCATAATCTTGGAACGACTTTTTTCACTAAGAAATCCCTATTTGACGGTTGTGATCGAGAGAGGTACCTATGTATTTGCAACACGTTTTTCCGAATGGAACACCCAATTTCTCAATTTGTTCAACCCCTTTTTTGATTTAACACCACGTGCCTATTATAAGCCTTTTACAAGATTAACATCAAGGTGGGAATTTCAATGTAGGTACGAGGTTTTTTTTTTTCAAATACTCAATATCGGAATCGATTGACGACCAGAGCCCTTGTTGAAAGCAAGTGTATTGTTAGTTGTCTAATTGCCAATCTCGCCTAGTGCTAGCTTGGAGTGCACGCCGGCCACCCGAGGTGGTGCTGTAGGTTTTCCGGATTTTTCTGCAGCTGAAAAGTGAATACGCCACAAAAAAATCGTCGTCCCGGAGCGCTACGGCAAATAATAATAGCCGTTCTCTACCCGCACAGGCTATGTACACTCGGTACACTCGGTACACTCTACGAGTGTTTATGAGGAAGTATTATTATTATTACTATTATTATTATCCAAATGCATAGCCAATGTGAGTAGAGGGCAACTATCATTATAATTTTCCGTGAAGATATTTTATATTCTTATCAGTTATCATAAATGAATGTTGCTGTAAAAAAATCATTTTCGAATATTATGGCAAAGAAATTGAAATAATTGCAATTTTTTTATCAAAGATTGATTTTAAGATCCTTACCTAGGGACTACTTAATGAAAGTAGAGCTTTTTCTGGCGCTTTTTATGAATCTATAATATACAGGGTATTCCATTCGAAAAAACGAAGCTTTTGCCAATTTTTAGTTACATTGTATGGCAAGCTGTAATCATTTAAAATATTAGTGACGAATATTAAAAGAAGCCTATCATGCTAAAAATCTCAAAAACTGTCAGTATTTTCGGAAAAAACATGTACCTATATAAAGTAATAATTTTTCATGTAAATACCGAAAACGACAAAAAAAAGTTGAAAAAACAAGTTTCGCCCTGCCAGAAAAAACTGAACACCCTGTGTTAACGCCAAATTTTTCATTTTGTCGAAGTCGAGTAAAGGCAACAATATAAAAAAAGTACCTACATTCCTGTTTCCTGAATGGGGATGTGGAACATTGTTGGAACTGTAGAAGCCAGAGTTTCCACCATCTATTTCGGTGTTGCGTCCGTGATAATTTCTCTACTTCATTGAGTGATTTTTTCCCAAAAACGATTCATATTTCATACAAAACTTGTGAAAACCGAGACGAAAATAGCAACTCATTGCCATCAACACGTTAAAAAAGTTCCGCCTGTAAAAATTCGCATGGATACAAAAATACATTATTCTGTTGGATAAAAAAGCTGAAAAACACACTGTACATTGCAGACATGTGGTGTACAATACCAGAACTTTTTCTTCTTCTCTTCATGAACTAATTATTGGCACATTGAATCTGTGTAGCAAGAATCGCTATTAATCATTTTCATATTGATATTAATTATGATTAGCTTTTTGATTCACATTCCATCGATAAACATCCAAATTAAAACCCTCTGGTTCTAAAGTCATCAATAAGAGGGCAAATATCAACGCATAACTCGATATCAATAACCCGATAACTGACATGTTTTATTCATACATGTACATCGATTCATCATCTGGCATCATAAAGATGTCTAGACCACAAATGGCTCGTTCTTCCATTACCAATTGTGTTTTCGGCTATCATGATGAAAGAGAGTCTGGAAACAACTCAATGAGACAGCTTCTTTTGGCATGCTGTAACAAATGAGATATAAAAAAAAATTCCAACAGGCGCAATTCATCCATATTTTTGTATTACTTGGGAAGAGTAAAATAGTGTGGATTCATCGTTGATAATTTTGAGATTATACAATGAAAGGTGATTGATACAGTTTTATTGTACCTTGACTAAGTTTTCTGTCAATGAAAATGACTGCTACTTCCTTAAATTTTTTTCTGGTTTTTCTAATTTGGTGTTACTGAGTGGGTGGAAAGGCTGAAGTAGTCTGTCATTCTTGATAAAAAGCTGAGGTTGAGGAGTCATTTGGCATATCTAAAAGTTTTTTGCCCATATCTCCGCAGCCGTTTGACATACCCATCAAACCTGGTATTACTGGATTCGTAATGACGATGTCTAACCAAATATGGAAAAATATACTGGATGTCCCATTCAAAAATATCACAAATTCAGATAACCCTATATATTTTGGGTGTGATTCAAAAATTGGCCGATCGGAAAAGAAAATCGAGTTGTGCGAGGATATTTCCGAAATACCTTCATATTCAGAAATAATGAATTTATTCCATATAATTTAGCGGCGCACTGTATAACCCACACTGAAGATCATTCTTATATTTTCAATTATAAAAACTTTTATCGAGTACGACGAGTTTTCCAAAAAAAATCACACCATAGCTAATATATGATTGAATGAGAGCGAAGTAGCCAGACAGAAGAGTATTGCAATTAACAAACAATAGCAGTTTTCTAAGAAGGAACAGATATTTTCGATTTGTTTCCTAGCGTGAACTGGTTATCATGATCACCTTCCGTTAATCTATTGACTGTTGAAAAAAGTTTAAATTTTGTCGTCATCCAACTTTAACGACTTGCTGTTAAACTATCTTCCGGCAAGGTATTCAGCTGATTTATTCGAAGCTAATAGCGATTCATGACTAATATTTGTTGTTGTTAAAAATTGTTAAGACCAGCTGTCGTTCCCTTACGAACGGCATCCCTCAAAAGTCGAAACTTTTTTATCGAGCAATTCCTAGCACTTTCTCGGGTCATCAGAATAAAAATCTGTAGTCACTAGGATTTGAACCTACACGACCAGCAGCATTAATGGCTTGAACACGACAGTCTTATCTTCTAAGCTACCTGAACAGAACTTATAAGAGAGGTATCATCAGCAAAATTACTTAATTCCTAGATGAGACAACATAAACAAAACATCATAGTTATAAATTATGAATCATGGTGGCCCCAGAACCGAGCCCTAAGATACACCTAATTCATTGATCTGGTGCAGAAATACATTGTCTCCTATTCTGGAAATATGACTCGATCATTTAATGAGGATAATAATAATAGTAGATTTTTTTGATTGGAATAGCAGTAACAGATTAAATTAAAGTACATAATTTATAGAAAATATATATATATGTATATAGAATATCCTATCATATGGCAGGATTCAATGTATGACCATGACCATTCCTTGCTCTTCCATCCAACCATGAAAAGTGTATACTTATATGATTACAAAAATACATATATACAAAAAATACAAACTAAGTATGTTAATACATAAAATCATTGATAGTATATATCATTTAAGGGGTTGGGTATAGAATAAAGGCAATACACTAATAATAACAATAATGGCGAAAATCCAAGATGAATGATTGATAAAAAAATTGGTAAATTGGTAAATCTAACATTCAAATCCAGAAATATTTGGAATTTTGTTCAATAACAAGTAAGTTTACACTATTTAAAAAAAAATAAAAGTAGAGAAGTTCTTCAGTTAGTTGGGAAGCTGGTTGTATAGCCAAGTTATGAAAAATTAAAAGGAACCACGGTAATGAGATGTATAATGCCGAGGAGGTGTCAGCAGGTTCCTAAATCGCAGATTCAGGTTATGAATATCTGTCCGGAAGTTGATTTTATTGCTACATTTCAATGCTACTCATCCTACTCCATATCATGAGAGCTCATTTACCAGAATATTCTGAGAGACACCGTCGGAAGCTTCACTCAGCTCATTTGTATAGTTTGCGCCTGTAAATTTGATCTGTCCAAAACCCTAAATTATATTACACAACCCTGGCTACTGTCTGAATGTTGTTGGCGAAATCCATATTGACTACTACTCAATGGTTTCACAAAATTTAATATATATATATAATATTGGTTACAATGTATATCAGCAAGTAGTACGCGGGGTTTTCTCTACCACCCTTCTTAAAAATAGGTATAACTTTGGCGAGTTCTATCAGGAAAAAGTATACCGTCCAGAACGACGAGAATTTTCTTTGATTAGTTTTCTGTTAGGTAGCTGGGTATTCTTTGATTGATGAATGGCACTTGCCATATTTTTAGGCAAAAACTGTTTGAAGAGTATGATCCTGAAAAGAATCGTGAAAAGTGATCCGTCGTATGGTGACCGAAATATGTCAGACATGCGAAACGTGGATCAGATTTTTATTTGATATGGTGTTATATTAGATTAAGAGTATTTAGTTATTCTAGTTTTTTTTTCACCAATCTATTTATGATTGATGTTTCATATCCATTGTTAACGATATTTGAAATCAGATGCACGTTGAGGTAGTTATATCAATCTGTGAACTGCTGCTTGTTTATGTGATTGTGGATGCATATATTGTTTATGTATTATTGTAGTTTGATTTAGAAAGTTTATTGAATATTGTCATCATCTTATATTTCTGATGGGAATTCTATGTTAGAATTAAGGCTGTTCAAATAAAAATTGTTCAGATGACCTTACCTTATTTTCAATTCATCTACGTATCATTTGAAGTATTAAAATTTAGAGTTGTGGATTTCATTTTCTCAGTAGTTCATAGAGATTTTAGCAAGCAAAGGAGACAATGGTGAACCCATGGCAATGCCAGTTTTCAGTAAATCAAATTCATTAATGAATTCGATGTATTTTTCATCTATGCAGAAGTTTGTTAAATTTAGGATTTCCTCTATGATAGTTGGGAGATTGCTTTTTCGAATTTCTTACGTTCTTACGTTCTTGCGTGTAAGGTTCTCATGAACTAGGCTTTATTTCCTTTTATTCATACCAAAATGTTAGAACTCTTCCAAGAAATCTGCAGATGGCAAAAAGCTGAAATAATTAATTTATTCGAAGAATATATCACTCGTAGGAAATCTATATTTCACATATTATTTATCTCTCAACAGGCATGTGTTTTTCAATAGGAAAATTAGATCTGCAAGTAAACTTAGCCTCAAATAAAAAATATATTCAACGATTAACTTCAACAACAAAAATTGAACAAATATGCAGACTACCCAAACATAACAAAATATAATATTTTCAAAAATAACAAAATGTTTAAAGAACACGTGAACTCTTTGCCAGAATACTTGAGAAAAATACAGGAACCTACAAAAAAAAAGATAGGAATCGAAAAATGCTGGTTAAGCAATAATTTAAATCTGAACTTACAGTTTTTGCACAACAGCTTGGTTTGGGATTATCTTAGTAAGCTTTTCTTTGAATGTCCTTACTATTTTATCAAACATGCAATCTGATAACGTTGTAAAACTTTTTGGGCTGCACATAAAAACAAAAATCCATGATCATGTTTAAAAAAAACATATCGCTACCTACCTCATATACATTTAGTGAACGCTAGGCTTCGGGCGGTGTCTCAGCTTCTGCCTTCACATGGAGATTTTGTTGAATCGTTTGTTGCAGACATTAGTTATTGTCTGCAGAGACCTACCCTATACTGATGAGGGCAATAACCCAGAAATCGATCTATAGGTGGTCCAAATGTTTCAATCAGCATTTCCATGCAACTAGCAATTGCGGAGACATCCTTGTAGGGCTCTGCACGGAAATTCATTAGATGTAATTCAACGTTCGTCGTGATATTAGCCAGGAAAGTAGTTGTTTTCTGATGGATTTTCGACCCAATTATTCCTATTGTATAGGATTATGGCAATAAGCGTGGTTCTGGTATTGCAGGGCATCTTGTTTCTCTCTTGACAAGCTTATTGTGAACAATGCAATGCAGATTTCTTTAATTCATATTACGTTTGACTATCTCTTCAACTCTAGAATTATTCTTTTGTCCCGCTTAGGAACAAAATGATGCTAGTGAGTTGGTCATGGTCAAGGATAATATCAAGAAATCAGTCGCATTATTTCTTTCTGTGCCTGAATATATTTATGATCCGTTTGAGTACTTTTCTGAATACTGTCAATATGGCTATAGTTCAGATGGTAAAAAACAAAGTCCTACATTATTCAATATAATTATTTCAATACCTATCCTATTCTATGGAAATGGCATAAAGTAAAAATACAGTTATACAATTGAAATCTCATCTCATTATTATAGTGACTCGCCTTAATTTGTCTGTCACATCAGATAATGAAACAATGAAATCCAAATTGGTTGATCATCTTGCCCTTTTGCAAGTTGAATGTGGGTTCAAGCCATGCACTAAAGAAAATATCAAGATGACTACCACTACTCCATAATAATAATAATCTCTATTGCTTTTGAAGAAAAATACATTCTTATAGCAAGAAATTTGGGATGATAAATGCCAATCTTATAAAATAGTATATGAACAATAAGATCGTGTAGAAAAATATAAATAAATAACGGTCCACTAGGAAAATTCAGTTCGAGCGAACGTAGCAGTTATAACGATGGCGTTCAAAAAATTATGTTCAAACGAACGAGGCTTGCATACGAGAAAGAAAAAAAAAGAAAATAAAAAACAGTTTATATGTCATACAGATCTTTGGCTTTTACCCGTTGAGACCGAAAGATCGTAACATCAGGATATTAATACTACTATTTTACGTATATTGTATTTCACTAACTCTTAACTCATAATAAAATACAACTACATAACTACCTCATGAACATAGCTAAAAAAAATCGATCGAGTCATCATAGCTAACGTGTCATTCACAGATCAGACTGAGATATCTGCCACTTGTCATTTTCATGGAACAATTCATAAACTTTCACGTAGTAGTAAAATTTTCAATCACATTCATTTATGTCTATGATAAGAACAAGCAACAGCCGAAGGATGTGAATTGGACGTGACAATTAATTGAATCGCCGATACGTTCTAAGGATGTCTTAGGAGTCGTTAAGGATGAAATGAAGTTGCGATTATTTTTGAGGCTCTATACAGTGTCGGCACAAATTATAACATCATAATATTACCTGTTTGCAACTTATAAACTACGTATTCTCAGCTACGTCGCCATGAGTTCAAGAATATAATTTTACTTGCTCAGTGGGTTTCCTTCAGTGTAGCTTTAACATCCAAACTCTGGCCATTCCAACAATAACTACCAAGAAGTGTCCAATGTCGATGTGGTTATCATATTTCACATGTAGAGAAGCCAAACAATCTTCACAAGCACTATTAACTTTCATTTTCTCAAGGCACGTATTGTACTAATTTAGCATTTTCCTAAAGATATCTACTCATTAAATATCTTTTCGCTCGTACCATGTTACAAATAACTCAACGAAATAGTTCATAAAATTGTTTCAGAATACCATAATTATCGTGAATTTCATAATCCTCATGAACGCGGGAGAATATTAATGTGAACCACACCCAAATTTGCCTATCGGACACCTCACTCAGACATGCTTGACAAATTGCTTGGGATATAGATCATCCAGCAATCATCAATCTCCAGCTTATTGCCGTATTCTATTATAATTCCGGTCAGCCAATGCATGGACAGAGTAAGAGGATATTTAACCACTCGAAATCGGATTGCAGATAGGTGTCCTTTTATTTGAAAGGGAAATCATGTTTTGAAATTAATTGGAATTTGACGAATATTTTCGATTTTCACTAACGTTAGCTATGACATTTTGAATAGGTCATGAGAAAGTTGAACACTTGACGATTTCTAACATATTTATACGGGTGAAATTGAACTTCCACCAACTAATTTTTGAATAGGATAATTAATTGAAGATGAGAATACTGCATATTTTGAAAATATTGAAAATACAAATAACAAGTTTGTAAAAAAAAAATTGGTTCTGCTGATATAAATGCACAGATGTATAGACACACTCACACATAGTGTGTTGTTGGAGATTATTACATTGAGTGTATATAGGATATTTTGTCAAATTTTCAGAGATAACTCAATTTAATTTTAATTTCAGCCTTTAGGAAACTCTTGCGACGCTGTAGAAAGTTCTACCACTTCGACGCCTTGCTGACTTGTAGTGTCACTGAGTTGTGCGGTCTGACCGCTACCTTTCGGATTTGCATATTCAAATTAAGCTCATTACCAATTTTCACTCATTAGAAAACTCTTGTAGTGCATGTGCTAATTAAAAATAGTTCAAAGCGTGCCGCGGCCGAACGCAGCGCTACCTAACTTTGCGAGTGGGTGCTGACTCATGTACAACCTCAATACTATGGTATGTATAAAAATGAGCCTTTAGAAAACTCCTGCAGAATTTGCCCGCCAGCTCTCCGACTAATATTAGACAAACCTCTAGGAAACAAACGATTCATCTGTTATTATTGTAGTTCTCATCGATACAATTTATATGCATGAACCAATGATAGCAAGACTTCATATAGCGGGCACTACACAGCTCACATTAGGCACCTCTTCGCAGACATTTGGAAAGAGTTCAATGCGCTTGGGTCTATTGACATAACTTCAAAAGATTCATTATCAATATGCATCTAACATTGCACCAGCTTCAACAAGCAAAAAAGTGCTGATTCCTGACAAAAAAAAAAGAAATAACAATAACTTCGTGTCCATATTGGCATTATTCCTATTGTATAAGATTATTGGGTTATATTCCCTTTTTAATGGGTTTTTCACCTGAACTTTATATAAACAATGCGGAGGGCTAATTCTTATTGCGGAGGCAAAGGTCGTGGTACGATTGTTGGTGAGTGAACCCAGAGATATTCCTAGAAATTGAATTTATGGCATCAAGAATGAAATAGCTAAATGAAAGTTGTCATTTGGACGCCATCTACAGAAATTCTAATAAAGTATTTAATTCTCAAAGCCAGTCTATGTAAAAAGTCTTTATTACACTGAAAGACATACAAATAAAACAATTGCTTAAAAAAAGTAGTACTCAATCAAATAAATGTTGAGCCAAGTTCAGGGCTCGAAGATCTTGAAAAATCTATAAATACTGATTATAATGAAGTTATGTAAAAAAATAGTATTTAATAAATTATACGTTTGTTAAACCAAGTTAAGTGCTTGATAAGATCTTAAGTCTATCAATAACGATCATAATCAGGCTGTGTGAAGAAATTTGGTTATTTGGGCTATATTGTGCCTTATTCAAATGGTCATACCAACTTTTATGTTTCGGAATATTGGAATAAATACATTTAAACCCCACTTACTTTTCCTGACCAATAAGTTATAGTGTTCTTGTTTAGAAACAACCAAACTCTTTTCCTCCGAATATATATTTCAAGCTCCTCGAGTTCCTTGGTTCTTATGAACAGTGACAAAAGCTCTAGAATACTCCTTAATCCACCACCTGGTTCTGGACACCTGATCGAGTGTGTAATTCAGCCAGTTATTATAGGTAGCTATAGTTGTTCTGTATTCTGCTATTTTGGCCACCAACATCATCGCTCATTTAATGGCGAGAAATAAGCTTTTTAGTAAGCTCTTAAATAAGCTTTTAAATTATAAATACTTATAATTAAAATAAGTTTATATTTTCAATTTGAATTTAAAATTTTAAATCTGGTAGAACTACACACATAAAAAAGGAGAACTTGTTGTAAAATATGTCCTATGACGCCTTTTGAAAAATCATGAAAATTCATTGGAAATAAAATATTTTTTAAAGCATTATAAATGACAAAAATATGTATTGCAATGAATTCCACTTTGAATTTTAAGTAGATAGTTACCTCTTTATAACTATTATTAGTAGACACTGATTGGATGATTTCCAAAATAAAAATTTAAATCATCAGCGAGTTCTTCAAGTGAGACCAGACGCAGACGAAATGGAGGATAAAGGGAAATTCAAAATTTAATCCCTTCCTCACATCAATGTCAACAAACAGTGTTATCAATTATCACACTATCAAAGAACAGCTTATTAACTGCTGTTCCATATTTAGATAGAATGAAACCAACATCTTGGCTACGCATGAAAGCTTCAATTATACTATCTCTCTCTGAGTAATGGTTATAAATCACATCTATGGTTTGGACGGAATTCTCACATTTTGTCGGAACTAGCTAATTGCTCTAATTTTCAAACCAAATAAAAACAGAAGCAGAAGAACTATCTATAGAATGTTGAGAAGAATTCAATTCAAATGCTTCAAACGTCAAACGTGACTTGGGCAGTTGAGTATGTAGCGGCTTTACCAACAATAAGACTCAAATAATTTTTATTTCCAAAGAAAATAATCTTACTCCACATCTCTACATATTCTTATATTCTTAATTCTTTTTCCTTCTAAAGGGCCTTTGTCCGACTATAAATGTTTATAGAGGGAAATATTAAAAGCCTTCACCATAGTTGCAGAACTAGGGAATTCCATATTTAAATTTCTGGTAATAGGATTATCCTGGGTTTTACGACTGAGCTTTTATGGTGTATAGGAACATCAAATTTCAAATAGGATTATAATTCCGTAAGCTGGGGAATTTGGACATTTGGGATTTTCCCGTGACGTAGACGGGGGTTTGCCTCCTACCTATACGGAGATTTGAAGAAGATTGTGGGAAGATGAAGGAGGTTAGTTTTTACTTTTCGGTTCGCGAGGTTCTCCGTTTTTCAGTCTCCTGACTCGCTGTTCTCGAGTCGAGATTTTTCTCCAAGTTTATCAAGCTGTACGTTTAACTGTTACGTATTATTGTTAGTGTTGTTAATAAATTGTTATTGTTATTTGTTAACTGCTGTGTCCGTTATTTGATCACAACAAACTCACCCGTTACACCGTCCCGACAGTGGTGACCCCGACGTGATGTAGTTTTTGTGTGACAGTGACGCGAGTGAGTTATACATTGCGGTTTGGGACCTAGATAAACGCACCGGAGAATCAGCACAGATATTACCGCCACAATGACCCCCCCTATCGACAAACCCGCAGTTTTCACGCACCCCAAACTTCCGGTATTCTCATCAGAGGACCCGGAGCTTTGGTTCCAACAGGTAGATTGGGCACTCAAGAACGCTGGTGTCAGAACAAGCACCGACAAATTTTGGTACGTTGGGACGTCGCTCGAGCCGCAATATGCTAAGGAGGTGCGTGACCTGTGGTTGAACCCACCAGAGGAAGCGGAGGACCCGTTCAAAAAACTAAAAGATGAGCTTCTCCGACGACTTGGCAAATCACAGGCCAAGCGCACGCGGCAATTGTTGGAACGTGAGGACATCGGTGACAGGACTCCGTCGCAATTCTTGCGTCACCTCCAGCAACTTGCCGGTGTAACGGCGGCACAAGACATCGTCAAAGCACTCTGGACGGACCGGCTCAACCCGATCGTGCGTGCCAGCCTCGCAGCCCAGCCAGATACCACGGATCTCGACGACCTGGCGCGGATCGCTGACAACATTATGGACTCAATTGGCTCGCTGGCGCCGCGGATCCAGGTCTCCGCGGTATCAACTACTCTAGAGTCGAAGCTGCTGGAACAGCTTACTAAACTTCAACAACAGTTGTCGGAAGTGCAGAGCGACCATCGACGGGAGATCGCCGCCTTGCGTGCAGAGCTCCAGGAGTCGCGCCGCCGCCAACCCAACGCCCGCGACCGATCCTCGTCAAACAGCCGCGGTCGTTCACCGTCGCATCGCGGCCGATCCAACTCGCGCGAACCGGCACAGTACGATGGTATGTGCTGGTACCATTTCAAGTTCGGGGATAGTGCGCGAAAATGTAGGACCCCGTGCAGTTTGAACGCCTCGTTCGTCGCGCGAGCGGGAAACGCGCAGGGCAGTCACTAGCGGCGGCGAGTGACGGTTGCCCCACCCCGCGACGTTTATTCTTGACAGACCGGAACAGTGCGGTAGACTTTTTGATCGACACCGGTGCCGATTTGTGTGTGTTTCCGCGGAAATTAGTGTGTGGCCGACGGGTGAAAACTGGGTACGAGCTTTCCGCAGCTAACGGCACCACAATCGCCACCTACGGTTTGATGCCGCTCACGCTTAACCTGGGTCTCCGTCGCGATTTCACGTGGAACTTTGTGATCGCGGATGTGTCAAAGGCGATCATCGGTGTGGACTTCCTATCCTATTTCGACCTCCTCGTCGACATGCGCAATGAACGCTTACTAGACCGCGCTACGAATGTGAGTGTCACGGGACAGGAATCAAGGTGCGCGACGGTCGCGGGAATCAAGACAATCACTGGTGACTCGCGATATCACACCCTGCTCCAGCAGTTTCCGGCAATCACTCGTCCCGACGGTGCATACAACATGGACAACAGGAAACACAAGCCGGTGCATCACATACACACTACGCCAGGACAACCCGTTGCTTCGAAACCACGCCGCCTACCCTTGGACAAACTCAACGCTGCCAAGAGAGAATTTGAGTCCATGCTGCGACTGGGCATCTGCCGCCCTTCAGAGAGCAGCTGGGCCTCCCCTCTACACCTGGTGCCGAAGAAGGATGACGAATGGCGACCTTGTGGCGACTATCGTGCACTCAACGCCCGCACGATACCCGATCGCTACCCAGTCCGCCATATCCAGGACTTCGCCCAGACCCTACGCGGCAAGAAGATTTTCTCCACGATCGACCTGGTACGCGCATACCATCAGATTCCTGTGGCACCGGAAGACGTCCCGAAGACCGCAATTACCACGCCGTTTGGTTTATTCGAGTTCCCTGCGATGAGTTTTGGTCTTCGCAATGCAGCACAGACCTTCCAGCGGTTCATCGACGAGAAGCTACGCGGACTGGACTTCGTATACGCCTACATCGACGACCTCCTTATTGCCTCTGAAGACGAGGACCAACACGCAGAGCATCTCCGGCTGCTGTACGAACGCCTTCGGGACTCTGGTATTGTCATCAATACGGCCAAATGTGTTTTCGGCGAGCCTGAAGTCAAGTTCCTCGGCTATATGGTGTCTGAAAGGGGCACGCAGCCGCTCCCGGAGAAGGTCTCCGCGATCCAGGAGTACCCAAGGCCCCAGACAGCAAAAGAGCTCCGACAGTTCCTAGGTATGCTTAACTTTTATCGACGATTCATACACAGGACTGCTCAGACTCAAGCGCCTCTCAACGACCTCCTCAAGGGCAACATCAAAGGAAAGAAGCCAGTTACGTGGAACGATGCCGCTGAAACCGCCTTCATCGCTTGCAAGGACACCCTCGTCAAAGCGACACTCCTTGCGCACCCGAAACTCGGCGCCAAGCTCTCCTTAGTCTGTGACGCGTCAGATCACACCGTTGGAGCCGTCCTGCAGCAGCTGGTGAACGACGAATGGGAACCTCTTGGGTTCTTCTCAAAGAAGCTGAGCGGTGCCGAAACAAAGTACAGCGCGTACGACCGAGAACTCCTAGCAATCTACAAGGCTGTGAAGTACTTCCGACACATGGTGGAAGGGCGTCATTTCACCATCCTGACCGATCACAAGCCGCTCACCTTCGCTTTCCGCCAGAAGTCCGACCAGTGCTCTCCACGTCAGTTTCGTCATCTGGACTTTATCGGGCAGTTTACCACCGATATCCAGCACATCTCTGGCGAGGATAACGTTGTAGCAGACGCTCTCTCCCGAATCGATGCCATCGCTGCGCCACTCGATTTCGAAGCACTATCAGCAGCTCAGCAACAGGACCAAGAGTTGCAGGAACATCGCCAGAGGGATAACTCGGGCCTGACCCTGCGCCAAGTGACCATCCCAGGATCCAACGCTGCTATCTTCTGCGACGTCTCCACTCAGACGGCACGGCCCTTCCTAACAGCCGCCTTCCGCAAACCAGCTTTCGACGCGATCCACGGCCTATCGCACCCAGGCGTCAAGGCGACGACGAAGCTGGTGAAACAACGCTACGTCTGGCCTTCCATCAATGCTGACTGCCGTTCCTGGGCCCGCGCCTGCATTCCCTGCCAGCAGGCCAAGGTCACACGACATGTCTCTACCCCGATTGGCAATTTTACAGCACCATCCAGACGATTCGAGCATGTCCACATCGACCTCATCATCATGCCATACTCCGAGGGATACAGGTATTGCCTCACCTGCGTCGATCGCTTCTCACGATGGCCAGAAGCAATACCCCTCCCGAACCAGGAAGCAGAGACCGTAGCCAGGGCATTCTACAGCAACTGGGTCGCGCGCTACGGCGTCCCTCTCCGCCTGACTACGGACCAAGGTAGACAATTCGAATCGCATTTGTTCCGTTGTTTAAACCGGCTGATGGGCACCGACCACCTCAGGACCACGGCCTACCACCCTGCAGCCAACGGTATGGTCGAACGCCTCCACCGTCAGTTGAAGGCTTCTGTGAAGTGCCTGCAATCCGATCGGTGGACCCATACACTCCCAACAGCTCTCCTGGGGATCCGTGCGGCCTGGAAGGAAGATCTGCAAGCCACCGCTGCTGAGATGATCTACGGCGAACCACTCCGTCTCCCAGGCGAATTTCTGGCATCTACCTCCACCAGACACATCGATGACTCCGCCGACTTTGTTCGTGAGCTGCGCCAGCATTTCCAGACACTCCGTCCAGTCAATGGCACCAGGCACGGCGGACGGAAAATCTTTGTCTTCAAAGATCTGGCTACCACCACCCACGTCTTCGTCAGACACGACGCAACCAGAGGACCGCTGCAGTCACCATACGATGGTCCCTACGAGGTTATTTCTCGAGCCGAGAAACACTTCACACTCGCGATGCGCGGCAGAAATGTTCCAGTCTCCATCGATCGCCTTAAACCGGCCTACATCGTCGCCGAGAACATCGCCGCACCAGAGGGCACCACGGACGACGACGACGATTTCGTTCCTGTTGCTCCGGGAGAGAATCAAACTCCGGTGCAAGAGGATGCAATTCCACCACCTGCCCCACCAGCTCCAACAACGCCACCTGCCTATAAGACGCGCTCAGGTCGTCGCGTCCGATTCACTGAACCCTATCAAGCAGGCTTCAATTAAATGATTTCGCAATATTCATTCATTTTTTTTTAGTCTTATATCGTTCATCACTGGCAAGGGGGTACTGTAGCGGCTTTACCAACAATAAGACTCAAATAATTTTTATTTCCAAAGAAAATAATCTTACTCCACATCTCTACATATTCTTATATTCTTAATTCTTTTTCCTTCTAAAGGGCCTTTGTCCGACTATAAATGTTTATAGAGGGAAATATTAAAAGCCTTCACCATAGTTGCAGAACTAGGGAATTCCATATTTAAATTTCTGGTAATAGGATTATCCTGGGTTTTACGACTGAGCTTTTATGGTGTCTAGGAACATCAAATTTCAAATAGGATTATAATTCCGTAAGCTGGGGAATTTGGACATTTGGGATTTTCCCGTGACGTAGACGGGGGTTTGCCTCCTACCTATACGGAGATTTGAAGAAGATTGTGGGAAGATGAAGGAGGTTAGTTTTTACTTTTCGGTTCGCGAGGTTCTCCGTTTTTCAGTCTCCTGACTCGCTGTTCTCGAGTCGAGATTTTTCTCCAAGTTTATCAAGCTGTACGTTTAACTGTTACGTATTATTGTTAGTGTTGTTAATAAATTGTTATTGTTATTTGTTAACTGCTGTGTCCGTTATTTGATCACAACAAACTCACCCGTTACACCGTCCCGACAAGTATAACCAAAGTTGTTTTAAAATAAACAAACATCTTCTACTGATTTCATTAAATAATTCATTATTCCGCCTTATAAAATAAGAATTAATCAACAGAAACATTGTATGTCATATTCAGGAAGTCAGTTGGTGTTTTTTTCATATTGCCATGCTATACAGTTTGTAGAAATACAACCGTTATAAGCAGTCCTGATAGAGCAGGACATCTTGTCCTTTCATGATAAGCTCATTGTGAACAATTGCAGATTCCTTCACACTCAATGAATAAGTTGATCCAAAATTCAATCAACCAACTTTGCTTCCTTATTAACGCATACCCTATAAAAATATGAATATATAAAATTTTAATAAAATATACTAGGTTTGTCGACATTTCACCTTTTTTTAATTATTTTTTGAATATTCCCTTTCCACACTTATATTATCAATAACTATTTTGACTCGAAACTTTAATCAATAAAAAACAGGCGAAATATTCACCTTGTATAAATCTTTTAAATTTTGAGATCATATTCATAATGTGCGTTAATTAGGAAGCGACGTTGGTTGTTTACAAACCAATATGGTTTCTTTGTGTTAATTCAAATATCATACCTAAATGAAACAATATATAGTAATTTTTGACTAAAATAATGAATGCCGAATTGATGATGAATGTTCTATACATCCAGTATAGAAGATGGGTTGATTGGCGATGAATAGTCTTTTTCCAGAAAAATCCGAACCAGAATTAATAATACGGAGCTGATTAATTGCTTTCATTCTACAGACGTGCGGAATATCTTTTATCACAAAAATCCCGAGAATAATTATTATACGAAGCTGATTGCTTTGATTAATAATTGATTTGTCCCATTCCATTACTTTTCGCTCTACTAATTTAATTTTCGTACGGGTAATTTACTTTTTACATTTTTGTTTGAAAGGGACGTGTTTCACATTGAAATGACAATTAAAAAATGGTCAGTTTTAGTTTTCAATGACAAGTAACTATCTATTTGAAATGTTTACTCTCGAAAGTGGACATATCTGTCTAGTCGTTCGTGATTTGTTGTGTACTCTATTAACATAACTTCAAAAGACCTGAGATTTTTTATATTGCACTGGTTTCACTTTGAATATAGGTTTCATAGAGGGTAGGTACGTTAAGAGTACTTAGAACTTTCAAACGATTCATTTATGTTAGTGTCTAAGAACATCAATTTTTCATTAATTTTATTCAACCCCCTTTCGACCATTTTCTGCCTCGTATCCTGAACATTATGCAAAATCTTTGTTATTATATCACTACAACTGTCTAGGCACACCGTACAATATTGACATAAATATTAATCTAACACTGCACCAGTTTCAACAAGCAACAAAGTGCTGAATCCCGGCAAAACGCGCTAACTAAAGCTCAATTTGTTTCCCTTGTCTAATGAAATAACAATGACTCCATGTCCATGTTGGCGCGGTATAACCGTATTCAGCTATCTCTATAGATAGAATGCACACGATAATGGCATATTGGAGTCTTGCACCACGTATGATGAAATTTCTGATATCCTTTATGGTGGAATTAAATAGCTTCAGAGGTATTTTAGTTGTGAAACAGTATGTTAGGAACAGTGGATGGTATCTGATTATGATCTCAAATACTGTGGAAGGAATGCGATGTATCTAGTTATTTGAGAATTTGTTCTGTTCAGTGACTCGTGTGTACCTGGTCACCAAAAAATGTGCTAACAGCCTTCAATTTTGCTTTTAATGAAAAACATTTTTGAAAAGGGAATAAATATCTGGAAAATTATTCAATTCTTCTTCAAAAAGAATAGAGTGACTCAATATTAAAATACTTATTTTCCAAGAGTTGTTGTTTTAAATTTTCGTCTATCAGCCATAACATCAGATGATGAGATTATTGTATTTTTGTTTTTTCGAATACTTGATTTTTTTTATTGCTTTTTAGAGTGTTCCAACCATTAAGACGATGGACGTCCGAAGAAATCAACTTCATAGAAACTATTTTATTTATCAAATATTGATATTTTGAAACCTGTGATAGATGCCGAAGGGAATACTTTGTGGAAATAGATACGGCAGTTTCAGTGAATATGAAATTTTATTGTTTGATATTTGTACAGTATGATGCAATACGTGAAATGGTGTCCCTGAATTTGCTTACTTCTGTGGGAACTGAGGAACGTTATATGAATGTCTTAGCATCCTCATATTTCGGTTCTTGCATTGGCGGTGGATACCAATTTTCAAACAAAGTAGAATGTGAACAAGTGGTTCACAGAACACACGTCTCATCGGTCCTCATTTATTTCTCAGACACTTTGACGGACCACCGATATCTAAATTTCTTGATCTACTGGAAGATATTCCAAGAGAAGAACAATAATGAATGTGGTGGCAACAAGATGGTGCTCCCGCACATAACTATAATATAGTTACTATATTCCTCAATAATACATTTCAAGACTGTTGGATGGGAAATGCCACTGGACTTTTTTATATGGGAATATTTAAAACAAGATTTCTTCGAAACTCTACCAATAAATATTGAAGATCCAACCCAGAAAATATTAAGGGCTTGCAATACCGTTACTCCAGAAATGATACGAGCTTCCTGTACTTGCGCGCTGATTCGGCAACTTGAAGCTGTAGTGTAATACATTATCCAGAATGCAAAATGCAGAATGAAAATTTCGATTGTTATATTGTTGTAATTTAGGTTTAATCACAACTTGCTAAATAGAATTTGACCCTTATTCAGTAAAACTCTTTATAGAAAAGTACCAATAAATGGTGAAATAGGACCCGAAGAAAACAATGCCTTGACCGGGTTGAAAATTATAATCATAATATACATTTACGGGGTGTTCGGACTTTTACGACCATATAATTATTCAATGATTTGAATAGAAATGAATAATATAAATGTATCCATGCGATTGTTAATGAAACCATTGAAATACGAGTATATTACCTCTTCTAATTCAAATTGCCGGCCACATTACGATCAAAGCAATGTAAATCACATGAAACTCGATAGAAGTGGTGTGTAATATAATTGTGGGAGGACCAGTGTACTTTGCATCGTTGCGGTTTGTGACAGGAGATTCCATCGATTTTCCAGTGATGCTCCACTATAACTTGTGGAGATTACATCTATTAGACAAATGGTATTCCTTTCTCAAATTCAGTGGATGCAGGCACAAATGGTCTCGGCCCAAACTAACAAGTATTTGTAAAAAGTTATTAGCAGAAGTCCAACACAGGGTTTCTCAAATGACAGGCTCTCCTGTGACGCATTTCGAATGGAAATACGATAATAATGGACTTTTTTTTACGACCACAAAAAAATATGCCCATTTCATGTGCTTTATCGATCAAGGATGTGAGCCGATTGTATACACTTTTTCATTTCTACATCGCGAGCTGAACTGTAATGATCATTTCAGTACAGAATATGTCACTTCTCACGACTTTCATGAACTACTAGACTGTTATATAGGTATCAACGAATTTTAAGATCATAAGTTATATGAAATCGAATCAAGTTTGTTAACGTCTGTCTAATGATTTGACATTTTACATTAGTTTTTACAAAATTCGTTTGAGAATAATAATAATAATCGGAAATAAGTAGTGATAGTGAAGATGTTTTGACATTTGTTTTGACCACTAATTTCAATATCAAGATTGATGACAATCGAATTTTATATGTTCATATAGTTGACAGAAAGTTCTGTAGCAGTTAATTTATTATCTGCTTTCGTATAAGCGAGAAATGATTCAGGTGACGGACAGTTGGAGGCGAGGGTTCAAATCCAAATAACCACTTTTCTTTTCTTTTATGAAATCAATTAGTGTTCGATTTCAATTAAAATTTTCAATATTTGTATTTTCAATTCCTCCTTTAGGTTGTATGGATTATGGGAATCATAACGACAGGAAACTTTATGATAAAAAGCGTTATTAAAAGTATTACAAATTTGTTTGTGATTCAGATTGTCGTAGGAAAAGTATAGTGTTCATGGCATGATCCATTTCCCACTAGTAGGTATATGAACTATTGTAGTACTCGCTGCGCTTGTACTAGAAAATTTCATATACACTCGGGGGAAATGTATATCGTCTCATGTCCAATTTGTCTACAGTTCTGAAGATACCGATTTCAAATTTATTGTGTCGTTATATACAGTACTTGAATACGCATATTTTGACGCTACTAATGAAAATTCACCAGTTCCGGTTTAACCAGAAGTGAATCCAAACTTTTTTTTTATGACACCTTTAAGATTTTCTTTAATTATCCAAACGTGATTTGTAATAACACTGTTGATACAGTTGATTGTTCAATCGAACGAAGTTGGTCATAAAATTCAAACTTAATCATCGCAACTGACAAACGACATCAAAAGTTACCAGAGGAAGCTTCAAAGTGAAACACACTTACAAACTGAGGTTCTCATGTGATTGCAGTTCCCATATATTCCAAAAATTATCAAAAATTACCTAAAAACGGAATAGTACCCAAAAAGAAATGCCCACAACCGCCATTCCTCAACATGTTTTATTCACTTCGTGATGATGATGATAATAATAATAATAATAATAATAATAATAATAATACTCCATCATAAACACTCGTAGAGTGTACCCAAAGGCATAGCCTGTGCAGCTATTTTTATTATTAGCCGTGGCGCTCCGGGGCGACTTTTCAGCTGCAGAGAAACCCGGAAAACCTACAGCACCACCTCGGGTGGCCGGCGTGCACTCCAAGCTAGCACTAGCCGAGATTGGCATCTAGACAACACACAATACACATGCTTTCAACAAGGACTGTGGTCGTCTATCGATTCCGATATTAAGTACTTGAGAAAAAATCCCTCGTACATACATCGGGCTTGAACAGACTACGGCTATACTGAAGTTTCGAACGGCCTGCCTGGCCACCCTCGACTTTATCAGATTACTCGTGTAAAAAGTTTTGGAGACTTCCGAAAGATATAGAAAATACCAGATGTTTTTTCATGAGTGTTCTCAAAATTAGATATTTTTTCAACGGAGGCGGCCATGAACATGAAGAAGCGAAACACAACAGCAGCATTAATCAAATAAGTAGAACAAACTTCCACTTTGTTAAAATAAAATGAGCATTTGTGTATTGCTTTCTTAATTATATTCTAAGCCGCATACGTTGAAGAACATTTAATTTTAGGAACACTCATCATGAAAGCTGATTCCTTTAGGAAATTTCAAAACTTTTTACACGAGTAAACTTATAAAGCATAATTTGTTATCATAACAAAGTGAAAAGTACATGTTCCTATTCGAGAAATGGTAGTTGTGAGCATTTCTTTATGGGTACTACTCCGTTTTTCGGTAATTTTTGATAATTGTTGGAATATATGGGAGCCGCAATTACATGAGAACCTCAGTTTTTAACTGTAGTGCACTTCGAAGCTTCCTCTGGTGGATTCTGATGCCGTTTGTGAGTTGTTTATATTTCATGGCCAACTTTGTTCGATTAAACAATCGACTGTATCTCCGTAATTTTTCAACCGATTTTCAATTTCGAAGAACAGTGATATCAAAAATTGCGTGCTTTTCTAGATAATGAAAAGAAATGTACAGGGTGCCATTAAAAAAAGTTTATGGCCACTTCCGGTTAAACAGGAAGTAGTGAATTTTCAGAAATTTCGTCCAAATGCGTATTTAGTTACTATAGCAACACACCAAATCTTGAAAACTATAGAAAAATTGTGGGGCGTATCTTACTTATGAGCAAACACTAATGAGAAAGTGTATAAGCTTATATAACTTGTGAATTTTCGATTTTTTGTTTCTGACTGTCAGTTTCTCTATAAAATAGAAAAAAGTGGTTTCGTGGAATCTCCAATTTCACAGACGTCATAAAAGTTCTGTGTCAAATTTTAATTACATCAACTAGACCATGTGGCCTCAACTCTTCGAAAATGACCTCTTAGAGGCACAAGGATGTTTGGATTCATTTCATTTAAATTTTTCAGCTAAAGAAGTGTTATTGTGAGTGTCTCAAGTGAAAGTGTTTATTTATTATCATTAGAACTCGAAAACAAACACATCGAGCTATAGAGATAAAATTCAGTTAGAGTGATGAAGAGCATGGATCCTACAATATCAATAAATTTCACTTATATGTACAAGGGATTACTCAGGTAGTCCCCGGGAACTAAATTACCAGTTCCCAGTCCGAGAGTTTAGGGAACAAAAAGGCAACATTTTTATAAATGCTGATATTTTGATGTTAGGTTGATAGGTTTATAGATTGAATATTAATAGCCTGCCATCACTCAGCCAGTTTTGGGCAACTGTCGCGGGGGTGGTTTCGAACGTGTCAAAAAACACGTATGACGCAACTGTTTTATAATATCTTACAGTCGCAAAATCATTTTAAGTCTTGGACTTGTAGGTCCCATAACTTCGAAACTATTCATAGGAGATTTTTGTGCCCGTGGAGACTTCTGTTCGGGATGCCAATTCGACAGAGGCCCAGATTTCCATAAGGTCTGTGGGGGGTTCTTCAGAACAATATGTCATCAAATGACGTATTAACTTTCTTGATAACTTAACTGATGGTGCTGTAACAAATTATACTAATGACCGGCTCAAATTTTGATATTCAGCCAATAGAATCGGAATTACAGCGAAAATATAGCTAGTCTGTATTTTCAGTAGTAATAACATAAGTGATTCAATTTTCGCGATAAGTCTGTCGATTCATTTCTGAACGAAACTGAATTGTTTCAAGAAAACACTGCGAGTCCGCAGGAGTTTGGTATTATCGGTAATCCGAACTTGACTAGAGCTTCTGATTGGTTCATTTCGCAAGTGAGCGAAATAGTCACGGTGATAAACTTGCTTAGTTTTTGTTTTACTAACTGTCAAGTGAAAATAATGATTTAAGTTATAAACGTAAAATTTATATGTTTTGACAAGTTATCTTTATTAATCAATTTGAGCGATCGTTGGGGACAAATGTTCATTGGTATCATAGATGAGACACGATTTTTCTTTATTTCTAATTGATATATTTGAGGTATGGTTAATAACCTATAATTTTTTGGAATATCAATTCATTGGCTATTACTCGTCCTGCGAACTCGTTGTATTTTCAGCTTTGGGGTTGCAATTCATTAATATTCTAAAAAATTATCGGTAATAATCATACCACTTATTATATCACCCCTAAAAATAATATAGTGGCGCTAGTTGTTGAATGGACGGTCTAGACAAAAAACAATTGATTTAAATGAGTTTTGCCATAATTTTTCCTAAATATAAAGGTACATTTTGCCAATCACGTACGTCATTGTGATTACGAAGAATTTGCTGCCAAAAAGGGTTCCTTGTTATGAATTTATTCCATAAATATTCACCCATAATGAGTTTATTCATATCACACATTTCATAAACCCTGTATTCTTTCAAACGATGACTGCAACTTTTCGAACACTACATATTTTGTTATAACTTAAAGTAACATCGAGCAACTTCGAAAACTTTCAAGAAAACAGTGCGACTGGTTTTATCTCCGGACATTCATTGTATACATACGATTCATTGTATATATACGATTGAATCTTTTGTGCAGTGCAGTGCTCTTGAATAATAATAACATGAATTCATCCAAGAATAGATTGAAATTCTATCACAGTACTCTGAATATTTAGTTTCATTTTATTCCATACCGACAAAGGAAGATAAAGGCATTCGAAGAAATATCATTACGAGCTTCCAGAACACTTGAAGAACTCTACTGATATAAATGATTATTTCATAAACTTGATTCTTCCCAGTCAGTCACCACCTGATCTTTTACATTTTTATAGTAATAATACCCGTATTAATTCTTCATTCGAGTTCCATGAAGTAAATGACTTTTTTGTCTACAAGACTATACAAAACTGTGATGAATTGTATTTGAGACTTTTTAAATTATGTTGTCAGCACATAATCACATACATTGCACATATAATAAATTATTGTTTATGCAACAACGTTGTACGTGATTCATGGAAAAAGGCTGCTGTAAAAGTGTGCCCAAGAAATCTAATCCAAAAGATTATAAAGATCTTCGAGCATTGAGCATCCTCCCAAGTCTGTCCAAAGTTTTAGAAAGAGCAATCGAGTCACAACTCAGTAATCATATTGCAAATCATTCACTACTACCGGAAGTCCAGTCAGGATTTCAAAGAGGGCACAGCTGTACATCTGCTCTTCTGCACATAGCTGATGATATTTTCAGAGCTTAAGACAAAGGCCTCTGTACCATTTTGATTCTCTTGGATTTTAGCTGCGCTTTTGGTACCAGAAACTTTGATCTCTTTTTAGCGATATTACATTATAATAATGGACTTTCTGATTCCGCTAATGCTTTAATGAGTGCATATTTGAACAACAGACAGCAAAAAGTTCATATCGAAGATAGCATGTCTCAATATCTTGATTTTATTTCAGGTGTGCCTCATGGCTTCATTATGGGTCCTTTGCTCTTCACTATGTATACTTCTGGTTTGTTACAATCTCGTAAGAACTGTTCCGTTTATCTTAATGCCGATGATACTCAAATTTATTACACGTTTTCTTTAGATGAAATTGAAAATGCGTGTGCAACAATTAATGTAGAGCTCAATGATTTTGTAAAACTTGCATCTGACCATTGTTTATTAATTAATGCCTCCAAATCTAATCTGATGATCTTTGGCCCAAAAGTCACTAAAACTATTTCAATAGACAATGAGCATCTTGTAAAAGTGGAATTAGCAAAAAATTTAGGTGTTTTGATTTACACGGACATGAGGTTAGAGAAGCTTGTGAACACAAAAAGCATATTCTTCGCTGAAATTGATATACAGATTCAGCAATAATTCATAGGGAAATAACGCGTGCAACAGAGAACGTATTAGTATAATAGAGATAAGCATACTAGGCACCGATTCGAAGCAGTCGCACATGTACTTGTTCTAAAATGCGTCGCGCGTATCTGCTCATCCCACAACTGGTCAACTACATTGAACGATCAAAACCGACAACACACTATTCACTGAGTAATCTGTATAGCAGCAGGCATATTCTTCCTTTGAATGTCAAATTTACTTTACGTGAAACGCTGGTGTTATCAATTTTCAATTTGATCAATCAATATAAGACCAAAATTCAGAATTCTGCATGCACATTCTTGTTTCTATCACCAACTTATTATGAGCAGAACACCCTACCTTCATAGGAAAATTAGATTTCGATCTGATATTCACAATCTGAATATAAGACATAAAGCTACTTCAACACCACCCTCTTTCAGATTAGAACTTTTCAAACGATCATTCTCCTATCAGATTTGTAAAGTACATAAATCCATTTCCCGAATGATCAAAGATGGAAGCATGTGGAAATTCAATAACAGTTTTAAAAAATTCTATTCCATCAGCAGTGTATTACATAGATTAAAGTAAGTTGATTATTCCAATCATGTATTTCCCTCCCTCTTAATTTTTCATTCGATCCTCGATCCTCTATCAGTTATAGATAACCATATTGCCAAAAGTTATTAAGACAGTGGAAAACAGAAATGAGAAATATATTCCAAACCAATTCCAACACGCTAAAATTGCTAATATTCAATATTGAACAGACCGGCCCTTCTGTTGGACAGAACTTCGCAAAACCACATCAAACGATTACGTCAGTACTAATATCCGATCCCGAGGCATTGTGTTGAGCAGACAATTTATGGGTCATTTCTCAGTGACCATTTCGTTGTTATAAGCACGTGTGTTGATTTGTTTGTAATTTCTTCTTAAACTGAAATATATCTAACGAAAATTTGGGTTTGGTTCTTGAAGGATATCTATTAAAATTAAAATATTGAATATTAGGGTAAACGTTATAGTTATTGACCCTTTAACGATTTGTTCCATTATATAGTTGAATAAAAAGTACTTCAAATGGTGAACTAAAATTTTCATCATTGCAAATTATAAAAGAAAGTTTGTTTTTTATGAATTTGGTGCCTCTTCCAATTGTAAACAAATAATTCAAGAAATAAAATCAATAATCCTATCAAAATTATAGTGATTGGCCTTAATCGTATAATTATTGGCCTTATCTGTTACCGTTAATGGCCGTGATTATGAAGTATGGAACAAAACTAACAAACGGCGAAACTTAATATCACCTCTCCTTGCAAAGCCTTTAGCCTGCATAACTTTTTGTCTGACTCATCCTTGCACTGATGAGTGGAACAAATTGTGTAACATCGTAACATGTCATGTCTGCAGGTGGTAATTCCTAGCCATAGTATTCAATGTTTAATTGCAATTAGCACTTGCAATTGTGTCCTTCTGGAGAACATTGCACAATTGGATCTCGGTGTCCAATAACCTTCCAGGGTATTCAGGGACTTAATTATATCCTTTTTGACTCAAATAAGAGTATATATTATCGAACCACTTCCTTATTTCTTGCTCACTAATAGCAGCTGGAGCTTTAGAAACTCCTATCACCAGGTAGATTATCTTCAAATGGGTTTTTACGAGAAGAATCATCCTTCATATCTTCTTTCTCCGGGGGAATCCTTTTCTCTGGCAATCTCTTATCCATTTGATTAAGTTATTCTTTTCATGGGAAGTCGGTATTGGCGAAGGACCGTGCGATGATATTATGAATTTTTCCGAGAGTCTGCTCATGCTCATGCTTCTTGTTCTGATTTTCCATTAATAACTTCTTCAGTAGCTTCAATCAAACTCTCTTCGGTATACTTTTTTCTATACCCCTTTTGGTTCGCTGTCTTTGGCATTCTGAAACTTAAAAAACATTCATTGGCCACCTCATTTCACAGTTATTGGCCGGGGGCCAACAACTGAATAATCAAGAAATGAATAATTTCATTAAAAATTTATCATTTTTAACACAATTCCAGTCGAAATGAGCATTCAAACATTAAATTCAAGAACTGAACAAAAAATACAGTTGTTGGCTTGGGAGGCCAATTATTATGTTATGCACACATTTCATGAAGACAGTAATTGGCCGTTAAAAAATTTAGGTTGAATACATTTTTAATGGTTTTTTCATTACAGTAATCGAATTGAACACAATCCAAAACGTATATAAAATAATTACAAAAAAAATATACATATTTGCATAAATAATCAATAAAATAGGTCATCGCTTACCATTTTCAAGTTAAACTGATCTGAAACGACACTTGTTCATGCACGTTGTTTTTGTGTTCACCATTACCTGTCTACTGGTAGGTGCTGTTCCGCGGGAAACATCCATTCTGCTAGAGGTCACTTACACTATGGAAAAGTTGATCGAAGGTTCAGTAGATATGTATGTAACTCATATTATGCACACGGGAAATTATAAAGGCTAATAACTGTCAGGGGGCCAATATCTATAGCGTTTACCCTACTTATAATTCTTTTTCTTGAATATTGTAAAGAACTTTCACAATTTCATTTGAAACATATCCATTTCAACACGTAGAATATAGTTTCTTCAGATACGCGACAATATCTAAACTTAATTTTCATGAACTAGAGATTCATAGTTCATGAAAATTAATCTTTAAGCGATATTGGAAAATCTAATTATTACCGAAGAATATCCGTAATTGGTATGCACTTTTTCTATTAATTGTGAAAACTGGAAACTAATTGGAGATTAATGAAGGTCATAAATGGCCTTGCGCTCTCAGACTCTTTTCGTCCTACGTTTTGGTTCCCACGAAAAGAAGAATCCTGTAATTTTCAGAAACCATATTATAATAGCTAAAGGAAAATAGAGAGGAATTGGTGTTCTTCTTGAATTTCAGCAGGCTGTGTGCCTCAGGGAACACCTTCCGAGACAGCAAGATGCAAAACTTTGCCGTTTTTTAAAGAACGAGCCGTGGGAGAAAGATGTTTGGCATGATAGTTAGATAGATAGATAGATAGATAGGCAGTTTATTTCAATACGTTATATAAAAAAATGTTTGTAGCAAGTCAAAAATGGCATAAAATTGATGGTCAGTTAAACAATTGAAATAGTATAAAAACAAACAAAACGCAAATACAAAATATAAAAACAAGAATGAGTGTGTTGACATTATATAGGTATTCACCTAAAAAGTGCAGAAAGTAGTTTTCTGGACGCGACGGCAGTTGGTCGCCTCACTGACTGCATCATTTTTCTCCGGGGAAGATCTTCAAAGTCTTCTGAGTTGTCCATTTTTAATTGGAATTACGTACACAAAAAAGGACGCTTGAAATGCTTTTTTGTTGACTGTTAGCTTATAGCGACTGTTGCTATGGGTACGTCTTGGTGCCAACAATTATCAGCACATGTCAACTGTCAAGCATATTATTATTGTCAATGTATTTGATAGTTTTTTTGGTAAGAGTGCCTGACTTATTAAGTTCAATGGTTGAGGTAAGAATTTCCGAGGTTGTAGTAAGTATAATAAATGATAATACACAGATCTAGGTTTTCTGAATGAAAAATACTACCTATAGATAGTAATTTGATTTGAAGTAAAAAATAGTAAATCTTGAATTAAAATATTGTACTTTAAAGATAAAATCGTGCGTGAAAATAAAAATCGTGCGGAAAAGTAAAAATCGTGCAGAAAAGTAAAATCGTATGGAAAAGTTCAACGTTCAAACAAAAAATTGTACGGAAATAGTATATTGTGCAACAAGTGGGGAAAGTTTAACTTTTCTCACGAGTGTTGAGGTTGAGGTGGCACTCGCCCTTCAGGCTCGTGCCACAAACACAAGAGTAGAAAAGTAACTTTCCCCACATGTTGGATACTATACTTTTTCTACAACTGCACAAATTTAAAGACTACAAGTATTGTAACTCAATATTTTGTTTTTATTGTTAAAAAACTAAAATAGCAATAAAGTATTCTACCTTTTAACAGTTGAATAATTTATCTGACATTGACTTGGCAAAAATATCAAGATGTAAAATCAAAATTAACAGGCTGATTGACAATCATGGAGCCCTTGGTGCTTCTCATTTGTTCAGTAGTATAGATACGTATCTAACAGAATTTGAAATAGAATCTTCAAACCGACTACGAAAAGCTATATTATTTCGAGGAAAAAAGCGAAAGAAATTCTGAAAATAGTTTACTTCGTCATCAAAACACGAATAAAAACTACCATAAGAATTTAAAAAACTTTTATAGGTAATCTGACAGTTCTTGACAGCTGTGAGAACTATTCAAAGCTGAATAGCAGCCAACTAGTTTTGGTCGATATTTGTTGATTCTCCATATAAATGTATGTGGTGTGGGCAAAATGCCGCGAGAAATAATATTTCTCACAGTGTGAGCAAAACAAGGTTTTGAAAGTAAGTAAGACATGAGAAATACGGTTCTTTCCATAGCAGTTGTATTCACGTATTATTTGACAGAATAGAAGCAAAAACTCAAACGATAATTTTTTATTGGTTTTTTGGATTTTGAAATTATCGGAAAGACAGTTGTAGAGGTTAAAATCCAGAGTGTTCTTTTATGATTCACTCGGACGATAGCGATTTCTTCAAATTTTGTTACAATGTCTGGTATTATAGTCATGAAGGTCTGATTGCTTAATTAATGAAATTGATTTTTTATGAATTTCTATGAAACCGTTGTACAAAAATAATGTGGGTAACGGCATTATTTTCAATTTAAAAAACAGAGGTTTACAAAGATCTCTATAACCAGAGTTGGTTATTACTCTGAGAACTATTTCTGCAATTTTTAAAGCCCCAGTTGAGTTGCTAATGTGAGAATGGAAGAGGGAGAAATACGATATTTTCTGTGTATCGAAAATAGTTAAACTTTTCAACTGGCGCAATAAAAAGAGTGTTCCAGATAGTTTCTTGCTCAATTGGTCAATATAATCGATCCATGTGAGAGTACTGTCGACAACTAACCTTGCCGTCTCTGAAGTGACGGCATAGGGTTGTGAGGAATGAGTTCCACGAATCAGTCTCGATGGAACCGCTAACGGTGGAACGATTCAATATATTTCGTAAGAGCGTCCACAAAAATTTCTATATAATAGAAACAGATCGCCAACCTTTCTGCGGCGTTCTAGAAAAGTGAGCGATGGGACGAATGGCTGTGTTTTGGAATCAGAATCTTGGAATTTTATTGTTTGTTTGGGTGCCATACAGTATCGAAAACTTTTCATCTGGGGTATAGACAGAAATCTACGCGAGCAACAAGGAACGCAATGATATGATAATACCACATAAATAAGAGAGACGCACTACTGCGCGCCTCTCCTGTTACCTCGCCCGACGAATTAACAGCTCACGTCGATATCCCTTCCTCGAGCGAGTAGAGGAGAAATTGTAATGCTCTCAACAAATAGCAAGCTATTCTTCACACTCTCATAAAACCACTATACCCAAGATAAAAACTTTCCGATACTGTATATGGTGAAATACTTCCTAGCACGAAACAGAAAATCAAGTATTTGAAACGCACTTCTGCAAATAGACCTCAAATGGTACTTCATAATATGGTAATATCGAGCATTGATACTCCTGACATAGTATTGCTGGCCACTGAGATTGGCCTTTCTAGAGAAAATACGTTTTTGGGTTTCTTCACATTGAATTATATCATATTGTTGAATCCCTATTCTAGAAGTTTTGCTGAGGTCGTATTTATTACGTTCACAATTCTTCTCCGCTCATTTCTGCTTTCACTGGGTGATATAAGAGTTTTAGAAGAGAAAGCGGTTTGAAGGATACTATTATTCGCAAGGATGTGCACTGGACATGGAGTAGCTCCAAAAGAATCATTGATGTGAAGAAGAAGGAGCGTTGGTGCTAGAATGGATCCCTGAAGAACACCATCATTCATTGGTACAGTGTGGAGGATAGTCCATAGACCACCACGTGGAGAAATCGGTCTAAAAGAAAAGGACACCACTGAAGACTAAAGAACATGAGATGGAAGTTTTGCAAGGTCCCACAAAATTTTCCGTAACATTGTTACCAAATATGTGACTCATATTCGGCCTCCAGATGATTTGTCAATCATTTATAATTCCTGAGCTTTCTAGATATTTCATGTGCTCGATGATGATGTTTTTTTTCTATGACCTTCGAAATAACACATAGCAGTCTGATAGGTGTGTGGTCTTTTCCCCTTTTTGAGGACTGGTTGTTCCCTCGCAATTTTCCAGTTGGACTGAAAAACCATATAAGAGAAGTTGAATGACTTCCAAAGAACTGGTATTAGTTTGGAAGAACATTCCGTAAGAATGATCGGCGGAATTCCATCACATCCACCAGGTTTGTGGTTGTTGTTAAGACCCATCAAAATGCTTCTGAGGGTTCGTTGACCGAAGGCAGAAGATAATCTCAGGCAGAAGATAATCTCAGGCATATGATTGTCAATGGGAATGATGTTCTGTGGAAACCATCTCTCCAAAACGCAATACCTGGGTATGACATTTTTTTTGCTTTCTTCGTGGAAGTAGTTCTGGAAAATCTACAAGAGCCTTAAGGAAAGCAACTTCGTCTCGCTATCGGACTCCGGCACATGAATGTTCCAGTTTATTGAGCTCTTATGTATAAAAGCCCTCTTTTTGCAGCATTTCTTGATCCTGATCTATTTCAGTACCTTGTTGAAAGTGGCCATAGCAAAAGCGTTGTCGGGTGTGGCGGATGAGTTTTATGATTATGGTTCCATTAGATTCAAAATTAGTGTTTGGAGGTTCTCGCGGTAGAAAATTATCAATTTTTCATTAAAGTTTATGCTTTGATTCCATTTATATTTTGTATGACGGGGTTTTCAAGGTCAAAGATAGATTCCTCATTGCACAGTTCAAACTCACAGACTTCATAATAACTGTGCTTCATCAAAAATCCACAGAGTAATGCGTACTAACCAAAAAGCACAAAGAAAATTGAAAAATAAAGACAAGTTTTCATTCATATTAAGGGTTGTTTACCCCACTACGTGAGAGTTGAAGTGACGGTGCTGCAGGTAGGAAAACGAAATGCCCTCCTCTGAACTGAAATCGACTTGCCAGGGGTATTTTCCACTTCTATGATATTACTACACAAAAGTCCCATGTCGAATTTTCGATGGACAACCCACCAAAAATCGATTTCCCTGGAGACAGACACCCTCCATCACATGTATGTAGGTTAAGGGAGCACTATTCACCCTAATAACCACTCATACATCATTTTTGTCTGAACATAATGCAAGTCAGAATTTACCCAAGCTGAAACGCAAAGCTTCGGATCAAACAATAGATAAATGGATGTCACGCACCAGAAAGTCGGAATCACTACTTAACATGTAAATTGAATTTAATTCCAGATACCGAACGTATCCTCACGATCATTATAGAGAAACGGAATTAGACCTAGATTTGATTCAATTTATTTATGCATAAAGCAGTAATAGAATATAATTGTAGAGCTATCATTACACGATAACTGGGGCTGGAAATCGATAACGTCGCCGTCGTAGAGAACATTATAAGCAACAGCAAAATGAGTCGCCCTGAAATTTGATTATTTGTATCATGCTGAAAACTGGACATGTTTAGATGAGTTTAATTTGATTTATTGATACCAAGACATACTATACTTACGGAGTGATATTTCTCAATAAATAGTTGAAACCTTTCTTTGGCGTGAATACAAATTCAAAGACGTACAAAAGTACACAAAACATCAAAACCACAGCTCCTGATGTATCTGACTTGCACTTTCTTTTTGGCGTAGTTCAAAATAACACGGATATGCAGAACATATAGCGCAATGATAGAACCACTCTCTCCCTCTTTCCTTCCTTGTTTGGAAAATATACTATCCAATATACAGGGTGTTAATTAAGTACGTTGACAAACTTCGAAAGAAGATTATTTGAAAGTTTTCAGGACGTAAAGTTCATGTAAACATATGTCCCAAACTGATTGGTTTTCGAGATAAAGGGTGATCAAAATACATTTTTTTTAAGATTTTTTGTAATATTGTACCAATATCCCGAAATAATTATAATTTTATCTCTCCAATATTACGTTTTAATATTTTGCCAATATTTTACCAATATTATCCCAATGTAAGTGTGCTACAGCGATATTGTACTAATATCGCCTAACATTTTGATGCCAATATTGCTTCGAGAATATTAGACCAATATTATTTTTTAAATATTGGACCAATATCGCCGAATGTTCACATTTTTTTTCTCGCCAATATTATTATTTGAATATTTTGCCAATATTTTCACAATATTGTACCAATATTTTCCCAATATGGGTGTGCTACGTGAGACTTGTACTAACATAGCTGAGACCGTCAAACATGCACGCCCATAATACGCATTCGTCAAAGAAAGCTGTATAGGCCGTAATATTTTCAGTGATACGGCACTCCACATGTGTTGGGAATTAAATGATTTATTATTTTTACTGTATTCAGAAATACCTTGTATATGAAAGAAAAGAATGTTGTAAAGGTTGTCAAATAAACGTCGTAGAATTTGAACACACGTCTTAAAGTCTTCTTATCAAAAAACTATTTTCCATCGAAATCTAATATTTTGTGGCGACCGTGACAGGACATTCGACGATGGAAAACTATAAGCTAGAAAGAGAACATCTTCGTAGACTTTTCATGAAAAGCAGTAAAAATTTGGAGCTAGCACTTACAGCAAAGATAGTAAGCGACGAACAAGTGCTAGCAAGCCTAAGACAATTGGAAGACAAGATTGAAAGAATATTCACATTAGATGAGCTGATCAGGGAGAATTTGTTTTCGTCTAATCTAAGTGAAGAAGAGTTTACACAAGAAATTGACCAAAGTGAATTCTATAGAGAAGAGATTATTAAATACAGGTCAAAATGCGAATTTGTGATGAAAAGGAAGACAACGCACGATGATCAGAAGAGTTCCTCATGCCATAATGATGTAGAAAACAGTAGAAAATTCCGACTTCCTCGACTTGAATTGAAGAAATTCGACGGCAATGTAAAAAACTGGATTGGTTTTTGGGGTCAGTTCAAGAAGATACATGAAGACGAAAAAATTGATCTAGACGACAAGTTCCAGTATTTATTGCAAGCAACTGAACCAGGTACTGTGGCTAGAGATTTGATCGAGAGTTTTCCTCCTTCTGGATCAAACTACAACAAAGCAATTGATCAGATGAAAGTACGTTTTGCCAGGGACGAATTTCTGATCGAAGTTTATGTAAGGGAGTTATTAGATCTCGTCCTCAAACAGGCAACGAAAACTAGAACAGGTATAACTTTGGCCAGTTTATACGATAAGATAGAAACTCAACTGAGAGCACTGGAAACTCTTGGGGTAACTCGTGACAAATACGCTGCTATGCTCTTTCCTTTAGTTGAGTCAGCATTACCAGAAGAACTTTTAAAGGTTTGGGAGAGGTACCGTAGCATGAATCCCGCTTGTTTAAATGAGAAATTTGAGGAAGGTGAAGAAAATAAAGGTAATTTCAGTAAAACTAATATTCTTTCAATGTTATTAGATTTTTTGAGAAGAGAAGTTGAATCAGAAGAAAGGATCAATCTTGCTCAAACCAGTTTTGGCGTAGGAAAGGAGTCAAGTAAGAATCAGAAAGCTACCTATCGAATGAAAGACCAGAAGCAAGGTGACTCAGAAATATATACAGCTTCCGCACTTTATTCAGCGAATATGAAGAGTCAACAAGACAAAGGTAAGAATGTTCCTATATGTTTATTCTGTGAAAAATCACATGCAAGTCAGGAGTGTTTCAAAGCGCAAAAATTAACACTCGAAGAAAGAAAAGCCAAAGTTATGAGTAAAAGGGCTTGTTTTACATGCTTGAAAAGAAATCATACAAGTCACAACTGTAAAGCTTTCGTTAGATGTTTGATTTGTACAAAAAGACATTACCCAATTATGTGCTCTGACTTGTGTGTGAGTAATGAATCCAAAACTGATGACTTCAATCAAAAGGTTGAGAACGTCCTAACAAATAATCTTCGAACTGACACATTATTACAAACAATACTAGTAAGACTCGTTAATAACGGCAAAGAAAAGGTTGTACGCGCTTTACTAGATTCTGCGTCACAGAAATCGTACATATTGTCAAAATGTGCGACAGATATAGGATATGTCAAAAGTGGCGTAGAAAACATTATACAGGGCGTGTTCGGAGGAATGCAAACACCTCCCAAAATCCACGGAATTTTCGATATAGTTATCAAAAATCTTGAAAGAAATTTCGAAATTAAACTTTCCGTTCTTGAACAAGAAAAAATTTGTAATTACATTCCTCGTTTAGAAAATTCTTTATATATCAGTCAATTAAAACGAAAGAACATAATTCTAAACGAGATCATTGTCAAAAATGCTCCACGAGATATCGAGTTATTATTAGGTGCTGACATTTTTGGCAAACTCCTCACAGGAAATATTGAAAATTTAGATGATCAGCTTTTTGCGATCGAAACACATCTTGGGTGGACTGTGATGGGGCAACAAACAAATTTTAAAAACGAAATGATATTTTCGGGTGTCACCAATTGTTCTTTAGCAGATTTGTGGACTTTGGATGTTCTAGGAATAAAAGATCCAGTCGGCATGAAAACCAAGAAGGATCTAGAGGATGGAACCATAGAATATTTCAATAAAACAATTTCAATAAACGAGGACGCCAGATATGAAGTTCATCTTCCATGGGTTCCAGACCATTCACACCTCTCGAGTAACGAGCATATAGCAGAAATCCGACTACTTTCGACCACCAAGAAACTGTTACATCTCAGAAAATTTGAAGCTTATGAACAGGTACTAATGGAATGGGAAAAATTAGGTATCATAGAGGAAGTCAGAGAAGAGGATGATAGGGGTAAGAAAGCATTACATTATTTACCTCATCATGCCGTTTTCAAAGAAGCTAGCAATACTACAAAAATTCGTCCAGTTTTTGATGCTTCGGCAAAAGACGACAATGGAAATTCTTTGAATAATTGCTTACAAACTGGACCGAATTTAATTGAGCTCATACCAACTCTCTTACTGAAATTTAGATTAGGAATGATAGGAGTTACAGCTGACATTGAAAAGGCTTTCCTTCAAATCAGTATTTCTCCTCAAGACAGGAATTTCTTGAGATTTTTCTGGTGGCACAATCATTCAGAAAATGAACGCAAAATATACCGACATTGCAGAGTAGTTTTTGGAGTCAAACCTAGCCCGTTTTTGCTAGCTGCTACGATAAATTATCATTTGTCACAAGCACCAGATAATCTGAAAGATACAGCTGAAAAATTGAAAGAATCATTTTATGTCGACAACTGTATCGCTAGTTTCAATAATGAACACGAGTTAGAAAAATTTGTTAGAGAATCAAAAGAATTGATGTCATCAGGTAATTTCAATCTCAGAGATTGGACATCCAATATAGATAATGATTTATGTGATTTTGCTGAGAAAAATAAAATTTCTGTATTGGGAATGCTATGGAACACGAAAGATGACGTGATTTCTTGTGACTTGGGTGTGTTTAGTAAGTTACACAACATTCCTAAAACAAGACGTGGCTTACTATCTGTTGCTCAGCGTATTTTTGATCCCATAGGGTTCACCTGTCCATTCACTCTAATTCCGAAAATTTTATTACAAGAAACATGGCAGTTGAAAACTGGATGGGACAATGAATTACCAGAGAGTTTGATGAAGAGACTCAATACTTGGTTGGAACAGACTCAGTTCATTTCTTTGTGTAAAGTTCCTAGACCACTAAGCTTTAAAAAACAATTAGTTGTCGAGAATTCTACCATACATATTTTTTGTGACGCTAGCAGAGTTGCATACGCAGCTTGTGTCTTTATAAGAATTGAATTAGATGACATCTTCCATGTGCAAATGTTACAGGCAAAGTCGAGAATTGCACCGAAAAATATTACAATTCCTAGACTAGAATTATTAGCTTGTGTTATAGGAGTTAGATTAGGCCAAGCTGTTAAGAAAGTCCGGGAGCTCAGTAGTTCGAAATATTTTTATTGGACTGATTCCATGGTAGCCCTGACGTGGATCAAAACTATGGGTTCATGGAAAACATTCGTTGACAATAGAGTGAAAGAAATACGTTCTGTAACGAATGTAGAACAGTGGAATCACGTTTCTGGCAATCTAAATCCTGCTGATGTGGCTTCTCGAGGTTGTAGTGGAAAATACCTTATGGAAAACAAATGGTGGGAAGGCCCGCAATGGTTGAGAGAAAGTCAGGAATACTGGCCAAATTCAGTATTCGACTATCCAGAAAATGAAGTGGAGGAAGAAAGGAAAAGGACAGCAGTGAGTAATGTGGTACATGAAAATGACTTCATCAAGAGGTTATTGCATTTTTCTAAATTTTCCAAAATTATTAGAACAATTGCGTGGATTTGGAGATTTTATAACAATATTTCGAAGAAATTTCAATCGAAAAGACAGGGACATTTAATATATGATGAATTCAAATATGCCAAAAATTCTATCCTCAGAATAATACAAAGAGAAAGTTTCAAAAATAAGCCTAAAATTCAGAATTTGGAACTTTTTGAAGATGAAGAAGGGATCTTGAGGGTAAAAACACGTTTAATTCTTGGAGAAGACCCACATAATTTCAAATATCCAATAATTCTTCCCTCAGAACATGTTTTGGTTGACAAATTGATATTTCAACAGCATGAACTCAATCAGCATGCAGGAGTTAAAACACTTCTTTGTATTTTAAGAGAAACATTTTGGATCTTGAGAGGAAGACGAACTGTAAAGAAAATCATATCAAAATGTATAATCTGTAAGAGATTCACTAGTAAGTCCGTCGATACACCAATTGCCCCACTTCCAAGAAACAGAATAAATCAAGCTGCAGCTTTCGAAATTTCTGGTGTTGATCTGGCAGGGCCCTTATTCTTGAAAGGAGGTGAGAAAGTTTGGATTGTTTTATTCACCTGTGCATTATATAGGGCAATTCATCTAGAGCTAGTGAAATCACTTTCTACGGATAGTTTTCTTCTTGCCTTGAGGAGGTTCCTTGCAAGAAGAGGGAGAGTATCTACCATATATTCTGACAACGGAACAAACTTTGTTGGGGCAAATAATTTGCTGAAAAATGTTGAATGGATTCGAATTGAACAATATTCTTCAGCAAAACAGATAAAATGGATATTTAATCCTCCTACCGCTGCCTGGTGGGGAGGATGGTGGGAACGATTAGTAAGGGTCATCAAGGAACTTTTGAGGAGGAATTTGGGAAGAGCTATTGTTAATTTTGAAGAAATGATGACAATTCTTTGTGATTGTGAGTCCATCATTAATAGTCGACCATTAACGTATATATCTGAAAACGAAGATTTGATACCTTTAAGTCCTTCAATGTTTATACAAGATCTACCTTCGAACGAAACTCCTGATCTGGACAACATTGACAGAAACCATATAAAATCACGTTTTAGGTACTTACAAAAGATCAGAGATGGCATCAGAACTCGATTCAGAAAGGAATACCTGGCAGAATTAGTGCAACAGTCTGGTCATAGGAAACCTGGTACCTTGAAAGTTGGAGACATCGTTTATGTTGCTTCGGACAATGTCAAACGATTGAACTGGCCCTTAGGAAGAATTGTAGAACTGATACTTGGTAAAGACGGGATAGCTAGGATTGCCCGAGTGAAAGTCCGTAATGGAGAAATCCTTCGACCATTCCAAAGACTACATCCGTTGGAGATTTCTGGCGAAGAAAACAGCATGAGATTTGAGTATCCGAAGAAATCAAAGACAGAAGGAGATGAAGAAAAGAAAATAAAGGAGCCTGTTGGAAAGAAAGAAGATAAGGTTTTGAAGAAAGAAGAAGAGGATAAACCTGTTATCACTAGATTGGGAAGGACCGTACATGCTCCTAAGCGATTTGGTTTCAGTTAGTTTAGTAGAAATTACTACTTTGCAATTTTGTTTCTATTTTTTAAAGTGTTTAAATTGCAAAAGGGGGGAGAATGTTGGGAATTAAATGATTTATTATTTTTACTGTATTCAGAAATACCTTGTATATGAAAGAAAAGAATGTTGTAAAGGTTGTCAAATAAACGTCGTAGAATTTGAACACACGTCTTAAAGTCTTCTTATCAAAAAACTATTTTCCATCGAAATCTAATATTTTGTGGCGACCCCACATGAGCGTTTGCGCAATAAATGAGAATTTCACGTGTTCAGCAATGTTGGTAGCACCATAGGGAATATCGAATACTGATATATATTTCTCAGTACTTATGTAGTATTATCATCCCAAGGTGATCTCTGGTACATATAAACTTCTGGAAATTCAATTCATGTTCCGGGTTTGGGTACCTCAATATTTCGAAGACACACTGTCACCAATTCATCTGTAAAGTTGAATCTAAATTCTACTGATTCACTATAAACCATTTTCGGGTGTTTGACTGCATGCCCTCTTCTGCACTATGTTCTTAAGGGTCGGTTTTTCAATATATTGTTTGCGTAGTTTGACTGACTGAAGTTAATTCTTGATTACAAATTATTAACATCATAACAACACATACATTAGTAACAATATAATATGTTAGTTACTATAGTTACTTTACTAGATGCCAAATGGCACGCTGAAATGACAATAACGTGACATAACCAAAGTTGTTTATTTTATTTTCACATCATCGTTGTCAATGATACGATACAGCTTTGAATGTAACTTGATAATTGTAACATGCTGTATTGTTGTGTCATTGACATTGATATCAATGAAATATACTTCATAATACACCAAACAAATTGTCGTTAGAGCTATTAATTCTTTATCAAAATATAACTTTACATGATGTCAGAACATTATAGGAAACTCGAAGAATTCACTAGTAGTACAGTAACCACAGACAAATGTAACAAGTGAAGATATCTTCATGATATCATATATTCTTAGAAAAAAAATTGTTCATAAAAGTATCAGGGGCGGAACTAAAAAAAATCCAATTCACTACAAGAAATATACTTAGTGATTTCTTGCAAAATGCACTCGTTTTCTCAGAAAACCTGATTGAATTCCGATATCAAATTCCAGACTAGCGTTAATCCGCCACTGCAATTTCCGACAGGGCCGAAAATTAGATTTGTCATAACTTTGCTAAAAATTATAGTAGAAGGACTTCTACTTCCTCATGCAAATATAACATGTGAGTATCTGAGTAACCAAAATGTGTTTTGTCCCACTTCACACAACCCTTCTACACTGAAAGAACAGTTTGGTTAAATTAACTAATCATTAACTGTCACCAAATCCGTTATTGAAATATGGCTTATTGAACATTTTTGAGGAGAAACAAATTGTTTGTTCACACGTTGATAAATAAAGACTAATTCAACATTATCGTGTATTTATTCCATCATAATATTCATTTATTGATAATAAACACCAAACAATATTTCTCACAACGAAATAACTGTTTATAGTTATAATGCAGCGGAGGTAGATTTGTTCACTGTTATTCCATATTAAATTATTATACATATATGCTTGTTTACAACATGAAAAAATACTCATTGTTAGTAATGAACAAATATTCTGCTACGATTATTTGGGAATAATTTCATATTATTGAATGTTAGTTTCTGTGAAATAAACATATTTTCACTATCACTAGTTTTCTCCGGGTTTGTAGGCCGTCTTTGGTTTCCTAATGTTTCACTAGCGCGAGTGGCTAGCTTATTCAGAGATTTGTTCAACTTGATAATTCACCAGTGACTTATAAACCTCTGAGAAAGCTAGCCACTTGTGCTAGCGGAACGTTAGGAAACAATTCCAAACAACGGCGGCCTACAAATTCGGTGATAGTAAAAACCTCGGCCGCGAAAGCCTTAACCAATTTATTTTATCAAACATCTTTTCGTTCATAATTGCCGGTTAAAAGAAATGGAACAACATATATTTTATTCAAACAATTTATTTGTTGAACGAAACTACAAAAACAATTCCACTATTTTGTGGTCTTAAACTATAACTAAACTGAAATATTTCATACTTTCACAACATAGTTTTGGTTAGGTGCGAACATAACAATCGGAAATTCTATTTTTATAGTCATATAACTTTTTGGAGAAGATTTTTACCTACTTACTTTCACCATCTTTCTTTATTTCTTCGGGATTGGCGGCACCACATTCACTTAAAAAAAAACACCAAAGCTTCTTCCATAGTTTTCTTTATTTATCACTGAACTGCACTACATTTATGGTGGCACTGACACTGAATTAAATTAACAAATTTCAGCAAAATCACTTAGCTAAAAAGCTAGGTCGGTAAATAATAATTGTTTGAAGCCGTTGAAGGGAACGCTATTGAGGCTTGGATGATGAACGTTTCTTGAATCTTCGTCGTCCGGGACTACGTGCTCAATGTAAAGGAAACAATGGCGGTTGGTGCTGTTGACGGTTGGCGTTTGGCGGTTCAAGCAGTAGCGCATGCCAGTTGCTTCAAGCCAACCAAATAAACTTATCGTTTATATTATGTAGATTGATAAAAAACAAATGATCTGTTCAAATATCCCATTCGCGAATCATAATAAAAATACACAGATTTATTAGCAGACAACTCTTGATTTATTAATAGTGACCAAAACTTATTCATTTAAATATTTCAATCTCTGTAATGAATAACTTATTTATTATTGAAATATTGTGTTGAAAATAACTGAATATAGCAGTACTAAATCCGTTGTTTATAGAATACGCAAACATATTACTAATCATTTCAGTAAATGAGCCAAATTTATTATTAATATTATTGAGTAATTCTTAACAAATTGGGCAAAAACAAATATTTAATAACTATAACTGAGAATTTTCTTTCAGTGTACGATATTTACGGAGGATCCGTCATGGATATTTTAGCTGATATGAAATAGTTATACTAAGGCAGGAATCAGTACCCTCTTTGGACCATATGCAACGATTTTAGACTAGTGAGACAAGTCTCACTTAGATATGACAAAGAAAAAACTAGGTTTCACTCCTGCCTCAGTTTTCAACTCACCCATAACACCCGCAATTTATTCAGTAAATGTTGAAATTAATGGCTCATACACATCCTACATGAAAAATAAGTATGTGATTTCAGGCTTAAGATTTTCACTTTCACAATAGTGTCATTAATAGACATGCAGGATATGAATAAGCGATCATTTTCAACATTTACTGAAGAGAATGCCGGTTTTATTGGTAAGTTGGAGGAGTAAACCAAACTTTTTATTTTGGCATGTATAAATATGACCTGTCATACTATTTTAAAATTGTTGCATATAGTCCAAAGAGGGTATGGGTTGCTGCTTCAGTATAATAATTCCATATTTACTAAATTATTCATGATTTTCGGATCATCCGCAAACATCTCAGTGAAGTGCGACAAAACACATTTTAGGTACACAAATACTCGAATATTATGTTTCCATGAGAAGATATGAGTCTTCAGAAACGATATAAACTTTTCCTTTTCTTTCTACGATGATTTTTAGCAGAGTTATGATCAATCAAATATTCGGCTCCGCCAGAAATTTCAGCGGCGGGTAATCGTGAACTTGAAAGTTGATGTCGGCGTTCAATTACGTTTTCTGGGAAAACGAGCGTATTTCATTAGAAATTACTAGGAATAATTTTTGTGAAGAATTGAATTGTCTTTCACCTTGTTGAGTTATTTTTCCGATAACTGATGTACTTTCCTGATTAACAACAAAAATCTATTTACTCCTTTTTAAAAGAAAAAAAAAATATGTTCCACCCCTGGAATTTTGGTAAACATTTTTTGTTTCGTGCTTATTATAGTTCCAACTACTAGCATACCAAATTTGGTGGTGCTACAATCGATCTTCGTCTCGAAACCCAATCGTACTGTATTATAGATATTATATCCTATCAGTTTGATCAAAAAGAAGAACTATGGCAGTTCGCTACAAAATGCCACCTCCACAAGTTCCAACTCCAACAGACGTAGCTTGAGTTTCAGGCATTCGGCCATGCAAGAATATAATTTCGAGTACTGAAAATATGGAAAATATGGCTAGTGTATGAATGACTGGATACAATTCGAGTGGTAGGTATGCAATAGCTTCACAATTGGCAATAAACCCCAAAGAAGTGCAAGCAAGCCGGATCATTCATGGCAATCATTGGTCAGATGCTATCCAAATATTTAATACATTCAATTTCACAACTAATCAGCAGAAAGACTTGAACCTAATCAAACAAAAATTCCAAGGATATTTCATACCAAAAAATAACATTTCAATCAAAATATATCAATTTTTCAAGATTGCTCAACAAGAGGATATTTTGGACAAAAATCTAAACTCATGTCAGAAACTAAGACAGTTTACTGAAAGACAAAGTAGTGTTTGGTGTCAAATCTAATGCAGTACGGGAAAAATTACTCAACGATGACAATTTGGATCTCCAGAAAGCTATCGTTATTTGTAGATATGTATGTGACTGAAATTAAGTAACTATTTCTCTGGCTACTGAAGAGGACAGTATTTCGACAATGACGAAGAAATTGGAGTTTTGGCGAGACGCCTGGCACATGGCGAGTACCGGTAACTTTTCCTGGGGGGGGATCCGACCTTTTCAAACGAAATTCTGTTCATGATTTTCAACGTCCGAAACAGACGGACATTTCTCCAAATTCCTACACATTCTCTATCTGGCCTTCAGAGGGACAAGGATTTACATTTTTCATTGAATTATATGGCAATACCATGTTTTTCACAATTTCTACGGATTTTTCCGATTTTAATTTCCGAGTTTTTTAATTTTTTTCGAAAAAGGAAACTTCTTGAATCAAACTATTCGATGGTTCCATGTTTTTACTATTTTTAAGAATTTTTTCGAGTTTTTCTTCACTTTTCAAAATTTCAGGACTTTCAGGAGGCTGACGGGTAATTTTCTTCCTGAATAACACAATTTGATGATGCCATTTATTTCGCTATTTTTAAGGATTTTCCCGAATTTATTGTTACGAGTTTTCGCAATTTGTTTAGAGAAGGAGGGGATACGAGATCCCTGACCGAGATCATTTTTTCATAAGGCAGGAGGGTTATTTTTTTCTGAAGTACATTATCCGATAATTCCATATTTTTTACTATTTTTACTATTATATTATCGCGAGTTTTTATTTTTTTAGAAGGAAGGGGTATGGGTGTATATTTTTTTAATTCAAATTATCCACTGTTTTTCACTATTTTCAGGATTTTTCTGATTTTTTTTTAGCTTATTTACGCAATTTTTACCGGATAAAAGGATCTGAATCCTCCGATCTACATTTGTTTTGTTGTAATTTTTGACGTTAAGAACTGTCAAGAATTTTTTTGAGTTCCCTTTCTGGATTTCAGTGGGACAGCGTGGTAAAATTATTGTTTTGAATTACATTATTCAACGTTCCATGTTTTTCACGATTATGTTTATTATATACGGATTTTTCAGATTTTATTTTAGTGCGTTTCCGCAATTTCTTTCGAGAAATAGAAGGTAGTACATTTTTTGTAAATTAAATTATTATTTTCATTTTATAATTTTTTCAAATGAAATTCTTCGGTGGTTTTGTGTTTTTTCAATCTTCACGTGTTTTCGAAACCGTCGAAAGTTCTACGCGTTCATTATCGTCTTTTACATACGAAAAGCGTAAGTTGAATGAAAGCTCGTGAAAACACAGGTAACGTGTTCCGAAGTGAACAAAACTGCATACTGATGCTATACTGCTACAGATTAACGATCTCAGAGCGGTGCGATCGCCGCATTAAGGTGCGTATTCACTAAGGCATTCGTTCCACATGAGCAACTAATAAGCACCGAACGAGCGAATGGTTTGGACAGTGTGGACGCTGATTTGAACACGACCATAATGCGCGTAAGGTGCTCGGGCCAATTTTTTGGCGATTTTTTCGTACTCAGTGTTGACGGTGAAAGTGTGCTTGACGTTCTGTTTGTGGTTATTACCGAGATTTTGAATTCAATTTGGATATTGATGAGTATGAATATTTGTACGCGACTGACTGCAGATCAGTGCTCATGCTGTGCTCAGGTGCCAGAAGACACTACGCAGCCTGACGCAGCCTGAGCTTGAACAGAGCATCATTCGGTGCTCATGCGCAACGAATGCTCTAGTGAATACGCACCTTTAGATGTTTCACTTCTTGAGTAATTCTTATTCTGTTTTCCCTCCCCAAAAAACTTTTTGAACTATTTTCGAATCCTCTCACCTCTTATTTGTCACAATTTTCACAAAAGTATGTTTTTAATTTTTGAAATAATAGTATCGAGAAGACTGGAAATGTTGCCCTCTTGACCTTCATCCCCATATTGCTCCACCATCAGCAAGGAACATTTTCTTTTACGAGCACCGTACTTATGTGAACATCATATCTTAAACGGTTAAGAGGGTCTTGGGACATTTAATTTGAAACCCAAAAGTAATATGGGACTCGAGTAGGGTGATATAAAGGATGATGACAGGAATGAAGACAGTTTGACATCGTAATCTCGCTGAAAAAGTTCGAGGATAGGTTTTAGAGGAATTTGGTGCGTTTCCGTTCGAGTATGAAATTAATTTCGTCGTTTTCGCTATTGAAAATGGCCTAATAATTGTAGAGAATATGAACTCGGAGAACGATATCGAACGTATAGTCATGAATGGGCCGCTGCCCGTTGTATGTTTTAGTCAAAAACGTATCTGTTTTATGGCAACAAGAGCATTGATATTTATTTTATTATACCGTTTCTTTGTGTTTTGTGCATATCACTTGTTCATATTTAAAGGAATCTGCAATTGTTTACAATGAGCTCATCAGAAAAGAAACAAGATGCCGTGCCTCATCAGAACAGCAAAAATACTATATACAATAGAAATAATTGGGGCAAAAATCCATCAGGAAACAACTACTATCGACGAATGTTGAAGTACATTTAATGAATTTGCGTGCAGAGTTTCTACAAGGCATTTTCTGCAATTGTTAGTTGCATGGAATGCAGACAATAACTAATGTCCGCAATAAAAATTTCGATCTCCATTTCAAAGCCTACGCTGAAACCGCGTCCGCAGAGTACTGTTCACAAAACTACGAGCGCCATCTCAACTTCAGCCTCCCAACCAAAAGCAACACCCACTTGATTGCCAAAATCACCACAATAGGTGAAGGAATCTGCAATTGTTCAAAATGAGCTTATCATGAGACAAACAAGGTGGCCTATACGATAGGAATAATTGGGTCGAAAACCAATCAGAAAACAACTACTTTTTTGGCTAATACGACGACGAACTTTGAATTACATCCGATGAATTTCCGTGCAGAGATCCAACAAGATGTTTATCGAAAAATTTGGAACACTTCTGGGTTTGCCCTCATCGGTATAGGGTAGGTCCTTGCAGACAATAACTGATGTCTGCAACAAATATTTCATTCATATCTCCATTTCAGAGTTTCAGCTGAAACCGCGCCCGCAATGTGTAATGTTTTGATGAACATTTCCATGCATCTAGCAATTGTAGAAAATGCCTTGTAGGAACTCCTCGCGGAAATTCATTAGATTCAATTCAACATTCGACATGATATTAGCCAGGAAAGTAGGTGTTTTTTGATGGATTTTTTACCCAATCATTCATATTATATAGAATTATCGCAATGAGCAGTCTTGGTAGGGCAGAATATCTTGTTAATTTCATTATGGAAGTCTTCCTTACATATATTCATAATGTTGCGAATTATTCATTCATTCACTGATTTTCTCATGTATCCACTTCACTCAATATATTGACTAGCACTATCTTTACTCTTACTCTTCACTATCAATAACTTGAGTCTATTTGATGAATTCATTTCACAATCCAATTTAAATTTAATTCAATTTGGAACATGGCTAGAAAAATGGGAATCAAAAATGGAAACAAAATTTTCATAGATGACTTCGCCTCATAATCAAACCGAGTAAACTTAGATATTGCCCACGTCAGCTGAAGTTTAAGTGGCGGGTATAACTATTTAGTTGAAAAAATATTTACAAAAATTATAACTTTTGACAAACATGAAATTCATGGGGTACAATCACAGAAACTCTGAAATATATAAAAGTTCCCTTAAATTATTTTTTTTATTTTTCACTTAGTCATAATAGGATACGAATCTTTGTGTAAGTGGAACTTCTACAGAAACATTTCTGCTTTCAAATGATCAATCAATATTCGGTTCTTTCCAATCGTATGCCCTTTCACTGTTTCATCTACAAAAGACCTGATTAGGACCATGTCAACAACGAAGCGAACCAAACACATATGTCCATAATCCCTGGAACGATGAGTGATTGAATGCTCGTTATTCATAAGTGATTGTTAGATTACAACCGATTACACAATTGACAGACTATTTGCAAGAGATTCGTTCATTCTCTACAAACAGTGTGAGAAACTTTGAAATAAATTCTCCCCGCTTATTTCTTCTGAAACACGCAAAGGATTTCGATATGGTTTTCAGTCTAACACAGAGAATTTCCTACGGAATGTTAATATGTACAGTACAATCTAATTGAGACTTTTTATAGAAGAGATAATTCAATGTTTTTTTAATTCATTCGTCAAAAAAAAAATCGGATTTTGGGAGCTTACCTGGCTCATGCTGTCTATACTCAGTAGAAGTAGCAGTTGGAGGAGGCTAATACTACATCCCTCATTGTCTCATCTATATACCACGTTGAATAATGTATCTGCCATCTGCCTTTTCTCATCGGCAAATATTTTTTATTTTTATCTGAAATTTTCCATATTTGTGTTATTTGGAATCAAGCGAATTGGCCGTGGTGTTAGAGCGTTTGCCAGTCACCCAGATATTTCCCCCACGCTAAAGTACAGAGACACAGGACTGGGCCAAGTTACGAAGGCTTCTATAAAAACCTATTAACTAGCAGACATAGGAAAAACATAAAGAAACGCATTTCAGAAAAGAAGTATTTAATATTCCACATCTTGAAATGAGTTTTTGATTTTTTTTTTAATCTAGAACACAAAAAACACGATTGTACATACACGCACTACTGGTAAGGAAAGTAAACAATTTTTTCAGTTCCTAACTAACTAGCCCTAAGCAGACAAATCTCCACAGGAAGTAATAACTATATACTAGGGTACAAAATGAAATAAGTAGTTGGGCCCGAGCAAGATGAAAAATAACATCGTTATGTCAGTTTGCTCTTTAGTGCACGAACGCACCACTGATAAGTAAAAACCTAATTATCTATCGTTGGTGATTTACAGTGACCGTCAAAAAGTATGTACCATATAGGAAAAAACTTTATTATTAGAGTATCGAAAAATATTCTTGGAAAAAGTTTGTGCATGTCCGATAACCTAAAAATCGATTTTGACACATGTCACGTGATCGCTGGTATGGCGGCAAATTGAAAAAAATTACTATGAAAAGGCAAAAAGTGGGGTAAAATGGCAAGATATCAAAACAAGTTATTTCAAAAAGTTGCTTAGAATTGAATTTTATACACATATATAAAGTTTGAAAAAATAATGAGAGAAAATTGAAAATAGCTATTTTTTTTAATATTTTCCTCACTGTATGAAAATATCAAATTATTATCTTATGAATAGCTTGACCATACTGAAACATTTGTGTTTCAATAAGAATGACAAATTTTTCTTATTTTCTCCATATCAGTAAGAACTAAATTAAAAAAATTGTATTTTGTCAAAACCGTGGCTGTTACATTGGTTCGTATATAACAGTTATATCAGAATTCCACGATTATTGCGATGATGGAGTTCGGACAAAATTAATTTTTTTTAATTTAATGCTCTCTGGTGTGGAGAAAATGAGAAAGTTTTGTTGTTATCATTGAAATACAAATATTCTAGTATGGTCAAGCTATTCATAAGAAAATAATTTGATATTTTTATAAACCTAGGAAAATATTTAAAAAAAAATGCTATTTTCAATTTTTCCATATTGTTTTGCCAAACTTTGTATATGTGTATAAAATTGAATTCTGAGCAACTTTTTTATATTACTTTTTTCGATATAGTCGACATATGTCAAAATCGATTTTTAGGTTATCGGACATGCACAAACTTTTTCTAAGAATCTTTTTTCGAATACTCTAATAATAAACTTTTTTCCCATATGGTACATACTTTTGGGCGGTCACTGTATATGCATATACAGGGTCTTTCCTAACTACGGCTCCTAACTGCGAGGAGTGATTTGTTGGGTCATTTTAAGAAGAAAAGTTCCTATGAACATATGTCCGGAGTTGATTCGTTTCTGAGATACACAGGGCGTTGAAATTAAAGAAAAAAAACGGTAATTATAAAATATCATAAATATCCTGGAATCGATTTGGTTGAAATTTGGTACATTTATTTGAACTGATAAGGCGCTCATTCAGCCCTAACTAGATTGGAATTATTATGGCCAGTGGCGTCTCAGTGGGCACCACACCCAACAATATTGTAAAAAAAAGTACGCCACTGACTTTTTTTCGTAGATTTTTATTTTGTTAGATTGAACAACTCAAAATACAACTTTTTGATCTCTTGTATTTTCATCATATCTAGCTTCGTTTAAATCTTGGTATGGCAGGACATCTAGTTTCTAACTTGATAAGCTCATTGTTAAATAATAGATCTCTTTCAACTCCTCATATTTGAGAGTTATAGGCAATGAAACATATTTTATTATTTTTGCCTCTTACCCAAACGACCAGGGTTCGACTTCACCGCCTGTCATTGAGCTATGATAATTCGGAATCCGCACTTGTTCGTAAAATGTTGGTCCCGGATCTTCCTTGCTCGCACAAGCTCTGCTTTAGAAAATTTTTTCCTAAAACCTGGAAAATTGATAAAACTTTACATAAAAAAAACAAAAATTCGAACACATTATGAAATTCCCCTAATGAAACTCACGTTCTGTTATTTTGTTTATTTGTAACATGAGAATTTGCCACAGTCACCGGGAGCATCTTTTTGCAATAATCAATAATTCAAAATAGTGCTATTCAATTACAACTCATTATATCATATTTTTATTCAATTATTATAAATATCACGGCATTTCCTCTTTTATATTCTTATTCATTAACATATACTAATCAAGCAGATATATGGTATCATGAACCATAATAATGACAATATAATAGATAACTTAGAACGTTTGCATTTCTTCATACGTTAATATTCCCCTCAAATATGGCAATATGAATAAAACACTAACTGGGTTGATCATGAATATGACATGCAATGTTTTGTTGATTAATTTTTTTTGTATAGCTCAAAGAACCCTTCTGAATGCCCCATAAAGACTGGATGAATAATTATTTAATAACATCAATAAGAGTTGAAATTTGGTTATGATTAAGGCTGTCAGTGTCAAAGTAACCACTTGAATTCTACTTCTCAAATCACGGATTGTTGTTCAGGTCTGAGATCACACAATAGATGTAATTTGCAACATAACACAGAGAGATATAGTATAGGATTATTCATAGACAAGATGTTGGCTTCATTGTATTAAAATATTATGTACTAGCAGTTAGTCAGCTGTTCTTTGATAATGTGAACAACAGGGCACACTGGTGACAGTGATGTCAGACAGGAATTAAATTTGAATTCCGTTCTATCAGACTATCACCTCTTTCGTCCATTTATGTTTCTGGCTTCATCCGATGGTGAAATTTTATTTTGAAAATTTCACACCTCACTTTTTCAGCCAATCAAAAAATTGGTTTTTATTTAGTTGCCATGGCAACCCAAAAAATTTCCGGAAATTTTTATCCTCCTGGGTACCCTGGGCGAAATTAATAAGTGGAACTTTTTCTGTCAAATATTTGACATGTGATAGTTAACATTTTGCTTTTATGTACAAATGGAATGTTATTTTTCATATGAAAGGAGATAATATTTCATAATTATATATTCACTAAATATTTCGAATGTGTCTGAAAATATTTTGAGAACTTGCATTTCAACGATGAATAGGTCCATCGGTAAAAAATGTATATCACTCAAATCTACCTATGCTTGACTACATGAACTTAATATTTGAAACAATTTTATTCAACTTATCTTTTCGTGAATACTCGGCTGAAATTTGCAAGCATTCCTTTCCACATCACTTCCCAATAGACAATCCGAATGGACCAGTCAAAACTATTTTAGTTCTGCGTGATGTGCAATGCAATTTTAGGTTTAAAATGTCGCAAAATGAATTTTCCTTTCTCACATACAAACACCGCCACTAATACCAACGCGTAACTGTCATTATATCAACAAAAACCATTCATTGCCCACTGATGTTACAACTTGTTTTCTCTCAGAATAATCTACAAGTCAGTTGAATTAACCATTAATTTAATATATTTTGTTGTGAAATTTTCTTACCGAATCCCCAGCGTGCTTGAATTAATTGCTGGAAATAATTCAAGCACTAGGGAGATTATAAGTGATAATTATTGAATTAGTGGTAACCGATAACTTTTATTCAGAGGTAAGTATCTATTCAAAATTCGGAAAGGAATTCGTTGGAATATATATTTTTGTCATTCATAATGTTTTTGAAATTATTTTATTTCCAATGAATTTTCATGATTTTTAAAATGAATTCATAGGACATGTTCAAAATAATTTTTCTTTTTTGAGTACCGTAACTATTGGTCAGGAAAAGCATGTAAGGTTTGAATGAATTCAATCCAGTAATGTTTCAGAAATATGTAAGTAGGTGTGACCATTTGAATAACAAACAACGTATAGTTCAAAGAATCAAATTTTCTCACATAACCTGTTTATAACAACAGATTATGATTTTTGAAAATCTCGACATGCTTTGAATTCGGCTTGACAAACGGGAGTTTGTTTAATTTATTAAATACGTATGTCTGTTGAGTTATCTTTTCAGTAAGACGAAGACTGTCCACATAGTCTGGCTCTGAGAATTGGATACTGTATATTGATCCAAATGACAACTTCAATATAGTTATTTCATTCTCTCTACCATAATTTGAGTTCATGAGAATATCTTTGAGATAATAACCCACAATCGTACCACGATCCTTGCCCCGCAATAAGAATTAGCCCTTCGCATAATTATATAGGATTTAGGTGGAAAATCAATTGAAATGAGTTTAACATTTTATAAACTCACATTCAAGGCTGGATCAAATTCTGGCTTTCTTCTTCTGGAAACGACATATTGAATTTTTATAGCAACGTTGATTTTCATTCATTTACTGACAAACTCTTGGAGAGGATGATATAATGAGATTATCCCATAATGCCCTCATCAAACATGACATTTTGTCAAAATGAACATCTGAACCGTCGATTCATTTAACGTCCTCATTCTTGAATCTCGTCATTTATGAAATTTAGTCCCTTTCGACACTGTTAACAGTGTCGAGTATCTTCCGTTCTCCTTCAATTTTCTCTGACATTCCAGGAGATCAACTACGACTCACCGAGGGGCGGCGTGCGTGTCATCACCGAGAAGAGTGACAACACAGTCAGCTATTTGCTGGTTCAGAGGGCAAGAGACTCGGATTCCGGCAAATACAGGGTGTAAACTATATGGGATTTTCATATTCTAACCTGTATGGTCCTAAATCAAGCAAAAATTCAAGAAATCATTCATTTCTTACTTTATGGTCCTCAATCAAGCAAAAATTCAAGAAATTATTCATTTCTGAATATTCAACAATAATTAATTAAGGCTTTTTAACACTGTTCAAATTGTGACAAAATATTATACCATCTATTGTAGAAAAAATTTTGTTTGCATCTCGTGCGCGAAATACTTTGCGGTGATCTCGAATATTTATTTTTAAATTAGTTCTCGATCACCAACGGAGCATTAGATACAAAAATAACTATTTCCATCATTCATATATTATTGGAGACTTGATCAGTTGATTTTTGTTGATTTTTTATACCTTTACAGGTGTGAATTTCAATGAACTGATGTTTTTCTTTATCAATGGCATTGTATGAATGAATGATTGTAGTCTACAACAGATTCGTGCGAAATTTAATCTAACAGTATCATGCGTAACACCAGATTGGTTTTACTCTAGATCTATTTCGAAATCATAGGATTCACTTGGAAATGTTGAGAGATAACACCAAGCACCGTTGTTTTTCGAATTGGTGTGGTGTAACACTGAAGTGTGCAGGACTTCTGAGGAAATCAATTGGTCTTAGCTGCTGTCAGTTAGGGAGTTCCAATATTTCTTATAGTTATATACACCAAAAATAACCCTTTTAAAATACAAACGTTAAATGGTTGTTCTTCTGTACATCTTCATTCGATAATTCCGGGAATTTCTACATGAGATGAAAGTATATATCTCGTTTCTCCTGGGTTTATTAGTTCAAAGTGGTAAAAAATAAACATTTTGCGTACGTTAAAAAATAGTTTGGGAATGTAGACATTTTTTAATGAAAATTTAATTGCGGAGCAGTTTTAGATATTTGGTGAGGTCATTCTATAACCTACAATAATCCTGAATTGAAAAAACTTGAGAAGATTGAATATACGTTGCAACAATAGATAGAAACTTGCACTCGAGGCCCTGACTGAATCCCGATTGCTTCTTCTTCTGAAAATGAATTTTCAAAGATGATTTTCATTCATTTACTAACAAACCCTCCGAGAAGGCGATTTGATGAGATTATCCAATAATGTCCTTTTATCAAACATGACATTTTGTCAAAATGAAAGTCTGAGCCATCGATTCATTCAACGTCCTAATTCCTAAATCTGGTCATTTAGGAAATTTAGTTCCTTTCGACCCTGTTAAAAGTGTCGAGTTGGCTGATGTCTTCCGTTCTCCTTCAATTTTCTCTTACTTTCCAGGAAATCAACTACGACTCACCGAGGGGCGGCGTGAGTGTCATCACCGAGAAGGGCGACAACACAGTCAGCTATTTGCTGGTTCAGAGGGCAAGAGACTCGGATTCCGGCAAATATACATGCAATCCCTCCAACGCCAATCCCAAGACGCTCGTCGTGCATGTTCTGAATGGTGAGTGCTGGCGATATTATTTCAATTTATGAAAGTGTGTTTTCTCGTACTGCTCAGCTCCGTTTTATGTTGATTATAGCCTCCCAAAGTATCAACGTGTTCTTTTTTTCTCAGAGATTTGAAGTGATAAAGAGAAACACTAAAAAATAAACATTCAATAGTATACCTATCAAAACCTCAAAAGGTGAAATGATAGAAAACAACGAAACTAAAATGGATATTTTTAATAAACACTTTACCAGTGTTGGAATAAAAATGGCTAAAAAAATTAAAAATATTGAAACCCTCCCTGGGAACGTTCTCAATGATCCATTTGTCTCAGAACCAATTTTTCTCCAACCTGTCACTTATAATGAGATTATTGTTATAATGGCCAACTTGAATAACTGTGCCCTCGGTCCTGAAGGTATCAATAGTAAACTCATTAAAATTACCAACAAAGAAATTGTTTTTCCTATGGTTCATGTTATCAACCTTTCTTTCAAAAATAAGAAAATTCCAAGGCAATGGAAAAGAATCGCTAGTTACCCCAGTATACAGGGTGGCCCAGCGAAAACGAAACAAGGCCGATATTTCATATTTTTCGTACGCAGAAAAACAAACTTGAACCCGTCGATTTTATTGCGAGGGGGACATCTTTTGCGCATATTCTCAACTTTGTCACTTCAAGCCCCTCGGAGGGGTTAGCTCCAACCTTTAATTCTTTAATGGGAGTAGGGTTCATGTGATACCGCATTTTGAAGGTTATCGAATTCTCTTTCCGACGTTTTTAATTTTTTAAATTTGATGCAGTAGTTCTCGAGATAACAAGTTTAGAACAATCATCGGCTACGAATCTAAAGTTACGCTTGTTTCACTTTCAGCATTATTTCTCATCTTGTAGGTAGTACGGATTTTATCTAAGAATTACTCTTTTTTGTTTGGTAAAATCCTATCCTGGCCAACTATAATGAGGAATAATTTAAGGTCCGTTTTTTAATACATCAGAAACATGCATCTAATATTATACTCATTTGCATTTTTAAACGGCAGGTAGTATACTATTTTACGCTTGCAAATCATAAATATTTTTAGTATCTTTTTTACAAATTTATTAGTGAAACCTCATGGTCCAATTAAGAGCCCGCTGCAAAAAAGCTGGACTATCGTGTTACCGGATGATAATTTTTTTCAACGGATAAGTACTTACTAGGACCATTATAAAAGTCATATCCTGTCAGACCAGAAATGCTGCACAAGACATGATATGTGGTGTAGCCAGGTTTTTTAAACTAAGAATGAGAATGCCAAGCAAAACATGTGGAAACAAATTAGGTTTTCTCTGGAAATAAAAAAATTGGTATCGGCTTTTGGTACACCCTGTACAGCTGTAGGTCTGGCAGGATATGATTTTTTCATTACATTAAAGAAATGTGTCATCTGGTAACTCGATAGCCCATCTTTTTGCAGCGTGCTCCTGGACTATTAGTAGTTATTGCTGCAATGGAATTCGGTGCTTCTGTAAGAAATACGAAAAACTAAGCTTTTTCTAAAACCATTGCCATGATCACAATTCTAACAATTCAAGTTAAAAGTTGATACGAATTCATGTCAATGGGTGTTATGAATAAATGCTAGCAAAAGCTTCCACTATAGGTTTGTCTCTCTCATTACTTAATTAAATGAATAGGTCTGTTTCAAGAAATCTAAGTAAAAGCATTTGCTTAAGGTTTATTCATTAGACCCATTATGTTGACTTGTTAGTATATTAACAATGATTTCTCGAGAACTACTGCATCAAATTCCAAAAACTGGAAAGCGTTGGAAAGATAATTCAATTACCTTCAAAATGCGGTATCACATGAACCCTACTCCTATTAAAGATTTAAGGGTTGGAGCTAACCCCTCCGAGAGGCTCGAAGTGACAAAGTTGAGAATATGCCAATTCAGCACTGTCAGTAACATAATTTGACAGTTGTCCAACATTCAATGGGGGGACAAACAAAGAAATTTTCCATAAGACCACGCGTGTCCTTTTTGTGTATTTTCTCCGAAAAAAATTCCAAAATCACGTTCTTGGCATTTTAGTGAGTATAAGTTCACTGCGTATAGTCTGAATTAAGTGTATAAGTCTGTAGAAGTGTTATAAACATGGATTTTCCAATTCAAAAATAAGTTATTATGATGGTAGGTATCATACAAACAGTTTTCTCTTTTTGATTTGAGGACATAAATCATGAAGAATTGTGCTGTTATGGATTATTATAACCGATCCGATCCAGACCAGCGAGTGAAATTTGACATCCGAACCATGCACCAATTCAAAATACGCAGAACAAAGAAAAACGCTGGTGATTTATAAATAACACTGAAGTCAACATTGAAGGATGTTATGAAAGACAGAAAGTTTTGTATTACTAGTAGATATTTATTGTCGGAAATCGCAAAACTAACAGCGAAGTTATTAGTAAAATTATACGATTTCTCAACTAAAACAAGAGTATTTCAAAATGATATCAAATAATAGAATCACTAAACTTAGTAACAAAAAAATCACAACTGACCTCTAACCACCGCAAAAAAAAAAATTTTTTCAAACTCAAATTCTTTGTTTGTCCCCCCATCAGCTGATCACCGCCATGTTGTGACGTCAGATGGCAGTGCTCTATTGGTATAGAATAACTTCGATGAAAAATTTCAAAGGAAATGTAATATATCATATGCTGACGATACAGCCTTATTATACAGGAGAGACTCGTGGCTACAATTAAAAGCTGACCTACAAAATGATCTACGAAATCTACAAATATGGCTGAATTATATTCTTTCAATTTTAGTTCGAAAATATGAATAGAATATTCATAAAATCTGTTGTGGAATCATCTGCGGCTGAAAGACAAACTTTAGTCGCTATTTTCCATCGTTCAAGATTACCTCAGGTATTCATGTTGAAAAGGGGAACATTCTCCATGAAAATTTAAGAATCAAAAATTTTGATTTGTAATATCTAACAGAAAACAACTACTTCCCCGGCACAAGCCACGCTGGACATTGAACTACATCTGATAGATATTGTGAAAAGACTCAAACTGAAAAGAAAATAAAAAATCTGAAGGTGAAAATTCGCATTTTCATTCGGATAGTTTATTTTTTATTTTCTCTAGTTTTCATTGAAAAAATCCTTCGTTTAAGTCTCAACGTGAATAAAACAAAATTTTCATGATCGATCTATAAATCCGAACAACCTCTCTTTTACCATCTAACAATACACGATTGTAACGACACAAACAAGTGCACTGGCCCAACTATAGAAAAAACATTAAATATGAAATATCTCGGCATTATACTAGATCAGCATCTACGTGGCACATGTAACAAAAAGGCTCAGCGAACTGATCCATAAATTTTATAGTATCAGAGATATCCTGAACAAAAAAAATCTTTTAATAATATACAACTCACTGGTAAAATCGGTCATGAGGTATTTCATAACAGTGTGGGGAGGTCTGTATGATAATTCGTTGAGTAAACTGCAACCAACCCAGAATTCCTTATTAAAAAAAAAACTTTATTCTACAGAGCAGCTCTTAAGGATGTTGAAACACATATAAGAAAATTATATATATATATATATATATATATATATATAGAACGGTTTCTTCTTCCTAGTCAGCAAAGACTACCGTTCTATATATATATATATATATATATATAATTTCCTGCCATACAACATAAACACTTCAACCTCTCTTAAAAAATACAAAACATCAATGAAAAAATTTATATATGAAAATAAAAACTTTTCTGACAATAAATCATCACTTAATGATAATATATCTAACCTTGTCGTTTTTATTGAACTAAACCCTTGTTTCTCTCCTCATTCTCTTTTCTTTGCTATTGTTTTACTTTCGTAGTCTTGAATCGCTTTCATTTTATATTCCTTAATATTTTTATTGAAATCTGTTACCTACCGTTGAACTATAGATGAATTATATAAACCACCCCAAATCCACAACACAAGCATTTTAAATACTTAGGTGGATTGTTTTTTGGAAGTGCAACATTGAAGTTGAACTATGTTAATTATGTAAATTGTGGCATGTGAATAAATTGAATTGTATCTATCGATCCTGAAAATTTCATGGTTCTACGTCGAAAATTACGAAAGATACTGGGGCGTATTTAGAGTAATTTGGGAGTGCTGATTGCGATCTGACGAAATTTCGAGGTAATTTTGTCCCCTATTATGTTTTAGCGTAAAAATGGGTGGTTCCATCGTTGCTGGCGTGTAGTGTATATCACGTAGGATGACCCCTCTGATACAGTGAATTCATTTCTAGTGTATCTAACGATCCTAAAAATTTCATGATTCTTCGTCAAAAACTACCGAAGATACGAGGCTGTTTACATGAGAAGTGAAACACATAGTAGGTAAAGGTAGATATTTGAATAAATCGTCGTTTCTTCCGTCACAGAAAAAAATAGTGTATTTATTATACATGGAAAACATATTAGGTTTTTGCTCTCGAGCTGAAATCAAATTCTTTTATCCTTGTATAATAAAAAACTATTTGTCGACGATTTTCAAAACGATTGTAGTACATCAAAAATAATATGCAATGGTTATTAATTCAAATTACCCCCCTTGAAAAATCATGACATCAAAAGATGGCGCTGGATAAAAACTTCAGCAAGAACTATGAAATTGGTACGTAGTTATTCCCCCATTCAAATCGAACCATAATTTTAGCAATGATATTTGAAGACCATTGATATTTGAAGAATATAGAGTAGTTTGTGTATACAACTTTGTAGTTGTTTTCTGTTAGATATTACAAATAAATCACATTTTTCATTTTTAATTTTCATGGAGAATGTTCCCGTTTTCAACAACTTTGACACTATTATTACAGATATAATTCAACGGTCGTAAGGGGTAGTAGCTGCTTTATGTTGGACACTTTCCAACGGATATACCTTTTTGATGGGTTGAAGTGGAAAACTTGATTATTTTAATCCATCTTTTATCAAATGGAGATTCAACGGAAATATTCCAGAATATCCGTAATAATATGAAAACTCTCCATCTCAAAACTCCAGAACTTCATAGAGAGGTTGGTCTGTCAAAGGAGTAACACATTATTCGTTTCCATTGTGTGATACCACAGCCGTCCAATATTCCATTTTACATTTCTTCTGAGTATGATTCTCGAACAACTTATGAGAACCAAAACGAACTCTCAAAGACCAATTACACCTTTTCAAGTCTCTCGTCCTGTATACATTTGCACGAGAATGGGATTCGAAGAAAATTTACATGGATATACGTCCTTTGTTCACTAAGTGTACTCCAATAGAATGGAAATTCTGCTAGTTTATTTCGACCTGAATCGAAATCCAGCTCAGCTTCAAGTTGGGTTTTATAGCGCAAAAGGATCAGCCCAACGGGGTTACAATTATTGGAGAGATCGGATTGATAATTATGTTGTTATGCGCTACGAAAACCCAGTTTCGATTGGTAAGAAAACTGGATGCGGAAATCTCCCTAACAATGGAAACGGAAAGGTTTCAATTGGAAATTTTACTTCAAATTCAATTACGAAATAATCACTTCCTCATATAACAACAAAGGCACTAAACCGCTATAATTATAGGATATAAATCTCTCAATACTAAACTGGAATCGTATATTGTACAATGAGCATGAAATGACATTTGCCATGAGTAGGTATATGAAATTTTGTAGTAGAGCTAGCCCGTGGAAAATGAAAATCTGTGTTAAAACGTGGCAGGTTTTTTAATCGAAGACGTATGTTTCGGAATGCCTTCCTGGTCCGATTTTGAACCTTATATTCTATTTTCCGTTCATCGGAAAGTTGCACTAAAACGTCTTTTACCGTGTGGCCAGGCCCGTCTCTGGAGCCACTGGTAAACCACGTGCGAACTAATTATTGGTAAAATCGACTAGCAATTGAACCTGACTGGTTTTTAGGTTCGTTCGGCTTTCAGATTACACCCGGTTGGTGCTTATCATTATTTTGTTGATTATTTACCATTGCTTTATTCAAAAACTTGTCTGCTTATTGCTTCATCCACGCACTGAAAAAAATGTGTTCATTGGCAAAATACATTTTTCATCGTGGCAATGAATAAATATTCACTGACTTTTGTAGGTATTTATTGATGCAACGAATTCAAGTTTATTGAGATCAAAGATGATCGTTTCTTACATTTATGAACAGTTTTCGTTGCTCCTGCGGAAAAGTTTATTGAGGTGAGGAAAGGGGTACACTGAGATCAATGATGATCTAATTTCAGACCTATGAACATATTTCGTTACGGTTTTGAAAAAGATTATTGAAATGAAGAAAAAAGTACATTGGAACAATGTATATTATTTCATGAAAAAATGTGGTACATAATATCAATGAATACCGTTTATTATCTTTCCGTTCATTGGCACAATTAACTTTTCATCATGATAATGATTAAACATTCACTGATGTACGGAGGTATTTCTTGATACAATGAATTCAAGTTCATTGAGATCAAAGTTGATGATTTTTCAAATTTATGAACAAGTTTCGTTGCTGCTATGGAAAGGTTCATTGAGGTGAGGAAAGGGGTACACTGAAACAATTTGAAATTGTTCATCATATCAATGGACATAATTCATGGTCCCACAGCACTGATGTATATATTTTCAGAATATATGGTACATTATATTAATGAATACCTCTTCGTTTATTGGCAAAATACATTTTTCACGAGTCAACGAATAACTAATATTCACTGAAATATGTATGTTTTTATTGTTACAATGAATTCAAGTTTATCGAGATCAATCATGATATATTTTCAGACCTATGAACATATTTCGTTGCGTCTATGAAAAAGATTATTGAAATAAAGAAAAAATTATTACCTTTCCGTTCGATGGCACAATACATTTGTCATCGTGACAATGATTCAAGTTCATTGAGATCAAAGATGATCTTTTTTTACATTCATGAACAGGTTTCGTTGCTGCTATGGAAGGGTTCATTGAGGTAATGAAAGGGGTACACTGAATCCATTTGAAAATTTTCATCTCATCAATGAACGTAATTAATGGTCCCAGAGATGATTTTATCGTTACAATGAATCTATGTTTATCGAAATCAATGATAATCTATTTTCATATCTACCCACAGGTTCTATTAGGGCTTTGGAAAGATCATAGAAGGTGTAACGAAGTTACTAAGTCCCAGTTTTGTTAGGCAGATAGAAGCAACATTTTCCTCCCATTCTATAACTCCGTAATTAATATGTTCATGCATATAATAATAAGCCTTATGTCGAACCAAGCCATCTCGTGTTTAAATATACTCATAAATTTTGCCGGCATCTGTTCAGCCGAATCCTCGCATAGAAGTCTCCGTTGCTGGCAAGTTAGCTTTAGCTAGTAGTACACAGCGCCTCCACTAGAGGGACCACTCCGCACGACTTCGTTCTTTACACAGAGCCGGTTAACTTAAGCAGACTGAAGCGATCGTTGAAGCATCTTCATAGGTAGCACAGACTACAGAGACATCCGAAATAAAAGATAACTTGGAGATACGCCTTCCAATCAGGATTGCGATGTTCTGATGAATGCATGTTTAATTATTTTGCATATCTTTCGGAAACTCACTGTATGCTCAATATCAGTGGGAGGCCTTCATTGCATTTACGAATAATATGCAATTATTGAATAAATACCACTTATTCAAATGATAAACAAAATAATTAGTTCAATGTGTGAAAGCATCACGAGAATAAACTGAAACATAGATTTAATGTATATCAATTATTGAATCAAGGAATAACCGATATTTAATAATCACCGTTCATTGGATTGATGAAAAATATCCATCGTCGAAATAATCTAAATCATTATATCAATCATACAACATTTATTCGAAGAACGAACATAATAATTAATCTGATGAATACACTTTCATCAGTTGAACGAATACAATTCATTGCTTGGGTGATCACTCTTTATTCGTTTGAAGAATGGAATTCATTACCATAACGAACCTATTTAATGTACTTGATCATGATATTAATGAAAGCATCCATTGATATTATTAAGATCCGTATTCATAGTATGGATAACCAGTGGTATATTGAAATAACGATTGCGTTCATTGGACCAATATTGATAAAAATATTCATTGAGTCACTGAACTTTTTCATTGTATTCCGGTACCAATTTTTTTCTGTGCGTACTAGTCGAAGGTGTCAAACGCTTTCTTCATATACAGAACATGGACAATGTATTCGATAAGCAGTTTTCATTGTCACCTTCATGAGTGACCGAATGTGCTTTTACCGCGAAACGAGCACGTTGTAGCAATATGCTATATGAATAAGAAGGCAGTTGGAATTCTGTCAGAAGGAGTTGGTAATCGGAAATCGTCAGTAGTTGTTGTAGTTATGAAATAAGTCATTCATTCAAGTCCAGCGCCAGTGTGGCTGAGGGCTTGGCCCGTTTGGGCCTTGCACCAAGTCGTCCGTAAAAGGACATAATAGTGTTATGGTTATTGCAGGGTGAGAATAGTTACTTAAGCAAAAAGGAATGCAAAGCCGTGTTAACATTCGAAGTGAGCGAGTACGAGCCGAGGCAAAGCCAAGGCTTGTCGCTTGCCGAGGATGTTAACAGTCGATACATTCGTGTTACTTATTACGTTTTTCTCGTTGCTTGTTAACATTTCTCAAAATTTGCCTGGATTGAAGTTTGTTTTCTTACTCATGATTATTCGTTCTGCTATTCCATTCTAAGTTACTAGTGCGCGTAACTAAGTTACCGAATAAACATACAACAATTATATTCAAAAAGTCTCACAACCTAAAAATTGATATAAATGAAGCTGAAAGTATAACTTGTCAAACTCAAAGTCATTATTACCCTAGGCATGTAAATGACACTATATTTACATTCCGTTGTCAAGATGAATTAGTAAACGAATGATAAAGGCCATTTATCTGTTTTGTTACTGAGCATGTATGGACTATTTACAGTGTGGGCAGTGGGAAAATATATTTTATATTGGTATTTATTTTCTTGTGTGCATAACTTCATATATCAGTGCCCCCATTGTTATTTGAATAATATATTTATATTTTGTTCTTATATCCGAGTTCATCTATAGGGCTACCATCTGTAGCTACGACCCCTAGTCACAGGGTAGCAAAAGGCAGTAACCCCAAGTAACCCTATTCAACTCGCAGTGTAGGCTATAAGGCCTTAGTTGCAACTCATATTAGAGGTCAATAAGACCCTAACAAGCCCTTATATGGCGTTTGGTGGAGGTGCCGGGCATATGTCAAGAAAGGAGTTTTCATGTATTGATATAATAAAATTCCCAAATCCTCTATCTCAAAATCTATATTTGATACATAATTATTACTCATGAGTATGAAATAAACATGTCAGTAGATTAAGTTATGAACGGAGTCAAGGCCAATGTATTCGATAAACATTTTTCATTGTCATCATCATGGAGTGACCGAATGTGTTTGTTTTTACCGCGGAACGAGCACATTGTAGCAATACGATTAAAAAAACACTTCACTCGCGAGTATCATACATCATTTTTCCAATACACAACAAATTCAGATTTTTTTGCAAATATAAAACGAATTTGAAAACTAGAGAAAATTAAAAAAATCTACTATCTGTCTTTTCACAATATCTATCAGATGTAGTTCAATGTCCAGCGTGACTTTAGCCGGGGAAGTAGTTGTTTTCTGTTAGATATTTCAATTTGCATGGAGAATGTTCCCCTTTTCAACATGAATACCTCCCAAGTGGTTATCTTGAACGATGGAAAATAGCGACTAAAGTTTGTCTCTCAGCCGCAGATGAGTCCACAACATATTAGTTCAATGTCCAGCGTGACTTTAGCCGGGGAAGTAGTTGTTTTCTGTTAGATATTTCAATTTGCATGGAGAATGTTCCCCTTTTCAACATGAATACCTCCCAAGTGGTTATCTTGAACGATGGAAAATAGCGACTAAAGTTTGTCTCTCAGCCGCAGATGAGTCCACAACATATTTTATGAATATCCTATTCATATTTTCGAACAAAAATTAAAATAGGTACCAATATTTTTCAATTTTCATTTCAATATACTCTGTGTATAAAAGTGACTCCAAACACTGACATTGTTATCGAATCCTCTCTAATCGGAAAAACGTATCACTGACAGCGAAACTCAAATTGTCATAGTATTGTTTCCTGACATCGTTAGCACTTGGATGAGGCCCAATTTAATATGGAACTAGAGGTTCACCGGGAAGCTTGGAAATATGATGTCTGTTGACTGAGGAACTTGATTACAAAAAAATACGCGGCTTCCGAGAGAATAGGACTAAATATTAATGCTCCTAGCTCCGATGATGAAAACGCATTAAATAATTCATTTTAACGATGCCCTGGATAAATACTTTAACTGCGGAGTTGCACGATGAATGAATATCTCAGGAATTGAGTTCGTTCATTCTCATCTAGACGCAAATAAAATTATTTTCTTGACTTCAGCTTCACTAATCGAATCATGCAAAAAATTTAATGAGGATGGAAGTTTAGAGCGACTGAGTGAATGATTTTATCAGAATATTGAATTCATCAGTGGTGTCACTGAGTTGAGATTAAAGGGGAATTTTACATGATAAACATAAAATATGATTGGGCATCTTCCATGACATAATTGGTGCGTGACAGACTTACGGTAAGTACACCTAAAAAATATGAAAAATAGTTTTTTTTTAAATCCCACAAAAACAGTTTATTTCATAGAAGCCTTCACATATTTCCAAAGGGTGGAGTAATTTTGACGGATTCAAAATGCCATTCCCACCGAGTGGAAAATATGAGGCAAATATCTGACAGAACACAACTAAGTACTTCAATTCCTAATACAACGACGGAGATGGAACTACACGGACATCGTGAAAAATGGTTTCCGGACACCATTCTTTTTTTTTTTCATTATCCGGAAGAGCACGCAACAGTATACTTCAAAATTGAAAAACGGCGGAGTTACAGTTGATTGTTCAATCGAACAAAGTTGGCCATGAAATTCAAACTTGAATCATCACAACTGACAATTGACATTAGAAATCACCAGAGAAAGCTTTGAAGTGTGAAACAGTTGAAAACTGAGGTTCTCATGTGATGGCAGATCCCATATACCTATTCCAACAAATATCAAAAATCACCTAAAAACGAATAGTGTCCATAAATTAATGCTCACAAATGCCATTTTACAAATGGCAACGTACTTTTCACTTTCTTATGATGAAAAATTATAAATTATCAGTTTACTTAAGCGAAAAGTTTTGGATAATTTTTATGATGGGTGTTAGAACATAATTAGGAAAGCAGGACACAATAGCTTATTTCATATCAGCGAAGTCATAGTTTGTTCTACTCACATTTGATTTATCAATGCTACGTTTTTGTTCCGCTTTCTTATGTTCATGGCCGCCTTCGTTGTAACGTTCACATTTTGTAAACGTACGTTTAATCATGAAGTTCCATCATTTCATCACAAAATAACATATCTGATACCTATAACTGTCAAAAGCGGTTATTGACTTAATTCTTTATATTCATTTATTATCTTGATCAGTTTCAGGGTAAAGTATTCGTTAAGAGTCGAACACTCTGTTTACCTAGTTTCATGTGTTGTGTTCCGACTATTATGATCAAGGTTATAAGTATGAGTTAAGTTGTAGGTTTTGACATACCATCCGATTCTACATGATATATAACCATTTTTATTTCCACAGATCATGGTGCTCACGAATATCTCTGTCGATTTATTCAAAACTATGATTGTTTGTTTATCAAGGATTGTTTTCAAAACAACACGAACATAGGTGATTAACAGTCATTCAGACGTCGCCTGTTCTTCTTCTCTATTTCGTTTGGTTAAAATAGTGTCGTTTCTTTGAATCGGTTCGACATAAAGTTTGGCTTACATGGGAAAAGAGACAAATATATTTATTTGCCTCTTTATTTACATATGAGATCACGGACTGCTGTTCTGTTCTTGCACTGCAGTGTTCGGAACCTTTGGTGTAGTAATGAGTAAACTATACTGCTCGGTTCTGTTCTGTGGCAAGATCCAATGAAAAGAGTGTTGGCAACAATGAAAGGAAATATGTTTTTTATTAAATTAATTTTTGGAGAGGACGGAACTCCTTGAAACACCATTTGTACATTTCTGACCTGGTAACGCTGATGCTCACAGGAGGTTGATTTTGATTTTTAATTTTGAAGTAAATTACTTTTGACAACCTACCTATTGCTGCTAAGACCATGTGATTGAGAGGTGAATATTTTGCTGTATTTAATTTACTGAACTTTTTGTTGATGACTCGCCTCACGAGCATATTTTTTTATAGAAGGAAGCATGTCTTACAAATTTCTTTTCTTTTTGCCACAGCTCTGCCAGGAAATTAAGAGGGTCAAGTGTAGAGCACGTTATGGGAGACATATTCCATAATGTTGGATTTGTGTCTAAGTTTTGACTGGGTCTACACGTTATTATAAAGCCTACACGGTATTGTAAAGCCTACACGGAGTACACGGTATTGTAAAGCCTACATGGTACTGTTAAACCTACTGAAGTACTGTAAAGCCTGCCATGGTATGGTAAAGCTTATTGGAGAATTGAGTAGTCTGCTGTGGTGTTGTAAAGCCTTTTGGGTATCGTAAAGCCGATCAAATAGACCTCTAGAGTCTAGTTAGATATAGAGAAGCAGACCTGATTTTAGAGATCTCCGTGAGGACTGTGATTTTGGAACCAGTTAGGACCAGACAAAGTCCAAGGAAGCCGACAAGTCGTGATATTCCTATATTAGTTGTGTCAGGTTTGAATGCATTCAGACCAGGTAAGACAGTTATATATTAATATGAATCCTTTTGATTACGACTTGGAGGACCCATTATTTTGCTCAGGTCCATAACTTGTTTGAGTCTTGAACACTGGATTAAATTGTTACATGTTACTGTGTCATTTATTTGGAGTTGGGGACACCTTTCTTTCAGCACAGTAAAGGTCTTTCTACAGAGATCGGCCTGGGAATGAGTTTTCTGATTTCATTTTATACTGTAGATGGCGTCCCATTAACATCATAAATAAAGAAAGCTTATTCTCAGTGCCACTAGTCGGACCTGTGAGGATTATCGAGTGACGTCGACCTACGCCCTTGCCTCCCAAATCTTGTAGCTAGCCGAAGGCAATTTTTGTGCCCAACTAAGGGTTACATAAAATGGCGTGCCAACGTGAGGCTTACGTTTTCGTTCGATAATTCCCAGAGGTTTGATACTGTGCTGGAGAGATCTCTCTAGCTGTGAATAAATTGTGGATGGTGTGTCATTAGGAACTGAGTTCTACGGCTTGGGAAATTTCATGTATGTGTATCAGCTGTCCTGTGGAAGTCTCCCGGATTGGCAAATAAAATATTTTTGGATTATTGTTGGGTCAATGACAGCTTTGAAATTTATTTATTGACAGTGTTCAAGTGTTATTTGATTGTTAGGTATTTTATTGTGTGTGAGATATTTTATTTTGTGTAAGGAATTTTAGTGGAACTTATTTTAAACTGTGTTATTCACATTATTTGAGAATATATTGGTATTTTGAATATTGAAATAAAAATGGAACCATTATATCTTTCCGAAGAAGAAATAGATTATGAATTGCGTATTCGTGATGTGAAAGCTGTAAGAAAAACTTTAACATCAAAAAGGGTTATTTTAACTAGGTTGCTTGCAACGGAAACAGTTTTAGCTCGGTTAGAAGATAACGATTTTGAGGTTAAAAGTGAAAAGAGTTTTATTGACAAAACTTTCTCTGATCTAGAATCATTGATTCTGAGTTTTAGAGGTCCAACATCAGATCCTATGTTTAAAATTATTGAAACTCGATTGACATCTCTGACAGGAAGAGTTAAACGTTTCAAAGTCCCTGAACAACCAGAGGAGACAAATATTTTTTATTCAGATTTCATAAATGATGCCAAGGCATCTTGCATTGAACTTGAAGCAAAATTATCAATGAATGTTGTAAATGATGCAAACCCAAATACTTCAATTCTTTCTTCTTCAGGATTTGGAAAGTCGGTACCAGTTTACAAATGGGGTATTCAGTATGATGGCACTACTAGTTTAAAATCATTTTTGGAAAGAGTTAAAGAACTTTCTCAATCTCGTAATGTACCTGAACAGGAACTTTTTAATTCAAGTACAGATTTATTTACTGGTAGAGCTTTAATTTGGTATAGATCAGTCAAACAAAATGTGAATAATTGGCAAGATTTAGTGAGTCAATTAGAAAATGCATTTTTGCCCACAGATTATGAGGAGAAACTTCTAGATGAAATCAAGAATCGTACTCAGGGTCGTGATGAACCTATTGATATTTTTGTGGCAATAATGCATAGTCTTTTTAGTAGGCTCAGTAAACAGTTAGATGAAAAGGAGCGTTTGAAAATAATTAGAAAAAATATTTTGCCCAAATACATAGATCACTTAGTTTTGCAAAATATTGACGATACTTCTGAGTTGATAAGTTTTTGTAAAAGGATCGATGAAGCAGCTCAGATCAAAAATAAATATTTACCACCCAAATCTCTCAATTGTTTAGAGACTGATCTAGCTTATCTTGAGGCACCAGGAGATAAAAATTTTTCTTCCAAAATTACTCACAAGAAAAAATTGTTCAATAACAAAACTGATTCTAATTCAAACCTTCCTTCAACATCACAAGTAAATACATTTTCGAAAACCAGTAATATTAGATGCCACAGGTGTAGAAAATTAGGTCATAAAATGGAACAATGTAGAGAAAATCGTAAGATCTTTTGTTATTTATGTGGTAAACCTGATTTTACAAAAATTACTTGCCCCTCTTGTAACAAAAAAAACTAGTGAATCAGACTGGTGATTTAAGCCTTCATCAGGTCTGTAGTGTTAAGAAAGGCTTTAGGAAAAATAATAATTCTCAAGTAAGTGTGAAAAGAAAACTAACGAAAAATTCTTGTAAAAATGATTCAAAAAATTTGACCGTTGAAAATGTTCAAATAGAAAGAAATTCAGAACTAGGTAGTGTATCACCTTTATTTATATCTAAACCGTTTGACAATAGACCTTATATTGTGGTGAGTCTTTTTAATGAAGAAATCATATCTTTACTTGACAGTGGAGCTAATTTAACTTGTTTAGGGTTGCATTCCTTGGATCTATTGAAGAAATACAAAATCAAAGTAGATAGAAGTCAAAAAAATATTGTTAGGACTGCAGATGGTAAAGTTCAAACTGTAACAGGCATTTGTCAAATTCCATTATGCCTTGGAGGTTTTTGCAAGTTGATAACTGTGTCAATTATTCCTTCGCTTCAATGTGGACTTATCCTGGGAAGTGACTTTTGCAAAATTTTTAAACTCTCAATTGATTTTTCTGATAATTCTTGGCAAATCCAAAGCGAGTTAGGATTGAAAATCAACATTTTGTCAACTCCACCTGAAAATAAAGAAACAAGTGTAAGTACTTTTAACAATCTTTCTAGTACACAAATTTTAGAAATGAATAGGGTTATGGACTTGTTCAAATCAATCGCTTCTGAAGATCAGCTAGGCTTTACTGATAAAATAACGGCCCATATCGATACAGGAGAGCATCGTCCGTTTAAAAAGAGACAGTATCGGATGTCCCCATATATGCTGGAGCATCTTAATAAAGAACTAGATAGAATGCTAGCATTAGGTATCGTTGAAGCTTCGTTCAGTCCTTGGAGCTCACCAGTATTATTAGTAAAAAAGGCTAATGGTGAATACAGATTTTGTTTTGATGGTAGAGCCCTGAACGAGATAACTAAAAAGGATTCTTATCCTTTACCTTTAGTAGATGATATCCTGAATATGCTTAGCAATGCTAAATTTATATCGACAATTGATCTTCGAAGTGCATTTTGGCAAATACCCCTAGATGATGAGAGTAAGGAGAAAACAGCTTTTTCAATTCCTGGACGTGGTTTATTCCACCACAAGCGACTTCCTTTTGGTCTCTCAAACTCTGCCGCTATAACACAAAGGTTGATGGATAGGATTTTAGGTCCTGAGTTACAACCTAAGGTGTTTGTTTATTTAGATGACATCGTTTTATGTACTCCAACTTTTTCAGAACATATTGCTTTGTTAGAAGAAGTCTACAGGCGATTAGCAGATGCTAATCTGACTGTCAATTTTAAAAAATGTCAATTTTTCAGAGAGTCATTAATTTATCTGGGTTTTGTAGTAGATCATAGAGGTTTGAGAACTTCCCCAGATAAAATAAGAGCTATGGTAGATTACCCTAGACCTGAGACTACGACACAGATAAAACGTTTTGTCGGAATGTGTTCCTGGTACAGGCGTTTTATTCCTCATTTCAGTACCCTTATTAGTCCATTAAATGATTTATTGAAAGGTAAAGGTAAAAGGCAATCAATTGTTTGGAATGACAAGGCAGAAAAAGCTTTCATAGAAATCAAACAAAAATTAATCTCAACACCGATTCTTACTGCTCCTGACTTTTCAGTTGAATTCTGCATACAAGCGGACGCCAGCGAGGTAGGATTGGGAAGTTTACTTACTCAAGTCCAGAATGGTGAAGAAAAAGTCATAGCGTATGCTAGTAGGAGTTTGAATCGAGCAGAAAGAAATTATTCAGCAACGGAACGTGAGTGTCTTGCCCTAGTTTTTTCATTAGAGAAGTTCAGACCCTATGTAGACGGAGTTCGATTCAAAATAATTTCAGATCATGCAAGTTTGAAATACCTTTCAAAGATGTCTGGTAGTTCTGGTCGTCTTAGTCGATGGGCTATGAGACTCTCTGCATTTGATTTTGAAATAATTCATAGAAAGGGTAAACTTCATGTTGCTCCAGATGCTTTGTCAAGAGCTCCCATTTCTGATGAGATAAATATTTTAGGAATCTCTTTGGAAAACCTTGAACCTTGGTACCTGAAATTGAAAAATAGAATTATTAAAAATCCTGAAAAATATTCTCATTGGATGGTTAAAGATGAATATATTTTCAAGCACACCCCTAGAAAAATAGCTTTGAAAAGTAACATATCAGAATGGAAATTATTAGTACCATTTGACCAGAGACAGAAAGTTATTTATGATTCTCATAATTTGCCTACGTCTAGTCATTTGGGTTATTTCAAAACTTTAAAGAAAGTGGCAGAACTATATTACTGGCCACGAATGAGAGGGGACATATTGAAATATGTTCGACAATGTCCTGAATGCTGTAGTCAAAAGGTGATGAATGCTCAAAGGTTTGGATTGATGGGTAAGGAGAAGAAAGTTAGTTTTCCCTTTCAGTTGGTTAGTACTGATGTAATGGGGCCTTTCCCTAGAAGTTCCAAAGGTAATAAATTCCTTATAGTAGCTTCAGATTATTTTTCAAAATTTGTTGTTTTGAAGCCAGTAAGAAATGCGACGGCTAAAACAATCACTGCTTTCCTTGAGGATGTATTTTTAACTTATGGAGTTCCTCAGATTTTATTGTTAGATAATGCTTCAGCTCATACTGGGAAAGTTTTCAATGAGTTTGTCAAGCAGTACAACATTTCTAAAGTTTGGTATAATTGTAGGTACCACCCTCAGGTGAACCCTACAGAGAGGGTTAATCGTACAATAGGAACTTCCATAAGGTGTTTCATAAAAGAATCCCACAAGCACTGGGATAAGGAAATTTTGCGAATTCAGCACGCACTGAACTCCGCCACTCATGAGGTAACTGGTTTCAGCCCAAATTTTCTTAATTTTGGCAGAATAGCCCCTGTCTCTGGAGATTATTATGGAGATGCAGTTGATTTTGTGCTGAATAATACCGCAGAAGCTAGGAGAAATTATTCTGAGGAGTTGAGAAAACTCATTCCCCTGTATAAAAGGGTTCAGGAGAAACTCTCAGCGTCCTACGTTAGAAACACTCACTATTACAATTTAAGGAAGCGTGAACATGTTTTTAGAGAAAATGAAAAAGTCTGGAAGCGAAATTTTGTGTTATCAGATGCTGCAAATGAATATGCATCAAAATTAGCACCCAAGTATGTCTTATGTAAAGTAAGTTTTTAAAAAAAAAAAAAAAAAAAAAAAAAAAAAAAAAAAAAAAAAAAAAAAAGGTCTTCAAGTTTGTGTAGTCTGATCAACTTCACAAGTGTAAATAAAGTACTTTATATTTATTATTCTTTAAAGTTATTCTTTATGGATAATCTAAAGAGGTTTGTATATATTCATGAATATAGGTATTTCATTGAAATATTGTAAATATTGTATAGGTATACCTTGTAAATAGTGTTAACTTGAAAAGTTAAAATGTAGAAGTTTTCTCGAGTGCTTCTACAACAAAAAAAAAAAATAATAATTTAGCTGTAATTTAAATAAGCTGGAATACTGTTTCTACTTATTGGAAGACATGCAAGTCTGAGTAGATATATTTTCTTGTTTGAATACTTACATCTTGAACAAATTGGAACAGTTGTTATTTTATTTGGGGCAGAAGTTGGCTGTCCCTGGCGTAGGCCTAAAGCAACTAAAACATGGACACAGTTTCCAACTAGTGAGATTTTGGCATCCACAATAGCTGGTAATGGGTTGCATCCACAAAGTCTCACGACAGCAACAAAGCTGTAATTATTTTCATGGAGTGTCATTCTACAATTTTGATGCTATTCGTTTTTTTTGATCCTGTTCATTTTCTGTAAAGAAAAGTGAATTAATTTATCAATGTTCTTGGATGTTGAATTCCAATAAATTCTTAATGGATTTAGTTTTGGTTTATTGATAAAAGGATTTAGTAATAGCGATAGGTAGTTATACGTACCTCCATAAATAATACCAGTAGGAATCAATGTTGGTTATGCGGGTAGTCATTTCCAATATTGAGTGTCCACTCAACTATCCAGTAGATATTTTAGTTTTCTCTGGACTTTGTTTCAGTTTTGGAGCTTTCGAATATGCCAGATTTATTTGAAATCCTGATTGGCTTCGAAATCATTCGTGCTGTGCAGAACATGGAATTGGTTCGGGAAAATTGAAAATTGTCTTTGTGGGATATGGCTTGGAGCTTTCAGCTACAGATACTGTTAGTATCTTGGAAGTCCATTGGCCTTGGGACTTCGTTTCTGTTCCGACAGGTTCGTTTTCCGATTTCTTAGTTTATGGGAATGTTGGCATGTTCCACATTCCACAATTGTGTTGAAGCATTTCTCCTTCGGGGTTGGTGGCTTCAACACAAATTTGATATTTACAGTTAGTAGACTGAAATTTGTTTGTCTGTAGGAGGCCAACTGTTTGTTGCTGGTTTGTTCAATTGGTGTGAGAGACCGTTAAAGCTACGGTGGGTTGAGCTGCCTTCAATGACTTTTGGAGTACCTCCGAGAAATTTTTGTTCATTCTTTTGAGTTGATAGCTCTTTTAGGTGTGGTGAATATTCCTATAAATTCACTGGGGTTTTATAGGGTTTTATTGGATTTTATTGGGAATCCTGATGACCAATGTTAATTATTAAAGTTATGTAATTTACTGTTTAGAAAAATTCAACAAGTTAAATTTTTCTTTCTTGAGGAAGAGGGTGTGTAACGTTCACATTTTGTAAACGTACGTTTAATCATGAAGTTCCATCATTTCATCACAAAATAACATATCTGATACCTATAACTGTCAAAAGCGGTTATTGACTTAATTCTTTATATTCATTTATTATCTTGATCAGTTTCAGGGTAAAGTATTCGTTAAGAGTCGAACACTCTGTTTACCTAGTTTCATGTGTTGTGTTCCGACTATTATGATCAAGGTTATAAGTATGAGTTAAGTTGTAGGTTTTGACATACCATCCGATTCTACATGATATATAACCATTTTTATTTCCACAGATCATGGTGCTCACGAATATCTCTGTCGATTTATTCAAAACTATGATTGTTTGTTTATCAAGGATTGTTTTCAAAACAACACGAACATAGGTGATTAACAGTCATTCAGACGTCGCCTGTTCTTCTTCTCTATTTCGTTTGGTTAAAATAGTGTCGTTTCTTTGAATCGGTTCGACATAAAGTTTGGCTTACATGGGAAAAGAGACAAATATATTTATTTGCCTCTTTATTTACATATGAGATCACGGACTGCTGTTCTGTTCTTGCACTGCAGTGTTCGGAACCTTTGGTGTAGTAATGAGTAAACTATACTGCTCGGTTCTGTTCTGTGGCAAGATCCAATGAAAAGAGTGTTGGCAACAATGAAAGGAAATATGTTTTTTATTAAATTAATTTTTGGAGAGGACGGAACTCCTTGAAACACCATTTGTACATTTCTGACCTGGTAACGCTGATGCTCACAGGAGGTTGATTTTGATTTTTAATTTTGAAGTAAATTACTTTTGACAACCTACCTATTGCTGCTAAGACCATGTGATTGAGAGGTGAATATTTTGCTGTATTTAATTTACTGAACTTTTTGTTGATGACTCGCCTCACGAGCATATTTTTTTATAGAAGGAAGCATGTCTTACAAATTTCTTTTCTTTTTGCCACAGCTCTGCCAGGAAATTAAGAGGGTCAAGTGTAGAGCACGTTATGGGAGACATATTCCATAATGTTGGATTTGTGTCTAAGTTTTGACTGGGTCTACACGTTATTATAAAGCCTACACGGTATTGTAAAGCCTACACGGAGTACACGGTATTGTAAAGCCTACATGGTACTGTTAAACCTACTGAAGTACTGTAAAGCCTGCCATGGTATGGTAAAGCTTATTGGAGAATTGAGTAGTCTGCTGTGGTGTTGTAAAGCCTTTTGGGTATCGTAAAGCCGATCAAATAGACCTCTAGAGTCTAGTTAGATATAGAGAAGCAGACCTGATTTTAGAGATCTCCGTGAGGACTGTGATTTTGGAACCAGTTAGGACCAGACAAAGTCCAAGGAAGCCGACAAGTCGTGATATTCCTATATTAGTTGTGTCAGGTTTGAATGCATTCAGACCAGGTAAGACAGTTATATATTAATATGAATCCTTTTGATTACGACTTGGAGGACCCATTATTTTGCTCAGGTCCATAACTTGTTTGAGTCTTGAACACTGGATTAAATTGTTACATGTTACTGTGTCATTTATTTGGAGTTGGGGACACCTTTCTTTCAGCACAGTAAAGGTCTTTCTACAGAGATCGGCCTGGGAATGAGTTTTCTGATTTCATTTTATACTGTAGATGGCGTCCCATTAACATCATAAATAAAGAAAGCTTATTCTCAGTGCCACTAGTCGGACCTGTGAGGATTATCGAGTGACGTCGACCTACGCCCTTGCCTCCCAAATCTTGTAGCTAGCCGAAGGCAATTTTTGTGCCCAACTAAGGGTTACATCGTTGAAGAATATCTAATTTTGAGAACACTCATGATAAAACATCTTGTATTTTCGAATTCTTTCAGAATTTTCAAAAAACTTTTCACATGAGTAAACTGATAATTTATAATTTTTCATCATGACAAAGTACATGTTGCTATTGATAAATGGCATTTGTAAGCATTTCATCCGTTTCCGTTTTTAAGTGAATTTTGATTTTTGTTGGAATATACATGAGAACCTCATTTTTCAACCGTATCGCACTTTGAAGCTTCCTCTGGCAACTTCTGTTGTGATTATTCAAGTTCGTTGATCGTTGATCGAACAATCAACTGTATCTCCGCCATTTTTCAACCGATTTTCAATTTTGAAAGACACTTTTATCAAAAATTGCGTGCTATTTCGGATAATGAAATGAAATTTACAGGGTGTCATTTGAAAAAAACAAAGTTTGGGTCACTTCCGGTTAAACCGGTGAATTTTCAGTAGTGACATCAAAATATGCGTATTCAGGTACTATAGCAGAATACCAAATTTGAAATCTGTATCTTCAAAACTATAGAAAATTGGGAGGCGCACCTCACCTCGTGGTCATCCAGTATATTAATAATATAATATATTTTGTTGTCAAAATACACAATAAAGTGACTATAGAACGAATATACATTGGACTGCTACGTGAGGAAATGAGTATACAAGGTGTGTCCGACTAAGAAAATGGGTTGTTATATGGAACATAATGTACCAATAAATGGGAAGTATTTTTATTTTCAAAGCAATCAAAAATGTTTCCAAAATATAGGTTCCGTTAATTACTTTTGTTCGGGAGAAAACATCAAAATTCATTATTATCTCCCAGAATAATTTTTTCTTGGCTAAAATATATTCCTTCATTGTATTGGTATTGGTGAGTATGGATGGTGACTGATGCGCTGCGACCTAATTAGATCTATTGTACCCCATCTCCTTCTGCCATCACAAGGTGTTCTTGTTTACAGCAGCCCTTCAAGCCTCAATTCCCCCAGAAACTTTAGGATTTTGAGGGGGTCTACTCGTGGTATTTATTTGACAGTCAGCTGGTGTGATCCCAGTATATTCAATCTTTTACGATGTACAGCGTAAAACTCCGTCAATATGTGTTGGAGTGTTTCTGGATGTTCCCCACAGAATCTGCAGGTACTGTCCTTCTCCAAGCCCAGCTTCCTCAGGTGTTCTTTTCTTGTTCATTGCCCTCCACTCCGACGTGCCCCGGCACCCAGAGGAGGGTCACCTTGTTTTTGATCTAGATCATTGAGTTTGTCTAGGCATTCCCAAACCATCTTCTAGTTGATGTTAGAAGAGCTCAACGCTTTGATGGCTGCTTAACTATCGGAGAGGATCACGATTTCCTTGTTCCGGTATTTCCTGTTGAGGTTGAACTGAATGCACCTTTCTATGGCGTGAATTTCCGCTTGAAAAATGCTGTGGAACTGGCCCATGGGTTCGGAGTATTTGGTGCGGGGCCCAAAGACTCCTACTCCAGTTTCCTCGAGAGTTTTGGACCCGTTCGTGTACCATGTTATGGTATTCTTTCCCAGTGCTCGAATGGATTCTATGTTCTATTCTCGCTTGGTGTTAAGATCCGTTCGAAAAAAATTCTCGAAACTGAACTTCCTGGTAATTTCGTCAGTTGGAAGATCAGCAGTTCCTTCATTCACTTTTGGTTTGTTATCTTCAACTCCCACTTTACTTTATTTGTAGTGAGTATCTTATGTTAATGTTTGGTGGATTACCATACCAAATAGACATTCGGAAATTTGTTCTATTTGCAATATGCTCGGTATTGAGTCCCTTCAGCATATAATATACTATTTGACTGTCCTCTTTATGTTTTGTCCCAGAATGATACTGGGACGAGGTGTTTCTTCTATTCAATACTGACAGAATCAAAATCTTAGAAAGTCTTATGAACTACGTGATTGAACTCTCAAATAACGTTTATAATATCGAATAATTTCAATTTCAGACGCATTTGACTGGGTCTCAACACCAACAAACCTAGCGGATCTATGTGAAATTCCGCCGATCGTTCTAAAAAAATGTGTTCCCAAACTAACATCAGTTTTTTGCAAGTTATTCAACCTCACTTATGATTTGGAGGTATATTCGTCCATTCGTCCAACTGGAAAATTGCAAGAGTACAGCCAGTCCCCAAGAAGAGGAAAAATACCCTACCCAGCAACTCCAGACATATCGTACAGAGATCAACTGGTAACTTACTTGCTTGTGACTCACATATTTGGCAGAAATCTATCAATACATATGGTGAAACACTGGTCGTGACATTAGATATATCCAAGGCATTTGGCACCAGGGACTCCTTGCCAAACTTCTATCTTATGTCTTGCCACCCCGGTTCTGTTCTTTGCTATCTAGCTTCCTCTCTGGCCGATTTTTCCACTTGATGGTCGATGGAGCATCATCCGATACACTACACAAATACTGTTCCTTCTTCACATCAATCATATCAATTTGTTGGGAACAACCTCATGTCTAGGGAACAGCTTTGCCGATGATGGTACCCTTCATACCCTTCACACCGCTTCCTCCAAAGCTACGATATCAGCCAGTGAAAGCAGAAATGAACGGGGAAGAATCGCGAATGGAATAAATGAGGACTCAGCAAAAATTCTGGAATGGGGATCCAACAACTTGGTGGAATTCCATGCGAATGAAACCCAAGCATGTCTTTACTCTAGAAAGGCCGATCTCACGGTAGCCAGCGTAATTATGTCAGGAATATCCTTACCAATGAAATCTTCAATTTCAGTGCTCGATATTACCATCAGCAGTACTCTTTCATGGGAAGTCCATATGAGGTCCTTTGCCAAAAGGGCTTCCCAAAAACTTGGTTTTCTGTTTCGTGCTAAGAAATATTTCACCTCCTGTCAACTGATTATGATTTTCAAGGCACAAATTCGACCTGTTCTGAAATACTGTTCCAATATACAGGTTGTCAATTAAGTATTTTGACAAACATCGAGAGGTGATTCTTTGAAAGTTTTCAGGACGAAAAGTTCATATGAACATAGAATTATTTGAGAACTGAACTATTTTGTATCGTACGTACTATTGAATGGATTGTACTTGCCCAATTTGAACTCAGTATTCTCGAAAATGTCGAAGTTAACTCCAAATGTATTTTTATCACTCTGTACAAACCAAGCCGTTTGTGACATACATTCAAATGATTTTTTTGCCCTGAAAACTTCCAAAGAATCTCATACCGAAGTTTTTCAACGTACTTAATTAACACTCTGTATGGAGTACAGCTCCCGAACACATATTGAAACTTTCAGAATCTGTCCAAAAGAGAGCCATTTGTCTCGTCAGTGATATTTCGCTTACAAGCTCGCTCACTTCTATGGAAACCCGCAGGAAGGTTGGCGATAGGTGTGTGCGCAGAATGTAATATGTGTATGTATTTCCGCAAACTGTTAACAAACGCCTTCAGTATATAATAAACAAATATTCATTTTTATTTCTCAAGATTTAAAAATCACAGTAGATAGTCCAAAAACGATCCGGTACCTGAACAGAGGTTTGTGGTGGATTCCGTCAGAATACAGTTTGCTCAATTGAAAGTCATGGATTATTCCTCAAACTGCCAAGGATTGTTTGTAGTAATAAACTTTTGATAGATCGAATTTTGACTGAAAGCTTCAGCATAAAGCTAAGGAACACCTTGACATCGAATACCAATTGAAAAGTTGATATAGTTGCAGTCAAAGAGAACACATTCTCATAATGCTTCTCATTAATTCAACAACTATCGCTATATGTTAAGAAACATGGAAATGATTTCCATTAAACTAGAAAACTGTTGTTATATTATTAAAATCCAGTTGTAAAATGGGCTTGGTCACGTTCTCTGGATTAATCCCATCATTTCAAATACTTGAGCCGGAAATCCAGGTGGAACATGTATGTGGATAACCTAGGCAAATGTAATTACTTTTTTATTTCATGCGAAATGGTTGAAAATTCTGCAAAGCGGGAAAGGAACTCCGACGTAATGAAAATTAATATACGCAAGTGTATGTGTATGCAAATTTATGACCTGAATCCCCAAAAATAAAATGAGCTGAATACACTGTGCTCATTTATGAGATGCTTCGAATCTACATATCAAATTCAGAGCAAGGTTGGGATTCATCTCAGTTGACGCGTTTTTCATATTTACAAAAAAATAAGTTCGTAAAATATTTGAGATAATTGAAAAGGTTGTTTGTTGGAAGTTTTTTTTTTCAAGTACATTTATTTCGAACTTCCATCGTCTCATAATTCGTATTGTTCAGATCTATTCTATCGGTTCTATCCACAGTTGTCAGATGTACAAAGATGTACTGAACATCATAAATTTTTAGTACTAGCATATGCCTATTTTGACATTTCGTACTTCATCGAGTATCTATTTGGGTCTACTTCTGGTATATAAGAACTTACAATTATTATTGTCTCCAGCTTTTCTTGTAAGTCGATGTTCTCAAGGGACTGTGGATGGGTTCGGCTGGGCCACAGCCAACTACGACTCGATAATTACAACAGTATTTATTACGAAAAGCTTTGGTTGACAATTTTAATGCACCTTCAATATGAATAAAATATGCCATCCATAAAGCCTACCAACCAAACCTAAATACCGAAGTAATGGTTATGAAATAAATACACCTTGCTGGACAGGTACCGGATCTTCTGTATCGGATTACCAAGCACACTTTAGTGACAACTAAATAGATTTTCAAATAGCTCAAATGCTAAGCGGAATGAAAATTATCTGTCACCTACATCGACATTCGAACACGGCGATCGTTCATGTTGAATGCCTATATAATTGCCTATATAGTCTAAAGTTCGTTTCCCCCCTACTAATTTTTGAACCACCTGGTATATCGCAACGAAATTTGGAAGGCTCAAATAGGAGATAAAAATCTACTTTTTTATGAGAAAATTCAAGCTAAAAGTTTCAAAATGGCAGCTGAGCGACATCTTCAATAATTTTTTTAAATAGAACACCCGATCATTGTTGATGGGTTAGGGATGATCACAAGGAATCCAACAACACCAAGTTTGATGTTATTATCTTCAAAAACTATGGAGATATCGCCCATTATTTTGTCCATAAGCATGAGTGTGAGAGAGAATTTATTGACCCGCCAGATAAAGTTTCTCTCTCCCACTCATTGGGCGTATGGAGAAAATAATAGGCGATATCTCCATAGTATTTGGAGATAATAGCATCAAACTTGGTGTTGTTGGATCCCTTATGATCGTCCGTAACCGATCATGCAATGATATACCGGGTGTTCTATTTAAAAAAATATTGAAGATGGCGCTCAGCTGTCATTTTGAAACTTTTAGCTGGAAATTTTTTAAGTAGGTTTATATCTCCTATTTAAGCATTCCAAATTTCGTTGCGATATAACAGGTGGTTCAAAAATTAGTAGGGGAGGAACGAACTTTAGACGGGCACTGTATGTTCATAAATAAAATAATAGGTGATATATCCGTAGTCTTCAGATATAAGCATCAAACTTGGTACTGTTGGATTCCTTATGATCATCCTCAACCGATCATGCAATAATATTCCAGGGGTTCTATTTAAAAAATTATTGAAGATGGCGCTCAGCCCCCATTTCAAAATTTTTAGCTGTGACTTCTTCATGAAAACATAGGTTTTCATATCCTAGTTAAGACTTGCAAATTTCGTTGCGATATAACAGGTGGTTTAAAAATTAGTAGAGGGGGCGAATTTTAGACGGGCACTGTATATGCAGGATATGAATAAACGATCATTTTCAACATTTACTGAAGAGAATGCCGGTTTTATGGGTAAGTTGAAAATGGGGCAGGAGTAAAACAAAGCTTTTTTTGGCATGTATAAGTGGGACCCGTCACACTACTCTAAAATTGTTGCATATAATCCAAAGAGGGTATGGGTTGCTGCTTCAGTATAATAATTCCATATTTACTAAATTATTCATGATTTTCGGATCATCCGCAAATATCTCCGTGAAATGCGACAAAACACATTGAAGGTACTCAAATACTCGCATATTATATTTGTTTTCAGAAACGATATGAACTTTTTCCTTTTCTTCTCCGATCATTTTTAGCAGAGTTATGACCAATCAAATATTCGGCTCCACCAGATCTTCTAGCGAAGGGTTCATGATGTCGGCGTTCAATCACGTTTTCTGAGAAAACGAGCGCATTTCATAAAAAATTACTACCTAGGAATCATTTTTGTGGAGAATTGAATTTGTCTTTCACCTTGTTGAGTTGTTTTTCCGATGAATCATATACTTTCCAAGATTACAGCAAAAATATATTCATTTATTTTTAACCAAAAAAAATTTTTTTTTCGTGTTTCCAACAACTAGCATTACAAGTTTGGTGGTGCTATAATCAATCCTCGTCTCAAAACCCAATCGTACTGTATTAAAGTAAGTATAAGGATTATTTCAAATCCATATCGAATGATTAATAGTACTTTGCCACAACAGTGTACTTATATGCAACTGAACTTTGTTTTCGTCTGCTTAAACCTCCATTCTGTAATAAATCAGAATTATTTTATCGGGACACCGACATTTCTCTTTAGAGAAAACGATGATGAATGAAAGACTTCCATCAGAGTTGAAAATGCCTCAAGAATGTCACACCTTTATCCGCCACGAAGCTAAGCCCAACCGCCGATTTCGAGCGCTCGAAGCCGTTAAACGATGCGACACCGTTCCAGCTCAACTTACCACCGATTCGAGTTGTTATAAAGTGCTACCGTGGCGGTTACATATTAGCGTAACAACGAAACTACGGCCTGGATTCCCGCAAACGTTTCTCTATGCGGTTAATGGGCGTTGAAACAGAATCGATCTTGACGGATAATAATGTTCGTACGAATGTAATTAGCTCGACGAATGGAAATTCTTGACGCCGATCACTTCAGACAGAGGTGTACAATGTAAAAAATCCCCATCTCGTTGATTTGTGATGGACTTAGATTTATTTCTCTCTTTCACAGCAGTTTCCATTTCTTCTACCTCGTCTATACAAGACCGCCGCGTTGTTTGTATAGAGGCTACCTGTCTGGTGGTCTGACTTTTTGAATTCGGCTAAGTGTACTTGGGCCTAAACTGTTAGGGAATTCTTCTTATTGATCTCCTTTGAAGTTGTAGAAGGTTACTTTCTTCATTTTGGAAAGTGTGGTGTACACCTTTCATTTCTTTAGAGGAAATTCCAGATTTTACCACACTTCCCAATTGTCTGGCGAAATTTTTCTCAAGTTCAGCGTTACCCATACTTTCGCTTATTTTGCCAAAATTATGGCTATGTCCAGTGTTCTCCACTTTACGTAAAACTGGATTCCGAACCACTTAGGCTCCGTGGGGGCGGTGGGGAACCCGAGCCGCCTGCGTGAGTGCAAACGCTCTTAACACTTCGACCACTTTGCTATATGTACAATGTACCATCTCTTTCCATTATTATTATTATTTTGATATTCGATTAACCCAGAAAACAGTGCCAAAGAGAAAACTATTGATTCACTCGACATCAGAAAATGGCAGAACGAAATACTTTGTACGATATGTATGAGGGTGAGGGAAGATTTCCACTTGAAGAATCGTGATAAAAAATCTTCTTCAACAACATATGTCATTTCCTTCGATACACTGTGACTGGTGAGAGACATATTACTGAACAAATCAAATCAAACTACCCTAAGTTATATCGATTACAAATGTTATAAGAAAAGTCATTGGATTTCTGTTCATTAGTTGAAGTTTCAAAATATATTCAATAGATTTCGCATCTATTACAGTTTTACATTGGAAAGAAGAAGTTTTATTAGTGAGCCGGCTTGATAATTTTGAAATGTAGGGAAAAAGCTGCATGGTAGTTGGTGAACTTGAGGTTAATGACTACTTTATAAGGCCTTTCTATAATGAAAAAATATTTAAAATTCAATGTGGTCGACTTTAATATATTATTTGTTCATCTACAAAATATTTTGGCTCCAAGTGAGAATATGTTTGATGTTTCACTTGTTTAGAAAAAAAGCAGGTTCGTCCTCTTACCCACAAGGTTGACGAACGGTATTTAAGTTGGCGAGACATATTCCGTAGAACGGGGCCATTCTAGTCTGCCATTCTAAGTAAAGAAGCCGTGTCTACAAAAAAATATGAATATGGAGATATTAGTTTCTGTAATCTTGAAACTTTTTCTTAAGACTTTTGTACTTAAGAAGGTCGAAACTACAGAATCTCAGCTTCATAGTTTTTGCAGATAGGGCATTTTCGCTTAGGACGGCAGCAGACTTTTTGTACATTATTTTTAATATATAAGAAAAAGTAATAAAAATTATATAATTTTTACAGAGGGCCTAAAAAAACCGTCTAAAATAACCCCGTGTGTCGGAGTTATTTTAGAATCGTAAGAATAACGCATAAATTATAGTTTCGTCTTATGTGGGGCTTAATTGAAAAGAATATACATATATTTTTTAATCTTAGGTACCCAAACAAAAATTTTGGGTATCCGTTGCAAAATATAAGAAGACCGGGGATATTTTGGAAATAGGTGAGTAAAAAACTTTGGGGCAGCATGACGTTTATAACCTTATTGCACAATGATACTAACATCCACACCAGTTTCTATATAAATCTTAGCTGCTACAACTCTCACATACAACGCACTAGCACTGAAAGTTTGACAGGCTCAAATATTAGTTGATTTTCCGCCTCGCTTTCAATGTCCATCAGATCACTACGACGCTCTTACGAATACTGGAATCGTCTGCTGTCTGAATAAGTCGTTTATGCATGATATTATCACAGTGTAGTTTACGAAGGACTGTGTTGTACCTAAACAGGGTTATGAATTCTAAAATATCCCCGCATTTCCAATTTAGCCCTTTTCTACCGTATAATGTGGAAATAATGAATTAAAAACATTTAAAAAACGTTTTATTCGTAATCCCAATAATACCGCAAGCACAACTATGCCACAGGTATCAACAACCTGAATGCTGGGAATGCAATGAATCGGTTGTTCAGTTTTGCAACATCCGCGTCGCTGTCGATAAATATCAGTACAATTACTAACGTCGACCGAAAACTTTCGTTCATAGAGGCTCATTGAAATGCTCCGTGAGCTCTATGGCACGGGCCGGAATAAATTTGGCACAGGTGCGCGTTTTATTTTAATACGCCGTGTCCGCATTTAAAAAAACGCCATTTCGGTGTTTCCAATTCGGGATTCAATGATGTCAGTGACTATCATCTTGGCCTCAGAGTATAGAACCTCGTTTTCTCCTCTCATGTTCGTATTCATACACTTCCATTCGGTAATAAATCAGCATTATTTTATCACACCAACGGTTCTCTTTAGTGGAGACGATGAGTGAAAGTGTTTCATCCGAGTAGAAAATGCCTTCTGAATATCGCAACTTTATCTGCCACGAACCTAATCCCAACCGCCGATTTCGAGCGCTCGAAGACGCTAAACGATGCGACGCCGTTCCAGCTCAACTTACCATCGCACCGATTCCTGTTGTTTCAAAGTGCCACCGTGGCGGTTACATATTAGCGTAACAACGAAACTACGGCCTAGATTCCCGCAAGCTTTTCTCTTTGAGGTTAATGGACGTTAAAACAGAATCGATCTTGAGGGATAATAATGTTTCTACGAAAGTATTCAGCTCGACTAATGGGAGGACTTGAAGCCGATCAGTCAGTTTGTAACGAAACCAAATATAAGCTCAGTAGCTTATATTTTTGTGGTCCTGAATGTTTTCACCAAACACATAACGTTATATCCTTTGAAAAGGGCCACATCCCGGGTAATGGTTAACCGCATGGTAAAGGAGTATTGTTCTGAGTTTGGTCATATTAAGAGGGTGTTACATGACAATGCAACACAATTCACCTCTGATTTGTGCAAGCGTACTTTCAAAGAACTAGGTGTCAAACTAGTTTATATTTCGGTGAGACACCCCTGTGCAAATCCCTCGGAGCGTTGTTTGAGGGAAGTGGGCCTCGGAGCGTTGTTTGAGGGAAGTGGGAAGACTATTACGTTCCTTTTGTTACGATCAACACTCAAAATGGGCATCCTACCTGCAGCATTTTGAGGAATTCCTAAATTCCGTAGTTCATGAGTCGACAGGGTTTTCCCCCAACGAACTCCAGTTGGGAACCCCTAGGGCGAGACTCCTACCTGAAAATTGCACTCCCCCTGACATCAAAGATTTGTCGCATGGAGAAAAACTTATCCTGGCGGAAGCCACATTCAAGTCTAAAGCTGAGCGCCGATCTTGGAAACATCCAGGGCGCCCTTATGTGAAATTTGAACCTGAAGAATGGGATTTGTTCAAAACCAGTAATGTTTCTTCGGCTGTGGGGGCGGAAACAAAAAAAATGTTGTTACTATTTGAAGGGCCCTACAGGATCAAAAAAAGACTTAGTGAAGACTCGTACGTCCTGTTGTGGCAAGATGGGAAAGAGAGGGGTATGTTTCATGCTACTCATTTGAAAAGATACCACTCACCTGTTTCCGTTAATGCCTGATTTTCTGCGTAGCCTATTAGCCTTCACAGAAAACCAACTGGTAGGAGTGTGAAGATGTAACGAAACTATTGTCTCTTTTTGTATCGTTTGTTATTTACAGATATTATTTATTGATATACTGCCTTTTTTTATTTTTGTTTTTGTTTGCCGTTTGCGTCGTCCCAGCCCGCATTATTTCATTTGTGGTTAGGTAGGTATATGACGCACTGCGTCACTTTTGTCATAATTAGCGTTAGGCAATTTTCATGTCGTCCGTGTGGTATTGATGGTTGCATACCCTAAAGGTCAGTAATTGCGAATAAATTTTGTTTCTCGTAAATTGAGCGCATTCCATTGGAAGGATTATAAAAAACGCTACCTACTTTTTTTTGTAATATCGTTTATTTTATGCAAAATATAAATCAGATTTCCAGTGAGAAACAAGCGTTTGCCATTGACACATTCCAAGTATATTTATTTAAGACAGCTCAAATATTTCGAATGCTTTTGGTCTTAATCCACAAATATAAGCGATAGCTCATATTTCGTATGGTGTGCCTGCGTTTGTATAGGTAGGTTTTAAATCAGTTTGTTTCAGGGGTATATAACTTTATTTCATAAAATACGCCCTGAATATTAACACGTTTGTATAGTTTTAGCTTTGTACAAAATCTGATACTTTCATTGGTGTCACACGTGTTCAGCATCTCCTTGACCACTCAAATAAACCGGCAAAGTCAACTTGATCCAGGTCATTTTTATTTGCTCCTGAGACCCGAAAAATACCCTGAGATAACGAGATCCTTTGCAGGTTGATGTTGAGCATATACTCTCTAGGCTTCTATTTGGCATAGTGAATAAATTTTCTAGCTCTTCCATCTTAGAAGTAACAGAAATATTATCCATGCTAAAATCATGGCTTTGTGGGGAAAAAAAATTATACAAATATCGATCAATTATTCATTCAACGAATGAGTGAATGGAATGCGTTACCCTAAACGTTATGTATATATGAACGTTTGAGCAGGGGTCCTACAGCTTTTGCCGCATCCCGCATTTTGATCGCATTTTATTCTTGTATCTCCTCTTTCTAGCCGATAGCTCTGTCTTTCAGCATTCGTATAATTCCATGTATCCAAGTTATATTTAGTCTTCTTCGTCGTCGTCGCCGTCGCCGTCGTCTTCGTCATCTTCGTCACCTTTGTCATCTTCGTCATTTTCGTCGTCATTTTCGTCGTCATTTTCGTCATCATTTTCGTCGTCTTCGTCGTCTCCGTCGTCTCGTCGTCTTCGTCGTCTTCGTCGTCTTCGTCGTCTTCGCCGTCTTCGTCGTCTTCGTCGTCTTCGTCGTCTTCGTCGTCATCATCGTCTTCATCGTCATCGTCGTCATCATCGTCATCACCGCCATCATCGCCATCATCGCCATCATCGCCATCATCGTCATCATTGTCATCATCGTCATCATCGACATCATCGACATCATCGTCATCATCGTCATCATCGTCATCATCGTCATCTTCGTCATCATCGTCATCATCGCCATCATCGTCATCATCGTCATCATCATCATCATCATCGTCATCATCGTCATCATCGTCATCATCGTCATCATCGCTATCATCGCTATCATCGTCATCATCGTCATCATCTTCATCATCGTCATCATCGTCATCATCGTCATCATCGTCATCATCGCTATCATCGTCATCATCGTCATCATCTTCATCATCGTCATCATCGTCATCATCGTCATCATCGTCATCATCGTCATCATCGTCATCAAAAATCTATCATCGTCATCATCTTCATCATCGTCATCATCGTCATCATCGTCTTCAAACATCTATCATCTTCAAACAGTTTCGTCAACGTTACTGTATCGTAACGTCTCCCAGATCTATGAATACATGTTTGGAAAATATTCTAGCCTTCCGCTTTTCATTTGCTGAAGGGTGGAAGTACCTACTATCCACACACGATACCCGAAATCCCAGAGCATCGTGCTCGCGATCACAACAGCATACAAGACTGCCCCTACGGCCGTACTTCTCATCATCGTCATCATCGTCATCATCGTCATCATCGTCATCATCGTCATCATCGTCATCATCGTCATCATCGTCATCATCGTCATCATCGTCATCATCGTCATCATCGTCATCATCGTCATCATCGTCATCATCGTCATCATCGTCATCATCGTCATCATCGTCATCATCGTCATCATCGTCATCATCGCTATCATCGTCATCATCTTCATCATCGTCATCATCGTCATCATCGTCATCATCGTCATCATCGTCATCATCGTCATCATCGTCATCATCGTCATCATCGTCATCATCGTCATCATCGTCATCATCGTCATCATCGTCATCATCGTCATCATCGTCATCATCGTCATCATCGTCATCATCGTCATCAATCATCTATCATCTTCAAACAGTTTCGTCAACGTTACTGTATCGTATTGTCTCCCAGATCTATGAATACATGTTTGGAAAATATTCTAGCCTTCCGATTTTCATTTGCTGAAGGGTGGAAGTACCTACTATCCACACACGATACCCGAAATCCCAGAGCATCGTGCTCGCGATCACAACAGCATACAAGACTGCCCCTACGGCCGCACTTCTAGTTCTGGCAGGAACAACGCCACTCCAGTTCGAGCGGAGGTAGAATTCACACACAACCAGCAACACAAAAGAGAGATCGACGCGAACAAGATTAAACACAATATGGAAGCTCATCCAGCCAAAACATTCAGGAACACACAAGAACGTGAACAACATAACACACAAGGAAAACAGTATACGGCTAGGGGAAATAGAGTCACAGACAACTCCGACATCCATAAAATAGAGTTGTACGCCATCAGGAATGCAGAGGAATGGATAAACATAACCGACAAACACACCCTGATCCAAACGAATTCAAAACGAGCGATAGAAATGATACGAAATAGACATAGCAGCAACACAACTAGCATTTATCCAAAAGAAGCTACAAGACATGATACAGGATAACCAATAAAAACCGAACATACAGATAGGACAAGTGAAGGGATCAGGAGAGCTAACAGAATAGCGAAAGCGCACACCTTCAAAGAAGAATTACAGCCCATAACACACAATGAAAAAGAACTATACAAAATAATAATCAAACAAGAGGAAACAAAATGGTAGGAACACTGGTACAATGCAACCACAGGCAGAACCATGTATGAAATATTCCTAACCGCATACCACTGTCATGGAAAACCGTACAATTTGTAACGAGGAACGGTAATATATCTGTATTTATTCAGTCTGAGAGCCACAGCGACGCTTCAGTATGACAGTCACAGACGGGAAGTGCACATGTGGGGACTACGTAGACGACTCACACTACATAATCTACGACTCTACACTCAAGAGGAAACCCTAGCCAAAGAGTTAATGACTCAGGCATTACACTCTCTGAACATGAACTACCCCACCAACCATTGCAGACAAAAATACACTAAACCCAATAATCATTACAAACAACTGGGAAGAAGCGATGATACTGGAAATCGCACAGAAAGATAACACATGTACATATGTAATATAATCATTATATATAATAAAACTGAGTTGATAAAATGTGCGTGCCGCTTAAACTTAAAAAGGAGTCCCGGCACGGTAAAGGGACTCATATAGTGTGATAGCCCTTTAACCCCCCCCTCGAACAAGTTCCCGTTTTAACCTAAAGGGCGTGTTTTTGAAGATATAATATATATTATTTTTTATTCATAAGTTGAAAACTGCTACCAGCGAGCAGAACAACGCCTAGAACCTATTGTTACGGCGGACGATAATGTCGAGAACATTCTAGAAGGTGTGGGGAAGAAAATATTCTCAAACTTTTTCGCCTAGAGGCTAGCTCTCTGAATATATAAGAGCCCGGTGTCGGCCGCCAGAAATATTAAATGTGAGTATTTTTAATAGTGTGTTTGGAATAAACTAGAACAGGGTCTTCGTAATGTTTTATAACATACTGAAAAGGCTCCCAAGTGCATTGTTCGAAAGTTCGGCTATCAGGAAGAGGGCGTGGGGACGAAACTTCCTGGAAATATCTAAAACATATAAATGAAATTTCTAAAATATGAGAAAGAAAAGTCTAGAATGTTTTCGAAACTTCTAGATACTTTTTGAAATATCAAGATCTTCGTTGGATAAGCTAGCACATAGCATGCGTAATAATGTTCTAGAACATACTGAAAATACAACTGTGTAAGTTTTCAAAAGTTCGGTATTCAGGGAGAGGGCGTGGTGATGTAAGTTTCTGGAATATTCTAGAATATGAAAAAGACATTTCTATAATACAAGAAAGAAAATTCCAGAATATTATTGTAGCTTCTGGAAAGTTCTAGAAAATTCGAGATCTTCGTGGAATGAACTAGAACAGAGCTTTCATAATGTTTTTAACATACCGAAAAGACTCTTAAATATAGTTTTTGAAAAGTCGGCCTTCAGGGAGAAGGCGTGGTGAAGAAACGTTCTGGAAATCTCCAGGAAATAAAAAAGTCAAAAATATTCTTCTAAAATATACAGAAGAAAGTTCTAGAATACTCTAGAACCTTCCAGGAAGTTATAAAATTTTCGAAATAGAATGTACTGAAAAGACACTCAAGTAAAGTTCTCGAAAGTTCGTTGAACAGGATGAAGAGCATGGTAATAAAACTTTCTAGGTACTTAATTTCTGGAAAATCGAATAAAAATCTGGAATATTTTTGAGATTCCTATAAAATTCGAAAATTCGTAGAAATCGTGAAATGAACCAGAGTAGTGTATACGGAACGTTCTAGAACTTACGGGATAAAACATTAAAGTGACATTGTCCAAGATCATATATTTTTTACCCGGGCAACGCCGGGTGTTACAGCTAGTAGTGGTATAAGGATTTTCGAAAACAATGTAAAAACAAAATCAAAAGACAAAATCAGAGGACAAAATAAAATCGGCAAATCTTACGCCACAATTTTTAGTTGGGATGAGTTTTCTTGGCAGAGGGCGAAGCTAGATAGATGGTAGAATTTAGCTCAATATAACTAATAATAGGAAAGCAATCCAGTTACACGTGAATGTATCCGGAAAACACACATGTCATATCTAGACATGACCTTCGTGTTCTAACACCACTTTGCTCATCTTTTTTATCGAGTTTTCCTGTACATGCACTGCACTTTTTGAAACGTTTTTTTTGTACAGTTCCTTTATGATCATTGTCAATCACAACCATATACATTTAATTTCTTTCTACGCAACGATCACTCAATTGATGGGTGTGTGATTTATAATCAGGCCCGGACTGGGAACATTTGGGGCCCTCAGCAAAAACCTGTGATGAGGCCCCATACTGGAGGGTCTGGGGGTTATGTAATAATTTTTTTGTAAATTAGGCGCTTGAAAACAATAATAACGATATTTTCCACTATTTTGGTACTTATAAAGAAGTAAATAAATATTATGATTTTTGACTTTTATTGACTTTATTATTCATTAAAATAAGAAATTCACAGTATTTTTAGGATACTACAAAGCACATGCTGTAGAACTGTCAATAATTACAACGAAGTTCAATATAAAGTGCAGTATTTTATTTTATATTTTTCAGCACCAAAGAATTAATGAATTATGTCAAAATTATTCGTGTGATAGAAATAATGGCAAACGGATTTTAGGGACTAGAAAAATAATACTAGAATTTTTTTTTAAATCTTGTGTATTTAACAGTTTACAATGTTGTTATACTAGAATAGAAGGGGCTTAACTTACCTGAGATGATTCGACATTTCTCTATTTCTACAATGTAAACATAAAGTATTATACAACAAAACACTCGTCAAACTTACCAACACATACCTATAACACTAGACAAAGACATAACTACATAATACCGCAAATAACAAAATCACTGCTGAAAACTAGCTTTTCTTACAACGCTCCAAAAATGTTCAATTCTCTACCTGAAACAATTCGCACTATACCGAACTTACTCCATTTCAAAAAACATTTGAAAACTTTCATAAAGAGATCTGAAGTACGGGTCTTTTGAGAATGATAATTTCAATCAATATTGACCAAGAAACCTCCTCGTTATATCATGTGTGAATTTTTTATCTCTATCCCATTTCCGTATGTGTTGAATATGAATACGCTTCAACAAATATTGTTATTTTATTACATTTTTATATTTTATATATATATATATATATATATATATATATATATATCTTTTATACTTTTACCTACAACAAAATTGCTATTATAACAAATTAATATTCCATTAAATTTGTAATTGTAATATGTGTCCTAGAATAGTGAATTAAATTTAAAATTCCTTTTTTGGATGATTCAAATTTTATTCATATATATAGTGTTTGTATTTATATTAAATTCAAATAGTTTATAAGTAATTCTATGGTACTGTATATGATTCAGTTGTATTTTTTTGCGAAACAAGTGTAATAACGCTTATCGCCTACTACTACTTTATTCACTTTATAGTGTTCTTGTAAACCCATTCTTTCTTTGAATAAAGTTATATTATATTATTATTTTACTCCTATTGCCCTAAAATAGCAGCTTCTTTGTAAGCAACTCTCATGTTAAAGATACTTCATCTATTATTTTATTTTTGTCCAAATTATAAAATAAATCCCTATGAACATTAATAAAAATCAGACTGGACATAAGGCCTTGGCCTAAAGACGACCGAAATCGATTTTTGACCATTTTAAGTTTAGAAAAAACTCTTTCACATGTGACTTGGGTACAAGGTATGGTAAGAACAAATTTATATGCAATATACAGGTTGGAAAACAGTCCAGATTGAGTAAGTTCAAACAGAACAGAAACAGAACTGGCATACTGGAAAGCTTCTTGTTTCTTTTTCTTATTTTCCTCTCTTTTTTGAAATCCACTCTTGTAAGTTCTCTTCATCGTTTTTTTCCGTTCGTAATATTGATTAATCAAACCGTGTACCTGAACACAACTCTCAGCGACTCAAAATGTTGAATGAACTGAATGTTAAATGAACTGAACAAAATTGCGCTGTAAATTTGGCAAACCGCATCGCATAAAATCGACTTGTAGTGGCTCGAAAACAATGGTGTGGGGTGTACGTCATGTGGAGGCCCTCCGCGATCGCGGACCTGCGGACCTGGCCAGTCCGGGCCTGTTTATAATGATTAAACCCACATCAATTACGATTGGAATCAAATTATCGATGAATAATATCACTTGCCGATCACAGGTTCATTATCGAAATCATGCACAAATATTTGAACCGCCAATAAATACATAACCGACCTATTTCGAACAGGTAAACGTAGTCGGTGCATATTTGCGTGAGTATGGAACGACGGCTGAATCACCGCAGAAATTTCTCTAGGCACTCAATGGGCCGAATGGGCGTCAAGCGTTAAAGCAGCATCCATCCCTTTGGTAAATGACGTTCGCATGAATGTGATTAGTACAGTCGCTCGAAGTAAAATATATATCTTCCGAATAACAAAATGCTGGTGATATTCTAACTGTGGATGAGCTCAGAGATTTCCTCAGCAACATCATGGTTGATATTATGGGGAGGAAAGAACACAATTTTCTCCACTCCATCGAGGTCAAAAGTCATTGGTCGATCTTTTGTATCCACGTGCTGAAACTTCATTCATGCTTGTAAAGGTGATAACTGGCTAAGCGATTGCAGTGATTTCTTGACTTCTTGAAACAGAATCATATCGCCAGGCTTGGAAAGGTAAATACGCTGAAGTTGTGCACACACTGTTTCGGAAACAATCACAGAATAGCTGATTGCAAATCAATGCTCTCTAGAAAATGCGAAAATCACACTCTACTTCAAAACCTTTATTCTATTGTACATACTCTCTCGAAAGAAAAATTGAACGAACCTTTTGATCATCGATATGGAAAACATCATTTACCACTCCAATTCACAAAGCTGGCAACAAAATGAGTATGGAAAATTATAGGCCTATATCGATAATGTGTGCTCCAGCTAAGTTATTCGAACAAATGGTATATGAAGTTTTATATAATCATGTAGAGAAATACATTGCATCGCAGCAGCATGGTTTTGCTAAGAACAAATCTGTAAATACAAATTTATTTTTATTCACAAATAAAGCTTATGAGTCATTGGAGGACAGATCTCAACTTGACACGGTATATACAGACTTTCAAAAAGCATTTGATAAAGTCAATCATGACATTCTCCTGAATAAACTGAATAAATTTGGTGTATCTAAAAACTTGCTTTTATTAATGTCAAGTTATTTGAAAAATAGGAATTTCATTGTAAGACATAATGGTAACACCTCTGGGAAATACTATGCTAACTCAGGTGTGCCACAGGGCTCTAATTTGGGTCCTTTACTGTTTGTACTTTTTATAAATGATTTACCTACTGTTCTTAAATATTCTGAATGTCTACTTTTTGCGGATGATTTCAAGGTATTCAAGAGAGTACAAACAGTAAGGGACTGCGTTATGTTACAAAAGGATGTGAATAGTATCATCGAATGGAGCTTTATAATAACACGTGCTAAAGAGCCTATTGAATTTGATTATATGATGGATGTTAGTATACTTAGGAAATGCTTGGAAGTTAAAGAATTAGGTGTTACGTACAATAATCATTTGTCATTTGCATGTCATGTGAGGAATATATGTAAATCGGCCAATCGAATACTAGGGTTTTTAATCAGACAAAGTTCAAATTTCACTAATTTAAATACCATCAAACTTTTATACTACACTCTAGTTAGATCCAAATTGGAATATGCCTCTATAATTTGGTATGAAGAATATCAAACAACTCTAAACGAAATTGAGAAAATTCAGAACAAATTTCTTAGATATTTATATTTCAAAAAATTTCATGCAAGGCCGGACTACAATATAATTAGATCAGCACAACTCAGAAATGATTTTAAAGTAATGTCACTGGATAATAGGCGTCAAATTAGTTTAATTATGTTTCTGTACGATACAGTCAACTATAATGTAAATGCACCTGATATACTATTTTTAATTCGATTTAATGTTCCTCCCCGTAGAACTCGTGCGTCTGCAATCTTTAATGTTCCATTTTTGTCTGTAACTTCTAGAACTCCTCTTGTGGCCATGTTAAAGCTAGCAAATAATTTAAATCTGTTCGTCGACTTGGATTGGACACTGGGTAGATCCGCGTTTAGACGTATTGTCTTTGATTATATCCTATCATCTTCTATGTAATTTATAAATGACATGTAAAATCGTGAAGAGACTACGTATAATGTGAAATGCTCGGTGAAATGTGATATTGCTTAAGTTATGTTACTCGTATCATTATGTACTGTGTTATTATTATATATTGTGAATACTTTATCCATGTAATTAAACCAGTAGGTTTGTATGGATAAGAGATTTATAAATAAATAAATAAATTTGAATGACAATGTCGCCGTCTCCCTAGTACCATCATTTCAAACTCCAATTGCAAAAATCTCCAATGACAGTCAAGGCTTACTTTGGTATTTCTGCAACAATGCTATACAATTCTTCCACCTCTAGAAAAAGAATTGAAGTATTTTGTTATTGAATTTGATTTTAAATTATGGCATCATCATGGAATAACATTTTTGACTCTATCGTGAAATATGAAATCTGAAAATTTCTTTATAATTCTTTGTTTGTTGCACGACAGTCAAGGCTGACGTCAGTATTTCTGCAACAATGCTTTAATATTTTTCTAATTCTAGAAAAATAATGGAATTAATTTGCTTTTAAATTTAATTTCAAATTATGCGATTATCGTGGAGAAACATTCTTGGCTATATCGTGAAATATGAAATATGAAAATATCTTTATGATTCTTTGTTTATTTTTGCATAAATCATGTATCTGTTTAATCAAGTCTCTATTTGTTTGAGTGGAGTTATTTTCTTAATAATTATATTTAAAATAGAATCGATCAAAGCCATATACATTTTATCTCAAGTATTTCTGTGTACGCTACGATATGTTTGTAATTTATAATGAAAAAACCAACTTCGATTACCATTGAAATCGACTGTGGAATTATCGTTAAATAATATCACTCCTGTCGTTTGAGGGTTCATTATGGAAATCATGCATAAATATTCGAACCACCGAGAAACCCCTAACCGACCTATTTAGAACAGGTAAATGTAGCCGGTGCATATTTGCGTGAGGTCGAAACGACGGCTAAATCACATAAATTGCTCTAGGCACTCAATGGGCCGAATGGGCGTCAACCGTTAAAACAGCATCTATCGCTTTAGTAAATGACGTTCGCATAAATGTAATCAGTACCGTAAGTGAAGCAAAATGAGAATACAACATTTGTTAAATAACGAAAGCTTCAGAATTGCTGTTGGATTCAAATTGTGTCTGTCTATTTGTGCTCCCCATGTATGTGTTTGTGGAAGTTTCGTATAGAGCAAGAGTACTCTTGGATTGTATTGCCAAAGAAGTACTCATCGTTTTCCAAGTGAATGATCTCATCAAGCGTGCGGTAGTATCAGCAGGTATACCAACAATTTTGAAGCCGCAAGGTATCAGTCGATGGTAAACAAACGTCCCGATGGTATGTCCCTCGTACCATGAAAGTGCGGAAAACGTGGGACTTCAGTTACACAGATAACTTTGCACCTTCCCATTTATCAATCACTTCGGTGTCCTGGAGCAGCTGCAATCTCGAGTAATAAGTTAAAAACTCGGAAATACCAGAAAATACCAGAATCTCGAAAGTAGTCATAATTGTATTCCATCCAGTAGCTGGTGAAGGTGTTTTCGGTACTCAATCTATGTCTCTTATAAATTATATAGGAAGAAAACTAGGCCTGGCAACTGAAGAAAGAGATCAACTTCTTACTGGATTCAACGTATCAGTAACGCAATTCAACGTGATGACGCCTTCCCTTCCAATCTTTAGATGAGATTTTATATCTCCCAAACGTCTATTTGAAGAAGGAAATGGTGAAGAGGAGGCTATGATTGAAACTAAAATCGACTCTTTCAAAGTGAATTACCCGGCTTCTCACATCTCCAGAATGGTTTTCATGACTTAAATACCTCAGAAGAATAAATATGTCACCTTCAAAGCATCTGGTCCCATTGGATTGACAAATTTTGGTAATAAGTACTTGTTTCATTCACAGTGTTATTCTATGTTCATCTAATACCAAATGTTTGCTGGATTATTCGAAAAAGAATACAGGTATGGGGGATATTGTCACGTATTTAGAGAAACTATAACAGAGCCATTCCATGGTGAATGTTTCAATCCTTATGAACAGCTAGCGCCATTTGTTAAGGATTAGTGAAGTCAATAAGCCGTTTGAGAAATTGATAAAAGAAAGATAGAGGATTCTAGAAAAGACTTGAGAGTCTCTATTCAGATATATAAAAACGTGTCAATCGCCTCCAGAGAAAATGTTGAAAATTGGAAGATTTTAATAGTATAAATAAATTATAGTCCAGTTATTGTTGTATATAAACCAGTGTAATAATTCTGTTTTGCGTGCTGAATAAGATTTCAAGAGTGGAGTTGTGATAATTCTTCATCAAAGCCTCTGCGGAGGTGATCAAGAGTATGGTCAGAAGATGTTTTAAAAGAGTATGCTCAGGAATTCTTACGATACCTGCTAGAGGGTCTACATAAGGACTTGAGTATAGAATTATGGAGAAACCTCACCCCATTTTGACAGAGATTGATGAGAAATTGAATGATAACGATGCTGTGAATGATTCGAGTCAATATACAGCCCCTGTGCATTGTCCAATCACAGCGGGACTACCTACACGGCTTTCTACAGACACCATTACAAGGACTCATGGTATGAGTACAATGATTTTAGTGTGTCATTAGTGTCTTCAAAATCTCTTGTGAGCGGAGAGGCTTATGTTTCATGAGCAGGAGGGATCATAGCTCTGATCATTATTGTATTTGAATGTGTTGATTCTTGTTTTGTTTTTCATTGATCTTTTTTGGATGTAATAAATTTTCAATATTTTCACGCGATATTGTTCACCAGCAGTCTAAAATTTGACAAATTGTGTTTATTTTATACTAAAATATTCTTGTTTTTGAATACTTTTCTTGATATATTGAAAGGTTAACAATTTATTAGCAAAACCAGGCTTATTTGACTGAAGGGGTAGTTTTATCGTAGTTTGATCATAAATAGAATATCTACTAACATTTTATGAAGTGAAATTTGCATGCCGATATATTGGGTAGATATAATACTTATATATTTTACTTTAGCGACTGTACTATTAGGTGAATGACGTCGCATACATGTAATAACCCTAACGGCTCCATAAAGTTGGCATCGTTTAGGGATAATACCGTTTAGTACACACCGGTCTTTGTCTCGAGAGTGGAGAATGAGAATTTATTTGTTTAGAGTCGCAGATGTAAATATTTGAAGTCGTTTGCGGTTCAGCATATAAAAAACAGCCGTATCGAGGTATTTCTGCAGGACACTGAAACAAATATTATAGGATCCAGTATTCCAATGTTTGTTGATAGAGCCGATGTTTGCTTGTTTACTGAAATGCACGGAGAGTTTGTTTTTCCACTGATGTGAAACTCTTTTGAAAATATTTCGTAGAGTGGTTGAATGTGTGAAAGCAACTCGTGGCAAATCGTACCATATCAAATTGAAGACTATGTGCCCTCTGTATTCCAGGCAGAGATGTACGCTATCTTGCAATGTGCGAGAGAGATCAATCTGAGGGAAATGCGCAACGCACGGATCAAAATATGCACTGACAGCCAGGCGCCACTGAAGGCTCTTATGAACCCGAAAGTGACATCAAGACTGGTATGGGAATGCCGCGAAGAACTCAGTGTTCTCTCAGAACACAACAAATTAATTTTGATGTGGGTTCCAGGACACTGTGGCATCGAGGGCAATGAAAAAGCTGATGAGTTAGCCAGAAAGGGCTCATCAACTCCATATATTGGCCCAGAACCCGCACTCGGGATTAACAAATCCGACATTCGAGGATGCATTCGGGACTGGGTCAAACGAAAACAAAGAGAGAGATGGAACGAAGCCCCTCTCATGCACCACGGGAAAACATTTATCAAAGAACCGTCAAAACACAAAACTGAAGAACTGCTCAAGTTGAGCAGGAATCAAGTTAGAACAATAACGGGCCTTCTCACTGGTCACAGTCCAATGAGAAAACATCTGCACAATATGGGACTGTACAACGGAGAACTTTCCTGCAGACAATGTGGTAAAGGAACAGAAACAGCCAAACACGTACTGTCAGAATGCGAGGCACTAGACCGCAAGAGACAGGCAATATTCGGAAAGCCTAGGCTAACCTCCGAAGAATACAACACCCAACCGGTGAAGAACCTGTACAGACTGGTACAGGGGACTAGAGTTACGGAGTGGGTGATGTAAAACTAACCCGGAAAGCACAAAAAGCCCAAGAGGCTGGATGCTGGCGAAAGGACCAGCATCCAAGGGAGGAAAAAAAAATGTGCCCTGATGGTGAAATGAGTAACAAAATAAACGTAAACAAGCTTTTATTCATGATATGTTCAATAGAAAGTAAAAAATGATATATTATATGGACACAAAACACCCTCTACAAGTGGCTTTCAGATCAAATTTTTTCCGAAAAATATGAACGAGGTATCATTTGATTAGGAAAAGCGTGTGGATGGTTTTTGAAAAAATTCAAGTACCACTTTCAACAATTGCAAAAGTTATGAACAATTAACTGAAAAAAAAATTGGGGTTTGGTTTTTAGCAAATAACTCAAAAACTATTCGACATTTTTCAAATTTGAAAGAAGATTGAAAAAGAGGAAAAAAATTTCTTGTACGGTTCAAGAGCTACAATAAAAATACTATTGCAAACATTTTCCAGTGTCCCATAACATTGGAGAATTTGAAAATAAAATATTCTCAATTATTGTAAATTGGAAGAAATATATTTTCAGAATTAGAAAAATCCACGAAGAATAAAAATTATAAAATAAAAAATATAAACACAAGCTTTCATACAATGCACTAAGGAAACAATATTTTTGCACTTCCTAAAAAAGTTGGCACTTTAGTCCCGTATAACACGGACTAAAATGTAGTCCCTAGGGAGATAAAGTTGCATTTCAAATCTCTAGGGAAATAAAGTAAAAATCAAACATTACCGCAGCTACACAATTAATAACTAGCACAAAAATTAGGAAATATTTCATTATAAATCTTTATTGATTGAAATAACATTGTATCTGATATTAACATTATTACCATTGATGAAACTAAATGGGCGATTATTTGTATTTGATAAGTGAATATTCGAGGAAAGTGAAGAGAGGTCATGTTCTTGACGTATCGGTTAATGTCAACATTAACTGAAATGACACTGAATTGAAACAGTTTGTTGACACCGTTGCTATGACGTTACCTAATAATTAGTTGTATTATTATTGAAATTTATAATACTGGGAAGTGCAAAAAATAGCGTATATGCCGCAGGACTAAAGTGATTTTTTATCTCTTGCGTGATTATTGGCCCTCGGGCTCTCCGAGCCCTCAGGCAATAAACATCACGTGCAGGATTAAAACATTCACTTTAGTCCCTTACTATAGAATATACTATTATTTAATTCATTGTTTGATCTAGGTCATTCTGTGAATAACAAATGTAAAGGCTTCCACGGATACAAAATAGGTGTTCTTGTACAGGAAGATTTTGAATATAATACTCACAGAATAATCTATATCAAACAATGAAAGAAATAATTTTTTTCATTTTCAGTGCATTTGCATAAAAGCGATTGTCTTTTCATATTTTCTTTTATAATTTATATTCATCGAAATTTTTTTTAGTTCTGAAAAAATATTTCATCCAATTTTCAATAATTGAGAATGTTTTACTTTCAAATTTGACACTGAAAAATGTTTGCATTAATATTTTCATTATAGCTCCAGATCCGTACAAGTAAATGAAAAACTTCAAGAAAACAAATAGAGTCAAAATCGGTCTTAACGTGCGGGTGTGAGACTCAGTCACCGACAATTTATTCAGTTTCCTCTCATTCCTTTGTGTTGAATCATACCCGTTCAAATGAAATCCCAATGATACACGAGACAGACATATATGATTTTCACATGAGAAAAGCAGATGTGTAGATAATATTAATTTTCAGCAGCGCTAACCTGCATGATAAGACCAATTTGGAGGCAGAAAGGGCTGATCAAGTCTTGACTTGAAAAAAGAAGGACCCTGTGAATTATTTAAGAGATGAATTATTTTTTATCGTGTGTGCTATTGAATGGATTGTACTTGCCCAATTTGAACAGATTATTGTAGAAAATTTACTCGGAAAAATGTTGAAAAAAACGTATTTTTATCACCCTGTATCTCGAAATTCAAGCCGTTTGGGACATATGTTATATGTTCATATGAACTTTTATCCTGAAAACTTTCAAAGAATCACCCTTCAAAGTTTGTGAGAATATTTGCTTCTCAAATTTCTTTATGTTATGATATATTGGAAAATGTTTGCATTAATATTTTCATTGTAGCTCCTGAACCGTACAAGTAAATGAAAATTTTCAAGAGAACAAAAAGATGTTAAATGAAACAACATTGATTGTTCATGTTTCATAATATGTCAGTGACGTCGAAAAAAAAAATCTGGAGGGTTGAACAATGCTTGACTCTCAAAAAAGGAGGACGTTGTGAATTATTTGAGAAAATAATTATTTTGTATCGTCCGTACTATCGAAAGCATTGTACTTACCCAATTTGAACTGATTATTGTCAAAAATGTCGAAGTAAACTTGAAAAAATCTTGAAAAAAATGTATTTTCATCACCCTGTATCTCGAAAACCAAGCCGTTTGGGACATATGTTTATATGAACTTTTCGTCCTGAAAACATTCAAGGAATCACCCTGTATATTCCATTTTTCATTATTCGAGTTAAAATGTATACAAAGAAGTACATAAAAGTCAATATTTCGACATAAAATTCTAAATTTCGTCATAAAGGTCGAAATTTCGACTTTTATTACGAAACAAGAAAAGTTTAAATTTCGACATACATATCAAGTCTAAATTCCGACATAAAAGTCGAAATTTCGAGTTGAAAGTCAAAATTATGGAGGATCAAATAAATAAATAATCCTTGGCCCTTCCACGCTTCCGTATATTTTCTCGAAGCATCCCAAAAAATTTGCTATCATATTGATGCTTCTTCATTAATCTCAACATATGTGAAGTTTTTGATTTTGTTGATTTTTATTTATTTTGAAATTCTTAAAACTCAGTCTGTCTAATGAATTACCTTCCTTCTACCAGAACATGTTCTGCTTGGAAGGTGTATTATCAATGAATAAATATTAGTAAATAAATGAAGAACTACAAAAGTTTTTGGTTTTCATGCACTAATTATTCTTTTAAACTTTTATGTTCAATAGTTTATGACTAAAAGCTTGTTTTTGAAAACCTTTTTCAACGTTTATTTCATTATTTATTGTCTATGAATTTCAAACAATCACTGAGACATAACGAATTGCAATTCATTTGTGAGTCTTCAGGGTCAGCCTGTTTGACTTGACTATACATTTCACAAATCGCATCGTACCAAATATAAAGTTTCGACACATGTGCTCGATTATACCAATGTCATGCGGTTCCAAGAAAGTTAAATTGAATTTGGAATTGGAAAAGTTCTTTTCTTGCGTTCAAAAGCAAGTGATATGTAATTTCATGAACTTTATGAAAAACTCGCATCTATTGGAAACAGTATACAAGTTGAATGATTATATTTCAATAATATCCACAAAAGTGGCAGAGAGATTGAGCCGATAACGATGTAATATTGAGAAGGTTGGTGATATTGGAAAGAAAAACATTTGTCGATTATGCTGTAATATTCAGTTCAAATTGGCATTTATGTTGAATGAACTGAAAATTATGAATGAAAAAAGAATAAAAATGATAGTAGCAAGTAAAATGGGGTCTGGGTATCGTGTGCCCTGAGTAAACGCAATAAACCGAGGATGACAGACTCATATTAGAGAGTAGCGATGCATCATACCGCCAAGAACACTATTATTAGAACAACTATTTTTACAAAATGATCTTGGTAGAGCCTGTGGAATTCGAAGAGTTAATCTCGATATTTGGTCCGTTTTTCCTCCTAGTTTCGAACGATGATCGTATCGCCAGGAGACGAAAACTCTATGACGAACATCGTCTTGCTTCCGGAGAATCATGTGCCCTGAGTAGACGGATTGAATCAAGAATAACGGCCTTCGATGCATTCCTCGCGACAAAGATTCATGCCGGACCACGGCAAACCAATATGATTTTCAGATTAGAGAGCAGCATGTCATTCATTTCATCAACGACCTTTATGATCATAAACACCATTTTCACAGAATGGTTTGGCGAAATCCTAAGGAGTTAAAACAGTAATTGAATGTTTGTTGTTAAAATTCTTATTTCTATCAACCGGCAACCGGCTCGAGAGACTCGTGCGAGCTGAGGATGATGAAGCCCTTTCAAGGTGTGATGTCATACACGAGGTCGGTGACGGCGCGGCGATTCAAACCCCGCGTACATTGGCATAGCAACCGAGAACACTGCCTACGCGTCACAAAGACCCATTCTTGATATTTAGTTCATTTTTCCTGCTCTTTTCGAGCGATATTCGTTTCGCCAGCAGCAGAAAACTCTATAACGAATATCATCGTCATGATTGTCGAGGAGGACTACAACAGGTTTATTTGCTGGTATTCACATAAGGGTGAGGAACGAGGAGTCCTAGGAAATCCGGCACTTCTCATTTTCCACAACGGAGTCAACATCTCCAAGAGCATAAAGCAACACCGATGTCTCATCTATACCGTACGAGGGTTCTAGATGGTAGTACATTTGAAGACCCGCGTTATGCCTATGGATATAGGCTGAGACCCCATAAGCTTGACACGGGAAGTGCAAATGCAATACGGTTTCAGGAGCCCCATGACACGCTCTGCATCTAGTGTCCGGGACCTCTATACCCATCAGACGACTACGGCAGACCAGGCTTTTGAACACACCATCCTGGCAAGCCATTATGAATCTATTAGTCATCGACTTGAGCGCACTTGGCCTGAGGAAAGCCGTGGCGTTACTTAAGATGGAAAAGTTCCACCAGCACGGCAGCCTGATAGTCGTTAAGATGGCGTGGGTTCAATAGAGATTTTATGAAATTTTACCTTTATTTTAACTAAGTTGTCAACAAGAAGTAATATTACATGAGTAAGCGGTGCGCCACCCAGTAACAAACTAGGAAGGAAGGGAATGACACAACAAAAAATGTACACAGTCGATGTTTTTTGATAACTTATAATTCTATCCTGTTAGTTGACATTGGTATAATTTGTTTTTAGTGATTTTAACAATTATTATATCTCAATTAATAACTTAGTTGCAATTCGAAGGTTTATCTCAAATAATGTTTGTTAGTTAAACAACTATTGAGAAATGTTACCATATGATAACTCGAACAAATAAATATCTCTAAGTTAGTTTATTAGTTGCATGGTAAATTTATTTCTAAGTGAGCTGAAGGCTCTTAATTAAAGTTAAATTTATCTAATCGAAGTTACGAACTTCTTCGGGCTGAGAATGGGAAATTGTTATCAACAATAAATTATCAAAAATTTGGCAACAAGGTAACCCACCAAATACAATACCAAAAACAATACCAAAAATATAACGCCAAGGCAGGAATGTTTCAGGGAAGTCAAACACCAATAACAATGCCAAAAAATTCGAGGGAAGTGAATTATCAGGTGGTATTTCAGTCCTTACATAATATGCATATACCTTAGACCTAAATAATTATAAGTGAATAATGAACACTATGAAATAATACTGCCTGTCGCCGTAAAATAGGTACCTCTCATCTTCCTGGAAAGGAAATATCAGAATATCTTGTACTCACCGAAAATCATGCTAACTTTCAGCCAGTTCGACAAAATGGCCTCTAACGATATTCTTTCATACACCAAAATAAGAGTTGGATTAAATTTATTGTTTATCCATCCATATTATATCGAAATTCAAATGGAATTAATGCCCAGGGTACACAGAAAAAAATTGATACCTGAATACAATGAAAAAGTTCAGTGACTCAATGAATATTTTTATCAATATTGGTCCAATGAACGCAATCGTTATGTCAATGTACCACTGGTTATCCATACTATGAATACGGCTCTTAATAATATCAATGAATGCTTTCATTGATATCATGATCAAGTACATTAATTAGGTTCGTTATGGTAATGAATTCCATTCATCAAACGAATGAAAAGTGTTCACCCAAGCAATAAATTGTTTTCGTTCAACTGATGAAACTGTATTCATCAAATTAGTTATTATTGTCCATTCTTCGAATGAATGCTGTATGATTGATATAATGATTCAGATTAGTTCGACGATGGATATTTTTCATCAATCCAATGAACGGTTATTATTAAGTATCGGTTATTCCTTGATTCAATAATTGATATACATTAAATCTATGTACCACACAAGTAATTTAATTTCTAGATGCGCATTTCTGCGCATCTAGGAATTAAATTAAATTAAATTACTTGTGTGGTGAAGGGGTAAAATACTTTTTGTTCTCATTGAGTGACACCACAGGCGTCCAATATCCCATTTTCGATTAAATCTATGTTTCAGTTTATTCTCGTGATGCTTTCACACATTGAACTATTTTGTTTTTCATTTGAATAAGTGGTATTTATTTAATCATTGCATATCATTCGTAAATGCAGTGAAGGCCTCCCACTGATATTGAGCATACAGTGAGTATCCGAAAGATATGCAAAATAATTAACATGCATTCATCAGAATATCGCAATCCTGATTGGAAGGCGTATCTCCAAGTTATGTTTTATTTTGGCTGAAAATGATAAACTTGAATTCATTGTAACAATAAAAACATATATATTTCAGTGAATGGTCATTCATTGACTCGACGAAAAATGTATTGTGCCAATAAACAAAGATGTATTCATCAATAAAATGTACCATATTTTTTTTAAATATATACATCAGTGCTCTGGGACCATGAATGTTCATTGATGTGATGAACAATTTCAAATTGTTTCAGTGTACCACATTCCTCACCTCAATGAAACTTTCCATAGCAGCAACGAAACCTGTTCATAAATATAAAAAACCATCAACTTTGATCTCAATGAACTTGAATTCATTGTATCAATAAATACCTTCGTACATCAGTGAATGTTTAATCATTATCACGATGAAAAGTTAATTGTGCCAATGAACGAAAAGGTAATACACGGTATTCATTGATATTATGTACCACATTTTTTTAATGAAATAATATACATTGTTCTAATGTACTTTTTTCTTCAATTCAATAATCTTTTTCAAAGCCGTAACGAAATATGTTCATAGGTCTGAAATTAGATCATCATTGATCTCAGTGTACCCCTTTCCTCACCTCAATAAACTTTTCCGTAGGAGCAACGAAAACTGTTCATAAATGTAAGAAACGATCATCTTTGATCTCAATAAACTTGAATTCGTTGTATCAATAAATACCTACAAAAGTCAGTGAATACTTATTCATTGCCACGATGAAAAATGTATTTTGCCAGTGTAGTACGTCGTTCAGCAAAAATTCAGTTTATAGTCCATAATGTTTGGCATAGTTTGGCAATTTTACATCAAATACATGGAGGAAATTATGCTATTCTAATTTCTAAGAGGCTACAATCATCGTGTTCACAAGGCGAAGAGCAAGAAGAGAAGGCCTTAAATGTAACCCAAATTTATTTTCAGAAATTAAAGAGAATGATGTAGCCACAGGACTATTATAACATACCTTCAGTTCTGAAACGTCCTTCTCAAAAATAAATTATAAAAATATGGAAACCATTTTTGACATCGCTTGAGTCAACTGACCTCCACAGATCAAGGTGGCGAGGGCGACTGAGCATGTCAAATGCGCAAGCAGCGGAAGCCTTCTTCGCTGGTAATTATTTATCGTTCATCGTGGCGTTGACTTATAGGCACCCAACAATATCGCAAAGTGTATCTCATATAGGATATACAGGGTTGATTGGTAGGTGTTTTAGAATAACCTCTGGAGCTTTTACTCGAAGATTGTTCGAGGAACAAACAAATTAGGGAGAAATGCAATGCTCCGTTATAAAGCAAATTTTTATATAAGCTAAATTTTCCGATGTTCTTGAAGTAGATGCATTGGCTTATTCTTGTGAAGCTGCCGGAGTACTTCAGTCTCCGCAGCTTCAAGGTGAGCTTTTTGGGCTTCAGCTCGGTGACAATCGGTTCAAAGTCGAAAACGAGACCAAGTTCATCGGCGTTATTATTATTAACAATTGATAATATATGCGAGTTTTGTTATGATGCGCTCTAATACGCGTTTTCTCTCTGGCTAAGGACTCTTACAAGGGAAAAATTCGTAGAACGTAAACGTTAACTTGCATAGGCCATCGCGGTACAAATGATTTGTTTGTAGATGAGCATTTTCTTACTCAATTACGATAAGTGGGTATGGTTGCTTTAAACAGGGTCGGATTCAGGGAAGGAGCTCCGGGGCTACAGTTCTGGGGCCTCAACAAAAGAGGACCCCTTACCACAGAGACTTCGGTAAAAAAAAAATTCAAATTTCCACAAGTGAACACTAGTAATCAACTTTTACCTACAGTACTTTACAAACATGATTATATTGTCCTTTAACATAAAAAGATTCATCTTTAATAAAGGGTGACCCAGGATTAAACCGCCAAACATTCAGTATAGGATTTTCAGGTGGAAATAAGATATTTTTTTCATATAAGCATGTGTCTCAACTTGCTTTGTTTTCAAGATACAGGGTGTCAAAGTTTATAGAAAAAATCAGTTTTCCATTTACCTATTACTCAAAACCATTTTGTCTAATTATGACATAAACTTGGCATACTATTTTGGCGTTAATGACAGGATTATTTTACTTATGTACTTAAACCAAAAAAACGAAAAACTTTGACACCCTGTATCTTGAAAACGATGCAATTTGGGATATATGCTTATATGAAGAAATAATCTCATTTTTGCCTGAAAAACCGATACAGAATATTTTGACGGTTTAACCCTGGGACACCCTGTATATATTTGTTTACTCCAGCCCTTGGCCTGTCCATGTATATCCAAATAATAGAATGAATATTGCCAGTTCATATTAGGAATTTAAATTATTGGAAAACTCGACTGAAAAAAATTGTTTATTTTATATTTTCAGACCTGGGGGCCTTCACTCCTTATTTGTTGCCCCAAGGCCTCCGCAGACCTCTTAATACGACCCTGCGGCTTTGAACCAACAACCTCTTTGTATCGCCAAACTGATGTCGACTTCCTTATAATTACCATTGTCTCTTTGACTACCATTGAAACTTCACAAAAGCAAATGTATCACAGAATAGCGAAATGATACATCTGGAAAAAATCTCCAATCGTTGTAACTAGTTGAGATTACTGACGAAAACGAAATAAATCATTACTCATATGCCGTATTGAAACATTCCTTCAATAAGCAAATTGGTTTTCAACTTCTAAACAGTTGATCTTCTTCCGTGAGTCGTGAATTTTACGGATCATTAAATTCTTGGCAAATCTGCCGTACTAACATTCAATGTAGCATGCTGTATAAACCTGCAATATTCAGGAGCCGCGAGAGTAACCTGCAATTTCGCAGTGCTCTCTAATTTACTCTAAAATATTATTAGAAAGGAGCTTGGCAAGAAACCAAAAAGCTGTATATAAAATTACCCCAGTAAAAGCTTTTTCGCTTCGCAGGTGCACCTCAAAGCGTATGATCTAATATTTACGGGCCTTTATATCAAAGGCGTCACCCTAACTGCGGCGGTGTAACAGTAATATAAATATGCTAGAGCATCGTTGTACTTTGAAGGGCCGGTTTTTCAATATCTTGTTAGAGTAGTTTGACTGACAGCTAAAGAAGCAAGGAACCGTGATCTGTAATTTCATCAATTTTCAGTTTTACGTTTTCATGGCACCTCATTTCCCCAGATATACCAAATTCTATGAAAATAAGAAAAGTATTCATTAATTGTGCAAAACTACCTTTGTTGTCAAATACTTCTCGTTGGATGCCTCGAACAAAAAAAATTCTCGAATTCTTCCATTGATTGTCAAAATAGTTACTTTTTTTGTTTTGAAGCCATCTTCTTTTTTTTGAGAAATAATGCAGTCTTGAGTATTTCGAGATATCAATGGTTTTCTTCAAATTCAGGAACTACGTTATCATCGATGAATTCGACCACAGAATAGTACTTTCCATGTTTCGAAATAGTTCCGTAGACTGAACCACTAAAACGTTTTCAGAATAAATTCCAACATTTTTTTCAAGACACCATTTTAGAAATATACTGTAAGACGCTTCGTAGACCGCACCATATTTCATTGACAGTAAATTTGAATTATCTATTTAAATCATCAGCATCCGAAATTTTGCACAACAGAGTGCTCCTTTATAAGCGTTGCTATGATTCGATTAATTGCAAAGCGTCCTAATAATTTTGTTCATTTACTTGCTAATTACTGGTGGCTTTACTCTTGACCTTTCCAATGTCAATTTATCTGAATACGTTTGCGAATAAAATCGGAGTACCTAATAGTGAGATTATGTAGCTTAGAGCTGAACTATTTGCCTCAACGTGTTCGGATTTTCCACATAAATTAGCACTTTCATTCCTAATAAAATAATCCACCATTTCAACCAAACAGATATGATAAAAGAAGCGTGGTCTTGTTAATTCGATTTCATTGTTCATTATGGTATAGAATGTTTGAATGAATCAAATGACATACCTTCCCTTTTTTATAGCCAAATGCCACTTTTGCAGAAATTTAAAAAAGAATCCAAAAATAATTTCATGTTTTTTTTCGAAAATATAAATAAGATATTCATTCAATCTGTTGTGGAATCATCTGCGGCTGAAAGAAAAACTATAGTTGCAATTTTCCATCGTTCAAGATAACCTCTTGGGAGGTATTCATGAATCAATTTGATGTATTATACACAATGTGTTGTTGGCTCGACGAAAATGTGAAAATAAAGTGGTCACTAATGTAGAATCTGATAGTTTGGAATACACTACAAAATCATAAGATTCTGAATTGTCACCATAGTTTTGCAATTGGTAGGCTTAGTGGACTACAACAAAAATAAAAAAACGGGGGCACTAACGTAGTTTTATCTCTTGCACACGAACTCAAAAAAAATATGGGGTTCTGCAGACATGAACTTCTTAATGGAATATCGCTCAAAATACCTCTTATTTCAATATTATAAGCACCATAACCAAAGGTTTCATACAAAAAAATACCTTCTTTTATAAGCCAATATAAAATGCTTAAAAATGAGTAATGTAGTAGTACATTTTAATTTTTTTAAATCTAGAATAATTTATCTTCTATGTTATGTTCTTATCAAATATTTTCAAAAATTGCTAAGTGGCAACATTGCTCTTGAATTATTTTGATGACTAACTGTTAAAACTGATATTTTCCATTTATTGTACATTGAAACACAGTATAAACACTTACGCTTTGTTGCCAAAACGTCTATTTCGTCATATTTTGCTTTAAAAACTCTGCTCTGAAACAACTCATTTGAAGATGTTCCGGAATTATTAGGAAGTCGAAATTTTGGAAAAATGTGTATTTTATATAAACCTAAAAGTGTGCAAAATTATGACCCGTAGTAGTTGGCCTAAATAAGCATACCCTCCTCTGCAAGAATTGCTTGAAGTTCCGGATCGTATATAAGGTTGCAATCATTTCGAGACCAGCTTAATCAAAAAATTACCAGGAATTAAGAAAATATATGTTCTGGTCAACGTAACGGGTTGCGAATCGACACAACTGTTTCAAGTTTGCAAAATTTTCTCAACGAATATACAGCGAAATTCAAGTTAATTGCCATTCATTTTGACAATGTTGCGTACTTCGGAAAAGGTTGCAAACTGAGATTCATTGCTTTCTCGATGTACCATTCACTTGACCAAAGTTTGAAAACTTTTGGAATTTTAATTATTCGATTTTGCATGTCTAGTGGCCTAAAATTTCGCTGGTGCTGATAAACTCAACGGAAATATAGAAATTGCTCAAAGCAAACTCCACATTAGCTTCATTCAACAATAGAATCGATTAACTCTAAACATTTGCAGAAATCCATTAGGGTACGAAATCTTACAATAATATTCAATTAAAACGACTCAATCAAACCAAACTGTATAGCCAAACTAAACCTTCTTAATCAAACAGACAACATCAAACGATCATATTTAACACGAAATAATTGAAATCTTCCTATACCAACTGAGAACGGGATTCACTAGCCACCTTCACCTATTCACTCCTAAATTCCGCAACGAGTACTATTTAGATATGATGTTTTTATCCATATAACACTACAAAAAAAGGTCTAGGAGTTTTACTTTCCGTTTGGGTTTAACATAATATTATAAGCGTTTTTCAAATTTTGTTACAAAAAGAAATCGAATGATTGAAGAATTAATGGTAAGTACTTGAGGACACTTGAAAACGAGTATTTAACCGAAATAATGTGTTTTTAATATATCACAACTCTTCAAAATTTGCAATCAACATTTTCGGAGTATCCGTTTTTTTGTCGATACACAATCTTATGGGTCAATTTCAATCGGACCACTAAAATTGTGCACCTGAGAATCGATTCACACATACACTAGCAAGTCTAGTTGTTTTTAGACCAGGAGATGATGACAGATTTTAGGTGACGATTTTCTCGTTTATGCCTTTGAGACGAGTGAAAGATATAAAAGTGCTGATGAAAAAGATGGTAAATTTGAGCGGTCCCCGCGTTGCTTTCAAATGGAAAATTCAATTTTCATTAAAAAATCCTAACCTCACTTTGGCATTCACTTACCTTATGCCATTTCTTTATGAACATTTCATGGTAAAAACTTCCATATTTTCAGTTGTCATAGGGTTTGCAAGTGGCCAAAGGGTTGAAACGATGGGGTGAATTGTGACAAAAAAAAATCGGTGATTTTCTCGATGCTGCCAATTGAAAATATGAGAGTATTCATCATGAAATGTTCATAAACAAAAATGGCATAATGTAAGTGAATGCCAAAGTGAGGTTGCGATTTTTTTTAATGAAAATTTTCCATTTTTGAAAGCCACGCGCGGACCGTTGAAATTTTTCATCATTTTCATCAGCACTTTTATACCTTTCAGTCCTCTCCATTAAGGACCCCTGTTAATGAATGATTTTTTATTAATCAACGATTTTATTATATACATTGCTCTAATACATTTTATATTGGTAAGTTTGTCAATTCTGAAATAAAAATTCAGAAAATCTTCAATACACCAGTTGTCATAGGCAATCATAGGAAGTCATGTGACGTTGGCCTAACAACCGAGAGATGTGACAGTGAGATCGACAGTTCAAATCCACATGAATACAATTTTTTTTTTAATTTGAAAGAATAATACAAAACTACCAATAAGGAAAAATAAACTATCTTTGACTAGAGTTAATATAAATAGGAAACAGTGATTGTTTTTTTATCGTATCGTTAAATAAATAAACATTGAAAGTAAGATATCTCTATTTTTGAAAACTACGGTCGACGGAAAAGTTTTGTAACAAACTCGTGAATTAAAATGGCGAGCGGAGCGAGCGCGTTAAATTATCTCGATTGTTAATCTCCCTCACACTTGTTCGTTAAATAACCATTAAAAACCCCATTCATAACAATATTAGTTGTCAATTTTAATCAACACTTAAAACACAAGAGCTTTTTCTTATCGGATAAATTCCCTCCTTCAACGACATTATTTTGGGTATCAGTAATTTCACGAGAAAAACTGACATGAAAAAATTGAGAAACCGCAGGTCGAGCCCAATGAGTGAAAAAACCACTTTTGATGTTTTATTCATCATAGCTTCATAAGCTAATACATAGGGAAATCAAACTAATCAACTCCTGTAAGCTGTTCAAGAACAGGGTGAAAAAATGGATTTTTCTGAGACCTAGACTAGAAATACACCAATATATAGATTTAAAGAACACCTACCACTACTAACCCAAAAAAAATTCTTCGTATTCTTGCTTAAAAAGTGTATACCCACGCTCAAGGCCTGCCTTTTGTGGGATCGCTCTGTTTATTCAGGGAAACGTAAGATAAGTCACTACCTATATTTATGTACTAATATACCTTATATTCCTTTTTGTTGTATCTCTATTTACTGAATAAACATTATTATTATTATTATTATTTTTACTAGAACATAATGGGCCAGTAGAAATAGGCAGTCAATTCACATTAATTCCAAAAGTTTTCAAACGTTGGTCAAGTGAATGGTACATCAAGAAGGCAATAAATCTCAGTTTGCAACCTCTTCCGAAGTACGCAACATTGTCAAAACTTGAATCTTGCTGAATACTCGTTGAGAAAATTCAAAAAGTTCTGCAAACTTAGAGTAGTATTGAATATATTATTTTATATCACGAATCAAGTTTGCAACCAATTTAAGTGTACGGAACATTTTTTTCAATCGAAAACCGAAGTTTTTCTTTCATATACCGTAAAAGAAAATTCCAAAAGTTCTGCAAACTTGGCAGGTACATCGGAAAAATATTCTGAACAATTGTGCAGATTTGCAACCTTTTACGTTGACCGGAACGTATATTTTTTTGATTTTTTTGATCAAGGTGGTCCCGAAATAATTGCAAAAGTTTTGAAATCTTTTTGAAAATATTGAAAACATCTATTCTGATGCAGTCATAAATTAGCATACTTGTACACGATCCGGAACTTCATACAATTTGCAAAAATCTAATTAGTAAATTAATTAGATTTTTAAAAGGTAAAAGGTTGCAAATTTGTGAATGCATGAGAGAAAGATGTTTTCAAAATTTGCAACAAAGTTGCAAAACTTTTGCAATTATTTCGAGACCACCTCAATCAAAAAAATGTCCACGAATTGAGAAAATATATGTTCCAGTCAACGCAAAAGGTTGCAAACCTACACAAGTGTTCAGAATATTTTTCCGAGGTATCTGTCAAGTTTGCAGAACTTTTGGAATTTTCTATTATGGTATTGTTGCGTCTTCGGGTTCAAAAATAAGTGTACACTGGTATGAACTCGCCTTTATTATTCCAACTTCACTTGACAACACTGTGATACAAGTCACTGTCAAAATACTTGTATCCAAGGTAACTCAGAGTAACTTCCTAACTAACTTCCTTCATCTAACAAATGCATCGCTTTTATATACAAATAAAGTTCTAGAAAACTTAAGAAATCAATAGAACACAAATAGAATGTTCGACGATTGATCCAGAACAAAAGTTAGTGCTTCTAGATTTTTCCATCTAATTCATCGAAGGATCTCGAACAATTCGAGAAGTCTTTATCAAATTTCAGGTCTGTAACACTGCCTCCTCCTTTAGGTTATTCCGTCCCGGATAACACCATCACCATTTTGGCTGTTCCTCTGGAACCAATTTGGGGGATCGTGGCCTCGGTATTCTGCTAACCTCTCGATGTGAACAACTTTGGGTTTACTCCTTGGGTTGAGCTGGATGCGGTATACCAAGTCGTTGATCTTCTTTATGATGACATAGGGTCCTGTCCAATTTCTCTGTAGCTTGGGGCATTTTCCTTTCTTTCTCTGAGGTTGGTATAGCCAAACGGCATCACCTGGCTCAAACATAGTCCCTGGACTCTTCCTGTCGAACCTCTTTTTCATTTTATCACTGGAGATTTGAAGACGACGTCTGCAGAATTCATAAACTTGGTCCAGTCTTTCTCTCAACTCTTGGACATATTCTGGTAGGACTTTGTCCTCTGTACTTCTAGGTGGCATTCCAAACAACAGATCGCATGGTAGTTTCATTTCTCGCCCAGTGATCAACATTGAAGGAGTATATCCGGTGGACTTATGCTGGGAACTTCGATAGGATAGGAGAAATAGTGGTACCAACTCATCCCAATCCTTTTGATTTTTGGAGATGAACATCGACAGGTACTGACTGATGGTTTTATTATGTCGTTCAACCATACCATCTGATTGTGGATGTAGGGCTGTGGTACGAGTCTTCTTCACACCTAGAATGTTCATCATTTCCTGCCATAATTCAGATTCGAAGTTTCGTCCTTGATCAGAATGTAATTCTAGTGGGACTCCATGTCTGGCTATTACATTTTCTATGAAGGCCTTTGCAACGGTCTTTGCCTCCTGGTTTGGAATGGGCACAACTTCAGGCCACTTGGAGAAATAGTCCATGGCTACCATCAAGTATTTATTTCCTTGCTCGGTAACAGGAAACGGCCCAAGAATGTCAACTGCTACTCTTTCGAATGGTTCACCAGAAAGATACTGAGCCATTTTCCCTCGACTTCTAGTTTTGGGTCCCTTCTTTGAAGAGCATAGGTCACATCTTCTGCACCATTCTTCTACATCACGACGACAATTCACCCAATAGAATCGTTCTCGAATTCTAGCAAGGGTCCTCTTGATTCCGAAGTGTCCACCTGCACGACTACTATGAAGTTGCTCGAGCACATCTTTAGTAAGTGCTTTCGGCAGGACCAGTTGGTACACCACAGTTGCTCCATCTGGGCTCTCCCATTTGCGATGCAATAGGCCATCACGAAGACATAGGGAATCCCATTGAGCCCAGTATCCCTTGGCAACTGCACCAAACTTGGATACTTCCTGCCACTCAGGTCTAACTCCATTTTTTAGCCAGCTTAGAACTAACTTTAAATTGTTGTCTTTCTTCTGATTCTTCCTCATATCTTCTGTGGTCCATAAATCAGATTCTTCAGACTCCACTCTTACGGTGGTAACTTGCAGAATTTCCTTGCAATGTTCATCATTGTAAAAATTGACTTCTTTGTTTTCGAGTTTCTGGCAATATCGGCATTGCTGTTCCAAGCATGGACGTCTGGATAATGTGTCTGCATTTCTGTGTTTCCTGCCACTGCGATGAATAACTTTGAAGTCGTATTGTTGGAGTCTCTCTAGCCATCTCGCAATCTGACCCTCAGGTTTCTTGAAGTTCATTATCCACTGCAAAGCGCTGTGGTCAGTTCTTACGAGAAAACGTCTGCCATAGAGGAAGGTATGGAAATGTTCAATGGCTTTGATTATCGATAGAAGCTCCTTTCTTGTAACGCAGTAATTCTTTTCGGCTTTGCTTAGAGTTTTACTAAAGTAGGCTATTACTTTCTCTTCGCCATCCTGTTCTTGGGATAAAACTGATCCAATGCCTTGCTGAGACGCATCACAGTCCAAAATGAAAGTGCCTTGTTCTCGTGGGTAAGCCAAAATAGGCGCAGTTGTCAATTTCTTCTTCAGTTCAGTGAACGACTGTTGGCAATCAGGGCTCCAATCAAACTGAACGTTGTTCTCAGTTAAGCGGTGGAGTGGCTTGGCAATTTTACCAAAGTCTTGAACAAACTTCCTGTAGTAGGTACATAGCCCCAGAAAACTTCTTACTTCATGTTTATCCCTAGGACGTGGCCAACTCCTAACAGCCTCGATTTTAGCAGGATCGGTCTTAATTCCTTCGGCCGAGATGACATGGCCTAAAAAATTAATTTCTTTTTGAAATAAATAACACTTCTTTGGGTTCAGTTGCAGGTTAGCATTTTCTAACCTCAAAAATACTTCTTCCAAATTATCCAGGTGTTCGTCAAACGTCCTTCCCATTACTATGACGTCATCCAAGTAGACTAGACAAATTTTCCATGTCAAACCTCTCAATACTAGTTCCATAAGTCTCTCAAAGGTGGCGGGAGCATTACATAATCCGAACGGAAGAACTTTGAATTTGTACAGCCCTTGTCCGGTAGAGAACGCTGTTTTTCCTCTATCATCAGGATGAACTTCCACTTGCCAATACCCGCTTTTCAGGTCCAACGTTGAAAACCATTTGGAACCGGATAATGTGTTTAGTGTATCATCAATTCTTGGTAATGGGTAGCTATCCTTCATCGTTACGTCATTCAATCGACGATAGTCCACGCAGAATCGGGTTGATCCATCCTTTTTAGTTACCAATACTACCGGTGAGGACCATGGGCTTGTGGTTTCTTCAATTATGTCATCCTCCATCATGTTGTTTATCATGTCTGCTACCTCTCTCTGTTTGGCAAACGGTAATCTCCTCGGAGCCTGTCGGATTGGTCGGGCATCGCCGGTGTTGATGCGATGTTGAACTAGACTGGTACGTCCCGTCGAAGTCTCTGTCGAGAAAATGTTACGATGGCTATCAAGAAACTCTTTGGCCTTCTGCTTTTCTTCCATAGTTAAATGTTCCGTGGATTCCATCATTTTGTCTATTGTTCTCTGATCGGTGTTAGTGGTATTTCTTCGCAGTACCTGAGTGTGGTTTTCACAATTGATAACTCGAGTGACAGGTTTGCAGAATCCCAATTGGTCGTTTTTCTTCAGAAGGACTTTATTTTCCGAAGTATTGGCAACCCTGACAGGAATTAGTTGTTCTGTGTTCACAAGACATCGGGCAATTAAAATTCCATCTTGGCGGTATTCATCATTTTCAATTATTCCAGTGCTCAAATCTCCAGGTTCTTTATCCATTCTGGCCATGATGATGGTTTCGGAGTTTTTCGGAATGTGGATGTTTTCGTCAACATAAATCTTAATTGGATGGATTTTCTCATTGTATCTGCTCAGGAAGATTTCTTCATTGCCAATCCGCAAAATTTTCTGTCTGATGTTAAAGATGAAGTCGTTTTTCTCCATGATGTCCAGACCCAAAACACATTCATCCCTTATTTCCGCAACCATCATAGAATGTTCCATGGTAATAGGTCCTATCTGGATGTGTTTCCCCAATGACTGGTGCGGTTTGTCCCGTTGCCGTTTCCAAAACCATATTCCTTTTCATCGGCTTCACAGATTCTTGTATGAGGTCTGGGCGAACGACTGATCTCGAAGCTCCTGTATCAATAGTGAAGGTGCATTTCCGATCTTCTAAGTAGCCTTGTATTAGTAGACTTTGGCCATTTTTCTTCAATGACGATATATGGATCTTGGGGCTTTGAACACTGAAAGTCGCCACGCGCCCCCTAGTGTCGACTAATTCTGGTTTTCCTGGTTGGGAGCAAGTCCTCTTTCAGACGTTTGAGGTCTCCTTTCTGGCGTAGTCGATCTCCTGAAGGCTCCTCTGGTATATCGCCCACGTTGCTCTGTTCCTGGGCTCGGAGATCTCGATCTCTCTTCGTTACTCGTTGATGACGACCTCTTTCTTTTTGGACTTCTGGATCTCGATCTCTCCCAGCAACTCCTCTGTAGATGGCCGCTTTTCCCACAGTTATAGCAGCGCCTCTTCCTGTCTTCTGGGGAATGCACTTGGTTGCTTAATGCTGTTATGGAGTCCAATATTTTCTTCAAAAGCGCCTCGCTTGTAGGAGAATCCTCGTTGAATTTAACTTCACGTAACTTGGGCCTCGTATTTCTTGATGCGTTTTTCGCGGCCTCGAACTCCAAAGATGCTATTAGTGCTGCGCTTATGGTTTGAAGTCGTCCTAGTCGAAGGGCTTGCTGCATGTCAGTATCTTTAAAACGATCGATGAAAGTCTGCACCCCAATTTGTTCTATGAACTCCTTCGGTGCTTGTGGGTATGCCAAATTAATGAGTCGCTCTACGTCGGCTCCATACTCCTGTAGGGTTTCGTTGGATTTTTGGTATCGACTCTTTATTTGGCTCTGAAATACTTGTTTGAGATATTGCTGTCCATATCTGATTTCCAAAGCTTCAACGATTCTTGAATATTCCTTCTGATTACTCTCGGGGATGTTCTGAAGGATGTCCAATGCTTGTCCTCGTAGACACAGGACTAGAGAGGTGGCCATTTCCTCCTCGGACCAGCCGTTTGCGTTTGCTGCCGCTTCAAATTGACGTCTATACATGGGCCACGAGGATTGCCCATCGAATGTTGGAGGCTTCAAAATTTTCACTTGTGTAGGCCTTATCGGAGTTGTCAGTGAGGATGGCTTTTCGCTGGTGGGGGAGATTTCCTCAGAGGGTGCAGGCTTGTGTGGAAGGTGTAGCGTTTCCAACCTCTCCTTGATCCTATCCACTTCTTCGTTGAATTTCTTGTTCACCTCTCGTGCCACCCGTTCATCTATTTTGGACAGTTCATTTTCGACGTCTTGGACCCTTCTGTTGACTCCCTGGACTCCACCTCTGACTTCTTGAACTTCACCTTTAACCTCTTGAACTTCTCCTCTGACCTCTTGTATTACTTCGGTGATTTCATTCTGGAAGCACTTTTGACTGTGACTAATACGTTGCAGAATATCAACATGTTGTTGTTGTAACTGCTGGACTAACCGCGCCTCCTGTTCCTCTTGTTCTTGTTTTCGTTTGGCTTCTTGTTCCTCTTGTTCTTGTTTTCGTTTGGTTTCTTGTTCCTCTTGTTCTTGTTTTCGTTTGGCTTCTTGTTCCTCTTGTTCTTGTTTTCGTTTGGCTTCTTGTTCCTTTAAAAACTCAAGGATATCTGCAGATGTCGCCATCTCGTCGTAATTATTTGCTCGAGTATTCACCATCAAATACTGGAAAACTGCCTTACTTTTCTTTCTTCAGTAACACTTATTCCGCCGCTGTCACCAATTGTTGCGTCTTCGGGTTCAAAAATAAGTGTACACTGGTATGAACTCGCCTTTATTATTCCAACTTCACTTGACAACACTGTGATACAAGTCACTGTCAAAATACTTGTATCCAAGGTAACTCAGAGTAACTTCCTAACTAACTTCCTTCATCTAACAAATGCATCGCTTTTATATACAAATAAAGTTCTAGAAAACTTAAGAAATCAATAGAACACAAATAGAATGTTCGACGATTGATCCAGAACAAAAGTTAGTGCTTCTAGATTTTTCCATCTAATTCATCGAAGGATCTCGAACAATTCGAGAAGTCTTTATCAAATTTCAGGTCTGTAATAGTATTAAAACGAAAAACATTAAAGGTCGGTAAAAAAATGTTCCGTATACCTGAATTGGTGGCAAACTTGATTCGTGATATGAAATAATATATTCCACACTACTCCAAGTTTGCAGAATTTTTGGAATTTTCTCAACGAGTATACAACAAAATTCAAGTTGATTGCCATTTTGACAATGTTGCGTACTTTAGAAGAGATTGCAATCCACTTGACCAAAGTTTGGAAAGTTTTGGAATTATTGTTAAATTACAAAGTGACAACTCACTGTAATGTATGGTGTTCTCAAATCGAACGAAGTTATAAAGCGAGACACTCCCATGCACTGCTGTAAATTCCAGTCTGCTGGAAAAAGATTTTATTAAAGCAAGATCTCCCGGACTTTGCCTTTAACGTTAGTAATACCTGACGGGATTTTTATAACCTTGTCAAAGTTTTTTACAGAAAGCGGTTCTGGTTGTACATTCGCGTTTCACCGAGCCAAGAACGAGCGGGAGAAAGAAAAGATGCGATGTGGAACGTGAGATGGTCTACTACGATCCCATGTTCGTTTTCGCCAATTACATCATTCGTTCGAGGAAAGAAGGTTTATCGGAATTTAGTTTTTTTCTTATTCTGTTTGACTGGCTTACCGAGTAGAATCGTAACAAATAAAGGAGTCGGTATTGGAGTGAATTCTATTCTAAATTTGTAGTGATTCGGCGAAATTTTCTTCTGCGTCGATAACTCACTGGGGCTTGACAATTTTCAAGCGAACTTCAAAGTTTTATTTTGCTCCACTATCGTCTAAATTGCTAGGATTTATATAGGGTGTAGTAACAACATTTCGTTTCAAGTAACGTAAATGAAAATTGAAAATTACTGAATAGCGGCAGTTTTTTTTTACTCTGCGAAAAATTTCAAGGATCGATTCGTTTCCAAAATGTGAGGATATATTTTATTAAATCTCATTCTCAAACACGTCATCTCTCAGAGTTATACCATGTTGACATTGTGAATTGAAATTCAGTTTTTGTTTCATTACTCAAAATAATATAGGTAGGAGAAAATTAAATGAGCTTTACCCTTTCTTACAGCAATATTTTTTTCAGCTGCTATACCCTTGTTATAACCTTCTATTGCATACTCATTGGATTTTTTTAAATTTGCTTTTCAAAAAACTGCACCCACTCAGAAACTCATTTGTCTTCCGCATGTTTTTCGAAACGTTTCCCATTTTTTAGTAATGACTGAAGATTGATTGTGAGTGATGTCTGTCTGGGAAAAAACTCAGTATCTCCTAATCCCATTTATAGACTAGGGCCAAACAGACTCTTCTTCTTTAGTTTCTTGGTTTTCTGACTCCGTCGAGGAATCAATTTCACCAGATCAGATATTACTAGATTGTCTTAGGGGTGAGTTTCCATATGATGTTGAGTTTTATTTTGTATGGGACGGTATAGAACAGATTCGAAGTACCCAAATTCATGGACAATTATTACCAGTATGTTGGTAGTCGAAAAATTCAGGCGATTTGGGTAAAATCAAGACGACTCAGCAAACGATGCGGTGGAGGTAGGTAATTGTATGTTTTATGGGTTGGAATATGCATTCTATCGGGACGAGTTCAATGCAAAATTAAAATTGATCATTTCTCAACATTAAGTACCTCAAAATTAACTAGAAGTTTACAGTCGAAAAAGATGGTTTCCAAATTTGTTCTCAACTCAATCAGTGCTTATTTTCTTTATAGAAGTTTCGCCTTCAAAATGGTATGAAATAAAATAAACTCAAAAAGACTAGAATCTTTTATTAATATACAAATATCTTCTGTACATCCATACGACCGTGAACTCCTCCTAAACGGCTGGACCGATTTCGATGAAATTTTTTGTGTATTCAAGTGGATTCGGGAGTCGGTCCACTAAAAACTGTTTATTTTTTGGTTATTTTTTCATTTATAAGTTGAAACCTGGTGCCAGCGCGTTCGCCATAAAATAAAATTAAATACACAGGGTGTAATCTAACCTCTTGCACTCCCGTGAAGGACGGGTGTGTAATGCTATTTCATAATGAATGGCAGATGTGAAAAATTCGAAAAAAATTGTGTAAATTCTAAATTTTGTTCGAAAATTCGGAAAATCTTGGTAACCGCTGTTCGAAATTACACATTTTCTTCTATCCGGCAGTTTCAGTTTTATTGCGGCTCTGCTCGGGTCAGCTGACGTTCGGCGGACAGCAGTTCCCAAAATTTCGAGGAATGTTCCAACACAATTTAAACTTTCCAACAATTTTTTTCGAAGTTTTTACACCTGCTATTCGATATGAAATGGTATTATACACGAGAGTGCAAGAGGTTAGACTACACCCTGTATGATTTAATTGTTGATAAAATTACGTAATAAAATATTCCTAGGTATCATTTGATGTTTGCAAATAAGGTAGTTAGTACCTACTTACTCATTTCTGACGATTTCAAATATTTCTTCAAAGAATAAGCTAATTTACTGAAATATTCACCTTACTAATCAATATAAAACATGAAACATGAAACATAAAACGTGAAACGTGAAACATGAAACGGGAAATGGGAAATGGGAAATGGGAAACGAAAAACATGAAACGGGAAACATGAATTGGAAAACATGAAACGGTAAACATGTAACGGCAAACGTGAAACGGGAAACATGAAACAAAATTTTTCTTTGCATCCATATCGATATACAGAACAACGTCTGTCTGGACAGCTAGTATCTTATAAAATTTCAAGATGTTGGCAACAAAACGAGTTATCGGAAGGTTTGCTCACAAGTATTTTATTTAATTTTTCTCATATTTTCCTTAGGAATATCAATACAACCGCCCCTTCTTATTTTAATGAATAATTCAGACAGGCCCCTTTTCCGAAGCTCCCATAAATGCAAATGGAGTGCTGACATCCTTTGGAATCAGGTGCCCTGAGAAGAAGTGAGCCAAGGAAAACGGGATTCGTATCATTATTACTATGATCATTATTACGACTTTCAGACAATCCGAAAAAAAGAAACTTGTTACGAAGAGATGGAAATTATATGGCTTTCAATGATGAAAAAGTTTACGTTCCATCAAGACAAATGTCTAATTTTGATCGAAAATCGTATGTGGCTTGCGCAAACTGCAAAATTATAATTATAAAGCAGAATATACGCAAACATCATGCGAATTGTACGAAAAAAAACATTAAAATCGGCTCGATATTTACTGGCGAAATCCTAAGAAACCTCTGAACAGATTCATCATAGTGTCAAGGAAGTACTGAGGAGGTTTATATTTCCAGTATACAGGGAAGGGCTAATGAAAAAAACCATCCGTTTCGACGAAGTCCTCATCATGTTTGGAAGCAATTTGTTCATGAAGTACCGTTTACAACATCAATATGACATGGTTCGTTGGAGAATATCCCAATTAGCAAAGTTTTCGATAGCTATGAAGAAGCTCGATGGTAATATTGATTAATTCAAGGACATTCTGAGTTTGATTTACTTCAAAGTTTATTTTCTTCTTTCCAGCGCATTCAAATAAAAGCTTTATTTTAAAAAGTGTTTTTTGTTTCGATATTTTTTTTTTTTCCGATTTTGATTTCGCAAAATTTGACAACGTTCTCAAAAAGAAGGAGGGGTGTGTCCACCAACAGGCATTTTTTTCATCGCAATTTTTCATCTCGGAAACAGTTTTTCCAAATTCATACGCGTTATTGATCGAAACTATATTACTCGACGGTCAGATATCAGATATTCTTTCGGATATTTTCGATTTTGGTTTCGTGAGTTATCCGAGTTTTTTCGTGACAGGGTAGGAGGAGAGCCCCCTTGCGAACTTTTTTTCGTCATAATTTCATATGTCCGAAACTGTTTGAAAATTTTTCGAATTCTGTGCTTTCTCTATCTTGGTTTTGATGGGTGCAGTGGGTTAAAATTTTCTGAAACTATATTGTTCGAAGATCAGATAATTTTCACAATGTTTAAGAATTTTCGCGTGATTGATAATTTTTCATAAGAGATACTGTTTTACATTTTTTTTTTGGGTTTTTTATCGAGATTTCGTTGGGGGGAAGGCAATTTCCACTATTTTCACGGATGTTTCCAATTTTTTTCGTTACGTGAAAGGAGGTGAGCTCCCGGGCCGAATTTGTTCTCGCAATAAATTTCCAATTTCAATTTCGCGAGTTTTCTAACTTTTTTCGGGATGACCGACGGCGTCGTTCGCCAGAATTCACTACTAGTAAAAAAAGTATCACTTCACTCACTTGATACATACTTATACCTATGTACGTAGAAATTTTTGAATAATTGTTTTACACCCCATCAGAACTGAGCCGAGCACTGACAAAAAGTGCTTCGAGCACTAAGCTCTAAGCACTCTTGAAAAGTGCTCCGAAATCTCGAGCACTAAGCACTTATTTATGAAATGCTCGCGATTACTAAACACTTTCAAAAATTATTTCCAGTCAGGGAGCACTAAGCACTAAGCACTTTTCAGAATGTTAGATACTTAAGTTATTGAAACTTAATAAAACACGTAAGATTTTCACAAATAATAATACATCGCGACATGTTTCGCTACACTGTCGCTTTTTCAAGCAGTCATTATATTAACCGCTTGGAAAACTACAGTGTAGCGAAACATGTGTCGATGTAATATCATTTGTTGAAATCTTATCGTGTTAAATCAAGTTTCAGTAACTCACGTTTCTAACAGTCGAAGAAGTGCTATGGATTTCCATCAAGTAACAACCGAGTCAATTGAAAACTTAAATAACTTTTTCTACTCACATAATATCTAAAATTGATTACGTTTTCCGTATTCTGTATTTAAAAATAGATCAAAAATAGAAGAAATCTATTTAACAATGAGCTAATCAAGTTCAACACTAGATGTCCTGCCATACCAGGATGCTCACTGCAATATTCCTATACGATATAGGAATATATTTGGGTCAAAAATCCATCAGAAAACAACTACTTTCCTGGCTAATACCACGACGAACGTTGAATTACATCCAATGAATTTCCGTGCAGAGTTCCTACAAGGCTATCTCCGTAATTGCTAAATACATGGACCACCTATAGATCGATTTCTGGGTTCTTGCCCCTTGTTTCGATTAACATTTCCATGTATTTAGCAATTGCGGAGATAGCCTTGTAGGAACTCTGCACGGAAATTCATTGGATGTAATTCAACGTTCGTCGTGGTATTAGCCAGGAAAGTAGTTGTTTTCTGATGGATTTTTGACCCAAATATATTCCTATATCGTATAGGAATATTGCAGTGAGCATCCTGGTATGGCAGGACATCTAGTGTTGAACTTGATTAGCTCATTGTTAAATAGATTTCTTCTATTTTTGATCTATTTTTGATATTCGCTTTGCGAAGTACTGGGTATTGCTTAAGGTGGCTAGTGGGTGGGATGGCGCTCGTAGTTTGGTTAAACACCAATCTGCGGGTGGTGTCTCAGCTTCTGCCTTGAAATGGATTGATAATCGAATCATTTGTTGCAGACATTAGTTATTGTCTGCAGAGACCTACCCTATACTGATGAGGGCAAGAACCCAGAAATCGATCTATAGGTGGTCCAAATGTTTCGATTAACATTTCCATGTATTTAGCAATTGCGGAGATAGCCTTGTAGGAACTCTGCACGGAAATTCATTGGATGTAATTCAACGTTCGTCGTGGTATTAGCCAGGAAAGTAGTTGTTTTCTGATGGATTTTTGACCCAAATATATTCCTATATCGTATAGAAATATTGCAGTGAGCATCCTGGTATGGCAGGACATCTAGTGTTGAACTTCTGTATTTAAAGAATTTTTTAAAAGTACTTCGGAGCACTGGAGTGCTCGCGAGCACTTTTCGAGATTACTAAGCACTAAGCCTTTTCGTTAAATGCTTCGGAGCACTAAGCATTAAGCACTGAATTAGGAAAGTGCTCGGGAACACAGTGCTTAGGAGCACAAAAGTGCTTCGAGCACTTTCACGAGCACTATGCACTGTGCTTTGGGACAGCTCTGCACCCCATAATAATATTGAGAATACGGAGTATAAAATTGAAATCTAATGATCTTTTTCAATTCATTTTTTTTCGATATATCTCACCCTACTTTGTGCCTCTTCGGCACAAATTTGCTTCGCTACCCTCAATCACATGATATGTGTCAACATCGAGTTCTATATCGTCGGACAAGCACAATTAATCACTTTTTTCAATAATCTATCAATAAACTTTTTCACATGGTAAGTACAGAGTTTTAGGCAGGCTCTGTATACGGAAGTCATTGATCAATCAAATATAAATATATTATTGAAGCCTGTCTCAAACAACAAGCATGTTTCATTAAATCACGCAAGAACCTGTATATTTACCAAATAAATAATAATACTCATTTTTGTTTCGGCAATTTTTCCCTAGAGGTCGTGGTGAACTCGCAGGAGAATAGCGGAAAGTCTGAGGGCACTTTTTGAATAATAGAACGAGCCATAGCAGCCAACCTCGTTTGAATCCTGAATCTCAACGATTCCGCGGAAATGCCGACAATCGGAATTATCATCCTCTTTATTTCCCAGGTGCATTCTTTAAAATATTGCATGCAGTTAATATTTGAAAATGTGAACGTTTGAAGCAGGGAGAACGTGAAATGAGATTCAATTATTGAGAATACGGAACTATGGAGTGAATAATTGTCGTGAATCTGTTCTTACAGTTGAAAATAAATCTTATGAGATTAATATTAATTTACACCGATAATTCATTTCAATTGTTTATTTTGTCCCTCTCGAAGACTTCAATCAGTATATTTTGCAACTAGTGCGGAAAATAGGATATTTCATACGAGTTTGATAAGATGATGAACCGCGAGCCGTAGGCTGAAGGATGAACTATTCAGTTTCCGTGCGAGTTGTACACTATACTTTTCCGACAAACTATATGTAGGTAAATCATAGGTATGAATAATATTAATCTCATTCATCAAAAACAACGGTTTTTTGATACAAAACTTTAATCGTAAAGCAATAGAATATTGAAGAATACTTTTTAACGTCGGATGACATTACAGCGAAGAAAACTTTGAACAAATTACACATTTGGTATCTAATTAGTAAATATTAACACCCTGACAGTTTAATATTATGAATTTACGAGGGGGGAAACCGCTGAGACAATGGTATACACTAATTCCCAAAAATCCTAAGTTACTCCCCCAATACCCAAGTAATTTCCGAGTAACACTCCGAAGTAATACCATTAATCCCAAGTCAGAAAAGTAATAAAAATAGTGAGTCATGTCTTCATGAAAGATTTTTTTATCAAGTACAATTTTAAAGAATTTTTTTCTTTTCAATCAACAATTTCCTCTAGTGCTCTTCAATTTCCGTTTATTTATAATTTACACTAATGTTCTTACTTTCCTGGCACAGCTCAGAGCGGTACATTTTTTTTTAACCTCAATATTTTTGAACCGGCCTATAATCTTGTCTCACCCTATGAAATACAAAACAATATTATTTATCATAAAATACTCAATTTTAAAAGATCAAAATTATTCCTTTTTCTTGTTGAAAAGGGGAATATTCTCCATGAAAAATGAAAAATGTGATTTATTTGTAATATCTAACAGAAAACAACTACTTCCCCTTTTTCATTTAACAATCATGTCGCAGAGTTGTTGCCGTCTTTTTGAGCAGTCTTAGAGAGTGGTCCATTTTGCTAGATGGAAATTCATCATTTGAAGCAAATATCCAAAGTGATCAAATCAGTTTAGCCTCTGAATATTCTGATTTATCTTCTACATTAAGGACCAAAAGTCCGCCCCCTTCCCACCCGTAACTTCTCCATTTTACGTATTGCCGAAAAATGTTAATGACATAAGTTATAGGGTTTTATTTGATCTCTTTGATAGTTTAAGTTTCATTTATACAGAGTTTTTTAAAAAAGCGCAGCGTCTTGGAAGTTAATTTCTTGAAATAGGATATCCTGTATATCATTACACGATCGGCTGAGAAAGATCATAAGGAATCCAACAATACCAAGTTAAACGGCGTTATCTCCAAAGACTACGGAGATATCTTCCATTGTTTTATATATAAAACCAATTAGTGCGAGAGAGACACTTTTTCTGGCGTGTCAATAAATTCTCTCTCACACTCATTGAGCTTATGGATAAAATAATAGGCATTATTTCTTTGGAGATAACAGCCTCAAACTTGGTAATGTTGGATTCCTCATGATCAATGAAATACAGGGTGTCCTATTTAAAATAATAAACTTCTTAGTCACTGTGCTTTTTTGAGACACTCCGAATAAATGAAACCTAAACAATTGAAGAGATCGAATGAAACCGTACAACTTATGTATTTAATATATGGGCATCGTACTTTTTTTCCTCACTCTATAAGTAATATATTAATAGTAAAGTAATATATTTTTTTCAATATTCCTCGAAGTTTGAGAAAGGTTCTCTTGAAGAAAAAAAATTGGAGAAATTTAAGGATTTTATCGAAATTTTGCAAAAATTGAAATTTTCAGGGAGGTTCTAGAAAGTTTAAGGAAACCGTGAAATGAACCATAACAGAAGCCCCAAGAAATTCTAGAATAAACTTGAAATACACTCGAGTGAAATTCTAGAAAGTTAGGTAACCATGGAGAAGGGGCATAGGAACTTTCTGAAAATGTTTGATGTATAAGGAAGAAAACTCTGGAATGTTTCAAGTCATTTGGAAGGTGATGAAAGGTTTCAGAAAATTGTAGAAAAGGAGCGCTGGAAAGTTCTAGAGCGTATTGAAATAAAAAATAGAACGAAGTTGTCAAATATTCAGGAAGTGGGCGTGAGGCTTGGAACTTTCTAGAAATGTCTGGTGTGTACGAGAAAAACTGAACTGAATGTTTTTTAAACTTCTAGAAGGTTTTAGAATGGTCAAGAAAATCATGAAATGAACCATAACAGAGTCTTCAGAAAGTTCTCGAAAGAAGTGAAAATACACTGAAGTGAAATTTTCGAAAGTTAGGCCAACAGAGGGAAGGGTGAGTTGGAACATGGCTTTTTTCCATGACTACATAGAAATATGCCCATTTGATACGCTTTATCGATCAAGGAAGTAGGCCGATTGTGTACACTTTTTCAATTCTACATCGCGATCTGCACTGTAATGATCAGTATGAAGTATTAACGAATTGGAGGCATTTTACTTGAAAATTATTTGGTATCACTGGTATTACTGGTGATTACTCGGGTATCAGAGGAATTAGTTGAAAATTATTGGGTATTAGTCAGGAAAATATATTACTCGAGTATTACATTTACATGGTTATTACAGGAATTGTCCGGAAGTTATAGAACACATTACTGTAAAAGAGGCCTTCAAAACATGGGAATTGGGAATTTACAGAAATTAGACGGAAATTAGAAACCTCTGGAGGAAATTATAATTGTTCAATGGCAAAAAAGGTCTTCAAATTGGTACTTGACACAAAACCTAACATTAATACCCGATTTTGTGTTATTAATTTTCTGACTTGGGCATTACTTGCATTACTTCGGGCTATTACTTGGGCATTACTTGGATATTGGAGGAATCAGTTGAGATTTTTGGGAATCTCTGTACACAATTTCCTCAGCGGTTTCCCCCTCGGACCTCACATTCAACATGTAAAATTTGACAAACAAATTTTACTGTGTGCCGGTAACGTGCCTGTTGCGGTTCCTGTTCAATTATTTATATTTGCCAAAACCGATGCTACATTACGAAGTGAAGTAATAATTGAAAATATACTGGCATATAGAATCAACTGTAATCGAGAAACACTTTTTCTATATGGTCGTTATTTTTGTTGAACAGTATACATTTTACATTGTCCAGTAACGTTTCTACCGCGATCTCACCCTTATTTATTTATATTTGTCAGAATTGATGCAGAGTGTTCAAAAATTGTTTGGCACATAGAATGAACTGGAATTAATTTCTAGTAACAACCAATTTATACAGTAACTCCAAGTTGAAGTCGTTCAGCACGGGAATATCTGAAATGGTGATAGATACAGTTTTACTTAATAATGGACTATGCATTATATAATACAGTATTCTGCAAGAATCCTATGCTGCAATAGGTAATTCGTCGGCAAGTATCCAACAGAAACCAACTACTGTCCCTACCACCGTTGAATTTATATGTTTGATACTTCGCAAAGTATTCTTCAAGAACTACTTTGCAATGCTCTTTGAATACCTACATAGCAAAAACTTTTTTTTTTTAACATAGCAGAAACTAATTTTCAATTTGAATGGGAATCATCTCCGTTTCGATTTCATGGTAGTTCTCATCAATGGCATCTACCATTTTCAGATTATGTTGGGAATGTCTAAGATAAATGCTGAAGTATATATCCAGCGCTATTGGATTGGGTTTTTGCGGAAGATTGGATCATGTAAACAATTTTTCATTAACAAATATTTGTGTTCCGTAAAAAGTAGTATTATTTATTCTTCGGGATTAATTATTGGGCTTCATATTGAAGTCGCGACACTATAGTCGGAATGCTTTTCTTGGAACCTAGAGATGGCGCTGAATTTATACTTCAGTAGGTATTCATCTTAAGAATTCCCTAAAGCTGATGATTTACAATCACCATGAAACCGGTACGGAGTTGCTATGTATCGATTACTGACTGGACTGGATACAATGATTGAGACTCGACTACTTCTTCATATTCCAAGTTTTATTTTATGAATGCCTGACTTTTACAGCATAGCTACAGCGTATCACCATACGTAACGTCACAACAACATGAAGTATGACAGACGACAGATCGTCCTGAAGTTGGATATAAATTCATATCTTAAGCTAAGGTTACAAGGATAGTTTACACATCACATATGCAACAGGAGTGACACCATTTATATCGATAATTAATTTCAGTTATGTATTCAAAGAGCATTGCGAAGTAGTTCTTGCATAATTCTTTGCTAGGTATTTAACAGTTATAATTCGACAGTAGTAGGGGGAAGTAGTTGTTTTCTGTTGGATTTTTGCCAATGAATTACCTGTTGTACAGGGTGTTTCTGAAATTGGAGCAATAAAAATTGGGTTGTTGTATGGAACATAATGTATAAATAAATAGCAAGATTTTCGTTTTTGAAGTAGTCAAAAATTTTTGAAATTTTTTATGGAATATCATGAGATCGCTTTCAGTTACCTTTGGTTGGGAGACATTGGTTTCATTCTCCACGCCACAGCGTGTCTGCCCACTGGCAGTGTTTCAGCGCGGTTTGCGCAGGCTGAAGACCTCTTATCATTGATTACCGAAAAAAGTCTTAAAAATTCAATGTTTATTTATTTTTTTTACAAAAAAGAAATATTTCATTTCATTTTGTTTTGTCGTCTTCTACTTCCCATTAAATTTATTGCTCCAATTTCGGAAACACCCTGAATAGGGTTTCGAAGCAGACCTTCATTCCCAACCACATCGAACGAAACAACCGAACACAATCCTTCGGGAATAATCCTTAAATTTCATCGCTCCTCTTCAATGCTTTTCAGATTCTTTTCGGTCATCATTACGATTTTTTTAAGAGATTTTCAACAATCATTCAATATGCTCACCCGAAGTTTTGATTTTTCCCAGAACAAAGATTAATAATTTAATTTTTTTTTAATCGAAAATTTCTAAAATTCGAGATGATCTGGGCACATCTGTAAAACATCATTGAATTCTGAATAATGAACCGTATTTAAAAAAGTAAGTTGATGATGGTTGTTCTAAACGAAACGTTTAGACTGATATCATCACAAGAAAGCTTACGAAGAATTTATGTTGAAATTTATTTTCTATTTTGTTCCAACTCTGACGATAACACCGGAAAAAATAAAGTGAGAAATCGAAAAATTCAGTTTTCCAAAAATGATTTTACTAATCACAGACAAATTTTTCTTGTTGTATTCAACTTTTTTCCCATAGTTGAATATTTACCTATACTCAAACTGCCCAAAAGAACACGATTGGAAACAAAAATGAGATGCTGTAAATATTGTTGGGATACCAGGAATGTACGAAAATTATATAAAAATATAATATATATTTTTTTCTAAAAAAAAAGTCAAAAAAGTCCACTTTTTTATGTGGTTTGTGTGCGGAAATTATTACAATATTTCACTATCAACATACATACGATTTCATTATCAAACGGAAAAGCGTAAAAAAGTGTAATTTTTTAACGGCTGTTGCTAGGCAACCGACAGTTTCATGCAACAACAGTCACAGATCCGAATAATAACGAAATCCTGTCATAAAGCCAGTTCTCATTTAGTTTGGCAACTAATAACCTATAAATATCTGACATACAAATAATACCAATAATATTCTTAGCATTCTTACTATTAAATAAGTATTATCAAAATTCCAAACTATAGCAGGAAATATGTTATTCAAAATAATAGCATATACCTCTAAGGAACTATTGGACCTAATCTACAATAGGTAATCCAAGGTAGCTATGGCTATGGCTATGGTTAATACTTGCTGTCTTATGAATTTCGCATGTATTTTATGAGTAGATATTTCCATCATTTTGAAAATAAATTTTTGTCTTTATATTTCAGTCGTCATTATGTAAAACGTAGTAAGTTGGCATCATCTCTTCTACTGTCCATCGTCGTCGTTTATATAAATGATAATTTCGACAACAGTGCATTGCAAAACACGTGACTTGCTTTCAGTTTTTCAGCTCCATTCAAATGGAATGACAACTTTTATTACGTGAAGCTAATGCGGTCTGGATGAACCGAAATTTTGGAAGAGAGCCAGACGTCCAAAGCGATTAGGTGACGCGTTGCAGATTTGATCGATTTAGCATTGTTATTTTTTCCTGCAGTATACTGATTGTTTCACGCAGGAGGCTTTGTTGGGAATAAAAAGAATTGGAAGCAACCCAAAGCAGATGTGAGCGATTTATTTCTTGTTGAATGAATTCGATGAGTTTTGATAATATTCTAGTCACTGTTGCTGATATTTTTCGATGAATAAATTTGAAACAGTGGTGTTATGAGTCTATACTGAGGAGAGGATGGTCAAATATAACAGAAAAATTTTAAAGTGTGGCCTGTGTACTGTGTTTTTAATACCAATTGGAAAAGATTTGACACAAGCAATGTGCAATTAGATTAATATTCGGAGTTTTATTGGTGAACACTATGTATCTTGTTAATATTAAGAGACAATTAAATTGAATAAATGATTCTCAACCATGAAACTATTATGTTCTTTGAATGTATCATAACGGTGATTCAAGTGAATTTTTGGGCTGCTCAACGTGTTAGTTGATAACTGAACTCATTATACAACTCAATTATTTTTTATAGTTTTCTTGGTGAACACTATATTTTTGACATGATGGTTCTTGTGAAGCCATTAAAAATATTTCATTAATTGAACGTGGAAATTTTTGAGATAGTGATTTGCAAATATGTTTTTTCCAAAAGGATACAGCTTTCTTTCATATTTCTATGGATACTCAAAGGTAGAAAACGTTTTCCTATGTTTCCTGACTCTCCTTTTCAATATATTTTCAAAAGTATTAATTTGTTTCATACATTCTCGTTCAATACTCATGAAAAAATAACCTGATATATATTAATGAATTTTTGGCTTCTTGTTTCATACATCGACCACAGCCATGGCCCAAAGGGTCTTGATCATTTTGAAGAGTGGACTGAATCAACTGGACAGTAACCTTGTGATACAATGAATTTTTGGCTTCTTGTTTCATACATCGACCACAGCCATGGCCCAAAGGGTCTTGATCATTTTGAATCAACTGGACAGTAACCTTGTGATACAATGAATGTTTGGCTTCTTGTTTCATACATCGACCCAACGGCTTGCCCGAACTCCGCTCCGCTTCGTTCGTGCAACTGCCGTCGTGTGCGGAAAAGTACTACTTTCCGCACTTGTTAGGTAAATAACTATTTTCTATTTTTAAATAGTCAGTTGTCTGGAATGAAAGCATGTTTCTACCAATCTAAAACCATATGTAAGAAATCATTAGGACGCCTCTGGTATCGACGAGCTCATCACTGGAACAAGGGCCTATTCATGGGAAATAAGATGTTTACCCAGCAGATGAGTGAATGTGAGGCGACCGAGAAAAATAGGGACAGTATTCGTTTAGCGTTTGTGTTCCCGAATATATGGTGTTTACAAATCGTTCTCCTTTATTAGTTATCTCTTTTTCAACGTTAGTTAAATATTCTACACATATTGTTTTATGTGGCTATAAAATGTCATAGAACATGTCAAAAAATTTTCATTACGTTATTCGTAACGTGGAATATGCAGAACGCTTCAGCTCATTTTCAAAAAACGTTCACGATAAATGTTCGAAATGGCCAATGGTGTTTTCCAAATATTTTGAAATGCGAATACTTGTAGAAAAATTTGTGGCCCTCCTTATCTCATTGCTAATCCGTAGGCGTAGTCCTTGTTCGCATTGTATACGAGCCAAAGATTAAGGAGGTCTTACCTTTTAACGTGCGAATACCAGCACTTTCTCGTGCCATCAGAAAAAATATTCTACAGTTGCATGGATTTGAGCCACCGACCGGCAGGCCAGATGACAGGAAAGCGGTGATTCTAATCACTCAGCCCTATTACCACACACCAAAAATCGAGTGGCGTAAGGTCAAGTAACCTCGCAGGCCAATTCCACATTCCTCAAACTTTGGAAAAATTCCGTTGTTACTTCCACAGTTCAGTTAAAACTTGCAGGCACGATACTACAAGATCATTCACCACTCACCAAGGTATTTCTTAGAATTTGCAGGTGATTGAGAAAACTGAAATTTTCCTGAAATCTCACCTCCTTGATAACATGTAGATTCTTGTCGGCCAGACTTTAGAATGTATTTGGATAAAAGATAAGAGAACAAACTTACCAAAGATTTGGTACGCAGCATTGAAAGACGCCAAAACAAAGCCATGTCGCCCAAATCGAGCTCAAACTACTGACAGAAAGTATGTGCCAGAACAGCTTGATAAATAGCGTGCCAAAGACGAAAGCTGCAGCTTCAGTTGATACCTACATCTTCGAAGATAACTTTCGCAGTTGCAGTCAAAACGGCAGGAGATTTTAACCAAAAGAGACTATGCGAAAACTCGGAAACCAACGAGAACCCTAGTCGCCAGCCGTGCATGCCTACAGTTCTATGATTATATTATTTTTCATTTTATTCAATTAAAGTTTTTGATCGAGGAGAAAGCACAGTCTGCAAGTTGTTTTGTATGAAAATTCGCGATGCTTGTGCTTCTCGCGCTCGCCTTTCGGCTCGCTGTCCGAGACATTCCACTCGTATCGAATTTTCATACTATTCCGCGAAGGTCTTATATCTGCTGTCTTCTCCTAAACCACAAAACGGATTTTGATGCAGTTTTCATAATGATTTTACATGGAAGGTTTATTTTTGTGATGAAACCTAATTAAGTTTTTATGTAGGTAGAAAAATTATATTTTGCAACAAAATCGCCAAAAAAATAATTTACATGGCTTGAGAGATAAATAAAAATAATGTACTAGAGAACTGTAGTTTTTCTAGAATCCTAAAGACAACTCCGCGATGGCATATCTCTATCTATTATGGTTGACTCACATTAACCATTTCATTCATTGAAACTTTAATTTAAAATTGTGTTACTTACTCATTTACTCTCATTCAGTATTAATTCTTATCCTAATAAATATGATGGTATTATTGGGCATTACATTTTTTTTCCTAATTACACACTTACGTATTTGATAAATTGAAAATATTTGCATAATGCTTTATCTGAAGTATTGAAAATCAATTAAAATCATTCCTCAACTACAATGAAAAAAATGTGGTACGTTATATCAATAAATGCCGTTTTTTACCTCTCCGTTCATTGGCAAAATACATGTTTCATCGTGGCAATGAATAAATATTCACTGACTTTTGTAGGTAATTATTGATACAACGAATTCAAGTTTATTGATATCAAAAAAGTTTCTTACATTTATGAACAGTTTTCGTTGCTCCTGCGGAAAAGTTTTTTGAAGTGAGGAAAGGGGTACACTGAGATCAATGATGATCTGATTTCAGACCTATGAACATATTTCGTTACGGCTTTGAAAAAGATTATTGAAATGAAGAAAAAAGTACATTGGAACAATGTATATTATTTCATGAAAAAAATGTGGTACATAATATCAATGAATACCGTTTATTACCTTTCCGTTTATTGGCATAATTAACTATTCATCGTGATAATGATTAAACATCGAAGGTATTTATTGATACAATGAATTCAAGTTCATTGAGATCAAAGTTGATGGTTTTTTATATTTATGAAGATGATTTTATTGTTACAATGAATTCAAGTTTATCGAAATCAATAATAATCTATTTTCAGATCTACACACAGGTTTTATTGGGGCTATGGAAGGATCATAGAAAGTGTAACGAAGTTACTAAGTCCCAGTTTTGTTAGGCAGATAGAAGCAACATTTTCCTCCCATTCTATAACTCCGTAATCAATATGTTCATGAATATAATAATAAGCCTTATGTCGAATCAAGCTATCTCGTGTTTAAATATACTTATAAATTTTGCCGGCATCTGTTCAGCCGAATCCTCGCATAGAAATCTCTGACAAGTTAGCTTTAGCTGGTAGTACACAGCGCCTCCACTAGAGGGACCACTCCGCACGACTTCGTTGTTTGCACAGAGCCGGTTAACTTAAGCAGACAGAAGCGATCGTTGAAGCATCTTCTCAGGTAGCACAGACTACAGAGAAATCCGAAGAGCTCCGAAAGGAGCCAGCCGAAATAAAAGATAACTTGGAGATACGCCTTCCAATCAGGATTGCGATGTTATGATGAATGCATGTTAATTATTTTGCATATCTTTCGGAAACTCACTGTATGCTCAATATCAGTGGAAGGCCTTCATTGCATTTACGAATGATATGCAATGATTGAATAAATACCACTTATTCAAATTATAAACAAAATAATTAGTTCAATGTGTGAAAGCATCACGAGAATAAACTGAAACATAGATTTAATGTATATCAATTATTGAGTCAAGGAATAACCGATACTTAATAATCACCGTTTATTGGATTGATGGATTGATTGAATTGATGAAAAATATCCATCGTCGAACTAATCTGAATAATTATATCAATCATGCAGCATTCATTCGAAGAATGGACAATAATAACTAATTTGATGAATACAGTTTCATCAGTTGAACGAATACCATTTATTGCTTGGGTGAACACTCTTCATTCGTTTGATGAATGAAATTCATTACCATAACGAACCTATTTAATGTACTTGATCATGATATCAATGAAAGCATTCATTGATATTATTAAGATCCGTATTCATAGTATGGATAACCAGTTGTACATTTACATAACGATTGCGTTCATTGGACCAATATTGATAAAAATATTCATTGAGTCACTGAACTTTTTCATTGTATTCAGGTACCAATTTTCTGTGTAGAAACAAAAGTTTCAACTCACCTATTTTGCATGTTATCTTACGGAGACATTATCTGGGCTTCATCCGTAAGTCACTATTAATTACTCTGGTTGTAACATTCTTGGTAAGGGCTAAAGAAAACACCTGAACACCCCATTAAACCATGTATTAACCAATCATCATATTCACTGTCAGTTTTCAACTACGGCCCCAAAAACAGCCGTGAGAGAGAACATACCCAATAACAAAAAACCTATTCATATATATAGCGCGATAAACGATTATACACTGAAAGAAAGAGTTTCTTCCATTAACCTGAATACTACACTCCTTCCTTCCTAATCTCAACTTAGTAACATATTTTAAAATAATATATTCCTATACTAACTTCTTGTATTTTATTAGGATGGAACAAAACGTGTAGGGGGGTTTCTACGACGTTGGGGGCGACCGGGTGATTCACAACTTGGAGTTTCGTTAACAAATATATCAGTATCCTGAATGGTTTTAGTCAGAGGCAAGTTACTAGAAGAATCGGATATTTTTTTACTGGCGTCCCAACCTCGTGAATCTCCCGATTCACTAACCTGTTCATCAACATCAGACAAAGAAACTTTTTCGTTTCTAAAATGTGAATCATTGACAGTTTGACCTGAACTTGTACTCTGCTCATTATTAAAGTCCTGTATTTCGATATCTGAAGCACTGTTACAATCATCATTATTATGAAAAGGTAGAACCTGGTTTATGTGACGTTTCCACTCCAAATTAGTATTTGGAATTCTAATTCTGACAACATTTTTCCCTAAAAGACCAACTACTATGCCGGGCGTCCATTCTGTCTTAATTTTTCTGTAATCTTTCACTAGCACATTTTGGCCTAATCTTAACCGTTTCCTCATTTTTCCCGGATGACTTTTTTTTTGTCGATTTTGTACTACTCCCAAATTTTTTTTTATTGTACTCATCGGTTTTGTGTCACGCGTCGGCATAGTTTTTGGCCTTATTAAATCCAATCTGGTTTTAAGCGCACGGCCCAGCATCACTCGGGCCGGCGATTCGCCAGTGCTACAATGTTCGGTATTTCTATATAGTATTAAAAAAATTACAGAGATCAAATTCCGTTAAATTGCTTTGTTTTGAAATATTATCAAAAATATTATATGAGCTTCTTAAGGTTTTCATGATGAACTGTTTTATAGTTTTGACGCTATTTTCTGCAGCGCCGTTTGATGCTGGGTGATACGGTGGAGACGTCACATGAATGATGCCATTATTTGATAAAAATGTTTGAAATTCCGTGGAAACAAACGTAGGGCCGTTATCCGAAACTATTGTGCGCGGTAGACCAAACTGAGCAAATAATACTCTTAACTTATTTATAGTAGCTGATGCTGTGATCGAAGTCATGATAAATACTTCTAGCCACTTTGACAATGCATCAACGACTACAAGAAACATCTTTCCATTGATAGGTCCTAAAAAATCTATATGGAGCCGTTCCCATACTTCAGAGGGGATTGGCCAGGGCAACAACTCATCCCTAGGTGGGTTTTGTCGTCCCATATTACACGGAATGCAAGATTTACACATTTGCTCTATTTCCTCATTGAGCGACGGCCACCAAACATATGAACGAGCCAATGATTTGGTTTTTACCATCCCCATGTGACTTTTATGCATTTCGGATAATATACCAGCTTGTAAGGCTTCTGGAACGACTACTCGATACCCCCAAATTAAAACGTTTTCTTCAACTCCCAGTTCATCTTTTCTTTTAAAAAATGGTTTCAATTCATTTTCAAACGTGGGTGGCCAACCATTTTTTACATATTTTAAGACCAAACTCAAAATATTATCATTTGTTGTTTCTTTTTGTATCATTTCTATATTTATAGGTAAATCACTTTTTTCCAGGTAATTCAATGTGATACTTGGTTCATCTATACTTGTTTGTTCCATATCTATCATTGGTAGCCTTGAGAGAAAGTCGGCACAATTTTGCTTTGAGTTTACATATTGAATATCAAAATTATATGAATAAAGAAATATTGCATAACGCTGTAACCTGTTAGCCATCATAACAGGTAGGCCCTTTTTCGGACCAAAAATTGACACCAGTGGTTTGTGATCACATTTTAATAAAAACTTTCGTCCCCATAGGTATGAATGAAATTTTTTTACGCCAAAAACTATAGATAATGCCTCCTTGTCAATCTGACTGTATTTTTTTTCAGTGTCTGTTAGAACCCTAGACACAAATGCTATTGGTCTTTCAACTCCGGATGGATAACTATGTGACAAGGTGGCTCCAAGACCATACGATGACGCGTCAACCGTCAAAACTAAGTCAATATCTGGATTATAGTGCACCAAAACCTGTGGAGAAGTAATTGATTTCTTAATTTGCTGAAATGAATCTTCACACCGTTCATTCCATTCAAAAGGATGATCTTTTTTTAACAAGTCATAAAGGGGATGTAAGATTTCTGTTATATTTGATATAAATCTATGATAATACTGCACACTCCCTAATAAGGACTTGACTTGTGATATATCCATTGGTCGCGGTATCTTCAATATAGCCTCAATTTTTTTTGGTGATTTATGTAATCCTTCCTTATCTATAATGTGGCCCAAATACTCAATGGAATCTTTGAAAAAATGACATTTTTCTTTTTTAAGGGTGAGCCCACTATCTTTCAGTCTATCCAAGACCAATTCCAAACTTTTTATGTGTTCTTTTTTATCTCGACCAGTTACCAAAATGTCATCCAAAAAACAACAAACTCCTGGTATATTACTCAATACCTGCTCGATTATATACTGAAAATATCCTGGCCCCGATGAAATTCCGAAAGGTAAACGAGTATATACGTACACACCTCTATGTGTCGAAATAGCGGTAAGTTTTTTTGTTTCTTCTTCTAGAAGAATTTGTTGATAGGCAAATGTCAAATCAAGTTTTGTAAATTGTTCTCCGTTACATAGTTTAGCAAATAGATCTTCTATTTTTGGTAGTAACATCTAGAGCTCTCGTGATTTCGACCACCACACACCTTGCATACGCACATACCTTTTTGTGAGGAATACTTTCCTGAGGGGGGGTGAGGTCTCGCAGAAGTTGATCTCAGCGCCTGGGGAAAGTACTGCTGTCCACTTTGTCCCCTCGCAGCGTTGGTGACGTCTTCGTTTCCCACACTACGGTTTGTCGATGCCTGGAAGTGGGGGTACTGCTTCAGTCGATGCAATTCTTCCACTTTGACTTGAACTGGTAATCCATAACTATTTTGAGCCGATTCGGTCGATAACGCACTAGACACTGCTTCCTCGAACTTCACATTTTCCGTTTTCGTAAACAACATGTCCAAGATTTTTCCTTATAAATTAACCGTGCATTTCAAGTCATAATATTTTTGGGTTATTCGTATTTCATATCTGGAGTATTATTAAGATTTCTATGATTTTCAAGGTTAAAACTGACAACATACCGAAAAACCAAAAACGCCGTTTTTGAGACATGAAGGCTAACCACACACCGATACATGAAAAACGCCTGAAAGCAAAACGGTTTCATGCAAAACGCTTTGCTGTACAGCAAAACAATACAAATAGAATCGGCGCTTCAACGTGTTGTCTACAACAAGTTTCCCAAACGCTTTCATTCAAATTATTTTGTAGCAAGAAAAAACATTTTGAAATACACGAATTACACAAAGCAGATTTATTCAAAAACAGTTTCTTTCGAGCAGTTCTGAAGAGCCTGAAGGTGTGTTTCTGTTTGGCCGTACCAGTGTGTGTCACTTCATATAATTCGTGGACAAAAAACAACTACCTAAATAAGGCTGACAACACACCGAAAAATCAAAAATGCCTTAAAGCAAAACGTTTTTGAGAATTTGTAATTGTGATATCTGAAAGAAAACAACTACTTTCCCGGCTATAGCCACACCAGACATTGATTGAACCACATCTGATAGATATTGTGAAAAGACACTAACTGAAAAGAAAAAATCAGGTGGAAATTTGCATTATCATTCAGATAGTTGATTTTTTAACTATCTATAGTTTTCATTGAAAACTCATATAAATAAATGAGAGGGTATTCAAAAGTACATCACTCACAGAAATCGTTCATTTCATTGATGCAAGGAACGCACCTCTTACATTTGATCTCAATTTTGTCGAAAAAAAACTATTTCGTTTTTCCAAGCTCATCAGGGAGATCGGAAGAATTGGGAAACAAATTCTTCAGAGGCAATTTCACACAGCGAGGATGGAAAATATGGAAATGATGGGAATATTTCTTCTGCAGTGATACGTTAAAAACTGGTTTTTGACAAAAACTTGTCAAGTGTATTGCATATAGATTTCTGTTTGAAAATAAGAACATGATGTTTATAAAATCAGTAGTATGAAATCATCTGCGGATGAAAGAAAAACTTCAGTTTCTATTTTCCATCGTTTAAAATAACGTATTGGGAGGTATTCATGTTGAAAAGGGGAAAATTCTTAATTTTTATTGAAAAATATGATTTTTTTGTTATATTTAACAGCAACATTGAACCATATCTGATAGATTATGGAAATATTTCTTCTGCAGTAACGTCGGAAACACAGGAGACATATTCCATCCTTGCTAGGAATGAAATTGCTTCTGAAGAGTCTGCTTTCGATCTCCCTGATGAACTTGGAAGGACAAAATAGATTTTCTTCAACAAAAATGTACTAGAGATCTAATGTTAGAGGTGCTATCCTTGTATCAATGAAATAAACGATACTTTTGAATAACATTATCCCATTCTCATTTCTTTATAAGAATTTTCAATGAAAACTATAGATACTTTCAAAATCAACTATCTGAATAAAAATTCATATTTCCACCTTCAGATTTTTTCTTTCCAGTTTGTAGTTTGATGGCCAGTGAGGCTTTAAGCAGGGAAGTAGTTGTTTTCTGTTAGATATTTAAAAAAAATCACATTTCTCAATTTTAATGGAGAATGTTTCCTCTTTCAAAATGAATACTTCCCAAGAGGTACGATGGAAAATATCGAATGAAGTTTGTCTTTCAGCCGCAGATGATTCCAAAACTGACTTTATGAGCATCATTTTCATAGTTTCAAACAAAACTCGAAAGAAAATTGTGTATTCCATTGAATTTCTACTTTGAAGTAGCATAACTATTGATGTTGAAAAACGACTAAAGCTACTAAAGAGCGAATAAAGTTTGTCTTTCAGCCGTAGATGATTCCACAACAGATTTTATAAATGTCCTATTCATATTTTCGAACTAAAATCATAACTATTGAATTCTTACTTTAAACTCGGAATTTCGACTTTGAAGTCTGAATTTTATTATTTTCCGACTTTAATGTCGGAATATCATTAAATTCTGACTTCATAGTAGAAAATTAGTGAAAAATATGTTTATAACTTATATGGCGTAGAAGCCCTCGGATTATATATGATGTAATATCTAACAGCTGACCTTGTGATTTAATTATCTGGAGTGACTACAAAAATGCTATTTGATTCACTATGGAGCACCATTAAAATGATAATACCTACTTAGTAACACCAGAGAGAAATAACAATAAAGATTAGTGAACACAAAATTTGTTGTTGTTATTATTGTTCTTAAACCATGGCTTTTACGTGAAAAGAAAGTATTCATGGGGACATTTACTTTTCAATAAACTCATGGAAGTGACGGTAGATTGAATCCCAGGATATTATAAAAAAATTTAAACTGTGGAAATACAATATAACATAGTAAGTATGAATATGTTTTCAAAAATAACTGGAAATAACACAGTTAGTCTGATACCGTTTTTAGAACAATTGTTTTTTTGTTATTTGGGAATACCCAATCATATTAAAAAATAATGAACTGCTGCAGAGACATAGCAGATTTCTTACTCTTAACTGACACTGTACGACCGAGAATTGATGTATGACATGGACGTGTAATATCGTATAAATACAGATGGACTCAGCATTGCCATACCTTCCACACGGATCGTTTTGAAGTCGCTCAGTTTGTGGGCGCGCGGGCTGCGGGGAAGAGAGAAGGTGGCGATAGACTGTGACCTTCCCACAACGGACAGGAGCGCACGCATTTGATGAAAATAGGGTTCAATTACAAGAAAAAAATGCTGATTTTAAAATAATGATAGAAATATTAACAGAAGTGGTAGAGTATACATCCGATGGGACTTCATCATCGATCTTTAGAAAATTTGTTTAATGAAATTTGCCGAATAAAAAAATTATACTTCCGTTTTCAATGAATGGAGAGCTGGAGACAAACGACTAAAAGAAAAAGAAAAATAAAATCAGTAAAAAATGGTAATTTATATATTCAATAAATACATGTTCTTATATCGATATTATCGTACATAAATATCGTGGAGAATAAATATTTCACAGTAATTTTCAACGCATAACATTCAAATTCAGAAATGCGATATTTAAATGTATTTACGACAATATGCAAACAAAATTCACAATACAGAGAATCGAACCATCATTTATTTCCAGAATGTCTCAAAAATCAACTACCTACAATTAAATTGAAGAATTTGTTTGAATTGTATTCTAGGTCCTTGATATGTGTGCCAAATTTCAGATAATGATAATTTGAAGTGGATGAAAATAGAATTTTAAAATTCACATCATTTCTATTATTATTAGAGGAATCAAGTTTTTTATAAACCTCATCTGAATAATTTTTTGTATCCAAATCGTTAAAGCCGTTAGCAAAAATACATATACAAGAATTTTTCGTTTAGAGATATTCGATACTGCCACCAACTACTTCTCTCTCCTGATATCAATTTTCCGATCAGTTCAGTTTCTGATGCAGTCATGGTGCCTGAAGAAGGTGATCCTATAACTTTCCCATAAACTGGTTTATCAGTGACCATCTGATCAATTTCTAGATCAGTCGTTTCAGAATCTATATACATATATTTTCTCCTGTAATTTCAAGAAACAAATTCCTTTATTATATTTAGCACTGAATTTGTGCACCCTATATTTTTTCAACCCAGAAAATAAGAAATTGACCTTGAAAGATTATTATCTGTCAAATCATCAGTTTTTCAAAGTCAAACACCAAGAAGTAGGTGAAAACTAATTTGCAAAATTTGAGTTAACACTTTTTGAATTATGCCTTTCTCAATTTATCCTCACCTCTTCAGTGGGGAGCTTGAATTTTTGAAAATTTCCTCAAAATCTGTATCTGGGACTGTTTCAGTAGAATCAGTTGAAGATTTTCTTTTTCTGAAATCGTTCAATCCAAAAATATATAATATATTCTTTTTTTTCAAAGAAAATAACAATTCTGATGAATGATAATAATTACCCTGACGTTGAAGCAGTTGACTTTTTTGGGATATACCATTCATTCACTGGGTTTTATCTCAAATGCTGCATCTTTAAAGATAAATCCAAAATTAGATAAACATTAATTCTTGGATTTTTTCGCAACCTTTTTTTGTGATTGCATCATCCAAATGACCAAATGAAATAGTAAATGTTTCGTAAGGTGTCTATTTCATTATTTCCACATATAAAGGTTTGAATACACATAATAATTTCATTTTGTTCGGCGAAAACAGATTGATACCCACTGTAACGCCTATGGTACTTACGAATGGAATCTGACATTCGGGTTGGAACATATGGATTGTTTACAAACCCAGCAAGTTTGCACCATTATTACTCTCTGTCTATTATTACACTGCCACTACATCACTCAAATAACTTCGAAAAACACTATTTCAATACAATAATCCTACAAAAAAAGCAATAACAAAATGACAGATTTGTCAGGAGTTCACTTAGTGGAAAACATAAACAATGATATTCAACAGCGTTGACAAACGATCAAAAACAATAAACTTTACACAGCCATTTGACTTCACCATACTTAATTTTTTATTTGTTATCGAATGGAATACGTATAGTGACACAATTTTGTCTATGATAAAGATTTATCACCTACGCGATGTGACAACGCTCAACTCAATATCACGACTAAAGATTGTGACCATTCACGACTTCAGACCAGGATGTCAACAGCTAGGTCCAGTTAATTTATACGTCCATGATGTATGAGGTATGAGCACAGTTTTCAACTTTGTAAATTAACGAAGTTGTGGACTTGAAATTGTTCCTGAAAAATGGTAACTTGATCATTCGAAGATAAATAAACTGATCAACACATATCAAAAGGTCAATAATTGATCAGCGGCTAATCCAGAATGTGTTATACCAACAAGCCAAAATCCATAATAACGTATCAATGTCGTCTCCTTGCCTACTGTAAATATTAACTCAATCGGTAGGTCAATCCAACAGGACATTAATCAGATATCACAATAAAATTACAAATTCAAAAAACATTTGTTATTTTCAAGACTATGTCAGTAAATCTGAAACAAAGTAGATCAATGATAGAATGGGTAGACATTTTAATTCAAATATAATGAAGTAGAACATCTAGGTTAGGTGGTGATAATGAGTTCTATTATCCAAACAGATAGAGTATCATAAGTTAGTTTAAGCCGTGAGACCCTCAAGATGCCAACTTTTTTGACGAAACGCGCGTCGAGTTTTGGTATTTCGGGTAATTCCCATTTCTTGAATTGTACTCCCAACAAAGTCTTCAGATATTCATTCTTTCGTGAGTATTTTGCAAATTAATTTATTTCTACCACAACTACTCCCATGTTTTCAGCGATTATTCTCCATTTACCAGACATTCCTATCAAGAGTAATTTGATGAAAATATTCAAATACGAAAACTAGCTCCATTTCGTAACTGAGCTGTAACAAATTTTGATAACATTGCACTTTAAATTATCTCACGTACTTTTTCAAGTTCCGAAGTTTTCCGAAAGCTTGAAACTAGATATTATGAATAATTCAGTGTTAGATGAAATATAAAAAGATTCATTAACTTTTTAATATACATTTTAGAAGTTTTCAGGTTTCCTTCATAATAAAAACTTTTTCAGAAATACCCCAGTGGTTCGACGAGATTTCAATTAAAAAATATATTGTATCAGATGCGAATAAACTTAAGATGAATGTTCGGAATTAATAATTTGAAGAATATACATGGAAGTAGAGAACGCCCCAATGATATTCATAGGAGATCAGACTAGGAATTTACCAGTGGGTGAAACCTACCTGTTTCAAAAGGTGATGAGACAAATATTGGTATCCGTCATAGCTTGTGAAAATACCAGGTTACTGGAGTGATAATTGAAAAGTTTACTCAAATTAAATTATCCAGAAACAGATGACTCCTCCATTCAAAGTTCTGGGCAAGAGGTACTCGAAAGGACACATCATAGAACAATTTGAATATTCACCGGGAACATCGGTAGCGTTCACCTACCTAACAGAAAAACCTAAAAGAAACTAAAGGCAATTCATGGCCATTCACCAACACGGTACACATGCCTTAGGCCCTGTCCGCACCAAGGAAAACATTGTCAGATAAACATGGTATTTCTAACAATGTTACTAACGAAGTTTGTAGATTTATTGGAAGAGTTGTTTCTTACTTTTATTGAGTAACAAATGTAGAAAACATTATTGAAAATGTTACCAACAATATGTGACAGTTTCATCAACAAAATTTCCCATCACTTGTCCGTAAAGATAAAAGAAATGTGTATAACAGATGTTAGCAACGTTGATGTGGACGGCGTATTTCTTGCTGTTTTGCGGACAATTTTATTATTTTGTATTCAGTCTTGACGAAATGGAGTGCTCGAAGGAAAACGAGCGGCGAAGTGGCAAGTGCATGATTTTAGAATTGCGTAATTGTCTCACAACTCGAGTTGTTTACTATACTTTTTCTACGACCGCATTCATTACAATCGAAAATTAGGATTCGCATTATTGATGTAGGTTTTACAAATCCGATAAAACAACTCGGAAACGACAATTAAACGATGTGGTTTTTTAATCGGGAATATGAATTATAAAACATTTTCCCGGATCCTCCACGTCTTCAGGCTTCAAGTTACGTAACTCCTGCTTTCTACAAGCGTCACCCATTCTGAAAATTAGAACTACCTGGAATAAAAGTATTTATGGATTATAACTCACTAGTGTGTTATTTGATAGTTTGCTTGTCTAAAATGACATTAATAATGGGTCATAACTGTCATGTGTTGGATAAAACATTGTATGCCACTCATGTGTTATGTTTCCTAAGTCACTTTGCGTGACTTATTTTCAACATAACACACTAGTACCATAAATAACTATTTTTCTTGCCTTTTAGTTTATATAATTCGTGCATACCTTCGCAAATATCTGCTATCTAGAGCGTTTCGGAGAAAAATATTGATTTATTATGATGTAAACGTTTTCGATTTCTCACTCTTGAAACCATTTTATTTTTTTTTCAGCAAAGCGAACAGTTTACCATGGTTTATCATAGTTTATAATAATAATTGTTGATTTTAGCATTGACTAAATTGACCAAAGTGACGATGGCTTCATTTCTTTGGACAGTTCTTCAAAATATGTTTCAGTCAATGAATTTTTGATATAGTGTTTCGTATCATTCACGAGTTCTAGCTGGTACTAATGGACACTTTTTAAAATAATTTTTATTTGTTTTTAGGAATTCATCTCCAAATGATTTTGGCAAATCCAAAAACTGGTAACAAATAGCTACACAATTATGAAACGTCAAAATGTTCTTGACATAATTTTTTGGGTTTATGACCTTCCACAATCTGAAAATGAAAAAAAATTTTTAATCCAAAGAAATCTGTACAAGTGTAGAAGGGCAAATTAATTAATTTGCCCGATAAGTTACTGCGTTCACAAGACTGCTGTCTTAAAAGAAATTAATTTTTGTCAGTAACGTACCCTACACTGAATTTGCCTATCTGAAAAAATGAGATCGAATTAACAAAGAATACTTCTCTTTTTTTGAAAACTGTTGACGTTATCAAAACTTCTTAGAAAGACGCTGAGAAAACTGAATTTGAATTGCGATTTTGGTAATAAGACCTTTCTTTGACAGAGTCAAATGAAATCTTTTTTTTCATTTTCAGATTGTGGAAGGTCATAAACCCAAAAAATTATGTCAAGAACTGGATTTCCTCCACAAAATCAAACTTTTAATCAATAGTCAAAATGTTATTTGCGATACGGCCTGCTATCCGTTTCCATGGTAACTAATGAAGGCTCTATCTTATGGTTATACGTCGTGCGAATTACTTTACAGATGCCTATTGGTTGTTGATGCTCTCTGTTTACCGTAAAGTAGAATCGTACAGTTTTGTGTCGCACAGTGCTTGAATAGACAGTTACATAGTTACAAAGCATGGCCTTCGATATGTGCTGGTCTTGAAAAATATGCAGACTTCTTGAGCCGTGCTGTTACTATGGATAAAACTTGGGTTCTTTTGTAGGACCCAGAAACGAAGCAGCAAACGATGAAATGAAGACAATTTGGTTCTTCAAGCCAGTGAAATTTCATGTTTGAAATTTTTTCAGTTTTTTAGGATTGCCATGGAGTGATCATGATTAATTATCTGGATAAGGGTAGAACAATAACTGCGAATTAACATTCGATACCACTTACTATTCAACGAGAAGAAGTTAAGAAGAAAATACGTAAAAAGTAAAAAATTATTTCGTATTTGCTGAACGATGCCTCAGCACACATATAGCATGTTGCCATGGAAACAATTCGTCATTTGGGATTCAAGTAACTTGAACACCCCCCTTATTCACTAGATCTGACTCCCTCCGACTATCATCTCTTTCCTCAACTGAAAACAGTTTAAGTCGTCAGTTTTCTTCCAGCGAAATAAAAATTTCATTCCAGGATGAAGCACAGAATCACATTCCATAAGCATATTTAGCATTCTGCTGCTGATTAGCTGAAAGAACATTTCACATCTAGATGTGGCATTGAATCACATTCCATAAGCATATTTTGCACTCTGCAGCTGGTTAGCTGGAAGAACATTCCATACCTGAATGCAGAGCTGTGCCGAGCACTGACAAAAAGTGCTTCGAGCACTAAGCTCTAAGCACTCTTGAAAAGTGCTTCGAAATCTTGAGCACTAAGCACTTTTATTTATGGAATGCTCGCGATTACTAAGCACTTTCGAAAAGTAATTCTAATCAGGGAGCACTAAGCACTAAGCACTTTTCTGTAAGATACTCAAGTTACTGAAACTAAATCAAACACGTTAGATTCTTACAAATAATATTACGTTAACCGCTTCAAAAACTATAGTGTAGCGAAACATGTCTCGATGTACTATCATTTGTTGAAATCTTATCAAGTTTCAGTACCTCCCATTTCTAACAGTCTAAGAAGTGCTATGGGTTTCCATCAAGTAACAACCGAGTCAATTAAAAACTTAATTTACTTCTTCTACTCACATATCTAAAATTGCATGCACCGTACCAAGATAATTGATAAATTATTCACATATTCCGCAGTCTGTACTTTTTCCAAATATTTTTTTAAATATTACCATAGCAACTCTATTTTTTTTAAGTACATCGCTAAGGTTACTGTTTGATTTCACTGGTTAAAAACCCTGATAGAGTAGGTCATTCTTGACCAGTCAATTGAAACTGTTATGATAAAAAAGATATCAACTTAAAAACATACAAATTTGTGTTATAATATGAATTCGTGAACAAAGTACGGTATGTGTAAAGCATTTATGAACTCCTCGAGACAATTGTTTTTTAAACAGTCGTTCCGCAACGCTGCCCTCCTGAATAAAATACTCGTTACTAAAAGGAAGTTTATCTGATGGCATGTCATAATGACAACGTTATGTCACTCAATTTTGATGACATAAGGAAGCTCATTATGGGACTAAGTACCATAATGAAATTCTATAAGGAAAACATGTAATGGTTTGATCAAAAAAGTTTATTCAAAATGCATAACTATGTACAAAACTATTTATTATAAATGGTAAAAGAACAATTTCTACAATTTGTAATATTAATTCCAATAGATTCTACAGTTTTTACATCAGTAGTTGATGATTGTTGGCAAACTTGTAATCCTGTTTGGTTGTTGGCACCAAAAATTGCTTCTGATATTTTTTTCTTTTGCTCTTTCGAATTTTCGATGTAACCTTCAGCGACAGTATTGCTTTTCCATCCGCCATGGCGTTTCACGGTACACAGATCAGCTCCAGAATCAGCCAAAAATGAAGCAGACGATCGACGAAAACAATGTCCGGTATATTCTTCAGGGCGAGGTAAATTCAAGAAAGTGGCAATAAGTTTTGGCATTTTACCAAAGGTATGTATTCCAACGGGTTGTTTTGTGCATTTCTTATTTCTATAAGTGACAAAAAAACGTAGATGGTTTGTGTTGCAAGGTCGTATTTTCACATATTGTCTGACAAGTTCTACCATATTCAATCCTGGGATATTCCCCGAAGTTACAAAAAATTCTCGCATTACCTTTGTTTTTGTATTCGGTAATGTAATTCTAAAAACGGATCCTTCATCTATTACATTTTCAACAAGCATATTTGTCAATTCCTCTCTTCTGCATGCTCCACTTAGTCCAATTATCATGGCAACTTTATTAAATAAGTATGTATCATCTGATGCTTCCGTTAAAAACTTTGTAACATCTTGTTTAGTAAAAATTTTGGATTTTTTAGCTCTGTAACCTTCTGATTTACGTTTTAGTAATGCAACCAGCTGTAGGTACTTACTAATATCAACGTTTTTTCTTGTTGATAAAATACTTCTTATCATCGAATAATACGACCAAAGAGAAGATGGTTTTCTTTCCTTAGATAAGCATTCAAAGTAAGCCAACAATACTTTTTCATGAGTGATATTCTTGATTTTTTTAGCAGAACACCATTCTTCGTACCGATTAAACACCATTTCATATACACTCCGTGATTTTTCCGGCAAAAGGGAGTCCACGATATTTCTCGACATTTCTTCCAAATCAGAAGGTAAACTATCAGCTTCAGAATCACTCATTTTTTAAATTATATTAAATTCTACCTGACAATAATTATTGAGTTTGACAGCGATAAATAAATATTGCCGTTACAACCTGATGACGTTGTCAAGGAAATGGCAAAGCACAGCTCACTCACCTACTAATATTTGAAACTACACAATACTTACTCCTTTAAAAATAGTTGTCATTGTGACATGTCGAAAATGCAGTTTTTAATTTTTCGAAAATGTATTGATATAAATGCCATCAGATAAAATTTTGTATGTAATACGAATCATAAACAATCATTATCGCACACGCCGTGTTATCGGACTCGGCTACGCCTCGCCCGATAACATTCACGACTTGTGCCATAATGATCGTCTTTATGATCCTTATTACATAAATAACTATTATATAACTCTACTAACATTATATACTATTTTGAAATAGAATTGGTGAAATCAACAATTTGATTCCAATAAAATAGGAATATTGATTGAATGGTTGGTTTTGTGGTTTTCTTGACATCGTTTTTTGAGTGTTTAACATTGCACAGTCTGAAAAAAAACCAAAACATCTAAATCAAATCGAAATGGGCCGCATCTTGTTAGGCAGAAGAGAAGTTTGAAATAACAGAATGGTAATTGACATACCGCACATGCCCTGTATCAAAATAGCAAATGTCATCCATGAGAAATTTTTGGTAAACTTTTTTTGACTGTTGTCAAAGAAATAACAATTTGACTCGATAATAAAAAAAGATATTTTTTTGAAGGTTTTGATAACGGATCTGTCTCCGTTATATTATTGGTATCCGATACGTCAACGTGGTTTGGAAAGGAGAAGTAATATTTAGTTATTTTGAACTTATTTTTTTAAGCAGAAAAAGTAACTGACGAAATTTTACAATTTTTTCAAGACAGTAATCTTCCAAACGCAGTACTTACCGTAGAAAATCGATTTTTTTTACATTCATGCAAAAAGCAAAACTTTATTGAACTATATTTAGTGGAAAAAGAAGTTCTTTATTGCACTAGTGCAATAAAGTTTGTATACCAAAGAACTAAGAAACTGAGAACCAAATAAGTCAAGATGCCGAGATATTGGAAAACTGAAAAATTGGGAGACTGAATACTGAGAGACTGATTCGCCAATCCACTAAGAGATTGATAGACGAAGAGAATACTCAAAAACAAGTCTGGGCGTGAACGCTTCTCGGTATTTGATAATCTCCTAATACATTGATGGATTTTGATGAAAATTTGGTAAAATTGTTTTTAGCGTCTAGATTTGTCAAATTCGTCGGTTTCTTCTCGTGTGGATAGAAATAGTTTTCTCATTTTTCCTCATTCACTGAAATAACCGTTCACTTCGCTTCAAAATTCCTAAAAAAACCGCCGATTTTCAAACGTTTCAACTGAAACCCACAATCGTAACGGCTGGCCGTCGAAGCCGGACGTCACGTCAGAACGCAAAGCCTGGACTCCACCGTCGCAACGGAATCCAAGTTTTTGAATTTCCTATACACATGTTAGTACAGTAACCACAGACAAATGTAGGCCACAAGAGAAGAATGAATCATAGCACTTTGAAACTCGGCACATGACTTCTCGACATCATATATTGTTACCAAAATATCACGAGTGGAACCTAAAAAAAATTATAAGATTCATCAAGAAACAATTTCCACAAGGCGAAAGATAATTCAATTCTCCACAAGAAATACCCTTACTAATTTCTCACAAAATGCACTCGTTTTCTCAGAAAACCTAATTGAATTCCGATATCAAATTTCATGCTCGCGTTAACACGCCACTGCAGTTTCCGGCAGGGCCAAAAATCAGATTTGTCATAACTTACTACAAATTGTGCTGTGTGTTTTGTCCCACTTCATATAAGTAACCCTTCTATGATATTCACGTAGGATCCGAAAGTCATGGATATTTTAGTTGATATGAAATAGTTATACTGAAGCAGGAATCAGTACCCTATTTGGACCATATGCAACGATTTTAGGCTAGTGTCTCACTCATACATGCCAAAGAAAAAACTGGGTTTTACTCCTGCCTCAGTTTTCAACTCACCCATAATCCCGGCAAATTCTTCAGTAAATGTTGAAAATAATCAATCATACACATCCTACATGAAAAATGAAGTAAGTGATTTCAAGCTTGAGGTTTGCACTTCACAACAGTGTTATTAAATAGATATGCAGGATATGAATAAGCGATTATTTTCAATACTGATTATAATGCTCGTTTTATGGGTATATAAGTTGAAAATGAGGAAGGGGTAAACAAAGTTTGGAATGTAAAAGTAAGATCTGTCACACTATTTTAAAATTGTTGCATATAGTCCAAAGATGGTATGGGTTGCTGCTTCAATATAATAATTCCATATTTACTAAATTATTCATGATTTTCGGATCATGCGCAAGCACCTCCGAGTTCGACAAAACACATTTTAGGTACACAAATACTCGCATATTATGTTCGCATGAGAAGGAAGCAGTCGTCAGAAACGATATGAACTTTTCCTTTTCCTTCTCCGATCATTTTCAGCAGAGTTTTATCTAATCAAATATTCTGCTCCGCCAGAACTTTCAGCGGCAGGTAAGCGTGAACCAGATAGTTGATGTCGGCATTCAATTACGTTATCAGAGAAAACGAGCGCATTTCATAAGAAATTGGTAGGAATATTTTTTGTGGAGAATTGAATTGTCTTTCGCCTTGTTAAGTTGTTTTCCCGATGAAACATATACTTTCCAAGATTACAGCAAAAATCTATTTATTTATTTTTAAACGAAAAAAAAATAATGTTTCACCCTTGGAATTTTGGTAAAGAATTTTGTTTTCGTGTTTATCATGGTTTCAACCACTAGCATACCAAGTTTGATGGTGCTACAATGGATCCTCGCCTCAAAACCCAATCTTACTGGATTATCTAAAAAGCGCCTCAATCCGTATATGGATTTTGTATTTTTTGTATACATATGCTATATGCACGTACACGTCTTTTGTTATCAGACTCGGGCCATAGATTATATCAGCGAAGTTGAATTAGAATAAGACTGAGAATTCGGAAAATATGATTTTAGTCCTTCTGTTCAAATTATGTCCATATCAGAACAACATTTTCAGTTCACCAAAATATTTTTCAATCATATGATCAACATTTTTTATGAAAGTCATTGTTCTTGAACAATCCTAAGTTTCCAGCATATTTGATCTCTCTATAAGCTTTTTCGTTATTCATTTTTATTCAACATTTTTCGATTGTTTCAGTTTGATACTTTTCTGATCCGTTTGAAAGAGCTGTCGATTAAGATGAATGGTGTAAACATCAGATCCTGACTTTGGATTTTCCGATTTACAAATTCGGATGCCCTTTGTGTATTTTCCTGATTGAAAGACAGCTATAGTTGCGTTTCATCAGCATACAAATGAGATTGACAGTTGAAAAGGCTGCTTTTCTCACAAAATATTCTATAAGAAAATAAATCGCAGGACCCAAAAACGGTCTTTGCCATTCGAAGGTTTTGTTTCTTTTGAGATATGTTAGTTAATTTCAACCTTCTGTGTTCTGTTCAACAGATCATTCAGTCATTATATTGTTTTGTATTTTTTACTTTCTAATAACATAGAGATTTTTTCATTACTCTTTATAGGTCATTTTTTTTCAGAATAGAAAAAGTTGAGCAGTCCCTGAATTTCTGAATGTATATTCAGTCTTTTGTTTCCTTAGGGGAGATGTATTCAATTACTAATGGAGTTTTATAATTTTTTGATAATTCAGTAACATATTTATTTCTGACTTAGATTTCAATCAATTTATATGAATTCATATTCATAAGTACATAATTTTTCAATCGGAAATAAAACACCATCAACTATTTTTTCTCCACATACGGTTCATGAAATTTTAAAGCTGTTTTCATCTCAATGTTTTCTTGGGATTACAAAGCAATAGTTAAACATACATTTTTCTACTTGAACTTACTTATATTCCATAAGTTATCATCAAATGCCTACAAACTGCAAATTGTCCCGGTATCTTATCTCCGTTCTGTCAGAAAAATGATTGAGAACTTTTGCCGTCCTCTTATCTCAACCATAAAAATCGCAATCTAGGAATCTTTATACCCGTCGAAATCAAAATGGATGTGTATTTTCATCCTTTCTATCTCAATTCTATCCATAAAAGAAACTTTGTTTACCAGGAAACTATGAGATGTGTAGCATGCTTTTTGTACGAGAATAAGGCCATATTTGGCCCAGAGCTATTCAATTATCTCGGCAAGCAAGTCTATTTTCGGATTGGAAGGGCTGCGTGTATAACATGTGAATGGCTTCAGAGTTTGCTTTTGGCACGAGTGGGATGCTTGTGAAAAACACGGGGATAGGATATGATAAATGAACCACGACCAAACAACGAATTCTTTTTGATATTAAATATTGATGGAGAAAATGTGAATATAAGTCATTCCAAATTGATACAAGATAATATTATTGAAATATCATTAAATTTGCATTAGGCAGCTAAACTAATATAAGTATTGCCAACTAATGACTGTTTTTCATCACATAGAATCTAGAATCATTTCAAAACTGGTATCATCAACTGAACAGTTTGTTCATCAAGTATACACTATGATATTACTTACGGTCACTCAAATATTGCAAGCAGGGACTCATCAAGCCAAATAGCTTGAATTTTTTCTTAAATACTTGACTTCAAAACTCAAGCTTTTGAAAATTTGATATTTGACTTGACTCGATTTACGGTGTGAAGTACTTGACTTGATATCAAGTAAAATCAAACTACTTGATATTACTTGATAGCGATCTGAAGCGTCAAATTAGGGGATTCATCGAGGATAAGGCAAGCAGGCCCCCGATTGCTCGATGACGACGTTCTGTTAAATAATAGACCAGCGTTGATCAAGGGTAATCAGTGGCGGCTAGAGAATAATCGTTTCCGTTTGATTTAAGTGATTCGTCCGTAATGGAATCAGAACCTTTTCAAAGCAGCGGCTCAGAATATATCGTAGATGAAAAAGTGTCAGAATTTGATGAAATCGAAACAGATGTAGAAAGCGCAGGGTAGGCGCCATCAAATGCTGAACAAGTTAAAGTTTATAAAAGTGTATTTAATGAAACGAAAAAAAAAAAAAAAATACGGATTGTTCGTTTCATAGTCGAGCAAAATCCGAAGATTAATAAAAATACTGCCAAACAACGCAAATGTACCCTATGTAAAGCGGTTTTGAAAATGAAAAACTGCGGAAAATCTTCACTGAGGCGACATTCGTAAGCTTAACACACTAAAGTCTACGAAAAAAAATTGGTAGATCCAGCCCACCTAATTTCTGGGCAAATATTTCTACAGGTTTGAATTGGCGTAGCACAATTTCAGTTTTGAGTTGGCTGGAGAAGGTCAAACAATAATCAAATTTCAGCTATAACTATGTAGTAGTTTGTGACACAATTGAATAGTCTACACGGTGGGTAAAACAAATTTTCACATTTTTTAGTTTAAGGATTTTTTATTTGTTGCTGTTTTTTTTAACTTTGAATATCTACAAAAATCTATAGGACTCAAGCAATCTAGTAAAAATTGTCGCAAATGCTATACATTTTTGTACAGGGCATTTCAAAACTGGCCCACTCTGCCATTTGAAAGTGGGATATTGTAACGTGAATATTATTGTACGTTATTTTAATTACTCCAGTTTTGTTTATTTTGCATCCATATATTTTTATTGTTATTGCGTTTTGGCAGTCAATCAGATTATTACAAAAAAGGTAACAGTTTTTCAAGAAAAATCAAGTGGGTAGCTTGATTTACAAGTACTTGATGTGTAAATACTTGACTCAACTTGAATTTCAAAAATTATTACTTGACTTGAGCTTGTCTTGATTTCAAGTCAAGTCAACTAGTAAGAAAATCAAGTCAAGTAGTGAATCTCTGATTGCACGATAACCACTAACCAAAACCCAACTACTGTATATTAGTTCACTAAATATTTTCAATACAACAAAAGAATAATGTACCGACAATCCTAGAAATACTGATCATTTAATTTGTTGCGTTTTAAAAGTATCAGATTGATATTTACCACTTACTATAGGACTTAGAAGGAATGGTTATAGCTACTAACAGTTTTATCGGTATTTCTTCCCTTCGTATTCAGGACTGGGATGTCACGTAGGTAACTATTGCTCCTTCGGTGCATTGAAAAAAATCGTACTGCAGAATTATGGTATGTTCAAAGTCGACAGACGAACGAATTTTTCCTGCCAATTTGATTTGTGAGTAGTTTTACTTTTCCGCATTGCGTACGGAACGCAAGGGACCCCGCACAATAGCATAGGAAATTGGCCCACAGTGGGATTTGCCTGGAATTTACATATATGTTATTGGTATCAAGTTTCTGAACAAACGTTTTCATGAGCCCAATACTCTAACACCAATGATTTGACACTCAAGGCCGTATTTGGCACCTATGCCAAATGTACAATGACAATTTTTTCTTAAGCCCATTATTAAAAAAATTCAACGCTCTGTATCTCAGAAACAAAGCAACTCCGGACATATGTTCATAGGACCTTTTTTTCTTGAAATGATCCAACAAGTCACCCTATGTAGTTTTGCATCGTAGTTAAAAAGCATGAGGAAACACATTAAAAAAAATCGGAACTATTTTTGAAAAAACGCCCCTGAAACAAAAAAAGTCAGAGAAAAAAGGTGGTAGACTAAGTCCAAAGAAGCCATACAAAAACTTTGGAGAGAGTATCTATCAGTAATTTTTTGCCGATGGGCACTCTAACTATAATATACTAAATACGGCCCTGGACGCTAAATCATTGTTCTTAAGAGGATTGGGTCCATGAAAACATTTGATAAGAAACTCGACAGGTACCAATAACATATGTAGTCCAAGAAACGAGAAAGCGGCCCAATGTTAAATGTGCAGGAATTAATATCTGAAAAAAAATTTGAGCGTATAGGAAATTAAAATTCAGGATGAGTTTCTATTTATTTTCATGCGACTCGATCGTGATTACCGAACATAACCTAAAAAATTGGCTAAGTTGTGAAAAGCGGTTTTTTGCTGATACCTAAAAAACTACAGTTCCGATCGAAAAAAGTTAAAGCATGAAATTGTAGGTATTGAAAAGATCTATCAATTGAGTGGAAAATAATTTTCCGATATCATTAATATTTTTCGAGTTATATCGGATAAACCGTGAAAAATCGGGTTTTCTATAACTCGTTAATTGTAAGGTATTCAAACTTTTCACTTACTGTTATGTGTAGCCTATGGCCAGCCCAGAAAGTCTTTTTTGAAAAATTGATAAAAATTCATTATTTTTCAAAATATATGAAGTTTTCTCAAGAAAGATGTTTTCTCAATTTGGCTTCTTTTGCTCGGGGAATGATGCTACAGTAACGATTCAGGGCTTATTTTTTCTGTAAGAGTTTTACTTTCATATTATCGAATAAGTATATTGATTTTTTTAATTTAATTTAAAAAATTACTTAAAAAAAATTGCACAATTTTTTGTTTTTTTCGATATAAATTTCTTAATTTTTTTTATACAAATGACTTTTATGAAAACAGATTTCTAGCATGATTTCACGCATTTAAGGAAAAAATTGAATTCTCACGATCACTGCGGGAGCCGAAATAATTTTTTTATTTCAAAAAATCTGGAAGGTGCAATAATAATAATTGCAGAAGAAGATGCCGATTTACTTAATCTGACTAGAGAAAACAACATAATTATAGCTGGATAAGATGTTGATTCGATTGTTCTCATGCAATTGGTTTCCAGTAAACCGAACATAGTTTTTTTTGAAAAAAGGAAAAGCACGAGAAATAGATCGCTGGTATTCCAACAGCAGCTTTAAATATCCACACCTATCGAAATATGAAGCTTTTCTTCACGCTGTAGCAAATCTTCCTTCTACTGAAGAAGCCGCCAAACAACGTGCCTTCAGAGTGTAATTGCATTTGCAAAAATGGTTAGGCAACGACAAAAGGATCACTCAGTGGGGATGAAAAATTATGAATAAAGCATAAATGCCAGTTTATACTTATGATTCATTGATACCAGATGAGATATTGAAACAATCTCATGCAGCTGTATCAGTGTTTGCAAAACAAAAACCTGTGGCTGCATAAAGCAATTTCTACAATGTTCGAGTGTTTGCACACATTGTGATTCGGGTAAATGCGAATTTTGAGACTCCTAGAAGAATTGCCCAACTTCATGGATAGTCTGCTCAAAGACATTATGGAAGAAGAAGAAAAAGCTAAAGAAGAAGAGCCAAATGATTCAGCGGACAATCCTCCAATTAAAAAAGGAAAATTATTGAATCTGTATCAATATAATATATGAATATTTTTTCTGTAATAATTTCACAAATGTTTTGTACATAAAAGAGTTATTTTATCATTTTGTGAATATGATATTCGTGTTTTTCTCGACAAGATACCCCAAATTAAGTACAAAAGGATTTTTGTGCGTTGTCTAGAAGCCGAGATATTCAATATTTTTCAAGCACAAGCCACTTAGAACGTACGAAATAAGTTTTCAGTGCTATCCCCACTCCGCCACCCGCTACAGCTGCCCCGATCCGCGCCTGCACGCCTCACCTTATTCATCAATTATTTATACTGCAAATGGACTAGACATATCCTAGTATTTTTTTATTGAAAATATAGGTATTCAACCTAAATATCCATGAAGGTTACTTCTATTGTATTCAATAACATCTACGATGATCACTACACTTCACAGAGTATTCGTTCACCAAATTACTGTAAATTGCAATTGAAAGGTTCAACGCGCAATTTCAATGACAAACTCGTCCTTAGGAACGTTCCGAGAATAAATTAACGAAATGACTTCAGAGTAGATTTTGATTCGTATGCGAAGATCACATTTTGAATTATAAATTTTTGAGATCCCTTTTATACCCGAAATTTAGAGGCCAGTAGATGACAAAGGCGTCAGTCAACCACAACAAAAGACGACTAATGGGGTTCTTTGATCTCCCCGAATCGAAAGTTCTATCAGAATCAACCCTTTTTCAGCATTCCCTGAATCCCAAAAATTCGGAGAGACAGCTTCTGAAAAACCAATTATTCCTTTCAGTCTTTGTGCACTTCACGGCGACTTCATCCGTTTATGTTATGCGGAAAAACTCAAAACGGCAATTAAACCCGCATTTCGAACACATTTCAATCGATATCGGATAGCAACCGAAAACCCAATTATCTGCGTCTTTCTGGGTGCGGGTAATTAAAAAATCGGTTGGATAAACCGCCACAACTTCCTGGAATTTGTGAGAAGTAAATCAACTTCTGTCATAAAAAGAAGGAATTTATTCAAAATCTCACCCTGTTATTAATTACTAATTGATGCTTTTTTCAATTTCAAAGCTGGTTTTGAACAGGGCGATTGAATTTCCAGTTGGGATCATTCGCAAGTGACCCCACCGTCACCGCCACCGTTATGATTTATTTCATATGTCACAGTTTTCATTCGAGTCAACCACAGCAGCAACTTTTCTGAACATTTTTTCAGAGCTGGCTTTTATCTAGTTATCCAGTTCTTAGGCTAGTAGAAATAGACATGAAAAATCGAAAATTCAACAATAATTCCAGAAGTTTTCAATCTCTTCCGAAGTACGCAACATTATCAGAATGTCAATTAACTTGAATTTTGCTGTTTACTCGTTGAGAAAATTCCAAAAGGTCTGCAAACTCGGAGTATTATTGAATAAAATATTTTATTTCACGAATCAAGTTTTCAACCAATTCAAGTGTTCTGAATTTTTTTTTTTATCGACTTATAATGTTTTTTTTTTTGATTTACGTTGCGTAGATTTGCAACCTTTTACGTTGACCAGAACATATATTTTCTTAATTCGTCGTCATTTTTTTGATCAAGTTAGTATCGACATAATAGCAAAATTTTTGTTCGAGGATTTTTTGATTAAATTCATAATAACGCTAAAAATGAATTTATTCCATACCTATGGACCGCACTGTATATTTTGTTTGATTCGTGGTAATTTTTTTGATCAAGGTGGTCTTGAAATGACTGCAAATTTTTTTAAACTTTGTCGCAAATATTGAAAACATCTATTCTGATGCATTCACAGATTTGCAGTCTTGTACACGATCCGGAACTTCATGCAATTTTGAAAAATCTAATTAATTTACAAATTAGATTTTTGCAAATTGCATGAAATTCTAGTGATGTGGGGTGTGGTTTTGTTTTGAATAAATACAACTTCTAATTTTATGAAATTGTACTGGCTTTTAATTATTTGCAGCAAAATAACAGTAACAGTGAGGATAACGTTTCTCTCTTGAAAATTATTATATTATTGACAATGTTGTCTTGGTAACGTCGCCCTATTGTCCACACGGCTACTAAACATCTAGATCGTGAACAAGATGAATGCATCAAAATAGATGTTTTCAATATTTGCGACAAAGTTTAAAAAATTTTGCAGTCATTTCAAGACCACCTTGATCATAAAAATTACCACGAATCAAACAAAATATACAGTGCGGTCCATAGGTATGGAATAAATTCATTTTTAGCGTTATTATGAATTTAATCAAAAAATCCTCAAACAGGTCAATTTTTATTGTCAATTTGACAATTTACAGTATGAAAATATTACCCCCTTCTTGCACCCCCTCTGAATTATGAGCACCCCCTCAAAATATTTAAATGAGAAGGGGGGTCGTGTGGCATCTTATTCGAAAGGGATTTTCATTATCTGTTCAGCAATACCAAGTTTTTCAAATTTATGTATTTGTTTAAAAAACCTGAAACAAATCGATTTATATTCTCAATTTGACAATTTATAGTATGAAAATATTACCCCCTTCTTGCACCCCCTCTGAATTATGAGCACCCCCTCAAAAAATTTGAATGAGGAAGGGGGTCGTGTTGCACCTTTTTCAAAAGAGATTTCAATTCTCTGTTCAGCAATACTAAGTTTTTCAAATTTGGTGCAATTATAGCTAAGAAAATATTTTGCAAATGTGAAATTTTTATACTTTACGCAGAATAAAGGAAATATTTTTAGGAAGTGTTTTTCAATTTATTTTACAATTAAATGAAATGTTCAAAATTACCACCATTCACTCTTTGACAATACGAAAGGCGATCTTGGAATTCTCGTACAGCATTTTGTAGGACCTCAGAGGTAATGTTGTTAATTTCTTCCGTTATCCTAGCTTTTAAATCTGCAATATTGTCTGGTCTATTGAAATATATTTTTGTTTTCAAATAACCCCATAAGAAGTAATCAGGTAGTTTCTTATCTGTCTTGCTAAACATCAGGAAAAAGTCGTTCAAGACACCAAAAAATCATTCACAAAACCCATAAATAATATAATGGCAATCTAGTAGACTACTGACATTTTGATATTTGTGAGTTGCTGGCAGACATCGGTGTATTGAAAAATACTTTTGTGTGTATTCGATTCAACTATGGCTCATTTATCAGAAACTCAAAGAATATACATTTGAATTATGATTGGATGCGGTAATAAAACACGAACTCAAAAGGAAGTTTGTGAAATGTTTAATAATAAATACCCTGGTCAACACGTCTCACAATCTACAGTTAGCAAAATAGAAACAAAATTCCGTGAAACTGGAAATGTAAAAACTCTTCAAAAACCTGGTCGAAATGCTAAATTGGATGAGGAGAAAAAGTTAGATGTACTGTTAGCGATTGAGGAAAATCCGCATGTGACGAGTAGACAACTTGCCGCCGACAATGATGTAAGTAAATCATCGATATTGAGAGCTTTACATAAAGAAAAATACCATCCTTATAAAGTTAAGTTGGTTCAGGAGTTAAATGAGGATGACCCTGATAGAAGGCAACAATTCTGTGAACTGATGATGGACAGAATCGAAGCAGATTTGCAGTTCGTAAACAAAATTGTCTTTTCTGATGAAGCTACTTTTCATTTAAATGGAACGGTTAATAGACAAAACTGTAGATATTGGAGCAGAGAAAATCCTCATTGGATGTGTGAGGCTCACACACAATATCCCAAAAAAGTGAACGTTTGGGCTGGTATCATTCAAAACAAAATTATTGGCCCCTATTTTTTTGAAGGCACAATTAATGGTGAGGCTTATCTAGGTTTTTTGATGAACTTTTTACTGCCTACATTAAAAAGACTTTTTCCCGATGTTAATGATCCAAATAATAGATAGATCAATTTGGTACCAACAAGATGGAGGTCCACCGCATTACACACGTATTGTTAGAGATTATTTGACAGAAGTTTTTGCCAATAGGTGGATTGGAAGACGTGGAACGATTGAATGGCCGCCTAGATCCCTCGATTTGACTCCTCTCGATTACTTTTTATGGGGTTATTTAAAATCAAAAGTATATTTCAATAGACCAGACAATATGGCCGATTTAAAAACTAGGATAACGGAAGAAATTAACAATATAACCCCTGAGGTCCTACAAAATGTTCTACGAGAATTCCAAGATCGCCTTGCTTATTGTCAAGAAGTGAATGGTGGTCATTTTGAACATTTAATTTAACTGTAAAACAAATTGATATATACTTCCTAAACATTATGTTACATTATTTCCTTCATTCTACTTAAAGTATCAACATTTTACCTATTCAGAATAAATTTTCTCAGTTATGATTGCACCAAATTTAAAAAACTTTGTATTGCTGAACAGAGAATTGAAATCCCTTTTGAAAAAGGTGCAACACGACCCCTTCCTCATTCAAATTTTTTGAGGGGGTGCTCATAATTCAGAGGGGGTGCAAGAAGGGGGTAATATTTTCATACTATAAATTATCAAATTGAGAATAGAAATCGATTTGTTTCAGGTTTTTTAAACAAATACATAACTTAGAGAATAAAAATTGTACATTTTTAAAATATTTTTTTTCAGTTATGATGGCACCAAATTTGAAAAACTTGGTATTGCTGAACAGACAATGAAAATCCCTTTCGAACAAGATGCCACACGACCCCCCTTCTCATTTAAATTTTTTGAGGGGTGCTCATAATTCAGAGGGGGTGCAAGAAGGGGGTAATATTTTCATACTATAAATTGTCAAATTGACAATAAAAATTGACCTGTTTGAGGATTTTTTGATTAAATTCATAATAACGCTAAAAATGAATTTATTCCATACCTATGGACCGCACTGTATGTTCCGGTCAACGTTAAAGGTTGCAAATCTGCACAACTGTTCGGAATATTTTTCCGATGTGTCTGCCACGTTTACAAAACTTTTGGAATTTTTTCTTATGGTATACCTATCAAAGAAAACATTATAGTTTTCTATAAAAAAGTGTTCCATACACTTGAATTGGTTGCATACTTGATTCGTGATTTGAAATGATATATACAAGTCCAAGTTTGCAGGAAATTTACGTTAATTGCCATTTTGACAATGATGCGGACTTCGAAGCAGGTTGTAAACTGAGATTTGTTGCTTTCTCGATGAACCATTTACTTGACCAAAGTTTGAAAACTTTTGGAATTAATGTGAATTGATTGTCTATTTCTACTGATCTATCTATGATAGATGCATTAATATTAAACACCATATTTTGTATCAAACGGTAGATGCAAAATTGTGTCATATTAATATGTTGTTTCATACAATTACTTGGCGCACTTAGCTTTTGTCAAAATTATAATTCGAACAAAGTCTGAAAAGTGTGAAGGAGAGTTTCAAATGAATGAAACGAAAAATTTCGACCAATTCGAATTTCCCTTCTCTCCACCCTTTCCCACAAAGTGGAAAACTTGAGGCAAACATCTGTCAGAAAACAACAACTTCCTCCTACGGACATTGAATTACATCTGACATCAAGTCTCAATAAAAGGGCATATTGCATTTTTCTATATTTTTTTTATAATTTTGGCATCATATTCACATCCTCATTGACGGGTTAAACTAATTTTTTCTCTTGAGTTGATGTTCAACATAATTATATCATGCTTACTGAGGCAGAATATACACAAGATGTTTTATTCAGTTAGGTTGAAATCGGATTAAGTTTAGGAAAATCACGGAAATGGAAAGGTAATGCAGATGAAAACCCTCTAAGAGGGAAATGAACATTAATAACATAAACCGGGTGGCAATGAGATTAGTTACAACATGCCATCTGGTTATTTCCAGGGATAGAAATTTGAGGTTTGGATACTTCGGATTTACCGAGAGTGATATTAACTCCTGTAGTACAAATGGACTTCATAACGTGTTTTCTTTTATTTGAATTCAACCCTTAAGCTATATGACGTAGATTATTGTTAGCATATGACGTCACAATTGATAACTGGCAACGTGTTCTAAGAATTGTACATATCTCGTTAACTCGTTTTTTTTTTCGATTAAATATACCAAATTTCAGTTCAAAATGATGATTGAACGCTCTTGTAAAACCTGCTTGAAAAGGAAAAACTCCTATTCGACTAATATACACCCTTAGCTACGACATTCTCGAAATCATACACTAATTTTGTTCTGTGGTGGTGTGGAGAGAAAATTATTCAATATAGCATGTAATTGGATTCAGAATCGAATAACAAATTTAAAATCCAAATATTGATGTCACTTCCGTTCACACCAGCCCCATTTCATGTTGAGTCAGTATTCTACATACCACGTGTCCTAGAGCTTTCAGTTATCTGCAGGAAAACAAAATTAAAATATTTATTTTTGAAACCACCCCCGGGCAAAAAATCTCCAAGAAGCCACCCAAATTCCAATTTTAATCCCCATATTTGTTTCTGCTTAACTCACAGTTCTATTAATTTTTCATTCATTGAGATATCATAGTAGCTAGAATGGCAATGCAGAATTATGGTTAATAGAATAGAAAGACAAATGATTATTGACTTGTAAGCTTATCTGCGTTTTGAATAGTAGATTGTTATACAGTATCGGAAACTTTTCATCTGGGGTATAGACAGAAATCTACGCGAGCGACACGGAACGCAATGATATGATAATACCACATAAATAAGAGAGACGCACTACTGCGCCTCTCCTGGTACCTCGCCTAACGAATTAACAGCTCACATGGATATCCCTTCCTCGAGCGAGTAGAGGAGGAATTGTAATGCTCTCTCAACATTAAAGCTAGCTATTCTTCACGCTCTCATAAAACCACCATACCCAAGATGAAAACTTTCCGTTACTGTATATTGCCTTCGAATATATGTTTGGGTTCGTAGAAATGAGTATAATATAATTTCAGGAACACTGACTTTTTATTTCTATTTCGTAATATACATCGACTGACGTTATTTTTTTATATATAGAGCGCTTCAATTATAACATGGATAATACCACAGAAATTGTTTAGAATTTTTGCCAGCACTAACCACATCAAGTCGCCGAATCAGTGCGCAAGTACAGGAAGCTTTCATTTCCGAGGCAACGGTATTACAAGCCTTTGAAGTTTTCTGGGTAGAATCTCAATATTCAATAGTTGGGTTTTGAAGACAACTCTTTTTAAAATAAATATCCCTATAGGTAAAAGTCCAGTGGCGTGAGATCTGGAAAACCTGCAGGCCATCGAACAGGTCCACAATTTTCAATCCAAATAGTTGACTTTGAAAATGAATAATCATTCATGAAATTTGTTATCCTAGTGGACCTTTTCGAAGTCCACCTACAAAAATTGGTTAAAAAATGTTTGTTTTATAATGGTGCTTCCATTAAAAAAATCGTATTCCATACATGCAAAATCGATCACCCAAAATTTTCTATGCTTCAATAATAAACTTTTGTTCCATATATTACGTACTTGTATTGACTCCAATTCGATTAAAAAAGACTGGACGATTTGCAGAAAGATAGTCATATAAATAGATTTTCAGTAGTTGAGACATTCGTTAGTAGTATTTTGAAGAATTATGAATTATTATATAGAACATAGAATTGAGGTTTTAATTTTGAAATCAAGATATAATTTTGAAGCAGCAATATAAGAAAATTTACATTTATTACTTGCTTGCTTCATTTAAATTTGAAATGTATTGAATATAAAACAGAATATTCTGAAAATTTACTATATAAAAAGAGAGAAAGAAGGCAGTGCTGAGCTGAAAAGGAAAAAGCAACTAAAGCAAAAACTACAGGTTAAAGATAAAAACAAACCAGGACACTTTTTTGTGAATGTGAAATAAAATTTCAAAAACAAACTTATCAAGAAAATTTATTCCATATCTACATATTTTACAAACGACATTTCAAATATCCATTTATAACAAAAAATGATGAAATCCATATCAGTTTTATCAATCCCAGCATGGGACATAAAAAGAAATCTCAAAAATGAATGAATTCATACCAATAAGGTGAGTTGGGGCAAGAACGTTTTTGGGGCAAGAGCAACTACCTTTTCCAAAAACACTTATAATATGTAGTAGGAGAATTTCTATAAATTAACTAAATCTCGCAACTGTTGGCAACAGCTTGCAATGAATTAGAAATCGCCACCGTGGATTTTTCTGAAATGGTCTTCTGGTGTATATGACATGGACGAAATAACTAGTGTAAGTATGCATGCGAAAATTAATTAACTAGTAATAGTTAATATAATAATAATACATGTAAGGTAGGTGCTTCATAAGGTAGATTAGCATATAATGTCGTTAATACAACTACTTTTGTAGTTAGTTTTTAAGTTAGGGTGTGGGTCGCACTTACCCCTTAGGAATCTGCTTCCAGGACAATGCGTTATTTGTGGGTGGGGTAAGTGCGTTTGCAGTAATACTTTCTTATATTAGTACCTATGCTGACCTGAAAGACTTCCTTATTAGATATATATTAGTTTTGTTAGAACACACCAATCTTGAAAAGGGGATAATGTTCCCCTTTTCAGCATGAATACCTCCCAAGAGTTATCTTGAACGATGGAAAATAGCGACTAAAGTTTGTCTTTCAGTCGCAGATGATTCCACAACAGATTTTATGAATGTCCTATTCATATTTTCGAACTAAAATCACACCAATCTTGTTTGCATTTAATTCCCGAACATCTAGAGATTAAAAAAAGCAAAAAAAAAGTTAAGTCTGAAGTGAAATATTGTTGCCCCGTAACAGTCGATATACGTTTAGTTGTTTTTGCTACAACTGAAATCTCACAAGTAAGATTTTGGGTATTTAAATTAAAAATATTTCCAAAAAACATTTTTTTGACTGGTTCAAACTGAGTAATCACACAGTCAATTGAGTACATCCCAAAGAACACACAAAAAACTTGGCTGCAACTTGAATATTGAAATATTTTCTCGCCTTTTAAAGTTGTACTAATGAAGAAAGTGGTAGCACTTGCCCCAACGCACCTTATATAATTTTGATAAGTATCTAATTCTCATGGATCAAAGTGAAGTTATTGTTCCATCCTTCGTCGGAGATTAGACTCTCGCAGAATATTTTCTGCATATTACATTGTATTGACGTAATAAACCTCCTGATGAAATCCAATTTGGCTCGCGTTTGCTATCGTATTTTCAATGGATTGCCTTGTTTAATCAGATTAACGAATCTACCTTTGCTTCTTATATTAAATCTAGAGGGTTTTTGCGAAGGAAATTTTGAAGGGCTTGGAATTCACTTTCCAGCCGGAACCCGATCATATTATATGTTCTATATCGAAAGACGAAATCTCTAGATTAGGAATAAATATAATTAGGTTTTCAGCATTCAGGTAGGATTTTCTGCTTCGGTCTCCATTAGGTTGGTACGTTGTTTGATCGCAGTATTTTTCTGGGTATAAGGCATTAGAATGATTGGAATTTTCCAGTGTTGAACCCTCTTCACGTATTCATGCATAGGAAATAGCATTTCATAAAGCATTTCCATTGTTTGCAGAGGACTTCTATACTCGCATTTTCAAACTCTCAGAACCATTTCAAGATAACGTAAATGCCCAACTCATACACAATAATTTTCGTATGTTAAATTGGAAAAAAAAAAAAAAATAAAAATTATATTCACAATGAATGTCGTACCTACTGCAGCGCTCAAAATGCTCTTAAAAATTATTGTGAAAAGTTTGATCAAAATTCCTTGAAGTGGAGTCATTTCTATTACTTTCTTTCAAATTGTGTGAAATATACCAATGAATGTGACGTCACTTCAAGGCAGTTCGATAAAACTATTTGAGTCACAGGCTTTCTGTTCCAGTTTTGCTTCAGGTTAGTACGTTCAGTCCCTTTGTCGAGAATGCAGGACTAGTGTATGAGTTGTGTAACTGAAAGGAAGTTTTGCGGGTTCAATAGAAAACAGGCAAATAGTTTTGTTCGCATATAAACATAACCATCCCTAAAGCTAAGGAATATACTCTAGTTCGTTATTGAAAATGCAACTTCTTTCATCTCATTTCAACTCCGACAGATGTATGAATCGTCACTTCATATAGTTCACACTTTCACCGTTAGAGGACTGCTGAAGGGTGTGTAATATTTTCCTAAAACTTTCAGAATCACTCACAAATAATAAAATCTTGCGTGCTCCCTAGTGTGGTAATATACTAGTTTATTGTCATAAACCCTCATAATTGCTGAATGGCATTACACGTTGAAAGGTAAGGGCTGCATCTTCCCTATCTAGCACAAGTCTCTCGAGGACTTCTGAGGGTTGCTTGTAAGGGGGCAGCCGGTTGATGCTGTGGTGATGCTGTGGAGCAAAGGGTATTTCGACTTCGTTGAAATTATCTCTTTTATTTATTTGATACTCACCGGAACAATGTTTTGAACTTTGTTCGAATTAATGCATTTCAATCTCCATTTTTCATAAACTCTTTGATATTTCTGTTGTTGCTGTCTATTTTCAACATACATGCATGATGTAAGTAGATTCAATAATATTATTCGATTTTATTCCTTTTTTTGTAGTTGCCCTGAGGAAGGAAATACAAATTTCCGAAAGCTTGACAAAATAATGAATGGTTGTCTTTGCGACCACAGCAGACTGCAACCTCACAGAAAAACAGCCTAATATTTTGTGTCAGTCAAGAATCAAGCCAATTTTCATACATATAGGTACAGTGCGGCTTCTATAGTCCCCCTCCAGAGGTCGCAGAAGCCACATCAACCTAAAAATGATTTCTTGGATTTTTGCTTGATTGAGGACTATATAGGTTCGAATATAAAATTCCATATAGTTTACATGCAGTGTGCGAAATAGATATTTCGCACATTACTTCGCGCACAGTGTCATGGTAACGAAGGACAATGAAAAAAAGTTTCACTTCGCATATTGTTGTCAATGCGCGAACCTTTCATTTTTTGACATTCGTAGAAAAATGTACATTAATATGGTCGACTCGGCAGAAACCAAACTTTGATAAATTTAGAGAATCAGCATTTGTCTCTGAGTGGAATAACGTTCTAGAATCAAGAAATTTCTTTGAAACATTTCATGAACATCTTTTAACACTTTTTCATAATAATGTTCTGGATAATAATGGGTTGAAACATATTTACTGGAACCCTCAATTGTTCAAAATCAACGAATACCTAGTGAAATCTTGAGCTGTTTTTCTCTAATGCTTTTTTGTCTTGACTTTATACTCTGCATTATTTAGTGTTTATTTTCTATGGTACAACATATACATAATGACTTGTTGTATATGATGTTATGAGATTTTCATAATTTTGATAATAATTGGTATGCTACCAAACTATATTACCAAACCCCTCATCTATTAATTTCATCTCAGCCTACATCAAAAATACCTCATGTTCATTTAAATTTGATTATGTAGATTTCCAAATTAGATTCAGGCCATTTATCAATGAATGAAATCAATATTATTTTTCCATTCTTTCCTCTATGGAATTACATTTTTGGTAGCTGTCAGTTTAGACGGCTTTCACTTCAAGTCGGTTGGACGATTACTTTGAATTTTATTTCGGTCCAAATTAGTCTGCATTTTGTTCGGCCGTAAGGAATTACCAGAAGAGATTGAAAAGAAAGAAGTAGCTGAAGCGTTGAATTTTCATTATTTTCTTTCAGTTTGTTCCGAAGGAATCCAGATGGAATTATTCATCGTTAGTCGTGCGACTCCATTCCAGTGAAATAACAAAGCAGGAAGTGGACAGGTTTCTTGGAAAATTCGTAAATTACAAGACATCTTATCGGAGTGAGAGTAGGGTGTTTCCGAATAAGTTTCGTTTTACTTCATCGATACAGCAGGCTTAATTATTGTAAAGTGAAGTTAAAGCAATTAAATATAATGATAATGGGATATTCTGACCATTCCTAACTCAACTTTACCCGAAAAAAATTATAGTTTGAACAGCTAAAGAACACGCTTTACTTCCAAAATGGACTGGAATGGAAGTAAAAAATTATTTTCAATATAATTACTCAAATGTAAAGGAAGCTATATTATCATTCAACTAATTTTAATTTTACAATATTGAGCGTTCAAGAGCTAAAGAGAATTTATGTCAAGCACCCTACGCTTTTTTTAATTTTGAGGAATAACATTGAAACTTATTTTTTACCTCTTAGTCCATGTAAATACCGGACCACGAAAACCCCACAAAAAATTTGGAATCGAATCTTACCATAATCACAAAACTTTTTCATAATCACTGACCCTGAAAATCCTCACACACCAATTTTAAATCTAATCGGGTCATAATGACAAATATCGTCTGCCATCTTGGTGCCGCCTTATTTAATTTCTGAGTTATGAATTAAATCATGAACACAGTGTTAGTGTCGTTTATAATGAATCAGTAGAGTTTATAAGTTCTATAGATCTTCTAAATATCGACTATAATGAAGTTCACTATGTTCAAAAAAGCAAAATAATATTTCAATTTACACAAGAGCAAAGATAGAATAAGAATTAGAAATTTTGACAGAGAAAAATATCTTAGAAGTTCATTTTCGACACAAACACACCGAGAAAAAAGTTTTTTTGCAGATAATAAATCAATTTGTTCAAAAGTAGTTAGCTCAATATTAGCAATTTTGTTTAGTATTCAAACAACCTCATTGAACATAACACAGTTATTTCAGAAATAAGTATTAACATACATCAAAATATTCGTTACCGGTTGATTTTTTAAATTAAAACATATTACTTGGCCTGTAAAATAAAAAAATTATATTCAAAATATTTCTTATTTATCAATTTGAAAAAAAATCATTTTTTGATAATTTTTCGTTGTAAATAAATGTTTGTTAGATTTGAGTCAGTTTGGGATAAAAATATGAAATCATTTGGACAAAACTAATGACTCTGTAAGCGACGGGAACTTTATAGTCACCAACATAATAATTTCCAGAAAACGTAAATATATTAACTGTTAACTAAAAGGATTTGGCGGTTGCAAATTATTCGACATATCCAACCCCTCCACAGAGTCACGTGCCATCGCATCAGCATTTCGATACGAGGAGCGACTGGAACTCTGAAAAGTCTGAAAGCGTGCCCTTCTCTTCTACATTTTCTAACGCCATTGTATTCATGCCTTGTGTGTTGTCTTGTCGCTTGTCGGTCAACCTGTTCAACCATATTAAGATCATTAATTTCTTTGTTATTGGCAATATAATCATCATCATTTTTGTCGTGAAAGTGGACTGAGTGAACTGAACCCACGCACGAATGTACAAATGGATTGAAGCCACATGTGAATATGAATGTTTGTGCCGGTTTGCCGCTAAAATCATGGAGTAGACGCAAGGGTGCTCCTACCCTACTAGTGCCGCGGTGATGGAAGGATTGTTGAGGGATTGGAACCTTTACTAATACATTACACGATTTCATGGTAATCATCATTAAAAGCTATATTTCTGTGTAATCATTTCCATAATTGGCATCATTGTATAATTAGTAACTCCCTGACCTAGCCTAAACCAACCTAACCTAGTTCAATGCTGCCAAAATGGCCGGCTGCCTCTTCTAATAATACAATGATTTCAATTATGGAAATAATTACACAGAAATATTGCTTTCAATGATGATTACCTTGAAATCGTGTAATGTATTCGTGAAGGTTCCAATCCCTCAACAATCCTTCCAGCACCGCGGCACTAGTATGGTAGAAGCACCCTTGCGTCACCTGCACAAACATTCACATTCACCTGTGGCTTCAATCCATGCACATTCGTGCGTGGGTTCAGTTCACTTAGTCCACTTTCACGCCAAAAATAATGATGATTATATTACCAATAACAAAGAAATGAATGATCTTGATATGGTTGAACATCGAATAGTAATAATAAATTTGTTTATATTCAAATCATAAATTCTTAGTGGATATAATATACAGTGGGACCTATTTAAGATGGGAGCACCCTTCTAAAACTTATATTTTTCAACCGATTGGAATGATTTTTTTTTCGTTAGGTAGACATTCAAAAAGTCCACCAGAACACCAAATTTCATGAATAAATCTCCATTTCCAGGGCCAACTCATCTTATTTTTCAAGGTAAAAAATAAAAATAAATTACTAGAGATTTTTTTATAAATAACCTGACTACACCACTGGATTCGCGACATTTCAAATGGTTCAAATGTAAATTACGTTGAAATACATCGATGATTCAAATTTAAAGAAAAAAAAAAAATATTAAATTTATTGAATGTTATCGATTCCTACTAGAATTCCAATTCTAAATGATAGTGATGTATATTCCAATTGAAACTGTTATATTATCTGTGTACCATTCACACTGAATACCGAATGACATCCCGAATTAATCCAAAGGGCTGCACAAAACAAGCGCCTCGAGTGCTTAGGTGAACCCTTCGGATTATGAAAGGAAATCCTCATCAATTGTAGTATATGTATTTGTTAAATCAATAAATCAATCAATCAATTTCAAAATCAATCAATAAATCAATCAATCAATAAAAAAGTTATAAGGGAATGAAATTTGAAAAATATCAATTTCAGAACTTTCATCAAAATTTGGAATAAACTACTTACTGTATTCAGGAGGTCTCAATATATCACTGGTCAAAATTTCATCGAGATCTGTTTATAAATAAAAAAATCATAAGATAATAAAATTTGAGAAATATGTAAATAAGTCACATTTTTCATTTTTCAATTTTCATGGAGAATGTTCCCCTTTTCAACACGAAAATGTCATTATATCTCATAATTTTTATTTATCAACAAATTCCAATGAAATTATAGTCAGTGATAATTCAAGACTCCCTCCGATTGTGTAGTCAAAGTTTTGATAAACGTTCTGAAATTGAATTGGTGGGTTGATTAAACGGCATATTTTTCAAATTTCATTCCCTTATAACTTTTTTATTGATCGACGCATTTCAACGTAATTCATATATGAACCATTTGAAAATGTCACGAATCCAGTAGTGTAGTCAGATTTTTTATAATTTTTAGTAATTTTTAGTTTGAGAAGGGTGCTTCCATCTTAAATGGGTCACACTGTATATAACATATTTATTTATATTTAAGTTACTGTGAGATTTACATACTTAAATAGTAACACAAATTATATCACTGTCAAAGTGATATTATTTTATTGTTGATAAATGAATTTCTATAGTGAACTTCAAACAAGTAAATAAAAACAAATACTAGTTAGTATTAAAGTACTTAATATGTTTTTTTGAGTTAATAAATATTAAGTTTTTATCAAACAACTGATTTATAACAAATCGTTTATAAATAGTAAAATGACATTAGTTTGGCCATATTCAAAAGCATAATTTGTTAACATTTAAGAAAATTTATTTACTGCTAACAAATTGTTCTTTCAGTGCATAAGATTTTTTGTATATGTGCTAGTGCAGAAATGTGTACAGAAAATTATAATAAAAGTAGATTAAAATTACCTGCCACATTTGCGTTTCCTGCCTGTTTCAATGCTGGTAAGATGTAACTGGTATCTTCTGCAGAATTAGCTTTTTCTTTCTGGTGGTAACGACACGTCACTAGTTAGTACTATTCGAATATATGCTATTATCATTTTCATCAGATAATGAATCCATCGTCTTTTTCTTCTTCCTGATATTTCAGAGTTTACTATCTATCTTCCATGTCAGAATTTAAGTCGCTGTGATCCTCAGCTGTCCTGCATTTAAATGTCATAACTGAATAGTCATCTGAAAATGTATAATTTGATACCTAATGGTATACAAACTGGATAAAACTATGCTAAATTATTGTACAAAAAAGTGGTCTCTACCTGGATAGCAAGAGAGAGGGGAAATATTGATATCAAAAGACATATATTTACTATGGTACTAGCAGATTATTTACTACATACAGGGTAATTCACAACTTATCCGACAAATTTGAACCACATATAGAGTGTTACATAAGAAGTCGGTTACACAAAAAAATTCTAACAGGAAACGAGATGGAAAATTAAAACTTGAGTATTTGTCGTTAGAGGTTGTCGGATAAGGTGTAAAACAACAAAAAAATATCGAAAGATAAATGTAGCAAAGACCCAACCATAACGAAATACCACGTTTCTGTTTATTCTGCATACTAGTGAGAACGAGCCAGTAGAGTTTCATTTTGTATGGTGGGTGATCTGAATTCAATTATTGAGAAAGTATTTTGCAAGTACATAAATAGAAATGGTACATGTGTACAGTTATGAGGAGTTAGTGGACATTGTTTAGTATACGGTATACGGAGAAGCAAGGCAGAACTCGCGAGCGGCTTCTCGTTTTTAAGCACAACGATTTCCCAATAGAGGCTCACCACACCATGAAACATTCATTGCAGTTGTTTTGCGAGCATGTGCTACTGGAGATTTGCGCCACAGACGTGGAGTAGACAAGGGGCCGGGTTCGGACACAACGCCTTTTAAATATCGAGCAGCAAATTTTGGATAGCGTAAAAGATAATCCGCGAATAAGCACAAGGAAGTTAGTCCAACAGGTTCCGGAAGTGTCACATGCAACAGCGTGGTGCCTATTACATGAGGCTCTTCTGTACCCTCATCAAATCCAGACATTGAGACAAGAGTAATATTTTGTGAAAGGTTGTTTTAAGAAAATAATCGAAATGCCTGTTTTACAGCTGATGTATTGGCAAACGAATAATCTATTTTTTACTCGTAATGGTATAATCATAATATACACCTTTGGTCCTTAGAGAATCTTCACGAAATAGTTCTGACTAACTTCCAATATCGTTTTTTTTTTAATGTGTGGGCAGGTATTGTCGATGAATGTTGGACCGTTCATATTGTCAAATAGAATGGATGGTCACCAATATTTGGAATTTCCTATAGGCATGATGTGTCGATCCAACTTAAAGATGTGCCCTTAGCGGTCCGATTACGGATGTTGTTTCTTGACGATGGGACACCTGCGTATTTTCGTCAGGAACTCCGGAATTTTTTGATCCAAGTATACGGAATATGCTGGATCGGACAAGGTGGGCCAATGCTGGGCCTCCGCGGTCTGCCGATCTCAATCCTTCACATTTATATTTTTTTGCAAATATGACATGAATTTGGCATATTTATTGATTCATAATTCCAACAAAGTTCGAAGAGTATGCCGGAGAGTTGAGTGAAACGAATAATTTTGCCAGATTCGAAATACCTTTCTCTTCACACAATCCCGCAAAATGAAAAATTTGAGGAGAAGATTAAAATAATATATTTATCGAAGTCGATATTATCATTATTAATGTTGACTTGACTTTCGAATAACTAGTCCATCGAAGTAACTTCATTTTCTTAGATTTGTATTCTAAATAAATAAACAATCCTCGTGAAGCAACGAATAACTTTTTCTTTCTTTGAACTATGTCAAAGAAATCTCATATTTGCACTATCCACGATTTTCTCCGTTCAATCTTCATCACTTTTCATTTCTACTTGAATTAAATTTATAGTTATCAAGAATTCGTTATCTGGATATATGCCCAATTTCACAAATTTCATTAATTATTGTTGTCAACTAGTTTCTGACAGCAAAACAGCCATAGCTACCTTAGATTACCTAGTGTAGGTTAGGTCCAATAGTTCCTTAGAGGTATATGCAATAATTTTGAATATATTCGCCGCGATAGTTTGGAATTTTGATAATACTTATTCAATAGTAAGAATGCTAAGAATATTATAGGTGAAACATTTGTATATCAGATATTTATAGGTTATTAGTTGCCAAAGAAAATAAGAACTGGGTTTATGACAGGATTTTGATATTATTCGGATCTGTCACTGTGGTTGCATGAATCTGTCGGTTGCCTAGCAACAGCCGTTAAAAAAAGTGCACTTTTTTACACTTTTCCGTTTAATAATGAAATCGTATGCTAATAGTGAAATATTGTAATACTTTACGCACACAAACCACACAAAAATGTGGACTTTTTTTGACAGTTGTAGACAATAGTTATTCATGATACAAGTGTTAAAAGTGGCATTTTATTTTGTGCGTGGGGAATATTGCGAAACGAGCGTTAGCGAGTGGAGCAACCCCACGAGCAAAATAAAATCACTTTTAGAAAATGTATCATACAAATTTTTTTGTTCAACAGTTACTCCAGTAAGAAAAAACAAAAAATATATAAGATCCATAAGGATTCGAACACGATCTTTGGGTTACAAAGCTGACAGAAAGATGCTCCAAATATAATAAACCACAACGCACTTTATTTATGAATGTCACTATTTGTCAGTGATGAAGGACCTTCTGCAGTTGAACCTAATACTACATCGTTTGTAACACCAAAAGGAATTAGTATTACCAATTGCATAAACGGCCAAATACGTGTGGGAACTTTTATAAATGATTCCTCTTGAGTAGGTGTTCTGATTATATCTGATTGAAGATATTAGAGAAATCTATATTACTGAGTATCCATCATCTCATCTGTCATTTTACTTTTAACACTAGTGTTAAAAGTGATTTTGTGAAAACGTCAGTTTTTAGTTCATATGTCAATGAATTAAAAACGTGATTTTTAATGACAGTTGTACAAAAAATGTATTCATTACCACTGAGTTGCTTAGGAACTTTACTTTTCCTGTAAACATGAACTTTGTATATATTTAAGCTTTATATACAAAACTTAATTTCCTTTTATAATCCTTTTTGATTTTCTCTTCTATTTCATGAAGATCCTTCTGTGAGCATTCTCAAGCACAGTTTTCTTTTGAGAGTATCTATAAACAACATATTTTTCCAAAATCATTGCAAGGGCATTCTTTCTTCCAGATATTGGAAAATACTGGAACATATTTCTCCTCTGTTCATATTCCTTAGAGCAAGGCATAAGAAAGTATTTTATTTATTTTCCGCATTTCCAAATTGAATATACATGACATAAATATTTACCTACAATATGTAGGTGAGGACTCTGAAAATGGACAAACAGCTTTTCATGTCGGTAGCATCTTACTTGTATTGGATATTTTAATTCGTATTTTCGTCTGAAATATATTTTTGCGATAGTTTCCATACAAAGACGATTCCACAGAGAAAACAATGAAATGAAGTTCATAGACACAGAGACCGATAAAAATTAAATGATATATTCGTTTTTGTTGGAAATATACATATACAGGCTTTCTCAGGGCGGATGGCAAATTGGACGATTCTAACAAACAAAACAACACATCACTCTGAAATTTTGATCAAGATGCATACATATCACTTATATTACCCAGGTATTATTTCAAAACTCAACATAAATATATTCAACGAGCAACTTTCTGATGCCTTCTAGTGACCTGTGCGAGCTAGGGAAGACGTAGCGCTTACATTTTAAAGTGTGATGTCCTGCACAAGACTGGTGACGACCCTGGATAATGAGTATTGAACTAACCATTAATAAGCGAGTGTCTTACCCACACGCCACCACCTACCATATTTCTAGTCAATTCTGTCGAAATGACCAATGAAACCGTCATCAAACTGATAACTACCGATGGGTAGTTTTCACAGGTAGTTATCACTTATTCCAGGTTTTTGATAATTCAAAATGTCATTTCTTCTCCTTGGTGTTCAAAATGATGAGGAAATTGACAAACACCTCTTGAGCAACCAAAGCAAATACATCTAGGCGTCATTAGAATATCATTATAATAACTATAATATATAACACGAGGGGGAAACCGCTGGGAATTTTGGTGTACATGTCTTTGGTATTAGTGGCATTACTCGGGTATTTAGTCGGGAATTAGAGGCATTACTTGAACATTATTGGGCATTACAGGTATCACTGGTGTATCACTCTGGCATTAGAGGGCAAAAACCAAAATGGTCTTCAAGACATGGGGAATTGGAAATTTACAGAATTGCAGGAATTATACGAAAAATTAGAGAGCAGTAGCAGAAATCAGAATTGTGCAACGCAAAAAAAATGGTCATCAGAATTGTACTTGACAACAAACAAACAACAACAAACCATTGAGATACGATTTTATATCTTTATTACTTTCTGGGTATTACTGGCATTACTTGGGGTTATTACTTGGGTTTTATTGGTATTTCTTACGATTTTTAGGAATCAGTGCAATGGGCTAAAAACATTTTAGATCTGTCTGTCAAACACCATTATGATTATTTTCTCTCAAATGCCATAGTCGTGACGACATTGAGTTTTTTGGTGTGCAAATGCAGATGGCATTTCTACTACAAATGGAATCATAACTTTCAAGTGGTAGAAGAAAATCAACAATATTGAGGGAGGGTATAGAGTCAACAGAAATTCTTGAAAAGTGTGACAATACATTAAAACAAATAATTTGACAGAGTACATATAACCCATCTCTCCACACGTTCCCACAATTACAAGTGCCAATTGTAAAGTGTTGCCACTTGTAACATAATTATCGAATTGTAACATAATTTCTCCTCAAAATTGAGTCAAACAATGATGTGTAACATAATCGATAACTGTAACATAATTTTATATTCTAGGAGTGTTTCAACTTTACAGATTTCATTCACACAGTACCAATTTAAAAAAATAAATGGAAATTATTTTATTTTATTCAATCAGTGCCGACCACCATCTACGTAAATAGTACCGTACTTGGAAGACGTATCTCTTACTTCACAGATAGGAGAAAGGAATTCTCTCAACTATACGGGGTAAGGGGTTTCCCGTGTCATTCACTGATTTCTCAATAGTACAGCTCCCAAAGTAAAAAAATCGCTAAAACTACAAAAAAATTGGAAGTCCATGAAATTTGGTATGGGGTCAGTTCAATAATGAACGAACAGGAATTCAAAGAGTTCCGGGCTCTATTTTGTGAAAATCGAAAGAAAATCCGGTTCAAAGAATTTTCCGCCGCTTTTCCGGCCGTAACTCGGAAAAAAACTTGAAAATTGAAAAAGACCAAAAATGAAGCTGAGAAAATTGGGAACAAACAACTTCCATATACTTTTTCCGGAAAACCTTACGTTTGATCGAAAAGTTGAAGGGAAGGAAAAAAATATATCTACTCCGACTTTTGATAGAAAATCCCAAGATAAGAGATTAAAAATTGTTTCGAAATTGTATTTTTTTCTACGACGGGAAAAAAGTTTGACATTTTATCCCCGTAGACAGGTATTAAAAAACAACTTTTTATGAAATTACTTTTTTCCCCGAGAGCCAGGAAAAAAATGAGAACTTTTTGCCCACGGGAAAAAAGTGAGTACTTTTTTCCCGGATATACAGGGTGTTCCTTAAAGACATGCTAATATTTGAGGGGGTGATTCTTTGACTTATTTTAAGGAAAAGACTTTTTATAAACGTATGTCCTAAAAGTCCTAACTTTTGAGATACAGGGTGATAAAGTTTTGAAAAAAAATCAGTTTTTTAATAATAACTGAGATAATATTGTAGACGTTTTTATAAAATTTGGTACATGTCTTCTATGCATCAAGGTGCATTTTTTAATGCACAAACAATTTCATTTTCTCAACCAGTGGCGTCCGTACGGGTTTTGCATTGAATATTTTTGGAGAAAAAAAAAACTACGCCACTGCTTTCTCCTGAAAAAGAAAAAAACTTTTGAGATCCTCATTTATTTTTGAGCAAATTTGATCTCCTGAGTTTTCTTTGTCCGCCGCATGGTTTTCGCTTAAAAAAATAAAAATCGTTTCATTTCAGGATCAATTCTTCAACAATCTGATGCGGTGTGGTGCGTAATTCCATGCGTAGACGGGCGGAAGAATGCCTATTAAGTGAAGGTGGCCATTTCCAACAATTTTTATAATCAGTGTTAGTATTGTCAATAATGAATGAATTTGATCCGTTCATTTAAACTTACTTTTATAAAATAAAATAAAATTCGTTTTTGTACAAGCTGAAATCCATATTTTTTTGATTCTCATTCATTTTGGAACAAATCTGATCCCTTTATTTGCTTTAAGTCGATGCACAATCATTTCCACAATTCCAAATTTCCAAATATTCAATGCAAAACCCGTACAAACAGAATTTTTGTGCATTAAAAAATGGACCTTGATGCATAGAAGACATGTACCAAATTTTATAAAAACGTCTACAATATTATCTCAGTTATTATTAAAAAACTGATTTTTTTTAAAACTTTATCACCCTTTATCTCAAAAGTTAGGACTTTTAGGACATACGTTTATAGAAAGTTTTTTCCTTAAAATAAGTCAAAGAATCACCCCCTCAAATATTAGCATGTCTTTATGGAACACCCTGTATATACACATAGATTGAGGTAGATGTTTGATTAAATCGTCGTTTTTTCAGCCACAGAAAAAAATATTGTATTATACACGTGAAAAATAGCTCTCGAGCTAAAATCTAATACTTTTTTGATAAATAATTATTTTCTTTACATTTTCATGGTTTCAATAAGAAAATACACAAGGAAGAGTATTCTGGTTTATATTTATGCAGTGCGGCTTTTAATAGTCCCCCCCCCTGTTAACTTTTGAACGGTTCGACGTAGAAACGTGAAAAAAAAACCGTTTCGAGGGTTTCACCAATACTACTTTTTGAAAAAAAAAATATGGTGATTGCTCAATAGGGGGCGCAGGGGGGGCCATCAACTCAAAATTTTTATATGGCATGGGGGGTCAAGGGGTACATCGTTGAAAAGTAAATTCAATTATCTTTACAAACATCTACTTTTTTTTAAATTTCGTTGATATTTTTTTTGCAATTTAAATTCGAAATATCAAAAATAAATGCGGATCTGAATACTACTCATACCTCGATAAATTTGAACGGTTTGATGTGGGACAATTAAACCAAAACTTTTTTGAAGGGTATTACCGGTACTACTTTTTGAGAAAAGAAACATTGCGATTACTCGACAGATGGCGCTGGGGACACATTAATTTAAAAATTTTGAAAGGCATAACAATCGAAATTGGGAAAAAAATTATATTAAAATTCAAAAATAGTTAGATTCTTGTAAAGAGAATTGAATTCTCTTTTCAACGATGTGCCACTTGACCCCCCATGCCATTTAAAAATTTTGAGTCGATGGGTTCCGCCGCGCCCCCTATTGAGCAATCACCATATTTTTTTTTTCAAAAAGTAGTATTGGTGAAACCCTCGAAACGGTTTTTTTTTTCACGTTTCTACGTCGAACCGTTCAAAAGTTAACAAGGGGGGGGGACTATTAAAAGCCGCACTGTATTTATATATTTCACAATTTCAATGGCTTCCTGGTCAAAAGTTACAAAGCACGTTTCCATGCATATCTCTCTATTGTGTTCAGCTGCATATTTTATCACGGTATAAAGGGTGTATCTTAAATGATGTTATTAATTTCAGGTGGTGATTCCTTGTCACATTTCATGAAAAAAAATCATATAAACGTGTGTCCTAACTTGCTTTGTTTCCGAGAAACGGGGTGTCAAAAGTTTAATGGAAAACTGGTTTTTAATTAATTACTCAAAATTCTTTTCGCCAATTTTGATTAAACTTCATGTGTTTTTTAGTTGTGACAATGGGCTCCTTTTTATGAATGTCAATGTTTTGGTTGGTTTCCGGGTTTTGACAGGTTTTGTTGTGGTCTTCTTTGGTTGAAATCTCCAAACGTTTCAACTGCAGCAGCGGCAGTCATCTCCAGTGGCGTGGTCGAAGTACTCTTCTTTATGTATCAACTGAAGTTTCAGTTCATGTGTAGAGTAAAAGTTATTATCGATTTTGTCGAATAAAAAATTTACGTTCAATTGATACGCTTGTCTTTTTTGTATAATATACATGGCATTCCATTGAAATAAATGCACTCGACCCTGCAGATTCTTTTTGGTTCCCCCTGTATATTCGGCAATAATTTCTGGTAAACTTCTCGTAATTCACTTCGGTTTTTAAATGATTTTTCCAACTATTATAGAACCCAAGCAATCGGACCCTGACGCACCATTGCCCTACTCTGAATAGTGAACTTTAAATCATGCCAAACGACTTCTGATGTCACATATTATTTAATTGGACGCATTTCAACATTTCATATGATAAACCCAAAAACTTGGCGTTGTTACATAGCAACAATCTTTATAGCACGGCGTGTTATTTTGATGAATTCGCACGCTTTTCGGTGCAATAGCCAAGAATTATGATGTAGGGATATTAAAAACGAATTCAACTCGTTAATATATTATATAATATAACAAGCTAACATTTTCCATTTCTTGTTACAGGAGAATACCCTGCTGCAATGCAACATGGCGGACAACTTCGACTCGAGTACCCATTTTCTGCAGTGCTTCTCAGCATACTGGTTGCAGTAGCAGGACCATAAAATCTGCATCCGGTGCACAAAGCATTAACGCTCGAATGAGGACCTAAAATGCACGTCTATGCAAATGACATTTCATTAGTGTGTGGACTTTATAGTGTAAAGAAAATTAAAGTGAATACAAATTGAATTTTTTAAATGTGTCACACCGAACTCGAAACATTGTTGTGGAACTGTGGAAGTTTCGGAAAATTGTGTTGGAATGTAAGTAATTTATATTTTGAACGATTTCAGGTGAATTTATATTATGAGAAATATGAGAATGAATTCATTATTCAAATAGTCATAATGATACCAACGTAGTGAAAAATAAAAAAAGAACTGACTACACTCCCATTTTGTGCGATAAGAATAATAATTATACTATTGATTATACAAGTTATCATGAAAGTTGTCAATAGCGACTGCAAATTTTGAAAATGAAGAATAATATTGAGTGTATGAAAATCAAAGAACTTTTGAGAATTCATATATTTTCTAAAGAGCTTGAGGCTTTATTTAAAATAATGTAATGGCTTTTTTTGCCTCAATCCGCCGACCAATATTTTTTGACGTGAACCTTCGGAAATGGTTCAAAATTCCTACACGTTATCTATCTGGATTTCAGGGGAGTCCGGGAGTGAAATTGTTTTATCATATTAGCTAACATTATATACAGTCATAATGTTTCTGATGACAAACGTCTTATAGACCGGCAGCTAGCGACATGTCTGCCATTGACACAGAAATTTTGATATAAAAGATGATAAATAGCAAAAATTTCCAATCGGCACCAGTGCTACTAAAAATGCAATTTTTGAACAATTATTTAACGTCTGCAAAAGAGATATTCAATCTATTTTCACAAGTAGATAACAAAAAAATCATCGACAGACGATTTGCTTGGGTACAACAATGTTATCAATAATTATTCAGTCGTATCAAAAATGCGATATGTCAAACAATTAACTAATTTTGATATTTGTTCGAAAATATGCATAGAATATTAATAAAATCTGTTGTGGAATCATCTGCGGCTGAAAGACAAACTTAAGTCGCTATTTTCCATCGTTCAAGATAAACTCTTGGGAGGTATTCATGTTGAAAATGGGAACATTCTCCACCAAAATTGAAAAATTAAAAATATGATATTTTTGTAATATTTAACAGAAAACAAAAATTATCGGGGGCTGAAGCTGTATTGCTTTCCATGTCATATTAGCATATGAAACACTCAAGAAAAACAACATTCAAACTGCGCTCTTGTATTGGTTTCCTTTCGGGCTTTATATGGCTAATAGAATACTTATACAATGAATAATCATTATAATAAATATTCACAAAATTTCGTTTTTTTTTCTGGTACGTGAGGGTCTTGAGAACATCGACAGACATTTTCTATTATTGCGTAATTTTCGACGTCGAAAAACCTCTAAATTATTACTCGTTCTCTATTTGGCTTTCAAGGAGGCCAGGAGGTAATATATTTTGACGTCTGAAACCGTCGGAAAGTTTTCCGAATTTCTACGCATTTTCAATCTAGCTTTCAGGGGAGCACGAGCTATATTATCTTGAAATTAAATTGTTATTGTTATTTCCATCAACCGGCTGCCCCCTTACGAACAACCCACAAAAGTCGTCGAGAGACTTGTGCGAGCTAGGGAAGATGCTCCTATGTTTTTCAATATTTTTGGGTTTCTATTTATTTTATTTTCCAGAGTATTCACAATTTTTTTTGAGAAGGTGGGAATTCGACTGCTTCAAATGATGTTTTTTTAGACGTAATTTTTGACTTCTGAAACTTCGCATTTTTCCGAGTATTCGTAATAGTCTAAGAGCCACCTTAAATCTGACAACACATATTTTACGGTACATGAAATTTTGTCCAGTGAGACTCCTATACCCAGTAAACAAGCAATGGGTACTAGCTAAGCCCGGTCGCGGTAGGTTCAGGATCCCTCGGGTGGGACAGGTATGAAAATTAGGTGAATTTTTGAAGTATTTTACGGCAGCTGCCATTTTAATATGTCATAATATACCTCCACCAGAACTGAAAAATAACAATGGCTGCAATGTTGTAATGTAAATGTAATAAAAAAAAAATTAAATTATTTTACGACTCCGAACTATTTGACCTTGTTTTAAACATGGCTGCCATTTTGTCCGGTTGTAAATATCCGGCTGACAGTGAAACCTTACCTGCAGTCCTGCAACCCGTGCATAGAAAACATGCAGTGTCGCGAAAATACTAGTTTTTGCTCTCTCTCTTTTGCTTTATGATATAGTTTTATAATATATGAACAACAACTTCTCACATTTACAGTGACCGTCAAAAAGTATGTAACATATGACAAAAAAGTTTATTATTAGAGTAATGGAAAAAAAATTCTGAGGAAAAGTTTGTGCATGTCTGAAAATCGATTTTGACCCATGCCATGTGGCCATTAGGGCAACAAACTAGAGTTTGCTTGGAATTTAATTTTTTACTCACATACTGAGTTTCAAGCAATGAAAGGAAGACATTGAAAAACAAAAATTTTTGTAGTACCCTCGTATTTCAAAAATGTAAGTTTGGCTCAAGATTTTTCACGTATTATAGCTTGAAGGTTTTCACATATCAACGTTAAACGTTGAAAACATAGGGTTCTTTAAAGTTTCTATTGAAAGAATGAAGTTAGTAAATAACTTCGAAATAGGATATTTTCAAGTACTTTACTGATGACCCCGACATAGTAAATATACCATGTTTGTGATGAAATAGTATTGCTTTTCCAAACTATCATTATTACTCAGGAAAATTTCGAAATGAAACTAGAAAATATCTCAATGCTAATAAGTAAGGTAAACAACGTCGAAATGGGATATTTTTGAGGACGTTTGTGACGACCCCGGTAAATTGAAAACTAGCTTGGTTCATAAAAGTAGTGCATTTCTGATGGCATGACATATTTTATCCAAATCAAGAGAATAAACCAGAAATATTCTCAATTTGTGATAAATTTACGAAAGCGTCTAAGGGCCGGCCACATAGTTTTTTTTTTTCAATTTTTCCGACTTCAAACACGGAATTTCCGACTTTAAAGTCGGAATTTTGGAGTTTTGACTCGATATTTCAGTTCTTTTGGTTCATGCAAGTCACGCATTGTTAATCTTCTTCAGTGTGACGAAAGCTATTTTTATTTACTGAGAATTAACAATCCAACCGAGGGATCCCCCTTCTTACTCCCACATACACCTACGTCGAAAGCTTATTATGGCAAATACCTATTTCATTTATTTGATACTCTTCGGCAAACATTTTTAAACTCCTGTCACTTCCTGGAGTCTTTGATACAGAGAAGTGAATATTATGTTTCTTCCTGCGGGTGGCGCTGTGACTGACTTCACTGTAAATCGCTGCTTCATTTGTGGAAAAATATTAGTTTTACAGTGGATTATAATTCATTGGGCTGGGGCAGGACGACTCTAATGTAGTCCGACCTACGTCACTGATGAGAGGTAAGAACCTCGAAAGGTGGTCATCCCAGCCAAATGAAGGATAATCCACTGTTTAATTACATGAAGCATTGCACAACTATCTGTCAGATGTAGTTCAATGTCCGTCGAGGTATAAATTAGGGAAGTAGTTGTTTTCTGTCCTGTTTGCCAGTTTCGTCGCGCGAGACCAGAACAAGCAAATAATCGGAATGATGAGTTGATTCGAACAGGGAACAGATGGCTTCAGAGCTGTCTGCCTTGACCCACCCTTGCATTGATAAGAGAAACTAATCTGCAGGTGGTGTCCCTTTACAAATCAAAACAAAATTCTGGTAGTTTGTTGCAGGAAGAACTTGTAATTTTCTCCTCTGCAGTGAGGGATATTGCATAAGCATATGTTAGAAATAATACAATACGCGTCGTTGTATTAGCCAGGGCAGTAGTTATTTTTTGACGTGTATTTGCCATAATTAGACTACGTCGGTGTGTATTTTAGAGTAAAAAGGGTGAAACATCGGTCGGAAACGACTATCGTTCAATTATATTGTTGATACTCAGTACATAAAAATTGCTTTCGTCACACTGAAGAAGATTAACAATGTGTGACTTGTATTATGATGTTGTATCGAGTTGAACTCGAAAATTCCGACTTTCATGTCGAAAAAATAATATTCCGACTTTTAAGTCGGAAATTCCGTGTTTGATGTCGGAATAATTGAAAAGAAAAAACTATGTGGACCTTAGACGCTTTCGTATAAATTAACTTTATTTTCTGTTTGTGTAACTACTTTTAAAATCACCCTGTTCCTCAGACACTAATCATACGATTTGATTATGGTCCATTTGAGGTGTTACATACAGATCGTGATCTACAACATACCAGGGTTTCATTTAATTCCTTTAGTTAGTTATTCCCTTTTCGTCATTTAAAATGTAATTGCCGATTCAAACCATGTGATATTAAAAATTCAAAGTAAATTCATTCCAAAATGAAAATCACCAAGAATATGGAAGATTATAAAAATGTTACACTGCGTAATCCGTTCTGTTAGCATTAGGGATAGATAAAAAGCGAGCAAAAGAAAACTCTTCGCTGGAAGTGCTGCAATTCATTATGCAGGATTGCACATCTCACTTTTTCATCGCGAGAGCCTGCTTTTCTCGCAGTCTTGCCTCTGTAGAGCCCTTTGTTGTGATTTCTTGGCGAAAGAATTAAATGCTGCCATTATGTTATTTCGTTTTGTTTTCATTACGCCGTTCTTTGTGTTCGTGTGGGTCATTCTCTTGGATGTGGTTTATATGAAGACAATAATAAGAATACATAAACCTAAAAAACCCTTGGCATCCGCAAAATCTGAGAGCATATAGAAAATTTGTTTTTGTTTCAAAAATAATGTGTTTCGCTTCACGGAGGGACTCACATGATGAAACACGTAGTAAAACGGTGAAATGAATGATGAAAAGAATATGGGTCGAATGAAAAACAGATCCGTTTTGTAAGACACATGCACTCAAACAAATCATGCGCATCCAGAGCCTTTAGGGACGTGGCTAGAAAGTAGTTACTAAAAAAATTCACGGATAAACAGTTGATCTATATGAGCTTTTCTAATATCTAGGGTCACATATGATCAGGGCTGCCCAGAAAATTTTAAAAGATTCACAAAGCTAGCTTATGATTGGGTAGCATAGTTAATAGTGAAGAATAATTCACACCAGCTCACACCGTCAGGTGTACCCTTGAGTTCTGATACTTCCAGTGAAAATCAGCACAGAAAATTTGTTCTCTACAGTGTAGTGAATTATTCAAACTGCTGTATTTTATTGATGAGGTGGATTTACCGGCAAGGTATAAAAACACCGGACTTCGACTATACACTTTAATTTCAACACATGTACGTTGGGTAACAGCAACAATTACAATAATCCCCTTATTCACATTCGACCTATCGGCTAATACCACTTTATACAATATACCCCCGTACAACATTCCGTAAGCGAAAAAGCGAAACCCAATAATGGACTCGCCCTTCCGTATCTCCTTTGTGGAAGTGCCTTTCCGGAAGTATCTATCCCTTCCATAATGAGGTTTGCCAACATGTCAATCTTGTGACTGACAAGTAACTAAAAGTTGTGAGGCGTTTTTACGCGACACGACACTCCTCCACTTAAGGTAGAACTTCCTTAAAAATGATTAGGAGTTTTTTTTTTTTTTTTTTTTTTTTATATATATATATACTTATAACTTTGCCTTATTGAAAACTGGACAATGTTCCAAATTATTTCACGTGCCAAACTTTATTCAATCCTAGTGTGATACATGGTAATGAGTAAATAGATGACTTTAAGTTAACATGTGTTTGCTTAAAAAAAAACTACTCCAAAAATTGATTTTGCATCGAGACTTATCATAAACTAACGGAAGAAAAATGGGAGTTTTGCTTTCTCCCTCTAAGAAAAAAAAAATTGTCCACTTTTTATTTCATGGGATTACACTTGAATAAAACTACTATTTTTCTTTGATTTACACTGTGTAGTGAAAGTTTATAGTTAACACTAGGCTGTAGTTTTAGGGTGTTAGATGCACGTTGCGAAATATGTTTGATCCACGTTCTTTTATTGTCAAATCCAAAACGTTTCTTGTGAAAATCATGTTTTGTTCAACCAAAAAAAAAATTGGAAAGTGAAAGCCTTCCCTTTCTGTAAAGAAGAAATTTTGAGTTCTCTTTCCAAATTTTAAAGTCTAAAAATATCTTGAAATCAAAATTGGTCAATTTTTGTTGCTGTTGCCCTTTTTGAACTTATTCTAACATTGGTTATTTTCAAATTACAAGTCGTATTAGTACTTACTTTAACAATCGTCACTGAACGTTACACAAAAATGTTGAGTCAAATATAACAATAAATAAAAAAAATGTAAAATTTAAAATCAACAAATATATGGGAATGTTCGTAGCATCACCGAAAGGGAACCAGTTCTTTGAAAGAATTAATATTTTTGTGTAAAAAAAATTAAAATTATCATTTTACTTGTTTTCCATTTCAGTTATGAAATCTTTCCAGCGTTCCGGAGGTTTTATTGACCTTCTGGGGCGTTCAACTGTAGTAGCTGGAATTTGGTTCTCAGGATCTACTCTAGTTGTTTTTCTGCTGTTTGGTTGCCTTTTGGTGTTGCCACAAGTGCTCATTTGCAAATCTGGGGTTTCCAGAGGTGTAGTACCTGAAAATGATGTGTATGAATGATCTTTTAATGATAAGGGGTCAGATTTAGAAGATGATGGTTTATTCTGGTTAGTTGGTGGTGGAGGCACTTTTTCTGAAAAAATAAAATTCTCAGGTGAAACAGATTTGTTGTTGCTTTGAGGTTCTGCCAGAATTTCTGGTGTTTCTGGCTGGCTCATGATTGATTCTGACGTACTATTGTGGGGAAAATTTATGTAAGAATAGTCTTCGGATGACTCAATTTCCGGCAAGCAAGGTTCTGTCCCTGTTCTGTGGATTTGATTCGTATGTCTCTTCCACATTTGTCCCGTTGGTAACTGACACATGTATACATTTCTGCCGATTTTCTCTATGATGGTTGCCCCTGTCCAAAACTTCTTATTTCTCTGATACTTTCTCACCATTACGTGGTCTCCTGTCTGAAATTCTCTAGATCTTCTGGGAACTTTACCTGACGCTTGGGGTTCTAATTGGGTCTTTGATGGGCACTCTCTTACTTGGGAGAGTCTGGTTCTTAATTGTCGTCCTAAAACCATCTCTGCTGGAGATTTGTTTGTTTTCTCACATTTTGTGTTTCGATAAGTTAGCAAATATCTTGATATTAAGGTTGACAATGGTGTGTTAATGTTACGGGGATCCTCTAGAGCTGTCTTGATCTTTGACTTGAATGTTCTCACTTGTCTTTCAGCTGCTCCATTGCTTGGAGGATGATAGGGTGGAATTGTGACATGCTTAATGCCGTTTCTTTGGAAGAAGTTTTCCAAGTTTTTCCCGACAAGGTTACTGCCGTTGTCGCTCACTACCAGTTGTGGTAAACCAAAGGTGGAGAAAACTTGCCTAAGTTTCTCTTCAGTCTCTGCAGATGTGGCTGACTTCACAGGAAATACTTCGGCCCACTTGGTATGTGCATCCACCAAAATTAGACACATTGTGGAAAGAATCTCTAGGTAATCAATGTGGATTCTCTCAAACAACTCATGTGTTTCGGGCCAGCTTTCGGTGATTTGAGGGGGTTCATCTCTGTGTAAGAGACAAGGTTGGCAATTTTTCACCATGTTTTCTATGTCGGCATCTATACCAGGCCAGTAAACTACACTCCTGGCTATGTTCTTGCATCTGTGGATGCCAAAATGACCAGTGTGTATTTCTGAAAGGATTCTTTGTCTTAAGGTTTTTGGAATTATGACCCGATGTCCATACATCAATATTTCATTGTCAATGAATATTTCTTTTTGTTTTTGGAGGTATGGCTGCAAATTTTGGCTTACTTTCTTTGGCCATGTGTTGTTTCTTATAAAATGTTTGATTGTGCAGATTTCCTCATCCTTTTGACCATGTTTTCTTATCTCACTATTGTTTATCGGCCAGTGTTCTAAGGATTCTGTGAAGTTGATGTACGTTGCTCTTCCTGCGGCTTCTTCTGACGTTGTAATTGTGTCTACTGGTTGTCTTGATAGATAGTCTGCGACTGGGTTGTTTTTTCCTTTTATATGTTCGATTCTGTAGTTAAAAGTTGATAGGAAGACTGCCCATCTCTGAAGTCTGTTAGCGGACATCTTCGGAATACTTTTGTGTTCTCCGAATAGAGCTACAAGTGCTCTGTTGTCTGTTCTTATGGTGAATTTAGTACAGCAAAGGTAATAAAAGAATTTACTGACTGTAAAATATACTGCTAATGCTTCTTTTTCTACTGTACTCATCTTGATTTCGGCTGGCATCAATGTTCTTGAAACACATGCCACTGTCCTCTCTTCTCCGTGTTTTATTTGGCTCAAGACTCCTGCTACACCTTTGTCTGACGCATCCGTGGTAACAATTACTGGCAAATCTGGGTCAAAATAGATCAAGCAGGTGTCTGAAGCTATAAGGTTTTTAATCTTTATGAATGCGTCCTCGCACTCATTTGTCCATTGAAAAATGTTATTTTTCTTAAGCAATTCATAGATTGGTGATAAAATTTTGGCGCAATTGGGTATGAAACGATGATAATAGTTGACCAAGCCAACAAATGCTCTGACTTCTGATATGTTAGTTGGTCTTTTTGCTTTTATTACTGCTGCCATCTTGCTTTCGGTCTTTCTTAAACCTTCTCTTGATATCTCAAATCCTAAATATTCAACCTTGTCCATAAAGAAAGAACATTTCTCAGGCTTCACTGTCAGACCTGTTTCACGAAGTTTCTCGCATACTTGGTCCAACTTCTGCAGATGAAGATTGGAATTTTCTGCTGTTATTAAAATATCATCCAAAAATACCTGGACTCCGTCCATTCCTTTGAAAATGTTTTCCATCTCTCTTTGAAAAATACTACCTGCGCTTGTGATTCCAAATGGAAGGCGCTTCACGGCGTACAGTCCTTGGTGTGTGTTCCATGTTAAAAGTTTACTTGCCTTGGAGTCTACCGGAAATTGCATATAGGCGAGCTGCAAATCAATTTTTGAAAATTTCTCACCTTTATTCAACTTATCCCAAATTTCCTCAATTTTTGGTAAGGGGTATTTTACTTCGACTAATTGGGAGTTCAACGTAACTTTATAGTCGGCACATATTCTTAGTTTTCCGTTCGATTTTAGTACTGGAACAATTGGGGTCGCCCATTCACTATTCTCAATAGGCTCAATTACACCCATTTCCTCTAATTTTTCTAATTCTTCCTCCACTTTATCTCTATAAGCCAAGGGAACAGTCCTATGCTTGCAAAAAATTGGGTTGGCATTATCTTTAACCTGAATGGAAATATTTTTCTGAGTATATTTACCTAAATCATTCGTAAACACAGAAGGATACTTATTTATAATGTCGCTTACTTTGTCGTTCAAAGACAGTTGATTAATGAATTCGATTTTTATTTTGAATAGGGAGATCCAATCTCGGCCAAGGATATCTGCGGATCCGTTTGGCACTACATAAAATCTAACTGGGTTTACTCGGTTTCTGTACTTTACTTTTACTGTAAAATAGCCATCTGGTGAAAATGTCGTACCATTGTATCCTCTAAGCAACAACCCGTTCCTGTTTAACCTAAAATCAGAAAAGAATTTAAAGTATGTGTCTTTACTTAGACAACTTAAACCTGCCCCACTATCTATAGTCATTTCATGCTTTCGGCCCATGATTTCGACTGAAATTTTAAAAGGGTTATTGTTTGATCCCTGAATATTGCAAATGTTCACTATATTACTAAAATCATGTTGGGTTTCTGAGTTTACAACTTCGTAAAAGAAAAGATCATTATCTTCGTCTTCGATAAAATCTACTTGCCTTACTCGGCACGATCGTTCGTTATGGCCAAGTCTGCCACAGTTTCTGCATTTATAATTTCTAAAATTATTGCTGAAATTGCCTGAATGTTTCCTTTTATTACTATATTTATTTGAGCTGTACGGTTTTGAAACATTTAAATTGACATTTGACCCACCTGATCGACTCCTGTCGCTGTCATGTCTGGATCTGAGGTTGTTCGATTGATGATGTTGAGGGGTGCGTTCGGAACTCGCACTCGATCTATGGTAATGGTTCCGGCTGGTTGCGTTGTTAGCATCTTGTTTGAAATGTCTACGACGCTGGTTTCTCCATGATCCAAACTGGTGTCTTTGGGGTTGATGTGGGCGGCTCTGGTTATGAGGTGTCCCTTGGTAACTCTGGGGGGTATTTGAATATTGGACCATGTGGATGGGTCTTCCACTGGATTTTATAACGTCTTCCAACTTGTTAGCTGCAGATACCATTGATTCGGTGGTGGATTTGGTCAGATCCTCTTCACACAATCGGTCGAAAATCTTGGTACTATGTATTCCCGTCACGAACTTGTCCATCAAGTACAAGCTTAGATTGTTTCCGAAACTACAATTTATGGCACCTTTTCGGATTCTAGCGTACCATTCGTTACATGTTTCGTCTGATTTTTGCACTAAATTGAAATATTTTCTGCGTTCTCGCCAGACACTTATAGTATTCCCGAACTGTTTGTTAAGAAGGCCGGTTAAGTCGTCAAACTTCTTAGTCTTGGGTTTATCTGGGTAGCACAAGTCTCTCAACAACGTGTAGGTTTCGGCACTTATTGAGCTGAGTAGAACTGCTATCTTAACGCTTTCTTCGGTCACTTTGTTTGCAGAAAAGTAACTTTCCAGTCTTTCAGAGTATATTTCGAAATTGTCATACACTGGGTTGAATTCAACAAATTTCAGATTGTTCGCCATTTTGGTTTTTCCAATTTTTTTTATCCTGTCGCCACTTGCTGTATTTTATTGATGAGGTGGATTTACCGGCAAGGTATAAAAACACCGGACTTCGACTATACACTTTAATTTCAACACATGTACGTTGGGTAACAGCAACAATTACAATAATCCCCTTATTCACATTCGACCTATCGGCTAATACCACTTTATACAATATACCCCCGTACAACATTCCGTAAGCGAAAAAGCGAAACCCAATAATGGACTCGCCCTTCCGTATCTCCTTTGTGGAAGTGCCTTTCCGGAAGTATCTATCCCTTCCATAATGAGGTTTGCCAACATGTCAATCTTGTGACTGACAAGTAACTAAAAGTTGTGAGGCGTTTTTACGCGACACGACACAAACCCAGCCGGAAGTTACAGTAGACCATTGATAATATGGTTGATGCTAATTACAAATTTCCATATGTGTTATCATAGATACCGGAGTGGTATCCTTTATGATTATTTGAATTTGTTTTCATCCTGAATTGAATTGGAAGGAAACTCTTTCCGGTTCGTTTCAACAACAAGCAGAATTTTGCAAATATTTTTCCGGTGTGAAGGAATGCTTATTTCCTTATTTCATTCTATATCTTATAATTTGGTAATATTTCCGTCAAACTGAAGAAACCACGCCCGAAAAAGTGGAAAAGGTCCCAACCAAGCAACTACAGACCTATCGCACTGTTATCTGTAACCTCGGAGGTCAAGAAAAAAGTCATTAACATCGAGCTCATGGAATATCTAGAGCGCTACGGAATTATCACTGATCGACAATACGACATCAGGGGGGTTATTCTCGAATCATTCGACTTGATTTCGTATACGAATAAAAGAGAAAAATATACATATTTCATGTGTATTAGTGTGAAATAGTAAATCGAATTCGCATACGTGCAAACTCGATAATAGTTGTGACTTGCTTGTGTCTGGCATGTTTGGCAGCAATATATCGAAACTCTGACCGTTGCATTAGATTCATCAAAGACGTTTGATTAGCACAAGGAACTCCTTGCCAACCTTTCATCTTATGGCTTGCCTTCCCAGTTGTGTCCCTTGCTATCTAGCTCTGTCTCAGACCGATCTCTTCATGTGGTGGTCGATGGAGTATCATTTGATACTCTACCAATACATGCTGGCGTTCCGCAGGGATCCATTCTAGCACCAACATTCTTCCTTCTTCACATTAATGTACCATGTCCCAAGCATGTCTATTCTCTAGACATGGACAATGGACAACAATGAGAGGTCCATTGCCGAAAGTGCCAACATTTTTTTGTTTTCCTTTCGACAACTGACTATAATTTCTAAGGCACAAATCCTACGTTTCCTGAAATACTGTTCCATATATGAAATATAGCATTTAAACACACAGTGAAAGTTTTAATTCCTGTCCAAAAAAAGTCAGTCGTCTTGTAGGTGATACTTCGTTCACTAGCTTGTTTACTCCTATGGAACATCGCAGAAAAGTTGGCGATCTGTCTTTGTTTTATAAACATTTTCATGAACGATGCTCTCCTGAATTACCATGTTAGCAGTCCTATCAAGACTGACCCCTTGATCTCAGTTTTCACATCCATATGCCTTGCATATGCAGCCAGCAGCAATTCAATAACACCAATGTCTACTTACTTTTCCTCACTCTCACGATGTTCTCCGAAAATTAAAGGTTTGTCATTTGCATGTGAACCGGAACATAAAAAAAAAGTTGAGATTGGACTGACCTGTTGGCTTGACTTCGAACAACTAGTTGACCTGGATCGATATGAGGCCGGCTCAAAAATTACATTACATTGATGGTCCTTTTCTTATGTAGGCATGCTTATGCGTTAAATATTTCACAACTCAGATATTTCGATGTTACGAGAAAAACAAAAATAATTAATTTGTATTATGACAATGTCTCTTCATGTCATCAGAACTTTCTTATTTCTACTTTTGGTAATATCAGTTGTGGTTTTTATCAATTCTCTCAATTGAACTATGGAGTCTTTTAATTCATATTGACACTGACAATGTATTTGAATCATTGAGTTCTCCTAATATAATCCTCAATGCAGTAAGAAAACGGAATTATATCGTTTCCCAATCTGAAGCTTAAAACTTTCACAGAATTATGAAATTCAATATTGAATTCAATTTTTGTAGTTTAACATAAATCGATTTGAAAATGTTTACGGAAATTAGTGAACATGTAAGCCAGTCCATCCTAGAAAATAACCAAAATAGTCTACCTGGAGTAAATTTGTGGTTTTTGAAGTGTATATCATACGACAACGAAAAATAGACTTATTTTCTATAAATCATCTCGAGTAACTTGTATTTGGGGACAATTCAATTCAACCATATGAACATTAATAAATATGGAATACTCCCTCAAGCTATATAATCCTATACGATTGGGTTTTGAGACAAGAATCGATTGTAGCACACCAAACTTGGTATGCTAGTAGTAAGAACCATGATAAACATGAAAACAAATTGTTTACCAAAATTCCAGGGGTAAAACATATTTTTTTTTCGTTTGAAAATATATAAATAAATTTTTGCTGTAATGAAAGTATTTGATTTATTGGAAAAACAACTCAAAAAGGTGAAAGACAATTCAATTCTCCACAAATTTAAACCTTGTAATTTCTTACGAAATGCGCTCGTTTTCTCAGAAAACGTGATTGAACGCCGACATCAAAGTTCACCCTTACCCGCCGCTGAAAGTTCTGGTGGAGCCGAATATTTGGTTGGTCATAGCTCTGCTAAAAATGATCGGAGAAGGAAAAGGAGAAGTTCTTATCATTTCTGAAGACTCCTACCTTCTCATGCAAATATAATATGCGAGTATTTTGGTACCTAAAATGTGTTTTGTCGCACTTCACGGAGATGTTAGCAGATGATCCAAAAATCATAAATAATTTAGTAAATATGGAATTATTATACTGAAGCAGCAAGCCATATCCTCTTTGGACTATATGCAACAATTTTAAAGTAGTGTGACAGGTCCCACTTATACTTTCCAAAAAAAACTTTGTTTTACTCCTGCCTCATTTTCAACTTACCCATAAAATCGGAAATTCTGCATATATAGATATATATATATATATATATATATATATATATATAGAAATGGGTAGTCTTGTTTGCTGACTAGTTAGGAAATGAGTTTTCAATATTTGGGATATGCAGCAGGCCAATAAGAGTACTCTAATGCACTTGTTCCAAGCTTTCAATAACTTTTTATTATCATCTTCAGGGAAGCTACAATGTGGAAAGACATTCATGAGATTTCAACAATGAAAAACAAGAAATAAACTTACAGTGCTGTGAGGTTATGTGGCGTATATGTTAGAAATAATCATGATATATGGACAGAACTGGGAGTAAAACTTCATTTAAACAACAAGAGTACACTTAGATGCAAAAACATTACTGATGATACATATTAAAATGGACTTAAAAATTGTTAAAAATATAAAAAGCACGTGTTGTCCTTGAAGAGGCAAACATATATATATATATATATATATATATACTATTGTGAAGTGCAAACCTCAAGCTTGAAATCACATACTTCATTTTTTTCTTTGGCATGTCAAAGTTAGACTTGTCTTACTAGTCTCAAATCGTTGCATATGGTCCAAAGAGGGTACTGATTCCTGCTTCAGTATAATGATTTCATATCAACCAAAATATCCATGACTTTCGGATCCTCCGTAAATATCGTAGAAGGGTTATGTGAAGTGGGACAAAACAAATTTTATGTCATACTAGTTTATTATTGTGTTTTTATTGCTTAGTTACCAACTATCTAATGTCATACTATATGCCCGCGCAGGCCATAAAGTGAACTTTATGACCGCACGGGCATAAGAAGAAATCAATTTTTGTTTAACTAATTTTTCGTATTCCATTTCATAAGCTTCTTCAGACTTTTTTGGCAACAGATTTTCAGTTGCTTTCTTTACTTTTTCAATAATCTCTTCAAGAATTCCAAAATCTTCGTTCATTTTGACTTCTAACTTTGACACATATAAAAATTATTGTGATTTTATGACATCTACGTTTGTCAACATTCACCTAGCAACGATATTGTCTACTATGATAAAATGGCAATGTTATTAATTCAAACCGGATTTTTTTAAATACTGATTTGTATTGGGATTGGATTGCAATATAATGACATAAAAGTTTTTATGTACCGCGGCATAAACACATGTGTATACCCTCGGGCGACTTACAAACCCTCAGGCCAGAGGCCCTCGGGTTCGTAAAACGTCGCCCTTAGGGCATAAACATCTATTTATACCCTTGGTACATAAATAACTCAAATACTCACATGTTATATTTGCATGAGGAAGTAGAAGTCTTCAGGAACGATATGCACTTTTTCTTTTCCTTCTACTATAATTTTTAGCAAAGTTATGACAAATCTAAATTTCGGCCCTGCCTGAACTTGCAGTGGCGGATTAGCACGAGCATGAAATGTGACGTCTGCGTTGAACCACGTTTTCTGAGAAAACGAGCGTATTTCATAGGGTATTACTGAAAATCATTCTTGTAGAGAATTGAATTATCTCTCAACCTATCAAAATCGTTTTTTGACAAATCTCAAATTTTCTGAAATAACAACAAAAAAAATTATATTTTTTTTAAATGAAACATTTTTTAGGTTCCACCCCTGATTTTTTGGTAAACAATTTTTATTCGAATAATACCTGATGTCGAGATGTCATGTGCCGAGTTTCAGAGTGCTACAATTCATTCTTCACTTTTTGCTCGAATTTGTCTGTAGTTACTGGATTAATAGCTCTCAGGAGTTATTCCATTTATTACTCTTCATATGGCCTCATCAAATTGTCAAAAAACGAAGAACTCTTGTTAGGATCATTAAGAAAATAATAGTCGACCATATGCCATGGTCTACCTACCATAATTATTGAAATTACTTGATTATCAAACTGATTTTGTTTCAGGTCTTGATTTTGGCATCGAATCCGGTCTTCTGAGAAAATCACCAGGATGAAACGCCTACTCGGGATACCTCAGAAAATGCTGTTGTCTATAATGAGGAGAGGATTTGTTGACAATGTCATTGTTTTCTCGAGTTTGTTTCGAACACAATTGTTCCGTACAATCAATATTTTCATCTATCCCAACGAAATTGAATAAACAAACATTTTTGTAAATACAGTAGCATTCTAGATTAGTTATAAAAAATGTGTAAATTTTTCAATGAAAGCCACACACCAACATAATAAATCGTTACGTTATTTGGTTCAATTTCTTCAATTTTTCTGGAATCTGTTGATGTTAATGAATTGCAATTTATTGAAATTTTATTTTAAAGTTGTGAAAAGTTTGTTTGATAATAATATTGTTAATATGTGAAGCAGTCACGAATAAACTATGAATGTTTGTTTCTTTCTTTTCTTTTTTCTCCCACCTACATCAGAGAGAGAGTGAGTGAATTGATCCATTGCCTAGCTTTGAACCATTTTTTATATTGTCATGAAATTGCGAAAAATTGAGACTTTGACATTAATATTTTGTTTGGGACTTCAAAATGGAAAAATAATTATTTTAAACAGTGCATGGTTTGAATCATCAATGTAGTATTACTCAGATAGGAATCATCGTTGAGAGTGAAAATGGTTTTGCACGAAGTCACGCCCGGGAGGTACTGTCACTTTGGAATACGTCATAGAATGCACCCAGAATTTTTTATCGTTGATAAATCATGTGATACTCATCACGAAATCAATCGTCAGACCCTTGAGTAGCGGTGGGTTGCACAGATAGAGGGTGTTGAATATGAAAAATTAAATCTATTTTTCATTCATAACTTCCATAGTTTTGGAAATTTTACAGATAAATTCGAAAAAATATTTTTGTTCAATAAGAGCTTTATTTTAAAAGAAAAATTATATTTTTACTTGCCACCAGTGGCGTACAAAAAGGGTATATTGGTCCCTTTCCTCTCCTATTTTTTACGCCACTGGTAAAATCAGGAAAATTATTATTTTTTAATTTCTTCAGTCAACTTTAAGTAAAACGTATAAATTGGAATCTGAAAAAATCAATCGTTTTCAAGATAATTGCGCTTTCATAAATACATACTGATATGTATATGAAATGGATATTTACACTCTTAGCCGACAAATGATGAAGTTTATTGCCCATATGTTAGCAGCCGTTTGACATGACATGGTACAAGAACTGGCACTTTGGAGAAAATAATTGACATATCCAAGGATTTTTCCGAAATACCTATCTTCATATTCAGAAATAATGAATTTTTGAAAAAATTTAAAATTTGAAAAAATTAATGAAAAAATGTTTGACATTTTATCTCTGTTGACAGGTACTAATATATGACTTTTCATGAAATTACTTTTTTCCCCGGGAAAAAAGTGAGTACTTTTTTCTCGGATATATACATAGGTGAAGGTAGATATCTGCTATTGCAAAAGCTGATCTCGCACGCATCCGATGTTCAGATCGGGGCTCTAACCCAACCTTCCGGCCTAACCTAACCTAACCGGCCTTCATTTAAAAAGCTGACTTAATGAAAAAAAGATGCCAACTGTCGCTTTCAACCACGTACCTATGGCGTAGTAAGCCGCAATCCTATCGATGCGGTTATGAACCGTGTTTGTATATGCAGATGAAATGGTTGTTCATAAGAGAAAATGTGAAAGATCTCGCGAACCGAAAGGTCTTGAGCCGTAGACATTTGATTTTTTCACTATTAAATCGTCGTTTTTCCCGTCACAGAAAAAATTATGCATTATACACGGGAAAAATAATAGATCTTAGCTCTTAGAGCTTCTCGGGAGAAAACACAACCTCGATCTAAAATATAATACTTTTTTCCCTTGTATAATAAATTACTTACTTATGTATGCAATATATTATTAATTCGCAATGTACCGAATTCCATTGGACCTTCAATAATTTCAAATTATAAACATGCTTTTCTCATATCAATACTTTATTTAAATGTGATTAAAGTTCCTCTGGTTTCTTTCCTCTGGTGAGACTGCTTTTATTATTTCTTGCTTCCTAAAGCACATAATTCTTTCGACTTCAATCTCGGAGGTCTGACTTTAATCTCGGGGGTTCGACTTTAAAGTAGGGGATCCGGAATTGAAATCGGTACATACCAAACGTGTCAAGTACAACATTATCTAACGAGCGCTAGTCCAACAGGCATTGCTCTAGAACAGCTGTTGTCTTCGAAACGGATAAAATCTGTATCCTGATATCAGTGCCAAATAAATGTTCAGAGAAACTTTTGTAGGAAAGAAAGATATAAACATAACTGCAAAATCCTATCGTTCGATACCCTCACAAGTTCCGTCGCGTCGCCAAAGTAGTTCAATTTCTTCTTCATCCAAAAAAGATAGAACACCAGACACGACCTGTTAGGAATAATTCAATATCTTTGCATAAATGTTTGCTAGAAATTTAACTACTGTGCAAGTTATTCAACCTCTCTCATAATTTGGGATTATTTCCAGCAAAATGAAAAATTGCTGGAGTATAACTTATCATTAATGAAGGAAAAAACTGTTACTCCCAGGACTTCACAGCGATCTATCACCTAATAGTTGAAACAGAATAAATTTTCAGTTATGGTTGAGGCTCCTATGGCGTGCATTTAAGTGTATAATCCAGAACTTCTATCGGCTCTCCGTTATGAATAAATCATATGGTCTGACGACCAGTAATTTTTTGTTTTTCTAAACGAACGCTTGATGTTTGAGTCAAACTCTCTATTTCCTTCCATATATTTTTGAATACTGTTACAGAATTATCTCGTTTTCTTCTTATGTTATCTTCAAGTCCAGTTTTCCTGCTTGAATTAAATGTAGACGTTCTTTTGTATACAAATTGGTTGATACATGACTGAGAGGAAAAATGATACAAACTTTTCAGAGCAACTGAAAAAGGAGCTGCTACCTAATATCAGTTAGGATATTATCTTTTGGGCTAGAAATATTATAATGCCAAGTTATTATTTTATCTGATATCTATATGATAGTTTTCAAGATACAAAGACATATGATTACTTGTACTTCTGACTTCTATCGTCTTAATGGTTGAAATATTTCAACTTTTTTCAATTTCTTGAAAGTGAAAAAATTGAAAGAAGTAGAAATTTTTCAACCATTAAGACGATGGAAGTCTTCTATCGTCTTAATGGTTGAAATATTTCAACTTTTTTCAATTTCTTGAAAGTGAAAAAATTGAAAGAAGTAGAAATTTTTCAACCATTAAGACGATGGAAGTCCGAAGTTACTACAACGTCTACAGCCTTCAAAAAAACAAAGAGATATCGTTTCTTTTCACCTGTATCCAAATATGATATTTTCATAAGGAAGTAAGATTTATATTTTTCATCATTTAATAGAAAATAATTATCACAAAAACGTAACTGTAAATTAAAACTAACTGAAACTGAATTCATGTACGTCTCCGTAAACATCAGCCACCATAGGATCGGATAACAAAGACCGGTATTGTCCATCGTATGAGACCAGCCCTACGCTGAACGTGTACTGGGGCTCATTTCCTTTATAGACCAGCACTGGTCGGGTAACGTAATACTTCTCGTAGTTGCTTGATATGTTGGTGCCCTTGTAAATATAGACCTGGAAAAATATACGATATATAACTAAAAAATATATTCCTGCAATTTTTTTTTTCTGGAATCTGTTGTACACTTTGGATTAATTCACTTGATTAATTGAAATAATTCTTGCTGAAGTGGTTCCACCTGTTATAAGTTTTATTATAGGAGTATTGAAAAAATCATATTGGTATTTTGAAAGCATGACCAAATTTGAAATAATATGCCTACTTTCAAAACCTCAAACTCCATTAGTCCCGTCATCCCTCGGGCCGGAGGCCCTCGGGTGAATGTTACCCTCCGGGCGTTAGGATCTAGTAACGCTAGTGGTGCATACAAGATTTTATTTTTCACGCAAAAATTATCTTTAAACGACGTTGTTTAATTCATAAATTTATATTTCACGAAAAAATTATTTAGTGTTTACTGCGTTCTGGTCGGCAACTGAACACAAGTGAGCTTCTAGGCAATTGCCATGGAAACATTGAAGAGGTTGCTAAGGGTTGTTTGTTTATTTAATAAAATACGATGCATTTTCGGAAGAATTGACAAGCTTGTTAGTGGAGGAAACTAAAAACGGTTGTGTTCATATAATAATTATGGAGATCCCACAGAATGTGACGCTCAAAGCCGAAATTGAACTACAGAAAAAAACATTTAGAGGGCCTTTATTCGTACTAGAATATCGACGTTTGTAGAAAATTGTCCAAAGAAGCCATACAGAAAGTTTGGAGAGAGCATCTATCAGTAAAATTTTTGCCTATGGCACTCTAACTATAAATTTCATGAATTATTTGTTGGTCAAGACAAATTACCGACAATTTTCTATTTACAGCTATCAATAAAATTCAAGGTTACAACATTGATGAATTTATTTGATCGTGAAAATCGTGAAAATTCGTTATACATGCTATTCTAACTTCAAATTGTTTCATATTGGCTCAAATTTTGTCGAGAATTAATTATCGAACAAACCTCGTAATACACCCTGTCAATATAGTAGGGTACAAATGGCTCCTTCCAATAGATCATGAAAGCTCCGTCTGGATTCGAAGTAATTCTGACTTTGTAGGGCTGTAGAAATTTTGGAACTTTGTATGTCACAATCTCTGTGGCTTGTGAACCGGCAAAGTTCGTGGACACTTTGATGTCAAATTTCTCCCCATAATTTACTTTAAAATGGTGAATGTGATCCACCCTTTTGCTGGCAGGCAAAGTGACGATGGTATAACGGGATGTGCCGCTCTCGAATGCCGAAATCTGAAAAAGAGATGCTAATATAATATACAGGGTGGCTCAGGGTTAAACCGCCAAACGATCAATATCGGTTTTTTAGGTGAAAATAAGACTTTTTCTTCATATGAGCATAATCCCAACTTGCTTCGTTTTCGTGCTACAGGGTGTCAAAGTTTTTAGAAGAAATCAGTTTTTTATTCGTTACTCAAAAACTTTTTCGCTGATTTTGATAAAACGTGGAATGCTTATTTGCGGTAATGAAAGGCTTATTTGAATGCACTTAGAATAAAAGAATATATATTTCTTGTGAAAATTTTGACACCGTGTATGTATGTTGAAAACGAAGCAAATTGGGACACATGCTTATTGTTGAATGAAGTGCAACCGAGTTCAACAAACACGCGAGTTGTCGTATTATCAAATGATGACTTCCGAGTTATCTTTCACACAAAATACTGTATTTTTCATAATTGCATAAATGATTGAATAGTGGGTAAAAATTTACTTGACGCACAGGTGATTTTTTTATGCGAAACAGTATTACTTTATGCACTGTTAACAGAAAGTAATCACTTAGTTTACGCCCTGTCGTAGAAAAATATTATTTTTGGTTCATTATTAATTTGATTAAAATTGGTAAATTTGTACCAGTAAGAGGCTCAAATGTGAGAATAAATCTACAAATTTCAGTAGCGTGCGAACAATAACTAATTATATATTAATCGAAAACAAACATTGTGTGATATCGTTGTTTATTTAGCTATTTTTTTGTCAAATTGAAAATTATTAGGGGGCATATTCCTGTATAACAAGTATGTATATATGCTAAATATTTGTTACTAGTAAAACTGTTGAAATTTCTCGGCTTGCTGGATATATATTCACTCCCACCTGGCGTGTATCGACCCTCTAGCATTCTGAAATGAAATAGAGAAACGAATGTTGTGATAGCTTTTTTTAATCTAGCTCTAAGGAGAACTGAGAAAATTGTTGAATCATTCCGGCTCCACGGACACGTATTCACTCCGAGGGAGAAATCGCTAAGGAAATTGTGTACACTAATTCCCAAAAACTGTAAGTAATGCCTCTAAAACAAAAGTAATTCACGAGTAATACCCCCTAAGTAATTCCGGTATTGCCCGTTAGAAAAGTATTAAAAATATAAAATCGTGTCTTAATGTTAGGTTTGTTGTCAATTACAAGTCGGGCGACCTTTTTTTTTTTCATTGCACAATTCGGATTTTTGCTACTGCTCTTAATCACATCAGTAGAATCAAAATTTTATGAACTTTCCAATTACACTACAGAAAGTCGGGTAAATCTATTTGAAAAAGAGAAATCACTTCATTACTTTAACAAAGAGAGAAGTACAAAAAATATTTCATTCGTATTCCAATAATATGCGCTCTTTTTTTATTCAAATCACTATTTTGGATTCTTGCATCAAATCGACTGCGTTCCGTTGGTTTACAGTCAATTTACTTTGCGATAAAACGTAAACCGTGCATGTATATCCATAATCTTCACCGGCATTAAAATTTCAGAAATTTCAGTTTTGATGTAAATATTCCTTCACTGCTGTAACTGTCATTGTTCAAATGGTTGAAACACGCATGAGAAACGTATCTCTAAACCTACCTAATGTCGCGTGCAAGCGATAAAAGCTGCCACAAATGGTATATATATTATGTGAATTATTCGCCCATGGCAACTCAATGAAAGTAAACGGACTGCCACGCCAGCTGAATATGTAGGTACGCACATTTTGATAATGTTCAAAACGCTGAGGCAGAGCTTTCGCTAATTAGGTTCTTGGACCTTTTCGTCAGCCACATATTTTTATTTATATGTCTGGTAGACGGTTTCATTTGGAACGTATGTACTTCTCCCTAACGCAAAAATATAATTCGTTTCAGCACTATGAATATTTAAGTATTCGTTTTTATCAACTTCGTGGTTTTAAAAGTTGATTCCCACCTTTTGTTTGCAAGATGTATTTATTTAGAACTTTCTGACTCAGTTTCGAGCTCGCTTTTAATTTACCTCACGATGAGTCCATATGAGAAAACCTAATTTTGCTTGACATAATTTTTATCACCTTCCACAATCTGAAAATGAAAAAAATTTTTAATCCAAAGAAATCTGTACAAGTGTAGAAGGGCAAATTAATCAATTTGCCCGATAAGTTACTGCGTTCACAAGACTGCTGTCGAAAATGGGATATTGGACGCCTGTGTTCTCACTCAATGAGAACAAAAAGTATTTTACCCCTTCACCACACAAGTTATTTAATTCCTAGACTGCTGTCTTGAAAGAAATTAATTTTTTTCAGATTGTGGAAGGTGATAAACCCAAAAAATTATGTCAAGAACTGGATTTCCTCCACAAAATCAAACTTTTAATCAATTCCTAATTTTGCTGTTTAATCCAAAAACTTGTCCACATTTTCAGTGGAGAAAGGAATGTTGATGAAACCACATTGAATTCAACAAAACCAGTCTGCATTTCTCCATTAATGTTTTTATTTTCTACTCGTCAATTATTGCTCTATGGTATACCTTGGCTATGTGACAAGTAAGTTATTAGCAGACTTATGGATCATAATGTTCGCTCATAGAAAATTGCATCTTTTTGGGCGATCAAATAAATTAGTTATTCAGAAAACAATCATTTATAATTAGTTACGAAGGAATTATTTTTTTCTTTTCGAATGTACCTGAAAAAAACTAAGTAGGTTACCACTGACGAACTGCTCTCTATGTTATATTCGATTTTGTTCGGCTATTTTATTTATGGGCTATCATAGTAGCAATTAGGTATTTGGGTGAATTATTCTTCAATTTGGCTTTCAGCTACAGTAGTATTACTTCAATTTTCCATGCAACTTTATTATCTCAAATGAAGCACCACCTACGACAAAAAGCGTAGACAGTGTCCGATGTAGCCTTTCGGGTTTTTCAAATTGAGATATTAAGATATGGTGAACGGGACGCTGCTACTGCTTTTTAACCACAGGTGAATCAAAGCATCTTTTTTTCCGAGGTTACAAAAAACCTCCGTTGTCTACATCCCTTCAGCCGCTGTGCAATGTTATTTATAAATACGTTTAAGACTCCTATACCGCTTTAATCTTCACTGGCAAAATTTTTTAGGGTCAGGTTTTGGTTAGAAACCAAGTGAACCAGATAATCATTTATTTTTGTTTAATCAGTATAAAATTCCACTCTTGTCTAGTTAAACTTTAAAGATTACTTTCCTCTATCTTTCGAAGACTTCTTTCAAACGTTTTAAAAGTTCTTGTAAAGATGTCGAAAAAACTACTTCTCATCATTCTGTGTGCCTCGTAGAAAGTTATATCCATGACGAGTAGAAACGTTGCTAGGGCATTATTCAATCAGAATCCGATGTCACATTTTTTCATTTGTATTCGATGGCAGCCTGGGCAAGATCAGGGATTGTTAAATATTGGATTCCCCCAAGTTTATTCAGCACCTATTTCTGTGTAAGGCAACAATTCTTTGTCGTTCACAGTTTTTCGGTTGGGCTATCTATGATCTATTACAAGACTATATTTCTTCTTACCGGATATCTCAATTTCGTCTGTCACAACCTATATAGACAATGGGTACATGTGGTAACAAACTGAACTTTCGTTCGGACTTCCTGCTAGTTTTCTTGAGTGTATCTGCACGATTTGATGAATTTTGCGGTATTATCTGTCAATTTCACATTGTGCATGATTTGCTTATTGAAAGTAAGCTGAAGTTGTTCGCAGTGAAATATGTTCTCACACTGAAGGTAGATTTGTTGTATTGCTGATTATTTTCACAATGGGACATTCTTCAAATTCATTCTTCAAAGTTTTACAAAATAATTTCATTAAGTTGTGCCCAGTTTATCGAAAGTGAGTTTTTGATCAGTTGCGTTGACAAGTGTCACTAAAGCCTTTTGGTGTTTGAAAAATATAATATACCAAATCTCAACTGTATCTATTAACGTTTCTGCTGTCCTGATTTTGGATATTGTCATCTAGTACTAACTGTAAATTATATACAGTGTGTCCTACTTCTCATGAGAACACCACAGGAACTCCCGTTATTGTCAATGCACAATTGAAAAAGTTGGGAAATCGATAGATACATCAAAACTGTACAACATGATGAAGGAAAGGTCGAGTCATATACACCGCACGAGCAGTGATGGAACCTCAAACATCCAAACAACCATTTTACTACTAATTCACTTTGTTTCTTAAAGAGAATATGTTTTGAAAACACCAAATTTGTCTCACTTGTCATGGAACCACCTTCAAAAATGTATTATCCTTCTTTTTAAGTCACAGAAGTTACAGGGGTGTCTCCATGAGAAGTGAGACCTGTTCGGAATTGCAGAAATGAATTTATTTCAGGAAAAATTGGACTGGTAGTAAAATTATTATTTTCTATCTATTTTTCCTCCTACTATGACTATGAATTTTCGCTGCTGGCGTACCGATTGAAATGAACTCTTGAAGATCACTTCTCCAAATCTACAGTTATACGACGAAAGTTACTGAACTCACGGTGCTGTTTCCATGAGAAGTGAGACACACTGTATGAAATATGAAGTTTCTTGAAACAATTTGAGTTGATTCCACGAACGATATTTTTTCCAGTCCCAACATTTCAATTGAATTCAAAAGCATTCCTGCTTTTAAAGTGTTCTTATTGTCTCGAGCCGAGCATATACTCTTGCAAATAGGTATCATTTGATATCATCTCTACAGTTATTATATTTTCCTGGAATTCAGTTAATATGAACAGTCAAAAACATTCCGGTGTAGAAATTTCGTACATACACAATCATCAATTTTTTTCTTTCATAAACTGTTAGTAGAGAAAGGTCCCATAACTCCCATATCCCATAAAACCACAATAAACCGTTTTATATCAAACTTTATTAGCACAGTGCTCTTCAAAACAGTACAATATACATAGAGTACAATAACTTCAATAAATAAAAACATAGAACTCGGATAATAAATGTCATCTTTTAAGATAGGAAAACGAATAAATAGATGGCTATCACTGGGTAATATACACAGTTTTCTCCTTTCTCAATTATTAATTTTCTTTCAGGAATAACACACACGAATTTTCAAAACTAGTGACACACTTCTTTTAATTTCACAAGGCAAATTGTTGAACAAGACTAGACCTTTTGTAAATAAAGTATAAACTTCTTCAGAATGTATATAAAAATCATTTGCTGATTGCCTTCTAGTATTGTGATAATGTACATCTTGAAGATAATTCAGCTCACTTGATAAATAGGAACATAACATTTTTTTTCAATTCATATACAAAGATCAGTGTGTTATATAAAACTGTTTGTTTGATGTTCATTAATTGAAGTGTGTTTAGCATTTTTGAGATTGATGTGGGCCTTTTACGATTCAAAACCGCACTCATTGCACGATTTTGGATACAATGATTTGTTTATTACCTAGGAAACTTAGTAAAGTGCCACAATAATCAATATGAGGTCCAATAATCGACTTGTTAAATCAGTAAAACGAGACACTTTATCTCCAAGCCTGTACACGAAACCTATTTTTCGCGCCATTTTCAATGACTGTTGATCACTCCCAAATATTTAAACATTTTCAATTCATCAATGCTTTCTCCGTATTTGAACATTAAAATTTATTTTATTTTCCTTGATAATTTTCTTATTAGCTTTCGAGGACGATTATCACAGATCCAGGTAAAGTTATTCTCAAGAATTTTTCCACATCTTCCTTTTTACCAGAGAAGTAAAGCGAGTATCATCCGCGAAAAGTTTCAGCTTTAAATTTTTCACGTGATGTATAATGTCATCAATAAATAAAAATAAATAATATTAGCCCCGGTACTGACCCTTAAGGTAGTCCATGCTTGACCTGTTTTGTATTGGAGTAAGTGTTATTGTATTTAACAAGTTGTACTCTATTTTGCAAATAGCTCTGAAACCATTCAAAAACCTTACCTTCGATTCCATACTTGTTTAATTTTTTTTAAGTATATATTAATAGTTTAAAATGCCCTCTGTAAATCCAAGAAAACTGCCCCTATGATTTCCTTGTCATGATTGTCCACTTTCCATTTGGATATCAAAAACTGAAGAGCCTTTTCACACGAGTGACATTTACTAAAAACTGATTGTTGTTCAATTGGTATTTCATTAGTACTGATAAATCTTAGGAAATGATCTTTGACGGCAAGCTCTAACAATTTCTCAATTATTGGTAGTGTATTGATTGGGCGATGTTCAGCTGCAAGTTGTGTATTAGGAATTTTTGGGATCGGAATCACTGTAGATACTTTCCATACATTAGGAAAAAACCCAGTACTCAAAGATGAACTTATATCAAGAAATCTATTTCCAATGATGATAAAAGCCAGTTTAACTATGGTACCATTGATCCTATCTTTGTCACACGAGCTATTTTTTAACGAGGAAACAATCTCTAGTTAATGCATAGTGATGTTTTCGAATAATAGAAATTTATCCGATGTACTTTTTGATGGAAACTTATTTATTGTATTTTAGAACTCGTTCACTGGAGTGATGTTTTCAACAACATTATTTATGCTACTTACTGATGAAAAATGAATTGAAATAGTTTGAAATCTCATTGTCGGAATTTACGTGTGTCCCCTCAAATAAAACTTGTTTGATGAAACTTATTTTGGTTTCTTTTTCCACTTACCAATTCTTTCAGTGATTTCCACATTGCTCTGGAATCATGTTTATTTTCGTCAATTTGTTCTTCATAGTTAGTATTTCTTAGTTTCTTGTCTAATTAATTTGGTTACATGATTTCTGACTATTTTGTACTTGTCCCAAAGAGATTTGGATTAAGTTGCATTTTCTGGAGGGACACAGCTTTCTTTCCCCCACCCATAAAAAAAACTCCCTATTGGCCAAAAAAGTCTCTTTTGGCCTATAACTCATCAACTGTTGAAAATATCGAAAAATTATTAAATAAAAAAAGTTTTTTACCAATTTTTCGGTATATAAGGTAGCGCTGGGGAATAAAGCCTGGCGGTTAATAAGGCCCACCATCCTTTTGCTTGGAGACTGATCACTTTTTTCAAATTTAGCAACATGATTAGTTGCATCATCCGAGTGTTGAAGCTACACGAAAAGATAGTTGAGTTCAGTCCACTATTAACAATACTTGGTGTATCTGTAAGTAGTTTTAGGCTGCACAGATTATGAGTTCGCAAGAAGGTGAGACGTGTTTTTCAATTCGAACAATTTAACTTAAAGAAATTATTAGTGCTCCATCCTTTACTGTACTATATTTTGCAGTGGGAGGAAAACGAAAAGCATTGTGAAATTTACTAGAAAATGCATGTTTAAGAATAAGTGCTCCCTCGGTAATAAGAACAATAGACTCGGTTAGAATTTGTGTAAAATATGGAATATGGTTCCACGAAACTTATAGGATTGAGGCTGAAAATTATGAGAATTTTCACTAGGGTGAATGTTCTTGTAATTTTTATTTATCACTTCTTGAAAAAAAAAATTATCTTCGTTAGAATTTTGTTAGTTTCTCAGTTTTGTTGAAAATAATTTAATTTTTATTTTTTTATCATAATTTTATCAACTCTCTACCGTTTTTGATTAGTAAGAATGGTCTACAGTCTGTCCATAATGTAACCCACCCCCCCTCCTGTTAACTTTTGAACGGAGTGGAATTTTTCCTTGAATTTTTTATTTTTTTGGTTAAATGGTAGTTCATAAGCTACTTTTTCACAATAAAATTCTATATCTTTCAAAAGGGTGGCCAGGCGCGTTTGTGAAATATTTTTTTAATTGGCATGGAGGGTCGCGTGATACCTCATTCGAATCCTCATTCAATTCTCTATACGACAGCTTATTTTCAAACAAAAATATTGGTCCAAAACTACTCACCAGATGATTCTTTCGAATAAATGGCTATTAAACAGCAGTGATAAAATATTTTTCCGTTTCTGCAAGAGCTTCTTGTCACTCAAAATGGCAGATAGGTACCATATTAGAAAAATTCAAATAAGTAGATGAGTAGTGTAATACCCCGTTTTATTGAATATCATCAAATCTCAGAAATCATGTCCCATATGCAATTCTGAAGGACAGATAACATTTGTAGACATCTAAAAATATTTTTTCATTGCAATTGAGCTCGTTTAAGACCATTTATTCGAAGAAATCGCGTATAAAAATTCTTCTTCTTTGGATGAATATTTTTGTATGAAATTTGGCAGTCGTGTTGAAAATCAAAAGACATTTCCCTTTGTATAATGTAACAACAGTCGTTCCTGAATCCCATAATCACTCACCTGTCCCTATTAGAAAAATAACTGATGATAGAAAATTTCGTAACGAGGTAAAACACTGCCTCTTGAGGGGGTTGAGTGGAAGAACATTCTCTGCAAATTGTCAATTTACGTAAGATGAACTTAGCCTTGTATTTCAAAATGTATATGAATTGCAACCTTAGATGTATTGGTACTTCATACATATGAAAATTATAAAGATGATATTATATTTCATATGACTTCTTTCTTGTTAGATTCACAGGAATGAGAACACAAAGTTCAGATAATTAACTTGAAATTGCTGATGTTTCGACGTCTTCTTCAGGGCTATTATTAGTTGTTCATGACTATAGTGATAAAATGATAGTCATATATAGGTAAACTTGAAGGAAGAAACTTTGTATTTCGTGCAAAATATTTTTATTTTAAAATTTGTAGCAAGATAGTTTTAATTAGGTTTATATATAAACCTAATATAACTTGAAGGAAGAAACTTTGTATTTCGTGCAAGATAATTTTAATTAGGTTTATATAAAAACTAATTAAAACTATCTTGCTATATTTATATAAAACCTAATTAAAACTATCTTGCTACAATTTTTAAAATAAAAATATTTTGCACGAAATACAAAGTTTCTTACTTCAAGTATATTGAAGCGTGCACACAGCTTGACAATTTCATATATAGGTAATGCATTGAAAACACATGAGGACAGTTTATTAAACAGTTAATAAACCATTTTTCTATGTCCTCATTTCTGCAAATATAACCCCGATTCATACTTACACAGGACGTGAATTCTACATAATTATTATTAAAATGGAAATTCCTGAAAGATTACGCAGATACATATAATGTAAGAATTTTCAAATATATTAGAGGATATGTGTATACATGTATGCATAGGTTGTTTGATACATTCAATTATGAATTTTTATACTTTTGGTTGTTACTGAAGTTGTGGGTTGTACTATACTAATATGTTGCCACGTCTTAGTTTTAGGTAATACTTGCTTGGGCTACCACATACAGAAACAACGAAGGAGAATTTTCTTCCACGTAACATGCTTGCAGATTCGCAACTTTGTTACCTCCGAACATTTTCCAAACCATTCACGTTCATTTCTATTACGAGATAAGAAACATGAACCCCGGACGTGCTTGTATTCACACACGAAGATAACCAAAAACAAAGGCAGATATCAACTCTCAAAGGCCCTTGTTACCGTTTCAAACCGACAGTCAGTAAACTTACAACGTATCCGATGGGTTGGCCAATATTTGCACAGGACGCCGACCATTTTATAAGCAAACATGGAGGATCTCTCGGCTCGAAATCAACCTGTAAGTCCTGAGGAGGAGCTTTTCGATCCAAAAAGGTGACGACGCTCCGGATGTTGTTCGGGTTTATTTTGTTTTCATTGTTGGCCACGCTCACGGCAAAGTTGTACTTGGTGCAGAAATCCAGATCTTCGATGACTACGCTTTCGTTCGTCGTTGAGAGCTTCGGACCTGGGAAAATATTTGCTATATTGAGTGGTGAACACGAACAAATAATTCGTTTTTAAAGATCAGCAATATACAGTGTGGTAACGGCTTTTGCAGCCGAAGGTTTCAGTGTCACTATTTTTTATCAAACTTTTGGAATTCTTTTCTGAAATTTCGTTTGCGCGAGTGGCTAGCTTCTTCAGAGGTTTACATCGTGGGTAATCTCCGAAGACTGAAAATTCCGTCGGCGGATATTGTATTTATTCTGACTCAGGTATTGTTGTGCGCTAATCTGGATTGGGTACATTTTAAATAACATCAGTTGACCCATTTCTACCTGTTGTCTCAATATCGTAGTTCTCTTTTGCAATTTTAGAATTTCTAATTACCGTATCTGTAGACCTCTCGGAAGAATACCAAGAAGTATTGTGGTCGGAAGAAAGTAAAAAAACACTATAACAGTAACAGTATATAAGGGGCTATTTTCCTACAAATGCCTACCACATGGAACTCATTGTGCTCCATTCATTTTCCAAAATGTGATGGACAGCTGCTGCACCATTCCGGGGGTGGTGTGTTTTTTCAATGATTTTCATCACAGGTAGAAACGATGAAGAGCATTATCAGAGGTTAAATGAGGTCTTCAAACGTCTTCAAGATTGTGGACTGAAGTTTCGAAAAGAAAAATGTGCATTTTTCAAGACTCGGTGTTATACATATGTGTCACAAAATTGACAAATCAGGTCTACATAAATCGGACGATAGGGTCAATGTCATAAAACCTAGGCCCTGTAACGTCAATGAATTGAAATCATTCCTCAGAATGGCAAATTATTATTGCCATTTTGAGCAGAAAGCTTCTATGATTTTGCAGCCTTTATATAATTTGTTGAAAAATGGGGATGGAGTGGCATTGGACCACAGAATGCCAAAACAGTTTTGAGACTATAAAAAATGCTTGTCACCCAAAATTTTGGCACACTTTGATCTGGATGTCTCATTGAAGTTGACAGTTGACATTTCAAATTTTGCCATTGACGCCATATTTATCAGATAAACACACCCTATAGCATTTGCTTCCAAAATACTATCGTCGCCAGAAGTGAAATATTCTCAAATAGAAAAAAAGAGATTAACCATCATTTTTGGAGTCAAACATTATTTTCAATATTTATATGGGAGAAAGTTCCTTCTTGACGCGTTAAAAGTTTGCCCGTTTTCGTAGCAAAGCGACTGCAGCGTTGGACCCACATACTGTCGGCATTTGAATATAAAATTAGATACCTTCCATCAAATAAAAACACTGCCGATTACCTTTCACGGATACGAATCACAGATTCCAGAAACGGTCGTAAAAATAAATGTATTCACTATAATGAAGACTTTGAATACTTGTACTTCTGACTTCCATTGTCTTAATGGTTGAAATATTCCACTTCTTTCAATTCAAAACAAAAGTTATGGGTGAAAAGCCAGCTAGAATTAAAAGAGTAGATAAAGTGGGATATGAAGAAAATAATAACATACATGAAGATTCGCTGGATGAAGAATTATTTGTAAATACGCTCAGAAAAAGTTTTTCTCTACGAGAATGCTTTCAAATCCTCCGGTTTCCGCTCAGGTGATATCAGGCAAAAAATAGATAGGAGTTGTAATTCAAGGTTCGCAAGGAAAAGAAGTTGCTGACTGACAGATATTTTGAAATGACTGTAGACGCTGACAGCAGAAACGAGATACTAACAGTTGAAACGTATAGAGAAATTATTTTCCTCTTTAATTAAAAAGGCAATGAGTCCATGGCAAACTCTACAAACTCAACTGAAGCATAGTCTACAAATCTCAATGTGTTGAATTTGATGTTTCTTTGATGTGATTGTTGAATTATGGGTAGGTCGCTGAATGTAATATATGTTGAAAGGTTCGATATTCGTGGGCGACCTAATTCATGTTATGAACAGTATTTCTATCGACTGGATTGGTATCTGTCGATTCTATGGAGATCCTATAGCAAGAGTTATACAATTCCTCTTTAAATAGCGATGCGATACTTATATCTACATTGATTGACTGAGCTAGTTAATTCATTATTTGAAAATTATTCCTACCAATTTTTCTTATGGGTGCCATTGCAATGGAATACTCTACTGAAAATGTATCAAACGAACTAGTTCAAATAATCATGGAATTATATATTGGGGAGCTGGTGATTGGCATTTTTATTGATTTGTCTCGTGCTCTCGATACGCTTGATTCTGAATTACGAATAAGTGGTCCTGTACACGAATGGATTTTATCCTTCACAAAAAATAGACAATTCATTGTTAATGTCAAAAAAAGTTATTCTGAGAGATTTGATGTCGTTCTTGGAACTCCACAAGGGAGCATTATGGGGCCACTGCTATTTCTTCTGTATACATGAATGACCTTAAGATTATTCATGTATGCTGATGATACAACAGTCTTCGTGTCGGCAAAAACTACAGATGAACACAATATTAAAGCGAATGTCGTTTCAGAGCAATTGTCTACTTGGTGCAAAATAAATCACCTGATAATCAATTTAGAAGAAACTGTATGTATGCAATTTACATGCCATTATTAAGGCAAGGAAGCCATTCATCTAACGATGAATAACGTACAATCAGATATTGAAAATAATACAAAGTTTTCAGGCACAAAGGTGGATAGCGACATGAGCTGAAATAATCATATCAACTATATCTGCTCCAGACTGTTTTTTTGCAATTTTAACTTTGAAAAAAATATTAATGAAAATTCTCTCAAATGTTACTAGTTTGCTGCCGTTTGTTCGAATGAAAGAACAATTCGTATGTTGCAGTAGCTACTTGTTAGAAGAGGTATTTATTTTTCAAAGTCTTTTATTTTCAGTTCTTCGTCTTGTTCAAAAGTCTATTTAGATAGGTTTTCATCTTTACGACTCACACCTACAGGCACCAACACTGACGCTGTTTTAGCCATATTCAGATTATTTCAGCTGAAACCATGCCGGAATTTGTAACAATAACATTTCTGTAGACCATGTAGAAAGCATTTCAGAAGTCGAGTTTAACGAATACAATTCATGACATTTTAATAATCTTGATGTTTTTCTGGTTCTTTAGATTCGCAGGCGAGAAGAAATGTAATATTATGTTAAAGTATTATTATAAAAAATGTATTAAGAGGCCATGAGCGCGCTCACATTTTAGCCGTTTTTTTAGGGTAAAAAAGTCGATAACTCAAAAACGGTTCCTAGTATCGATTTGAAACAAGGATAGGCTTCTAGAGGAAGTTTGATTCTATGTAACTATGTAACGAAGTAGCTGCAGTGGTATTTCTCTTCCATTAAAATTTGAAGCAATCTTTATCCGATCGAAATGAATTTGCTATAAAAAGAAAGGTAAAACGTTGATTTATGTACGTGCTGTAATATTTTTTTGAAATTATTTGTTCAACCACCCAAAAAATTACTTAAAAGTAACAGCATTTTTGGGAAATTTTTATTTTTTTGTGGAAAAGTGGATTGAAAATTCTTGTTTGAAATCGATAAGACGAACCCGTTTTTGAGTTATCAATTGACTCTTTTACCCTTAAAACCCGAACGTGATCGCGCTCATGGCCTCTTAATTAGGTGTAGCAATCGATACAAAATATCCCTATCAATATTTATGGGTAAGGCTACAGTTATATTGGATGCGTACTGTGACGAACATCGAGTCGGACGTAGACGGACGAATATGGTCGTACGTCTTGGTCGTCGCATTGCATACGTTTAATTGCGACAAACAGTTCAAACAATATGACCAACGATGGAGAATATATTTATTGGATAACAATTTTTACGTCGTTACATATTAGAAAATACTGGAAAAATATGGGCAAGTGATATATATATATATATATATATATATATATATATATATATATATATATATATATATATATATATATACTTGAAACGTTCAAATATATTTTGCCTCGAATTTTCGAAAGTGTACGATGTTTTTATGGGCGGAAGTAGCCGAAAAAAACAAACAAGTTTGAATTTCAACATCGGTCGTGCATATACGCGCATACACGGACGACTATCCCTCATAGAATGTAACCGGTTCAATTTTTCAGCCTTTGCTTGTTTCGGTTGTCCGACTACGTACGAGTACGTCCGACTCGATAGTCGTCAGAGTGCGCATCAAATATAACCGTAGCCTTAGTCGTCTAAAATGAGGACGTCGGGTAAAACGGGAACATGGTGTTTTCTCCTACTGCGTGCTGGTGTTTTCGTGGGAGAGGCCGATTTGCTGTTCTAAGCCATCAATACTTTAATATGCGGTGAATTGCTCACTCAAACAAGTTTTCATTGTGACGCGAGAAACTTATCCAGTTTTTTACATGTTATACGTTTATTTGAATGAAGTATAATAGGACGAATGCCATATTTGTTTCGGCATATTATTGTCTGCTAAAACGGGACTTGGTTTTGAACAACATTGACAAGCAATTATAAAACTTATTTAATTATCTCGTCTTGAATTTGTAGAGAATACAAACAGAATGAGAAAAATTAATTTTATGTAACTTTTTTCTGAGTAAAAAAGAAGGATGGGTACAATGTTGTGTTTGTTGAGGATAGGCTCATGAAGGTTACACTGCCGTGGAAGAGGGAGATGAGACATTATGTTCGTTACTTTTGTTAATGAATTTTACTCGTTTCATAAAAAAAAATGGTATATCCCTACTTTATTTTATTTTAAAGTCCCCATTTCACCCAACCGGTAGTTTACAATAGGGAACTTGCACTATTCACAAATTTCATCATCACCGTTTCATAATTTATCATTAGAGTAAATGGTTCTCTCTAACAAAGTAGGTATTATTTGATAGGTTATTACTCATTCAACCATCATACTTTTTTTCGAAATTAATGCCTAATAAACTTCTCATGTATGAGCTGATATACTTAGGGCGAGTTCTACAAGACAAGTTCAACAGTGGTTCAAGTGAACCGAGTTCAGTTGCTAAGGAACTAGAAATTTCATTGGCTAATTCCTAGCAACTGAACTCGGTCGCCCTTAGTGTCCCCATTTCAGACAAGTTTCCCTTATATTGCGTATGTTCAGGGAAAACCAGTGATGTCAAAGTGGAACTTGAAATTTTCAGAAGACACCACTGAGTAAATGCTGTGACTTAACGGAATACGTATTTTGATGTTCAAAAGAAGATTATTTCTTCAAGATTTGGAAGCTTTCTATTTCATACTACTTTATTAAGCATCTTTCAATTATATTGTGCTATCATAGCAATATATTTCAACCCTAACAACCATTAAAATGTGTGGCTTAAGAAATTTTCATGTTGATATATAAATTTCTTCTGATATTTACCTCTCCCAAAGGATACCGAGGAGGTACTTCAAAATTAAGCATACCTTCATTGAAATATAAATTCTGAGTGTTAGGCTGAACGCCCACGATAACCAAAAGTCTCCAGGAAAGTGTAGGGGTTCCATTTATCATATATCTTTCACACGACCGAAACCCTACTGCCCAAGTTATAAGCAAGAAACGCGAAGGGCACCCCTATTACTTATAAAACAAAGTGAAACATCAACTCACGGCCTGCTACAATTTGAAAGTTTTATGAAGTCTAGTGACATTATACCCTACCTGACAGATCTTCCCCGTCCTTTCCATAGTGCACGCCGTACGTTATATTCAAATTCATATCATCTAATTTTCTGCCCCAGACGAGCCTGACAGCATTGCCAATCCCAGGTGGTAGAATGATGCGAAGTATTTCTATGCTAATTGGGGTGCTCCCATCTGTTGATGTGTCGACATGGGAAGTTTCCGAAGTAAATAGAGTTGTGTCGACTGGAATCGGGGTCGTGTCCGTGTTTTCATCTGGAGTAGCATGGTGAATCTGTGAATATAATTGAATTAGGTTCTCAAGGTGGAAGGAATTGTACCGTTTATACGAAATAGTCATTTCTTGACTATTTTATGTGGTTTATTGGTTCATTGGTCGCGTTACACTGAAAAAAATGTGGTACGTTATATCAATAAATGCCGTTTTTTACCTCTCCGTTCATTGGCAAAATACATTTTTTCATCGTGGCAATGAATAAACATTCACTGACTTTTGTAGGTATTTATTGATACAACAAATTCAAGTTTATTGAGATCAAAGATGATCGTTTCTTACATTTATGAACAGTTTTCGTTGCTCCTGCGAAAAAGTTTATTGAGGTGAGGAAAGGGGTACACTGAGATCAATGATGATCTAATTTCAGACCTATGAACATATTTCGTTACGGATTTGAAAAAGATTATTGAAATCAAGAAAAAAGTACATTGAAACAATGTATATTATTTCATGAAAAAAATGTGGTACATAATATCAATGAATACCGTTTATTACCTTTCCGTTCATTGGCACAATTAACTTGTCATCGTGATAATGATTAAACATTCACTGATGTACGAAGGTATTTATTGATACAATGAATTCAAGTTCATTGAGATCAAAGTTGATGGTTTTTTATATTTATGAACAGGTTTCGTTGCTGCTATGGAAAGGTTCATTGAGGTGAGGAATGTGGTACACTGAAACAATTTGAAATTGTTCATCACATCATTGAACATAATTCATGGTCCCAGAGCACTGATGTATATATTTAAAAAAAATATGGTACATTTTATTGATGAATACCTGTTCGTTTATTGGCACAATAAATTTTTCTTCGAGTCAATGAATGACCATTCACTGAAATATGTATGTTTTTATTGTTACAATGAATTCAAGTTTATTGAGATCAATGATGATCTATTTTCAGACCTATGAACATGTTTCATTGCGGCTATAGAAAATATCATTGAAATGAAGAAAGAGGTACATTTAAACAATCTATACTATTTCATGAATAAAATGAGGTACATTATATCAATGAATACCGTTTATTACCTTTCCGTTCATTGGCACAATACATTTTTCATCGTAACAATGATTCAAGTTCATTAAGATCAAAGATGACTTTTTTTACATTTATGAACTGGTTTCGTTTCTGCTATGGAAAAGTTCATTGAGGTAATGAAAGGGCTACACTGAATCCATTTGAAATTGTTCATTATATCAATGAACGTAATTAATGGTCCCAGAGATGATTTTCTTGTTACAATGAATCCAAGTTTATCGAAATCAATGATAATCTCTTTTTAGATCTACACACAGGTTTTATTGGGGCTATGGAAAGATCATAGAAGGTGTAACGAAGTTACTAAGTCCCAGTTTTGTTAGGCAGATAGAAGCAACATTTTCCTCCCATTCTATAACTCCGTAATTAATATGTTCATGAATATAATAATAACCCTTATGTCAAACCAAGCCATCTCGTGTTTAAATGTACTCATAAATTTTGCCGGCATCTGTTCAGCCGAATCCTCGCATAGAAATCTCCGTTGCTGGCAAGTTAGCTTTAGCTGGTAGTACACAGCGCCTCCACTAGAGGGACCACTCCGCACGACTTCGTTGTTTGAACAGAGCCGGTTAACTTAAGCAGACAGAAGCGATCGTTGAAGCATCTTCTCAGGTAGCACAGACTACAGAGACATCCGAAGAGCTCTGAAAGGAGCCAGCCGGAATAATAGATAACTTGGTGATGCATGTCAATTATTTTGCATATCTTTCGGAAACTCACTGTATGCTCAATATCAGTGGAAGGCCTTCATTGCATTTACGAATGATGTGCAATTATTGAATAAATACCACTTATTCATATGATAAACAAAACAATTAGTTCAATGTGTGAAAACATCACGAGAATGAACTGAAACATAGATTCAATGTATATCAATTATTGAATCAAGGAATAACCGATACTTAATAATCACTGTTCATTGCATTAATGAAAAATATCCATCGTCGAACTAATCTGAATCATTATATCAATCATACAGCATTCATTCGAAGAATGGACAATAATAACTAATTTGATGAATACAGTTTCATCAGTTGAACGAATACAATTTATTGCTTGGGTGAACAATTTTCATTTGTTTGATGAATGGAATTCATTCCCCTAACGAACCTATTTAATGTTCTTGAACATAATATCAACAAAAGAATTCATTGATATTATTAACAACCGTATTTATAGTATGGATAACCAGTGGTACATTGACATAACGATTGCGTTCATTGGACCAATATTGATAAAAATATTCATTGAGTCACTGAACTTTTTCATTGTATTCAGGTACCAATTTTTTTCTGTGTACAGATGAAAAACAGAGGTTGTGTCGCAAGACAAAACCAGCTGATCTTCGGCTTTTTTCCTCATATATACTAGTGGAAAATAAAGACCTATATTATTATTATTATTATTATTACATGTTCATAGAATACATTTTGTAGCAATTGAGCGTTTTAATTTTCGAAACAGAAAAAGTGGTCCAGTCTCCAAAGGTTGACAAAGGGGAGCTCCTTGAAACAATTGGCTAGTTCGAGGATGGGTGCAGTGATCAGCGCCGGGGCTCGGGATCGAAAGGTCTCTAGCTAGATTCCTAGGTGGGGCAAGGGTTTTTTTTTTCATTTTCGGATGTGAAAATCTGAATGAATGGATCTTGTTGCCGGTAGGGAATAATCCTCCACGATTCACAAAAAAAAACTTGTGGTAATTGGGGGCCTTATACTTATACCAAGAAGGGTTAAAAAATGTTCAAAATTTCCAAAATCGCTGAAAGTTGTTTTTGCTATATGAGTTTCATACAGGGTACTGCAACTGCGCTCCGGTGGTCCATGGCTTTTAAACAGCGCAACTTGAAAATTGAATTGAAAAGACACATAAAGTAGTTTATTTTCTGTACTTTTGAAATTAGACCGTTTGATGTTATTATTGGAGATGCTGACGTTATGATGATTGTTCAAACAGCAAAACTCTAGTCTGCTGAGTATGACAGTGTCTGGCGAAGATGTTGAACTCATCGTAATACTCACAGACCTATACAGCCTCCGCTTTCAAAAAAATTGCAATAGGCAATGTCTTGTTATCATTCTGTTCAGTTTTCTCTTGCAAGCTCGATCCAAAAAATTTTTTTTTCAATAACACTTTCATGCAGGCCTTAGCAGCCGTCTTCGGAGGGGCATCTGAGTCGATACAGTTGTATGGAGCCTTTGAAGCCCTGTATCTTGATAAGGGTGGTGACAAAAGATACGTTTCGCAGTGCATATTATAGAAAATTTAGTGCTCTACAAATGTTAATAATAATATCGTAGGATATAAGGAAAAAAAGCGAGGCGGAAACCACTAGGGAATTTTAGTGTACATGTCTTGGGTATTAGTGGTGTATTCGTCGGGAATTAGAGGTATAAGTTGAAAAGTAATGGGCATTAGTTAGGAACTAGAGGTATTACTCGAGTATCACATGGGTATTACAGGAATTACTTAATTAAAAGGGCAAAAAAGAAACATTGGTGAAATTCATAGTTGTTAAATAAAAAAAAGCTGTTGTAATACTTGACAAAACGATTCAATATTTTTATAACTTCTTCACTTTAATTACTCGGGTATTACAGAAATTACTTTGGCATTAGTGGCATTAGTTCCGGTAATTATTCGGCAATTACTTGAGTATTAGAGAAATCAGTTAAGATTTTTGGGAATTAGTGTACACCATTTCATCAGCGGTTTCTCCCATGGAAAATAGTTATACAGGAAAAACCAAAGAAAGTGCAAAAAAATCTTTTATATATTTTCGCCTCTTCGCACCCCACGGAAATTTTGTTGGAATAATGGGCCAGCACCCCAAGTTTCAATAACTTGGCATTTATTCAAGGGTGATTTTAGGTACGTGGCGAATGGGTATATTATAATGGTGGGTAAACTCAATTTAACTAAGAATTTAGAATTACCAATTGGGAATTACCAATTAGCAATTGGGGAGTTGTTAAGGAAAATCAACTAAGAATTTCAGAATTATGTTCAATTAATTTCCATATGCCACCTGTGCGGACGATGTTCACTTCTTTTATGGTCAACATTTCTTCACGATTCATCATATTGTTATTGCAAGAAATTGTTCAAACACATCACTCAAAATATAAACAAATTTATATATGATGGCAGATGACATTTTGCCGATTTTTCGCATGCTCATTTCCATTTTCAATTAACGCAATTAATTCTTAGTTGAAGATGGGGCGGATTATTTTGTTGTTACTTTCAAATCCTCGTGAGAGTTATCGACAATTATAATAATAATATACTTAATTTTGTTTCAAGAAAAATGGGAGTTGTGAAGATTTAAATTGTCACCCTGTATATGTACAACCGAGGGGGAAACCGATGAGGAAATTGTGCTCACTAATTCCAAAAAATCCTAACTATTTCCTCTGATACCCAAATAATTCCCGAGTAATACCCCGAAGTAATGCCAGTAATGCCCAAGTCAGAATAGTAATAATGTTATGTTTTTTATCAAGTAAATTTTGAAGGCCTTTTTTTATTGAACAATTATAATTTCCTCTGTTCTGTAACTGCCGAATAATTCCTGCAATACTCTAGTAATACCTCCTTTTTCCGACCAATACCCAATAATTTTCAAGTAATGCCTCTAATTCCCGACTAATACCCAAGTAATACCAATAATACTCAAGGCGACTTCTAGCCGTTTGTTTTCAAGTTTAAATGTATTAGGGTCAAGTGGGGTAATAGTAAACTAGGGGTAATTGTGAACACGCCAAAAACTTTTGAATTTGGCGGGTACTAGTTTCCTTCCATACAATGCAAGATGCCACCATGCTTTCTTCTATTCAGTCTTATGTCAACCATGTAACCTGGTGCGTTGCGATTTCTTGAAAAGTTCATTTATGTCAAATATTCAAATTATTTCTTTATTTTGATTGTGTGTGATAAATATATTAATTCAGTTTTTCAACTACTTCTAACTGCTAAGTTAATTTTCATGGTAGATTGTTATTTTCATAAATATATTTAACGTTTTGATGCATGCAAGAACCTTAGGATATATAGCGCTCTCTTGTAATGGGGGTGTTTACATTTGCCCCGGAATTTTCTGAGGAAGGGGTATATGTAAACATATGTGTGGGGCAAATGTGAATACGTATATAACAACGATAGAAGTCTCGGAGAAAGCATCATTATGCATTTAATATACCTATAGGAATATACTAATTATTTGAAACATTTTTGTATTTCAATTTGAATAAATATTGAAATTGTGTTTTATTGTTCAAAATTTTCATTATTATCATGGGGAAAATGTGAACAACCACTTGAACTGATGAAAATTGTTTTTAATATTTTTGTTCGATACAACCCCACCAATTCCAATGTAGGATTTAATACCGAAAGGTTATTGCATTTACATTGGGGAGTTGTAAAGAGTTTGTTGTAGACGATATTCAGATTCAGTGTTGTCAATATTTTAGAGTCTCGTAAGTATGTTCCTTGACCGAACATAAAACTGTGGAGGGTTATTTCCATCAAAATTCATGGTGCCTATATAAAGAATCCACGCACTCCAAATATAATATTTCTTGTCGAAATAAGAGAGAAGTAATGTAACGAGCTTTCTGCAACACCTGTCTGCTTGCTGCTCTACTTTCTCTGAATGACGGTAAGATGAACCCCTCCCATTATCTCCATATAGGTACATCGCCAATATTTCAAAAAAGTTAACCGTGGATATGAATACAGAATCCTTAATCATACAGTAATCATCAAAGTGACATAGTTGAAGATATAGTAGAAAACTATATATAGCGAAATAAATAATAAGCCTTAGTTGTTGAAATAAATAAGTGAAATCTCAATGTAGAAAATTAATCAATTGAGCGCAATTCAGTGCATTCCATTTCTACCAAAATGCATCTTCATTATATGATACAGTAAATATTTCTATACCATTCATTTTCTTTTGTAGTTGATGATTCCTTAGGTTGGACAGGATTTAATTGGGTGTTTTTTATGGCTACGATTTTCTGATACACTATATAATCCAGTACGATTAGGTTTTCAGTAGTTGGAACCATGATGAACACGAAAAAAAATTGTTTAGCAAAATTCCAGGGGTGGAAAATATACTTTTTTTCATTTAAAAATATATAAATAGATTTTTGCTGTAATCTTGGAAAGCATATGATTTATTGGAAAAACAACTCAAAAGGGTGAAAAACAATTGAATTTTCCACAAAAATTAATCCCAGTTATTTCTTATGAAATGCGCTAGTATTCTCAGAAAACGTGATTGAACCCCGACATGAAATTTTAGGTTCACCCATACCCAATGAAGTTCTGGCGGAGCCGAATATTTGATTGATCATAACTGTGCTAACAATGATCGGAGAAGAAAAAGGAAGAGTTCATAACGTTTCTGAAGACTCCTTCCTACCTTCTCATGCAAATACAATATGCGAGTATTTCAGTACCTAAAATGTATTTACTTCACGGAGATGTTTGTAATCCGAAAATCATGAATAATTTAGTAAATATGTAATTATTATACTGAAGCAGCAACCCATACCCTCTTTGGACTATATGCAATAATTTTAAAGTAGTGTGACAGGTCGCACTTATACGTGCCAAAAAAAAACCTTGTTTTACTCCTGCCTTATTTTCAACTAACCCATGAAATCGGCATTCTCTTCACTAAATGTTGAAAATAATCGCTTATTCATATCCTGCATATATGTATATTTGATAACACTATTGTAAAGTGCAAACCTCAAGCTTGAAATCACATACTTCATTTTTTATGTAGGATGTGTATTAGCGATTATTTTAAACATTTACTGAAGAAATTGCCGGAATTATGGGGAGTTGAAAACTAAGGCAGGAGTAAAACCCAGTTTTTTCTTTGGCATGCATACGTGAGACTTGTCTGAGTAGCCTTAAATCGTTGCATATGGTCCAAAGAGGGTACTGATTCCTGCTTCAGTATAATTATTTCATATCAACTAAAATATCCATGACTTTCGGATCCTCCGTAAATATCGTAGAAGGGTTATGTGAAGTGAGACAAAATACATTTTTGGTACTGAGATACTCACATGTTATATTTGCATAAGGAAGTAGAAGTCTTCAGAAACGATATGCACTTTTTCTTTTCCTTCTACTATAATTTTTAGCAAAGTTATGACAAATCTGATTTTCGGCACTGCCTGAACTTGCAGTAGCGGGTTAGCGAGAGCATGCAATGTGACGTCGGCGTTAAACCACGTTTTCTGAGAAAACGAGCGTATTTCATGAGGTATTACCATAAATCATTCTTGTGGAAAATTATCTCTCAACCTATCGAAATCATTTTTTGATATATCTTATATTTTCTGAAATAACAACAAAAAAATTATATTTTTTTAAAGAATAATTTTTTATGGTCACCCCTGAGTTTTTGGTAAACAATTCTTTTTCTAATAATACATGATGTCGAGATGTCATGTGCCGAGTTTCAGAGTACTACAATTCCTTCTTCACTTTTTGCTCGAGTTTGTTTGTCGTACTGGATTAATAGTTATAAAGGCTCATTGTGCTTCCATATTGTTCTCGGTAGGCTTTGATACTAGCTTCATACAAATCCTTAGAAGTGGGACTGTTAATTCGATACTAACAATGAGTCGTTCAGGACACATCGCAGTATGGCTACAAAATTCAATAATTTAACCTACTGAATTCCACTGCAGACAAGTTGTCGATCTTTTCCTTTTTCATAGGTGATTTCAAAAACAATATTTTCAAAAAATCGTTCCGTCAGCAATTTTCTAGAGACTAACCCGACCAATTCAGTTTTCACTAGTAATTTTTGGAAATCAAGCTCAAGCATACTTTTAGCAAATTTTCATCTAATCTTATATTAATTTCCTATCTCAATATTTATTTATTCAAATATGAGGGATATAAACAGAAATAATACCTTTCACCACACACGTTAAACTGGATAAAAGATCAACAATAATTATAGAAATTAAAAAGAATAATTACTATAATAATAATTATACAATGTTATCAATGTCAGTGATAATAATTAATATAATTAGTATGACAATATATACAAGTATATACTTTCTAAATGTGAGCTATCAATAATAAAAACAACAATAATAAACATTTTTTTTTTTTGGCAAAAGAACACAAAGTCGTTTTTTAAAGTGAAGTGAATTATGAAAATAATCCTAATTGAATAGACGGTATTAACAACTTGGTTGTCAAATAATCTTCGTATTGGTTGTAATATGAAGAGACATGTATCCGCTCTGTCGTGAAATTATTATCATCATATCACAATGTCCTCTGCACATTTCAGGATTTTACCTTTCGTGGAATCCAGCAGAAAACAACACATTATCATACATTTTTCATTAAAATGAAGCAACAAACAATAAATTCGAATCACTGGCCCTTTTTGGTTCTCTCGCTCTATCTTGAATCAATACAGAATAGACATCGGTTCAAAAATGAAAAGTTTTTATTGGATTTTCCTCACACTGCATCTTGCTTCGAATTCGTTTCTGAAACCTCGAACTCGAAGTATCCATCGAGAGACAAACTCACATTGAGTAGAACATTGAATTACAAGTTTTCAAGATATACATGTATAAGATGTCTTGCATGATCAGACTGATAGTGTGGATGGAGATTCGTTTGTTGAGAATTGATATAATAAAAATTATGACACTCAAGGAACGTTGCTATATTCTTGAAATGGTATTTGCCTCCATCCAAATCATAAAAGTGATTCGATGAATGGAAAATCAGTAGAAAATTGGCAATTTCATCATTTTCTTTGAGGCTTTCTATTCTATGCATCTATCAGTAAGAATTTGTCATATGTGATTACAAAGAAAATAGAAGAAAGTCTAGATTCTTGAAGGTTTGCAATAGCTCAAAACTTTTAAAGTTTAACAGTAGGTTGAATTCTAGATCAGTCGAAAGTGGAGTACCACAAGGTTCTTTCTTGGAGACTATCCTTTTTATAATACAGTGACCGGCATAAAGTTCGCAGCAAATGGAAAACTTTTTTATTATTGATTTCTCAAAAAAAAAACATTCCTGACAAAAAGTTCTGCTTCATCCCGAACCTGAGCTGCAAATACCAGAATTGAATTTTTTCGATCCTACACGAGGGACATAAAAAACAAACTTTGTTTTCAATAAAATATGATCTCATTATTTTATTTTTCACGATAGAATTAAATTCGAAGGGAAATATCGTTCAGAACAGAATGTTGGTCCAGAACTTCAAATCATAGCCACCTAAGCTCAATTTAATTTTTCAACATATTTCCTATTTTCTCCTCATCGCCCTGCACGACATGAAGAATACACGAATGGCATATTCTCAGAAATGAGATATCACTCTCTGGATGTTCTCTCCTTTCTCCCTGCCATCGGAAAATCACATTTTTGGAAATATGTATGCGGTTGAGGAAGTGAAATTAACTCATGAATAATATGCAAAATGTACGAAAAACGAAAGAAATCAGGATAAAAATAGGAATTTGTGAAAATGTTGAAATAGCATACTCCTTAAAATTCTCAATTTTTCAATCTCAGCCCTCGGAATTGAACTTGAAATACATATATACGGTACGATGGATCGCTATAAAAACATAGGGAAATCGTATGTATAGCACTATCAAGATCCTAGAAGCGTACTAGTGATGTCAGAATTTCTTGAAAGATTTATAGAAAATTTGCTCATCACAGTATGTGAAAACAATGTATGTAATATGTAGAACTTCCTCAATGAATAAGTTATTTGAGCCAGTGATTCCTAAAAAACGTCTAAAAGACAATTCCCGTGAAAAAATCTGAATAATAAAGAGAAATAATGCAACATAAAATATTGTATATTCCGTACCCTCCTTCAATTATATATGGACCGGCTGGTAATGACAGATTTTTGCAACGGTTCTTCAATGTATACTGTTTTTCATGTTATTATTATTATAAGTCTTTGAATATTATCACCAAATATTCGAGATTGCTCGCCTCGTCACCAATCACTATAAATCCGAACGATTTTCTAATGCACGAAAAGTGATTTTTATGAAAGTTTCAACTGAAAAACCCACGAAAAATTAAAAGAATAATCTTCTCTCATGTAGAAATCCTCGAAATCATGAATATATAAAAAAAAGTATTCAAGAAAGCAAAGAACGTCTACTCTCACAGAATTATTTCTGGTGTTATGTAGATCACGAAAATATACATTTGAATGCGTTTCTCTTGTTTAGAAATTGCTGAAATTTTATTGTGAATATGAAATTATTTTTGTTTGTATTTTCTCTTGCATGATTAAGAAATGAATTCAGCATCTTGTACACGACAGAAACGTATGCAAATTTATTTGTGTGGTCTACATAATACCAAAAAAGTAGATGTTAATTAATCGTTCTTGAATACATCCCTCATGTCCAGTTGATGATTACGAGACTTTTTTCGAGAGAGGAGCATACTTTTCATTTAATGTGGGTTTTTTCAGTTCAAAGTGTCGGAAGAACCACTGTCCATACATACAAAAATCGTTCAGGAATATATAAAATTTCAATGAATATTGAATATTGAATCGCTGCATGAGGGCAGTCTTATAGATATTCGGTGAGAACATACAGAAACCTATAATAATCATAACTTGGAAAAAAAAATTATTTCTATTATGACGAAGTTACATACCTAACCAGATTCAGAGATATTTCTTGACACTGACCTTAGCTCAACTTTTTCGGTAACGTAAATACAATCGCAATTGAATCATTATATTGGAGTTTTATCCCAACACCAAACCGGTTTTTCAACAATTTGACGCGTGTTTCAATCATTTTTTGAAGGGAAGATTAATCTTTTCTCCAGAAGATATTGAAACATGAAATTCCCACTTCAAAGTCTGAAAATAACAAAAATCCGACTTCAGTCGGAAAATAATAAAATTCCGACTCCGAAGTCTGGAAATAACAAAAATCCGACTCCGAAGTCGGAATTAATAGAATAAAAAAGTCAGAATTTATTAAAATAACTACTTTCCAAGAGGTTATATTGAATAAATGAAAATAGCGACTAAAGTTTGTCTTTCAGCCGCAGATGATTACACAACTGATTTTATGAACATACTGTTCATATTTCCAAACAAAAATCAAAATGAAATTGAGTATTTAATAAAATTGAAAAATGCTATATTTATTTAATATAGAATGGAAAACAACTACTTCCCCGGATAAAGCCACGTTGGACATTGAACAACTGGTATCTGATATCTGATAGATATTGTGAAAAAACCCTAACTAAAAAGAAAAGATCTCTAGGTGAAAATTAAATTTTCATTGAGATAGTGGATTTCTTAAGTATCTATCGTTATCAATGAAAATTCATAGACATGTATGAGAAAGGAAGAATAAATCTATCACTCACATAAATCTTTCATTTTATTGAAGAAATAGATTTTATGAATTTCCTATTCATATTTTCGAACTAAAATCAAAATGGTCATGACAGGTCTATGTCAAAAAATAATTATCAAAGTGTCACCGCAGAAGAAATGTTTCCCTCATCCCTAATGTGTATGCTTCTGAAGAGCCTGTTTTATTTCAATCTTATATCAATCCTCCTGAAGAGCTTGGCAAAGCGAAATAGATTTTTGTCGACCAAAATGTATTGGGGATTAAATGCGAGAGAAGCGGACCTTGCTTCAATGAAATGAACGATTTCTGTGAGTGATATTTTTTTAATAACATTCTCCTTATCTAATTTATTCAATGATTTTTTCAAGGAAAACTAGAAAGAAATAAAAAAGTCAGCTATCTGAATGAAAATGTAAATTTTGACTTTCAGATTTTTTCTGTCCTTTTCAGTTAGAGTCTTTTCACAATATCTATCAGATGTAGTTCAATGTCCAGCGTGGCTTGTGCCGGGGAAGTAGTTGTTTTCTGTTAGATATTACATATAAATCACATTTTTCATTTTTTCAATTTTCATGGAGAATGTTCCCCTTTTCAACATGAATACCTCCCAAGAGGTTATCTTGAACGATGGAAAATAGCGACTAAAGTTTGTCTTTCAGTCGCAGATGATTCCACAATAGATTTTATGAATTTACTATTCATATTTTCGAACTAAAATCAAAACTGGAATGCTCTTTCAATATTATGAATTTACGAGAGTTACCTTCCGAAATTTTCGTAATTTCATTAAAAAAACTATATTTGACATCATATGTTCAATTCATAGCAACGTCGAATATCAGAGGCTGATTTTCAGTTTTTTTGAAAAAAAACACGATCACTTCCTTCCTCTTGTTTTTTTTTCGGTAGCGTTCTAATTGATAATGGAAACATGTAGCTTTCGGTCGAGCTTTCGGTAGGCCAAATATTCTGATCAATATTTCGACATGGAAAATAGTAACTGACCTAATCAATAAACAATAATAATGGTACTTACATGAGGAATGATTACTATTACTGCTAGGAAACAGCGGAACCACATACCGGCTAGATGCGTTGCAGTCCTTCATTATTCTAAGCAAAAAAATCATCAGTGCGGAAATGCAACAATTTCAATGTCAAATGGAAATAACACTATACGCGTAATAATATTTATATTCAATGTCCCGACAATGGTAAAAAATAATTAGCTCAATTTTAACAGGTCTTTCAGTTGCGTAGAACTCAGATATTCACGAAGGGGTACAATTTTTAGATATCGTTTATTCGTATTACATATTGATTGATACCTACCTTTTTTTATTAAAAATTCTTGAAGAATTACGTAGAAATATTCTATCGATTGTAATGTTTGTGCCTGCTGAACTTTGCAGTAAGAGTTAGGTTGTTTTTATTGCTTATGATGAGGTAGATCTCTAGATTATCTAAATGAAGGTCCAATTTTTCACAATTGTCTTTATATTTAGACCAAAGAAATGAATAAGTCTACCAGTGGCATAGTTAGTAGTTTTATCCCATACCCAGCTCACTCATTAAATGTTTATAATTTTTTATCGAGTAAACCGTTGAGGAAATTATGTACAATAATCCTCAAAAATCGTAATGCCTGTAATACCCAAGTAATTCCCGAGTAATACCCAAGTAATTCTCGAGTAATACCCCCAAGTAATGCCAGTAATTCCCAAGTCAGGTTTAAATTCTGAAGACCTTTTTTTTCATTGTGCAGTTCTAATTTCCGGTTTTCGGATAATGCTTGTAATGCCTGAGTAATACACCAGTAATACATGATATACCCAATAATTCTCAAGTAATGACTCTAATGTTGTGTTTATACAGCAAGTAAAATAAAATAATAAATAAAATAAATTAGGATGTAAAGTAATAATTTTTAGAGTGTTTATACAGCAGAGTGAAATAATTTAAGAATTAAGAACCTGCAATTCAAAATTTTAAATTTTATATTTGCACCACTTCAAAAACACTCATCCTTTTCCTATTTCTATTCAAAGGTCTCATTTAAAATCAACAATGCCTTGCCTTATTCATTGAAAAATAATCTCCCATTGCCATCATTAACGTTATGATAAAATCTTCGTCCTCTAACGGCATCTTTACTAGGCTGCAGAAGTTTAATGCCAATTTTCAATATTGGCAATACAGATAATAAATAATGCAATCAGAAAATAAACAAAAACGAGCACTCAGCAGTATTATTTATATGTATGTACTCTGTCATCTGTCAATTCTCTTGTCAACTTGAAATAAAATAAAAAATAACCATGTTTGATTTTACATATCTAATTTTATTTTCTGTATGAACTTGTTATGGGTTATCTTTTTATGTTATTTTATTTTATTTCTTATTTTATTTTACTTTCAGAATAAACTCACCATAATTCCCGACTAATACCGGAATAACACCACTAATACCCGAGCAACACCACTAGTACTCGATTAACACCACTAATACCCAAGTAACACCACTAATACCCGAGTAACACCACTTATACCCGGGTAACACCACTAATACCCAAGACATGTACACCACGAATCCCCAGTGGTTTCTCATTCGGATTTTATTTTGAAGAAACATAATCAAGGTAGGGGTAATTTACTTGCTGAAAGCTAAAATATAATAATGAAGGTACTATCACACCACTCTCATCATCAATTTAGTGCACCTCAATAAATAATATGTAAATGATTATTTTGTTGGAAAGGGGAACATTCTCCATGAAAATTGAAGAATTAAAAATGTGATTTTTTTGTAATACATAACAGAAAATAACTACTTCCTCGGCTAAAGCCACGTTGGACTCTAACTGCAAAAAAGAATCGGAAATTGAAAATGCGCATTTTCATCAGATAGTTGATTTTTTTTAACGATGGAAAATAGCGACTGAAGTTTTTTTTTTTTGGCTGCAGATGACTCCACAACAGATTTTATTAATATTCTATTCATATTTCCGAACAAAAATCAAGATTATTTTGTTATATCGCACGGTGACAGTGATGGATTTAGACATTTTGTGTAAGTTGTCTGTCTATTGAGAAGTAGCAAAGCATAATATAATGATATGAGCGACTGTAGATAATAGAAATACGAGGCGCCCACGATTTTATTTTAGTACTTGCTCCTTGTCCTATGCTCTAAATTGATGAGGAGAGTGGTGTGATGTACCTGGTACCTACCTTATTATTTCTCAACTTCTAGTACATTATCTGCATCATTATTATGCTTCTTTACAATGAAACCGTTTTCAGTTTAGTTTCTAGATACTTAATATTTTGTATTTGCTATTGATCAAGCTCTTTCATTTGATACAAATATCGTGGGGTTGAGATAAAGTATGTACTCCATAATTCTGTGGTGGCGGCCTCATTTTAATTGGATTTTTTAATGGTATACTGAATTCCACTAGTCAAGCCCTTTTGTTTGATACCCATATTTGGGGGTCGAAAAAAATGTAATCCGCCATTTTGTGGCGAGCGCAATCTTTGATTTACGATGACATTAAATACACATCATTGTATTGTTAATAAAACTTGAGGTGTGTATCAAATTTCAGATCAATCGGTCAACAGGAAGGGGGTAAAATTTCAATTACCAATTTTAACCTATAAAAACAACAACAACAAACAGGGCGAACTCAATGAAACCGTTCCGAAAAACTGTATCACCCGTCATCGCGAAAATAAATAGAATGACATACTCACAGGGACGCGCCAAGTATTTTCAGCGCCGTCGTGCGGAATAATGATAGACGCCTTTCACCAATATCATAATATTGAGCTAAAATTGCCACCCTTCTCTCATAGTTCACAGTCGAAATTTTTGAAGGAAACTCCATACTTTTTAGTACTGATGACTATATACAGTGTGACCCATTTAAGATGGAAGCACCAATATAAAACTTACATTTTTTAACCGATTCAAATGATTTTGTTTTCGTCCGGTACACATTCAAAAAGTCTACTAGGACACCAAATTTCATGGATATATCTCCATTTCCAGGGACAACTGATCTTGTTTTTCAAGGTCAAAAATCTAAAAAAATTACTAGCGAATTTTTTAGAAAAAATCTGATACCACTGGATTCGCAGTATTTTCAAATGGCTCACATGTAAATAACGTTGGAATGCGTAAAATAATAAAAAAGTTATATGGGAATGAAATTTGAGAAATATGCCTTTTAATCAACCCACCACTTCGATTTCAAAACTTTTGTAACAACTTTGACTACACCATTGGATTCACTGTAATATTACTGACCATAATTTCATCGAAATCTGTTGATAAATAAAAAAATAAGAAATTTTAAGATACAATGACATTTTCCTGACATTCCATTTTCAAATTTAATTTTCTTATGATGTTCTTATTTATGAACAGATTTCGATGAAATTTTGACCAGTGATATATCGAGTTCTCCCGAATACAGTGTTGTATTTCGAAATTGAATAACTTTTTATTGATTGACGCATTTCAACGTAATTCACATATGAACCATTTGAAAATGTCGCGAATCTAGTGGACTAGTCAGATTTTTTCTAGATTTTTTACCTTGAAAAATGAAATTAGTTGGAGATGGAAATGGAGATTTATACATGAAATTTGGTGTCGTAGTGGACTCTTTGAATGTCTGACTAAAGAAAACAAAATCATTCAAATCGGTTGACAAATGTGAGTTTTATATGGGTGCTTCCATCTTAAATGGGTCACACTGTATGTCCATATTTATTTGTGACAAACGAAAATTGCACAAACAATATTAATAGAATATTATTTTTTTACCTAAGGAGGTAGCTAGATGTTTTGTAGCATTGTCAAAATTACTTCCGGATAAAATTTCAAAAAGAGCATCGTAAATTTCACCCAACTATAATCTTAGAGGTGTTATTGCATTAATTCGGCTAGACCATCTAGTGTCTGACAAAGGCTTTAACGTCAGACTTGAAATGTTAGTTTTCGAAACAGACCACCGATATAATTCTTGAACAGTTGAAAAAAAATGTATACTCGAAATAGCATGGCGCCCCAACAGGAATAGGAGTAGAAAAATTTCACCACTGGTACTGGTCGCCGATCGGCGGTCGGTATTGGTGAATAATGCAATTGTGTGGAAAATGCAAGGACCTAGGCGCCTAAAGCCTTTAAGGCCTTGGCGCCGTCGTGCGCCGCACGACCTTGCCCATATGGACAGTGCGTCCCTGCATACTCAGGACAGACGCATGCACGGATATGGTACGTCCTTTGAAAGTAGAATTCTCTATCAGATATTATTGAAAGTATTGATGAATAAATCTCCACTGAACGCTTTCCTCTGCTAAAAGATGAGAATTATTTTACACTATGGCAGAGACATGGGAGTATATAAGGGACGTATAAGGAGCTGGGACGAATGAAGCTATGCGGAGGAAATGTGACATTGAGCAAACCTAATTATCAAAAATAAATGAATTAACGGAGCCCTCCATTATTAGACCTTATTTTGTACGTGTACGTCCATGCATGACCTAAATTCCAATTTTTCAGTAGCCTTCATCATAGTATAAATTTGCATACGATGTCACAACAAAAATTATCTCCTTTGTTTATCATCATTACAGAAAAAACGTGTAAGCTTCCCGTTGATGAACAGATCAAAGAGTCGCTCTAAAATATGCTTATATTGAAGGAAATTGAAAATTATTATTGATCGGCATAATGCTTCACCGCTTTCTGTCAACGGAAATTGATTGGGTATGAATAATTTGGTGAAAGTGGAGTGTATACGAAGGGGAAAGTTGGCTTGAAAGCATTACTTTGTTTGGATTCGGTTAACGTATGATGGAACAAGCGTATACAATCAAACTGGCGAAATGAAGAATTCATGTCATTTTAATGTTGGTTCTTTGCTCATTTCTCTCATATAATATTTTTTCTATACATTCAAGAAAAAAACAAATATTTTTGAACTATATTCAGATATTTTTGAACTATATTCAGTGGAAAAAGAAGTTCTTTATTGCACTAGTGCAATAAAGTTTTTATTTCAATCATCTCTCATTCTAATCCAACGTGCTGTCATCATGACGAACATAAACGTGCAAACCCACTACATAGTCAGCAGATATTATGTGAGATTGAGATAAATACCTATTAAAGTTAGCGTGCGGCTGTTGATTATTCCCGGATAGCACAAAATTTTTATAAAATTTTTTCAGTCATCTAAATGGATGATGAATGTTCTCTCATTCATCCAAATGGATGATGAATGTCCTCAGTCATCCAAATGGATGATGAGGAATCATTCACAAGGAATACGAAATTGTGTCTATGGCAATATTTTGATCATCAAACTTATTATACCATCATAAGATCAACCAAATTAAATAATGTATAAGAAAATTCTAAGAATACCTTGTTCACAACAAGGGTAACATTGTTAAAAATATGCTGTGACTGACAATGTTATTTAGTGCACCGTTACTGCACAGCTTGAAACCTTTGGGGTAGTAATGCATTTATTTTACTTGAATCATTGCGTGCCAATTCAAGACCAAATACAAAATAATGAATTCTTTCGCCAAACAGTAAATAATACGCCGTCCACATTGAAGTTGCTAACATCTATTAAACACATTTCTTTGATCTTTACCAAAAAGTTTTGATAACACTGTTAGAAAAATGTGTAAGTTAACATCTTCATAAAGGTTTTCCACATTCGTAACCAACAAATTTACTTAGCAAAAGTAAGAAACAAATGTTTTCTAGTAAGTGAGTCTGCAAACTTTGTTATTAACAATTTTGAATGTACTGGAGTTTTATCCCAACGCCAATAATAATAATAATCATAATCAATAACAATATTATGGTCTTCCATTTCTGCTATACTTTTCTTTCTACTGTCGAAATCGGTCTTGACGTTAGCGCATTTGCACAGGTGCAAGAAAACGATAAAGCAACATTATTTATTATTTTACGAATTTAGCAAAAATATTTTTGTGTGTGTACTGACTTTGGAAATTTGTTGGAAAATACTATCAGTAACTTTTCTATTACTATCATCGTTTTCAATAATGTTTTTTGGTGCGGACAAGGTCATCGAAGATCAACCATATGAAATAATCCAGGAAATCATTTCTAGAATTAGTAAAATATTTACCATATTACCTACTCCAGAATATTTCAAGAATATATCAGAAAGATGAATCAGTATATGGGTGACTTTGTCTTCACAATAATATGATGAAATTAATAGGAATATTTCTTCCAAAAAGAATGGAATATTTTTCAAGGTGTGGAATATGTAACTAGATATTCATTTCATAATTTTCTGGTATAATGGTATAATATAATAGGCCACACAAAAATTTCTTGACCTAAAAACTTCTTGTGTTCCTTTTTTCGTAACACTAAACAGTCTGTTAATCAGTGTAGATAAGCAGATATTTCATTTTTGTTAAATAAATCTAGATCTTCCTTTACTTAAAAATTCATTATCACATGTAGCACATTTAAATTGGAGAATATTGGTACAATATTATAAAAATATTGGGAAAAAATCTAAATGTGATATGGTCGAAGAAAAAGTTTGAACTTTTCGCATTATTGGTCAATTATTAAAAAAATTATGTTGATGAAATATTCTCGAACCAAAATTGGCCTCTAAACATTCCGTGATTTTGGTACGATATCGCTGTAGCATACACACATTGGGATGATATTCATACAGTTTTATAGAAATATTGGCAAAATATTTGAACGTAAGAATGTGGAAAGAAAATAACAAATATTTCGCGAGAGTGGTCCAATATTAATCGACAAACAAACAAAAATAATATGGATGAGATATTCTCGAAGCAATATTGGCCTCAAAATATTAAGCGATTTTGATACAATATCATCTGGGTATATTGGTAGAATATTCAACCCCCCAATCCACTATAATTTAAACTCCACATATCGATTTTAGCATAACATGAATTTCAGTCAGAAAACAGAATAATTGGCTGAACTTTGATATGATTAAAACATTGACATTAATAGCGTTTTCAGAATTCAAGGTACTGTTATTCAAATTGTAATTATCGTTGAACATCATGGCTAGCACTCAATGTCACATTCATGGATGAAGGATGATTAGGTTTATTGCTATTAATTTGAATTCTGGGCTGAAACGATATCATTGTCAAAAATAAGGGGTTGTATAATTTTTTTCTGGAAGTTGGGGTAATAATTACAAAACGGGTCTGTAAAATCTTAAATTACGTAAAAAAAATTGAGAATGATGAAAAATGAACTTTAGTCTACTTTTTCGCTACCAGGAAACAGAAAGTTTCATTCGAAAACACTGACTAATCATTTTTTTAATTTCGTTAATATTTTATATGCAACTCGCTTTCAAAATATCAAGTATAAGTGCGGATCTGAATGATACTCATCCCTCGATAATTTTGAGATATGCTACTTTTTGAGAGAGATACATTGCAATTATTCGACAGATGGCGCGGGGGTACGTCAACTTAAAAATTTCATAAAATCAAAATTTTGGAAAAATGTATGAACGAAATTCGAAAACATATAGCTGATTGTTTGGAGAATTTAATTTTCATTTCAACAATGTGTCACTTGACCCCCATGCCATTTGAAATTTTTAAATTGATGCCTCCCAAAAATAATGTCGGTTATACCCCTCAGACGTTTTTTCCGTGTTTGTACATCAAACCGTTCAAAAGGTAATGAACATACCATAAAAGCCGCACTGAATAGGTTTATCAGGTGGAGCCTGTGAAAATACGACTTCAGTATGATGAATGCAAAATATACTCTGTTTAGTTTTTGGTACATAGCCTAAATTTGATAATTAAAAGTTCATTGTTTTTTACTAGTCCTAGGAATTGTGTAGGTTGTGATATGTAGATTGTGATTGGCTCGTCGTCAACGTTGACTGACGAGTGGTGAGTGAGCTTAAGGAGGCTAGGAATGTCTATGAAAACTGGTTTTGCAGTATTGTCGTTTGAACGATTCACTCTCCATCAGTATATGGAGTCTTTCATGACTAACTGAACTATGCTTTTGAATTCTGAGTTGGTAGCGGCTGTAACAATAATTGTGTCGTCATCTGTTATATATTATATTATGGATATGAGAAGGTAGATCATTCATATAAAGAGGAAAGAGTAATGGTCCCCTTGAGGTGTGTCAATCAAAACGTCATATTGATCACACTGCTGTTTCTCTACCTGCACCACAGTCCGGGCGCTAGGGGGGGGGGGGGGGTCGAGTATCCATTTTAAGGTCCACGAGGTAACTTGATTTCATAAGACGTATTTTGGGTCACCGATAACTTTTTAAACAATTGTTATACACTAATAATTATTCATTAAGTTGATATTTAGACCGTAAAACGAACAAATGAGTTAAAATTCAAGTATGCGCTGGAGCTGTACCACTATTTCTCAAATCGGAGATAAGATATATATTCGTTGGTTGTTAATACAGGTTATTTGTATATGTATGAAAACTTTTTGCAACTATTTTTGCATGTACAATGTGAAATGCACGTTACCTCTGACAATCTGCAACTGAATTGTTTTGTAGAATATTTTTTACACGTACATTTAGGAGATAATTCCTCGATCAACAGGTGTAATATATTTTTCCTTGCTGAATTTTAACATGCTCTCCTATGAAATATGCAAATTTCAAAAGATCTAATTATAAGCAATTTAAATTCAACAAGTTGATTCCTCGATATGCGATATAGAGCTTAGAATGCGCAATCGTATATAGACTAGGCATGTAGGTGAGTTCAGCAACTGAAATTCAATTGGCGAATTGGTACAAGCAATATCTTGGTCTATCGAAAGTTACAGATACATTATTCTTTTTGATAATTCGCACTAAAAATTGGTCAGGCTTGTCTACAGCAGCGTTATATCCTTTCTAATATCAATTGCAGAACCTCATTTAAATGAGGATTTGTAACTCTCCAGCAAATTTGTTTGCATTTTGCCGCATGTCAATCAAGTCCACATGTTCCGCGGCGCTTCCTTTGAATCTATACGAGTTGTTGCAATTGATGATAGATGAACTATAACCTCTGTTCAACTTTACTAGTTTAATCTGCACCTGTTAGATGGTGTAAAGCGGGAAGTACTGAACACAGCGAATACCTATATGTTTGGTGAGGATGAAGTATTAAAAAATTGTTTAAAAATTAAATATAAAAATTAAAATATTACCTGTAAACCTTTTTCTTCAAATTTAATCCATTAATATAGCAGCAGAATCTGTATCTGATGATATAACTGGTGTTTTTTGATTTCCTTCGGTACATGTAGATATAGAAGAAGCAGATTCAAGAATTATTTTGTATGTATTTCAGTAACGTACGGAAGGAAATCGCAAAATACTAGAGTTATATAATCAGATACAGATGTAATCGTTCTGCTTGTATATTATTGAATAAAATTTAAAGAAAAATGTTTAGAAGTAATATTTCATTTTTTATATTAAATTTTCGGAAAAACAACAATTTTTTCATACTTTCATCCTCGCTAAACATTTATTTCAGGAACTGTGGATTCGCAGCTGCTACAAAGAGATTTTCACCCTTGCACACTTTAGCCAAAAAAATTAATATTCACTATATTCAGTACTCCCCGCTTCACACGATCTAACAGGTGCAGACTACATTTCAGTAAAGTTTGACAAAGGTTAATGCTCCTGGAAACAATTATGAACCATACTTTGCGCAAGTTGTAGTGTACATGTAATTTTAATAATTACTCATTGGAGATTTCAGTAGGTAACTAATCATGGCATTTGACTCAGGCGGACGGTAGAGAGACGTCGCACTGCGGTTCCGAGAGTCAATCTGACCGGACAAAAATATTTCTCTGAGTCTTTGGTAAAATATATGGTACTATTAGCTTGAATTAGTTGAATTCATGTCAGAATCATAAAAATATTGAGTGTTCTCAAAATTATTGATCCACAGGATGTGTTTTTTATACTGTACAGCTTTGTATTGGAGGACTCTTTTCTTTTGAAAATTGGCATGAAGACTTGATAAACCTAGGGTCAAAGCTGTCTGATTTTGTTTTCTTTTTCGAATTAAGTCCATATTGTTCATTTGGGATGGAGTAGCACCACACACATGTCAGTTTTGTGTGGCTTGATTTGTAAGAACACTACAAATCTTGCCGTCAATCATAGTCAGCACAAGATCATGTTGAACAGAAATTTCACGACCTTCTATTTGCAATATTGTTGTTGGAGATATATTTTCTATTTGTGATTTCACATTATTAATTTCTTCCCTTTAATTCTGGGCGCTCTTTCTTTAAAATGAGTTTGATAGGCCGGCAATATTTTGTCGATGAAGGAGAAGGATTTTGCCACAAAATGATTTTTCTTGTGTGACCTCTACTATTACCTATGGTGGAATAGGTAGTCATCTGTAAAGGTACGATAGAAACGACGAATATGTTTGAATCATCTACAACATCTTCTTTACTGGAATAAGTTTGTTTGTATGGACTTTGCCCGGACGCTCCATCACATCCCCATTTAAAGACCATGTTCAATGTTGGGAGCGTATTTATGCCTACTCTGACTTCTTCTAACACCTCCATATGAACTGCTATCAAACGTTTAAAGGTATGATCGATCAATGACTGCAATTTCACTTCGGCAGAGAAGTCGGTTACATGAATGTTATCTGGATAGCATTGCTTTTTCGACTCGAGAAGCATGTGATAATTTAGAAAAATGTCAGCATTGTGATCCTTACGAATCTGACGCATAGAATTGTATTGGTCTTTGCTGAGTTTTTTATCAATAAAAAAAGCCAAAGCTTCATCGCACGTCATTTTGAAGGCCAATTTTTCACTTTGGGATTGGCATGATTTCTTAATTTTTGTAGCTCTTAGTGGAGAAGAATACCTTTCAATATTTGGGCTGCATCACGTCTGCCTGTAGCTCGTAGACTTATTTCAGCTGCAAGAACAATCTCATCAACTGTATTACTTTCAAGCAGGGGCTTCAATTTCCTCTTTCTCGATTTACCACTACATTCATTAAACGACTTTCTTGGTCGGCCTGTAATATTTATTTTTCGGTCGTCTCGGTTAATTATTATATGGCCATTCAACCAATCGGAATTTTTATCCAAAAAATGTTCTAATATGAAATGACATTTTCTCCATCTTTCTTTGATTTTTCTGCAAAATTCTGTGGATTTTGCATAAATTAGTGCAATGAAAATTTCATCACTAGCTTCTCTAGCGCTCCTGTTAATAATATAATCACGTACACACTTTAGTCTTTTTCGAATATTCGACTCACTTTTCCAAACGGTGAACAGATCTCGTCTTTTGATTTCGATCATTGGTACTGAAAAGGTAATAAAGAAAAAACTTGGTAAATCTAGGCGATAAAACTCTGTTAATGTATTCCTAGATAGTGAACTCACCTGCCAATTATAATATTTCGATGGACTTCGACGGCCTTTTTAAATGCCAGATCAATGATTTCAAAATTATGCGAGAACTTGATCAAAACTCTACAAAAAATAATAATTCGCCCATGACAAATTAAAATGACAGCGTATAAATAATTCAATTGTCATGGAGATGTAAAACAGTTCAAAAAGTTGAGTGCCAACTAGATTTCACTTGATCAGAAAGTGCAATATTTGGTTAAACCAGTTAGACCTTCGCCTCGACTTTCCACCGATAATAATGTGACCAAAGCATAATTCTCAAAATATGATTATTCACCCTGTTTTAAAGGAAAGTGTGAAAGACTATCCGAAATTTAGTATAGCCGGTGAGATAAGCAGTCATTTATGATTATATTTTCAAATTATTTAAGTTTTTTGCGCACTTTCGTTTTCTCACTTTTGTCCAGTCAGATTGAAATCGGAACCACTGTGCGTCGTACAGAATTGAGTGCGGGTTCAGCACTACTTTGTTGGTATTATTTATATTAACCTTATTCCCAAATTGTGGACTCTAGTGAGGATAACAAAGAATATCATACACTACATGAGTTACCAAAAAGAACAATGCATCTGTAGCCCAAGATATTGCTTGTACAACTTGGCTAATTCGGTTTCAGTTGCTGAACTTCCACCTACTTACATGCCAGTCATACGATTGCGCATTTTAAGAGCGCTTTATATCACATATCGACGAATCAACTTGTTGAATTCAAATTTCTTGATGATGATGATAAATAACTTTTAGCACTATGCGTCAATTCTGGGTGGTGCATATTAATAACAAATTTTCATCTGAAGATGTGCGTTTCCGACAAAATATTATTTACGTTAATAGGAGATTGGATTCCATAATCTACCAAAGTGCATGAGGAATGTCTTACAAAATATGTTGTCTGAGAAGCACATCTTCAGATCGAAAATTATTATTGTTAATATTATTATTATTATTATAGTCGAATGCACCACCCAGAATTGACGGCATAGTGCCTAAAGTTATTTTTCCATATACCAGCTTCGTTCTGAATAGGTTTCATGCTGGGTCATATGACCCCTCCAAAATGTTATGCGGGCCTACGATGTGCTATCCACAGCACTCTTGATTTTATGTTTGTTTTTGTCTTTTTCTATTGTGGGTACCACAAAAGTGAGCAATATGTTATTCTGGATCTGATGATCCAGTGAATGATTTCCGATTACAGTCACTATTATTTTCTAGACGCTCTTCTACACATCATGAACGTTTATTGATTCTCTTTTGTTGATAATGCAGATAAATGTTCCAGGTTATTCTCTTACTTGATAACAACCATAAGTATTTGATATTATGGGCAACTCGTAGTGTTACGACGAATAACCTGTGCAGTTTTATGTCCTTCAGACTTCTTTTGGGTGTGAAGGGAATATAAGTGTGATTTTGCTTAGGTTTGCCCTTCAGCGGTTACTTGGGCATATTTCTCCAGTACGAGGACTTTTGTAAACTACCATGTCTCACAGTCAGGGCATAGTAAGGTTTTCCTGACAATATTCAATTGATCGGAGTCTTCAAACAGCTTGCTGTATGCCTGTCGATTTTGGAGCATCGAAAATATCCACCGGCTGGTGTTTTTATCAACGCAACGCTCGTCCTCCTGTTCATGCTTTCTACCATGATTTTTCTATAAGATAGACATTAAAGAGTATGCACATGTTACCATAGAAAAGTGTTAACGGAGGAAGAAACCGCTGGGGGATATTGGTGTACATGCCTTGGGTATTGATAGTATTAGTTGGGTATTAGTCAGGAATTAGAGGTATTAGTGGAAAATGGATGGGTATTAGTCCGGAAATTAGAGGTACTACTCGAGTATTACATGGGAATTAAGGAAATAATTCGAAAGTTAGAGAACATTGGTGAAAATAAAAAAAATGCTCTTCAAAATAGTACTTGACAAAAAACATAAGATTAAAAGAAGAAAACAAAATTTATCAGAGGAATCAGTTGTGCAAAAGTGGCATCACTTAGGTATTACTCGGGAATTACTTGGGTAGGTACCTATTAGAGGAATTAGTGTTAACCACAGCGTTTTTGATTTGAAAACGATAAAGAGCTAAATATTTTATATAACTATTCTTGATTCATGTTCATGAAATTTTATCATTGAAAACTATTATTACAAAAAAGGGACTATGTACATTGTATATTTAATATAAGGTGACTAAATATCTTACGTTCATTACAAATTTCCCAATTTTATTCTAGGAATTGACAATTCCAATTATTAGTATATTGATCAGAAGAACTGCCAATCATGAACTTTGTTTTATGTTTGTGTATGAAACAATATCAAGTATGACAAAGTTCAACAAAATCAATCCTGACACCTACCACTTTGCATACATATCCCTGAATACGCCTTTGTGAAATTGGGACAGACTGCAAACGATGACTACATACAGCAAACATTCTATTATGTTATACAGTATCGCACACTCAATAAGAGAATGGATACACAGGTTTTTGAAACCAAAAATTACAATTCGTTTGATTCAACACACAATACGTACGTAGCGACCAGAAGAAAAATTTTCACATAGAAAAGTGCAACATGCTTTTCAAATTTCAACGAGTAATATTCACCAGTACGCATTGTCTAGAATTATCACTGAATTCAATTACTAGGTCCATAATAGTGCTGTTACTGTGGCAACGTCCTCATTATACAAGATAAATTGCATTTCGTTCACAATTAATTACAATCAGGCTCTGTTATACGAAGTGGACTGGCAATTCAATCTCTACGTGATTGCAAAACTTATTTTACGAGATAAAAAATATTACTATCTGCACAAATGATTACTGTTACCTACACTCCATATTTTCAAAACATAATAATATAATAATAATATAAGTTGGACACATTGCCAATATACCCAGAATTGCATTGAGGTCCATTGAAATAAAAATATCATCACTGAACTATGAAAAAGTTTAAGTGAGGAAAAATTGATCAGGAATCCTCTTCATAAATAATCCTCATTTTGCGTTACTTCTTGCAGTCAGTTCAATGGGTAGGAAGTTTCCAATCAATAAGTTTTATCGAGATTCTCCATCTAAGCCCTGCAGAATTGCTATTGTCTTCGATTCTTATAAAAAACTTTTTCCGCAAGTAAATTGTTTTTGTCATTTATCAGTTTAATTGAAGAGGGTTTCCCGCATATATAAGGAATTAGGAAGTCCCGCTGGTTGATGAGAAAGTTTTTGTGAGCGATTTACTTCTTGCTAGCGCCCTAAAAACTTTTCCAACCACAGAGAAGCAGGCATGTCTTGGCTGTCAGGTGCCTCAAATAGGTATTGAGCAGTTTGAAACTAGGTGAACGATAAATTGTCCGGAAATTGATGGAAAAACTGGGGGAATCTCGAAAAATTGAAGAATGCATAAGCGCTTTTATAATTTTTCTGCTCGGTTGATATAATTGTCTTGATCGGACCCTTTCACCAAAAAAATTGGTTTTCTTATTTGAGATAAATCAAGGAACGTTTTCGAGACAAACTTTTGTGTACACTGTTTTTATATTTTGCTCTGATCTTATGATCCTAGGTATTCGGAGGTGAATATACCAAAAATTCCCGACGACTGCGAGGGCAGCTGACTAAAGGACGGGCGTATCGAAATGTGCCGCTTTTTTAATTTTTTGCTTATAGTACAGTAACCACAGACAAATGTAAGCCACAAGTGAAGAATAAATCATAGCACTTTGAAACTCGGCACATGACTTCTTGACATCATGTATTGAAAAAAATCAGTTGTGGAAGCCAAAAAAAATGTTATTTGAAAAAATTATATTTTTTTTTTGCTGTTGTTTCGTAAAGTATAAGATTTACCAAGAAACAATTTCAAGAAGGCGAAAGATAATTCAAGAAATATACTCAGTAATTTCTCACAAAATGCGCTCGTTTTCTCAGAAAACCTGATTGAATTCCGATATAAAATTTTAGGCTCGCGTTAAAAGAAGGAAAAAAAAAGTGCATATCGTTCCTGAATACTTCTTCTTCCTCATGCAAATATAACATGTGAGTGTCTGCGTGTTTTATCCCACTTCACATAACCCTTCGACGATTTTTACGGAAGATCCGAAAGTCATGGATATTTTAGTAAATATGAAATAATACTGATGCAGGAATCAGTTCCTCTGGGTCATATGCAAGGATTTTAGACTAGTGAGACAAGTATACATGCCAAAGAAAAAACTGGGTTTTGCTCCTGCCTCAGTTTTCAACTCACACATAATCTCGGCAATTTCTTCAGTAAATGTTGAAAATAATCGCTCATACACAATTATTATACATCCTAAATAAAAAATGAAGTATGTGATTTCAAGCTTGAGGTTTGCACTTCACAATAGTGTCATTGAACTAATATGCAGGATATGAATAAGCGATTATTTCCAACATATACTCAAGAGAATACCAGTTATATGGGTAAGTTGAAAATGAAGCAGGAATAAAACAAAGTTTTTTTCTGGCATGTATAAGTGTGGGACCTGTCACACTACTTCAAAATTGTTTGCGTATAGTCCAAAGAGGGTATGGGTTGCTGCATTAGTATGATAATTCCATATTTACTAAATTATTCATGATTTTCGGATCATCCGCAAACATCTCCGTGAAGTGCCACAAAACGCATTTCAGGTACTCAAATACTCGCATATTATATTTGCATGAGAAGGTAGGAATCTACAGAAACGATGTCAACTTTATTTTTTCCTCCTCCGATCATTTTTATCATGGCGAAAGAGCATATGATCTTCCTTCAAAACTTCGCATTTTCAATTCTTCCAATCGAAATATTGGTATTGGTATTTCGAATAATTTTTTCAATATAATCTTCAAATCTATATTTTGAATAGAAATATTTTCATACGATATAGTAGTATTTTCTTTTTCATTATTTTGGGAGTCCCCTACTTTCATTTCAGATGGCTTTATTGGATATCCAGTGGTATTCAACTGTTTCAATCTCAAATATTCGCTCTGAGAACCTTTGAAAAGGTTTTCAGTTATATCGAAAGACGCATGAATTCAAAAGTTAGTTTTCTGTATACCAATTAAACTTTCGTTCATGGTAAGTAAAATGATGTTTTTAAATTACTCACGAAGAAGTGATTCGAAAGTTCTGTGATTTTTTCAATAATATTCTGAATGTATGATCTTGGCAGATTCAGAGCATATAAATCAGAAATAAATGTTTGCTCATCTAAATAAAATGTTTTCTTCTTGGACTCGAAATCGTCTTCCAGTAGCTCGAACCTAACATCATCATTTGTTCGTAAATAATTCCCAATCCTATCAATTTAATTAATCATAAAATTATTATAAGCACCAGGCATATTTGATTTTGTTGATTCATCCGTAGACTCCTTTTGAGATTCAAGACTATCAGTCTTTTTTCTCATTTCATTCTCATTGCCCCGCTTATGCTGACAGTGCTTCATTTTACATGCTTCCAGTACTGATTGTAACAACCGAATTTTCTTTGACACCCATCTTTCATACATTGGCAATTTGAATTCTCGTTCATCTTATGTATAAGTTTATAATGTTCAGTTATGGATTTCAGTCCATTAAACGTAGAACAGCAGCAAAAATAAATCATATTTAATTAAGTTATCTGAAGTGTTCAAGACGGAATAAAACCCTTATTCGGGAATTTTTATTGAAACTCATCTTTGAGAGTAGTCATAAATTTCACTTAACACTCACGATAATAATATTGCCAGATCCCAATTCAGATACTAGCTCGTAGAAAAGTAGAACTCCATAGAACCACTATATAGGTGTAAGAATCTTGTCCGAGCTTGTCAGACATCACTGCTTTGCAACTCAACTGGACGTTCAGCGATAATTTTACCTTATTTTGTATTCTGTTTACCATGAAATTCTGTAAGTTTTGCTATAAAACGCAATGAATCCAAGTGCATATCATCCAATTTGAATGAAAAGTAATTTCGAAATTCGGTTCATATTCATATTTACTGTGAATGTGATTTTAAATACTGTCATCCTTCAAGAACACAAAATCGTTAATGATTAATTTTTTCCATGGCAGAATCTACTATCATCAACTTTGGCTATATTACTGTCAGCAGAATATGTTGAATGATGTCGCATCGTGGAGCGGTAGCTACAGAAAAGTCAGTATTAATTACCATAATTTCGAAGAATTCTGAAATATTTCAAGTTGCCAAGTTATGACGTTACGAATCAACGTTTATTTCAGTAGAATGTATCCACCAATATATGAAAAATTCAACCACATTTGAATGTTAACCGTCGCTCTTGTAAGAATACCGTTTACTCGTCGACGCAGCAATCTGTACTACTAGTATTGAAACTGTTAATGGTTCGCAGAAACCTATCGTTTTACTTTTACTAATATAAATATGCAAAAAATAACTTTTTCTGAAGTTTTATTATGATATCTATTATTTTCAGTTTTTTTGTAACTAGGAAAATTCTAACAATACTAACACTGTACAATATAATAAATTAGTTCATTCTCAACATCCTCCCCGCCAAATCAGAATTTAAAACGTTCGGGTAACTTCACTTTCCGACCACTTCTTGTAAACGTTGGTATATCTCTAATCTTCTCCTTAGAATTTTTGCTAATATTTTCTGTAGAATCCTCTTCCTCATTCGGTAGAGCCTCCTTTACTTGGATATTATTCTTGTACGTCTGAATTTGTGACGAACATATTTCTATTGGGTAGAGACGTTGAAATGGTCTCAAGAGTTCTCCATTTTTTAGTTTTACTCTCGCAACTCTGCATATGGCGTCTTTTCCGGGAAAGATTTCCTCAATTTTGTCAAGGGGCCAATCGATACGTTTTGAGTTATCGGAACCGATGAGAACAATATTTCCTACTTGTAAAGTGCCATGTTTTTTCTGACCAATATTAACTAGTTCTGCCAAGTACTCTTTCCTAAATCGAGTTCTTAGAGATTCTTTGATTTTTTGAATGAATCTAAAACGTTTTACGAGATGATTTCTATCAATTATATCTAAATCTGGCATTTCTGAAGAATTTTGCTCATTTATGAACATTGATGGTGTTAAAGGTACCAAATCATTTGATTCTTCTGTTAAATATGTCAAGGGTCGAGAATTCATGACTGATTCACACTCACACAATAAGGTTTCTAATTCTTGGTAGTTGACCAAAGTTTTACCTAAATTTCTACGAAGTAACTCTTTAAGTATCTTGACAAGCCTTTCCCACCATCCTCCCCACCAAGAAGCAGTTGGTGGATTGAAATACCACTTTATATTTTTTGAAGATGAATAATTGATGACTTCATCCCAATTGATGATTTTAAGTGAATTATGAGTACCAGTAAAATTTAGTTCCGTTATCTGAGTATATTACAGATATTCGTCCCCTCCTGGCAATAAACCGTCTCAAAGACATAAGAAACGAGTCAGTAGATAATGAATGCAACAATTCCAAATGAACTGCCCTGTACACTACATGTGAATAAAACAACCCATACTTTGTCTTTCCCTTTTAGATGCAGTGGTCCAGCAAGATCTATACCTGTAACATCAAAAGCTGTGTTACACTGTATCCTATCTTTAGGAAGTGGAGCGAATGGGGTCTCTACAGGTTTTCTGCTGAACCTTTTGCATTTGATGCATTTTGTAACCATTTCTCTCTGACGAATTTTTATTTTCCAAGTTTCTTGGAGTAATACTTTTGGGATCAACATAACGGGACTAGTGAAACCAATTGGATCGAAAACCTTTTGTGCAATGGATAGAAAACCTCTTTTTGTTCTTGGGATTTTATTCAATTCGTTTATTGTTCCCACATCACAATAAAAAGTATCCAATCGATTATCTCATAACAAACCTAAAATTGATATAAATTTTTCTTCACTATCAGTGTTATCGACATTATGATAGTGAACAGTATTATGAATCCATCCCCTGATATTAAAATTTGCCAATGATAACAGATATTTAGATTCTTCAAGTAAGACTTGTAACACAATTGTCCACGTAAAATGAAGTTTTCAACTTGTGTGCAGTTTTCTTGAACTCAGCTGAAACATTATCTAAATGAAGTGATAGAGTTGCTGCTAGTAAAAATGGACTAGACTTCACCCCAAATACAACTCTGCAATGTCTATATAATTTCAATTCTCTTTTTTCGAAATTTTGCCACTACAGAAATCTGAGAAAGTCTCTATCATCTGGGTTGACACTGATTTGTAAAAAAGCTTTCTCTATATCAGCACTCACTCCAAAAATACCTATCCTAAATTTTATGAGCAATGGAGGAATCAATTCAATTAAATTTGGACCCTTCTCCAAACAAGAATTCAAAGATATTCCTCTAGCATCCCTGCAAGAAGCCTCAAAAACGGTTCGAATTTTTGTCGTTTCACTAGATTCTTTGAAAACAGCGTGGTGAGGTAAATAATGAAAAAAAGAATGATTTACATTTTTATTTATCTCTTCAATGATACCCACCTTTTCCCACTCTGTTAATATCTTTTGATAATCTTCAAATCTTTTAGAAGCCATTAATTTATTTGTATTGGACAATAACCGTTTATGAGCTATTTCAAAATTGTTCGATAAAACTGGGTGTCCTTCAATCCAAGGAAGTTTTACCTCAAATTGTTTTCTGAATCGAAAATAGTAGTTTTTCGACAAAAATTTACTGTTTTTTCATCTTGAAAATTGCAATTCTCAACATTCGTTGGTTCTTTGATAACTATTTTATCGAGTTCCCACAAATCAGGAATAGAAAAATCTGAAAAACCAGTGAATATATGAGAATCAGTATTTTCAAAATATTTTCCCATTATTGTCCAACCTAGCAAAGTTTCTTTGTATATCCAGTGATAATTTACCAAAAATATCTGCTCACAATAGAAATTCAATTTCAACCGGAACGTTGATGAACGAATCAGTGATCAACATATTTTCATTTTTGTGGTAATTAATTATATCGGTATTTTCGAGTTTTGGAATTGTGTTACAAACCTTTGTTTGGTCCAAAACCAGAATTTCACATTGGAATTGCTTATTCAAACTTTCGATGGTGACATTGTAAATATTGTGAATTTTAGGAGAAGACTGTTGACTCCCAAAAACACCCTGAATGATTTTCTCCTCAGAAATTTTTTGAAAACCTAATTCCTCTGCAGACTTGGATAAAATATATGATCTTTGAGATCCGGAATCCAGGAGAGCACGAATAGTTTTCTCTTTTCCATTATTGTATATTTTTATTACAATTGTTTGAAGTAGAACTTGTGATAAATAGGTACTGGTTAATGATTGTTCCACTTTTCTTTCATCAGTTGTATCAGAATTGAGATTTAATTGATTATTCTTCACACTCAAGTCAGGACATAGTAAAGGGTGTTTTTTCGAACAAATCAAGCACCGAATGAATTCTCTGCACTGTTGTACTACATGTCCCCTTTTGAGACACGCAAAACAACCCCTTTTTGCAATAACTATCTTTTTCCTATCATCTAACGAGAGTTTTTGTGCTTTTAAACAATCTTGACTAGCGTGTGATTTTTCGCAAAATAAACAAATCGGAAAAACATTTTTCTTGAATAATTCCTTTTCGGAAGAATGAAGAGATGCAGCAGTATACATTTCCGGTTTACTCTGTTGGTGTTTGACTGTACTACTATCGTTTTTGAAACCTTTTTTTGCTAGCTGTATTATTTCCTCTGATTCAACCTCACCTCGTAAAAATGTAAGTAAGAGAGACAAATAATTGGTACCAATATTACCATCACCTTGTGCATTTATTTTATTAAAATGTCGGTGCCTTTCCCAAACTTTGAGTAGATCTTTAGGAAGTGATGACTCTACAAGTGGGGAAAGCATCGCTGCATATTTATCTCGTGTTACACCGAAGGTGTCGAGTGCCCTCAACTGAGTTTCTAATTTATCATATAAACTAGCTAAATTCGTATGTGCTTTATTATTATTTGCTGTTTGAGTACTAAATTCAGAAGTTCTCTAACATATACCTCGATTAGAAATTCATCCCTGGCAAATCTATTTTTCAATTGGTCAATGGCTTTTGTATAGTTGGTTCCTGCAGGTGGAAAACTTTCGACCAGTTCTCTTGCTGATGACTTTGGTTCTGTAGCCTGAATAAGATATTGGAATTTATCGTCCAAATCGATTTTTTGTCTTCATGAATTTTCTTGAATTGACCCCAGAATCCTAACCAATTTTTCACATCTCCGTCGAATTTTTTCAGTTCTAATTTCGGTAGACGAAACTTTCTCTTTCCTCCCTTTTGACTATGTGAACTCTGTGAGTAACATACTTGCTCCATTTTCTTGAGATGGTCCTCTTTCAAAACTGCCTCGCATTTTGAATGGTGGCGTGAAATTTTTTCTTTGTATTGTTCTACACCATCGAATTCTTCAATCTCTTCTTTGGTGAGTTTTTTATCAAAAAGTGTTTGTTCGATATTCTCGTCCAAGTTGAATAACGTTTCACTTTTATCGTCTAATAGCCTGAGTAGTTCCATGATTTTCGTTTCCTCTGATTTTTCATGCGACAAAACGTTAATAATTTCACTGCAAGTTTTGTCGATATGTTTTCTCAGCTGCTCTCGTTTGATCTGATAGGCTTCCATTTCAAATATCACGGTCGCCACATATTCATGGTTCACAGAAACCTATCGTTTTACTTTTACTAATATAAATATGCAAAAAATGACTTTTTCTGAAGTTTCATTATTACATCTATTATTGTCAGTTTTTTTGTAACTAGGAAAATTCTAACAATACTAACACTGTACAATATAATAAATTAGTTCCTTCTCAACAACTAGCCCGGGAGGTACTGTCACTTTGGGATACGTCGTAGTATGCACGCTGAATTTTTTATCGTTGGTAGACTTTAACTTTTTTTGACAAGATGCACAGCCTCCCACCACTCCACCCACCGCGGTCGCGCGGTCTGACGCTTGGTTTAGTATGTGTACTATAATAACAACTGAATTTCATCGTGCATACTATGACGCATTCCAGAGTGACAGTACCTCCCGGACTATACTATCATGGTGTGACAAACCACGATTTTCAGACTGCCAAATTGTGGTAAATTAGTCTGCCGGATTTTCTGCGGGCAGAGTCACATTCTAAGCACAATTTTTACTGCCGTGTTTCTATTGAAGAAATTATGCAGCAGACTTTATGTCAACTCATAACGCCCTGAAATTATGTATAAAAAAAAACAATGCAATGCTTTCTTCATAACAACTCGCCAAACAACTCATCACAGAATAAGAAATGCAAATGAATTCTAATTAAAAGAACTAGTGTTATACATTTCGCCGCAAAGGCAGTAAGTATACTAAATTAAAATTCTAATACGGCAATTTGAAATGCACGATGCGGAATATTTAAAATATTATTACGAAGTTTCAAAAGAATTCGTTAGTAGCAATCAACTTCCACGGTATTTTACATTTTAAAGAAGTTGGTAAAATTTATAAAAATTGTTGATTGTTGTATAGTTAATGAAGTTTCGAGTTTAAATTTCGTGAGGAAGCGATTTAATTATTTTTCTGACTCACATAACCAAAACGGTATTTACCATACGGATATGCAGGTACAGCTCGCGTCTCTACTTTGAGAGAGAATATATAATTTTCCTGTTATCAAAAATTTATTGGAATCCATGAACTGATTTTTAAATAAAATTTATGAAATATGACATTTCCAAACTGGAAGTATAAACAAATACAATTTGTTTTCCCAAGAGAGAATGACAGGCTGTCGACTGTCAGACGTGACACGGTCTATCGGTGATAGTGACCAAGGGGTTTGGGGAGGTATGACAGTCAGAGTTATGATAGAAATATAACAAATCGACGTGTTTTTGCATTTTTTTCACAATACATAATATGTCTTGAAGATATTTGATCTGTTTCGTTTTCGGTGCCGCACACTGTATACCTTTGTCCATGGACTGTACCAAGTTCGTGTTCATCCGCCGCTGCTCTTTCAGAAACTTGAAAAATTCAGCACCTAAGGACAGACTCGAATAATAAGTATACTATATCTTTATGAGCACAACGAGAAAATGAATGACAAATATTGATAATGTGAAATCTCACTCTTATACAATAATCTACAGAAATGGATTATTTCTCTCAAAAATAGGGATGCGTCATTTCTCAGAATCTCAGAATATATCATACAGAGGAATATGTAATGAAGAAATTCCATAAATTTGTGACAATATACACAGGAAAAAAGTAACTTGATATTTAAGTATTTGTCTTTGAACTATTCTTTGAATTAAGTAAATCAAATTTAAGCCTTCACCGCCCCCAAGACAAAAAATTAAAGCCTTTACTCCCCAAGAAAAAAAAAATTATCGACGACTCACTTTCCGAACGCTTTTTTGAGAAAGTAGCACTTCCCGGCCTAGTCCGGGAAGTACTTTCCTCCCTGTTCTCGGCCGGAAAGTGCATGAATTTTAATATGAATATTAATATAAACAAGAATCAGAATGTTTCTGTTAGTAACTATCTTCTTATTTGTATGAAATATTGAAATTTGAATTACAATATTTCATACAAATAACTATAATGTTCGAAATTTTGTTCTACAAAGAAAGATAATAAATAAATTAGTCTTAGAGACGGAATAGAGGTCGACCTCCACCCATCTGTTAACCGGATGAAACATACTTTTTTTAGAGTTTCATAAATAGACGAATAGACCTATAATAGCTTGCCTATCAAAATGTCGTCCAGATTATATACAGTGAGTTCAAAAAATGTTTACCATATGTAAAACATGTTTATTATCGATATGTTAATCCTCATAAAAATTGGTGCATTGCAGAATACTTGCATATAAGTTATCCAAATTTCAATTGTTTAGAATTGAAACCAAAATTCAAATTTGGAATCACAGCCATGGTAGTTTACTCTTGATCAAAATTCTATTTTTTGTTCCCCCCTGTACACCGTTTGGAAATTTAGAATTTGGATAACTTGAATACGAGTATTCCGCAATGCACCCATTTTTATGAAAAATAAAATTTTATGACAAATCGGTAATAAACAAGTTTTCCATGTGTTGGCAATATTTTGAAAATTACTTTATATATTCTGGACTACATTTCAATAGGCAACACATTATAAGTGTATTTGTCTATTTATGAGACTTCATAAAAGTATGTTTCATCCGGTTAGCAGATGCTTGAAGGTCGACACCTCTTCGTCTCTTAGACTAATTGTGTCTTTACACGGTTGCCGAAAAAATAGTGTACACAGCACGTCCGAAAACAGTTTGTTTGGACTCGCAGACTTCCAGGACTTGTTACTTAAACTACTAATCTTCATATCATAATATTTTTCTGAGGCCCATAACGAATATTACTATCGACATGCAATCTGTTATGAGTGATCCTGTATGCGAGCACATTATTTTCCAAAACTTCTCGCGATCGTACACTATTTGTCATTCTTTGTATCCCTGCCGATTTGCTGAAAAGCCTCTAACGTGAATTCGATATATGCGAAACGACATTTCAAGATTTATCTGGAAGAAACATACTAGGATCGTTTACGGAGCTTTCAATGTTGATTGATTTCCTTTCGGGATGAGCCGAAAGGGAGATGGATCATGTCTGAAATGGGAATACGATTGATTCGAACATGATTTTTTATTCCTGGAGGACTTATAAAAACGAAAAAATTTATTATATTGCTCGACATTAAATTCATCAAGTAAATCTAGGAATCCAGCATCGTTCTCTCAAAAGCATATTATTGAATGATGGTTTTTAGGCAGACCGACGTTTATTTCGAGATGTTCTCGACGTTTCGTCATGACCCGTGGTTGTCATTCTCAAGAGGTATGTTAACAGCTCCTATTACTGAACACTACTCGCTTGGTATGCGTTGTCTTAATCGCTATTCATGGGTCGACGTACTCGTACCTGCGTGAACGGGTAGTCAGGCTTTGTTCAATCGTAACCCCTCTGTAGTTCTGTTGAAGTTGTTGGGATATTTTTGAATTTAGTTTGCTTCCCGGAAGAGTCTCGGTTAATATGCATGTGTTGTGACTTGGGTTTCTTTGAATTTCACTCTGTTGTTGTTATTGTTAAGCGCATGTTCTGCAACAGCGGATTTTTTCGAGTGTCCTAACCGGCAACTGCTCTTGTGTACCTTCATTCTGGTATTTGTGGAACGTTTCTCCTTTCCAATATAACCTTTTACACAGGTGCATAGAATGGTACACCCCAGATGAGCTCAGCGCATCATGTTTGTCCTTCGATGGTCTCAAGTCATCCTTCAGTTTCTTTGAAGGTTCATAAATAGTTTAAATGCTTCCGTAGTATACGGCCAATCCAAACTAACCAATAAGAACTAATTACTGATACTAATTACTCATAGGATGAACTACCACTAGTTACCTAAAACTAAATAGGGTACTGATTTGTCAGTTGCAAAAGCACCTGTGAAATTTTAGAGCTATCCGTGATGATTTAAAAAAAAAATTGTATGACCACCTCCATAGAACCACCACTGTATCAAAGAAGTTGTGTATAAACACAGCCATGCTCTCGCACTCATACGCAGGAGCGGATCCAGAACGTCTCTAAAGAAGGGGCAATTGTGTAGAGCTGAAGTTTGAAGTTCTCGAAAACAAACTGAGAGGGGGGGGGGCAATGAGGTAGAGTTCACGTCTACAGTCAAGAGGGGCCATTGCCTCCATTTCCTCCCTCCCTTGGAAACGCCGCTGCAGGGTTGAAACATGTAACGATCGCCAGGTGCGGAATAGAAAAGAATCGATGACGGCAGTTGTATAGTTTTTTCATTTGCTCTGGCTGCACACCCTTTGCACAATGTATATCAACTGCAATCGTAGATATAAAGTCATCCTGTGATATAACTTGTGTCCTCCAAATGAGCTCATCTAGAATTCCAATCTTTCTAGCACTCACCATGGTGCACACAAACTTGTCACTTGTCAGTTAATCGATTGAAGTGTAATTTCGCAATGATGACACAATGCCCGTATGATGACTTAATAAGACAACGAAGACGAATCCTGGCAGAAATACATTGCCTTGAAGGAAACCAAGATGCAAAAGAGGGGTTCATTCTGTTTCTAAGGGAAATCAATATTTATAATGACATATATATACCCAGTAGCCTTGTAGTGAAATTAAGGAGCAGAAAAAATATCAAAGCAAAATGTTAGGCTAATGACCATAGCAGTCATTGACTTCACAAACAAAAATAGTGTGTATTTATTTCAACCCTACTTGTGTTGATTCTATTATGGTTTCTGTTATATTTGTTGTTCCTGTTGATCCCATTCATACTGTTGTTTGTATGTTCCTGTAAGTATGTTCCTGTAGTGATATATATCTGTTGATTTTGATATCGGGCATTAGTGTCAAACATGATGCGATGAACTATTAAAGCAAACATTGGGGCAGTAATGATGATGGGAGAACGAAATCCACATTTCAACATTTCCATCATTCTTGAGAGTTTCATCATTGCACCTTGATATTCACGGAAATGCTTCCATGAAAAGTGAGAATAATTCGAAGTTTTCAGGAAGAGGTTGTATCTGTATTAATTTGGGGGTCCTGATCCGGAATCTAAAGGAACTCCTGAGAGCCTATTTTGCCGCTAATATGAATTAAGGTCAAAATGGGTTGTTTCATCGCCACTGGTGGGCACTGTATATCTTTTGACCTACACAATTGAGCCGGTAGATGCATTTTCAGTATTATATCCATCTGTCTTGAGAGTGTCATCATTCTACCTCGATGAGTAGGGACTTTACGGAAGTTGCTTTCATGAAAATTTAGACAAATTCAGATTTTTCTGGACTGAAATTTTTCTAGGAGAAATGTGTATCTGTAGTGAATTGGGTGGGGTTCTGTTTTGTTCCATCGCAGGCAGGTGGCAGGCAGTTCTGAGAGTTTGATCAGTCTACATGATAGTCACGGAAGTTACGGCTTGCATTAAAAGTGAAACACTCTGTATTTTTCTATGAACAATGATATGATGCTTCTTTGAATTTCAACGTGTCTGAAAACACATCAATGTTGAATCATTATAACAATCCATTCATTTTGATATTAGTTCTAAAATATGAATAGGATATTCATAAAATCTGTTGTGGAATCATCTGCGACAAACTTTAGACGCTATTTCCATCGTTCAAGATAACCTCTTGGGGGGTATTCATGTTGAATTTATTTATTGATTTTTTTCAATAAAAACTAGAGAAAATTAAATAAATCAACTATCTGAATGAACATGCGAATTTTCACTTTCAGATTTTTTTTTTCTTTTCAGTTAGAGTCTTTTTACAATATCTATCAGATGTAGTTTAATGTCCAGCGTGGCTTGTGTCGGGGAAGTAGTTGTTTTCTGTTAGAGATTACAAATAAATCACATTTTTCATTTTTTTATTTTCATGGAGAATCCATTCATATTGAAATTACATAAAATAAGTTTCAGTTATATCCAATAAAATTATATTTTCAAAATTGATGCGGATATTGCCCAGGAAATAAATTATTCATCAACACATTCATATTTCGGATGATCCAAATAAAATATTGAAATTTTTTTCTAGTTATAGATTTCTGTTGGTTGGAACTTTATGATTGATATAATAAATCAGTTTCAAACCTGCTTCCATACAAAGCAGATGAAGGAAAATATTAACATGTCAATCAATTCAATTTTGAATGACACGATTAATAAATATTTTCATGAAATATTCCACTAGGTCCATGTATAACCCAAACGCCAATATTGTACTATAAATTCATCATGATTGAAATCATCATTTTCACTTCACAACTGTGTTCCGAATTCACTTGAACAATGGTGATATGTGACTCTAGCACGTTCACGACTACGTGGCACATATATGTGACGCATAGTTTTTCTCGAAAACTAATGTCACAGATATGTGCCATAGATGTGATTGCGTTCAAATGCAACCCATTTCCCAGTGGTTCACCGGCAAGGGACGCGATTTGGCTTTAGTTTCTCACAATAAACGTGGCGACTGTAGTTGATATTGGCTCCCAATTAATTGTTGATATTTATGGTATTTTGTCGATAATAATAAAAAAAGGAAATGTGCGTCTTGGGACGCACGGCAGAAGTGATAACTCAAACTAATCTAAGTTGAACTATTTCAACTACCAACGGAATTTTATAATAATTTTCATCAAGTTGAGCAGAACCTTCTTGTGTATAAATTAAAAGCTGTTCATGAATAAATTGAATAATATTTGCAATATTACGGTTTGGAGATAAATATTAATATGATTTGTAGTGCTTTTATGTTTTTTGATATATAATAATGTTCTAATGAAATATGAATGAATAACCCCTGAGGGGTTATTCTCGAATCATTCGAGTTCAATTTATATACGAATGAAAGAGACAAACCTACATATTGATGTGAAATAGTAAATCGAATTCGCATACGTCAAACTCGAGAATAGGGCCCCTGGCTGTTAATAATAATGGAGTTTTAAATTGTTGTGATGAATTACTATGATTTTATATTTATTATAATTTCATAGTGTTTGATGTTAGCGAAATTGAATAGACAAAAAATAGCGTTTAAAGTTGAAGTAGTACTCACCAAATCCTTCCAGACTGTAGTTTATGGTGGGAACTCCTTCAAACTTGCGAAATGGACTGTTTTTTCTGGTTTTTATTGCGATGGCGGTTGATGCGATTGAAATTAAATTTGTTGTCACACTGACGTAAGAATATATTCGATCCGTCACTTTATTTACCTTGGTAAACAAACTCCTTCATCTCAGCATGCTCCATGTGCATACCTCAACTCAATATTTCGCGAAAATATAAATATAATTTTGGAAATGAAATGAGCGAATTAAATAAATTTCCTCTTAAGTGGTCAAAACATCTATAAAAAGATTTTACTAACTTAAAACTAAATTAGTGGAGTAGATCGAACACATAGAGACTCTTTTATCTGTTCTTTTTGAGAATGTAATTAAAAAAATGAAGATACTCAATTTTCAAAGCCATTTTTTTTTATTCATAACACTTCTGTGGTGTAGACTGTCAACTTCAAAATAAACATTGGACAAAACAAGTATAATTCTACTTCTTCTATGCCTGATTCCATGAAAGGAATAACTTATTTTACTAAATGGCTATCTTTCAATCATACAAATTGCTATATATTCATTTCTAAACATGAAATCAATGACTTAACTATTTATCAACAACCTCTTTTTCTACAGAATGTCAAGTCTCTATAAATCTTTGTTCCGTGGTAATCTTAAAGTCGTACTAATGAAAGCACAGTACGATTTATTTCTGTGATTCTGTGTCAAAACTTATGAGGTTATGTTACTTGTTGTTCATTATGAATTTAACTCACTCTGAAAATAGATCTGGGATTATTTACACAAGGAAACGTTCAATTAGCCTTAGCCTTATCTTTGTAGCTTATTTCTCTGTCAAAAAACTTGTGAAGTTATGTGCTCATTGCTCGTAATATGAATTCAACTCACTTTAATAATAGTTATGGGATTATTTACACAAGAACAATTCAATTTTGGCACATACCTTGATTTTGTAGCAGTGATTCGTTCTGCAGCTGTAATTTTCTTGCTGGTTTTCTGCACAGTATGGAAGGTAGGTTGTAATATTTACTTCTTATTGTTCTCGTTCAATATGTTTTAATGACTTTTTGTTGAGTTTCTCGCTGAATATTATTTGATTTTGTGTTTTTCCAACTTCTCACAAACTCTCGCCTTCAATATTCTCTTCTCCATTTTTTTTTAAACCATCCCAATCGTCCATCGATTATTTTTTAATTCTTTTTCAGTCTTGAAAGCTTCTCAAACTCCTAGATTTATTTCACTTTTCCCTAATTACACCTCTTATCACTAATTTAATAGTTATTTATGCAAAAAATGCAGTTCTTGCACAAGTTGCATACAACATTTTTTCTACGTTAATGCAAAAAAGGAAAAAATGATTCATTAAGGTGGGGCACTAGGTATTGGAAAATGAAAAGCGCAACTTAAATAATTGATTATTACTATTGATTTGCTTTCAAACAGATCACTATCATTTATTTTCCCATTCATAATACTCATTTTGTCATTTTAAAACTTTCAATTCTGTAATTATCAGAATTAATTTTTGACTGACTTTTCTATAATCACAGTTGCATTATGAAAATCAAAATCATGGTAGCCGTGAGCGCATATACGCGTATGTTATCACGAGGTGTGTGGTCATATAGACAGTTTAAGGTAGACCGTTTAAAACAATGCGAATCAGTTTTGATTATGGAGTTTTTATCGAGAAGGCATTGTTTGTTTAACTCGGGCTGCTAACATTAAAACAAAATAATATAAAATATGTAACTGTTTTAACGTATTGCCAATCTCACGTTTAAGTTGAATGACAGATGCAATATAAACTTTATTGCACTAGTGCAATAAAGAACTTATTTTTCCACTGAATATAGTTCAATGAAGTTTTTCTTTTTGCATGAATGTAGAAAAAATTATTCTATTACATATTTATACAAAAAGTTGCTGAAATTGAATACTTGTTTTGTCTCATTTTTCTTAAATTCCTTTAGACTACTTACAATTAGTTATTTTCTTTCAAAGCTCCCACTTTCGAACTGTCATCTTTCTTTTCAAACTTTTAATTTCTTCCTCGATATACAATATGTTATTTTGTTATTTGGGTTCAATTTTAGGAAAATTATAAATTTTAATATATTTGTTTTCTAATTCTAATAGGTTTTTGTACACTGGTTTTGCTTACTCAGGACACTATGAAATACGATGAAATCCATCTTTGCTACCCTTCTGCTTGTTTTGGAGGACCTCCACAATACAGGATGTTCAAATAAAGACATTTCAGTACAGGTAAAATATTTATATATTTTATTAATTCATTTTATTTATTACTGAATTCTAAATTTGTTTATAAAATTCAACAGCATACATCATATATATACAGTGACCGCCAAAATGTATGTACCATATGGGAAAAAAGTTTATTATTAGAGTATTGGAAAAAAGATTCTGGGGAAAAGTTTGTGCATGTCCGATAACCTAAAAATCGATTTTGGCACATGTCACGTGATCGATGGTATGGCGGCAAATTGAAAAAATTTACTATGAATAGGCAAAAAGTTGGGCAAAATGGCAAGATATCGAAAAAAGTTATTTGAAAAAGTTGCTTAGAATTCAATTTTATACACACATACAAAGTTTCAGAAAATATTGTGGGAATATTGAAAATGGCAATTTTTTTTAAATATTTTTCTAGCTATACAAAAATATCAAATTATTTTCTTATGAATAGCTTGACCATACTGAAATATTTGTATTCCGATGATAATAACAAAACTTTCTCATTTTCTCCACACCAGAGAGCACTAATTTAAAAAAATTGAATTTTGTCAGAACCCTTGCTGTTACAATGGTTCGTATCTAACAGTTATATCAAAATTCCACTATTATTGCAATGATAGGGAAATCCAAAAATATCGTGATTTTTTGATTTTAATCAATTTTTGATGATAATCGTGCACGAACGTTTCACTTCGCACATAATCTTAAAAATGTGCGTCAAATTAAAGAGGCTAGAGTTTTCACCATTGCATGCGAAGTGAAACGCTCTGGCACGATTATCATCGAAACTTGATTATAATCTGGAAAACACCATGTTTCTGGAGTGTCATGTCATTACAATGGTCGTGGAATTCTGATATAACTGTAAGATACAAACCAATGTAACAGCCAGGGTTTCAACAATTTTTTCAATTTAGTGCTCACTGGTGTATAGAAAATGAGAACGTTTTGTCATTATCATTGAAATACAAATGTTCCGGTATGGTCAAGCTATTCAAAGGATAATAATATGATATTTTTATACATTTAGGAAAATATTTTTAAAAAAATTTCAATTTTCTCTCAATATTTTTTCAAACTTTGTATATATGAATAAAATTTATTTCTAAGCAACTTTTTCGAATAACTTTTTTTGAAATCTTGCCATTTTATCCCACTTTTTGCCTTTTCAGAGTAATTTTTTTCAATTTGCCGCCATACCAAGAATCACGTGACATGTGTCAAAATCGATTTTGATGATATTTTTATACATTTAGGAAAATATTTTTAAAAAAATTTCAATTTTCTCTCAATATTTTTTCAAACTTTGTATATATGAATAAAATTCATTTCTAAGCAACTTTTTCGAATAACTTTTTTTGAAATCTTGCCATTTTATCCCACTTTTTGCCTTTTCAGAGTAATTTTTTTCAATTTGCCGCCATACCAAGAATCACGTGACATGTGTCAAAATCGATTTTTATGTTATGGCACAAACTTTCCCCAAGAATCTTTTTTACAAAACTCTAATAATAAACTTTTTTCCCATACGGTACATACTTTTTGGCGGACACTGTATATGTATGTATATAAAGTGGAGAGAGTGTTTTCGATTTGATTCCGAGAGTTCCACCATCTACCGACGACGTCGTTTCGTTATTTACAATTCGTCAGGACAGCTTTATGGAGCTCCCGAAATCAAAACGAAAACATTCAGAAGTAAAACCTTACGGCAAAGACAATGATAATGAAAAATAACTTGTGACATTTACAGTCACTAGTTGAAACTTAATTTTTAACGAACCACGAAATCCAAAGTTAGAAATTTTTCTACTCATTGGCAGGCAGTCAACAATTATGTTGTTCAGGCCAACTCAAAGTTCAAATAAGTATCTCATGCGTGAAAAGGAACGCAAACAGAATCTGAGGGGAGAGATTGTTTTCATGTGTCTTGTGAATATTACCCGTAAAAAAATGAAAATTTGTTCTCGCTAATAAATTAACATTTTTTTTCAAATACAAGTTTTTAATAAAAATTTTTCAAAAAACATGTTTTTTTGTTTGATTTAGAATTTAAAGGCCTAAATGTGAAGAATTTTATTCATAACATTATGTCACGTTATTATGACATGTGGTTTATTTCAATATTATAATTACCTTAAAACAACGTCACATATTTGTGACATTTCATAATAACATAAAACAAAAATGAAGTAACGTAAAAAAATAGTTTTGTAGAAAAATATGTTATACGAAAATAAATGAAGTTGGTTTATAGCATCGTAAAATTATAGAATAGCGGTCGTGAACGTGCTAGTTCTTTTTCAACCCACTAACACCAACATGCTGATGACTGTCCTAACTCAACAAGTGGAAATGAAGTAATCTCCAGAATATCACTGGAACATTTATATTTATACGGAGACAAGCAAACGTACGAGTTCAGAAGTTTTCTTATCTTTTATTGTTGCGTATTTGCAATGAAAAAATTGGGATGGCTCTTATTTATATACCTAGAATTCCTCCTCCGCTGAGACTAAAGTTTCTGCTCCGGCAAACTATATAGTGTCCCCAGTTGCTAATACCTTGATGACATATCGCTGGAGGTACGTTGAAAAAAAATACCTAGTCTGTAGAGATTAGGGATGATCTCAAAAAATGTAGATTCATTGTAGAGGAAATGCATTAAACTCTACTATTTTATCAAGAATAACCTCCAATGAAGTATATGTCATTGAGGATAAGAATATTGCGGACATCCAGAAATAGCAAGGTAGATAAGACGGATGTGTAATGGGATACTTATCTTTTTCTCACATATTGTACTCATAAATAGAGTCATAAATGTAATTGTAGACTTCATAATGTTCCAGAAGTTTCTGGAAGGTTCTGGAAGATTCGAGAAAAACATGGAATGAACCATATCACAGGCTCATGAACGTTTTAAAATGTACGTGAAAGCCATTTGTGTGAAATTCCATGAAGAACGGTCACAGAGGGTGGGCTTTGAAACATTTTGGGAATTTCTGGGGTATAAGAACAAAACTATGGAAAAAATGTGAAGTGTTCACAAATAGAGTCTGGAAAGTTCTATCCAGAACGTAATGAAAAATACACTCAAGTGAGAATCTCGGAATTTCGGCCACTAGGAATAGAATATGAAAGAGAAAATCTTTAAGCTTTGTGTATAGATATTTCATCAAACTCTAGGATATTTTCGAAACTTTTGAAAGTTGCTAGCCTGATGGTTGGAACTTTTTGCAAATGTCTAGCATATGAGAGAGAAAACTCAAGAATGTTCTCGAAGCTGTTGGAAGATGCTGGAAGATTCAAGAACACTGTGGAGTGAACCAGAACAGACGCTCCAAAAAGTTCCAGACCATATTCCAAGACACGCTCGAATCTAGTTCTGGCTATATCTGAACTTTCTAGAATTGAAGAAAGAAAACTCTGTAATGTTCTCGAAGCTTCTGGAAGGTTCTTGAAAATTTGCTCCAAAAATGTCTAGAACATAATGAAAAAGGCACTCAAAAGTTCGGACACCAGGAAGTGGACGTGAGGGTTGGAACTCCATGGAAATATCTATAATAGTATAATAATAAATAATATCCCCTCATAAACACTCATGCATTGTACCCGTAGTCATATCCTGTGCGGGTAGATGACAGCTGATATTATCATTATTTATCGTAGCGCTCGGGGGTGACTTTTTGGTGGCGTATTCAATTTGCAGGTATTAAAAAAGTCGGAAAGTCTGCAGAACCACCCCAAGTCATTGGTACAAGCAAGCATCAGACGTCGGGATTGGCATCTAGGCGCCTTACATCACACTTGCTTCACAACAAGGCAAGTGGAGGTCTATCGTTTTGCTACTCTCGAGTAGAAACTCGCATTCGGGAGTTTGAACCTGGTCTAGTGCCTGCAAAAGTTTCAACGGCGGAAAACATAATCGTTGATCGACCAAAAAAAGAGAAAACTCTACAATGTTCTTGAAGTTTCTGGATGGTGCTGGAAGATAAGAGAATATTTCAGAATAAACTAGTAATGACGTAGTTTTATAACATGCTGGGGAGATACTCTAATGAAGTTGAAGTTAGGCTACCTGTGAGGGGGCGCGTGGGATTGAATTTTCTAGAAATATCTATGATCTGAATTGGAAAATTAAAAATGTTCCCGAAGCTGCTGGATAGTTCTAGACAATTCATGTAAACTGTGAACTGAATCAGAACAGACGTTCCGGAAAGTACCGGAACGTATTGAAGTAGAAACTCGAATGAAGTTATTAAAGGTTTGAGAAGGTGCCGAAAGATTGAGGAAAACTATGGAATAACCTGGACAGATGCTTCCGAAAGTTTTAGAATGTATTAAAAGACACACTCGAAAAATCGGCTGCAAGTGAGGAGGTGTGAAGGGCAGAATTTCATGAAAATTTCCAGAATGTAAGAGATAAAATTGTAGAATGTTCTCAAAGCTTCTGGAGGGTTTCGGAAAAATATAGAACGTACTGAATTGACACTGAGTTAGATTTTAGGAAGTTTAGTCATCATGGGGAAGCGTTGGAATTTTCTGTAACTGTGTAAACCATAAGTGAGAAAACTTTAGAATGTTCTCGAAGCTTTTGGAAGATTCACGAATACTCTGGAAGTTATTGAAAAAGATACTCCAATAAATCTCCCAAAAGTTCCACCACCAGAAAGTGCGGGCGTGCGAGTTGGAACATTCTGAAAATGTCTAGAATACAGAAGAGAAAACTGTGATACTCTGAAAAATTCAATGAAACCATGGAATATACCAGGACAAATTCACCCGAAAGTTCTAGAACGTATTTAAAGAACACAAGAATTAATTTTTGAAATTTTGAACGCAACAGAGGGGCCGGCCGTGTGGAATGATATTTTCTGGTTATTCCTATCTAGAATCTGAGAGAAGAGTGTGCGGAATGTTCTCAAAGCTTCTATATTTTCTTCAGAAAGTTCTAGAAGGTACAGAAAAGATACTCAAGTGATTATATAGACATGGGCGTTGAAAACTTCCAGAAATTTCTAGAATATAAGAAAGAAAGAATGTTCTCGAAGCTTCTGACAGGTGCCAAATGGTTCAAGAAAATTGTAGAATGGACCAAGACAGAGGCTCCGGAAAGTTTTAGATTTTCCTAAGAAAAAACATGAGTGGATTTCTCGAAACTTCAACAGCTAGTGAGAAGGCGTGGTGTGGAATTCTCTGGAATGTTAGAATGTAAGAGAGAAAAGTGTAAAAGCTTCCCAGGAGTTCTCAAAAATTTGAAAAAATGTCTACTATTGATATATTTCTGAATTGCCAGTCTCTAACTGTGTGGACATTTTGGAAATCTTTCAAAGTACCAGCGAAAAGTAGATTTTTTCACTGTGTGAAGATCATTAACAAATGAATGAATGAGCAATATGAACCCAAGTTCGATACTTGTGACACCCCAGAAGCTGCTTAAAACTTACTAGAAGTATTTTCTTGATATTTTTTCATACAATATCGTTTCATATAATTATTAATGACTGATTTCAACATATTTGCTGATAAGCCGTTTTTATGATAGACTTCGGTTTCACTGGTTTAGTTTATTGAAGACACATAGGATAAAGAGAGATACATGGATTAGTCCTTGGACCTCTTTTATACCTACTTTACGTTAATCATATTGTTTCATCTGACGTAAAAAGTATAAATACATTTTTTTTCTGTTTTAGCTACCATCCTGTGGTCGGAAGATAATGATAACAGAACATTCAAGTATTTGCATACTATATGGTCAATCAAACCTCCATTCATTTGTAACTGAAGAATATCTTTTGTTTTCGTTTTTGAATCACTTTTCCAGAATTGGTAATGAAGTGAAACAACAACCACATTTTCATGCAATGGAAAGTGTGGAAAATTAACGTCTGGTTGTTATGCTGTCAGAATCATTGGCATTGGGTTAGCGTGTGCACCATTCAAAAAAGCTCATGTTGTCCTGCTTGAATTTTAGCCACGATGTGGAGTAGCTTTTTGAGGAGTATATGGAGTAATCATTCAATCTGAAAATGTTGCATTTCACAAAAACGAGCCCTAATCAAGGTTTGTATGAGCGAAACCAAAGGACTCTTGAAATTAATTATCTAGGGTATGTGGTTCCTTACCAGAATTCAATAATGATATTTTCTTAAAGACATGCATAAACACGTATAGAATTTGTCAAGAATGCATAACTTGAAACTAGAACTAAAACTGAAACTAAAACTAAAAACTGAGAAAGAAAATTTTGGCAATTGGCTGAATCATCATCAACATAGTGATCAAATAAAAAAATCTTCCAAGGAGAAAAATCCACCATCAAATAGGTATATTCTGAGACATTGATTGAATCTCTTTAAAGTAACAGATAAGGTCATATATTTCAGAAGACCATATTTTCATCTACACCCAAAAATATACTGTCTACGAAAATCAAATCCTGAGGTTAAAAGGCGATAGAATCATTCAAAATGCCTTATTCCTTAAGAAGAAAGCAATATCTGAACAGAAATTTCTCTCAGTCCTCTCTTCACTCCTCAGATGTTAATGGTTCATTGAAGAATTTTTTCCCAATTACAGTTCACAATTCATTTATACATCGTAGAAAAATAGTTATTTATGCAACAAGTGCAGAAAATTGCACTCGACGTGAAATTGTTCGACGAGGCCATTAGGCCGAGTTGGACAACACGTCGGGTGCAATAAACTTTTTTTGCACGAGTTTCATGCAATATTTTTTCTACTTTCATGCAAAAACCAGAAAATGTTTCATTTAGGTGGCACTAAACTGTAAGGAAGACATTGTATGTTTAAATCTATCTGCTAAAAGTAATTCAAAAACATGTTGTGTAATTCAGTTGATATTCGAAGGAAATATTTTTATTTTTGACAAATTACATTTTCTATTAATTTCATAGTCCATTATGTAATGAATATGATAAAACATGCAACTATTTAAAACCTAATACAATCTCGCAGAAAATGGACTAAATTTGGCGTCGATTTGAAAGTTATGGCACTCAGTGCAATGAAGTACCAGTTTTTTCACCAAATATAGTTCAATAAAGTTTTGTTTTTTGCATGAACGTAGAAAAACTTATTTATTTCACCAACCATCAACAACCACATGTGAATAGGATATTCATAAAATCTGTTGTGGAATCACCTGCGGCTAAAAGACAAACTTTAGTAGCTATTTTTCATCGTTCAAGATAACCTCTTGGCAGGTATTCTGACCGAATGAAAATGCGAATTTTCACTTTCAGGATTTTTCTTTCCAGTAAGAGTCTTTTCACAATATCTATCAGATGTATTTCAATGTCCAGCGTGGCTTCAGCCGGGTAAGTAGTTATTTTCTGTTAGATATTACAAATCAATCACATTTTTCATTTTTCATTTTTCATGGAAAATGTTCCCCTTTTCAACATGAAGTTTTCATTTGAGTATCAGACATAGGTACTTAAAAAATCATAATTTTTTTCAATTGGTGCAAATCGAACTTTCAAAAACGCCAGTTCTTCAAAGTTACAATGGCTATATCAACAATTCAAAAACCTTGAAGTCCAACTGACAATTTTATGATTACTAATCTGACAGGAGTACCTTGTAACGTCGAATGGAATATTACAAACCTGATTTTTCGAACACTTGCTCTATTTTGCTCGTGTTTGAAACTTCTTTTTATCCACTCATACTTTAATACACTATTTTTGACTCAAATGAGACTTTTCCATATTCTGGATGTGTAAGTTTATCGCAAGTATAGCATTTTCATCTATTTTATTTATTTTTGTCTTACGAACTTTGTCATCAAGTGATATCCTACTTTCGAATACAAAAACAAACTAGCAATAACTAATATCTCCTTTATATCTCCCACTTTCGTGTTCTCCTTCACACTCGATTCTGAAGAGAAATTTCACTCCTTATACAAGCATATAACCAGTATTCAAGATATTATTCATGAATTTCTGATGATTATTATCATTTACTCAAGATGAACTTCGACAGTCAAAATAACCCAGGCATTCCTCGAATGCAATGGTTTCGTTTGAACAATAAGACTTTGGAGTTATAATCATTATAATGGAGTACAATGTGATATGCACTTCGCTATGACAATACGGCCAATTAACTTGTCCATTGCCTACAACCTCGTCCTCATCACATGCTGCTGAAATGATATATGAAGCTCTAATAGTCGCAAGAGGAATGGATAGTGCTCGAGGAAATTAAGTATGTTTTCGATACAACAGATGAATCCCTGATGATCAACATGAGAATTGGAATCTGAATTCTTCATCATTGATACAAACTCCAGCAAAGATGGAAAATATTTCACAAAAATCAATGATTCGCCTCACTATCATTGATGAGCATTAAAAATATCAAAATAGGAATACTTGTTTCAAGGGTCAATGAATTAGACTAGTGATAGCCCAGTTGAGATCGTGATAGACTGTCAGATAATGACAGATTTTGCTGACTCATTTTCCCTTTTCTGGGATTTTAACCACTGAAAATTATGTCAGTGCTGAGCTAACTAAATGATAATTTAGCGATCGAACGTGTGCTAGGCATATGGATAATATTTTTTTTTTGTAAAACCAAAGCCATAAGATTTGCACGTCCTCAAAGGGTTGAAATAAGGGTGCCAACTTGTAAAAGATGCTGACGCATTTTCTCGCTCATCAAAGCGAGCTTATTAAAGCTCAGGTGGAATCTGATACCAATAGTGATATCTACCCATCTATCCTAGAGTTTCTTTTCAGTTAAATGTTTCTGAAACTCACAAAATACGCACTGAATACGCACCAAATGACCAAATAAAACACAAGCTTGATTTTCGCGGTTCTGTTACAGATACATTATATTTTTAACCGTTGGTCACAATGCATAGTTGGTATTGTCGCATGACAATATGGCGACAGTGAATATGGTCAATTAATGATGACAACAATTTAACTCATGTATAAAAAATCGCATATGCCACAGTGCAATTGACACTTTGACAGCGGCAAAAGTTAGCTTCAACTTTTACAGCGACAAATACACTAGTGGTTTTTTCACTTATTCATTTGTTTATCAATTATCGCGGTGTTGGTTGCCAAAATTAATAGTTTTATATTGATATGTTTGTGAATTTCTTATTCATTGAATTGTCCGGCCGAATTACCCTCGAGGTTTGTATTGATATCGGGTAAATTTGTGTTTTTCAAATTCTAAACTGTTTCCTTCAGCAATTTGACTCGAATAACTGGCAACCTAAAAACACTCCACCTTCGGTGTCGTGTTTTGAATAGTTAACAGTTATTCTCGTCGAATTGCTAGGAAACAGTTTCTCATTAAACAACCCAATAAAATAAAATACAAAACACTTGTGCAATTATAAGTGAGACAACAATTGAAATAGATACACTTCCGCTTTTGGCAAGAAATAAATGATCTACTTTTGATCAGTTCGACCAGATAAATATAGATGTCGCACCCTTCGCGCAGACTGTAGGGTCACTGGATCCTAGAAGGCTCTGCTCCTACGGGTACGGTCAATGGGAGGAGTCCAATAGTTCAATAGTTCTAATAGATCAAATATTTGAACTACTGACAAATGTAATTTTTTATGTTCGAACTGTTCAAAAATTGTGAAATACGGAATGTCATGTTCATAGATAAAAGTTTATATTTTGTTAATCAAATATTTCCAAGATGTATCTAATCAGTAATACGGTAACGAACAATTCTTGGTTTATTGGTCCAGCTGTTACAGCAGATTGCCCCCCAGAATTAAATTTGATATCGTAAGGAACCCGAAAAAAAATTCCCATACGCCGGTCAGCAGTAAATTTTCCGGCCGGAAAATTTTGGAATTTTTTTTTCATATGCCTAGCACACGTCCGATCGTAAAATTATCATATTTTGAGCTCAACACTGACATAATTTTCAGTGGTTAAAATCTTAGAAGAGAAAAAATGAGTCAGCAAAATATATCATTATCTGATAGATAATGATGCAAATCACATTCAATCGTATTAGTCACTTTTCAGAACCTTAACTATATTGAAAAAAATTATATTTGATAAACTTCACTAAACTATGGAATAATTCCGCCACAACCTCATTTATACTCTCCAATTATTGGAGGGAAATTCTCTTTTCTTCGTACTGTTCCAACAATATAACAAATGAATATATAGTTTGGTGGAAATGCAATTTCGTGGTGTTCGTATCAGATTGAAATTTTCGATTAAGCAATACGGAGAAAAAAGTGAGAATAATTCGTTTTGCTAATTGGATTATACCTGGTACAATTTTGTTCTGATTTACTCCATGTCATTTATGGTTTCAGTATAGCGCGCAGCTATGAATACTTTTTTACTGAGTCTATGGAAATACCAGCGGCATACACCACACGTTTATTTTCGATGAAAGTTATATAATTAGACTATGGAGCAAGAACTTCTTCATTACGTTTTCTATTATTTTATATTATTTTTTCACTTTCATGAATGTACCAAGTATTCTATTTCAACTTCGGCTGCACATTGATGGATCCTTCAGAATGTTTTCATTATTATGGCATGCATAAAAAACATTTGAATTTTCAAGAAGTTGTATGTTCTGATTTATCTGAGGTTGAACAATGGCGTGATTCAAAGTCTTTTTTTAATGTGGATAAGACAAAAGTTGTTAACTTAAAATTCGGTTTTGATAACTTGCCACTGGATGGTATCAATATCGTAAAAACGCGCTGTACTATTAGTTTTTGGACTTGTACATTGAAATTTAATTAACATATCACATATTCTAGTTAGTTATTACTGGATCATTTTCTGTAAGAGTTGTTACAAATGAACTCCACGTATATCCACATCAGACAGATCGACTTATATTGCCCTAGTATTCGTACTGCAAAAGAAATCTCTTGAATATTTACTTGTAGACATATTTTTTACAAAAAAGAATTCTACCGGTACTGAACGTCTTCATTCTCTAAGTGAATACCTGATTTACAGGGGACAATATTATGTTATTCCTGAAGTCTCACAATACCGGACAGAGCAGTAGCAACAATATTCACCTGCCATTACTTTACCTGAATTTAAAAGAACACCCTAATATGTGTGAAGGAATGAAAATATCCTCCCAGAGCTGTACTATGTATATTGGACAATATATTTCCTTGCTCAATTTCCAGCCAATAGAATCGGAACTACAGTGAAAACATAGCTTGTCGCTGTATTTTCACGGTGATAAACTTGCTCAGTTTTTGTTTTACTATCTGTCAAGTGAAAATAATGATTTTTAATTATAAACGTACAATTTATGTGTTTTGACTAGTTATCTTTATTTATCAATACGAGCGATCGTTGGGGACAAATGTCCATTGATATAATTGAATACTGCTAGAAGTAAAGCATCAATTACCAGGTGACACGATTTTTCTTTATTTAAAATCGATATATTGTCGTCCTAAATATAATTCGTGGTATGATTAAAAACCTAAAGCAACATAATTTGTTTCGAAAAAAAGATGGAATTTATGATAATCATCGGTACACGAGTTGTATTTGTTAAGACTATTCCATGAATGAAATCAAAACCATTTTTAAAAGTACTATTTGGAGTAAACTGCGCAGAGCAGCTGTCTTGGTATTTCAAACTTCCCGCTATTTCAGTGACCATTCACAGGGCGCGTCTTTCGTTGGTTGTCTTTAGATTTGTTCACGTTCATAAAACAAACAGTCTGGGTGAGTTCGACTTGCCAACACTATTCGATCTTTTTTACTCTAAATGTTCTTCAATCATTCGGTAGAGTGTCAAACTAATGTTTTTGTGGCTGTACCCGAACGATTGAACATTTAGACTAAAATGATTGGTAGTGACTCATCGTTCATTTTCATGCTTTAACGGGAATTGAAAGAACGGAGTTTTGGTTTACGTCTATGCAAAATTTGTCGAAAAGTTAATATGAATGAAAAGTGAAGCGTATCATGGTTTTGGTCAAAGTTCGGTGTTGTGTCAAAAATTTGTCGAAAATTGTGAAGTTGATATGAATTAATAGTTAGTGCTCATCATGGTTTGAGTCAAAGTTGGGTGTTGTGTCATTATACCAACTTGCTGGTGGGGTAAGTTTGTTTTATAAAACAACCAATGACGAAGCGAACTACAAAGGTAATAATTGCCGATCAAGTGCTGAACTACAAAATCGAAAACATGCTGTTTTCAATTATCAATATGAAAATTTCCACCAATCAAAAACGTTTATTTTAGCATGAGTGGAATAGTCGGTAATAATCATACAATTTATTATATCACCCCTCATAATAAAATTTTCATGAGATCGGTTATCAATCTGCTCCTTGCGAAAGCATAATATAGCCTAGAGGAATATTATGCTGATATACTTCAAATGCGGTAACATAATGCAAAAGAGTTGAATAGGTAATGTGAAAATGTTTTGCAAAAAAATATTGTATCAAAATGTTGATAGTAAATCGAAAAATATCTACATTATTTGTTAGAATTCCTAAGATAAATAATGGAATATGTATCTAGCGCCATCTCTGGGTTCCTCATCTTGAGAATTTCTAACAAATTATGAGGTATTTTTCGGAAGTAATTATACGAGTGCATAAAAATTACCGATAATTTTCCATGGCAGCATGTTTGAAGCATGTCTAAAAACTGCTCGAGTTCATTTGCATATTTTGGCTCTTTTAACAAAAAATGAAAATAATCGAATGCAGTTTTCTACTAACAACATGTTTGAATGGCTCGGAAGAATATTTTCGGAGTTAAAGAAAAGTATGTGCTACTGTTTCCATATATAATGATAACTTTTAAAATCCAATACTTATGCATGTCAAAGATGACAAATGCACATTTCAACAATCATTACAATAGATACGGACCTATAGAGAAACTTTCGATACCTTCCAGGCAATTATCGCTGAAAATTTCATAAATATATTTTCAACCAATTAAAAGGCTCCTTTTTCTTTACGTTGCGTATAGCAACGGGAGATTATCGCGATTGTTTCCCTCATCTGTCAAAATGTATTCGCTGACAAACCCGCTTCGTTCCTTTTGCGTATAAACTGCATGGTCCTCCTTGACAGTTGCCTGAATGTATGCAACACATTTCACAAGTCGTGTGACATATTGCGCAAATAATTATGTTCATTAATTTAATAAAAATAATTATGTATGTTGTGGAATATATTTCATTGGTTAATTGACATATTTGGGAAATAATCTGACCAAATATAACTCTACCGTCGTTTATCAAATCGAATAAATTTTGGACTTTCCACTCAAACATTAAGTTTTAGAAAATTCATCCCGTCAAATTATCACTTATTAATTTTGCATCTAGATCACGTGACCGAAATTTTTTTCGGATTATTTTTTTCACGATCCTGTCAGCCAATCGCCATGAGAAAACATTTCAAATAGACCAATAGCATCAAAATTACACTGATGATTTGTTAGTAGCAAATTACAGCGACTGTTTCATTCACACATGTGGCTGCACCTATGAAATTAAGTGGTTGAAGTCACATGACATGCAATATGAGCGGATGAATGAATGAATGAATGTTTATTGAGATCTCAAATACAAATACAATTAAATATACAGATATTACGTAGATAGATAATAAACATTGAGGAAATCCATGAGGGTATAACCCGCGCGTGGATATTAACGTAAAAGTAAGTGTTTAGTACACTAGATATTATTTCATTAAATAAAAAATTTATAAGTAGACAAAAAAGTATAGAAGAGTATATAAGCATAAAAGATCAAAATTGTTACACAAGTTCTTAAGTAAATGTAAAATTAACAAGGGGACAGAAAAAGTATGAAATAGTATATAGGCATATAAAATAAAAAGTGTTACAAAAGTTATTAAGTATATGTAAAATTAACAGTATAAACGAATGTGTGAACATAATAGATCAGAACTTTAAAAGAATATAAAACAAAATCACCTATTGACGATATTATGATAGCATATATGATAGCATAGCGCATCTAATAGAAGTTGCAAACCCACAAGGGTAAGACCGGCGCGTGGATATGAACTTACTATTCTATGCAAGCAGAAACTGGAGCTATAAAGGGATATATATGTTTATATTGTAAAATTAATGTTAGAATGAGGAGAAGAGAAAAAATGTATGCGGTAGCGAATATTCAGTTAGACATAGACTAACAGTGCTATTGAGTTCAATTGAGAAGGTAAGTGGATTAATAGCTGCAGATGTTTCTAATGTCGACAATTTCTTGGATTTTTTTTCTAGTTTGTAGAAATCTCCAACATGTTAATTTGGTTTTGAAAAGCGAAAACGAATTTATGTCTTTGATTTGATCTGGAAGGTTGTTATATATTTTAGGGCAGATAAGTAGACATCTTCGTCCTACGGTTTTAAATGTTCTCGGTACATGAAGTGTATATGTCTTCCTCGTACTATACCGGTGTTCAATGATGTGATATGTTTTATTCTTATGTTGATTCAGTATAGTAGACGGTGACAATATATCTGTCTGATATCGAGAATTTTGGCAAGATCATATAACTGGACACTTGGTAAAAGGTGATTTTTTCCATAAATGATCTTCAAAGTTCTATTTTGAATAACAGAGAGGTATTTAATGTGAGTATTCATTATTCCCCATGCGATAGTTCCGTAAATGATATGTGAATGTACAAGGGCGTAATAAATTGTTTTGAGGTGCGGAATATCAAAATATTTCTTGAGATACTTGAACTCATAATTTATTCGGCAAAGTTTTTTCACTAAATAGTTGATATGTTCATCCCATTCGAGATGGCAATCGATTATGATGCCCAAGTATTTCATTGTCAACTGTGACGATCTTTCTACGGTTTGGCCTTGTTTTCTGATGGAAAGTTTTTCATAGGAGGGTAGCCCTGAAGCGTAACTTGTGAATGGGATATACTTCGTTCTTTGAAAATTAATTGTCAAGAGCTTAGAATTGAAGTACTGTATGACTATTTCCATATCCCTTTCCACTTTCGACTTCAGGTTCGTCCTCGTAGAAAATTGCAGTATCATCTGCAACTGTAATTATTTCTCCAAGAAGTGGGAGTTTGCAGATATGCATTAAAAAGGATTGGGCCCAAAACTGTGCCTTGTGGAACTCCTTATTGGATATCTCTCAATCATCCCTCAATCACTGTTGCAGGTAGCTGCACATTAGATCATAAGCTGGTACTCGAAAGCCCATTGATTTCAATGTTTTCAGCAGTCCGAAGTGACTGACTATTCAAGTAAACACGATAATTGAGGTAAACACGCGGATATTTACGTAAACAAACAAATAAAAGTGTCAAGTTTGACATAACTCAAAATTGAAATGTCTCGTTTTCGGTTATCTTTTACTACGGAAATTAGTGAACATGTAAGCTAATCCATCCCAAAAAACACCAAAAAGGAGTAAAGAGTATGTCTGGAGAGAATTTATGTCTTTTTTGAAGCGTATATGAACATGAATAATAATGAATTCATGCTGTTCATGATATAATCTTCCTAAATATCACTCGACCATGATAAACAGAGACTATGATTTTCTTTAATTCATCTCGAGTAACTTGTATTGTAAGACAATTCAATTCGACAATATGAAAAATACTAATCATAGAATAACTCCCTCCAGCTGAAGCTGTCGGGGAGTTATTCTGATTATTAATGTTCATATGGTCTAAATAAATTGTCAAAATACAAAGTAGTCTCTATAGAATTAGGAAGAAAATAATAGTCGGCTATTTGTCATGGTCTTGTGATATTACTTACGATAATTTTTTTCGAAGATTGATTGGAACTTTGTTCAAATGATTGCATAAGAAAGTTATCCATTGACTTAGTTGTCACGATGACACTGACAAATGTCCGGTATTCCTGGTAATAATTTTTTTTAGGATAATTTTAACTAGATTAGCACTCGTCTTTGTTGCTATTAAGAAATCTCACTCGAGGACCTCTTCGACTCGTGAGATTTCTATAGCAACAAAGATTCATGCATTTAGATTTATTTCTTCGCTTGTCGACTCTTCGCGTGGTACAGGACGGAACTATATAATTCGGTGATTGTTTTTCCTATTTGCTTTCGTAGTAATCTGAAAATTAAATGTTACGCTCCAGTCATAGAATGAATCGAAAATTGAAATCAAGATAAGAAATCTGAAGAGAAGATGGAGCTTTAAAAATATATTGACGGGCGGAAACTATTTCGAAGATGTTTTGAATGAGAATTTTGGGAAGAAAAGTTTACTGCAAAAATATATACCGATGGTATCGTCTAGAATATTGGATAAAAGCTAATGACATGCATGTAGCATAAATATACAGTGCTGGCGTATGAAGTATTTATCTTATTATTTTTCTAAGGTATTTTTAAACATATCGGAATATCAGAATCAATTTTATTGTGATTCTTGTCATAATTCAGTCAGAATCGATTGAAAATTCGTATGTGTGGGTTTTCGGCCTGGGAGATTGTGAATCTTTTTTTATATTGTTTTCAAGATGACGGCTCTAAGATGGTGAAAAAGTTTTGTGATTATGGTCCGATTCGATTTTATAAGCTTATTTGTTGGTTTTTCACATTATTCATAATTGTAATAAGTGTTTTTACTGATTTAATTTGGACCTCCTGTTCATGTCAACTGAAGATGAACATTAATATGCTCGAAAACATGTTTTGATTCATGTTTGATATAACTTTTTGTGGAAACGACTTTGAGTTTTTCTTCACCATACTGAAACTCCACTTTGCGTATGCATTACTTTCTTCATATAAAAAATTCAAGATATCGGACGATATTTGTGAATAAGGCCTGATTTCATTCAAAATTTGTATGTTGGGGTTTTCGGGCTCGATAATTATTAATATTTCGTTAAAATTAATGAATTCAAGATGACGGCTCCAAGATGGCGGACAAGTTTTGTGATTATGGTCCGATTCGATACAACATTGGTACTTAGGAGATTTGGGAATCGAATATCATGTTTTTTTTAACGGAGAATTCAGAATGTATGCTTCAAGATAAAGTATTCATTTTTTAATTCATTATCCGATTCTGTTCAAAATTGGTATGTAGGGGTTTTCGAAGACTATAATTTTCCTGTCAAATTTCAAAGGAATTCAAGATGGCGGACGAGTTCTTTGATTCGTGATTCGATTCTATAACTACAATACCTCTTGGTATTTAGGGGAATTCAAGCAGGCTATATGTGTTTCCAGATTTTTTCTTCCAAGTAAAGGTCCCTTCACAATATAAATATTAAGCATGAACTCAAAACGATTCCAATTTTCTGATTTAGAGTCTGTTTCCCTAAATAATTCTATCTTGATGGACTTTTTGGGGAAGATAAGATTCCTTTTACAAAATTAATTCATGTTGGCAAAATTATTTTTAAAATTAAACGAAACACTATTGAAAACAGTGATCAATAAAATCTCATCGCAATTCTCTTGAAAACCATTTGAATTAATTAATATAAACCACTTTCAAATTTTGACATGAACGTGTACGAATGAACATATAAACTCAACACAGAAAGCAAGTTGAAAGAAAGCTAGTTTTTGTGAAAATTATAATATTTTGAAGTTCTATTCGACCAATCCCGGAGAACATCCACAAATAGTGGCATCATCTGTAGATTTTATATCCACATAAGTTTGAGATAACAATTTCGACCAAGTTAAATGGAATGTACTTTTATTTAATATCATTACCGATAGTTCTAGGCATATAGCACAACAAAAATGTCTAGGCGTTGGAAATATTTCAAGTAATGAGAAATCCGACCCTGTTCCAGAACTTTATGATCCCTCTCCTCACGTTTCACGTTATCAGCTGTATGGGAGGAGCAACATGAGGTGCGTAAAGAAATTCATTTCTCTTTCGGAATCGATAATTTTCACTTGTCGACGGCTGAAAAATTCCTTTATTTGTCGCCTGTGTATATACGGAAGTTTCATATCAACAGCCAACTGCTACTTTCAATCCTCTTGAAGATGATCACTTGGTGACTGAAACACGTGTCGATGTGTTAAAAATAGCGGTGCAGAGCATATTTGTGGCTCAGTGAGAACACCTTGAGATTTTTGAGCATCATCCAACATAGTACTTAACAGATGAGAGAATTATGTGAAGATTCCGCTCTTTACTAAGTTTCACTGGCCACTCAACTCGCGGAATACGCAGAAAATTCTGGGACCAAAATAAGTAAAAATGTTCCGATGGTAATTATTATGAAGGAAATCCGTTTCGCGAAAACAAAACTTTTTTGTAAAATTATTTTCAAATAAACTAAGTTGAACTAAGTAAATGATAGACTTCAATAATACAATGAAACATCACAAAAATATTCGTTCATTTTGTTGGTGGCAATTATCAAAATTATACGAAAATGGGGGAAAATATCCTTTTCATTCATTTAATACTTTCAAAATAGTTTTTTCGTTATTTTTATCCGTATGCCTTCAACCAGAAAAAAAAATCGTTTTCTAGTCCTTTTTTTTTCAGGGTTAAAAACCCTTAAACAGCAGGTATACAATTCCACTATATTAATTCGAAAAAATCTCGCTTCATATAGGATTTTCAATATACGATGGAAATATTCGATTTAATTGGGAACTAGCTTTCGCTGGTAATTGGCAAGTGCCATGAAACTGGTAAGTAGGTGTTCCTTATCTGAATCAAAAAATTAATTCAGCTTTGTATTTGAAAAGCCTCCTATATAAAGTTATATTGGTAGAAAACTTTGCCAAGTATTGCCGACGAATTATCTATTGTAGAAATAACCCATTTTTCATTATTAGTTATTGGTCTTCCTTCAAGTAGTGGCGTCAATTCCTCACGTACCAAATTTACATATCAATGTGTATTCGCCACTACAACTAATCAATGTTCTGCTTTGGTTTTCATCAATTATGTTTTCTCCCATTCTCCCCATCTCAATTCTAAGAAATGCTTCGTAACTATATGATAAAATGAATCAAGACACTTCAAATTCTTGTTGATTTTCGAGCGTCTCTTTCCGTAGGGGAATATTTTATGAATCTCTAGAGGCCTGAAATATGTTTGATATATACCTACTATACTCCCAGGGTGCTAGGGATTCAGAAAATTCCAATGAGCAAAATGTCTTGATTCAGCGTTAATTCTCAACAAACCTTTGGGCTATTGGTGCGTTAATATACTGGTTCGTTTCACTTTGGTGAATGAGGAAATGAATGGAGTATTGAATATATAAGACAAATAATTTCGTCGATGAAGGAATGGCATTTTTCAAATATTCCTGCAAAGTGGTGAATGGGAAGCAAATATCTGACAGAGAACAACTAATTTGCTGGCTGATACCACGACAAACATTCGATAACATCCTACATATTATATTTGTGCAAGGTCCCTAAAGAAAAAAATATAAAAAATTGTTTTTTTTTTGCGTTAACCAGCTGTCGTCCCCTTACGAACGGCAGCCCTCAAAAGTCGAAACTTGTGCGAGCCAAGGATTAACGAGGTCCTACCTTTCAACGTGCGATTCCTAGCACTTTCTCGGGTCATCAAAAAAAAAGTGTAGTCGCTAGGACTCGAACCTACACGACCAGCGGCAAGAATGGCCCTTATTACGATGCTTTTAACCACTCGGCCACATGACGCTAAGACGGCGTCATCGCTAGTGATTAGTGTTAGCAAATCATAAGCACTAGGGTTTTCAAAGTTATTGATGAACTAAAAAACAAAAATTCTAAAGGAATGATTTGCCTTCCCATGACTATGGTCAGAACAATATAATTTTCGAAAAGCTGGCATATATGTATAATTAACAAAAATGTTGATGAGGAAACTATTCCAAATCTGCTCGGAATAGGTAAAATCATTCCAATATTTAGGAAAAATTATTCTTTTGATTGATAAATGTAGGCCATTCTCAGTATATCAGTCTTGAGTAGTTATATTGTTATCAGAAAACATCAAAACTATTTTTGCAACATTTATAGATACTATTTATAATGAAATCGACACGAAAAACTTTGTGGCTGCACTTTTTTCGATTTTTCGACTCTTTAAATTTGATATACTTGCTGATATGCAGTAAAAGTTCGATGAAAAATCCTTGCATGAGTTCAAAGGGAATTTATATGAAATATGATGATATGGACTAAGACTTATTCAACGTGTTCCATAGGGCTCAGTTCTGGGACTTTTACTCCTTCAGATTTATATAAATAATCTACCACATCATATAGACACAAACGCATCATTTCTTTTTGCCTATCACATTTCCATTTCATTAGACGCTGATAGTCTCGTTTACAATTATTGAATTGTAATTTTCGTATGTAAGAAAATGAGCTCTGTTACAACCCGAGGAAGTTTTCAATGAAAAAAATCTATTTAACGTTCACCAAGAAATTCTTTTCTCAAATGTGCCTCTTTGAGTCGATGAAAATAACACAACTCCAGTTTTTACAGCTCAGAAGCGAATTATCCGAATGTCATATGGTGTTCATCATACAAATGCATGCAGGCCTGTTCTCAAAGAAAAACAGATTTTACCAATGCCATATTTTACATTTGAAGCTATTTGCTCTATGTGAGAAAGCGCTAGACTGATCTATAATTATTTTCCTTCATCAGAAATATTCCAGTCGAACCCAGATAGTTACCCCCCCCCCCCACGTCTGGAACTGAGAGTAATTACTGGGTTCGAGAATCACGTGCTCTGACTAGACGAAGTGAACCGAACCTGACGGCCTTCTACCTTTGTTTGACTAAGATTTTCGCTATCTGATGGCAAGAAGGTATAATTCTCAGGTTCGACAGAAGCGTGTCCATTATTCCACCCCTACGATCAGAACCACTATTTCATAAGGATTTAGTGCGTTTTTCCTTCAGTTTCCGCTAAGAGCCGATATCTCGACGATTACCTGGTTTGATGGCAGAATCGTTTTATCTTGATGTTCACTCTTATTGACTTGTATTTTCCTAAGGGTGGAGAATGAGTAGTGTCAAAAGATCGAGCAATTACCATTCTAGTCCTGTCAATGTCCTGCATTATAATAGCTGCAGGAATAGTCTGAGTACGTATATGCTGAAAATGCTGACAACGAATACATTATGGTCTCAGACGACTCACGGCACATCCTGCCTCTGGTAATTGGGACCTCTATCACACGACAACGGTAGGCCAAGGTTAACACAGCCATGGTGGGCTAGGCCATTATTAATCCGTCTCAAACTTCAGCCCACTTGACCTCAGAATGGAGTAGGTCGAATGTTTGGATTAGCCGAGGTCTTCGATGTTCTTGAGGAATACCCCATTTGTAGGTTTATCATTGTGCAGCTGCACGTTATATACAGAGTGACCCATTTGAAAGCGGGCCACCTCTCTAAAACTGTTATTTATTATCCGATTCAGAAGTTTTTTTTTTCAATAGATAGAGCGTCAATAGTTCTATTAGAGTGCTGTGAAGTCGAAATAGAAATAAAATTTTAAAGGCCTACTTCGAATTTTTTTCAAGGTCAAAAATCCAAAAAACATACTAGCGATTTTTTTATATGAAATTTGACGACGCCACTGGATTTGTGATGCTTTCAAATGGTTGTGACTAAAATTTCAAGATAAAATTATTTTTTTTAACAGAAATATGGCATAAGTAAAATATACCAATCACTGTCAAAATAATTCAAATAGTTGTATATTAAATAACAATTTTGTAAATAATATGGTATAAAATACTTCTTCAGAACATAACAACTTTATGTGCGATATAGTTATCTCTATTAGCACACTGCAGTTTGTTGTCAAAGAATAGAAATACACATCTTTATATCATAATATAATTATCAATATTAAAAACATAAATGAACCACTGCAAAAGAATGTATTAACATGACAGTGCCCACACATTAAATTTTGGACTGTTCCACCAAATCTCCATTCAATTCGATACATTTATCATATCGTTTTTTAATGTTAACCAAAACATTCAATAATTGATTTGGGGTGATATCTCTGCAAGCCTGTCTTATTCTTTCACGCAGTTCCTCTTTGCTCGTTGGGCGAGTTTTGTATACTTTTTCCTTAACGGTGCCCCATAAAAAAAAATCAAGTGGAGTCAAGTCCGGGGATCTGGGGGGAAACTCAATCAGTGAACTATTTCGCCCTATCCACCGATTAGGAAAATTTTCTTCCAGCCAATCTCTAACAATCCTGCTATTGTGGATGGAACAGCCATCTAATTGAAATAGAATATGGGCCTCTTCTGCTAGTGGAAGTTCATCCATAGCGTTGGAAAACTCGTTTTTCAAAAAATTCAAAAAAATTTGACCATTCAAATTGTTTTCAAAAAAAAAGGGGCCAATTATTCTGGTATGTAATATTCCGCACCAAACATTTATTTTTTGGGAGTACTGTCTTCTGCAATTTATTATCCAATGTGGATTTTCTTCTGTCCAGTACCTTGAATTTTGAGAATTAACTGTTCCATTGGTTGTGAATGTTGCCTCGTCACTGAACAAAATTTTTTTCAGAAAATTCCTTTTATTTAGATATTCTCCTTGAGCCCATAAACTATACTCCATCCTCTTTTCATTATCGCCTTCTTCTAAGGTGTGAAGAAACTTTGGTTTAAAGGGCTTCATATTATTATATTTCCTAAGATTTCTCCATATTGTTTCACGCGGTAAGTTGATGTCCAAACTTGCAGTTCTCACACTTGTTTTCGGATTATTATTAAAATAATTTCGAATTCGTTCAGAATTATTTCGTCTCTGCCTTTGTACAGTATTGATATTCTTCAGGATATGTTTACTAACAGCTCCATACTGATTGAAAATTTTGTTTACTCTTCCAACTGTAGCTCTGCTAATATTTCGCCGCTCCGGATGCATGTTATTGAAAATTCTACATACTTCCCTTTCGGATCTGTCGTTGTTACCACGAAGTTTTACTATTTCAATTTTCTCCTGCAAAGTCAAATTATCTGCCATACTTCTTTATTAGTGTAGGTACTTGAAGAGTTATAAACTTCACTATTAATACTGACAAATTTGTGTCTTTTCGTCTTTTATTTTAATGACTTGTCATCTTTACGGCAACTTAAGTTTCAAAGCCTTCTAATAAAAATAATATTTTCGAAATGTGGCATCCCAAACATGTTTGAATGAAACCAAGATAGATATTCGAAATAACTGACAACCACCAAAGAGGAACTGCGTGAAAGAATAAGACCAGGCTTGCATAAATGTTACCCCAAGCTAATGATCGAATTTTGATCGAATCTTATGATTAGTTAGCAATAGAAAATGGTAGAATAAACGTATCGAATTAAATCGGAAATTGGTTACAAAGTACGGAAATTAATGTCTGGGCACTCTCATCTCAATCAATTTTTTTGTTGTAGTTCATTTATTTCATCAATATTGGTTATTATTGATTATTGAATATTGATTACTATTTGATGTAAAGATGTATATTTCATTTCTCTGTTGACAAAAAAACTGCAGTGTTTTGATGGACATAACTATCTTCCATTCTTTATAGAGTTCTGTTTGAAAGAAACATAATTTGACACCATTTTGAATAACTGCTGTTTACAAGCTCGACTGCTAACGACCTGAAAGAGCATTTTAAACGATATTATTAATAATATTGTGATTTAATATGACGACAATTCCAAATATTTAGATAAAGTGATAAGAATTTTACTTATGCTATATTTCTGTTGAAAAAACATATTTCATCGTGAAATTTTAGTCACAACCATTTGAAAGCATCACAAATCCAGTGGCGTCGTCAAATTTCATATAAAAAAATCGCTAGTATGTTTTTTGGATTTTTGACCTTGAAAAAAATTCGAAGTAGGCCTTGAAAATTTTATTTCTATTTCGACTTCACAGCACTCTAATAGAACTATTGACGCTCTATCTATTGAAAAAAAAAACTTCTGAATCGGATAATAAATAACAGTTTTAGAGAGGTGGCCCGCTTTCAAATGGGTCACTCTGTATAGTATGAGGCAATGAGACAATGCCGGAGATGGTTAAAGCAAAGGTCACAAGTGCCTCACGGCGCACCATACCTCTAGTATCTGGGACCTCTATATCCATCACACGACAACGGTATGTTGAATACACCATCATGGTAAACCATTATAATCACTCGGTCTCTGACACTTCAGCCAACCTGACCTTAGAAAGGTGTAGGTAAATCTTTCGACTTTCTTGAAGAAAATTTCAGGGACGCAACAGCAAGTGTTGATAATTTGATAACAGAATTGTCAAATTCTATTATCAATTCGGTTGTGGAAAAATTAAATTTCTCAATAGTATCCATTCAGCTGACGAAATTTACTTGAAATCAGGTAATTTGATATTTCCGATCAAGAATTTTTTTAATTTCAAATGAATGTTCAAATTTTCTGTTGCAAGGAATTGAGATTACTTGACACAAAAATATTCAAAAGTTTCGAGTGGTGATCTTCTTTTGATAATAGTAGTAGTGTCGATTCTAGGGAGTTATTTTCATCAGAACGAGTGATCAAGCTTTGAATCCAGATATTTTGTTCGGTTTGAAGGAAAGGCAGAAATACCTAATACAGAGAATCGGGCCAAAAAGAGGAAACTAAGATGAGCAATTAAACTTATAATAATGATCTTGATGAAAGGATTCAGTTAGCAAACATTATACAGTAATATAACTACATATACCTACAGTAAACATAAATTCAGCAGATAATCTACAAAATAACACTATCGTTTTTCACTCTTCATGAGCCCGATACTTCAGACTCGGATTAAAAGGGATGAAATATGATAAATACATTAGCTAGAATCATTTCAGTAAACTATATTAATCAATTCGTCAGTTGTCTACGATTATAAAATTAAGAAACTTCTCACAAAACTTCCTTGGTCCAAGAAAATAGTAAGGATATATTCTTTAACGTGAAAACAAAACTTTGATTTCTCACCAAGAAATGCTATGTACTCAAAATAAAAGATCATTCATATACATTTCTCAACCCAAAGTAATATCTTGATATTTTCTTACTTCAATGATCCCACAATATAAAAATTGTCTCTTTTCTGTAGAGATCGATGTGATGACATTGCACATTTCGACCATTTCACTTTGATGTATAAAGCGCGTTAGTTCAAACGCAGTTGCCGGCAAACAGATCCAATTATTTCAATCATAAGTGGACAAGAAAAGCTTAAGTATGCCTGAAGATTATATCGTCAATTTTAGAGGTAAGTACAATTATTGTTTTCCATTCATTTCCATTTTGATTCTTAATTAGATGATCCATCCTTCAGTCTTCGTTTATACCACAGAAGAATTTCAACACACATGCCCAGTTTTTTACTTTTACACTATATCGTTTTTTGAGTTCGGGTTGATGTCAAAATGAGATGTTCTCAATTAAAACCTAATCAGAAATGAATTAGATTTTTAAAATATACATAAAAAGGAGTATATTATTTGTTCAGTTATAACGATAGAGTTAGAGTTGATAATGTCGAACCAAAAGAAAAATTTTTGATCAATCACTTACTTTTTTTGCTTTAAATTTACATTTGAAGTATTGAATGAAGGCGCTTCAATTTTAATTTCACAGAAGGTGAAAACAGGGTTCATCATCCGAAATACCTTCAGCCATTTCAGAAATATTTTGAATCAAGATTAAAACATTGAACTATGCATTTTTTTATAGATTTCAAGTGAGTCATTAAATCCAAATTAAATTTGGGTTTTGGGGACCCTATTAGTACACTCTTTTTGAACACCACCTGTATTTTCAGATAATGATTTCCGTTGCAATTTTTTATTTTTATATGGTTATGTTCAGACATTTTGGAAATAGTCTGCATGTGGTGATACCGTCAAAATAAAGGGTAAACTCTGATATTGGGTTGCAAGAAGCACTTGTAATAGTATCATCCGCCTTGAGAAACATTGCTCGAATATCTGTTAGTTGTAGTTCAACATCCGTCGTGGTATTATCGAGGGAAATAGTTTTTTGCGAGATCTATGCCTCTTACAGTGTGTCCACTTGAGTTGGTGACGTATGAAAAAAAACTCTATCGTTTCAATGAAAAAAATTGAAGAAAAATCTGCATTTTCAATAAATAATCAAATATTGAAATTCATCAGTCGTATACGAGAAGTTTCAAAAAATATGAATGTGGTACACGAGTATAGTATTTTTATGTAGTTTTTATACATTTCTCTCTACAATAACACTTTAAAACTTACTCTGGCTTTCAAAGTGAATTCAGGTAATATTCACGGGCGAATATACTTTCAGACTCAGCTTGTTATTTTTTAATTTCTGTAGAAATTGTTGAACTTGGTTTTACTGAAAAATAAAAATATGTTTTTTTTCTGCAGGTAGATGTATTAGAACATGAATAATAATTCGGAATAAGTTTTCATGATAACTATTTTCGATAATGTCACAAATAATAGTTATTTATGGTACTAGTGTGTTATGTTGAAAATAAGTCAGGCGAGAAAGATGAGGTGAGTTATGGATTATAATACACTAGTGTGTTATTTGATAGTTTGCGTGAGTTATAATCCATAACTCACTAGTGATTTATTACTATGCACTAGTGTGTTTTTTGATAGTTTACTTGTCTAAAAGTACTTTACTAATGTACCAAATTCATAATTTTGACACTTCTCTTCTACGCCTACCAAATTTCAAGATTTGATTATTCAATATTATGTTTCAGAATAAAAATAACGTTTTAACCTGAAACAAAAATAAAAAAAATCCAAATGTGGGCATATTGTATATTACACTTTGTGGGAATTACTGAAGAGAAGATTATTTTGACTTTGTCGACATTATTCAGTTTCATTGACCTATTGAATTATTTATGAATCGTTTTCCGAAAATTCTGTATAAAAATGTATATTTCTTTTAAAAAATAAAATTTCAATGCAAGACGAACTGGTCCTCGCCTCCAAATAACAGAAATTTTCTTGCATTAATTTATTTTGGAATACTAGTCCTTTTAGTTATCTACTGTTACTTTATCTACTGTTACGTTATCTACTGTTACATTCCTCTAAAAAGTAGTTTACCTCAAAAAGTCAGCAACATCATTATTGTTCATAATCAACATGTTTTGTTTGTATGCAGATGATTACAATTTAAAACAATTTAGGAGTTTCAGTATTAATTATGTCATTATTTATAAGTAGGTACGGCATTCTTCCATAAGCCACAATGAATAAATAACCTTATAGATTCCTCAACCCTGGAATAACATTTGCACTTTTTCCTCCTATATTGGTAATAATTTTCCCGCGAAACTATTTTATAGACTATTCAGCCATATTTGTAAGTCGATGGAAACATCATAGATAATTCAAGGTCGCAACACCTATGTATTGATAGATACGGTAAAACATATATTTGAGACATGTTTGAAAGCCTTCGATACCCTCTTCAAGTTATTTCATGGTTTTGTAGAATGTGGTGCCTCAATTTATTATTTGAAAGACTGTTATGAGATTGACATGAATGTTTAATTTTTGTCTTGATATTATATAGAACAAGTTTAAATTTGTGTTCTCTTAGAAAGACTGTGTATTAATATAAATGTTTTTGATACTTTACATGTTTTCCTTGAAGCCTCACACCCCCAAAGAAATACATTGATGGTCATCGTCAAACGTAATTTCTTGGATGGAGAAAACGTAGTTTCTTGAACAAAGAATACCTCATCCCTTAGATAGAAGAAATTTAATTATTTGGATAAAGTAAACGTAATTACTTGAACGGAGAAAATGTAATGTCTTGAATGGAGTGAATGTATTTTTTTGATTGAGAAGGCGTAATTTCTGGCATTAGAAAAACGTAGTTTCCATGATAGAGAAAACATAATTACCTACTTTAAAACTTTAATTTTCTTCTTCCAAGAAAATACAATATCTCTAGGATAAAGAACATGATCATTTCCAGTGGAGTAAACGAGAACTATTCGTTCAAAATCTTTCAATTGAGATTTCTTTTGCTTGATACCATAAAATGTTCAATAGAAGTATTTCGATTTTTTTTTTTTTTAAATATCAAAGGTTTTGATATTAGAACATTGAATTTCTTTGATTTTTGTTTCAAAATAATATATTTGACTGAAGTAAACGGCACTGAAAACATAGATTTCTTCCATACATAGAAACATTTCGTCGATTTTATATAACATAATTATTTTCTTGGGATAAACGGGCTGCTTTATTTTGAAAACATTTTTTTTTGTGTGGGTGTGAAGTAAACTAACGAGTTCATCTATCGACTTATTTTATAATTACTTTGTAAAATTCTACAAAATGAATGAAGAAGCTGATGCGGAATTGAAGAAGATCCAGCCTGTAATGAATAAATATGATGATCTTATTTAATATTTGGCCATTGAAAAATGATTCACAAAAATCAAGACGGACCCAAAATAGAGAAAATTGTCAACAGAAATTAAAAATATGGTATTCGAATCGAAGAATTGAAATGAATTATTAAAAAAGATATTCGAAATTTTTCACTTAGAAATTTGCCGTTTGGATGCTTCAGCAAATATATAATTTATCTCGTGCCTTTAGGAATATTCATATGCACCGTCATTGTCTCATATCTTCTCCAAGGAAGGCATTCGTAATCAGCTTCCAGTCCATTACCCTTTCATAATATCAGGAATTCCTGGATCGAACGGAATGCTCGTGTTCCTAGCGATGGCGGCACATATACAAGATATTATTAACTCAGAGTAGTTATTATTGATTACTGAATATACGAGCTAGGACCGAAACAACTATGAACTTGATTGCATTTTCGAAAAATGAATTAATAATAATAATATTTTTTGGCGTTCGCTCATATTTTTCATGTTTTCTATGTTATGCAGATATTAGTTTGATTTCCTGAAATAAGATTTCTGTTTTGTGAATAATTTACAGGATATGTATGTATTCCAGCTCTTTCACGAGTTCACCCAAGTCTGTAAAATACAGAAATTTGTCAATTGCTATTTCATAAATATTCTATAGTCCAGTGCTTCTCAGAACTCATCAATCGTTCCACTGTTAGAAATTTGATCAAGAATGAACCGAAGTTCAGTTTAGACGTGCCAAATATGTGGTTGATTTTGTACAAAAGTAACAGCAAATCTCAACTTTATTTCCCTTTCTCGAGATATTTCTTGAACATTATGGCACAAACATTCTCGTGTAAAACAGAAAAGGAAAACTATGGTCGTTGTTGTCTCCATAATGGTAGTGAATATTATTATTATTATTATACATTTATGTGCAATGATATGATAATCATCCTCTTCATAGTTGATCGGGTGTACGAACGAATATATTCGTTCGTATATATACGAATGAATAGAGCCGAAGGAGAGGGTCGCTAACTGCAAAGAGAACCTTTCAACGGGAGATATATTAGAAAGGACATAGATGTCTTACAGTACTTGATCAAATATTGAGATGCAAAAGACAGATGTTGTTCTGGAGGACACGCCTTACCATAACTTCTGGTGTCCTGGGTTCATCATTACCTCATTAACCACTTTCTAATCTATGGGGTTGCCAGCTATTGGTTCCCGGAATCATGTGCCCTGAGCAGAAGCAATGAACCAAGGATGACAGCCATTTGCATTCGTATGGCTATGATTTCTACTGTATTGTGACATGCCGGTATGATTTCAATGTTCGTGAGTAGTGAGCACATCACACCACCAAGGAACTGTATTATCAGAACAACCAATTCCACAGAATGACCTGGGTAGAGTCTGCAGAGTTGGGACAGTACATCTCGATATTTTGTCAATTTTTCCTCCTCTTTTCGGACAATTTTCGTGTCACCAGTTGAATAAAACTCTATGACAAACATTGACTCACTTTGGTGGTCGAGGAGGACTGTATCATATACACATATGCTGTTCATGCTGACATCAAATGTCTAATGGTCTCAGACGCCCCGCGGCAAGACCTGCATCTAGTATTGAAAACCTCTGAAGACATCATCCTGGTAGGCCATTATGGATCCCTTAGTCTATGAGTTCAACCCACCATACACGTGTTCAATTTCGGTGAATATTCGCATGTACAAGAAACGGGTGAACATCTTATATTATCGACTTTTAGTTCAGATGAATCCCTGGTTTTTGGAATCAGCACGGTTCGCCCCTCGACGAACCAAACACCCCCAAAAGGGCCAAGCCCAAGCCACACTGGCTATGGACTTCAATGAATGAAACAACAATCTTGGCTGGAACTTGAATGTGAATTCTTTCCACCATAAATGAGTCTTCATTTATAGTAGTGTGTTATTTACAATTGGCCGGTACAGTGACACTGTGATCGGTGTAACCGAGTGTCATGGCCAAGCTGTCATCAGACTCATTCATGGTCGGGCATGGTTCCCGAATTGATCAATTAATGATAACATATCAATGACCGAAAATTTTGTACTCCAGCCATACACAGGGCGCTCTTGTTATTCTTGACAATATTTTCTATATTGACAATGCTAATTCAAGAGTGATGACATATATAAACAAATAACAACTGAATACAATTCAAGGTTGATATAATAATTCTTCATCATTGTAACTTCAATATATCCATCCAGAAGTATTTCACCTGAGAGCGGTCAGCGGATTCTCTACAAAACGTGGAGGCTTCACACGGAACTTTCAGTCAGTTCTTCAAGGCGCATCTCACTCCCCTCACTATGACTCTCTTGCAGCCACTAGCATTCGTATTCAATCCTATAAGCTTGTCCTAATTCTGCGGCTATTTGCCGCACTGCAAGCGTGAAAGGTATGTTGGCTGCCGTATAATAGTCCATCCCACATTGGATACGAGACGTGTGTTTTATCGCTGACTTGATTTTCGCTTCCATCTTGTGTATTCGTCACTCGTGCCTTCCAATCGATGAGGAATGATTCATTCATTACGATTGAGCAGCTCTCTTCACGGCGTTGTTGATTTGCCAGATCCTATCAGCCTTTTATGGTAGGACATTTTGAACCTCCGCATCCACTTGAGGCAGTTGTTGTGGCTACAAGGGATTCGATAGGTGATGCACCCTGCGTGTTATGAAACTCCCTATTGTGTGATTAGAATCTCCTCCTGAGCCTGACCAACTCGTGGCACAACTGCCACTTCCGCCATTTCGATAGCCAATGGAAATTTTAATATAGCCTCGTGTCCGAGTATGGGAACCTTCAACTGAGTTTTTGTCGTCTTCGGGTGGGCTTACTACTCAAAATTTCGTTTCTCAATTCATTAAACCACTTGAAGCGTTCTTGTTCGTCGCGGTCGCTATCAGTTGGAAAAACCTTGTTAACGATTTCCACCACCTTGTCTTTGACCCTCAACCGTGGGACTCAGTTGTGGTAGCCTTTACCTCGTATGTTCGGAACTCGAGTTTCAGGGTATAACGGCGGTTAGCCTAGTATACCCACTGTCCGGTTTTGCACCCGTTGCTCAGGAAAGTGGTGTTGCAACTCATCAAGTCCTTGGATGACGGTTTTCTGCACCTGCTTCCATCATTATCATTATTATAATCCACAATTTCTTCAGAGAGTCGAGGTGATCTGAAACGTAATGAAACCTTTATTTTGGCCACTCATTCATAAACTCAGGTCTAGGATCCAATTTAACTTTTTCCCAATTCAGTCCCATAATCAAAAATCTCTTCAGAAAGTCACGGAGTGATTTGGAACGTAATGAAACCGTTATATGTGTAATTGAACTTGACATGAGAAATACGTAAATAAACTGCCATTATGTAAAACAGGCATTTATTTGAAAATTTAAATTGATGAAAAAGCTGAGGTTTTCGAGGCCGCAGTTTTCATCATTATTTTCATTCGAGTTCAAATGACTTCAACTTTTGAAATTGTTTTATAACGTTTCGTTAGTGTGAGGGTGCATATATATTGGCAAGAAAACTCGCGGAAGAGACTGTCAGACAGTGCTGTCAGTAGTTTAAACAGCTTCGACATAGTACAGGATCCGAAGAGAGGTCGACCTTCACCATGCTGGTTAACGGATGAAACATAATTCTTATAAAGTTTCATAAATAGACGAATACGCCTTCAATGGGTTGCCTATCAAAATGTGGTCCAGACTATATACAGTGAGTTTCAAAAATTTGCACCGTATGGAAAAATTTTTTATTATCGATTTGTCGGAAAATTTTAATCCTCATAAAATCAAGTGCATTGCAGAATACTTGCATGAGAGTTGTCAACATTTGAAATTTACGAAAGGTGTACAGTGGTGAACAAAAAATAGAATGTTGATTAAGTGTAAACTACGCTGGCTGTGATTTCAAATTTGAATATTGTTTTCAATTCTGAACAACCTTCTTGAATGAAATTTTTGATAATGTCAGTAATAAGGGGTATTTTACACTTGATCAATATTTGTAGTTTTTGTTCCCCACTGTACACCGTTTGGAAATTTGAAATGTTGACAACTCTTATACAAGTATTCTGGAATGAACTTATTTTTATGAAGAATACAATTTTTCGACAAATCGATAATAAAAAAGTTTTCGATATATGGTGCAAATTTTTGAAACTGTATATAGTCTGGACCACATTTTGATAGGCAACCCATTTTAGGCGTATTCGTCTATTTATGAAACTTCATAACAAGTATGTTGCATTCGTTAACCAGCACGGTGAATGTCGAACCTCTTCGGCTCTTAGACTTACAGTGGACTCGAGTGATCACGTGATCACTTCTGACAGTCAGTGTCGTCTCAGATGGGGCGTAGGGTGCGCCTCACTTACGCCCTACGCCTCGCGTTATATAAAACGACAATTTTGCTTTCACATATGAACGCGTGTGAGAACATATCAGGCGTTGTTGCCGGTGCTACTAATTGGATAATTGATGAAAACATTCAAAAAATAAGCGAATTTGGGTACATACTGTGGTAGAGAAGAGGTTACTGAAAGGTTCATTTGTTACCCTATATTCCGAGTTGAGATAGAGTAGCCCGGGGTGGGCCATTCTTGTTATAAATCTGAAGATTCTACATGGACAGGAAGAAGATAAATACTAAGTTATAGGTAAAGTATACAAGACGCTACAGTGAACATACCTGTACAAAAAGGGAAGGGCCCAGAGCAGTTCTTTTCTTTGGAGTAAAGGTATTGCCCACAAAAGTATCAAACCCTGTACGTAAGGATACGCGCAGGTCGGATACCCATCTTTGATGTACAACACTACCCTCAAGGTGAAATCGAATGTGTTTCATAACAAAAAAAAAACAAAGTTGACTGCTCAATGTGCTGCTGATACCATAGTTCAACTTCACAGAGACATGGGGCAGTTCTGATCAGCTTCGCATACAAATTACCACTCTGGGATGGTATTAGATACTCTTCCTCATAAGCTGACATTAAAATCAATCACTCCTCTGGGCAAAAGGGGGCACACTGGGGTCTTTTCTGAGGTCTTGTACCGAAGCTTCACCTGTCAACAACCCGTACTTGTCCCACTTTCAGGGGGTTTTGTGAGTAAATGGGACACAACTAGTTTGGAAGGGCTGTCTCTAATGAAAGTCTAGTTATCTAAGCACCTTTTTCTGTAAGTTTCAGATTCCTGGTTCGTGTGGATTCCTAGTAAAATTCATTTTTCCGGCAAAATACATCAAATTCTACATGACAACCTCGGTATCTATGGATACATCATTTTCCCTATAAATACCCAGCCGAAATTCTGGAGAGGCAGTTCATCTGGGGCCTTCTAGCTGGCAACAACTAAACTTGGGCCTGAATCCTTCCTCGGTAATAATATTTTTAGATTGGAAAATCATTAAATCATAAAACTGTGAAACTTCGCCTATAAAATTCTGACTTTCGACATTTTACAAGTACGGAACACAGAACAGAGAATGACAGGCACGAAATCCGAATCGTGAGTTGTTCTATAGTGAGTTTATCACGACGCGTTTAGTCCTATGACGTCATCTTTGGGGGCAAGGTTTTACGGTAAAATCACTCACTCGATTTATTCCTGTGAATATATTTTAAAATATTGTTTCTTTCTAGAAATTGGTAAACATGGATTAAAGGTTTTTTTTTAATAATCATTAATTTCTTTTAGCGAACTCAACACACACACACACACTCTTTCTGTCAATACTGACTTTGGGCTTTATGTTTGGAGGTAGTATTGATGTAACTCAACACACACACACACTCTGTCAATACTGACTTTGGGCTTTATGTTTGGAGGTAGTATTGATGTAACTCAACACGCACACACTCTGTCAATACTGACTTTGGGCTTAATGTTTGGAGGTAGTATTGATGTAATCCAACACACACACACACTTTGTCAATACTGACTTTGGGCTTTGTGTTTGGAGGTAGTATTGATGTCACTCAATACACACACACACACACACTCTTTCTGTCGATACGGACTTTGGGCTTTATGTTTGGAGGTAGTATTGATGGAACACAACGCACACACTCTTTGTAAATGAAACGCTTATTGCCATGTACTGCTATAAAAATAAATAATTATTTGACCGTTGTTTGTTTCATTTCTTCTCTCGTATTATTTTGATGGATGGGCTCATTTCGAAACGAGCTAATACAAGATAACATTGTGAGAGATATATTTTAATATAGTTCTCTTTCCTAGGTACGGGATCCGACCAAAAGATGGCGTCACCCACAAGATCGGATGAAACATCCCCTGAACAAGGAAGCACAGGTCCGTAAGAATATGGAGCCAAGTATCCTGAATTCATTTTATTATTCCTTCAGTTTATTAACTTCTTTTCGAATTCTCAAACTCAGTAATGTAAATTCAGAGATTGTAACTGGGGAAATATCTACAATCACTAGTATTGAAAATTGTTTTATGATGTCTCCAGTGTGTATGGGTTTTGAAACCTCGGTTGCAGAAAAACTTATCCGTGTTATTTTTTCCATCTGACGCTAAATTGTGAGATGGTTGAACTAAGTATGTTTCCACCTACTGCAATGTTACCCTCATCCCAAAATGGAGATGTATCCTTCCCCACTATTGGAAATCAAAAAGAGGTATAAGAATAAACCCACTATTTTGCTGTGCACAAATAATAATTCAAAAAGATGGGGAGGACGCGGTATCGGGTTGTTGGTTCCCATAGATGGCGTGCACCCAAAAAGATGAACCCTTTGTGTGATGAACCTGGGAGAACTCCATGGTTGTAGTGGGTGACGGACTTACTTGAAGCCCATTAGCACGATTGGCGACAAAATCTATTCTCATCGAACTTTTATAACTATTCAGACTCTTATACTTTGGAGATGTCGATTTCTAATAAATATCAGGTCCCAGGTATTTCCCTGAATTAGAGTTTTCTCTTCAGATTCAAATCATTTCGAACATTCGTATTTTCAAATGAGACCTTTATATGAATAAATTATAATACCAGAAGTTTAAGGCTAAAAAAAAAAATGATTGATGTATTAAATAATTTTAATAGATGACTTTTTGTTTATGCCGCATTTTATTTTCCGTCAGCTGACAGAACTTTGTATCCTAAAAGAACCAAACAAAAAAGAACACAACGTGGGGGGAAATGTCTTGAAGCAAGGCAGGTCTGGGTTGGGATCCGTAGTGCCGTAGAATTCTACTTTGCATAGAACAAGTGGAATGACATTAGTGATGAATACATGGAAAGGCAGATACAGAACTGTCTGGCATGGAAGTCTGCGGTACAGGGGAATCTCAGCCTTGACTTCCTAAGCCGAAACATATGAAAAAAATATGTAGGGGGACTTCTTTCATACTAGGCTGCGTGCCTACTTCACACAGGAAGCTGACATCGTAGCAGAAAAGCCGATAGACAGGTGACGATCAACATGGCAGTCTTTTAGACGAACAGATAAGGCAGGGGTACGAGCGGTTACAGAGTTGAGAGAGCATCTATACCGAGAAAAAGTTTTTTTTACAGATAATAAATCAATTTGTTCAAAAGTAATTAGCTGAATATTAGCAATTTTGTTTAGTATTCAAACAAGCTCGTTAAACATAACACAGTTATTTCAGAAATAAGTATCAACATACATGAAAATATTCGTTACCGGCTAATTTTTTGACATTAAAACATATTATTTGGCCTGTATATTCAGCATATTTCTTATTCATCAATTTAAAAAAATTTCATTTCTTGATAATTATTCGTTGAATATAAATAAATGTTTATTAGATTTGAGTCAGTTTGGGATAAAAATATGACATCATTTGGACAAAACCAATGACTCTGTTAGCGATGGGAACTTTATAGTCACCACAATAATAATTTCCAGAAAACGTGAATGTTAACTGTTAACTAAAAGGATTTGGCGGTTGCAAATTATTCGAAGTGTCCAACCCCTCCACAGAGTCACGTGTCATCGCATCAGCATTTCGATACGAGGATCGACTGGAACTCTGAAAGCGTGCCCTTCTACCTTTCATAACGCCATTGTATTCGTGTCTTGTGTGTTGTCGCTTGTCGGTCAACCTGTTCAACCATATTAGTATCATTCATTTCTTTGTAATTGGCAATATATTCATCATTATTATTGGCGTGAAAGTGGACTAAGTGAACTGAACCCACGCACGAATGTGCATATGGATTGAAGCCACAGGTGAATGTGAATGTTTATGCCGGTTTGCCGCTTAAATAGTAACACAAATTATATAACAGTCAAAGTGATATCATTTTATAGTTAATAAATGAATTTTCATAGTGAACTTCAAACAAGTGAATAAAAACAAATATCAGTTAATATTGAAGTAATATGTTTCTTTGAGTTAATAAATATTCAGTTTGTATTAAACAACTGATTCATTTGAAATTTTCAAACAAATCATTTATTAGCAGTAAAATTACATTAGTTTGGCCATATTCAAAAGCATAATTTGTTAACATTTAATAAAATTTCTTCACTGCTAACAAACTGTTCTCTTAGTGTAAGATTTTTTTTTATTTTAGAATGTCCACAGAGACTTTTCATGAATTACATGTGAGACTGGAACATGGTTTAATGCATACCAATGTCGTAAGATTATCTTTTTCAGCGACTGAACGATTGTGTCTCTATATCAATCGCATCCATTGCTAATTGTGTCTGCATGTGTGGTAGTCTACAACACATTTGGGCGTAGGGCGCCTCCTACGCCCCATTTGAAACGGCACTCAGTTTCTTCCGAAAATTTTCTTGCCAGTCTATTTGCACCTTAAGTGGCTAATTTCTGCAGAGGTTGGGTCGTTTGATATTTCATCGGTGGAATATCAAAGATGAAAAAACAGCCTTCCATAAAAATAGTGATGGTATGAATTGATGGTCGATTCCATGGCTTGTAAACGTCGGCTAGTGAAACTTCTATTCTCCACAACCGTTACAGAATTTGTCAATACTGAAATCAAATTTGCTACCAAAATGGTAACATTCTGGCTCTTGATATTGAACAGATTTTCCACATCACTTGCTGTCTAATGCATTTTGCGTGTATTTCATTTCTTCACTTGGTAAGGAATGAATACTCTAGCTCTGTTGTAGCAATAATAACGTTAGCTTTAGGTTTGTTTTGGTTCCTTTCATCACTGATTCTGAACCAGTTCTGAACAGCCGCACAATCAAGTCTTCGAAGTCGAATTGCCCAAAGCTAGTCAGACTTTCACTGTGCCACTACTTTGGACGGTTCTAGGACGGTTCTAATTTAGAACCAAAACAAGCCTTTTGAGTGTCATCAAAGTGACAAGATGTGAATTGAGTGATTGTGAAGAAAGATCTGTTACCCGTTAGAATGAAAATTCGCGATGCTACTCGCTGCGCGCTACACGCATCGAATTTTCATTCTAAGTTTGTTACAGAATATACTATTCCGTTATTTCAAAATATACTACGAAAATTACAAAACTCGTGAGAACACAAAACTTGACTACTATCCAGCTTCATTTCAATCGTTTCAAGATAATCATTTGCCCTATAACAGAATGCTTCATGGTATTTTCTAGTGAGTTCAAGTCGAACCAAATTACATCTAAGCGCATGTAAGTATCTACACGTTGAATTCTTGATCCGTATGATCCGTAATTTTGAAATACTCCACGATTCCTAATCCGAAGTATAGAGATTGTTTGTTGGTCTTTGTAATTGCATATCAAAGCAAATTATAAATAAATCCCTCGCGTTTATTTTCACCTTGCTGGGCTATTGTTCGCAAAACATACAAAAGGTAACCATACAATAACATTAAGGAATCAGGTGCATCGCTGAGTGATTCTCCTAAAAAGTTGTTGGATGCAAATAGTTTGCATTTATTCAGACTTGCAGTTTCAGTGCCAAACTGAAACAAATAGAGTTTGGAATTTCCATTGGCAGTTAATTGTTTCTAACGGAACCTTGGGCGTCATGGCCAACTGAGAATGAACACACTGAGGAAAATGTTATTTTCTGGAATATACAGATGTATATTCGTCAATATTCCTGAAACGTTGAATGAAGACATACATAACTTCATTCATTGCCAATACTGAATCGAATGAGATCATGAAATTGGGGGTTTCCATTGGAAAAAATGTTGGCCGTTAGATTTTTCAACCTCATCTATATCCCTCGTCTGACGGACGCCCTGTATAACTTTGATCAAACTGATATCAGATGAATTGATACACAATCATGAAGAAATATAGAAAATATTTTTTCTGTCTCTCTATATCCGATTTTCAACTTAACGTTTCAAATATATTATATATAAATATAAATAATCACTTAGAATAGTCTTATTTGTTTGGATTTCAAGAAATTTCAGAGAAAAAAGTTGTTTATATTCCAATTTTACATGTCTGTGTCAAATTTGAACGTTTTTACTTTTCGCCATTTTTTATGTTTTATGTATTAAAACAATGGGTACTTTTACAAAACTGTTTTATACCATTAGTTTCATTGTTCTATCAAGGTTTAATAACTGAATATTGATAAAACCATCGTTTTCTCCAAAAAAATGAGAAAACCATTCAAAATTGGATGGTGTTATGCAATAATGAGTCAAGCCACATTTTTTGAATAATTGATATATCACAATCACTGGAATCGCAAAGTGTTATTCTACAATAAGAAAAATGATTCAACCCGCATTTATAATGTGGCTCCATCTACTGACGATAGTACTGAGCCATACTTCGCATCATTCCATGATCTGCTTAACTATTTTGATATTTTTTACGAAACCGGCTGACTATGGCTTGACCCAGTATTGCATAACACCATCAAATTTCTGTTTTGTTTGATACAAATTTGATGTATCTTAGAAGCACATACGATATTATTATTATTTTAAATGATTTTCATCGGTACTGAAATGATACCAAACTCATTTACTAAAATGCAGTAGAACGTATCTAACCAAATTTCTGGACCTTTAACACAATACATTTTAAACGATTGCATAATTTTCAAGATAATCGCTTAAAATTTATTGTGTAAAAGGTCCTGAAATTTGGTGAGATTCGTAAAGTAGTTCGATGATTTTTTAGTTTATAGATTGGTATCATTTCAGTACTGATGAAAATCGTTTAAAATAAATGTCTATCGAATATGCTCGAAGATTCATCAACTTTGCATCAAACAAAGCAGAAATTTTAAATGGTTTTTTCTATTTTTTCAAAGTAAAACATGGTTTTATCGACATTCAGTAATTACAACTTGACAGCATTATGAAACTAGTGGTATAAAACCGTTTTGTAGAAGTTACAATTTTTTTAAAATATCAAAATTTCGCAAGTACCTTTGAAATCCAACCAAAAAATCCCATTTTCAGCGATTATTTAAAAAAAAAACAATTTTTGACACAAGTCACGTAACCCCGTCTAAGTAGCCCATTTTCCATCTCTTTCAAACCACAACTCAACGCCCAAGTCTAATTCCATAATATATTATTATATTAGTTCGAAAATATGAATAGGACATTCATAAAATCTGTTGTGGAATCATCTGCGACTGAAAAACAAACTTTAGTCGCCATTTTCCATCGTTCAAGATAACCTCTTGGAAGGTATTCATGTTGAAAAGAGGAACATTCTCCATGAAAATTGAAAAATGAAAAATAAATAAATCACATTTTTCATTTTTCAATTTTCATGGAGAATGTTCCCCTTTTCAATATTATTAATTTGCCCATATGCCAAAGGACACGATAGAGGATCTCGTTCAAAATAAGGATGATGGAGTTCACTTCCAGTACAATTGAAAGTGAATTTTAGGTGAATTACCCCCATCAACAATACTGAACCACCAAATTTTCAAATTTGGATCGATTATAGTTTTTCATATATTGATGCAGTTCCTGTAAGCACTTCCTGCTAAAACTTAATACTAAAACATCGCAAACATACTTTTCGAATTTTTTAAATTGATGAAGTTTATCCAGTATCAATCATCTCAGTATCCACTCGAGTACAACTTTGTCAGACTGGACATTTCAGTTCGAAACAATTTTACGCGAATAGAGTTTCAAGTCCCGCAACTGAATGAAAACCATGCTTATGCTTAATGAAAAATGTATAGAGATAGTTGCAGAGCTTGTAGCAGCACAGAAAAATGGTTCATATTGAAGTGATGAATGCTTCTGTAAAAAATAGTGGAATCCATGTGCAATTCGCAAACACGGTAAAATGAATACTGAATGTGTTTATGAGGGATCATTTTCTCTCAGAAAAAAGTATGTCTTGTTCTTTCTGGAATACTGTTTCCGTATAATGGAGTTCACTCCTAAACAATATTATCTGCTGTAAAAGCCATTCATTGGTTAGCTCACAGGGTCTTTCACTTTTCTGGAACATCACAGAAGAGGTAGCAATCTGTTGTTTTTTAGATATAAAAGTCGCGTATCATTTTAGCGTATAATTATTTTGATCAAAATTATGGCGGAAAATGATTACAGGTACTCCACTGACAAGAATTCAGAAAACTATCTTTTAAAAAATTAAATTCTATTGGCACTAGCATGTACCGAAACTGAAAAACAAAGCGGTTTCAGAAATATTGGGAAAAAACGATTTTTTTTCAACATCTCAGAAACATAGCGATTGCGGACAAATGTTTATTAACGAAAAAAAATTATTTACACCCCAGTAATACGCCATTGGAATATTTTCATTGAATTGTATCCCTGTATTGTGTGAATTTTGATTTTCACCGAGGCAGTGATAGGAACTACGAATGGAAACATTTTAACGGTGATAAGGCCTGATTTTGGGCCTCAGATGGGCATGAAAATAAAATATTTGAATATCAAGAATAAATTCTGAATTTAAGATTTTATTTTGGGAATAACCTTTTTTATACGAAATTTAAGTGAACGAAACTTAGTGAAAAGTTTAAAAAAAAATTGTCGACTCTCAAACGGTCGACGGATATTGGAACAAAGTGATTCCAGGCGATATACAGGACTAGTAGATATTTTGAGTTTCCACTGAACTGAAGTAACCCGTCGTTGTTTTTAGAAACTAACCCTTATACTCTTTTTGAAGGCCTAATCAATTTTGAAAGTAATATTCAGATACTTGTCTTTTCATTGCATTTTTGAGTTGTGGTCGCTCAACTTGATTGAGATGTTCCTTTTCTTCAGAACAAACCAACCCTGTTAGTATGAACTGGAATTTTGGCTAAATTTGAATGGGTTTAAACGTAGGGAAAATCTTCAATAAACTTGAGGCTTCAATAAGAAACATCTACCTAAGTTCTATGCTAGTATCAGCTTGGAGTTTTTTTTTTGTAATTTCAAAATGTTATTTATGTGTTTTGTTTTCTTCATTTGTTCATTTTAATTTATTTCGAAGTTTTTTATCCGCATTAAAGTTCGAGTCGGGTAGTTGAGTGTACTGGTAAACCCAGTTTAAATCTTTTTTTTTTTAAATGTCAATTGTTTTTGAAATTTTAAACTTTTTGGTTGATAGATATATTATTGAACAATAACACCGACCCTCATTACTAATGATAATCAGACGTGCTATAAGACCATTTTAGCCTTCGGCATTATCATCCACTATTCGGGGGGGGGGGGGTTATCAGTTCGCTCTTAAATAGAGCGAAAGGACTGAACTAAGGGGTGGAAACCCCACAAACCCTAGAGGTTTCAGTTCAGCTTTATAACATTGGACATAGACTCTGGGTCAGCTATCACAATGCTATGTCATCAGTTGATTTTATGGCAATGAAGAATATTATTTTATTATTTGGAGACATGTTGAGTAACTTTTTTCCAGAATTCGCTCTCTCCACGAACGTCAAAGCTTTGGAATTTACTACCAATTCCTACATACCTACATTCCTTCGTCTCTGACGATGTTTTCTGAACATTACAGTATTTTCCATTTCGTGAGAACCAGAAACGAATTCTAGAAAAAATTACATTTTATATTGTTAAATATATACCTATTATATCATTACTAAAATGTTTTTCGATATCCGATTTTATATCGGCACAAAATGGGTTGGTGATGAATTAACATTCAAATGAACACCTTGTATAGGAGATATATCAGAATTGGTACGGCGGTTCAGCAGATTATGTTTTAGGTTGAATGTTCGCTGAATAATGAATCGAATAATCTCCCCAGAATGATTGCAATTATAACTAATATCCGTTGCCAATTAGCATCAAGGGACTGGTCATTCGATTTGTCACAGAATATCGAATTACAGCCTGGATAACGGATGACAAGCTGTGGTTAGTTAGCATAATCCTTATATAATGTTTCAGATTGGAATCGAGATTTAACAAGTTTGGCTAAATGGGTGATTTTTGATCGGATGAAATAGAAAAAAAAAGATATATTTTTTTCACTGACAACTACAATATGCTATTTTTCAGCTGTCATTTCATTGTGGAAAATTTCACTATATCAACAATAGGAAAAATCACCAGTGCGAAATAGCTATTTGTATTACTAGGGAGGAAAGTGCCACTTTTCCTCCCGCAGGATGTAGTTTACTGCCCGATGCGTAGCGGAGGGCAGTAAACATCCAAGGGAGGAAAAGGCACTTTACTCCCATGTGATACATATGATTGTTCCTCCTACCCACCTTTTTTTGAAAATTTATTTACGACACAAATGGGTAACGAATTTAATTAAGAACGCAAGAATTATTTATTAAACAAATTTATCAATATATGCTGTACAATTAAGTACATAGTATTGTTTAAGTTTAACTATATTTTAGAATTATTTATGTTAATATTGAATGTGCAGTTTTGAGCAGCACTTATATGAACACCATTGGAAGAAGATAGGGTTTGAACAGGAGCTTTAGTATTTGAAATATTTTCGCTTAGCACATTGTAATGGTGGTAACTTCTAGAAGTGCTTGGCTGATTTTGATCAAGTTCAGGTTCTACATTATTTCCCATAATTTGATCAGAAATTTTTCTTTTTTTTTATGTAAGATTGTTCTACATAACCTTCTGCGATATTAGTTGATTTCCAACCGCCATGCTGTTTTAGAGCTAAAATATCCCCACCAGCGTTTACTAACATACTTGCTGAAGTTCTTCTGAAACTGTGCCCTGTGTAATGTTCGGCATTTCGAAGATTGAGATATTCTGCAATTTTTTGTGGTATTTTGGATATACTATTCTTGCCAACCACTTGATTTATACATTTCCCTGCTTTAAAGCATACCAACAATCGTTTATGCTCAGTTTTAGGACGTAGATAGATATACTTTTCAACGATTAGAACAAAATTTGGGCCGTTACCTGTTGTAGTATTGATAACAGAAGTTCGTTGTTTGTACGTTTTTGAAGTGGGGATATTTATGATTAAAAGATTGTCTTTCTCTTCAATATCATCCATAGTCATTTTAATAAGCTCATCACATCGACATGCTCCAGAAATTCCAATAACAAGGACTACCTATGAATATTTTATGTCAAAAATTAAATTATTTACATGGGATTTCATTTCTTACCTTCATTAATAAAAAAACATCATCGGGGGCATTAAGAATGTATTTATTTCTTCTCTTGTAAAAGTTTTAGCTTTATTTGGTTTGTATCCGGCATTTTAACGTTTTGGAAATGCAATCAACTTTGGATATTTAATATCGACATTGTCCTTCATTTGTATCATTGTGCGTAGGTAGCATTGAATATTTAGACCAAAGTGTTGAAGCTTTAAATAATTTTCCTTGTAGTGAAAAATATGTCAGTAAAACATTCTCTGAATATTTATGTATCTTATTGTCTTCAGCCCATTGCTTATATTGTGCATATTATTTTTCATACCTGTCTTTAAATTTTTGTGGTAGTAAGGTTAATGACGCTATGTTGGCTTGTTCCTCAATATTAGATGGTGTATTTGGAAATTCTAAATCACTTGAATCGCTCTCCATTTTTCAAAAATTCAACTAAGTTTGATGAATGTAGCGATTTTGCACCTCAAAAGTCAATCGCCGTGTTTACTGTCAGTGAGCCACAGCATACTAAGCTTTTCTTGTTCTGAACTCAAAAAACGTATATCTAAGATTCCTGAAGTTGAAATTTGTATTGAAGAACTACGTTGAAGTAACATTAATGTTTTATTTTTACTAAAAAACAGGATATACAGGATGTTCTAGAAATTATGGAAACAATATGAATATAATGAATTCACAAGTTTCATCGTTTACAACTTACTTTAAATGAAGGGGAGGAAAAGTACTTTCCTCCCTAGGGAGGAAAAGTACTTTCTTCCCTAGGGAGGAAAAGTATGAGTTTCCTCCCTGATTTGAGGGAGGAAAGTGTGTACTTTCTATAGGGGTAGGAGGAAATAGTATATTACACACCTAGGTGGGAAGAAATTCATTCCTGTCGTGAGATTAGCTCGACGCTTTGCGTCTCGGTTAACTATGATCTCGAGACAGGAATGAAACTTCCTACCAAGGTTTGTATACCATTCTATTTACAACCGTCATATTTCGATCAAAATTAATAAATCTCTGTTTCGTTCTGAACATACATAAAATATTACATTTAACGACAAATTATCAAGAACGCGGTTTTCTCAGAATATTCAGGTAGATATATTGTTACACTGATAAAAAGGATAACTTCAATCAAATATATATATCCTCTTGAACAGAATCATCTTCTGAAAAGAATAATTATTTCTAATTGATGAATATACTCTTATTTCAAACGTATTGAACTGTTTGCTTCTTTACATATATTATCTTGAAATGAATTTGTTTGCATTAATACATTTCAACTCTTTACCCCAGAGAACTCCTACTTGTGAAAAATGCTCCTTTTGACTCAAGAACATGATTTCTTGGCGAAACCCCGCTACCGGAACGACGCGAACCCACGCGAAAGCGCGCACTGCGACTGCCGACTGGGACCTCTATTCTGTTTTTTGTTACCCGCGTTTTGCGTTTGGTGTGGGGGTTGTGTTTGAATCATAATTTAAGTTGTTTGTTTTATATTTGTCACAGTAATTATGTGCAAATGTGCTGCTACAGAAGTGCAATATGGAGGTCCAATTATTTCTGCACGATTTGAATTTAGGTCATTTATGGACCAGTTGTGGAGGTAGGTTGAAGATATTTTTGTTTTCAACAGGTGTGTGATAATGGCGAATGACGCTGTCGTTTCTATATTCGATCGCATTTCTATGCGTCACCGAAGAGGTACCTACGTTGATTATATAGTTTCTGAAATTAATATATTAGAAAACTATTCTCATATATAACCATTATACTTCAATTGTCCGCAGTTGTTCTCTGTTTGTTGAACTGTAACCATATGAACATGGCTTCCATGGCATATTTTTATAACCAAGTGCACATTTGTACTGAGCCTCCAAATACAGATAATCTTGAATGAAAAATGTATTGCATTATGAAGAAGAATATTGTTCGTTATTGAAGTTAAAATATTCTTGCATCAACCAACTCTCACCATCAAACAAAGAAAGTATTCACAATAGTGTTCATTATAAAAGTTGAAATATTCTTGCACCAAACAACTCTCATTATTCAGTGAAGAAAGTGTTCATATGTCTCAAAACAGTTTCCTTTCAAGTAGTCAATAGGATTCCGTCAAAAAATCAAACTAATATTTGGTTGGACCTATTCAAGAATACAATCGACTTGAATCAATGTAATTATGCATTGATGCAAAATATCCTTTTTATCAGTGTACCGTGACTACGGGATATACAATTGTCACCAATATAAATAAATGAATAGAATAGAATAGAATAGATGAAATGAGGGCGGAAGTGAGGGCGAGAAGTGAAGTCGGGAAAAAGAGGTATGTAATGTGACACTTCCCAACCTTCAATGACGTTAGTAATGACAGCATTACATATATGGTTGTAAATGAAGTAAATCACCAGTGCGAAAAGTGAATCACTATATTGTGAAAGTAAAATAGTAATACAAAATATGTTGAAATTTCGCCTGAATATTTTTAATTATACTTCCTTATTGTATAACTCATTTGCTGAAAGTGATTTTATTTTGTTCGTGGGGTTGCTCCACTCGCTAACGCTCATTTCGCAATTTATCCCTTTTACTTACGGTTTGGAAATTCTAAAAGAATAATTATAACGTCTTGAGGTTGACTATAACCCTTTACATGGATTGTCTTCTTCATTGTCAAATGAAGTGCAGTTTCAATGCTGGAGACGAGGTTTCCAACCTGAAAATGAAGATATTGCCTCCAAACAGGGGTAAATTTAGGTTAGAGGAAAAATTTCTTTGAGATTTGACCCAAGAAGGTTAGACTAACGAACGTGGTCGCTTTTTTGGCAAATTTTCTGGAGTGAATTCTCTTTAATTTAGAAGCATTGGACGAGTTTGAGAATGTTCTCGATACTATCAGTCGCTATTGTAGCGGGTCATTTTCCATATTGGATCGGTATTCATTTATTTGATTTTACTTATTTGATCTTTGGAAAAAGTCCATTTTAGCTCAAAGTGGAGTGGTGTAGACTAAGCTTCACTTATTTGAGTTACAACTCGAGGCAACTTATCAACGATGTAGGTACGAAATTCGACTTTGGCTAACGTACAGCCGAGTCTTCGCCTGACAGTGGTGGGTAATGTTGCATTCTTCATTTTAGGGCCTCTATTTATTTAGTAACTATCTATCGGTGCGCCACGGGAAAGGGTATATACAGTGCGTCTCACTTCTCATGGAAACACCCCCGTATCTTCCGTAATGATTGAGGTAGAATGATGAAACTCTCAGGACAGATGAAAATAGTCGAAATGCACCCACCACCTCAATTGAGTTGGCCTAAGTGATATACACTGCCCACCACTCGCGATGGAACAAACCATTTTTACGGTAAAACATACTAGGGGGCAAAATAGGCTAGAAATCCTTTCAGATTCGTGATCAGCACCACAAACTCACTACAGATACACTTTTTTCCTGAAAAAATTTCAGTCCCGAAAAATCCGAATTTGTCTCACTTCTTATGGAAACACCCTCGTATCTTCCGTAATAATTGAGGTAGAATGATGAAACTCTCAGGACAGATGAAAATGGTTAAAATTCACCCACCACCTCAATTGAGTTGGCCTAAGTGATATACACTGCCCACCACTCGCGATGGAACAAACCATTTTTACGGTAAAACATACTAGGGGGCAAAATAGGCTAGAAATCCTTTCAGATTCGTGATCAGGACCACAAACTTACTACAGATACACATTTTTCCTGGAAAAATTTCAGTCCCGAAAAATCCGAATTTGTCTCACTTCTCATGGAAACACCCTCGTAATTTCCGTAATTAAGTATTGAAGTAGAACTCTGAAAATTCCAGCAGCGATTGATATACCCGCGATGAGTTTGAATCTTTCCTGAAGTTGATCTGAGAGACATACACTGCTCGCCAGGGGCGATGAACCTAGCCAGTTTTGCGAAAAATTATATTAGGGGACAATATAGGCTCAACGGATTCGGAACCGTTCTTCAATTTTACCAAAAATACATATCCTAGTATATTGGAATCAGGTACCGTTGTACCTGACTGTGGGATAAAACGCGAGACATTCGCCAACTTGAACTTGAACTAGTGGTGTGCTTTCCGAATGTTCCGCAATACTTTCGTGTATCGCCACCGTCGATTTTCTTCTTAGGGTAAGTTTCCATGAATAGAAAGTTCAAGTATAGCGCACAACTATGAAATGAAAAACAACATAATAAGTAAAATATATGGAACTACTGACCCAGGTAGTTTTGATTGTTACTGATATCAACTTTAGAAAAACTATATTAAATTTTTGATGAAATAAAACTAACTAGAATTACCTATAATGCATTTCATATAGGAGTATTCAAATTTAGGTACATGAAAAGTCACATTTAGTACTGTCAACGACTGAATCCCATGAAGACGCCATCTCTGAATCCAATTACAGAAGCACTATACTACATTATAATTTCTCATTTCCATTATTTGTACGGATGAAACCAGAAGTTATGATTTCAAAGAGCACCAATTGAAAAAAATATCTTAAAGTATTCGTGGATAACTGATCTTTCAATTACGCGCGATTTTTCGAGCACGACGGCGCAACCGGAGTGTTCGAAATAGACCTTTTTATCAACTTATACTTTAATATACTATTCTATCTCGAATATAATAGATGATATTTATAAAAAACCTGAAATAGCAAGAGAATCATTAATTCCATCGAAAAGTAAAGCCGTATACCAAAAAGAATACAAGATAAATCTGGAATGGCCGACACAGAAAAATGTTGTTAAAAAAGATGCTACTGAAACTGTATTTCTGGCATATTTTCAAGAACTGGTAAACAATTTTTTATGTTTTTCGGTTGATTTGGTAGTAATTGTGTTTATTCGTTGCAGTCAGAAACGTATAGTCTGAATTCTTTATGAACTAAATGGTTAATGCTATAATCGATGGTGCCTATACATGAGAAAAAGATATCACCAAGCTCAATAAACTAGAGGCTTCTTTGAAACGGAAGAGTAAGAGTTATAAGACGAAAAAGTCTGCTGTTTTATCTCCTAAAGATGTCAACAGATTTCTAAAGAACTCTCCTAATGAAATTTATTTATTGCATGAGGTAATTTTTTTCTTATTTTCCTTTTTGTGTGTATTCATTTCTTGTTTTTTTTTGTTATAGGTTGTTTTGATTATGGGTTATTTTGGAGTATGCAGAAGTCAGGGACTTCTGAATATGAAGATATCGTATTAGAGGACCGGGATTCCGTTATGGTAGTGAACGAACCTAGGCCAGTAGAAATAGACAATCAATTCACATTAATTCCAAAAGTTTTCAAACTTTGGTCAAGTGAATGGTACATTGAGAAAGCAAAATATATCAGTTCGGAACCTATTCCGAAGTACGCAATATTATCAAAATGGCAATTTACGTGAATTTTATTGTATACTCGTTGAGAAAATTCAAAAAATTCTGCAAACTTGGCAGATATATCGGAAAAATATTCCGAACAGTTGTGCAGATTTTCGACCTTTTACGTTGACCGGAATATATATTTTTTTAATTCGTGGTAATTTTTTTGATGAAGTCGGTCTCGAAATAATTACAAGTTTTGAAACTTTGTTGTAAATTTTGAAAACATCTTCTCTTATGGAGTCACAAATTTGCAACCTAATTTGTAAATTAGATTTTTGCAGATTGCATGAAGTTCCGGATCGTGTACAAGGTTGCAAATTCGTGAATGCATCAGAGTAGATGTTTTTAAAATTTGCATCAAAGTTGCATAACTTTTCCAATTATTTCGAGACCACCTTGATGAAAAAAATGACTACGAATTAAGAAAATATATGTTCCAGTCAACGTAAAAGGTTGCAAATCTACACAACTATTCGGAATATTTTTCCGATGTATCTGTCAAGTTTGCATAACTCTTGGAGTTTTCTCTTATGGTATATCAAAGAGAAACATTATAGGTCGATAACAAAAATGTTCCGTACACTTGGTTGCAAACTTGATTCGTGATATGAAATAATATATTCAATACTACTTCAAGTTTGCAGAACTTTTGGAATTTTCTCTACGAGTATAGAGCAAAATTCAAGTAAACTGCCATTTTGACAATGTTGCGTACTTCGGAAGAGGTTGCAAACTGAGATTTATTGCTTTCTCGATATACCATTCACTTGAACGAAGTTTGAAAACTTTTGGAATTATTGTTAAATTTTCAATGTTTCATGTCTATCTCTACTGGCCTAACCGGAAAGTAAATAAATTTACATCTCAGCCAATTGGAAAAACATGTTTGGGAAAATTCCTAGCAAAATCGCAATGTATTCAGGATTGCTAGATTCATATTGCTATACTGGACATTGCCTTCGTCGCACTTCTGCTACTGCTCTAGCCAATGTAGGAGCAACTATGACTAAAACTTAAAAAGACACGGAGGTTGGAAATTTTCCACGGTGGCGTGGGGGGATTGATAGCATCGAATAGAGCACTGTCAGCTGACGTCACAACATGGCGGCGATGGGGGGACAAACAAAGCATTCGACATTTGACGAAATGAGAAGTCGTTTTTTCTGGGTGTTAGTGGATAATTGCGATTTTTATAAACTTTACAGACATTAATAAGTTATTCACGTAGCCTTATGGAAAATGGGTTCAATAAGTTTCTTTTGTTCAGTTTCATTTGTTTGTCCCCATATGACATTGTTCCGCAACTGTCATATTACGTCACTGACAGTGCTCTATTGAGAAATAAAATGGCGTGTATGTTGTGTACTTTGCCATTAAAAGAGGTTGGTACCTCAACTGTAATGAACAGAAGCTCTAACCATACAAAAGAAGATATTGTTTTCATTGGCGGAAGCAATTTTCAGGAAAAATTTCAAAATTGTACATTTATTATTTGTAATGATGTGACTAAATACCGGCATTGCCCGGGTAAAAAATATATGATCTTGGACAATTTCACTTGAGTGATTTTTTCCGTACGTTCTAGAACCATCCGAATACACTACTCTGGTTCGTTTCACGATTTCCACGAATTTTCTAGAATTTTATAGAAATCTCGAAAATATTCCAGATTTTTTTTACTCAGTTGTATTTTCAGTATGTTCCAGAATATTAACCAACGAAGATCTTGACATTCCTAGAAGTATCTAGAAGATTCGAAAACATTCTTGACTTTTCTTTCTCATATTCTAGAAATTTCATTTATATGTTTTAGATATTTCCAGGAAGTTTACTCCCCACGGCCTCTTCCTGATAGCCGAACTTTCGAAAAATGCAATTGAGGGTCTTTTATAAAATATTACGAAGACCCTGTTCTAGTTTATTCCACAGAGATTCCGAATTTTCTAGAATTTTTCAAAAGCTTCAAGAACATACTAGGATTTTCTTTCTTATATTATAGAAATGTCTTTTCTATATTCTGGAATATTCCAGAATATAAAAATATATTATATCACCTCGCCATCTACCCGGTGACCAAACTTTTAAACAGTTACTTGATTGTATTTTCAGTATGTTCTAGGACATTACTGAGACTCTGCTCTACCTTATTCCACGGAGATCTCGAAATTTCCGGAACTTCTTAGAATTTTTCTTCGTGTATTCTAGAAATTTATTTTTTATATTCTAGAGTTTTCTAGAACGTTTCCTCATCACGCCCTCTCCACTTTCCTCCAGTTTTCAAAAACTACGCTAAATGGTCTTTTCAGTATGTTATAAAGCATTACGAAGACTTTGTTCCAGTTTATTGCACGGAGATCTCGAATTTGATAGAACTTTCCAGAAGCTTCAAGAATATTCTAGAAATTTCTTTATAATATTCCAAAAAGTAGAAGTATATCATTACACATTTTTACCCCACATCCAAACTCCCTTACAGTGAAACCAATCTAGCGATAAATTTTAAATTGCGCGTTTGATTATGTTGAGTGCCTTATCGCTGGATATATTACGGGCTATAATCCGTTGTGTTACGACGTTTCCACGTCTATTTGTATGCTGATTTCACTGTACTTGCAAGTGCACACGTGGGGCCTTCTACAGCTGCAACCGCAAGTGAATGGCAGTGGGTGGTCACAGAAATAAGGCTGGACATACCCACTAACACTTTCGTTTTATATATTTTATATATCTGACCCAGCCACGCGTTACTGTGGCTCAGTAATCATAATAGATTGAATCAATTTTTTTCTAATTCTTTTGATACAATCAGCCATCTATAATCTAGAAATAGAAATATGGCGCCATCTATCTATCTGTAAAACTTAGATGCCAAACCGCCATCTATTAGGATTTTATAGAACTAACCGATGAATACTCACTAAAGTCGTATAATAAACATTTAATTTGCAATAACAAATATTGAGATCAATAATTGACATAAAAACTACCCTATCTCCCAAGTTCGGCCAACTTACAAATGCTTACAAAATTTGATAAAAATTGGTTCAGTAGTTTCGGAGTTTATCGCGAACATACATCTTGACAAATTTTTTTTATATATATCAGATATATTAGCATTTCTTATTTTATTTTCACCTGTAAAAGGTAAAGGGAATTATAGAATCTATAATGTCCCAAGGGAGTTGTGACCCTCTTTATTGATAGCGTAACTATGACGATATAAGCTTATAGTATCCCAGTTAGAAATAAACAAATACATTGCATCGAGATACAGAGACAAAACTTTTACTTTCAAAAATATGAATATCACTCCCACCAGAAACATAGTTTTTTTTTTACAAAACAGCCTAAAAAGTTTGACTGGCTATAAATATTTCGATGGTGGATTTGTCCATGATTGTGAAGCACGGAAAACTGAACATTCTGTTGTTTGCCAGATAAAAAATTATTGGTAGTTAATTTTCCCAAAATTATGCTCCTGTGTGGAAATTACTGTGATGTGGCAATCAATATTTTCAGTTGGATTATGGAAGGCTACCAAAATGTACCAAAAAAATACCTTTATGTGCAGTGCATGATCCATTGATGTTATTTATTCTAATATACCAAATTATCTGAGTTGAGAAAGAGTAACATTGTTTGAAATATTCAAATCATTGATAATTTGCATGTTCAATTTTTTATTTTACAATTAACTTACCTGACCAAGTTAGTATTGGTATAGATACATATTAATTAAAACAGAGCACTCCATTAGTATTTTATTCGAAATTGGATCACCATCACCAGAAGAAAGCAGAGATATAGTCACATCATTAGGAAAAATTATATATATTTTTTTCATCATGTATCATTTTTTAACATGTGCGATGGAAGATGGAGGCTGGAGTTGATACTGATTCTAATGGATGCAACTGCATTTTGCCTTTTGTAAGGTAACGTTTTCAGCGGTTATTTCATTCTGATTCAGTTCATCATTTTCATTTGTTTCACCTTCTAATATTTCAAGATCTGTTTCTTCTCGTCGGGGCCTTTCTACAAATCCACAAATACATTAATATTGAAATGTACAGAAATCGATGAATGATGAATGAACATAACTTCAGAGATATTTTCTGGTATAACGTTGCCTCCTTCTGCTCTTGTATCTCTGATTTTGTGATACGGAATTGTATGTTGAATGAAAATGAAACTCTTGCAAATGAAAATTAACAATTAACTCAAATCTCGATATAACTTTTGTTCCATGAGGACAGTTATTACGGTTTGAGGTATTGCCAATTATTGTCCTACTACAAAAGGAAGCTGTGTTCAGAAAATTTGAAAGTACCATATAATATAAAAAGTAGCTTATGTGTATAGTTCTTTATTAAGCGTTGATCAAGAGACATGTTTTCAATAATTTCTCAATGTCTCATATTAAGTAAGGGAGAAGGGTTTACCTGTTTCGGAACGTGGCTTATGAGGGGGGGTGTTCTGGCAAAAACACCAATTTTATCTCTGGCAAATTTCGGCAAAATTGAGTGTCCTTGATTCCAAACGCTATTTAAACGCTCGAAGGACCAAATGTCCCTATCTGACAATACATGACTAAGAAAAAAGTAGAAAGAATTAGTCGACAACAGGGGGTATTTCCGAAAATGTGGTATTTTTTCAAAATGAAAAAATATAGTGGAACCATTTGTTGAACGTTTCAGGCTAGAATCAATCGAGTTTGAGTTTATATAACAATTAATTTTTCATAAATGTAACGGTCCATGCATTCAACATAAAAATGGAGCGGAAGTTATTTGCCGGCGCATATTCCAAGTGACAAACGTACCGCAAGGATGAAAATTACGAATAATGTGGGTTATGTTCAGTAATAAATAATGAGGTAGATGTCTTGTGTAAAAATTTTGACTAAGGTGCTTTTAATTTTGAAACAAAAGCTTTGACTGAAAAATTCTTATTTGAAAATGGTGTGGATTTTCAAGATCAGGAAAGGTATAGTTCGAAAAGTATTGGAAACCCCTTCAAAATTACGGATTTGGTGCAGGCAAAACTGTGTAAGTTACAGTTTTTTTAATTGTAAGAAGTCTACTCTATCGATTTAAAATCCATTCAGAATCTATTTTTCTTTATTCTTCCAATCTAGGTATACTTATAATCGCAAAAAATTCTACATCGTTTAATTATAACCTCATAAAATTATATGCATAAAATTACACTTAATGAATTATTCATAATGAAACAACACATTTTTAATACAACCTCAAGCATATTGCAGGCATGCTTCCAAAACAAACTGCTTCATATCAAGTCAGCGAATTAAGTTTCGTGTTTCAAGAAATACACAATTTCAGAGGAGTTTCTACCTATCTGGGTCGAGAATGTTTGCATGAAATTGTTCCTCATTAATTTACTTTATGAGTTCGCACGTTTCCATTGCATTCACAATGGAAATAAATAGACTGAAGCACAGACCAAACACGTCTGACTGTAACTGAAACTGATTGTTGTAGAGAATGGACAAAAGAGATTTGATTTTCAAGCTTCCGTAATTCTCCAAAACTTGCTGTTTGAAGTGATGAAAACAGAAAACAGATAAAAACAACAACTTTGTTTTGAAGGAGATATTTATTCATGCGGAAGTGCTAGACATCGAATAATGAAGATGTTCAACTTTACTGAATGGTTCAGGTAGATCAATCTGTTACATTCTATATGGGGAAATTTAAAAATTCTAGATTCCACGATAGAATGTACAATTATGCAAACGTAGCTGAACACGTAACATTCTCATTTATTGTGCGAACGCCCATGTTGAGTACCTTATCACTGGATATATTACGGACTGAAGTTCGTTGTACGACAAATGCGCATCGTAGGCGTGCATTTTCTCTCATTTCAGGCTATGCTTGTTTCAATTTAATCACATTAGAATAAGAGACAAGGACGTAAAGAAAACCAATGAATTCCCTACATTTGATATGGATCAGTAAGTGCTAGCCAAAAGTCCGCTTTATATTTTGAAAGTTATACTGGAATTATTGAAATTTTTGGCCACAAACATAAGCAGATGTGAACTACATTTTCAGTGATTATTGTTCACGGAATCATCACAGTACTATTATTGTGACCATTCAATAACTTCATATAGGATCTTGTGACAAGTATTACCTCGCCTGAAATGGTTTCAAAGTACCCACATAACCTTTCACATTTTAGTACGTTTTGAGGAAATTTTTAATTTAAAATTTCACTTCATCGTTGAGTTGAAACAGATTTGGAGGTCCTATCTTATAGTAATTTTTTGAAATATGCTCCATCTACTTCCTAACCTAGGCCTATTCGTAAACCATTGTCGTTCTCGTTTAAATGTTTCAAAACAACAATTCTGTCAGGTTCTCTCATGCACAGGAAAAAATCGATGGATTGAGGTCTTGTGACAGAACCGGCTATTTCGAGAAAACAGCACGAGTTCGCAGGACGAGCTACGCTCTCGTGATTTTGTCAGAACATCTCTCATTAAATTGCCAATGAAAGTAAGTATTCGAACACAACCACAAAAAATATCCGGCTAAATCTGAGATCTTGTGGTATTACCACCGACTATTTCACTCACATATGGCTGCCCTATGAAATCAGATGATTGAAGTCACATGAAATGTAGGTAAATACGGATAGTCAACAAAGATAAGTGTCAAGTTTGACATAACTCAAAATTGAAATGTCTCGTTTTCGTTTATTTTCTACTACAGAAATTATTTAAAATATAAGATAATCCTATAAAACACCAAAGAAGAGTACAAAGTGTGTCTGGAGAAAATTTATGTCTTTTTCGAAGCGTATATGAACGTGTTTATGAAAGATTTCACGCTGTTCATGAAATAGTCTTCCTAAATATGAGTCAACCATGACAAATAGAGACTATTATTTGTTTTTTCTACATTCATGCAAAAAGCAAAACTTTATTGAACTATATTTAGTGGAAGAAGAAGTTCTTTATTGCACTAGTGGAATAAAGTTTTTATTGCACTCATCTGTCATTCTGCTTCAACGTGCTGTCATAATGACAAACAAAAACGTTCAAACCCACTACATATTTAGCAGATATTCTGTGAGATTGGCAATACGTTTTGAACAGTTACATATTTTATATTATTTTGTATTAATGTTAGCAGCCAGATTCAAACAAACACTGCCTTCCCGACAATAACTCCATAATCAAAACTGATCCGCTTTGTTCTAAACCGTCTACCTCCATAGAGCAAACTGTCTGATTTTGATTTTTATAATGCAACTGTGGTTATAGAAACGTCAGTCAAAAATTATTTCTGACAATTACAGAATTGAAAGTTTTAAAATGAGTATTATTAATGAAAAATAGATAATAGTGATCTGCTCCAATGCAAATCGATAGCAATAATTAATTATTTAAGTTGCGCTTTTCATTTTCCAACAGCTAGTGTCGTACTTTAATGAATCATTTTTTGCTTTTTTCATTAACGTTGAAAAAATATTGAATGCAACTCGTGCAAAAATTGTTTATTGCACTCGACGTGGAATTGTCCGACGAGGCCGTTAGGCCGAGTTGGACAACACATAAACACTTACTTTTTGCACTTGTTGCATATATAACTATTCAATTCATCTTGAGTAACTTGTATTTCGAGACAATTCAATTCGACCATATGAACATTATTAATCATAGAATAATGTTCATAAAGTCTCACTGAATTGTCAAAATACAAAGTACTCTCTAAAGGATTATGAAGCAAATAATATATAGTCGGCTATTTCTCATGGTCTTGTGATATTACCTACAATAATTGCCCGGGAGGTATCGAAAATTTCCCTATAGGTCCGTGTAACGAAGTAACGATGTGCATTTGTTATCTTGACATGCATACATATTGAATTCTAAACGTCATTGAAATGTCACGTTTCGGAAATAATTTTTTCAGTTTAATTCAAGAAGTGACCAAATGTAAACATAAAAACACGATACTGAATCATCAATATATAATATGGAAACAGTAGCAAATACTTTTTCCTTTTAAGAGATAATTTTCCATTTAAGCAGGTTAGTAACAAACTGAATAAATTTTTTTTCATATTTTGTGCACTTTTGTTATTATTTCCGATAATTTGCCATTCAAGCATGTTGTAAGTAAAAAACTGCATTCGGTTCAGTGTTTAGACAACAGCTTTCATGGAAAATTATCGATAATTTTGATACACCTGTTTAATTTCATACGGAAATTTTTTGTGAAATTTAAATACTATTCCACTACGTTTACGTGGAAGGATATTAGTCAAATATTCTACAGAAAACAACAACTTTTCCATCTAATATCGCAAGATTCAATGATAACGGACATATAGGTACAGCTTGGTAAATTTAGTATGGAATATGGAATCGACACACCTATCAATGAACGGTAGCAGAAGAGCTCAGTATACATTGTAACTGAAAGTACAACTTATACTACCCTCTTTATCGTCCGACTGCTTTCTCAGTTTTATTCGCGCATCTCATACGTTTATAAACATTTCCTGCTACGCCTTATATATTTGTGAGTTTCAGACAATGACGTATTACTTGTTACTTATCACTTGTCATTACGAATCTCTCAGGTTTTCGTAGAAAATCCCTCAAAAGCAGAGTTTGTCCGAGCAAGGGAGACCCTGGACCTACAGCTTTCATTGTTTGGATAGTTACAATGAGCACAACGTTCCAATTGGTTCGGTTTCAGTATGTGTTGATGTGTACTGACCGCCAGAGTGAATAAGAGGAACTTCATATGTTTTGCAGTAATCAAGAGGACTACCTGTTTTCGTAATTGGCCATACATACGCATGGTAATGAGTAGGGGCACTTATCGTCTGTGTTCTAGAATTGACCTGTTATTGAATAATTTTTTCCATATATTCCTAATTTCTACGTTCAGTTGTCTAAGACGTTCTCACCTCTCCACTGGATACAGTGGTGTTCTCTTCAAGTGTGTTCTGTGACTGCCGAGTTTGACGTCTCTCCCCGTGGAGTCCAAAGTTTGTCTACCCTAATTCTGAGCCCCCTTTTTGTCTCACCGATGTAGCAGCGTCATCATTTGGTTTCGGTTTCAGTCAGAAAACTTCCCAAAGTGTTTTCAGATTTGAGAAATCTTCTGAAGTTGTACTTATTTCCGATCCTTTTCAGTTTCTCCAGAGTCTACCTGGGTACCTACCCATTTTGTTTTATATGTCTCTTCTTTTATTGGTGACTTCAGTTTCCAGTTTTTCTTTGTTACTGCATATAGCACCTGCCCTTACTACAAGAGTTTTTGCAATGAATTTTCTGTTGCTTGGTTTGAATCGAAGTTCAGGTTTTGTCCGGTGTGGGTTTTCTTTCTGAGGACCGATGTTTGAATGGAGTCTCCAATTATCTCGACTTTGACGTCTAGGAACGAAAGGAATTAATATGGGTCACATTCTACCTCATTTGACAGGTAATTTATTCATGTATAGGCATATGGAAAACAATTTAATATTCGGTTGATGCTGGTTTAGATATAGATATCTACATACCAAATATAGAAAATTTTGACTTGAAGCGGAGGGTTGCACTATTGGACAGAAAAATGTTTCAGTGTTGTTGAAATTATTAGTTTTTATGTTTCAATGAGTTTACATGAAAACGAAACATTTTCTATTCCTCATTCCACAGTTGAAATCACTGGCATGGCTGTTAATCTCCTATGTACAGTTTAGTTTTTATTTGCGGACGTATCTCTCATGATTCATTTGTATGCGTAAATGAGATGACAAATAATTATTTACTTTGTTTACGATATACCACCAGCAATCGATTTGTTCCAGTCAATCCCTCAGTGTGTTTGTTTACTAGTTGTCCAGAGTTTACTTTGGGACTAATCAATACTGACGTAACATCATCAGAATAGTCAGTGTATAGTGACTGTTCTGAAACGATATATATATATAAGAGAAGGGTATCTGAAGATAAAAATTCATGGAAGAAAAGTTGGAACATAATAATTGCATTGCAGTCGTCATTGAATTCTGACACTTTGAACGATTTTAATTTTCCCATTAATGGATAGTTGACCTGTTCTCTGGATTGCATCCTTCAAATTATCTCCAAGATGTTAGTGTTAAGGAAAATCTGATTCTTCGTAATATGAATATTGATGAGATGATATTTTATAGTGTCAGGAGTATAAAAAATGGAAAAACAAGTGGTTTAGATGAAGTTTCCATTACCATTTGTCTAAGAGAAGCTCTCAGTATTCTTGCCATTCTTCCTTAAAACGTCCCTGGATTTTTCATTTAATGAAGTTGGTAATTTTGATTATCACAGGAGAAAAACAAGAGATAAAAAGTGGTCTTTTTATATGGAGTGTATTTAGAAATCAATGGTGTAGAAGTAGTGGCTGCTGTTTTTTTTTTGTGATTTTGATAAAGCATTTGATTGTGTGAATAACTGAATGAAATATACTTCTGTCTAATCTTCGCAATTATGGTTTCAGGAATAAATAAATTGATAAATAAAAAAGGTTATATTCTTGGAAAAATTCTTTTTTCATTATACATGAATGACCTGTTGAACATCCAATTTCAGGATCACTTACCTACTATTTTTGTTCATGATAGTACTATATTTTGGCATTACAAAAATGGGTGAGTTGTTGATAGAATGATACAATTTGACCTAAAAAGTAAGAGTTGATGAGATTCAATTCTACTGTAAATTAACATAAAAAAAACTAATATGATATCTTTCAAATGTCATTTTGAAGACATATCTACGGACAAAAACAGGGTTAAAAAATAAATAATTTTGAAATAAATAATAATAATGAAAGCTTTCATTCACCAACTGAAATACTCCAATGGGACATCTTAAAAAAAATTAAATGAATAAAGATGGCAAACGATAGGTGCTGTTCCACTTGTTTCGCCGATAATTGTTATAAAAATGGTCATTATAAAGTCTTGAATGATAATGTATTTATACGGATATACTACATATACCTAACAATGTAATGTGAAAAGTGAATGCTAGAAACGGTATGAAAAATAATAAAAAGCCTAAATAAAGGCTGCAGAAAATGCAGTTCTGCGCAGCTGCAAAAGGATAATCCTTTGCATGGCGTCTCCTTCAAGTGTCTTCAACACTTTGTCTACCGTAGCCGCGTGTTGAGTTTTAACGTCCCTGATAGGTGCCTGCCGTGGGGCGCCTGAGACTATAATGCCTTTGCTGTCAGCATGTCCAGCATATGTCTCAGCCTATATCCACAGACATAATGCGGCACTACGAGTGTTTTATCATCATCTACGACAATCGTACGGTATAAACGAGACACCGGTGTTGCCTTACGCTCCAGAGGATATTGAGTCTTTTGTGGAGAACGCAAATACAAGTCAATAAACCTGATGAAGTCCTCCTCCGCCAGCAAAGTGAAACGATATTTGTTATACAGTTTTCGTACCCCTGCGAAACGAAAATCCTCTAAAAAGAGGAGGAAAACGAACAAAATATCGAGATTTGGAGGACTACTCTGTAACGCATAACGATATTTGTAATTCTGTGTAGCTGAAGATTGTCGTTATTTCGTTTGTATCACAAGCTATACAACCATACGAACCATGCATGTTTTGTTATACAAACCATACATTGTTCTGATAACAGGGCCCATTAGCGATGTAACGAATCAGCTACCCTCTAACATAAAAATCATACCAGCATGTTGGAAGACCGCAAAAATTATAGCCGGGCGAATACAGAAGACTGTCATTCGGACGAAATAGCTACTTACCCAATAGTTTGGGTACTAGTTGTTGGGGTAATGATTAACCCAGAGCGCCCTCCGAGTGTGTCGGAGAAAGGGCCCGACTGGAAAACTTCAAATTTCATAATTATAATAATAATACTGATTGAACGTACATTTATCATAATAGTCGTCTGTTAGTAATCATCTGTGTCAATTTTGAAGTATTTCAAGTTAGCTGAAATGCATTTCAACAAAGAACTCGATTACAAATGATTCTTATTTTGAGAGTCAATGAAAAAAATTGTGCCACTGGCCTACTCGATCCCGAGATCTCATTCAAATTGATTATTAGTATCGAAAAAGGAATCGGGTTTAGAGATACACCAACAACAATTCAAATCATAACTCTCTAGTGGATGGAAGATAGTTATCACTAGTGTAGGGGTGTAGAAAGATTACTAAAATACTTCAAAATTGTGCTAATTATACATGATATTTCCTTGAAAAAGGCACTCAAGCCTGTATATTTTCATCGGTTCGCCCTGTTCGGAAATGATTTCTTAACTTTGGTTTCTGAATCATCTTGTTAGCTATCATAAAACTCTACTACTATTCTGTACATTACTATCTCTGATATCATTTAATCCACAAATGTTTCAGTACAATTAGGTTTGGAAGACAAGGATCGATTGTAGCACCACCAAACTTGGTATGCTATTAGTTGGAATTATGCCAAACGAAACAAAAAATTCAGGGGTGGAACAATATTTTTTTTTTCGTTTGAAAATAAATAAACAGAATTTTGCTGTAATCTTGGAAAGTATATGGTTCATCGAAAAAAAAAATAAACAAGGTGGAAAATAATTCAATTATCCACAAGAATGATTCCTAGAAATTTCTTACTCTTAACTCTACTAAAAATGATCAGAGAAAGAAAACTAAAATTGTATGTGGAGACCCCTACCTAATGATGCAAGTTTAACATGTGACTATCTGAGTACCTGAAATAGGTTTTGTCCCACTTCACAGCGATGTTTGCATAGAATCCGAAAATCATGAATAATTTCGTAAGTATGGAATATTTATACTCAAGCTGCAACCCATACCCTCTTTGGACCATATGTAACGATTCAAGAATGGTGTGACAGGTCCCACTTATAAATGCCAAAAAGAACTTTAGAGTAAATGTACCAATTATAGATAGTGACCCAATCATCGACAATTTCCATTTATTCTCAATATATCAAGAAGGAAAGGGATGTAATGAAAATTTGTATTCAATGAGTTTGTAGCTTCTAGTTTTCGAAACATATTCAATTTCTTCTGAGCACCCCCATCACAACAACTGGTTCTAATCAGTCTAGTGTCAGTCGTCGTCGGGTTAACGCTGTTTTCCTTACTGATCTGATTGTGTTTCCCCTCAATCCACAAAATGTTATTAAAGTATGATTTTTTGAATAGAAAGCTATTTCTATATGGTTGTTTGTCTTCATTTCTATGAAAACAATTTATTTGATATTTCATAATAAATTGTGGGTGCCGATAATAGGTACATCTAAAAATAAAAGGGTCTCGCAAGATGATTTTTGACTTTCTATCAGAAACTCACTTAAAATATTCATCCAAAAAATTGTTGCGTTGGTTTGTTCAATTAACCCCAAATTTTCTGTGTACCAATTATCGACACACTGGTTTTCTTCGATTTATCAAAATGTAGCACAAATAATCTTGCTGTCGAAAATACGTACAACTCTATGTCGATAAATGATGTGAACATCTTTTGAAAGCTTGTTTTTATTATTTCAGTTCTGTTATATTAATTAGTTCAGAAAATGTTGAAAATTTTCCACAATATCGACATTCCACTATAATTCAGTTTGATGATTTTATTATCCATTCTTTCACAAGTGTCGATTATCAGAACATTCGTGTGACGGTAATTGGTGATATTTCGTTTTCAGTTCACTCCATATTTCAAAAAGGTCCAGAAGGCTACAGTAATAATATGTATGATTGCGGAGCAAAACGTTTAAATGAAAGTGGTGTATATGAAGTACCTGAAATGGAGAGATCTTCTGTTAAGTTTATTCAAGAATTTATATTTTGGTTGTTTTTTTTTACTTTTATGTCCTACTTATTCATAATGAATAACAATTGAACATTTTATACTGTTTTATTCACAATAGATAAAAATATAAATATGTAATTGATACTAGTTTTCGATTTCTCATGGTGTCAAAAATTAGTACTCATACATGTCGCCAATTGTTAACTGATCTTTTTCAGGTGTCGAAAATTGGAACATCTGCTTAACGTTTTCATTCGATTTAAATTATTTCACAATGATCAGTTTTTTTGTCTATTGATCGAAATTAAAAGTGCAAAGATTTAGAACTAAATATCGCAACCAGATATATGAATACTCCTTGAGTTCGAAAAGTATTCGTCATTCTCACGAACAGGCTATTGTGTCGATAATTGGGACATGCACCCTAAGCTTCTGCTTCATTTTCAACTTACCCATAAAACAGGCATTTTCTTCAGTAAATGTTGAAAAGAATCGCTTATTCATATCATCCACGAATGTTCAACTAGTATTGTGAAGTAGAAATTACATACTTAATTTTTCGTGTACAATGTGTATACGCGATTATTTTCAACATTTATTAAAGAAAATGCCGGGAGTCTGGTGAATTGAAAACTGAGGTAGGAGTAAAACTCAGTTTCTTCCTTGGCATGTATTAGAGAGACTTATCTCACTAGTCTAAAATCGTTGCATACGGTCGAAAGGGGGCACTGGATCCTACTTCAGTATAATAATTGCATATTAACTAAAATATCCATGATATCGTAGAAGGGTTTGTTTGAAGTGGAACGAAACACCTTTTTGGGTACTTAGACACTCGCATGTTATATTTGCATGAGAAGGTAGAAGTCTTCAGTAACGATGTGAGCTTATTCTTTTCTTATACGTTAATATTTAGCAAAGCTATGACAAATCTAATTTTCGTCCATGCCGAAAATTGCAGTGGCTGGCAGATAAACGTGAGCCTAAAATTTGATAGCGGTATTCAATCGAGTTTTTCTGAGAAAACGGGCTCGTTTTGTTAAATACTACCGGGAATATTTCTTGTGGAGATTTGAATTATCTTTCGTCCTGTCGAAATCGTTTCTTAGTAAATCTTATTTTTTCCAAAACAACAGCAAAACAAACTTGTAAATTTTTACCCCTGATTTTTTGGTAAACAATTTTTTTCTAGCGATACATGATGTCAAGAAGTATTGTGTCGAGTTTCATAGTGCTGCAAATAATCCTTCACTTTTGGCTTAAATTTTTCTGGGGTTACTGGACTATAAACTTAATCCAGAAAAATGGACACTCACGAACTACCAGATATGTTTTCATTCATTCCATTCGATAAACAACTAATGCTATCCCTTCGATAACAATTATTGTCCGACCCTCAGGCCCACCACTGGGATAAACTCTATTTTCTCAACAATATCCACGATAACCCTGGCATAACAGGTGCGAGTTTTCATTATAGCGACCGAATTGCATTGTTCCCCAGGGAAAATGAAAACAAATTCTAGATCGATGATGTTTTTACATGAAATTGAATTTAATGGTCAAGTGTACGGGAAAAAACAACAATGTTCCAGACAAGAGAGTTGATAAATAGCCATTTTTGACGGATTTGGGTTGGGAAAAACAGGAAGAAAAACGAGCTTATGCTAGATACAAGTGTTTTGTGTTAACATACCAGTGTTTCGAATAATAGACTTCCAGTTTGTAAAGAATTCTTGTCAGGACCTGACAAGAACTTCATTGGCACTGCTCTTGGAAATAGGTGACAAAGGGATTGCCGTTTTATGGAGACTGGTGCAGAGTAATGTTTGGGATCATCAGATATGCAGAAATAAAAGTATAAAATTTGAATTGCAGAAATTCGCTTCTGAATATCTCTGCGCAATAGTTAGTGAAATGGTTTTCCCGCTGTCATTAGTAGTAGGTCACGGAATTTCATTTGGAATATTTCGAAGTGAAAAAACTTCATCGTGCTGTGTCTAATGGTTATAAGTTAGGCTTAACACAATTCGGATGTCACAAGTTCCTGTCTAACTCATTAAATACAGAGGAAACAACCTAGCTGAAAACGTGATGCGCACTCGTAGCACAACGGATCAGGGTCCGTAAAATATACAGTGATAAGGCACTCAACATGAACGTACGCGCAATTTCACCTATTCAGCTAGGTTGGTTTGGTTGTATATGGTAATGTTTCGTTCCATATATTCGTGTATGACATAATCCCATCAAATCTGGTATCACTGGTTTCGTAATGATGATCGCTATCGACTTATCCGAGGATTTTTCCAACATATCTCAGAATCGAAAAATTATGTATATATTCCATGATAAACTCAGTTAATAAGTGGACATTCAGAGAAACGAAGAAAAAATTTTAAGACTCCGAGTGTTGCAGAGAGAAATTACCATCATAATATAATATGGAAGGAGTGTTAGCTTTCACAGGAGCTGGCGTCAATGTTCTGGTTGGTTTTCAGGTTTTGCCGTAGTCTTCTTTGGGTAGAATCTCCAAACGTTTCAACTGCAACTGCGGCAGTCATCTTCAGTGGCGTGGTTGAAGTACTCTTCCATTCTTGAAGTAGTTTCAGTTCATACGTCAAGAAGAGTACGTCAACTGACGATAACTTCCGTCGTTGCAGTGGAAACGTTTGGAGATTTCAACCAAAGAATACCCCGTCAAAACCCGGAAGCCAACCAAAGCATAATATGAAAATGAGCCCTAAAAGCCACGTATCAACCAAAACGTATTCGGAACCTTCAAATTTCGTATATATCTGTCAAATTTTTTACCTTACTTCTGTGTTTTTGACAGATCCATCTCCGGATACGTATACCAGAAGGGTCCGTGTCGATACGTAGCCACAAACCTCTTAAAAGAAATAGATATCGCATGTCAGAATAATGATGGCCCCTTCTAGTAGGCCGCAGCTCAAACGATAACTTTACATGTTATTATATAAAACAATATACTATTGAGTATGCCAAATTTTGGATTTACAGATCTCTTCCTCAGATGGATATACTGTGATAAGTCAGTTAGTAGGCATTTATCTTCTATACATTTCAGACAATATGATTCAGTTTTGAACAAAAGTAAATTTTGAAATAAATAGTAATCCTTCAAAGTCATATTTTCTCGGTAAATTATTTTGAGATTATTTCAATTCATAGTGGCACATTACAATGAACTCACAAAAGTATTTCCAAAAATTAACATAAATTGGATGGCTCACTGTAAACGTTTGAAGTTATATCAAAAACATGTATGGAGAAAATGTGGCTCAAGTTACAATAATTACTCATTATCGTACATCTCACGTTATTCATATTACACCAGATATGTGGGAAACCTACCCTGTTCTCTCAGCAACTTTGGTAATTTGATGGTACAGCTGAGAAATCTGAAAAAGTATCTTACATTTCACTCTCGCTCCAATGATTAGAACGGTACATACGAATAAGAATCAGTAATGCCAACGTAAATCCGTTGTTAATGGCAGCCATGAGAGCGGGCGATTTTTATTGTATTGGGTTAATGGACCATGTGATATATACTTCTCTTAAGAAGTCTGTGTACCCATAACATATATCTGTCACCGTATCGAGTTTGCGCATGCGCAGATCGATACGGATAAGGATAGGGTTGGAATTTCGACTTGGCTTTGAGTGTCTATTCTCTATTCCATATTCGACGAGTAAAGTCTTATCCAATTCAATGATAAAATTAATTAAGTTGGCAACCAATTGCACTTCATCTTTTGTAATATGCTAACCCAGCTAGCACACCACATTGGCTGAACCTTGATTCCATATTGGGCCAATATTGTAACTGTAAAAATGATTTAAAAAACAGTATAACACTAATAATATTGTTGGAATATTGGCGCAACCTCTTCTGAATGTACATTATTTCATAGAAGGGTCAACATTGTTTAAATAATTTTCACCAATATCCATAAACCAATAGTTATTGCCTAAATATTGTTTCCAGCATCTGATAGCATCAATATTGCGATTCAAATATTCCTCTATCGATTCTAGAGATAAAAACAATATTGTATATCCAAGTTTGATAGCACACCGGTTGAATATTATTTCATCCATATTCAATAAAAATGTTTACCCCATATTGATCAAGATTGTTCAATATCCTCACGCCAATATTTGAAAGATAATATTGGTACAATTTTACAAATAAAACTTATTATCATTATTGAAATTTGTATATTGGCCGAATATTCAAAAACAATATTGAAATGAATGATGATCGAGCCTGGATGAGAAACGGCTAGGTGGCTCCATATATGGAACGTCAGCCAAACCTTGAGAAAATAGGTAGGTCAAAATTTGTTAAAAATGCGATCTACTCAGTTGTTATTTGAAGGAGAGATTTTGGAACTGTAGAGGTTTCGAGTTATTCAAAATGTTTTAAAAATATTTTATTGTGTCCATGGCAACATATTCACTTTGAATATTTCAGCAATATATCTAAATGATATTATACCAAAATCTCTGAATATCTTGAGGCAAATATTGCTCCCAAAATATTTTACCAATATTATTTGTATGATGTTCAAGAAATATTGGACCAATATCGCGAACTATTTATAATTTCATTTCACCAGTATTACGTTTGAATGTATTTCCAATATTTTCATGATATTGTACCAATATTATTCCAATCTAATTCTGTTACAACGATATTGTTGCAATATCTCCAATGTTTTGAGGCCCATATTCATTCGAGAATATTACGCAAATATTAGTTTTATAATATTGGACCAATATCGCCGAATATTCACATTTTTTTCTCGCCAATTTTGTTATGTGAATATTTTCACAATATTGTATCAATATTGTCCCAATATGATTCTACTGCTTGGGAAGGTTTATTATATCAAATTGAACACCTCTGTTTACTCTCAGACGCACACTAATGAATCGTGATCTGGACACTCATGATGCACCATGATTTAGTCGTTCCGACACTACATCTCTTGTTTTTGTTAATTTTTTTTCGTATGCAATTGAAAATGAACATTCTCACTAATAGCAACAATAATAATAAGAACAATAAAAATAATAACAGTAACACAATAATAGTCGTAATAATACTGCTAGTAAGAGTTAATAATGTTAATAAAATTGATGAACTGTCTGTCGGTCGTTATCAGCAGTAATGGTGGTCGGATAACCATTTATCTAAAACTTCACTTACTGATCTACGATGCTGAGTGACTATTGATTTCCATTCTTCCGTATTCAGAACCTCCCTACTTACTTACACAGCCATTACTTTTTAACGTCCTGTGCGTTCAGAATACTGTCCTCAAAAGAAGTCTCTTTCAGATATCTCATCTTATGAAGTTTCATATATTTCGCATTCAAAAAGTCTACAAAAAATGTTTATATATTTTTTTGGTTAAAACAATAGTGCAGGAAATAAGAAAGAAGAAGAAATCGAAAAAATCGTTAAATCTCACGAACTAACGCAAAAATCAGGATTTTTTTGCAAGAAAAACCTCTCGACGAACTCTTCTGACCCTCCGAAATGGTTTTTCTGAGCGGGAAAAAAAGAATAGGACTATATGGGCACCAAAATCCCGAAAATTAAACAAGATATCGGAAAGAATGTACGAACAATTTCATTGGAAAAAAAGTCGACGGGATAATTCCAAATATTTCGTAAACGGTTGCAGGTTTTCAAATTTTCTTTTTAATTCGTCTTTAAAGAATCTACAAAAAAGTGAATGAATTTTTTTTCCTAATATCAATAGTCCGGGAATATTAAAGAAAAGGAAAATCGAAATAATTGACCGTATTAATAAAAGTAATGAAAAAAATATAAACTGCATCGACTTCGCACTAGAAGTCCACTCGATATGTCTAAACCATTTTTCCAACTCGATCTAAAGTGGAAAAATGACCGAAATTGTAGTACTTTCTACAATCGCCTAAAAGTCGAAAACCAAACGAGATATAGGAAAATTATATATAAATAGTTTTCTCCACAACCATTACAGAATTATCCAATTCTGAAATAAAATTTGATAACAGAATGGTAACATTCTCTTGATATTGAATCAATATTCTACAACACGTTAGCCTTGACTATAATCATAGTGACAAGATGTAAACTGATATGTCAAAATAATTTTTTTTTGTTGGCTTTCGATTTGATCATATTATATATAAAATTTGTGATTCTGGAGAAATCACAGTCTGTTACTCGGTTAGAATGAAAATTCGCGACGCTCGTGGTTCCTCACGCTCGCTTCCAGCTCGCGCTCGGAACTCTCCACTCGCATCGAATTTTCATTCTAACTTTTTTACAGAAATTATTATTATTATTGTTCCTGAACAGGACTACAGAAAGTTCAACTGAAGCTGTTCCATTACTCGAAAAGCAAATGAGAAAATCGTTAAACTTGAAGTAATTTTCAATATATGTTAAAAAAAAACGCCAAAATTTCGAAAACCAAACAGAATATTGACAAATTTTATATAAACAGTTATATTGTTCCTAAACAGCTCCACAAAAAGTTCAAATGAAGTTTCTCTATTACTTGAAAAACAAACGAAATAACAGTCGCTTAACTCGTAGATTTTTTTTCCTATACCTGTTCGAGAGGCTGCCACTACCCAACCCACCCACGGAATCGCAGCTGACGTTCACAATTCATCATAACACCCTCTCTGGAGCATTTTAATAGATTTTCTAACTGTCTAACTGCAAAATGCATTTCGAAGTCGTACCAACTGCGAAATTTTTCCTGTCAATAAAATCTATTATTATTACTATCAGGTATAAAGTCGAAAATATTGATTCCCTAGTTAATAAGATGCAGTTTCGTGAATAAAATTAGAGTAGCCCTTCTATACAAGGTGTAATCTAACCTCTCGCACTCCCGTGAAGGACAGGTGTATAATGGTATTATATAGCAAATAGCAGGAGTGAAAAATTCGGAAAAAATTGCGGAAAGTTTAAATTCTATTGGAAAATTCGTTAAAATTTTGGGAACCGCTGTCCGCCGAACTTCAGCTGACCGGAGCAGAGCAGCAATAATAATGGAACTGCCGGATTACAGCCGACTTAATCTCCTGAGTCGTGGTGAGAAAATCGGCAACACCGCATTGAGAGCAATTTGACGTCCTACTCATTGATTCTTTAATGTGAATTTCTCGGTTAATTCGAAAAACTAGGAAAAAAACATAGAAGAATGAATTTTCAGAGAAAAGAACGATGATTATTGTGGTTATTTAATTTTTTTCAGGTAGTTTGGCACATTCTGTATAGGTACCTTCCAATTTCATATTATTTTCATCGGTCAGATTTCAAATGAAAACTCTGAAATCAGAAATCATCTATGTGGTTTCTGCAATTGAATTTTATACACATATACGAAATTTGAAAAGATAATGAGAGAAAATTGAAAATAGAATTTTTTTTAAATATTTTCCTAGCTGTATAAAAATATCAAATTATTTTCATATGAATAGCTTGACACATTTGTATTTCAATGATAATGACAAAACTTTCTCATTTTCTCTACACCAGTAAGCACTAAATTAAAAAAATTGGATTTTGTTAAAACCCTGGCTGTTACATTGGTTCGTATCTAACAGTTATATCAGAATTCCACGACCATTGTGATGACATGACACTCCAGAAACATGATGTTTTCCAGATTATAATCAAGTTTCGATGATAATCGTGCCAGAGCGTTTCACTTCGCATGCAATGTTGAAAACTCAAGCCTCTTTAATTTGACGCACTATTTTTAAGATTATGTGCGAAGTGAAACGTTCGTGCACGATTATCATCAAAAATTGATTATAATCTGAGAAACACGATATTTTTGGATCTCCCTATCATCGCAGTAATAGTGGAATTGTGATCTATTAGATACCAACCAATGTAACAGCAAGGGTTCTGACAAAATTCAATTTTTTCAATTTACTGCTCTCTGGTGTGGAGAAAATGAGAAAGTTTTGTTATTATCATCGGAATACAAATATTTCAGTATGGTCAAGCAATTCATAAGAAAATAATTTGATATTTTTCTACAGCTATAAAACTATTTAAAAAAAATTGCTGTTTTCAATATTCCCACATAATTTTCTCAAATTTTGTATATGTGTATAAAATTGAATTCTAAGCAACTTTTTCAAATAACTTTTTTCGATATCTTGCCATTTTATCCGACTTTTTGACTATTCATGGTAACTTTTTTCAATTTGCCGCCATACCAGCGATCACGTGACACGTGTCAAATTCGATTTTTAGGTTATCGGACATGCACAAACTTTTCCCAAGAACCTTTTTTTCAATACTCTAATAATAAACTTTTTTCCCATATGGTACATACTTTTTGGGGGTCACTTTATAAGAAATTGAATTAATTGCGATTACAGTTGGTGATGAAAAAAATTAAATAATCATGTTAATCGCCGTTATTTTTTCTGAAAAATTCAATCTCTTATGTTTTTTTCCTAGTTTTCCGAATAAGCCGAGAAATTCACATTGAAGAATTAATGAGTAGGACGTCAAATTGCTTTCCATGCGGTGTTGCCGATTTTCTTACCACTACTCGGGAGATTAAGTCGGCTGTAGTCGGATGGAAGAAACTGTGTAAATTCGAACAGCGGTTTCCAAGATTTTCGGAATTTTTCAACGAAAATTTAAAATTCCTACCATTTTTTTTTTAGAATTTTTCACAGCTGCCATTCGTTATAAAATGGCATTATACACTCGTCCTTCACGGGAGTGCAAGAGGTTTTAGATTACACCCTGTATACGCTTTCTTATTATAGAAGTGTGTATACAAGCCAACAACTTTGGGTCCTTCAAATAATTCTTTCACGATCTGGAGTTGACAAAAAACCCGGTATAACGTATAGACTATTTTCGTAACCTACCCTATTCGCGAAGGGTTGGAGCTTAGAGAATCATTAATCCTCTGGCACGATACTCCAGACTCGCTAACAAATGACAAGTGTCGTTGGGATCACGAAATTCCGATAACTAGCCGACGTGTATTGGCCAGAGGGGTCGACTTTCCGAATGCCAGCTTACGATATCCTGTCACGCCGGATATTCGCGTTCGCAAAACTATTACGTGCTCTAAATTCCAAAAAGAAAGCGTTGTCAACGCGCGACAGATCGCCTGTTACTTTGAGACGAAATTTACAGGAAATGAAAACCGTCAGAGTCCCACGCAATGTCGCCGGGAAAATTCTTAGTCTGAGTCTGAACGTTGACATGGAAGAAATTTTCTCTGGCATAGTGCCTAACAGATAATACTGGGTGATTCAGCTGGATATTTGCAGTCCTAAAAATTTCATTATCCAAAGAATATGACATACATTCACATTTTTTGAAAGTCATATTGAAAGAACTAAATGAAGAATCGAATCCACCTGTCGAATATTTTTAATGTCAGTTGTTATTCCCGGGAGGAACTGTCATTTTGGAATACGTCATAGTATTCAGGCTAGATTTTTTATCGTTGGTAGATCATGTGATACTCAACTCGAAATCAGTCTTCAGACCCTTGAGTAGCGGTGGGTTGCACAGATACAGGGTGTTGAAAGTGAAAAATTAAATCTAATTTTATTCATAACTTCCACAGTTTTGGAAATTTTACATTTTAATTCGAAGAAATATTTTTATTCAAAAAGAGTTTTATTTAAAAAAAATTACATTTTTAGTTGCCACCAGTGGCGTACAAAAAGGGTATATTGGTCCCTTTCCTCACCTATTTTTTACGCCACTGGTAAAATCAGGAAAATAATATTCGATTTTTTTATTCAATTTTAAGTAAAAATTCTACAAATGTTTGATACCGAAAAAATCAATCGTTTTCAAGATAATTGCGCTTTTATGAATACATTCTAATAATGAAAAAATTGTTTTTCTGAAGTGAATTGGGCAATCCAAAAATTGCAATGCTACTTTCACATGCATTTTTTCACAAAGCTGCTTTCTTGCAGAAATACAGGGTGTTGAAACTGGAAAATTATAAAGCATTTTTCTCCCAACTAACATTCAGTGTATCTCACTTCTCATAGAAACACCCCCGTATGTTCCGTATTATTTAAGAAGAACTCTGTTAATTTCAGGATGAGTCTAAATCTTGCCTGTGGCTGATTTGAGTGAAATACAATGCTCGCCAAAAGCGATGGACTTACCCAGTTTTGCGAAAAATTGCATTAAGGGACAATATACTTAGGAATCAGGACTACAATATTACTACCAGTACAGATTTTCGATAGAAAATTTTTACTTCTGAAAAACCCAGTACATATGTCTCACATTTCATGGTAACCCCCCTGTTTCTTCCGTAACTATTGGAGTGGAACTATATAAATTTCCGGATCGGTAGATGTACAAGCGATGAGTCTGAGTCTTGCCTGAAGTTGATCTGAGTGAATTACACCGGTCGCCAGGAGCGATGGACTTACCCAGCTTTGCAAAAAACCATATTAGGGGACATTATAGACCCGAAACTCTAATGGATTCAAAATCAGGACACCAAGACAGATTTTTGCTGAAAAATATTCAGTTCTGAAAAACCAAATCTTAATTTTTATTGAAACACCCCCTGGCGAGCAGTGTATGTCAGTCAGATCAACTTCAGGCAAAATAATTACTCATTATCTGTATATCTACAGATCCCGAAATTTACAGAGTTTCACTCTGATAGTCACTGAAGATACGGGGGTGTTTCCGTAAAAAAATGAGTTACACTGGGTTTTTAGAACTGAACATTCTTCAGCAAAAATCTGTATTGGTAGTGAAATTGGTGTTCTGATTCCGAATCCGATTGAATTTTAAGTATATTTTTTTAAATAATAATAAAATAATGTTTATTTGTTGAACCATCAAAATTTACATAAAATCATAACTGTGCTAGGAAAAGTTCAATACAAATAAACAGGCTGATCACTAAAGCAGTAAGGAATTTACCGCTTGTTAGTGATGACTAGATACTAGGTATTAATAATAGCATGCAGTATGTGAGTATTAAAACAATGAATAAAAAATGATAAAAACCCTGATAACACAATCGTAATAAATCAATAATAACATTAATTTTTCAAGAATAATTTTAAAATTGGCTGTTACTAAAATCAATCTATTTAGTTGAGAACATTCCGACCAACAAATTCTCGAAAAAACAGTCTTCCTGTGTCCGAAATCCATTTTTTTATTTTATATTCAAATGTATTTTGGTTTCTTATAATTTCTATTGTGTGCGGTCCGAGATACGATGCATTTTTTTGTCCAATAGTTTTTGCGCAGCGAGGAGCATTCAGGAGGTTTTATTTGTTTCTTGTGTTGTGGGTGTGAGTAATTTGCTCTAGCTGAATATTTCCCTTTTTTATGTTGTTCAAAATACTCAAGCAAAACAGTCGTCTCATGTCGAAAACAGAGGCTTCTTTGTACACACTGTCGCTTGAGTATGTTTTTCCTTTATTTAGAATTATCTTCAAAATCCATTTTTGTACGACAAGTAGATTTTTCAGGTAGCAGTCATTCACTCCTTCCCAACCTACTATTCCATACGTGAGTTGGGATTGAACTAATACAAAATATAGAGTTCTCAAATGTCTGGTGTCCAGAAAGTTTCTCAGGTATTTGAATTTAGACAAAGTACCTCTAATTTTTCTCACAGTAACTTTGATTTGGAGGTCCCAACGTAAGTGCCTATCAACAACAATGCCTAAATATTTTATTGATTCTCCTTTTGGTATACGCTGATTGTTTCCTATATTCAGAGTTCCCGTATCAGGTAGTCCGCTTGAATAAGACGAGAAGGGTAGGTATTTGGTCTTTTCACAATTCATAGTGAGTTTGTCTAAACCGTTTCTCAATTTTTATGAAATCACTTTCTGCTGAGGTTCTGAGATTCGTCCACGTGGTGTATCTGTAGAGAATGACGGTATCGTCCGCAAAGCTCAAAATCTTTCATTTGGTCTCAAGCAGAAGCAATTTATTCAAATAAATTGTGAAAAGGATTGGTCCTAGAACGGTTCCTTGCGGGACGCCAAAATTAACCGTTTGAGGATGGTTCATTGTGTCATCAATACTTACTTTCTGTTCTCGTTCACTCAAGTAACTTTTGAAAATATTCTATTTTCTTCCCCGGACACCGCAATTTTCTAGTTTCTCCAATAGCTCCGTGTGACAGACCGTGTCGAATGCTTTAGAAAGATCGACAAAAATGCACATTGCTGGGACTTTCTTGTCTAAAGCTTCGTAAATGTACGATGTAAGAGCTTGTATTCCATCTTCTGTCGATCTTCCATCTCTGAATCCATATTGTTGATCAGCAATTACTTTATACTTTTTTGTGAAATTAACCAGTCTGCTTTTCGATATTTATTGAGTATATTGTTTCCTAATTTAATTTTTCGCAAAACTGGGTAAGTTTTGCGAGAATTGTATTTCGCTCAGATCAACCACAGGCCAGATTTAGACTCGTCCTGAAATTAACAGAGTTTTTCTCAAATAGTTACGGAACATACGGGAGTGTTTCCATGAGAAGTGAGATACACTGTATGTTAGTTAGGAGAAAAATTCTTTATAATTTTCCAGTTTCAACACCCTGTATTTCTGCAAGATAGCAGCTTTGGGAAAAAATGCATGTGAAAGTAGCATTGATATCTTTAGTAGAATATTCAGTACAAATTTGAAGCAGTGGTTTATTATCAGTGTATTCATAAAAGCGCAATTATCTTGAAAACGATTTTTGCGAGTTCAAACAAATTTACATTTTTTACTTGAAATTGAATGAAGGAATCAAAAAATAATGATTTTCCTGATTTTACCAGTAGCGTAAAAAATAGGGGAGGAAAGGGAACAATATACTCTTTTTGTACGCCACTGGTGGCAATTAAACTATCGAAACTATCGAAAAATATTTGTCATGGCACCTTTTTCCAACGAACAGCGATGAATTGAAAACCTGTATCTCGGAAGGAGTTTCCCGAAGCATAGAGCCTGCAGAAATTCAAGAACACAAATACCAACCTACTTTTATTTGGCTCTCCCGATATTCTCTGAACATTGCAGGATTTTCCTTGTTGTTGAAAACAGAATTTGGAAAAACAACACAATAGATCCTCTTCTATCAACCTAACTCCAACGGATTGGGAATAAAGTTTCAAGACATCGAGGACATCCCAGAAGGATGAGTCAATGCATCGGTTCTTCCTCAAAAAATTCACTTTCATATTCCTCAGGTCAAGAGGGCTGAAGGTATCCATGATAACCTGCAAAGATGTTGTCTTCAACACTCTGGTCTACCGTAGAGGTCCCAACTACTAGATGAGGAGCATGTTGTGGCTCATGATGGCATGAGGCCTCAGCTTATAGGTATCAAATTCGTACAGTTTGGTGTCCTTATTAATATTCTGAGTTTGCGACCTTAAGCGACCGCCGCTCGCGACGCCATATTGAAAAAATGGTAACAAAAAGCAGTTTTCCGAGAAGGAGATTATCTTCTCCCCAGTGCCACCTAGGTCAAAAATAGTTATCATAAAAATTATAAAATATTGAATTATCTGCAACTTTTGTAGAAAATGTTCACAGCGGAGCCAAGTTCAGCAAATTTCTATAATTCGCAAAAACGATAAATGTTTTTTCGGAATTTCTGTTAATGCCGATTATTTAATTTGTACTACCGTTTTCTACGTATTCCCGCACAACAAATTGACGGTACTTACAGAACTTTCATATTAAATACGGCCGAACAAATTGATTTGAATAGCGTCTTCTACGTCATTTTCAGCCCTCTATCCAACAGTATTTTTTTCCATGCGGCACGCGACTGCACACATCGTTTTTACATGCCTGAATGAAACTTTTTTTTTCTGTCACTTCGAACGCCAAACAAATTCATTTGAATAGCCAGTCATTCGTTATTTTGAGCCTTCTATTCAATTTTATTTTTTTCATGACACACGCGGAGTGCACACATATTTTTTAACTGCCTGAATGGATCATTTTTTTCAGTCACTTCGACGGCCGAACAAATCAATTTGAATAGCGACTTCCACATTATTTTGAACCCTTTATTCAACTGTATTTTTTTCCATGTGACACGTGAACTGCACATATCGTTTTCAACTGCCTAAATGAAACTGTATTTTTTTTGAGCCCTCTATTCAACTGTAGTTTTTTTCATGTGTTACGAGAACTGCAACATAAAGTTATCAACTGTCTGAATAAAACAAAAGTATTTTTTCTGTTATATTTACGTCCGAACAAGTTGGTTTGACCCTGTATTTATATTTATGCGGAGTCTTTTGCCATTTTGATTATTTTGGTTCTCGGAATATATCCATCCATACATCCATGAAATAATAACTATCGGTTTTACAATACTTCAACTGGCAAACAAATTGACTTCACCCTGTACATATTCTTCCTGATGCCCTGGTATCGAACGGTCTTAAAATAATTTTTCAAACTCAGAATAGATCTGGTAAATTGGGATTGCCATTTATATAGGGTTATTTATCTTCAACTTTCACGGATAAGTAAATCATCAAGATTTTTTCTGTATATACGACCAATTCTGGAAGTCTTCTTCCACATAGCATTTTTGATTCTTATTCAATTGTGGATTTTCCGAACAGTTCCATGTTTCTTTCCATAAACATTTCAATAGTTCCTTGAATGATAATGCTAGCCCTCGCTCTAGTCAAAATATTCTAAAAAACTGAGAATGAACATATCTTCAAAATAATACTTGATGTGGTAACACTTTAAACGTTCACGCGTAAATTCCACCCAAGATATACTCAAGGTTAGAAACTGTGGCCAGAAAAGTGTGGCTAACTTCACACAAATATACCTGTTCACTTGGATGCTAGAAAATCAACTTTTCAAGAATGTGCTCATACTCATGAAATGTGAAGTTTCCCTCGACCTTATTATGAATACATGCTGAAGGATATGCTTAGTAAGTATAAGCATATTCCATGAATTCGGCTCATTGATTTATTCATATTGTAAAAATCGGCCATAATAATAAAGGCGAATCCACCAAATATTAATTATTTCGGGCGCTGAGCAGTTGAGAACGTTAATAATATGGTATATTATGGCACAAAATGAATATCGAATTTCATGTAACTCCTCAGCAACAATAGTCTCGAAAACAAGATCAAAAACTATTATCGTAACTTTGCCTGATCTGAAACTAACCGCAGATACGCTGATATAATTGATGAATAAAGTTTCAGACTGTTGCAAAACCAATAACTCAATGGTATTGGAAATCTATTTGACCATTGTTACCACGCAGATTAGGGAAAGTTATCAAATCGGTTGCAGTTCTAGAATGGGGGACAGACAATACGGATTTTCGTCTCCATTATAACTCTAGACCGTACATTCTGAGCCGATACGTATAATACGAGTTCGGTAGCGGCCAGGAAAGTGGAAAAATTTAATTGAATGCCGAGTTTATATACGAGGAATTGTAAAACCCTCTGAGAGATTAAAATTGGTTTGTTGAATCGGTCAAGCCCAGTCAGAATAATATTGGATATACAAACTTATGGACACACTGAAATTGATGCAAATATCTATAGTGAAATGGTTCAATTTTGATACTACCTCTTACCTATTAATCTGATCAAATTGTATTTCTACCAAGAAAGTTTTGGTGTAATTGAAAAAAATGCAACAAAACCTAAAAAATATCTTACTTCTGCGGTTCATTGCTGATAAGTGGAAAACTACAAATTTTTCGTTGATAACCTTCCTCTTAGAAATGAACGAACATAACATTTTCTACGAATGTTATTGTACAACTTTTTTTCTACAACGAACCGTTCTGGCTCAACGACTACTTGTAAATTGGCATATTTTAGCTTACTGGGGAAAATCCCACTTTTTCACTACAAAACTCTTATCAATTATTGGAGTTATTTAATTAATTCCCCTCAGTTCTCTGCGCATACCTTATTCAGATCATATAATAAAGGTACCTACAGGTCATTTATTCAAAAATTACGTACAAGTTATTTAATGAGACCCGAAATCGAACAAAACTTGAAATTCAAACAAAAACCGTGAAAAAATATTTCACATGATTATATTATTATATTTCATATATTGTCGAACTAGTTACCCCCCACGTACAGTCAAATATAGAAACCTAAGAGAGACCAACTAGGAAAGATACTCATTGTCACTCAGTGAGTCTCTAGAGAGGCCCGCGAGTGAAATACGAGACAGGGAGAGCCTTAAGAGGGCAGTAGACGAAGTGGGCAAGGTAATAGTCGAAGCCTACGAAGAAACCTGTCCTGAGAAAAGAAGGCTCAAAATAACAAAACGGTCTAGTGAAAGCATCTAGAAATCCTCAAAGGTAGGGTGCGGACGCTTTTCAACAAAGTAAAATCTAACCAAGCTTGGACCACATACAAGGGTAAACTCACGCAGTACAAAAAAGGAATCAGAAAGGCCAGAAGACAATCATGCAAGAAATTCTGGGAAGAGGTAATAGATACCTCTATGTGCTCAAGAATTCATAAGGTCTCAGCCAAAGAATGTACTGTAAACCAAGTAAGTTTCTTGAAAAAGAACGACAATGCCTATACTATAACGTTCGAAGAAAGTCTAAGGATGCTCACAGAAGCACACTTTCCAGCCTCAGTAAAAATTCCTAATGGCTCGACAACAGTATACAGCACCAGAAGCAGACCAAACAGGCGGAAAGCTTTGGAATGGAGGCTTGCTACGGAAATATCAAGACCAGATAGAATCAGTTGGGCTATCAGTAAATTGAAATCATACAAATTCCCTGGAGTGGATGGAATATACCCCATATTTATCCAAAAGGGACAAGAAATACTTATTTCATACCTGTGTCGTATATTCATGGCTTGTATAGCACTACGACATACGTATACCTACGATGTGGCAAGAGGTGAAAGTCATATATCTCCTAAAAGTGAGAATAGGCGACAAGACAACCTAGGCATATCGTCCCATAAGTCTAATGTCTTTTCCGCTCAAAACAATAGAAAGGCTGA